>OY776120.1:90940390-93751246 GCA_963675135.1 Galeopsis tetrahit
AATTCTGTTTTAAAATGCTCCAAACTTAGACTAAAAGGGAAGGCAATTACTCAAACATCTTCTGAAAGCTCCCATACAACATAATAAACAACACAAATTCTCAAAAAAAGCAGCAAAAGAAGGGGAAAAGTTGCATAAAAATGAAAACTTGGTACCGTTTCTCTGATTTCGTCTCCATGCAAGTCCTGTAGAATATCAAGAAAACGATCCAAGAGAAGAGCATCATACTCCACGAGCTTATCATCTTCAGAAACTTTTCCAGGTGCTAATAGCCTTAACTGGGCATCAATGGATGCCATTTTCTCCAACTTCTTACTCATCTTTTTCTCTCTTTTCTCAATATGAATATATAGCCTCTCAACAGAGAAAAGTGAATTTTGTTCCACCGATTTCCTACCCTCAAAACAAGAAAGAAAAGCCAAAAGGAACACGGGGTTTTCGAGAGGCTAGGCTTAAACTCAAACAAACAATTCACGGATTAAATTTGAAGCTGCAAGAAGAAAGAACAAAAGTCAAGAAATGGGAAGAAAGAGTTCGTTAATCACGAGAGAGAGATAAGAGTGTAAATATGGCTCCAAGCAGTGGTAAGTGGTAACAATGTAGTATCTCCTTCTGCTGCCTTTTATAGACACATTTCTTGGAGCCAGTTTAACTGTTTTCCTAATAAAGCCTTTAAAAAACAACTTTTTTTTTTTTTTTTAATTTTCTGAAGAAAAAAAAACAGAAAATAAAGATTTTATGTTATATAATATTCTCTATGAACCTTGAAGTTTAAGTTGGAGTTCAATTAAGAATATTCCATTATTGCTGCTTTGAGATTCTGTATTATTATCACTTGTAGTTTGTCAAGTCTTCCAGATTTTCAACTGTTGTGATCGAACTTTTATGTAAATTACTCCCTCTGTCCACCAAAAGTGTGCTCACTTTTTTTTATATATGATTTTAAAAAAATCATATTTTATTTATAAAGAATATATTTAATATAATGAGTAAAAAATATATTTGGTAGATACTCAATCTTGTTAGTAAAGTAGAAAAAATATTCAAAAGTTAACTATTTAAATAGAATAAGCACGTTTTTTGTGGACCCAAAAAAAGAAGTGAGCACACTTTTGATGGACGGAGGGAGTATGTAATAAGTACAGTACTTTTTTGTTTCGAATTAAGTGTTTTTTTTAAATTAAATAAAAAAAAACTTATAATTTTAACATATTTATTCTTCTCCATCTTTCCCTCCCCTCTTTCCTTATTCAAAAGACTTCTTAATTTAAAAATAAAAAATCTTTTTTAGGAGAAAAAAATGTCTTTTTTTTTTTTAAGTGAGGGTAAATTCATTAAAAAAAATAGAGAAAAAGGAAATTGATTTAAAAAGACATTTAATATGAATTGGAGGCCGTATATTTTCTAAAGTTAATAAGTGTACAGTATAGGTGTGCTAAACTTAGAAATTATTGTGTCGTTAGCAATACAAATTTAATAAGTTCTATTGTTAGAATGTAACTATATATGAAAATATATAATAGTCTTTGATTAATAATGTCATTAATTATACATAGTAGGTGTACATTGTACAGTGTGCTAAACTTAGAAATATTTTTTTAGAGACTCGTGTCTTGAATCCACTAAATAATTTAGGTTGGGGTTGGAGTAAAAACAAATGGAGGATGAAAATTTAAAAAGGAGAATTTTACTTGAGATTTTATTCAAATCAAATTAATTAATCTAAATACCTTCTCTTTTTTTTTTTTCAGAAAATGAAAGAAAAGAGAATTGACATCGGTATCCCCCAGAATATAAAAGGTGTAAAAAACTATGAATGTGATTATGTGAGGTCCCATTTAAATCTTACAACTACAATTATGAAAAATAAAAGAAATATTCATGTACTTGTTGAAAATAAGACAAAATAAGGTAAATGTTGAAAACTCAGTGTATGACAATTATTTAGACAAGTAATCATTCAGCATATATACAAATCCAATGATTTGTTAATTAATTAAATTACAAGAATGCATCACTTTGATCATAAACTCCAAACTTGCATGGCACATCACAAGTTATAGAATATTCATAATTAGTAAGTACTCCTATAAAATAGAAAGAAAAAAAATGTGTTTTTGGTAGAACTAGTCAATATATAATTCATAGTATTTGATAAAAACTCGTGTGAGCAGAGTTTTCATCACATATATATTATATGATTCATGAATTTATAATTCTATCTAAGTATATAGTTAATTAAAGTTTTATCTCGTAAATAAGATTGTTTCATACACAACTCTCTCGAAATTGAATTAATATAAGCATAAAGCTTTTATTCATGAATTTGGAATCACATAACATTCACTCTTACAATGGGAGTTGCATGGAATGTGATGATAATTGTATGGTGGCCTGCCCAAAACAAATGGAAATTTGGAATCCTATGAGAAAGTGGAGTAGAGGGAAAAGTGTCCTTACAAGCAATGAGAAGTCATTCAAATTGAGTGTTAATTAGCTCTTGAAATCTTGGACATACTATATCTTTCTTTACATGAAGAGGCAATCAAGAGATTTTGCCCATCAAAACTTGTGGCTCAAAACTTGCAATTTATTGTATGGATAATTGTGAATCGTACAAGATCCATTCTATGAAAATGTACATAAGTACAATAAGTATGAAGAGGTGATGAAGAAACCACGTTATTGGTTTCGTTAGCTGTGGTCTCCTTTCGGACCTACAACTATTTATTACATCAAGATTATACGAGTGTGTTGTTAAATCAACCCATGGAAGCAAGAAATCCTACTAAGAAAAAATATGAATATCTTTTGATAATTTTTTTTTTTTTTTTAAACACTAAAGGATACCTCTTTTCGTGTGAGAATTATATTCAATCACTGTTAATGAAATGATAAGAGTGGTCCACTATATATAGGGATTACAAGAGATATACAAGAAAATAAATATAAACCATAAATAAAAGATTGCCACCTATAATACATTATTCTATTATATTCTCTAATACTATATATAATATATTATACTATTCATATAATATACTCCCTCCGTTTTTTTTATAAGATGTTTAGACTTTTTTTCTTATGCATAAATATAAGATGTTTTAAATTTTTTACAATATTTATTCCAATTATGCCCTCCCTTAACTTTGGAAAGAATTGAAATTTAATGTGTATTATAGAATGAAATTAATGTAATTAAAAACCTTCTTTATTATCTAAGGGTATATTTGTCAAAACATACCCTTTCTTAATTCTAATAAATTTCTCTAAAACATCTTATTAAAAAAAATGAAGGGAGTATTATTCTATTATATTCTCTAATACCCCCGGTCAAGCGAAGCTGGGAATGTAAATAAATGAACACGAGCTTGGTACGCAATAATCTGAAGCGAGTTTGAGATAGAAGCTTTGTGAAGACATCTGTAAAACAATGCACTTTTGTTGTCATAGAGCAGGAGAAATAACGGAAATTCAGAATCACCAAATAGGACATGCCAAGGCGCAAAAAAAGTGGGAAGCAAATGGATCGAAACACCGAAATCCTTTGAAGGACGAACGATGATAAAAAAATAGGCAAGGAACACTTGCAAGTTTTGTGGAAACAATTGAACCGACCACAAACAAGATAGATATGAAGGGCGCGAAGCCAATAAAGTCGGTCATGGGCTCTCTACAGAGAGAGGAAAATAGAAGAAGAAAGATGTAGCGTGAAACTATATAGAAAATTAGAGTGTAGGTGAGTGTGACTAACACAATATGAGTGAAAATAGTCATGGAGATAACTTGATCGGCCATGAGAGGGAACGAGGAGACGTGCTCGCTCAAAGAAAAAAATAAATAAGGGGGACGAGGAGACTTACTCGCTCGAGAAGAAGAAGAAGGGGGGACAAGGAGACTTGCTCGCTCGAGAAGAAGAAGAAGGTGGGACGAGGAGACTTGCTCGCTCGAGAAGAAGAAGAAGAATGGAGGACGAGGAATACAAGCTCGTCGGTGGCGGCTAAAAGCGGCCAAGAGAGGGAACGAGGGAGACCAACTCGTTCGAGAAGAAGGGGGACGAGGAATACAAGCTCGTCGGTGGCGGCTAAAAGCGACCGGGAGAGGGAACGAGGGAGACCATCTCGTTCGAGAAGAAGAAGGGGGACGAGGAATACAAGCTCGTCGGTGGCGGCTAAAAGCGGCCGGGAGAGGGAACGAGGGATACCAGCTCGTTCGAGAAGAAGAGGGGGGACGAAGAATACAAGCTCGTCGGTGGCGGCTAAAAGCGGTCGGAAGAGGGAACGAGGGAGACCAGCTCGTTCGAGATAAAAAAAAAAAAAAAAAAACAAGGCGGCGACAAGGGATACCTGCTCGTCGAGGATGCCGAAAAATTGAAAAGAAGGGGGAAGGGGCAAGGCGGCGACGGGGGATACCAGCCCGTCGGAGACGCCGGAAAAAATATGGAGGAGGGGAGAAGGGTTTCAGTATATTAGGCTGATACCATGTGAGAATTATATTCAATCACCGTTAATGAGATAATAAGAGTGGTCCACTATATATAGAGATTACAAGAGATATACAAAAAAAAATAGATAAATAAGAAAACAAATATAAACCATAAATAAAAAATCGCTACCTATAATATATTATACTATTACTATAATACATTATTCTATTATATTCTCTAATACTACCTATAACATATTACTTATATTATTCATATAATATATTATTCTATTATATTCTCTAATATAATTACTTTTACAATTTTCTTTTCGTGACGTCCCAAAATAACTCTTACACCCTAAAATGGAAAACCCTTTTATAAACTCCACCTCATAATATCCTTAATTTTACATAAATGTTATTAATTTTTATCCGCACGAACACATAAGTCAACTCAATTTTTTTACTTTATACATTAAGGTTTACAAAATTATCACTCAAAACTCTATTCGTTATTATACTTTTTTAATATGTGTATCCATTTATATATGAAAGTAATACTCCCTCCGTTCATGAAATGTAGTCCCATTTGACTTATATTATTTGTCCACTAAATGTAGTCCATACATTTTATGGAAACTATTACCCTTCAGCCATCACTTAATTATTCAATTTGTCATCAACTTTATTCACAAATAATTACTTTATTCACAATGAACCCCACAATACCCTATAATACTCTTATTTTATCTACCTTTTTCTTAAAATTTGTGTCCACTTCCAATAAGACTACATTTGGTGGATGGAGAGAGTATAAGGAATGAGGGAGTAGGAAATAATTGATGAGATAATGCAGTAATTTACACCACTTGGGCCTTAGTGTTGTTGGGCCTGCCTTCATCTTTGCTTGTCTAGCTCGATTACCCACGGCGTTGGCTATATACCCCTCCAGCTCTGTTAGGTATATTCCCCCTCTTCACTTATTAATTTAATATTAGTGTAAAATATCAAATTTACCCTTTTAGTAAATATATCAAAGATAAATACACTCCCTAATTCTAGCCCTAAAAATGCAGCATCCTCCCCTCAATTCTGTTGTTGTCGCCGTCAGCCACCCCTCCGACCGTCGCCCTCAAATAAATTTAGAAATTAAAAAAAATCTTAAAAATAAAATAAAAAAAAAAAATTTCGACAAATCAGAGTCGACCAAAAACACTTCAGTCGACACTGGTTTGTCGACCAAACACACTTTCGTTGGTAAGATCTAGTCGAAAGAAAATTAAAAAAAAAAGTAAAAAAAATTGAAATTTTCGACAAAGATGGATCGACTAGAAAGACTCATGTCGACACTGGATTTTCGACCAAACACACTTTCGTTGGTAAGATCTAGTCGAAAGAAAATTTAAAAAAAAAGTAAAAAAATTTGAAATTTTCGACAAAGATGGATCGACCAAAAAGACTCCCGTCGACACTGGTTTGTCGACGAGAGTGTTTTGGGGCAATTGATTATTACCGGAAAAAATAAACTGCAGTTGATTATTTTCGACGACGACAACGATGTTTGGCGAGGGAGGAGGGCGCGTTTGGGTGGGGGAAGGCTAGGCGGCAGGCCATGGACGACGGGAAGGCGGTCGCGTGTAGGTGGGGGCCGTGTCGGTGACCTCCATGGCAGAATAGAGCAGAAATAAAAAAAAAAAACTTACCTGAGCGACGGACGGAGGGGTATATAGCTATCAAAGCCCAATATTTATGGCCGACTTTTTTGGATCTATGTAGCGGCTGGGGCGGGGGCCGCGCGCAGGGACGACGGCTGGAGCGGGGGCCGCGCACAAGGAGGCGGCTGGGGCGGCGCCGTCGCCGGCGGCGGTTGGTGGAGAAAATTAGGATTTTTTTTTTTCTAGAAAAGAGGAAGAAGAAAGAAGGGAAAAGTGATATTAGGGTTTTAAATGGGGGAGTATATTTAAAATTTGTCTATTTTGAAGAAAAGAGTAACTTGGGTAATTTTGGGGAAGTACATTTAACATTTACCATATTTAGGGAAGTACATTAATTGGGGGAGTATACTTATTAGAGCTGGAGGGGTATATAGTCAAGGCCATGGACAACAGGATGAATTTGTGAAATAAAATTGTGTGTATTTCGTTAGCACAATTCCATTAAACCCGTTTCACATGTGAAATCCCTAGATAAAGTTTGTTTTTTAATTTCAATTTCTAAATTTTATTTGAGGTGGTGATGGTGGGTATCGGAGGTGCGGCGGCGGTCAGAAGGGCGGCGGCTAGAGGAGTGTTAGAATTAGGATTAATGTGGCTGCCTAATTAGGTTAGGTTTAGAATTAGGTTAGGGTTAGTTTCAATTTTAGGGAGTATGTATCCTTTGTATTTTATTATAAGGGTAAAACAAGTATTTTGTATGAATATTTAATTAATAAAAGTGGAGGGCGTGTATTCAACAAAGTTGGAGGGGTATATACCCCAACCCTTAATTCATACCATGAAAAATGTAAAACCCGACTAAGATCCGTGCTGATTTAATTTAGGGCGCGGTTATAGACACACACCAACCTATTGAGGACACCCATTGGATGAGTACACACACCGTTTAGATGAGGACACCCACGTGAAAATCTAAAAAATACCCCTTCCATTTTAAACCTTAATTAAATCCCCCTCACCCTCATTTCTTACATTTTCACAAAGGTGCACCCACCTCCCTCTTCTCCACAAACGGCGACCGCTCCCTTCCCTAGCAGCGCCGTCGTGCTTCCTCCCTCTCCCGTCGCCTCCATCTGCGTCAGCCCTTCTCACGCCCGTCGCTCTCTCCCTCAACCCCGCCGCCATCGCGCATTGCCTCCCCCTCTCAATCCACGCCCGTCCCGCCGCCCCTCTCATGCCCGTCGCCAGCCGCTTCTCTCCCCCAGCCCCGCCTACAGATCTCGTCTGTCGCCTCCCCCACTCAAGCCACGAACGTCCGCATCCGCCCCTTCGCAGCCTTCCCCCGCCTTCTCCTTTCAATTTTACAAATTTCTGTAAGTTTTTTTTATTTTTTTGTAAGTTCGCGACCTTACCCCCTACCCCTCTTCTTGTCGTCGGCCTTTCGCGACCCTCTCACATTCGCGGCTACACCCCTCCCACTCTTCTCGTCGCCGCCGTCATAAGAAAAGGTAAGTTGGTTTGGGATTTTTTTGTTGCAGATTCCAAAAAAAATAAAATTAGGGTTTTGAATTTTTTTAATTTTTGGTATTTGTTCGAAATTTTTTGCCGAATCCCGTTACTTTATTAGATTTTTTTTCTCGAAATATTGTGTCCGATTTTATTTTTCGTACAAATGAAAGTTGTTCATGTGTTTTTTTCGAACATATTGAGTTTGTTCATGAAAAAATTTCGAACATCTTAACCTTGTTCATGTAAAATTTTTGAACAAGTCTTTTTTTTCGGACAAATCAACATTGTCCGAAAAAATTCCCGAAATTTTGTTTTTTTTTCTGTTACAAATTTTTTTTTTTTTTTTGTTGAATTTTTTTAATTTAATGATGGTGGTTGTTTTGAATTTTGATGTTGATGGAGAAATGGAATGAGCGGGTGTACTCATTTTTTTTTTTAAATTTAACTCGAGGGGTAAAAGAGACATTTTACATACTAGTTATGATGAAAAAAAGTTCTGGTGGGTGTCCTCAATAGGTTGGTGTGTGTATAACCGCGCCCTTTAATTTAATTAAAAGAGGCCCGCCCAAAAAGTTAAACTTAGGCTTCTTTCTTCAAATTAAACTTAGAAGGCCCATACACGTTCAGCCCACAAATATCACCAATAACATTTTCCTTTTTGATATGGGCCAGGACACTCAAAGCCCAGTGATAGGCCCAAATAATTCCTATTTTCTTCAATAAACTTGGGGGTCCGACTATTTACACCTCCATTTGCGTTGAGAACACTCCCCCTCATTTGTTTTATATTATAATATTCATGTGAAATACCAAAAATACCCTATTAGTAAAATGGTACATACTAAATGCACCCCACTTACCGGATGCACCCCCCCTAATTTTTGGCCTTTCCCCTTCCCCACTAAACCCCTTCTTCACCATTTTCTTCACTTTCAACTTACCGAAAAAAAATTCGGCTACTCTCATTTCTTCAATTTCGGCCACACCATTTTAACAAAATCGTTCCTTTATATTCGGGGTCCTTGAAGGATAACAAAATGGTTGAAACACGAGAAGGATTCTATAGATATGTAAGTTTAATGTTTTGCTTTTTTGACACTTTTTATTTTCGTAATGTAGGGATATATAAGGGTGTTTTCTTAGTTTAATGCATAATATATTGTTCCTTGCTTGGTTTTGAGTAGTTTGTGATATATATTTGGAAGAAAATTGATTTTTGGGATGTTGGCGCGTTTAAAAAATATGAGTTTAGCGCGTATGTTTTTCGGTACTGGTTCGTCGACGAAATACTTTTTGGTCGATCGCCCGTAGTCGACCATCGCCATTGTGGTCGATGGGAAGAAGTCGACCATCGCCATTTTGGTCGATGGGAAGAAGTCGACCATCGCCATTTTGGTCGATGGGAAGAAGTCGACCATCACATTAAGTGGGCGACGAAACATGGCCGAACGAAAGTATGTTGATCGATATTATGATGTCGACGGATTGTATTTTTAGTAGATTTGTCCTTTTGATTACGCTTATAGCATGATTTAGGGTTGAGTGTCGGCACATAAGTTAATCCTAACGTATGATACGAGGGTTGAGTGTTTGAATTATTATACAACTATATTATTTTCGTCAACATCCTTTGGATTGATTATAGCATGGATTTTGTGTTTGTTTTTCAGAATTTGGCGGATGATGAAGAGTTTGATCCGGATTTCTTTTATTATTCGGATAACCCGTATAACCCATTGGGGCCTTGTGATGATGAAGCCAACAAGGGTGCTTCAATTAATGAGGATGCCCCGGTTAATGAGGATGCCTCGGTTAATGAGCATGCCCCGGTTAATGAGCATGCCCCGGTTAATGAGGATGCCCCGGTTAATGAGCATGCCCCGGATAATGATCTTGTGATTGACTACACCAATGTCTTCACCAATTTTAACTATTTCGAAACTCGAGAGGCCTTACAAGAATGGGTTCGAGACGTAGCCTTACAACACAACATTGTCATTGTTGTAAAACGCTCAGATAATGGCATCCTCATTTCCTCCCGTTGGAAGTTCGTGGGTTGTACACAAAAAACAAATTGCAAGTGGGTGGATGGACGCGTATAAGGAAAATCATATTAGTTAGGGTGATTGTCATTCTTTTTGTGAAACTTTTGGTAAATGACTAGGAGTAGTCATTCTTTTTGTCAAACTATTGTAAATGACTAGGAGTAGTCATTCTTTTTGTCAAACTATTGTAAATGACTAGGAGTAGTCATTCTTTTTGTGAAACTATTGTAAATGACTAGGAGTAGTCATTCTTTTTGTGAAACTGTAAATGACTTGGAGTAGTCATTCTTTTTGTGAAACTATTGTAAATGACTTGGAGTAGTCATTGCTTTTGTCAAACTTTTAACTTGGCCATAATAAATACTCATATATCTTTGTAAGTTGGTCATAAATTGTGTACATTACAGTTACATTTGAACTCATTTTGCTTTGAATAGAACATGGTCGACCAAACTTGCGTTCGTCGACAGCCAATTGTCGACCAAAACTGCCCAAGTCGACAACCAAATTCTGAACAGAGGTGTTTTGGTCGACAACATGATGTCGACCGACAGCCAATTGTCGACCAATATTATTAGTGTCGACCACTAAGTGTCGTCGACACTAGCATTCTTCGATGAATTGTGATCGACCAAACCACAGCTCGTCGACAACATAGAATCGACCACAACTATTTCGGTCGACTACTAACTATCGACGACATGAGCAATCGTCGACCAAAAGTAAGCGACACAACCACAGAGCGTCGACAACCTAATTTTGAACAGAGATAGGTGGGTCGACAACATGATGTCGATCGACAACACATCATCGACCAACTTGACTATGGTCGACCACATGTAGTCGACCAAACTACATCTCATCGACATCCTAATTCTGAACAGAGAGGCTTTGGTCGATACCACGTTATCGACCGACAACAAATCGTCGACCAATTGTATTATAATCGTCATTAAGTGGTCGACCAATTGTTGATAATTCGACACATTAATTCGCGGGTTTCTAAACATTAATTATAAACATAAAATTCAAATGAGAAAAGTACTAAACATAAAATTCTAAACATTAATTCTAAACATTAATTCGACACATTAATTCTAAACATAATACAATAAAGATATGTCCCCTAAACCAATGAGAAAAGTACTAAACAGAGCACGCCCATCGCGGGTTTCTCCTTCAAATGTCCAAAAAGCACAAAAATTCAAGAACCAATCCAAACAAGTGAAACAACTGCCCAAATCAGTTGTGGTCGACCCCCCGATATCGACCAAAAACAAGTTCGATCGACCCCCCGATGTCGACCAAAAAATGGGTCGTCGGTCACCCGATATCGACCAATAATATTTGTGGTCAAACACCTGATGTCGACCAAATAACGGGTAGTCGATCACCCGATGTCGACGGCACGCCACATCGCCGATGAACCAGAGTCGACGGGGAGAAAGTCTGTCGACACTGGTTCAGCGACAAAAAACTAAAAACGACAACAAATCGCGTACCAAATCACCATACATACATAGCCTTACACCCAATCGCGTACCAAATCGACCTAAACCATAAACCCTAAATCGCATTCGCCTAAAAACCCTTACAAAATCAACCATTTCATTCCTAAATCACCATACATACACCATTACACCATAAAAACCAAACAAATGCAACATAAAAAACTAAAGAAGTTCAGCATCACCCTAAACCCATTAAAACTCAAGAACATTAATTTTTAAATTACATACCTGCGTCTTGTTTGTCCATGATGTTTCGAGCGAAGGGGGAGTGCGAATGGGGTGTCTTCGTTCGGTGGTTGTGGATGGTCGACGGGGAGTGCGAAATTAGTGGGAGTGGGAGTGGGAGGGAGGTGGTTGTGGGGAGTGCGAAATTTTTGCAAAGGGAGGGAAAGAGGGAGGAAGATAGAGAGACTTTTCAAAAAAGGGGGGGGGGGTGCATCTATAAGCCATGGTGTGTTTAGTAAAAATACATTAAATGATACAAAGGGCATTTATGACAATTTGAGGGGGGGTGCATCAGATTTTAGGGGGGGGTGCGTCCAGAGGGGGAGTGTTCTCAACGCAAATGGAAGTGTAAATAGTAGGACCCTAAACTTGGCCCGACCCCAATTTTATCCATAACGAGTCTACCTATTGGCTAATGGGTACGGTTATTTGCACCTCCATAAAGGTTAGATACACTCCCCTAAAATATTGAGATTATTATTTATTAGAAGATTACACTATCCAAATTGTTTCAAACCATTTTCTCCTTAAAATCACCTTAGTAGATACATCCCAACAAAAAACTCTAATTTTCCACTATCACATTTTCTTTTGCAATTTTTGTTGCCCACCCCGTCTCCGCCCGCCCCGCTGCACCTCACCGCCCATGCCTTTTTCTATTTTTGTAGTATTTTTTGTCAATTTTTTTATAAAAAATAAAAATTCATTATTTGTTCGATCAATCCATGTCAAAATTCACACTCTTTTATCGACACTAATTTATCAAAATATGACAATTTTTTTAAAAGAGATTTTATATATATATATATTTCTACATTGATTGGGCGGGGATGATTTATCTACTAAATTAGAAAGGGTTAATTGAAAAACAAGTTACGACCTTTACAGTGTTTATCAATTACAACATATCGTTTTTTTTATTTGTAATTCGACACACAACCTTTTTAAGTTTTGCAATTCGATGCATGTGTTTAATTTTCGGCAACACATGAATGATGTATATATTAAAGTCGCATCAAGGTTCTACACAAATGCCCACGTAAATGTCATGACTGATCAATAAAAAATTTTATTTTAAAAACGTTTTAAATAAAAAAAAATATGTAAAATTTCACATTATTTTTTGTGGACTGTGATTTGGAGGACACGATCTATTTTTTTGAGTTTTGGGGGTAAATGATATTAATTAAATTGATTTATGATTTATTTTAAAAATAATAATTTTTTAAGTATTGTTTTTAGTTTAAAACGATTTTTTTTTAGTACCTTTTAGTTAAAAATTAAAAAAAACAAATTATTGTGGCACCTCGGCAATTCTGACACAATCACATCACGATTTAATTGTTGCAAGAAAATTGACAGATGCATTGAATTGCAAAACTTAAAAAGATGTGTATCAAATTGCAAAGAAAAAAAAGATATGTTGTAATTGATAAAAACTGTAAAGTTCGTAATTTTTTTTCATTTTTTTTTTTTGAAGGTAGGTAGAATTACAGATAGGAACTAAATTACATTTCACGCGCTCTCACATATCCATACAGTAAATTTCTACCAAAAGACCACATTTTCCAAACTCAATCGTGAGAGAGTGGAAGGATCATCGATCAAACCAACATACCTTGAAACTCCGCGATCTAAGAAGATAGCAACGACTCGTGCTATAAACCTCTCAAATCACATAAGCACGGACCCAAGGGCTACCAGCTCCAAGAGGCACAATAAGTGCCACCATGGGAAAACCCGAAAACGGGAAGAAAACCCATCACAACAGGGAAGAAACCAAAACCAGAGCAACCGGGAAAAAGGAAAATACAGAAAGCAGAAAATAACATCATAGGAAGAAGAAATTAAAAAAAATGAAACTAAAAAACACCAGATCTAAACTAGGAAACAAATTAAACTAACATGCAGAAAGGAGAAAAACGAAAATAAAATGGGATCAGACGGATGACTCACCCGATCGGCCACCGTGGCTCCGACGGGGAGATTCACCCATTGATCCCAACTAAATCCCTGAGAAAGACCCCTTCACCCAATGGAAAAGCGATGCTGCGGTGCGGCTGGCGGCGACTCTGCAGGCGGTGCGGTGGGCGGCGGCGCGACGACTTACTTCTATACAGAAGGTGGCGACGGATTATTTAGACAATGATTTTGTTGATTTTGTTTGGGGGTTGAAGATGAAGGAGGTGTACGCAGATTTGGGGGAGAATTTCTAGAGAGAAGCTTGAGAAAAAAAATTTAGATAGAGAAAGCCCTATTTTTTGCCAAGGTAGTAAATTTGATTACTTGGTTGAGAGGGGGATTTTTTTTTTCAATTAACCTAAATTAGAAATTATGGTTGAATGTTAAAGATAATATAATCTTTTTGTATTGAGAATGTATCTATTTAATTTTTTTGTGATGCATCTAGCATTACAGAGGTGCAAATAACTGTACCCCTAGCTAAAAGATCCACTGCAAAATGCAAAAAAAAAACAGTACCAACTTCAAACTTCAATAGTTACATTCCATCATAATATTCCAGCTTTTCTTATTGACTTTAATCTTAAAATATTTTAAAGTATAATTTATTTGTTTTTATTTAATACCAGCAACTTCTCTTCTTTCATCTTAATTTTTTTTATTTAATATATTATGTTATTAATTTACCCAATTCTTAATCATGGTTCGGCATTACACTATTCAATTTGCTTGTCATACTAAGCTTGTTTTCATTAACTTGAAATTTTTGTGAATGGTGTAAAGTATAGTGGGTGTATCAAATTGTTAGTTGACAATTATAGTTTGTCATTGTAAAATAAAGATTTTTATAAAAAAATAATAATTCTAATTTATTGTTGAATATTAATATCGTTGAGCTAAATATTTTAAATGTAGCAAAATTACAAGTTTAAGGTCCTTCATAATAAGTTTCCTTACAAATCATAAGATTAGCAAAAAAACTATGATGAACGAGAGCAATGAAAATGGAATATGATCATATATAGACAAAACGAATGATTGATCTTTTTATTAAAAATATATTAAAAACAAATTCGATTTTTATTTATTACTCTATATTCAAACTTAATAGGTCTAATTTTATTTTTATTCATCAAATTTAATACTTATACTTTTATAAATGAAAATATTTATTATTTCACTACACCAATACACATTCACTTTTATTTTTCACATTTATCTTTTACATAAATAATATAATGAAATTAAAAAAAAAAGTTATTTCTGACTCCATATTCCATCAATATTATATAAAAATAGTAGTATCTCACATTTAAAAAATAAATATGAAATTGGAGTTGAAAGAAGTTATGTTAATTAAAATTGAAAGTGTGTGTTGTGCAGCGCTTAGTTTTTACTACCGGTGTCAAGCAAGGCCTCAAAACCGGTCCTCCAAATTTCAAAGCCCAAACTATTTTCACGGTACACATACATACATATTCGCCCCTTTCTTTCAAAATTCCACCGCCACCGCCGCCGCACGCCACCGACATGTCGTCCCAATCAACTCCTTCACCCCCTCCGTCCGCCATCCGCTCCCCCTCACAAAACCGCCTGATTTCCGATGACGAAAATCCCGCTCCGCCGTCCCCCCAATCTCCCGCAAAACACGAGCCGTCGTCCGAATCTCCGCCGGCTGCCGGGAGGACCCCGGCTTTCCCTAGCCGCGAAGACTGCTGGTCCGAGGAAGCAACCCGCACTCTAATTGATGCCTGGGGGGCCCACTACCTTCAACTGAACCGCGGAAACCTCCGCCAGAAACACTGGCAGGAAGTCGCCGACGCCGTCAACGCCCTGCACGCCACGTCGGCAAAGCTCCGCCGCTCCGACGTCCAGTGCAAAAACCGCATCGACACCACCAAGAAGAAGTACAAGATCGAGAAGTCCAAAGTCGTGCAATCCAACGGCCGCTACGTTTCCACGTGGACCCACTTCCGAAGCCTTGACTCCCTCATCGGCGACTCCTTCTCCAAGCCCACCACTGCCAATGGTCACAACAGGAACCTCCGCCGCAGAGTCTCCTCCTCGCCGGAGCTATCGCCCTCCCCTGAGGCGGCGCCTCATTGCCGGAAAATCTCTCCGGCTAGTGATAGCCCGGAAAAAGATCCATCCATGGATAAGGTGTTGAAGCTCCCGTGGTCGGTGCCGGTGGGGCCCCGATCGAAGCGGTCCGGTCCCGGTAGCGTTACAGAAAGGAATTTCTCCGTAATGGCGGCAGCAGCGGCTGCAATGGAGGCTGAAGAGGACGATGAAGATGATGATGAGTACGATGAGAAGGAGAATTCGGGAAGATGGGGTAGGCGGCAGCGGGTTCCGGCGGCGGTTGGAAGGAAAAGAAAGGCGGCGGCGGAAGAGGATGAAACGGTTGTGATTGAAGGGTATCGGCGGTTAGCAGAGGCGATAACGAGGATAGGCAAAATATACGAGAAAGTGGAAGAGGCAAAACAGCGGCAAATGGTGGAATTGGAGAAACAGAGAATGCAATTTACCAAGGATTTGGAGATTCAGAGAATGAAGGTCTTCATGGAATCACAGGTTCAGCTTGAGAAGCTAAAGCGTGCAAAATGGAACTCGGATAACAGTAGTAAGTTTTTTTAAGGCCTTTTGTGTTGTTGATGTTTCATTTTTTACCATTGTTCTAAAGAAATGCCTTTTTCATATTCACTCTATGATGGTTTTTCTATTTCAAATTTGCTAACTGTTAGTAATTTCTTGCTTCATAGCTGCTATGAAGATGATGGGTGTTGTAGTTTAGCAGTATTCACATTTAAAATATGTTTTTGTATAGACTACTGGTGAAATAATTGCTTCTGTTAGTGGAGGAGAGAAATGAGCGTTTTTTATGAACAAAATTAGATTTGTGGATGATGATGTCTTTTGGACTTATAACTTATTGATGTTTGATTGCTCTTGGACAGAATTCGTTTTCAGGAATGCTCTTATGACTTGTAGTTAACATCACAAAGAATTTTCAGCACTCTTGATTGTATACTTCCAGAAAACATATGCTGCATGTTTGCTTGAATATAACAAGTCACTCAAGTCCCTTTCGTGGATACACAATAAAAGAAGATAGAAAGATAGCATGAAATATTTTAGCTGTAATCTTGTATGGCCAGTGGTAATTCAAAGTCATAGTTTGGTTCTGAACAGATGAAACCCTTGGATGATAATTGTGTGGACCGAATACAGTGATTATTTCTAAGAAAAATAACCATTGATAGAGTTGGTTGCTGATGCTATTACTGTCTGTAGTTGCTGCACGAGACCTTAATCCTTGTCTTTCCCCTGTTTTCGATCTGCCCTCTCGATTTCTTTTCTATCTATTCGCAATCAGCATAATTATGGACCTTGAGAAGAGGCCTGGCCTAAACAATGCAAAATGTTGTAATATCCTTCCTATTTGATCTGTTATTTCTTGCTTCATTTCACATGAATTTATATGATTTGATCACTCTAATTTATGATCATGCGCGTGACTAAGAAAAAACTGAAAATGAAGGCTGCATTTACGTTTATAAAATACTTACATTATTTTGTTTCTCGTGTAACAGACAGTTACTTGTAGATGTGGTTGCAAGACTTGGAAGAGTGATCAGCTGATGATTATTTTGAAAATAGCAGTTGGTTTCAGTTAGCTCTGCATATACGTACAGGTGTGGCTAATTTTAGATATTCCTCTAGTTCTTCTCCTCTGGGATGAGTATATTATCAAGTGTTTATTTCTTAGTTTTACGACATCAGAGATTCTTTCTTTAGTTTATCAATTCTCACTTCCTGCCTATCATATAATCTCTTTTCTGCTTATTCTGAGCTTAAGTTGACCGAATAATCTGCGTATGAAAAAACGAGCAGCCTATAGAGAATATTCACATATGAGGGAGTAAATAAATATAAGTACAACGCAACTCGTTAGGTTTACATAATCCGATGTGAGATACAATATAAACATTTTCTAGTATATACATAATCCTAATACATTTTCTCAAGATGGAGCACCCAGTGACACCAATCTTGAAGTTGAGACGAGTGAACTAGGTCTCAAACAAAGTAATAGTCTGTAGCAATGTGTTTCATGCGAGAGTGAAAGACGACGGGATTTGAACATAGATAAGTAGCCTTAATATTATCGTTATAGATTACCGGCACGGTGCAATGTTGATGTGGAGCTCAGAATTTTGAGAAAAAACAAAATGACAATTTCGGACAGTAAATTGTGTATAAAGGTTCATGACTCATGAGTCGAGAAAAACGAAAATGTTTCAAATGTCTTTATTTAGGCCTGTTTTAAGTTCGTTTAAAAGAAGTACTCCCTCCAATTTTTAATAAATGTCTTTCTGAGTTTTTACAATAAATTAAGATTATATTTTCATGTCAACAATACCATTTTTGTATAGAAAATTTTGTTGATTTTCATGTCAACAATACCATTTTTGTATAGAAAATTTTGTTGATATTAAATGTAGTCTAGAATGTAAAGATAATAACATAAAAAAGTTAGTTTTAAGGAATATTATGGAAATATTATTATGGAAATGATTTGTGGGGAATATTTGTAAGAAATGAATATTTGACAAAATTATGTAGAATGACAAGTATTTTAAAAAAAACTGAAAAAGCTAAAAAGACATTAAAAATAGAGGAATTAACTATTTTGGAATTTCCTGTGCTTTAAATATACTCGTAGTGAAACATTAATTCCCATTATGTGGTATGTTTGTGGTATATTGCGAATTGTTGTTCAATTTTTGTTCTGTCATTAAATCAAGTGTGTGCTCAAAATTTATTTTATCAACTTTATACAATATTCTGTTGATTATTTGGTATGAGATTTTTTTATAAAAAACTACTCCCAATCTCCCATCCTCCAAAAGCTTTCATACTTCCCTTTTCAGTGTGTCTCTTAAAAGTTTGTATACCCCAAAAATAGAAACAATCATCACATCTTCATCCTCATAATATAAACAAACATATTTACTCTTGATGTCATTACTTTTGTGATCCAACATACATTCAATTCATATATTTTATTTATTTTATATATAAATATTTATAAAATTACCCTTCAACACTCTCATCATTACACATTTTTCTTAAAACATTTGTCCAATATTTACTGCAAACTTTTCAGGAATGAAGGGAATAATATTTTATTTTTTTATTAAGAAAATAACCAAAAAAAAAAACCCTCCAGCTTTGTTCAATGCACTCTCTCGATACATGTACCCTTTAAAATACACGTAAGATAGATGCACTCCCCCTAAATTACCTATTATACCCATTTCTCTTAAAATTATGTATGATAAATACACACCCCCTAAAAACCCTAATTTTCATTCTTCTTCCCCACCCTTTTCTTCTTCCTCATTTAAAAACCCTAAAACCATTTTCGACAATAGTTTGTCGACGATAGTGTTTTCGGCGACCCAAAATGGCCGAAAATTTCAATTTTCTTAATTTTTTTAAATTTTCTTTCGAAACACTATAGTCGACCGGAGTATTTTTGATCGACAAACCAGAGTCGATCGGAGTATCTTTGGTCGACAAACCAGTGTCAACCGGAGTATTTTTGGTCGTCACTGGTTTGTTAAAAATACTAAGATTTTTTTTTATTTCTAAGTTTGCTTTTTAATTTCTAAATTTTATTTGAGGTGGTGATGGTGACTGTTGGAGGTGTGGCGGCGGTGGGAGGGGCGGTGACGACGGCCGGAAGGGTGTTAGAATTAGGGTTAGTGTGGCTGCCTCTTAAAATTAGGATTAATGTTAGAATTATGTTAGGGTTAGTTTAAATTTTGAGGGAGTGTATGTATCCCTTTGTATTTTATTATAAGGGTAAAACGAGTATTTTATATGAATATTTAATTAATAAAAGTGGAAGGGGCGTGCATTAAACAAAGCTGGAGGGGTATATACCCCACGAAAAAAAAAAGGACTTCCGTGTGCTGCGGTGTGCATGAGGCGACCGTAGTAAAAACCCGGCCCATATTTTTTGGGCTTAAATAAATTGGGTGCAGCTAAAGGCACCCAAGGATCCTATGAGGACACCCACGCGATGAGGACACACGCAAAACGGATGAGGAAACACACGTGAAAATTAAAATACAAAAATATCATTTTTCTTCTACTTAACCCTAATTTTTGTTATATTTTGGTACACCCACCATAATACAAATTCTGCCGCCGCTCCACTCCGCCCACAACAACCATCTCCTCCCGTCGTGCTGCCCTCACGTCGCCGCCGTCTGCCTCCCTCCATAATCGCCATTGTTGCTCCTCCTCCCAAGCATCGTCGCTGATGTGAATCGTCCCTCCTCCCAAGCTTCAAACGACCGTCGTGTCCCTTTCTCCAAGAAAATCGCTGCACCCGTCTCCCCTCCTCCAAGCGACCGTCGTCGCCCCTCCTCCATGCGAAGCGGCCGCCGTCGCCCCAGAAGAAGACAGTCGATGCGGCCCCTGAAGAAGACAGTAGGTCAGTTTTTTATTTTTTGATTTAGGGTTTTTTTTTTAAAAAAAAATTAGGAATTTTAGGAAAATTAGGGTATTTTAGAAGTTTGGGAATTATTTTCGAACATATTGAGTTTGTTTTGGAATTTTTTTTGAACAATCTGTGTTTGTTTTGGAAAAAAATTTGAACATCTTGTTCGATCTTTTTTTCCGGACAAATTTGAGTTGTTTTGGAATTTTTTTTGAACATATTGAGTTTGTTTTGGAAAAAATTTCGTACATATTGGGTTTGTTTTGGAAAAAATTTCGAACATGTTTATTTTGGAAATTTTTTCGAACAGTTGGTGTTTGTTCTGGAAAAATTTTCGAACATCTTGTTCGATCTTTTTTTTCGGAAAAATTTGAGTTGTTCATGAATTTTTTCGAACACAGTTTGTTGGGTAAAAAATTTCGAACAAGATGTCCGACTTTTTTTTGTTGAAGAATGGTGTTTGTGGTGGTGGTGGAGGTGGAGATAATTCTGTGAAATAGAATAGATGGGTGTACTCATCTTCGTTTTTTTCATAAATTTTACTGTAGGGGTGTATGGGACATTTCACATGTTCTGAAAGATTAAAAAAATGTTTGGTGGGTGTCCTCTAGGATCCTTGGGTGCCTTTAGCCGCGCCCAAATAAATATTCCGGTTCCATTTACTCTTGGGCTGTCATTTCTCACTGGACCTTGATTAATATCAAGGCGTAGGTTATACACTCGTCCAACTTTGTTATTAATCAAGGCGTGGGTTATATACCCCTCCAGCTTTGTTTTTTTTTTTTCAACAACACCCCTCCAGCTTTGTTAAATACACTCTATTTTTTCATTTATTAATTTAATATACATACAAAATAACTAAACTATCATTTTAGTAAATTTGACCTAATAAATATACTCCTCCATTTAAACTCTAACTTTAATTGCATTGCAGCAGTTGCCACCTTCCAAATTCCACCCAGAAAATCACATAAAAAACTTATAAATTTAAATAAAAAAAACTCAAAAAAATAAATTAACATATTTTCGATAAACCAAGGCCGAAAACACACTTTTGTCGACAAGTTGGTTTGTCGAAAAAAAATCATAAAAACTACTCCCTGCTATACATAATATAGGATGTTTTTACCTTTCGTTTTCTTTGCAAATTATATGACGTTTTACACTTTTTAATGTAAATAAATTGCTTTTCTTTCAAATTTACCCTTAATATCAATAAATATTTATATAAATGTGTTCTTTTTTTTTTTTTTTAATGAGAATAACAAACATTAATTAAGGGTAAATAAAATAATTAATTTTTTTCTTAATATATGTGCATTGATCTAAAATGACTTATATTTTAAATAGGAGTGTGTAATTAATTTCGACAAAGTTTGTCAAAATATACACTTTTTCTCGACAAACTATTGTCAAGTGTCGAATTCGACACAAGTTCATCGTAAATTTAAATAAATAAATAATATATGGGTTAGTCTAGTATACACTTGAGTCCATGTTATACACCCTAATCCAATTTTTTTTTTATTATTATTATTATAAAAATAATTACTTGACCTATAAAATAGCTCTTTTTATTTCATTTTTTTTCTTCATTTTATTTCATTTTTTACTTTTTTTTTGTTTCTTTTTGTTTAATTCCTTTTTATTTTTTTACCCTTTTTTTTTTGTTTTTACTTTTAAAAATATACACATTCTCCATTTAAATTAAATTTTCAAGGAAAATTTTTATTCAATAAAAAGTGCAATACAAAATTACTAAAAAATGTAAGTCGATATAACAAAAAAGTGCAACACCATATTTACTAAAAGTATAAGTTAGTATAACTAAAAGTGAAATACGATATTTCTGAAATGTGCAAGTCGGTATTACTGAAAAGAGCATCACAATATTAATGAAAAGTGTAAGTCAATATAACTGAATAGTATAAGAGTCTATAACTGAAAAGTGCAACAAATTTTTTTAATGAAAAGTGCAAGTCAGTATCACAAATTTTAATGAAAAATGTAAGTTATTAAACTGAAAAGTGCAACACAATATTACTAAAAAATGTAAGTCACTATAAATAAAAATATTATTATACAGTTTAATAATTGAAAAGTGCAATACAATTTTACCAAAAAATATAAGTCATGAAAAAGTGCAAGTCAGTACAACTGAAAAGTGCAACATGGATTAGAGTGCACAACATGCACTCGAGTCCATAACAGACCAACCCATATTATATATATACATACATTCGGCTATTGCAGAAATGGAGGAGAAAGAGGACAACTGTAGGAAGAGAGAGTGGGGGCAGGGGCGACACGGCCGCACGGAGCTAATATTTTACTATGAAAAAAGAAACTTTCGTCACCACAAAAAAATGGCGAAATGGCGAGGGTGAAGGCAACAGATTCCCCCTCACTAATCAATAAGGCAACGAATTTCTCCCGTTGCCAATATGCTCGTTGCCATTTTAAAGGTAACGGATTTAGGGAATCTGTTGCCTTTTTGCAAGGGCAGGTGGTCGTTGCCTTTTGGCAAGCGCGTGGGTGTCGTTGCCTTTTAGCGAGTGCGACAGCCGTTGACAATTGGCAACAACTGATATCCGTCACCTTTTCGCAACGGGGCCACATCCGTTGCCATTTTGGTCGTCGCCTTTTTATCATTTTTTAAAAAATGCGAACCTAGGTATCGAAGCCGAATTAATGTGAGAATTTCTATAACTTCACACATTACACGGATCGTTATTTTAAGAGCTAATATTAAATAAAAAATATATATACTAAAAAAGAAAAAAAATACAATTAACAAGTAAATTTTTTTTTTTGGGTTAATTCTAAATAAATACACCATCTTTAGTCTCAGTTCTCAGTATCAATTTAATCACGACCTTTACGATTATGGTAAAAAATCTCAACATTTCATCGTGTTGCAATTAGATACACATTTTTTTTTTTCAGGCCAACAATTGATGATGTGGTTTGTCGGAGCTTGCCACGTCACATTACATATTACTATTTTTTATTTTCCACATCAAATAAAATTTTATATAAAATAAAAATAAAACTTCTGCTTCTCAACCTCTCAAACTCAAAGTTCTTCTTCTTCTACGTCTTTCTCACCTCTCAAAATCCAAGTTCTTCTCTTCTAACCCTAAGAATCAAAATCATAAGGATAGAACCTAACACTAAAAATGGCAAAAAAAAAAAAAAAAAAAAAAAAAAAAAAAGTAAAAAATCCTAAAAAAAAACAAAAATCTAAGTACTGTTCATAGGTCAAGCGTTCAACCCTTGAATGGTAGAAGGATGTGGAAGATGAGGAAGAGAGGTCTTGAGGAAAATTTAGAAATTCTACAAAATTGACAAGATATGGGATACAAATGACTTGCTGTGTATGTAATGCAGTGGCCGCAATAAAAAAAAAAAAATTGTCCCCGTGACTTCAAAAGACCAGAGAAATTGCATGTAAGATTGTGTTTATGGTCATTTATTAACACACATATATAGTGATTTAAAATGTCATGTTATTCCTTAAAAAAAATGTCATGTTATATGTTTGTCATGTTTGAAGAAAAATGGCAAACCAAGTGTATTAATTTGTGAAGCCTTTGACACTATTATATGGGGATAAGTTTCTTATTTTATAAAATATTTGTATATTTCTTATAACTATATTGTTATATTCATTTTTTCAGGCGCCTGGTTGCAGAAGAGGATGGGGTGAAGCCGCAACAGCAACAGTTCACTGTATAGCCTACAATTGTAAATGTTTTGTATTTCTGAAGAAATAAACCAATAGAAGAACTTGATTGAGTTTGAGAAGTGAAAAAGACTCAGAAGAATAACTCTATTGATTTTGAGAAGGGGAGAAGAATAACTTGATTGAGTTTGACGCAGAAGAAGTCGGAAGTTTTATTTTTATTTTTATAAAAATTTATTTTTATTTATATTAAATTTAATCTGATGTGGAAAATAAAAAAATAAAAAAAAATATGTTTAATCTGACGTGAAAAGCTCCGACAAACCACATCATCAATTGTTGGTGGAAAATAAAATGTATATCTAATTGCAACACGATGAAAGATTGTGATTTTTTACAATAATCGTGATTAAATTGATATTTAGACTAAAGCTGGTGTATTTATTTAGAATTAATCCTTTTTTTTTAATATTCATCATCTTCATCATGTTAAAGTGGGGGAGGGGTGGGGAATTCGATTTTTTTTTTGTAATTTTTTTGGGATTTTAAATATTTGGAGACCAGTGCAAGATCATGTAATTATGCAGGATTGTAATTTAATAAAATTTAATATAATTTAATATATATATATAATTATATTTATTTTATTAGGGTAGAAAATGAGAAAATGATTAAAATAAGAAAGTATTAAAAATATAAAATTGAAATTAGAAAATACGGTTAGAAAAGAGAGAGAATAAAGAGGAAAGAGAAAATGATTTTAAATAAAAAAAAATCTAAATGATAGAATTTAATAGATTTCAGAAAGTTTTAAAGAATTCATATTAGAATGAGAGGATTCAAAATTAGTATTAAATGAGATTTTTTAATTTATTTAATATATTAAAATTAATAAGTGTTTTTCATTTGGGAGTTTTATTATTTTAAAATAACTAAATAATTTTCTAATATATATTTGTAATTATATTTATTTTTTTGAATTAGATAAGTTAATTAAAATTTCTAATAATATATAAAGATAAAAATACTAATTTTAAAATTTAGGTCGAAAATAAAAATGTGTAATATATAAAGGCGACGGGCCCACTGCCGTTGCCAATTAGCGAGTGGGGTCCCGTTGCCATTTCGCAACGGGCCCACTCCCGTCGCCATTTCGCAACGGGCCCACTCCCGTCGCCTTTTGGCGAGTGCAGAACACGCCCTTGTCTTTGTCGTTACCAAAAGGCAAGGGCGTTAAAATCCGTCGTCTTTTCGCTACGGGGCCCACTCCCGTTGCCAAAAGGCAACGGATAAGACATCCGTCGCCTTTTTTCTGTCTGTTGCCAAATCCGTTGCCAATTGGCAACGGTGCACTGCCCTTGCTAAAATCCGTTGCCTTTTGACCAATTTTTTGTAGTGCGTGACTAATTTTGTAGATTTAATTTTGACGACGAAATTAAAACATTCCACTGCTATACTAATAAAAAAATACTTTATTTTATTGTTAATAATCAGAACAACCATAAAAATTATATTCATCACTAAAATACAAAATTTTAGTGAGGTAGTATATTTATCAATGAAGACTTTAGAAGAGTGTCAAATATCGGAGGTATATTCCACAAAGCTGGAGGGGTATATAACCCACGCCTAATATCAAATTATCAATTCAAACTGATGTGGGTCAATATGTCCTTTCACCGTACCTGAAGCCCAATTCTCCCTTTTTTATAGCACAATGTTGCAGGAAAGGCAGCAACCTTATGAGTGGGCCTAATTCCATAAAAGTAGAAGGGAACGGTTATTTGCACCTCTATTAATGTTAGACACACCATCCCGATTAGCTCACTCCCTTTAGGTGGTGTATCTGACAATGTTAAGGTACAAATAACCGTACCCAAGTAGAAGGATCACTTGTTATTTTTGGGTGATAACCGATAGGGTTATGACTTGTGAATGTGATCGTATGAGAATGATCACTTTTTTTTTTTTTTTTTTTTATTTGGATACAATAATTATCACTGCAATAGAAATGACATGTAATGGATAAGTAAATACAGTGACGAAGCCAGGAAATTTGATTCGGGGGACCCGATTAACATTACTATAAAAACGTACTCTAATAGACAAAAAATGGATTTATACAAGTATTACTCAACACAATAATATTATACTTACAAAATAATTTAATTCTTTAATTTAATTTGAGTACATTGACTTTTAATTCATTATATTTGGAAGGAACATTTTAATTGTTTTGGTTCAAAAGGTTCAAAAGAGACGGAAAATAGTGTAAAAATTATTAAAATATTATTATCATAAAAAATAAATTAATAATCTTATTTTTCGCAAGAAAAAAATCAAGTTTTAGTTGAAAATGATGTTTCCAACATTATATTTATGAAAGCAAAAAACAAATTTAAAAAAAAAAACAATAAAGAGCAATTGCTAATGGTGGGAATTGAACCTGAATTGGCAAAAGGAAAACTTATTTTATAGAATGACAGCCAACCACCAGACCAGCATCAATTAATAGTTATTAGTAAACAGTCAATAGTATGTATATAAAATAGAAAATTTTAAAATTGTTGGGGGACCAGTGACCCCTGGGCCCCATGTCGCTCCGTCATTGAGTAAATATGTAACAATATGGGGTACTATATACTAACACTTTCTCATATATTCTACTAAATTTAGGGGTGTGATACATATATTCTACTAAATTTAACTTAATTTGGACTGTGTCCATTAAAAAAGGGAACAAAAATACTTCATTCATCCAATATTATTGTGAGTCAACTTATGAATAAAATGATTGAGTACATAAGTAGTGTGGAGTAATACACTTCATTTTAGAGCATACTTACTAAAATTAGAGCTGGCAAATCATGTCGTGTTTCGTATCGACACGATAGTGACACGACACGATAAAGTCAAACACGAACATAACACGATAACGATACGCAACACGATAACGATACGCAACACGATAACAATATATTAAAGAATTAAATAACTTTAAAATTACATTTAAATATATAAAAAATAATATATTTATATAAATATAAAAAATTATCGTATTATTGTCGAATATGTATCGTGTCATATCAGATAAATAATAAATTGATGGGTTGTTAACAAGTTAATGGATTAGTGTCAGATTCATGTCGTGTCGAAAATTGTCATTCCTAACTAAAATTGGATAGACAAAAGAAAAAAATGTATGTACTAATATTTGACGGAGGGAATATTAGTTCAAATTTTTTTTTTAATTTGAATAATAAAAGAAAGAGTATTACTCTATATTATGCGTATAAGCAAAGTGAGTTGATTCAAAAGAAAATTGTTAATTTAATTTCGAATATATAATTAATATTTTCGGACTTAATTAATTGAATTAATTAGCTGCAATGTCGAATGTCAATGATAACATGGATGTTGACCCCACTAATACGGAGGTCATGCACGGTATTGAGAATATTGGCAACGATGCCAGTAAGGAAACGTCTCCTGATCGATCCGTTTCACACAGTTCTGATATAAGAAAACAGAATGACCATGCGGAAAGGGTTAAGAACAGAAGTGATCCGTTCACACCTATTCCTCATTTCCACAATCCCATGAGGGATCAAATGTTTACCTTCTCTACACCTGGGCCGAGGCCAATGGTCGTACAAGGAGAAAAGCCGGAAAATTTTTCCGGAACTGAATTCAAAAGATGGCAAAGTAAGATGCGATTTTACTTGACCATGCTTGGAATGGATAGGTTTTTGACCGAAACAAAACCTACACAGCCTGAGGCAAGTGCTAGCCAACAAGAAAGGATCTTCCTATGATTAGTGGCTAAGTGGTGATTATCTATGCAGAAATCACATTATTGGAGGGCTTTCTGATGCCCTCTACAGTGTCTACTGTGACATACAATCTGCAAAGGAACTGTGGGAGTCCTTGGAGAAAAAGTACAAAACTGAAGGCGCCGGATTAAAGTAATTCGTCGTTTCACAACTGTACGACTTTAAGATGGATGATAACAAGTCTGTAGTGGATCAAGTCCAGAAACTGCAGATTATTTTCCATAAAATTGCTGCTGAGGATATGGTGTTACCTGATGCTTTTCAAGTAGAAACCGTGGTCGAGAAACTACCTTCATCGTGGAAGGATTTCAAATCATATCTAAAGCACAAACGAAAGCTTATGAGCTTGGAGGATCTGATTATCCGTCTCAGGATTGAGGAGGACAATCGAAAGAGAGAAGGCAAGGGATCTGCCCTCCAGATTGAAGCCAAAGCTAACTTGATGGAACAAGAGGGTCCGTCAAGGAATAGGAGACGTCCAAATGAGTCTGCTGCCAACACAACTAAGATTATGAAGGGGAAGGGTCCAGCCACAAAGCAGAAATTCACTGGAAACTGCTATAACTGTGGGAAATCGAACCATAGGTCTAGTGAGTGTCGTCAACCTCGTCGTGACGATAAGGGAAAGGGCAAACAGAAAGTACAAGATTCTGTGAACCTTACGGATTTGGACATGTCCGCAGTGGTGACGGAGGTCAACATGGTGGACAACAAGAAAGAGTGGTTTGTGGACACTGGTGCTACTTGCCACATCTGCTCGGAAAGATCTGCATTCTCAGACTACTCTCCATCTAATGGGAGAAAGCTGTTCATGGGCAATCAAGCCTTATCTGAAGTGGTTGGAATTGGGTCAGTGGTGCTTAAACTGACATCTGGAAAGGAGCTAACATTGAAGAACGTGCTGCATGTCCCAGACATCCAGAAGAATCTGATTTCGGGGTCTCTTCTAGTTAGCAATCAATTTAGACTAGTCTTTGAATCTGATAAGATAGTTCTAAGTAAGTTTGGTCACTTTCTCGGGAAGGGTTATCTCGAGAATGGTTTGTTTAAATTAAGCACAATGGTTGTAAGCCCCAAAGGCAAACAAGTTATTAATGAAATTGCTTCCACTTCTTCTTATATCGTTGAGTGTTCCTCTTTATGGCATTCTAGATTAGGACATGTGAATCAAAAATTCTTAAAGCGATTAGTAAATCTCGATTTACTTAAAATTGACAACGTTGATACATCCAAACGATGTGAAATATGCACGGAAGCAAAAATGACCAAACTACCGTTTAAAACTGTTGAAAGGAACACTGCTGCTCCTCTAGACTTAATTCACACAGATATATGTGATTTGAAGTTTGTACAAACTAGAGGAGGGAAAAAGTATTTCATTACTTTTATAGACGATTGTACAAGATTCTGCTACGTTTACCTTTTAAAGAGTAAAGACGAAGCTATAGAAGCTTTTAAACGTTACAAAACTGAAGTAGAGAATCAATTGGACACTCGAATTAAATCAATTCGTAGTGATAGAGGTGGAGAGTACGTAGCTCCGTTTGAACAATTATGTATTGAATCAGGGATTATACATCAAACGACAGCCCCTTACTCACCTCAGTCTAATGGTGTTGCGGAAAGGAAAAATCGAACCCTAAAGGAGATGATGAACGCAATGTTAATCAGCTCCAGTCTACCTCAGAACTTGTGGGGGGAAGCTATTCTGTCGGCTAACCACATTCTGAATAAGATTCCTCATAAAATTAAGGATCAAACTCCTTATGAAATATGGAGGAAACGAAAACCTTCATACAAATACCTCAAAGTGTGGGGGTGTTTGGCTAAGGTTGAAGTACCGCTTCCTAAACAAGTTAAAACCGTCGATTGTATCTTTATAGGATATGCTTCAAACAGTAGTGCCTATCGATTTCTGATTCACAAATCCGAAGTACCTGAGATGACAGAAGGCACTACAATTGAGTCAAGGAACGCAGTATTCTTTGAAAACGTATTTCCTCTTAAGGAAAAAGAGGAAGATAGCTCGAGTAAAAGAACTCTCGAAGCAACAGACGACACTGTTAGTCCTTCCACTCAAGAGAGTGAAGAACCGAGACGCAGTAAGAGAGCTAGAATTGATAAAGATTTTGGTTCAGACTTCATTACTTATGTTTTGGAGGAAGAAGAACCTAAAACTATCAAGGAAGCAATGGCAAGACCAGATGCACACCTCTGGAAAGAAGCCATAAAAAGTGAATATGAGTCTATTCTCTTAAACCACACATGGGAGTTGGTTGACCTCCCTAAAGGTTGTAAGCCCTTAGGATGCAAGTGGATCCTTAGAAGAAAGTACAAAACAGAGGGATCTGTTGATAAGTACAAAGCTCGTCTAGTTGCAAAGGGTTTCAAACAAAAGGAAGGGTATGATTTCTTCGATACATACTCACCAGTGACAAGGATCACCTCCATTCGGGTGTTAGTCGCTATTGCTGCTTTGCACAATCTCGAAATACACCAAATGGACGTTAAGACGACATTTCTTAATGGTGAGATGGATGCTGAAATATAGATGGATCAACCTGAAGGATATGTTGCTCCTGGGAACGAGAAAAAGGTGTGCAAACTCGTTCGATCACTGTATGGACTTAAGCAAGCTCCTAAACAGTGGCACTTGAAATTTGACAATACGATGTTGTCAAATGGGTTTCGAATCAACGAATGTGATAAATGTGTATACGTGAAGAACACACCAAATGGATATGTTATTGTGTGCTTATATGTCGATGACATGTTAATCATGGGTAACAATCACGATATCATAGTTAATACGAAAAACATGTTAAGTAGAAACTTCGACATGAAAGACATGGGATTAGCAGATGTGATTCTTGGAATCAAGATAGAGAAAACGTCGAATGGAATTTCCTTGACACAATCTCACTATGTGGAGAAGGTATTAAAGCAATTTAAAGCCTTTGACGATCTACCTGCTAAGACACCTTTGGAATTCAATGTTCACTTGAAAAAGAATAGAGGAGAACCAGTGGCTCAACTGGAATACGCAAGGATCATTGGAAGTGTGATGTACATCACGAACTGTACACGCCCTGATCTTGCATGTTCGGTAAACAAGTTGAGTCAATACACGAACAATCCAAGTCATGAGCACAAGAAAGCGTTGAAAAGGGTATTAAGATACTTAAAGTACACCCTTGATTATGGGCTTCACTACACAAGACATCCAGCTGTAGTCGAAGGATACAGTGATGCAAATTGGATATCAGACACAAAAGACTCGCTGTCCACTAGTGGATATGTATTCACTATTGGAGGAGCAGCAGAGTCGTGGAGGTCCAAGAAACAAACATGTATTGCTCGTTCCACAATGGAATAAGAATTTATAGCGTTAGACCTAGCCGCTGCAGAGGCTGAATGGTTGCGTAATTTTCTGGAAGACATTCCATGTTGGAAAAGGCCGGTACCATCGGTGACGGTACACTGTGACAGTCAAGCTGCCATTGGGAGAGCTACGAATGTCATGTACAACGGAAAGTCGAGACACATACGTCGTCGACACAACACCGTTAGAGAATTGATCTCCACTGGAGTAATGTCCATTGATTATGTGAATACTAAGGACAATATAGCGGATCCGCTCACGAAGAGCATAAACCGAGATCAATTGAACAAGCTGGTAGAAGGAATGGGTCTAAAACCCACAAGAAAAACTAAAGCAGTGGTAACCCAACCATGATGACTGGAGATCCCAAGAACTTGGTTCAATGGGAAAATGAAGCTGTGGAAGTTAGTGATAAAACACTTGAAAAATTCGACTATTTCGGACAGCACTATCTCAAGTGTTAACGACCCGTAAGATGTGGTAAAGGCTGAGTCTTCGACTCTTAATGATTCCTAGAGTATAACGGGATACTCGAAAGGAAGTCATCTATATAAATGAGAAGTGAGGGTCGCTTCGACCAAACATTTATGAACACAAAGGACGTCCATGGCCAAAACGGACAAAAACGTGAGAACGTTACGAAGACGAGATTGATGTGTGCTGACACTGTTGTCTATGTATACACTATGGAGGAATAGTTCAAGACATCGCGTCCACTAAGCCACCGGTATATCCGATAGTGTTTGGCTACGGAAAGTTCAAGGCCAAAAACCACTTATCCGGAAGCACGGAGATCTCACTCGAACTGAACACTGAGTCTGATGTTGTATAGATACGATTTTCACTCATGTGGGGGATTGTTGGAATTAATGGGAATTAATTGGGTTTTGACACCCTGATCTAATTTAATTAATTAGACGGACTAAACGTTAATTAAGAAATAATTGAACGTGACATAGTCGATCTACTCGCGGAGTAGATGAACGTGGTATATTTAATATCTCAAAACCGAGTTAAGGTGAGTGATAAATTAATTGTTGAAGTTGAAGAGTTTCAACTTGGAAGTTTGAGAATGTGGGAAATTGTCCCACATAGGAAACCCACAAAACATTTATGATGTATAAAGGTATTGAAGTAGCTTGGTAGTTCAACTATCTAAAAGAGGTACACTCCTTTAAGAGCCACTCGCGCGCGCGCGCCCGCTCGGTTCGGCTTTGGATTTGGCAATTGGTCTTTGGGGCCCGCCTATCTTTTTGCAGACCCAAAAACTCCGAAAGCTCAACTCAGGAATGGGTTCGGCCCATTCGAATTACTTCAAGAATTCTCAAACTTGGTCTTCAAGATTCAGTCTTCAAGACTTATCCACGTAAGAGATATTTTCGTGATATTCCCACGATTTTCAACTCAGGAATGGGCTCGGCCCATTCGAATTACTTCAAGAATTCTCAAACTTGGTCTTCAAGATTCAGTCTTCAAGACTTATCCACGTAAGAGATATTTTCGTGATATTCCCACGATTTTCTCAATATTCCCACGATTTTCTCAACAACCTCCTAGGGTTTCTTGTGCCTATAAATTAAGACTCTTCCCTATAAATACAGACTTTTCCCTCATTCCAAACTTACGCTGAAATTCGCCCCTCTGCCCTTCTACTCTCCTCTCGTCCCTACGCAGTGTGTTGAGCTCCCGAAAGCCTTACACTGTTCTTTCTTGTGCCGGATTTATATCCGAGAGTGTTCAGTTCGTACTAAGTACGTTCGCCGATACTTCTTATACAATGGTGCTACTGTGTAAGAAGTGAAAATCGTTTTACCTTTGGGAACGGAATGCCGTAACAGTCGAGCACTATCCTGGAAAAGGGATTCCCTTGACTCGACTTATTTGTGGTATTTATTTGTTATTCTGAAATTTTCGATATTGCAGTTTACACAGCGTAAATAGGTTCCGACAAAAATTGCTTTAATCAAATTGAGCTCCAGCTACTTAAGTAATTCTCTAGTTCAACCACAATAATAGTTTTCATCGAATTAATTAGTGTTTTTCGACAATAAAAACTAATAATTTTTCATTCGTTTTCATTTTTTTTTTATTAAGTTAGTCAAAATTTGGTGAAGTGCACCGTACGTGCGTAAACTGCAAACATTTGTTACTCTTTGTTTATTATTTAATACTCTCTGTCTCACAATGTTTTTTTTTTTTAAATACAAATTTTGTATTTAAAATTAATAAATAAGGAAAATGAATAACAAATATATTTTTCTTGAATCAAAATGGAAATTTGGTACAATCATTTTTCTTTTATTAGTTTTTTCTTTGATTTTCTCTTCAATGTTGAAGCGCTGATGGAAGACTTCGGCAGGGAAACGCCTATCAAAAGTGAAAAGTGTGTAACATCTTTGTTGTATGCACTTTAATCGGATTGACTCGGATGTGGACTGTATTTAGTACGATACAAACATATATAATTAAACGGGGGTTATTACGTGTTTATATGGATTTAATATGATGATTAATGATGATCTTATGAAGAACAATGAAGAACACCAAAAGTAGCTTCTTGGAGAAGCTAAAGCTTTGAGCTTGAGAGTGTTTATTGCTTTGGGTTGGGGTGATTGTAGGGAAAAGTGAACGTATCTTACAAATGAGCCTCTTTTAGGCATTATATAGTGGTTTCTGGGGGCTGCCCGTCCTTTACACGTGGCACGCCCTCATTGGACCTGTCTTCTGCCCGAAAAGGTGATGGGACGGCGCATTTAATGCTAAACTGCCCTTGGTGGTCGTCCTCGGCGAGGTGCCGAGCAACTGGAAAACCCGCTCGTCACTCGCCGTCGTGGTCGCCGGCAAACCTGATCGCCACGCATTCTCATCTCCCAAAGCTTCAACACTTGCTTTCTCTGGCTTAGACATATACCTGCTCGCCAACATCTTTGGGCGAGCAGTTTACTAGAATGTGTTCGCCAACATATTTGGGCGAGCACTCAAATATATTAAATACAATAATTATCTTATATTTTCTTCTTGTTGACTAGTCGTCGCTTGACTTTGTTGACTGGTCGTCGCCACATAAGCCGGTGATTAGGATAGACTTGTCAAAGATTGACCTCTTTGACTAGGTATAACATTTGCCCCCTGGTCGCCTTTCTTCGCATTCGTAGAATGGTAAGGCGAGCAGTGTGGTCGTCTTCTTGGAGGGTTGATTTGTCTTCGCAAAACAAATCAATTTTTGAAATCTTGGTGACGTAAATTGGAGGCGGTCGCCTCGTTTCCTGCGCCGAGCACGCTTTCCGAAGCACTTTTGGTGACGTTTGATGTGACCTGTGTCAGACGCATGTTTGGCGCCCAAAAATTCAAATTTGAGCGCGTGGGGCGCGTGCCGACCTCAAAGGTCGCGCGTGGGGGTCACTTTCCGACCTCGATTTCGGAAATGGCCCCCAAATTTTGGGAAATTTGCGGAAATGACCCCGTTTTCTTGCACATTGACCCCTGCAAACATTTGCCTATAAATATGGCCTTAAACCTTCATAAAATCCTTTTTACTTTCTGCAAAATTTTCGAAGTTCTTGAGCTCCTTCCAAGCCTTCCTCTTCAAGCATTCCGGCGAGTTTTAGGGTGGTTTCCGATCGACGCAAAGGTAAACACTTACATTTCTTTCTTTAAAACTTCTTTCTCCCCCATTTCTCAAGAAAAATGGAGGTTGGTGGTTGTTGGGATATGAATCCTAGACAAGTTCTAAATGATGAAAAGATGAGATGAAGTTTTGATAAGCCAAAAATAGTTTGAATATTTTCTAAGTGTTGACTAATCTAGTCTAGTTGAGTTGAAGTCATCTTGAACAGAACAGTAGAGTTCACATGAAAAGAAAAGTATTGTTTATATTTAAAAGATAAGTACGATGTATAAGTACTTCATATCTGTTCGTATATGTGTACATTGATTAGTTTGTTGTTGAGCTATAAGTGTTGTATAGAGCTCATGATATTTCTATGTAATAGATAGATTTGTTGTATAGATTTATAAGTTGACTAAGCTTGTGTTATAAAAGCTTAATGTAATGTAATAGTCTTGTTAGGTTAGATGATAGGACTAGATTAGTTCTATTAGAGTCTACTGCACAAGAAGAGAAGACCAGTCTACTACTCAAGACAGGTGGACTACAAGAAAGACAAGTGCATCTACTAGACTACACAAGACAAGTCAACATGAAGTTGGTTACAAATACGCGTGAAAGATAAGGATGGAGAAGTTAGTTATGGAATAACTAATTCGTAACAAGAAACGCGTGTATGGATAAGAAGATTCAGTTGAAGTCAGTTATCAAGAAAGGTTGGTTACAACTACCTGAGTTCTTGAAGTTCGAAGTCTATAAATACTTGAAGGAGCTTATCATTTAAAGACTACTGATTACTGAGATACTAATACGACTACTGAAATATTGATACTGCAAGCATTATTGAAGATTCAAGTGAAGAAATTTCTCTCAGAGATTGAAGTTCAGAAAGTGAAGCTACACAAGTCAAGTGAAGATCAAAGAAGGCTACTACTGAACGAAGAGAAGTTTTATTTTCTTTTGTTGTTTCAAGTTGCTAGATACTTGTAAATCGCTAGTAAGATCGAAGAGGCACTTGGTAGTGTTATCGAGAAGATCTAAGTCTTATTTCTTGGGACTTAAAGCCACAAGAACATATTACTCCATTGGACGAGTTAATAAGAATTTCACAACTGGGTTTGTGAGAGTGGATGTAGACAAGTTGTCGAACCACTATAAAATTGTTGTGTGTTGATTTACTTTACTGTTTTGATTGTTTAAATTGCTTAATTGTTTTAACTACTTAACTGAACTTGATTAGTTGAGTATAGAACAAAGTTCTCGAATATAAGTTGAGTATAATCTTGAATTGGGCTCATTGTTAATTTCGTATTCCGCATATTGTACTTTGATATTTCGAAAGATTTTTGAAAAGTCTATTCACCCCCCTCTAGACATTTTCACTAGCTTACTCGTTATTAACTCAACTTGGGACCATCAAGTGGTATCAGAGCAGTAGTTTTCGAACTGCTGTTTCTTGATAACCGATTTTAAGACTTAGGGTGAAATCTTGGTCTTTGATTGTTCTTATATACGTGTTCTTGATCAAATATTCTTGATATATCCGTTTCGTGCTCCCTGTTCTTGACTTATCTGTTATTCTTGATCATAACTCTACTTAGCACTTATTTCTTGAAATCATGTCTCTTGAGATCAGCGCTAACAAGTTACCTAAGTTCCAAGTTCAAGACTATGACTATTGGAAGCTAAGGATGGAAGCCATCTTCAGTTCCACTCACGACTTAATGATCTCTGTCATCACTGAAGGTCCGATAGTGACCATGATCCCAAACACTGCTGCCCTCGACGCAAATCAACCCGTGGGTACACTCGTCAAGAAACCAAGGTCAGAACTAACCTCAGAAGAAATGAGACAGAATAATTTGGATAGCTTGGCCAAGAATTACATCTTACACACTCTTCCTAATGAGTATCTGGGAAAAGTGTTAAAATGTAAAACTGCCAAAGAAATGTGGGATCGCTTAGCTATCATTTGTGAAGGGACATCCCTAATCAAAGAAAGCAAGCTTTCCACTGCAGTCCAAAGATTCGAATCATTTCATATGAAAGCTGGTGAAACAATAGACCAGTTGGATACTCGTTTTACTAAAATCATGAATGACTTGGAAGTCCTTGGTAAATCTTATACTCCACGAGAAATCAATCTTAGGATTCTCAAAAGCCTTGATAGTCGATGGAAAATGGTAAAAATGCTTGTTAAGAATATGATGGGAATAAAATAAGATATGTTTTGATCTAATACCAAAACCCCCTGAGACATGCCTAAGTCAATATAAATATGTTCTAAGAATGTTAGAACATATAGATTATAGGCTAGATGAGAAGCTGAAATATTAGGTAGCTCTTAGACAATTAGATGCACAATTTGAGGGGGAACCTATGCTTTGAAGATGATCAAGATCAAGTCCCCTCAAGGCTCAAATTCTGGAACAATCACTTAAGAGCAAGGACACTCTATGAAATCTAAGATGCTCTTATCAGGAGAGTTGTCCAGAGAAGATGCTCTTATGCAAGAACAAGATTGTAAAGCTCAAAAGGACAAGTCCAATGAAGATGCTCTGATTAGGAGAGTTGTCCAGAGAAAATATTCATAAAGCTCTGATCAGGAGAGTTGTCCAAAGAAGCTAGCCATATGCAAGAACAAGCTTACCTAGCTCAAAAGGACAAGACTACTCAAAGGTTTTCATCAGGAGAGTTGTCCAGAGAAGTCAACTCTATGCAGAAAGTGCTCTGATGCAAAAAGATTAAATATACTGATCAGGAGAGTTGTCCAGAGGAGTTGTCTCAGCTAAATTGATCAAAGATCAAGTGCTCTGAAAGCCTGAGATCAACTATGCTGAAGAGTTTGAGACAACCAGTCTCTAAAGGTTCTCAAAGAAATAAGCTAAGACCATACTCAAGAGAAATAAAGGGAAAGAGCCAAGTCATCTGAAGAAGAGCAAGCCAACCATGCTGAAAAGCAAAACTGCTGATAGTGATAAGGAGAGTTGTCCAGATGATAAGGAATGTTGTCCTATCATTGGATCAACCTTCAGAAGCCATGTCCAAGTCCTAACAAGAAGTCAAACATTGGGAAAAGTGCTGCAGAATGAAGACAAAACTGTTACAGCCGTTTATTACCCAAATGAGGACCTGTCACTATCAAGAATCTGTCTTCCAGTTTGAAGAACTCAAGGAAGACATTTATAGCAATTTGGGGCTGCCTCTCCAACGGGCAAATCCTCCATTTTGTCTATATATACAGAAGTGTGAAGACCATTTGAAGCACCTCAACCTAGACAAGAATATCCAACTATCCTACAAGTTGACAAGTGCTCTCAAGCTTTCAAAGAGACTATCTTAGTCTTTATACACTTCTTCTAAGCTGAACCCAATTGTATATCCATACACAAGCTTAGAGAGATATCCTATCCTTATACACTGATCTTCACTGTAAAGGATATCTCATTAGTTGGAACCTTACTTCAACCCTTACACCTTTCAAGAGTGAAAGTGAGAAGGTTGTAGTAGTAGAAGTGGTAGGAGCTGACTGTTGAGAGAAGAACAGTTCAGTTCTGAGTTGAGAAGAGGGTACTAGGACTCTAGACATCCTAGGGATCAATTCACCAAGGAGTGGTGTTCTTGATCAAGTGCACCTTGGCACTATAAAACAAGTTAATTCCAAGAGTGAAGGAATTATCCTGTTAAATCAGGGAAAGTGGATGTAGAAGCTTGAGTCTCTGAACCACTATAAACTCTTGTGTTGATTTGCTTTACAAGTACTTACATTCATTCAACACTGCACACAAAACTGATCTTTCAAAGATACATATTCAAAGACTGTGCAAAACTGATTTGGACAAGTTCCCTGAAGCTAAACTGGACTATGTTGCATTGACTAAGTGATTTCAGAAATTAAAGGAGTCTAAACTTAAAGGGCCAACCATTATTCCGCACATATAACTCCCCTAGATAGTCAATCAACTAAGTACTCAATAGTACTTAGTAGTCTGATTATCTTAGAAGAGTTAATCTTCTTCAGCAGAGTTGTCCAAGACAACCTTGCTGAACTCTGGTTTGATCAAAGTTGAAAAGAATTGCATACAAGTGTATTCCCCCCCCCCCCATACACTTGTTATATACTCCTTTCAGGACCAACAAGTGGTATCAGAGCAGGGGTTCAAAGACCACTGCTTCTGAAAAATCCATCTTGATTTTCAAAACTCTCATATTTGTGTGGTCACTGAACTGATCTCTATCTGAAATCCATCACCTGTTGACTAACTGATTATTTGTGAGATATGGCCAACAACAATGCTGTTCCTCCACCTGCTGTTCAAGGATTAGACAACATGGCCACAAATCCAGTCAATCACATTTCTCATCACAAACTGCCCATATTTTCAATAGACAATTATGATTTCTGGAAAATTAGAATGAGGGCTCATCTTGCATCTCTCCATACTGATATGCTAAGAGTAATCACAAGAGGACCTTTTGTGTTTACTCAAACTAACCCCAGAGTGACAGCTGAGCAAAAAGCAGATGTAAGGGAACTGATTCCCAAGGATGAGGATGACTTCACTGCTGATGAAAAGAGGAAAGATAATTTGAATTATCTTGCCATGAACACCCTCTATCAAACAATTCCAGATGCAGTTATGGGAAGAGTCTACCACTGCACAACAGCTAAAGAAATTTGGGATACTCTTGCTGAAATGTGTGAGGGCACTGAAAAGATCAAGGAGAACAAGCTCCAAGTTGCTGTGCAGAAGTTTGAACAATTCTCAATGGAGTCTGATGAGTCCATTGACAAATTTGCTGGTAGATTCACTGATGTGATGAATGAGATTAACTCATTGGGCAAGGTCTACACCAAGAGAGAGGTTGGACTGAAAATCCTAAGGAGTCTCACTCAAAAGTGGGATGTCTATGCTGTAATGATGCAGAATACCAAAGATCTCTCCACCATGCCCATGCAACAAATATTCTCAGAACTTAAAGCCTATGAGTTTGACCTCAATAGAAGAAAGCCTGTTGAGGAACCTTCAAATCCTACTAAGGGAGTGGCATTCAAAGCCAAAGTTGCTGAACCAGAAATACAACCCACTCCCAGATCATCAAAGACAGTCTCCAAGACTGAAATGAAGGAAGAACTAGCCTTGATGGCTAGAAGGTTTGACAAGCTCAACACAAGGTTTGGTAGATACAAGAAATTCTACCAAGACAACAAATTCAGGAGAAGATACAACTCCCCTGAAGATCAGGCTGAGGACAAAAAGCCTGAAGAGAAAAGATCAGAGGACAAGTCCTCTGATAGGAGAAGATCCAGTAGAGCTGATCCTTCTTCATCTAAGAGAAGAGAAGAATCCAAGAAGGATGATGATGAAGATCTGTGCTATAACTGTAAAAAGAAAGGGCACTTCCAATATGACTGCCCTGAATTGAGCTCTAAAGAAAGAAGAGAGAGACAAGCTAAAAGAGACAGAAAGTTCACCAATAGAAAGGCCATGATGGCTGGTGAAGAATCTGATAGTGATGAAAGCTTCAACTCTTCTGATGGATTATTCTCCAACAGTGATGATGATGATGATGTCTGCAACATGGCTCTTGAGGATGATGAGGTATCCTCTACTTCTAGTTCACCATCATTCACCTCACAAAACACTAGTGAGGTTAACCTGAAACTTTCCTTGGGAAAGTTGATGGAAGATTTCACTAGATTACAAGAATTTCATGATAATTGTGTGAAAGAAAATGAAAGATTGGCTATTGAACTTTCCAAAAACTCTGAGGTAGCTATTGATGTCAAGTCTACTGAGTTGTATCAACAAGTCTTGAGAAAGCTTGAGGAAGCAAATCTCAGGATAGTTGACCAACAAAAGGAGATTGATGATCAACTTCTCTCTCAGAAGAGAAAAGAATTTGAACTTAAAATTCTAAATGCCAAATTTGAAAATCTCTCACATGAGTATGATATTCTTAAATCAAGTGAAGAGAGCCTGAAATTAAAGATGTCTGCTTTGAACAAATCCTCTAGAGCAATAGAGGAAATTCAAAGTTATCAAAGACCTATGGCTCAAATAAGTGGATTGGGTTTTGATCCATTTGAATCTTCACCTTGTCTTAGTGTTGCATCCACAAGTAACACTAAGAGAATCTTTGTTAAGTCAGTGGCACAACAAGCTGAAAATGAAGTAATTCAGCCACTGAACAAAGGAAAGGGCAAATTGAATGAAATGCCTACTCAAGTGATTCAGGAGAAAAGGCCAAAACCTAAGGAAATGGCCAAAGCTCCTGAGCACAAGAGGAATGTTGGTCAGCAGAGTAGACCCAATGGAAGGGCAACTCTCCTGAACAATGTTCAGAGGAATTATCCAAGGTATAATCAGCCTAGGCCAACTCATCTGAGAAAGCCTCAGCTGAATAGACCCAAGGACAACCACCCTCACAGGCAGAATAAAATGAGACAACCAAAACCCTTCATGCCAAAGGGTAATGGTCATAAAAAGGCCTTTCCTCAAAGATTTCATCAAGCTGCACAAAGAACTCATAAGTTCAGAAGAGTGGTCAACTCCTCTGAAACTTACAGAGTTAACACAATCACACATACTTTCCCAAAGGCATTTAAGGGAAAGACAGTGTATGTTGATGCACTAGGAAATCAACTTAGCCACCTTGAATCAATCAGGGTTATTAGGCAAGTTTGGGTTCCCAAAGGTATAGCTAACCTCTCAGGACCCAAAACTCAAAGGGTACCTAAACCTATCTAATTGCAGGTACCATTGGGCCACAAGAAGAGGAGCATGAACAAAAAGACAGCATGGTACCTTGACAGTGGATGCTCAAGGCACATGACTGGAAACAAGGAACTCCTCTCTGATTTTATTGAAAAAGAAGGCCCAAATGTCACCTTTGGAGACAGCTCACAAGCAACAACAAAAGGTTATGGTACTTTGATGATTGGTAACATCAAAGTAACCAATGTATCTTATGTAGCTGGTCTCAAATATAACCTCCTGAGTATCAGTCAATTCTGTGATAAAGATTTTAATGTTGAGTTCTCAAGTGGAAAGTGTCTAATTAAGGATAAAACTCAACAAACCCTATTGACTGGAACTAGGAAGGGAAATGTATATTTTGCAGACTGGGACAAGTCTACTGATGCTGCATGTTTTATTGCTAAAAGTTCTAGTGAACAAAGTTGGCTATGGCACAAGAGGCTAAACCACCTGAACTTCAAATCTATGAACAAACTTGCTAGAAATGCATTAGTTAAAGGACTACCTAATGAGGTTTTCATTAAAGAACATGTGTGTAAGCCATGTCAAGAAGGAAAACAGATTAAAGCCTCATTCAAAGGAAAACCAGTCATCTCCACTGAAAGGGTACTTGAACTTCTACATATGGATCTATTTGGACCAATTACCCCTTCAAGCATTAATGGTAGAAAATACACATTAGTGGTAGTAGATGACTTCTCTAGGTTCACATGGGTAGTATTTCTCCTTAATAAGAAGGAAACACAAGTCAAACTACCTGAACTTCTCAAGAGATTGTCAAATGAGAAAAGCCTTAGCATTATCAAGATAAGATCTGATAAAGGCACTGAGTTCATTAATTCATACATCAATGAGTACTGCACATCAAATGGAATAGCTCATGAAACCTCAGCAGCTAGAACTCCCCAACAAAATGGAGTTGCAGAAAGAAGGAATAGAACTTTAAAAGAAGCTGCTAGAACCCTAATTGCTGACTCAAATTTACCTAAGAGGTTTTGGGCTGAAGCTATAAACACTGCATGCCATACTCAAAATAGATGTTTGATCACTAAGGGGCAAGGCAAAACCCCCTATGAACTCTGGAAAGGAAGAATGCCTAAAGTGTCATACTTTCATATATTTGGTTGTAAATGTTTCATTCACAATAATGGGAAAGAACAGTTGAAAGCCTTTGACAGCAAAGCTGATGAGGGAGTATTTCTTGGATACTCTCAAATCAGTAGAGCTTTCAGAGTCTACAACAAGAAAACCCTTATAGTGGAAGAAACACCTCATGTTGTGTTTGATGAGTCTATCTTTGAGATCAGGAATGATCATTTGGAACCTGAAGAAATCACACAGAGGACAACCAGATTAAGCCTAAAAGACAAAGACACTGAATTCATAGATGTTGTTCAAGCCAATCTGCCTGAAAAACCCACATTGGACAACAATCCTGAAGGCAACCTTCCTGAGACAAACCCTACAGATGGAAATGGTGAACTAAATGAACCAATCCCAGTTCACATCCAGGTAACAACTACCAATGAAGAAGCAGTTCCTGCTGAGGTAGTTAATGGGACAAATAATCAAGGGGGAACTCAAAATGTTGAAAATACCAATGTCCCTGACATTGAGGACAACACCCCTGATTATGATCCTGAATTAGATCCTGCATTAAATTATCCTGAATTCTATGATCAAAATGACTCACCTTCAGTAGAGGACAACTCTACTGAAGAGATCAGGAAAAGAAGGACCTGGTTATCTGACCATCCTACTGATCTGATACTTGGTGATCCAAGTATAGGAGTCAGAACCAGAAAGTTTCATGGTGAAAGTGCTATGTTCTGTTGTTTCTTGTCAGAGCAAGAACCAAGTGATATTGAGGAAGCACTTCAAGATGCCAATTGGATCACAGCTATGCAGGAAGAACTGAACCAATTCACCAGAAATGAAGTATGGGAGCTGGTGGACAGACCTTCACATCAAGATGTTATTGGAACAAAGTGGGTGTTCAAGAACAAGAAAAATGAAAATGATGTGATTGTCAGAAACAAAGCAAGACTTGTGGCAAAAGGGTATTGCCAACATGAAGGCATTGACTATGATGAGACATTTGCACCTGTGGCAAGGCTAGAAGCAATAAGGCTCTTTCTAGCCTATGCAGCCCACAAGAGGTTCAAAGTATACCAAATGGATGTCAAGAGTGCCTTTCTGAATGGAGTCTTGAAAGAAGAAGTCTATGTGGAGCAACCACCAGGGTTTGAAATTGGAAACCAAGTTTACAGACTCAAGAAAGCTCTATATGGACTCAAACAAGCCCCTAGGGCTTGGTATGATACACTGTCACAATTCCTCTTGGATCATGGATTCACCAAGGGAACTGTGGACAGAACTCTCTTCAGAATCTCTGAAGGAGAGGACATCTTGCTTGTCCAAATTTATGTGGATGACATAATTTTTGGATCCCCTAATGAGAAGCTGTGTGAGAAATTCTCCAAGCTCATGCAAAGCAAGTTTGAGATGTCAATGATGGGGTTGATGAACTTCTTTTTGGGTCTACAAGTCAAGCAATCTAAAGAAGGAATCTTCATCAACCAAGCTAAGTACACCAGAGAAATGATCAAAAAGTTTGGGTGTACAACTAGCAAGCCAGTAAGGATCCCAATGAACACAAATTGGAAGATGGATCCTGATGAGAGTGGTATTCCAACCAACTCTACTGAGTATAGAGGAATAATTGGTTCACTCCTCTATCTCACTGCCAGCAGACCTGATATCACCTTTGCAGTAGGTGTTTGTGCAAGATTTCAAGCAAATCCTAAGAAAAGCCACCTTGAGGCTGCAAAAAGGATTTTGAGGTATCTCAAAGGCACTGAGAATCTAGGCCTTTGGTACCCTGCTGATGACAATATTGAGCTAACTGGCTACTCAGATGCTGATTATGGAGGATGTAGGATTGACAGAAAGTCCACTTCAGGGACTTGTCAATTCTTGGGCAACAAGCTTATTTCATGGTTCTCCAAGAAGCAGAACACAGTGGCCACCTCCACCACTGAAGCTGAATATGTTGCTGCTGGAAGTTGTTGTGCTCAAATTCTTTGGCTAAGACAACAACTCAGAGACTACAAAGTCAACTCTACTGAAGTGCCAATTTTCTGTGATAACAATAGTGCCATTGCTATATCACAAAATCCTGTCTTGCACACAAGATGCAAGCATGTGGACATCAAGCACCACTTCATTAGAGATCATGTGGAGAAGAAGGATATCAAGCTAGTGAAAATTCACACAGACCATCAAAAAGCTGATATATTAACCAAGCCACTTGCAGAGGCAAGATTTCTGGAGCTATCAGCAGAGTTGGGATTACTTGATCCAGGGAAGTTGGACAAATAAGTCCAAAGAAGTTCATTGATTAAGGGGGAAACAAACTCAAACTTCAGCAGACTTGGTCAAGTCTACTGAAATTCAGAAACATGACCTTACCTCTTCAGGACACTTGTCCACAGTTCTTCAGGACACTTGTCCATGTAGGGTCAGATAAGTTGTCCTAGCTATCAAACCAAATCTTGGTATGATAAGCACCTATTTTTGGTGATCAATACCTATCTCGAAATCTGTCCCTTGAAATACAGTTTTCACCTTTCTGGGATTTAATTTGTCTCCCACCCAAAAGGTCACTTTCCATGCATTAAATGCCAAGATTTAACTCTTGTTTGCATTACACTTTTTGGGACATGATCTATCTCGAAAAATCCCCAGCCTTAAACAAACATTAAAAACCACCCACGTTTTGAATAAAACAGTTATTTCACTGTTACATTGGTTTTTGACCATTGGATCAAAAATGGACAACTCCCCTGAAATCAATCCTAGCCGTCCATTTTGGATTTCCATTTTTGTTCACCTTTGAATTGTCTCAAGACCTTACCAACTCATTGACAAACATTCTTTTTAGAATATTCACAAGTCTTAAGATACCCACAAACACTTCTTCCCCAAGTATTCGAAACCCTAACTCAAAAGTTCTTCAAACTCTCTCATTCTTCATCAAACCTTTCTCTGCAACTTTCAATGGCCCCCAAGGTTAGACCTGAGATGCTTGTTGATTTCTCCAACAAGGATCTAGACCTAGATTTTGCCTATCTTAGCAACAAAAACAATCTTCACTTTGAACCCATAATTTCATTTGAAAGTGAAGATCCTGAGATAACTCCAACCCTAAGGTGGTTGAGAAGGGCTGGTCTCCAAAAGTTCTTGGAAGAAAGACCAAGCTCTTGCTTGGAGAGTTACATGGCAGAATTCTTTGCCTTCCTAAAGTGGAGAGGCAAACCTGAAGATGGAGAAGTCTCAACCAGGTTAGCTTACACTGCAGAAGGGGAGGAGGAGGAGAGTTTCCACAGAGTGAAATTCTCCTCAGAGGATCTGGAAGGAGCCTTTGGATTGCCTTATGAGGGAAGGAATCCAGAAGTCTATGGTACTGGACATGAAGAGGAAATAGCCCAAGAATGGCTATTAGTTCCAGGCCCTCTCTCCTCAACTCAAAACAAGAAAACTCTCAAACCAAAGTTTCTCAATCTTTTTGAGGTAGTTGCTAAGAGCCTCCTAAGCAACACTGGAAGCTTAGAGCAGGTCAGCCATCCAAGGATCAGAATCATGGCTGCCATTATTGATGCCAGTGATAAGGGCATCAAGTTTGATTGGAGGACCTTCATCATGTCTGAAATGATGAAGGAGAAGGCTAAATTTAAGGTGAAAGCCCACAATAAGGTGGTGCTAGAAGGGAAAATCAAGTATTGCACCAGGGCAAGCTTGTTGATTGAGAGGTTTTCCCACTATTCCCAGATGCAGACCTTTGCAAAACCCCTCCCAGCCCAAAAGATCCTATTCAGAAAGCTCAGCAAGAAAACTGAGAAAAGAAGGATGTTAATGGCCAAGCCTGCTGAAGAACAGGAGGAAGAGAAGCCTAAAATGAAGAAGAGAACAAAGGCCAGGGCTGTCAAAACAAGAAAAATGTCTCAATTGTCTTCCAAAGAAGCCTCAGGAGCATCAGCTGAGGTTGATGCAGTGGCAGAAGGAGTGAGTGTGCCTTCTGACCACTCAGAAGAGTTGAGGAGGAAGTACAATGAGACTAGGCAAAAGAAGAAGGGTGATAAGAGAATCAGGGAAATTGTCCCTGAGAAGGAAGGAAGTGGAAGCAGTAGGGCCAGCAAGAGAAGGGCCAAACCTACTGAAAAGGTGTTGGAGTTTCAAGAAGAAAGGTCTCTTCAATTGGCTCTAAGGGAGAGCAGAGCTGAAAGCAGGGCCAAATCCATGTCAAGGACTAATTCATCTGGTTCTGGAACTCCAGAATCCAAAGTCCCTGAAGGTCAACCTATAGAGGCCAATCTCCCTGAAATTCAGTATCTTGAGCCCAACTCCCCTGAAACCCATGTTACCCCTTCCAACCAACCCATTACCCCTGTAAATCTCACTAAGAGATATTCTCCTGAAGGGAATGAACAAAGAAGTGGCATAGATGTGCTTGCTGATTTAGCAGTAGATGAGACAAGACTCCTGTCTCCCCTTGACTCATCCATGCTCAACTATTCAAAGGTCTTAGAGCATGCACTTCATGAGCCAACCCCCCTGAGTAAAGCCCCTTCAGAATCATTGCTCTCTAAAGCAGCTGAAGATCCTTCTGCTGTACCCAACCCATCTGAAGCCAAGATCCCTGAACTTAATCTACCTAAAGCCACATTAGGAGAACCCAGAGCTAACTCCCCTATAACCCAAAGTCCCCATTCAAGTGGAGATGAGGAGGAGTATACTTTTGAAAGTATGCTCAGAGGAGGAGCCAAGGCTACTGTGGACAGTTTGTATCCACAACTTGCTGAATTTCCAAGAATTCAGAAGGCCTTTCATGATCTAAGGATGCTTGTTGATGTGAAAGACAAATCTATGATGGAGATATCACAAGTCATTCAAGATAAGGGTGCAAACTGGTGGCAAATAGAGGAGAACAGATTGCTACACTTTGCTGGAGTTTCAAAGACAAGATTCCTCATTGATGAGGAGATTTTTGCAAAGCTGGTGGCTGATAAGATTAAGGAGGAGAAAGAGAGAAAAGCCAAGGGAATCAAACACCCTGACAGTGGCTCTAATGATGATTCCCCTGATGATCCCTCAAACCCTTCAAATCCCAACCCTCCTGAAACCCCTCAAGCCAACCTCCCTGAACCCCTTCAACCCAAGTCTTCTGTAGCAGATAGACTTTCCAATCCTCCTAAAACCTATCATAGGAAAGGCTCTGTAACTTCAGAGGTGTTGACCAAGGGTGGTAACACAACCAAAGACACATCTGCCAATGAAGGTTCCTCTGAACCCAAGGCACAGCCTAAAGATGTTGAGGTTCCTGTACTAGAGGCTAGTTTGATTAAGGCCTATTCAGTGTCAGAGGTGTTGGACATTGATCAGCCCTTAATCATTCAGGATGACTCAGTGGCTGCTGATATAAGCACTGTGATCTCCCCACAACTGCCATCTTTGAACCTTGTTGAAGGTGGAGATGCTGCAGGATTAGGAGAAGGAGTTGAAAAGGAGAGATTAGTTGAAAAATCAGAGGGAGTTGTGGATGAAAGAGAGGTAGTCATCACTAAGATAGTGAGTGTACCACCAAATGAGGGTGGAATAAGTGAGGAAGGACAGGTTATTCTTGAAGTCAAATCTGAACTTCAAGAATCCCTTGATGAGAGGAGGCCTGATTCCTTGAGTGAGAACATCAATTATGAAGGGAGAAAAGAACAAGTTGAAAATGAGAAGAAGACTGCTGATGTATCAGAGTCTTATGCAAAAGAAATTGAGGGTGATGAGTGCTTATTTCCTAACTTGTTTGATTTATCTGATGTTGCAGGTATTTCTCTTGTCCAAATTTTTGCAGATGAGTTCCTCACAGATGCACCTATCCAAGTTGATACAGGCTCAGCTCAGGCCTTACTTGGAATGCAATCAGAGAAGTTGGACTCCTTGGCTCATCAAGTCCAATCTGCTCATGCTGAAACTCCAGGAGCATTGAATGAGCAAGGAAGGACTCTAGCATCTGTAGAAATGAGGCTCACTGGCTCTGAAGATGTTGTGCTACCAACTCTTGAGGCAAGGATCAGTGGTGTGGAATCTGGTCTCCAAACCATCTCCACTGAAGTTCAAAGTGCAAAATCAACCATGGAAGCCATCTCAGAGGAGGTCAAGAAAGAACAAAAGCTGCTGAGAGACAATCACAATGCAAATGTCAAAGCTCTCAGGCTAACTGTCAAACAAGCAATTGGAAAGAAGACTGCACTGCAGAAGAGAAGAGCTGAAGAGCAAAGACTAGCTATGGTCAAAGCTGCCTCAGAAAAATTTTCCCAAGAAGTGTTGGCCAACATTGCTGAAGGTGCAGTGGCCAACCTCACTGAGCTCTTAAAAGCCCAACTGGATGCATCTCTGAAAACAGCCATGGAAGAGGTTGTCCAACAAAAGATGAAGCCTGTTCTAGCTTTCCTTAGCTTGAGCAGTGATAGAATGCAGAATATACATGATGAGAATGTATATTTGTTGGAAGAGATGAAGTCCCTAAACCAGGCCCAATCCCTGATGGCCTCAACAATGAGTGACCTCAAGCCCCAGTGTTTTGATGCTGCCAAAAGGGGGAAAGGGAAAGAGCAAGGGCAAAAGGTGCCTTAGTAATTGGGAGTCCAGTGAAAGGGAAGGACAAAGTCCCTGAAGGAAAGGGAAAAGAGCCAGAAATGCTGAATTTGGAAGAATTGGATGAAGAGGAGCAGTTAGCATTGGCATTGAAGAACTCAATGGCCTCAGCTCAAGAGGAAAGAGTAAGGCTACAACAAAGACCAGGTGGTGAAGTGTCAGGTTTGGACAAAGATGCTGAAGGTGTCCAAACCAGAGGAAAGATCAAAAAGGCCCAAGGAAAGAAGAGACAAATTGAGAAATTCACTGACTTTCCTAGCAGCCTTGATCTTCCACCTGAATTCAGAATTGATGAAGATGAGCCTACATCAAAGAAAGCCAAAGCTGCTGAAAAGGACAAATCTTCTGAATCTGGCAAAACTGCTGAAGGAACCAAGTCCTCTGAAGACACTGAAGAGTTATTTGCTGAAGGATTTGGATCTGAACCTAAGAAGAAGACAACTGTTCTAGCCCATGATCCATCAAAGCTGTTTCATGAAGGGTATGGCAAAGACCCTGAAACACAACAGAAACTGGCCATGATGAGGGCCCATGAGAAAATTGATCTGATGGAAGAAGCCAACAGAGCAAGAGATGAAAGGAGAGCAAACTTTCAGAAACCAAGAAGGAGAAGAGCAACTTACAGCAAGATGAAGCCTCAGCTTCTAATCCCAATGGACACCAAATATCCACACTTGGATAAATGGGTGCCAATTCAACTGAATGACACATGGGAAGAAGCCAAAAAGGAGTTTGTCTATGACTATTATGTCATTGACAGATGGAATGGAGGAGATGCAAACTCTGCCTTCACTGAGTTCATGCTAGAATACTACAGAGAGTTGTATCAACAATTACTTGCAGCTGCTGACATTGCAAGATTTGAACTCACAGCTCCCAAGCCAATCATATACATGCCTCCAAAGCTTGAAGGATGGATTGACCAAGCAAGAATTCTGAGGGAATTCACTGAGATCCTTAAGCTGAACAAGATGGTTCTTGGACCTAAGGGAACCAACCAAGAAGCCATGGCACTGAAAAGAAGAGTGTGGGCACAGTATGGAATGCTGCCACCTCCTGAGGATGATCTTTGAAATGGCTAAGTCTTCTGACCTTACTTGAATGATCAACTATGCTGAAATATGGTCAAGATTGCTGATGTGTTAATCTGTTTGCTCTGGTTTGCTACGAATTGCTCTGATATAAGTTCTATGCTCTGATGCTGAAAATATTATTTTGAATTATTGTAATGAATTGCTCTGATGTATTGATTCATGCTCTGATATGTTAATTTCAACTATCAACATGCCTGTAATGATTTTTGAATGAATGATAGTTGAACTTATTTTGAATCAAGAAACACAAATCTCTCTATGCCTATCTTAAAACCTACTTGCAACAGAAACAGTGAATACACTAACACATTGTCTTTCAGGAATATTGACCTTAGTCATGTCTTCTGAAGATACATGTAATAGGTGTAGACAAGTCACTTTTGCTTAAATTGTGTAGGTTTTGGCATCATCAAAAAGGGGGAAATTGATGGGAATAAAATAAGATATGTTTTGATCTAATACCAAAACCCCCTGAGACATGCCTAAGTCAATATAAATATGTTCTAAGAATGTTAGAACATATAGATTATAGGCTAGATGAGAAGCTGAAATATTAGGTAGCTCTTAGACAATTAGATGCACAATTTGAGGGGGAACCTATGCTTTGAAGATGATCAAGATCAAGTCCCCTCAAGGCTCAAATTCTGGAACAATCACTTAAGAGCAAGGACACTCTATGAAATCTAAGATGCTCTTATCAGGAGAGTTGTCCAGAGAAGATGCTCTTATGCAAGAACAAGATTGTAAAGCTCAAAAGGACAAGTCCAATGAAGATGCTCTGATTAGGAGAGTTGTCCAGAGAAAATATTCATAAAGCTCTGATCAGGAGAGTTGTCCAAAGAAGCTAGCCATATGCAAGAACAAGCTTACCTAGCTCAAAAGGACAAGACTACTCAAAGGTTTTCATCAGGAGAGTTGTCCAGAGAAGTCAACTCTATGCAGAAAGTGCTCTGATGCAAAAAGATTAAATATACTGATCAGGAGAGTTGTCCAGAGGAGTTGTCTCAGCTAAATTGATCAAAGATCAAGTGCTCTGAAAGCCTGAGATCAACTATGCTGAAGAGTTTGAGACAACCAGTCTCTAAAGGTTCTCAAAGAAATAAGCTAAGACCATACTCAAGAGAAATAAAGGGAAAGAGCCAAGTCATCTGAAGAAGAGCAAGCCAACCATGCTGAAAAGCAAAACTGCTGATAGTGATAAGGAGAGTTGTCCAGATGATAAGGAATGTTGTCCTATCATTGGATCAACCTTCAGAAGCCATGTCCAAGTCCTAACAAGAAGTCAAACATTGGGAAAAGTGCTGCAGAATGAAGACAAAACTGTTACAGCCGTTTATTACCCAAATGAGGACATGTCACTATCAAGAATCTGTCTTCCAGTTTGAAGAACTCAAGGAAGACATTTATAGCAATTTGGGGTTGCCTCTCCAACGGGCAAATCCTCCATTTTGTCTATAAATACAGAAGTGTGAAGACCATTTGAAGCACCTCAACCTAGACAAGAATATCCAACTATCCTACAAGTTGACAAGTGCTCTCAAGCTTTCAAAAAGACTATCTTAGTCTTTATACACTTCTTCTAAGCTGAACCCAATTGTATATCCATACACAAGCTTAGAGAGATATCCTATCCTTATACACTGATCTTCACTGTAAAGGATATCTCATTAGTTGGAACCTTACTTCAACCCTTACACCTTTCAAGAGTGAAAGTGAGAAGGTTGTAGTAGTAGAAGTGGTAGGAGCTGACTGTTGAGAGAAGAACAGTTCAGTTCTGAGTTGAGAAGAGGGTACTAGGACTCTAGACATCCTAGGGATCAATTCACCAAGGAGTGGTGTTCTTGATCAAGTGCACCTTGGCACTATAAAACAAGTTAATTCCAAGAGTGAAGGAATTATCCTGTTAAATCAGGGAAAGTGGATGTAGGAGCTTGAGTCTCTGAACCACTATAAACTCTTGTGTTGATTTGTTTTACAAGTACTTACATTCATTCAACACTGCACACAAAACTGATCTTTCAAAGATACATATTCAAAGACTGTGCAAAACTGATTTGGACAAGTTCCCTGAAGCTAAACTGGACTATGTTGCATTGACTAAGTGATTTCAGAAATTAAAGGAGTCTAAACTTAAAGGGCCAACCATTATTCCGCACATATAACTCCCCTAGATAGTCAATCAACTAAGTACTCAATAGTACTTAGTAGTCTGATTATCTTAGAAGAGTTAATCTTCTTCAGCAGAGTTGTCCAAGACAACCTTGCTGAACTCTGGTTTGATCAAAGTTGAAAAGAATTGCATACAAGTGTATTCCCCCCCCCCATACACTTGTTATATACTCCTTTCAGGACCAACAGAATACCCAAGATATAGACGTATGGACAGCAGAAACTATGTTTCAAACTCTAAAGGCCCATGAGTTTGATCTAGACGAAGACGGACCCATAGTAAGCAGTGACAGAGAACATGCTGTGTCCAAGAACGTTGCTTTTAAGGCTAGTTCGTCTAAGGTAGACAGGTCAAAGTCTAAAACTAGGTCTACTTCTGTGAAAGACGAGTTAGATACTGATCTTAGTCTGAAGGATCAGGTAAGCCTCATGGTTAGAAAGTTTGATAGGCTGAATAAACGTTTCGGAAGATATAAGAAGTTCTATAGAGAGCATAGAGGGTCTGCTTCTAAGAACTCGTCTGAGACCAGACGAGACCGAAACTCGTCCGAAAGGAGAGACGAAGTCTCGAAAGGTAACAGACAAGATAGAGAGTCTGATGGTAGGAAGAATACTCGTTCTGATAGACGTGATAAACGAAGGAACAACTCTCCTATTAAAAAGGCTACTAATGATATCTTGTGCTATAACTGTGAGAAGCCAGGTCACTACATATATGAATGTCCAGACCTGAGTACCGATGATCGAGAAGAACGCAAAGCACGAAGGGAAAGAAGATACAACCGTGGTAAGAAGGCAATGATGGCCAATGATGACTCTGACTCTGACTCAGACGAGTTGCCATCATCCTCATCTAGCTACCCGTCTGAACCAGATCACGATGAAGCTTTCATAGTAGACGATGGTCTGAGCTTCATGGCTAAAATCGACCAAGAGGTATCATCTGCTACATCCTTTCAATCTTGTGATGAATCAGAAACTGATGAAAGTGATACTGCCAGTAGCCAAGTAGGGAGCAGTCTTCAACACTCTACTAGTGCAGTTGAAGACGACCTCCTACTTGCCAACAAGGCATTCATTGAAGTCAGTGACGAAAACATCATCTTAAGACAAGAAATCATTGATCTTAAGGAAGCCCAGTCTAAAGTAGATCCTAATATAACAGTCCTAAATGAACGCTTGCAAGAAGAGTTGAGTCAACTCAAACACAAGTGTGCATTGACAGACAAGTTGTATCAAGACCTACTTAAGACACATGCTACTGAGAAACATGAATTCAATGTTTTGCAAAATAAGTTCAAAAAGCTTGAAGAACGTAATAAGTTCTTAGAAACCGAGGTTGTCACTTTAGACCTTAAACTTACTGACCTGGTTAACTCTTCAAAGGTTAATCTTGAATTGTCAGATAGGTACAGGGCTCCTGCTGACAAGACAGGCCTAGGTGCTGAGACATCAAGCTCGTCTACTCTAGTTGCTAAGAACCCTACTATTTTCATCTCAAGCTCTTTGACTAATGATAAAGGAAAAGAACCAATGATATACGATATTGATACTCCATCTAAAGGTACTGTACCAAAACAAGCTCGAGTTAACATTCCAATTACCAAAGAAGGTAAAAAGAAAGCTAACAACAAGCCTGTTCCGTTTAAGACAAGTCAACAAAGGACTAGGAATCGTGGACGACCAAATCAGGTCAGATACGAGGATTGGTATCCTGAGGAGACTAGTACTAGACAAGTACAGACTAGACGACAAGAGTCTAGACCTCCTTTCATAAGGCAGTCTCAACTCTACTCGTCTAGACCTAGACAGGAAGATCCAAAATATCGTACACAAGCTGTTCTATATCCTCCACCTTTGTCATATGATATCAAAGGAGAAGAAAGACCTAAACATGTCTATAAACCGTATGGACCTAATGCATACAAACCTTACTCTGACTATCATAGACAAGTGCCTGCTCAAGTAGAGATTAAGTCAAAAGGCTATCTCCAAAGAGTAGACCCGAACTCAACTGATAGGCCAGATAAGGACAACAAGGTCTTATTTTGCAACAAATACGGTCGAAAGCTTAAGAGATCAAACTTGTTCAGAATTCCAATGTACATTTGGATTCCATTGAACTCGACTAACCCCCCAGGACCCCAATAAACAAGGAGGGTACCTAAATTATGAAATATCATCTAATGCAGGGTCGACTCGATCTATACAAGAAGGGTGGCTCAACAGGAGAAACTTGGTACATAGGCAGTGGATGTTCGCACCACATGACTGGTACCAAGACTCTCTTATCAAGCTACCATGAGCAAGAAGGACCAAAAGTGATATTTGGTGATAGCTCCACTGCTGTTACCAAAGGATTTGGTTACATTCGGAATGGAGACATAGAGATTCAAGATGTTTCTTATGTTGAAGGCTTGAAATACAATTTACTCTCTGTTTCACAATTTTGTGATCGTGGATACAAGGTGCAGTTCAAGAGTCGCAAATGCGAAATCATTGACAAAAGGACACACACAGTCCTACTGGTCGGCATAAGACAAGGAAGTGTGTACATAGTAAACTGGAACAGTTGTCCGAGGGATACCTGTCTACTTACTAAGAATCCTAAAGAACTTAGCTGGCTCTGGCATAGACGCCTCTGTCATCTAAACTTTAAGGTTCTTAATAAGATAGCCAGAGACTACCTTGTGGAAGGTATTCCCAATGAAGTCTACTATAAGTCACATGTATGCACGTCCTGTCAAAAAGGTAAACAGGTGAAGGGTTCTTTTAAATCTATTCCATCCCTCTCAACAAGTAGAGTTCTTGAACTTCTACATATGGACTTACATGGCCCAATAACTCCTCCAACTTTGAACGGCAGAAGGTACACACTTGTTGTGTTAGACGACTATTCTAAGTTCACTTGGGTAGTCTTCTTACACAAGAAGAGTGATACACAAACACTTTTGCCTGATCTGTTGAAAAAGTTACAGGTTGAGAAGAATCAGTCAATTGTCAAGATCCGTAGTGACAAGGGTACTGAATTCATTAACTGCTATATTAAAGAATTTTGCTCTAAGCGTGGCATCCAGCACCTTACTAGTGCAGCAAGGACACCACAACAAAATGGAGTAGCAGAGCGAAGGAATAGAACTCTTAAGGAGGCCTGCAGGACCATGCTGACAGAGTATAATACGCCTCAGAAATTTTGGGCAGAAGCTATCAATACTGCATGCCACTCACAAAACAGAAGTGCTATCAATAAAGCACTAGGTAAGACACCCTATGAGGTATGGAAAGGTAGAAAACCCAGAGTTTCATATTTTCATATATTTGGATGTAAGTGTTTCATCCATAACAATGGGAAAAGCAAGTTGAATGCATTTGATGCTAAAGCAGACGAGGGGATATTCTTAGGATACTCCTCGACTAGCAAAGCATTTAGAGTATTCAACTACTCAACCCTTTGTGTGGAAGAAACACCACATGTGGTTTTTGAAGAATCGCAACAGGACACGTCTGCCAACAAGATCAGTGAGAAAGTTACTGAGCTAACTATCGAATCTGACAAAGATTCAGAGATATATGAATCCGTTCAAGCATACAATCCATTCATGAAAGCTCTCGAGTCAGATGACCAGAAGAAGGTAAGTACTCAAGGTAACTCAACTAGATCAGTTGACATGACTAAACTAGTCGACTCGTCTACTCCCATTAAATCTTCTGATGATAATGATGTTGACATGCATGATGCTGTACATGATATAGATGATAGTACTATTGCTAAGAATAGAAATACATGGAAATCTGCACATAATACTGAAAATATTATTGGTGACTCTACTGTTGGTGTAAAGACTAGACGACAACTCTTTGAGTCGCAAGAACAACCTAGTCCATCTCTGTTTTGCTGGTGTTGTTTCCTCTCTTCTATCGAGCCTAAAACCATTAATGAGGCATTGGCTGATAGTAATTGGATCATCGCTATGCAAGACGAGTTGAACCAGTTTGTTCGAAACGACGTCTAGGAACTTGTCGATAGGCCTAAACATCATAATATAGTTGGCACTCGATGGATTTTCAAAAACAAAAAGGATGAGAATGATGTAGTCGTTAGGAATAAGGCTAGACTAGTTGCCCAAGGCTACTCACAAGCTGAAGGCATAGATTATGATGAAACATATGCTCCTGTTGCTAGACTAGAAGCCATTCGACTTTTCCTTGCATATGCTGCTCACATGAAGTTTACTGTATATCAAATGGATGTTAAAAGTGCATTTCTTAACGGTATTCTTGCGGAAGAAGTGTATGTTGAACAACCCCCAGGTTTCGAAGTCAAAGGCAACCAGGTGTACAGATTGAAGAAAGCCTTATACGGACTAAAGCAAGCTCCAAGAGCATGGTATGACACTCTCTCTCTCTTTCTGTTAGAAAATGGTTTTACTAAAGGCAAGGTCGATAGAACCTTGTTCAGAAGACAAGAAGGGAAAGACATATTACTTGTCCAAATTTACGTAGATGACATCATTTTTGGGTCACCTAACAAAAAGCTGAGTGAAAGTTTCTCAACACTCATGCAAAGTAAATTTGAGATGTCCATGATGGGTGAAATGAATTACTTTCTTGGTCTTCAAGTAAAACAGACCCCTGAAGGGATTTTCATAAATCAAGCAAAGTATACTAGAAATCTTCTAGATAAGTATGGTATTAAGACATGCAAGTCTGCTGGCGTACCTATGCTACCTACATACAGAATGGACCCAGACGAACAAGGTAAGTGTGCTGATCAAACATATTATCGTGGTCTAATTGGTTCATTACTGTACTTGACTGCTAGTAGACCTGATATTGCATTCTCTGTTGGTGTATGTGCTCGTTTTCAAGCTAATCCAAAAGAGAGTCACATGGAAACCACTAAAAGGATATTGAAATATTTGAAAGGAACCATCAATCGTGGTATATGGTATCCTTCAAATGATGATTTATCTCTAAGTGGCTACTCAGATTCTGATTTTGGTGGCTGTAGAATAGATAGGAAATCTACATCTGGTTCTTGTCAATTCTTAGGCACAAAACTCATTTCATGGTTTTCGAAAAAGCAGACTAGTGTTGCTACCTCTACTACCGAAGCCGAGTACATGGCTGCTGGTAGTTGTTGTAGTCAACTACTCTGGCTCATGCTACAGCTTAGAGATTACAACATATATGAATCAAATGTTCCTATTTTCTGTGATAGTAATAGTGCAATTGCCATTACACAAAATCCTGTATTACACACACGTTGTAAGCATGTTGATGTGAAACATCATTTCATACGAGATCATGTAGAAAAGAAGGATATTCGCATGGAAAAGATTCATACTGATTTTCAAAGAGCTGATATTTTCACAAAACCATTAGCTGAGGCACGGTTTCGTGAGTTATGCATTAGTTTAGGGCTAATTGATTTAGACCCTACTTGCCTATAGCTGTGTACTAACCAGACAGGTACATCAAACGAAATATGGAGACAAGATCACTAGACTAGAGCACTCGACTACTCACGCAACAGACAGGTATACAAGGCTAGAATAGATGACCAGACAACCCGATGAGGAAGCTGGTAAAGCTGAGGGTAATACTAAGGGAATAAACAATTAAGGGGGAATCTATGATTTCTTAAATATCCTTATGTTGACTCTTATGTTAGTCAATAGTCATCTTGTTCGAAACCTTGATCATTGCTTTAGATTGATATTCATCTTATTTATTGTTACTCTACTTGTACCATCGATTACACGTTGAATATGATAAGATAGGTACATGAAGTCGTTCGATGTTCAGAATAGACATGCACAGACGAAGGGGAAACTCGTCTTGTGTACTTAAGCCAACTCGTCTGGTGAAGCTTAAGTCTACTCGTCTGTTATGGATGGACTCGAACAGACAAGCTAAGTGTTCTTTTGATTCTACACTGCTAAGTGTTTAATCAAAACGGATTAAGGATATTATAGTAATTAGGTATTGATAAAATTTGAAAACCCTTGAATTAGATTTATACACTCTCATTTGATGTGGTGTATACATCCAGTTCTCACTCATCTACACTAGGACAGATGAGTTCACTCCTCTATTCTAACTAAGAAGGGGCGGATTTCAAAGTTTACAATATCAAAATACATAATACTCTCGGTTCCGTAACCGAATACCAAAGGTCTTAACCGTTTTGATCAAAACCCCAAATTCTCACACGACTTAGTCACAATTTTTCTAACTCCCTTTCTCGCAAGAAGATTTTCTTCTCCCTATTCTCAAGCAATCTATTTACTGATCTTTTTGAGATGTCTATTCGATCTATCTTCGATCTAAGAACCAACATGCAGGTCACATTCGACCTAGGCCGGTACATCTCCGATAACAAAGTGAATGTTGAACCATCTGTGTTCTTCAAAGGCAATCACTCAGATGTCAATGCCGAGATTCTGACTAAATGCACTCGATGTGGGCTCAAACCTTATCTAGAAGCATTTCCTCAAGTGGTCTTGGAGGAGGAGGTGCTAGAGTTCTATGCCAACGTCATCAGACAAGGCGATATACTTGAGTCTTTCATTGGTGAAGATCGTGTGCAAATCACTCGAGAAGCGATGTTCAAACATCTGAAGCTGCCCATCGGAACAATTGACGTTGAGAATTATGCTCTTGGGCAAGAAATTCGATACTTGAGCATTTTCTGTGGCAAGAAGCTGAAGCAGAAACCAGATGGCAAGTATGCTCCAGTCAAGAAGGCGGACCTTCTTGTAAAATATCGCACATTATTGGATATTGCCAGCAAAATTCTGTTAAGTTCGACGGGTTCTCATGACTCTGTGACCTTTATGAAGGCAAGGGTTATGGCTGTAATTTTTGATGGTATTACTGAATGTAATTGGTTCAAGCTAATTGCGGATCGAATCATGTATTTTGAGCGAAGTGTTCGAGTAGATGACAATACTCAGAATTGGGTGGTGTCTACTGCCGTTGGATATGGTAATAAGTTAAGTATCCTACTCCCTCTCCTAATGCCAAACAAGACGGAATGGAGTAAAGGAAAGCCATTCCTTCCTTTGAAATTTTACTTGAAGAAGGAGGCAGTGAGGAAACAAGTTGCTGCTAGGCCAGCTGCACCTAGGCAAGCCAGAATTGACCCCATGGAAGCTTTGCCTTATGCTGGTGCGTCTGGTTCTTCAGAAGATGAGTCCGCTGAAGACAAGTCAAAGGAAGCTGCACAAGACTCATCTAGTGCAGAAGACTCTGAGAAGACTCAGTCGGAAGAGGAGAAAGAGCCAAGTTCTCAAATTCCCGAGTTATATACGCTAGTGAGAGTTGGAACTCATCCTCCTCCAGAAGAGTCAAGTTCGAAGGTTAGTACTTCCTCTCAAGATGTTTCTATTCCCGTTATTCCCTCTTCTGTTCGAACCAAGGCAAGATCACATCGATCTAGGCCTAGACCTATTCCCTCAACCTCACAAGTGCTGCCAGCATATCCGCTGAGGGTCAGCCTACCCGAAAACACTCCCAAATTAGATACAACTGATACTCCGACAGTTGTCACACCAAACCAAGACACGTCAAAGCCCCAAGAAACCACAGACCAAAGTTTATCATTACCCTCAACAGAATATGTTGAACCCTTTATCTCATCTACTTCAGATCAGACGATAGTTGCCACTGCAACAACTGAGTTAGAGACCCCATCTACTCAGACCCCAACTGAAGCTAGATTCGAATCCTTGGTCTACTATCCCATGTGTGTGAGAGAGAAGCGAATCCGTTCGAAGATGAGCAAAAATTTGAAGAAGCAGCTCTCATCTCTCGAAGTCGACTACTCTTCAGAACAGTTTGAGAAACTGGTTAGAATATGCACTTGGGTGGCCTTGAAGAAGTCTGGTACAGACGATCTCTTCAAAGTCATCTTAGGGAAAGGTGGCATTTCAAATTTCATGGATTGGGAAATGGAGCAGAAGGAGAATAGTGGTGTTTGTGACCACTCAGAGCTTTTCCCAAATCATGCTATCACTGCTCTTGCCAAAAGATTACTTGGTATTTCTGACGACTTGATGAGTTCAGAATTCCAGTTTGATGTGGGTGTTCAGGTTCCAGATTTTGATATTATGCAAGATATTGTGATGTTTGAAGCTGTTCAAGCTGAGTTGATCCAGTCTACTGATCCAGTCATAGATTTAGACAATGTCTCAGATCAGTTGAGAGGCATTGTGTTCAAATTTCAGATGGACCATGCTGATAGTCCACGGTCAGATTTCAAGTTTATTAATCGATATTCTGATTTTTTTACTTCCCATTGAGTTATGTGGATACATGGAGAGGTTGCATGCCTTATTGAAGAAGGACGTGGCTACTGTTGAAAGGAAGGCTCGTGAAGCAAGGTTAGCTATTATTCCTTACTCTCCCCAACTTAATTTAAGAGCTATTGCTGGAAGTGTGCTTCCAGAGGTTGAACTAGTCGAAGACGAGGTCTTGACTACTGCTTCAGAAGATCAGTTGGTGAAAGTTTTGACAACTCCAGTAGATGAAGTCATGATTGATGTTACTCATGTTGAGGTTGGACAGTCGTCTCAAGCTATCCCAGCCGCCTCAATAGATGAGTTGAAAGAAGAATTGAAGGCTGTCCTCAAATCGTCAATTGATGAGTTTCTTAAGTCTGAATTGAAGAAAACTCTGGTTGAACAAAACAGTGTCCTAGTGACAAGTTCCAAAGATATGATCGTGAATGCAGTCAATCAGATAGATGATGAATACAGACCACATATGTTTGAACAGCTTGAAGGATTTCTCCAAGATCAGGTTGAATACTCAGAAAAGAGTTCAGTCGATTTTGCTCGTGTACTAGCTACTGAATCCAGGAAGTTGGAAAGAGTCTATAGAGCCAAAATCGAAGTAGCTGATGTTCAGAGGAAAGAAGCCTATGATCAGTTAGCACAAGCAAGAGATATTATTCGTGCTATGACTGAAGAAAACGGGAAGCTACGTCTGACTGCAACCCATTTTAAGAATGAGTTGAATTTATCTACTCAGAAGCTGGAGTTGGTGGCGACCAGACTTGATAAGATGAGTCAGGAAGGTTCTCATCAAAGGCAGATTGAAAAAGCTACAAACCTTATGCAGCAAGCTATAATGGAAGAAATGACTCGTTTCACTTCTCTTTTCTCTCTCAAGGCATCTGATGAAGCCAAAAAGGGGGAAGAGGCAAGTCGAGTTGAGGCAAGTCGAGTTGAATTTGTTGCTGAAGGTGAGAAAGATACATCTAGTGCTGAACCAGAGGCTAAAGATGTTGCTGAAGCCATGCAAGATCTTAAGAGGCCTAAGAGAGGCAAAGGCAGGTTGGTTAAGACTGCTGAACTTGACCAAGCCAGGGCTGAAGCAGATGAGTTGAAGAAGAAGGAGAAGGGCAAGGCTATTGCATCTCCAGAAGCTGAAGTTCAGACAAGAATAGTATCGAAAAGGAAGTCTATTCATATTGAAGAACCTACTCCTGAGTCAACTGTTATGAAGAAGCAAAAGATTGATGAGCCAAGTGATGAAGCTCATTATGCTAAGAAGAAGAAAGTTGAGAAGCACATTGAAAGTTTGTTGAAGCAGAAGTCTGATGAAGATCAAATAGAAGACAAGCTCATTGACCACTTCATTGATAAAGAGCATCGTCAAGAATGGATGGAAGTGAAAAGGCAATGGGAACTAGATCACTGGATTATCAGGAAATTTGGAGATTCTGATAACTCTGACGATCTCTATGCTATGTTTGATAAATTCATGGAAGGACAGCATAGGATGCTCTGGAATTTGATCATAAGGATCTCTGCTAGTGCGAATTTTAATATTCTTGTTCCTGGTTTTCCGAAATGGAAGTGTCCCATGACTAGTTCTGGTAAAAGGGGTGATGTTAACCATATCAAAAAGTATGAAGATGAGCTACTGGACAAAGAGAAGATTGAAGATGAAGAACATATCAAGGATATTCATACTAGACTACTAAATGCTTTTTGTGTTCCAGATTCAGAAAGAGGTAACTTTTCAGTATAGTTTAGTTTTGTTCTGATTTTGTTATTTTTGAAAAATGTGTAATATCTACTGATTCATATTTGAATGAATGAAAAAATTAAGTACTATTTGGTGTTAAAAACAAGATAACTACTTAACTAGTCTACTAATGAAAAAAAAATTCAAGTAGTTTTGGCTTCATCAAAAAGGGGGAAATTGTTGGGATATGAATCCTAGACAAGTTCTAAATGATGAAAAGATGAGATGAAGTTTTGATAAGCCAAAAATAGTTTGAATATTTTCTAAGTGTTGACTAATCTAGTCTAGTTGAGTTGAAGTCATCTTGAACAGATCAGTAGAGTTCACATGAAAAGAAAAGTATTGTTTATATTTAAAAGATAAGTACGATGTATAAGTACTTCATATCTGTTCGTATATGTGTACATTGATTAGTTTGTTGTTGAGCTATAAGTGTTGTATAGAGCTCATGATATTTCTATGTAATAGATAGATTTGTTGTATAGATTTATAAGTTGACTAAGCTTGTGTTATAAAAGCTTAATGTAATGTAATAGTCTTGTTAGGTTAGATGATAGGACTAGATTAGTTCTATTAGAGTCTACTGCACAAGAAGAGAAGACCAGTCTACTACTCAAGACAGGTGGACTACAAGACAAGTGCATCTACTAGACTACACAAGACAAGTCAACATGAAGTTGGTTACAAATACGCGTGAAAGATAAGGATGGAGAAGTTAGTTATGGAATAACTAATTCGTAACAAGAAACGCGTGTATGGATAAGAAGATTCAGTTGAAGTCAGTTATCAAGAAAGGTTGGTTACAACTACCTGAGTTCTTGAAGTTCGAAGTCTATAAATACTTGAAGGAGCTTATCATTTAAAGACTACTGATTACTGAGATACTAATACGACTACTGAAATATTGATACTGCAAGCATTATTGAAGATTCAAGTGAAGAAATTTCTCTCAGAGATTGAAGTTCAGAAAGTGAAGCTACACAAGTCAAGTGAAGATCAAAGAAGGCTACTACTGAACGAAGAGAAGTTTTATTTTCTTTTGTTGTTTCAAGTTGCTAGATACTTGTAAATCGCTAGTAAGATCGAAGAGGCACTTGGTAGTGTTATCGAGAAGATCTAAGTCTTATTTCTTGGGACTTAAAGCCACAAGAACATATTACTCCATTGGACGAGTTAATAAGAATTTCACAACTGGGTTTGTGAGAGTGGATGTAGACAAGTTGTCGAACCACTATAAAATTGTTGTGTGTTGATTTACTTTACTGTTTTGATTGTTTAAATTGCTTAATTGTTTTAACTACTTAACTGAACTTGATTAGTTGAGTATAGAACAGAGTTCTCGAATATAAGTTGAGTATAATCTTGAATTGGGCTCATTGTTAATTTCGTATTCCGCATATTGTACTTTGATATTTCGAAAGATTTTTGAAAAGTCTATTCACCCCCCTCTAGACATTTTCACTAGCTTACTCGTTATTAACTCAAGTTGGGACCAACAGTGGTGGCTCCGGTGGTGGTTCTCCGCCGTTGGACGGTGGCGCCGCCAGATCCGGCGATGCCGATGACCGAGCTTTAGCCTTAGTGGATAGGATATCCTCTTCGGATTCTAGGATCTATTCCCCCGAACCTTTCCGCACGAGTGTTCGCCATATTAGACCGGGGGTGGTCGTCGACCTAGAAGAATCCTCTGAAAGTGATAGGAAAGATGCCGACAACGATGCCGAGGAAGATGATGATGAGACCGACTCTGATCTGCGCGATCAGAGCCTAGATAGGGGGTGGGCGAACAGATCGACCCTGCTCGAGTCGAGGAGACTCTATCGAGCAGCCTCCGCGAGGACCATGACGAAGTTGTTCGCTATGCGGAGAGCATAAAGGATATTTTGAGTGGTCGAGAGGGGTTGGATGTCGATGAACTCTCAAGGGAAACAGTTTATGAATATTACCGTGATTACCCGCCGAGGGAGGTTCCTCGCCCGTACCGAACAACCTCTGAAATGATGTACGCGGCCTGCGAGTATGCGAGCAGTGTCTCCTCGGCCCAATTGGAAAACTCTCGCAAGAAGTACCAATTGCCCGCCGATGTCTGCTTCTTCGTTCCCCGTGCCGACGAGAGGGCCGACCAGCCGCCAGAGGGGATGGTCGCCGTCAACATAGGCATGATGGAGGCAGGGCTAAGGTTCCCCCTGCACCCCGGTGTTACAAACTTCTTACGCTTCCTGGGGGTGGCCCCTTCGCAGATATTGCCGAATGGTTGGTCGAATCTGATCGGGATCCTCACCCTGTTGGGCCTGATTGCTGCCGAGAATGGTTGTCGGAACACCTGGCTGAGCCCTAAAGAAATCAATTACTTACTTCAAGCGGCCGAGGTCGGCAAAACAGTGGGCTACGGTTTTTACTATGTAAAAAGCCGTGATAACATCAAATTGGTCGAAGGGGTCCCCAACAAGATCCGGGACTGGAAAACCAACTGGTGGTGGGTGGCTGGTGACTGGAAAAGTGCGGCCAGGCCAGACGAATCACCTGAACGCCTTCCCATTGCCACTGAATATCAGAGAATTCGTGGTAAGTTTTTAAATTCTGCTCGTTCTTGTCTATACTGAATAACTCCTCGCTCTTGTAGGTGAACTTGCTCGCACGAGGACTGACGAGCACCGTCTTACTACCCTCTTCCACTATCATATTTGCTGCGCGCTTAATCGTCGCTACTTGGAAAGGTCCTGCCGCTTTTTGAACCGGGAGTGTATGCGCGAGCAGGCAGGTCTTAGAGTACCTCCCCACCACATCACTCGAGAGTTTCCTCCAGGTATTAGAAATATTATCAAGTCTTTTTGCAAACAAATCCTTCTCTTTGTAATACTGATCTTTTGTTCTTTTAGTAGTGGTTCCCACCAAAGTTATCACTTACCTCCCTCCGACCCTCGACCTTAACCGAATCATGTCGAGCAAGATGCTTCGAGCGGCGAGAGCTCTTCGCGAGCGTCAGATCGTTGACGGCTCGGGCAAAAGAAAGAAACCGGAGTTCGCACCAGCGCCTCCGAAGAAAGCTGCCAAACAACCCAGAGGGGGCACTGCTCGCCCAAACGCTGCCGAGCGGTGGCTAGGGCCCAGCGTCGAGGGGAACGTCTCGCCGACGAGATCCCCGCCGAGGGGCTGCTCGCCCCCAATACTGGCCGTACCACCACCAAGGCCATCTCCCCCTCGCCGAAGCACGAGGGCGCGAGAGGTCGCTGGGAGTTCGTCCGCCGGACAAAGGGCCACTGGTGATAAAACTCTTCTCGGCTGGGACGCCGAGAGGGTTGCTAAGTAAGTTCTCCGAGAAAAACGCCTTTGAATAATTTCTAAGTATCTTTTCTAAACTCTTTCTTCTAAACCAGGCTTGTCGAGCACCCGGTTGTTGAACCGTTCAACAAGGAACTCCTCGGCTTCTACCGCTCGCGGGATCCGCTCGTCGAGGAGGTGTATCCGCAGCCCTTGGTCAGGGCCATGAGGCACATGCCCCGCTCGTTGACCACGAACTTTGTCGACGAGGTCGACAACCAAAATTCGTTGGAGAATGCCAGGCAGGTCGCCATTGAGATTAGTCGCGCCTCCTTTGCTGCCGAAAAGCTTTGCATGCAAATCTATGATAATCGCAAGATCAGCGAGGAGCGGAGCGTGAAGCTTTCTCGCCTGGCGAGGGATAAAGCGGGCGTGGACAGGCAGTTGGCTGCCTCGGAGGAGAAAGTGGTCGACCTTGAGACCAAACTGGCCAAATCTGAGGCCCAACTTGAGGTCGTCCAGAAGAAAGATCAGGAGGATCTTCAAGTAATTGAAGATCTCCGTGCTCGCCTCAATGCTGTCGAGAACGAGCTAAAACATAAAACTGCCGAGGTGGGCATTCTTCACAACAATGCTACGACTGCTGAGGAAAATTTGGCCAAACTTAGGCAAGAGTTGGTCGCTGTATCCTATGAGAGGGATGAAAGCAATGATGTCGCCGCAAGTGCGGCTATTCTATCAGTCGCCCTCACCGCCCATGAGCTTGTTCACAAACTCAAAGAGGCTCAACCAGAAGTGGACGTCACTATGCTCGGCGGCGCCATAGACGATCTCCTTATGGATGAAAGTCCTAAAGCTGAATCAAGTTTGCCCCTGCTTCCACTTATGCAAATGGGACTCCAGTTTCCTCGGCTCTTGGGTGTTCCAGTGTTCTTTGGCAACCCGCCTGTTGATGGGGAGGGGGCTGGTGGCGAGCAGAATGCTCCTGCGGACGAGGAAGAGGCTCTTGCCGAGGTGGTGGTTGCGGATGATACGGATGGAATTTGCATGATTTATAAGCACATGTGAAGCATATTTTGATGTAGATTTCATTGATTTGTGCGTTAGATATGATTGTTTGAGCCAAAATGAGAGAAAGGTTGTGTTTTGTTGGTTTTGTAGGTAAAACGATGGAATTTGGAGCAAAACACATACCACAAGTGATCGGACCGGAAAGAGGAGTGAACCATTGGATCCGGCTCGAAAAATGGAGTGGAATAGCCAAAAGAATCGAGTCGATCGGAGGTCGGAAACTCAAGAAACGGAGGGACGAAGTTGGAGGACGAAAACGACACAAGGAGCCAAAGTCGAAACTTTGGCCCGGCCGGGTGGCATGACTCGCCCGGCCGGGCGGCCGAGCAGCAGAAATATGGCCAAGACGAAGTTTCGGCCCGGCCGGGCGGCACCACTCGCCCGGCCGGGCCATTCAGCCCTTGTTTCTCATCTTTCTCGGCCAACACTCCGCCCGGCCGGGCCACTTCCCTACCCGGCCGGGCCATCCTATTCTCGGTGCCAAACGCGTGTTTTCTCCATTTTTGAGGGACCTACTTGCAAATATCACACCCAAACCCTACCCCAACACTATAAATACCCCACTTCTTGAATTTCACACTATCTTACCCCTTTCTCAAGAGTTCTTCACACATTTACACATAGTTGGAGGTTTTTGGCCATATCTTCTTCATCTCTCCACCAATTCATGCAAGGAAGGAGGCATTAGCTTGGGAATTCCATTCCCTACCACATTCTAGACTAAGCTTTCTCTTTCTTTTCCTTTTTATTTAGTTATTTCATTGAGATTTTGTAATTTCATTATGCTAGTTAGTAGCTAAACAACTTTGTGGTTCTAAGGCATTGTGGATACTTGAATTGAAGTTTATGATTAATTTCTTGCTTTAATTGGTGTTTGTCTCTTATTTGTGTGCTTAATTCCTTATTGCAAAGCATGTTGTTATTGGCCATGATGATTTGCTTAATTCATTATTAATTGGGGTAAGATCGAGAGATTTATTCCGTTTAATCGTATGCAAGCATGCAACCCGGTATTATTATGATCTCGAAAGAGGATTAATTATCGGAGAGGGACTTGAATGATCCTAGGAGCTATTTTAGGCGGTATAACATTTGTGAGGTAGAAATACGAGCCTATGTTACATTGCGTCTTTGGTTAATTAGATTGAGAGATTAATTAATTCTTCTTGTGTGATCACCCTATATGAGATAACCTTAATGGTCATTTAAACAAGATCATAAACGGATATCTATGTATTACAATTGCCTTGGAACCCACCCTTCCTTCTTTGAGTTTTCATCCGTTTTTACTTTCGTTTTCTTACTTTGCATGATTAGTTGATCGATTTTATATTTACTCTTTCGTTGTCTATTTGTGACACATAGTTAGGCAATCTTAGGGGTAATTCAACACTCAATCTATTCGATCACGTCTATTTAGAACTCGACTAGCAAACTCCACTTTTACGCTTAACCTTCTCGTGGGATCGACCTCGTGCTTATCACGCTACAATAGACACCGTACACTTGCGGTTGTTTATTTAGTGTTGCATATCACGTGAATCAGCGGACGAGGAAGAGGCTCCTGCTAAGGGGAATGCCACAGAGACTTAGATCTCTTTTTTTTTTTTTTTTAACTGTTCGGCCGCCAGGGCCTTTTTGTAGTTCTAGCCTTTCGAAGGCTTTTTTAATGAAATGAATGGAACTTTTTTGCTTACGATGTGTTTGTTTTTCTTTGTCGTTGCTTTCTAATTTATGTTCTATATATATATATTTTTTTTCTTGTCGTTGCGAGCATTTTTAAAAAAGAGTGCTCGTCTTTCCTTTGCGAGCATCTTTAAGAAAGAGTGCTCGTCTTATCTGTGCGAGCCTCTTTAAAAAAGAGTGCCCGTCTTTCCTTTGCGAGCATCTTTAAGAAAGAAAACTCGTCTTATCTGTGCGAGCCTCTTTAAGAAAGAGTGCCCGTCTTTCCTTTGCGAGCATCTTTAAGAAAGAGTGCTCGTCTTATCTGTGCGAGCCTCTTTACGGAAGAGTGCCCGTCTTTCTTTTGCGAGCATCTTTTAAGAAAGAGTGCTCGTCTTACAGAGTTAACCATTCGTCGGTTGAACTCTTTTGTCTTAGGTAGTGATCGTCGTCGCCACTACCCTGCGAGCATCTTTGAAAAAGAGTGCTCGACTTCCACAGCTGGCTACACAGAGCCCTATCTAAAATTTCTAAAATATGTCTTACCACTTTGATGATATTTACAAACTCTGATAAACACTTGGTACAAAAGATTTGATGAATTGAAAAATGACTAGATACTAATCAATCAAATATAAAGAAATTAAAAACTTACTGATAGAATTTCTTCAACTTGACCGCGTTCCACGGGTACCTGCTTGGTTTGCCCTCGAGATCTTCTAGCTCGTACGATCCGTTCAGGAGTGTGCGCGTTATTCGGTACGGACCCTCCCAAGTCGGGCCAAGTATGCCGATGGACTGCTCCGTCGCCCTCCGAAGTACGAGCTGGCCGATAGTGAACTGGCGAGCACGTACTTTAGTGTTGTAGTAGCGTTCTGACCTTTGCTTGTAGACCACATTCTTCTCGTCCGCTGTTAGCCTTCGCTCTTCTAGGAAGTCCAAGTCGGAGAGCTGTGCATCGTTATTCAACTGCTCGTCATAATTTGCCACTCGAAAAGTTGGGACTTGCCCCTCTGCTGGTATGACAGCTTCGGTTCCGAACGCGAGTGCGAACAGAGTTTCACCAGTAGAATTCCTCGTGGTCGTCCGATATGCCCACAGAACCATGTGCAGCTCGTCCGCCCATTTGCCCTTCAATCCATCCAGCTTAGCTTTCAAGGTGTGCTTGATGATTTTGTTGATCGCCTCTACTTGACCATTTGATTGTGGATGATAGGGTGTTGAAATTTTTTTCTTGATGTTCCACTCTAAGCAGAAATTCAGCATGTCTTGACTTGTGAATTGACGTCCGTTGTCGGTCACTATTGCTCGTGGTAGGCCGAACCTGCAAATTATGTTCTTCAAATGAAGCTTGTCATTTGGCCTGTTGTGATGGTCTTCAACGCCTTTGCCTCTGTCCATTTGGTGAAGTAATCGACTGCTACGACTACGAAAGTTACTCCCCCAGCAACTGGTGGGAAAGGTCCGATGATGTCGATCCCCCACTTCGCGAAAGGCCATGAACTATACATCGAGATGAGCTCGTCTGGTGGTGAGTGAATGGCGGGAGCGAAGGCTTGACATCTCTTGCATGTCTGGGCGTAGTGGATTGCATCTTTCTTCAGTGTTGGCCAAAAGTAGCCTTGCCTTATGATCTTTAAAGCGAGCGCTTGCCCCCCTGTATGATTTCCACAAACTCCGTCGTGTATTTCATGCATGACGGTCTTCGCTTCGTCTTCTCCGAGGCATTTCAATAAAGGCATTGAAAAACCCCGTTTGTACAGCTGGTCGCCAATAATAGTGTACCTTGCGGACCTGAGCTGCAACCTGGTCGCCTTCACCTTGTCGTCCGGGAGCTCGCCGGTCTTGATGTACTTGGTGATCGGCGTCATCCAGTCCTCGTCGCTGGTCGCTTCAACCTGCAAAATTTGACCTCTGCTCACTGATGGGGAAGAGATCTTAGTGATTGTTGCTTCTGAAAATATTGCCTCCCCCTCTGAAGTGGCCAGCCGAGCTAACGCATCTGCTTGCGTATTGTCCTCCCTAGGGATCTGCTCGATGTGGAATTGATCAAATTGCTCGAGTAATCCTTTCACTAGGTCTTGATACTTTATCATTTGATCGCCGCGAGCCTCGTAGTCGCCCGTGATTTGACATACAACCAGCTGAGAGTCAGAAAAAAATTTCAGTTTTCTGGCGCCCACGGCCATAGCCATCTTGATTCCTGCAACCAGAGCCTCGTACTCTGCTTCGTTGTTGGTCGCCCGATAATCGAATTCGATTGCCGAAGCAAACGTCTGTCCGGTTGGGCTGGTGAGGACAACTCCTGCCCCTGCTTTGGTGCTCGTCGACGAGCCATCGACGAACAGTGTCCAAGGAAGTTCGATTCCCTCGTCCAATTTCTCTGGGAAAGTGAGCTCTACAATGAATTCTGCCAGCACTTGTCCCTTGATTGCCGTTCTGGGTGCGTAGGTGAGACCAAATTGCCCGATCTCCACCAACCATTTCAGAAGTCTTCCCGTGGTATCCGGACGATGCAGTGCTCGTCGGAGAGGAAAAGTAGTGAGGACGACCACCTCGTGGTCGAACATGTATTGCCTTAATTTTCTGACGCTCATGACTAGTGCGTACGCCAATTTTTCCATTGGAGTGTATCTCAACTCCGCTTCTCTCAGTGTTTGACTTACGTAGTAGATAGTCAGATGTGTGCTCCCCTCAGCTCGGACGAGCACTGAACTGATCGCACAGTCAGTGGCCGCCAAGTATAGATACAAAATTTCGCCGGGGATTGGCTTAGATAGGACTTTCGGATCCGATAGATATTCCTTTAACTTTTCGAAAGCTTTCTCACACTCATCGGTCCACTCGAACTTTCCTTTTTTTTAGAGCGTCGAAAAAAGGTTTGCAACGATCGCCCGTTCGTGCAATGAATCTATTCAGCGACGCAAGGCATCCTGTCAACCTCTGAACTTCTTTCACGTTCCTTGGGCTTTGCATATTGATGACTGCTTGAATTTTACTCGGATTTGCCTCGATGCCCCGCTGGCTAACCAAGTGCCCCATAAATTTTCCTGAGCTAACTCCAAAACTGCATTTCTTTGGATTTAACTTCATGTTGTACTCTCTTAGGATATCGAAAGTCATGGCAAGGTGGTGTAGGTGATCTTCTTTCCGTAAGCTTTAGACAACGATGTCGTTGATATAGACCTCCACCATCTCGCTGATGTGTTTCTCAAACATCTTATTGACCAGTCTTTGGTACGTTGCCCCCGCGTTTTTCAAACCGAAAGGCATTCTCTTCCAGCTATACATATCCAGCGCAGTCATGAAGGCCGTATGTCGCTGGTCGTCGGGATGCATTGCAATCTGATGGTACCCTGCGAAGGCATCCATGAAAGTTAACATCTCGTGCCCCGCTGTGTTATCTACTAGGTGATCAATGTGGGGCATCGGAAAGTGATATTTCGGACAGGCGTCGTTTAAATCTGTGAAGTCTATACACAATCTCCACGACCCAGTCGTTTTTTTGACGAGCACTGGATTTGCCAACCACTCGGGATCAGTTCCAATTTTCTCGATTAATTTGTTGTCGATCAATTTCTTGATTTCGACCGCCAAAGCCGCACTTTTATCAGGCCCAAATTTTCTTCGTTTTTGGGTGATGGGTCTCCTTGCTGGATCAATATTCAATCTGTGGCAGGCATGATTCGTAGGAATGCCCACCATATCTTCGTGCGACCAGGCGAATGCACTGATGTTTTCTTTCAAAAATGCGACCATGTCTGATCGCAAATGTTCTGGTAAATTCGAACCTATGAATACCTCGAGTTCGGGACGAGCTTCATTTAAATGGATGGTTTCAAGGTCCTCCGCTGAAGTCGCCCGCTCTTTAGGCTCCTTCCAACGAGGGTCCTCAATTCCGAATTCTGGCTCAAAGCCTAACCTAGGCTCCAGATCTAGAAAGTTTTCTGGAGACTGGTCGTCGGGGATCTGGTCGCCCGAATCTGTCTGCTCGTCGATTTCCATTGGGGTGTGGTCGTCCACTTCCATGGAGGCGTGCTCGTTCGCCTCCACTTAGTGGTCGTCGGGACTACGACTGCACTCCCCAACTTCAATCTTTCGGTACTTGCTAGGAAGACCCTCCAAGTAGTTCATTTATTTTGTTTGTGTTTGACACTCAATATACTTTCCAACCATAGCACTTTCCTTAAAATGACATTTTGCAAAACGGACGAGACACTCCCTCGCCCGCGTCTGATCGCCCTTGACGGTTATAACTCCCGCCGGGGTTGGAAATTTTACACAGTAATAAAAGGTAGAAACGTCCGCCTTGAACTCGTTGAAGAAAGGTCGGCCAAGGAACACATTGTAGGACGAAGGCATGTCGATGACCAAGAAGTCGAGCTGCCAAGCATGATGCATCTCAGGCTCTTTTGACGATGCCAACTCCAGAGACAGTCTGATTTTCCCAATGGGAAGGTTGCGTGTGTCCCCGAAACCTACGATTATATCATCGCAAGGCTCAATGTAATCTGCATATCCACCGAGAGCATCCAAGGTATGCTTGAAGAGGATGTTGGTGTATGCCCCAGTGTCGACCATCATCCGATGGACGTTTGTTCCCATGATTTTCCCTGTGATGACCAAAGCATCATTGTTTGGTTGCACCACGCCATTTAAATCGTCGTTTGTGAAAACGAGTTGGTGGGATGGAGGCTGCTCGGCAGAAGGGGCGACGCACACTTGATGCACGTTATTAAGTGCTCGCACCTCACTCTGTTGTCGGCGAACAGACAGAGCTTTTCCAGACTGAGTTCCCCCCAAGGGGCCTTTTAAAACCATGCATGCTCCACCCACGTTATCGATATCGCCTGGTGGATTGTTCGGCATGGGGGGAGCCAATTTCTGGCGATTGAGCTGCTGGCGAAGGTCGTCGCTGTCGTCGCGACGCTTCTTGCCCCGGTTGTCGCCATTTCCTCCTCCGGACTTGATGAATTGGGTGAGCTTGCCCTCATTGTAAAGTTTGAAAAGATTTCTCACCAAGTCTCGGCATCCATTTGTGTGGTGGCCGACAGAGTTGTGGTAGTTGCAAAACTTACTACCATCGAGATTTGCATCGCTCGTATGCATGGGCTTTGCTTGGGGGAGCAGATTCTTTCCCCTGATTGCGTCGTAGATGCCCCTAGGATCCACCGTGAGGGCTTCCCTGAACTGAAGAATCTCAGGAGACTCCTCGAATGGCCTGAAGTTTGCTGGGCGAGCACTGCCAGCTTGAGTGGTCGCCTTCTTGGGCTGGGAAGATTCCCCAGTGTTGGTGTTTTTCTTGGGCCACACTCTCTTGGACGTGTCAGGCTGCTCGTTAGCCTTGACAGCGTCCATGATTTCCTCCATTTGGATGAAGTTCCCAGCCCTCGTGCGGAAGTCCGCATAAGAAACTGGGAAAGTAAGATGGATAGATTCCCAAAGCTTGGTACCTATTCTCAGACCGGAAACAGCCGAGATCAGCTTCGTCTCATCGTCAAAGCGCTCGATGAAGTCCTTTCCTGACTCATTCAGTGATTGACGAACGTTTGCCAAACGTTGCTTTGATGCTGGGCGAGCCGCAATGGACCCGTAGTAGGTCAGAAAGTATTGTCCCAGCTCATGGAATGAGGTGATAGATCCGGCACTCAAAGTTGTGTACCAACGATGAGCCCGATCTCCCAAGGTTAGGGAGAAGTTTCTGCACTGGGTGGCGTCCGTTGCCCCGATTGAGGCCATGTAGTTGGAGTACTTGGACAAGTGTACTCTGGGGTCGGACATCCCATCGTATGCCGCCATGGAGGGCATTTGGATCTTCCTTTGAATGGGGGCGGTAAGGATTGCAACACTTAGTGGAGGTGCGGGCAGACTGATTGGCGGAGTGGTCCCTTGCATCCATCTCTAGTTTCATTAATTTTTGTGTTTCGAGGAACTGGGCGATTTGCCCCTCCTCGGCAGTTTGTGCTCGGGGGACGACGTTCTCGTCACGTCGACTCCCATGGGATACGGCCGGGCGATCATCATGACGTGATCGCCTGGGAGAGTGCCTGTCAGAGTGGTGGCCGCGATAACTCTTTGCCGGAGCTCGCGAACCCTTCCCTGGTCCCACTCGATCTAGAGCTGAGACTCTGTCGCCCTGATCTCTCTTGTCAGCGCGATCCCGGTGGTCGGCCCTTTCTGGTCGGCCGTCCACATTGAAAGGCACTCGGCGAGGAGCCCTTCCATCTTTGTCGTCCATTCGGTTGAAAACCGAATTTCTTTGTCGCGAGTCTCCCGTATGGCTATTGTGGGAGTGCTCGTCAACTTTGTCTTTGCCTCTGTCTCGGGGGCGAGCAGAGTGTGAGTGATAGGAGCGGTCATCCTCATTCCCCCTGTTTTTGCGAGCTTCGTCGAAAGCCCGATCTTTGGCCTTCTCAAGCTCTTCCTTCTCGTTCTGCCTCCTCTTCTCCAGGAGGTAGTCCGAAAGGTCTTTCAAATGATGGGGATCATTCAGAATATCCCCCATGTTCAAGTTGGCAAAAGGGTTTGCCATCGGAACCACCGGCGGCGGAGGGTGCTCGTTCCCTCCGTGCGGTGGGATTCCGTTAAGATTCGTATGTTGAGACATCGTTTAAAGAGTGTCTCTTCTTAGATTACAAAGTAATGATCTAAAAAACGAAAGATTAAAGTTCTTACGCAGAAGAACGTGCTATTACAACTACTAGATTTAGCAAAGTAACCACAAAAGAAGCTTGAAAACACAAATACAAAGAGATCAAACTCCAAAATATACTACGAAAACTGAAAATGTTCAAGAACACGAAGAACACTAAAGATCGTAGATGATGCTTTAAACGGTAGATATACCGATTAAAACTTGAAAACAGGGAGTTTGCTAACCGATCGCTCGATGATCGGACGAAACTTTGATGATAAACACGTAAAGATTCCCCTCCTTCTAGCGCCAAATGTTGTGTGCACTTTAATCGGGTTGACTCGGATGTGGACTGTATTTAGTACGATACAAACATATATAATTAAACGGGGGTTATTACGTGTTTATATGGATTTAATATGATGATTAATGATGATCTTATGAAGAACAATGAAGAACACCAAAAGTAGCTTCTTGGAGAAGCTAAAGCTTTGAGCTTGGGAGTGTTTATTGCTTTGGGTTGGGGTGATTGTAGGGAAAAGTGAACGTATCTTACAAATGAGCCTCTTTTAGGCATTATATAGTGGTTTCTGGGGGCTGCCCGTCCTTTACACGTGGCACGCCCTCATTGGACCTGTCTTCTGCCCGAAAAGGTGATGGGACGGCGCATTTAATGCTAAACCGCCCTTGGTGGTCGTCCTCGGCGAGGTGCCGAGCAACTGGAAAACCCGCTCGTCACTCGCCGTCGTGGTCGCCGGCAAACCTGGTCGCCACGTATTCTCATCTCCCAAAGCTTCAACACTTGCTTTCTCTGGCTTAGACATATACCTGCTCGCCAACATCTTTGGGCGAGCAGTTTACTAGAATGTGTTCGCCAACATATTTGGGCGAGCACTCAAATATATTAAATACAATAATTATCTTATATTTTCTTCTTGTTGACTAGTCGTCGCTTGACTTTGTTGACTAGTCGTCGCTTGACTTTGTTGACTGGTCGTCGCCACATAAGCCGGTGATTAGGATAGACTTGTCAAAGATTGACCTCTTTGACTAGGTATAACAATCTTGATCCTAAATCAAATTTCGTTCTTATGAAAAACTTCAAAGAAAAACTTGAAATATAACTTTGAATCAACTCAATCTGTTGGACTTACAAAATCTATGTATTCAATATTTTTATGTGTTTCACATAAATGAAATGAGACTTTGTTATGGGTGCGGAGTATGATCTACCCAAAATTTGTTGGATCCGCGATAGATTTGACTAAATTTATAGATACTTAATTTTAAATTTGTTGAATTTTCATAACCTGATTCGTTTGGATGGACTACCTGATGAGCTTTAGAGATCTAAATTGGGTTGACTTTATTATTGGACTTTATAGACTTGTTTTTACCCTCACTTTAATTATATGTTGGGTCTGGCTTGATTTATTAGACCTCAATATGTTTGGTTTGGTTCTAAAATTAGACAGTTGATTAAAATATCAATTACTTATCCAGTTATTTTATATGTAAAAAATCTACTGTATTTATTTTAAGAATTAAATTTATTTAAATTGCTAGTAAGTTTAATTGAATTTAACACCTTTTCACACGTCAACATTGAATTCGCAATTGAATTCGTTCGTCTACACTTCACATTCCTTTTTTAAGACAGGTGTTTATTACACATCCTCAAATCATATCAACAATTTTATGTCTACTCAATCAAATTAACTTAAATACATCTTATTTTATATTCATATCTCCGTGAAATTCTATCAAGAGGAGCTTTAAATGAGACTGAGATAATATATAAATATTAGTTTATTTGGTGTGTATTATAGTTATATATATATATATATATAAAATAGTTTCACACATTTTTTTTAGAATATTCAAAAATAACTTGCAAATCCCTGAAGCGATAAAAATTATTTTCACACTATTTATAATTTCACACAAGGACTTTGTATTCAATTAATTTCTTATAAATGAGGAGGATTCTCATAAATATTTTTCTAAAACACTATTCAAAATTGAGCTTAAGGGATCACGCATTTTATGTCCAAATGATTGACGCAACGCAACTGGATTTACACGTGGTGAGAGAGAGATATATTGACATCGACATGATATGATTCTTCGTCCAATTTGTCAACATGAAACAAACAAAGGTAAAAAAAGTAGCAGTATATCATTTTATAACAATCACAATCATATCAAAAACCTAATCCACACAAGAAGCAACCAACAATTTTACTTAAAACAAATTCATTTCTTTTACATTATATAACTTTTTACATAGCAATAATTTGGACAGTAAACAAATTAATCATATATATCCTTAATTAACAATTTGATCTCGTATTGTTTTTATTAACATTTTTATAATTCGATTAGTAGTTTATTTAAAAGACTAGTTCAATCTATATATATATTAGTAAAAGATAACAAAAAGGACATTTAACAAAGTTTAGTTCAAATGGGTTTTTAATACAATATAATATTCCCAACAAATTAACTTTACATAATTACGGGGTTTTCACTCTTTTCTACTACTGTATAATGATTTAAATAAAGATAGTCGTCCATTAATAATCATTAACGACCATATTAACCTCATCATGAACTCATGCATAAAGTAAATGCATCATAAATTAAATTCATACAATATTGTTGGGTTTTGCCCACCAAATTTTACGAACTGCTCATCATATATATATATAGCTCAACCATCAGTTACTGCATATAATTCCGGACACAAATTTCTTCAACAATATCCAAAAAAATTTCACTTGTTTATTGCCTGGAGTGTGAAATATTTTTTTGGTTTACTAAGGTAGAAAGCCTAATTAGTTTTATTTGAAAATATAAGGGAGTAGATGATTCATCTCCTAAAAAGGATTAGTAGATACACTCCCTATTTATACACACACTTATATAGATTTATCCACCCTTCTTTGTATTAGGGTTGTTAATCTGTTATTAGTAAGTTAGGGTGGTTAGTTTGTTAGTTAGAAAGGTCATTAGTTATAAAAGGCTTTTGTATCTTTTTTAATTAACACATTGTATTCGATTATCAAATTTCAGAGAATAAATCTCTTTCTTGGTTTCTCTTCTTTCTTCCAAAAGGATGATCAATGCTTTGATCATCAACATGGTATTAGTTTCTAGTTAAACCGGCGAATCCTTCGCCGTTTCTATCGATTCCTTTTCCCCTGCGTTTTAGGGCTTTGATTTGCCCGCTCTGTTCTTTGCTTTTCTGCTTCATCCATGGCGACCAAAGAAACCGATCCCGACTCCTTAGATCCGGCATTAAACCCTTTCTCACCATTGGCGCTACATCCAAACGCCAATCCGGCTGTATCTGTTGTTCTTGAGCCCCTTGACGGCACCAACTACGTTTCGTGGAGCCATGCCATCAAACGAGGACTCAACGTGAAGAATAAAGCTCGCCTCATTGATGGGTCCCTAACCATTCTTGTTGAAGAGGAAGAGCCTGCAATATACGCCGCTTGGGTAAGGGCTAATGACCTCGTTCTTATGTGGATTTTAAATTCGATTGTGCCTGACATTAAAAGAACCCTAGAGTACTTTTCTGTAGCTAAAGATGTGTGGGATGAATTGAAAAATCCTTAAGTTCTATTACTCAAGGTTCTCAATCTTTGGTCAGTTACTACAATCAATTTAAGGTTTTATCTTTATGGGATGAATACCTTAGTTTTAGGCCTGTTCTTAAGTGTACCTGTGGTGTCATGGATGCTTGTACATGTGATTTGCCTAAACTAATGACCGAAACTCAACAGCAAGATGCAGTTATGAAATTTTTGGTTGGTTTGCATGATTCTTATACCACTATCTGAAGTCAATTCTTGCTTCAGTCCCCCTTTCCCTCTTTCTCAAAAGTTTATAGTCTGTTACTTCAAGAAGAATCCCAGAGAACTCTCAACCTTACCCCTGAACCCATTTTTCATGATTCTATTGCTATGAATACCAAGAATGCCAAATTCTATAAAGATAGGAAGAAACCCCTTAAGTGTAGTCATTGTGATGGTTTGGGCCACACAATTGATAGATGTTTCCACATTATTGGTTTCCCCTGATTGGAAAGGGCCTAGAGGGCCTCCAAATAGGGATTCCACCAAGCCTGTCAGCAACTCCCTCAGATCTCTCCCTGAGAAGGAACTCTCCAATCCTCTTATCCAACCTGACTTCTTTTAACAAGTTTGTTATCTCTTCTAAGATACAACACCCTAGTACCAGCAAGGATCACTCACACTCTGTAGCTGGTGCATCAACTGCCCAACCTGAGGATCCCCAACACACAACTACTTCTGGTATGTCTTTCTCTACTTGTTTAAATTCTTCCTCTCTCTCTACTTGGATCTTGGACACTGGAGCTACAGATCACATGGTTTTTTATCTTTCCATGTTCTCTACACCTCCTAGTGTTGCCAACATCAACATCTCTCTTCCAAATAATGTTATCTCCACTGCTACACACATGGGAAATATCACTATTAATGAACACCAAACCTTGCACAATGTTTTATATGTTCCAAACTTCACTTTCAATCTCTTATCCATTAGCCATTTGACTAGATACTCTAATTGCAATGTTAGTTTCTTGTCCTCACACTGCATTTTACTGGACAACTTGAGCAAGAAGGTGATTGGTACTGTTGAGCAAGTGAGAGGCATGTACCTCTTACAAACACCTCATCCTTCTAGATACTTTCCTTTACAGAATTCTGTCTTTTCTGGTAGTTCTAAGCTTAATTCTTGTAAATTTGATCTATGGCATAAAAGATTAGGCCACACCTCTAGAAAATGCATGTTATACATCCCCGATTTGAATGTAAAAGCTACTGATCTACATAGTAACTGCTTGATTTGTCCTTCGGCTAAGCAAAAGAAAAGATCATTTCCTTTAAGCACTTTTGTTTCTTCCCATGCTTTTCAATTAATTCATGTCCCATGCTTTTCAATTAATTCATTGTGATGTCTGGGGCCCCTTTTCTTTATGTTCTATTACTAGCCATAGATATTTTCTAACTATAGTAGACGATTTTAGTAGATGCACTTGGATCTACCTTTTAAAAGTCAAGAGTGATGTTAAGCATTCTTTAGAAATTTTTTACAATATGGTCCTCACTCAATTTAACATTAAAATTCAAACACTAAGGAGTGATAATGGGACATAATTTATCCTTTCTGACTTCTATCATAAGTTAGGTATAATTCATCAAACTTCTTGTGTTGAGACTCCCCAACAAAATGGGATTGTTGAAAGAAAACATCAACATCTCCTTCAAGTGGCTAGGGCTCTCATGTTTCAATCTTCTCTTCCTTTAAAATTCTGGCATGAGAGCATTAAAACTGCTGCTTTTATAATCAATAGAATCCCATCATATATTCTTAATCACAAATCTCCATTTGAATTACTATATGGGGTGAAACCTGATTACTCCTCTTTTAGAACATTTGGCTGCTTATGTTTTGCTAACACTCTGGTTTCTAACAGAAAAAAATTTGATCCTAGGGCCACACAATGTGTTTTTATTGGTTATCCCTTTGGCACAAAGGGATACAAACTCTTAGAACTTAAAACTGGTAAATTAATTATTTCCAGAAATGTTAAGTTCTTTGAAAATGTTTTTCCTTTTGCTAACATAAGCACACCAACTGAACATAATTCCCCAATTTCCAATGATGATGATGACACTGGGCTTTCTTTTCACACAGATTTGGTCAATGGATTTTCTACTCACACTGATCTTCACAACACTCTTAATGAAAATACTCTTGATACTGAGACTGTTACTCCAACCCATGAGGAAACTTCCAATCATAACATTACTCATGATACTCTAGAGGTTGAAACACATACCAGACCCTCTAGAACTAAAACACGGCCTGCTTATTTACATATTTATGAAACCAATCTGCCTGCCTCTATTGATCACTCTAAACTTAATTTGTCCTTTTCTGAAAAACATTACCCTATTCAACTTTTCTTATCTATTGATAGACTGTCTCCCAATTATAAAACTTTCACAGTCTCTATCTCTCAACAACAAGAGCGCAAGTCCTATAAACAGGTTGCATTAGACCATAATTGGGTCATTGCTATGAAAAATGAAATTGATGCTTTAGAAAAGAACACTACAAAATATTGGCCAAAAGGCAATGGCAATTGGCAACGACATTGGTAACGGGCAGAAAAAAGGCGACGGGGGCGGGTGTCGTTGCCTTAAGGCAACGAATAAGGCAACGGGAGTGGGCCCCGATGCAAAAAGGCGACGGTTTATAACCCCCGTTGCCAAAAGGCGACGGCAGTGGGCCCCGTTGCCATTTGCTAAAGCGCCCCCACTCGCTAAAAGGCAACGGCAGTGGGCTCGTTGCCTTTGCCGTCGCCCTAATTGAGTTAAAATTAAGCCCTTTTCCAGAATTACAGACAGAAGCGGCGCACACACACACCTCCTCCATTAAAATTTATTTCCACCTCCAAACTTAACATCCATGTTCGTTTGCAGATCGGACTCGGTTCTTGGCCATTTGTGTTCTACACTTCGACGGGAGCATTTCTACGGTAATTTTTTTCGTTTTAATTGGTTAAATTTGAAGTTATATGTATATATATAGTTTTAGTATATATATGTATATATATGCATATATGTTGTATGTATATATAAAATTGTTAGACTTGTTAATTTTTATGCATGCATGTGTTAATTGTTAGAATTTAATGGTTAATTATATTGTGTTATGCATGTATTTATATGTATGTTTTAATTAATTAAGTTATATGAATTTATTTGTTAATTAGGGTGTTAGAATTATATTGTGTTATGTCTATATATGAATTTATTTGTTAATTAGGGTGTTAGAATAATTATTAGAATATATTTTGAATTATATTAATTAATTTTAATAGAGTTGGAGGAATGAGACATTGATTGTTAATTTGTGTGTTGTAGACGTCGATTGACATGAATTATTCAAGTCGTAGTTGGATGTATAGTCCAAGATTAGTGAATGGGATTATGAACCCCGGATTTATTAGTGGAGTAAATGGATTTATTGAAGCTGCCACTAGTAATCCGAATTCGATTTGGGAAGGAAAAATTAGGTGTCCTTGTTCGAAAGCTAGATGTCGAAATCAAACTTATAGAGATCCTAATGAAGTGAAATCTCATTTATATCGAAATGGTTTTACACTGAATTATTATAATTGGATTTATCACGGGGAAGAGAGTTGGGGTCCACGTCCATTTCAAAACACTAATGAATTTGCGTCAACTTCAAACGATGTTGACCCAGCGGGACCTAGTTCGTACCACACTATGGTAGAAGAGTTAATGGGTGGCCCAAACATTGATTTTGGAATAAACGTGGAAGAGGAGGCACTTAATGAAGAACCCCCTAACGAGAATGCGGCACAGATTTACGGCATGCTTCGTGCAGCGGACCAAGACTTGTATCCTGGTTGTGAATCTCATTCGCAGTTGTCATTCAATTCCAGATTGTTGAACATTAAAACGGAAAATAGATTGTCTGAAAGGGGATACAATCAGGTGGTTGAGTTGATTCGTGAGATTTGTAACTTGTTCTCCCAAAAATAAGGTTCCCAAGAAATTTAACGACACCAAACATTTGATGAGTGGGATGGGTCTTCCGGTATAAAAGATTGATTGTCGTGCACAGAATTGCATGTTATTCTGGGGTGCAGACAGCGAACTAGATTTTTGTAAGATTTGTGGTCGATCACGGTATAAGCCGAGTAGGGTTGATGCAGATGGTCGGTTGAAAAAGAAACGCCCGGTTAAGGAGATGTTCTACTTTCCGATAATTTCTCGTTTGCAAAGATTATACATGTCCAAGGCCACTGCGAAGGATATGACATGGCATACCTCGTGCGCTTCTGATGACTCTGGTGTTATGCGTCACCCGACAAACTCGTTGGCTTGGAAGCATTTGGACCGTTCGTATCCTGTTTTTGCATCTGAAATTAGGAATGTTAGGTTGGGCTTGAGCACAGACGGTTTTACACCGTTTGGAATGACGGGAAAACAATATTCGTCATGGCCAGTTATACTTACTCCGTACAATCTACCCCCGTGGTTATGCATGAAGGATCAATTCATGTTTCTTTCGATTCTCGTGCCCGGGCCTAAAAAGTCTGAAGGACAAACTTGATGTGTTTTTGCAACCACTAATAGCAGATTTGAGATTTTTATGGGAAAATGGTGTGCAAACTTACGATGTTTCTAGAAAGCAAAACTTTTTGATGCGAGCTTCACTTATCTGGACCATTAGTGACTTCCCAGCATACTCGATGTTGTCTGGTTGGAGTACAGCCGGAAGGCTTGCTTGTCCATATTGTGGAGAGTACACCGATGCATTCTATTTGAATAAAAGTAGAAAGCAGTCGTGGTTCGACAACCACCGAAAGTTTTTACCACTGAATCACACGTGGCGAACGAATAAAACTGCATTCATGGCCGGAGTAGTAGTCATAGATGATCCACCGCCTATTCGAACGTGTTTAAGTCTCCTATACGAAATTGATCATTTGGGATATAGAAAGGTTACAGAGGAGGGTGCTGAGGCCCACAACAAAAAAATTTCTGGAGGGTGGAAATGGAAAAGCATTTTCTGGGAGTTGCCCTATTGGAGTACCTTGTTGATACGACACAATTTACACGTGATGCATATTGAGAAAAATGTGTTTGATAACGTATTCAACACGGTGATGAATGTGGAGGGGAAAACAAAGGACACGTCTAAATTAAGAGATGAGCTGAATGATTATTGTCGTCATCCCTCTCTCAAGAAATGTCCACGTACATCAAAGTATCCTAAGGCTTCTTTTTCGCTTGATAGGAAGCAAAAGGATGTTATTTGTAAGTGGATAAGTGAGTTGAAGTTTCCAGATGGATATGTGTCTAACATGTCCCGTTGCATTGACTGGTCGAAATTGAAATTGTATGGGATGAAGAGTCATGATTGTCACGTGTTTATGCAGAGACTACTACCGATTGCTTTTTACAAAATTCTGTCGTTCAATGTGTGGAAAGCAATCACTGAGCTTAGTCTATTTTTTAAGGAGTTGACTTCTACAACCATCACAGTTGACAACATGACTCGACTGGAAACAGATATCCCAGTGATCTTGTGCAAGTTGGAACGTATCTTTCCACCCAGCTTCTTCAACTCTATGGAACATCTACCTGGGCACCTTGCATATGAAGCAAAAGTGTGTGGTCCAGTTCAATACAGATGGATGTATCCATACGAGAGGTAATTGTCATTCAATTTCTCATACGATTCTTCAAATTATATGAACTTACGATTCTTATAATTTAATTAGGTATCTTCGCACCTTGAAATTAAGCGTGGGTAACAAAGCATGTGTTGAAGCTTCAATTGCAAATGCATATTTAACTAAAGAGGCATCAATGTTTTTTTCTCACTATTTCGAGGACCATGTTACGACAAGGATACACAATGTACCTCGTAATTACGATGATCGGGACGAAGTACACGAGTATGTCGATGGCACTTTTTCAATATTTAAGGCGCCTGGCAAACGATTAGGAAAGCCTAAGAAAAGATGGATTTTAGACGAGGAGAAAAAAGTTGCTCATACGTACGTGTTGTTGAATTGTGATGAGGTGCAGCCATATGTTCAGTAAGTCAATCTGACCAAAATGTTTGTCAATCAAATACTTAGTGTTGACATGTCTTATTAATCTTATATCGATCGTACATAGGCTATTCATGCAACAACTTCAAGTTCGTCAACCAAATCTCTCGGCCGCTGAATCAGATTTAAGGCTACAAGATGGATTTGCGTCGTGGTTTGAAGAAATTGTAAGTTATCTTAAAATAACGATCTGTGTAAAGTGTTAAGTTATAGAAATTCTCACATCGTCGTGGCTTATAAATATATAGGTGAAGATAAATCGCATCGAGAACAGGTTTTTATACGATCTTTCGGTCGATCCGTCTGGTCAAGTTCTTACGTACGCAGGGTATTACGTGAACGGGTACAAATTCCACACTATGGCCTATGATGCATCTAGAGCAACATCAAACAGTGGGGTTTGTATCAAGGGAAAAAAATATGATGCGAATGAGGAAGATTTCTATGGAAAACTCGAGGAAGTAGTCGAATTGGACTATCAGGGGTACCACGAGAAGAAAGTGTTTTTGTTCAAGTGTCAGTGGTTTGATCCCTCAAACAATGGGACACAAGTTCATCCTAACTACAAGCTCGTGGAGCTTAATCAGAGGCGATCTTACGGCCGGTACGATCCATTCGTACTAGCAAGTCAAGCCACACAAGTCTACTATTGTCCAAACCCTGGACCCCGTACTGATTGGATATTTGTCTGCAAAGTCAAACCGAGATACTTGGTGGATGCAAAAGATACTACTGAAGATGAAGTTCCCGCGTGGCAAGAGGATAATTTAGAGACTCAAATGATTGTGCAAGTAGATGATGATCCTGTCATGTTAACTGATGACACCGGTACGATGATGGAAGTGGCAGAAGATGAAGAAGAAGATGGTGAAGAAGACGGAGAAGACGACGAAGATGAAGCTGAAGATGAATGATGAATGATGATGTTAATTAATTGTTAAACAATGTTATCTAAATATTAATTCCTTAATTATATTCCTTATTTATATTATAGTGTTAATCCTTACAGTGATGTTCATATATAATGTTTTTTAATTGTTACAATGTTCAACGTTAATAATGTTTTAATGTTCATTTTGACAGATGAGTGGCCGTAGACATGGTTCTGGACAGGGCTCTGGTCAGGGTTCTACTAGTCAGGGTTCTACTGGACAGGGGCGAGGTAGAGGTAGAAGTAGAGGTAAAGGAGAGCCGGTGGATGAGACACCGACTGTGCACATACCACAGGGTTTATATATGTCCGATATGACCCAGCTACAGTTGCCCGGAATGAAACCAGATTCCTATTACACTCAAGTGCCTCATATGGTTCCACATGCATAGGAACCATCCCCTCCACCGATACATTCGCCAGTTAGACCTCCGTCTGTCGGGACACAGGCCAGCATGTCGACTGATGCACCCGAGAGTCACATTTTACTGTGGATCTACCTTGATACGTAAGTATATTATATTTAATTTTCATTAGACGTATGTATAACATGTTTATTAATAATTTTTTATTATTATAAAATACGTGTAACAGGTAGATGCCTTCAAATTTGATTTCGAGGACGATCAGATCGATTATGTACAGGAATATGGAGATTGGTGCACACGCCTTTGCCAAGGTATCACCCGGCACGATACAGCGGTGGTGGGAGACATTCCAGGTATAAAATCACTTTACATTAACATTTTGTTATTTTTTTATATTAATTCATTAATTAATTTTTTTTTTGCAGACCGAGGTCAGGTGGGACCCTCTAATCACACCTACTGAAGAGGTGTACAGGCTCTTTCTTCAAAGAGCAGCAAGTCGGTACACTAGCATGTTATCAAACATCAAGAAAGCGTGGGTGAAGGAAAATAAGAGGCTGAGGTGGGATGTCAATGTTTGGAACGACTTAGTTCGTCACTGGAGCGATCCTGAAACAATTAAGAAGAGCGAGCAGGCTCGTAAGAACCGTTTATCCGAGCCTGGAGGTCCGGGTACTGGCTATGGTACTCATAAAGGCGGAGCTCGTGGAGCAGTAGAGGTTGTACAGCGCATTGTAAGTATTTGTGGTCAATTATAATTAATTTTAGTTAATTATTTAGTTTATTTATACGTATATATCTTCAATTCAAAATACAGGAGGAGAAGATGGGACGCCCTGCCCACGACTGGGAGATAGCTAAATATTACCACTGTTACGAAAACGACACATACAGCTATGGTTATATGGGTGATATACTTGTAAGTGTGTACATATATATATACATTACATTATATAACAAATATATATTTAATTGTACTTGAAAATGTATTAACCCACTTTTAAATGTGCACGTATAGGACCAGGTACGGGAGGAGTTGACCAATCAATCAAGAGAACCGTCAAATGAACCTACTTCAGAGCATGGTTCCCAGGGCCCACCTATACCCGACATGTCTGATTTGTTCGTGAAGAAGGTCGGTAGGTCTCATGGACGTGTTAGGGGCCTTGGACAAGTAGGCAAGAACAAACGGGTCTCCTCCGGTCCTGGCGAGACGTCACGTGGTACGACTTATGGACGATTCACCCAGGCCGACATTGAACATGCTCTTGCCGAAGAACGGAGAATCAATGAGGAGAGAGAGCAGCGCTTACTCCTACAAATGCAGAAGACGGAGGAGCGCTTAGTCAAGACTTTTCAGGATCAGTTGGCAGCGATGATGGGTCAGATGGCAGGTCAGGTGGGTCAGATGGGTAGGATGGGTGGGATGGGTGGGATGGGTCAGATGGGTGGGATGGGTGGGGTGTCGAGGCCGTCGGGGGCGTCGCACAACGTTCATGATCGTAGCCAGGTTGATCAGGATCAGGATGATACTGAGGATGATGGTGGTGATGAGGAGTGATACATTTTTATATTACTTTGTTATGTGTGATGTTATTATATTACATTGACGTTGAGGATTAATTTTTATTTTAATGTTGTGTGTGATGTTATTTTAATTAAATGGATAAGTGAATTGAAAATAATTATATTTAATGTTGTGAATTGAAAATTAGAATGAATTTAAATGATGTGATTAAAATAAATTTACATGTATAAGCGAAAATAATTATACTCAATGTTGTATGTAATTATAATGTTGTGAATTGAAAATTAGAATGAATTTAAATGATGTGATTAGAATAAATTTACATGTATAAGCGAAAATAATTATACTCAATGTTGTATGTAATTATAATGTTGTGAATTGAAAATTAGAATGAATTTAAATGATGTGATTAAAATAAATTTAAATGGATAAGTGAAAATAATTATACTCAATGTTGTATGTAATTATAATGTTGTGAATTGAAAATTAGAATGAATTTAAATGTTGTAAATTGAAGATTAGAATAAATTTAAATAGTGTAAATTGATACCGTAATTAAATTATTTAATTTGAAACACATTATAATTTAGTTAATTCTCATTTAGACATAAATATGATATGCTTTGACAATTTAATAAGCAACAATTAAAGTTAAAATGGATTAAAATAAAGAATTGAAACTAAAATTAAATTGAATATATATTAATTGTGTTCACAACATGACGACTAAAGCTCCTAGCCTAAACGGCACACAGGGGGCACCCAAAACTCTACAGGACCGAGAGGTCCCGTGCTCGAAACCCAGCTGCAGCCAAATTCGCGAAAATTCGCGAATATTGGGTGGCCCAGTGGTGGGGGGTGTGTTGGTTGCCTTAGAGACTTGGGTTCGAAACCCAGGTTCTCATTTTTTAAAAGTTAATAAAAAGGCGACGGCTAAAATGGCAACGACATTGGGCCCGTTGCGAAAAGGCGACGGCTGGGCCCCGTTGCGAAAAGGCAACGACCTCCACGCGACCACGCCCTTGCCAAAAGGCAATGGTTTTCTCCAAATCTGTTGCCTATAAAATAGCAACGACCATATTGGCAACGACGGAGTGCCGTTGCCTTCTTGATTAGTGAGGGGGAATCCGTTGCCTTCCCCCGTCGCCATTTTGGAAGTTTTTTGTAGTGGAATCACACTTGGCCAAAATCACCACTTTTAAAATCTTACTTGTTGTTGCTACATCTAAAAAGTGGCATGTTCACCAATTAGATGAAAATAATGCTTTCTTACATGGTCATTTGGTAGAAGAAATATACATGGTACCTCCTCCTGGTTATTGCTCACAAAATGATAAAAGAGTATGCAAATTGAACAAGAGTCTATATGGTTTAAAACAGGCCTCTAAACAGTGGTTTACAAAATTACCTGCTTGTCTTTTGTCCTTAGGCTTTACTCAATCAAAAGCTGACACTTTTCTTTTCACTAGACAGGATGTTCATGATTTCACTTATATTCTTTGTTATGTTGATGATCTTATAGTAACAAGGACCAGCCTTAAAATCATCAACACCATTAAATTGTACTTATATCACAAATTTACTATCAAGGACCTTGGTACTTTGAGATATATTTTAGGCATTGAAATTGCCAGAAATAACAAGGGTATGACTTTGTGTCAAAGGAAATATGTCGTTGACTTACTTCAAGAAACTGGATATTTGGGTTGTAAGCTTTGTTCTACCCCAATGGATTCCAAAATAAACTTTGACACACAATCTCAAACTCTTAAACAACCTGAAAAATAAAGGGAATTAATTGGTAAACTCATTTACTTAACTGTCACCAGACCTGACATCTCCTATGCAATTCAAACCTTGAGTCAATTCATCCAATCACCTATTGAAGCTCACTTATATGTTGTGCATAGAGTCTTAAGGTACATAAAAGGTAATCCAGGTACTGGGGTATTCTATCCCAAGTCCAATTCATTTAAATTGCATGCTTTTTCTGACTCTGATTGGACAAGATGTGTGCACACTAGAAAAAGCATTATATGCTATAATATTTACTTTGGTGACTCTCTAATCTCTTGAAAATCCAAAAAACAATCTACTGTTAGCAGGTCTTCAGCAGAAGCTCAATATAGAGCTTTGGCTTCAACTACTTGTGAGCTTCAATGGACTCACTACATCCTTGCTCACTTGAAAATTCAACATTCAACCCCTTCAACAATGTACACTGACAGCAGGAGTGCATTCTCTATTGCTCATAACTCTTGCCTCCATCAAAGGACCAAACACATCTCTTTGGACTATCACTTCACAAGGGAAAAGATTCAAGAAGGTCTCCTCACTCTCATTCATATTCCTACTGAGGAGAACCTAGCAGATATGCTCACAAAACCACTACCTCTCCATGGCTCCATCTATGTTCAGTATTCACAAAGCCAAAATGGGATTGATTGATATACACTCTCATTTTGAGGGGGTATAAGGGAGTAGATGATACATCTCCTAAAAAGGATTAGTAGATACACTCCCTATTTATACACACACTTATATAAATTTATCCACCCTTCTTTGTATTAGGGTAGTTAATTTGTTATTAGTAAGTTAGGGTGGTTAGTTTGTTAGTTAGAAAGGTCATTAGTTATAAAAAGGCTTATGTATCTTTTATAATTAACACATTGTATTCGATTATCAAATTCCAGAGAATAAATCTCTTTCTTAGTTTCTCTTCTTTCTTCCAAAAGGATGATCCATGCTTTGATCATCAACAGAAAGTCATGGTGAGACTCAACTATATATGCTAGTTTTATAACACAGTCCGAATTGAATATATAAAATTAACCTCAATTTAAAGATTTTTTTTCTCAATATAGAAATCGAATAGTGAATATGATTCAAAATTATCTCTTAGACTCTTCCTAACTCCTTTCTCTCGAGGTTTGAGGAGGGATGGTTAGATATGATATACTGTACAGAACAATATTGATACGTATTATAGCGAAAATTAATTTCGGTATATCAAAATTTCAACATGAAAAATTGCATACCGTATATTGTACTAAAACCTAGGTATACAATAGGTAATATACCGAATTTTTGGTACATATCGATATATACATAAAATATTGAACCATCGTTTCGTACCGAAATATCGATACATATATCGATACATGTTCAAAATATTGAAGCACCGTTTCATATCGAGATACCAAATTTAATTTTTATTTAAGTTCTAAGTTATTATAATTTAAGAAATAATTTAAAATTGTATTATAAAATTATTATATTATTAAGGTTTCCGGTGTGTATACCGATATACTATTTCATACCGAGCACCAATTTTTTTCGTTATACACTGAAATAGCATGGTATAATCATTTTTCATGCAATTTTCATATTGAAATTTTTCGATACATCTTTCAATAATTTTGATATTTTTTCGATACAAAAGGTTAAGTATACTGAAAATTCATTATTGTTCTCACCCTGGGTTTGAGAGTCTCCCATTTACTTCTTCTTTCTTCCTCCATTATTGCCCCCTCAATGATTTGGTGGAGTTGTGCTAATCTTTACGTGAAACGTTTCTCTCTGACCGGTCTGGTGGTGCCTTAATATAATTCACAACCCTCTTTTGCCTAGAGTTTGGATATTTATAGAATTCTGGTGCAATAATACAAATTGAAATGAAGATCTCAATATGACAATATCATACTCCCTCTATCCGATCATAAGCTTTTCACATAAAATATGTCTATTTTTCTTTTTGAATTGTCCACATAAATTGTACATGTTTAACTGTTTGAAAAATAACCTCACGGGGGCTTAATTTATCTTCACTCTATTTTATTTATTTTCATCACCATACTTACTTAAAACTTGTGTTAAAAAAAAAACACACTATACCTGGACGAAAGTATTATATGATGCGGATAAAATATGTCATCCTTTGTTATTTATTGAGTATATGATAATAATTTTATATCTATTTAATTATTTACCTCATTATGACATGTATAATTTTTAATGAGCTTGTGCATAATTTTTGTATTAATGTATTGGGCTAAGAATTGAGTCCACTATCATGGAATTGATGAAAATGTGATGGATAATGATAAGGAGTAGTCCATGTATTGATGTACTGTGAAACCCGAACTTCTCACTACTCATTGACCAATATAATTCATGCATGGTGTTCATTTAATATTATTTATGGGATAGCTTGTGATTTTGTATTACTTTATGTTACATTTAAATTGAGAATTACTTATATGCTTTTACGTGATTAGTGATGAAAGAATCTATTATAATTTATTTGGATTTTATTAGAATTCTAGTATATAAATAATTTGGGTGAGTAATGACATTATTTAGAATAGTAAATAATAAATAAGTTATTAACTATTATTTTATATCTTATCTATATACACTGCCATTTAGTAAGGATAAGTACTATACAAAAATTAATAATATTATAATAGTCTAAATAGTTAGTAAGTAGAAAGCTTTCTAGATAAGCTACTAAGTGAGTCAGGCATTTATATTGGGATTTACACACAACCCATTTCTTCAATCCAGAAAGTATAAGCACGCGAGAGGTGGACAATAAAAAAAAAAGAAAAAAAGAAAAAAAGAAAAAAAATACTAAAGCTTGATCGAAGAAGAAGAGGAGCAGGTATATGCATGTATATATGTATAGGTATATCTTTTAATTATTTAACTACATCCAATTTATAGTATATATATATATGAATAAGATTTTGTTTTGTACTAACAAAATGGTATGGATTGTTTAAGTAGAAGTCGAGAGCTTATCACTAATTTAATTAGTTGGAGTGATATTTATAATTTATTTTTATTAGATTGGAATTTGGACGTTGATAAGGGGATTTAAGAGTTCGAGTTGTTATCATCTGTGCATGTGCATCTTGAGGTAAGTAGAAATTCATTTGCAACTACAATGCATAAATATAGTATATTTTGAATCAATTGTGTTAATTGGTGATATGTGAGTATTCTTTAATTAAGAAATTTGAGTTTTAAATGATCTTTTGAGTTTTGTGATTATTTTGAGTTGAACCTGGTCGATTGTTTTATGTAATGTACCTGTGAGTTGAACAAGTGAGTTCAATCATATTGCTAAATGAACCAGTGCGTTCAATGATAATAGTGAAATTTGTAAGTGAGTTTAACGATATATGAAGTTCATAAGATATTATGTGCTTGCATTGTATCAAGTATAACATTATAAAGCGTATATGAAATGAATGGCCTCCGGGCAAGATGCTCACTAGAGCTCCGGGCAAGATGGTCATTAAATGAAATGAATGGCCTCCGGGTAAGATGGTCATTGAATGAATTGGCCTCCGGGTAAGATGGTCATTAGATCTCCGGGTAAGACGGTCAATGTACAAGTAAAATGGTCTCCGAGCAAGATATATAACTATAGACCTTCGGGTCCAGATAAATGTATACATTGTTTATAAAGATAAAGAAAAATAAATAAGACAATGATTTTGAATGTACATTTATTATTGTGCATAATTTTTACTTACTGAGATTTATCTCACATAATTTGTGCATTGTAGGTTACTTTGATAATCTGCGATTTTATGGACCTACTAGACAAGCTATGGAGCCCTTACAGGATTTTGAGTGGCTGTGTACATAGATGACGACCTGTTGGGCAGGACCGTGACTTGTTTTACATCTGTTATATGTTGTGTTCCTTTTGAATATGTATGGTATTGTATAATCTAGTATGCATCAATTTATTAACTTGGAGATTTATGTCTGTTTCGGGTTTTGGAACATTGTATATATGAATGTGAATATGTTATTTTGGGTGTGAGATAATGTTATGTTATACAAAAAGGGGTTATCAACAAGTTTATATGTTGTATTACGTTTAAAGTTGTAATATATTTAGTTTAGTAATTGGGGTCGTGTCAGAGTGGTATCAGAGCACGGTTTGTGTCCTGTAGACTGTCTATGTACACGGGCTTAAAACTTGGAGGAGCACAGCTACGCCAGTAAGTATCTCATTTAATTTTTATTTTTATTATATGTACCATGACATACATATATTGACCATGTAGTGAAGGACTAGTTGATACACGTGTTATGCAACACTAAAATAAACAACCGCAAGTATACGGCGTCTATTGTAGCGTGATAAGCACGAGGTCGATCCCACGAGAAGGTTAAAGCATAAAAGTGGAGTTTGCTAGTCGAATTCTAAGTAGACGTGATCGAAATTTTAGATAAAATGTTTTACTCTAAGGTTACCTACCAAGTGTCACGAATAAGCAACAAAGAGTAAAGATAAAATCGATCAAATGGCATACAAATCACAAAACGAAAGTAAAATGGATGTAACTCAAAGAGAAAAGGTGGGTTCCAAGGCAATTGTAGTATTTAGACGTCCGTTTATGAGAGTTATCTCGTTTAAATGGCCATTAAGGTTATCTCATATAGGGTGATCACACAAGAAGAATTAATTAATCTCTCGATCTAATTAACCAAAGGCGCAATGCAACATAGGCTCGTATCTCTACCTCACAAATGTTACACCACCTAAAATAGCTCCTAAGATCATTCAAATCCCTCTCCGATAATTAATCCTCTCTCGAGCTCATAATAATACTGGGTTGCATGCTTGCATACGATTAAATGGAATAAATCTCTCGATCTTACCCCAATTAACAATGGATCAAGCAAATCATCATGGCCACTAACAACATGCTTTACAATGGATAATTAAACATGCAAATAAGAGATAAACACCAATTAAAGCAAGAAATTACTCATAAACATCAATCCAAATCTCTACAATGCCTTAGAACCACAAGTTTGTTTAGCTAACTACTAACATAATCAAATTACAAAATCCAAGTGAAATAACTAAATAAAAAGGAAAATAAAGAGAAAGCTTAGTCTAGAATGTGGTAGGGAATGGAATTTGGGAGCTATTGCATCCTTTCTTCCTTGATTTGGTGAAGAATTGATGAAGATATGGCCAAAACACCTCCAAGTATGTGTAACTATGTGTGGATTGGAGGAGAATGTCTTGGGTTTCAAGAAATGGGGCTTATATAGTGTTGGGGTAGGGTTTGAATGCCAGAATTGCAAGTTAGTCCTTCAAAAATGGCAAAAATGTGGAAAAAGCACCGAAAATGGGATTGGCACGGCCGTGCAAAACGGCCTTTTGACTTGCAGGTGCTCGGCCGAGCAGGCGGCTCGGCCGTGCTCGGCGGACAGGGGAAACGGGGAGTGCTCGGCCGTGGCTGCTTCTCGGCCGAGGCGTGTGGAGCAGGGGCAATGGGGTGCTCGGCCGTGGCCTTGTCTCGGCCGTGCATGTGGTCGGCCAAGTCTCTCGGTCTCGAGGCTGTCCTCGTCGAGAGCAATGCGCGGCCGTGGCGTTGGCATGGTGCTCGGCCGAGAAGGGTGCTCGGCCGTGCCCTCTCTTGGCCCAAAATCACTGTTTCGAGCACGGCCAGCTCGAGCATGGTGCTCGGCCGTGCTCGCTCGGTCGACTCCGGCTCCTTTCTCGTTTCGTGCATAACTTTTGCCTCGGGTGTCGGATTGACTCGATTCCTTCGGCTAATCCACTCCGTTTTTCGAGACGAATCTAACCGTGCACTCCTCTTCCTGATCCAGCAAAGTATGGTTGATGTTTTGCTCCAAATTCCATCGTATTTCCTACAAAATCGACAAAACACAACATTTCTCTCATTTCGGCTCAAACAATCATATTTCATGCATAATTCAATGAAATCCACATCAAAACACGCTTAACATGTGCCTCTAAAACGTGTAAATTCCACCCGAATCAAACTCCCCCAAACTTAAAATGTTGTTTGTCCTCAAACAACTAAGCACTTAAAGCAATGAGGGTGGAATGATCACAATGGAATATTCAATGTAATTCACACATGCAAAGTAGGATGTAGTGATATCTCTTTCTCAAAGTGCATTTCTCAATGAAGGTCATAAGCTCACTATTGCAATTCACATTCATGGATCAAAGAATGCTTAAACACACAACACATTGTGAATGGGAAACAAAATCCAAATGCTCAAGTCCTCTACTCACATGATGAGGTGTTTCTCTCAAACACACAAACAAATTGAGGACATTAATGCACTCATCAACCAAGTTATGCTATGCAATCACCATATGCTTGCCCAACTTCAACTTTCTACACACACTCAAATGCTCAACAATGTGATCAATAGGACTTAATCAAGGATGTAACATTGGCTCTTTAGACAAGGTAGGATGAATTTGGGACTTGTGACTCTTCTAGTGGAGGACAAAGCTTGTTGTTTTACAATGTGTGCTTTCACTTCCAAAGCTTACAACTTCATCCTCACTTTTCTTTTTCCATTCTTTTCAAACATTCATCACCTTATCTTTTGAACCATTTTTCTTTTCAAGCTTTTGGGGCCCTTTGTCACTCTTTTCTTTTCCTTGATTTTCTTTTCATCTTTCTCTTTTTCTTCTTTCAACTCTTCCAACTTTTCTTTTCACCAAAGATATTCATTTAAGCACATGTTTTCCACTTTGTCTTTTATCCCCCACTAGATGTAGGTATCAAAAGGCTCAAAAAGGCTAAGTGGTTAACATTGTAGTTTGCCAAGAAAATGAGGAATTAAGCTCAAAGGGCTAACTACGGAAGATTACTTCGGTTTTAGGAAATTTTGGCTAAGTGACTCTTTTAGAACAAGATGGCCTATATCACATCACAAAGTTTTACACAATCATGCTTTCAAACAAGAACTTGGGCAAGTTCTAGAATCACTAGCAATAACCTAGTCCACTCTCAAATGAACTAAACCGGATTACATGCTCGATTTATGGCTCAATTCTCACCGGTTTATTCAATAGGACTCTCACAATCATCAAATGTTCCCAAACAACAATACATCATGCATCCATGCTATCAAAGATCACAAATATGAACACAACATGATACTATTCTCCAACACCAATCATGCATACATTCAAAGCAAATAGACATCACCACAACTACTCAACAATGGATTCCAATGACTATTCATGCTCACATTTCACCAAATGTCTACTACCCAACATATGATCAAAACCAACTTGACCAATATAAACATGTGAAAACCAAGTGTGCGCCGGTGCAAAATGTGACACAAGTAGAATGACGAACCGGTGCAAGGGTAACAACTAGTAGAAAAATAAAGAAAAGAAAAATAACTCCCCCAAACTTAGAATTTTACTATGTATAAATTCTAAGTTTGGGGTTACAAGTTGTTACCTCCCTCCTTGCACATCCAAAGATCTTCAAAGATCACCATTGCAACACTTGCTTTCTCCACTCCAAAGTTGGTTTTGCTTCTTCTTCATTCTCCAAGACTTGCTATCCATAGTATTCTTCATCCATACCTACAAAATAAACCAAGCTATCAACACTATCAAAGCAATAAAAACAAGAAAGCAATAAAACCTTGGGTTGCCTCCCAAGAAGCGCTATTTTTAACGTCTTATGCCGGACGGTTCTCCTTTGAGGGGAATATCAAGTCACCCCCTTGTCACCCTTGTTCTTGACCTTCCTTGCCCATACAACTTTCTTAAGTCCATCAAAACATCCACTAGCTAGCCCATCCGGCTCTTCAACCATGTCATAAGAAGTTGATGCCTCATTTATCCCCAAGTTTGTACAAGTAACTTTTCTTGATTTGGGGGAGTTTTTGAAGAAAACTCCCCCAAACTTGGCCTTCTTGCCCATCTCTAACTCCTTGTCTTCCACTTGGGGGTCCTCCTTCACAAAGTTGATTTTGGGCTCTTCTTCCACCTCCTTTCTCATGGGTATTGGGGGATACTCTCCCTTAGGAAACCCATACTCTCCAGTCTCATCGTTTCGGAGTTTGATAGCTCTAAACATGTCAATCGTAACTATCTCTTGATTCATTCGAAGCTCCAACTCTCCATTCCTCATATCAAGAATAACCCCTCCGGTTGCCAAAAATGGCCTTCCCAATATCAATGGAATGTTTATGTCTTCCTCCATGTCCAAAACCACAAAGTCTACCGGAAAGAGGAGGTTGCCGATTTTGACCAATACATCCTCCGCTATACCCAAAGGGTATGTCATAGACCTATCCGCCAATTGAAGGCTCATTGTGGTTGGTGTGAGCTCTCCTAAACCAAGTGATTTGAAGAGTGACAATGGCATGAGGTTAATGCTTGCTCCCGAATCACATAGGGCTCTTAATGTACCTCCATCTCCAATAGTGCATGATAAAGTGAAGGATCCGGGATCCCTAAGCTTTGGAGGTAACTTAGCTTGAATTACGGAGCTACAATGTTCGGCTAAGTGCACCGTCTCATACGCCTCAATTTCCCTCTTGTGTGACATTATCTCCTTCAAGAATTTGAAGTAGTGCGGTATTTGTTCAAGAGCTTCGGCGAAAGGGATGTTGATATGGAGTTTCTTGAACATCTCCGCGAACTTGACAAACTTGCTATCCAAGTTCTTCTTCTTCACCCTTTGCGGATATGGAATGGGCATTACATTTTTATTAAACAAAGGAGGGATTGCCTCCCCACTCTTCTTCTTCTCTACTTTCTCTTCTTCCCTCACTATCTCCTCTTGCCTTTCTTTCTCTTGTCCATCTTCTTTGTCGACATCCTCGGGTGCCATTACCACTTCCTCCTCTAACGGTATCTTGGTCCCTTCGTAGCTTGTCCCACTTCTTAGCTTTATGGCTTTGCATTGCTCCTTAGGATTTAGCTCCGTGTTAGAGGGGAATTGCCCCGGAACGTGTTGCTTTCCAATGATGGTAGCAAGTTGACCTATTTGCTTCTCTATAGCCTTCATGTGGGTGGTCATATCTTTGATCATCTCACCATGCTCATCAATTCTTTGCCAAGTCTTGTTTGCATTCTCCCTAGTTTCTCTCATGAATTTCGTGGTTTCCCCCATAAAAGCACCAAACAGCTCCATCTCTAACATTAAAATTTGGAGGTGGTATGATGGTGTTTCTTGTGTTGGCATAAGAAAAGTTCTCATGGTGCCTCAAATTCGGATGATATTGGTTGGGATTGAAGGGACTTTCATAGGCTTGCCTATCGTTCCAACCTCTCTCTCTAAATTGCTTATCCCTTTGATTGTTCATGTAGTGGGCTTCTTCATATTGCTCATCACGTGGCTCCACTAGTGCTTTGGCCGTCATCAAAGAGATTAGCTTATCCACTTTGTTGGAGAGTTTAGCATTCTCATCCAAGTCTTGGGTTGAAGCAACTTTCCGGTTTTGTCTTCTCTCGGATGGCCATTGGTTGCCATTCTTAGCCATTTCTTCCAAGAGCACATAGCCTTCTTCCGTTGTCTTCCCCAACAAAGAACCTCCACCGGCCGAGGCATCTACCATCCCTCTCGTTCGATGGTCCATCCCATTGTAGAAATAGCAAATCAATTGGTCTCTTGAGAAACCATGTTGTGGGCAACTTCTAATCAAATCTTTGAAGCGCTCCCATGCTTCGGCTAAGGACTCATCCTCATCTTGCATAAATGATGAAATCTCTCCTCGTATCTTGATGGTCTTGCTTGGAGGAAAGTATTTCATAAGAAAAGCATCTACAAGATCGGCCCAATTTTCGATTGTCCTTAAATCAAGAGACATGTACCATTGCTTAGCACGATCACGTAGAGAGAATGGGAACAATTGGAGACGGATGTAATCTTGAGGGACACGATTGATCTTAACCGTTCCACTTATCTCTAAGAATTGAGATAAATGGAGGTTAGGATCCTCCTTTGACAACCCTCCAAATTGGTTGTTTTGAACCATCATGATTAGGGCCGGCTTGAGCTCAAAGTTATGAGCATCAACGGGTTCTCGACCCGCTCCTCCATATGGTCTCGGAATTGGGCGGAAATGATCTCTTAGTACCCTTTGTGGTCGATTTCCCCCATTCCCATTCGGTTCCTCAAATCCATCAACCCCTTGATTCTCAACCTCCTCCTCAACTTCTTCTACAACCGGATTCTCCCGTCGGTTCATTCTTTCCAACTCTAGTCTTCTCCTTTCGGCGTTCCTTCTTCGACAATTGGCCTCAATCTCCGGATCTAAAGGTAGCACGTCTTGGTGGTTCCTCCTAGATCGTGTGATCATAAACCATGTCTATCAAAAGAACGAACAAGAGTGAGATATACAAATAAGCTCAAGGTAACAAACACAAATATTTTTGGATTTTTGCAAATAAAGAAAGAAAGTAAATGTCTAAACTAAAACTCTCTTAGCCTACACTCTAGAGCTTATAAAAACCTCCCCGGCAGCGGCGCCATAAACTTGATACACGTGTTATGCAACACTAAAATAAACAACCGCAAGTATACGGCGTCTATTGTAGCGTGATAAGCACGAGGTCGATCCCACGAGAAGGTTAAAGCATAAAAGTGGAGTTTGCTAGTCGAATTCTAAGTAGACGTGATCGAAATTTTAGATAAAATGTTTTACTCTAAGGTTACCTACCAAGTGTCACGAATAAGCAACAAAGAGTAAAGATAAAATCGATCAAATGGCATACAAATCACAAAACGAAAGTAAAATGGATGTAACTCAAAGAGAAAATGTGGGTTCCAAGGCAATTGTAGTATTTAGACGTCCGTTTATGAGAGTTATCTCGTTTAAATGGCCATTAAGGTTATCTCATATAGGGTGATCACACAAGAAGAATTAATTAATCTCTCGATCTAATTAACCAAAGGCGCAATGCAACATAGGCTCGTATCTCTACCTCACAAATGTTACACCACCTAAAATAGCTCCTAAGATCATTCAAATCCCTCTCCGATAATTAATCCTCTCTCGAGCTCATAATAATACCGGGTTGCATGCTTGCATACGATTAAATGGAATAAATCTCTCGATCTTACCCCAATTAACAATGGATCAAGCAAATCATCATGGCCACTAACAACATGCTTTACAATGGATAATTAAACATGCAAATAAGAGATAAACACCAATTAAAGCAAGAAATTACTCATAAACATCAATCCAAATCTCTACAATGCCTTAGAACCACAAGTTTGTTTAGCTAACTACTAACATAATCAAATTACAAAATCCAAGTGAAATAACTAAATAAAAAGGAAAATAAAGAGAAAGCTTAGTCTAGAATGTGGTAGGGAATGGAATTTGGGAGCTATTGCATCCTTTCTTCCTTGATTTGGTGAAGAATTGATGAAGATATGGCCAAAACACCTCCAAGTATGTGTAACTATGTGTGGATTGGGGGAGAATGTCTTGGGTTTCAAGAAATGGGGCTTATATAGTGTTGGGGTAGGGTTTGAATGCCAGAATTGCAAGTTAGTCCTTCAAAAATGGCCAAAATGTGGAAAAAGCACCGGAAATGGGATTGGCACGGCCGTGCAAAACGGCCTTTTGACTTGCAGGTGCTCGGCCGAGCAGGCGGCTCGGCCGTGCTCGGCGGACAGGGGAAACGGGGAGTGCTCGGCCGTGGCTGCTTCTCGGCCGAGGCGTGTGGAGCAGGGGCAATGGGGTGCTCGGCCGTGGCCTTGTCTCGGCCGTGCATGTGGTCGGCCAAGTCTCTCGGTCTCGAGGCTGTCCTCGTCGAGAGCAATGCGCGGCCGTGGCGTTGGCATGGTGCTCGGCCGAGAAGGGTGCTCGGCCGTGCCCTCTCTTGGCCCAAAATCACTGTTTCGAGCACGGCCAGCTCGAGCATGGTGCTCGGCCGTGCTCGCTCGGTCGACTCCGGCTCCTTTCTCGTTTCGTGCATAACTTTTGCCTCGGGTGTCGGATTGACTCGATTCCTTCGGCTAATCCACTCCATTTTTCGAGACGAATCTAACCGTGCACTCCTCTTCCTGATCCAGAAAAGTATGGTTGATGTTTTGCTCCAAATTCCATCGTATTTCCTACAAAATCGACAAAACACAACCTTTCTCTCATTTCGGCTCAAACAATCATATTCCATGCATAATTCAATGAAATCCACATCAAAACACGCTTAACATGTGCCTATAAAACGTGTAAATTCCACCCGAATCACTAGTAGTGTTGTTAAACAGATATGGTGGGAATTGAAGGTGAAGGTAGTGGGATTGAAAGAACCCTGGAACTTGAGGCACCGACTGCGGGTGTCGAACGTGATGCTATCATTACCCGATTAGCAGATCTAGTGGAGCGCCAGTCTCAACAGATCCAACAACTTATTCAGCAAAGGGATATGGCTATACAACCACCAGAGGAAGTTAATCAACCACAACCTCGAGCAGAACGTGTTGAAATGGTTTGTGAAAGATTTAGAAAGTTGAATCCACCTACATTTGAGGATGCTACAGATCCCTTAGTTGCAGAAGATTGGCTGAGAACTTTGGACAACATGTTTCAGTATAGTCGAATTCCTGAAGTTGAGAAAGTTTTGTGTGCATCTTTCATGTTACGTGGTAGTGCTGGACACTGGTGGGACACTGTCAAAAGTATTATCGACGTTACTTCTATGACTTGGGAGGGGTTCAAAGAAATTTTCAGAAACAAGTATTTCACGGCTCCTGTCAGAATAATGAAGCTGAATGAATTTATACAGTTGAAGCAAGGGACCATGACTGTTACAGATTACCTTCGCAAATTTGAGCAGTTATCTAGGTTTGCTGAGCACATGGTAAGTACTGAAGCATTGAAAGTTGAGAGATTTCTTGAGGGATTAAAGCCAGAGTTATATAGAGATGTGAGTATGGCAGGACTTCAGGGGGTAAATTACTCCCAAGTTGCAGAAAGAGCTCAAATCGCTGAGCAAGCTGAAATGCGAATAAGACAAGCAAGAGAGAAACGCCGCCAATTTCAACTAAAGCAAGAACCACAATGGAGTGAGGATAACAAGAAAAGAATAATGCAATTACAAGGACTAAAACCAGATTTTCAAACAAGATCAGGAGAACAAAGTCTAGATAAACGTTTCAAGACGGATCAAAATAGAGTTCCACCGCCCCCACCACCTCCTTGTTCAAATTGCGGTAAAGCACATAGCGGGGTTTGTTTTTTGGGTACCATAACTTGCTATTCTTGTGGTGAAAACGGACATATAGCTAGCATGTGTCCAAGGAAATATAAACAAAAGGAGCAAGGAAAAGAGAGGGTGAAATGAAGTCTAAACACTCACAAATTTTCAGGTAAGTTAAATTTCGGGGACGAAATTTTTATAAGGAGGGGAGGATGTGAAACCCGAACTTCTCACTACTCATTGACCAATATAATTCATGCATGGTGTTCATTTAATATTATTTATGGGATAGCTTGTGATTTTGCATTACTTTATGTTACATTTAAATTGAGAATTACTTATATGCTTTTACGTGATTAGTGATGAAAGAATCTATTATAATTTATTTGGATTTTATTAGAATTCTAGTATATAAATAATTTGGGTGAGTAATGACATTATTTAGAATAGTAAATAATAAATAAGTTATTAACTATTATTTTATATCTTATCTATATACACTGCCATTTAGTAAGGATAAGTACTATACAAAAATTAATAATATTATAATAGTCTAAATAGTTAGTAAGTAGAAAGCTTTCTAGATAAGCTACTAAGTGAGTCGGCATTTATATTGGGATTTACACACAACCCATTTCTTCAATCCAGAAAGTATAAGCACGCGAGAGGTGGACAATAAAAAAAAAAAGAAAAAAAGAAAAAAAATACTAAAGCTTGATCGAAGAAGAAGAGGAGCAGGTATATGCATGTATATATGTATAGGTATATCTTTTAATTATTTAACTACATCCAATTTATAGTATATATATATATGAATCAGATTTTGTTTTGTACTAACAAAATGGTATGGATTGTTTAAGTAGAAGTCGAGAGCTTATCACTAATTTAATTAGTTGGAGTGATATTTATAATTTATTTTTATTAGATTGGAATTTGGACGTTGATAAGGGGATTTAAGAGTTCGAGTTGTTATCATCTGTGCATGTGCATCTTGAGGTAAGTAGAAATTCATTTGCAACTACAATGCATAAATATAGTATATTTTGAATTAATTGTGTTAATTGGTGATATGTGAGTATTCTTTAATTAAGAAATTTGAGTTTTAAATGATCTTTTGAGTTTTGTGATTATTTTGAGTTGAACCTGGTCGATTGTTTTATGTAATGTACCTGTGAGTTGAACAAGTGAGTTCAATCATATTGCTAAATGAACCAGTGCGTTCAATGATAATAGTGAAATTTGTAAGTGAGTTTAACGATATATGAAGTTCATAAGATATTATGTGCTTGCATTGTATCAAGTATAACATTATAAAGCGTATATGAAATGAATGGCCTCCGGGCAAGATGCTCACTAGAGCTCCGGGCAAGATGGTCATTAAATGAAATGAATGGCCTCCGGGCAAGATGCTCACTAGAGCTCCGGGTAAGATGGTCATTGAATGAATTGGCCTCCGGGTAAGATGGTCATTAGATCTCCGGGTAAGACGGTCAATGTACAAGTAAAATGGTCTCCGAGCAAGATATATAACTATAGACCTTCGGGTCCAGATAAATGTATACGTTGTTTATAAAGATAAAGAAAAATAAATAAGACAATGATTTTGAATGTACATTTATTATTGTGCATAATTTTTACTTACTGAGATTTATCTCACATAATTTGTGCATTGTAGGTTACTTTGATAATCTGCGATTTTATGGACCTACTAGACAAGCTGTGGAGCCCTTACAGGATTTTGAGTGGCTGTGTACATAGATGATGACCTGTTGGGCAGGACCGTGACTTGTTTTACATCTGTTATATGTTGTGTTCCTTTTGAATATGTATGGTATTGTATAATCTAGTATGCATCAATTTATTAACTTGGAGATTTATGTCTGTTTCGGGTTTTGGAACATTGTATATATGAATGTGAATATGTTATTTTGGGTGTGAGATAATGTTATGTTATACAAAAAGGGGTTATCAACAAGTTTAGATGTTGTATTACGTTTAAAGTTGTAATATATTTAGTTTAGTAATTGGGGTCGTGTCATGTACAGTAAAACCTCTATAAATTAATACTCTATAAATTAATAACCTCTCTAAAATAATAAAATCTTTCGGTCCCGACTTGGGCCTTTGTAAAAAATCATCAAATTCGATAAGATTATAAGATAATAATTTTTCGGAAAATCCCTTTATAAATATTAGGTCCCATTAAAACTCTAAATTAATAATTCATAAATATTACAATTATTATAAATATTGTGGTAATTTGCTAAAATATGAATGTATTGTTACTTGATTTTTCTTAAAATTTAAATCTAATTGGATTTCATCTCTAACTTTTTTAATTGCAGGCAAGAGTTCCGGTGTCAAGTTCTCTAGCAGCAACAAAAAATTGTGAAGAGTTGTTGTCGCGCTCAAAACCTCCTTTCTCGTGACAGGTTCCAACGGTATTGAATCATCTTCAGCTTCATCATTAGTAGGATCTTCAATAATATTAGCAACAATTTCCTCTAAACTTTGAGCAGTTGAACATTCATCATTTTCACCAGGATAGTCCACCAATTTGTTGACGTCCATGTCATTGCGATAACCAACATCCTTGACCATATTGAGATTTATATTGTAGTATATGTTTCATTCATTATGCATGAATATATTTAAGTGCAACGAATTAATGTAAACATGTATACAATGAATTGATATTATACATGAATATATTTAATTAGTTACAAAGAATTGGTTGATGCATGAATATAATCAATGAAACATGTATATAATCAATGAAACATGTATGCATTCATTTATTTTCAATACATATGTACTAAGTTTGTTGAATTTAAAAAGTCTCTCTTTTAATTAATAAATATTAATTTATCGATAAATTAATATCTCTTTAAATTAATAAAATTGCATGGTCACGAGGTTATTAATTTATAGAGGTTTTACTGTATTGGGTCCTGAATTGAGTCCAATAATATGAATATGAAGGATTTAAGTTAGATAAGGATAAGAAACAACATAAAAGAGACGATTTTGTAGCATGCCCACCATTTTAGGAGGGTTGTTAAGCTCTTGGCCTAATTTTTCGGGGCTGGAGGAGCTCGAGCTTCGAAGATGTCTCGCAAACGCTCCCAAGCCGTAGCAGCCGTCATATCCGGTTCAAGGATGGTATGGAGCAAATCCGACGAAATCGTCGCATAAATCCATTGCAAGACTGTGGCATCGAGGGTCAGCCACGTCTCTTTCTCCTCAGGATCGGTTGGGACAAGCGTTGGAGGGTCGGTGGGAATGAGATGGGTCAAAACACAATGAGAACGAGCATGAATCTTGAAGAGTTCCGTCCATGTACCGTATTGGACATTTTCCATCTCAAGGGTAATAGAGATGTGATTCTTGATATTGGACACAGCCAAGGCCGGATGAAAAGAACCCTTGGAGGTAACCATGGCGGCGCCGGAAAATCAAGAAACGTGAAGGATATCACAGGACAGCGGAAAGAGTGGAGAGATCACAGAAATCTCGTGATACCATAAAAGATATTGTAATTTCCTTATCATTCTCATTAACAAAGGTATTACATTTATACAAGAGATTTACCACTAATTATGCACTAATTTAGGTAACAGAATATCTTACAATATTTCTAATCTAATAAGCATCACCAACCCTCGGAAGATTTAAATCCCGATATTTATGCAGATAAGCAAACTGGAAGAAGACTAACGACCCCTAAATTCTCGAAGCTTACAACAAGGAGATAAGGTTGGAAAAAGTCCACGAGCTAGTAACCTAAGTAGTTGAGAAAAAAGGGGAAGTGGAAAACCATTTTCGCACGAATTTATATCATTATTATCATCATTTTAGCCTTGTTTTGATAGATATCGAGGTTATCAGAGTGATCAAATTCAACTATAATCAATCTTGTGATCATTGATCCTAGACGCGTGATTACTTATCGTTGTACGTTATTTTTTTAAGCGACATTATATATATAAAAAATTAATATTAAATTGGGGTGGAGAATTAATTCTTATTAATTTCCTAATACTCTCCCTCACTCGTGGACCGGATTATCACCTCTTTAACTTTTGGGGAGAAGGTTTATCGAGTGGACAATTTAATGGGTGGAGTTGTCTTCAGCATGGATTAAATCCATGTAGTTTGCCTGGAGGCTATGATACCATAAAAAAATTATGTTTCATGTAAAAGTCCGAACGAGGTTGTATATTAATTTCCTAATAGGCACGAATCTGAAACAAAAGACGAGAGTGGTGCTCTAACCCGTTCCATAACACTGTGAGGTACAAGGGTCCTGCCTCACTGCCTCGACAATCCAAACAACACGGATCAGGACCGAAGGGTTCTTTGTTGAGTTTAAATTTTCATCCACTTCCTTTATTCTCTATAAAGAATATTCCAGATTTAAATAAAAAAGATTTGACATAATCTTTTTTATTTGACCATATCAACTCAAAATCATTCTATTATTATACACATTTAATATACGCAAATCTGTAGCTAATTTAGTTGTAATCAAGCCATGATTGTCAGCTTCTCTATGTATATAAATACATGTAAATTAGCTGTAAAGAATCAACAAAAATAATAAACAATTATCAATTTCTATATGGTATCACAAGGGCCATTCTCAAACGAGTAAACCCTATTTTCTACAACCATTCATGCTCAGAACACCAATGGATTCTCAATCCCCTGAAACCATTCCTACCGCCCAACCTACTGCCACTCCAGTCATGCCCACTACACCCCCCACCCATTCGTCCATAGTAACTATTTCAGCCCATCATCACATCCCTGACAAACTTTCCACTACGAATTATACCTCTTGGCGTGCAAATTTTCTCGCCATCTTGAATGTTACAATATTGTTGGTCACATTGATGGTAAAACACCTCGCCCCCCTGCCAGAGATCCGTCACTTGCTAAATGGTTTCAACAAGATCACCTCATTCTTGCTGATATATTCGCGTCTATGTCGCCTGATATATTGCCTATTGTTTCCTCATCCACCACAGTCGCTGATGCGTGGGCTGTTCTTGACCAGATGTTTGCCGGAAAATCCCGTTCTCGAGTGAATCAACTTAAAATTGATCTCATTCGTGCCTCCATTCGTGACCGATCTATTACTGAGTATATGCACCATCTTAAATCCAAGGCGGATGAATTAGCATTAATTGATGAACTTGTTCGCCAAGATGATCTCTGCCATTTTGTTCTAAATGGATTGGGTCTAAATGATCGTGACATCGTTGGTGCGATTAGTGCTTGTGACGTTCCATACAAGTTTGAGGAACTCCATGACAAACTTCTTGAGCATGAAAACTATCTTAAATCACTTGAATCTGCAACTTCTACATTAGTTGCTACTGCTAATGTGGCTCAACCCCATGTCCGCACATCTTCTCAGCCTCGCAATAGCCCTCAGTCAACTCGTGGTGGCAGTTACTCTCATTACAGAGGTAATTCCCAACATAGTCGTGGTTATTCTCCCTCCAAGCATGCACGTTATCCTCACAATTCACAACGTGGTCCATCAGCTTTCCGTCCACCCGTAGTTTGTCAACTATGTGACTTTAAGGGTCATACTGCTCCAAATTGTCGGCGTTCAAATGCACAGGCCCACGTTGCCCGGTCACCGTCTGGTACGTCATCCCAGGAATCTTGTCTAGTTGATTCTGGTGCATCTCACCATCTTACCAATGATTTAGCAAACATGTCAATCCACTCCGAATATGACGGCACCGATGAGCTCTTAATTGCATATGGTAGTGGCCTCTCAATCACCCACACTGGTACTTCTACTCTTAAATTTCCTACTCGTGAATTTACAATGTCGAATGTATTATGTGTTCCGGATGCTAAACAAAACCTATTATCCGTACATCAATTTACCTCTGCAAATAATGTTTCTTTGGATTTTTTTCCCTCTCATTTTGATATTAAGGATCGGCGCACGGGGGTGCATCTAACCAGCGGTCAGCGGCTCTACGAGGATATCTTTCTACTACTGGGATCAATTGGCTAACTACTGCTCCCCATACCCCTCAACAAAATGGCATTGTTGAACGACGTAATCGCCACATTCTTGAAATGTGTCGAGCCTTAATGCATTACTCTAGTTTGCCTCAGAAATTTTGTACCTTTGCCGTCTCCACATTTGTCTATCTTATTAACAGGTTACCTTCTCCGATCTTGAACTCTCGGAGTCCATTTGAGTTACTATTCAATAAAGCTCCAAATTATTTGAAGTTACGTACTTTTGATTGCATTTGGTTTCCTTGGTTACGTCCTTATTTTCCAGGAAAGCTAACATATCCATCCAGACTGTGCATCCTTGTAGGGTACTCCACTTCTAAGAGTGCCTATAAGTGTCTCGATCCCACAACTGGCAGAATTTATATCTCTCGTCATGTTCGTTTTCATGAATCTCAGTTTTGGACACCTCCGGTGCAACCTTCGTCCAACTCAGATCACATTCCATACTTATTTAGCCCACGTTTTCCACCAGATCCAATCCCTCCTCCGTCTGACTCGGGGCCAACTGAACTACCTCCTATACTAGTGCCTATATCATCTACAGAGGACGTTCATCAGTCTCCTGTACCAGTGCCTATATCATCTACAGAGAACGTTCATCAGTCTCCTGAACCTAGTGACTCCTCATCTCCTTCTCCGCCTGCTCCCCCACCAGGTCGTGCTCATTCCATGCGCACCAGAAGCATGAATAATGTGTTCAGACCAAAGAGGTTGTTCTTGGCAACTAAACATCCGCTCCCTGTTGATGTTGAACCTACACGCGTCTCCACAGCCTTACGTGATCCTCGTTGGAGTGCAGCCATGGATGATGAGTTCACTGCACTGCAAAAATATGGCACCTGACGGTTCTATTGATAAGTTCAAAGCTCGATTGGTTGTGAATGGGTTTCATCAACGTCCCGGTGTGGACTACAATGAAAATTTTAGTCTTGTCGTAAAGCATGTGACTATTCGTACAGTTTTATCTCTCGCCCTCACAAACAAGTGGTCGATCCGTCAGATGGACATTAGTAATGTTTTCCTCCATGGAAATCTCTCACAACCAGTCTACATGGTGCAGCCTCCTGACTTCATTGACCGCGACACTCCGTCTCATGTTTGCCTCCTACGAAAGTCCCTTTATGGTCTTCGACAGGCACCTCGTGCTTGGTATCAAGCACTTAGTGGTTCTCTCATCGCCTTTGGTTTCAAACAGTCTCTTACGGATGATTCTCTCTTTACTTTTTATCGCAATGACATTCGTCTCATTGTGCTCGTTTATGTCGATGATCTAATCATTACAGGCTCCAGCTCTACTCATATCGGGCATCTTACCCAACATCTTCAAGCATCTTTTGCCGTCAAGGACCTTGGGCAACTCTCTTATTTTCTCGGTATTGAAGTAGCCCGTTGTGCTGAGGGTCTCTTTCTCTCTTAACACAAATATACAGTTGATCTTCTCCGACGACACTCCATGGATGGCGCTAAACCCTTAACTACACCATGCACAACCTCCTCTAGCGCATCGTCGGGCCATGTTGACCCCACTAAGTATCGCAGCACGATTAGTTGTCTTCAGTATCTCACACTAACTCGACCCGACATAGCATTCACAGTTAATCGTCATGCTCAAGCCATGTCTTCTCCCCTTCTCATTGGGGGTCCGTCAAACGCCTATTTCGTTACCTGAAAGGCACCCTACATTTTGGACTTCTTTTACGAGCATCGCCATCCACACTGATAACCGCATACTTCGACTTTGGTGGTGACACCCGCGACGGCAAGTCCACTTCCGCTTATATCATTTTTCTTGGGCCTAATCCTATATCTTGGAGGTCCCGAAAGCAGAATGGTGTTGCTCGCTCCTCAACCGAGGCCGAGTATAGGGCTCTTGCTTCTGCTGCTTTAGAGGTATGTTGGATTATCCATCTATTTCGTGATCTTCACCTCCAGGTATCCTCACCACCAAAGATACTTTGTGATAATATGGGTACCACCCGTCTTGCCCTAAATCCAGTTCAACACTCCCAGAAGAAGCACATTGCTATTGATATCCACTTCGTTCGTGACCTGTCGACTAAAGGAGTGCTTCAAGTTGCCTACGTTAATACACTAGATCATCTAGCCGATCTCCTCACCAAGTCGTTACCGTGTACGCGATTTGAGAATTTTCGTTCCAAAATATATGTTGCCGATGGCACGTCCATTTTGCGGGGGCGTACAAAGAATATTCCAGATTTAAATAAAAAAGATTTGACATAATTTTTTTATTTGACCATATCAACTCAAAATTATTCCATATTTCCATTATTATACACATTTAATATAGGTAAATTTATAGCTAATTTAGTTGTAATCAAGCCATGATGGTTGGCTTCTCTATCTCTATGTATATAAATACATGTAAATTAGCTGTAAAGAATCAACAAAAATAATAAACAATTATCGATTTCTATATTCTCTTTCCAAATTACAGAAATGGACGAGTCCAGTCCTGTCACCGTCAATTTATATTTTTCTAGGATCGTCTATTATCTTGGAGTATTTTTAGTTTTGATTTTATCGGTAAGTTGCAAACATTCGTATATAATTACAGATTTATTAATGTTTTGTCATACAATTGAAAGATGCTCAGATTTAAAAATGCCACAATATATTTAGCTGGTTTATTGTCAGATAAGTTCACGAGAATTCAATTATTATTATTTTGAGAAATATTTAATGCGATAATGATGAGTTGTGTGGAAAATTGAAGGGGCAGAGGGCCACCTTTGCCATCACTCTCTCACCTATATAAAGCAACTGGTTATCCTTAAATATTGCTTTTGTATGGATGTAAAAACTTTTTTTTCCATTTGGATAATATAATAATTGTTGCACAAGTTTTAACATCTCAAAATGATCAAAATATCAACAGAAATGATGATCATACATAGTACTTGATATAGGTCAAATGGGAGAGGCTCCCGTTACCGTATGTATAGAAGGGTCTTGGGTAAATTACACACAAACATTGTAATTATAATTCGAGGGGAAGAGAAAAAATGAGGCCATTTAATGATTTAAACTATATCAAATAAAATAATTAATTTATATATGTATGTATGTAAATAATAAAAAGTATATAAAAAAATCACTTCTAGTCTTTTAAGAAGCAAAATTAGATACTTAAAAAAAAACATTTTTTGTAAAACAAAATCGAATCAGAGTTTGAAGAATGTAATGAAATTCATCAAAGATTTTCTTATAATTATATATATATAATTTTCTAAAAAATACCTAATTGAATTATATTAATTATAGTATATATAAATAAAATACATATCCCCTCTATTAATATAGGGAATTTAAGTTTGTCATCTGTTAATATGGAATTTTTTTTTTAAGAGATCTGTTAATATGGAATTAAAGTTGATGATTTGCATATGATATGAAGAATAAGTGTAATATATGTGTCATAATTAAGTTGAGTTAACTATTTTAAAGCTTTGATTTGTATGTTAATTATTGATTAGACATATGAATAGTTGATATCAAATTAAAAGGTTATGCACAAAATTAAATTAAAATTAATTAATATATTATTTTTAATATGTTTTTTATATTTCTTTACCTACAAATATATCTAAACATTTTGTAGATTGAATTAATTTAATTAATCAATAGTTTTTAAGTTCTTTACATGACTACCTAATTTTTTAAAAATAAAATATGAACTTTTATCAATAAAATCATTTAGTATAATATTTTTATAAGTAATTATAACTCAATTAATTATTTAAAATAATTAATTATATAATAAATCTAAGAAAATAAATTTAATATTAAAATTTATTAATATATCCTTTAAAAATATGAGTGCTACTATTTAAATCATTAAAGAATGATATACTGTGAATATTGACTTTTAGAAATAAGTTTCCAAACATGGTATGCAGCCTCTTCCAACCATATTACCGGCATGATTGATATGATGGAATGAATTTAAGGATGAATGCAATGAACTCAAGAATGGAATGAGTTGAATGACCATTCCTGATTGATATTGATTAAAAATGAAAAAACAATTCCTTGATTGATTGATTCCACAATAAATATAAAATAATTAAAATATAGAAAAAGTATATTTTTTATCACTCATGTATATCCCTTTTCTTCTGATTTGAATTGGTCATTCAATTAACTAAAAGTAAAAATAATTAAAAATTAAGTAAATTAAATTTAAAAATAATGAAAACTAATTTATATCTATAGAGGACATCAATTGTTCAATTAATTTAATTGAACAAGGGTGACGGTGTCTTCTCTTTGCACATATATAGAGAGAAAACGTTACAAATTTTATTTTCTCATCGTCTTCTCTTTTGAATTAGGGTTGAAGAATGTTGAATAATAAACTGCGTATTTAATTGTGAATTAGGGTTGGAGGAGTGGGTTAATGGTTGAAAAGAATAATTATGTAAAAATAAAATTTGAGTGATTATTTTAAAAAATAAAATATAATTTGATTCCACACAAAATGGAATGGGGAAAGACAGGGACATGGAGAGGAATCAGAATTCTTTGTTTTTTGGAATCACCATTTATTAAGGAATTTGGGATTCCACGTAAAAAAAATATATCAATCGTGAGATTAGGAATGGGCCCATGAATGCTCATTCAATTCCAAACATATTACCGCATACCAATCATACCTTAGGGCATGTTTGTTTTGGGATGGGAAATCCGGATTTGGGATTTCGAAACTCCACCCTCGTTACAGTTTGGGATTTTGATTCAGGATTTCAAAATCCCACCCTATAAATACCTATAAACTCTATAAAAGTCAACCCTATAAATACCTATAATCCTATTCTATAAAGTTAAATCCTACCCTACATAAATCCCAAAACAAACACAAAACATAAAAAGTACTAGGATTTTAAAATCCACTAGATTTTGAAATCCGGATTTCAAAATCCTTCAAATCCCAAAACAAACATGCCTTAGCGTTCAGAATTTGGTAAAGGTCGAATATATCTTTAATTAAATATTATAATATTTTCTTTAATGAATATATTATAATAAAATTACATTAAAATTTTAATTTTATTTTTTAACCATCTGAATAGCCATATTTTTCAATCACGAATTTACCAATCCTTTCACTATAACTCTCACTGACATTTCCCACTCAAGCACCAATCACCCCCTCAATCTTACACTTGTGAGTTTGTCTAAGTTCAATTATCTTCCATTAATTTTATTTTAAAAAAGAGAAAAATATTTTCCATTATCCAAGTGTGATTGCTTTGTGTTGCTCCAAACAAATAAAGTATTTATTCAATCTCACAATTTCAAGCCCCTACAAACACCTATGATGTGCTGTGCATCCACATGCTTTTTTTCACGTGGCCCAACTCTTATCCAGAATTAATTAAAGTTTAGTTTGGATGCAACGTCCATTTTCGATTTTTATGAAATTTTATTTTTTTTCCTTTTCTATTAATAATTAAGAAAATTTGATTTCATACCCAATAAGTTATGCCTAATTCAATTTACATTCTTTCAAATTTTTATTTTTTAATTAAAGTTTTTAGATGTCCAATTTCATTCTTTCGACAAAAAAATTGAAATTCTGATAAAATGTTTCAATTTACGTTCTTTAAGTTTAAAAATTAATACTTTAAAAAATTTAAAAATCACATTAAAAATTATGTAAATCTCATTAAAATTTATAAATTGTGTAAAATAAAATTTAATTGTATATAGAAACATTTGTAATAGTTGGATGATGTGATATATCGTTGAAAATGAAAGTAATTGGATAATTTTTTTCATAGTAATATGATGAAATTGAGCTGGGTTGTTTTATATTTATTTATTTAAATATATTTCATTATTGCATCTTTCATATTTATATTAATATTTTAATTTAAAGTAAGTATCTTATTCTGATTTTGACTATTATTTTCTCCGTTTCAATCAAATTATATTACTTTCATTAATTATTTTTTTATTCTTTATTTCATACTCATCTGTTACTTTTTTTGTCAATTACATTAATTGTATTATATCCCCTAAATAGTTGGTCTAACGGTGTAGGTTTGAGATTTATGAATTTATTTACAGAGCTATTGCGCTCCCCCACAAGTAGACGGTGGGATTGATCCCCCGAGACCATAATTAGTAGTTACTTGAACCCAAGTAAACTGTGCGATTGATCCCCGAGATCAGAATTACTAGTAGTTACTTGAACCCGTTATTCGAGATTTTAAAAAAATTGTATTATATCTATTATTTTATTATATTACTTAATTAAAATATAAAAATAGAAAATGCAGTGGAATGAAAGTGGGTATAAAATAGAGTATTACAATAATATTTACATTATAATAAAATTAAAGAGGAATGTTAATTCTATATAACTAATTTTGAAAACATTAGTTATTTCAATAGTATTTAAAATAAATAATAATTTTATAAAATTATTCATTACTATTTTATTAAAAAGATATTAATTATTTATTAAAAAGTGTTATTCATAGACCAATTCATAGAGTGCCAAACTTCTTTGAAGAATGATTTAATTAATAATATTTTATTTTATATTTCCAGAAAAAGAAAAAGAAAAAAAAGAAGATAAATAGAAGCAAGCAAAATTATGAGGTGAAAGAAAACAGGTCCATTTACAAAAGAAACCAATTTAGATTTCAATTCAATTCAATCCGAATGGCGGCCATTGATGGGACCACCCTCAACGACCTACCCGATGTTATCCTCTCCAATATCATCGCCGCCGTCGTCGACGTCCGCAGCCGCAACTCCGCCTCCCTCGTCTGCCGCAAGTGGTACCACTTGGAACGCTCCACCCGCTCCGCCCTAACCCTCCGCGGCAACCTCCGCGACCTCTTTATGCTTCCCACCTGCTTTCCCTCCATCTCCGACCTCGATCTCTCCCTCCTCTCCCCATGGGGTTACCCCATAAGCTCCGCCTCTGACTCCGCCCTCATCGCCCATCTCCTCCGCCGCGCCTTCCCTTCCCTCACCTCCCTCACCCTCTACGCCAGAAACCCTCGCACCATTCACCTCATAACTTCTCAGTGGCCTAATCTCAAACACATTAAGCTCGTCAGATGGCACCGGCGCCCTCAGATGCTCGACGGCGAAGATGAGCTCAAGACGGTGCTTTCCGGATGCGGTGAGCTCAAATCTCTCGATCTTTCCACGTTTTATTGCTGGACGGACGATGTGATTCCGGCGCTCGAGTCGTACCCTTCAGTTGCTTCTAATCTCACTCGTCTCGATATTCTCAATCCCTCATTTTCCGAGGGTTTTAAATCCGATGAGATTACGGTAATCACTAAAGCTTGTCCCAATCTCACTCAATTTCGTGCTATCTGTATTTCCGATCCCAGATTTATGGGTTATCTTGGAGATGAAGCTCTGGTTTCTGTATCAGTGAACTGCCCCAAATTAAGGATTCTTCATTTAGCTGATAAATCTGCTTTGTTGAGTACGAGAGGTGATCCCGAAAACGATGGGTTCACGCAGGTGGATGCTAGAATCAATGCAGCCACTTTGATTGAGGTATTTTCAGGGCTTCCTTTGCTCGAAGAGCTCACACTAGATGTTTTTAATAATGTCAGAGAGTGCGGTCCAGCACTGGAGGTTCTCAATTCGAAATGCCCCAAGTTGAGATTCCTCAAATTGGGGCAATTTCATGGGATCTCGTTGCCTGTTGAGTCCAAGCTCAGCGGCGTTGCCCTCTGTCCAGGGCTTAAATCGTTGTCGATTAAGAATGTAGGTGATCTAACTGATATGGGATTGATTGCAATAGGTAGAGGTTGTTGTAGATTGGCTAAGTTTGAGGTTCACGGTTGCAAGAATATCACGGTGAAGGGGATGAGGACTTTGACTTCTTTACTCCGTAGAACATTGGTTGATGTGTGCATCTCTTGCTGCAAGAACCTCGGTGCACGTCAGTCGATTAAAGCAATGGAACCCATACAGGATCGGATCGAGAATCTTCATATTGATAGCGTTTATGATCTCGAGGAGGATCTAAATGGTTTTGATCAAGGCGAGGCACAATTTAGAAGTGATCAGGATTATGATGTTACGAGTAATGCAAGCAAGAAGTGCAAATACTCGTATGATGTGGGATATGATGTTAAGACTGAAACTAGCAATGGACACGGTGAGAAGACATGGGAGAGGCTGCGTTGTCTTTCGCTGTGGATACCCGTAGGGCAGCTGTTGACTCAAGCAGGGTTCGAGAATTGCCCCAATTTGGAGGAGATACGAATCAAAGTGGAAGGGGATTGCAGGGAACTATCGAAGCCCAGAGAGCGCGAGTTTGGATTCAGTAGTCTGGTGAGTTACCCTAAGTTGTCGAAGATGCGTTTAGACTGTAGTGATACGATTGGATACGCACACACAGCGCCTTCAGGGCAAATGGATTTGAGCCTGTGGGAAAGGTTTTATCTAATCGGGATAAAGAATTTGAATCTGATGGAGCTGGATTACTGGCCTCCACAAGATAGGGATGTAAACCAGAGGAGTTTGTCGCTTCCAGCCGCAGGGTTGCTGCGAGAAAGTATTGGGTTGAGGAAGCTGTTCATCCATGGGACGGCTCACGAGCATTTCATGATGTTTCTGCTGAGCATACCCGAATTAAGAGATTTTCAGTTGAGAGAAGACTATTACCCGGCGCCTGAGAATGATATGAGCACGGAGATGAGGGCAGATTCGTGTAGCCGCTTTGACGCCGCCCTCAATAGACGCCCCATTTCAGATTGAAATAAAGTAAGGTTGTGGACGCCACATTTGAAATAAAGTAAGGTTGTGGATGGATTTCCTTTATTGAATCTGTTATGTTTGGTTGAATAATCATATTTCAGTTTTCTATTCTTGAATAATCATGTTCCATTATCTCTGCAATGCATGTAGTAAGTATTGTATGAACTTGAGGGCTCATGCCATGACTGTAGGAATTTCAAACAACTGTAACAAGAACATTTTTGGTTGTAAGTTTGTAACAAAGGAATTGCATAACTACATTACGCATATATATTGGATTTTTTTTTATCCATCAAAATAATTCAATCTTTACAATATAAACTAGATACTCTCTCCGTTTCTTTTTTTTGAAAAGTAAATATGATGCTTTATTCCTCAATTTGAGTATCTGGGTTACTCAAAACACCCGTTTTACACATTTGTTTCTCCTATACTTACAAATACTCCCACGTTAATTTGAAAAACATGACCATGGTTCTATATCCCAATCGTAAAAAGAAGACGTTGAGAACTTATGAGCTCTCAGCCATTTCCAAGTGTTGTATTTAATGCTTTCCGCAATCTCGTCTCCGTTTCTGACTAATCATTTAACGAAGTTTTTTTTGTTAGTATTTTCAGATGCATCTAATGTTTTAGAGTAATTTAATAGAATTAAGAAATGGTATGTTTTGACAAATATACTCTTAGGCCAAAACAATACTATTCTCTATGGACTCATTTCATTTTTTACACATATGAATAAAACATCATTTATTGTACATAAGATTCTAATTAAATTTTACTTTTGAAAAACTCTATTTTCTCAATAATTAAATATGAGTAATTTTGACATTATACCCATTTTTGAAAGAGCGTGAGACTATATTTTGAAACAAATGAAAAATTAATATGAGACCATAATTTTAGGACGAGGGAGTGGTCTCCTATTCTATTTTATTTGTCACAAAATATACTCTCCTTTTTTCTTTTATTTTTTGAATTATTATTGTTTTAATGTTCAATAAATAAGGGTTTATGTAAATTTTAAAATTTTAGGCACAATGAATATGATTTATTGATTTGTGTAAAAAAAAAAAAAAAAAAAAAGAACCATCATTTTTTGAGAGATGAAGTAAGTTAATTAATTTTTTTTAATATATAATATTCATTACTTAATTATTTTATACAAAGTTTATTAGCAATTATTCAATTGCAAATTTAAAGCACACTTGATTTCATGTAGATAAATTCGCATATTAGGCTTATTTTTACTCAAAGTACCAATTTACATACTGATCCTTACCTATTTAATGAATTTTGTTGTATATATTATGAATTAAGTGTGATATAACTACACTCTCTCGCTAACTCTATCGCTAACTCTATCTACTCAACTAATATAAATGAACCTAAGTAAATCTCCTTTGTCAATGCTTAGACAAGTTTGTGCAACAATTTTTAACTTTGCACAATGTAGTATAGTAAATATTTTGGGACCTTTTTGGTAATTTAAACACATTTTTTCCCAGGTGGAATAATTCTGATCTCCTATAATTATAGTATAATGAAATGTTTTTTTTTTTTTTAATTTTTATTCAATCGGATTTAGTACACGTTGTTCATATTAATTTAGATCTTTATGAGTATCTCAAATTGATTTTGCTTTTTTTTTCCTTAATAACCTCGATTTTCATTACACTACATTCCCATTCAGCTTTTGTACAACCAATTTGGTGATAATTGCGAAATATTTAGTACACGTGATACATTTATTTTAAAAAAAATAAGACACAAGATGCATGAAACACCCAATTAAAATAGAGATATGATGTTCAACTATTTTAGTCTTCTAAGTAAAAAAAAATCACATGGGGATCTGGCTGTGATATTTAAGAAATTAAATACTCCCTCAGTTTTTTTAGGATGTTTTAGACATTTTTTTTTTGTGCATAATTATAAGATGTTTTAGAATTTTTACACTATTTTTTTTTATAGGATGTTTTAGACATTTTCTTTGTGCATAATTATAAAATGTTTTAGAATTTTTACACTATTTATTTCAGTTACACCCTCCATTAATTTTGGAAAGAATTGAAATTTAATGTTTATTATGAAATGAAATTAATGTAATTAGAAACCTTCTTTATTATCTAAGACTTTTGGGGAGGTAGGGAGTAATAAATTGATTGAAATGTAGGTTGGTATGAGACCGATTTGAGAGCCAATTAGATTGGCGCTGCTGAGGCTTTAATACATGAACCTTCCCTCCCCTCAAGCTCAGGTGTTGATCAATACAGTAGTAGTGGAGTATTTCATAAGTCAACTAACTTGTCATATATTGATGGTTGAGTTAATGGAGTAGTATTTAAAGTTGGTCCAAATTTTCTTGTCCTCGATTTCCAAGATTTTGTTCTAGAAACTAGACAAGTGTTTACATGTGTATATAAATCTAAGATAGGATAGGAGTATTGTTCATTGAACAAGTTACAAATGGGATTATGAGTGATTAAAGGAAAGTATTGATTCTCAAAGAATTCAAACAATTGCGACATTTTACACAAGGCATATATATATATATATTTATATTAAGCATAAGCTTCTTCTCCCTTAATAATTCCATCTCTGCATATTTTAATCATCTCCATTGCCGTACCGTACACATTGCTCTCTCTATATCTCTATCAATAAATATAGGAGCATAAGTGTGTGTCATACGCTTCACTAAGAATTCAACCCTCAAAAACTGGTCAACTCTCCAGAATTCTTTTTTTAAATTAAAGGTACATACTCTATTACCAAATTTCTCTCTTGAGATTATTGTTGTATGGTTTGCATTCTTTGTGTTGTGATTTTATCATGTTATTTGCTTTTTGCATCTGAATATTGTTTCTTGATAAGTACAACTTCTTTAGTTTGATAGAAAAGCTAGCTAGATATACTTTTCTGAGTAATTAAGGTTTGTCACATTGTAATAGTGTTTGTTGTAGTTACTGATCATCCTTTTTGTGTAGAGATCGATATATAATCTATCTCAGAATATGTTCAATAAACACATTTGCTAATTGCTGCAAAATTCAGCTGATAAAAAAAATGGTGGACAAGAAACTCAATTACCATCAACCAATTTTATCAGTGAGAAGATGCTCACTAAAGACCGATGAAGCGAAAACCAAGAATGTCGTACCTCGTCTTCAGCCTCTAAATTCAGGCCCCGTCAGAAATCCGGGGGCTGTGCCTTTCCAATGGGAGCAGATTCCCGGAAAACCAAAGGTTGCAGAGGTTTATCCTCCTAGTAGAAGTCCAAATATTAGTGATAATGAGATGAAAGATGAGGAGGATTGTGATGAATCATTAGTAGATGAAATTGATGCTCTATCAAGAACAGAATCGTTTGTCTCAAGTCGTAGCGCCAGCAGCCTAAATGGAGCAGATGACGGAGTTGATGGTCATGATCAGACAGTGAAAAAAGAAAAGCCTGGATTTTGGTATAGGCCTAGTTTTGCAAAGAGTTGTGTTTATTACAATGACAAAGAAGAGAAACAAGTTTGTGATGATAATGATAGTGATGTTGATCAGCATGAAAAATTGGTCACAGTTTGCTGTTTGTTTCCTCGTTCTTGCTTAAAGAGTTCGGCTTGCTTTGTCAATCCTGTTCCTGCAACGAGTGTTATGGCCCGATTTGCAGTGTTTCCTTCTACAAGAATACTTTCTGGTTGTTCATCAGCTGATTCTTTATCAGAAACTGAGAATGAGGTAATTGATAACTTGTGTGTCTTCATTACTTTGTGAAATAAAGCTCTATGTTTTACTCGTTTTCTTTTGAGCAGGATACGGTGAAATCAGTTGTCGAAACAGATGATGAACTCGGGGAGAATAAGAGTAAGGCGAATGTAGCGAAAGACATTGCTCAGTTGGAAAGTTGTGACGGGGCACTTTCCTTTGGATCGTGTAAGAATAGCATCAAAACTTTGCAGGAACTGTTAGCTGATGAAGACAGTAAGAAAGAGATGGAAGCAACAAGTGGTGATCACTTGAATATTATGTCTTTAGCTGATAAAAAGCCTAAACCTTTTGGACGAGACGACGAGGATCTATACGTAGATTCAAGAAAGAAGAGAATTGGTAAGAATGGAGAAAAACAGAAGCTGCCAAGAGCTACAACTCTTGGAAACTCCATTCCCCAATTTCCTGTTCCTCCACCTCTGCCTAGATCACCGTCGGATTCTTGGCTGTTTCGTACAATATCCACCAAGAAGCCATCCAGCCCTTCGTTCATATCTCGTTGCACCAATAAATAAATCATGGAAAGGATTGTTACAATGCTACTGTTGAAAGCTTCATTTGCATTAGACTTAGGCATGTGTGTGGTTTTATGAGCATACTATTTGGCTATGTTGGTAATACTACATTTTATCAGCAAGAATTGATCCATCCGGAGCTTGATTTGATAATAACATGAGGAAGGTGTTTAGTTTGGTAGATGATGATGATTTGTGAAGACGCCTTACAATACTCCATCGCGTATTTTACTGATTATGACATTTTCGTAAACTATAGTGCAAGTAAAGTATTTTTGTAGCAATCACTTTACTTTGTTCAGTTTTTGGCTTTTAATTTTAATTACTTATAATGTTCCTCTACAATCTCTTTTAAATTTCAACTACTTTCTCATAAAAACTTGTTTTTATTTTCCTCAAATATGCACGCCCCCACAGTATGATGGAAATTTTGGACTGGAATAGATCACACTGCACCCGTATATATCTATTCTTGATTAGATTCGGTATTAATTTCACAAAGGTCTGGCTTTAAACGGGACCCCGTAAGTGGGCGGTGGGATTGGTCCCCCGGGATTAGTCGGTCCAAGACCGGATACCCGAGACTTCAAAAAAAAAAAAATTCACAAAGGTTTCTTTTTTTTTTTTATCAACCTCAAACTTTAAGATAACTAAAATGTTATTTAGTTTAAATTAAAAATAAAATTTAATATCAGCAGCTCAAAAGCCTGGTGTTGTTCAAGTCCTCACTAAAACATTTGTTTCTTCAAGCAAACTTTCAAGGCGCTACAAATACAGTTATGTTGAAATTTGAGAATAAATCGCATTTGCAAACTAATGTGGGACAAATTGTGCATAGAATTTTGCAATTTCCTTTTATATATTGTAGTTTTAAAACGGAATATTGCAAATGTAGTAAAAAATGGGGTTATTTTCAATTTAAGCATAGGCGTGTCTGCAATCCGCGGTTATTGAAGAGTCGCGGGTGCAGCCCGATTTTATTTAACAAAATAAAAAAGAAAAAAAATATATGTATACATAGGCACGTCTATGTCAATGACAAGACAACACGGGAAATTGAGACTGAGGGGTCTAGTCTGCGTTTTCACCGAAATTGACTCCTAATTCGTCCTTTAGCATAGTCGCGCTTGCCAAACGCGCCTATGTCAGAATATTGACCCGCATGCATCTGACACGAAAGACTTGATTTGACAACTCATATTTTGGCCACTCCACTCCCCAATCCCCATCTACCCTTAATAAATCTCCATCTCAACTATATATTGTATACTCCATTGGATAATTAACCCTCCCAAAATACATTTTGTTGTATCCCATTCTCTTTCACATAGATACATTTTGCTACTTATTCAACACTCAAAAATTTCAGCCTTATTTTTGTAATATTTTCTACAACTTTTTAAATTTTATTCTCATAATATTTTACTTTTTCTTAATTATATAAATTCAAAAGTTTTCTCACAATTTTATTTGGTAATTCTAATTAAATTTTCTTATTTACAAAAAGGAATTATTAGTTACTTTATTTTTATTTAATATACTAATATGCTAGTTTTTTTATTTTTTTTAGTTATTGGATCTGGACGTAACGTTTCAATTGTTGAACGTGACGATTTCAATAAACGCGGGTTGCGAACGCGATTATGCTTATAAATTGAAAATCTCCCCAATTTTTGACTACATTTGTAATATTCTGTTTCAATACTACAATATATTAAAAAAAATTACCAATATTTTGTTATAAGTTATAACCACTTGTTATATAAAAAGGGGAAGCAATTAAAATCCTTCTCAACTCTAAGGTTGTGTTTCGACGAAGGGATTTGATTTGAGAAAATATTTTAAATGAAAGTATTTAAAAATAAATGAATTTAAAATGACAAATTTTAGTGAGAATTTAAAATCCTTTCAATCTTAACTAAAAAAAGATGTTAAGTATTTGAAAGTCATTCACCAAATAAGTGGAGTGAATTTAGATTCAAGTCACCGCTGCCCACGCCAGCAGTCCAGCCCCTCGCCGCCGCTTGCGCCGCCTGTTCTCCCCCACCTGCGGTCTCTCTTTTTTTCTTTTCAAAGCAGTAGTCGCCTGCCCTACCCCCCATCACCGTCGCGCTGCCTGCCCTACCCCACCTGCCGCCACGCCACCTCCTTCTCTCTTTCTATTTTTCTTCTTCTTTTTCTGGTAAAACCTGCCCTCCCAATCGACAGTCGCCCCACCGCATCCGACCCCATGCCCTGACGTCTGCTGCGGCCGCCACCATCCCATGCCCCGCCTCTCTGACCATCGAAGTCGACGACCCTTTTCAAAGCAGGTTTGATTTCTTTCTTCTTTTTTTAAAAAATTTTAACATCTGGTGGTCGATAGAAAACACTATGGTCGACAAATAGTTATCGACAATAGTGTATACAGTATTTTCAAGTATTAGTGGTAAAAAATGTTGATTTTATTTTTTAAATTTTCTTTCGAAAAAGTGTCATCGATCGACAGGAGTCTTTTTTGTCAACAAACCAGTGTCGACAAGAGTATTTTTCGTCGATACTAGTTTGTCGATTTTTTTTTTTGTTTAGATTTCTTAAGTTTTTTTTTAAGGTGGGATGGCGGCTGTCGGAGGTGGAGGGACGGTGGCTGCTACTTTCTCCAAAATTAGGGTTTAGGGGTGTATCTATCATGAGTTATTTGAATAAAAGGGCAAATTGAACATTTTACATGAATATTAAATTAATAAATGGGGAGGGGGATTATATCTAACAAAGCTGGAGAGTATAGCCAAACCCTTTCGATATGCTCAGGAATTCCTCAAATTTAAGTTCTGTAATGATTGTTTCAGACCTGTTTAACTTGTCCATGTCATGATCCTGAAGCTTGAACAAATATTTCAATTGAAAAAGTATCTTAAAATTCCACTCAAAACTTACACCAGTTAGCAAAAACACAAAATAGAACCACCAAAATTTGACACTGGATAAAATAAGCTCATAACCTCCGACAAAAATCTCTGATCACAAAAAAAAATTATACAAATATTGACAATAAAACATTCACACAGCTAAGCTAAGCTAATATACCCCCTTCTCTCTCTCTTCACTTAGTTGACTTGGGACAAATGGCATGGTGCTGTACTACTAGGTCATGAAGAAAACACCCAAAAGGAAAAGAAAAGGAGAAAGAAACATACAAGTAAAGAGTAAGGCCAATTCAAAAAATATGTAGTACCTCAATTATGTACAGCTCAAAGTCTAATTCTGCTATTATTGTCACAATAGTTTGAGAGACGTACTAAAATTGAAAGTAAATATTACTTCCAGTACAGTCTGGAATGCATTTGAAATGTGAACTTACTACATCAAAATTTCCTTTTCAGGTTTTAATCACACGCCCTTTGTACTGACCTCTCCTTATCACAAAGTCATCTGGTGGCAGAAACTCTTCTAGCCAAGTAATTTCAGACACCGTCTCTCCATCCACCTCCATAGTAGCTTCATGAGAGAGTGAGAGAGGGGGAGATTAAGAATTAGGCTTATCGTTTTAATGTCAAGAAATACAAATATTTTGATATCGTTTTACCAGGAAGATCAGGTGCAGGGGACCTTCTGAAATATGTGCAATGGCGTCCATCCTCAGAAGAGTAAGGTGGAGAAAGGATATCAAATATAGCGCATGGAGTAATAGCCTTGAAACAATGGATGTTGCCACCTCTAGTCGGATAAAGAATCGTTGCATCGCATGGAGCTATCATTTCGCAATCTCGGGCAATCTTGGCAGGCCTTGCTCCTGAAAACACTGGGATGTAAATTTACCAAAAAATGCAAAGAATAAGACAATACTCCCTCCTATTCAAAATGTATGTCAATTTAGACCTGTGCACACATATTAAGAAAATTAATGACTTCTTACTATACCCCTAATTAATTGCTCTAGAATTCTACATTATACTATTTAAATTATTATTAATTAGTTTGAGGGTAATTTGCATTGAAAAATGCAAAACGTCATATAATTTGCAAAGAAAACGAAAGGTCAAAATGTCATACATTTTAAATAGGAGGGAGTATTATTTACATGGAGTGTAATGCATTTATAGATTGAGCTTTGAGGACATTAATGCACTTATAAAGATGGTGAAATGCTTCAGGTCATGTTTTTACACATTCTCACATAAGAAAACAAAACATATAAAAAACTCACGCACAGAAGTACTCCTCTGAGTTGGTTTTTATATGTTTACACCAAACATTCAATTTCTTTGCAATACGATCCTCAAATTCAAGAAAGACAGAAATTCTTATAAAAAGCATAAGACAAATGCCTAAATTTACCAAACCTTGTGACGGATCAATAGGCCCAGGAATGTTGATCCAATCATAGGATTTTACACATAACGAGCCATACAGAAGCTTACTCAGCACTGTCATCCCAGGATGATTATGAAGAGGAATGATTGAGGAAGGTGGCATACAAAATATCCCCATCTGCACAGATTCAGAAATTATTTATTAAAGTGCACACAATCATACCACACAGTTTGTGGATTAGAAAATGGGAATGAGTAAAAATAAAAGAGCTGATAAACCGTAAGGAAGACACTCACAGAGAAGCCATCACACTCGTGCACATGCAGATATTTAATTGTGGGGACTGATCGAGGACCCCCATTCCGTCCATTCAAGGAACCTTGCCAAGTCCGAACTAGTTGAGCTTCTTGCTCCAGACCTACATCAGAAGGCTTGATTTTATCTGCCACAAAGGAAGTAGTGTGTCACAAACTATAACGTAAGTACTGGAACTACAGAGCAATTCAAAATTAGAATATCCTATCATAAAACTAAAATTCAATCCATAAATCAGTAAAATATTATGTATGATAGATAATGAGATGTTGAACAAAACAATGAAAACATACAACAATAACTAAAAGATTCACGGTAAGCTGCGGACAAAAAATTCAGATATCATTCAACAAAACTCATAATTCAATATAATATAATAATGGTGGTGTGAACTTAAGAGTGTGTGCAACACATCCTACACTTAAATATATACTGTTGGAGTTATAATATTAAATTAATCTGCTCTCTAATAGCTGAAGGTTCTAAATTAGATGGTTATGTTGCAAGGGACAAGTAAAAAAAAAGGTCTTGAGTTCAACACAGCCACCTATATATCTAGGAAAAGTGCTACATACAAGGCTTCAATAAAAGTACTTCACCAACACATGAGCTGTGAGGTCCATGCTGGAGTTATTAGATGATGTGGTTATTCAACAAATAATGATTTAAGATCCTGCACCATGCCTAAGAATAATGTATGATGTTATAGGTTGTGTTGGTACATATAGCATGAATAGCACATGGTACAACCTAATGATGCATAAAACTTGAAAAAATACGACATAGCATGATTAGGAGAACAGTAATTTGATAATAATAATAACTGTATTAAAAAAAATAACAAATAATTACTTGATCAAATTGATCTCTCATTCATATAAGATCACACACACATAAAGCATACAATTTCTTTAATAAATTGATATCACACCATATAAGATTCTACATCGAAAATAGCGGTGCATCCACAGTACATATTTAATGATTCAAATTGCATGAATGAGGAGATTGGCCAGCATTAACAAAACATTTATTGGTTTGAGAATAATATGTAATACTATCCCAAATTTATCACTCTTACTTCCTTCTAGAGACATCTTTCAGCAAATTTAACTCTTGGGATCTTTGGCGTCCTCTCTCTCAAGTTATAAGACTTTGCTGCCAACAGTTCCTAGATATAGAACAGGGTTTTTTTGCCTTTTGTTTTATGTTCAGCAGTCCTGGTAAAACATTTTATATCGGCAAATTTAGAACCTTCACAAGTTTTAATTTGCCAAGTCATCCCCAGAGAAATAATCTACGGAAAAAAATGAATTGCATCCTTCAATTATTTTAACATTGCGTATTTAGATTATGAATTATTAAATTTCCTAAGTGATTGCTATTAATTAAACCTGTAATGAAATTCAGCAACGATATTAAACACTGACATACACCCAAAAAGTGAGATTGGCCTAGCAAGATGCATGATCTACTCACACAAAGATTGTATTGCGCGTCAGGAGGAGGAGCAAGTTTTTTTTATCCAGAACTGGATGGAAATGGAAGAGTTAGACCAAGGATTGGAACATAGCAGGATCTCTTAGCAAGTTAAGGAAAAGGCCCATGAATAATTGTAACATGAGGTGTGAATAAGATAATCTCTGAGTACTTGGCAATAGGATGAAGATTCATCTAAAGGAAGGAAAATCATATGTCCTCCATAAAAAGATTAATAAATTTGTGGATTAAGCACATTGAAGCTCCTAGTTTTCAGGCTTTATATCCGGATGCCGAAATCTAACACAAGTTGAAATTGTTGAAAAAACATCTTGAAGCCAGTAATACCCTGATCTAGGTAAAGCAAAAAGGATTGGCCCATGAATAAATACTAGCATTCTCTCTAATACATGAAGATTTAAAAAAAAACATCTTGAAAAGCAGTAATGTTCAACAAGCCACCATTAATTCAATTGCATCGGACAGCTATTTTTTCTATGCTGCGACATCTTTGATTCATGATTTACCTTCAATATTGTAAAAAAATCATCTGTGACTCTAACATGATTATATCAGCACAGCTTACTCAAACAAAGACAACAGAAGAACATACAAATCATTCTTGGTGAGCAGACTCCAATGACAGGAAATATGGGCAAAACATGAGATGAAGGGCCACAGTGTAGTGAACAATGCGTATTGGGGGCTCCAGTAAAAGGTGGCTAAATAAAGGAAGATGATAAATAATGTGGCCACTGAATCAACCAGCTGCCTTGGTGAATTACTTTAGTCATTTAGCATGCTCAGCACCTAACTAAATGATTCGATTCAGTATTAACTAAAACTCATTAAAAGATACCAAGAGAATTACATCATATGAACATACACAGTTCGTTAAAAGAGCTTAACCAGCACACATCTGCACATGACAACCAACACACAAGATGCTGACAACTAGACATTTATAAGAAAAATCAATATAAATTAGCTCAAAATGGAACCAAGTCATTGTATGGTAAATTATAATGCATATAATCATTCATTATAACTTTCAACAAGATTCATGATTTGAAAATGCACAAGAGAAAATGGCAAGAAGGATTGCAATTTTTTTCTAGGCATTTGAACATGTGCTAAATGTGCTTCTTCATACTGCGGGTGTTTAAGAAAAATTGCATAATAGAACTGAAATAGTTTGGTTTACTTAGTCCTAAAACTGTGGGCAATTTTTAACAAAATGCTTCCCATTTTTTTATATCGCATAAGGTCCCTAAACCCATTTTATTTATCTCACAAGGTAATTTTTAACAGCAACATTAACCATTTTTGGAATTCCGTAAGCAAGAGACCACACGATATCACTTTTTGATAGTTAGGAAACCTTTAAAGAGAATGTGATAGTTTAGGGATCTTCCAAAACAAATGTTGTTAGTTTAGGGAACTTAGGATGCAATCTGCCAAAGTTTATCCAGCAAATAACAGCCAACACACAAGATGCTGATTTTTAGAACGTAGAAGAACAACGACCGATAAAAGCCAATTGTCCCTTTCTTTGCCGCCCTTTCTCTGAGTTTATCCAATTATCGTAAAGTAAAACAGTACAAGAGAGGCGTGTCTTGATTGTCATCTAGAAAGTAAGTTTTCTTCATTTAACAATATGAAATAGGAACCTATATCAAATCTACTAAGAGAAGCCAAATCATTATAGATTTCAACAAGATACATGATTAAAAATACAAAGAGCAAAGAAAATAAGGATTTGTCCTCTTCTTACCTAGTAGATTGCGAACTTTTTCTAAAGCCTCCTCAGAAACGGGTCCGTTAGGCGTAAGCGATGCTTTACACGCATTATAAAGCTTCTGGACAGCTGGCATTGTATGGATAACGAACCAACTTAACCCTAAGAAACAGCCAAACACAACCACAAGGAAAATCAAGGGTCCTCTGTTTGTTGAAGACCCTCAAGCTTAATTGTGTCAATTCTTAGGCTAAAAATAACTGATCATCAAATCTGCGTATCTGCATAGGCACTTTTACTTAATTATTCCCTTTCTCCAGAAAAACCTGTTAAACAATTGAGAAATTATAAAAAAATTAACTTCATTTCAAGATAAATTGAAAAGGACACACATGAGAAATGGAAGAATTTAGAATTTCGTCACACATAAACAGTGGTTCCATAAACAAGCTACTTTAATAAAATCTTCAAGACTTCCTCTGCAAATTCGATTAAAAAATAAACAAATAAAATGAGTGCCCCTATAATAACTCAAATTGATCAAAAATCACGGGAAAACTGTACGCAGAAGTAGATTAATTAAGCCAAAAACAAAACAAAAATGAAAAATCCAAAAGGTAAAACAGATTAATTAGAGAGAATGAAAAGATAGAGAGAACTCAATTACAGTGCAATAGAATCACACAGTGACAAAAACACAAACAAGATTCAAGCAAGCAGACAGTGTTAATAGGCGTTCATTGGAAAGAGTCTTACGATGAACACGGAATCACAACCGGCCCTTGAGAAATGAAGGAAGATCGATCGGCTTTGCCAAAGAAGAGAGCTAGCTGTATGTATATGCGGGTTTTGGTTCAGAAGGGGGGGTGGGGGTTGGGGTTGGGGTATGGGGGGGAGTTGGGAATTTTGGGAGAGTTTTGGATTGGGGTCAGAGGAAAGTCCGAAGGCTTTCGCTATAAATTGATTCTGTACGTCATTTGTCCCTTTTGCCCTTTCCCCCAACGTCACGAAATCGACATTCCCCTTATTCTTGTGGGTTTTTCGGGGAATTCATGTGCCAGATTTCCACTTTATGCATAAATAGAGTGATAAATTAAAAAGTTCACTTTATGAATTTATTTTATTGAAGATATTTTTAAAAGTTCAAAGGTGGACTGGAATATCACAATTAATCAAATTTATGTTTCTCTAAAAACATTCCTATTGATATGAAAGGCAATGGGGTATAAAAATTTGTGGTGGAAATTAATCTTTCTCATCAAATTTACAAAAGTTAAATATCCCTCTATCCAATTTTATATATTCAATTTTACATAATTTGTTCCTATTTAATATTTAAATTAATATTATACCATGTGTGATCTTAAATATACTGTATTTGAACTAATATTATACGGATTATAGGTAACATTCATCCATTTAGAAAAATTGATTAAGTGATACTAGTTACATACATATAATTGGTACACACAAGGTACTTGTATCTTGGGTTGCACTCTTGTGTACGAGTTATATACGTGTAACTTGTTCCTATTTAATATTTGAACTATTACTATACAATATGTGAGCTAATACTATATTGTATTTAAATTAATATTATACTCTATTTGAACTAATATTATACATAACTCATGGGTAATATTAATTCATTTAGAAAATTGGATCAAGTGTACTAGTTACATACATATAACTGGTACACATAAGTATTTGTCATCTTATTACTCTCATCTTTCACTTTTTATCTAAACAATCAAGTTTCTTTAAAATGTGTATCCAACCAAATGAAAATTATAAAATTAGACCGAGAAAGTATAAGAATTTGCTCTCAAATCTGCGTCTACACACACTTGCTCTTACAGTAATACACAACTTTTTATATTTTATTTACACAAGAGCAATTTGTTTAAATTTGTTTATATTTGTTATATTTTTTATATTTTATTTACACAACTTTTTTCTTATAAATTTGTTTAACCCGTTTTCAATCTGATTCGACCCACAATTTTTTCGATCACTTTTCTAATTTATACTAATATTACATATGCAATAGTGTACCCTTTTTTATCTAATTTAAGGACTCCAATTGAATTTCACCGTGGAGTACTATTTATAAAAATATACTCCTTCCTAAGGTTTGATATTCATTTTATATTTTATATTATTTTTATTTTTATATGACATGCTTTATGATGTCATATACACTCTAGTATACTATATGCATCTTTCTTCGATTTACATCACATGTGAAAAATATGCTATGCCTAAGAAAGTCACGTGTTTTTTTATATAACATAGTACATATGTCCTAATTAAAATTGACAATCTTTATAGTTGGTAGAAATCGCACCCGTTAGTCCAAATATGAAATAACTACTTACAAGAAAGTAAGAAACGATTAAATTTGTGAAGATGATGATGAATAATATTGGTGCTTTGCTACAATTAGTAAAACCGTCAATGCAGTATGAATTGATTAAACAATTGATAACACACATTTTAAAAATAAATTTACTAAGTTCCATAAAAACAATCAACCACGTGGTTCCATATAGTATATATATAAACTTGTTGAATATAATTATAATTATTCTAATCTTCAACGTTTTAGGTATGATTAACATAGATATTTTGGCTTGTAAGAAAATCCAAATGAAGTCTACACGTATATATGAATCCAAACAAGATTTGAAATAAAAATTATACTTGATCCAACAAAAAATCTCATTCCATACCCATAATTTTGCATATGTACACACCCAATCACACTATTGAATTAAAAATGCACCCTCAATCCTAGAGTTGTCAAAACGGGCAAACGGGACGGACCGGTCCATAACCCACCTCAACCCATCATTTTGCGGGTTTTTGCGGGTCGATCCACGGCGGGAACGAATTAAAAAATACTCAACCCAACACATGGCGGGTTGCGGGCTAGCCCACGGACTTTTTCATAATATATTTATTTTTTTCACATTTATTATTATAATAAATTGTAAAAAAATCAGTAACAAAGGTTGTGAATAGACCTATCACCACATACTCTCTCAATCTACTCATGATAATTATGCATTTATAAAGAAAATGTTAAAAAAGATATTTAAATCTACATTAAATATCAAGTCTGTCTTTGAGTAATGTGAATACATGGACGACAATGGTGTATTCTCATTTTCAAATTTCAATTTTATTTAGTATTTTGTAAATTTGTATCTTGATTTAAAGTTGAATTAAAACCATAAATTTATAATATCACATTTTTACTCACAGACACGGTTCAACTAAATAAAAACGCGTTATTGCTTCATTTAACCTTAAAAAATAAATTTAATAATTAAAAAGCCTGCAGGCCAACCTGCCCCGTCCGCGGTCCAACCCGCCAAATCCACAGTCCATACGGACTCGCATTTTAAACGAACTTGTATTATTCAACCCAACCCACCTTTTTAATAGGCGGGAACGGACTGACCCAACGGGTTTAACCCATTTTGACGGCTCTACTCAATCCTCAACATAAATAACGAATTAATAATACACGCCTCATATCAGAATATCTTTCGCACTTTCTTTTACGGGAAATCTCATCATAATTTTCACACTTTTAAAATAAAATACACCCTTACAATATGCACAATTTTACATAAAATGTCATTACTTTGGGTCTCACACATACAAGTTAACTCATTTATTTATTTTATAAATTAAAGTTTAAAAAGTATCATTCAAAATCTTATTAATCATTACATTTTCCTAATGTATGTATTCACCCATATACAAAAAAGTAAAAAATTATTGTAGGACAAAGGAGTAATCTTTATGTGTATATATATACTTATATTTTATATATTTAATTTATAGTATAAATTAATAAGTAATGGTCAAAATAACAGTTACTCCCTCCGTTCACCTTTTTCATTTTGACATTTTGATCTATTTGGCTATAAGTTTCTCTTTTTTTTTTAGCAAATATCTTTTACTTTTTTATTTTTACACTTCACTTTATATTTAAATTTTATCTCTATCTCTTTTTTTTTTCAATCACGTCAATTATACTATATCTATTATTTAATAGTTTTTCTTAATTCATATAAAAAAAAAGTAACGAATTTTTTTATAGATGAACGGTTACCCATATAATGGAACATGTGATGGGCTAATCTAGGGCAACTAGACATATTTGTTTTGGGCACGGTTATACGCACACACAGGCTTATTGAGGACATCCATCAGACATTTTTTTCATTTTACAGGACATGTGAAATGTCTCATATACCCCTTATATGAAATTTAAAAAAAAAAAACAAAGATGAGTACACCCACCCATTCCATTTCATGTCATAATCATCCCCACCATCACCATCAAAACAACCACCATACTTCAATAAAATAAAATAAAAACTACTCCGTATTAAAAACACAAAATTTCAACAAAAAATAAAAAAATTCTTAATGTGTCGGAAAATTTTACCTGAAGAAAGTTAAGATGTCGGAAAAAATTTACTGAACAAACTCAATGTGTTCGAAAAAAATTCTTGAACAAATTTCATTTGTCCGAAAAAAAAATCGAACATCCTACTTATAAACAAACTCAAGTTGTTCGAAAAATTTTCCTGCACAAACACAAATTGTTCGAAAATTTTTACTGAACAAACATAAATTGTTCGAAAATATTTCACGAAACCCTAATTTTTCAGAAAATTGTTCGAAAAACCTTAACCCTTAATTTTCCAGAAACCCTAAACTTACTTTAGACGACGACAAGGCGGCTGGGGCGGACGCGGGGTGGCGGAGAGGAGAGGGAACGAACGAGGGAGGAGGGGTGCGAACGGCCGGCCGTCACGTCGCTGGGAGGAGAGCAGCGGCGACCGCGCCCTTCTTCAAAGCGGCGGCGGCGCTGCGATGTGGGGAGTAGGGGAAGAGAAGCGGGAGCTGTGGGAGAGATGCAGCGTGCGTGGCTTGGGAAGAGAAGAGGTGGGCGTTGTGTGCGACAGCCTTTTGAGGGGGAGAAGACGGCGGTGTGCGCGGCTTGGGAGGGGGGAGGAGGTGGGCGGTGGCGACCTTCAAACGCGGCGGTCGATTGGATGGAGGTAGGGGTGGGCGACGGCGCCGCTTAAGAGGGATGGGGGAGGTGGGTGTCCTTTAAAAATAGGGAGAAATGGTTTAATTAGGGTTTACAAATGGAGTGGTATTTTAGTACTTTTCACGTGGGTATCCTCGTCTTACGGTGTGTACTCGACCGGTGGGTGTCCTCAATATTTATGTGTGTGCGTATATGACTTGGTTCGTATTTTGCACACTTTTTTCAAACAACAATATGATCCCCACAAGCGTATGGGTTCGATTGTAGTATGATAAGTATACAACCTAGTAGTTTTCGTTCCAAGGACCTAGTTGAATGAATGTGGAGCCCGAAATTTATAAGTCAAAATGGTGTTATATAAGCTAAACGGGAGGATAAAGCAAATACCAATAAGAAAAAGAAACACTAAGTAAACAACTAAAACTAACTCTAAAAAAGATGAAAGTGCAAGTGGAAGAATTGTTTCGGGTGTCTTCCTTATGTGGGATCACTAATGAATTGACGAACTAATCACAATAATTAAACATAATGTTTTGAATTATGCTAAAGGCTATCACATATATGTGTAGACCCATCACTCATGAGGTTTCAGGTGAATACGTACACTAATTAGCAATTATGGGATCTAATTAGTACCATAAGCTCAAGATAGTGATTCATAAACACTTTTAACACGGTTACTAATATTTACGACTCGCTCTCTCACTAATCTCCAAGACGACCTCTAATCGATTAATGTCTAATGTTGTCGATCTAAGCAATCAACCCTCTCTCGATTAAGCTAATTACTATTAAACTCAAACTAATTAATCAAGTTTTTCACACACATCTCAATTATGCAAACCCAACTCTCGTTGCAATTCACAAAATCGTAAATGCTAGCTAATAGAAATGACCAACTAATTTAATCATACAAATCACAACAATAGAAGCAATTAAATCAAGACATAAGCTAATCAAACAATTAATCCATAAATTCACTAATCAAACGAGCTAATCAAACAATTGGTATGATGAAATGAATTTAGAGTTGAATTGAATGAAGGCCTGAATGGAATGACATAAGAATGATCATTCTTATGATTGGCATACCGTGAGAATGAAATGTAATACTCCATAAATTTATATTAAATTATTATGGGTTAATTCTAAATAAATACATCACCTTTCATCTCAATATCAATTTAATCACGGCCTTTACGATTTTTTTTTAAAACTCCAACCTTTCATTGTATTGCAATTAGATACACATTTTTTTCTCCGGTCAACAATTGATGATGTGGCTTGCCGGAGCTCGCCACGTCATATTACACATATTTATAAAATTGCAGTGTCTCCTCCGCTTCTCAAACTAAATCAAGTTTTCTTCTACCATTCTCAAACTAAATCAAGTTATTCTCTTCTAACTATAAAAATTAAATAAAAATAAAACTCTCGGCATCTTCGACGTTTTCTTCGCTTCTCAAACTGTTATGCGCGTCTCTCCCACTTCTCACTTCTCAAACTCAATCAATCAAGTTCTTCTCTTCAAATCCTAAAAATCAAAATCATAAGGGATAGAACATTTTTGTTGCAATAATCATTAGTATTAAACACATTAATTCCTAGAATATTTTCCTCTCTCATAAAGCATATAAATTGTAGTTCTCGAACAATAATCATTAGTGTTAAACACATTAATTTCTAGAATATTTTCCTCTCTCATAAAGCATATAAATTGCTCGAACTAGTTGAACAAAATAATAAAAAACCACCAACAAGGTTATCTTCAGTATACACCCAAATACAATAATTAATTGAGGTCCACTAAAAAAAAATATAGTTCTCGAACTAGTTGAACAAAACAACAAAATTATTAAATAATTTAAAAATTCCTGAAGAAATAAACCACTAAATCACCAATGATCATGGATTAGATGCGTGAGTTTTTTTTTTTTTTTTTATGATTTTTATGGTTAGAGGAGAATAACTTGATTTATGGAGTGTATTCAATTGAGATTTTGTTAGATTTTGTTGGACTTTTAAAATTTGGAGTATTCAATCCCCATTCTTAAAAGTCTTTCAAAATTTTGAGGTATTCAATACTGATTTTAAAAAGTCTTTTAGAAATCTTTAGGTATTTAACCATCTATGAATTTTAATACTCTGTGAATTTGTTGGATTCTCTTTCAAAAATATAAATAAATTTCACTAATCAAAATCTCTTCTAAAAAGTAGAGATTTCAACGGATTCTCTTAGAAGACTCTAAAAGACTAAAAGAGAAGAAAAAAAAACTGTGTTAACTATGTTCTTTGATAAGCATCACAGATTCTTCATCACCATTATTATCGTGAAAAAAATTACATCTCTATATTTTAAAATTATGTTCTTTTTTTAAAAATTATAGTATATCGAACTCCGTCAATAATATCTAATCGACGTCAATTCCCCCTTCGATATCATAATCGACGTCAATTCCCCCCATTACGTGGTGTTTGATATCATCTAAAAGATTTTGGTGGTCAAGGTCGTCACCCAGAAATGCATTTATTCAATCGAATTTTTGGTATTTTCAAATTGCACTTCACAAGTTCGCTGGATTAAATAACTTTCTTCGGAAAGAAGGTCGCTCTAATGAATTTCCAGTCGAATATAAAGAAGATCAAGATTCACCACATCTCGACATGAAAGAGGAAAAATTGGAATTGTTTTCTCAAAGACAACTACAACAAAGAACTTAAGCTAATGCATGAGAACTAGTATTGCTAACTATGTGAAAATGAGGTCGAGGTATAACTGTGATGAAAATGAAGATGAGAATAATAATAATAAATAATATTTTTTTTTTCAACTATGTTTATGTTTTAGGGGTGTAGTTTATGGAAATCCATGTAAATCAATAAAAAAATGTATATTTCAGAATCCTGTCAAATCTATAAAAATTCATACCCCCTTTTAGTTTGAGAATGGTAGAGAAAACTTGATTTAGTTTGAGAAGTAGAGGAGACTCATGAAATTTTATTTTTATAAAATTTTATGGTTAGGAGAGAATAACTGATTTAGTTTGAGAATGGTAGAAGAAAACTAGTTTGAGAAGTCGAGGAGACGATACAATTTAATTTTTATTTTTATAAAATTTTATATTTTTATAAAGTGTAATCTTTATAGGGAAAATAAAAAAATATCCACATCATCAATTGTTGATCGGAGAAAAAAAAACGTGTATCTAATTGCAACACGATGAAAGGTTGGTGTTTTAAAAAAAAATCATAAAGGTCGTAATTAAATTGATACTGAGACTAAAGGTGGTGTATTTATTTAGAATTAACCCAATTATTATTGTCGTGTGTTGTTATATATATATTGTTGGATAGTGTGACCCAAATACATGTTATAACATGTGTTTGTATTGGTGCAGTTATTAAAAAAATTAACTAGGGATGTGAGATCTTATGTTCAGATGGTTTCCTCATTAGAAAACATAATTTAGATTACTCATTTTGTTTCTAGATAATTTAAGTTGTTGTGAATGAAACAGTGTATGGACCGTGGGAAGAGTCTAAATTTGCTATTTGCATATAACGCAAGAACTATCACAAATGGACTCAAATATTTTCTTTTTACTTGGAATTGGCTGGGGGCAATCAATTGCAGCTGGAATATAGTGTCCTTTTTTCCTCAAAACGTGGAATTGATGTACCAAACTTTTCCATGCTTTCAATGTTAATGTTGTTGTAGCTTAATCTAATATTTGCGCTACAAGGAATCTGTAAAATTCTGTGTGGATGAATATCTTGTTTACGATTCATAAATCGTCTGTTTAAACAAAATATGATCTTATACTTTTTCAAATAACAAATATTCTGTTTAAACAATGAATTTATTTTATTGATTGTGCACAACTAAGAAATTCGGTGTCACTGAATTTTTGAATCCAGAAGATTATAAGAAGCCAATTCGAAATGTGATAGTTGAGATATTTGATGAAGGAGTGGATTGAAGTGTAGAGTGTACTGGGAACGTCATGACTAACAATGTATATATTTTTTTTGGATAGGGCTGTTATGTACTCAAGTACACGGTGTACTTGAGTCCACTTTTAAACTGGGTCAAAATGCGAATATATAAGTTACTGCACGTATTATTACATTAGATCTGTTATAGCCTAGTGGTCACGCTTTAAATTTTTATCGCAAGGTCACGTGTTCGAAACCCACCTACAACAAATTTTGAATTTAATTGTATTTTATTACTTTTTTTTTTCACACCTAATTTTTTTTTTTATCTAGATTATAAAAGTGCAAGTACTAATAACCAAAAAGTGTATCATTAACCGTCATAAAAGTGCAAGTTTTAAATAATAAAATGTGTAAAATTAATAACAATTTTTTAAAAAAAAATTGGAACCAGTTTATCTAGATTATAAAAGTGTAAGTACTAATAATCAAAAGGTGTATCATTAACAGTCATAAAAGTGCAAGTTTTAAATTATAAAATGTGTAAAATTAATAACAATTTTTTAAAAAAAATTTGGCACCAGTTTATCTAGATTATAAAAGTGTAAGTACTAATAACCAAAAGGTGTATCATTAATAGTTATAAAAGTGCAAGTTTAAATAATAAAATGTGTAAAATTAATAACAATTGTTTTGAAAAAATGTTAGACACTCGTTTATCTAGATTATAAAAGTGCAAGTACTAATAACCAAAAGGTGTATCTAATAGTCATAAAAGTGCAAGACTAAAATAATAAAATGTGTAAAATTAATAACAATTTTTTTAAAATAAATTATGCACCAGTTTATCTAAATTATAAAAGTGCAAGTAATAATAACCAAAATGTGTATCTTAATAGTCATAAAAGTGCAAGGTGTTTAAAATTAATAACAATTAAAAAAAAAAAAAAAACTAGCAACAATTTTTCTAAATTATAAAAGTGAAAGACCTAATAAACAAAAGGTGTATCTTAATATTCATAAAAGTGCAAGTAGAATTAATAAAAAAAATGACCAACACTTAGTAAAACAAATGTTGCACTTTTGCTGGGAAAAAAAAATATCAGTAACAAAGAATAGAAAAGTTACTAAAAATATTGTATAAAAATAAGTATAATCTAAAACAAACGTGAATTTGGAGTAATTGAGCCAAATTCATTTAAACCAAATATAATTGTCATTCTTTCTCTATCCCTCTTCTTATTCTTCTCAAGTACACCTTTTATTTTCTTCCCCCTTCCTTTTGTTTTAGAAATTGTAGGGTCCAATATTACAGTAGACATGTTCAAATGTGCACTCCTCTTAGACTTTAATGCAGCAATAGCCAATAGAGGAAGAAAAGGTCTTCAAACCTTCATCTAAAAAAGAGAAAAAAATCATATATCAAGTATAAAAAAAGAACGAAATCCACAATACAATACATCAAAAAAAAAAAAAAAAAAACAGAATATCAAACATGCAAATAAAAAACAAGAAGAGAATATGAAAATTAGGGTTTATAACAAATAGAATCAAGAAATCGAAGAATACAAACATATAGAGTTAGAAAATAAACATAATATAATGAAGATATATATACAAAAGGAAGAAAAAAAAACAAAAGAAATACCTGAGACAACAACAGGACGAACAAAATGAAAATACACTTGAAATGCTCGAACAAGATGAACCAGCGTAACAAATCAGTGTATGAACGCACGAAAATACCAAAAGAAATGCACGAAATCAGTGTACGAAATCGAGAGAAACGAACGAGGGATGGAATCGTGGAGGAGAGGAAATCGAAGAGGAAACACGCGAAAAACAATAAAAAAGTTGAAAGAAATGAATTTAATATTACCTGGGGTTAATGGATTGGGTGAGGAAGTGGGCCTGGTAAGCTAAATGGGCTAGAGTACACGGTGTACTCGAAAACATACAAGACTTTGCCATTTTTTTTTATTGTGTCCAACATTCAATATTTTTTTGCTAAGAAAAAAAAATAATCACACTGGAATAGTGTATTTTTTTATAGCATTTTCTATATATTCCCCCTATTCACTAAAAGTGAACTAAAAAAATAACTGAGCACACTCTTGAACAATAGAGAGAATTATAAAAGCATTTATTTATTTTTTACAAACCAAAAAAAAAAAACTACAACGGACCCATGCACGAACAAAAACTAGTACTATAAAAACAACAATCATTTGAAGAGATTGGAGAATAAAAAGAATCATGTGGAGAGCATTAATTTATATCCCACGTTGATCATTCGAATTTAGGCGGTCAGTTTACAGTTCAGAATTCAGGCACCGGATGATCCTCATCGGACGGCGGCTCCAAAACCCATTCTCCGTTCTCATCAAGAATCAAACCTTTGTTCTTCTCAACCCACCACGAGCTCGGAATCAAATACTCATCTTTCAGAATCGCACTCGATTTATTCACCAGCGCCAAGCTCCTCTTCACCTTCAATTCAAACTCACCATCACTTCCATTCCACCCTGCAACAACGTGCAACATCGCCTGCAAATTATGCCGATCGCCCGTACTTTTCTGATCCTTCAAGCTCGGCGATTTCCTGCTATCGATCTCCAGCTCGATTCCCACGTTTCTGTACCCTAATATTGCACTCGGGTACATTGGAATCATATCGATTTTGTTCCTGATACGAAGAATTTTCAGATTGGGAAACTGTTCAACTCTCTCCTTGAAAGCCCTGTTTCCCACTTGAGGGCTTCCGAACACGATCGCTGAAACCGGGATGTCGTTGATGCCATTTTCGACCAGATCGAACGCTGAGAGAATCGCCAAACACGCGCCGAGGCTGTGGCCGGTTAGGGTTATGCTCAGATTCTCGTTTTTGTATAAATTTGTCAGAAATTGAATGTGTTTCTGGAGCTGTGTTCTGGCGCTTAATTTAGTGAAGGGTGAATTTGGATCTGAAGAAACGTAGATAGTGAGCCACCCATTCATCACTTTGGGTACACTCTCATCCTCTTCATCGCTGCTACTGCTATTATTGTCTACTTTCTTTTTCTCCCAATTTTTAGGGCGGAGCAATTCCGATGCGGATTCGGGACGGGCGCCGAACACATCATCAACCCACTCGTAACTTCTCGACGTTCCACGCCAGGCGACGTAGATTTCACGGCGGCCGGAGGCGCGGCTAACTTCGTCGGAAGTGGTGGCAATGTAGCCTATCCAATTAGACTCTCTGTCCCAGGAATCGCGAGACATGGAGTGCAGGAACACGGCTTCAGCGACGTTGACCTTGGCGGTGGCGTAGAGGAAACAGGAGACCTGGTAATCGGCGGCGGCTTCGAACATGACTTTGTTGAGGAAGGATTTCTTGCCGTACCTGCTGCTACCGGCGTACTTGGAGTTGTCGTTGTTGAAGGCGTCGTAGGTGGCTTGGCAGAAGTCGCCGCAGAGGAGGATCAGGCGGCGGAGGTGGAGGTTTAAAGGCTCCAGTAGGCCGTCCCAGTTGTTGCTTCCCAACAATTCCGGCCATGAGGGTTCTTCTGCGGCGGTTTTGTCAACTTGTTCCATTCAGACTGTGCAATAAACTTGGGATTTTCTACCATACCATTCTTAATGAATACTATTTATTAACTAAAACTCATTAAAAGATACCAAGAGAATTACATCATATGAACATACACATCTGCACAACACACAAGATTGTGACAACTACACATTAATAAAAAAATCAATAGTCTCCACCCCCAGATCATTTTATTTAAAGTGACAGAAGAGACGTGTATCGTGATTACCATCTAGAAGCTCAAAATGGAACCAAGTCATTGTATGATAAATTATAATGCATATACTCATTCGTTATAACTTTCAACAAGATTCATGATTAAAAATACAAAGAGCAAAGAAAATAAGGATTTGTCCTCTCATACCAAGTAGATTCCGAACTTTTTCTAAAGCCTCCTCAGAAACGGGTCCGTTAGGCGTAAGCGCGAAGCTTTACACGCATTATAAAGCTTCAATCAAGGGTCCTCTGTTTGTTGAAGACCCTCAAGCTTAATTGTGTCAATTCTTAGGCTAAAAATAGTGTATCTGCATAGGCACTTTTACTTAATTCTTCTCTTTCTCCAGAAACACCTGTTAAACAGTTGAAATTATAAAAAATTAACTTCATTTCAAGATAAATTGAAAAGGACACACATGAGAAATGGAAGAATTTAGAATTTCGTCACACATAAACAGGGGTTCCATAAACAAGCTACTTTTAAAAAATCTTCAAGACTTCCTCTGCAAATTCGATTAATAAACAAACAAATAAAATGAGTGCCCCTAGAATAACTCAAACTGATCAAAAATCACGGGAAAACGGTAAGCAGAAGTAGATTAATTAAAACAAAAATGAAAAATTCAAAAGGTAAAACAGATTAATTAGAGAGAATGAAAAGATAGAGACAACTCAATTACAGTGCAATAGAATCACACAGTGACAAAAACACAAACAAGATTCAAGCAAGCAGACAGTATTAATAGGCGTTCATTGGAAAGAGTCTTACGACGAAGACGGAATCACAACCGGCCCTTGAGAAATGAAGGAAGATCGATCGGCTTTGTCAAAGAAGAGCGCTAGCTGTATGCGTATGCGGGTTTTGGTGCAGAAGGGGGTGGGGAGGGGGGGAGTTGGGAATTTTGGGAAAGTGAAAATAATACTCCCTCCGTCTCTATATAAACTTTCCATTTTTTTTTAATTAAAAAATATAATAAAATAATAGATGTAATATGATATGATGGTGAAAGAAAAATAATACGGTAGATCACTATAAAATTAAGTATAACAAAATAAAAAATAATTTATCAAAAAATGGAATGATAAAGTATAAGTGATGATTGTGAGAGAGAAAATAAGTTATCAAAAAATGGAATGATAAAGTATAAGGTCATCTCCAATCCTTGGATTTAAATTGTCACTAAAATCTTCAATTTGTCTCCAAATTTGAGTCAAACAGTAAAATTATCTCCAATCATTTAACTCAAATTTCAACTCAACTGAAATATTCTCTTAAAATATTCTTAATTTTATCTTTTCAATTTTACATTTTATCATATATTTATTTATAATCAGATATATAATTCATACTTACATTAAATAACTAAACAAAATAGAAATGTTTTCAATTAAATATATGTTTTCAATTTTTAAAATTTTCATAAATGTATATAAAAAATTAAATATTAATTCATTGTATAAATTTACCTAAAACAAATTATAAAACAATAAACCTACCACTTAATTTAAGTTTTGAAATTCTAAAAACAATTCATAACACTAAACAAGAATAGGAAATGGACAAAATGTTTTGGGTTTGAGTTTGAGTTGGTGGCAAATTTGCCACCAAAAAATCATTTGTGGCAATTTGCCACTAGTTTTGAGATTGCATTGGGCTACTTTTTTATGGCAATTAGAGTATTTGCCTCCGGGTTGAAGATGCCCAAAGTGATGAATGAAAAATCGGGGAAATAATTTTTTTACGTCCCATAACTTTTCAACTTTTTCAAAAACGTCCCAAAAAAGTTAACTTTTCCAATTACGTCCCAAATTTTAGCTAACTTTTCCAATTACGTCCCAAGTCGCCGGAAACATCAAAACGACGTCGTATTACATCATGGTTACGACGTCGTTTTGATGGTTTTGGCGATTTGGGACGTAAATGAAAAAATTAGCTAAAATTTGGGACGTAATTGGAAAACTTAACTTTTTTGAAATTTTTTTGAAAAAATAGAATAATTATGGGATCTAAAAAAATATTTTATTGAAATTGTTTGATTAATTGTTTGTATATGTTTATATATTTTTTTAAAATTTATATATTTCATATTTATATACTTTTTTTTAAAATTTTCTTTGTAATGTAAATCTAAACAAATAAATTTACTTATATATATTTTATTATCGGTATATTATTTGTATGAATAAATTAGTAAATAGTTTTTGGATAGTATTAAGTAGTAAGTTATCACATTTATTTATTTTATAATAATTATACTGAATAGAATTACATGATATTTTGTTAACATATTATATTTATGGTGATTAATATTAGCATAATTCCTTATAATAATTATTAATTTTTATATTTATTGTTTTTAATTTTTTTAAGTTAAATCGATTCATAATTTTTAATTAATACGGAGTATATGAAATCTTATTATCTATTTATTTATTTATTATACTCATTATTTTAAAGAAAATGATTATAATTTTAATATTAATTTATCTTATACAATTCAAAAATTTTACCCTTTATTTCATTCAATTTTAGAGCATAAAATTATACTTAATAGAATTACATGATATTTTGTTAAATATTATATTTATGGTCATTAATATTAGCATATAATTTCTTATGATAATTATTATATATAATTTTTTAATTTTATAAAGTTAAATCCATTCACAAATTTAATGTTAAATTGATTCACAATTTTTAATTAATATGGAGTATATGAAATTTTATTATCTATTTATTTATTATTACTCATTATTTTTAATATATTATATGCGTATATAATAATTCAATGTAATATTATACGGAGTATATAATATTGTAATGTAATTAGTGTTAGAAATTTATTAGTTCCATATTTTTTAAAAAAATTTAAAAAAAGTTAAGTTTTCCAATTACGTCCCAAATTTTAGCTAACTTTTCCATTTACGTCCCAAATCGCCGGAAACATCAAAACGACGTCGTAACCATGACGTAATACGACGTCGTTTTGATGTTTCCGACGACTTGGGACGTAATTGGAAAAGTTAGCTAAAATTTGGGACGTAATTGAAAAATTAACTTTTTTGGGACGTTTTTGAAAAAGTTGAAAAGATATGGGACGTAAAAAAATTATTTCCCGAAAAATCGTGAGACATGGTGGAAAACTTATATTGGGACGGAGGGAATAATGAGTCAAATGACCCGATTTTTTATAATAAAAAAATAATATACATAAATGTTAGTAATATTTATAATAAAAATACGTAAATTGAGTTTGAAGACGTAAAATGAAAAAGTAAATATTTAAAGGACTTAAATTACAGGACATAAATGAAATTATCCATTTATTAATTTTGAGGTATTTAAAAAAAATATTACTGTACAAAGATATTTTTGTAATATTATATACTCCATTTATTTAATAATTTAATTATTTTATTACAAAATAAAACTAGATCCCATTATGACGAAAGTGAATGATGTATCACTTTATAATAGGTTTATTGTTGTCGGAAAGGGCGAGACATCTTTCACCCCTAGAAAGCTTCTTATAAGAAGTTTGTTTTGAGATTTTAAAAATTTTGAAATCTAAATTTTAAATTCTATTGAAATTTATGTTATGTGTTTATTTTGAAATTTTAGTAGGGTAAAATGTAACTTTAAATCTTTAATGAGTAGTGAGTAGTGATATTATATTATTTGTTGAGTGTGATTGTAAATTTGTAATGATTGTATAGTGGTTAATAGTACTCCCTCTGTCCCTGAAAAGCTTTCACTTAATGTAACGAAGTTTAAGTAATGTAATTTAATTGAGTGTATGGTGCACTAAAAAATGTACGAATGTAATACGTGTATATTGTCAGGGGTGGCCCTGAGGCAGGGCGAGAAGGGCGACTGCCCCGGGCCCCAAATTTTTAGGGGCCTACTTTTTTATATATATAATATTATAATTAATATTTTTTAAAAAAATTAAAAGATAAATATAATAATTAATGTGAGTGCATAAAAGGTAAAAAAAAATATTAATAAACTAGCATTAATTGTATTCTTGAAAATCATCATAACTTTAATACTAAACACAATTATTTATTTTTAATTAGTAATTAATTATTAATATCTAATTAATAAGCTAGCATAGTACCTCTTTAATACTAAACACAATTATTTATTTCTAATTAATAATTAATTATTAATATCTAAAAGTACCGATTCCTATAAATTAGGATATGCATTTCTCTTCTATATTCCATTTCATTCAATTTCAATCTATATTTTATTTATTTATTTTATATAATATATTATTGCATCCAAAATGGTTTATCTAATTTGGAGATTCAACATTCGACTTTCTCTTTCAGTGTTTCAAAGTCCACAATCACGGTTATATTATTCACTTGTTTATTGTTTTTTTTTTTACTTATTGAATATTGATTATTTGACTTGTTGTTTTTTTCATTTACTTTTAGTTGAATTACTATTTATTGGCATTTAGTTATCAATTTTTACTTTTTAACATAAATATGTTTTCTAAAAAACATGAATTTTGTAGTGAGAAAAGGCAAAAAAGAAAGAGATTTGAACAACTAATTTTATCACAAAAATGAACATTGGATAAACTCTTTTCAAAAAAATTAGGACAATCGAGTCGTTTAAAAGACTTGAATGATAATGTTAATAGTGGATCAGAGCTAAACAACATAAATGTAAATAATTTGAATGGACAAACTAGTCATATAGTCATATAGTGGATGTAGATATAAATAATTCAAATGAGGATATAAATGAAAATGAATCTAATATTGTTAATGAAGAAGTTTCTCTAAATTAAAATTGCTAAAACGTACAGATCCACTATGTCACAAGAAATATTAAATGGACTAACAACTTTATGTATTGAAAAAGATATGCTAAAACAAATTAATTATGAAGATATTATTGAAGAATTTGCTTCTCAAAATGGTAGAAGAAGTCATTTTAAATGATTTATTTTTATAACATTCATTCATTTTTAATACGTGCATACGTATTTCACTTATTTTATTTGATATTTTTTTTAAGGATTGGTCTGCTATGGACTCGAGTGCATGTTGTGCACCCTAGTCCATGTTGCACTTTTCTATTTTACTGACTTACACTTTTTGGTAAATGGTGTTGCACTTTTCAATTATTACTAAAAATATTATTATACAGTTTAATAATTAAAAACTGCAACACCATTTACCAAAAAGTGTAAGTCAGTAAAACTAAAAAGTGCACATGGACTATGGTGCACAACATGCACTCGAGTGCATACTAGACTTTACCTTTTTAAAAAAAAAAGTTTTTATAATATTCATTCATTTTTAATATGTGCATTTGTATTTCACTTATTTTATTTGATGTTTTTTTTAAAAGTTTTTATAAAATTCATTCATTTTTAATGTATTTTACTTATTTTAGTTGATGTTTTTTTTAAAAAGGGGCCCATTTTTTTTTCGCCCCAGGCCTACAAAATCTCAGGACCGGCACTGTATATTGTGAGAGTTACTACACAAACTTTCAGGAAGATAGTATATTTTATTGACTATTATGATTTGAATTTAAAAATTATATTTTATTGACTATGGTAAGATGTAAGATAATAAGTGAAATTTTAAAATTCTTAATCTAAATATCAAAATAGAATAGAAGTGAGTGAAATTTTAAAATAATACAAATGCGAGATGTAACATAACAAGAATAAAAAGAATCCTGAAGAGCATTAGTACGTATATGTAGCGCTCAATTTACAGTTCAGAATTCAGGCACGGGCTGATCCTCATCGGACGGCGGCTCCAAAACCCACTCTCCGCTCTCATCAAGAATCAAACCTTTGTTCTTCTCAACCCACCACGAGCCCGGGATCAAATACTCATCTTTCAGAATCGCACTCGATTTATTCACCAGCGCCAAGCTCCTCTTCACCTTCAATTCAAACTCACCATCACTTCCATTCCACCCTGCAACAACGTGCAACATCGCCTGTAAATTATGCCAATCGCCCGGACTTTTCGAATCCTTCAAGCTCGTCGATTTTCTGCTATCGATCTCCAGCTCGATTCCCACGTTTCTGTACCCTAATATTGCACTCGGGTACAGCGGAATCATATCGATTTTGTTCCTGATATGAAGAATTTTCAGATTCGGAAACTGTTCCACTCTCTCTTTGAAAGCCCTGTTTCCCACTTGAGGGCTTCCGAACACGATCGCTGAAACCGGGATGTCGTTGATGCCATTTTCGACCAGATCGAATGCTGATAGAATCGCCAAACACGCGCCGAGGCTGTGGCCGGTTAGGGTTATGCTCAGATTCTCGTTTTTGTATAAATTTGTCAGAAATTGAATATGTTTCTGGAGCTGTGTTCTGGCGCTTAATTTGGTGAAGGATGAATTTGGATCTGAAGAAACGTAGATCGTGAGCCATCCATTCATCACTTTGGGTACACTCTCATCCTCTTCATCGCTGCTGCTACTGTTGTTATTATCTACTTTTTTTTTATCCCAATTTTTAGGGCTGAGCAATTCCGATGCGGATTCGGGACGGGCGCCGAACACATCAATCCACTCGTAATTTCTCGACGTTCCACGCCACACGACGTAGATTTCACGGCGGCCGGAGGCGCGGCTACGTTCGTCGGAAGTGGTGGCAATGTAGCCGATCCAATTAGACTCTCTGTCCCAGGAATCGCGAGACATGGAGTGCAGGAACACGGCTTCTGCGACGCCGACCTTGGCGGTGGCGTAGAGGAAACAGGAGACCTGGTAATCGGCGGCGGCTTCGAACATGACTTTGTTGAAGAAGGATTTCTTGCCGTACCTGCTGCTACCGGCGTACTTGGAGTTGCCGTCGTTGTTGAAGGCGTCGTAGGTGGCTTGGCAGAGGTCGCCGCAGAGGAGGATGAGGCGGCGGAGGTGGAGGTTTAAAGGCTCCAGTAGGCCGTCCCAGTTGTTGCTGCCCAACAATTCGGGCCATGAGGGTTCTTCTACGGCGGTTTTGTCAACTTGTTCCATAGGAGATTATGATTTTGTTTCAGAGAAGGAGCTAGGTAGGTTTGATGAAATAAGGAATTATCCGTGGGATTGATACTATTGAAGAAGATAAGCGAGGGGAGGCTGTACAATAAAGTTGGGATTTTCAGTAGTGTAGTGGGGGGATCGGTGGAGACCATTCGATCCAAGTATCCAACATGGCAATGACTAAATTATCATCAAAATTGAGTTCAATCTTTTTATTTGTCTTGTTTATAAAAAATATGATCATTTTCTTTTGTGAAAATAAAGTACATCTCACAAAAAGTTAAAGTTGGGAGGAATTAATTTATAAATAGACAGAAAAAGAGTTTAATTTTTCACAAAATTTGAAAGAAAAATACTTGTATTACATATATGTAATTTGTTCTTATTTAATACAATTTTCTAAATGAATGAATATTAATCATGAATATTAAGAACAAGTTACATATGTTCCAATTTGAAATCATTCTTTTTCAAGTAGACTACAACTAATTTTTAATGTATAGTTCAGGTAAGTCTTTATGATTTTTTTATTCTTTTTGGTGTATTTTAAGTTCCTCAAATATTTATCAACCATAAATAAGCCCTTAAAATATCCAGTGGGTATATATTTTTAAGTACAAATAAGTTCTTTATCTTTTTAAAATTAAATAAAAAAATACTTTTCATGCAGAAATGTTAAAATGGTCGGCGTTCGTAAGACTATCTTTATCCACAACCCCAACCAACCCAACCTTCCAATATAATATTCATTTCTCTCTCATCCACATACACAATCTACAACCCAACCCAATTCCAATTTTTTTTTCTATTTATCAATGACACCAACCCAACCTAAAATATTTATTATTTCTTTATTATTTTCTAAAATATATTATCTATAATTAGTTTTTCTATTTTATTTTTAGGTGTGAAATAGTATATAACTATGATTTGATATTCTAAAACCGCAATTATAAATTGGAAAAAAATACATATTCTTAAAATAAAATTACAAACTCAACCAAAATTAAAATTACAAGATAATCAATAGGAAACTGAAATGAAATAAAAAGAAAAATACAAATAGATGCATTAAATACTAAATTACAAATACAGAAAATGCAAGTTACATATTTAACTCGAAAAATCTCCAGAATTTGAAAAGGAAGAGTTAAGATAAGATCCAAAATTTGGATAATCTTGGGAGTATGGATAATTTTGAGAGTTTGAGAAAATGTTGGGATTATTTGGATCCATAGTAGAAAATGATACAAATATGAGAGAAAGAGTGATAATTGATATATTTTCCAAAATGCATCAAGATTGGACTCTATTTGTAGAGGATTTTTTTTTAATGAATTTTGATAAATTTTTTTTTTTTTTTTAAAACATTAACATCAATAATTTACCTTATACAAAAAAAAATTGGATAACCAATAATAAAGTGACAAGTGTCACAACATTAAAGAATGTCATATGCATGTCATGGAGGTTGCTCCACCAACCGGTGTCAAGGTTTGAGGGTCACACTTTGATTTTTTTATTATTATAATTTTTTGTTTTTTATGCAATTTGATGGTGACACCCATGACCATTTAGTTGAAAATCCTGTCAAGCCATAGGTTAGGGTTACGGCCATCCCACTCGGCGCTAATACATTTAATATTTTATAATTTTATTTAATTTCAATTTAGTTACGATCTTCAAAATTATAATAAAAAATCTCAACCTAGTGTTGTTTCAATTTAATACACCTTTTTTTCGTTCAATAAATGATGATGTAGCTTGCCGGAAAGTGTGTATATTTGCTACATAATATTATATGTATTATATTTAAAAAAATAATGCGTATAATATTATGTGATTTGATTTTGTGTAATATTGTGCGGAGTTTTTTTTTTTTTTTTTAACAGAAAAATATGTATTACTAGAGTACCAGAAGTACTCAAAAGAAAGAGGGGTACACCAACTTTTTTAATTTTACAATTTAATGCACCCGACAAATTTTTTGATTAATTTTAAAATGATGTGACGCCGGAAAGATCAAAATTGCCACATTGGCATCAAGTAAAACTGCCAACTAATTAATTATTTTTTTTAATGAAAAAAAAACAATTTTAAAACTCTAAAAAAAACTACAAAATTTAACAAGCCCTTATTTAAACATAAATCTTAAAAGTGTTCTTCAATTCCTCAATCCTTCAACCCGATTTGTTTGTTTAAGATGGGCTCAGATTCACGATGCTCTTATTCTCCATGAAATTTAGGAAGAGAGCATGAGAAACTCAATTTTATTAACTAATCACACAATTTTATTTTCTCTATTAACTTAATTTTTTCCTAATCACACACCAATAGCACAAATCACACTTGTTGGTGTATTAAATTGTAAAATTAAAAAAGTTGGCATATCTAATCGCAAAGAAAAAAAGTATATGTTGTAATCATGGACAAAAATATCCGGAAATTTCCCCGATATATCCATTTTTCGCAGTCACCGATATCGATATTGAGAAGAAACGATATTTGTAAAAAAATCGAAAATATCGATAAAAATCGATATACAATAACAATATCGAGACTAACATCGATAAAATATCGAAAGAATATCGGAAAAAATCGAAAAATGTCGATAAATTTAAAAAAATATCATATGAAATAACATTGTATGCTATATTTTATATAAATTTATCATAGACGTAAATGAATTTAAATTGTTTTTTTGAATTTATGTATTAAAAGTTAGTTATTAAATTTCCACAATTTTTAAAATTTACCCATATCGATATATCCATCGATATTTCCACAAATTTAAGGTCTCGATATTTCTACCGACACCGATATTTTTGTCCTTGGTTGTAATTGATAAATCTACTAGAGGTCGTGATTTTTTTTTTTTTTTTGCAATTAATCAAAAAAAATGCATAAGAATTATTTTTCGATTGGACCGTAAACCGCTGACCTGTCCGATTTGGTTACCGTTTCGGTTATGAAAACACTGACGGGAATACACTGCGTAAAGTTTGATGACCAAACTGCAATGGAATAAAAGCTTGGTGGACAAATTGTGAAAAACGCATATAATTTTGTGGTTACAGCGCAGTTAAATCTTCACATTAAAATTTTCATTTCTATTATGACTGTGGTTGATCCAACGGTCCAAGGAGATTGAGCGGAACCGGTTGTAATTGCTCGGATGCAGTATTTCTGCACGTGTCTTTGAGCTCTTACCCTACTATTCCCTGTTAGTGATTATGCAGTCTCATGTCTCGGGTTTCTGAAATCTTGAATTGAATTGAGGTACAAACCCTATATTTTGCGTATTCCCATTTGATTCTGCTGTTTCTCTTTTTTTTTTGTTCCGTTCCCCCCTTTTAAATTCAGTCAATTATGTCTGATATGTTGATTACTTATTTTTTCGATCCCTTTGTTCTGAGTGAATTTATGGATTTACAAATTTTGCTGTAGCTAAGAAAAAAGACGGTAATCAATGGCCACCGTTGATGTGATCAGATGTTGCCTTGATTCTATTAGACAAGTAAGCTATAGCTTGTTTATTTTTTCTGGTTCATTACGGTTAGTTTTGAAATTAAATCTGAGACATTAGTTGTTGCGAATCATTGTCGCTAAATGTGGTTTGGTAGGTATTTCATTGATTAACTTGCAAAGAGAATGTATGGGTTTTAAGCCTTGCCTAAGATCTTTTTTTTTCTGGTTTTTCCAGATTTCGGAGAACATTAAAGATGCAATTGTATATTTGGATGCTGGAAGTTCTGAGAGTTTCCAGTTTGTTGGGGCGTTCCCTTTGTTTCTGGAGCTAGGGGCACGGTGTGTTTGTAGCTTGGAGAATGTTTCGGCTGTTGATGAGGTGCCATGTGTAACCTTGTTTCATCTTTCTGTTCTCTTTTATTTGTTTCATACCAATGAGTTGCTCTTTTGAATTCAAAGCCGGGAGTTGCAATCATGCATGATTAGTATTTAAGTTGGGTTGGCATCCTTGGGAATAACATCCATTTATAGAGTGGGGAGGCGATCCTAATAGTTACTCTTGGGATTTTCTTTTGTAAACCATAGTTCAGAGTTGACTAGCAAAAATTATGCATGAACTTGTATGCAACCTTTAATGCATCCCTTTGTTTCTCTAGCATTTATTTCTGCATCTATTCATACTTTATTCACTGTAAATGAGTGAATTGAAGTGAAGTCTAATAAACTTAAATCGTTTTATTTTTTATAATGACTTATAATAGAAGGTTATCGTGTAACTTAAATCATATCAAAACAAGCTCAAAGGTCTGACTTGGGGTCACTTGCTAGAGTACTTGGATTCTGGATGCAATGTTAAAGTTATGATAGTCACATAACTAAATAAGTCTTGATAGTTATCTGCTATTCTGTAATGTTTCCTACAATTCTCATGCCCATTGTTTTTTAGATTGCCGACTGGAATACAAATGCTGCTCCTGCTAAGAAGGTTGTGGTCATCACATCGCGTCTTTTGAGTGATGCACATCGATATATTTTACGATGCCTGAGCACGCTTCAAACAGTTCGCCACTGTTCTATATATACATCAATCTCAGAGGTGCCTACTTTTACTTTTGTTGGAAATTTTACTTTTAGGTTTTTATTCCAATGGTCCTATAAAATGCCCCAATTCACTGTGCTGTATGTGCTAATATTTCTATCCAGATTGAATGTATAAGATATTGTCTCATATGGTATATAAGTTCCAAAGTTAATGATATTGATCGGAATATGGCACGTCAATGTCCCTCAACAAGAACTATGCGACTTGATCCCCCTGGTTTATGATATACTGTTTAAATACCTTTTCCAGGCAGGCTAAGGGAGGTCTTATGATGTGTGCAGCAAACATCCAAAAACCCTAGATAAATGTCTTCAAATTTAGCCTATTGCTCAGGAAACTATTTCTTACTTTTTGATATTAATCTGTTTTTAAGCTCCTAAATTTGTTCTTTCCTATAAAGGTAAAAGCTGTTCTGAGTTAATTCTTATCCTTGTTCCAGCATGTTGGCGACTTAAATTGTTTCCAAGGTTTTTGAACTTCTAATGCTCTGTAGTATTTGTAGAAGAGGGATATGAGCCCTGACTTCACACCCATCTCTAGTGCTACTGCAGTCTTTCCTTTTCATGGATGACTCTAGTTTACAACTTTTCTTAGTAGAGTAAGACTGTTCTATATGCAATGTGTTTAGCATGCTATTGAACAGATTATACGTTATAGTGAGAATGTGCCCTGATTACTGATCAGTGATCACAACCATAAATATGTAATCTGGTAGATTATCTAACCAGTTGTCAGGTCAGTATAAATTGCACCAATTAAGTGATGTGATGCTATTGCTCGTCTTTTCTTGGTCACTATGGCTGATAGAGAAAAAAGAATGTCAAGATTTCATCTCGAAGCATATCTTTGTTCATATGTGTTCTTCGTAATTTAGGTGGCTCACTCAGCATATCCTGATTCTCCTCTGGGCCCAGATGCTTATCATGAATATGAATCTTTGCTCAACCAAGACTATGAGGAGCTTGCTAAGAAACGTGAGACAGCTCACGTCTCTGATAAAAGCGAACTCAGTGAAAATACTGCCTCTGAAGATGAAGGATGGGCAGAATTAACTTCAATTGAAGATGATATTTCCAGATTTGATGGAATTTCAAGTGAAAAACCTTCACGGGAAGATTACTTCAGCGGCTACTCCGTAGACATTGGTCAAAAATTGGAAGTTTCAGTGCATCACTTCCCTTTAATTTTGTGTCCTTTTTCACCCAGAGTTTTTGTCCTACCTTCAGAAGGTTGTGTTGCTGAAGCAAGCTTATCTGCTGAGCATGAGAATTCTATAAGCTCTGGTTTGCCTCCAATAAGTACTGGGAAACTTGCTGATGCTGAGGATGTCAGCCCTGGGGCAAGTCTAACAGCTCAATTTCTCTATCATTTGGCCTTAAAGGTGATAAAGCTTGTCTTCTCTAGATTTTATTTTTGTAAAACTCACTTCTTTAAGAACAATTTGGCTTCCAGTGATTTGCTTGGCTATACCTACTGTTTAAGATTATGTTTTTAGATGGGGAAAGGGAAAATTTTGAGTTTACTACTTGAAAAGAAAACATCTACTATTAACACCAAGGATTAGGAATCATACACGATTATAATAATAACATCTTAGAGAAAACAGTTCATCAAAGTTTGTGCTTTGTGGGAAATGTGCGAGTACTGATAATAAGAAATCCTCAATTTGCAATGAAAAATCACGAAGCTATATAAAACTAACCTATGTGGATTTTAAGGCATCGTATCATTCCTTACCTTTTAAATAATCTAATGAAATGGAAATATGGAATTGCTTTGTCATGTTCTCTATTTAAGGTTGACACTTTTTTCTTTCTGTTGGTTAAAAAGTTTTGGTATACAAGTATATAAATGAAAGTGTTCCTTCACTAAACTATTGATATGTGGTATGAAGACAAAAAGACTAAACTTGTTAACTCTATTGTGCTGAATGTAAAAAATTCGCTTCAGTAATATTATGTTTTCATTTTCTATCTAAAACCTGCAGATGGATCTGAAACTTGAAATATTTTCTCTGGGTGATTTGTCGAAAAATGTAGGAAAGCTTTTGACAGACATGTCTAGTCTTTATGATGTTGGCCGACGTAAAAGATCAGCAGGCTTACTGCTCGTTGATCGTACACTCGATCTTCTTACTCCATGCTGTCATGGGGACTCACTGGTGGATCGGATGTTTTCATCTCTGCCTCATAGGCAGCCAATCACATCCTCAAGCCTGATGAAAGGTTCCCAAATGCAACTCAAAAGTAGCCCTGTAAAACTAGACCGTGCTCCGCTTGCTTTACAGATCCCCCTTGAAAAGTTTATTATTGAGGAAGATTCGAAAAGCAATTCCCAGCTTCTGGAAAGTATAGAAGCATTTTTGGATGGATGGGATAGTTTCAAATCAGATGCTCCAAGTGTTGAGTTGATGAAATATAGCAAGAAACTGAATGATGGTAAACTTCTGCATGGGTCTTTTGTCTCTACTGATAACTTTCGTGGAGCTCCATACCTTGAAGCCCTACTTGAACGGAGGACAAAAGATGGGGCCGTATTGATCAAAAAATGGCTTCAAGAAAGTTTACGTCAAGAGAATATAACTTTGAATTTGAAAATTCGTCCAGGTTTAGCTTCTAAGTTGGAGTTGCAGTCTTTGGTTAGGGCACTAGCCAAAAGACAGTCTTGTTTAGTAAAGAACAGGGGAATCGTTCAGATAGCAGCAGCGACTTTACATGCTTTAGATGAATCACATTCTGCTAGTTGGGATGCGTTTAATAGTGCTGAGAAGATTTTACATGTGAATGCCGCAGATACAAGCCAGAGCCTTGCTGCTCAAATCAGTGACCTCATAAATAAAACTGTCTTAGTAAAGCATAATACGGCAAAGAAAACTCAGGGGTTATTTACTTTTGAAGATGCTCTTCTCCTCACAGTTGTAGGCTATATATTGGCTGGTGAGAATTTCCCAACCTCTGGTTCTGGTGGTCCGTTTACATGGCAAGAAGAGCATTTCATGAAAGAAGCTATCGTGGATGCCATTCTTGAGAATCCCACCGCCTCAAAACTAAAGTTTCTGCAGGGTTTGTCTGAAGAGATTGAAACCAAGTTAAAGACAACAAACTCTGATGCAAAGAAAGAAGATCCTTCCGATGATGTGGATTTTGAGGATGATCAGTGGGGTTGGGGGGATGAGGATAAGGATACGAGCAAAGAGGAAGTGTATGGAGACATGCAGCTAAAGCTAGAACTTCGTGATAGAGTGGATAACCTTTTTAAATTCCTTCATAAATTATCAAGTATGAAAAGAAACACAGTGCTGGAAAGCAGACGCGGCGATGATCCTTCTCTGAGTAAAGGATTGATCTATAAACTCGTGACAAATATTTTAAACAACCATGAAATACCTGCTCTTGAGTATCACTCCTCTACTGTGGGTCGCCTTTTTAAAAGTGGATTCGGAAGATTTGGCCTCGGGCAGCTGGTATGCTTAGTTGAACACAAATATTTATTTCTTGTAATGATTTTGAGAGTAGTAACTAAGTTGTCATTTTGCATTGCATTCGACAGGCTAAACCTAGTCTTTCAGAGCAGAATGTTATCCTGATTTTCGTTATTGGAGGCATCAATGGCCTCGAGGTTTACTTTCTTTATCTCTATTCTTGACCTCTCTGTTGTTATACAGTGTATTATGGTTGTTGATTGTGATGCTTATTTTGTGATTAGGTGCGTGAAGTGCAGGAGGCGATAACCGGGAGTAGCCGGCCTGATGTTGAAGTGATACTGGGTGGAACAACTCTTCTTACACCAGACAACATGCGTGAATTACTTTTGGGAGACTATGCTCATATTTAGCAACTTACTGTCTCTCTCTGTAGCTACAAGATGTTGTAACAAGGGAAATACACTTGAACTAACTGTCAAAACAAGGTGAATATTACTAGATCTGTGTTTGTTCTTCTAATTATTTCATCTTGTGTTGAATTCAAAATCTGAATAGTATTTAGTGATATTTTCATGGATAATAATGGATTTTATTGTGTTGCTCAAATCCTTATCTTCAGTCCAAGATCTGTACTCCATATATATATATACATGTTGACTCTACTCTTAAACTCATTCCAGATCCATACTAAGTAAAGCAACAGAGAATATTTTTAAAAGGTTTTCCTTAAAATAAAATAAGAGATAATGCCAATGTGGTGTACTCAAATTTTAATACACAAAATTAAAATCTTGTTAAACACCCTATGCTATTTTAGAATCTTTCAAATATTCTTTAATATAATTAAGGGTATATTTGTTTTACACGTATGGAATTAAGACTTTGCCATCTTTGTTTCATAGAGTTAAAAATTTCAAATTCAATCTGTACCTAAAATTACTTATTAAAAATTGATAAAAAAAATTACTTATTAAAAAAACTACTCCGTAATTATTACTCTTCTTGCATTGACTTTAAAATTACTCACCCACTATATACATTTTACACAATAATTCAATACAATATTACAACATCAATTTCTATTAAACGAATTTGACATAAAGTAAAATTCAATCATATCAAAATCTCAAAATAAATATTCTTTCATCTCATCATAAGTTTTCCACTTACTTATTTTGGACTCATCAACTTTTCAATTCCTCAGATGATAAAATTTATTATTTCTCTCCACCTTCTTATTTTTTTTTTTAATTATCTTTTATACCTCTCTCTCTCCATATTTTCTTCTTCGTACCTTTCTTTACCCATTTTTTTTACTGTATTTCATAATCTATGTGTAAAAAAAGGAAAAGTTTATAGCGAAATGGAGGAAATGAAGGGAGGAGATACTTTTACAACTTATCAAAAATTTCAGATTCGAGAGAGAAAATAATAGATAAAATATAATAAAATAATATATAAAGTATTTGACAAAAGTAAAATGTGTACTCCTCTGTCACAGTTTAGATTGTGCATTTGTAAAAAATGGACGTCCCAATTTAGATTGTATATTTTCTTATTTGACAATAAATTACTTTTTCACTTTAAACTACAATCCTTCAAACATTTTAAAATTATATAACATATTATTATTTTATCACTCTACCTTATTTACTTTATTACTAAAAAAAACTGAATAGCAAATGCACAATCTAAATCCTAGAGATTAATATGTAGTGAAAAAATCCAAAATGGATAATATATAGTGGGAAGGAGTATTTAATAAAATCAGCAGGCCGATGTTGGGAGTTGCATGAAATTCGTACAAACTGAAGGATGTGGATGCAATTAAGATAACACAACTGTCAACAATTGGTCTCTGAGCCCCGGAACAAGACAAACACACACAGCCTGAGGTAGGAATCAGTGAGGAGAGAGAAAGTGAAGAGAGAGAGAGAGTGAGACTGTTACTTCCGGCGAGAAACTGATCACCATTTGTTACACCCTCTACATTTCTGTTATGTTTTGTTTTGTTTAGGTACCACAAATATTGATAATTTCCATTGTCCTTTGCGGCAATGGGGGAAGCTGGAAACGAAGCATACAGGAAGAAGGAGCGCATTGTGTTGGCTGTAACCCTTGTTTTTGCATCTATCGCCGTCGCGTCGGTGCTGCTAACTTTATGTTACTATTGCTACTTGAGATACAAGCTCTCCAAACGGTTAAAGACCAAACACCAAAGTTAGTACCATTTTAATCCCTTTTTGCTCTTTACATAAGCAAATTCTTTTCTGATTATGCAAGCTTAGTTTGTGTTTTCCTCTTTATGAGGAATTTTCTGGAGTAAATGTGATATTATACTACAATTTTCTTGAAATCCCAGTTGAGACATGAGAGTGTAGTGTAAGTAACTCTCCCTTTTGTTTGTGGTCCTTATTCTTGTTGTTAATATCTAGAAGAATAGTAGAATGTGGGGCTTGAATTGGGGAAAAAGGAAAATGCTTTCTGAAATTAGTCCAAAGTAGGAATGATAATGCTTTTGAAGCGTCAAGGATGGGATTAAAGTCTTTTTCTAGGAAACCCAGGTGAGAAACTAAAGTTGTGGTGCAAGTAAAGCTGTTGTTTCTCCCTATTTTCATCATGCTCCTTATTCTTCCATTGCCAAGTCTATTTCACAGGTTAGAAATGTGGGGCTTCATTTGGGTAAACCAAACATACTTTTGTAAGGAATGATCTAGCCAACAAAAATTGTCGTGTGTAATTTAATGATTGTGTTAGAAGTCCACATTGTCGTTATACTGGATCCAGCCCTCTCCGTGCACTCGAATATCAAATTGAAATTTGTTTATGGAACTTATTTTTCTGTTCTGGAGGATTTTCTGTTTAGACCTTTTGTTTTCTGATCACATTTGCTGTGTGTCTCGTGTTGAAATTTTGAAGGAATCTACCATGAAGAAAAAGGTAACAATTCTGCAAACATCCAAGTTGCAACGGAGAAAGGACTTCAAGTCTTTACGTACAAGCAGCTGCATTCAGCCACTGGTGGACTTGCCAAGTCTAATGTGATTGGTCGTGGAGCATTTGGACTGGTATATCGAGGAGTCCTTCAAAACGGAAGGAAAGTTGCAGTTAAGTTGATGGATCAAGCTGGAAAACAGGGAGAAGATGAATTTACAGCAGAGGTCTGATGTTTATGCTAGTGACCATTCTAGTTTTGTTTATGTTGAATCTCTGGTATAATTCTTATTGTTTCTTAACTCAAATGACAGGTAGAATTGCTTGGTCGGTTATGTTCTCCATATTTGCTTTCCTTGATAGGTTACTGTTCAGAAAGCAACCGTAAACTTCTGGTTTATGAGTTTATGGCCAATGGAGGACTGCAGGAACATTTGTATCCCATCAGTGGTAAATTTTTCCTTCTAATTTCCTCGTCTTTAGTCAATCATCTGGAGTAGTTTATTTTGATAAATAGATAGCCTTATCTTAGCTTTAAACATCCAGGCAATAGACCTGTTTCTTCAAATCTTAGCTGGGAAACTCGACTGAGGATTGCTCTAGAGGCAGCAAAAGGCTTGGAATACCTCCATGAAGAGATCAGTCCCCCGGTAATTCATAGAGACTTCAAAAGCAGCAACATCCTCCTCGACAAGAACTTCCATGCCAAAGTTTCCGACTTTGGGCTGGCAAAACTCGGCCCTGAGAGAGCTGGTGCGCATGTTTCTACGCGAGTGTTGGGCACCCAGGGATACGTTGCACCCGAGTATGATCTCATATATTTGTTTCTTCATCAATTGAATTAGCCGATTTTGATTCTCTTGTTGTTATATTGCAGATATGCTATGACTGGGCATCTGACCACAAAATCCGATGTGTATAGCTACGGAGTTGTCCTGCTGGAGTTGCTGACTGGTCGAGTTCCAGTCGATATGAAGAGGCCCCAAGGTGAAGCTGTTCTTGTATCTTGGGTAGGTTTCTAATTCATTCCTGCTTTTATAACTGTGGTATCTAGTATCATCTACATTCTCACTCTCGATTTTGGTACGTGGGCAATAGGCGTTACCCCAGCTTACGGATAGAGATAAAGTGGGTGAAATCATGGATCCAGCAATAGAGGGTGAGTATTCACTCAAGGAGGTGATTCAAGTGGCTGCCATTGCTGCAATGTGTGTGCAACCAGAGGCTGATTATCGGCCACTGATGGCGGATATCGTGCAGTCGTTAGTCCCGTTAGTCAAGCAACACAGACCAGCTGCCTCCCCTATTTCTCATGCTAAGCCATAAAATTCAACTCATTCTGCCTTGTGATCATGATTATCTAGATTAATATTTTCATCAGTTTTTATTTTTTAATAATCTAGGATTAGTGTCTGCTCATCATGTTTTCAGGTTAAAACATATGCGATTAGCCTATCAGCTTGTGGATTGGCATAATCAAGATTAGAACTCAATCCAATCTGTCAATACCGGTTTTTTTTTTTTTTTAGAGGGATTTCAGTTTCAGATATTTTTTTGGATTCAGTTTCGATTTTTATTGAAATTCGAAATAAGTTTCAGTTTCAGATATCTTTTTTTAAATCATCTCCTAGAATACATATATACTACACCTACGGTACTTACCATATATAAAACCTTAATTACCAAATATAAAATCATACTTCCAAATCCTTTTCTATAATATTTTATCTCTACTGCATATAATATTTCCTTATGTACGTACTTACCATATATAAAATCATACTTTGAACTCCTCTATATATAACACTCTCACCATTCATATTTCTTACGTATTTCTCACAATTCATATTTCTTATTTCAATATGGCTTCTCCTTTACTCATGCTTCCTTCTACTAATTATATCCCTCAAAATAGTGAATATGTTGAATGTGTGGGATCCTCTTACGGATGGCTAACTTACCTCGACAAACATACAAACCCCACCCTCGTTGATCCTTTCTCGGGAACTCGAATTCCCCTCCCTCCTTCAAACACCCTCCCAATGTTTGATTCAAACTTTCTTTCAAACACCCTCCCAATGTTTGATTCAAACTTTCTCTCTTCATCCCGTAAAATCCAAAAAGTTGTTCTATCTAGCAATCCATCCCACTCTCATGCGAAAAACTACTTTGTTGTAGTACTCTTTGGTTTTCAATCTCACACGAAAATTGCCTATTGTAGAGGCGGAGACGAAGAATGGAGCGGCCTTGAACGCGAAGGTAAGACCTATTACGATGTTGTTGTTGTATATTTATATATTTACATAATATAATATAGAGAGCTCTTTGTGAAAGGACACAACCTTTCGGTGAAGTTGCAACCTTTCAGTGAGTGAAAGATGCAACCCTTTGATAATGTGACTCTTTGGTGAAGTTGCAACCTTTCGGTGCAACTCTTGAGTATCTATAAATACTCAAGGGTGTGGAGAGTTGATGAAATGAATTGGGTAGTAGGAGTCTCTCTATATGTTAGGATTTGAGTCTTATATTATTTTTAATTAGTTTATTTATACACTTGTGATTTCTGCTTCTGAAATTCGATAGAGTGTAACTATCGAGTTTTCGTGGAATAGGTTTTGTATCCTGGAAGGTTAATTCCTTGTGAGAACCATTTACACCCGTGTGGGAGGAATTAATACCTTTAAAGATAGCATCGTTTTTCGGTGTGCCTAATCTATCATTAACTCCATTACCCACAATATACAACAGTTTTAAAGGTATTAAATTTCTGCAATGGAGTCAATGTTGGTAAAGGCACGACTGCATGATGATAAAAACCAGAAGGGCTAAACACGCTCAAATACAGGGAGTTTAATTCTAAAATTTTGTTAGAATCTAATTGAATTGTGTGATGTAATATTTATGTTGAGGAATTATGCCATCTCTATCCTGGATCATTTAATTTGATTAATTAACAACACACCAAGTGAATTTATGATGAAGAGAGAGGCTCTTCCATTGAGGTTCCAAGTCTCGCCATTAACGAAAGCAATGAGGTGATACAAATAGAAAAAAAATCCAAAAGAAATGGAGGAACGCCAAAGCAGTCGCTAGAAGGAAGGGCGCCGACAGTTGCAACGCGACCAATAGGAGAGATGTCTTCCTCATTTTGAAAAAGTAAGAATTGTGCTAAATCACGTCGATTCAGGGAATGTTTTGATCGAATGAGCGTGAGACTTGTGAATTGGAATGCGAAGTGGTGGAATTAGAAAATGTCGATTTGGTCAGCATTCCAATTCCATTCAAATTAAGCCTGAAAGGTATGAAACATGACGTTTCTTCGATCTTATTAGAATTTATTAAATAATTATTAAGCCTGATTATAAATTAGTTTGGTTTGGGCCATATCTAATAATTTGGTTCATTTAAAAAAAGAAGTGTGGCCATAGTGTAATAAATTGGGTCATTTGAGAAAACAAGTGTGGCCATAGTGTTTGAGATTGTGCCCATAGTTTAATAATATGTGAGAATAGTAATAAAATATTATTCCATAATAATGGTGTATTCTTGATTTTGCATATGGAACTAATTAAGGTTGGATTAGGATCAAGAATGATAATGATGATACACATTTGCTTGATAGTGCAAATTGTAATTTGAAATTCCTCCAAAAGGATATTAACTTGTATAATTCATTGAGGAATTTCATTTAAGAGTTAAAGGGTGGCGACGAAGGCCACTTTGCATTTAATTTTTATTTTAAATGTAAATTGTGTTATCTTTAGTAGAGTTCGAAGATATAATAATCATACTAAAAGTATATATGATGAAAGGTTGAAAGTATGATCAAAGAGAAGAAGGTCATACTTGAGTATCTCCCAACGAATTAAATGCTAGCAAATTCGTGAAGAGAATCTTTATCAGGAGATAAGATCAAAAGGTCGTAAGAGATATGGAGCTATTACCGATAAAATAAGATGTCTTGATTGAAACCCACTCCATCTTAAGGTACAAGTAGAAAATTGGCACCTTATGAATTGAGTTTGCAAAGGCAATTCAATATTAGACATCGGTGAAATGGAAACTGAGATACATTTCAAAGTGCACATAACGTGGAAATAGTGGGGGTAAGACTATTTCTATTTCGAAAGCTCTGTATCTGACCTGTGCACTTTCTATTACCACAACAAGTTAAGGTTGGATTCTAAAAAAAAATCCTTAATAGACTCGTAGCTCCGTGGAATGCGTTGTGGACATTCGTGATGAGTCTACCTATGCAAGTAGAGAAGTAAGAGGCCGCTTCTTAAGGATTATGTCGGTAAGATCCTAGAGTACTTGCGAGACCAGGATAAGCACAAGGCCCATTACGAATTGGTGCTGCCAAAATTTAAGAAGCAAGAAATCATACGTGACGAGAATATGATTCCATAGTGTTTCATGTTCAACCATAAGTTTAAGGCTTGGTCCACTTCATGGCTATTCGTTGTGTAAAGCAAGTGTGATTATTTTATTATTTATTATTTTTATTATATATTATATATATGTAAATAGTGGGGGATTGTTGTATATTTATATATTTACATAATATAATATAGAGAGCTCTTTGTGAAAGGACACAACCTTTTGGTGAAGTTGCAACCTTTCAGTGAGTGAAAGATGCAACCCTTTGATAATGTGACTCTTTGGTGAAGTTGCAACCTTTCGGTGCAACTCTTGAGTATCTATAAATACTCAAGGGTGTGGAGAGTTGATGAAATGAATTGGGTAGTAGGAGTCTCTCTATATGTTAGGGTTTGAGTCTTATATTATTTTTAATTAGTTTATTTATACACTTGTGATTTCTGCTTCTGAAATTCGATAGAGTGTAACTATCGAGTTTTCGTGGAATAGGTTTTGTATCCTGGAAGGTTAATTCCTTGTGAGAACCATTTACACCCGTGTGGGAGGAATTAATACCTTTAAAGATAGCATCGTTTTTCGGTGTGCCTAACCTATCATTAACTCCATTACCCACAATATACAACAGTTGTCATACATGAGACGACAAACACGGCCTTCGCATTGGGTCCACCGCTTTCCGTTGCATCATGGGACTTGAATGAAGTTGTTCCCGTGAAGAAGATGATCATCCAAGATTCTTGTCCAAAAATCTTGAAAAATAACCCAAATTTTCCACTAGATCTCTTTTCTTTCCAATGGTACTTGGCCTTGTCACAGCTTGGACAAATATATCTTGTTGTGAGGTACATAGGAGACTTCGTAAGGTACGATGGAAAGGTCGTGTACGAAGGGGACACTCTTACGGACGATGCTGCGGAGCCATTGGTGTGTCCTTACAAGACAATGTCGTTCCATGTCTTCAAACTCGATGTTGATCGAAGCGAGTGGATTAAAGTCGAAACTTTGAATAATTCGACCTTGTTTTTGGGTGGAAATCAGTCTACGTTGTTGTCAACACCGGAATTAGAAGTGAACGCAATTTACTTTACAGATGATTATTGGGAAAGAATAGATGAAGATTATACGTACGGAGGCCATGACATGGGGATTTACAAGCTTCAAGATGCTACACCCTTTTGGATAATTAAATCCACATGAATTACTATGTCTTTTAAGTCATTCTTTTATTTTAGGTTTCATACTATTAATATTTTGTATGATACGAGTGATTTTGTCAAGTATTTTCTTGATAAAAAACAAAAAACATGACAGCGTTGAATTTTGTGGAATTTATGAAATAGGGAGCCTAAAAAAATGGAGTAGTATTTTCTTAAAAACTTATATACTACTTCGTAAATTTTGATTATTCGGTGATTAACCAAAAACGAACCAATTTCAGTTCGACAATCTTCGATCTTTTACTAACAATCGGTTTCGGTTATGAATAATGAAAATTCAGTTATTTCAATTGGGTTTGCTAACAAAACCGACCAGTGTTCACCTCTACCTTTTCACCCCTATGATACATGTTCAAAATGTGGTTGGTTTAGTATTGTCACATTTATAATAGCTTTTGAAAAGATGTAAGAGTGAAAACTGCATTGAGAAAAAAACTAGGCGTCGACTACTAATTTCCAATTACTGCAACCTTGAATACATGAGAATGCAAAATTAGAGCGTGTTTGAGTTGACGATGGCAAAACGGAGATTAGGGACAGAAGCAAGCCTCCAATTGTCCCCTCCACTCCTCTTCTCTTGAACAACTCTCTCCACAAAATCATTCTCCATGTTTCCTAATGTAACAACTTGAAGATCACTCAAATGCTCCAGTCCTTGAGGCAAGTCTCTCAGCATCTTGCAATCCCACATGGCCCACTCTCGAACAAGCGGCATGCATCCCTTCTCCACCACCACCCATTTCAATCTTTTCATTTTTCCTACCCACAATTGTTTCAGCTTTGGGAATCCTCCGCTTTTGAAACTCAATCCCTCCACATGGGCATCGTGGATCCACAACCGTGCTAAGTTGGGCAAATCTTGAACCCCGTTTAGTGGATCCTCCTTCAATCTGCTCCATCCTAGATATAGTGTTGTCAGCCCATGCAAAGATGGTATCCATCGCGGTACTTTCTCCAGGCGCCCACATAGCACGAGAGTTCTCAAAAATGGCAAACCGGAACTAGATAGAGAATAGTCTAGGTCCAACTTTTCACCCTCTTCAGTTGAATAAATTCTCAGAGATCGAAGGCGGGTTAACTTGGAAATGGAAGAGCAAAGTTCCTTTCCATCTTCGCTTCTCACCTTTGCGACGCCTAATCTCCTCAGCTGAGTCAGCTTCCCTAACTCTGTCACCATTCTAATGCCATCAACTTCATCATCTACATCTATACAGCAAAGCTTTTGAAGGCATGGTAAACAACTACCTATGTTGTATGGTGCCTTAAAGCTTTGTATACAGTCAAACGAGACGTAGGACATAGTCTTGTACTTGTACACCAAAAGATGTCGAAGCCTGTGCAGCTTTAGTATTTCAACAGGCAGTTCAGTCACACTGGAATTCTTTAGATCTAGTGTCTCTAGATTCTGAAGATATTTTATAGACTTTGGAATGATTTTGATCAAAGTGTTCCTTAAGCATAGATACTTGAGATGATATAATTTGAAAATCGCATCTGGGATGGTCTCTAAAGGAGCTCCTCTCAAGTCTACAACTTTTAAAAGCCTGCATCTGTTGATCAACTCTTTGATTGGGCCATACACCAGATTTTCATCACATAACACCAGTAGAGAATGAAGGTACTCAAAGTCATTTCTTTCAATGGAGAAATCGACAAAATTCTGAATTGCAAGGCGTCGGATCTTTTTTGGCCACTCCATCTTCCTTCCATTCTGTATAGTTACCATATTTTGTGCCCTCGCCTTTGAAGTAATGTACTCTCGTAGTAGGTCGTGGATATGGAACGCCCTTGCTCTTCCATCGGCATTTTTCTCAGCCACTTGAATCAGACTTCTGCTTAGAAGTTCATTGAGAAAGTCCTCTGCTACTTCTTCCACGGTTCTATCTTGTCTTGACTGCACAAAACCTTCTGCTATCCACAATCGAACGATTTTCTCCTTCTCTAGCAAGCCCCATTCTGGAAAGATACTAAGGTACAACAAACAATACTTGAGATAATAAGGCAAGTCATTGTAACTGAGAGAGAGCAATTTCCATAATCTCTGGAGGCTACCACTTTCTAATTCATGATAAAGGCTCCGATTGAACAAATCCCATTCTTCCGCTCTATTGTTCTTTGTAGCTAAGAGCTCACCAATTAAAACAATTGCTAAGGGTAAACCTTCACATCTCTTTAAGATATTTTCAGCATATTCTCTGAGATAAGGAGGACATGGGTTTCTAGGAAAGGCCTTTTTGTAGAACAGCACCTCTGATTCTTCTGCAGGCATTGGCTCCAGATTATGTACATGATTGGTCTCCGAACAAGCAGCATTGCCTATGCTGTTAAAGCGTGTGGTGATGATGATGCAATCGTGGGCATTTCTTTTTGGAAGGGCGAATTTTATAACTTCCCATATAGATATGTCCCAAACATCATCGAGAACAATTATGTAGTCCTGTTCTATAAGGAACTCATAAATAAAATTCCTCATCTCGTCGATGGTCATGCACTCGAGTTCCTGTGGCGGTGATTCCTTGATTTCCCCTACTAGTTTCTTGATCATGTTTGACAAGAAATGTTTGGTATCTGTGTAGTCCGAAACAACAATCCAAACATGTCGATTAAAACGCTTATACACCAATTCATCATCATAGACCTTCTTAACAAGTGTGGTTTTACCCAAACCTGCCATTCCCACGACTGAAATTACTTCAAATACATTACTATCCACGGACCGAATCCACTCAAGAAGTTGCTCCTTTGATTTTTCAATCCCAACAACATCAGATACCTCCAAGAAGAGTGCATCAGAACGAGCATCATATAATGAGATAGCAGAGCTGGAGCTTCGATCCATGACAGTATACATTTCTCTGTACTTCAGCTGAATCTGGGAAACATTTTCCAGTCTACACTTGATGGCCTGGATTTCAGATGCGATTTTTCGCCGTGCATTCAAGTTGTTAATGGACATGTGGAACTTTTTGATGAATCCATTTGTGCCGTGATGGCTTCCAAATCGGAGCAGGTATTTGTCAAGAACATGTTGAACGTCATAAGAGATTTCTCGGAGTTGTGTAACCCATTCTTTGAGATTGGAGTTGGTTTCCTCATTTGCATCGGCAACTCTGAGGAAATCCATCATTTGGCCCAATTCATTTTGGATGTATTCGATCTCACGCTCAAGCCCTCGTAGCAGTTGTTGCTCGTCCCGGAGCACCACAGAAATATGGTTCAAGAGAAATGATACAGCACTCTCGGCCATCCCCTCGAATTTCTGTTTGATCACAACATAACTAAATCAATTCAAAATAATCTGACAACAAAAATTGCAGAAAGCTATGTAACATTATATGCAGATAAAATTGGGATCCGAACAAAGAGGCGAATTATTAGAAATTATAGACTCATGCCAGTTTTCATTTCAGTTCATCTTCAACTACACTTTCAAGCGAAAAAAATAAAAAAGACAGCAATGACCTAAAACGACCTCGTTTCGGAAGCACAAGAAGATGCAGAAGCTGATTGTTGTAAGGCAGAAAGCAAGAGTATAAGGAAGAGGATTAAGAAAGTAGGAAGCACCTTGGACTGGTGTTGGTGCACAATCAACGTTAATGGTGATTCCTTCACAAAGAATTAATGGCGCAAATGTAATTCCGATCTAATTCACAGCTTTAGCTACAACACCGAATTGAAGACCCACAATAAATACAATAATTGAGCTAAAAACCAATGCCACATTGTGAATGCAAGATAAGTCTTCTTAGCTACTGGATTATTCAAGTCTTCCTCTTTATATCTACAACCCTTTTTTATTACTTAAAAGATAAATTTATTACACCTTTTTATTCTTTGTAACTTTCCCTACTTTAACTAATCACTACAAGTTTTATACTCACTCCGTTCCACTGTAAGTTTCCCACACTTTCCTCATGTTCGTTTCCTATTCTATTTTTGACAAATTATTTTCTCTCTCTCAATTACATTACTTCTAATTTAGGCACCTAATAAGACATAGTTGCCCTTTACCAATTTAAATAATTTGAAATTAATAAATATTAAGTAGATTTACATCAAATCTTTTGAATTAATGTAGTTCCTCGTTATATGCGCTATTCCAGCACCTTCCAATTATTCAAATATTCCTAAAATTAAGCAATTCGAATTAATTGTTAATTATCCAAACAAATAAAGTTAAAAAATCTGTATTTTTTGATCCAGAAATAAGCGTGTCATAGAGTATACAATTCCTCATATGTTTTTTTTTTACGGGAATTCCTCATATGTTGAATATGCATATATATATGAAATAGATTATGAATTTTAATATGAACAGTGAAATGAATTTTGGTATGTAGAAATGGTTTATGAAGACATATGTTCATTTCAATATGAAGTTTAAAAAGGCATACATGACTGAATTTTTTGGTATGCATAAAATAACATGAAACAATGTGCACAGAGTGACATGCATATCAATATGCAAAATAGATGTGCACATTTGTAAATGACATATTCAAACAGCGGTTTGTTGTGATGTAGGGATTTCATACTTAATTCCGTTAATATCACTGAAAAGAATTGTTCAGAATAATAAGACGAAGACATAAAATGATAATGCCTACATCGGTATCCATGTTTCATATTGAAAGTTCATTTTGGTATGAAGTTGTAGGAGTAGTATATGCACCATTCAGATGCACTGCGAATAGCAATTGAATAATCAGTTTATCGAAATTCAAGCTGAAAAAGCTGATTGTAAACCAAACAACATGTGAATAAACAACTTTTTTATCCATAAACTGATAAAAATAGTCTTAGAAAGATAACAATAAGATATGAGACAAATTGATAAACCGAGAAGTATATCGGGACACACTATAATCCATTTCAATAAAATTAAGCTTGCCAAATACACTATAATCCATTTCAATAACTCACGATATGAAAGCCTGTGCATTTAACAAAATTGACCGTCGCCGCACAGATAGGCCGCCACGAAAAACAGATGGTGGGTTCGCAACCTCCATCTTTTCTTGCAACAAAGACGCAGAAAACAGCAGCAGGAACAACTATAAGAAGTACTGACAGAAAGACTGGTCTCACATCAGGTCCGAATATTAGCCTACCCCCAAAACAGAATTTCTACAAGAAATAGAAAGATCACCAATCTTGTAAAGAGCAATAAGACTTGTGCTTGGGGTAAGAACATCATAATCTCCTGGAAGGATAATATTTCTTTAACAGAATTAATATAGCATTCAAATGTTCAGTAATACATCAAAAGAAATAAATTCTAACTCTCAAAAACCTTTAAGCAAAACTATAATATCTTACTCCAATAATTGACGAAAAGTATACTTTACAGACAAACTAACAAGCTAATACTCCTTTCCACTTAATTTCAAATCACTGTGATCACCAGAAATCAAACCAGACAAGACTTTTACTCCTTTCTGACTTGAATTTTTCATTTTCTTAGAACAAAGCTGAGAAAAAAAAGCTTCAGAAAACATTGAAAATATCATTTGGTTGACAAAAACTTCCTACAGAAAGCATAAATTTGATCATATTTCACACCAATCCAAATCTCAGAATAAACTTTCAGAAATTATACTCTCCCCTAATTCAAGTACAAGATTAGTAAAATTGATCAGAGAAAGAACAAAAGCCTAAATTCAAAACCGTAATTGAAAATCTCAAACCTCAAATGCAATCACTAATCAATCTCAAACAACAGATAAATTAATCTCAATAAAAGCAGATAAAGTGAATCGAGGTTACATTACTACCCTCCCAAGCCTGGTATGCCCGCTCCCGATTTCGCATATCTGAGGTTGAACGGTCAAAAGTCGAAGGGGGTGACTCGTCGGCGATGGCCCCTGCACGCTCTTCCACGGCGCCGGCAACAGGGAAGCCTCATCTTCGTCTTCGTAGGTTTGCGGACGATGATGGGCGGCGGCCATGGAGCTTCGAGGGACGGCTTCTTAGAACGACGACCATGGGTTCGCGACCTCCATCTTCCTTGGCCCGCTCCCGATTTCGCAGATCTGAGCTTTGATTCACGTGTTATGCAACACTAAATAAACAACCGCAAGTATACGGCGTCTATTGTAGCGTGATAAGCACGAGGTCGATCCCACAAGGAGGCTAAGCGTAAAAGTGGTAGTTTGCTAGTCGAGTTCTAAGTAGACGTGATCGATAATTTGAGTGGTGTGAATTACTCTAAGATTACCTAACAATGTGTCACAAATAAGTAATAAAGAGCAAAGACGAAATCGATCAAATACCATATAAATCAAGAAAACGAAAGTGAAATGGATGTAACTCAAAGAAAGAAAGTGGGTTCCAAGGCAATTGTAGTATTTAGACGCCCGTTTATGAGAGTTATCTCGTTTAAATGGCCATTAAGGTTATCTCATATAGGGTGATCACACAAGAAGAATTAATTAATCTCTCGATCTAATTAACCAAAGGCGCAATGCAACATAGGCTCGTATCTCTACCTCACAAATGTTACACCACCTAAAATAGCTCCTAAGATCATTCAAATCCCTCTCCGATAATTAATCCTCTCTCGAGCTCATAATAATACCGGGTTGCATGCTTGCATACGATTAAATGGAATAAATCTCTCGATCTTACCCCAATTAACAATGGATCAAGCAAATCATCATGGCCACTAACAACATGCTTTAAAATGGATAATTAAACATGCAAATAAGAGATAAACACCAATTAAAGCAAGAAATTACTCATAAACATCAATCCAAATCTCTACAATGCCTTAGAACCACAAATTGTTTAAATTACAAAATACAAATGAAATAACTAAATAAAAAGAAAGGGAAATAGAAAGCTTAGTCTAGAATGTGGTAGGGAATGAAATTCCCAAGCTAATGCCTCCTTTCTTCCTTGATTTGATGAAGAATTGAGAGAGAAATGGCCAAAACACCTCCAAGTATGTGTAACTATGTGTGGATTGGGGGAGAATGTCTTGAATTTCAAGAAAGAGGGTTTATATAGTGTTTAGGTAGGGTTTGAATGGCAAAATTGCAAGTTGGTCCCTAAAAAATGGCCAAAATATGGAGATGGCACCGAAAATGGGTGTAGCACGGCCGTGCACGGAGCACGGTCGTGCCCTTGCTTGGCCAAAATGTCTCAGTCTCTAGGTGCACTTGCTCGAGCACAGTGCACGGTCGTGGCCTTGTTTTGGCTTGGAAATTGGCTCGGCCGAGCCATGAGCTCGGCCGTGCTCTTGCTCGACTTCATCCCTTCTCGTTTCGTGCATATCTTTCGCCTCAGGTGTCGGATTGACTCGATTCTTTTGGCTATTCCACTCCGTTTTTCGAGCCGGATCCAATGGTGCACTCCTCTTTCCGATCCAATCACTTGTGGTATGTGTTTTGCTCCCAAATTCCATCGTTTTACCTATAAAATCGACAAAACACTACCTTTCTCTCATTTTGGCTAAAACAATCATATTCAATGCATAAATCAATGAAATACACATCAAAATATGCTTAACATGTGCCTCTAAAACGTGTAAATTCCACCCGAATCAAACTCCCCCAAACTTAAAATGTTGTTTGTCCTCAAACAACTAAGCACTTGAAGCAATGAGGATGGAATGATCACAATGGAATATTCAATGCAAATCACACATGCAAAGTAAGATGTAATGATATCTCTTTCTCAAAGTGCATTTCTCAATGAAGGTTGTAGGCTCATTATTGCAATTCACACTCATGGATCAAAGAATGCACAAACATACAACACATTGTGAATGGGAAACATAATCCAAATGCTCAAGTCCTCTACTCACATGACAAAGTGTTTCTCTCAAACACACAAACAAATTGAGGATATTGATGCACTCATCAACCAAGTTATGCTATGCAATCACCATATGCTTGCCCAACTTCTACTTTCTACACATATCAAATGCTCAACAATGTGATCAATATGACTTAATCAAGGATGTAACATTGGCTCTTTGGTCAAGGTAGGGTAAATTTGGATGAAGTAACTCATAAACTAGTGGAGAGCGAGAGATAAAGACGCATAGACACATCTCAAAAACTTCTCAAGATAAAGTTACAATTGCGCGGATTGCAACTCAAAAACTCTAACTTCCACAATTTATTTGTTCTCTTTTAAGCACATTCTACACCACAAAACCATTGAACACTTTTTTTCTTTTCAAGCTTTTGGGGCTCTTTGTCCCTCTTTTCTTTTCCCTTGATTTTCTTTTGATCTTTCTCTTTTTCTTTCAACTTTTCCACTTTCTCCTTTCACCAAAGATATTCATTCAAGCATATGTTTTCCACTTTGTCTTTTGTCCCCCACTAGATGTAGGTATCAAAGGCTCAAAAAGGCTAAGTGGTTAACATTGTAGTTTGCCAAGAAAATGAGGAATTAAGCTCAAGGGGCTAACTACGGAAGATTACTTCGATTTTGGAAAATTTTGGCTAAGTGACTTTTTAGAACAAGATGGCCTATATCATATCACATCATCTCACACAATCATGCTTTCATACAAGAACTTATGCAAGTTCTAGAATTACTAGCAATAACCTAGTCCACTCTCAAATGAACTAAACCGGATTATATGTTCGATTTATGGCTCAATTCTCACCGGTTTATTCAATAGAACTCTCACATTCATCAAATGTTCCCAAACAACAACACATCATGCATCCATGCTATCAAAGCTCACAAATATGAACACAACATGATACCATATTCCAACATCAATCATGCATACATTCAAAGCAAATAGACATCACCACAACTACTCAACAATGGATTCCAATGATTATTCATGCTCACATTTCACCAAAGATCCACTACCCAACATGTGATCAAAACCAACTTAAACAATATAATCATGTAAAAGCCAAATGTGCGCCGGTGCAAAATGTGACACAAGTAGAATGACGAACCGGTGCAAGGGTAACAACTAGTAGAAAAATAAAAGAAAAATAACTCCCCCAAACTTAGAATTTTACTATGTATAAATTCTAAGTTTGGGGCTACAAGTTGTTACCTCCCTCCTTGCACATCCAATGCTTCTTCAAAGATCACCATTGCAACACTTGCTTCCCCTCTCCAAAATTGGTTTTGCTTCCTTCTCCATTCTTCAAGATGTGATGTCCATAGTGTTCTTCATCCATACCTACAAAATAAACCAAGCTATCAAAACTACTAAAGCAATAAAAACATGAAAGCAATAAAACCTTGGGTTGCCTCCCAAGAAGCGCTATTTTTAACGTCCTATGCCGGACGGTTCTTCCTTGAGGGGAATATCAAGTCACCCCCTTATCATCCTTGTTCTTGATTTGGGGGAGTTTTTTGAAGAAAACTCCCCCAAACTTGGCCTTCTTGCCCATCTTCAACTCATGCTCTTCCACTTGGGGGTCCTCTTTCACAACATTGACCTTCAAATCTTCTCCTAGCTCGGGTGATCATATGCCATGTCTAGACAAAAGTTCAAAAGAAAGTAAGAATCGCAAGTGGAATCAAAGTAAAACACACAAATATTTTTGGATTTTTGCAAATAAAGAAAGCAAGTAAAATGTCTAAACTAAAACTCTATTAACCTACACTCTAGAGCTTATAAAAACCTCCCCGGCAGCGGCGCCATAAACTTGATTCACGTGTTATGCAACACTAAATAAACAACCGCAAGTATACGGCGTCTATTGTAGCGTGATAAGCACGAGGTCGATCCCACAAGGAGGCTAAGCGTAAAAGTGGTAGTTTGCTAGTCGAGTTCTAAGTAGACGTGATCGATAATTTGAGTGGTGTGAATTACTCTAAGATTGCCTAACAATGTGTCACAAATAAGTAATAAAGAGCAAAGACGAAATCGATCAAATACCATATAAATCAAGAAAACGAAAGTGAAATGGATGTAACTCAAAGAAAGAAAGTGGGTTCCAAGGCAATTGTAGTATTTAGACGTCCGTTTATGAGAGTTATCTCGTTTAAATGGCCATTAAGGTTATCTCATATAGGGTGATCACACAAGAAGAATTAATTAATCTCTCGATCTAATTAACCAAAGGCGCAATGCAACATAGGCTCGTATCTCTACCTCACAAATGTTACACCACCTAAAATAGCTCCTAAGATCATTCAAATCCCTCTCCGATAATTAATCCTCTCTCGAGCTCATATTAATACCGGGTTGCATGCTTGCATACGATTAAATGGAATAAATCTCTCGATCTTACCCCAATTAACAATGGATCAAGCAAATCATCATGGCCACTAACAACATGCTTTACAATGGATAATTAAACATGCAAATAAGAGATAAACACCAATTAAAGCAAGAAATTACTCATAAACATCAATCCAAATCTCTACAATGCCTTAGAACCACAAATTGTTTAAATTACAAAATACAAATGAAATAACTAAATAAAAAGAAAGGGAAAGAGAAAGCTTAGTCTAGAATGTGGTAGGGAATGGAATTCCCAAGCTAATGCCTCCTTTCTTCCTTGATTTGATGAAGAATTGAGAGAGAAATGGCCAAAACACCTCCAAGTATGTGTAACTATGTGTGGATTGGGGGAGAATGTCTTGAATTTCAAGAAAGAGGGTTTATATAGTGTTTAGGTAGGGTTTGAATGGCAAAATTGCAAGTTGGTCCCTAAAAAATGGCCAAAATATGGAGATGGCACCGAAAATGGGTGTAGCACGGCCGTGCACGGAGCACGGTCGTGCCCTTGCTTGGCCAAAATGTCTCAGTCTCTAGGTGCACTTGCTCGAGCACAGTGCACGGTCGTGGCCTTGTTTTGGCTTGGAAATTGGCTCGGCCGAGCCATGAGCTCGGCCGTGCTCTTGCTCGACTTCATCCCTTCTCGTTTCGTGCATATCTTTCGCCTCGGGTGTCGGATTGACTCGATTCTTTTGGCTATTCCACTCCGTTTTTCGAGCCGGATCCAATGGTGCACTCCTCTTTCCGATCCAATCACTTTTGGTATGTGTTTTGCTCCCAAATTCCATCGTTTTACCTATAAAATCGACAAAACACTACCTTTCTCTCATTTTGGCTAAAACAATCATATTCAATGCATAAATCAATGAAATACACATCAAAATATGCTTCACATGTACCTCTAAAACGTGTAAATTCCACCCGAATCAAGCTTGAACGGTCAAGAGTCGATGGGGATGACTCGTCGGTGAACGGTGGCCATGGTTGGTTTCTGCAATGAGCGATTTGATGAAATGAATATTCAGATATCGATTTTGGAAGGTGAGGAATTTGTTGAATGTGCCCTATAATTTGGGAATTAATTGATAACAATTAATTATGATTTTAAATTTCGAATTACATTTCAAATATATAAATTAAAGGAGTATATGAATATTAAGGCATTTAAGGTTTTTTGACACTAATTTGACCTTATTAGGAAATTTTAAAAGTTGTAGTTTTTAGTTGCTTAAAACACTATAGAAATGACCTTATTAGTTAATAATCTCATCTATTATTTTATTATACTACATTTCATACTAATATACTCCCTCTGTCCCATAAGAATGTGCACACTTTCCATATATGATGTCTCATGCCAATTTACACACTATATAAAAGGAAATATTGTCATAACCCTCACTCTCAAAATATAAACATATTTACCTATATGTCATTACTTTTCACACCCAATCTACATTTTAATTTATCTTATTCATAAAAATTTACAAAACTACCCCTCAAAACATCAATCATTACACTTTTTCTTACACATTTATTAAAATGTGTGCCATCCGAGAGGTGCAAGTTCCTCTGGCACGGAGGGAGTATTATTTTCTCTCTCACCAATCACCATCACATCACTTATACTACATCTATTATTTTATTATATTCTTTAATCTAAACAACAAAAAGAAATGAAAAACTTACTTGGGGCGGAGGGAATATTATATTTTAATTTATGTGAAAAAACAAAAGTAGAGAATATTATTTTCATCATTATTATTATATACATGAGTATAATTTTTTTAATTGTGTGAGAAATGCAGATAAATCTACTCCCAAATTTCTCCAGTTAGGTTAGGTACACTGAAAATTGCCTTGGTAATTTCCGATAAATTGCAAAGAAAATGTGTTAGCGGTTCAATTGGGTGGGGGCGCCGCAAAGCAAGACAAATTTGCATCACTAGACGACTTGGAGTCCAATTCTTTTTGGGTTGACTATTTACACGTCCTTTTGCATTGAGAACAACCCCGATTGATGCACCCCAAAAATTTGTATGCACCCCTCAAATTGTCTTAACTTCTAAATATTCTTTTATTTCAAAAAATTATTTACTAAACATATTCCACCCCACCTCCAAAACTCTAATGTCTCTCTTTCCTCTTCTTTTACTCCTTCTCCATTTCATTTTTTCTTTCATCTGTCGTCGCCCCCATCCACACGCGGCCCCTCCCTCTCTTTCTCCCTTTTTTTCTACCTCCATCTAAGGCTGCGTCCTCCACCCCCTCCCCCACCCACTCGCTCGCCGCCAGTCGTTCCACCTTGATCCAAGACGGCCGCCGCCCTACCCTATCTTTGAATTTTAGATTTATAGTTTTTTTCTTTATTTTTTCTCTATTTTTCTCTGTTCTTCATTTTTTTCTATTTTTTTAAAAAAAATTCGATCATTTGTGGTCGATCATAAACACTCTCGTAGACAACAATTTTCTTTGTAAAAAATCACAAAACTCGCGGTCGATCACCATCTTCTCTGTCAAAAATTCAGATGCCACCATGTAGGTCTTTCCTCTACCCCGTGTCGCCATCGCGGCGCCGCCCACCACTCGACCGCCCATCTCCCTTCATTCTTGGGTCCATCGGCCGCCGCCTCCATTATCGGCCGCGGCCGCCTCTCCCTCCCTCCTCATTTTCGCGGCCTACTGCCCAGCCCAAGTAAGGTTTTAATTTTTATTTTATTTCAACAACTTTTGTCGACAATAGTTCATCTATTCGACACCAGTTTGTCGAAATTCTTTAGATTTTTGCGATTTCTGTAATTTTTTTTTTTTTTTTTTTTTGAGATTTCTGTAATTTTTGACATTTTTTTTAGGTGGTTGTGTTGGCTGCCGGAGTTGGGAGCGACAGTGACGATTAAAATTAGGGTTTTAAAGTGAAAGAAGAAATGTATTTATCAGGATCATTTTAATATAAGAGTAGTTTTAGTTTAGATATATTACATGATTATTAAATTAATAAATGGGGAGGTGTAATAGGTATATAGCCAGACCCCTTCTATATCAATTTCCTGTTTGTAATCTTTTAAAACTTGAATTTATGCAAGTACTAAATTTTGAACTCATTTATTTTATTTAAGTATTCCTAATAAAAATAAAGAGCCCCAATATATATGTATTCTTTCATTTCAATTGAAATATTGATAATGAGCTCTATAAATTTGTGAAGAATAATCTCTCTTCATTTCAATTTAAATTTTGGAATTTTCTTGTTTTTGCAAGAAAATTTTGTAATTGATAGTGCAGTTTGTATTTATATTCAAATATGTGATTTGACTAACTTGTATACTTCTCACATTCAAATTTTTATATGAAAAACATTAGATATCGATATGTGTGATTATGATCCAATTTTTTTAATAAGCCCGTCTAGGCCGAGATTCATCCATATAACTATATAAGGGGCTTAATTATAATCAATTTTCGCATTGGTCTGACTATATGCACCTCCATTTATGAGGGATGCGCACCCCTTTCAATTTATTAATTAAATAATAGTGTAAAAAATTTAAAATACTTTTTAAGTAAAATACCACTACTAAATACACCCATACTACTATCTACACTTCCCCTTTCAACATTTAAACACTACTTCCGTCGCCACCACCACTTTAGGCACCCAACATCATCCAAACAATTAAAAAAAAAACTCATAAATTAAAAAAAAATCTTCAAAATCTTTTTTTTTTTTTTTTATAATTTTCGACACACTAGGGTCGACCATATACACTCTCGTCGATAACAATTTGTCGACGAGATTGTATATGATCGACCAACTATTGTAAAAAAAAAAAAACCACAAATCTAAACAGCAACGTGCAGGGGTTGGGGGATTTGGGGGCTCGGGGTGAGCACGAGGGTTTTACACAGGAAAGGGGAGAAGGATTTAAAAAAAAAAAATCACAAAAAACGCAGCGCGAGGGTTTTCACGGGAATTGGGGGCTTGGGGTGGGCGGTGGCAAGGGGTGTGTGTGGGTGGGAAGGGGGTAGAAGGAAGAGTAAAAAAGCAGAAGAAAGGAAGAAAAAATAAACGCAGAAGAAGAAGAAAAAGACAGAGAGAAGGGAGAGGGAGGGTGGCAGCGACGTGGATGGTTGGAAATGAAAGCGATGAAATGTGTTAAGGTTTGAGGGGAATGTAGTTAGTAGAGGTATCTTATAGACAAAATGGTATTTAGAACAATTTAGAGGTGCATCTATCCTAAACAAATTTTTGGAGTGTGCATCCCTCCTAAATAGAGGTGCTTATAGTCAAACCCTTTTCGCATGGGATCTGGCCCAATATAGTTAGGGCCACAGTTATATACACATAAGGTTATTGAGGACGCCCACCGTGAAAACTAAAAAATATCATTTCCCTTCTTAAAGTCTAATTCATTTCATTAATTTATATTCTCAAATTCTGATACAGGACACCCACCCCCCTTTTCTTTAATTTTCTTCATCTTCACCATGCGTTTCTTTCGCCGCCCCTCTTCCCATTGTTCGCCGCCACGCCGACGTTACCGCTGAAGAAGGAGGACGACGACTCGACACAGCTGTTGGAGAAAGGCGTGGTCGACGCCGCCGTTGGAGAAGGGTGCGACCGACGTCGACGTCGCCGTCGCTACTGCCGCTGGAGAAGGGTGCAACCGACGCCGCTGGAGAAAGGCGCGGTCGCTGCCGCCCCTGTGTCTGTTCAAGTTAATGCTCGTCGCTGTCGTCGCATTCGTCTCCGTTTGAAGGCCCCTCCTGCCACCGCAGGTTCCATTTACATAAAAAAAACTAACATTGCATGTATTAGGGTTTTTACAGATCCAAAAATAATACTCCCTCCGTCCCATACTTGATGACCAAAACCAATTGGACACGAGTTTTACTGAATAAATTGTTTATTAGTATTGTGTAACATAAAGTGGTGGTAATAAAAACTTTTCAATTTTATAAATAGTACTCCCTCCGTCCCATACTTGAAGGCCACTGTTGTAATAAAGTAGATTGTTTAAAAGTGTTTTTACTATTTTAGGTAACGTGTCATCAAGTAAGGGACACCCAAAATGGTAAAATGGATCATTAAGTATGCATGAGACAGATGGAGTAATATAATGTACTCCCTCCGTCCGCCTATAAGCTTCCCGTTACTTTTTGGCACATAGATTAAGAAAAGTGATTAAATAATACATATATATAGTACAAGTGATGTGATTGGAAGAAGGAGAGAGATAGAGAGAAAAAGTAAGATATAAAGTGATGTGTAAGAAAAAGTATTTACCAAAAAGGGTATGGGAAGCTTATAGGCGGACGGACCAAAATGGTAAAATTGGAAGCTTATAGGCGGACGGAGGGAGTATAAGGGTTTTGGAATTTTATTTATTTATTTTCGAATTTTTTGCATTTGTTCGAAAAATTTGTTGTCGAATTCAGTTACTTTTTTCGAAATTTTTTTCTCGAAACTTAGTTTATTTCTCAAAAAAAAGATGTTCGATTTTTTTCTTCGAACATTTAATCTTTTTTCAGTTTTTTTTTTTCGAAAATTCAGGGGTGTATTCAATTGAGATTTTGTTGGATTTTTTTGGACTTTAAAAAGTCAGTGGATTTAGAAAATCCATAGACTTCATGTAGAGTTTGACTGACTTTTTTATTGATTTATATGGATTTTTATAGATTTGATAGGATTGTGAAATGTATTTTTTTATTGATTTACATAGATTTCCATAAACTCCGGCACTTAAATTATTCATGCAAACGTATATCAAACACACTTGTATATTAAAAAAAATTATCTAAATTATTTAAAAAAAATACCAAAAATATATTAATTCAAAAAATATATATATATATTATTCATCATTATTATTCTCATCTTCATTTCCATCACCATTATACCTTGGTCTCATTTCCCACATAGCAATAGCAATACTCGTTCTCCATGCATTATCTTCAGTTCTTTGTTGTAGCAATACTCGTTCTCCATGCATTATCTTCAGTTCTTTGTTGTAATTGTCTTTGAGAAAGCAATTTCAAATGTGGTGAATCTTGATCTTCTTCATATTCAACTGAAAATTCATAATATATTATAAAGATATATACAAATCTCGTTAATATTATATTCCAAATAAGAGTTGGTCTGCTATGGACTCGAGTGCATGTTGTGCACCCTAGTCCATGTTGCACTTTTCAGTTTACTGACTTACACTTTTTGGTAAATGGTGTTGCACTTTTCAATTAATAAACTGTATAATAATAGTTTTAATAATAATTGAAAAGTGCAACACCATTTACCAAAAAGTGTAAGTCAGTAAAACTGAAAAGTGTACATGGACTAGGGTGCACAACATGCACTCGAGTGCATACTAGACTTTACCTCCAAATAATAATCTTTGTACAATAATTAATACTATAAATTAGGTGGAGATCGAGAATATATAAATTAGTATATCAAATGGGTTGATACTATAAATTTTTAACGTGAGAACATAATTTTGAAATAATGGTGGACTGGTGGTGAAGCTCTCACTCTCCGCAATTTCTCCAATGGCATGAATGATGTGAACTCTATCTATTTATTTGAAGAATACTGGTTAATTCCTTTTTAATGGAAATAAAGGTTAAAGTAAATTAAAATCTCCAATGGCATGAATGATGTGAACTCTATTTATTTCTTTGAAGAATACTGATTAATTATTTTTTAATGGAAATAAAGGTTAAAGTAAATTAAAATTGATGATGAAGAAAAATGTGTAGGTTAGTAGTAGAACTTTTGTTAGAAGAACGACAATGTTTTTTTTTTTCCATCTTTTTAAAGTTTTCTAAGAGAATCCGTTGAAATCTCTGCTTATTAGTATTATAAGAGATTTTGGAGAGTGAAATTTATTTATATTTTTAGAGGAGAATCCATGAAAATCCATAGAGTATTGAAATCCAAAGACTATTGAATACCTAAAGATTTTTAAGACTTTTTAAAATCCGTATTGAATACCTCAAGATTTTGAAAGGCTTTTAAAAATCCGGATTGCATACCCCCAAATTTTAAAAGTCCAAAAAAATTCAACAGAATCTCAATTGAATACACCCCCTTAATCTCTTTTCAATTTTTTTCTTCGAACATTTAATCTCTTTTCAAAAAAAAAAATCGAAATATTTTTTATTGAAATCTTACACCTTTCACTAATGTTTGTGTTTCTTAAGTCTATGTTTACTTTTGATTTTAAAAATCTGGTTTTGAATTTCAAGATTCTAAACCATTTTACTTCGGGATTTAAAAATCGGTTTTTAAAATCCACTCAAAACCACCATATCAAACGTATTGATTTAACATAAAGTTATATCTATATAATATCACTTCAATCATTATAATCATTCTCGACAATAATATAATAATAATACAATAATATATAATAAATTCAATCATTACACAATCAACTAATCATTATAATCTCACCAAACAATAATATAATAATATAAACTCATTTAATTTTACAATTTGATTTGACATAAAGTTAAATCCTCCACTATTTCAAAACTCAAAAGAAACACTCATATTACTGGAATATTAATCAAGATTTTAAAAATCAGGATTTCAAAAACCCGATTTTTAAAACCACCCAAAGCCCAAAGTAAACCTAGCCTAAGAGTTTTTTGGTCTTCTTACAAAAAATAATTTCTGAAATTTTTTGTTTGTTAAGAGTTTTTTTTTTTCTGTAATTTTGTGTTTTTATGAAAAATGGTGTGGCCATCTAGTGGTTTTGATTGTTGGTGATTTTTTTTTTTTTAATATTATGGTGATGGTGGGACGATCCTAATGTAAAATGAAATGGGCGGGGTGTATTCATCTGCCAATTTTTTTTAAAAAATTTAATCAAAAAGTATATGACATTTCACTTATCTTGTAGTTGATTTTTATTTTTTTGTTAGGCGGGTGTTCTCAATAACCATGTGGATATGTAAAATCGTGGCCTATAGTTAGTTGTTAACAACTTTGACCCACAACATTTCTACAATGGGTACGGCTATTTGCACCTCCATCTGTGTTAAGAGTACTCCCTCGATTGATTCACCCCCAAAATTTGATTATGCTAGATGCATTGCCCCTCAAATAAAAAAATCTCCCTTCCCCCCAACCCCACCCCACCCCACCTTACCCTCGCCCAAGCCAGGTATATATATATTTTTTTAAAAATCAACAAATCACGATCGAATACATTTTCGTCGATAAATTGTTATTGACGAGAGTGTATTTTTTTGACCAACTATTGTCGAAAATATACAAAAAAAATTATATTTTTTTCGACAAATCAAGGTAAAAAATATACACTCTCAGCAACCACAATTTATCGGCGAAAGTGTATATTTTTTACTCTGATTTGTCGAAAATTATATAAAAAAAATCTGAAGTTTTTAAGTTTTTTTTATTCCTTTTATTTTGAGATTTTTATGAGATTTTGACACTGTTTAGATGAAGTTGGTGGTGGCGGCGGCGACGACCGAAAGTGGTGGTGATGGCGACTGCAATTAGAGTTAGAGTTTAAATGTTGAAAAAAAGTGTAGTAGTGGGGCCTGGTCCATTTAGTAGTGGTGTTTTACTTAAAATAATATTTTAAATTTTTTACATTAATAATAATTAAATTAATAAAGTTGGAAGGGGAGTGTCCTTAATAAAGACGGAGGTGTAAATAGCCGTACCCTTCTACAATTCTAAAGCCCCAAACCATATTACCCACGTCACGATATAAGGCCATTGTGTTGTTTGAAAAAAAAAAAAGTGGGGGTTAATATCCACCTACAACTACAAGTCTACAACATGCACTAATATGTTTCTTTTATCAATTTACAATCGCTTAATTTGTTTTATTCAATTACAACTTAGTACTATAGTATAAAATTAATTATCCGATTGCATCAATTTTGTGCAAGTACAATAGCAATTGGATAAAAAATTGTTGATCATGTTGCAAATTTTAAATGATCAATGATCAAGTACAAATTAAATTAAAAATTGATAAACATAACATAAACTCATCAGGGTTAATAGTAATTTGCAACTTGTACTTGACCATTTTGTCCGTTTGTAACTTCTACAAAAAAAAAAATATATATATATATATATATATATATATATATATATATATTCTGTTGCAATTTCTACTATACGAAATTGACGGAATACAATATTTTGATTGTAATCGTGTAATTTTATATAGTACATATTCAATCGAATAAAAAATTGTAGAAATAGAAAAAGAAAACCATATTACATGTTGTAAATAATTAATATTAACAGCTTTTCAAAATGCCTCTTTTATCTATTTAAATTAATTACACTATAAATAGAGTTGAGACCACCGAAAGTAGGATTACATCATATTGATATACACAAAATGGATATATATTATTAGAGCAACACATGCTGTTATCGTTCTGTTAGAAAATTGATGACTTTTTTCGATGGTTTTGCGGATTTCCGGAACATTTTAAATATTACAACTCACGTTAAATGACGTACGTGATATATATATTAACAATTATTACGAATTTTTAAGCTTTAAAAAGAAAAGAAAAATTGTCGCAACCTCTATCTCTACGTTGAAAACGTTGCTCATGACTTGCTGTCATATTAAAAAAGTTTCTTAATTTAACTTAAATATAGTATCAAATATCCCTTACAAGTTACAACTGACTAACTGAGTTATATAAACTGATCATAAAAAAACTATATGGGTTGAATTTTAAATAAAGTTGTATTTTATAATTTTAACACATTTTTTTAGTAATTTTTAAGTTGATACGTATAGTATCTTTTCAGAATCAACTTAAAATAATTCACTGAATCACATAAAAGAGTTTGAGAACACCCTAAAATCACTATTATATTGTTAAAAAAATATTAAACCGTTAATCAATCTTGTTTGCGAACATGCCAAAGAGATAGAATTTATTTTAGCCACTTTCGAAATTTATTAAAAGTCTATATTTTTAACCATTTGTAACTTATACACTTTACAAAAATAGAGAGCCATGTGCGAGATGGGACTTAATTTGCTTCAAAATATAATTTGAGCAGCGTCATAAGTTCACGAATCATACAAAATATAAAACCGTTTCATACATTTTTGTGTTACAAAAATCCATTTAGTATCTTGGGCCAGTCTCATAGTGTCTTCAAGGGCATTTTTGGTAAAGTAAGGAGTATATATATATTATGCTCATATTACTCATTCCGTCACATAATAAGTTTCATAGGTAGATGATATAGATCCTCTCAAAAAAGTAGAAAATATACATATTAAGAAAGTGTAATACAATAATTAGTAGAGTTTTGAAGAGTAATTTTGAAAACATTTATGTATAAAGTAAATGAAGAAATGAGTCAAGTTGTGTGTATACGTGGATAAAAGGTATTGACAGTAGGAATGATTCGAAGTTTATAAAAGAACTTTCTATTTTTAGTGTTGTATAAAAAGAGGGAATACAAATATTGTATCTTTTGTAATTAACATGCATTAAGAAACCAAAAGTCACGGGTTTTATAATATAATTTTGGAGTGTAAGTCAATAAAGTTATTCAGACGAGATAGGGAGTAATTTGCACTAAAAAACGTAGTAATAATTAATTGTGGATAGAAATGGTTTGGAAGGTTTCATTAATTAAAGGGGCATATGGGCCAGACTCCGGCCCGTTGAATATGAAGCTAAAACCACATATATATATACTGTAGTATTCTTTGAATATCCGTTCGATATAAGTTTCCTTTTTTTTTTTAATATTTTATTAAGGAATATGATAAAATAATTCATGAGTATGTAATGAAATATGATAAAATGTGATTAAAAGAAAAAAAATAATTTGTAAAATGAAAAATTTATTGGAAAACACAAAAAAGAAAAGTGGAAAACTTACTGTGGTTCCACGGAGAGTATAAGACTTAAAAGGTATCTCAGTCAACTAGCTACTAACTTATTCCGTGTCTCTTTTTTAAATATCCAGCTTCTTCTTTATCGTTTTTTGATCATGATCACTAAACTCCATGGAACCGCGTTTTTGCAGCTGCAAACTTTGACGATAACAATTTGAATTTTTTGACTATAAAACCACTACAAAATCCATCATCTTGCATGCCTTATCCTAAATACAACAAAATTACCTTTAATTAATTGGGTCATGGGGTTTTCAGTTAGAAATAGTAGTATGGTCATGATCAGTGTATTCGTAATAGCCCTTGTTTTTTGCAATGCAAATGCTCAGCTGACGCCCAGCTTCTATGCTACATCATGTCCTAATGTGGGAACTATTGTCCGAACTGCTATGAGAGAAGCCATTAACCGTGAACTCAGGATGGCCGCATCTATCCTCCGTTTGTTCTTCCACGACTGCTTCGTTAATGTAACTTATTTCTCTCCTCTTTCCTCTATTTCTATTTATTTAATTTACGAAAAGCATATTGGACATATATATAGCTGTTGTATATATATGGAACCGAGATTAGTGAGTTTCTTATGATCGAAGCCCACACCATCTGGCCAATTTCATATATGAATAATGATATGAAACTCGATGGTGGGTTAATTTCTTATATATGAAGCCCATCACCTAGCTTCATATATAGATCATTTGTACACTTTAGCGCATATATTCCTTTATATTTGGTGTATAATTTGATTTTGATGATCAGGGTTGCGATGGATCGATTCTGCTAGATGATACTGCGACGTTCATTGGAGAAAAGAATGCGTTTGCAAACCGGAATTCAGCAAGAGGGTATGAAGTGATAGACACCATTAAAACTCGGGTTGAAGCTGCTTGTAACGGCACTGTTTCTTGTGCCGACATTCTCGCCCTTGCTGCACGAGATGGAGTTGGTTTGGTTAGTATTATAATGTTAATTTCTATAGCCACAATTTTAATTTTATTCTAATGTGACGACTCAAAAATTCAATTGCATATGTACATTGAATTAATTTTTTTAAATTTTTTCTGCATGGAGAATATTTAATCTTATTATTATTATAACAAATGAAATTTAGATGGGAGGGAACACATGGGCAGTTCCACTAGGCAGAAGGGACGCTAGAACCGCAAGCCAGAGTGTCGCCAACTCAGATCTCCCGGGGCCCAACTCCGATCTCCCCGCCCTCATCTCGTCCTTCGCTGCGAAAGGCCTCACCGCCCGCGAAATGGTGGTGCTCTCCGGCTCCCACACCTTCGGCTTCGCCCAGTGCTCCTCCTTCCGCAGCCGCCTCTACAACGAAACCAACATTAACCCTACCTTCGCCGCCAACCGCCGCGGCGTCTGCCCCTCGTCCGGCGGCGACACCAACCTCGCCGCCCTCGACATTCAAACTCCTAACCGGTTCGACAACAATTACTTTGGTAACCTTGTCATCAACCGGGGGCTGCTTCACTCGGACCAGGTGCTGTTCAACAATGGATCGCAGGATTCGGTGGTTAGGTTTTTCAGTAATAATTTAGCTGCTTTTCAACAGGAATTTGCTGCTGCCATGGTCAAAATGGGAAACATAAGCCCACTTACGGGGACTAATGGAGAGATTAGAAGGAATTGTAGGGTTCCTAATTAAATTAATATGCATGTGTAATTGTGTACGTACGTTTTTAATTTCATCGATCTAAAAAAAGTTGATTGAATGAAATATTTAGGATGTTATAATATTCTACGAAATAAATAAATGATTAATGAGTGATTTAAAGTGGAAAAACAAATGTATACATCATGATGTTGTCTTTTAATTAATATATATAGTAGTATTTGTTTCTTGTTCGTTTTAAGTGTCAATTTGAATAGTGCGCCTTCTGTTTATTCATTTGTCTTCTTTTTCCTAATAAATCAATTATTCGAGTTTCACTTTACTAATTTTGGATGATGCGTGTCTTGGTTAATTTTCTTGATACGATTGTGGTATAAATATATATTACTATCTTTTATTAAATTTAAAAAAAAAAATCAATGTTTTTCATCATTCTATAATATCTAAAAAAGAAAAACAACATATTGGAGTATTATTTTTTAACTAGAAATTAGGAATGTTAATCAGCCGATAATTTTGCTAGGCCAAAGTCTTGTATGTACTTGAGTAGACTTTTACTAGTCAAATGTTGACCGTTGACCACCGTTGACCGGTCAACGGTCAAACTTTGACTTTTTTTTTTTAAATTTTTTTTTTTTGGTTTTTTTATCGATTTTTTTTTTCGATTTTTTTTTTTTTGAAAAAGTGTATATTATTATGACTAAAAAGTGTATCTTTGTTTTTTTTTAATGAAAAGTGTATGTTACTATATTGAAAAGTGCAACATTGTTTTTAATGAAAAGTGTATGTTATTATAACTGAAAAGTGTATGATATTATAAATGAAAAATGTAAGTTATATATTAATGAAAAGTGTATATTATTATAACTATAAAGTGTATGATCTATTAATGAAAAGTGTTTTTATTTAATGAAAATTGTATGTTATTATAACTGCAAAGTGTATGATCTATTAATGAAAAGTGTATGTTATTATAACTAAAAAGTGTATGTTCTATTAATGAAAAGTGTAAGTTATAATATTAATGAAAAGTGTATGGTATTATAATTGAAAAGTGTATGATATTATAATTGAAAAGTGTATGATATTATAACTAAAAAGTGTATGCTAATGATACACCTTTTGTTTATTTGTACTTGCACTTTCATAATCTAGAAAAACTGGTGCAAATTTTTTTTAAAAAAAATATTATTAATTTTACACGTTTTATTATTTTTTACTTGCACTTTTATTACTATTAATTATATTATTAGTAAGTGCAATTAATGATATTACTAGTACTTGCACTTTTTTTATAATGTATAAAAAATAAAAAACGGTTGCTATTGTTTTTACAAATTTTATTATTTATTAATTTATAATGTATAAATATAAAAAAAACTGTTGTTAGTGAATGTTAAAACTGTTAAAATAAAATAACAAAAATTTTTAGAAGTTATTTATTAATTTATAATGTATAAATATAAAAAAAAAACTGTTGCTAGTGAATGTTAAAACTGTTAAAATAAAATAACGAAAATTTTTAGAAGTGTGAATCGAACCTGTTTTTTTTACAAATTTTATTATTTATTAATTTATATTAAAACTGTTAAAATAAAATAACAGAAGTGGGAATCGAACCGTTGTTAAGGAAATCCTAGGACAACCATTAGACTACAATGAGTTTTGTTGAATATTTTATTATTTATCATATATATAATATATATTTCCTATATAGATGGACTCAAGTACACCGTGTACTTGAGTACACAGCAGCCCTACCCTTTTGCTAGTTAAGTGGGTCGTTTTGTAATATAATTAGGTGCACTGGTCCAGGTCCACTATAAAACTGATCCAATCATACATTCTACAGTCATGTTTCTAAGTTGCTATTTTGTATTGAAATCTAAGTATGGGTCCAACACTTCTTTTTTTTCCTTTTAATTTATTGGTTATAGCCTATAGGTTTTCAAATATATCTAAGAGGAATTAAGCGGTCAACAGTAGCGGTCAACTGGGTTGACTAGGTGTCTATCCCGCTATCACTTAGTATCATGAGGTCGTAGGTGCAAGAATTGTCGTAAGTCACTAGCTACTTTTTTTTCGGAAAAAATAAAAGATTTGATTAAAAGAACTAGGAAATGCCAACATGAGGTAGTACATGCAAGAATTGTAATTGTCACCACTTGACAATAGCTCATACTCCCTCTATCCATCAAAAGTGTGCTCACTTTTTTTTATACATATTTTTTAAAAAATCATATTTTATTTATAAAGAATATATTTAGAATAACGAGTAAAAAATATATTTGGTAAATACTCAATCTTGTTATTAAAGTAAAAAAAATATTCAAAAGTGAACTATTTAAATAGAATAAACGTATTTTTTGTGGACCTAAAAAAACAAGTGAGCACACTTTTGGTGAATGGAGGGAGTATCATAGTAGGGCTTCATCGATATATAATGCTTCTCACAAGTCACAACTCCATCCAACCAGGTCAGACCTTGAACCAGCTAGCTAGGTCGAACCTCCACGGTCCGATCCAGTGCACAACCTATTTTGTCGGTCGACACATAATTAGAGAACAATGTAGGGCGCGCATGAAGAAAACATGTCAAAAAAAAGTAAGTGTCCGAGAAGTCAACGACCGACCCACCGATGGAAGAAAAATGTGTAATGTGTAGACCTAGCGCATGAACTCGGCTCTTGATCAAATTTGAAAGCAATTTAGGCTCCATTCGGATGGACGAATTTGATCTATGCATTTTAAATCCATTATTCCACTACAAGAAAACTGGTTTTTAGTGACAAAATCCTCTCATTATTGCTTTTCTAGCTAAAAAGTCTATAGTGACAGTAAATTGAGAATTAATAACAGGACCTGTCATTAAAAAAAATTAGTTAGAGAAGCTATAATGACAGAATTTCTGTCACTAAAAATCAATTTTTTTGTAGTGTTCAAATCCACTCCACTTGTTTGAATTATGAATGGATTTCAAGTACTTAGATTTTTGTCCACACATTTTTTAGTTAAAATTGAGGCTCCATTTGGATGAAGGGATTTGATCTATGGATTTCAAATCCACCATCCAAATTCACTTCACTTGTTTGGATTAAAAAGTAAATGAATGGATTTAAAATTCTAAGCATATTTTTTTAGTTAAAATTGAGAGGATTTTAAATTCTCACCAAAACCATGTCATTTAAAATCCATCTATTTGTAAAACCTTTCATTTGAAATACCTTCTCAAATCAAATCCTTCCATCCAAACACAACCTGAGAGAATTTCAAATACTCACTAAAACCATGTCATTTGAAATTCATGCATTTTTAACTCCATTCATTTGAAATGACTCCTCAAATCAAATCCCCACACCCAAACACAACCTTAGGCTTCCAATTCGGCTTTTGAAAATTGAGAAAATGGGTTGCAATATTTCTGTTTCTTAGGTTTAAAAACTGTTTGAGGCTCTATTTGGATGGAGATATTTGATCTATGGATTTTAAATCCACAATTCAAATCCATTACACTTATTTAGATTATGAATGGATCTCAAATACTTAGATTTGTGTCCACACACTTTTTAGTTAAAATTGATAGGATTTTAAATCCTCACTAAAACCGTGTCATTTGAAATCCATGTATTTTTAAATACATTCATTTGAAATGTCTGCTCAAATCAAATCTCACTATCCAAACACCACCTGAAATTAAAATTAAGTCATCAATTTCATTTTTCCCTTATCGATCTTGCTTCTATCTTAATTAAAAATTAAATCACTAAATCTAATTTAAATCCATCCTTAAATACTAGTACTAGTAATTTTGAATCTCTCGTCTCCTACGTTGCATCTCACCTATTCGTATTTCATCTTTTCTAGTTTTTTTATTAATCTGTCTTTTCAAATTCTTTTCCTATCTCAATTTGATTTTTTTTATCTCTTTCTCCAAAAAAAATTCTATCTCCTCTCGATCTCCTCTTCTACTATTTAATTATTGTTCTTCTGTTCTCCATGTATTTCTCCATTATTTGATATCTTCTATTCTGAGTATGTGGAGACTAGTGTTGTTCGATTCTGAGAATTCATTTGAAAATAAGGTTGTGTTTGGATTGGGGAATTTGATTTGAGGGGTATTTCAAATGAAAGAATTTAAAAATAGATGGATTTCAAATGACATGGTTTTAGTGAGGATTCTCTCAATTTTAACTAAAAAGTGTTTGTTTAAAAATCTAAGGATTTGAAATCCATTCAAAATCCAAACAAGTGGAGTGGATTTGGATGATGGATTTAAAATCCATAGATCAAATACCTCCATCCAAATGGAGCCTAATTGAATTGTAAATGATACCAAGATTTGGAAAAAAAATATATGATGAAACTGAACTTTTGAGAATAAGAGAGTTGTAAATGAAATCAAAATCTGCAAAAAAGAGATGAAAACCGAACTTTTAAGAATAAAAGAGTTGTAAATGAAACCAAAATGTACAAAAAAGAGATCATGAAAACTGGACTTTTGAGAATTCTGTTTTTGCTGAAGTAAATGCAGCTAATAAAACTGTTGTCATAAGTATTAATATAACATCGGTTTTGAAGGAATAAGATCGGTTAAAAATCGTTGTTGTAAATCCAAACAACAACGGTTCAGAACCGTTGTCATAGATATTGTAAAGGGTTAAAACTGAGCACATACAACATCGATTTTAAAGGAATAGGTTATTCCCGACGGTTAATAACCACTATTAATTGTATATACATACGACAACTGTTAATAAATGTTGTCTATCGACGCCTCAATCTGTTTTTTATAACACTTGGTACCACAATGGTTGCTGATACCAAAATAAAATCAATACAAAGTTAAAATATGATATTCAAAAACTAAAAATATTTTGTAAGAACACTTAGTTTTTTGGGTCACGGCCAAAAATATCCTCCTAGAAGGTAGAAAAAATATGTTACTACATGTATAGCAAAAAATATGTCATGCTATAAGGCCAAAATATATTTCTACAAAATCAAAAATATATTACCAATCAACTTGTTGTATCACTTTCGTACACGAGCCAACTTACAAGTAAGTAAGTAACTTACATGATTGCTCTCAAAATCAACTAACTAATTATGTCACGAGTTCGAAAACTTTTCTAAGACAGCTAATTATATCACTTTTTATTCAGTTAATTTTCTAAGACACGAGTTCCATCCATGTAATGTCATGTCAAATTGTCAATTCGATCTCCCAAATCCAACACGAACTAGCTAGATATTTATATATGCTTCATATTTGATATAAAAATATCGGTCATTTCAATGTAAAACTTGCGTAGTTAAGCTACGTTAATTAGCTTTTGCTCTGTAATAAAACTATTGTAAAACTTGCGTAGTTAAACTATTGGAGAAAAAAATTATTTACGTCCCGTAACTTTTACTTTTTTTGAAAAATATCCCAAAATAGTTAAAATTTTAATTTACGTCCCATAACTTTTTCAAGTGCTTAATTTACGTCTAATTTTTACTAGAAATCCCTAAATTTATGTTAATGGAACGTAAATTGAGCAATTAAAGAAGTTATGAGACATAAATTAAAATTTTAATTAAAATGGAACGTTATGCGAAAAAGATAAAAATATTCAACAAATGTGTACAATTCACTATAAAATTAATGTAGTATTATACCATCAAATAAAAAAATAATTCATAAATTCACAAATTAATTAATTATTATAAAAATCAATTAACTTACCTAATTCATTATTAGGAAAATTATTAACTTACATAATTAGAAAAAAATTATAATTACAATATAAGTATTATAAAATAAATTATGAATATTAATTAAAATACTAAATAATATTTTAAAATATATGAAAATAAATTTAGAATAATATTTAAATAAGTAAATAATTTTTCATAATATCAAAAAAATTATAATATCAAAAAAAATTAAAAAATCAATTAACATATTCAAATAAATATAAATTTTATCTTTAAAATAATAAAAAGCCCAAATAATTTTTTTTTATTAAAATGGTCAAAAACTCTTATTAAAACTTAACAATTATTTTAATATTTTAAATAAATACAAAAATTCATAAATATTTAAAATTTCCAAATAAATCAAAAAATATTCAAATATATCCAAAATTCTCACCCCTTACCCACGGTAATTGAAAGATGATGATGAACAATATATTTTTTAACAATTTGTTATTTTTTTTTTCATTTTTATTATATAATTTTTAATTTGATATTAGTTCGTACAAAAATATATGGGCCTACTTTGTGTAATACTTAGATTAATTTTTATATTTATTTGATTACTTTAAAATAAATAATTTTATAATACTTATATTGTAATTATAATTTTTTTCTAATTAAGTAAGTTAATAATTTTTATAATAATAAATTAGGTAAGTTAATTGATTTTTATAATAATTAATTATTTATGAATAAATAAATTGTTTTTTTATATTAAAATAAGTTAATTTATGAATAGATGAATTATTTTTTTATTTGATTGTATAAAATAAACTACATTAATTTTATAGTGAATTGTACACATTTGTTGAATATTTTTATCTTTTTCGCATAACGTCCAATTTTAATTAAAAATTTAATTTACGTCTCATAACTTCTTCAATTGCTCAATTTACGTCCTATATACATTTGGGGATTTTTAGCGAAAATTGAATGTAAATTAAGCAATTGAAAAAATTATGGGACGTAAATTAAAATTTTAACTTTTTTGAGACATTTTTTAAAAAAGGTAAAAGTATGGGACGTAAATCATTTTTTTCTCTAAACTATTGTTAAATATGTGTGAGCAATGATAAACGTGTTTTCCGTTGTAAGTTGTAACCACTAACCAGTACAAAATGGTTGGTAATTAACTTTTTAATTTGATTTTAATTATCTCCAAAAAATTTATAATTTTTTTTTTCAATAGGTCTGAATGTTGTAAGGGGTGTTTGACTCAAGTTGTAAAATTTCCTGTGCTCGCGTCTGTGATATGATATGATGGGTAAAATAAGATTTTCAAGAAGTACGGAGGATAAGATAAAGTGGGATAGCTCAAGTGGTTAGAGCACCACTTCCTAGGAGGTTAGGCCTTAGGTCCTGGGTTCGAGTAATTGGAGGAGAAAAAAAAAAAAAAAAGTACGGAGGATAATAAGTTAATTTTACATAGTATTAAATTTTAGTTCAAAACAATTTTGTACAATCACTTTTTAGTACTTCATTCTTCTCATAATAATTTACACATTTTTTTTTTTTTTAATATCCACAGTTTTACATAAAATATAGAGAAGATATAGATGACATATTTTTGTGCACGATTGATTTTATTGATATGACCATGTATATATATATATATATATATATACAATTTTTCTTGTACAACTATTAATAAATCAAATCTTATAAGGAAAATTGATTTTTTTTTCAACAATTGTTGATCGAACATATACACCCTCGTCTACAACAATTTATATGATTATTAAATTAATAAATGAGGAGGGTGAGTATACTTAACAAAGATGGAGGGGTATATAGCTAGACCCCTATTTAAATTCGAACATTTTTGGCCCGAATTGGTTAGCCCAGTTCGCCAGTCCGATTTTTTTTTTTTTTTTTTGCGCAGGTTGTATACCCCTCCTGCTTTGTTAAGTATACTTCCCATTCCCATTTATTAATTTAATAATAATGTAAAATATCAAATTGACCCTTTAATACAAATTCATTGGATAGATACACCTTCTTTCAAATTGAAAACATAACCCTAATTTCTATTTTTGCAACAGCCGCCGCCTTCTCCAACAAAACCGAAACTAAAATCAGTGTTGATCTAATGAATATTTTCGGCAGAAATCTAAAAAAAATTACAGAAATCACCAAAAAAAAAGAGATATATTTTCGATCGACACTGATTTTTTGACCATAAGTTATATGGTCAATAATAATGTGTCGACGAGGGCGGCGGCGACGGGTGGGCGACTTTGATGGTGGGAGAAAGAAGGGTTGGAAGATGTGGGGGGAAAAAGAAGACATGAGGGAAAAATTAGGGTTTAGGGACTTAATTGAGAGAGTGTATGTATAATTTGATTTAAATTGTAAAGGGACATATTAGGTATTTTAGGAGAGTTCATCTAGCATAATACGGTGGTTCATGTATCGGGGGTGTATATTTAACAAGTATAGAGGGGTATATAGCCTGGGCCTTTTTTTATGTATAGAATACTGATTATTGTAGGCTGCAACCATGGCCCATGCATTGGAAATCTATATATATAATAACAGGATAGTCTGACCAAAGTCAATTCCCGCTCAAATTTCTGTGGGCCCAACTGTTCTTTTTTAGTTTTTTTTAAAGCTGAGGGCCCATCTGTTCTAATTATTGTCTGTGGGCCCAATTAAACTGAAGCAAATGACCCAACAATTATAATTCTAGATTTGTTATAAATTTTAGGTTATATCACTTCTGAAGACATTCTTTATTCGCGTCATTAACATATTCAAAATATACAATTTATTTTTTTGAGTATTTTAGATTTTAAAAAAATAAATATTTTAGTGACATTCTATTTATGAGTATTATTGTTTGAAAGTATATGGTTTAACATTGTTTAATTAATTATCTGACTTACATCTATTTTATTTAATTACATTTATTAAAATTTTAATTTATTGTAAATACCTATAAATCTTATAGTAATATGTACACACATATAAATTCTATAATATAAAGTTAAATTACAATCTACTTAAATTTTAAAACAAACCCATATGATTATAACTATTAGAATTTTAATTATTAAAAAAATATTTGTAATTACACATACACCTATAGATTTTAATTATTAAAAAAAATATTTGTAATTACTTTATGTATATTTGATTATTTGAATATTTATTTGTACATATATTTTTGTTTCCCAAGATAATATATAGATTTTAATTATAAGTTAAAATTTGTATAAGATAGTTTCATAAATCTTATTTCGTAAATTTGAATTTTGATTAATTACTTTGTTTCGTTAGAAGTTTTCATCTTTTCATTTAGACGTCTCACATAAAGTTTCTCATTTCATTTTTTTAATACATTGTGTCCCACCTCTTTTACTCTTAATTCTTCTACACTCCATTTCATTTTCTCTCTTCAATCATATCAATTTTACTACACCTCATTTTATATTAATGTTCTTCAAATTCTGTGATAATTAAACGTTAGACGGATGGAGTAATATTCTATCAATAATTATAAGTGAAAATAGATTAAAAAAGATGTAACTGAAGCTTTATTCACATGAAATCAATGATATGGTCTCACATAGTATTATTTTTCTTTAAATTTTATGAAATTTCGCCATTGAAAGTTTTAAATCACACTAATTAAAGTAATATTTTATAAATAATCAATTGAAATTTATTAATAATTAATCCGTGCAACGCACGGGAGAATTACTAGTAAAATTTAAATGACCACGGTTCCCCATCCCCCACCCCGCTGTGTTAACTCCCCTAAAATTTAAAAAAAAAAAAAAAATTATACCTAAAAGACAATATTACCTTTACAATAGTAATTCTCTCAATTTTAATTAATTATTTATAGAATACATTCGTGTAATTTAAAATTTTCAATACTTGAATTGTACATAATTTAAAGAACAATAATATTATGTGAAATCATATCATTGATTTCATCTTGTGAATAAAGCTTCAATTACATTTTTAAAAATCTATTTTCACTTATAATTATTGACCATCCGTCTAATTATCACAGAATTTGAAAAACATTAATATAAAATGGGGTGTAGTAAAATTGATATGATTGAAGAGATTGAATAAAATGAAGTGTAGAATAATTTAAGAGTAAAAGAGGTAGAGTCGCAGTGTATGCACAAATAAAATGAGAATTTTTTTTGTGAGACATCTAAATGAAAAGATGGAAGCTTTTGATAAAATAAGGTAATTAATTAAAATTCAATTTTACGAAATAGATTCATGAAACTATCTCATACAAATTTTAACTTATAATTAAAATCTATATATAATATTGGGAAACAAAAGTATATGTACAAATATACATAAATTAATTACAAATGTTTTTCAATAATTAAAATTTATAGGGGTATACTTAATTACAAATGTTTTTTATATAAATTAATTACAAATGTTTTTCAATAATTAAAATTTATAGGGGTATACTTAATTACAAATGTTTTTTATATAATATTTAATTTGTAACTGGAATGCGAATAGAATAAAAAAAAAATTTAAAGAGTGATATAATCCAAGAACTTATAAAATAGACATTTTGCTTAAAATAAAATAAAAAAGTTACACAGCAATTTGGGTCAACTTTGTTGTTTATATATATATATATATATATATATATATATATATTAATTTACAAAAAAATAAAATAATAAACTTTAATTTAAACATTAACAGTCAACACCGAGTTACTACCGACTCCATATTTTGAGTTTTTTTTTTTTTTTTAAAAACAAGATTTTAGAAGAAGAAAATCTGAAAAATTAGCAAATTTTCGAAAATAATTTATAGAAAGAGAGAATTAAAAAAAAAAAAAAAAAAAGAACACATATCTTTAGTATTAATGGATCTTCAATCACATATAGTCAAATTCAAGAGAAATTAAAAAGGGGAAAACCTAAATCTTCTATTATCAAAGATTCAATAACAAAACCACCAAACAATATACAAAATAAAAAATGGAAGAAAAAAAAAACTTCGGCTGGCGAGACTTGGGCGAGCGGGCGACGGCGGCCACGATGCAAATGACCTTGGGCAGCGAGGGTGTGTCGCCGCTGCGTTTGTGTGACGTGCGGCAGAGGGAGGGACTGGGAGTGGGAGGAGGAAAAATGAGTAAGATTAGAGGTTTATGAATTATGATGGAGGGTAGGGTTGAAAAATTGGAGGGTGTGAACTCAGCTTATCGTGGGTGAACTCACCTCGGGATGAAATCAAGCATTTAACCGTGGCCTATTGAAATTTGGGCGCGGTTATACACACACCAACCTATTGAGTACACCACCGAACATTTTTTTGATTCTAAAGGACATGTGAAATATCACATATATCCCTCGTGTGAAAAAAAAAAACGAAGATGAGTACACCCAAACTCATTTCACACCAGAATCATACATTCATTCGCCATAAACCCTAAATCCATTCATCCCCACCACCATCAAAAGATTCATAACATTCAAGTTGTTCAAAAAAAAAAAAGATTAAATGTTCGAAAAAAAACATGAAACATAGATTACATGTTCGAAAAATTTTACTGAACAAACTAAAGGTGTTCGAAAAAATTTCTTGAACAAATTTCATTTGTATGAAAAAAAAGATCGGACATCGTGTTTGAATTTTTTTCATGAACCAAACTCAAGTTATTCGAAATTTTTTCCAAAACAAACACAAATTGTTCGAAATTTATTCCGAAACAAACACACTGTGTTCGAAAATAATTTACTCTTACCTGTGTAGCGGCGGCATCGCGGCGAGGGGAGGGGCATGACGGCTGCGGCAAAGGGGAGAGGGCAGCCGCGTCTGTGGGGAGAAGTGAGGGCGGCGGCCGCGTCTGTGGAGTGAAGGGAGGGCAGCGGCCGCGTCTGTGGGGAGAAGGGAGGGCGGCGGCCGCGACTATGGGGAGAAGGGAGGGCGACCGCCGCGACTGTGGTGAGGAGGGGCGGAGGCCTCGCCTGGGAGGGGAAGGGGAATGGGTAGGTGACGGGTTGCAGGAGGGTGGCGGCCGCTGGAGGAAGGAGGAGTTGGGCGGCGATCGCGCTTGAGAGGGAGGAGGGAATGGGTGGGCAGCGGCCGCGCCTGAGAGGGAGCAAGGAGGCGGGCGGCACTGGAGATGTGGGCTAGGGCAGCCGACGCGGGCGGCAATGTGGACACGGAGAGTGTGGAAGAGGGAGGTGGGTGTACTGAATTTGAATTGAAGATATGGAATGAATATAAGAATTAGGGTTTTATGAAGCTAAGGGGGTATTTTGGGGTTTTCATGGTGGGTGTCCTTATCTTAGAGTGTGTGGACTCATCTAGTGGGTGTCCTCAATAGGTTGGTGTGTGTATAACCGCGCCCATTAAAATTTAAGAGATCGATGGCCCAATGTCTTTAAGCCCATTACTTACTTAATTCAGTCGGCCATTAAGTTACTTTCGCCAGCACTTCAAGATTGGTTTGCACATGCCACATATGTCATATGTGACTTTTAATATTATTTTTTAAAAATGTTGTTATTTCGTTATTGTTCGTTTAGCCTTGACCCACTAAATTAGATTTAGAACCCAACTTTTGTTGGATCGTTTGGAGTGAATCGGATAAAGTTGTTGCCTATATCGATAAACATCTCTATATATGTATCCCCCGGCCAGGCCCAGCCTTCCTCCAATGAACGCATTCTGACCAGTACGTTTTGTGGTTTCTTTCACTAATTCATAGGGCATCATGGAATTAATATTGACATTAGTTTGCAAGTCTCAATCACACTTAATGTCTTTAAATATACTCCACCCACCAACCAAAAGAAACATATATAAAATTTGACCTATATATATAAGAATCATTGTTATATTATGAAATACTATGTATTTACGTGGGGGAAAACGTTAAGATAGAATTAATAAAAAGAATCAATTAATGTAAGATTAGTCTAATCATGAAGTTTGAACTAATTAACTAAAACCACCAACCGTACGTACATTCAAATGTGCATGATGAGGTATTTTAAGAAAATTATTGATGTTAATTAATTAATCATAAACATTAGGTGAAAAATAAAGGATTCCATAAATGCTCTCGCAGAAGATAATGTGTGTGCAGCATGTGATTGGAACAGATTCAGCTCATCCCATTCCCTTTATAAATTATCTGTCTCTTGCATGCTTTTAATTCCAACATATTTTCTGACATGATCAAATTTAGATAAAATCTGTTTCCTGTTCCTGCAGTATATTAGTATTAGTACTAGTTGTTGTTCACTTAATTGAGTGGAAGTGAATATGAATTTAGAAATAGGCGGAGGTGGAAAGAAGGCGGCGGCGGAGGGAGAAAATGTGAAATTCACGTGTAGAATTTGTCACTTTGGAAACAAGAATATAATTCCACTTGGTTGTGATTGCAAAGGAGAGTTGGGTTCTTGTCATCGTCGTTGTGCTGACCTCTGGTTTACCCACTACAAAGGAGATATGTAAGTATATATATATTCACTATCCAATTCTAAAACATGTTCCATTAGAGTTGTTAAACGAACCGAGCTGCTCGTGAGCTCGACTCGATAAGGCTCGAGCTCGGCTCAGCTCGTTCGTTAAATGAGTCGAGCTCGAGCTCGTTAGATACTCGATTTACTAACGAGTCGGCTCGAGCTCGACTAGTTAGACTCGATACCTAATTTTTTTCTTTTAATTTCATTAGGCTCGACTCGTTAAAGAGTCGAGTCGAGCTCGTTTCTTAGCTCGTCAATATTATCAAACCAAACCGGACTCGAACTTCAAGTACTCGGCTCGACTCGAATAACAGTTCTATGCTCTATCTCATGTGTCATACCTGTTTAGTACATTTCTAGATGACAAGAAATTGACATAAAAGATCAATTTTTTTCATTAAAAACTTTTTACCGGAGAAACTAATTTCTATATTTTGCTTCATATATATATATATTTGAATGGATGAGTAATTATGCTTGTTTATATATTGTGTTGCTATTTCACCGATATATTATCTTCAAGACCAGGTAGAATATATTAATGAGGTTGTCAAGTTAGTTCCTGATTTTAAACTATAGAACTTTAATATGTTGCATAGTTAGTTGACTATGTATTTTATCAAAGGGTGAATTGAAGTCGTTGATCTTTTGAAGTGACATGGTTGCATGCATTAATTATTGTACAAGAAACAATAATTAACCATCAATAATTTGGGCCATCAACTACCAATTAGTATAAAACTAGCTACTAGATAAATAGCCACTATTTAGAATTGGGGTAGGTTGCTCAAAGAAACAAATGCTAAAACGACCAAATGCATTTAGAAGTAAGACTTCATTTGGTAGTTGGTGAGATGTCTATCACCATGGCCAAAATATTTGTCCAGATTCAATCGCAAATAGTGTATCTTTCAATCATGTGTTGTCGTATTTAAAAGAAAATTTATTTTAAATTTGATTATTCATCTATCTTGGATTAATCTATCCTATGATTATATCTTGAAAAAAATATTTTAGTAATTGTGTGTGCATGCAGAGTGTGCGAAATATGTGGAAAAAGGGCGAAAAACATCCGCAACAATGTAGAGGAGGAGACGTCGATATTTATGATGGAATGGAACGAGATGAGGGAGATGGCGGCGAGTCTAGAAGGTTCTGGAGAGAGCAGACAACGGTGTAAACAGTGTTTCTTTCATTGGTTGTTGGCATGCTTCATTCTACTCTTCATGCTACTATGGTTCTTTCGAGGGATCAAAATTTTCTAGTATCTTTTATTTTTCTCAAATCAACGACTATATATATGGAGTAATATTTTGGTTTATAATAAAACCAACTTTTGATTTGATTTTGGATTAGGAAAATGAAAATCCAATGAAGGTTAACCAGCTTTTGAATTTAATGGATTGTTGTTTCTCTTCTTATCTCACTCTAAATCGATTATGAAAAGAAGGGTTATGTAAAAAAAAAAAAAAAGGAAATATATGTGCTTTAGGGGATGTTTCCTTTTGGTTTTAAAAACCAGGTTTTGGATTTCAAGATCCAAAACCCGTTTTACTTCGGGATTTAAAAACCGGTTTTCAAAATCCACTCAAAACAATCCTTATCAAACATATTGATTTGACATAAAGTTATATCTATATAATATTACTCCAATCATTATATTCTTTTTCAACAATAATATAATAATACTATAATAATATAATAATACAATAATATAATACATTTAATCAACTAATCATTATAATCTCAGAAAACAATAATATAATAATACAAACTCATTCAATCTTACAACTTGATTTGACATAAAGTTAAATCATTCACTATTCCAAAACCCAAAAGAAACACCCATATTACTATTCATCGAGATTTCAAAAACCAGGATTTCAAAAATCTGGTTTTAAAAACCACTCAAAACCCAAAAGAAACACCCCCTTAATGTTTGAAGAAATTAATTTGTTTAATTTCTATAGTTAATCAAAATCTGAAAAATTACAAACTAACTAGCTGATGCAGTTCATAAGTAATAAATATTTTTGATCATCTATATTACTCACTTGTCTAGATAAACGAGTAATATTATATAGACAATAATACATCCAATTACATGTATACTGTTTCACTTATAGAGTGATACCGTTTATCACCCATAATAATACGATTAAAAAATTTGCCAAATTGATATTTTTTAACATCTAGAGTAATATATTTTAGATATAAACCCTCCATGAGTGTAGGTTTAGGATTTAGGAGTGTACTACTCTCTAGATTTCAGGTTCAAAACTTCTAAAATGTCATGTTCATACAGAGCAAAATAGTAATATTACACAATTAAACTTGATAATATTATATTATTACGATAGCTTAAAAAGAAGAGGATTGGGGTTTTAAGCGGTAGTACATTTTGGCATATGTGGGTTTTGTTGTCATTGATCACAACGGGATTGCATGATTTATGTATTATTTCACTGTCTTGATTTCTTTTTTTTCAACATCTCCATCGAAATCAACAGTCGACACAATCCAAATTTAATTCTCCTAAATCATTATTTAGAACCCTAAATCTCTAAATATTATGAACCATAAAAGAAGACTAAGTGGATTGATCCATCGCATTCAATTTCAACCTCATTCGATGAGAATTTTGTGAAAGTAAAACGAGAAGCTCGCTCTTACAAGACGTGGGAATTGAGAAAGTCGTTCCAAACATCAATTGGATAAGGGAAGTGCGGCAGACGGAGAGTCATGCCGTCAATCGTGGGCAGTGATCGAGGCGACGACATTCAATAGATATGATAAAAATTTTCATTGTTACTTAGTGGTTGGGAGAGTTAGTGGGTGTTTTCAAACACTATAAGGTGCTTAAAAGCACTTTTTTTCAAATAGAATCACTTTTGGAGTGTTTTCAAATACAACCAAGTGATTAAGTTAATTTGTTAAAAGTGATTTTGATGAAGCACCCCTCCACCTACTTCTAATAGCTTCTATGTGCTTCTCATCATTACAATAATCAATTTTACAATTTTACCCTCACAATTTATATAATATTTCAACTTTACACATTACCTATCCAAATGTAATAAAGGTGTTTTTTGTAAATTTATAAAAAAAAAAGTGGTTTGTTTTGTAAACACCACAACATATACACAATTGATTTAAAGTGCTTAATTTTAAAACACTATCAACTTTCAATTTTATTGTAAAAATAAATTTTAATCAATTTAAATGAATCAATATGATTTCCAAACACACACGTAGGTAATTAGAAAAGGTTGGAATTTGATCATATAAAGTGGGGGCGGTTAAATGAGCATTTGCACGGTCCCTAATTTAATACTACAAAATTGCAACAAAGTTTTTATATAACTGAAAACACACAAAAGTGGAATTCATGCAAAAAAAAAAAAAAACAATATGTTACGAAATTTCGCAAATGAATAAATAATAAGTTGGTGGAATCTTCTTAAAATAAAATAGAAGTAGTATAAATTATATGGTAAATTCTTAATAAGGTTCATTTCACTATGACTTTTATTTAATAGGGAATAGATTTTTAATTTTTATCCAATAGAGTCAAATTGACACTTAAGATGACAAAATTATTCTTTTCCCATTTAAATAATTTCAAATTAATTAATATTAGACATATTAACATCAAATCAATTTTATAAATGCATAGTCTTGAAAAACGCAAAAATCTATAACCTCCCTTAATTCAAATATTCCTAAAAATAAGACAATTCGAATTAATTAGCTGGCTTTTATGATCTTAATAATTCTGCATTTTATGATCCAAAATTAAATTACACAAGACTCATAACACAATTAAATCACAAAAAGACTAAATAAGCGTGTCATAGTGGATGCAGTTCCCGGTTATTTGAATATGCATACACATATGAAAATAGATTATGAAGTTTAATATGAACAGTGAAATCAATTTTGGTATGTAAAAATGGGTCATAATAAAAATTATGAGTTTATAAGTTTAGAAAAAGGTTCATACATGGATATGCATATTAATATGCACGAAAAACGGGGTACATGCATTTTACATATGTGCATATGTTACATGCATACGGTAATGTGCATATCTAATGTTCACCTCCATGTCAAGCTGCTGTATCCATGAAACTCCTCATTTTTTCGCCTAATCCCCGAGTACTAAGTTGCACCCTAAAGACGTAATAATTAGGGCGATTCTTGCTCAGAAAAATACTAACCGATAATTCTTTCAACGTCGGGTTGCACCTCCCAGTTTTCAACGAATAAAAGATGAAAGGAATCACTTCTTCAGTCACGAACACAAAAATGAAACTCACACGAGCAACATCCAACAATAGACTGTGATGGCAGGACATAAATTCTTCAGAAATTCCAGCAAAGAATATTGAGGAACACCAACTTTTCTGGTCTTAACACTTGCAGATTTCGCAGATTCGTGTTCTGCCCAATTTGCAGAAATTGATCCTCAATTAACACGAACAAACTCCTACAAAAATCGTGATTGCAGATCTGAATTCTTCCAAGCGAAGATTAACAATTCTAGCAGTGAACGTTCACCAATGGACTCTAGAAACTCCAGTTTTAATGGCATGAACAGTGGCCGATTTCGCACCAATCGCATCAACAATGGCAGATTTCGAACAAAGCTCATCAACAATGGCAGAAATTAGGACTAACCATTTGTGATTTTTCCCAAATCGCATCAATGGCAGTATAGATTGAATCGTTTCTGCAGCCGAGCAACACAATGGTGAATTCTCCTTCGTTCCTCCCAAAATGCATCGATGTGTTCTTCCCGATTGCAGCGATTCCAAAATATTGTAACCGCTCCTTCAGCCCAGAAATTTCCTATTTTGGAATCTGCATTCGATTTGCAGAAATGAATTTTAAGAATTCGATTTGAGAAAGTCAAGAATTTGTCAATTGCAGCGATTCCAGAATATTGTAACCGCTCCTTCAACCCAGAAATTTCCTATTTTATAATTTGCATTCGATTTGCAGAAATGAATTTTAAGAATTCAATTTGGAAAAGTCAAGAATTTGTCAAGTTATGCCTATAACCCCCCCCCCCCTCGAATTAATTGGCTGACCATAATTATGAATTTAAAAAATTAAATGTTCAAATATAAAAATTAAGGTAAAGTCTAGTATGCACTCGAGTGCATGTTGTGCACCCTATTCCATGTTGCACTTTTCAGTTTTACTGACTTACACTTTTTGGTAAATGGTGTTGCACTTTTCAATTATAATAATAAAAATATTATTATACAGTTTAATAATTGAAAAGTGCAAAACCATTTACTAAAAAGTGTAAGTCAGTAAAACTGAAAAGTGCAACATGGACTAGGGTGCACAACATGCACTCGAGTCCATAGCAGACCAACCCAAAAATTAAGGAGGTATATGCAGTGACGGAGCCAGAAAATATCCATAGGGGGGCCCGATTAACATTAGTTACATTACTTTAAAAATAAAATAATATGTACTTATTATACTCATCAAATTTTTACATAATAAAATTGTTAATACATTTCATTAAATTAAATTGAACAAGGTAAATTTCATTATGTTTTGAAGTTTTAATTTGATAGTTCGATTCAAAATTAAGCGAAACAATTTAAAAATTGCTAAAATATTAAATTCAAAAAACATTTTATTTCTTCGATTGTAAATGTCTTTTAATTAATACATTAATATGTTCCAATATTCTATTATTTGCACGATTTGATTGGCACAATTTTTAAAGTATGAATATTTTGGGTGATTTGGTGAGATGTAAAATAAAATGTATACAAAAAATGAGTGACAATTTTAAAAATAAAATGATATTGGGAGGATATTAATTTTGTTGGGTGTTTCCATATTAAGAGTGTGCAAATAATCCTTTGACGCCCCAATAAAAAAAAGTGTACAAATAATTACGAGACAAATAGAGTATATATATTAAAAAAAAATATTGGTGGGGGGCCACTGGGCCCCCCTGGCCCCAGTGTGGCTCCGCCCCTGGGTATATGAATATTAAGGGCTATTAAGGGTATTTAAGGGTTTTTGACACTAATTTGACCCTATTAGAAAATTTTAAAAGTTGTAGGTTTTACTTGTTTAATACTCTATAGAAGTGACTCTATTAGGGAATAATCTCTAAATTATATGGTAATCACTTAGGTTGTGTTTGGTTGGGTGGATTTGGGCTTATGGATTTTAAAACCACCGTCCAAATCCATTATGCATATGTGGATTATGAATGGATTTCAAATACTTGAATTTGTGTCAACACACTTTTTAGTTAAAATTTAGAGATATTTCAAATTCTCACTAAAACCATGTCATTTGAGGCTCCGTTTGGATGGAGGGATTTGATATAGGATTTCAAATCCATTATTCAAAATCCACTCCCCTTATTTAGATTAAAAATGAAATGAATAGATTTAAAATCCTAAGCATAATTTTTTAGTTAAAATTGAGAGGATTTTAATCCTCACTAAAATCATGTCATTTGAAATCCATCTATTTTCAAAACCTTTCATTTGATTTGAAGAGGTATTTCAAATGAAAAGATTTAAAAATAGATGGATTTCAAATAACATGGTTTTAGTGAGATTTGAAATTTCTCTCAATTTTAACTAAAACTCTGTGGCCACAAATCTAAGTATTTGAAATCCATTCATAATCCAAACATGTAGAATGGATTTGAACCGTAAATTTAAAATTCATAAGCCCAAATCCACCCAACCAAACGCAACCTTAATTCATTCTCCATGAATTCGATCACAACCCTGAATAGTTAACCCGATTTCCCTATAGTCAGGGCCGGTCCTAGGAATATCGGGGCCTGAATCGAACTTTAAAAAAAAGACTCATCTCTTCACATTTTTTATTCCATACGAATTCGTGAAACATAATGTAAAACAATTTTCAAAGGATTAATAATATATAATTTTTATCAATACTTCAAATAATACGACAATAACGTTCTAAGCAATTACATAAATATGACTCGTCTAACTGTTTTAGTAGCAAAAGTATTAATCATGTCAGAATAATCAAGTTGCTTAATAATTCCTTGCTCAATTGATAGCACTGCTAGTCCATTCAATCTTTCTTGTGACATTTGGAAAACACATATCCATTTTCTTCAAATAATTCACCACATCAATTGCAGATTTTGTTCCTGTCGGTAAAGAGCACTTCAAAAATGATAACTCCAAAAATAACTCATTGCCTTTAACGTCGGAAACACCATTATGTGTTAGAGAATTTTGAAGATTCATACAAGACCTCAACAATCTTTCATCATCAGCACTTCGTAATTTCTCCATATTGAATAAAAATCCAAAAACCTCTTCATATTTTTTGAACTGTGTAAATCGGGATTCTATGGAACCCCGAGCTTGATCAATTATAAAGAGAAAGTAATTAACTCTAAAAGAATCCTCGGCTAACTGTGATATTTCTTCATTGCTGGTTTCATCAAATTGTTTCTTTTTTCGAATAATACGTTTTTCTCTAAATACAGCTTCAATACGCTTCTCACTTGCCATTTCCTTAGCTTCACCCATGGCCTTATCAAAACCAATTTCTCTATATTTTTCAAGAAATGAAATAAGCCCTTGCAAAAGAGTGATATCAACATCAATATCCATGTTCTCAAATTGAAAAAATTTGCTAACACGATTGATGGCATATAATAACTTGTACCAAATAACTACACTGAGTAAGAACTCAAAATTATATGCGTATAAAAGTTTTATGTATAAGAGACTTTCCAACTTCTATTTAGTCTTATATGTGATATGCGTATTATATATATTATATATATAAGAGATATTTTAAAAGATATATACTATATATATAAAAGAGATTTTAAAAAAATATTGGCCCTTGAAAATTTGGAATATTTCTGGGCCTAAATCGATCGCCTCGTTGGCCTTACATTAGGACCGGGCCTGCCTATAGTTACAAACAATTGAAATTTACAACACAAATTCTTAACGAACAACAATTATTTCAACATATTTGCACAATATGGGCGCAACATTCAGACTAAGCGCTCCCGATCGACCTGAGTTATATGCAATTGATAGATTTAACGTTTTTTTTTAAAAATATTATTAGTCGTTTAGACGATCTATATATATATGCAAGTGGAGTATATCTTTATGAGATGGATGGAGTAATTAGGGTTGTTATTCGAGCCGAGCCGAGTATTTGAAGTTCGAGCTCGGCTCGATAACATTGACAAGCTAAGAAAACGAGCTCGGCTCAACTCGTTAAAGGGTCTAACGAGCCTATCGAGCCGAGCCAAGCTTAACGAGCCTAATGGAATTTAAAGAAAAAATTAGATATCGAGCCTAACAAATCGAGCTTGAGCCGACTTGTTAGTAAATTGAGTATCTAACGAGTTCGAGCTCGGCTCATTTAACAAACGGGCCAAGCTGAGCTCACGAGCGGCTCGGTTCGTGTAACAGCCGTAGGAGTAATACAGGAATACTGAACAATCAATGAACAATGTATAAAAGAAAATAACGTTTTTTTCTTCTTTTTTTTTCTTCAAAAAAATAAAATAAATAACGTTTTTTTCTTCTTTTTTTTTCTTTGCACTGGTTTGTCGAAAATTTTCTAAGTTCTAAATTTTTTTTTTCTGTTGTTTGTGGTGAATTTTTTTTTGTTTTGTTTGGTGTTTGGCGTTTGTGGTGGTAGCGGCGGGTAAAATTTAGATTTAGAATTTAAAGGTTGAAGGAGGGTGCATTTAGTAGTTTAATATGACTAAAGGGTATTTTTTATTTTTTACATGATTATTATATTATTAAACTGATAGGGGAAGTGTTCTAAACCGAAATGGAGGTGTAAATAGTCAGACCCCATAAAAAGTTTACAAAAAAAATGTCAAATAGCCCCAGGATAAAAGGCCTAGAGAAAAGCCCAACTAAAAATGGCTTAGAATACAAAGCCCAATATTAATATCTTGAAGAGTTTGAAGTTCAATCAGAGAAAGGTTGATGTTATTTTTACTTTCTAGTTAGGTGCCACTTTTAGTACTTTTATTTTTTTAAAACGTTATTTATTTTATTTTTTTGAATTTTTTTACGTTTAATTGTTGAATTACTGATCTGTAGTATGCTCTAACTACTTTGGGCATAATTGTTTAAATAATTGAATCAGTAATTCTACGAAATCATCTCATATATGTGAATTCGATTTAATTAATTGGCTATTATATAAATTGATTCAATTTTCTATTGAATTTAAATGTGAATTAGATTTTATTAATTGGTTATTATATAAATTGATTCAATTTTCTATTGAATTTGATTAATTAAATTCAGTTGATAATCAAACCAAAAAAATCGAACACTCAGGATGATTCATCCGTAATCATTAATTTTAAAAAAGTTGGATAATTTTCGTTTTATAATAAAGATTTTAAAATTAAGTATTTATATTATAAACTTTCCAACTTACACTCGTATTTTATTTCCAATTTTAAAAAAATTGTAAACAAGCCCCTAAATTAGTTTAATTTATAAAACACCCCTCATCAGCTCGGTATCATATTTAACTAGGGTTTCTTTGAGAACTCTGTCCCCAAAACCCTCTCTGCCGCGGCCGCCCTCTCCTCCACCACCTTGCTCGCTACCATGGTAAGCAATCCGCCACCCATTCACTCATTCTATTATGTATGTATACGAGTTGATGTAATTTGTTCCCGTGTGTGTGTGAAAATGCGTGGAAGCAGGCGTCGGAGAAGAAACTTTCGAACCCAATGAGGGAAATCAAAGTTCAAAAGCTCGTTCTCAACATCTCTGTTGGAGAGAGTGGAGATCGTCTTACCAGAGCCTCTAAAGTATTACTCCCTGCCATTGCTTATTTCATTACTTTAAAGTTTAATGTGTTAGTAAGTATTTTAATGGTACTTATCTTCTTTTCCATTTTATTTATGCTTTGTAGGTCTTGGAACAGCTCAGTGGCCAAACTCCTGTTTTCTCCAAGGGTAATTTATTCATTCGTGTGCCAATTGTTATAGACTGAAAGAATGATTGTGTTATCTAATAAATTTACCAAACAGCACGGAGTATGTACTTCTGTTTTGTTTTGTGTGTGTTCATGTAGATTGCGGAGTATTGATCTTTTCTCATTCCCACCTTGTGTTGCAACTCTAATGTGCACTAGAATTACTAAAATTGTATCTTCTTCCATTGATATAAAGGAATATACCTTGGTTTTAATTAAAATTTGGTTTTCTTTCTTCTCAATAATAATGTGAAATTACACTAGGAATGTGATATTCACGAATAGAACTGTGTTATGCTAACTAGGACTTGTTGGAATGGTGCTAGTCCGAACTTATTTTAGTCTTATGACTCTTATTGCTGAATGCAATGATTTGAAAATGTTGCTCTCAGTTTTTTTATTTAATATTGTTGTTAGTTTTTTTTTTTGATAGGACATGGTTCTCTCTTTTTATTACTACTAAATAAAAAAGCCTTGAAAGAATTTCTTGTGAGCATTTAGGCTTTTACTGAGAATTTTGTTTCAACTACTGAAACTTTTTCCCCCATATCTCATTGTATTTGAGCTTGATCTCTGAAATGATTAACTACCCAATATGGTATAGTGAAAAATTGGATTGCTCATCAGTGAAGTTGATCTTTGGTTTGGCAGCAAGGTACACTGTGCGTTCTTTTGGGATCAGGCGTAATGAAAAAATTGCGTGCTATGTCACTGTTAGGGGTGATAAGGCAATGCAGCTCCTTGAAAGTGGGCTGAAGGTCAAGGAGTATGAACTGTTGAGAAGGAACTTTAGTGACACTGGCTGTTTTGGGTTTGGTATTCAGGAGCATATTGATCTTGGGATTAAGTAAGTAAATATGTTTTCTGTTTCCAAATTTTATAAGGATCTCTTGAGTCTTGATGCATCTAACAATTTTAATGTTTTTCTAAAATTCCAGTTAATGAGTATTTAATCGAAATTGTCATGCTTATGTGCACAAATTTCATGCTAATTCGGTTGAGCACAACGCATAAGCTTAATTCTCCTGGTAATGCGATGAGTGATGCCTAATATTAATTCAGATGTTAAATACCTTGATTCTCCCTCCTATCCTCACCAGAAATTAATCAAATTCAAACTTAAAAAGAAGGTAATAAGGAACCATATATTTGAATAGCATGTTCCAGTTGGTTTCTGTAAGTAGAATATTATCTTTGTGTAACTTTAGAGCAAGAAATGTTATAAAATCATCTGGTTTTACAGCATGCTTTCACAGTGTTTTATGAGGTCTTTACAAATCTAATAAGATGTTGAGAGTTTATTAGATATCCTAAGTTCTCTATAGTTTCCAACTTATTTTTAAAGTTAAATCTTTTTATTTAGTTGAAAAAGAAATTGTTGTTACAGAGGGGAGGAAACAGGGTTAGATGCTGTGGTAGTCCATGTCATATCCAATGTTTAATAATACTAAGAGCTTATAGGATCTTTTAACTAAGCTCTGTAACTAATGGATAATTCAAAAAATGTATATAATGGAAGTAAACCACATCCAATTCTTGATTACTTACTCATATTAAATCCATATTTTCTTATATTTTGTTTTTGATCTCCACAGATATGATCCGTCAACTGGTATTTATGGTATGGACTTCTATGTTGTGTTGGAGCGCCCTGGGTACCGTGTTGGGCGTCGCCGTAGGTGCAAGGCACGCGTTGGCATCCAACACAGGGTGACAAAGGATGATGCAATGAAGTGGTTCCAGGTTAAGTATGAAGGTGTTATCCTCAACAAGGCCTCTAACATCGCATAAATGTAGCCAAGAATTATCCTCGGATATAGGGTCACCTTAGTTGTACTTTTATCATAAAGCTTTACTATTTTAGCTTTCTCCGGTCATGTTTCCTTACTTTTTGACTCTTAAGATATGTGTTTTCTGAACAAGCTTTACTCTTTTTGACAATATCAATTTGGCTTTTTGCCCCTAAATTATTATAAGAGGATGGTATAAAGAATGGTATTCGTTCGTCTTTTGCTATTAAAATAGGTTTGGTATTATGTAGAGATCCTGATAATTAGTTAAGTTACGTATCCAAGTTTGGTAATCTATTGTTGAAGATTGAAGGTAGTTGGTGAAGAATTTAAGCATTAATGTTGAACTTCTGGCCAATGTTTGTTCAGAAATTCATATAAACTTGGATGGATTTTCCATGTTTTGAGTTGATTATTTCATAGAGAAAATATCAGATTTAAGACTATCTCTGAACGAAATTATTTATTCAAATTTTGATGTTCACGTCTTTATTATTTCACATCTTCATATGTGTTATATTAAAAAATAATTATAATTCTATAACATTTGGATGTTGGGTTATATTAAAAAATAATTATAATTCTATAACATTTGGATGATATGTTAATGTTAATGTACGAATCAAATTGCTTCATTTGAAGCCACTAGCTCATCATATCCCCCTTCAAATAAATAAAGAGCAAAATTAATATTTTATTCTCATTCTATTCCCTACTTAAAGATCCATAATTTTTGGGTACGAGGATAAAGTGAGGATGGTAAACGTTTGTGTAATAAAATAGTGACATTTGATGTAATATTATGATGTTTTGATGGAGGATAAAGTGAGGATGGTAAACGTTTATGTGTAATAAAATAGTGACATTTGATGTAATATTATGATGTTTTGAGGTACGGGTTTTTTTTGCTTCTTTATATATGACTTAAATATTTCCTTTGCTTAGCTTGAAAAATTAGAAAATATAGTGTTGAATTTTAAGTTTATTCCATTTTATTGAACTGATGCAGTAATAATAATAGTTTAATATATTAGTTATCTACTGTAATTGTTTATTTAAGTTTATGTATTTAAATTGAATACAATTACTAAAATCGATTAAACAAGTTGTGAACACAAGAAAGAGTAAGAGCAACAATCCTGAAGCGTGAAGAGAAGAAATTCCCACGTGACGACACGTGCCCTTTTGTCAAGATTCACATTCTATTTGATTCTTTTCCAAACAACTGGCTCTCCTTTTGCCATCTCACTATTTCCCACTCCTTAATTTCTTCATCCGCATAAATTTCCAAATTTGTATCAAAAACCGCCAAAATATCCTCTATTTTATTTTCTTTCTCAGGTTTCCATATACTGAGTTTCTTCAAACAGATTAAGGATTTTATTTTTTCTCCTTTTCATTCTTTCGTGATTGTGAATTTTGTATGGTAATGGCTCAGTTATTGTCACCAGTATGTACGGATACACTCAAATTTCAAAACCCATTTCAGAATTTCTGTTCAAGAAACAAATGTCCCGTTACAGCTAAGAATAATTTAAGTTGGAGGATCCATGGTGGAAAAAGGAAAGGTGTTGGGAGAATCAGGGTTGCCTCTCAGGAATCTGCGTCGTACGATGAAATTGCAGATGATTATTATGCTGTTTTGGGCCTGGTAATTGGAAAATCATGACTTTTGATCTTTAGTAGTTAGTGTTTATTTTGTTTATCTTCACTGAATTGCGATCGATTTTCTTGTTTATTTCTCTATACTGTCTGTCATCATGAGATGTTTAAATTGATAGAGATATCAGTGGATCTTTTTCTTTCTGTCAATTGATAGCTTATTAACTGATTGCCCAGTGTTTGGGTTGCAAATTACAGCTGATGGAATAAAAAATCGTTAACATGAGAAAATTCAGTAGATCAGATTGTTGAAAACCACATGATGTGGGAGATCTTACTTGATTAGAGTACTGACTATAAGAAGTTCATTTGAATTTTTTAATCTAAATGAACAAGGAAATTGAACCGTAGCGAACTGAACAAGTCGAGCTGCTGAGATTGGAGAAGAAAATAAAGCAGAAGTATACTTAGTTGCTAGCAAAATGTTTTGAATGCTACATGTTAAAGTACCTATTCATGAGGATGATGATTTGCATTTCACTTTTGTTTTTCAATTTGTTCATTGGCCTGTAACCAGCATTCAGATGCTACACCAGAAGAGATAAAGAAAGCCTACTATAATTGCATGAAAGCTTGCCATCCAGATTTGAGTGGTGATGATCCAGAGACAACAAATTTCTGCATGTTTGTAAATGAGATTTATGAAGTAAGTTCTGCATTCTGGGCTCTTTCTTGAATTCATGACACATCTATGAATATTTCTCTTGTAAAGTGACTTTTTTCTGTTTAGGTTCTCAGTGATCCTGTGCAGCGAATGGTTTATGATGAAATTCATGGATATGCTTTGACTGCAACTAATCCATTTCTGGAAGATTCCAGCCCAAGGGATCACGTATTTGTTGATGAATTTAGCTGCATAGGTTTGTTTACAGTTTTCATCTCTGATCATTTAGACATTTTACAGTACTTTTGGTCTTTAAGTTCAAAACGTGACGTTAGATGATGATACTTAACGTTTCTTGGATAAATTGTTGATAAAATTTGTGAGTAAAAAAAAAAAATGGAATGACATGGACATCAGAAGTGAAATGTGACTACAACTTCTGCTGCATAATTTATGTTTTCATAATAACATCAAATTATAATTGCAATTGTTGAAATGTCGAAGAAAGGATACAATAGTGCATTTATGATGCTTCATTAGTTTGCATGAAGTATCAAACACAGAACCAAAATGAAATACTCCGTAATATAAACTGCTCAAGATGCGTATGTCATAATCATCTATGGTTCAAGTCTGAACCTATAGTAACCTTATTGGATTGAGCAACATCTTTACTCATGTCTCATATGAAATTGATAATGTTTCATTCTATGCCTCCCGCGTTTAGGTTGCAAGAATTGTGCCAATGTTTGCTCTTCCGTATTTGGTATAGAGGAAGACTTTGGAAGAGCCAGAGCTTATAACCAGTCTGGAAGAACTGACAATGTTCAACAAGCCGTTGATAGCTGGTAAGGTTCTACTATGAATTATTTCTGTTTTTATCGAATTTTAGGAGATATTAAAATTTCTCATTGGAGTACCTCTCACGGCCTCCCATTCATCTTGACTTATCTTTTAATGTGTTCTTAAAATTCTTGGGTACCACTTTATTAATACAATGGCTATTACATCTAAAGAGGCTAGGTTTACATCTAGACCAATTTTAGTAGATACTAACCGTCACATTATCATTTCAGCCCTGTTGATTGTATTCATTGGACTTCTGCTTCTCAGTTATCACTTCTAGAAGACGAAATGCGAAGAGTAGAAAGAGTAAATGTAAGAATACATATCATTATGCTATTTCAGTCTTTAACCTACATTGTTGTGGTCCTTGTGGAGTTGTCTATCTTTTTCCTCAGTTCGTCATGTACCTAGTAATAACTTGTGACTTGTTGGCTGGTAACACTTTTTTAGTCAATCTAGAGTTGCATTCAAGTTTTAGGTACTTAAATTTTCCAGCACATCTTTTGTGCATAAGTATATATGATATTTTTGTGAAATTTACAGAGAGCTAGTTGACAAGAATGATCTCTGTTGTTTATGGGTCAATTATAAAGGTCACATTATGTGGCACATATAAACTGTTCATGAATTTGTTTGAGTAACTCAACTTACAAGGCAAATTTTATCTGTGATTGTTTATGGAAAATCATTTCAATTTAAAATTTTGGTCTTTAAGATTTCTGGCATGAATGTAGCATGTACATTTTTCGGGACTAGCTAATTTACAGGTGTTGTAATGTAATCCAGGTGGCGTTGATGCTCTCAGGAATGGGCTCAGCATCTGTAGATGTCTTTCGATTGGTAAGACCATTTTTGATCTGCAACATCAATTCTAGTTAAGTCTCATATAAGAAAAAATTCCATCATTTTGTGTAGTTATAGTCTGTTTCAAAAACTGTACATGAATTTAGGGACTATTTCCTAATGTGTGATAATCAGTGTGGCAAATATCAAGATTCAGTGACTGACGGTATTAAGTTATTAATCGTGTATAAGCTATAGTAATGCTTGCCATTACACATAAATATTAGTATGTTTTACAATGTCTTCCTTCCAGTGATATGCTTTGTTGATTTGATGTTTCTAACAACTTCTACTCGTGCAGGCAAGCATTCGATGGGAAAAGCGGCAATCTAAAGTCTTGGTAAGAGCCTAATTATGGAAGACGCGGAATGTTTATTTTCCAAATTTGGATTTTGAGTGGATAAATCTTACAAAAACAGGGAAAGGTTTATTTCAACTTATATATACTGTAATCTGGTGCCTGAAAACAATTCTAATTTATTGCAGGCACAAGCTAGGATGAGGATGGTGAAGCAGAAAGGTACTGATTTTTGGGACAATGTTTGGAGCAAACCGGAACAAAATGAAAAAACAGGTTAGATGGAAATTACGAACACTTTCACGATATCTATTTAACGCTTAGAGAAGGCTCATCTGTTTGCTTTAGTTGCAGTTTTTTCTTTCGTTATTGAGTTTACTTTAACCTCTTCCATGCAAGCGAATAGACGAGACCTATTTTTAGAGAACGACAACCTTAGTATTAAAATTGTTGCACTTGTAAAGAAGGTGTTTTACTAAAAATATGTGTTGCTGAACTTTTTGTTGGGTTGAGTTGCAGAAGAAGAAGTGAAAGAGAGGGCGGCACGAGCAGCTGCAGCTGCTCGGAGATGGAGAGAGTATTCTAGAAGGGGTGTCGACAAACGTCCCACCTTCAAACTTCCAGAAGCCATCTCTAACAAGGAACAGTAACCATTTATCTGCGCACCTACTCTATATATGTTCTATATTCCAGGCATTTTCAATCTTGCATCCTATCTACAACTGTATATAATTAACCTTGTATTTATGTATAATCAAACTTTACAAATGCAATCATTATTATGCCAATACTAAAATCTTAAATAAAATTCATATGGCTTCTATAGTCAAGGTCAATTCTTGATGCCAGATTGATATTTTTAACTGTTACAAAAAAAATGTCAAACTTTCCACACACATTTGCTATTTGAGTCACTGAGTTTTAAATTGATTAATTAATTAATATATATATATATATAAATAAGTGGGGTCAACCAAAAGTTAAGAATTGAGATTTTAAGAATAATTGAAATTAAAAAAATAATTCAGAAACCTCCCATTCCAATCCAAACACAGCATATTGAGAAATGGTGCAGTGGTCATGGCCAGAATAAATGGCTAAGGATGAAGTCAATTATTATTATCAATAATTAAGTATGCATTTTTTGTTTAGTGGACGTTTAACGACTATCATTAACAATAATTAAGAAATAAATGAATGGCCCTTATTAAAGTAGTACATTATTTGATTAATTTTTCGCCACTAACAAAATGGTGCGTAAAATGCTCTTCTAGCTGAGTTGGAATCTCTAATGTAGTCTTCATCGGTATTATAACATCTTATTTTATTACAACATGTTACGTACTTATTTTATATATTAACACTATCAAATAGTATATTGATCGGGTGACTAGTCCCATCCCACATCAATTAAATAAAAGACATGATTAAAAAATATGTACCCTATTGGTGTGAAGTTCAAATACAAAACAAATGAAATTTTAGGTAATAGTAAAAAAACGAAATTATGAGACATTTCATTATTTAAATCAAATTATGTGAAGTGACTTCAAATCTTCCTGGAATCGTGATTCATGTTTATATAAAATTATTTACTAGTATCAATTATTAGATTTATTTAAGTGCGCACCAAACGTATAAAATCTATATGAGTGATTTGGTGCCTCAAATTTCAATGCCTTCAAAATAATTTCCGCAAAGCTTACTTTTTCCTTGACAATTACCAGAATCACATGCTTTTGAAATTCGAACGTTGCAAAAAGTGAAGGCCATTTTATTATTATTATTATTATTCTTGCATATTGCAATGACATACCTAAAATTCTTATGCCATTTCCTTTTTCCAGTTCCTCCTACTTCCCAACTAGATTAATGTTGTACTTAGTACTTAATTCTGATTAAATTAGACAAAGAGAAACAAACAAGTATGAAGGCATAAATAAAGCATTCCGTTTGATATTACAGTGTGTTGTTTGGAAATTGTAGAAGGTCGGAAATGACTTTGTTTTCAATGAGACGATCTCGACTATAGATGAGATTATCGACGAAGAAAAATCGTGTTCTCTTCATGGTTGGAAGTGTTGTCCTTTGGAGTGTTTTTCATCTATGATGCAATTTATCCCCGGATTCATCCTTCTTTTGGTACTTTCCCCATCTTAATTCTTGTAGAGATGGATGGAAAATTAATTTTTAATACTTTTGAGAAGGAGTTGCTTTCAGCAGGAATCGAACTCATCATGTGTGGGTGTGAACCTTTAGACTTTAAAATCATGAACGAATTACGTCTCATCTAATCTAAAACTAAAAGTTCGAAGGTGGAGAATTAATTATCATATATTAATTCCTAATACTCAGTGATTAATTTTATATTTATCATTAAAAATAATTAAAAGAAAAGGAAGAGAGAAATTAATAGTACTACCATTAAGCCTGCCTGCAGGATACAATATTAGTATGATACACATTAACTTTGATTGCATTGGATGTAAGTAACACTACATTTACAAAACAGAAGATGAACATTAATTCTCACAAAATTCAATTAATTAACATATCATCATCATCTTATCTTACAGTAGAAGCAACATTGTGAGCCCAGCACCTGAGATGATTCTTCAATTCCATTTCATTACCACCAAAATTAGCAGCAGGATTAAGTCTAACCATTTGATTTTCTTCCCATGCTTCAGACAGATAAGGCCTCGAAACTGAATCTTGCAAGTTTTTTCCAACTCTCTGAAGGCCCGGAATAATGGAAACCAATCTAGAATCCTTGTCCTCATCTGAAAACACAAACCCCAGATCCATAAACCCTTTCAATTCCTCACTTTCCAGCTCCGACATACTTCTTCTCCTCCTCCTCCTACTCCTCATCTGGGGCCGTTTTTTCCTAAATTGGGGCTTCAAATCCTCTACTTTTAGGGAATTGGAATCGTCGAAGCTCTTTCCGGAGAGAATTGTCTGAAGCTGAGGGCCGAGGACTGAGCTGGGCGACAGAGAAGAAGACTCAGTGGCTTTGGAGCTTAAAGAGTGGTCGCTGTGAGATTTTCTCATAAGGGTTGTGATTCGGCTCAGCTTCGGTTTTTCATCGGTTTCCTCCGGTTCTTGGGAAACCGGTGGGGGGAAAAGTACTCCATGTTGGAACCAGAAAGATTCGAAGAGGTTTAAGATCAATGTTTCTTCTTCTGACATTCTATCAAGTGTTAGAACTACAAGTGTTTGGTGTGCAGTTTTCACGAGGGTTGAGTTTTTATATATGCATTAGTGGTGGGTGGGTAGGGTAGGGTCATAACTCGTTCATTTATTTGAATAATTACGTGGACGATTGATTGTGTATAGTAAATTAGTGCTCCATACACACGGTTTTCTTTTTCACTTCTTTTTTTTGAAAAGGGTCATTTTTTTATATGTTTCTTGATGTGGTTGGTTGCACTATTTTTATGTTGCAGCCTTGCAGGCTTTCAACTTTTATTATAATTTGTTGGAGTGTCCAAAGTTGAGCCACAAGATGGTCATTGGCCGGTGCATATTAATTCATTTCAAATATTACTTCTTTTTTGTTTTAGATGAAAGATACAGCCATGACCAATTAAAATGCAATAATAACAGTGCATATCAAGTTTGTTTTTAATTATATATACAATAACAATGTCTTTTTTCGAGTCAACACGGACTAGCTACTCTGAACTCATAATTGTATTTAAAATAATTCACATTTTAATTTTTTTAAATATTAATAAAAATTCAACAATCAATAGAGAATTTAAACTTAAATCAAAATATGGAATTAATTATATAAAGATTTGAAACTAAGACAAAAAAAAAAAAAAAAAATTGTTTTGGTTTTATAGATTTGAGTAATTGCAAAATAAATTATTTAAGTTTTAACTCAAAGAAAATTTTAAACTTGTGGAAAAATTTTGTGGGATCAGATCAAATGTCCAATTTTTGTTCTTTAAATATATATTTTTGTCCAATTTTGTGGGATCAGCTTGTCTTTGTTTTTTTATTATCTAAACTGTACTTCGTATCCGATATGAAATTTTGTTCCACTCTAGTCGAGAGGCAGTGGAGAACTCTGGGCAAACTTAACAAGCTCGTAAGTCAGTTTGTTTTTTGGCTCCCTACAAATATGATTGAATTACGAACAGAAAAGTTACTTAAAAGTCTTTTACCATGATCATTTTTTATTAAAATTTGTATTTTTCTTTTGAAAATAAAGGATATCAACCAAAAATAAAATAATAATTAGCATAATGATAAAAATAAAATTTCATTCAGACAGATATTAACATAAAATAATAGAAAAAAAAAAGGGGGGGGATGAAATGAAAACAGTTATGTCACGTTGAAATAATAATTAGAAATTAAGATATGAACTACCTAACCCTACCTCATAATTATTCATAAATTTGTAGATCGTGGAGGGGCTTTCTAGTAAAATTGGCTTGATTCTAATAATTGTGGTGGGTCAGAGTATTGTGGGCCCCTTTTTAATGAGTAAAGTTGACGAATCATTTTTCCGGAATTTTCTTATAATCCACGCGACAGGCAAGGCTCTTATCTATCTTTAACGATATGGGACCCACATTACTTCCACTATTAGTATTTTTTTTTTAATGTTTTGATTAAGAAAAATATGATAAAATAATAAATATAGATAAGTATGAGATAGAGTATGATAAAATAATACATAAAATATTTCTTGTTAGTTTGGAGTGGCCATTGTTAAGGCCAGGTTTTGAAACTTGTAAACATGTAAATGTTGAACTTTTGAGTGGTGGTCTACCCCATAGGATGGTTCACGGTTTTTTGTGAGGTGGGTTTATCCCAGTGGGTTTACCACCCACGATTTTTTACTAGAAAACCTGATGGGGTGGACATAGGAGGCATGTGGACATTGTACGGAGTGTGCGGTCCCTTTGGGGCTGTCGTTTTTTGAGCTATAATATTTACCTTTTAAACTCAAAAAAAAAGAAAAAAAATATGCAAAAATGAAATAAAAAACTCATTGTGTGACACTCTAAAAGAAAAGTGGAGAACTTATAGTGGGACGGATGAAATATTATTTAATACTCCCTCTATGCAATTTTATAATTTCTATTTGGATTGGATACAAGTTTTAAGAAAAATTGATTATTTATATTTAAAGTGAAATGAATAAGAGTAATATTTTCTTTTTTTGGAAAATAGAATTATAAAATTAAATAAATAAAAAAAGTAGGAGAGTACTTTTTATTGATACACTGTTGAGAATCATTATATTGTTATTCTTATTGTCGAAGATTATTGTGTTATTTTTTATATTATTTATTATTATTACGTATATTTTTGTAAGGAAAATTGTGAATACATAAAGCACATAGGGTAGGAAATAAATCAGTATTCTTTATTTTTTGCTATTTCTAATGAAAATTTTGTTTGTATTTAGAATAGATAAAAGAATGATCATTGCATTCTCAGTAAATTCCAATATACCAATTATCCCTTTATATCAGTAAAAGGGAAAAAAGGTCCCCCACTTTTGTAAAGTGAAAATTGTTTTAACAATGGGCATGACTATTAACATTTAACACCCAAAAAATTAATTATTCATACACTTTGTAGTTTTTTTTTTAATTGTCTCAATTCCCATGGTTTCATTTACTATTTAATAGTGTTTTAATCCATTGAATTGTTTCACTTTGTTAACTTGGTCGTTTTAATTGTTAGTAAGCACTAAGCAAGCACAACTTAAAAATCTTGTGCATGTGACTGTATTAAGCAGATTTCTAGTGTGAATAGTTGCACCATTTCACAATATTACAATAAAATCAGTCATTGAATTTGTTAAAAAAACATTTTATTTAATAAGACATCCGATACGTTCTCTATATATGTTGCAAGAAATAATAAGCAGACTGTAAACTTAACATTGACATGAACAGAATCTCAACTAGACTAATAATAGGCACAATAGCTCAAAAAATATTTACTACTTTTGTCTAATTCTTCTAAATTTTTTCAATTTATTTAGTAATTTCAAATAATTTTAATAATGGTGATTGGTGACGTTTTAGAAAACGATTGCCCCCAGCCACCAAATCAGGGTACACAGAATAATACTCCCCTCCATTTGTCTATAAGTTTCCTTTACTTTTTGGTACAAAGATTAAGAAAAGTAATAAAATAAAATAATAGATACAGTATAATGTAATTGATAGAAGAAGAAAGAAAGAGAGAAAAAGTAAGATATAAAATAAAGTGTAAGAATAAAAAATTTAAAGTATTTATCAAAAAAAGTAAAATGAAAAAAATTATAGATGGATGAGAAAAGTAATTATTATCTATAAACTAATAATTAAACACAAAATAATACACTCGTAGAAATCAAGTTTTGATTTTTTTTTTTTTGAATTACATTAAATACCCATCCCTTTTCCCCTCCCCATGACTCGAACCCAGAATCTAAAGCCTAGTTAGGGGTGCTCTAACCACTTGAGCTATCCAACTTCGTCAGAAATCATGTTTTGATTGAAGGTGGTTATTGCACCATTTCTATTCATCAATTATAACTTTCACAAGAACAAACCAAGTACGTTACGAATACATTCCGAGTGAATAATATACAATTTTACATAATAAAATAATTTTGTAACTATAAATTAATAGAAAACAGAATCCCTTTATATATTGAAGGTCGAGGGAAACGTTTTGATTAAAATAATCGAATTACCCATGTAAGAAAACACGAAATCCACGTTTGTGAAATTTAGTAGTGTGAAATCACATATGAATTAACGTCTGACGCGTCAGCTACCTCACCTAAACATTTATTTAATCTTATTTTTCAAAATTATGAACTAATTAATCAATTAATAGTGGAGTCGTATTCATACTTTTGATCGAGTACTTTATATGGTCAAATTGTTCTTACAATTGGCAGTCGCTTCTTTGTCGTATTAACGGGGAAAGTGTCACGTGCATTTACCTTACCATAATTATTCACAAGAAATTCATGAGATAACAAGACAAGAATCACGTGATTACTAACAGTTTAAGACATATGTCATGTAAATTACCACTACGTTACAACTATTTGGAGTAACAGTAGCCATAAATTTAAAACATAATTGTTTTATTTATTGTAATTTTTTAATAATTCGTCAACTGTTCTTTTAGTTGAATGATTTTATTTATCGAATAACTATTAATGAAATGGATACCCATAACTAATTGTAATTGTGGATTGTGGTAACCTGGTTAACCATCCATGCCTAAAAAAATAAATTCAAGGGGTTTAATTTTACTCTTTTTTAGTCAAGAAAAATGTTTTTTTTTCAACTGTACCGTTTAATTATTGAATAACTCGTATAACCATGTAAATAAGCTCGCACCGACATTTATTCAGCCTGTACATCATTTTTAAGCTCATACATCATATATTAAAATTGTACCACCACTTAATTCACTTTGTACAATAATTTTTAAGTCTGTACCACCATATATTAAGCTCGTACCACCACTTAATTCACAATATTCACTTTATACCATAATTTTTTATGCCACTATATGTTAAGTTCATACCACAATTTCATTCAAATTTGTACCACCATTTTTTTTCCAATTTTAGTTGACTTCATTTAAGATTATAATAGTAAAAATAAATAAATAAAATCGATTGGATCAAAAAAATCCAAATATAACCTTTTTCTTTAGACTATTTATAAATTCATCCCAATGTAATTTCAATTGGACAAAGACACGCAATCTGGGCTCGGAGTTCTGTTTGGGCTGGACCCATTACAATGCTTTTACATGATTACCAACCCTTAAGCCTTATTTGTGATTAAAAATGTGAACTTTATGCTTAAAGGATGCAAGGTAATGAAAATAAATGTTAGCAATGAAATATTTAATATACTTGATAAATATTTAATCTTCTGATATTAGAATTATAGACCATGAAAACATCAAAGAAAAGCCATGGAAAATGCAACTGCTAAGCAAAAGAGAAATAAATAAGTCCAACGATCTATCAATTGTATTTTAATCTTTATTTTATTATTCTTTTTTCATTTCTAAAAAAAAAGTGTAGCCTGTCGTTTGACCTTTTTAATAATTTATTTTAAAATTTTAGGGTGCCCCATTTCATATATTCTGGTTGAGTTTGTTATTCAGGCCTGAATTTTGGGCCCAAGTGGAACAACTATAAGATGAACGATGGAAATGTGTTGAGTCCTAAATCAAAATAAAGTAGATGAAAGTTCTCCACAACACCTATTATAATTAGGTGGACCAATTGTAATTTTAGGCTGAGATTCATACAAACAGTTTGGGCCACAATATGGATAAGGGAATGTGAACGTATATCTTTTCCAACCCCTTTTTTTGAGTTCATTTGAGCTATAGCTATAGATAAGGTTGCAAGACACCTTGACCCCATTTGGACGAGGTCAACTCTTACCCAATGTATGTTTTATGACTCAAACACACACAATACATACTTTTACATACATACATGTACCCATCTAAACACTATTGATATTGGATTCGATTCATCTTTATACACTGAAATAATGTTGAATTAACTCACGAGAGACATGAGGTTTATCTGATTTGATATAGGAGCTTTCTTAACGAGATCGATTGCTCCTCACCCATTTTCTAAGATTTTCAATTATGAATTAAGCGTCGAAATTCACGCGTCGAAGATCCTCCGACGTGATTTTGTAGGTGTTGGAGATCTCTCATGGGATGTTCCAACTTGCATTCCAGCCCTAATTATTACTCGCAGGCAACACATGATGCTATTAATAATCCCTCCCATCTCCAGTGGATAGTCTTTGAAGATTAGATTGTTTCTAACTTTTCAAATAATCCTCCAAATTACACATTGTCATATTTCAATAATTTAAGTGATACAGTACCACTTAACATTACAATTAATATCTTCTAGTAATGTAAGTGAAAATCTTTAACATTACGATTAACACCTTTAGTAATTTTAGAGATACACTCTAACATTGTGACTAATACATTTTATTAGTGAAACCAATTTTATAATATGAAACTGGTTCATATATACATGTCACACATACCATCTCATACAAAAATTTATTATATATGTTGCTACATACACTACTACACATTTGGCTTTGGAAAGCTTTAAAAAAAAGTCTTGGAGAGCTTTTAAACGAGCTCTCCAAGTGGGAGCTGTGCAAGTTAAATTGCACTTGGAGAGCTCTTTTTAAAGGCTGTGCAAGAGAGGTTTTAGACAGCGATTTTGAACCGCTGTCTATGTGTATTTTTTTTTGACTTGGATATGAACCGCTGTCTAAGTGATTTTTTTTTTTAAATAACTATTTTATATTTTAAAAATCAATTTTATACAAAACCAAATTTATTTATATACCAATAAATAAACTTTATATTTTAAAAATCCATTTTATACACGTCAAATACCAAAAAATTAAATAAATAAACGTACACTAACATACGTTCAATTAATATAAACACCAAAAAACATTAAATATCATCACAAATGTATAAGTTAATATATTAAATGCAACAAAAGTTATACTAGCTACTTAAATTAAACCTATACAAAAATCGATTGTACAGGTACCCGATCCAATCTTTTTTCCATTTGTCCATTCTTTTGCCTTTGTAAGTGTTGAGCGGACGGGCATAGACAAACTGCAAACAACGATTAATCAATATAGTTAGATATATAGTATATGAATTTTTATTCAATCAATAATAATTTAAATAAATCAATAAATTGACTTACAGTGTTAGGATTAATCTCCAATCCAGAAAAATTGATTATATCCACAATATAACAACATACAAAATGTCCACAATGGTCTCCATCACGTTGCCTCGGAACCTGTTATGATTAGCAATTATAAGCATGCGTGCATTACAATTATGATTATTTTCTATTAATTTGATAACGTACTACATTAAATTACCTTAACATCTATCCAGCTCACTTTATTGAAACTAGATCTTGAGGTTTGATTGTGAAGGCGACTCCGATACATCGTCATCACACTGTTATTATTATAATTAAAAAAAAATAGATTAAATATGCATAATTTTAAAAGTAAAACAAATCATTATATTAGAATATTAAAAATGAACTTACGCTTCCATGTACGACATGAGATCACGACGATTTGCAACCACCCCATCAACAGCTGGGTCCATAAAAAAGACACTTAATGTCTTCATATTAATGACGACCAACACCCAATGGTTCCTATATTATATTAAGAATATTAAAATTGACTGCAAATGTGCAAATAACATATTACGCATACAAAATTGAACGAAGTGCATGTTTATTGTACGTACTCACCCCATATTTGTTGGCCAAAAAATGAGATGTTCTCTCCCACTTAACCCCAGCATATGTTGGACTATCCCTTCCATGCCATGTGTCCTGAGCAACTCTGATTGAATTTTGAGTAGCCCCTGCATCCCAAAAAAATCATATGCGTCACACTTATATGCTGATGATGTTTTAAAGACTGGTAATAACAAAATTCCAAATATTGGCTGATGGTATGTTACCTCCAGCAATATATTCAACTTTGAACTTAGATGACATTTCATCATACCTGAGAATACATAAATAAAGAATTACATCAGCGACTGATGACATTAATCATTGTTAGTTGAATTACGAACCAAATTCACATAGTTTAATAGAGTTTCATCTTTGAAAATTCATAACTTGGAGCAGCTTTATTCCATTTAAACTATTGAATTAGTAGCCTGAAGATGAATAATCATAAGAACATGGTTTTAGCAAGCTATGATCTAAAAAGGAGAAAGAGAAAACACCTTGTTAGCCATTTTTAACAGTTAGACCTAGTGATGATCTTTCTACACTGGTGTTACAGTTATACATTTCCTATGAAGAATAACCCGAATTCAAACTTGAATCCTTCGAATATATGGGTCATGAAATGTTGAAGGATTTCATAGGCTAAACTGTTATGACAATACATGTTTCAAAACTGCTCAAACTATACAAGATCTTAGGTTAAACCGCGTTCAAAGCACTGGATCCTTAGATCCTACATATTTTGGTATATCGACGAAGAAGCATTCAGACTGCAAAGTATATTCTATAATCTGATAACTCATACCCTAAAATACAGATTGCATAAATGGGGGGAAAAACGAACTACTCACATTGGTACGTGCTTCTCCTCGGCGAGGATCGCATTGTTCAATTTAACATCGTACCTGTAGTGAAAATAAAACAGATTAGTCGTAATCGATTCTACGAAATCACGATGACAGTGATTCGTATATATTCAACAAATGCTAAATCCAAGATCTAAAAACACGAGCTGAAAACACAAGATTTATACACAAAACAAAAGCTATAATTTCACATAGATCTATGAAACTGAAAGCATGAATGATACGGAGTAATAAACATAAAATAAATCCAGATCTCAAGCTCGAAAAAGCATTAAAATCAAAACACGCAGAGCAATGTGATGTGAGAAAGTAAAAGTCGACGGCGACGGCAACAGCGACGTCTGGAGAGGAGGTTGACGGCGACAGCGACGGCTGGAGAGGAGGTCGACGGCGCGAGGAGGGAGAAGGAGGGAGGCGACGTCGCGAGGAGGGAGAGGAAGGGAGGCGACGGCGCGACGAGAGAGAGGGAGGTAGGCGACGGCGCGAGGAAGGAGGCGACGGCGGATTTGGCTTCACAAATACTCTGTGTTTTTTTTTTTTTGAATTTTAGGTTAAACGCGTTTGTGGGATTTGGGGGAGAAGACCAGACTTCAATTCGCGTAGTGGTGACTGGTGAATTAATATTAAATGGGGGATTAATTGAATTAATTAATAAATCGAGAAACTCTCTTGCAGAGCGGTTAAGAACCGCCTTCCAAGTGTTATCTTGGAGAGCGGTTCAAAACCGCTGTCCAATGCGGGCTTGTAATGCGGTTCTCAACCGTTGTCCAAGTGTTTCACTTGGACAGCGGTTATGAACCGCTGTCTATCTTATTTTTATTTATTTTTTATAAAACCGCTCTCCAAATGCTATCTTGGAGAGCTTTTCGAAAAAAGAGCTCTCCAAGTGCTATCTTGGAGAGCTTTTCGAAAGAAGAGCTCTCCAAGTGCAGCTCTCCAAAGCCAAATGTGTAGTAGTGATATATCCGACCATAAAGTCTAGTATACACTCGAGTGCATGTTGTGCACCCTAGTCCATGTTGCACTTTTCAGTTTTACTGGCTTACACTTTTTGGTAAATGGTGTTGCACTTTTCAATTATTATACTAAAAATATTATTATACGGTTTAATAATTGAAAAGTGCAACATCATTTACCAAAAAGTGTAAGTAAGTAAAACTGAAAAGTGCAACATGGACTAGGGTACATACTAGACTAACCCATATCCGACTAGTTATTAATCTTCATGATATATATCATATAAGTTGGGTACATATATCCGAGTAGTTATTAATGTATTCATGAAGATATTCATAAATTAAATATAGTGGGCCAATAATAAGATGCTTTCTTGGTCATTTTGGAGCATGATGCGGAGCAAGACGCGCTCATTTTTTACAATTGTAAATATTGTATTTATTCATGCACGTCCTACTCCTTGGTTTTGATGATCTCCTTAATTTATACCGTATGTGCCTCGTACTAATATAATACTGTCATATGGTAAGACGTTTATAAATTAGCACAAATAACAATCATTTTTTAAAATTGTTAAAAGCATTATGCTCAAACTGTATCTTGTTATCGTGGAACGCTCTCAAGCTTCTCATTAATAAATGTTATTGATGACATGGAAATGTATTATGCACTTTTTTTTTTTTTTTACTAATTAATAATTTTTCATAAATTTTAATACCACGATCTCATAGAAATATGTACTTGCATTTTAGACGTGCGGATCCCCCAAAAGAGGACATCCACATTCCTTGTATAAACTACTACCTAAAAGAATTAGGTTAATAATAATTCTACACATCTGGATTTAATTTTATAGAAAAAAAAATAGTATTGAATTAGTATGTAGATAAGTCTGCAGAGGTATCATCCCATAGGAATTTATGAATCTTAGGCACATTAATTAGACAACCCCCCACCCCCTCCTGTCAAAAAATAAATAAAAATTCGACCCCCTCTATTTTCCAATTATCTTTTAAATAGTAATGTGTGCCATAAGTGCCTGCACAATTTAATAATATCTTATAAAAACAATGAAAATTAAATTACAAGGATAGAATAGAGTAGAAGGAAGAAAATAGAGGGAATTATTAAGATAAAAAGAAATAGAACAGATTAATTGTATCAACCTACCCCCTCCATTTCACGAATATAGTCATTATTTTTTTTTAGTTTGTCCTAAATTATACTCCCTCCGACCCAAAACGGGCCTCTAGTTCCTTTTTTTTTCTTCAAATTATAGTCCCCGTTTTTTAAAGTACGTTAAATGTTCAAAATACTTATGTTGATTGAATAATTATCATTTTAATGTTCAATAATAAATATTTATAAATTTATAAATAAAATTCAAAATATTAGACACAATAAATAATCGTTGTTTAATTAGTTTGTGTATAAAATGATACCATCATTTTGGAATATGTAATCACTTGTATATTTATTTAAAATATACTCCGACCCGTACATGTTCAATGGTCCTATTTATTTTGTCATTATTATTTGTGCATTCAATACATATGAATAAATTAGGAACTTTATACATAAAATTTAAATGATGTTTAATTCATTAGTATAATTTAAAGTTTTGCTACATCACAACCCTAATCTTCAACCCTGAAAAAGGAGTCGAAAAGTAAAAATCTATATATGTGTGCGTAATCCATTGTTACTTGCAACAATATGCTTCTTAATACAATTTTTTAAAATTTGTATCTGATCAAGAAAATCATCGTTCTTAGTTAATAGTAAGAGTACGAAAAAAAAAAGTGTCACGATTAATATTTAATTTTTTATTTTTTTTAATAATAGGAGTAACATTTAGGGGGTGTATTCAATTGAGATTCTGTTGGATTTTTTTGGACTTTAAAAAGTCAGTGGATTTAGAAAATCCATAGACTCTATGCAGAGTTTGACTGACTTTTTTATTGATTTATATGGATTTTTATACATTTATTAGGATTCTGAAATACACATTTTTTTATTCATCATTATTATTCTCATCTTCATTTCCATCACGTTTATACCTCTGTTCTTTGTGAGATGTGGTGAATCTTGATCTTCTTTATATTCTACTGAAAATTCATCAGAGCAACATTATTTCCGAAGAAAAAAGTTATCTTTATATTCGATTGGAAATTCATCAAAGCGACATTCTTTCCGAAGAAAGTTATCTTTATATTCGACTGGAAATTCATCAAAGCGACATTCTTTCCGAAGAAAGTTATGTAATCCAGCACAAGCCAATACTAAAAATGACCTTGACCACCAAAATCTTTTAGATGATATCGAACACCACGGGGACGTCGATTAGATATTATTGTTAACCTAACAGTGTCCGATATACTATAATTTTTAAAGAAAGAACATAATTTTAAAATACAGAGATGTAATCTTTTTCACGAAAAAACATAATTTTAAAATACAGAGTTGTAATCTTTTTCACGATAATAATGGTGGTGAAGAATCTGTGATGCTTATCGAAGAACATTTGTGAACAAAGTCTTCTAAGAGAATCCGTTGAAATCTCTTCTTTTTAGAAGAGATTTTGAATAGTGAAATTTATTTATATTTTTGAAAGAGAATCCAACGAAATCCATAGAATATTAAAATCCATAGATTGTTGAATACCTAAAAATTTCTAAAGACTTTTTAAAATCCGTATTGAATACCTCAAAATTTTGAAAGACTTTTTAAAATCGGAATTAAATACCCCCAGATTTTAAAAGTCCAAAAAAATCCAACAGAATCTCAATTGAATACACCCCTTTAATATGCACAATTGTTAGTACACGATATATAGTGATAGTTAAGAAAAGAATTATGTAAAAACGAATGATATGAGAATTACGCCTAAACGAAAAATAAAATAAAACCGACGCATTAAAAAGGAGAAAGACCCCTTCCATGAGAGAGATATTAAAGAAAAGGCTAAATACAATTACCCAATATTTAATTATCCATATTTAATACAAATCAATCACTCTGGCATATGACTTGTCTGTCTTATAATAATTTATTCTTTTTTAATTATAGCGTAAGAAAAAAAATATGAGATTATTAATGTGGTAGGTGCTCCAATAACGTGTTTGTCATAGGAGTATTTGACAGAAGGAAACACTTTATATAAATAAATTAAAAAATAAATATATATAAACTAGATGAGTTCTTACTTATTAAGCGTAATATTTTTATAACACAATGCATTGTGTATGAAAAAGTTTTTTTAAATGTTGCAAATAAAATAGTTATAGTGCATAATAAATATATTTAAATTATATATGAATATAATATCATAAAATATAGTATTTTGTAATTTGTATATTTTAATATATTGTTTTTTAATATATTGAGTAAATAAATAATTTAAATAATATATCAGATAATGAAAATACACTTAATATAAAAAAAAATATTTTATTAATAAATAAAAATGTAATAAATGATTAGTCGAACTTGTCTTAATCTCCAACTAATTCTCATTATTATTTTGAATTGTAAAAAAAAATGAATATATATATATATATATATATATATAAAATTGATAAATACTTGATTTTTTTATTTTATTTTTACAATTAACCCCAGAATAATGATGATTATAAGTTTCCATGGAGCAATATAAAAAAGGAGTATATATGCATTGCAATTGGATCGGAGCATTATAACTCAATGGGCTATTTATTTAGTTAGAGAATGCGTTAAGGTATTCAAAATTAATGAGAATTCATGTATATATTACTGTATATGTATAATGTGTGTGTGTGTTTCGTTGTATTTTAAGTGATTTCTCATTGATAAAAATATAAATATGCAATGTTAATAATAAAACTCATAGAAAAATAATTTACACGAGAAAAAATTAAAAAATATACTGTACTACTGATTTTATACTACAAAAGAACTGTACGTAATTGTTTAACCAATGAACTCTAATTATAATCTCAAATAATTGTATTTATAAATATTAATAAAATAATATTGTATAGAATTTTGAACACTAAACTTAAGTACACTTTTCAAACCACGATTATCAAGCTCTAAAATAAAGTACGATTAAAACTCGGTTTTGGAGTTTTGCACTATTGATCTTCCTATTAAGATCGTGCTTAATAAAAATATAAAATATTAAAGGATAGTCTGACCTTTTTAAAAAATTTATTTTTATTTTTTTATGTTGGGCGTCCGTCAATAAAAAAATCAAAATATTTGTTGCTTTTAATTTTTTAAGAAACACTAAAAAAAAAAAACTATGCCCTTTTACGCGCGGATAAATGTCAAATGACCATTAATGATTACCTCCGTTTTGAATTAATGTATTTTTAGCGATTTTTTTAAAAATAAAAAACTTAAAATTTAAACTTTTTTACCCCCAATCAATTAAAGAAAACAGAATCAGTTGATACTTAGTGAAAGATATGAGAAGTAATTTAGAAATTAAAAGTATGGACTGATTAAAATTATAAATAACTATGAACAAAATATTGGTGTCAAGTTTATCAAAACTTAACAACAAGAAGCGTTGGCGGTGTGGCAAGGGGTGTGGATCGGCGAACTAGTGCGACAATACAATTCGTAATTTCAGAGATGAAGATTTTAGTATGATACGTCAAATAAGGAGGAAATCAGAGATATAGTGTTTTTTCATCTGCAGTGACTTGTAAAACTATATTACAACAACATAGTGATTACGAGATTCATCTTGTTAATAGAAATTTGACTAATCATTTTACTAGGGTATTTGAATTATTTCAAGTTTTCATTATTAGGTCGAGCCTGCCTCCAATTATTGTGGATGACTTTTTCCATAGCTCTTATTTTTTTATATTATAAAGGATATTTTATTTTAAAAAAAATGATAATTAATTCAAAAAGGAGGTAGTAACATATAAAATGACATATTTGTTATTTTATACAAATAGTTATTAGTATTAAATGACTTTGTGTGGGAAATTTTTTTGAAGTGGAACAAGGAGTATAAATTAATGAGCAATATTGTATCTTGGTTCGTATCAAAATATTTATGCATCCGTACATATATTAGCTAATACGAAATTTGTTTAGTACTATATATATCAGTTAATTAATTTTATTGACAACTTAGAATTGTTAATTTCTAGAGCACAATTATTAAGAATTCATAGAGAGTGCAAATTCAACGTTACTTGTTTGATTAAATGGATTTTATAATCATTATAGTAATACATGTAATTTACACGGCTTGAGATGCTATGCTGGTGAGATAAGATAACTAACATTTAAATCTGCCAATGGAATAAATATAATTTTTTCCCTAATATTTGTATGTTTCTTATTTTTCAATTTTTTTTTTATTACCATGTTTATAGTTAAATAGAATACAGTAAACTTGATAAAAAAATTATTGTTATTTTATCAAGTTCCCAGAAATAAAAAAATGAGCGTTTTTTTGAAAGCAAAGAGTATTATTATAATATTTTTCGGTAGTCCAAGTGTCCAACCACAAACGCCAATGAATCTACCTAATAAAAAGAGATTTTATAAAATCGAGACGGCCTTGCAAACTCGTGCGCCATAATATAATCACCGAAAATTGAATGATAAACTTGAGAAGAATTAATAACATCCACTAGTATCTTCGAATCACTATCCACGGTCACCCGACTCAGTCGCAAACTCTCAACCCATATATACTTATCTTTATAAGTATAAAGGCTGATAGATACACCCTTTGTAATTAGTAGATACACTCTTGGTTTGTATCTAATCTTGTTGGTTAGTTTTATACAGTTAGTTAGTTAGTTAAGATTAGTCGGTTACTTTACTTTTGTATTAGTAGGGCTCTTCTTCTTCACAAAACAGATGCATAGCCTGTAATTCATTTTTCCCTTGTAATTCATTCATGGAGATTTCCAGAATCAAAGGAATGGAATTGGTTTTTCAATCCAATATGGTATCAGTTTCTCTTTGAAATTGACATACCGTTCGATCCTTTCGCTTCTGCTTCACTCAAATCGATTCTCATATCGATCCCAAATTTTCCCCTCTCATTTGAAGAGTGTTTTGTATTGATTTAGGGCTTATTTTCGCGAGTTTTCACCTCCGATTCCCCTTGATTTTGTTTCTTGATCATGGCGCCTACAGTTACTGATCCTAATTCCCTTGATCCGGCCAAAAACCCATTTTCCACCTTAGCCCTTCACCAGAATGATAATCCGGCGGTTTCCATCGTCCTCGAGCCTCTCAACGGCACCAACTATATTTCTTGGAGCCACGCCATTAAAAGAAGTCTCAGCATGAAAAACAAAATCCAGTTGATTGATGGCTCCTTACAGATTCCTTCGGAGGAGGACGATCCTGCTATCCACGCTGCCTGGGTAAGGGCGAACAATCTGGTTTTGGTATGGATCCTAAACTCCATTTCTCCTAATATCAAACACACTTTAGAATATTTTTCTATTGCTAAAGATGTGTGGGATGAATTAGTGATTCGCTATAATCTTTCTGAAGGAACTAGGGTCTATCATCTAGAAAAATCTTTAAGCACCATATCTCAAGACTCTCAGTCATTAGTTTGTTATTACAATCAATTTAAATCTCTTTGGGATGAGTACTTAAGCTTCAGACCTATTCTTAAATGTTCTTGTGGGGCTATGGATGGTTGCACTTGTGATTTGCCAAAACTTATGACCAAAACTCTAGAGCAAGATGCTGTGATGAAATTTTTAGTTGGCCTCCATGATTCTTATAGTCCCATTAGGAGTCAATTCATGTTGCAATCCCCTTTTCCTGCTTTATCAAAAATATATGGGTTATTGCTTCAAGAAGAATCTCAAAGAGCTTTAAACAATATCCCTGAGCCTCTTCCTTCTGACTCTGTTGCTATGTTGGCCAAGAACTCCAAATTCTTTAAGGATAAAAGAAAACCCCTTAAGTGTAGCCACTGTGATGGTTTAGGCCATTCTATTGACAGATGCTTTCAAATCATTGGTTTCCCTCCTGGCTGGAGAGGCCCTAGGGGTCCTCCCAATAAATACACCACTAAGGCTGCAAATAACTCCATTAGATCCCCTCCCAAGAGGATTTACCCCATGGATTCTAATCCTCTTTGTACTCAGGATCTTTTTGATAAATTCTTGAGTTTTTCTAAGATGCAGAACTTAGGTGATGGGAAGGACATGCCTCATTCTGTGGCAGGGGCCTCCACTGCCCATATTGAGGAAATTCCATCTTCCAAGGATACATGTATGTTCCCTATCCCTTCATCCAATTTATGTTTCAATTCCTTTAAAGTTTCCACATGGATATTAGACACTGGTGCTACTGATCATATGCTATTTGACATTTCATTGTTTACTATTCCTCCCTCTGTAGCTAATATCAAGATTTCATTACCTAATAATGCAATATCTATAGCTACACATATGGGAAATATTGTCATAAATGAACATCTCACTTTATATAATGTGTTGTATGTCCTTGATTTCACCTTTAATCTCCTTTCTATTAGCCATTTAACTAGATATTCCAACTGCACTGTCAGCTTCTTGTCATCTCATTGTATCTTACAGGACAATTCAACCAAGATGGTGATTGGTTCTGCTGAACAAGTTAGGGGCTTATATCTGTTACAAACTGATCACCCCTCTGTCAATAATGTTCTTAGACATTCTGTTCCTTCTAGTCATGCTTTTCATACTTCATGTAATTTTGATTTGTGTCATAAGAGGCTAGGACATATCTCTAGTAAATGTTTGTTGCAAATTCCCAATTTGAATGTAAAAGCATCTAGTATTCACAACAATTGCTTGATCTGTCCTTTAGCTAAACAGAGAAGAAAGTCTTTTCCTTTGAGTACTTCTGTTTCTACTGGCATATTTCATCTAATACATTGTGATGTTTGTGGTCCTTTTTCAAAACATTCTGTTAGTGGCCATAGATTCTTTCTCACTATTGTTGATGATTATAGTAGGTGCACTTGGATTTACCTGTTAAAAGCTAAGAGTGATGTTAAAATCTCTTTGCAAAAATTTTACAACATGGTTCTCACTCAATTTGGTGTTAAAATTAGGAAATTAAGAAGTGATAATGGAACTGAATTTATTTTATCAGATTTTTATCATTCTTTGGGTATCCTTCATCAAACTTCTTGTGTTGAAACACCACAACAAAATGGCATTGTAGAGAGAAAACATCAACATCTACTTCAGGTTGCTATAGCTTTACTTTTCCAATCATCTTTACCTATTAAATTTTGGGGTGAATGTGTTAAAACTGCAGCATTTATCATTAATAGGATTCTCTCTTCTGTTCTCAAACAGAAAACTCCTTTTGAAATTTTATTTGGCAAAACCCCTGATTATTCCTACTTCAAAACTTTTGGATGCTTATGTTTTGCAAATACCTTGGTTTCTCACAGACATAAGTTTGATCCCAGGGCTAGTAAGTGTGTCTTCATTGGTTATCCCTTTGGTATCAAGGGATACAAACTCTTTGATATTTCTTCTGGCAAAATTATTGTTTCTAGAAATGTGACATTCTTTGAAGATATATTTCCATTCAAGAATGTAATTGAATCTGACACACACACACATTCTGTTCCCACTGCTATTGAAGATGATGTTTTTGATGATCCCCCTTTTATTTACAATGATAATCTTCAACATGCTGATCCTGTGGACATTCCAGAAGTCCACAATGATGTTACTAATCCCACTCACACAACTAGTGAACATGATATTGTCATACAACCTGATTCCATTGTTCATAACTTACAGGAGGAATCTTACACAAGACCTTCTAGATCTAAATCACAGCCTGCTTACTTGCAAGTGTATGAAACTGATTTGCCTGCTTCTGTTGATCATTCTAAATTGAATTTATCTCACTCTGGTAAACAGTACCCTATACATGATTACCTGTCTGTTAATAGGTTATCTACTTCACATTCTCTTTTCACTGCTTCTATTTCTCAAATTCAAGAGCCTAGATCATATAAACATGCTATCCTAAATGAAAATTGGATCCTTGCTATGAATAAAGAACTTGAAGCTTTAGAAAAGACCAATACTTGGACTCTTGTAGACTTACCTTTAGGTAAAAATTGCATAGGTTGTAGATGAGTTTATAAGGTTAAATACAACTCAGATGGCTCTATAGAAAGATATAAAGCTAGACTGGTGGCTAAAGGTTACACCCAACAAGAGGGCATAGATTACTTTGATACTTATTCCCCTGTTGCCAAAATCACCACAGTTAGGATTCTATTAGCTATTGTTGTTGCTAAAGATTGGCATTTGCATCAATTGGATGTAAATAATGCTTTCCTACATGGTGATTTGCAAGAGGAAATATACATGCTTCCTCCTCCTGGTTATTGCCCTAATACTGATAAAAGAGTTTGTAAAATAAATAAAAGTTTGTATGGATTGAAACAGGCTTCCAAACAATGGATTACAAAATTGACTTCTTCTTTGACTTACTTGGGATTCATTCAATCCAAAGTTGATACTTCATTGTTTACTAAGAATGATGGTGCTGATTTTACTGTGGTTCTATGCTATGTTGATGATTTGATAGTTGCAGGTTCCAATATTAACATTATTAACTTTGTCAAGAATTACTTGAATGATAAATTCACTATTAAAGATCTTGGTGTTTTAAAGTATATTTTGGGGATAGAGGTTGCTAGGAATAGTACTGGTCTTACCCTTTGCCAAAGAAAATATACTTTGGATTTATTGCATGATTCTGGTTATTTGGGTAGCAAGCCTTGTTCTACCCCTATGGATTCCAATTTGAGTTTTGATATACATTCTCCTATTCTTGCTAATCCTAGCCATTATAGAAAACGTGTAGGTAAACTTCTTTACTTAACTGTCACCAGGCCTGATATTTCCTATGCTATTCAAACTCTTAGTCAATACATGCAATCTCCCACTGTGGCTCATTTGACTGTTGTACATAGAGTTTTAAGGTATCTCAAGAGCAATCCTGGTACTGGTGTGTTTTACCCCAAGGATATCATCTTTCAATTACATGCCTTTTCAGATTCTGATTGGGCTAGGTGCATTCAAACAAGGAGAAGTATTATTGGTTTTAGTATATATATTGGTTCTTCACTAATATCTTGGAAATCCAAGAAGCACTCTACTGTTAGGAGGTCTTCTGTAGAGGCTGAGTACAGGGCTTTGGCATCAACTTCTTGTGAGATTCAATGGATTCACTACATCCTAGCTGACTTGGGAATTCAACTTTTACACCCTTCTGTCATGTATACTGACAGCAAGAGTGCCTTCTCCATTGCACATAACCCTTGTCTACATCAAAGAACAAAGCACATTGCCTTGGATTTTCACTTCACTAGGGAAAAGATTGAAGTTGGATTGTTCACTTTGGTTCATATTCCAACTACAGCAAACTTGGCAGACATTCTAACAAAGCCATTGTCACCTTCAAGCTTTGCTAATCTCAAATCCAAAATGGGATTGTTGAATATTCATTCCCATTTTGAGGAGGGTAATAAGGCTGATAAATACACCCTTAGACTGATAGATACACCCTTTGTAATTAGTAGATACACTCTTGGTTTGTATCTAATCTTGTTGGTTAGTTTTATACAGTTAGTTAGTTAAGATTAGTCGGTTACTTTACTTTTGTATTAGTAGGGCTCTTCTTCTTCACAAAACAGATGCATAGCCTGTAATTCATTTTTCCCTTGTAATTCATTCATGGAGATTTCCAGAATCAAAGGAATGGAATTGGTTTTTCAATCCAATAATAAGCTATGGCGGGTAAAATGGCAAAATCCTGTAAATTGAATGTATATAAAAAAAACCTAGCTATATACTTCCTACCTTCCCTTTAAACTTTATATTTGGAGATGACACGAGTTTTAAAAAATATAATTAATATTTTATGTAAAATTATTGATGGAAAGTGTAAGAAAAATAAAATGGTAGGAGAAAAAAGAAAAATGGATGACAATTAATATAATTTTGTATAAAAATATGAATAATTGTTAATAAACATGGGACTCAACTTGATAAAAATATATATATATATATATATATATATATATAACTTTAAATTAGACACAAAAAATAATAAAATATAAAGTTAAAAATTGCTAAAGAATAGTCGGACCCTAAGGTTGCTTTGAATGGAGGGATTTGATTTGAGGAGGCATTTCAAATGAGAGGAGTTAAAAATAGATGGATTTCAAATGACATTTTAGTGGAGATTTGAAATCCCTCTCAATTTTAACAAAAAGTGTGTGGACATAAATTTAAGTATTTGAAATCCATTTATAATACAAACATGTAGAATGAATTTGGACAGTGGATTTCAAATCCATAAGCCCAAATCCACCCAACCAAACGGAGCCTAATTATCAATGTGAATACACTGCATTTTTTCTCTTTTCTTATGAACTAAGGCACGAAACTCAAGGCTAAATCGGGATCGAATATGGTTACTAAACAAATACCATTAGTTGGTTTTGGAACTATGAACCGGTTTATAAGAATTTCATGATGAAAAAAAAGTTCAACGTGTATAGAGGTGAAAAATTAATTTGTATGTATTAATTTTTAATAATTTAAACAAAACACTTTAATATTTTAAAATATACTATATTAATTTGTATTCCGTAATTTGTGAACGGTCTCGGTTGAACTGTTTCACACTAGTTTTACTACATTTTAATTAGTAGATTTATATTTTTCATTTTTTACTATGATTTTTCCCTATCTCTAAATTCACACACAAAGACATGAAGATGATTCATTCCCGTACAGTTTGGATTTACTTATACAAATATTTGATAACCGTCAATTAATTGATGATGATGGAGGGGATATGCTTTAAGAATGGGAGACTCCCCATGCGCGTTTATGATTTTATATATTATGAGATAAATTTTCACACTTGAATAATATTTTTTTATGATATATATCATGTATGAGACGCCTTATGTTTTTTTTTTTGTTTTTTTTTTTTTGTCTTTAAGAATAGGTATATCTTATAAGTTATAATAACAAGGTTTTTACGGAAGTGACATTGATGTCAAATTTAACAAATTATAAAATATAATTAAAAAAAACTTATCATGATTCAAATACATAAAAGACATATTTCAAACACAACCAAGTGGACAAAAAAATTTACTTAAAAAAAGTTGACTTTCAGAATGGTGCACGAAGCTACACACAGCAAACTTATTGCATTTTACATAACTAATATAAATTGTTTTGCTTGACTTTGCTTGTGATTATTTTAGATCCGCAAGAAAAGGAGATAGGTAAATTAATTTTATGCTTAAATGAATTTAGATAAATCATTAATTTATGCTTCAATTATTTTTTGAAGCTACTAATTAATAGATGAGATTTTAACAAATCTAAGATCAATTGTACATTTGTACCATTTTTTTTCCATTTGCATATGAGCCCACTTGATAAACGTGAGATTTTAAAAATTTATGAAAAAAAAAAGTAAGGGTTCAATAGAATCAATATATAAATTATACGAATTGACTGTTTTATACATGAGGTGGATCGATTACCATTACATAGTATAATTTTTTGTATAATTTCTTGACTTGTAACTCTACATAAATCATGTTTTAAAATAAATTGTAGTCTAAATACTAAAATGAAACTTGACTTTAAAAAAATATACTAAAATGAAACATTGTCTCGAGACCTTCCCATGGATCAAACAAGTGATGCCTAAAATAAAAATGAAAAAGACATGATGATCGATGAAACTACATACTCCGTACTTTATTAATACACGGTAGTATAATAGTATGACAACATTTGACTTTAGATTAAAAAAAATAACATGACTTGATATTTACTCCTGCAGATTAATTCTAAATAACTAGTAATAATAATTTAGGGGGTTGTTTCTAATTAGCTGATATATTTTAGACTTTTTTTCCCCCTTTTCTACCCCAATCTCAATTCCACAAATCTCTCTAATTTTAGTTTGTCTTTATTAATTAATTCTCTAATTTTTTTAATGGAGTAAATCATATATACAAATTAAATGAGAATATATTTGTTATTTTATAGTTATTTTTAATTTCATCTTGAAATCCTAAAAAAACAGTTATTTAGAATGAGCGGGAATATATTAGTATATAAGTATCACTTGAGCCAAACACTGAGGTCAGACATTGCATTTATACATCACAAAATGCATTTATTGCAGAATTTATTTATTAGACTAAGTCTACTCTAATTCCAAATTTAATATAGGATTTGGTAAGAATTATCTAATTAACTTTATTATTATACCCTACATTCAACAATTGGGGGTATGTGCATCAGTGCATGTGCATTCCATACTATTTAACTCCATATTCATCTGTTAAAATTCACCTCAATTTGATTAATTATTACTTATTTAAAAAAAGTTTGAATAGTACGGAGTATTAAATGATACCTAGTACGGAGTATAAAAATGAGGCTTGATTTTAACTCCATTAGTAGGAAAAAAAATGTAAGAAAGATAATTAAAACTCCTCTTGTTAATTCAACTTTAGTTTGATTAAAACTTGTCTAATATAACTTTTAAAATGCGTATTTAATAAATAATCTTGGAGCATAGTGGATTAATAATTATTACTCCATTTTTTGCTTTAAAAAAAAGGGATATCAAATATTGATTCACAATCGACATATTCATTTATGTGTTACTAGGTAAAGAAAAAAGAACATTACTGAGATATTTATATAATTGTACGAAAGAAAGAATAATATTGAGGATGTTATTTGTCCTTCAACGTAAAATATAAGATAAATTGTAAATCGTAATGCAAAGATGTATTTGTCTAGCTAATTACAATTAATTATTATTGTGGTTACATTATTTTAGTGATGGGTGTAATCGTTTTGCCGTCCTGCATAAAACGAACAAGATGTCACCAGACTAATACTCTTTTATGTGGGCCTAATTAAATAAAATAGTATGCCATATAATAATACTTTTTATTCTTTTTTCTATATGGATAAGCTTAATCAGGTTCCTGTGTCAATTACCACGTATGTACAGCGTGAATTATAGCAGCAGCGTCCAATGGAAATAATTCAATTCCAAATACAGCAAAAATTAAGTTATACAGGAAAAATTAAATTCGAAAATTGCTAGTTGTACATTTTTGGGGCGATTATTTTTATTATTTAATAAAAATATTAAAATGTCCATATATATAGTCAGAAGACTCTGAAGGTACCGGAGCAAAACTAAATTAGGGGGCAAAATCCACGAATTCTATTAGCCGTCCAAAGCCAAATTCGGCTGCGTCGCCCACATTGTCGTCTTTCCTATTGCCTAAATTAAATTCGTCGTCTATTCACCGCCTATGCAGTCTTCACGGCCAAGTAGAGCTGCCGATTTGAAGGAAATCGGGGCGGTTGGAGGGGCGTCCAGTGCCTATGCCAATTTCAATTCTCCAACCCTAACAACAATAAAACTACAATGAAAAAAATGACAATGAATTTACCTACACTTTTTACACGAACTCTATCAAGCATCACAATTTATTTAAATTAACACTATCTTATAGGGAAAATTAAAAGAAAAGAAAATTAAACACAATCCCTATTTCTAATTACTTTGAAATAGTATTTCGTAGCCTTCTTTAATGTGCATCAAATAATTACATCACTAATTTACGTACAGTGTATACCAAATACCATTAAAAATTAAATTAAATATCGTTGGCAACAAATAAATCTAACTACTCAAAAAGAGGGTTGCCTGTTCAATAATTATGCCCCAAAGCGTTATTTATTTCCGACCATCTTATGAGTTTTGTAATCCGCGGACACATAATATTATACTCTCACGATGGCCCATCCCATCGAAAGTTGTTCATTTATTTTTTTTCACATTAATTAAAGAATATAGTAATTTATGTGTAGTGATTGCTGAGATAGAAAAAAATTAAATAATTTTAAGTAGAATATCTAAAATGAAAATGAATAACTTTTAAGGTGACGAAAGTGAAATTTTTTGAATTAAATAGAAATGAAGGGACCCTTAAATAAGTATATAGTATAATTAAAAAAACTAGTTGAAGGCTACAAGAATGTGTCAAAATAATATTATTAAGTGAATTGGGTTGCACGTCCTTAATAAATTACTTATGCCAATCTGTCAACGTGACTGCTCCCTTATTAAAATCCTAACTTCACAAATTTCACCACCCTCTCCAACTCTTTCCGGCCACCCCCTCCACCGCCACCACTACCGCCGCCGCCCCTTTCACATGCATACAAAACCTATTTTTATAGACAAGTTCCCTTTCATAAGCTAGCTCTAGCCACACTTAAACGTATGTGTATATATTACTTTTTCCAATAGTGACATAAAAAAAATGGACGGTAGATATGATCGTGGCCGTGAGGTAGATTCCACCACCGCTCCTCCGCCGCCGGAAAATACCGCTAATTCACCACTTTCCGGCGATGAAGCAGCAGAAGAAGTATATGTTCCTTCACCCAAAAAAAGGTTTCAATTTTATTTTATTACAAATTAATAATTTATCCTTTTGTTTTTTTTCTAATTGGAAATTAAGCATCTTGAGAATTAATTCATATAATTTGTGTAGGAGGGGTTCTCAGAAGAAAGTAGTGACGGTGGCCATCGGTGACGGCGAGGGTTTCCGGAGTAAAACGGAGGTGTATCCGCCGCCGGATTCTTGGTCGTGGCGGAAGTACGGCCAAAAGCCTATAAAGGGATCGCCATACCCAAGGTAATTAATTAATTATTAATTTTGAAATTAAGAAAAAATTAATTAGGAGGTGTGAGATTCATAGAAGAATCCGCCGGCCGGCGAGGAGTAGGTGGCGGCGTTTGTGAAGAGAATAGATTATTAGAGGAGGCGGCGGCGGCTAAAATTGAATGATTGAAACAAAATTGCTTTGATAAAATTCCTAACACATCTCTTTCATCATCTCACACGCGCTTTCCCATTGGTCTCCTCTCCACGCTCTCTTACTTTTAGGGCATAAAAATCTACCAATTCTTGCGTGGAAAACATGTCTGCAAAGCTACCAATTCAATTTTTACAAGTAATATTTCTCCTCAAATCAATCGTACAATCGTGTAACCAGTAATCTCACTCAACCCTAAATTATTTATTTTACTATCATTTTGACCATTTTATTCAAATTTACACATTTCAGGGTTTTTTTAAGCAACATTTACTTTTTTTTTTGTTCCTAACCTTTTCTCTATCTCAATAATTCACTACATATTTAGCATTACAATATTTTTCAAAAAATTCAAGGGATTTCTTTTTTTTTTTTTGAAATGCAAAAAGAAAATTAAAAAATAGTACTCCCCTTAGTCCAGTCCGTAGAAAGCTTTCCATTTTGTTAAATGGACTTTCAAGTAAAACTTTTCATTTTCCATTTTTACAGCACTACGAATTAGTTAATTATGTTTAATCTAGAAATTAATACTCCTAATTTCTTTTGTATGGACTAGTATATTTCTCGAACTAATAGTTTTAGTTTTTTTTTGTGTGTGTGTGTGTGAATGTAGTTTATAAGGAAAAAGAAAAGAGTTGATGAATGCAAAATTGTGTAGAGTCGAGAAATTTAAACAATAGACGTCGAGTCTTGAAATTATATTTGATTTTATTGGTGCATTTTATAAATATATGTAATAGATTTAGGAGTATTAATATTCCATTGGTAATATGAGTACATAATAATACAAAATAGGATCCAAAAGCACGTGGTATTTTTTGTTTGAGTGCATTTCTTTGAACCATTTGGATTTTTCTTGTTTGGAGATGGGATTTTTTTTCATTTTATTTTCTTCACTGCTAATCATGCAATGGATATGAAATTTGTCAGGGCACCACAAGTTAGGATTCAACAATTTGATCTTGTTGGTCCCTGTGCACGATAAGAAAAGTGTTCCACTATAAATAACTTCTAAAATATTCAAGAAGTTAATTATCTTGTGAAGTGCATCATAATTTTATTTTCCAAATAATCTCATAAGTATCAATTTCTTGAAAAAAATGAGATATTCTAACTTATTTTGGTTGTTGAGAATGAAACTTTATTTTAAAACTAAATTGCACTATTAACTTTTTAAAGAATCCCTTAAAAAATTCGAGCACTTTAGCTACTTATTCTGAAAACTAAATTATAGGAATTTACAATTAAGTACTTTAAATGCTATACTATTTATAGATTTGACAGGGACTAAAACAAGCAAACTTAGTTTAACTAGATTTAGGTGGTATTTTCAAACCGGAAAATCACTTTTTTGCAGAGCTATTCCTCACGATTTTAGTTTTTGAGAGGTTCTTCTAAACTGTGAGTAGAGTTTGCAAATACTCCGATCACATAGCCATGGAGTATGTAGGATGATCTGCTCTGCAGTGGTGGTTAAATTTTTCCTCTCTGAAAATAGCTTGCCGACAATAGCTGCTACATGTAAATTACAAATGCATTTATGGCTTTATGACATAAATTTAGAATTTATTAGATCTGGTAAAATCAAATTCAATAATGCAAGTCACATTTATTAACTGACAAATGTGTCTCCTCGTTGTTACAATTTAATTTTACTAGATAAGACAATTTGTGTGTTTTTTTAAAATGGACCATTCTCCTGATCATGTGATTTTTTGTGTTGTATGAGCAGAGGATATTATAGGTGTAGCAGCTCAAAAGGGTGTCCAGCCAGAAAACAAGTTGAACGGAGCCGCCTTGACCCCACCACCCTACTTGTCACCTACAATTGTGACCACAACCACGCTCTCCCCACCACGACAACGACCAAGAACCACCACCACCACCATCACAATCCTCCCTCGCCTCCCTCCGCCACTATCCCTTCCTCGTCCTCCGACACTACGAGTCCTCCTCCCGCCAATTTCCCTCCGGAGGAATGTGCCAGTCAGCCAAACATCGAGTTGACTGACAATGGCTTCTCCGAACTGGCCGGGGAGTTCGGATGGCTATGTGATGTGGGGTCCACGATGATGGACGGGATGACCCTCGTAGGGCCTACTTGGGGGGCTCAAGCGGATACGGAAGTGTTCATGCCCATCCAAGAAGAGGACAAGCACTTGTTTGGCGATCTAGGGGACTTGCCGGAGTCCACGGTGGTTTTCCGGTGGAGACACCGTGTTGTGCCGGCAATGGATAGGGTTCTATGAGCGATCTTAAGTGGTGAAAGATTCACACGTGAATAGCATTAATAAAACTGAACTTGAGCCATACAAACTTGTCAATCATTTCTTGTTTTTTTTTTTTTTTCATTTTTTCACTGTAAAGATTTGGACAAAAAAACATTTCTTCCCCATTGCAATTTTATGTCGACATTCCCAATTTTCCACCTCATGTGGGTATCGTTTTTGTTTTTGGATTTATGTTAAGGTATCAAATATCTAACTTCCACAAACAACCAAGATTGGCTGTAAAGGGAGAGACAAATCCAACTATCAAGGACCAAGAATAAATTACTTAAGGCTCCATTTGGATGGAGGGATTTGATCTATGGATTTTAAATGCACAATCTAAATCCACTCTACTTGTTTGGATTAAAAAGTAAATGAATGTACCAAACGAAGCCTAAACACACACAAGTTACTCCTTTCCAATCAACATTCGGTTTGTTCAAATCTTGAAAGCAAACTCAAACCAACCTGAACACTATGACGAATCATTCGACTAGACCTTATATATTTCTAGATAAATGTCATGCACACCTGTACTCGTAATGTTCTAGAACGAAGAACACGGGCAAACGGAAACAAGCACATTATGCACAACTTTACCCACGGCCAACACAGAACCACAAGTCATAGAAACATAATGAAAGATAGTACATGGAGAAAATGAGATCTTGCAAGTTATTATACGTAATGGTTTTCCATGAACAAGGGTCCAAAAACATACTTTCATATTCTACAAGCTGACAAATTAAACTACCAGTCTTTTTGGCTTCTATGCAAATCAAGTTTTCACGAAAATACTCCATCCCGTATTTTCAAGATCGATGTCTTCATGAATGTTGATAACTGATTAAAGAAAACAAAAGGGAAAAGATAAGCAATAAACGAGAAAACAAAAGGGAACCCCGTAAACACACGATAATGAACTAAAATTGCGAAATAGTATTATAATTACCTGCAATTTTTAAAATTCTCCCCAGCAAGCCTAGTTTGAACAGCACCCGAGTTTTTTCCAAGCTGATGAATCATCTTTGACGTTTATTGTTTCACCTTTAGAAGGAACAGAGGAAGTAGCAGATTCATCGCCACCATCGACTGCCTTCCTGCTTACAACTCGGTGAATCTGAGAGAGGACTTCGGTAAATGCATTATCGACATTGGTGGCTTCCAAAGCAGAGGTCTCCATGAAGTAGAGAGACTCCGCTTCAGCAAATTCTTTACCATCTTCAGTGGGAACAGCTATGAGGTGTCGAAGATCAGATTTGTTGCCAATGAGCATGACTACAATATTTGGGTCAGTGTGATCTCTCAATTCTCGTAGCCATCTTATGACGTTCTCGAAAGTAGCTCGTCGAGTAACATCGTATACAAGCAATGCACCAACGGCTCCTCTGTAGTAAGCACTAGTGATGGCACGGTACCTGGTCGAGAGATGGAGGGTGGGAGACAATACCACAAATAAGAGATCAAGTAATTCATACCCAATATCGATGGATATTACAGAAAATGGAGAAAATTAAATAAAATATATCTCTCTCTCACACACACATGCATAGCGGGTTGGGTATGTACGAAGGAGCTACAGATACAAGACATTCAAATTAACAGAGAAGAGATCCGAAAAGGTCGCATTTATTTTTCAGGTTTGAGTTTATCATTACAAAATGACATTCATACACATCTCTTTAGAGAAAAAAAGAGGAATTCTTGTTCCCGAATATGAGGAAGAAGGCATATTTAAACATAATACTAATACAGCATTCCCCCAATACTCATGGAATAATGACTCAACTCACAGAAGGGGACATCCCAACAATGACTCCCATCCCATAAATAGGGATCTCTTCTATTCCATGGTCAAATGATGTAATTTCTAAATACCTTTTTTCCAAGTTATCAACACATTAAATACTACTGTGTATTTTACAGTCCTAACCTCTCACAATGAATCAAGGGTGAATGTTAAAAATTTGATAAGTTCATCACACCAAGAAGTATATGAGTTACCTCATATCCTGAAAAGATGTCTTATGAGCAGCAACTAACAAATGAATCCATATGTGCCACCCAAAATTAATAGGTAAAGTATTATAAAAACAGTTTTCTTAAAACAGGTTCCATCATACTAAGGGTTATCATGAACACAGGATCCATCATACTGAGGGCTATCACCAAAACAAGATCCGTCATACTATCTGGTCACTGATGTGGGGTATTGGACCCATGATTCAGGGTGCATACAAAACATACTCAAATTAACAATTCCCCTATGTTCAATTGTTCACCATCATCGATTCGAATCTCAATTAAGCATCCCCCACACCCCCAATCTCTATCTCCCTGTGGCGTTGGATCTGTATGGTTAAGAACTCTGATACAACAATTAAAAACCCCACATAAATCGTTCAAAACAATCAAAGAAAAAGACGCCGAAATAGTGAAATCCCACTTCACTTCCACAACAACACATAAAAACGATGAGATAAGCAGTAAAAGAAAAGAACCCATGTGACAAAATGAAGTAGGAAATATGAGAAAAGGGAGAGTGACCTTTCTTGACCAGCAGTGTCCCAAATCTGAGCTTTGATAACTTTACTATCGATAGTAAGACTCCTGGTGGCAAACTCAACGCCTATAGTGGACTTGGATTCGAGATTGAACTCGTTCTTGGTGAATCTCGATAAGAGGTTTGATTTTCCAACCCCTGAATCGCCTATCAACACCAGTTTGAACAGATAATCATACTCATCATCGGCCCTGTACCCAGCCATCTTTGATCGATTGAAACAAATCTGATTGATTGATGAGGAGTTTAAAATTTTTAAAAAGGGTCGTTTGTGAATGAAAGAAATAAAGTTGAGTGGAGATTGTCCGGTGGAGAGTTTGAAGACTGATGTCGGGGGTTTCGCTATATTCTAGGCCTTAATTGCAATAAAACCCCCATTATTTCCGGAAACTTCCATAAAACCCCGGATATGTGAAACAACGCCATAAAAACATCCATTCATTGTCTTGTTATTGTAGACGTTTTTTTCTTTTTTTTAAAAAGCCTTTGTCTTATTTATATTAAAGCCTTATAAGTTAATAATGGATTTGGATTTTATAAATCATTTTACTCGACATTACTGAAATGATTTTTGTATTAAATATGGCCTTTGTAATATGATCAAGTCGTTATTATTAGAACAAAAACTTTAGTACTCCTAATGTTGCATTTTATGCTGGGTATATTTAAAGATATAATTTACACTATTATTAGTGCGAGTTCATGTACTGTAATTGGATCACGGATTTGTATAATTTTTTAAAATTAAATGTAAATTACATAGTATGTAACATATATAACAAAAACTAATTTTATTATACATGTATCTAGTTTTATCCACTCATGGAGTTTTTTTTTTTTTATTAATACCAAAATAAGTTCACTATCCATTTGAAAAATACTACATTTTCAACCTATTTTCCTTGATTTTTCTATGGCATTTTGAATACCAGAAGGGAATCCAATCATATTTATTTGGTAATTAACTCAATTCAATATTTCAACTGGCTTTGTCTCATTCAATTCTTCGTCAAACTTCAAGAAAATACACATTTTTTGATAAATTATAAAGTTTTTATCCATCTTTATAAAATAAAATAAAAAATTATACCCATTTTATAGTTAAATGATGCCTACACCTCTTTTTTTTTTTTATGGGACCCACTATCCACTTTAGAGGATACATTTGTCTCGAAAGTGAATAGTGATTATTGTTATGTTTTTTTAAAGAAGAAGAGTAAAAAAAAAAAACATTATTTTGTATTAAAATAGGCATTTTTTAGTACATTCTTTACCGGGATATTACATGCCATTAATCGAACAAGAAACAGAGAGGTTTCAGCACGTTTTCAAGAAGGTGTATTAGCAAATTTGTTAAATAAAAATCCGATCATATCCAAACGTTCGTATATGATTATGCTATATCTCCATTTGGGTGTGGTTTTTTTAATTGGTAGTATATTAATGTAATTGGATATATCAATTTGTGAAATTAATCTAAAATTAAGCTGGTCAAAATTTCTGCTCATGTTTTCCTTTTAGGAAGTTTCAATTCACTTTTGGTTTGTTCAATATAATCTAGGAGATATACTTAGCTAACTAACGAGAGTTTGTAATTATCAATATAGTGTTATAATAATAACTATCAAGAAGTACATCCACAATAATTGGAGGCTAGATCCAATAATGAGAGCTTAAAAATGATCCACATGTTCTAGCAAAATAATTAGTCAAATCATATTTCTACTGATAAAATAAATTAGGGAAGCAATATAGTATTGTAATATAACTTTACGAGTTATAGGCAAAAAAATTATTAGGTGTCTTTTATGTGTACGGTGAATGCATCGAAATCTCCACCCTTGACTTGATACTATGAACTGTTGCACTCACTAATTCACTTCTCTCGCTATGCAAATTTTAAAAAAATTGACGTTGAACAAAATCTTGTGTACACTTAGATTTAAAGTGATTTTGATATATTTTTCAATTATTCAATTAAATTTTTAATCCTTCATGTTTGAATCAAATTAAAATTGTGGTCAAATTACACAATGTACAGTGTACATCGATGCAATCATGCAACTCTTGTTACTAAACAAATCAATGAAACAAAACAAGTTTTCGAGAAACATTTCTTCTTGCTTCTCTGTCCTAGTTTTTTCTTGTTCCTAGAAAAATTTTCTCCTCAAGTTTTTCTCCCTCCCTTTCCTTCTCCAGCGGAACTCCCACCACCACCATTTGCATCTCTCCCCCCTTTCCTCATGTAGATTGATTGTAGGTTGTTGGTCTCGACGATCGTGCCACCATCGTCGCTGTCTTCCACCAACACCCAATGTCCTCTTCATCCATCATCACCCTCTACCACTCTCCTTTCACCTAGCTCCAACCACGCTTATACAAAAATAAAGCAACAAGTCTAAGATAGCTCCAACCGCCTTTACTGTCACCATTTGTCGTAGTCGCCTTGTGTAGATTTCTTTTAGTATATTGTTGGAATCAATCGGTGGATTGTCCCTAACTGCACGGTAATCAATTGGGGGAATTATCCTTTATTCTATTACCATTTACCATTGCTAGTATTTCACCGTGTGATGCATGACTTATAATATTTACTATGTTAAAAATAATTAGTTTTATATATAAACTAATTTATTAGTTATTACCATGAAAAGTCCTATAAATTTTACATGATGGAGTATTGTACGTGTGGGGTAGTCCACGGTCCACACATGAGAAACTTCTTTTTTATATTTGAGTTATGTTTTTTTTTTTAATATAATTGGATGATTCCATAAATTCATTAACCCATTAACATAGAATTCATTTTCATACAATTTTTTATCGTTGAATTTTTTTTTTGGAAAACGACTAAAATTATATTAATGGGTATCAGGAATACCCGATCAAAACAGTATTACAATGTTGGCATACATATCAGAAATAAATCTAACTAAAACAGTAAACAGGTTCCCTAAGCCATTCGAGCATTGTTATTCCTCTTGCCAAATAATTCATTGATTTCAACCATCTATAAGTATGACCTTTGATCTTTTCTATTGTTGTCTCAATGTCCATGTCCTCCCCATTAAAAGCTTTTTTGTTTCTGCAATGCCAAATAATCTAAACCACACAGTGCCAAATAATGAGCCAAGGCTTCTTCCACTTCAGTTGAGCGATCCTACCATGGTCCGTGCGATGTTGCAGCCCTGTCGCCCCTATGGTGTAAGGGACCTCAAACCATCTGTAGATTCTGCTCCATATTTCCGCCGTGCGTGCACACTGGAAAAAGAGGTGCTTCGAATCTTCCTCCGCGATTCCGCACAGGGGACACTTAGTGGAGAAATTCGGGTTGAAGGCTCCTCTTTTCCTCAGGTTCAAAATGGTGGGAATTTTATCTTGAAGTAGCTTCCACGAAAACCCCGCCACTTTTAGAGGGATTCCCTTCATCCATACACATTTAAGTTCTTCCAGCTCCCGCCTTTCCTCCATTGATTGCGCCGCCAAGAAGTTGTAGGCTGATTTGACCGAGTATATGCCATTATTCTCCAATTTCCACGTCCAACGATCGTCCTCGAGCGACTCTGAAATATACTTACTAATCCTGTTATGAAGAATGTTAGCAGCAACTGACTCTCTATCAAAGAGAACTCTAACCCACGCCCATTTAACATAGAAGCGACCCCCTTCCCAGACAATCTTATCAGCAATAGAGCATTGCTTAAACTTTTCTAATCTGTAAAGCCTAGGGAAAACTTCTCTAAGACTGCACCCCCCCCACCCATTTATCCTCCCAAAATTTCGTGTTCGTGCCATTGCCTACAATTCTGTTACAGTTACCAGAGAACCACTCACACGAACCCACCCATTTAATAATATTCGACCACCACTGAGACCAATGATTTTTTACACGACCAACACTCTTAAAATGATCAACACACTCCTCAAAACTCCCATATTTAGATTCTAAAATAGATTTCCACAAACACACACTCGAATCTAGACATTTCCACCCCCATTTCCCGATTAAAGCAGAATTGAAACAATTTAAATTCTTGAAACCCAGACCCCCTTTATCTTTCGGTCTACACAAAATACCCCAACTCACCCAAGAAATTTTACTAACCTTCGGATCTCCGCCGCTCCGGTGAGCAGGCTTGAAAGGACAGATTTAACGAGCACCATCCTACCTCTGAAAGATAGGGATTTAACGTCCCACGAGCTTAATCTAGAATCGACCTTATCAACGATCTTCTTCCAAAAACAAGACGAGTTTGGGTTACCACCAATTTTGTTGCCCAGGTATTTCAGCGAGAATTCCTCTACTTTACAGTTGAGATTCCGGCCTAGTCCTTCAGCGTATCTGGATGAACGTTCACTCCAGACAAAGTGCTTTTGTGGAAGTTGATTTTAAGTCCAGACCAAACCTCAAATAATCTCAATATGCTCTTGAGAACCGTACTAGATGCCTCGCCGAAAAATAACCTATCATCAGCGAACTGCAAATTAGAGACTTCCACTTTATTTTGACAGACCGGAAAAGGATTGAATTGTCCACACTTGACCGCTTGCTGCATCATAAGGCTTAGGCATTCTCCGACCACGATGAATAGAAAGGGGGATAGAGGATCCCCTTGCCTGATGCCTTTTTCCATCATAAATTCGGGCGTGGGGCTCCCGTTCACCAAGATTGAGAAGGTTGCCGAGTTAATGCACTCCTTAATCCAACGGATCCATCTATAGTCATAACCAAAAATTTGAGCATGTTAAGCAGGAAGGTTGGTCAATTGAGTCGTATGCCTTCTCGAAGTCAATTTTGAACATAAAGAGACTATTTCGTTTCGATTTAGCCTCATCCAGTATCTCGTTAGCAATTACGACACCATCGAAAATATTCCTGTCTCTAATGAATGCCGATTAGTTTTGAGAAATGACCCTGTCCAAGACTTTAGCCAACCTGTTCGCCAAAACCTTTGAGATAATTTTGTAGAAGCATCCTACAAGAGAAATTGGTCTAAAATCCCTAATGTCTGTTGGATTTCTAGATTTGGGAATAAACGTGATGAATGCGGAATTCGAACCAGAGACCAGCTTTGCGTTTTTATGGAATTCTGATGCAGCACGATGAAAATCTTCCTCCATACAGCTCCAGAACTTTTTGATGAAAAAGAAATTATATCCATCCGGACCGGGGCTCTTATCAGAGCCGCAATTATCAACAGCCCTTCTCAGTTCCTCCTTAGAAAACTCGCTACTAATGACCTGGTTGTCCACCACATTCAACGGACAACCCTTGATTCCGCTGATACCGGGCCTCTTCCACTTCTGTGACGAGAAAGCAGCCTTGAAATAATCGAAAATCCCCTGTCTCACCTCGCTAACCCCTTCCCTCCATATTACGTTGATGTTGATGTCTTTAATTTCGTTCAACCTCTTTTTCTTATGGACCATAGAGTGGAAGAAGTCGGAGTTAGAATCTCCTTCTTTGAGCAACCTCATTCTCGGTCTTTGAACATCTGTTCGTTTCTTCCTCACCGTCGCCTCCTCAAGCTCGTGGATGGTAGATGCTCTAAGACTAGCCTCTTCCTTCGTCCACCCCCCCCCCCTCGAATCCAATTTTCGATCCAAATGAAGGAGAGTGCTCTTGGCTTCCCGTGATAAGCTTTCGAAATCTGTTCTCTTTCCTTCTCTCCATTGAATAATCTATTTTTTAAGGACTTTTAATTTTTCTTTGATCACGAACGCTCCCCAGCCCTTGATCTCATACGAAATCTAGAACTCTCAGACCATCTTCTCGAAATCTTCCTCTTCCAACCACCAGTTCAAGATCTTGAAAGGTTTTGGGCCCCAATCCTGCTGATCCTCCGAACACAAGGTTATGGGCGCGTGGTCGGAAAAAAGTCTTTCAAGACCGCTTTGTTTGAGATGAGGCCAGGTTTTAACCCACTCTTTTGAAACTAGGAACCGATTGATTCTGCTAAAGCACCCTCCATTATCCTTATACCAAGTAAACTTCCTCCGGAGGAGTGGAAGATCGATCAAATCTGTCTCCTTAACGAAGTCCCTGAACGCTAAGTCAGCTCCTTTCGGATTCTTGGTCACAAAGTTTTTCCTCTTCGAGCTATGCAGAGTAGCGTTGAAATCGCCACAAAGTCACCATCTATCTCTTGGATTCAGCCCTAATCTGACCCCCACACACCACTAATACCGAGTGCTTCCCCTTCCTCCCAGAAATCGGAAGGGGAAAAACTCGATTTATTCCACATACACAACATTCCTCCAGACAACCCGACCGCTCCTTTGAAGTACCACCCCAGATCCTTGTTACCCCACAGAGAAACACAAGTCTCGAAACTCACCAATTCGCATTTGGTTTCCTGAATACAAACGAAAGCCGCTTTCTCTTTTCTGAGCAGGTCTCTCACAACATCCCTCTTGTTCTTATTCCCGATTCCACGAGCGTTAATACTAAGAATCTTCATTATCAGCCAACAAAGCACACTTACCACCGCTGAACTGAATTCCTGATGTGGTCTTTATAGCTCAGCCGCTTCTCTGTCTCTCGCCTCAAATTCTCTAAACTTCTCCGATAAGATGGCTGAATCTTTCTCCAAATAAAACCCCATTTGGCTACAAACTTCTAGGAGCAAGGCAGATTCCTCGGCAATCGGGATTCTCCTTGCGGGACCCTTTACCGCCTCAATTAAAGGGGGAAGGGGCGCTTGATTTCTAGGGTTAGGAAGTTTTCGCTGTTTCTTTCTCTTGCCCTTCTTCGTTAGAGTCTCTATCCGATCCGGCTCCATATCCTTGATAAAAGTGGGTCAATGGGGATTTTTTCCCTACTCTTTGTCGCTTGGGCCTAATCGTAGGCATTTGGGCTCGATTAATGATAGGGCCCAGATTGAAAAGGTCGGAGTCCTGAGCAGGTTCGTCATAATTTTCATTTTGGCCTAAAAAACCGTCTTCAGATATTTGGGCCTCCGGTGCATGAACATGGGCCGGGGAGCTGTTGGATTTCGGGGAGTCTTCGACCAGAAGCGGCCCACCAGACATTACTAGGCCCGAATTGTCTTTGGAAACACCTCTAAAGTGAAAGGGACCCACCGAATCCAATTTGAACTTCTCAATATTTTGGGGGTGGGGAATAACGGCTTCCACGTGATCCTGATCATCATGATTGATGTTGGGTATCTGTGTACGAAGCAAAAGCGCTTCTGACACTCCTAGGGCTTGTGATTCTTGTCGGCCTTGATATACTCTCTCTTCCTCGATCTGACTTTTCGGCTCCCCTTCCTCCGTTAGGGTTTTCTCCCCCCGAATTGGGGATCCGCCAGATTTCGACTCCGTTTCCGAAATGATCTCCTCAGATGAGAACTCATAGAGAGACGATTCAAATTCCGACTCAGAGGCCGACCATTTGTTTCTATAACCCCGACTCTGATGTCTGACGTCCTCGGGTGATTCTGTGATCCAAACTGTAAAATTCGAGTTTCCCACCATGAATTGTATGTGATCGTTTATGGGAACCCACCGATTAGTGCCAATGTAGACTCTAGCACAAGACAGATCCATCTTGGAGACCGTCCTCGCGTCCACCGCCCGCACCGCACCAAAATGGGATCCTATAGCATTGAAAGAAAGTACATTCCAAGCGTGCAGCGGCACCCCATAGATCTTTAGCCAAACAATGCGAGTTTTCACAACGTCCTCAATGGTCCATTGTCTGAGTTGAGAGAACCATTTGTGTGTCCATTCCCCCTCCTCCTTCAAGATATTATTTTCTTTCTTGAGCGGATCGGGGGTTAGCATGACCTTCAAGCCACCTAAATGTACTAAATTGTAATTGTCGTAACCTCCGTACACCAGAACATTGGCAATGGTCGCTAAAACTTCTTCGTTGGCTACTATACCGACCACACACGAGTTTGCCCATTCCAGATCCTGGATATTAGAGGATCCGACCACTGTACCTAAACATAGGGGGGAAGCGGATCTAGACTGAGGCTCTAGAGTATAACCTCTGTGAGTGTCGATAGCTTCCGCAAAGCTACGACCATCTCTGAATCCGCCTTGGACCGGGAACCTTTGCTGTATTCTTTCCTCAACCCTAGCGACAACTCTCATGCGGTTAGACCCGAACGCGACGGCTGCTCTAACCTTTCTTGAATCAATCCACATCTTGTTTATCTCAGCCGCAGCCCGTAGTACGTCGACCGAGTTAACGTAGCTAATGAACGTAAATCTCCTTCCAAGTTTCGTTCTTTTGTTTGGGATGAAGACATCGATGATTCTGCCACAACATTGTAGCCATTCGAAGAGGTCACGTTCCTTCCAGTCGTCCGGAAAGTTCGAAACAAAGATACGACGTTCCTTTCTTAAGCTCTCAGGACGGGTCTTCCCTCCTCTATCGGAGGGCGTATGGTGCTCCATAAGAGGGTGGTTGTTTTGGTTTGGGTACGATTTGGGGGTGGGGAGAGGGTTAGGGTGGTTGGGCTTATCGGATGGGTAGTAGTTGGGGTGACGAGGGTTAGGGGAACGATTGCAGGTATCCGGTCTAAGGTGGCTGGGTAAGGGTTGAAGGGGCTGGGCATGGGGTTGATTCCGGCGGTTCCCGGAAGGGCCTTGATCTTCAGGGTGGTTTCTCTCTCTCACACACTCTCTCTACCCATTTTGTACGTAAAGTTTTTTTTTTTTTTTTAATACGATTTTTTTTTTTATCGTTGAATTAATATAACTAGTTTTTTGCCCGTGCAATGTACGGGTCTACTATAACTTTATATTTTATTATTTATAAAACTGTTGTTAATTTTAATGTTCTTATTTTTCCATTGCTTTAAAATAACAAAAAAAAAATCATCATGAAGTACACGTTCATTTTCATAACTCAACATGTGCACGACCCGAGGTACATAATGTACGTTCCACAAACATTAAATTGCAAAATCCTGAAAGAATTAAACCCTAAAGGCATTTACTTTATCAAAAAAAAAAAAATTTGTATTTCATTTTGAATGATTCAATTTAAAGAGATTTGAACTCCTTGACAAATATAACTTAACATATCAAAACTATTAATAAAAAAAGGTCAAACCAACACTGCACGTTCCATACCTTCCTCTTATAGCAGTCTTCATGTCGAAAGTAACTACACTATATTGCAAATCATTTTTTTTTTTTTTTGCCTATCCTCTATATTTAGGAGTGTTAAAAAAAAACCGGACCGGAAAAAAGATCGGAACCGGACCGACCGATTAGTTTCCGGTCCGGTCCGGTCTCCGGTCCGGGAAATTTTGGATTCCGGTCTTCCGGTCCGGACCGGAATTTTTATTTTTTTAAATATTTTTTTACTAATTAACTTTCATTTATTTTTCAAAATCAAGTAATTGGCGAGAATGTGTTGAGATTTATTACATTTTTTGCAAATATATAATTTAACAAACATATTTAATTTAATGTAAAACAAATTCACATTGGCGTAAATTGATTTCAAATGAAGAGCAAATGCTTTAATTTTCATACACAAATTCATCAATTTTTTTCTTGCTTCCATAAACTTGAAAAAATATATATATATTTTTTTTAATCCGGTCCAACCGGTCCAAACCCGGACCGGACCGGTCAGGACCGGATTAATTACGGTCCAGTCTCCGGTCCGCGCTTTAGCATCAATTCCGGTCCGCCCTTTAGCATCAATTTCGGTCCCGATCCAAACCGGTTTGGTCCGGTTTTGGACCGGTGCACACCCCTATCTATATTGGATCTTTAAATCTTTTTTTTAAAATCCAATCAGTTGTCAATAGTGCAATAATATAGCACACAAATATTAATTTTAAACATCACGAAAACCATTAGTATTTTTGAATAATTTTAAATACGATTTTGAAAATTAATGACATTAATTAACCTTCAACAGTTGTTCACCTTGATTCAAGACTTGCTGAGGAGAAAGAATCTACCAACTTTTACTACCACTTTATAGTATGCTTGACTAACAATTGCTGCAGGAGATAAAACACCTAGAGGAGTGACATTTATCTACAATAAAATAAATTTAATTCATATCAAAACATAAGATAGTAGTAGGGAAATTGTCCTAATCAGCGAATAAATTCGAGGACAAACATAATACTTCGTGTGCCAAAAAAAAGTGTGCAGTCACCACAGAGACAGGATAAAATAAAATAAAGGGAATTAATGTGTAGATTGAAGAAAGTCTAACCAAAATGAATTAAAAGAGTGCAAGGAGTAACTTATTTACATAACATTTTGTGCTACATGGGAGACTACCTAATTGTTCCAGCAACCCCGTAAATAGTTGATACTTTAAGACTTCCAGAAGGGTCATCACCTAAAATATAATAAAAAAATTGGCCACATCAGAATTAGATTTAGAATCAAACAGAAATTGTGTAATGAATTCTCATTCAGACTATAATTGTAATTCCTTCTCATGAATATGATTTAAAATACAACAGAAATTCATCTAGCATATGGTTGGTTATAAGAAAAACTTTCTTGTGTACTTCAGTTTAGGAATGACATTCTTGAAAAAATATGCAAATCCCATCAAAAAGTAATTAGAATATGTAACAGCTCCTTGAAAACAATCACAACCACCAATCTACCATATATTAGAGAAGTATAAGAAAATCATATTGTATGAGAATCTAAAACCCAAGTAGGCAACTTAAATCAAGTGTAAGCATTAATGTTACACTCAGTCATATCAAAGCCCTAATAACAACCTTAACAGTATGGGCACTGGCATAACGTTGCTTACCGAATGACCAGTATGGGCGCTGGCATTCCCACCTTCATGATCACTGCAAGTCGTGCAAATATACAAAGTATACAACAGAGGTTAGGATTTCATAAGAATGGTGCATGTTATTTATATGTATATTCAGAGATTCTAATAACAACAATTTTGTAGCACACCTATGGATAGTCACATAAAGCCTCATAAGCTCTTGCATTTCAAATTAAAATTACTGGACAACAACTAACTAAAGATTACCAACCAATAAGCATTGATTTACATGACCACCAGTTTTTTACTGAATGTGTTACTGGTCTAATTGTCATAAATGTATTGCTTGAGTAAATCACGATACAACATTACAATCAATCGACTAACCTAGGGTATATATATATATGAAGCTACAATTGGAACTTGAGCAATCAAACTAAGGGAATCCCCATATGCTGGTTCCCAATATGTGTAGAGGTCCAACCATAAGAATCTCAATAGATGAAAGAAACAATTTTTCAATTTTCAATAGAACATAAGGCCTCTGTAAATTTTCTCATATGCCTAGCTTCTAGAATTCACTTTGAACCTTAATGCAAAAAGCAAAATACAATAGTGTGGTTTTTCAGTTTGCTCTCCTTACCTAAAGAGCAAAACAATAATGGTCTTCAATATTTTGATATTTTTGAATGAATGGAAACAACTTTACCATAAAAAGAACTCGAGAAATGTACGTATAACGCAAGCAAGAATAAAAATCTCAACAGATTACCCTATGATCCTTGAGCAGCGAGAATCCCTAACACAGTGTCATTAACATAGCAAAACCCCGAGGCTTCGCTCTTCTTCGCATGATGCAAAACCCCAGCCCAATTAATCGCGATATCAACATCCTGCCGATTAAGCTTGACGCCTTTACAGCGGCTGTTTCTTGATCGAGAAAACATGTAAAAGTGGATAGATAAAATCTGCCAAAATAGATTCAAGTAAATGTGATTGGTAGATCAGAAGTCAGCATTTATTGTTGATCTTCTGTTATGCTGCATATATGAAAGTAATTGAAGGTGTGGTAGATGAGAGGTCTATTTCTGAGAAGCTCATATTAAAGGGATGACACATGGCCTCATATTAACACGTGGCAAAATTATGAAAAACTTTGTAATTTTATTTTTTTCTAATTTATAGAACCACCGTCAATATTTTTGTTTCTGCATTTTCGTTAATTTGATACCAAACATTAAAATCATGACATCGAATTACCTCGGCCTATGCTTTCTCAATCTCTGCCAAATTTTTCTTTCCCTAAAGAATACATGTTTTTCCATCACCTACACAATACAATGGATAAGCATATGTGCACCTTAGAGTTTCTTTAGACATACAATCAGTAAAAGTGACCGAGTGATAAATCAATTACAATGACAATATAGTGGGTATCAACACAACTTCTTATATAATTCTCATAAAAGTAACAATTCATAAAGATCACACATATGCTGCTATTAATAAAGTTCAATCTCTTCAAACATATCCAAAAGAAGATGAATAAGCCTGCACTCTATCAAGACTTGCATTTGGTGATCAATTAGTAATCAATTATTCACAATGGTATTAAACTTTTACATAATATAGCGGAACTGAACCAGATGAAAAAATCGAACTAACATCTCTAGTAGTCCATAAACTGAAAATCCAATACAATTATGATAAGAAATATGAATTGTATGTTGCTCAACGTCTAATTAAGTAACATTTATGAAATGAAAAACCATGATCTCAGTTCAAAAGATCTAAGTAACATTTATGAAATGAAAAACCATGATCTCAGTTCAAAAGATCTTCATTCCAGTGACGTTAATACCTGAAGTTTATCTCCTCGATATGTGATCATACCAGGAATGCAAGTTAAATAGTAGACTCAAGGAGGCGCCCGAAGTGCCGATTTAGTCGGCGGAAGAAGTTGAGAGGACCCGGCGAACAGAGGAATAAAGGTGAAATTACACTGTTAAGAGTTATTATCGTAATCCGTATTCAATAGAGAAACGTTTTTAGGCCAAATGAAACGTTTCAAATTTCAATTAACTTTAAAATGAATGTCACGTGGCAAGAGAGTCTGAGATATGTGGCATTTCTAAATGACACATGTCATGATAAGAAATGACACGAGGCGAAATTTGGTGAAATCTTTCTTCCTTTTATTATATAAGATTGTGGTTATAAAGTTTTGTGTTTCAGTGTACACTTATTTAGAAGTATGAGCATCTATAATATTTACATATATGTTGATATTTATATATTAATTGATTTACAAATATATTAATTGATATTTATATATTAATTTTTATAGTATTCACAATTATAATTGTTTTTTATAAATATTTTTATGGGGGGATCACTAATAGGTTCCTTGGGGGTGACCTATAGCAACCCACACCCTCTTAATTTTACACACTTAGAAAGCTTCTTAATTGTTGGCAATTGGACAATTTTAACCCTTCTTTTAATTGAATAATTCTCTCCCCCTAAGAACACTTTTTGTTTTTTACTTTTTACACTTCCCTATGTCCCTGCCACACAACCCCCTTCCCTCCTGCCCCACTCCCCCCTTCCACCCCATTCCACCTGAAAATATAATCCGGCGGAATGAGATTGTTGCTGCTATTGTGACTAAGGAAGTCTCAACAAACGGCGGCGATGTCTGGAGGGCCCATTCGGCCATGGCGGCGGTGCAGCTATTCAACGGTGTCTACCACGTCATCACCAAAGTCGCACTCAACGGCGGCGTCAACCAGTTCGTTTTCTGCGTCTTCCGCGACCTCCTCGCGCTTTCCATTCTTGCTCCCGTCGCCTATTTTCGCGAAAAGTCCGTACCCTTCACTCCCTGCCTCTTTCTAGCTTTGAATTTTATAGGCTTAGCACCAAACGGGTGTTTCAGTTTCTTGCTAGCCTGATTCTTCATTCTATTTACTTGATTTTAGTTGTTGTTATGTATTTCCTTACAGATAAATTCCTGAAGCTTTAGTCACTCGAATTAATTAATATCTGCAAAACAACACTAATTAGAGGCATTTCATAGATGCAGCATTGGTTGATTGTCATGAATCTAGATTATAATCTGTTCTGTGTGGACAATTGGAGTAATGTACTAAACTCTAAACACTAAATCCTAAATTGTATTTCAAGGTGTATTATTATAAGTGTTTTTTAAAGTGTAATTCAAATTTAATTTAGAGTTTATGTTAGTTATTAAAACTCAAATTTGAATATTACATAAGAAAGAACTACACTTTGAAATTGAGTTTGAATATTAAAAGAACTACACTTTGAAATTGAGTTTGAATATTACATAATTTACTAAAACTAAAATATTTGAACACTAAGTGTTGCAACGTTGAACACTAAGCGTTGCAAGATTGAACACTGAGACAAAGTACTCTGACGGAAGAGAGAGTTTCTTTTGTAATTAATTATGCCAGTTGATTGATACACCCCTTCTTTCTTAATATCCAAATTCAATTTAGGGTTTAGTAACTTATGTAAACTCTAAGGTTCTGTTTGGATGAATGAATTTGATTTAAGAAGACATTTCAAATGAAAAGATTAAAAAAATACATGATTTTCAAATGACATGTAATATTTCAATTCAATTTAGGTTTAAGGTTTATATTTGATACCTTATAGTATATCATATACGTTTAGTAACTTATGTAATATTATTCAAATTTAATTTCAATTTAACTTTTAGTAACTTATATAATATCCAAAATCAATTTAAGTTTAAGGTTTATGACAATATGTTTATTATCAGACATACAATTTTAGTTTAGCAACTTATGTGATATTTCAATTCAATTTAGGGTTTATTATCTTATTTTTATCGATTAATAAGAAATTTAACAAGAAATAGTATATATATGGTACTAAACATAAATCTTAAACCTAAATTGAGTTTGAATATTACATAAACTACTAAAATATAAATTGAAATTAAATTTGAATATTACATAAGTTACTAAACTTAAATGATATATATAGTACTAAACATAAACCTTAAACCTAAATTGAGTTTGAATATTACATAAGTTACTACTGATTCAAAATTGAATATTTCCTATCTATCCATCTTCTCAAATTACATGCACATTCAAGTTTTGGATCCTTACGGGATACGGGTCAAATGAAAGTTGGATTAAGGTTAAAAAAAATTTCAACGAAGATGATATTGTTCCTAATTCATTCACTCTTCAACCACTTTTTTTTTGAAGCCTCATAATCGTAAGATATTGCTTAGGAAGGACCCATTGGGCTCGTATGAGAGTTATGATATTGATTTGAATCTATGGGAGGACATTGATGTGTTCGAAGACGACATAATAAATAGATCTTGTAGGATGTTTAATGTAATTCAGAGTTTAGTTTGTCCATAATTTTTTAGGACTTATCCCTAGTATTTCCTTTTTTCTCGGTTCAATCCTTATATTATCTTGATTTCTACTAGTTTCTTATATTCTAATTTTAATTAATGAAAGTTTGGATATTTTTGGTTATTTGTCGTTCCATTTTAATTGTTTCAATTCGTAGTCCACTTAATTGAGGCATTATTAACATAAAATCTTCCAATTTGCATTAAATCGAAATTCTGATATTTGATATTTGAATAGTTATGTACATTTTCTGAACAGGTCTAATTAATTTTTGAACTTTAATATTATTTTAATTGAACATGCCCAGTTTCCTTATTATACTATGCTACCACCTCCAATATGAATAGTCCCTCCCTTCATAGTGATATATCTGAGGATATAGCTAGCAGATTATCTCCGAAAAATGTTACCCAATTAAAAACGGTTAACATGTTTTGGAATAATATGATTGCATCCTTCAACTTCGTAAACTCCAACATTGGTCATATGTTAAGTAGAAACAATTGTTTACTAATTTATGATGAAAGTATTATATTTTCTTCATTAGCTTACGAAAACTCAGGCTCCTATTACCAAAGGACCCTTATTTCTGTAGAATCCTGCAAATTTGGGGGAAAATCAAGATTAATTCCAATACACAGAGTAAATTGAATCCTGAGCATAAAAAAGATGAGAAAAATAATCATGATAACCAGCCTATGCATCCCTAATTATGAATAAACTCAAAATGGCACGTTTGTATATTCTAACAAGTTGTATATCCAAAAGTCCATGACATGGCCAAAGAAATAAATGATGAATAAGCACCAATAATGGAGGAATTAGGCAAAAATCTGACAAAGTAATTAGGTTATTCCAGCAATTAGTTGCAGATAAAAACAATAGTAGGATTCAGATAGGTAAAATAATGACTAAATACATAAACAACAAAAGAGAATAAGGGTAAAACAAGATTGATCTTCTATGAACAAGAAAGAAGAATACATTAAAATATAAGGACTCACTCTTTGGTGGAAGATGCCTTTTTGGTTGAATAAAAGACAAATTAGTTTCTGTATATTTATTAGGGGAATTTGAACAAGAAGGCCAACTGTTCAAGACCCTTGGCCCCCAAACTTCTCCAATTGCTACCAATTGAATAATACATGTCCATAACAATAATGTAGTGATGGCTCTCAAAGTCCATAGCTTCATTCTACCATGAGAGACCCTAAAAAACATGGCCTCTTTAACTCCTTTTTCACCCAAAAAAACTCATTCCCAGATTCCAATTGCCCTCCCTTTTCTTTCTCCTCTCATCTCCATCCTCAAATTTACACATTTTGGTACCATCAAAACTGCATACAAAATCAGAAGAATTTCAAGAATGGCTGAAAAACAAGATACGGAAGAGCGGGACAGAGAGATTATTAAATTAAGTAAACAATGGCAGCAGAATATATATAGTTTAACAAAAGCATAATATCTGAGCCGATTTTTAAACATATATATGCGCAAAACAAGGCGAATCTAAATTGTAAACTGATATTAAATGCATTACCTCGAAAAATCAAAACCACTAATTAAAGGCAGAACCAATTAATCTTGACTACGTCCCACTAAAATGAACACACACACGAAGCGGCGGCACAAATCTTAAATTGAGAAAGAAAGGCAGAGACCCTTTTCAAGAATGGGTATTCCGGCGAGAATGGCGGTTGAATTCCGGCGAATGGTGGAGTGGTAAAGAGCGATTGAGGGAAAAAGGTGGGTTTAAATAGAAAAATAAAATCGAAAGTGGCAGTTTGTTTTTTTTTTTGCGAGCCTGGGATTTTCTATGATCTTCATCGACATTACGAACTTGTGCCGGATTATATTTTCAGGTGGAATGGGGTGGAAGGGGGGAGTGGGGCAGGAGGGAAGGGGGTTGTGTGGCAGGGACATAGGGAAGTGTAAAAAGTAGGGGAGATCTTGAAGGGCAAAAGCGACAATTTACTCCTAATTTGGGAGTGGGAAGTGAGGCCTAAAGTTGCCTAAAGTTGAGGGGTGTTGGTTGCTATAAGTTGGCCAACTAGGGAGCCACTGGTAAAAAAATCTCTATTTTTATATGCATTTGTAAATGTATTATAAACAACTATAATTAAATTATTAATTCAATTAAATTATAGTGGTGTTAATAATAAAAAAATTATATTTTAATTGCATTACAAATATGAGGTGGTCTTGTGTTAGAACAACTCATATATACTATAATTTTAAAGCATGTGTAATTAAAAAATCATTTAGCAGATAAAGCATTGTTCAAAAAGTTTAATTAGTCCATCACAAAGACCAATTAACTGTGGGCCAACTTACTGCATCAATTCCTATCTACTGTATTAGTTTAGAACTTACATAATCACTCTACCAAAATTCATCAAAAGAAAATGCAGATACAGGTGTCGAAATATTTATCAAAACTTTAAGATCTAAACTACCAATAGATGAATCGATAGACTGCTAAATCAGTTAATCAAAAGCAGAATCGGTCCAAGTACAACATTGAGGTCGAGGAATTATGGGGAGTGGATGGTTGAACCAAGGAGCTGCTTAGTCACAAACATATAAATTGTTTCTCATTTTTAGTTACTTTTAATTTTTATTTGTTTCTTGTGGCTTCTATTTTATTTTTTTTTCTATTTTTTCTACTGTCATGTGTAGTTTATTTCCTGTTTTGGACTCTTTTCCTTGTGTTGGAACTTTTTTAGATGAACTTAATAGTTCTTAGGATCTGGTTGGTGTAACTTTGATTTCTTTTTTTGTGACTCTCTTAAAATGAGAACACCTTAGTGTTGAGTTGTCTCAATTTGAGAATGGGGACCTGAACGTAGTGCTGTTATTCGAGTCGAGCGAGCCCGAGTATCTAAGGTTCGAGTTCGGCTCGAACATATTTCGAGCTAGGCTCGAGCTCGCTCGATAAGGTTATCGAGTTTTAAATAAGGCTCGACTCGATTCAGTATTTTTTTTCTTAAACTCGAGCTCGACTCGTGTAATTTTTTTTATTAAGCTCGACAGAGCTTGAACTCGACTCGGTGTATTTTTTTTTATTAAGCTCGATAGAGCTCGAACTCGAGCTCAACTCGTTTTAAAAAATAATTTGAGCTCGACAAAGCTCGAGCTCGAAATTCTGTAAACACACATTTAACTAAAATATTGAAATCCCTATAAAAATGTGTATTTAACAAAAAAATACTAGAAATATCAAAGCAAATTCATACTTCAAAATTTAAAATTACATACACAAGTACAACTAAAATATAAAAGCAACATCAATCCATATTAGAAAATGTTTACAAGTAAAATATTTCTTCATTCAACAACTAAAATATTCAGCAACATCCAACAGATTCGTTCTTCAATCTTGATCAGGGAGTCCAATTTCTTGAGCATGAATCTTGGATGAAAATACACTTGCCTTCTTCTCAGATTCTGTTTATAGGAAATATTGGGGGAAAAAAAACCCAAATAAAAATACAATTGTAGATCAGCAGTACAAAATGCATCAAATAGAATGTGACCAAAAAATATACACCCCACTCATCTTAATAAATAATGGGGGTAGAACAGGGATATCAAAATTACAAAGAGATTGATGTTTTCATCAAAAGATTCATACTCTGATAAAACGAGTAACTGAAAACAAAATAAAGCACTTAAATTCATAATTGCAGCAATTCTTTTGAGCAGTTTTAACAAGTTGTTTTGCTAATATGAATACAAAAGATGAGAAATTCTTTTTATTCCCCCAAGAGGTTGAACGAGAAAGATATCGACAGGTCTTATTTTAAACTTCATGTTCACTTCTAAATTCAACCTACACAATATGATGAGTAGAGATATTATTATAAACAAAAGAAGAACACTATTGATATCTCAGTTTACTTTCCTCAATAACGTCTTCAACTCAAACAACATATGAATAAGAAGTCTAAGAAGACTTCAGCTAAATCAATCAAATACCAAATCATGATTTCTGGGTTTTTTTTTTTTTTTTTAAAAAGTCATACACTTGCCTTCTTCTAAAGTTCTTCTATTGTACTAGTACTATTCTGCTTCTCAGATTGCTGAGATTAATTGCTCAGATTAATACCTTCCTTCATTATACTATTTCTATAAATTTCTCAAATTAATATTCCCTTTATCAAAAAAAAAAAAAAAATCATTGAATAAAAAAGAAAGTAAATGACACAGATTAATACCTTTAATCCTCTTGCTGCCTTTAATCCCATTTGCTCAGATTATAATTTTTTCGAAATTCTTCCATTATACTAAAAGCTATAGAGAAAAAAAATTACATGTATTTAAATCAATGAGTTGGTGTATACCTAAACTTCAAGCAATTGAAGTAGGGAAATAGAGATTCCTTCTACGCGAGCTTGGAGGTTTCTGGTCGACGGGATTTGAGGTAGGAATTAGGGTTGGCCGGCTGGGTTTTGACGATGGTTGGGTCTTTAGGTTGCAGCGCGGCGGTTGAGGCTCGGAGGTTGTGGCGTAGCGGCTGGGGGTTGCCGACTTGCAATGTGGTGGTTGGGGATTGTGTGTGGCTGCTTGAAGTGAAGAGGAGTAGGTTTTTGCGAACTATGAAGTGTGAATGCTTGTGTGAAAGGATGAAGAATTGGAATAGGAGTGGGCGACCTAGAGTTAGGAATGAATTGACCTAATTTGTGGAATTTACATAAGTACCCACATTTGAGCTCGAGCTTTAACGAGCACCTCGCGAGTCGAGCCGAACTCGGCTCGTTAAGTAATCGAGCTTTTATACTACTCGAGCTCGGCTCATTAAGCTATATGAGTCGAGCCGAGTCTCGTTAAGGCTCAGTTCGAATAACAGCACTGGCTGAACGTCATTGAATAAATGAAACACTCATTTTTTTCCTTTCCACAATTGATGGAGACAACAATGTCGTGATGATTCGTGTTAGTTTGAAGTTCTAGATTTTGAGTTTAAAATTATATTATTAATTTGTATTAATATTATAAACCATTTAAACAAATATAACACTTAGAGAAAAAATTAGAGATAAAAGGATGAGCCATAATTGAATTGAGGGGCCAAATTCAACGAGTGACAAATTAAATAGTTATCAATAATTTATATAAAAAATTGTAAGTGGGTTTATTAGTTTATATTAAATTCTTTAGCAATTTTCTTTTCATTATGTACTTGCAAAAATTAAATAATCCACGCCAACATGAAATGCACTCTTACTTACTTTAATTTAAAGAAGGTAGATTTCGATCACTAACTAATAACCTATTAAAAATATATATAAATATTAATATACAAAATACTCATTCCATTCAATTTTATTATGCCCACCTTCGGGCACGAGTTTAAATGAATATTGATTAGTTTATTCATAAAATAGATAAGTTGAGGGTTTGATGGGGGTATTGTGGAGTCTATTTATAAATAAATGATTGTTTATGTATGAAGTGAATGACAAAGTGGATAAATAAGTGATGGTAGAAGGGTGAAGATAAAGTAGTATGAATAATATTGTTTTTAAAAAGGGTATGAATATAATAAAATTGAACAACCAAAAAAGAAAAGTGAAAATAATGAAATTGCACGTCTATATGAAGTAGAATTTAACATAACCTACTACAACAGTAAATTCACTTCACCTATAGAAAACAGGTGGCTCTGGTAAATTATCAAAATAATAAATATTTAATTAATTAAGTACAAAAAAAAGAAGAGAAGAATATGCTGCAGTGCATAGACAAAAGATGATTGTGGGTTCTGAAACGGGCCTGAGTGAGGCCCAAAGTGAAGGAAGGCTCGTCAGGCATGACGCAGTCCGTGGGCCTGGTCGACGCGGTTTCATAAGCAAACAAAAAGGACACGTGTCTCCTCCCCATATGTAACGTGCAAAGCGCGTGGCATCCTGCCAGCTGGGTTCTATTCCAAAGTCGGCTGGCTAAAACCTTATCCTCTTTCTTTTTGGGGAATCATAAAATCACCCGACGCCACATCAATGCAAACATCACTCTCACTCTCAATAAATACAATTAAATAGTAGGATCCTTATTTTCAACAATAATTTTCATAAGTTCTTAAATAACGTTTATGTATAAAATACATAAATAAATTAATTTGTAGATATATTTTTAGATAAAAGTAAAAGATATTTTCTATAAATATTGTGAGGTTGCAGTATATAAAAGAAAAATCAATTTTAAGAATTTGGAAATTATTTCCATTCGCATGCAACAATTCTTGAGGCAATAATTTTAAAATATTCTTTGGACATGTTTACTTTTGATTTTAAAAACAAGGTTGAAATCCGTATTACTTTGTAATTTAAAAATTAGTTTTCAAAATCCACTCAAAACCACCCCTATCAAAACCATCCCTATCAAAAGTTAAATTATCTACTATTCCAAAATCCAAAAGAAACACTCATATTACTATTTATCGGGATTTTAAAAACCCAGTTTTCAAAATCACCCAAAGCCCAAAGTAAACATTCCCTTTAGAGTTCTCCTGTTTTTGGGAAATTCTCAAATGCACCATGTGCACCAAAAAAGGTTTGGTGCACATGCTTTTGTCCTTATCCTCCCACTCTAACTTATTATCAAAAGGTTATAATTCCATTTTTTTCTATTTATTAATTAATTAATTTATAATCCATTACTTTATTAATTAATTTACAATTCTCATGAGCATGAGGTGTTCAAATCCTTTCAAACTTTTTTTTTTTCGTTTTTTTTTTCTTTTTTTTTTTCTTTTTTTATTTTATTTTTTTGTTTTGTTTTTTTGTTACTCACTTCCACTTTTCAATAATTACTCACTTTTCAATAATAATAGTCCCTACTTTTCATTAATAAAATTTCTACTTTTCACTAATAACAATTACCACTATTCAGTAACAAAATTTCCATTTTTCACTAATAATAATTACCACTTTTCATTAATAAAATTTCCACATTTCACTAATAACAGTTACCACTATTCAGTAACAAAATTTCCACTTTTCACTAATAATAATTACCACTTTTCAGTAACAAAATTACCACTTTTCACTATTAATAGCTACCACTTTTCAGTAACAAAATTTCCACTTTTCAATAATAATAGTTACCACTTTTCAGTAACAAAATTTTCACTTTTCAATAATAATAGTTACCACTTTTCAGTAACAAAATTTCCACTTTTCAATAATAAAAATTACACTTTTCAGTTAAAATATCCACCACTTTTCAATAATAAAAATTACACTTTTCAGTTAAAATATCCATCACTTTTCAATAATAAAAATTACACTTTTCAGTTAAAATATCCACCACTTTTCAATAATAAAAATTACACTTTTCAGTTAAAATATCCACCACTTTTCAATAATAAAAATTACACTTTTCAGTTAAAATATCCACCACTTTTCAATAATAAAAATTACACTTTTCAGTTAAAATATCCACCACTTTTCAATAATAAAAATTACACTTTTCAGTTAAAATATCCACCACTTTTCAATAATAAAAATTACACTTTTCAGTTAAAATATCCACCACTTTTCAATAATAAAAATTACACTTTTCAGTTAAAATATCTATCACTTTTCAATAACAAAAATTACATTTTTAAGTTAAAATATCTACCACTCTTCAATAATAAGAATTACACTTTTCAGTTAAAATATCCACCACTTTTCAATAATAAAAATTACACTTTTCAATAACAAAAATTACATTTTTAAGTTAAAATATCTATCACTCTTCAATAATAAGAATTACACTTTTCAGTTCAAATATCTACCACTTTTCAATAATAAGAATTACACTTTTCAGTTAAAATATCTACCACTTTCAATAATAAAAACTATATTTTTCAGTTAAAATATCTACCACTTTTCAATAATAATAATTACATTTTTCAATAACAAAATCTATCACATTTCAATAATAAGAATATCATTTTTTTTCAATAATAATAATAATTTTAACGGTACAATTTATAATTAAATGTACCCGTTTTAATTAATTAAGTTAACAATGATAACAATAAGTAAAATAAAAATGAAAACTATAGATTAATTAATAATTGTAAATTAATTAATAAATGTAAATATTGGTCGATAAAAATGAGAACTGTAATTAATTAATAATGGTAAATTAATTAATTAAGTAATGAAAAGTGGTAGATTTTGTTATTGAAAAATGTAATTATTATTATTGAAAAGTGGTATATATTTTAAATGAAAAATGTAGTTTTTATTATTGAAAGTGGTAGATATTTTAACTGAAAAATGTAATTCTTATTATTGAAAAGTGGTAGATATTTGAACTGAAAAGTGTAATTCTTATTATTAAAAAGTGGTAGATATTTTAACTTAAAAATGTAATTTTTATTATTGAAAAGTGATAGGTATTTTAATTGAAAAGTATAATTCTTATTATTGAAAAGTGGAAATTTTGTTACTGAAAAGTGGTAGATATTTTAACTGAAAAATGTAATTTTTATTATTGAAAAGTGGTAGATATTTTAACTGAAAAGTGTAATTCTTATTATTGAAAAGTGGAAATTTTATTACTGAAAAGTGGTAACTATTATTATTGAAAAGTGAAAATTTTGTTACTGAAAAGTGGTAATTTTGTTAGTGAAAAGGGGTAATTTTTATTAGTGAAAAGTGAAAATTTTATTAATGAAAAGTAGAAACGAAAAAAAAAATTATTAATGAAAAGTAGAAACGAAAAAAAAAACGTGAAAAAAAATTATTAGTGAAAAGTGGAAATTTTATTAATGAAAAATAGAAACGAAAAAAGAAAAAACTTAAAAAAAAATATTAATGAAAAGTAGAAACGAAAAAAAATATTCGAAAAAATAAACGAAAAAAAGAAACGTGAAAAAAAAACAAAAAAGAAAAAAAAATTATTAGGGAAAAGTGGAAATTTTATTAATGAAAAGTAGAAACGAAAAAAAATAAAGGAAAAAAAAATGAAAAAAAAAACGAAAAAAAAAAAAAACGAAAAAAATCAAGTTTGGAAAAAAAAAAGAAAAAAAAACAAGTTTGAAAAAAAAAAGGAAAAAAAAAAGGGAAAAAAAAAACAAACGAAAAAAAAAAGAAAAAAAAAACAAGTTTGGAAAAAAATGAAAAAAAAAAAAAACTTTGAAAAGATTTGAACCTGTGAACTCGTACTTATGAATGGTATCTATAACCACTAGAACATTCATTACTTAGTTATATTTATTTGCCTTTATAAATAGATATAGGATTGAACTGTGTATTAGTGTGCACGTGCACGCTGTGCACAGGAGACCAACTCCCTGTTTTTTAATGGAAAAGAAAATGAGTATTTATTTATCACTTTAGATATAAAGAGATATATAGTTTTAAACATTTAAATTAATAATACATACTAAAAGCATGGAGTGCCACACTTTTTGTGATATTATAAAAAAATATCAATGTATTTTTTTTATTAAGATTTAAGTAACGAGTAAAATATATCTAATTCGGATTTTGAATTTTGAAAAATCACTCATATTCTAATTTGAGATTTTAATTTAGGATTTTAAAATCATACTCTATAAATACTTATAAGTTCTACAAAAGTCAAATCTACAAATATGTACAAAATCTCTCTCTCTATATATATTTACCTATAAATACTTGCCCAACCTATATATATATATATATATACCTATAAATACCTAAAAAAACATATATATATATATATATAAATCTTATATAAACACTTATATTCCTATAACATAAAGTTTAATTATATCCTACTTAAATTTCAAAACGAACACAAAACATACACCTCATTAGTATTTTGAAATTCACTAGATTTTGAAGTTTGAATTTCAAAATTTTCAAAATAAACATCCCCTTAGATTCTTGGGCGAATTTGTTGGTCGCAATGCCAAAACTATTATGCTAATATAAGGCCAAAAACTATGAGAGAAAAATATATTATTACATGATAATAAAAATATGTTACTATAAAGACAAGATATGTTACTATGATTGCAAAATATGTCAATACAATCCAAAAATGTGTTACTACAAGAGCAATTTATGCTATTATACTTTTTTTTTTTTTTGCGAATTCGTTCAAAAAAAAATTAATTTTTTGGCATGCGCAATATATTTTGATATTGTAGTAGCAAATTTAGGTCTTCTTGAAGTAAGCCAATATTGGAAGCTAATAAATCCATTTATACTAAGTTTGACCAGCAATTTTTTATTTCAATTTATCTTAATTAAGTATATTTTATATATAAAATATTTCATATAAAAATTGTTAAGATTTTTAATTCACTCCACAAAGTATCACGTTTGACGAAAGTATATCTCTTGATACAATTTTTTATGAAGTATATTGTCTATTTTTAAATATGATACTTTTATGTTTGGAAAAATACAATTTTCGTTCCTTAAGTTATATCCGTTTTGATTTTTGCGATCTAATTTATCTTTTATTTTTAAATTAATTTTCTATATTCACAAAATTCTATAGTTTTACTAGTAAACAAATGTAACTAAAATTCTATATTCACAAAATACTATAGTTTTACTGTGAGCTTATGGTCCTAAGTTTTTCTTCTTTTATATGATCTACCTTTTATTGAAAAAATGTAACTTATCCAATTTAAAATTTAAATATGATGATATGTTAAACAATGATGATGATTTTGATACTATGAAATATTTAAATAATGACAATATCTAGTTACAAGTGTCGAGTCTTTATTTCAAACAAAAAATAACATAGGTAAATTACTAAAATATTAAATTTTGTAAACATAGATGACTAATTTCAAAGTCGAACAATTTAGAGGATACAAATCAAAATCGGTACAATTTAAGAGACAAAAAAAGTATTTACACCTTTATCTTTTACATACATGAGAGATCATATCCCTATTTATTGCATCGACATTTCTCAATGCATAATGTTATCTGTAGTCTTGTCGTTTTATGCTATGGATAAGTATAAATTTGAAATTTTGAATATGTTACCGTTTATTTATTGTATCGAAATGTGCAATCGGTCAAAAAGTTAATTGCATTATTATCCTCTTACGCTATGTATATCGTCAGGCAATTCAAATAAAATTGTGAAATTTGACCGTTACTTTTATCCGAGCACTATATAACAATTATGTCAAACTACTATAATATCATGTTCTTAGCTATGAAAATTGTATGAATTTCATATATGCAATTTTGATAAAGAAGTCGATTGATTGATGGTAAGACATTTTCACTACCTTCTTTTTACGTTCTCATAAAATGCTTGAAATTATATTCTTACAATTTCGATGGTTTAATTTACATTTCTTTGATTCCTTTACTAGGAGTTCACTCGACACTTCTTTATGTCGGTTAGGACTGACTGATTTTAGTTTTTTTTTTTTTAAAGAAGCAGTGTTCAAAAATTAAATTTGCTAATTGCATTAAGTTTTTTCATAAATTATTTTGAATATTTAGTTGGGTTGGGGTGTGTACAAAATGTTAGTACTCCATAATTGGGTTGTGAGTGGTGTGAGGCAAGAGGGAGGGTGAGTTTAGTGATTCTTTAATTTGGAGGCACGTTTTGTTTGCCAGGTAGTATTATTAATTTATCCAATTCACCTAATAAAATTAATTAATTATTTATTCTCTTGAATATTCATATCCATGACTTCCTGTAGGTGATCGTCGATTCACAAAATTACGTATATCAAATCAAACCCAAGTTTAATAATATACTGGCGTGATTTTATTTTTATTGCCTTTTGCGTCAAACCCTAGAATCTCATTCTCAATTCTTGCCAAAAGTTTGACTCTTCTTGTGAAGATACACAAGATTGTTGCTCAATTAAATCGCCTCCAATCCCCAATTTCTGGTTCCCGTCGTCAGATTAGAATTTCGTGAAACCTAGGGTTTCTACTGAATGGTGTGTTTTTTTTCCTTTTCCTTTTCCTTTTGAATTTTAATTTTCTTGTCTTGGCTTTGATGAGTATCTGTTTCTCGGCATTTATCTGTATTTGATTAATTTGATATTGGTTATCTGTTGTTTTCATGACATTTTGCGTTCGGTGATTGAAAAAATTGTCTTCGGTTCCTGTCTTCTTTCAGTTATAAAATATTGGATTCTCTTTATTGCAGATAATTGGAAACTGAATTTGTTGAAGAGAGAGAATTCGGTTTTCGAGTCGTGAGATTTGAGAAAAAGGTTTTCTTTACCCTTTGAGGAGTGAAACAAGGAAAAATTTGCAAAGATGATGTCAAGATCTTATACAAATCTTTTGGATTTAGCATCTGGAAATTTTCCAGTAATGGGGAGGGAGAAGGAGCGGAAGCGTTTCCCCAGGGTAATGACAGTCCCTGGGAATATCGCTGAGCTCGATGATGAGCAAGCTAACAGCGTTACATCTGAAAACCCATCTTCTATCGCTGGCGAACGAATGATCATAGTCTCTAACCTTCTGCCTTTGAAAGCAAAACGCAGGCCAGATAATAAGGGTTGGAGTTTTAGTTGGAATGAGGATTCTCTGCTTTTACGGGTTAAAGATGGCTTGCCAGAGGACATGGAAGTCCTGTATGTTGGTTCATTACCTGTTGATGTTGATCCAATTGAACAGGATGATGTAGCTAGTTACGTTTTGGAGAAATTTAAATGCGTCCCTGCCTTTCTCCCACCTAGTCTCCTGGCCAGTTATTATCATGGTTTCTGCAAGAAGCAATTGTGGCCACTTTTTCATTACATGTTACCGTTTTCAGCTGATCATGGTGGTAGATTCGATCGATCCCAATGGGAAGCATATGTATCTGCCAATAATATGTTCTCACAGAAAGTTATTGAGGTGCTTAATCCAGAAGATGATTTTGTTTGGATTCATGATTATCACTTGATGGTCTTGCCCACATTTTTGAGAAGGCGCTTTGTCCGCTTAAGAATGGGGTTTTTCCTTCACAGTCCATTTCCATCATCTGAGATATACAGATCACTTCCCGTTAGAGAAGAAATACTGAAGGCCCTACTTCTCTCTGACCTCATTGGTTTTCACACCTTTGACTATGCTCGACATTTCCTCTCCTGTTGCAGTCGAATGCTGGGCTTAGAATATCAGTCAAAAAGAGGATACATTGGGTTGGATTATTACGGAAGGACAGTTGGGATAAAGATTATGCCGGTGGGGATACATATGGGCCATATTGAGTCTGTGATTAGACAAGCAGATAAAGAACTGAAGGTTGAGGAGCTAAAGCAGCAGTTTGAAGGGAAGTCAGTGTTACTTGGAGTTGATGATATGGACATATTCAAAGGTATCAACCTGAAACTTTTAGCTATGGAACACATGCTCAAGGAGCATCCAAATTGGCAAGGAAGGGCTGTGCTGGTGCAAATTGCAAATCCTGCCAGAGCAAAAGGGAGGCATTTGGAGGAAATTCAGGCTGAAATAGAGGAGAGCTGCAAAAGAATTAATAAGGAATTTGGGAGACCTGGATATGATCCTATTGTTTTAATTCACCGTCCTGTATCAATTAGTGAAAGAATGGCTTATTACAGCATTGCTGAATGTGTTGTGGTGACAGCAGTGCGGGATGGGATGAATCTCACTCCTTATGAATACATTATCTGTAGACAAGGAGTATCTGGCCTAGGTGCAGGATTACATTTGAGTGGACCTAAGAAGAGCATGCTAGTGGTGTCCGAGTTCATCGGCTGTTCTCCTTCACTAAGCGGCGCAATTCGTGTCAATCCATGGAATGTTGAATCAACGGCAGAGGCAATGAATGAGGCCATATCAATGGCTGATACAGAGAAGGAGTTACGGCATGAGAAGCACTACCGTTATGTTAGCACCCATGATGTAGCTTTTTGGTCAAGAAGCTTCTTACAAGACATGGAAAGAACTTGTGCTGATCATTTCAGGAAAAGGTGTTGGGGTATCGGTCTTGGCTTTGGGTTTCGGGTTGTGGCATTGGATCCTAATTTTAGGAAACTTGCCATAGATGAGATTGTGGGTGCTTATTGTAGGTCCAAAAGCAGGGCTATACTGTTGGATTATGATGGCACGCTGATGCCACAAAATTTAATTATTAAAACTCCAAGTGCCCAAATTCTCTCTCTTTTGAACAGTCTTTGTGGAGATCCCAACAATTTAGTTTTTATGGTAAGTGGGAGAGGGAGGGACAGCTTGAGCAGGTGGTTTCATCCTTGCAAGAAGCTTGGACTTGCTGCAGAACATGGCTACTTTATAAGGTATCTATCAAATTTGGCTCTTTCATCAATTATAGCTATTTATTACCCCTTCCCCCCTTAAAAATTGTAATGTCTTTGTGAGAGAATTCCTTACGCCAGAGTGGGGTCACTATTGGCATGAAACCATCATATGGCTAAATGATCTGCTTAATCTTCTCCACTAAGTGCATTATTTTCTAAATAATTTATTGCAATGCAACTTTTGTGGTTATGTCTTAAATATCTTCTATACTCGAATTAATTGCTTTGTGTACCATCAATAGGTTCATAATGTTTGCAATGTTCCTTCCTGTTCAGAAAATATAGTTCTACTATAAATGCAATGAAAGAACCATCCCTTCCTATTTGTTTGTCCTGTCAGATAGAAAGAAAATTTTACCCCAACGAGACCTTCTTTACAACTTTAGGGGGTGGGGTTTGATCTTTTGGATTGCTGAAATAACTGTGATATCTCTATTTATATAATGAAAAAAAGCCTGTTGATGTATGTTATGGTTGAGTGATAGCAGGAAAGTTATGTGCTCACCACTGTCATTTTAAAGTTTCTGTTCTCTCTCTTATAATGAAGACATCATTTTTCATTTTGTCCTATATGCTACTTAATTTTATCTAGACACTAGCTGATGGTTGCTAGGATCCAGCATTCCCTCCATGTGTTTACAATTAAGACGATTATGTTGCCGTTTCTGTTACTTGATGTCATTTGTAACATAAGGGTAATGTAATGATGGATATAAGATGGTATATTATTTGATGGTAGTGTGGGACCTTGGGGGTTACATACTATATCTGGAGAGAACTGCAATAAATCTCCCAATAAGTTTTATCCCTAACGAGGTTAAATATGACTTATGGTGCATTTCCTCAAAGTAGTAACACGTGATCCACGTCTTCACGAGGGGAAATATCCAGAGCACCTTATTGGGCTAGTTCATTGGAAATACGGTAAAGCATGTGCTGGAGTATGTTGATACGGAACACATTGAGTGGAGCTGTTATTTCACTGCTGCTGTTTTGACACAAACTTCTTCAATTCTGCATTTAGAGAGAGTGATGCATATGTTGAACTGCTTTGGCATTTATGTTCTGCAATTTTCTGAACTCTATGTTGTTGCACTTTGTTGAGTTGTTTTTATCATGGATGTCAAATTCTGCAGGTGGCCGCAACATGAAGAATGGGAAACATATGGTCAGGGTTCTGAGTTTGGTTGGATGCAGATGGCAGAACCTGTTATGAAATCATATACCGAGGCTACTGATGGTTCTGGGATTGAGAGAAAGGAAAGTGCTTTAGTTTGGCACTATAATGATGCAGACCCCGGATTTGGTTTTTCTCAGGCAAAGGAAATGTTGGATCATTTAGAGAGTGTTTTAGCAAATGAACCTGTTGCTGTCAAAAGCGGCCAGTTTATAGTAGAAGTCAAGCCTCAGGCAAGTGTTATTAACTTGCATTACTTTTCAATTTCTCTGTATCTGTCATTTTTCTTCTTCCTAATAGTTTCCAATACATTGTTTGTATTATAAGATTATTAAGTAAAGTTTCTGCATGTCAAGCCTTTTTTTTTAATAAGTGTTGGTACTATTGATATTATATTTTCTGTATAAAAAGTGTTTCATATGCTGCGCAGAGAGATTTGAACATGAAATTAAGATTGCTAGTAATTTGTTAATGCAGGGTGTTAGCAAAGGCCTAGTTGCAGAAAAGATTTTCACATCAATGGCAGAGAAAGAGAAACAAGTGGATTTCGTACTCTGCATAGGTGATGACAGATCAGATGAGGATATGTTTGAACTAATTGGTACTGCAGTCTCCAGACGTATACTCCCTTACAATACTGAAGTCTTTGCCTGCACGGTGGGGCAAAAACCGAGCAAAGCCAAGTATTATTTGGATGACTCGTCTGAAGTGGTAGCAATGCTTGAGTCTCTTGCTGAAGCTACTTCTCCAGCCTCATCAGATGACGAATCTCTTAGCTTCCCTGGAAATATTGCTCATGGTTCTTCCTTTGTTTGAATTTGCTTTGTTCTCTGAATGGGGAACAATTTGAGATTGGCTAAAGGCTATCTCTTTGCTCATATGGATCTTATGTCTTAGGTGCTAGAGAATGGAAATGATGTAATTTTCTTTTGTTTTCTCATTTTTCTTTCCTTGTTTCTTTCTTCTTCTTTGTCTTTTTTTTTTTTTTTTATAATTATTTTTTCCCTTTTTAGATCTCATCTCAGCCTTTAAGCCCGTTCTTGGCTGGAGCTATTAAACTTGTTAGTTGAATTCTTTGGGGGAAGTAGGACAAAGTGAGGTTGACTGCTTTTTTGGCGTAAGGAGTATAATACCCAGAAGAAAATGTATCTAGTCTGGGTGAGGCTTTAAGTGGAAATAGTACGGTGCATAATTTGAGTTGTTGAAGTTGTTTCTTCTGTGTTGGTCTATGGATGGAAGCGGAGTTATGATGGTGAGTGGTCCTTAAAAGTAGTTGATTGCTGTTCACTTTGGTCAGTTTCCCTGTACAGGTTAGTGTGGGCTGCTCTTTTCGTTTGTTGGTTGGTGCTTTCCGGGCAGTCGCGACTAAAATGATGTGAATATGGGCTGGATAATGCAATAATTCTTTGACAAGTGGATGCTCCTGTTGAATGTTACAAGTGATAAATTCTTTTTACTTGGATTCTATTCTATTCGATTCTTTTCTGATGTTTTGATTGTTGCTCAGTAATTAGACTCTACTCTAGTTCCTAGTTTTTTCATTCTCACTTCCATGATGTGTTTCTATATCATCCTACAATTGACGATGAATACTTTCATGTACCCTGAAACGAAATTCTAGGAGTTTGGAGGTTCTTATTGTACAGATCCTTGAGACAAGAATCATGTTAAACACCAAAGCATTCAATCTTCAGATGCTCAAATTTTGGGATATTTTATTTTCCAGTGATGTGCATGTGAATGTTCCAAATTTAAATTTGATAAACAATGCACCAATTTCCGCCTTACCGATTCTTGCTTTCATCCATCAAATCCGGAGCTTCTGCTGAGAAACGGGGTTGCATTTGCTATGTGCTTGGTGTCTACTGATGAAGTGGGATCGATGGCAAGAACCCTTTGTATCTACTAACTTCTAAGCTCTTACCCAGTAGCTGTCAAGTGAGGGTGGAATTTTTAATTTACTGAAAGATGTGGGGCTCCAAAGAAAGGATGAGATATAAAAAACCTTTATGGCTAAATTTCAATATACTCGCTTGCTTTCTATCCACAAAAAAATCTAACACTCTCGTTCCGCACAGCCTCCATCTCCCATTCCCAAAAACAATTGCTCCATCTGTTGCGTTTCTTTGCTGTAAAAATCGTATCTTATCATGGAGTTTTCATACGTTACCTGAAATTTGACAACACAGTGCACAAATGGGTGCACTTTCCTTACAACCATCCATGCACAGTTACTGCTTCAACCGTTTTGCCTCCCCTTCCCCCTCCCAGGTATTAAGCTCTTGAATCTACATGTTCTAAATCAACGTGATTGAAAGGTATTACTATCATCTTACGTTCTTTGCAGTTTGCACAGAATCCCATTTCAGAGAGGAGCCCATTTTTTAGAGGTCAATTTCGAACTAGACAGTTGCTTCAATTTGATCCACCTCGATTACCCAAGAATCGCGCTGGTAATTCTTGTTGGCTATTACTATTGCTTTTTTCTGGATTTGCTGTCTAGTTAGTTTTTTGTTGAAGAGACAAATGGTAAGATAGGATGAGTTTGTTTCCATTAATTTGTTCCTAATAGAGTGTGGTGATTGAATTTGGAAGGCGTTGTAGTTTGTCCAAGGTGTGTGTTGCCACTAACTGAGGAGAATGTTGAGAAGGTTTTGGAAGAAGTGAGACCAGGGCTAATGATAGATGGAGGGAATGTGGCCCTTCATGAGATTGATGGTCTTGTTGTAATACTCAAACTTCAAGGTGCTTGTGGCTCCTGCCCAAGTTCTGCCATGACCCTCAGAATGGGGATAGAAACTCGTCTTCGCGATAAGATTCCTGAAATTGAGGCAGTCGAACAGATCCTCGACACAGAAACGGGGCTTGAGCTAAACGAAGAAAATGCAGAGAAGGTTGGTAACCAAACAAATTAAATTGAAGAAGATGAATGAATATCTGCTCTTACTGTAGTGGATTTTTTGTTATCCTATGAATACTCACACAGTACTAGTTGATTCTACCTGACAAAATAAACTGGATAATTGCAACTATGGATTATGTATTCTCCCTAGCGAAACAAAGAAGAACTAGGGCCATATCTTCCTTAAGAATTGTCATACATTCTGTTGGTAATTATTTTGGCAGACTCAGTTGGTAACTTGTGTGGTTTTTTGGCAATTATTTTGCAGGTTCTATCAGAGATTAGACCATACCTCTCGGGGACAGGTGGTGGAGAACTGGAGCTCGTTCAGATTGACGACTATGTCGTCAAAGTTAGACTTACGGGACCTGCAGCTGGAGTGATGACCGTTCGCGTAGCTCTCACACAAAAATTGAGAGAAAAGATACCAGCCATTGCTGCTGTTCAGTTGATAGACTAATAAACATTTTTGTAAAATTATTACAGGGACAAGGAATTCTTTATATTGCAAAATACTACTCCCTATTCTTTAACAAATATATGTTTTTGTTTATGCAAGTGAATTGTAGATTGCTGTGTCTTGCATCACATGAATCTTTTTCGTAGCCCACTATTCTTCATATGCTTCGTTTAGTCCTTCTTTGAATCATGAATGTACATATTGATATTTAAAACTCTGTTAACTATATACACATATATTTTACATTTCAAATTTGCAAAACAAATCTACATTCTATCTTTTTCTAAAGATGTTTAGTGAGTAATTATCCAACTATTCAAATCACACCCAACAAACTAAATTAACTATACTACATGTGTTCAATTAAAAGTTACAGTATTAAATTTCATATTGTATATATACAAAAAATAAAAAAGTTTTTAAAGAGAGTTGTACTACTCTATCTAATCTTTCTCCACACACTGCCACCTTCTTTCACACATCATCACCACCACCCCTCCTCTCCCCTTCCATCTTGTTGTAGGCATGCCACCGCTTCTCTCGTATCCATATCCATCGTCGCTGGACCGATGCCACACCGTTTGCTATCGTCACCCCTTTCGTGTTACACTTTTTTCATAGGTGTGGTAGTTCGGGCCAACGGGTTTGAACTCTCCAAAAGGCCCCATTCTTTCGGTGATCGATTGACCCGTTTATCCCTTTTTCTGTTTTGTTTTTTTGTTCTAGCTTGTAGTTTTTTTAGTCTGATTCATTTTTACTTTTGCTGGTTGTCTTGTTTTGTTTGTTTAGTTCTTTTGTTGTTATAGTGTGTTTTCTGTCTCCTTGCATCCACTTTTCGGTGAGATTTTCCATGTTTGATGCGATTTAATTCCTTTAATAAGACATGTTTTCGTTGATTTTTTTCTGAGCTTGTTTGTCTTCGTGTTCTTGGTTAATACGGAGTATTTGATTTTTTCTCTATTTTTTTTTTTTTTTAATGCGAAAATATCTTAGTGTAGGGTGTTGTTTTGTACCGAGAATGAAAACTTTGTAAGGTTGCACTAGACTCACACGACTGTTAAGGGGTATCATTCTGATTTAATACGACTTGAGTTGGAGGTCTAGCACGTCTATTTATTTTGCTGTATTTTTTTTGTAATAAAAGAAAAAAAAAAAAAAAAAGTGATTAGAAGGAAAATGTGTTTTTTTTTTCTTTATGACTTGGGCGTCGACTAGCCCATACACGATACATCTCCCAAATTGATCGAAAATCAAACACAAAGAGCCAAAATCTACAAGAAAAAATCATGGATACAGTGAAAATGTAAAGGTCGACCGTAGACCAATCAATTATCCAAAAAAAGCCACGTACACTGTTTCCAAACCACATCCATTCCTTGTAAATACTCCCTCCCTCCCTCCCTTTGCATTCTTCCGTCCTTCTTCAAATTCACATCCTCATAGGTATGTCTTCTATACTTGATTTCGTAAGAAACCATTAAATGTTTAATCATAATGCTCCGCAGTGTTGATTTTCTTTGCGTATCACTTTCTACCATTTTTGTTAACTGAGTTCTGCTGCTCTTGTTATGGAGCTGTGTGTTTCCCACTAATCCTACATTTTCTAGGTGGGTTCTGAGTAATTTGATCAAAAGATGTCGATTTAGTTTAATGTATGGTGTGTAACCAACTGTTTCATTGATTCTTTCTGTGGTTCCATTTTTTGTGATTTAAGATGAGAGTGATTTTTAAGTAAGGTAAATCTGTAAAGTTGGTCTACTTTTGGGGTCTTAATTCCTAGTATGAGCCCAAAGAGAAGTTTTTGCTATATTGGAAGTGTATTGCTGTGCTTGCTTTAGGGCTTTCAAAATCCTTAAATGAGAATGAGTACGAGTTAATCGTGTTGGGTAATGAGCATAAAAGATAGTCAATTCACATTCAGTATACTTCCTATGAGTAACAGGACTCAAAATGAGTTAATCAGTAACCCAATTTGATTACCAAGATGCGGCGAATAGTTGGCTGATGAGTACCACTGTTAATTTAACAAACAGACTGCTGAATGAGAATTCATGTTATTGTACTGTTTTAACTTTTTCCATCTTTCCATGTTTTGACATTCACCTGATAAATTGAATTAAGGATTGCTTATTTCCATGACTCTATTCCGAAGTTCTGATAGTTATTTGCATTTGTGAACTATCTTTAAGGTCCTTGTGCTAGTCATACTAAACTTAATTCTGCTAAACTACAGGAACAAAGATGGCTGCTTCATCGGCATGTGTAGTTGGAAATGGTTTACGCGCAGGTAACACTAGAACTGGTCTGAGCAAGGAAATATTTGGCAGGCAGTTTGTCCAGTCCTCAAGCCTACCATCATTGAATAAGGCATCCAAATTGGTTAGCGTAAGAGCATCTCTGGATCAAAGGACAAATGAAGGAAGAAGAGGCTTTCTGAAATTGTTGCTCGGCAATGCTGCTATGGTACCTGCATTACTAGGCAGTGGAAATGCTATAGCAGATGAGCAAGGTGTTTCTAACTCAAGGATGTCTTATTCTAGATTTTTGGAGTATCTAGATAACGACAGAGTGACGAAAGTTGATTTATTTGAAAATGGTACCATTGCCATTGTGGAGGCAATTTCTCCCGAGCTGGGAAATCGAGTGCAAAGAGTGCGCGTACAACTTCCAGGCCTCAGCCAGGAGCTTCTTCAGAAGTTCAGGGAAAAGAACATTGACTTTGCTGCACACAATGCCCAAGAGGACTCTGGTTCTGTTTTGTTTAACTTAATTGGAAATTTGGCATTCCCTTTACTCTTGATTGGTGGTCTTTTCCTTCTCTCAAGGCGTTCCTCTGGTGGCATGGGTGGTCCTGGTGGGCCTGGTTTCCCTTTAGGGTTTGGTCAATCGAAAGCTAAGTTCCAAATGGAGCCAAGCACAGGGGTAACTTTTGATGATGTTGCTGGGGTCGATGAAGCAAAGCAAGATTTTATGGAGGTCGTGGAGTTTTTGAAGAAGCCCGAGAGGTTTACTGCTGTGGGTGCTCGTATTCCTAAGGGAGTTCTTCTAGTTGGTCCTCCAGGTACTGGAAAGACCTTGCTAGCTAAGGCTATTGCTGGTGAAGCAGGGGTCCCTTTTTTCTCAATTTCAGGTTCTGAGTTTGTTGAGATGTTTGTTGGAGTTGGTGCTTCACGGGTGCGTGATCTTTTCAAGAAAGCAAAGGAAAATGCTCCGTGTATCGTGTTTGTTGATGAAATTGATGCTGTTGGGCGTCAAAGAGGAACAGGTATTGGTGGAGGAAATGATGAAAGGGAACAGACTCTAAACCAGCTGTTGACAGAAATGGATGGTTTTGAAGGGAATACTGGTGTTATTGTAGTTGCAGCAACTAACCGTGCAGATATTCTTGACTCTGCCTTGTTGAGACCGGGAAGGTTCGATAGACAGGTAAAATTTCATCATACGTGAGTATAATATTCGAAGAAGAAATATACATAATTGGAATTCTAATGCAGGTGAGTGTTGATGTGCCTGATATTCGTGGAAGGACGGAGATTCTAAAGGTTCATTCAGGCAATAAAAAGTTTGATCCAGATGTATCACTTGAAGTGATAGCCATGAGGACACCTGGTTTTAGCGGAGCAGATCTTGCTAATCTTTTAAACGAGGCGGCTATTCTGACTGGTCGGCGTGGCAAGACAGCAATCTCGTCGAAGGAAATCGATGACTCAATTGATAGGATAGTTGCTGGAATGGAAGGAACACTCATGACTGATGGCAAGAGTAAAAGTCTTGTGGCCTACCATGAAGTAGGTCATGCCATTTGTGGGTAAGTATGATGAGACTTCGGAGGTTATTATTCCATGAATATTTGTTAATAAGACTCTTTTTTGCTGTTCTATCATCATAGTTTTAACCTGAAATGTTTGATCTGGACCGATCTTGTGCTATAATTCTTTGTCATACTCTGTGATTTTGTTCTTCTAACATCATAAACTTTTCGGAGGTTTTTGGCTCCTTCTGGTTGGGTTGTTTGAACTACCTGCTGTCTCAGCTTCTCTCTCTCTTTTTTTAATCTCATAATCAAGCTTGTTGCATGTGGAAATTAAGGGGGTGTTTTCAACATCTTTAAGCTGATTATTTAATAAGCTTCTGCTTTGCAAAAGCTAATATTTTACCTTTTGACAAGCACTCAACTTCTACTTTCTATAAATTTTGTGAACACTAACCACTTTACTAAAATTTTCTCTCACAACCGCTAAGGTGGCGCTTGTTTCAAATTCTTCAATGGGAATGGTAATGGAATTTTTACATTGGAGGATGGATTGTCTCCATGGCGGTTACATTATTATTGTTGTGCTCTAATTGTTGGTTGTGGAATAGGGGAATAATTGTAGGAGGAGAGATCGTTAATCAAGTGGGGGTAATGATTACCTTAGTTAGGCTTTGATGACACCAATCATAGTGATTCATTCTCATCTATTCTGCTGCTTCTAGATATTGATGCAGTAACACCTTCTAATTTTCCCCTTTGACCTTGTGTTCTTTAGATAATTTACAATGTGATAAATCACGATGAACCTGGGCTGCTAGCAAGATGCATTTTTAAATGATATTAGTTGTTTTCACTTAAAAGTATTATTCATTGTTCATCGAACAACTTAACTTGTGGGGCCATACTGCCATTAAATCATGGGCTTGCTGTTTGGTGCAGAACTCTAACTCCAGGGCACGATCCCGTTCAAAAGGTGACGTTAGTACCACGTGGGCAAGCACGTGGTTTAACCTGGTTCATCCCTGCAGATGATCCAACCTTGATATCAAAGCAGCAACTTTTTGCCAGAATTGTTGGTGGGCTCGGTGGAAGAGCAGCCGAGGAGGTTATATTTGGTGCCCCCGAGGTCACGACTGGTGCTGCTGGTGATTTACAACAGATCACTGGTATGGCCAAGCAGGTAAACCTTCGTACCTCCATATAGCATTTGTCATATACTACAAACATATATTACTATTATCAAACTCTAGTCGATGTTTCTGTTTTCTTGTGTTATTAAAAAGTTATGTTTTGTGGGCAGATGGTTGTTACCTTTGGCATGTCTGACATTGGTCCATGGTCGCTTATGGACTCGTCTCAAAGTGGTGATGTGATCATGAGAATGATGGCAAGGAATTCAATGTCTGAAAGGCTTGCAGAAGATATTGATACAGCGATCAAGAAGATTTCAGACAGTGCATATGAAATCGCGTTGAGCCAGATTAGGAGCAACCGTGAAGCAATAGACAAGATCGTTGAAGTCCTCATTGAGAAGGAGACCATCACCGGAGATGAATTCCGAGCCATTCTTTCCGAGTTCGTCGAAATCCCTGCTGAAAACAGAGTGCTCGCTGCACCTGCTACAGTTCCCGTATAAGTAAATAAATTACAGTTGTCTATGCGTATGTATACACAGATCCTAGTATAGTTTCTATTTATTTGATGTACAAAACAAAACTTTACCCTTTGCTTTTATTCCCATTTCCAATATACTGTACTAGTAAAAAGTCATGTGTTGTCAAAATGCCAAATTGGCGTTTTGCACCCACTCTTATGCATCCACCAGTTAAATTTCCCATAAGCTATCCTAGGCATATTAAGGAGGTTGCACAATATCGAATTGTCGAACCGCCGCCGGTTACAGTTCAAAAACTGAACCGCAACCGGTAAAAAACGGTTTGGTTTCGGTTTCATTTTTAAAAAAAAGTGTCGATTATGGTTTAAATGTAAACAGGTAAGTATAAATGTATAATTATTTGTGGGTGTAAACTAGCTGGCCTCTAGGGAGGGATGGGAAAATCATGTTCGAAACCTCTCTTCCCGCTCCAAATTCGATACACCCGCTCTTCGTTTACTGCCGGAGCGGCGCCGGTCTCCTTCATTGCCTTGTGCGGCCGTGGCCACCTCAAGGAAGCACTCACCTCCCACTTGCCACTTCTTTTGTCAAAACCACCTCTTGTCTCCCACCTTCTCAAAGCATGCATCGACCGCCGCTCTCTTTCTCTGGCTCAACAGCTCCATTCGATCACCATCACCAACGGTTGGTGGAATATCAAGTTCGTCGCCAACCACCTCATCAACGCTTACGTCAAATTAGGCCGTTTGAGGACTGCTGTCAAGGTGTTTGATAATATGCCCCAAAGAAATGTCATGTCTTGTAACATCCTGATAGGAGGATATGTGCAGAACGGCGAGTTGGGTGCGGCTATTGAGGTTTTTAAGGAGATGGATCAACGGAATTTGGCCACGTGGAATGCAGTAATAACGGGGATGATCAATTCCGAGTATAACGAAGAGGGATTGAATTTGTTCTCGAAAATGCATTCAGATGGGTTTTCGCCGGATGCGTACACTTTGGGGAGTGTCTTGAGAGGATGTGCAGGATTGAAGGATTTGATAATGGGAAAACAGGTTCATGCTTATGTCATAAAATGTGGGTTGGAGTTTGATATGGTTGTTGGGAATTCCACAGCGCATATGTATATGAGGTGTGGTAGTTTGAGCGAGGGTGAGATATTGATTCAATCAATGCCAGTTGATAACATTGTCGCTTGTAACACGCTTATTTCTGGGCGAGTGCAGAATGGTTGTGCTGCAGGTGCATTGGATCATTACCACTTAATAAAAAAGGCTGGACTCAAGCCTGATGATATCACTTTTGTGAGCCTAATCAGTTCGTGTTGTGAATTATCCACTCTAGGGCAAGGCCAACAGATTCATGCTGAAGTGGTAAAAGCAGGGGCAATGTCGTTTGCTGCTGTTATTTGTTCACTAGTCAGCATGTATTCTAAGTGTGGTTGCTTGGATGATGCTGTGAAAGCTTTTGAGGAGAGGGGAGAGGTTGAGATTGATCATGTTTTATGGAGTTCAATGATTACTGCTTACGGATTTCATGGGAAAGGAGATGAGGCTATCGAGCTATTTAACAGGATGGAGCTTGATGGGCTGAAGGCCAACAAAGTGACTTTCTTAAGCCTACTCTATTCGTGTAGTCACTGTGGATTGAAAGATAAGGGGCTCGAACTTTTCAATCTGATGATCGAGAGGTATGAATTAGAGCCTGATGTGAAACACTACACTTGTGTGGTTGATCTCCTGGGCAGAGCAGGTTGTTTGGAAGAAGCAGAAGGTTTTATTCGATCCATGCCTGTCAAGCCCGACGCTGTCACATGGAAAACTTTGCTGTCAGCTTGTAAGATTCATAAAAATGCAGACATGGCCAAGAGAATAGCTGAGGAGATTTTGGTAATTGACCATCATGATTCTGCTTCTTATGTCCTGCTTTCGAACATTCAAGCTAGTGATAAAAGATGGGGGGACGCCTCGGAGGTGAGACAAAGAATGAGGGAAAGGACGGTAAAGAAAGAGCCCGGGATCAGCTGGTACGAACTTAAAAACGAGGTTCATGTCTTCATAACAGATGACAAATCTCATCCACAATGGGAAGTGATTGATTTTTACTTGAAACAAGTGATGGCTGAAGTGAGATTACTTGAAACTGGTGAGATTTGATTGTAACTTAATTTCATGAATTTTGACTTCATTGATAATCAATACTATCATGTAGGCTGATATTTTTACTATTTGGAGGGCATATTGGGCCATATATGAGCACATAACATTGTCATGAACTTGATGTATATTTGTAGTAAATGAGAACAAGCCCTTTACTCTTTTTTTTTTTTCACTTTTTTTTTAAAGAAGCAAGAATTGGATGTGGATGAAACAACTAACAAGCTCCCCTGAGGCCATTTTTGAAAAGACAAAAAGTACATGCAAATTGACAGTCTTAACTCCTCACTCTTTGACTCCACATCATGCCAAATGCTTCCAAAGTACAAATTTAACACTACTCTCTCAAGTCTCAACATATCACTATTCCATTGAAACAAAACAACACAACACACTCCATAAAGATTGGAAATGAAGGAGGCTCGAGGAGAGGGAAACAACAATGGAAATGGGAGAAGTGCTTTAGAGAGAGAGAAGACAAAGATGAGAGAGAGGCAACGGCGGTCCATCACCACCAACATCTTCCACGGCCTCCGCAAGCACGGCGGTTACCGCCTCTCCCCTCGGGCCGACATCAACGAAGTCCTCCGCCACCTCGCCCAAGAAGCCGGCTGGATTGTTCAGCCTGACGGCACCACCTACCGCTCCCCCACCGCCATTTCCACCGTACTTTAATTTTCCGGTTACTCTACACACTTTTTCATTTTTTAAAACCATATTTTGATTATTTATTTACAGGGAACCAGTGCGTGTCCGCTCTGCGGCGGTGGAGGAAATAGTGCGGCGGCGACGCCAAGCTGCGGTGGAGGAGAATGTTCGGCGACGACCTCTCCCCGCGGGGCTACAAACGACACGCTTTTGGCCATTTACATGAATGGAACGACGGCACAAAATGTGTGCGCCTCCAACGCCGCCGCGTATGGGCAAGGACGGCAGCAGCCGTTGTACTTGTTGCATGAGGCTAGTGTGTCCAATCAGAACACGCCACCTGGATCGGCTTAGAATCTGTTATCCAGTTGTCAAAGTCCATATATGAACGAGGACTTTTATTTTTTTGTCAAATTTCTAAACTATCCCTGTTCTGTTTACTATTAGGAATTACGGCCTCACTTGTATTTGGTGGTGGTAACCCTTTATTTTATTTCTAATATTATATTAATTAATATTATTTCTAATATTATCAGTCGATCGTACTTGTGGTTGAACACATTAGTAGATGTATAGCCTATTTCGCCGAACATGTTAGTTGATGTACGCTTTTTACACCGTGCAACTTTTGGATCGTGCGAGATTGTGCGGTTGAACGAACCGTACACAACGTATTGTTTGCAGTCGCAAAATCGGCTGAACACGGTTCATACAACATCAACGAAATCGCACACATCACAATAAATTAAGCATATCAAATAAGAGCATCTCCAATAATTTATCTATTTTCAGGTATAAATTTGTGACACATCAACGACCACATTAAAAGAAAATTATAACTATTAAATTTTAGGGATTATATTTTTTTAGTCCATTAAGTTATCACGATTTTGAATTTAGTCCATCAGATTACCACTTTTTGAATTTAGTCCATTAAGTTTCGATTTATTTTGATTTTGGTCCATTTACCTGCTATAGCAGGTTTAACAGGTCATTTTTTAAAACACACCCCATAAAATGTTATACACACCACACTGAAATTTAAAATTCATTTTTTTATTACTATACACACCCCAATTCTTTCCTATTTAATAAATTTAAAAAAAATAAGAATTCAAATTAATATGAAAAATATAAATAAAACCTATAAAAAATTGCTTAATCTTCAAAGATTAAACAAAGCTAAAAAATTAATTAATTTAATTAGTTTTAAAAATTTAGTTGATTTTTTACTATTTTTTAAATTTTATTTAACCTTATTTTCGAAGTTTTTTATAGAAGTTAGAACACAAATAAAACATTAATAAAGTAATGAAATTTTAAATTTATTTTATTTTATTTTCCTTTTAAATATTTCTTTTATATTATATGAACCTAATAACACCCCATAAATATTATATACACTCCAAATGTTAAACACAAAAATTCAAAAATCAAATATAGTTAAATAAAATCATAAACATATTTAATAAATTGTCAAAAATAATTTAATTAAAAAAGTAAGAATTTAAATTAACAAGAAAATTATAAATAAAACCTATAAAAAATACATAAATCTTCAAAATTTTAATAAAGATAAAAAATTAACTAATTTAATTAATTTAAAATTTTTAGTTGATTTTTTAATACTTTTAAAAAATTTATTTTTATTAAATTTAATAATTTTTTCAAGTTGATTTTTTTAAAATTTATTAAAAATCTTCAAAAATAGTAAAAATTCAACTAAATCTTCAAAATTAATAAATTTTTTAGTTTTTTTTTTTCAATTTTTTCAATTTTGGTTATTTTTTATAAGTTTTATGTAGATTTTTTTATATTAATTTGAATTTTTACTTTTTTTAATTTAATTATTTTTAGCAATTTATTAAATATGAAAGAATTGAGGTGTGTATTGTAATAAAAAAATAGGAAATATTTAAATATAATTTAATTATTACTATAAAAAATTAAATTAAAAAAGTAAGAATGCAAATTAATATAATAAATCTAAATAAAACCTATAAAAAATCACCAAAATCTTCAAAAATTAAACAAGGATAAAAAAATTAATTAATTAAATTAATTTTGAAGATTTAGTTGATTTTTTACTATTTTTGAATATTTTTAATAAATTTAAAAAAATCAACTCGAAAAAATTATTAAATTAAATAAAAATAAAAATCTTTAAAAGTATTAAAAAAATCAACTAAAATTTTAAAACTAATTAAATTGATTAATTTTTTAGTTGTATTAAAATTTTAAAGATTTAGGTATTTTTTATAGGTTTTGTTTATATTTTTCATGTTAATTTCAATTCTTACTTTTTTAATTAAATTATTTTTGACAATTTATTTAACTATATTTGATTTTTGAATTTTTGTGTTTAACCTTTGGAGTGTATATAATATTTATGGGGTTATTAGGTTCATATAATATAAAAGAAATATTTAAAAGGAAAATAAAATAAAATAAATTTAAAACTCCATTACTTTTATTTATATTTTTCATATTAATTTGAATTCTTATTTTTTTTAATTTAATTATTTTTGGCAATTTCTTAAATAGGAAAGGATTGGGGTGTGTATAGTAATAAAAAACTATTTTTAAATTTTAGTGTGGTGTTTAAAATTTGGGGTGTGTATATAACATTTTATGGGGTGTGTTTTAAAAAATGATCTGTTAAACCTGCTATAGCAGGTAACTGGATCAAAATCAAAATAAATCGAAACTTAGTGGACTAAATTCAAAAAGTGATAATCTGATTGACTAAATTCAAAATCGTGGTAACTTAATAGACTAAAAAAAAAATATAATCCCTAAATTTTACATCTACTTCTCAATCATCAAAAGTACAATTATTACTATTTCAGGGCCCATTATCCACATCATTTAATTTATTCTATATTTATAAATTCAATATTTCTTACTTTATTTATTTTAATATATATTAATCTTAATTAATAAATATAAAATACTATTATTTTTAATTGTTAATTGATTAATTCATGTTAATCGTTTTTTTAATTATTTAGAATATTAACTAACTTATAACTTTCACACATTTTGCTAACCTATTTATCACATTTTACTTTATTTCATATTTATTTTTATTGAATGATTGATTGATTTAATAAATAAATAAAATTAATTAATTTTAATCGTTGTTTTTAAATTAATCAGTACATTAAATTAATAATAAAATAATTGATGCGTTGTTTAGTTTAATGCATTCTAAAATAAAAATTAAATACTAGTATAATTTTTCATTATTAAAAATAAAGTATATTAAAAGCGTTCAAAAGAAAATTAAAAAAGAGATGAAATTAAAATGAAAAAAAAAAAAAAGAGAGAAATCATGTAGGGACCCATAAAATTCAGTCTTTTTCAATTTGATATAAGTTTTTGTCACATCAGATTTGCACCTCCCATTGGAGGTGCTCTAATGAACGTGTTCGGCCAAGGACTAACAAGACTCAACTTCGTGTTTTCTTTTTACTGAATGATTTGTACGGTAAATGGAAGAAGAGAAGAAATGGATTATAATTTATAGGCAAAAGAATGAAATAAATGGGATGTGTTTAAATGTTTAATAATGAATTGATTTTGAATGACAAAAGGTCAAATAGGGAAAAATGAGGTGAGTTTATTAATATAAATTGATTTTTAAATTTTTTTTTGGTTGGGTGTGATGTGTGTTTTAACATTTTTTGGACATAGCAACACCATTTAATATATATTCTCCTTTCGGCATGACAATACAATCACCTGGACTTCCTTTAACAGGTATTTATATTAAATAACAAATACATAATTACAGTATTAATATAACATTCTCAATCTCAAAAGTCTTAAGCAATCAAGATAATGGCTACACCATATGCTTACTTGTAAGCAGTGTCACTTTATTAATATTAATAATCAATATAAAACAATGCAATGTTTCTTGTAATAAAACGACAGTAATCTTTTCTTATAAGCTCCAACATGAAATATTTTGTTTGCCAAATTTAATATTGTTATTGCTTTGCTTCGTTTACTTTTAATAATGAATACTACTACTATTAGTAAAAAAAAAATGTCAATGCAAAAGAATTATGAAACTCCCGTGTCAATCCACAATAAATCAAACTTCAAGTTAAGTTTATGAAATAATGTCTCAACTCAAGTAGCATATAAATATCAACTAAGTGAAAATATCAGAATTCAAAGCATCATTATCATGAACGAAATTGAGATGCAACACAATTTCCGAAATGCCATTGAAAAATAATATTCATATTATCTCAAACTTTGACGAATTTTTGTGTGAAATATCTCACGATGAAACTATGAATTTAATGAAATATGTCTCACTTATGAGATTGTCTTATGGAGTACAAAACTCATTGTTTACTAAGTTGGCATCTAGATATGGATTATAAGGGGTGCATGATTTGCAAATCTTCAATTAAAATTAGATTATAAAATAAATATAGAGTAATTGTGATAGATAATGATCACTTGACTCACAAACATTTTGATTACTAACTATCTTCACTCTTATAATTAATTCTAATTAATCATTTTACTATTTATCAACTGCTATCTCATTTTTTCAATATTAGAATATTAATACACAATGTAACAAACATTATCATGGTAATTCTTTACTAGAGGATTCCCACCGCCATTCTCATTGAGAATTTGAATTCCTATATATATTCATTTTAGAGAGATCAAGTACAATTTCCGAGTCTAATTGCTCTAAACCGGTTAAATTATTACTATTGTTGCACCTAAAATCATCGAAATATTTTATTTGTATTGAACTTTACAAACTAATTATTTTTTTACACATAACCACTAAGTAAAAAAAAAATCAATTTTTTACTTGTGCTTGACACTTAATTTTTATGAAATTATTTTCATCAAACTGTCCATTTGATAATCATTGATTCACACACTATTTATTCTCTACACTGCAATGTTTGAACTAAAAAAAAAACAACAAAAATCCAAATTCTTGAGCTTGTGAATTAGTTACAAAATATAAGTTAAAAAAAATTGTATTTAGTATACAATTGAAATACCATTAAAAAAAAATACTAGTCCAATAAATAAATAAGTAGAAAGTGATGGATGCAAGTATGCAAGTTGTTGAGGCAACGTCACCGTCCTTTGCTTGCCATACACACAAAATAAGTGAAGAAACACACATATGGACCTGGTAATAAATATACACAAAGAAATTAAAAATCTATACACCTAATTCTAAATACGAAAATAAAAAGTTTGAACTTTGAACAACGGATATTTATTATTTATTATTTTTATTTTTTTGATGGATATATATTTCTTCTGTATTCCAATCTTACATTTTTTCTCCTGAAAATACACCCCTACCCTCCCTCGATTGCAGGTAATATTATAGTTTCACCTTCATCCCTTTATCTCCTATGTGCGAGTGAAACTAGTTATGAAATCGAATCGAATTTAGAAATTTGATGGTTATTAGATTCCTGAAATTCACAATATTTGTGAATTATTGGGTTGAATTCCAGGAATTTTCTTGAATCGAAGACTGCGGCACGGAGTTCTATAGCGAGCTAGGGTTTTTGAGTGGGCAGATCTGACTACAATTCGGTTATTGCAATTCGAAATTCAACATGTTTTGGCGTATGGCTGGTCTCACCACTGCATCTCCAGTGAGTGCCGTGATTTTATTCAATTTTTCTTAAACAAATTGTTCTGTTGTTTATTGGATCCAATTTGTTGGCCTGTTGTATTCGTGGAAATTGAATTTCATTTAAAGCCCAGTGATTCGCGTTTGTTCAAGTGTTGCGAGATTTGTGGAGTCGGAATCAGTTTCGATAATTGGAGTTTTGCATGTTCTTTTCGTATCTTATCGGGCAATGTGATGTGGGGAAGTTGTTATATTGAAGTTTTCCTGATTGGAGGAGATACGATGGATCTTATTTGTCAAACTTAATCTGGCATCCTATTTGTTGATAGCAATGTAACAGTGGCCAATTTAGTGTGCTGCACGTGGGGCCACGGGTGTAGGAAATAAATTGGTACAGAATTTCCGGTTGTCTTATTGCCAAAAGTTCCTCCGGCACTATATGCACAAAAATGAACTAGCAAGGCTGGAATTTTGTTCATAGCATAGTTGCATACCATTTCAATTTAGAGAAATTAGGTACAGGTTTTTCCAATTTGGAAGTATTGTAAATCAGAACCCTGCAGCTAATTCAATGATCTCTCATTTGTGCTTTTAAATGTAACTTGATGGCTGAATGTAGCTACATGCCTCAATTGACTGTTTAGGCATTTAGAGTGGTTTCTAATTATCCAGCTTACGTTTTTGGAGGCTGCATTCTTCCTCTAGATTATAAGAAGTAGGTTATCCATCTGTTTATTGGTTGAAGGATGCTCTAGAATGTTTTTAAAATCTGACCATGGCTGTGGGGAGTCAGCCTTTGATCTAGTGGTAATTTGGTCTAGTGAAAATTTGTACACATGTTTAAGGGATCTATAGTCAGAGTTGGAAATGGTTTTCAGTAACCACACTTTTTATGATGTCATGCACATTCACGGTACCCATTATACCATCCTCCGTGATGCAATTAAAGTTTTAAACCTTGTATTACCATATGTGAATACAATTTTTTATCCATTTCTGATTATTTAAATTTCAGGTGGAAAGCATACTAGATAAAGACGATTTTACACTGGAGGAGCTATTGGATGAGGATGAAATAATTCAAGAATGCAAAGCTCTTAATGGACGTCTTATTAATTTGTGAGATCAAATTTCACTTACCACAAAAATGTTGTATTGATATTTTGTTTACCCTTTTTCCCCCTATGCTGTTTTGTTTTCCGTGTGCTCTTATTATTAATTCGTGATGATAGTGGGATAAGCTGATAAGGATATTTTGTTGTTCATAATCGAAGGAACTGTTTTTCATTTTAAATTACTTCTTAGTTTAAGAGATCTCCTTGTGTAATGTTTTGTGCAGTAATTGGGAATAATGCTCAGTGTTACATAATGCCACAGGATGCAAAAAAAATCATGATTGGTTGACTTAAGATGAGAGAGGAAAGACAGTATATTTGCTTCTTTTCAGCTGAGCAATTGTGTAGTAACTAGTAACAGTAACCTTGACTGTTTTGTTCTCCTCCATAGTTGTCCTCACTTTATTTCTTGTTTAAAATGGCCCAACCATTTTTTGACCCTTGGTAATAGATTATAGGAGAGATCGACCTGCTTTTTTCCAAGTTATTTCTTCTCTCAAAATATTCAGGATACATTTCTTTAATGGGTTTTCCAACCTTCCTTGCAGTTTGCGGGAAAAGTCTAGAGTCAAACAACTGATTCAATACATAGTGGAAGAAGCTCCAGGGGGTACTGAGAAACAACGAACATTCAAGTAAGCTTATTTGTGGTAGATGGTTCTGGATGTAGGCTTATTTCTAGTCTGCTGCTTACCAAATTCACGTGAATGAAATTATGTAAATGCATACAAAGAAGATGCAAATGCTGAGTAATTTATCTTATTTTTCCCTGAAGGTTTCCTTTCATTGCTTGTGAGATTTTCACTTGCGAGGTTGATATCATACTCAAAGCCTTGATAGAGGATGAGGAGGTGCGGAGTTAAAGAGTTTTGCTTCAATTTATTGGGAATTTATAAATCTTGAACTTCACCAGTGATCTCTTACTTTTAACAGTTGATGGACCTGCTGTTCTCTTTTTTGGAATCTGAGCGCCCCCATAGTACTTTGTTGGCTGGTTACTTTAGCAAGGTATTGTCATTTATGAGCCTGCCAATCATACCGGTCACATGCATTTAAATATATTGCTAGGTTTCTGATGCCCAGGATCTTCATGTTACAGGTTGTCGTATGCCTCCTGCTGCGGAAGACAACTCCCTTAATGAACTATATACGAGTGAGTCCAATTCTCATTAGTAATCAGTTATCTCATTATGCAAGCATTCATTGCAACAAACATACGGGTAACATTTCTAGGCCACGTAAGTGCTTATAATTTGGGTGTCCGGAAATTCGGTTAATCGTACTCTCAGCCGTTTTGCTTTTGTCTCCTTACTCCTTTCATACTGAGAAATCATATTGTGTTACTAGGTCCTTTAAGAACTTCTAAATTTCTCTCTGTCTAACCATAGTTGGTAAAGGCACAACTCGTGAGGCTCTCAAGGCTATAGGTTGTGTGGCTTTTATTTGTTTAGTTGGGTGTGCGCCTATATGCGCCTTTTGTACATTTTCTGAGCTTTACGCACCTTTTTTAAGTTTCCAGATCTTCTCACCCTAAAAAGTGGGTTATTTACAATTTTTGAAGTGAAAAAAAAAAAAAAAACCATTTTTGACAAAAATAGCTCGAAAGAAAATGGAGGCAAATCATAAACAAGAAAACAATGCTGAATTTAAACTCAGGGTTAAGGGAAAATTGGGAAAGAAAGAAGAAACTGAGAAACAACACTGCTGCCGTTGTACGCTAGGTTCTTTTCCGCCTTTTTTTCTATGTGAATCTTACCTCTTTTGCTGCTATTTTTACTTGTGCTGTGTTTTTAACTCTATTCTTATCATAGGGAGAGATTTGATCTTTGTTTAGTTAAGATTATATCTCCTTCATATAGCAAGATATTTGCAAATCTTGATTTAGCTTAGGATTATCCCATTGGACTATTTCTCAATTAATAGTGCAGTATTATTTTTCTTTAAAATTTAAATTTTCCCATGTACTGAGGCACGCACACTTCGGGCACCTTGGTGCCCCTCGCCCCCTTAACAACTATGTGGTCTAACATTGAAGTAGCTAGCTATTAGTTGACAATCTGTTTTTGGCTTGCTAAGTTGTTTCAGTTATTCTAATAATGATTAATGGTTCCTAAATTCAAGAAATGATCCAAACAATTACTCTTTTAATTAATGTTGTATCATATGTAGAAGTTTATGATCCTCTTAGAGTTTAATTAATATGTTAAATAGGTGGATATTTATCAAACTGCTGACTGCATACTATTTAGCTTTTGCCTAGGAGTTTAACTATTCATTTTTGTTTTAATTTTGTACAGGCTCATCAGGATATAATCAAAAGGCTTGTTGACCTAATTGGAATTACTTCTATAATGGAGGTATGGTGATCAGCATCAGCCCCCCACCCTCACTCTCCCAAACCGAGCCCTCTTTTTTACTGGGCATCTTTGTTTGACAATCCTGATAAGTTTCTCTTTGAACAGGTTTTAATTCGTCTAATTGGTGCTGATGAACATATTTATACTAGCTACGCAGACTCAATGCAGTGGTTGGAAGATATGAATGTCCTGGAAATGATTGTTGACAAATTCAGTTCATCTGTAAGTTGCAGTAAGCATGTATAACCTGGCTTAATAGTGTTTTTTCTTTACTTTCAAGTGTGTTATTTTGGGCCTTGCCCTCTACCTGCCTTTCCTGGGTGGAATTGTTGGAGATAAACTTTCTTCTCTGATTCTTGAGGTTGTAGAGTTGATTGCATGTTTTTCCCTCAGATTTTTTTCGTAATAGTTGTAGAGAGAACTATTCATTCAACAGACTTGGTTCAAGTAATACTATCTCTGTGGCTTTATTGTTTTCTAGAACTATTTTGTTCTAAAATTGCACTTTACAGGATCCGAGTTCTCCCAAATCCATTTAATAAATTGCACTTGGAAAAGGAACACTACTTTATTGTTTTCTTATTTTCTTTTTTATTTGCAGGACTCCCCTGAAGTACACACTAATGCTGCAGAAACTCTTTGCGCAATCACTAGATATGCCCCACCAGGCTTAGCTTCGAAAATCTCCAGCCCAAGGTTCCATTCGTTATTCTTATATCAATTTCTTTCTTGTACCCTCTTCTCCCCACTCCTCGTTTTCTTTATCTTGATTGGAATCTGGTTTCTTTCACAGTTTTATAGGAAGATTGTTTCGACATGCTTTGGAGGACTCGAGGCCAAAATCTGTTTTAGTTAACTTGTTATCCGTCTGTATATCGTTGCTAGATCCCAAGAGGTTAACATCAGGGACATATTATATGTATACCCGTCAAATGATTCATGCATTTACTGCTAGTCCCGAGACTGTTAAAGGCATGTTGGAGAGCCTAGGTTTGTTCTTGGACTTTATTGCTTATGATTACTTGACCTCAGCAATGTTAAATGCACTATAAATACAAATAACTTGGAAGCTACTGATAATTTATTTATTCAAAGTATTGGAAGAGTATTCTATCTACGCTTAGAGTTGAGAATGGGCACCATTGTTGATTAGTTAGACAATCAGTTCTTTTGAAATTAATTATTAATTTATTATGAAGCTCACTCTTGAGGTTTGAATGCTAAACATCAACTATTGATGGACGCAGAGTAACTCTCAAGAGCTGGACTTTTTTTTTTGGAATGGAGTCAGCTTTATGTGCATTCCTGCCTTTTTTCTGTGTGTATGTGGATGGTCTATTTGGTGTGTCTGTTCAAGATTCACCCGTCAATGGATTTGAATAAAATGTTTGCCTCGTGGATGCGGTAACTCAGCTCTTAATAACCAAAGAATTGCTCACTTAGACAAAAAATGGGGGTGCATCCCCCAATGTTAAGAAATTGCAGATGCATTGATATTTCACTTTACTGTTGCTTGTGAACATCAGAAATTAGTGACGAGATGATTGCAAGAGCTTAGTTTGGTTTTGGGAAATAATAGCTTTTTCTCCCTAAAACTCCACAAATTGCTTGCTGAGTTGGAGCGAGAAAAATTTAAAAGAGTTAGCACCTAAAGAAATATGTAAAACTAACTAGTTAAGAATATGAAGGTTTTCATCCTACCCATCTCCTTCTGCAGAGTATCTATTTAAATGAGTTGTAATAAGAAGACGTGATAACTGAATGTGTTTTTTTTGTCTGTTAAAACTTAAAAAGTATAAATATCTAGGTAGATTTTATGATTGTGATGCTAGTAATAATCAAATATTTATCATGGTTTGACATTAAGATGATATGTTGGTTTATTCGGCAGGTGATCTGCTGAAGCTTTTGAATATTTCATCGGAGGATCATGTCTTGCTAACTACGTATGGAAAATTGCAACCTCCTTTGGGGAGGCATCGTTTGAAGGTTTTATCTTCTTTATGTTAGTAGCATTAAGATTTCGTTATTATTGTGTGACATAATTTCTTTTTTAGGCTCTTCCACTATAGTGAAATTGCTTTCTATGAAAATTTATGTTTTGGAAACTCACTTTAGCTTCCATGCATTTGTGATTGGTTTTGTTGAACGTTTTCTTTTCTGCATTTCTATATTCCATCTACCTGCTGTTTCTTTGTTATTCAAAATTCTCCCCTTTTAAGACCAATGCTATTGCAAATTCTCATTGCGGAAATGATGGGTCTTGCAGATTATAGAGTTCATCTCGGTCTTGGTGGCTGTAAGTAGTGAGGCTGCAGAAAAGGAGTTGATTCAGCTGGGCGCTGTGAAACGTATTTTAGAATTGTTTTTCGAGTATGTTTTTTAACCCAAAATCAACCCTCTGATATTGACTTCAATTGTATATTTCCATAATTTAACTACTCTTTTTTTAGGTATCCATACAATAATTTCTTACATTACCACGTGGAACAAATTGTAATCTCTTGCCTGGAGAGCAAGAATCCTCAGTTTGTTGAACATCTTCTTCGTGATTGTAATCTAATCGAGAGAATTCTTGAAGCAGAAAAAAACTACACTCTGACTGCCACTTTGGGGAAGGTAAAGTTGTCACTCGGAGATAGTACTATCATTTGTCTATTGTTCTCATCAAGTACCTGTAATCAATTCTGATTCGTACTTTTTTCGCTTTCTTTGATTTTGTCTAAATACTCAAATGATGCTTGAATTAATGTTATTTAATGGATTTTGCAGCATACTGTACCTGCAGAGGGAAAAACACCTCCAAGGATAGGAAATATTGGTCACCTGACTCGTATTGCTAATAAAATTGTTCAGTTGGGGAATAGCAACAGTGAAATACAGACATTTCTGCAGGTTTTCTCATCTTTATTTTAAATTATTATTGTCCTTTTTTCCAATTACCATGTATCATAGCTACCTTCAGACCCTCACGACCAGGGAAGTATTTCATGAATATCTTGAACTTAGTGATGTTGCTGCTGGTTGGCTTAGAGCCATCTATGATTTGTTATTATATGCTCCTAAATCAGTAATGACCTTTTTTTCTCTATAGTCATCTTAGCATTTGCATTCTTTTCTGCTACCTGTATATCATAAGGGACTCGCGTGGTACTTGTAACTGTGTGCTTGTATCATAGTACATGGGTAACTTATGTAAAAATCTTGTAATACGTTGCAAATGTTTCCAGCACATATTTGCTATTAATTATTTTAATTAAAATTCTAAACTACTTTTCTATTTTCAGGAGAATAGTGACTGGAAAGATTGGCAGACAAATGTGCTACTTAAGCGCAATGCTGTGGAAAATGTCTTTCAGTGGGCATGCGGGTCAGTGCTAATAAATTGGGTCTCTGCATCTTTCATGCACGTGTTAAAATAATTGTATTTGCATTCATGGTGATTCCAGACAAAGTATATTCTCTGGTTACATTTCAATTGAATTTAGATAGTTGAATTTAGATAGATGCTCATGCATATGCCTATGAAAAATTACAATTTTTGTATTTATTGTTTGCATCTGATGCCATGCCATCTGCGTGGTAAGTTGAGGTTTTGGGTTGAGGAATATTGAAGGAAAGAAAAAGTCTAGCATGATAAGGAGGTTCTTGTTGATCATTTATAAAGATCAATAAACTTCGTATATGGTTCGTTTGTACACAAGTCTTATTGCTTTTGAATTATTTGCTGAATCACTTGTAACGAACAAAGTTTGTTAGGGCTGTTTTGAGATTCATCAGCTGTTATGTCTATATCATTCTGATCCTGTCTTACATGAGTGGTGACTTTTTACTTTATTTTTGGGGGGCTTCAGTACTATCAATTTCAGTCTATATGTCTAAATAAATTTTAATTTTCAAACTCATTTTATGAAATGCAATATTTGTACGGCTTTTGCAGGAGGCCTACTGCACTACAGGACCGTAATAGAGATAGTGATGATGATGAATACCAAGATAGAGATTATGATGTTGCAGCATTGGCAAATAATTTGAGCCAGGCCTTCCGTTATGGAATATACAGTAATGATGATATTCCAGAGGTTTGATTTTCCGTAATTGTTCACTTTGTCATTTTCCATCGTAAGATTAAAAGTTCTATAGAGAGGCTGAAAGGATACTGTAGCCTTTGCACCATTAGTTTTTTTTTAAATACATTAATCAAAATTATCTTTTTGATTTTGCAGGCTCATGGTTCTATGGAACGTGATGATGAGGTATGCACATGATTGCTAATATTTATGACTAGATTATCCTTTTTGTTTCCTTGTCTTTCAGGAGATTAATGATGGGTGATGACTTTTAAATGGCCCTTATTTAGTGTATTTATGTTTTATTGTCATTTATCATTCTTTCCCTGTCATGCGAATTCAGTGGATAGGTTTCTGACAGTTGGGTACCTTACAAATTCTAGGATCTTTCTTTTCCGTCATTTTCTCATGATGATGGGTTGGGTGAGTGAGTAGTCTTAGTTGATGACAATCTATAGGGCAGTAATGATTGAGAATTGAAGTTAAAACTAGTGAACCATAAAAGCTAATTATACTTGCATCTGAATGATTTACTTATCTATAAACAGAGCACAGACTGCGTGCCATTTACATTTCCCTTTAATGAGGTAAGAGCTACTAAAAATAGCTGACAGACTGGTGCAGTTACTGCAGTATGAATGAAGAGATTCCTGTACTTGCTACCTTTCAAAGTAGATTATTGAAATTAATAACTATGCATTGGAATGTCTGAGTTTGCATATGTCCCAAGCTACTGTACCGTCATTGTAATCTGCTTTTAATTATGTCTCACAACACTGTGTATTCAATTAATTTCCTATTTTAAACTTGTTCAGGATGTTTACTTTGATGATGAATCTGCTGAGGTTGTCATTTCTTCCCTTCGGCTGGGAGACGAGCAGCAGGAAAGGTATAAAAATCTGTGTGCTTTGGTATGGATTTTTTGAAAATGAAAATCAAATCTGTTATTTTTACTGTGATGTTTGTTGAAGTTTTTCTGGTCAACAATGCTCCTTTTGAGCTTATTATACCCTCCATTTGTTGCTTATATTTATAGCTTGTGACTTTTTATATTGTGGCAGTGGGTCTCTTTTCACAAACTCCAACTGGTTTGCATTTGAGGATGACAGAACAGTTGGTGATCATGCTTCCTCAGCCCCCAAAGCTGAGGGGCATGATGTTATTGAAAGAGCTGAAAAAATCATTGTCGAGGAGGATGGGGATTTGGCAGACACTGCTGCTTCCAAACCAACTTCTGATGATGTCATGCCTCCGGAAGGTTCTACAGAAAGTGAAACTAGTGGGCCCGAGAAACCACCCGAGTGGGTTGAGTGGAGGGAAAATTCTGATTCTACTGAAATGCCTCCTCCCTCGAATGCTGAAAACATGTCCAGTTCAGCCCAACTCCCATCTTTGCCCAATGGTGAGGTACAAGAGGAATTAGAATTTCAACCCGATACTGAACCTAATAAAATGGTTGCTTCTCCATCTGGAGATTCTCCCGACTCAGAAGACTCTGCTATTGATCCTTTGAAATCCACAGAAGAAGTGGGTGAAGGGAACCAAAGCATTGAAAAAGTAGTAGATTCTAAGGATGCAGGAGATGCCTCTCCTGGACCTGCAGAATGTGAAAACAAGAATTAATTCATTGGGACGGCTGTAAATTCTTACACTATATTGTCTCCAGATGAAGATAGCGCTGTAATTGATGAATTGGGAGGATTAACTCCGCGATTGATGCTGCTGCTGTTACAGGTAAAACTATGGCCCCCCAGCTGACCAAGCTGATGATTTTTATCCTTGTCTACGTGCAATAAAGTGCTATTAGCTCTCAATCGATGCCTAACAGCTATTGAATCTGTAGATTTGTTTTGGTCCCCAAGTTTTTTAGTATTTGTAATTGTAGGTGAAACCTGTCATCGAAACATTCAATGTATGTCTGTTTATATTTTTAGAACTTACTCATGTCAAAGTGCAATCCATAGATTCTTATCCCAAGTTGTCAAATTTGTAAAACTTGGCCCCCAAATAAGGGGTCAGTCAGTTCATTGGGGATTTAATTTCTCACACTATAGACTTTTGGATCATAGTATTCTCAAGTTTGTATTACCTATTTGTTATAGTACTACTACTTTTTTCCATATTAAATGAAGTGTTTTTCAAAAAGCTATATTGATATTAACTGCATATAATTTTTCTTCTCACCGAACATCATAATTTCGTGTAGGACTGTGTAGTTTAAATGTGGCGCTCATCCATTTATTTAGTTTTAACGATTTATATACTCCCTTTGTCTCTAATCAATTTTCAATTTTTCTGTCTGATTCACATTAGATTTTACACTTCTGAAAAGAAAGTTTTTTTTTTCTACAATTTTTACCTCAAACTTCTTACTTATTTATTCTATATGTTATTTTTTTACTCAATATATTTATTTAATCAAATAACAAAGTTCGAAGGCCTCAAATACCCTTATTTTATCACATTTTTTTCTTAAGTTTCATATCCAAATCAGTGTAATGTGATCTAGGACTGAATTCGAATCTTCTACTTGGTTGCATGGACACTTCAAGTCTCCAACAACAAAACTAATACAAATGCATTCCTTCGTAAATAATCATTCATTTTATTATCTTAGCTCTTTTGCTTTGATGGACAGGACTAATAAATGATGATAGGATTTAGTGGGATTACACGTTGAGATTATTATTATTTGAGTTAAATTATGTGTTTGGATTGTTGGATTCAAGTTTAAAAATTATAGTTATAAGTTATTCTTTAATGTTTGGATCGAGTAATAAATGTTAAAAATATGCTAAATTGTCGAAAATACCCTTTACATTCTTTTCTTATTTTAAGAGTCGTTTCATTTTTCTTCACAACAATTTACACAAAACAAATTCTAGAAATTAGAGTTGGTGTGTTCTTGGTGGTGATTCATTTCAACTCGATTCGGACTTGAAAGAAAAAAAATAACATCGGAATTTCGATCGAAACAAAGTAGCAATCGAAATAGGAGAGAAATATGAATCAATACTTTCAGCAAGGAGAGTAACAATCAAAACATGTAAATTAAAATACCAGTTGATATCAAAATCAAGATAATTGCCGAACTAAGAATTAAAATTCAACCAAATAATGTGCTACATTTTAAATTGGTGATGATATTATTAAGGCCAAAAGTCATAGAAATTACATGGTGTTATTTTGAAGCTGGTTCAAGGAACAAGCTTGTCAAAACTCCAAGGTGAATCTTCATAAAGGGATCATAAGTTCCCAAATACAAGAGTCGCTACATAAGAGAGACAACAATTTTGTACAAGAAATGTTTCTTGCTTCTCTCGTTGACACCCTCACTTTGTTTCTTCCACTCGTTTATGCCAGAGAACAGTGAAATTGAAACCAACTCTGAAAACTCATAGTAGTAAATTATTGCAATTAAACTCCAAACAAACCTAATCATGCTAAAGATTAAACTCGTTGGAATTTCGATTGGGATCAGGATTGAAATTTTTTTGGATAATTTCCTCTGCAAAGTATGAATTGGGGAAGGGAGGGAGAGAGAAATGCTAAATCTGGCATCAATAGGGTTCGTGGTATATATATTGGCATTTCTGTAATTGTTTTGATTTTAAAGGGTGTCTTTGTCATTTTGTTTAAATATTTGAGGACATAGTTGTATTTACACACGTTCTCGTTTTGTGAGAAAAGTTCGGACAACATAATCTTACCCCCTCACCCTTGACCATTTGTCACGCGTATGCAGGATACTTTCCAAAATTAGACTCGGGCCGACCTCGAGTCCCGAACTGTAATCTAGTAAACTAAATGCTGGACTAAATTGTACTCCCTCCGTCCCAGGATTGTTTGCACCAAAAATGGGGCACGCAAACTAAGAAAAAGGTGTAATGAGTGGAGAGTTGAGGGGTAATTTTGTAAACTTTTATGAATAAAGTAAAGTGAATGATTGGATTGAGGGTAAAAGTAATGGCATTTTGTGTAAATATGTGAATATTGTGAGGGTGGGGTTTATGAAAAAGTTTCCTTTTTGGGTAGTGCAAACAATTGTGGGACGGACGAATAAGGAAAGAGTGCAAACAATTGTGGGACAGAGGGAGTATAAAACAATCTATCACCACCTATCCAACAAACCAAACAACCCCTAAAAATGTTAGATGTTAGAGATGAAAATATTTATGTTGATATTCTTCTACTCATTGACAACAAGTGAGATTTCATTGGGGATTTGGGGTCGTGCAGTGTACTGTATATATGAACAAGCGGAGCGGTTTATGCTAAAATTAGGGTAAAAAGATTTTGAATTTAGAAAAGCGAGAAATAAAATAAAAACCTGGTATCTACACTACATGCATCGAGAAATTCTGTCTGTCACTCTAGAGTCACCGCTTCGGAAAAACCCTGCGTGGTGAATGATGGCCGAAAACCATGAAATTCGATTCGTCTCTTCCTCCGTTAAACTCCCGCCGTTTGACTATCTCCACTCCCCCATTTCTTTCCTGCAGCGCACTACTCGTTACAAATTTGCCAAGTTGCCTTTCAACTTCAATTTCAATCCCCATCCCATCAATTTCATCTCCCAATTTGTCCAAAATCAACCTTTTTTACATCACAAGTTCAACAATCGTCTCTTCGATAAATTTTTCAAGAAACCCCCTCTCTTTTGCTCCGCTACTTTTGCTTTATCCGACTCGGAATCTGGTCCCGTGTCGACTCAATCAAAAAATGGAGACGACTCGGGCACAGTGATTCAGTACAAGGGTGATGAGTCCGGGCCCCTGACTCTGTCCAAGAACGCGGGTAGCACTCGAGCAGCTGAGGAAGAGAGAGTCCTAGTTAGCGAAGTACTCGTCAGAAACAAAGATGGGGAGGAGCTGGAAAGGAAGGACATGGAAGCTGAAGCCCTCAATGCCTTAAAAGCTTCACGAGCCAATTCGGCTCTCACGGTGCGTGAGGTGCAGGAAGATGTGCACAGGATTATTGCCAGTGGCTACTTCATGTCTTGTATGCCTGTCGCTGTTGACACTCGCGATGGAATTCGGTTGATTTTTCAGGTATTTATGACGTTTATTGAAGCATATTTCTCCCACGTATGATTTAACTCATCAATCCATTTTGTCAACTTCTGATCATTGATTCAAATACATAACTGTGCTAGCTACGAATCTGATAATGAGTTTCCAATTTATAATCGCCATGATTTTTATCATTTTCAACATATTTTTTCATAAGGTAGAGCCAAACCAAGAGTTTCAAGGGCTGGTGTGTGAAGGAGCTAATGTACTTCCATTGAAGTTTATAGAGGATGCATTTCGGGATGGATATGGTGCGTTTTCTGTCAATATACTTGTGGAACCATGAAATTACTGGCCCCTCCACTTTTTAAGGTTTCTAATGTTAGACCTTCCCCCATTTTCGTGTCAAGTTATGCAGGAAAAATAGTTAACATCAGACGTCTGGATGAAGTAATAAGCTCTATTGATAGTTGGTACATGGAACGGGGTCTCTTTGGAATGGTTAGCTTTACTCATTCTTCACTGGAAGGAAGTCCTCGTTGTTGTTTATATTTCTGACCGGCTAGAATGCAGTGCTTTATTCTACCCCAACTAATTTTGTTATTTTGCGGTGCTAGGGTATCAATTTGTTCCTAATGCCTATTTTTATTAATCACTCTATCAGGTTTCTGGAGTAGAGATTCTTTCTGGAGGTATTATTAAATTGCAAGCCTCAGAAGCAGAGGTCAATAATGTATCCATACGTTTCCTTGATAAGACGTGAGTTATTGGTTTTCATTATTTCATGACAAGGGAAGATATATGGTATTATATTATCTCATGGTTTCCTTTATCTTTGTTTGGTCATCTTAAGTGGTGAGCCAACTGTCGGGAAAACAAGGCCAGAAACTATACTCAGACAACTTACGACCAAGAAGGGACAGGTATGTTGTGTTTAGGTTTCTACAAAAATATTTTATTCTGTTTGCTATTGTTTTGTACATTTGATGTTGATATAAACCCTGCTGCATACAACTTTTCTGCAGTCTCTTCTCTAATTAGAGGCTAATTTCAATGCACCATAATTGCCTTGATATAAAGATTCCGTCTATAAATGTTCCCAGAACTCTTTCTTTTTATAGAAACTAACAGCTCTCTATTGGTGACAAATAGTTTGGATAATATTACACCTCTTTCAAAATTACAATTGAAAAATGAGTACTAACAAGAACAACAGGACATTCTTGGCTGATGAGTTTTCTCTCTCTTGTAGTCATGTTTACTATTTCTTGATTATAAATTCCTCTTTACGCCTTGTTTTATGTAGGTCTACAGTATGATACAGGGGAAAAGAGATGTTGACACTTTGTTGGCAATGGGTGTTATGGATGACGTTAGTATTATTCCCCAGCCATCCACTGGTAAATGACGTTTGATGCTTTGTTTAAGTAATTAGTTATTTGGCTTGCAGGATTTAAATGCAGTGTCTATTTTCATCTTTTAATACCTGTGATGCTTCAGACACTGGCAAGGTTGATTTGACTATGAATATTGTTGAGCGTAAAAGTGGAGGAGGAATTTCTGGAGGTGGTGGAATATCAAGTGGGTCTGTAATATTTTCCAACTTATATATTTTGCAGAATTCTGAGATGTGATTTCTTTCTGCTAAGTGTTAGCTTGTAATGCACCTAATTTTCTTAATGACATTTACTTTGCAGAATAACAAGTGGGCCTCTAGCTGGACTTATTGGGAGGTAAACAAGTAGCAATTATCAATTTTTTATGTAAAAATTCTCTTTCACGTGTACGGTCTGTGATGATTCTGATGCAATTCTATAATGTATAGCCTTACTGCCAGATCACTTTGTAATATGACGTGGTAGTGCTGCCTTACTATTAATTCACCTTGTATAGCCTTACTACCTGGTCATGGCTGCTTTAGGTTCATTTACTGATCTTGAAAAGCTTTTGCATGCGTTTGTTTGCAGCATTGCAATTTATCATAAAAACCTTTTTGGACGGAACCAAAAAGTTAATCTATCATTAGAGAGGGGGCAAATTGATTCCATATTTAGGATAAACTATACTGATCCTTGGATTGAAGGAGATGATAAGAGGACATCAAGAGCAATCATGATTCAGGTAATTAATGTCTGTTTATATAATTCACTTATTATGTCCTATTATATCAATTGATTTTTATTTCTGAAACACTTATCAGAATTCAAGAACCCCGGGAACACTAGTCCATGGAAATCAACCCAATAACACTGGTCTCACAATTGGGCGCATCACTGCTGGAATTGAGTATAGCAGGCCATTTAGGCCAAAGTGGAATGGAACAGCTGGATTTGTTTTTCAGGTACATCTAAAGAAATAGTCCCTTTTTTCCTCTATCTTGAGCAAAGTTTTGGTAATTGCTGCCAGTTTTTGTTGACTTTCTTTGGGAGTCCATGGCTGAGTAATTTTGTTGCGTTAAAGACTCCATTATGGTTTAGTTGTTGCTTATGAGTAGGTTGCAAATTTTTAAACATCCATCAGTATGAATGTCTTTACATTGTTTGTAAAATTAATAATTATCGGATGAATTCCGTTAGATTGACTGATGCTTTATTCTAGCGTGCTAGCGCGCGTGATGAGAAGGGAAACCCTATTATAAGGGATTTCTTTGGCAGTCCTCTTACTGCAAGGTATGTATGTTGTTGGTTACTTGTGCCTTGCTTTCTGATTTAGTTAAGATGTAGTCTTATCTATTCAATGCATGCAATTGGATGTTTGCTGCAGTGGCAACTCTCATGATGATATGTTACTTGCTAAAGTTGAGACTGTATACACTTGCTCTGGTGATCCAGGTGCTTCTATGGTCAGTCAATTTCCATTTGCACTACTATTTTTCTTTCTTATGTGAATATTAATCATCAATTAACTTTTCGTGTAATTTTAAAACGAGAAATTGCAGTTTGTGTTGAACATGGATCAGGGGATCCCTATCTCTCCAGAGTGGCTAGTTTTCAACAGAGTAAATGGTCGTGCTAGGCAAGGTTTTGTTGTTGGACCTGCACGATTTCTTTTTAGGTAAGCTGGTAGTCTTCAGATGAAGGTGCTGAAAATTAAAAGTATGTGTTACTTGCGGTTTCTGAAGATCATTGTTTCATTTAAACAGTTTGTCTGGTGGTCATGTAGTGGGTAAATTCCCCCCTCATGAAGCATTTCCAATTGGGGGAACCAATAGTGTGAGAGGGTACGAAGAAGGGGCAGTTGGATCAGGTCGGTCTTATGTAGTTGGAGGTGGAGAAATATCATTCCCTTTGGTAAGTTGTAGCCTATATGGTTGGATTGTTGGCTATTATTTGTTGGTAATACTAATACTGGTCCTAATGCTAATGCTAATTAATTGTTGTATTGTTGTAGATGGGTCCAGTAGAAGGGGCTATTTTTGCAGACTATGGAACAGATCTTGGGTCAGGTCCAACTGTTCTAGGTTTGTCCCCTCTCTCTCGTACTCAATAAAAGTTAAACGAATGAATGAACAAGTATATGAATGAGTGTTGGTATGATCATCAGGTGATCCTGCTGGGGCAAGAAATAAGCCGGGAAGTGGATATGGATACGGGGTGGGAGTTCGGGTGGAGTCTCCTTTGGGACCACTCAGACTTGAGTATGCCTTCAATGACCAGGGAGCTGGTAGATTTCATTTTGGAATTGGCCTCCGGAACTAGCCACCCACCTGTTCTTCGTAATCATTCTTTTCTTTTTTTTTCTTGCCTTTATTCTTTTAACTTAGTTTATTTGTCTCGAAAACTCTCAAAAAGTTTCATTCTTTTATTAAGAAGGTCAATCATATTCATATCTAATTCAACCACACCAGCCAAAAAATTAGGGTAGGATTTATACTTGGGTTGATTTCAGTTTAAAATAAATACTAGTGACTAGTGAGCGTTTGCAGTCACATTAAAAAAAGAAAACTAAAAAGCACTTTTTTTTCAAAATGTTGTATGTCTAAATCATCTACACTTTCCTGTTGAACTTGAAAATACACTCTTAGTTTTGCTCCACAGTTTCAAAGAAAACCAGCCCAAAGTTTTTATCTATATAGGGAAAAATGTAGTACTTAAGTTTTCTACTTTATTAGTCTTTGTTTTACACCCCAGAGGTATGCTTGGAAAGGGGAGAATCCATTTTCCATCCCTGTCAAATTTGGATCTGCACATTTAAATATTCATTCATCTTTATAATATGGTTGTACCCTAATCCTATTACTGTCAAGGGTGAAAATATTCATAATATATCCACTATTTGTTCAATATTAGTTTGCTCGCAAAAAATGCATATTAAGTGTAGACGGCACAAAAAAAATGCATATTAAGTGTAGACGGATGGAGTATATGCATTCATGTACCCAGATGGAGTATATGCATTCATGTACCCAATTCCATGTACAGATTTGTGTCACCTGCCACATCAATATATCTAATTAGTAATTTATATTCACTTCTCAATTATCTCAAGTACAATTGTTACTCTATCAGAATTTAATCCAGTATATTTTACTTAGTTTTAAGAATAAAACTCTCTTCGTCACTTTGAAAGTTACCATTTTGTCATTTTTTTGTGTTCTTTTGAAAATAGGGTATTTATACCCATGGGATAAGGTTTTGGAATGAATTTAACAACAAAATACCCTGAAAAATTAGTCATTCGGGGCGAGTTTGGTGGCAGTGTGGGTGAAACTTGGCGGATAGGAGGTGTGGGCTGCTTGACTATATATATATATATTTTTTTCATTTCACTCATTTTTTTTTAGTTAAGTTAATTTTAGTTATAATTTGATGGATGAGGGATAATTGACAATATATTCAAATCAAAGTAAAATTCAATTGTATGTATGTACTAATACACTCAATAATTTGGAGTATAATTGCATTATAATTTATAAGATAAACATATTCAAATGATATATATGTATAAATTATATGTTACTTCTACTAATATGTACTCCGTAGTACATTTTAAACTTTAATTTTTAAATATATTCAATTTATAGAGTATTTAAATTTTATAATTTATTATACATCTACAAAATATATGACAAGAACATTTATTATACAGAGAATGTCATATAATATAAATTTATTAACTTTTAAAGAAAATGACATGTCACCGGCATCACCCAATTTAATTTGAAGACGATACATCAATGAAATTAACTTCCTATTAGTTAGTGTATAGAGGGATATGAATAAGTAATAAAAAGTTAAAGTACGACCAAGTAAAAGTGATTAGAACACTATTACCAATTATGTACCCTGTGAGGTTTTTAAAAAATGTATAATTATTTCATGATTAAATACATTAAATGTTTATTTAGTTTAATTATTTCAGTTCAACTATGATCGTTTTTATATTTAAATGTGAATTACACAAATAAAAACATTAATTTATTATTAACATTATATTTTGATTGAAAGTATAATTCAAACAAATATAATAATAAGCACTTGATACCGAACTAATAACACTATAGAATCGACACTTTTCAAAATTACCACGATTACAAAGTTATAATAAATTCAAATTTAATACTCAAGAATACATGATTTTAAATAGATGTGGAGAGGAACAATATTACGGGCATGAACACGATGCAAGTTTTTTTTTTTGAACGGTAAAAGTATTATATCCACACGGATACTCGAGGTATCCAACCCGTATACAAAATTCTATGTTATATTAATGACACGAAGGAATGAATTAGGAATTGAATGATCATTCCTTAATTCATTCCAAATACCATGATTGGTATGTTTATTTATTAGGAATGATAATTCCAAATTGAATGGTTATTACCAAAAGTTAAAGAATAATCATTCCTTCCATACCCCCATCGTATGTATTCCATGATGTAAGGAATAAGTTTTATTATTAATATTACTATTATTATTATATAAAATATTACTCATATTATTTATTTTCATTTTCATATATTATTTTTCACTTTCAATAATAATAATTTAAAAAATTAAAAAAAATTAATATTTAATATTATAACTATTAAATAAATAATAATTTATTATTCATAATAAAATTTTGAAAATCAATAATAAAAATAATAAATTTAAAAATTAAATAATACTAATATACATTAATATATAGTAATAATTATAAAAATATTAATAATACATACCGTTAAATTAAAAAATATTTATTATTTAATAATAATAATTTAAACACTCAACAATAATATATTTATATATTAATAATATATACGGTATATATTTATATATAATACTATAATATTTAATAATAATAATAATTTTTAAATAATAAATAGTAATAATAACAAACCATCACAACAACAAAAATTAACAATAATAATAATTTAGGTAATTTTACATAACATCAATTTTTCATTCCTTGTTCATACCAATCATAACAATTGTCATTTCTATTTTATTCCTTTCCCACCTTCATTCCTTTCATGAGTTCATTCCATTCAACCATATTTTCATTCCATCATACCAATCATGCTGTAAGATGGGACATTACATGCCGCCTATTCATCGTGCAGATTAATCTATTAAGCAAAGAAACGGATCACAAAACCAAGTTGAAATAGAAGAGTTTGGAACCAATAGATTTTGCCCTCCTATCCACGTCCAAAGATTAATTTTTATTCTCTCCAACATCTTTTTAGCATCTTGACGCTCCTCCTTAAATCTCTTGGTGTTTCGATTACTCCAGAGTTCCCATATAACACACGACCAGAGGGTAGACATGAATCTCCTTTTTGTTTTGCCAAATCCGCAGGCTATGTTGTGTTGAAGTGAGTGAGTGGGAATGTCGGAATGCGAAACCATACTAATCTTGAGCCATTTGTGACATTCCTGCCAAACTTTCGTTGCGAAGGGACATTCGACTAAAAGATGCTTATTGCTTTCCAATTCATTTTCGCACAGTGTACATTGTGCCACTTCGTCCGCGAGCTGTATGCCTCTCTTCCTTAAGTTGTTTGTCGTTGTAAGCTTACCTCGTAGAGCCTTCCATCCAGTCGCTTTAACCCTCCGCGGTGCATAACTATTCCACAAGAGTTTAAATTCGGGTTTGCTAGCGTCTGTCTCCATCGATTTCCTTTTCCTCGATCAATTTTGCATATGCGATGCTTGTTGAATATCGGCCCGCCGACGCAAGTTCCCAACTCCAAGAGTCCTCCATATCTCTAGAGGGCTTGTTCCTGTTCATAAGATCAAGAAATTCAGTTAGTTTAATAGTTTCAGAAGCATTAGGTGGTCTTACCCATGACCAATCCCATAACCATCCTGAACTGCCCCACGATCCCATGCTGGAAACTGTCGAATCCTTTTGCCCACTAATATTGTACAGTTCCGGAAAAGTATCGCGTAGAGACTCTTCGCCCTCATTCCATTTGTCTCGCCAGAATTTTATACTTTCTCCATTGCCCACCACACGTCGAAGTTTGTGAATCACGTCTCTACCTCCTATTTTTTTATAAGTATTCCTAATCTCATTCCACCAGCTTGACCCGGCTGGTCGCCGGCCTCTCTTGCTTAGATTGTTCGATTCTTCAATGTCCAGGCACCCATATCTTGATTCCAAAACCTTCACCCACAAATTTTCCTTTTCCGTGATGAATCTCCAAATCCATTTCCCAAGTAGCGTTGTATTGAATGTGTCAAAATCTTTGATGCCTAGGCCTCCTTTGGATTTATCTTTGCAAACATCATCCCAACTTACCCAATGAATTTTTCTAATATCCCCTATCCCTCCTCCCCAAAGAAAGTTCCTCTGTAATTTCTTAATATCACTCAAAACCGATTTCGGAATCTTGAAGAAGGAGAGATAGTAAGTCGGTATTGTGGAGAGAACGGCCTGAACCAAAGTCGCTCTCCCACCCATGGAAATATGTTTGTCTTTCCAATGGGCGAGCTTCCCTCGAATTTTCTTAATCATACCGACCCATGATTGAGTTTTGTGATGGTTAAGGCCAACATTCATACCCAAAAAGTCCATAGGTAGGCTGCCCGAGGAGCAACCTAAGAAGGAAGCCATCTCGTGCTTATCCTCATCGCTCATATTGATGCCAATGAGGCTGCTTTTATTGAAGTTCACTCCAATACCTAATATAAATTCAAATCATTTCAGAGTGAGCTTGATAGTCCTGATGTCCTTCCAAGTGTCGTTGCAAAGAAATATGTTGTTGTCCGCATATTGCAACAGAGGAATTTTCACTTTGTTATGTCCTATGTTAATGGGTTCGAGAGCCCCTGTTTCAACAGCCCTGTTCATAATCACCTTCAATCCTTCCGCAACAATAAGGAAAAGCAGGGGCGAAAGTGGATCACCTTGGCGAAGACCCCGCTCTAACTTGAATTCCCCCGACGAGCTACCATTTACATGTACTGCCGCGCTTGCCGTTGAAACACATTCTTTAATCCACGACCTCCATTTTGAGCTAAAATTCATACCCTGCATCATGATGTCCAGATATGACCAATCTACTGAGTCGAATGCTTTTGCGAAATCCACCTTGAAAATTGCTCTTTTCTTTCGCTTCTTTTTAGCTTCATCGATTGCTTCATGAGCCACTAAGATCCCATCTAATATTTGTCTTCCCCCAATGAATGTCGATTGACAGTTAGAGATGATTGCCTCCGTCACTTTTGCTAAACGCCTAGCCAGAATTTTGGCGATGATTTTATATAGACTCCCAATCAGAGATATAGGCCCGTCCAATTTTTGCGCTCCTGCTTTCTTAGGTAGGAGAACAATGAAGGATGGGTTCAGGCCTTTAACCAGGCTTCCGTGCAAATGAAATTCAGACGTCATATTAATAATTTCTTGCTTGATTAATGCCCAATTTTCTTTGAAGAAACCCATCGAGAAACCATTCGGGCCCGAACTTTTTGATATCTCGCAATCCCAAATTGCATCTTTTATTTCCCCCTCTCCGAATTCTGCAATAAGAAAGGCGTTGTCACAACTATCCAGTTTTTGTTTGATCATATCCAGTGGAATTATGGGCCTGGCGAAGCGGTCTAATGTATAGTGAGTGCTAAAATGCCTGAAGATTTCGTTTTTTACTCCCTGTACAGAGTCAATCCAAGTACCCTCCACATACAGACCGTTGATAGCGTTTCCAGCCTTTCTGCCGTTGATCATTCTATGAAACAACTTTGTATTTGCGTCTCCTTCTTTCAGCCAATTTACCTTTGCCATTTGATGTAATTGCTCTTCCATAGACCTTAAGTCGTTTTGGATCCCAACCAGAAGTTCCCTTTGTCTGTCTCCCTCTCTTTCTTCAAGTCCGAAAATGTCGTCCAGAGTGTCTAGCCTATCAATCTCTTTTCTCTTTTCCTCAATATTTGTCGCTAAGCACCCGGAGACTGTTTTATTCCATTCTCTGAGGCCGCCTTTGAGCATTTTCAGTTTCTCTTTAAGGATAAAACCACTACAGCCTTGGATATTATACTCACCCCACTTGGTTGCAACAAAAAATTTGAACGTTGGATGTTTCATCCAACTGTTGAAGAACCTGAAGGGTTTTGCTCCCCAATCTTTGCGTTGAAAATTCGTGTAAATTGGACAATGGTCCGAAATTGATCGCCCAAGACCCTTCACAATAGCTTCTGGCCATTTCTCGATCCAATCCGCATTTACCAAGATTCTGTCAAGACGGCTTTTACACGTCCCGTCCGGCCTGTACCAGGTGAATATTCTGCCTGTGAGAGGCAAATCGACTAGGTTGGCTTGACTGATAAACTCCCCGAAAGCTGACATGTCTCTACGGTCATCACGTTCACCTATCTCGACCCTTTCTTCCGAACATCTAATGGCGTTGAAGTCACCGGCGATGCAAACATAAGCATCTAAATTTTGGTCCATAATTCCCGATAAACTTCCCAGATTTCCGATTTTTCTCTAGAGTTACATGGGGCATATACATTTACCAAAGCACACCTACGCCCGTCTTGATTCCAAGTGCCCTGAACGACCAGAAAGCCTTTCTTGTGCCACGAGCTTTGCTTTGTAAAAGCATCTTCCTCCCAGATAGTAACGATGCCACCAGACCTACCTTCAGCAGGTCTGAAATCCCAACCAAACTTTGAGCTCCCCCATACTGACTTACATATGAAAGAATCCATTTTTTCAATTTTCGTTTCTTGTAGGAAGCAGATTTCTATATCGTTCTTTCTGACCATTTCTTTTATTTCTTTTCTTTTTTCCTTCCCTCCGAAACCTCTGATGTTGAAACTTAGAAGTTTAATTAATTTGACCTGTGTGAGCCTCCTTTCAATAGATCCGCTACCGTTTGGGCTCTCTGCTTTGCTTTCCTATCGAGGTCTTCGAGTCGCTTTACTGAAATTTCATCCGATTCTCTTCCTATGATGCCCGAGTTTTTTCCAAATTCCCAAGTTTGTGTTGCCTCCTCTCTGATTCTCGACTCCTCCCTCGTGTGCTCCCATCTGTTAACCTCGGCGTTCTCCTCCTCCATCTTGTTTCTTTTTTTTTATTTTTTCCTAACCTTTTTTCCTTTGACAGTTGACAAGTTTTGTGATCCAGTTGTTATTTCTCTCTCTTCTGCTGTGTCACTCCCAGAATCTCTCTCTTCCCCTGCTGTGCCAGATGTTTCCCCTTCATCCATTGGGCTTGGGCCTGAAGGAACAATAGAATTTTCGTAACCATCAATCGGCTTGTCTAATGGATTTTGATCCAAGCTTATAGTGTTTTTGTGGCCCAAAGAACTTGGGGTGTCTTCCTTTTCCCCACTGCAAGATGCAAGGTCTTTTTCCTGAAATAAAAGATTTAAATCTAGGATAATTGTCGGTTCCATAATTGATCCAATCATCAAACTGCATGTTAGATGATTGGGTTTCGATTAGAGATTTTTTAAACCAATTCAACGTTTAAATTGGGAAATTGACGGTTCAAATTTTTTAAATTTAAAATTGAATCGGTTCCGATTCCACCTTCCTAAAGAATAAAACCGTCGATTTAAAATCTGAACCGTCGATTAGTGAACATGTCAAATTCACCAGTAAAAATTTGGATTTATGACTTCGTATAAAACAAAGATGGTGCTTAGTCACTCAGTGCCAATAATGGCAACTAACCGGCTGTTCATTAATAATCCAGCAAAGAATAAATAGGATATTGATTCAAAATTTAAACAACCAACCTTTCAATCAATCAGTTGCTTACTCCTATTACAATTAAAAAATCTTAAATTATGGAGTACTTATTAGATTATTCAAATGAATGAAAACTTTTATGAGAAAAAATGAAATAAGCCAAAATCCGATGGGGCCACCAAGCCCACAACTCTCCGTCCACACTCAGAATTCAGAAGTCAAGGTTTATGTTGCCTTGCCTTCGAAATTTTATTTTTTCATTAGTATAAATATATAGTTATCCGTACATAAATAAATGAAAATTTAGCATCATATAGTACTTTATATACAATTAAATAATATTTTAATATTTTTTTGCACAATTTTCTTTCAATTTTATTATTCTTTAAACTTAAAAAAATACTCTTAGTTTTTAACCTACTTTTGTTAATTAATCATTTTTCACTAGTGATATTTTTTTAATGGAAAACTTGAATTATGAAATGGGGTAATAAGAATATTTATTAATTAAAGACAAATTTTTTCAATACATACCCTTTTTATTTTAGAAGCTAAAAGTCATTTATTTGTGAAGGAATGTTGATAATGTTTTTACATTTTTTTTACATCAATTTAAAAGACTTTGAAAGTTTCACTCAATATCATACATTTAATACATTCAAGGAAAGCTCTGAAAGATTTAATTAATTAAATATATAAATAAATCAATAAATGATGGTATCAAATGATTGGGGAAGACATATCGATTCCCTCTTAAAAATCATTTTCAAATTTATGAATTTGGGATGATGTGACTTCTTTAGAGAAATAAATATATATGAATATATTTGTAATGAATCCTAGAAAACGACATTGTTGATATATATATTTTTTAATTTCAGTATTTGAGCTCGATGAAATTTAAAATTGCAGAATAATGATCCCACTTGCGTAGTTGCTTTTAACCAAGACATAGTAATATTCATTTGCACATATTAATATTTTTATTTTAAATAACAACCACTTTCTGGAATTTATAGACCCCTTGTTTAATAAAATAAATCAAGTGTATTATTTATAAATGTACATAAATTACACATATTCATATTGTATATAGAAAAAAACTTATTATGATTATATCATAGTATGTAATCAGATGAGGAAATATTACTTGATTTATGGAAGGGTGTCAATTCGTTTGGTATGACCATAAACATTTTTCTATTTTGAATTATTATACATTAAATAATACTCGTACTATGAATAGAAAAACATAATAAAAATATTTTTTTATTCTGACCCAAATAGAATAAAAATAAAAAATTGCAACCAAAAACAAATTTCTTCAATATGGCCCACTCCAGTGGACCCACCCTCATGGCCATATCCCTGAATTCGATTTCAAAACTACCTCCAATATGTCCTTTTCGCACCAGATTTTCCGCCAATTTTACTCCCTGAATTTCTTATAATTTCATAAAAAACCACACCAAAACTTAAAATTAACACTAATACCCCCAAACATTAGTCTCCAGTGACCAAGTCACTGCAAAGTCTGCAAAGTAGTTACACTATCAGACAAAAGTTCATCCTATGCACCCCTGTAAACCATTATCACTTTGGCCCCAATGTACACACACTGACACACACACGGAGTATATATATAATTATATATATCCACACCCACTCTCTTTGCTCTGTCATATTATTACCTCTTTCATTAAACTTCTCCCGCACAGTTTCTCTTTCTCTCTCATACTTTTGAAAAAGATATACTATTATCAATGCTATACCTACATTAATGATGTGCTTTGGGTAGAACCCTAGTGTGCAAACAATTTTCCGGGTGTAGTTCAACTAATTTGGGTTTCTTGCTGGGCTCACTCTACTTCACCAGATCTAAACTTTGTCCAGGTAGTACAACTGAAAAACTCTACTACATTCTTGTCTTTCCGAAAAATGAATTCTTGCAACTTTTTCTATTTTCATTGTTCGTTCTTGCTGCTTTTATTGGCTTTGTTATTAGTTTAGTGTAATTTAAGTTAAGTGGTTCTTGACTTCTTGGGGATTCTTATTTGTTATTGCATTTCTTCTCTGTTGATTCTCTTGTTTACTCATTCGTTTAGTTTGGCAGCTGGAAAAGAGAAAACTAAAGTTGAGAGCTTGGTAATTTGAATGCCAAATTAATTATGTCAGCAGTCGACAATTTTTAAAGCATAAGCATTATCACTCTTACAAAAGTATCAACTGTTGAAGCCAAAGAAAAGTCTAACTCTGACATTGAATGATATTGTTTTCATACCATTCTCTTAAAAGCTTAAGATGTAAAAAGAGTTAGCAACATAGTAGGAGATTTGTCCATATACTTACTTTCAGAAATTGCTCATGTTTGCTGAAGTTTTTTTTTTTGTTTTTTTGCTTTTGTGACTGTGTTGAGTGTAACTGAAAGTTATCTCGTCTATTGAAGCTTCGGTGATATTTCCACAATGGAGGTTTCAGAGCTCCAATCAACTGAAGATCCAAGGGAGAATCACACAATTACTGAGCCAAAACATTCAGATGGAGTGACTGAGCTACAAACTTCAGAGAAACAGGAAGAACCTTGCGTAGATACTGTGAAGAAAGTCTCAAAGGTACTGAAATCCAATGCCACAACTTCACTTAAAGGTACTGGTACAAGTGGGACTTCTCGAAGAAAAAATGAAGCAAAAAGTGGTGCAGACTCTAGATCAAATGAGATAAGATCAAACCTGACTAAACCAACTATGAGTAGCGTATCACGCACTTCAGGATCAATTCCTGTGACTAGAAGGAGCAGCACTGGTGGTTTACCTGAAAAACAACCTATTTCAATTACAAAAAGGCAGAGTAGTGATGGTATAGCAGGAGGTAAAAGAAGCAGCACTTTATCCTCAGACCCTTTAAGGAAATCTCTTCCGGAAATTAGGAGAAGCTCAGACTCATCCATTGGTGCTAAGCCTGCTATCAGACAGAGCATTTCTGAAACACGGAAGTCTGTTCCCATTTCACCTGTTGCCAGAACTCCAAGGACACCGACGAGTTCCGAGTCTAGCAGACAAGATTCTAGTAAGAAAACATCAGTGAGATCTACTCCGTTGTCAGTCTCTTCAATCAAGAGGGTGTCTTCTCCATCCTTAGATAGCACTGGAAGTAGTCGTACTGTAAAGAAGCCTGTTGCTAAGGTTTCTCCCCATTCTGCTCTGTCACCCACATTCTCCAGTGGGTCTAAATCTGGAAGTCTGTCAACATCACTAGACAGAAGTTCTAGTTTATCTGGTCGTAAAAAACTGGGAACTCCAGCAGAAAGTCGGGACTCGCGTCTCATTATGCTTCCTCAAGTGGAGGTGAAAGCTGGTGATGATGTGGTAAGAATTCTGTGAGCAAGCACTTGGAATGATATAGGATATTAATAGTCTTTTAACTGCTTATGGACTTGCCAAAATTGTTTTTGATCTTCAACAATCTATATTTGTCCGAGAATATTATCAGATATTGGTCTTGACTTGTTTTTGCAAATGATCCAATAAACTACAGTTGAGGCTGGAAGTGTTTGTGGTACAGTTCAGTCCAATTTATATTGATATAGAAAAGCAAATAGTTGATAATCGGGAAGCTTAATTGACATTGCAAGTCTGCATGGAGAGAGCCATATTGTTTTGGTTAATACTATTACAGTGGCTCAAAATTAACTTTTGCTATCAAACATGAATTATTTGTCAAAGTTAGGCATGCTTTACTCTTCATCAATTTTTAGTTAATGAGACATTTTTTTTTCTTTAATGAAGAGATTGGATCTCCGGGGCCACAAGATAAGGACTCTCAAAAGTGGTGGATTGAACATGTCACCAAATCTTGAGGTACTTAGCATTTGCACTTTGTTGCCTATTTTTGTATTTACTGCATGCAAAATTAGGCTTGAAATATGCACAAATTTAAACTTAAGTGTTTATGTTTACCCAAGATATTCAGGCGCATCAACTAAAGTTACAACCCACAACATGGAAAACACTCATTTGTTTGTTACTTGAAGAGTCAATTTCTTTTGATATTTGTTTGCCACTAAATTATTTTTTTGCAGTTTGTATATCTCAGAGACAATTTGTTGTCCACACTGGATGGTATTGAAGTTCTGAAGCGGGTGAAGGTATGTATTGATTTCTCAGTGCCAAGTATCTGATTCTATATTTTATATATTTAAAGGAATAAATTCAGGATTGTCTGCTCTAATTCCACCAGTTTCAGCTTGTTTCTATCTAACCCGTTTTTGCTTCATTTTCAGGTTCTTGATTTGAGTTTTAATGATTTCAAGGGACCTGGTTTTGAGCCACTTGAGAATTGCAAAGCACTACAGGTGATCCCCTTTTCTTGACATTCTACTTGTTTAAAGGATAATATACTTGCTCTTACAATTACACAAATGTCTTTCATTGCAGCAACTTTATCTCGCTGGAAATCAGATCACATCCTTGAAGAGCCTTCCCGAGCTTCCTAATTTGGAGGTGAATCTTAAGAAATTCTTTGGCTTCATGCTTTTCTCACATCTTTGTTAGGGTTGCATCTGCATATGATGATAAACATTTTCCTCTGTGCTTTTGCAGTTTCTCTCAGTTGCACAGAATAAGTTAAAATCTCTATCAATGGCTAGTCAGCCTCGTTTACAGGTTTTTTTTTTGCTTTACTAAATTCTCGTGTTTATTCAATTTGCGAAAGCCAACTCTGGGCTTCCAACTTTTTATAGGTGCTAGCTGCCAGCAAAAATAAAATATCAACTTTGAAAGGCTTCCCTCACTTACCCGCACTTGAGGTTAGTTGAGCAATTCATATGCAACAATTGTTATTATTTAAAAAATTAGCTTACGTGATGATTTTTTATAATTCAACTTGATGATTGAGTTCATTGGTATAATGTGAAATTCTGTGCATGATTATGCATATCTAACAACAATCAATAGTGGACGTTGATTGCGTAATTTCAAGTTGGAATTTATAGGATTCCAAAGAATGTCTGAAGGCAATCTTTCCCTATGTAATCAACTTAGTGCATAATCTTAGGTCATATAGATGTACCAATCAATCATATTACGTCTTAACATTTATAAATAATGATTGCTAAATGCCTGGGCATGCTAAACCTTTTTATCCTGGTGATCTGTAGCATTTGCGAGTGGAGGAGAATCCCATACTTAAGAAGCCTCATCTGGAAGCAGCTTCCATCTTGCTCGTCGGACCGACCTTAAAAAAATTCAATGACCGAGGTAAGTCTTATAGTTGTATTTAATCTCATCTGTTGGCTGCCTTACGTCCCTCACTCTTTTAATAATTTATATTCAGCATGCAATTACCTTTTCTAATTATTTTCAAAGTTTCAAAGGTATCTTTCCTTTATTTTCTTGCTTCAACCTTTTAGTACTTTGGGGAGGTACAGTGCCCACTCTATACCCTAACCATTCCCAACATCTATCCATTTTTTTTCTAGTTCTAATTTAAACAATTTTCTTCTTGCAGATCTTTCCCGTGAGGAGATTGCAATTGCCAAACGTTATCCTTCACATGCTGCCTTGTGCATCCGAGGTGGTTGGGAAATGTGCCGTCCAGAACAAGCTGTAGGTAAGTATATATCAATCACAATTCACATCTGAGGTGGTTGAGTCAAGGTTGTCTACTGATCAAGCTAAAAGTTGTGAATCTTGTGATGACTGATGGTCCTAGTGTTATAGGTGTATTGCATTTCATAAAATACCTATATAAAAAATATTTGTTGTTTGTGCTCGATGTGATATGCGATTATATACACATCATTTGAGTTTTCTCATCGCTGGAAACAATTTCATCTCATTAGTGATTGCTGTTCTCAATGTTTACCACTTCTGTTCCTATGAGGGTCCATGGATCCATGCACCTTTTTCCCAGGTTAAAGTATTGAAACCCAAAGTTTGCTTCTTTCCAGTTGCAACTCTCGTGCAGAAGAGTTGAAACATACTAAAACGCCCTACCCATTTGCGGGCTACTGTTTTTAAGAATGTAAACTTTTCTTGAAATTGTTAATTCAATTTTTGTTTGAAAAATGCAAATTTTCAAATTAAATTTTAGTTGGAAGGCTGCATAATTTGGAAATGTGCTACTTAGTTTTCCAAAGACTATTAACATTTGGCATTAATCGTAATATAGATATGTTACTATTATGTTATATGATTACATCAACCAATAATCATAATGTTGGTTTCCTTCTCATTCCTTACTTTTCTGTTTAAAAATTCTTGTCTATGTCAACAGATTCTACGTTTAAGTTTCTGCTGGAACAATGGAAAGAACAACTTCCTCCTGGATACTTGCTCCAGAAAGCTTTTGTAGACCAACCATTCGAGGAAGATGCTTGCTGTTGCCACTTTGAGTTTGTTAGAGACATAGTTGAAGATAGTGGTGCAGTATTAAACTTGAAATACCAATGGCTTATAGGAGAACGGACTCCTTCAAATTTTACAGCTATTCCCGATGCATGTGGAGAGGTGTGTCAAATAGTTTCAAGAAACTTGAATGTATCGTTTGTCATTCAAAAATTAAATCACTGCCTATAACTCTATGTCAGATCTACTCTCCCAAGCATGAAGACATCGGCAGAATCTTAAAAGTGGAGTGTACTCCAGTACTGGGAGATACTGAATATCCCACAATTTTCGCAATATCATCACCAGTTTCTCCTGGTATATTTTCACTAATAATTGATGAATTGCTCAACTTCTGCTACTTTAAAAATGCCACTGCCCATATTTTATTCTCTTTTTATTTTCGGACCTTTTGGTGTTTGTGTCAGTCATATGTGTTTTTGGACATTTCTCTTTCTTCCCTATTCTTTATTTCTTTGTGTTGGGTCGACATTCTTTATTTTCTACTTGATATATGTTCATGATCTCAGCACATAACACTGATTCTTATTTAAACTAAAAACGATCTAGAAAAAATCCATCTGGTGGATGTGCACTTTTTCCATGCCAATTAACTATTTCATGGCATCTTTCTGAAGGCACTGGTATTCCTAAGGTCATGAAGCTTGATGTAAGTGGGGAGCTGGTGGAGGGAAACACAATCAAAGGTACTACTGAGGTTGCATGGTGTGGGGGGACTCCAGGGAAAGGTGTTGCTAGGTGAGTTCATCCTCATAAAGCCTTTTGCTTTTGAACTGTTCTATTGCTGCACACAAAGTGCTTATCTCGTGTGAGAAGTTTATTCTTTCTTTCTATAGTTGGCTTAGGAGACGATGGAATAGCAGCCCCGTGGTAATTTCTGGTGCGGAAGAAGAAGAATATCAGCTGACCCTAGATGACGTAGATTCATGTTTGGTCTATATGTATACTCCTGTAACTGAAGAAGGAGCCAAAGGGGAACCTCAATATGCCATCACTGATTATGTAAAAGCAGGTGCGACTATAACATGAATAAATTGAATATTCCTATCAAAGTTAATTCAGACATAGAATAAGACTACTCAACTGAGAGATGAATTCTGAAACAATTGGTTTCTGCTATAAATATGTTGAATATGCGGGCGTGCTGCAATGAATGCTAATTGTCTACTTTTTAGACGATTAGATATCTTTTAATGAATGTTCAGAATCAATAATCAGCAGAGTAAATACTTGTGCTTTGTCATATGGTCACGATGCATGCGTGCTGTTGACTTTGCCAAAAGAATTAGTGTGTAATTGTCTGTTGTGATTGTGATCCTCCATCTTGTATATGCGGGCGTGCTGCAATGAATGCTAATTGTCTACTTTTTAGATGATTAGATATCTTTTAATGAATGTTCAGAATCAATAATCAGCAGAGTAAATACTTGTGCTTTGTCATATGGTCACGATGCATGCGTGCTGTTGACTTTGCCAAAAGAATTAGTGTGTAATTGTCTGTTGTGATTGTGATCCTCCATCTTGTATACTAGCCTGCTATCTTTTGTATTTCATCTGCCTTAAGTAACACTTTGTTTAGGTAATATGTTAGATTTCTCACTGTTTTGATCAATCCATTATTTTGATACATTTTTTTGCTCTTTGTTGGCAGCTCCTCCATCTGTGAGTAACGTACATATTACTGGAGACGCCATTGAAGGAAATATTATAAGGGGGGTAGGGGAATATTTTGGAGGAAAAGAAGGCCCCAGCAAGTTTGAATGGCTGCGTGAAGAGCATACTGGGTTGGTCTCCTTTGCTTTCTGTTATTTCCATCACGAAGTGTGAATCCCCTGGTCTAAACATGTTTTTTTTATTCCACTTAACTTTCTCTTTCAAACATTTGATTATGATTTTTGCCAAATCAGTTGGTATGATTATTCATATCTTATAATCTAATTTGCATTGTGCAAGTCCTGAATCTCCGATCCTTGGGCCATATAAGCTGAGTCTGCTACCTTTCTGTCTTCTGTGCAGGGAACGTATGTTAGTACTAATGGGTACAAATGAATATTCTTTAACAAAAGAAGATGTTGGACGACGATTGGCATTTGTTTATATACCTGTGAACTTTGAAGGTAAGCTCATAACTCATTTATATCTTGCAAGTCAATATCCATGAGCAACATATAATCTTCCCTCTGTATGGGTTGATTTCAGGGCACGAAGGGAAGCCTATGTCCGTTGTATCTCAGATAGTTAAGCAAGGTATGACGCAACCTTTTGTTTTTGAGCTGGCTACTATAAGTCTGAGTAATGAGGGGAAGCATTTAATACTACGAATGCTGGTTCTTCTGAAAAGAATTAGCTACTGGATTTTGTTTTCGAATATTGCCTGCTAACTTTTTTAGTTGTCATTCACAAAGTAATATTTCTGCTCTTCGAATGGAGGAGTCTCAGCGAAGTTTTCCTTACAAGACTTGTGAATGTCTTCTAACTAGTTATAGTTGGGGTGTTTCAATTTTCAATACTTTCCTGACTCTGAATGGAAGTTATTTTTCGAGAGACAATAGTATTATCAGTTCTATATCTTCTGCTTGTACGGACATGATTATGATTATTTCAATAACTAAATCCTTGTCTATTGAGATCTGCCTAGGCAGAGTTAAAATGGTAAATAAGAGATGATTTTTAATAGTTGTTACTGGGCGCACATTTATAAAATACATTTTTGATGCTTCAATGACTTATCAATCCTGATTTACCATGATGTATGCAGTGTGAAGTTCAGAACTATGAAAAAATGATATGCTCCACCTGCTTAAGTTTAAATACTGCTTTTCTGTTGACAAAGTATCATCAACCTTTCAATCTGTAATATGCGCAATTTGGCGATCTCACTTGTTTAATTACTGCTTTTCTGCTGACAAAGTATCATCAACCTTTCTGTCTGTATTATGGGCAATTTGGCGATTTCACTATTTTTATATGTTATGGTTGTCGTTTTTATTCTATTCTGTCATTTTCTTCTTATTTCCTTTATTCTTTTATGCAAATAACAGCTCCACCGAAAGTAACAAATCTGAAGATAATTGGTGAATTAAAGGAAGGAAGTAAGGTTTCTGTGGCTGGTATTGTCACTGGAGGAACAGAAGCTTCTAGTAGAGTTCAGTGGTTTAAAACCAGTTCTTCTACTTTCGAGGGTGAACATGGCATTGAAGCATTAAGTACATCAAAAATTGCCAAGGTAAGATCTGCTTAGCAGCATCCAGTCCCCATTTGTATTATGGACGTATGATTGAAATTCAGCATTCTGCTTTATGAAGGCATTCCGCATTCCCTTGGGAGCGGTTGGCAAATACATCCTTGCAAAATTTACCCCAATGGCTCCAGATGGTGAAGTTGGTGAACCTGCCTATGTTATTTCCGAGACAGCTATTGAGAGTGAGCATATTTATCACTCAATATTTTGGCAGTTTTTCAATATGCTTAATTTACCATATATTTCAAAAACTAAGCTTGTAGGTCCACTCTTATGGCTCGGCCTTGCTTGAGATGTTCTTGCTTCATATATCTTTTAATTACTAGTGAAGGTTCAGTGATGCTGGATGTGATTATTAACATGTATTCATAAATTTTGCAGCTCTGCCTCCCAGTCTCAATTTTTTGTCGATAACCGGTGATTACTCAGAAAGTGGAGTGTTGACAGCATCGTACGGTTATATTGGGGGTCATGAGGGGAAGAGTATCTATAATTGGTATCTTCACGAGGTATACCACTTCAGACTGTTGCATGTAACCTTATTTTTTGCTTCTTTTGCTATCCACTGAATTGCATTAAAAGGGAATATCAAGGAAATTTTAAGCTATTGGTCATGAAGCACTCACAAAAAAAATTATTTGGCCAATGTTCCAAAGAAGACAATTTGAAAAATTATTTGGCCAATGTTCCAAAGAAGACAATTTGAAATGCCCATCTGATATCTATTTGTACACATTTCACACACTTGGTGTGATGTTCTGCCATAGTCTTCTTTCTATTTCATGAAATATGAAACTCCTCTTTGCATCATAGCAATTTAGGCTAAAAGTGTAATGTCTGATTAAAATATATTTAGCTTTTAAGTCTTTCCCAAGCAGGCAACAAGACACTGTTTTGTGATGAGCAGGTTTTCAATTTTCCTTACTATTGAACATAGGTTGTGAACTTCTGTATACGTGAATTTCCTGCAGGTGGAAAATGACACGGGTGCTCTAATACCTGAGGTCTCAGGTCTTCTTCAATATCGCATTCCAAAGGATGCCATTGGTAAATTCATATCTTTCACTTGTACCCCCGTGCGCGATGATGGTGTTTCAGGTGAACCAAGAACTTGCACTGGACAAGAGCGTATTCGTCCAGGTAATTGCATAAATCAATTTCTCAGATATTTGGTTTTGATTTGCACTATTTATTGGAATTCACTAAAAATATGTCGTGCCAAATTAGTATATTTGTCGAAGCAGGCTGGGTTAGTTCAGTTATGCCTTAGAGTAGATCTTTGGACACAGTTTTTTGATGTGAATTTTATTGCTTTCTGGATCTTCCAATGTGTTTTTTCTTTTGTTAATAATTGTTTAGAAATCGAATAAATCAATTCTCTCTGGAATCATCACTTCTCGCAATTTCCACTGGTGTTAATTCACAAATGTTATGTCAATTTTAGAGTAACTATTGTCTGCTTACACTTTTAAGATATTACGTCTCACAGCATCAAACATTTTGAAATCTGGCAGGGGAATTGCCATGCCAGAGATCTCTCAACTGAAACTTTATGTTTAGTAAAAAATTTATGTGATGTGGGAGCATGCTAAACTTATTGATTGCTTTAGTTCTTTTCAGCCTTTGTTAGTATAATGAACTCATAGATGTTATGTTGATACAAGAATGCTTCTCAAGATTGTGATACTTTTCTTCTTCACACGAACACACATATATGGGTTGATATATAGCTAATTCTAGCATTTTCTCTGTGAATTATTTCATTATCAGGAAACCCCAGATTGCTTTCTTTACAAATTGTTGGAACTGCTGTTGAAGGCACTACTCTGAATGTTGAAAAGAAATACTGGGGTGGTGAAGAGGGAGAGTCAATTTACCGCTGGTTTCGGGTATTTGAATTTGTTTGGAATATCTTTAGCTTACCTTTCTGTTCATGAGAAATTATGATTACACTGTATCAACAGCTTAAAATTTTGATAGCACTTTTCTGCCAACAAGCTTTTATCTTTAGATTTTTCCTACAATTGAAAAATAATTTCTGTGAGCCTGTGCACCGTATGTTGATTTTTTATTTTTAAAAATTCTGGTTACAGACTAGTTCAAGTGGCACCCCCGATGAAATTAGTGGTGCAACTTCATCAACATATGTGCTCTCTATAGATGATATTGGCTTCTTCATATCAGTTTCCTGCGAGCCTATTCGAAGTGACTGGGCCCGTGGTCCTGTTGTCCTTTCTGAACAAGTTGGACCAATTGTACCAGGTAACTGATTCTTGCTTTCCTGTGTGAGGAAATCTTGGAAAAGTTTGAAATTATTGTGGGCAATTTTTCATCCCAATAAATGGAAACATTAATTTATTTTCTTTTTGGTTTTTATTCCCTTAATTCATTCTTCCTCTTAAATATCTTATATTTAGCTCTACACATTTGATCATGTTTATATTTAGCTCTACACATTTGAATCATCACACAGTTTTCTCATTGTGTTTATATATATATATATATATATATCATTCTATAGTATTTGTATCCAATAGTCTGAAAACTTGGAGTGACGCCACTAACAAGATGAAATCTTATGTTAGATGGCATTTTATGTAGAAAATATCCAACCAAAAGATGACAGCAAATATTACTTTCTCATAAAATTCACATCAGCCATTTACCAAAATTGCATTTTTCATGAAATACAACATTCCACACACATAGCTGGTACAATTCTTAGAAATATATTTTCCTTCCCATGATGACTCCAGAAGTAACCTACTTATCTTTTTTCGTTCTACATTTCTAGGACCCCCTACATGCCGGTCACTTGAGTTTAAGGGATCCCTCTTAGAAGGAGAACGCCTGGGCTTCATTGCTTCTTATAGCGGAGGGTACGTCTCTGTTGAAAGCCCTTGCCTTATGCTGCAACAATTGGTCTTTAGAAACTCCGCCTTCATTTTATGGGATGGAATGGTTTTCATTTTCAGGGTGAAGGGAGATTGTTTGTATGAATGGTACATTGTGAAGGACCATGGTCACAAAGAGAAAGTTCAAGTTGGAGGTAAATTCTTTTCTACTTACGTTTTTTGTTCAATCTTTATTTTCACGGTCTGACAAATTGGATGGTACAAATGCAGAATTTTTGGATTTAACTATTGATGAAGTGGGAGACTGTGTGGAACTTGTGTATACACCTGTTCGCTCTGATGGCTTAAAGGGGAGCCCAAAGACGTTGATATCTTCTCCTGTTTCTCCTGGTTAGTGCTTCATATGTTTTGCTTTGGATTTAAATTGCAACCATCTTTGTGTTTCTATTTTGTTGATGCTCTTCCTTCTCGCTGTCTTAGGAGGTTGAGATCCTTCACCATGTATTAATGTTTTTATTCCTGGTTTTTTTCTATTTGGCATTGGCATACCCGTCTGGCTGAGCTTGCTTTTGACCTCTATTGCATATCCAAGTTAACATTCCCAAGTCATTAGGATTGTTAGACACCTGTGTTCCCACTCCTGGTTTCTGTTTTGCTTTCTTGTTTTCATATTGCATTTGTTGTTATGACAATTATAATTTTCTGAAGAACACTTTATTTCTTTCCATAATTCTATATGTTTAGCAACCTATGATCCCAGGTCTCAAAAAGTTAATCCTTAAATACAGGGGAGCCATTAGGCGTTGAATTGGTGATTCCTGATTGCTGTGAGGGTGAAGAAGTGGTCCCTAAAACAAAGTACTTTGGAGGTCAAGAAGGAGTTGGTAAATATATTTGGTTCAGAACGAAGGATAAGATTCATGAGTCTGCCCTGATGGAACTGCCAAATAATATTGAAAATGCTGATATATGTGGACAGGAACTGTAAGTACATCCTGAAGAAATGTTTCCTATTTTATGAAACCCTTGATATAAACCTCGTGACATTAAATACTCTGCTCAGACTATATACTCCAACTCTGGAAGACGTGGGATCTTATCTAGCATTGTATTGGTTGCCAACACGGTCGGACGGAAAATGTGGAATCCATTTGGTATCAATTTGCGAGTCTCCAGTTATTCCAGGTAGAATCTTGTTTCTTCTATGCTGTCCTTATATGGTCTACAGAATGCCTAAAACAGATTTTATAATCCTTTCTCCCGATAAAGTATTTTATTTCTACTAGGTGTTGTCAGTATATACTTTCTTCTCCCAATTACATATGTATTGGCTTGATAATTTTTATTTCTCCATGCTTATGTCCCAATTTGTTGAAATGCTTTAATGTGACAGCACTTCCAATTGTTTCCAATGTTCACGTGAATAAGTTGTCTTCAAACACCTATACCGGAGAAGGAGAATATTTTGGTGGGTATGAAGGAGCAAGCCTTTTTAGCTGGTATAGGCAATCTGAAGAGGGAACAATGCTTCTGATTTCTGGAGCTAATTCTAAAACTTATGAAGTCTCCGAAGAAGATTATAACTGCAGACTGTTGTTTGGGTAATCAATCTAGCACCTTTACTATTCTGTAGTTAATTAACCTCATGTGTAGGGTGTGACATTTCTGGTTTCCAAAAACAAATGTTCCTGATCATTTCTTTCACTGAAGGAAATAATTATGTGGTAATAAGATTTTTTTTTAAATGGAAATCTTTGAGCAGGTTGTAGTCTATAGATCAATTTATTTAATTTCACTTTTTAAAATCATAATAAATGAAGCCAAAGTTTTGTGTTGGAGAGTGACCTAAAGTTGACTTTTCTTAGTTTTTGGTCAATCGTAACTCTTTTGCCCATGAAATTTTTGATAAGTCCTTGTACACTTCATTCTGATTGTATCTGGGAAGCATTTTTAAAACGTGGGGTCCTATTATAGAATGTGGGATTAAACGATTCTTTTTCTAAATTCAAGTGCTTATGTGTCCTTGCTTGTATGCTTTTCTATATTATATTCACTCAAATGTGATATTCTATGTAAGCTAAGTACTTTTAAAATACTTTAAAAATTCTGAACCTGTTATTTGTTGGTGACTGAATTTAATTTAGTGATTATTTTATGCCTCTCCCAGATATACGCCAGTTCGTTCAGATTCAGTTATTGGAGAACTTCGATTATCTGAGCCAACTGATGTTGTTTTTCCAGGTATTAATTTGTTGCTATGTAGTGGCTTTATATTGGTATTGGCTCCAAAAGATTATGTTCTCACATGGTTTGTCCTATAATGATCACACATCAACTAAGTTACTTAAGTATCTTGTTCCTGCAATTCACTGCTTTTTTTGCCAAATTGAAATTTTAACGACTTATACTGAAAATATACAAGTGACTTGAAAGACATGACTAAAGATGCAACTTGCTCTGATTATAGCTGAAAAGTTGAGGGGATTTGCATTTCTATTAACTGAAGTGGTGTCAATGTTCTAGTCAATAGGTTTATTCATCTAATATTTGCACTTTTTATGTCAGAGTTGCCAAGAATTGAGGTGCTAGCTCTTACTGGTAAGGCTGTTGAAGGCGAAGTATTGACTGCTTTAGAAGTTATTCCGAAGAGTGAACATCAACAGCTTGTCTGGGGGAAGTACAAGAAAGAAATTAGATATCAGTGGTATGTATATATCCACACCAACCTTGCTTGATATGTTCAATTCACAGGCTACTTAACCATGATGGATTAATCACTATATCATATTAGCTAGTACTTTATTGTGACTGTATAAACAAATGTGTCGTCCATCTCTTCAGTTCTAATATTTAGGTTACAAGCCTCGTTTTATTTGGATGCTATCTGACAGTTGATGCCAATGCTGTAGGTTCTTCTCATCTGAAACCGGAAGCGATAAAACTTTTGAGCCAATCCCATCACAGCGATCTTGCTCCTATAAGGTACGGTTTGAGGACATAGGCCGCTACCTGAAGTGTGAATGCGTAGTTACGGATGTGTTTGGAAGATCAAGTGAGGTGGCTCAGGCTGAAACTGCTTCAGTTTTACCAGGTGTGTTTACACTAGGCATTATAATTTCATTCACAGTCAATTGTAACCATAGTTGATTCCACATTGATCAAAATTACACACCTTTTAACTTTGTGTGTTTGCTGCCTTGTCGTATCAGGATTTCCTAGAATGGACAAGCTGGAAATTGAGGGTAGAGGTTTCCATACAAATTTATATGCTGTACGTGGAATTTATAGTGGGGGTAGAGAAGGCAAAAGTAGAGTCCAGTGGCTTAGGTCAATGGTTGGAAGTCCTGACCTCATCTCTATTCCCGGTAATTTTTTTCTGTTATGCATATACTTAGAATTGAGTGGTTCGTACTAAAATTCCATTGGTGCAGGGGAGACCGGAAGGATGTACGAGGCCAATGTTGATGATGTAGGCTACAGGCTGGTTGCTATTTATACACCAGTAAGAGATGATGGAGTCGAGGGACACCCTGTTTCTGCATCAACTGACCCAATTGCAGTCGGTATAACATTCTCTTCATCTTCCACTCTCTACTACTACTACTCGTAAACATCCTTTGAGAACCATTTTATTGTATATGAATTTCGGAATTTGCAAACTCACTCAATAAAATTAGTTATATAGATAAGTATTCTCTAATATAACAAAGTATATTTATCTTGTTGCAGAGCCTGATGTTCTTAGAGAAGTGAAGCAGAAGCTAGATCTTGGATCCGTAAAGTTTGAGGTATTATACTCTTCAAGTGTACATGTAATAAGCATACATGTCTAGTATTCACAAAACTTACTTATCAAGTTGTTATGCTACAGACTCTCTGCGACAAGGATCGTTCTCCTAAACGGGTACATTCTTGTTGTTATTGTTGATACCCAGAATCCCAGATTCAGGGCTTGTTTTCAAACTCTACATAAGAACTTCAAGAATTTTTTTTTTATATTCTAAACATGCCCTCAGTATCATAAGGAAATATATGACTGTGATCTGACTATTTGCAGGTGCCTGGAATGGGTAGTCTTGAGAAAAGAGTCCTGGAAGTGAACAGAAAAAGAGTCAAGGTTGTAAAACCTGGCTCCAAAACATCATTTCCCACAACAGAAATCCGTGGAACTTACGTTCCCCCTTTCCATGTATGTGTTGTCACCCGACCTCATGTAACTATATACTAATACAGTATTGTATGCAATCTTTCTCACCAGCTTTTCTTCCTTGTAGGTTGAGCTGTTCCGAAATGACCAACATCGTCTTAGAATTGTTGTGGACAGTGAGCATGAAGTGGATTTAATGGTACAGACACGACATCTGCGTGATGTAGTCGTCCTTGTGATTCGAGGTCTCGCACAACGATTCAACAGTACATCACTCAACACTCTTCTCAAAATTGAGGCATGAACATGATCACCGCTGAGCTGTGCTATTTATTATGTAGGTGTAAAATCACTTGTTTTGTTACTTTAGCCTTTTCCTCTCCCTTTTATTGAGTGGAATGGTTGTATATTGCTGAATTAATGTGCATTATTGAACCAGTGGAATAGTGTCGTTTTCCCCTTTACAATTGTTTGGGTTTTTGCATTGTACAGAAACGTGTTTTTGCAACATTTTTCATCCAACTTTACATGTGAATCTTGATTTTTTTTATGAAACGAAATGCTTATATTATGTGGGGTGGTGTAACAGAAAGTGTTACCTTGAATCATATACAGTATCATATTGATATAATTGGATACAAATACACTCTTGGAGGATAATTCAAGAAGCAAATATTTAATACTATGCACACTGGAAACAACGTATATCTGGAAAATAATCTAAACAGTAGATGCTGCAGGGTTAGCATCAGATTCAGGCTTAGTAGCAGATCCCTCCTCTATTTTCCTATACGTCTGCCTCGCCATCGTTTGATGCAACTTTGCAGTGTCGTAGGAAGCATGCAGTCCGAACAAGAAATAGTAAACCAGAAGAAACACTGTCCATCCCCCAAACCTTATGAACGATTTATAGTCAATCGATCCAAGTAGAAATATGTTAATAGCAATGGAAGCTGATGGCAGCCATGGCACCAACGGCACCCCCCATAGCTTTGGCTTACGCGCTTGAGGCACGAAAAACCAGAGTCCTATTGTCGAAAACATCCAAATAGGCACAGTCACACAGTACCCAATCCAACCATGCTCGCTAACCCCCCAGTAAGCAGCTGTTGCAATTGAGGACCCAATGATGAGGAGAAGGAAGGCGACAAGCTTCATGCGGTTTTCAGGCGATGTCTCTCCTGTCACATAGTATCTACGCACGAGGAGGGCGAGAGCAACGAGCATGAAGATGAAGAGCGTTGAGATCGAGAGTAAATTGGATAGGACATCGAGTTTTGTGAAGAAACCAATGAAGGCGGTAGCTGCAAGCATGACAATGGTGGCATTGATAGGTGTACCGGTCTTGGGATCAACTTTGGCGAACCATGGTGGCATCATGTGGGTCCGGGCAATGTGGGTGAGGTAACGGGCCTGCCCCACTGCTCCCACGAGGAGGACAGACGTCATGCCTTTGAGGGCCCCTGCAGCGACTATGTATTGAGCCCAACTCCATCCTACTTTGACGAAAGCAATTGAAAATGGTGCATTGACATCAATCATGTAGTATGGCTGCATGAGGCACAGGGTTACAGCTAGTATGCAGTATATAGTCGTGGTGATTAGCATAGAGCCAACGAGGCCTATAGGGATGTCTCGGCCAGGGTTCTTGGTTTCCTCAGCCATGGTGGAAACTGCGTCGAAACCTACGTATGCAAAGAAGAGGACAGCAGAGGATTTGAAGATGCCACGGGGGCCATAATGAAAGAAGTCTCTGTAGTTTTTGGTGTCGGCTTTGATTAGGCCAGCGACGATGATGAAGGCAATGACGATGAGGTGGACGATGGAGGCAATGTAGTTGAGACGGGATGAGCCTTTTGTGCTTAGGACTGCGATAATGCAAATGATTATGATGATGCCAACGGCGATGGGGTCGAGATGGTTGTAGTCTTCTGGTAGACTGTGTGCGTGGATGCGGAAATCCTCTGGCTGGTGGTTGCAGAGTGTAGCGAAGTAGGACGTCCATGTACGCGCCACCGCAGCACCGCCGATCATGTACTCCAGAAGGATGTTTCCGGCGGCAATAAAGGCCACGAAGTCGCCCAGCTCCACCCGCAGGTATGAGAATGAACCACCTAAAACAAATAATTTCTTTCTATAAGGCTTCCAAAGACAAAAATGTTATATTCATATTATTTAAACCATCATATCATATGTAGTTTTCATACTAAATTTTAAATTTAGACTAAGCTTATAAGCTCTTTTAAATAGTTTCTATAAATTTGTTTGTAAAATTTTAAAATAACTTCTTCACAATTTACTAGCTTTAAAAAAATAAAATCCTTTAAGCTACGGCACAGTCAAACTAACAAAGCTTCAAAACGTTTACTAGTCAACTTTATACAATACAAGCCGAATGTTATTGTCGGCCAAAATAAGTCAAAATGGTGTATAATTCAATGCTGGAGGGACCATAATTGTAGAAAAATAAAAAATCTTGTTGGAAAAATATCTTGAAAATAATATATCAGTGCAATTTATAAACTTTCATACAACCTAAATTTTTATTGGAAAAATATCTCGAAAATAATATATCAATTTATAAACTTTCATACAACCTAATTTTTTTATAACCGCATGAAAAATAACTCCAGATAACACAGCTCCTGAATACGAAAGCTTTGGATCAATATCGGTTAAAATTCAATTTCGTTCCACAATTGTGCAAAATGTTTAGAAAATTTTAAGATTTTCAATTTAGTACCATAATTTACTACTTTATTCAATTTTAGCCCCATTTTGCAGAAAAATAAGAATTGATGTGATTTTTTTTTTATGAACCTTATGTGAAAAAATATAAAGTTGTGGGATGAAAATGAATTTTATATATACACACGTAACACAAACCTGCGACAGGGATTTCGACAGCGAACTCGGTGTAGCAGAAGACAGAAAGCATGGCGGAGAGTCCAGAAACAACGTAGGACAGCACGACGGCGGGGCCAGAGTGGAGGTTGGCCTCTTGGCCGGTGAGAACGAATATTCCGGCGCCGATGACGGCTCCCATGCCGAACCACATCAGGTCCCACCACGTCAGCGTTTTCTTCATCTCGCTCCCACTACGCGACTTAACCTCCATCTCCTCCTCCACATTCGACCGGGCAAAAACCCGGTCCACCAGCCGACCCGGCGTCTGCCTCAGTGCACTCACGTAGTTGTCCCAGCTCTTGAACGATTCCTCGGGGAGAAAATCGTCTTTTGTGCACCACCGTCTCCTCCTCCTCACGCCGCCGCCGCCCTCCTCTCCTATCCCCATTTAACCTGCAAAATTCAAAATGATCAATACACTACTCCATCTCAACTAATTCAGAAAACTTAATTTTATGCAACACAAAAACATACCGAATGAAATTGAGAAATGAAAATTAGATTCAGAAAGCTGCAGAGTGATGAAATGATTGGTTGTTATTTGTTAATATCAACAACTACAAGCAAGGAGCTGTAAGCTGTATATTTATATGCCAAAAGTCTATGCGTTCGGCCATACGTCCACACTCCCAGTCAACCAAAGACATACGAAAGATAATACTAGTATTATATATGCACATATATTACATACGTAACCACGACCATTTTATTTTATTTTATCGATTCAATCCAAGACGGCAATACAAGAAATTGACAATTTTGCCTAGGATTACTCACGCAAACTAGATTAATTAAAATAAGGAAAATCTATTTTTTTTGGGTACCTTTTTTAACTTTTGATAGATTTACAAAACTCTATATTTTAGTCTTTCTATAAATAATTAGATGTAACCCATTCAATCCGGAAATTATGATACGTTCAAATAATGATGATGATTTTGATAGTGCGAATTAATAGTCCGATATAGTCAATGTCTGTTCGGTTTTTTAATTCAAACAAGAAATACTAAAAAAAAATTATTAAAAAAAATCAAAATTGGTACAAATTAAGAGGGAAAAAAAATGTACTCTCTTCGTCCCACTAGAAATTTTCCACTTTGCTTGTATGATGTCCCATTTCATTTTTTTCCATTTTTTGACATATGATTTTTATCTATTATTTTATCATAATTCATCTCACACTATTATTTTTTCTCTCACCATATCACATTTGTACTATATCTATTATTTAATCATATTTCTTAATCAAAACCACAAAAGAAAAGAAAGGGAAAAGTTATACGGATGGAGGGAGTATATATTACCCATTAATTTATTTTTTTAATTTCATCAATTTCTTCACCACTATATATTTTTTACAATGTAGATCGATGATCCATTTGCGACACCCATATATATACACAAGAAATTGATTTTAAATTCACCAATTCCTTTCAACCATAAACGAATTACGTTGTTGTGACTGGTAATTAATTAATTAATTATGATCCTCTCTATTTTATTTTTTATTTTTAAATTTGGAGGGAGAAACACACTGAATAAAACAATGGGTGAAAACAACGAACCCATTTTTTTTTTGTGTCCATTTATTTCAAATTTACAAATAAACAAATTTAATGTACAAATCAATTATCAGAAAGTAACTAATGATATCATGACATGAGAACACGGATTAACAAACCGAAATAGGTGAAAGAAACCCGATTATCAGAAAGTAACTAATTGTCGTTATGCAGGTTTTCCAACCCTCTCAGGTGCAAACAATTTCTATGGGGCCATGTCCATACAGAGCGCAAAGCTCTGACTTTAAACGGGACCCCCACAAGTGGGCGGTGGGATTGGTCCCCCGGGATTAGTCGGTCCACGACCGGATACCCGAGATTTCAAAAAAAAAAACTAATTGTCGTTATGCAAGTATCCAGATTCCACTGATCATGTCTATACTGTGACATTTTAAATTAAATAAAATACGTAAATCAATCAATAAATATTTTAATAGCACCATACGTGTTCACTTAATATGATCGAGATGATCTGAATCTTCTCAATTTTTTTTTTTTATGTAATTCTTTTATAAATTTGAAAAGAGAAAAACACAAAGAAAAATTATGCGGGTTCTACTTTTTTGTTTTTTACTTTTCAAAATATGTTTTTCACTCTTTCTAATTTTATAGTAATGATTATTTTCTCCTAAATTTACGTACACATATATAAATAAGATAAAAAAAATTTAATTATTTCAGATTCTGAAGTAAGAATAATCTCAAATTAGATAGGAAGGAGATTACTCAACTAATTAAAATAAGATTAATCCACATGGTTCACGACTTAAATAATACTATTACTACTAGAATAATGCATATGGATAATAAAAGAAAATGGCTGAAATATACAGACTAGAGAATATCCCGAATATCGCTCTCAAGTCACGAGTAGCGGTATCACTTTAAGAATGTGGAAGGTGGAACTATTTGTTTTTTTTTAAATATTGTAGACTGAAGAATAAAAAATTTCCCGTAATAGTTGCGGCTTCCCAAAATTGTCAACCTGCCTTTCACCCATATTCAATATTCTTAGTCCGTCCCATGTGAATGTACCATCTTACTCACGTTATGCACCCTAAATTCATTAAATAATTTGGACAATTTCAAAATTATAATCCCGTTAATTAATTTGCACCTTATTATAAGCATTGTTAAAACACATGAATGTATGATTCTTGTATGTTATAACCATCTTACTCACGAGTCTTCATAAATAAAAGTCGATCAAGTCTTTGGACTAATCCAGTTATGAAGACGAACAATGAATAGAGTAACGACATCTTAAAGTTAATGAAAAAACTAGTCAATCATAAAAGGCTGGAAGACTATTCATCAATGTGATCACCTCAACAATTATGATCGCTTATCTCAAAGGTCAACTTTTGTTCGGCCAGGCCAGTAAGCTCATTGTGCATGGCTAACCACCCAGAACGAACATCTACCTCGGTCAGAAACACTTTTCACATAAGCCGTCCCGTCCTATGTGTCAGTTGGATAATCAAACTAGTTATGACATAGTTTTAAGATTTAAGATGACACTCATGTAGACATTTGGCATTATTGGTAAAACACCTATGACAAAGTTTGACCAATTATATTATAGGTGACATTGTGAATGTTATTTAATAATTTCGATTACTTGTTTATTTATTTTTAATATTAATATTGAATAGCTTATCCTCACTGAGTGTACTTTGCTCATCCTAATAATTTGCATTTTCAAGCTAAGAAGTTGGTCGATGAAGAGCAGTAATGTGAGATGATCTTTGTTGATTACATTTTTTTAAGAATAAATTATTAAGGTCAAATATTTAACTATTTGAGTTGTGGGTAATTCTTTGTATTATTTTTTGTTGTTGTTGTTGATCAGTCAAATGCTTCCACTTAAATTTTATCATACACGTTCAAAAGATTGGTATTTTAAAAATTGAGACGTGACAAACATTGTAGGTATGGACCTTGACCATATGAGGAGAATTAGAACAGGGGTGACATGGTACTAAAATGAATAAATTTGAATAAAATCATCACAACGAAACTTGGAATAGCTACAAGCTAAGAAAACAGAGTTTGAAGAAGCAAATTAACATTCATATACGCACAATGTAAATTAATCTAGAGCTTAGGTGGCGCATGATCAGGGATAATCTCACCCCCACCACCATCCATTCCCTCACCTTCCTCCACCTTAGAATTCTTCATCTCCTCTAACGCTTTCGCTTCATACGACTTGGCAGTATCATACGAAGCATGCAATCCAAATAAGAAATAGTAAACCAACAGAAAACCTGACCATATCGCAAACCTCACGAATGATTCCTTATCAATTGACCCAAGCAGGAATATGTTTACAGCAATGGAAGCCGACGGCAGCCATGGCACCAACGGCACTCCCCACAGCTTAGGCTTCCGAGCTTGAGGGACCCACACCCATATTCCTAAAGTCGACAATAGCCACACAGGCACACTCACGCAGTACACAATCCACCCGCTTTCACTCGCCCCCCAATAAGCTGCCGTTGCGATTGACGATCCAAGGATTAGGACAAGGAACACTATTAGCTTGTTGCGCTCTCCGTCCGACGTCTCCCCAGTCACGTAGTACCTGCGGACGAGGAGCGCGACAGCAACGAGCATGAAGATGAAGAGCGTCGAGATGGAGAGTAAACTCGATAGGATGTCGAGGCTTGTGAAGAAAGAAATGATCGCCGTAGCTGAGAGCATTACAATAGTGGCGTTGGCGGGTGTTCCGGTTTTAGGATCAACTTTGGCGAGCCAAGGAGGCATCATGTGGGTTCGGGCAATGTGGGTGAGGTAACGCGCTTGTCCCACTGCGCTGACGAGCAGGACTGATGTCATTCCTTTCAGAGCTCCAGCAGCCACAATGTACTGAGCCCAACTCCACCCATTCATCTCGAATGCCCTAGAGAAAGGGGCATCCGGATCAATGGTTCCGTACGGCTGCATTAGGCATAGAGTTACCGCAAGCACGCAGTATATAGCAGTGGTGATTACCATAGAGCCGACTAGGCCTATGGGGATGTCTCGGCCAGGGTTCTTGGTTTCCTCGGCCATCGTGGAAACTGCGTCGAAGCCAACGTAAGCGAAGAAGAGGACCGCGGAGGCTCTGAAGACTCCGCGGGGACCAAAAGGCGCGAAATCCGCGTAGTTTTTGGTGTCGGGCTTTGAATAGTCCGGCTACGATGATGAAGAGGATGACGAGGATGTGGACGACTGAGGCGATGTAGTTGATGCGTGAGGAGGCTTTAGTGCTTAAAACTGCGATTACGCCAATGCATACAATGACTACTATTGATATGGGGTCTAGTTCATTGTAGCCTTCAGCTAGAGCATCTGTGTGGATACGGAAATCCGCCGGCTTGTGGTTGCAAAGAGTGGCGAAGTAGGAGGTCCAAGAACGCGCCACCGCAGCGCCGCCTATGAGGTACTCGAGGAGGATGTTTCCAGCGGCTATGAAGGCGACAAAGTCGCCTAGCTCGACTCGCAAGTAAGCGAATGAACCACCTGCAACGGGGATTTCAACGGCGAACTCGGTGTAGCAAAAGACGGAAAGCAAGGCGGAGAGGCCGGAAAAGGCGTAGGATAGCACGACGGCGGGGCCGGCGTCATTGCGGGCCTCTTTTCCGGTGAGGACGAATATCCCTGCGCCGATGACGGCGCCCATTCCAAACCACATCAAGTCCCACCACGAGAGAGTCTTCTTCATCTCGTTCCCGCTGCGTGATTTCACTTCCATTTCGGCCTCCATATTGGACCGGGTGAAAACCCGGTCCACAAACCGAGCTGGGGTCTGCTTTAGTGCACTGACATAGTTGCCCCAGCTCTGGAAGGATTCCTCGGGGAGAAAATCGTCTTTTGTGCACGTGCACCCCCTCCTCTTCTTCAATCCTGAAGACCCTCCTTCACCCATTTTTTTCTCTGTAAAAATCCAACAATACAAGTAATCAAATTTAAACATACAAAAACTGTACATACCAAAATAATCAAAAGAAACATTATTTTTCAATATTCAAATTGAACCATATATATCTCTACATACATGTCTATCAAACATAACCTAATTCAATTGAAATCCACAGTCAAAACATAAAAACTTTACATCGTCTCTCTTATGCTCACACAAAGCTACAAGTTCACAATCATATATATTTCTTTTATGCCACATAAAATGTACATATTTTTTTTTTATATATAAATAAATTATATTTTAAAAACATGTGCAATAAGCTAGAACAAACACCACGGTAAACAGACTGGAAGAGTAAGTGTTTTTAAAATAATATGGGAAGAAACAAAATGTTGAAGTAAAAGTAAAGAAATATGGTGAAATAAGAGAGACTACGTACCAGAGGCTAATTGAGAGATGGAGAGACCAGAAATTCCAAGGGTGTTAAATGTGATCAGTTTTATAGTAACAATAATATTCCCTTATAAATAAATTTTGAATGTCTACAGCTGTTAGTTACATATATAACTCACCTTTCTATTTTTGAGAAATCAATTTTGTATCACGGTAAAAGGAAATATATATATATAGTAATTCATTACATTTATAGTACATATATAAAAGATTTTATTTTTGAGGGTAACAGACTAACAGTCGGCAAAGATTCGATTATGTACCGGCCGTATTTTCGAATCAAGTTTTTCATTACATAAGTTGACCAAATCCTATCAATCTTGAATCTCAGGTCAACGTTTTAATTTGTATATACTCCATAGGTGAATGACAAATTAATATTAATATAGCGCCTCTCAATCAAGTTATGATGGAGTATTCAATTTGTTAGATGCACGTGGTATTTATGTGTGTTTTAAAAAGATTAGAAGCACAATGAGATCTTTCTAAATTAATTAATATTCATTAATTTTTATTTCATATACTCCATTCAACTCAGAATGATGGTGTCATTTCATGTTTTACACAAATTAATACTATTGTATATAAAATTATAAACTTTTAACTATATATAAACTTTTAAAATAGAAAACTTTATTTTTTTTCCACACATTAGAATCATTCAAATATTTATTAAATGTGAATAATTTTGGCATTATACACCCTCAAAAGAAAATGAAACTATATTTTAAGATAGATAAAAAATAAATATAAGACCACCATTTTGGTAGATGGGAGTAATATTTTCTTTCTATCTCTAATTATATTACTTACAGTGAATAAGGTTAACTTTTCAACAAATTACTATGTTGAAAATGGCTACAACAACATATAAATTAAAGATAACTGACCGCGCGGTTGTCATATTATAAGTGTAAAGCTAGTAAATATTGAAAACCAAAATATATCGTTGTGAAAAAACTATCAAATGATACGTCTATCGTTAAAAAAACATGTAAAGTAAGTATATTGGATGCATACTGCTACTACAGTCAATTCAAATATAAGTACAATATTGATTGATATTGATACTTAAGAATCGGTTACGTTATGTGATTGATGACCATTAATAATTCATCATTTATGTTTGGGAATTTAAGATTAAGAGGAAATTAAGAAAAGAAGCGTGCAATTTTTATGCACTAATTTCCGACAGCTGGAGCTTTTTAATTAATACCAAAATATCTAAATTCAGGATAAATGGGATCATATAGAATCTCCAAGCACATGGGCCCTTAGAATTTAGGGGTGCTTTATTTTATTTTATTGAAATCAAATGGATGAGAATGAAATAAAAATGAATTGTTTAATTGGTTGATGTGAAGGAAATTTTGAATACTAGTATTAATTTGATATTTCAAAATTATGGGGGTGAAAGGTATATATAAGATTCATTCGTCAATATCAGAATGAGAGTGATCGTCTCCTATTAGAGTAATATTTTTTCTAAAACTTTTTTAGCTTTCCATATTAATTATTATTCCACGATTCCATCCATCCATATTCACAATGTCTTACGAGTTTTAATAAATATTTATTAATTATATGTAATGTAAATATGTTGGTGTTGGAGTTGTGATAAAATATTATTGGGGGTTCATTTATAAATAAAATGATTATTTATAAATAAAATAAATGATAATTTAAATACATAAATTAATAATAGTTAGAGGGTTAATATAAGATAGTGTGAATAGAAACAATAAAAAAAAAGAAAAATAGAAATAATGAAATTGAACTAGGAATATTATTTATAATATTTAAATTACTATTAGTATGTATATATTTGTAATTGTTGATAACAAATAGTAATAGTAATTTCTATTATAAGTTGTTTTTTGAGATGTTTATTTGAGTCGGGTTAATTGGGCCAGCCCGTTTAACCCTAAAAAATACAGAGTTATGGTTCATGAATTGTAGGTCCGTTTAAATTCGGGTTTTTTTTAATCGGACCGGTTAGCCCACGGGTCTACCGGACCAGCCCGCTAGCCCGAATTGTTACATTTTATTTTTGGGTTGGGTATATACCCCTCCAGCTTTGTTAGATACACTCCCCCGATAAATATACTCCCCTTAAAATACATCTGAGATAGATGCACTCCCCCCAAATTATCTATTATACCCCTTTATCTTAATAATTGGTATGATAAATGCACACCCCCATAAAAACCCTAATTTTCCTTCATTCTTTTCCCAACCCTCCCATTCCTTCCTCCTCCCTCTCCCTCTGCAAGTCGCCGCCCGCCGTGCCGCCCAAGCCACCCGCCTCCAGCGTCGCCCCGCCCCGCCTCTTTTTTTTTTTTTTTTCATTTCTGCAACAGCGGCGGCGGCGCCTCCCTCGCCCAGCGCCGTCGCCGCCTCCTCCCCACCGCACTCCTCTCTCCCCGACGACCTTCCCCACCGCCCTGCGCACTCCCCCTTCCTCCCCCTCGCCGCCTGCGCCCAAGTCCTCCTCCCTCCCTAATTTTCTATTTTTTTTTTTAATTCTGCAACAGCAACAGGAAGCAGCTCCGCCAACAGGTAAGGTCTCTGGTTTTTTTTTCCATTTCCGACAATTTCCCGTCGACCATAATCCTTATGGTCGATAAATTGTTGTCGACCAAAATATTTATGGTCGACAATTTCTTGTTGAAAATGAAGATTTTTTTAAAAAAAAATTCATTCAGTCAAATGTTGTCGCCTGGAGTGATTTTCGTCGACTATATAATTTGTGGTCGACAAACCAATGTCGATTGAGACTGGTTTGTCGAAAAAAGATGTTATTTTTTTTCTTTGTTTTCTAAGTTTTTTTTCTTCAAATTTTTATAATTATTTGAACGGCGGCGGCTGCCAGAGATGGTGCGGCGGCGGCTGTCGGAGATGGAGGATTGGCCGTCGGCGTAGGGGGCGGCGGCGGCTATGGTGGCTGCTTAATTTAGAATTAGGGTTAGGGTTAAAATTAGGGTTAGGGTAAGAGTTAAAATTAGGTTTAAAATTAGGGCTATGATGGCTGCTTAATTTTGATTGAGGGGTGTATCTATCTTAAATTTTACTAAAAGGGTAAATATGGTATTTTACATACATATTTAATTAATAAATGTGAGGGGGAGTGTATTAAACAAAGCTGGAGGGGTATATACCCCAACCCTTTATTTTTAATAAATAACTTACGAATAAATTTTGGATCATTTGGGCCATAACCATAACTATAAGCATTAAGGAGTCCGTTACCATACATTAGTCATTATTACTATTTTTTTAATTAGATTATGACATTTGTTTAGCTTTATTTGAGCATATTAAGGACCAATTAGTTCTAGAATTGTGTTTAAATCATACTTTTGTTTTCTTATTTATCGATCATTAACTAATTATATATTTTTCTATCTAATTTGTTGGTTGGACGTGCTAATTGGGATCTTTAATTTTAGAAGTAAAAAAAATTTAAAAAATTATTATAGTCCGTTTAGCCTGTGGTCCGCTAGGATCAATGTTAGATTCCAACAATTGTAGAACCGTTAAATATGAATCGGTTAAAACCCTAATCTATTTAACCTGTGGCCCTATATCTCTAATTGTTTTTCATTAAATCAATCACTTTGTGTGATAATGATAATGATTTTTATATATGAACTATATAAACAATCACATAATAATGAGCACGTTTATTACAAATTTTCACTACTATCAAACTCTCTTACTTGGTTTATTTTGACAACTCAAGCACCATTAGTCGGTTTCATGAAAAGACCTGATTGTCGTAGAAAAAAAACACTAACTTATTTGCATCTTATATTAATTTATTCACTAATCCGTATTCTTTTTTTTTATATATACTTATGATTCAAACCGTTTTACAAGATTGTATCTCAAAATAAAATTATTGTTCATGTTTTCATGATTTTTACAATTAAAATCGTATTTATTTATGATCAGCCAGAAGTACAACATTTCATCTTGAAATTCAGAAATTCTAACTAAAGACCAATTTTGAATTTTGAACATGCTGTTTAAAACAGAAAATTGTGGACCAAATGTTAGGTTCCCAGCCTATATATATACAAATTTTTTTTACATGTATTTTCAACATTCTCGAAATTCTCAGAACGATATCTCTTGTGATCAGCAACTTCGCCTGAATCGATCGACCATGTGTCGAACATCTGATAAAAAAATGACGTCATTCCCAAAATTTTAACAATTTAAAAGCGAAATTGATATATATATATAAAATTAAGATTAAATTTATATTATTTTTGGAACTTTTTAGAAATGGGAAAAAGTGGTTGGATAAAAAAAGTTATATCCCTACTACTTATTAGGGCAATTCTTACGGTAGTCACATTTTACAAAGTGACTACACAATCACTTTGTCGAATCGCGCCATATGGCGTCGTAAACGTCGTAGCGATCTGCTACCTGTTATACAAGTTTAAATTATTTATAGCATTATTTAAATTTTATTTTGTTATTTACTATATTACCCTTCTTTTATTTAAATTATTTATAAGAAAGTTTAATTTATAAAAAATAATAAAATTACTATCCTACCCTTTTAATACAAATATTAATAAAATTTCTATCCTACCCTTTTAATACAAATATTATAGTTTTAAATTTAAAAAATCAAATAAACAAATTCCAGAATAATGCATTAGGGTTCCTTTCCGACTCCCTTTCTTCCCCACAACGATATTATGTTTCTAATATTTAAAATTGAAATTAGGGTTCCTTTCTCCCAACACTAAAAAAAATGCGAAAATGGCGAGGGGGAAGGCAACGGATTCCCCCTCACTAATCAAGAAGGCAACGGCAAAGGCAACGACACTCCGCCGTTGCCAATATGGGCGTTGCTATTTTATAGGCAACAGACTTTGGGAAAACGTTGCCTTTTGGTAACGGTACATGGCCGTCGCCTTTTCGCAACGGGCCTCAGCCGTTGCCAATTGGCAACGGGGCCCAGCCGTCGCCTTTTTGTTACCTTTAAAAAAATGAGAACCTGGGTTTCGAACCCAGGTCTCTAAGGCAACCAACACACCCCCCACCACTAGGCCACCAATATTCGCGATTTTTCGCTCCAGCTGGGTTTCGAGAGGTCCGAAACCCAGGTCTCTAAGGCAACCAACACACCCCCCACCACTAGGCCACCAATATTCGCGATTTTTCGCTCCAGCTGGGTTTCGAGCACGGGACCTCTCGGTCCTGTAGAGTTTTGGGCGCCCCCTGTGTGCCGTTTAGGCTAGGAGCTTTAGTCGTCATGTTGTGAACACAATTAATATATATTCAATTTAATTTTAGTTTCAATTCTTTATTTCAATCCATTTTAAGTTTAATTGTTGCTTATTAAATTGTCAAAGCATATCATATTTATTTCTAAATGAGAATTAACTAAATTATAATGTGTTTCAAATTAAATAATTTAATTACGGTATCATTAATTAATTTACACTATTTAAATTTATTCTAATCTTCAATATACAACATTTAAATTCATTCTAATTTTCAATTCACAACATTATAATTACATACAACATTGCGTATAATTATGTTCGATTATACATGTAAATTTATTCTAATCACATCATTTAAATTCATTCTAATTTTCAATTCACTTATCCTGTTATCCATTTAAAAATATCAATTCACTTATCCATTTAATTAAAATAACATCACACACAACATTAAAATAAAAATTAATCCTCAACGTCAATGTAATAAAGTAATATAAAAATGTATCACTCCTCATCACCACCATCATCCTCAGTATCATCCTGATCCCGATCAACCTGGCTACGATCATGAACGTCGTGCGACGCCCCCGACGGCCTCGGCGCCCCACCCATCTGCTGACCCATCCCACCCATCTGACCCATCACACCCATCCCACCCATCTGACCCATCACACCCATCACACCCATCGTCTGACCTGTCATTTGACCCATCATCGCTGCCAACTGATCCTGAAATTTCTTGACTATGCGCTCCTCCGTCTTCTGCATTTGTAGGAGTAAGCGCTACTCTCTCTCCTCATTGATTCTATGTTCTTCGGCAAGAGCATTGTCCATGTCTTCCTGAGAGAATCGTCCATAAGCCGTACCACGTGACGTCTCGCCTTGACCGGAGGAGACCCGTCTGTTCTTGCCTACTTCTCCAAGGCCCCTAACACGTCCATGAGACCTATCGACCTTCTTCACGAACAAATCAGACATGTCGGGTATAGTTGGGCCCTGGGAACCATCCTCGGAAGTAGGTTCATCTGACGGATCTCCTGATTGATTGGTCAACTCCTCCTGTACCTGGTCCTATACGTGCACATTTAAAAGTGGGTTAATACATTTTCAAGTAAAATTAAATATATATTTGTTATATAATGTAATGTATATATATATGTACACACTTACACGTATATCACCCATATAACCATAGCTGTATGTGCCGTTTTCGTAACGGTGGTAATATTCAGCTATCTCCCAGTCGTGGGCAGGGCGTCCCATCTTCTCCTCCTGTATTTTGAATTGAAGACATATACGTATAATTAACTAAATAATTGAAGACATATACGTGGGCAGGGCAAGGACACCTAATTTTTCCTTCCCAAATCGAATTCGGATTACTAGTGGCAGCTTCAATAAATCCATTTACTCCACTAATAAATCCGGGGTTCATAATCCCATTCACTAATCTTGGACTATACATCCAACTACGACTTGAATAATTCATCGTGTCAATCGACGTACGTCTACAACACACAAATTAACAACCAACGTCTCATTCCTCCAACTCTATTAAAATTAATTAATATAATTCTAAATATATTCTAATAATTATTCTAACACCCTAATTAACAAATAAATTCATATATAAACATAACACAATTATATATATAATTCTAACACCCTAATTAACAACTAAATTCATATGACTTAATTAATTAATTAAAACATACATACATATAAAATACATGCCTAACACAATATAATTCTAACAATTACCACATGCATGCATAAAAATTAACAATTCTAACAATTTTATATATACATACAACATATATGCATATATATACTAAACTATATATATACATATAACTTCAAATTTAACCGATTAAAACGAAAAAAATTACCGTAGAAATGCTCCCGTCGAAGTGTAGAACACAAATGGCCAAGAACCGAGTCCGATCTGCAAGCGAACGTGGATGTTGAGTTTGGAGGTTTGTGTAATGGAGGTGTGTGTGCGCCGCGCTGAATGAAGAAGAATGAGCTTTTGGACTCAATTTTAATTGAATTAGGGCGACGACAAAGGCAACGGGCCCACTGCCGTTGCCTTTTAGCGACTGGGGGCCCGTTACCAAATGGCAACGGGGCCCACTGCCGTCGCCTTTTGGCAACGGGCCTTATATGCCGTCGCCTTTTTGCAACGGGGCTCACTCCCATTGCCTTATCCGCTGCCTTAAGGCAACGACACCCGCCCCCGTCGCCTTTTTCCTTCCCGTTATCAATGTCGTTGCCAATTGACAACGGTAGCCTGCCGTTGCCAATTGTCGTTGCCAAGGCCATTATTTTGTAGTGCAACTCCATTGTTCATAAATTGCGAATGAATTGGAATCGTTTATTTCTCCCCAAATTCCAACGTTCCTAAATTGCAAAGTGAATTCGATTATCCTAAGTTACAACGTTTATTTCTCGCTCAATCCCGATTTTCGCGGACGGTCGCTGACTCCAAGAAGGCGGACAGAGATATTCGCCGACGGCCGCTCACGCCAAAAAGCAGGACGGAGATATTCGCCGACGGCGACGGCTGGCAGTCGGCGCCGGGCAGGCGGCGGAGGCGGATGATAGCACACGATGGGTCACTGGGTCACTAAGACAGAATTGAAAACGCATGCGGCTAGGTTTTAATTCCTTTAAGTTATAATTTTATTTGTTTTTTATTAATTTATTTATTTGATTTATTCTTTTGTTATTAATTTTATTAATGATATAAGGGTAAATATGTAATTTTAAAATTACATATTTTAATTACGTTAACAAAAATATAATAATTATTTTATTGTATAAGGATAAAAATGTAATTTTACAATAATATATTTTAATTAATTTAATTTAATAGAAAATACAAATTTATGATATATTACGACAATACATACCGTAAAATTTATAAAAGGTAGCAGGTCATCAAATTAGATTTTTAATGGCTTAAATTAAATGACTACGGTAGTTATTACGACACCTTACGACACCCTAACTACATGTAGAAGTCCCCTACTTATTAATACAGGAAAACGAAGAGGTAAAGGAAATCATTTTTATGAGATTGGTTTAAAAGCACTACTTCAGCCTTCATCTCATGAAAACCATGTTAAATGAATTGCATTACATTTGTATATTTGAATAATTAGATGGTGTATTGGTTATGGAGTCTATGATTTTTTTAGATTTTTAAAAGTTTTTAAAAATTATGAAATTTTAAAAAGTTTTAAAAAATATTTATATATTCAACCGTCTATGCTCTGAATTTTCTTTGATTCTCTTAAATATATATATATATATATATATATGAATTTCACTCTCTAGAATCTCTTATGTAAATCAATAAAAAAATGTATTTGTGTATTTGTGTATTTGTGTACCCCCAAATTGAATTTTTTTTTTTTTTTTTTTTATAATTTTTATATTTAAGGTTAAAAAAAAAATTGTATGAGGCTAACTCAATGCATCCCCACAATTAAAAGGCCTAAAAAAAAGTTTGTAACTATAAAATGCACTTGACACTTTGTCTATACAAGTAAGAATATTACACATTCTTCATTCTGCTCTGAACTCGCAACCATTTCTTTAATTGTTAATTCATAACTTTCTCCATTCTGCTCTGAATTATAAAATGCATTTGACACTTAGTCTATACAAGTACGCATATTTTATATTTATGGAGTAATTATTATTTAATTTATTTAATTATTGTGTTTAATTTATGAATAAATTTATTTTGGTCGATCTATAACTTATAAGTTATGAATTAGAGTTTATATAATAATTATTATTTTACTGTGTAATTCAATTAGGAATAAGTTATGAATTAAGAATTAGAGTTTGTATTATAATTACTAATTTGCTACATTATGCTAAATTAATTATTTTCAACTCACTATCTAATTCAACTAAAAAATGACGAAATATAAACTTATATTATAGAAGCTTAAGACAACGAAAAAATAATTCGATCTTCGAGAATTTATGTTCAAGGGAATGAAATCTCAAGAAGCTCCTTGCACTTTTCCAAATAGATGAGTCTCAATGGAAGGGGAGTCTTCTTCAACCCCATCATTTAATTCACCTCAAATTCAAGAAAATAAAAGGAATATAAGTGTAATTTTTTTTTTATTTGAAGGTTATGTAATTTTTTAAGTTTTCTCGAACCGTATGACTTTCAAGAAAATAAAAGGAGTATAAGTGTAATTTTTTTTTTATTCGAAGGTTATGTAATTTTTTAAGTTTTCTCGAACCGTATGACGTACTTAATATTTTTCGCACCCCCGAATTTGAAATCCTGGATCCGCCACTGGATCATACACTCCTAAATTTGTCAAAAGTAATTTTGATTAAGTGAAACATGTATCATCTCAATGTAATATACGATATAATATAAAATAAAATCAAGAATAAAGGATTAATTTTGGAAAAAGAAAATTAGAAAAAGAAAATGAATATGGATGAGGTGCCTTTCAAACTTGGTGGCCCAGCGCTTTCCGGCGCCACCATATCAAAATCAGTAACGTATGGAAAAAAACACCAAGGGCTGACTTAAAGATTCTTACATTTTGTTTTTATTTGTATATATCTTTGTACCCTATATTTAAAAGTTTTCATCTCTTCCACATGGAATTCTTCTTTGACTTTTAATTTAAAAGTTTTCAACCCCTTGGATTCAATTTTTACACTTTTCATTTTTTTTTTGCTGTCTACAATAATTTTCTGATTCAAATAAAGTAATTTTTTCATGATTTTTACTGTTTGGTGTCCAGTGAAAATTAATTTAGGATAGAGGGTAATATTTAAAGAATTTTGAGAAACCAACATTGTAATGTGACCGAGGGGATTGATTGATACAGCTTGCGTGATCAAAAAAAAGAATAACAAGAATCGTTAATTCACAGAATACCCGAATCTTGATAAAACGAAGAATAATTCTTCAATAATAATTTCAATCTGAAAAAACTGCTCAACAATGTTTGGAAAACGAGAATAAAACCAAACCCTAGTGTACGGAATTAGGAAATTACAAAAAAACTCCAAGACAATTAAAAATTGCAAAAATAACACCCAAAAAAAATAAAACGCGTTTTTGACCACTCAAACGATGGAAATTGGCCAAAAAGCGTCACACGTCGCGGCAATGCAGTGAGTTTGACTCGTAGCATCGATTCCACCCGAAAAAGTGTGCTCACACGCCAAAATCGGGTTCCGGCTCTCAAAACTTCAAAAATTCTTCGGATGCTCTTGTTTCTTAAAAAATTGCAACGCCACTCGTGCTACATCATTCCCTCCAGGGTAGAAGAGATTCACCCTTGAATCTGAATCGGCCTCATCACTGGATGACGAATCCTCAACAAAGGGAATCAAGTTCCCCACATTAAAGACATCCGACGTACGAACATGACTTGGTAATTGCAGCCTATATGCATTCGGGTTGATTTTTTCCACGATCTCAACCGGTCCAATCTTCTTAGCAGTCAATTTAGAATACTCACGAGTAGGAAAACGGTCCTTTGTCAAAATAGCCCACACAAAATCACCCACTTCAAAATCAACCCGACGACGACGCAGATCTGCGTGTGCCTTATACTTAGAAGTAGCCTCAACAATCCGAGCATGAGTGTCACGATGAACCTGCTGAATCTGTGTCACCAAATCTGTTGCACTAGCATGGGAAGGGTCCTTGCTAGGCAAAGGCAACAAGTCAAGCGAACCACGGGGCACAACACCATAAACAATGTGAAAAGGGCTAAAACCGGTAGTACGGTTGACAACATGATTGTGAGCAAATTCAGCCTGACTAACCTTCGAATCCCAAGATCTGGGATTATCACCAACCAAGCTGCGAAGCAAATTACCCAAAGAACGATTAACCACCTCCGTTTGACCATCAGTTTGGGGATGGTAAGCGCTACTGAAATTAAGGGACGTGTTCACTGAACGCCACAAACTACGTCAGAAATGACTAACAAAACGAGTGTCATGATCAGAGACAATGGAAGAAAGGAGTCCATGGAGGTGGTACACCTCACGAAAGTATAACTGTGCCACGTTAACAGCATCAATTGTTTTCTTGCAAGGAATGAAATGAGTCATCTTGGAAAATTGATCAACCACCACAAAGATTGAATCATTCCCCCGTTGCGTTCGTGGTAGGCCAAGGACAAGATCGATTTGATGCTGAATATCCCGAAGAGGGGGCAATGTATCCGGGAGGGACTCGGGAAAAACATCAGCAAACTCAGACAACAAATGTTGGACAACAAGGGGGGGTGTCCCAAACTGCAAACCCGTGGGCTGAGCAATAAGAGCAAAAATAATCTCAGACTCCTCCATAGCAGACTGAAATGGCACACGAGATAAGAACATAACAGGTTTGGAGGCATCCGTCCGGGGAATGCCTCGAGGCTTGCTGGGTAACAACACAATCTTACGACCCCTAAAAAGAAAAGAGTATGTATTTGCACGACCATCGTGCGTGACCTCACGATCAAATTGCCACGGACGGCCCGATAACAAATGACACGCATCCATGGGCACCACATCACAATATATCTTATCACTATAAGACGATCCCATGGAAACTGAAATCAAAACTCGACGAGACACAGTAACATCCGTACATTTACTAAGCCACGATAGTTTATACGGCTTCGGGTGAGCTTCAGTATCAAGACCCAATTTGGTAACTGCCACTTTCGATAACACATTCTCACAACTACCCGAGTCAATAATGAAAGAGCAGGCCTTGCCCCCAATAGTGCAAGTCGACTGGAAGATATTGGTACGCGACCAATTGTCATCGTTGGCACGTGGGCTCAAAAATGTGCGCCTGAGCATCAACAGAGGTCCAACATCATCCTCTACAAGTTCCTCCTCAACCACTTCATCCATATCCTCATCATAAACCGGGGGTGTCATCACCAAGGTCATCATCGACAAAAAGGCCACGCTTGTCAAAGCGAGGACGATGACAATCCGCTTGACGGTGACCAGGTTCACCACAATTAAAACTATTTATGCCACTGGAAGAAGCCCGATTCGGTGGTGGTTGAGAAATAGAACCACGAGGAGCAGCATAGCTAGGGGACGGGTTTACCGTATTACGAAACCCACTCGAGGCACGACGGGCCAACTGTTTTTCAGCCTGAAGCACTCGCTGATGCGCCTCCGAAACAGTAACAAAATCAAACATATTAAGAACATCCTGCAACTGAATCCGCAAACCCCCAATATAACGAGAAACCAATTGAAATAATGTCTCTACAAGATCAGTACGTGCAAGCAAGTGATAAAATTCAGCAGTATACTCATCAACAGACTTAACACCCTGACGCAACAACTAAAAACGCTGATAAAGATCTCTCTCATAATTATATGGCAAAAACGCAGCACGAATACGTTTCTTGAATTTACCCCAATCAACAAGTTTAGGCTTACCAGATCGAAGACGGGTTTTCTTCGCTTGCTGCCACCAAAGGCACCAAGGATTGAAAAATCGGGAAATATCGCCGATATTTCGGCGATATTTAGTTTTTTTGGACCCTCCGATATCGATATGCACCGGAACGAGATATCTTCAAAAATATCGGTAAAATATCGGGATATATCGGTAATTATCGGTATCGGTTACGTTTAGAACAAATTTTCTGTGATATCGGGGAAATATCGACGAAATATCGAAAATATCGGGTAAAAAAACGGTAATATCGAAAATATCGTTTTGTTCTGTTTTTTCAGGCTTTGAATAGTTTTCTTCCACTTTTTTCAGGCTTTGAATTATTGTATTCCACTTTTACAGAAAAAGAAGACATATTGTGTCGTATCTATCATTCAAGACTCAAGAGCACTATTGCAATTTGTACTATTATGCATTGTAGTGTAGTTTTAGAATCATTTCACGTAGGAATAGGTCTAGGGTCACAAGCCAAGTTTTCAATCTTCAATTTTCACCACATACATCTAACTCTTTTCTTCTCCCTCTATCTTATAAAATTTCATGAGCTCCTTTCATGGAGTTGTAAAAATGAAAACACGTGAAAGCAAAAAAAAAGTTTTTATCTTGTGAGAATTTAGCCATTTAATCAACAAAAGAAAATCGTCAAGGTAATTTACTCTCTTATTGCCTTTTATAATTATGTGAATTTAGCCATTTATTGTCTTTTATAATTATGTGAATACTTTTTAATTTTTTTTGAAAGGATAACTTGAGCAAACATAATATACTTTCAATTAGTCAACCAAACAAATGATATTTTTTCTAATTTTTCCTTATTAATAGTAATAAAATTTCACTTTTTCAAGGCCATTTGTAACTCCAACTCCCTTTTAATGTTGCCTGAGTAGTATTAGTAATCTGCCAAAATTTATGTTTTAGTTTATATTTACAAACTGAGATGTCTAATTTTATGTTGTTTACAAACAATTATTTACGTGAGTTTGTACAAACATTACATATTCTCTACAAAGTTAAGTTATGATTATGAATTTAACTAGATTTTTAGTTATGTAAGAGTTCCTTTACACATAGTATTGTTGAAATTAATAATGACATCATATTTAACTAAAATTAATTATTTACGTGAAGAGTTTTATTTTATTTTGTTTTGTTGTCTCTCTACAGTTGTTATAAACCTTTTATAATGTTTGATAAGGTTCTTGAGCTCTTTTTAATAAATTTTTTTTTTAATATTTGAAATCATAATAAAAAGTAAAGTGTCTTTATTTTGGATTTTGTGTAGGTTGTCATTCAATTTTAATTCAAATAAATGAATACAGTAACAGCTTGGATGTTGATGGTGAAATACCCTTTTTGAGTTTTCGGTTAATTTGTTAGTAAATGAGTTACTAAATTAATTAAGTACTGTATTTATTGATTTTATTGAACTTTCAAATTGTAGGATTGGAATTTCAGAAGGTGTATTAAAAAATGACAAGTGAAGGTGGTGCTGGTCATGATCCCGCATGGAAACACTGTGATAGGATACCGGGCAACAAAAATGGAACAGTTTGTAAATATTGTGGACTTATTATTCAGAGTGGGGGTATTACTCGCTTTAAGTACCATATGAGCCATAGTGATCCAAAAAATAATCCACGTCCATGTCCAAATGTTCCTCCTGAAGTGAAAAAGGAAATTTGTTATTAGTTAAAAGAGAAAGATGGTGCAAAACAAAAGAAGGCTGCAAGAATGGATGACATTAGATAAGAATTGCGGAAAGGGTTATATGATGGGGATGGGGATGATGATGATGATAGTGATGATGAGATGATGTATCCTGATGACCTTGATCCTTCTAAACGAAAAGCATATCGTGCTATTGCTAGAGCTTCCAAAGCAACCGAGTGGGAAAGACAACAAATGCATAATTTTGCTACTAATAAAAGAGGCAGTTCGAGTAAGGATATTGGTGGCCCTTCATCACAGTTCCGAAGAACAAAAAGTGGTCGTGAATCAGATTATGACCGTGCACATGCACCATCTTTATATAAATCACAAGGTGTAAAACAAAAGAGGATCAAAAGCATGTTTTCAGGTGGCAACCTGAAAGAAAAACTTGGCAGGTTGGTGAGCAAGTTTTTCATCTATGACAATCTTCCACCCAGTAAAGCATCTTCTCATCATTTTAAAAATATGATCGTTGGTGCACAACAAGTAGGTTTAGGAGTGCCCCCTCCGACGGCATATGAGATAAAAATAAATATATTGATATGGAGTGTAAGGAGATGAAGGAGTATGTTGACCATCAAAAGGAGAAATGGAGCACATATGGATGCACAATCATGGCAGATGGATGGACAGGGCCAACAAAATTGTCAATCATTAATTTCATGGTCTATTGTAACGGCATGAATGTTTTTCTTAAGTCGGTTGATGCATCGAATCGGATTAAGGATCATCAGTACATTTATGGACTGCTAAAAGATGTGGTGCTAGAGGTTGGAAAAGAAAACGTGATGCAAATTGTAACTGATAATGGTTCAGCTTACGTAAAGGCCGGGAAAAAACTTATGCAGAGGTTTAACTTGTATTGGACACCAGGTGCTGCACATTGCATTGACTTGATATTTGAAGATATTGGAAAAAGAAAAAGCATTGCAGATGTAATCGCTAAGGCTAGGCAATTAACCAACTACATTTATAATCATGGTTGGTTACTTACACTAATGCGAGAGGTATGCCAAGGAGATCTTGTGCGACCAGGAGCTACACGTTTTGCAACTAATTACATCGCATTGGATAGTCTCTTGAAGAAAAAAGCTAACCTGAAGCAATTATTTACTGGTGATGAGTGGGCAGCAAACCAGCTAAGTCGGACAAGCATGTGCAGAACACTAGAACAACAAGTTCTTGACCACACATTTTGGGATCATGTACAACACGTGGTGGCTATTTATGAGCCACTATATAATATTCTTCGAGTGGTGGATACTGAGGTGGTTCCTACTATGCCAATTTTATACCATTTATTTCATGTTATGAAAGAAAAGGTTAAATGCATAAAAGGGTCACAATGGATATTGGAGATTATTGAATATAGGTGGGATCGTACACTTTCTCATCCACTACATTCTGCAGGTAACAAGTAACAACTATCTTTTTACAAATAATTTGCATCTTTTATAAATCATGATATTATGAGTTCTTAATAATATTCTCATTAATATTGTAGCTTATTACTTAAATCCAAGATTTCACTATCGAAATAGAATTGATGAAGATCCTAAATTAATTGAAGCAGTGCATCAAGTTTTTAACAAGTTGGATGCAAACTCTGATGGCCTAGCTCAATTTGGAAATGAGGTTCTAAAATTTATAATTCTTATTTATTTAATCAAAATTATTATAATTTTTTTTTATTATAACATAGTGTTTTATATGTGAAGATTTGCTAATCCCACTGCTGTTGCATCTCGAAGTACAATGGTGCCCGGTAAGTTATTTATTGGTTGAATAATTATTTTAAATTGTACATATTGTTTACATGCATTATACATAAACTAACATATGTTTCACTTTTTTTTTTTTTAATTTGGCAGCTGAATGGTGAGTTATGTATGGAACTTCTACTCCCACACTTAGAAAGCTGGCAATACGAGTCTTGACACAAACATCATCATCTTCAGCATGTGAGAGAAATTGGAGCACGTTTGCGTTGATACACACTAAGCAACGAAATCGTCTTGCATATCCCAAACTTCAACAACTTGTATTTTGCTATTACAATATGAAGTTAAAGATACGAGATATGGAAGCTGAAGATGATAAGGTTGCTGAGACAGATTATTTAGATCTAGTGGATATAACTGCTGAAGACAGCGATGAGAAAAAAGATCCACTTTTTCAGTGGATTCGGCTAGCACACTTAGATGATAATGAAGGACACCCTGATCCAAAAGTAGTTGTTGCGGCTCGTGAGTATGGCATTGATGTGGACGAAGTAATGCAACGAGAAGTTGGTATTTCTAGTGATGGTGGAAATAGTGGAAGTAGTGATAGAGGAGATGATGGAAGTAATGATGCTGGAAATGGTGGAAGTAGTGGAAACAATGACAATTATTTATCAAGTCAAATGCAAATGAGCCCATTTACATGCGAGGCTGATTTCACTCACGCTACACAAGATGAAGATCATGGATCTAGAGCAGGAGGTCCAGGGATAGGTGCCATCGGTAAGGAATACATAAGAAGGCGTGCTTGGAATCAAGACGGGAGCTCGGGCACTGACATAGAATCAATTGGCATTAGCCTTGACTCAATGAGTATGGACACTGATCGTAGTGACCAAGAATCCTATGGTCATGACACGCATATGGGTTCACAATTGAGTTGGAGCACTCCTAACAATTTTGATCACTATCTCCCTCAAATGTCACATGGAGGTTCAAGCATGTCTCAACAGTATGGTGATTGGGTAAGTCCACACTATCCAATTCATGGCCGAACAGTTGGACAAGACAGAACAACATACTATTGGCATGTCCAAAACTATGTCCAAAATTGCTCCAATTTGATGAGTTGGTATCAATATTGTTTAAACCAAGATGGCATTTCTTCTTTTACATTTGAGCCTCATAGATCGTCATTTTGGTACTAATTGTCTAGTGTGAAATAATTATGAACAATTATTGTATCGTTTTAGACTGCTTTTGTGTGTTGTTATTGATATCTTTGTCATAATAAATCATTTTGTTGTGATTTTAAGCTAAATTTATGTATTAAAGTTAGTTATAATATTCTCTATAATTTCAACTTAAATTTCCATCATTTTAATAAAATTTCCGTCAATTTTCTATATTTTACCGATATCGATATTCGATATCGATATTTCCATCGATATATCCGTAAATTTAAGGTACCGATATTTCCACCGATATCGATATTTTCATCCTTGGCTGCCACCAGGCCTGTGCACGACCTCGCAAACGTGTCGCCACCAAAGAAACACGACGATACATAGGAACATCCTTAAAGTCAAGGATTTCCTCCACAGTAGCAAGCCAATCAACGAACTCATCCGCAGCCAAACTGCCATGGAATTCTGGGAGACCCACTTTGAAGCCAATCTCCCAGCGACGATCTGTGCGATCCGGGCGCGGGGGGAAGGATCCTGAAGGTGCGCGAACAGATTGCCATCGGGGGTGGCATCGTCATCATCATCATCCAGATCATGTCGTTGGGCGTTGGGTGCCCGCGCTTGAAGGGCCGCCAATTGCTGAGTCAATTGAGCCACTTGTTCGCGCAATAGTGCGATTTCGTCCCTACGAGCGTCCTCCATACGGGCATCGAGATTCTGTCTACGAGGCGGCATATCGACAGGATCGTTCGGAAACTGATACCACTCTGATGCAGCGTGCATGATCAAAAGAAAGAACAACAAGAATCGTTGATTCACAGAATACCCGAATCTTGATAAAACGAAGAATAATTCTTCAATAATAATTTCAATCTGAAAAAACTGCTCAACAATGTTTGGAAAACGAGAATAAAACCAAACCCTAGTGTACGGAATTAGGAAATTACAAAAAAACCCCAAGACAATTAAAAATTGCAAAAATAACACCCAAAAAAACAATAAAACGCGTTTTTGACCACTCAAACAATGAAAATTGGCCAAAAAGCGTCACACATCACGGCAAAGCCGTGAGTTTGACTCGTAGCATCGATTCCACCCGAAAAAGTGTGCTCACACGCCAAAATCGGGTTCCGGCTCTCAAAACTTCAAAAATTCTTCGAATGTTCTCGTTTCTTCAAAAATTGCAATGTCACTCGTGGTACATCATTGATATAACAAATTTTTAAATCAAAATAAGTGAATATAATAATAAAAAAAAATTGTGAGAAGAAATGGACAGCTGGACCCATAACATCACAGTTATGGATGAAATGGAAGTGCGAATGCAAAATTGACTAATCAAAGTCAATCTATTTAGTAGTGGTGTAATAATTAGGTTACAACAACTGTCTCCCTCTAATTTAAGATATGTGTTTATCGATCAGTGATTAATTTTGTAAACACAACATATTGATTTTAAATCATTTTCAATTATTATTTTGTTATTATTTTTCTTGAAAATTTTAAAAATAACTTAGTATAATATTATTGTTTGGATTTTAAATCATTTTCAATTATTATTTTGTTATTATTTTTCTTGAAAATTTTAAAAATAACTTAGTATAATATTATTGTTTGGATGAAGTTTAATAAAATAAAAAAGAGACGGTCGTATCAACGGCGCTCTTTCTAAACGTGGACCCCCAAATTCAACTTTTGTCGAATGTGTCAGCAATATATGGAGAAAGGGCACCCTTTCCCGGGACCCATCCAAACCGCTTAGACAATGTCTAATCTCATTTCTGTCTAAATTTACAAGAAATTGAATAGTCTGCCTAATCCGATTTCTGCATCAGTGCTTAAAAGTGAGGGGAACTCCTAGCCTATTAATCCCTCCCGGATAGCATGTGGTGGACCAATTTCCAAATTCAAAGGATCAATTACAACAATTCAGCTCATACTCGAGTTGTAGGAAAACACAACACATAATAATAGTTCCTTATGTATTACAACAACTGTTTAAGATAACTAATGATTATCGAGATAAGATAATAAGTAATCAACATACAGTATATCCAAAACCCAACTCAAGATTATTAAACATTAATTAATTCTAACCTCGGCCTGAACACAAGAAGGTTCTGCACTTTCTGTCAAAAAAAAAAAGAAGGTTCTGCACTTGCATACAAAACAATTAAATCTCCTGATTCGTGTAACAACCTCAATTTATTCGAATTACTAAAATTGATTAATTGAACCTTGAAATTAGAATTACAGTGTTTTATTACAGATAAAATAAGGATTTTTAAAAGCGAAAAATGTCTCAACTATTTATGGAAGTTAATAAATAAATAAAAGACTGAAAAGGAGTCATGAGATAAATTAATTTCAGGAATTTTCGGTGGCCCAGCCTTAAGCGGCAACACAACCCCCAGGTGCTTGTTTTTTGTTTGTTCTTTTTTTTTTTTTTTTTTTTTTTTGGAAATGTAAGATCTATGATGTTTCCCTCTTAGATTTCTCTTGAATTAGTAATATGTGTTCTTCAGTATTTTTTGAACTTTTACTGGAAATTATTTTTGAAAAATTTACTAATTTTTCGAATTAATTTTTCTTCTAAATCTTGTTTTTATGGACTCGGGAGTAACTAGCTGATAACTTGACTTTGACTCGGTAGTGTTTCAGTTGCATTAGATTATTAACGTTTAAATTAGGGTTTATTGTAAATTAATATAAAGGTAATATTGTAATTTTTTTTTTTTTTTTTTTAAGTTTGTGGGGGAGAACACAGCAAAAGAGGGGTAAATAACCGTGGTCCGTGGCCATAAAAGTCAACAAGCAGCCCATTTTTTAATAATGAAAAGCCCAAGCCCGCCTAATAGATCAATGCACCCTATATTGGTTCAGAATAAAAAAAATTTAGAGTTCTTATTTTGTTTAGATTAAGATTAGATCTTGAGTGACAAAGTGGGATAGCTCAAGTGGTTAGAGCACCACTACCTAGGCCTTAGGTCCTGGGTTCGAGTCATGGGGAGGGGAAAAAGGGATGGGTATTTAACTTCCATTAAAAAAAAAAAAAAATTAGATCTTGAGTTTATTTGTGTTTGGTTAATTCTCTATTTCAATTCAAGGTTAGTTTGATGATGGTTTGTGACTTATTCCACGGGAATCCTGAATTTTCATTCTTTCTATTTACAAGAGATGAATGAATTAGAGGGAGGTATTTAAATATCTTAAAAATAAAAGATCTATTGTTGTAGAGACCTATATCGAATGCAACTTGATCTCGAAATTTTAATGTAGAACTCAAAAAGTGATTTGAGATGCCCAAACTATGAATTTGACATGAATTCTTTGAGGGTGGACCTATAGATTTAAACATTTGCAAATATGCATATAAAAGGATATAAAAAAATAGGTAGACATACTTTTATTAAGAATGTAAACATACTTTTATTAAGAATTTGGGTTATAAGTCTTGATTTCTGAAGTTTTATTTTCACTCTAATAAATCTCTCCTATTTATAAGAGGAATTAAAAATGTTAGTATCCCATTGGAATTAATGAGTAACTGACATTGGAACGAAGATATTCATCTAACAAAATCTTCTGTATTTTTATTTTACAGGTATTCTCAAGACTTGTTTAATACTGAGAGTATGTAATTTTGTGGAACTTAGTATAGGAACTGATAAAGAAGAAGCATCCATCTGTAGAAAAGAGTGAGAAATTTCTTCAACAAATGGAGAAGGAGGAGCAGTGTTACAAGATACAATAAAATAAAAATAGACACAATTACAGTTGCAATCTACCTAAGTCAAAAGTAAACACCACAGGTAAATAAGGGCAAGTAGAATAATCACACAAGGCTATAATGGTAGTAACAAATAATCAATCTGAATTCTTCTTTTCCTTTGCTTGTTTTTCCTTTGGCTTCCCAATCTTATTGTCCTGCTGCTTACTCACTGATCCCTCCTGAGCGCTACACATCTGAGACTTGAGTCCGAACCCAAATTTCTTGGACACGTTTCCCCACGTGCTCGATCCTTTTACCTTACCCAGCTTCTGTATCTCGTGTCTCATGTCCGAGCATTCTTTCTCCAGTTCAGACACCCTCATCCTCATATTATCCATACCCACTTTCAACACCTGGTTTTCCCTCACAGCCGTGGCCCACCCACCACCGCCGCCTTCATTCTGCCCCACCAACCCGCTTCTCAGTTGTCTTGAACCGTCCAGATTATCAGACACGAGGAAGCAACCTGCTATAGAAGTTCTCAGTTGGAGCTGCTCAAAGAAGAGGACTTGCACTATTATTCTCAATGGCAGCCTTTCGTTCTGAGCTGCGTGTGTGCAAGCCTCCAGAGACAGCTTCTGGCAGTCCATCAATCGGCATAGTTGTTCTCGGTCTGATTCAGCCAACCATGGATGAGACTGCATATGGGAAAAGAAACAAATAAATTCATTAGCCTTTTCGATTATTACAAATTAAACCATGGTTTTTTTTAGTCTATCCCAGTTTTGAAATAGGCTTGTAAGTTAAAAGTTGTAACTTCCAAAAAACTGGTTGAAGACAACGTCTGCTTTGAACATGTGGCAAAGTCTGATAGGCCGGCCAGATGTTTCACCTCTTACAGCCAGTCATCGGACCAAAATGTCAAAATTTGGTAGTTACTGGAATATTTTTAATTCATGAAAGTTAATTGGACTAAAAAATCTATTTTCCTATAAACCATTTGAGTGGGTTTTCTGTAAGAAAAAACGAAAATCAAGGTGGTGTTTAGGACAGATTACCTTGAGATATACGTCGATTGCACGATAAAGGCCATCATCCAAGGGGCGTGCGTATTCCGGAACAGCAGCAGCAAGAGACTGAAATTTGCCAAGTTTGAGATTAACATCCGGTGCAACCTCTGCAAGGTATCCATCGATCAGCTTGGCCACCATTGTGATTGGTGTGAGTGATGGTGATCCCATTATTTGGCCGTCGTCAATGGAACCCGGAGACGCACCCCCAACTGCCTGATCCATGATCAAGAAATGCTCCAGAACACGCTGAACACAGTCCACATCGTATAAAGTCTCCATAGAATGCGATAAATTTGGCATCAAGAGATCTTCAAGAGTTGCCTGATCAAGCTGCATCCCAATTCTTTTCTCAAGGTTCGATATGCACGAGGGTTTAGCTCGAAGAATCTTGGCTGTTCTGAGTAGACCAAAGAGAAACTTCGTTGAAACTAGACCCTTCTGCATTGGAAGTAAATGATCGACCTCTTCAAGTAGAACCTTCTGATCATCTTCTGAGAGCGAGGTCACTGATCCCACCTGAATATGACGGTTGCTCGACTCCTTGGCACCCTGACGCCTATTTAGCCCCGGCAAGTATTTCTTCGCGTAAGAATTAAGAGATCCCGCGATTATTTCCTGTTTTATTCCTGAAGATTCCATGGCCGAAATTAACCTTTTGTAAAGAGGCAAACTTAAAGTGGATGCATCCTCGTACCACCAATCGGAACTGGAATGTTTTGGTCGAGCGCCCGTGCTTATCCCGTTCCACAGAACACTTCCTCCAGGGCTCTGCATGGGCCCACCATGCTCCACCATGGGCCACCCAAACAAAGTTGGATCAGTACGGGCCTTGGCAGCCAAAGAATCGATGCATCTTTTCGGGATGTGGAGTTCTTCAGCATAAGACAGAACATCATCACAGGTCTCTAGTGCTTTCAATGTGTCTTTCCAGTTTCGTAAAACTACTTGATTGAAAAAGGTTTCAGTTTGAGAAATAAGATTGCCTTCTCCATACTCTTCAGTCATTTCAAGATGCTCAGCAGCACATTGGAGGTAAACCACATTTGCAGCTGTGAGCTCCAGTTTGACCCCGTAGCAAAATTTAGCTACAAGTTCGAAGGTTTTTGCTCCACCAGGAACGTCGGGAAGCTTAATGGAGCAACCTTCTTCTCCTTCAGATGCATCTGCAATGAGTCTTTCCATAACTCCGCTTCTTGAAAGCAATGGAAACTACAATAAACAAAATTACTTTAGCCTTTACCGCAGAAATCAAAACATGTTTCAGCTATATATTTTTTTCACTCACATATATAAATCTAGTTGACAAGAATTAAAACCCAGTAGATAGCATTGAAAAATGAAACAATACCTTGTGAAGATGAAAGGACATTTCCTCAACTTCGACAACTACATCACTAGGGAGGCCAGTAGTGCAGAACCTACAATTAAACGAAACACAAGGTCAGGATCAAGAAAACCATTTTACTCAAGATATTATCACTTTCAGCATATTTGAACACGGTGATTTAGAAACCGAGATGACCATGAAAGAAAATGTGGACTTCTTTATCTATCACTTTCACCAACTGCTCCTAGTATGCTCAAGATAAAAATGTCTTCCTAGAACAGATTAATAACGAACGACGACAGAGAAATGAAAAGAGTCCTTTACAATGTTCTCTGTATAGAGGAAATTTCAGTGTGTGTACTCCCATATAAGTACTTGATTAAGAACTGGTTACACGAAGAGCCTTTAATCTCTAGTCTAATATGGTCTTGAGAGGCCATAAAACATATAGTCATTTCAACAAATCACCACCAACAGACATTTCAGGCCTCAATCAAAATTGTATATCGAAGCAACAACAAACTCAGCAGCTCAAATCAAGAAATGTATGCATCTAATTGTTCACATAATGAGACACTGGACAGTAACTTCAAGGTATAATCAACACCTAATTCTGTCTCAAGGAAAACATACATTTTCAGAATCATCGAGGATAATAATATCAAAGACTGACTGTACAACAAATTGCAATAAAAATGAAGAATGAGTTAAGAAACAAACCAGGCTTGGCCTTGCCTCCTGAATGCATCAGATTTGGATCCCAATTTCATACAAGCCATTTCTTCTTCAATATTCAACCCAACTCAACCGCCAATAAACCCAAATCAGAAACTCGAAAAACCCTAACACCCCCTCAAAGGTTTCAAATCCAAAATTACTTAACGCTCTCAGAAACCCACAAAAATGCACACGGATTGCCGCACACTTCAACTCAAAACAGAGAGAATTCAAGATACACACGAAACCACAGAAACTCCAATTTTTTTCTCACCAATAAGCAATTAATGCAGCAAAATGCAGCTCACACCCATACGAAACTGACCCAAAATCTCAGTTACAAAATGGCTAAAAAGAATTCGAATAAGACACCGAATTAGGTCAACCCCTCCAAAAATTAAAACCAGCGCAGTTGTTCTGACACAACCCACTTCTTTCTTTAGGCAGAAGATTCCAAAACTCAACTCTTTGTGACATATGAGACACCAAAACCCGTAAATGCCAACATGTAAGCTTTGAGTACTATTTAAGAGGAAAAAGAAACGCCTCTGCCTTGTAAAAACCAATATTATAATGTCTTGGGAAAACTCAATGTGAGTAATGAATAGCAGCTCTGAAACACAAAAAAGGAAAAATTGTGTGTACAATGCATGTGGGTCCTTTCGCTTCAAACATACTCATTACATCGAGATTCCAACTTCTTTAAAGTTGGAAACCATTTATAAATTCTATTTGCTAAAGTATTACTCCACGATGATCTAACTTAATTTCATAATCTTGAAAGAAAAAAAAACGATAAATTTGAATTTATTTGTTCTCTTTATTTATTGTCTGTCATGGTTTTTTTGAAAGTAACAGCTATCTCTCTCTGTCCAGCGAAGCCATGTGGATGCATTTCTTTCTTTAATTACTACTATTAGTCTTAGTAGTTATATTATTCAGAAATTTTCGATTTTCCCTTTCCCTTTTCGAGAAATTAGGATAGATCTTAACTATTGAAATCGGAAATACTATGTCAAAGATATTGCAAATTCATATTAGCTAACTCAGTGTATTTTTATTTATTATTTTATTAAAAAGTTAATTAATATTGTCTTTATTCCATGATTTTTTCACTCTTTCCTTATTTATTCGTCCCACAATTGTTTCCACATAAAAAAAAATGAAATTCTTTTATAAACTTCGTCCTCACAAATCACAATATTCACACATTACACAAAATATCATTATTTTTACCATCAATTCAATCATTTACTCAATTTTACTTTATTCATAAAAGTTTATAAAATTATTTATCAACACTCCACTCATTACACATTTTTCTTAGTTTGTATGCAAACATTTCTGAGACGGAGAGAGTACATATGTAGTAATTGTTTTCACTGTTTTTTTTTAATTTATTATATTCATTTTTTCGAACACAAAAGGGATTGTAGTAGTATACATGTAAGTGTTCCGATCAAGTAGTATCGAACCACGAGAGGTGGGTGACTTGAACGAATTTTAGACAATGTATTTTGACTAACTACTTTCCCTCATGCATAAGGGTTCGTAGTAGTAATTGAAGTATTCGACCAAGTAGTATCGACCTAGGAGGTGGGTTTGTGCAATGAGTCCCTAAAGTTGTATGTTGGCATAACCAATGTAACTACAGTTTCGGGTTTTGAATTTCTAAAATTACGCTAACTTACTACCAAGATGCAAGAAATTAAATCAAACACCAACCTATAAACTAACAAATAATTTAAATTACTAAAAATAAGCAAATAACCATAAAGAACAATTACCACAATTTAGTACGGAAAATTACTACTAAAGAAAGAAATTAACAATTAAAACAATAAACAACTACGAATATAATTTGAAGAAGTGCAAGGGTGGGTGAATGCTTCGGGTGTTCTCTACCTAGTGAAATCGAGTGGAACTTTTTATACCGTGTTTATGTTTCAATTTAGATTTGCTAAGAGCATCAAGATGCTAGGATGAAAATCGTTTCCCTTCGGGTACTATAGCCTTACATCTAAGATGTTCCCAAACCCAGTAATAAGACATTTTCCTAATCCTCACCAATTACCCAAATAACCATTCAAGTAATTAATGTCTCCTAATGGGGGTTCTAATACGATTAACTCTCTCTCGACGAATTAATAGTATAATAAACACATTTGTATACCAACAACTCACACCATAAATTTAAACATGTTCATGTAACTCTCGTCTACGCTAAACATGCCTCAAAAAATACGGATTAATAGAAGCTAAAACACAAAGCACCAGTAAAACCCAATAAGAGAAGCAATAATTCAAATATCAACAATAATCAAAGCATAAATAATTAGAACACTCAATATTCACATAGTTTCAAACACCCAAAGCATAAAATAGATTAGCCCATGGTTCTAAAAGAAACAACCATATCTAAAACAATTAGAGAAAACATACTCATGTAAAATACACAAAACTTGAAATTAAATTAAATTTACCCACAAACTTGTAATATGGATAGAAGTCACCTCTAGAGTGAATAAAAACTTGAAGAAATAATAGAATCAATGAGTATCCTTGCTTGAAATTGAGAGTAGAGACTAAGTTTAACCTAAATTATCTAAGAAGATGAAAGTTGAAAATTGAATAATCTGTGTGCTCTCCTCCTAGGTATATATAGCAGTATGCGTGGCTTGGCCTCATAGTAATATATACTGTATATGGTAACCTTCTTAAATTAATTGATTTAATTTTGGCAGCTTGCTTCCTCCTTGACAGCTGCCATAATTGGGCCAATTCCATCAAGCTACATGGCTTGCTTGCTTTTTAATTCATTCCTTACAACAATTATCAAATGGGCCCATTTGGTCTATTGCGAGAATTACTACTCAATTAAATGGGCCATTAATTAAATTGTTGACCCAAATAATCTTCAACTTCCATTTTTGTTCGACTTCATTCTCATTTCATTTCTTCAATTGACGTCACAAAATAATTGAGGCGTGTTTCACTCCAAATGTGCTCTTTTTCTTATAAAAATAGCAAACAACACCCTTTCTCCAAATCAAATGCAATTAGTCAATTTAGTGTAAATAATGTAAGAAATTCTATCAAATTATGCGAATTAAACACATGAATTTCGAGCAATTCTCACACTAATCAGTGGGCTAGTGCAAAATGGATCTCTAGAGTTATGTTTACAAGATCAACACATCATTCATTACAATTTTAAGCTCACGCTCATAATCTTCAAACCAAGTCGGATCTCTATGATATCGCTGCCACTTCCAATCGTGAGGAAGAGGAAAACGGGTGTACCCTTTGTCTCGCAATGACGACAATATCTCCCATTTCAATACGAGACAACCCTACACTAAGGTGTTCTCCTATCAAAAGCAAGAGACAGAAAAAAAAATCCACTAAATACCAACATCTAGAGGTGTCAAAATTGGTTGAGCCTGTTGGGCCAGCCCGCCCGCCATAAAAAAATATGGGTTAGGCTCTCATTTTCTCAGCCCATTAGGAAGCAGGCCTACAGGTAGGGGTGTAAACGAGCCGAGTAGTGCTGAGCTCGAAACTCGACTCGGTCGAGCCTAAAATTTTAAAGATTGAGCTCGACTCGATAAATTCGAGCTCGGCTCGACTTGATTACCTATATAATTTTTAAAATTAATTTTAAAACATATTTTTTCTAAAATAAACTCGAGCTCGACTCGATAAACTCGAGCTCGGCTCGACTCGACTCGATTACCTATATAATTTTCAAAATTAATTTTAAAACATATTTTTCTAACATAAACTCGAGCTCGGCTCGACTCGATTACTCGTATATAAATATAAATTATATATTAATGGCAAAATAGTAAATATTGTTCAAGCTCGATTAGGCTCGCGAGCCTTTCGAGCCGAGTATTTATGAGCTCGAACTCAAACTCGGTAGCTACTCGAGTAGCTCGAAACTCGACTCGACTCGATTAACTTCGAGTCGATTTCGATCTTTTTTTCGAGTCGAGCACGAGTAGCTCGGGAGTAGGCTCGACTCATTTACACCCCTACCTACAAGGACCGCCCCGTTTGGGCCGCGGGTTTTGACGGGTTGGGGGCGGGTCAGCCCGCCAACCCACCTTTTTTTATTTTAAATAAAAAGTTAGTAATATAATATTATTATTATAATTAGTTTAATATTATAGAAAAAAAAATGTCACGTGTTTGAGACTTATTCAACAACTCAACATTTAGCTGTTGCGCTACTCGCGCTGCTTGTTTTAGTTTCAACGTTAGATGTCAACTTTCTAATTATAGTTTCATTGTTAAATTTTAGATTAGGATAATAGATTTAATAATGGGCATGAGACTTTGAATTTTGAAAATGAAGATAATGAATTTAATAAATAATTATATATAAAAAAACGGGTTGGCCTGCCGAAACTCGCAGCCCGCCCTTTTGTGGGTTAGGTTGAGGTTTTGATAGCCCACCTAGCAAATGGGCTGGCCCGCCACCGCACCGCCAAATGTTCCTTTTGCGGTTTTGGCCCGTCCCGCCGACCCGTTTTGACAACTCTACCAACATCCTACAAGCCATAAGACCACTAAAAAAAACAAAAAAAAGGGTTCCACAAAGGGACCAAACAATCCACAATGGGACACGAGGCTCCACGAAGGGACATGAGTAAAACACAACAAAAAATAAAACTACAGAAGTAAGAACAGGAAAAAAACTTGAAAGTAAAGACGGTATCAATGAAACACTCACCCAAACGGTCACCGTGACTCTGTTAGGATAATCGAATTGATCCCAACAAAAACCCCCCAAAAATCTACATAAAACGGAAATAGATCAAACAAAGAGGTAAAAAAAACTAGAAGGACGGCGACAACGGATCTGGACTGCGTTCGGGGGCGGATTTGGGCGATGGTGGATCTAGACGGTGTCGGTGGAGAACAGAGAATCCGACGACGAGAGCACCACAAACCTAAAGCTTAAAGGATCTATATTAGGAGGGGTTGGACAAAGAGAAAAGAAGATGAAGAAAAAGGGAGAGGTGGGGCGGTAGATCTGGGTTTATGGAGGTGGGCGGTGGGTTAGGGGATATAGGATTAGTAAAAACACTATTTCTTAAAGGTGATTTGACGTCTAAAGAGTAAACACTATACTCAAGTCCCTCTAGAGTTATGTTTTGTCATAACTAATGTAGTTACGGTTTCGAGAGTAATCGAATTAAAGTTAAGGACCAATCAAAGGAAATAAATTAAACTAAACACAATGCTAATAAATAAATTAACTACTAAACTAAGAAACAAGGAAATGGCCATTAAAACAAGAAACAACTACGAACTAAATTTGAAGAAGCGCAAGGGTCGAACGAATGCTTCGGTATTCTCTACCTAGTGAAATCGAGTAGGATTGTTTATATCGTGTTTATGCTTCAATTTGAATTTACTAAGGGCAACAAGATGCTAGGATGGTAAATGTTTCCCTTCGGGTACTATAACCTTACGTTTAAGGTGTTTCTAAATCCGGTAATAAGACTCCTTCCTAATCTTCACAAATTACTCAAATAACCATTCAAGTAATTAACATTTTCTAATGGGGGTTCTAATACGATTAACCCTCTCTCAAAAAATTAAAAGTATAATAAACGCATTTGTATATCAACAACTCACACCATAAATTTAAACATGTTCATGTAACTCACGTCTACACTAAATATGCCTAAAAATACGGATTAATAGAAGCTAATACACGAAGTATCAATAAAACTCAATAAGAGAAACAATAATCCAAATATCAACAATAATCAAAGCATAAACAATTCCAACACTCAATATTCACATGATTTCAAACACTCAAAGCATAAAAAACTTAGCTCATGGTGTTTATTTGAGGAAACACCAATGACTAAAACAACAAAAGAAATAGAAATAGACATGAAAATACCAATATTATAGCAAAAGAGAGTTTGGGTGGAAGTCTTTTTGATGATTCTTCAATAATTCAAGCTATTACAAGTGAATATGGCTATAATCTTCAAAAACCTAATCTAAATACTCAACTTTAAAACTAATCTATGGAAATGAACTTGCGAAAATTAGTAAAAACTATCTAATGAGTGAAACTAGAGTTTGAGTGTGTTAAAATGAGGTCAAGCCTAACAATAATTCGATTTGTGGAGTTATTTATAGTTTAGAAGAATGTTTGAGGCGAAATTTGCACTTAAGCCCTTGAAATCCTTTAAAATTTTTGAATTTTTGCGCAGAAACAAGGCCTCCAGGTTGGTTTGACTCAGTCAACCGAGTGAGTTGACTCGGCTGCTCGGGTGAGTTGGCATGCCAGAAACTGTTATGAAGCAAGGTTGACCCAGTCAACCGAGTGAGTTGGCTCGGCTGCCCGAGTGGATACTGCTGCAACATTGCATTTTCTCGTTTCGGTCATATCTTGAACCCCGACCTTCGATTGACTTGATTTTTTTTTTCATTCCACTTATTTTTTCGAAACACATCCAATGGTGCAGTTATCTTCTAAACTTCATGAATTCTCAGACATGTATTTTGCTTCCAAATGCGTTCAATTTACCTATAAAATTAGCAAAAATACACTTTTCTCCAAATAAAGTGCAATTGGTCAATTTAGTGTGAATAATACAATAAAATCATCAAAATTTTACAAATTAAATACATAAATTTTAAGCAATTTTCACACTAATTCATTGACCTGTAAATTTAACCTTTTTTTTTTTTTTTTAATTTGCACTTAAAACCTTCTCAACAAGCTAGATTATATCATTGGCCAAAAAATGAGTTGCACAAACTTCTCTAATTAAAATGAAAACAAAAAACAAGTAAACAAGTACTCCATATTTGTTCATCTTCATTAATGTTTTTGTCACTTTGTAAATATCGATGGTGTCGTGTAAAGGAAGTTGTTGTAATTAAACTCAACCTTTTTATGGTGTAACTTAATGATGGTGCTGCTATAGTTAATTTAGTAACAAAACTTGTTTGTGATGATTTTATTCAAGACCTAAGTTTTGCCGCTTTTAACATAAGTCAATGACATATTATTGCTGCCTTAAAAAAATGGACACATTGTTACTGATATGTACCATCAATATCCAAATTAATCCGAAGTGCAAGTTGGTGAGAACTTTATGGCAATATTATAATTGTGTGCAAGATTAATAATATGCATTATGGTACCTGTCCTTGTAACAAAAAAGGCCATTTAATTTAGATAACCAATTGTTATTATTATTGTCAATCAAAACTATATATTTATCTTGAAACTTATTTTACTTAAAGATTTATATATATAATTTATAAAGTTTCAATTTAATTATATTAATTAAAATATTTAGATAAAGGTCGCCTTATTTATAAAAAAAAAAACGCATAAGACTCTCTCCCACTTCGAGACAGCACACATGAATTTTATGGGGGTGCAATTATCACCTCTAGTTTGTATATATCCCTAGACATTATTTTGTTCATATTCTTAATAATACTAGTACGTATTACAGATCCAAACCGTCCATCACATTCTTTTGTTTTGACATAAATATCTCCTTTTATTAGGAAAAGGATTACATGGCTTTCAAAAAACAGTCGTATTATGTTTTCGACTAAAGAACTAACTAATTCGAGAAATCAATTTCACCTCCCACCACCAAGTAACAAGTGAGGGCCAGAATTGGGTCAATTTAATATCTCGTTTCTCTTGAGTCAATTAAGTTTATGGTGTATGTAATTAATTATTTCATTATGGATAATATAATAATCGTGTCGACTGTGGACGTACGTACATGCAACGTAATGCACCAACTTATATACTAGTATTATATATCCAGTGGTGTGACAAGCCAACAAATATTGTATCAATTATTCTTTAAAAGAAAAGAAAAAATCAATTATTAACCTAATCTCTGAAGTTCCTTGTCTTGTCCGGAATGGCAGTTGGCATATTATTATTATGATGGACGGAGATCACAATTTAACAGCAATTTAAATTAGTAATTATATGTGTATCATAGATATAACAACTAATCATAAACTCTTCATTTGTAGGATTTAATTAACATTAATATAGGCGACTAGCTAGTATTTTTTGTCCCTTTTACAAATAGATTTTTAGTTAGTGGGGATTATTTTATTGGGGTGGTCTTGTGTGAGACCGTCTCACGGATCTCATTGTGTGAGACGGATCCTTATTTTGGCCCCAAACCAAAAAACTGGCAATTGCGTTTCATTGTCACACTCCGTGTCCAGTATTCACACGCCGAAGCCCATACTTGTTGTCAAGCCCACAAACACACATACAGGCCCACATTAATAAAAAATGTTAATCTTATTTATTTTAATAAATTAAAAGATATATAAATTCAAATAAAATAAAATATAAAATGTAGAAGTAGTTATCTTCTTGGAGCTGGTCTTATATGAGACAAGTCTTTTTTTATCCGATATAAAAAGTGAGAATATTTAAGTAAAAGTGTATCACTTTTATTAATACTCGTGTACACTACTTTATAGTCTCATTCATTAACTCAAAACTAAAAAGTGATCAAGTTTATTCAAAAAGTGATAATATTTATGTAAAAAAATTATAGTCACTTTTTGTAAAATTATTATCACTTTTAACTAAATTTTTATCACTTTTTAAATACAAATAATTATATCAAGTAAAAAGAGACAACAATTAACTCTGAAAACTAACACAAAATTAGTAATCATGTCCAATAAAATATAATCTCATTCATTAACTCAGATGTGAAAAGTGATAATATTTATGTAAAAAATGATAGTCATTTTTAATAAAAAATTTCACTTTTTGAATAATAATATTTTTCTAAATAAAAAGTGACAATATACTCAAAAAATTGATGCAACTAACAAAAATAATTATATAATTATATCTACTAGACTACTAACATATAATCTCATTCACCCGTAAACTAAAATTTATGGAATTTGTTGAACAAAAAACACATACTCATCAAATTTATGAAATTATATCAAGTAAAAGATACAACAATTAACTCTAAAAACAAACACAAAATTAGTAATCATGCCCAATAAAATATAATCTTATTCATTAACTCAGATGTGAAAAGTGATAATATTTATGCAAAAAGTGATAGTCACATTTAATAAAAACGTTATCACTTTTCAACCAAACTTTATCACTTTTGAATAATGGTATTTTTCTAAATAAAAAGTGACAATAAACTCAAAAATTGATGCAATTAATAAAAATAATTATATGTACTAATACATAATCACATTCACCCATAAACTAAAATTATGTATCTCCTAATAAATAATCTCATTCAAAACTAAAATAATTGTTAAAGATACTCATGTCCACTAACACATAGTCTCATTCATTAACTCATAACTAAAAAATGACAATGTTTTTTAAAAAAGTGATACATAAATTTTAAAGTAAAAAATGATATTCACTTTTAATAAAATTATTATTATTTTAACTAAATTTTTATCATTTTTTGAATGAATAATTTTATCAAGAAGAACTCTAAGAACTAACACAAAGTTAGTAATCATACGTACCCAACACCATATATCTATTAACTCATATTTGAAAAGTGACAATAATAATGCAAAATGTGATAATGTTTAAATAAAAAGTGATATCATTTTGATAAAAATATTATCACTTTTTAATTTAATTTTATCACTTTTTTAATAATTATATTTTAAAAAAATGACTATAAACTTAAAAAATTGATGCAATTTATAAAGATAATCACGTGTACTAACAATAATCTCATTAATTCAAAAACTAAAATTTTATGAAATTTCAAATTTATAGATTCATAAATATAATTTTTTTTTCTTCAGAAAATGGAAAAATTGAGAGATCAGAAAAATCGGATAAAACTGAATTTCTATATAAAAATGAAGAAACTAGATTGAAGGAACATGGAAATAATCACGAAGAAAATCGGAAAATAAGAATGGTTGAAAATTATATATTGGGCTTTAATACAAGGTGGTTGGGCCGAATTTGTTAATTAAAATAACAGAAAATACTAATGCGGCCATTAGAACATGTTTTAAAAAATATGGATCAAAAGAGATCCGTCTCACGGATCTTATTCCGTGAGATAGTCTCACACAAGTTTTTGCCATTTTATTTATCTCAATAGCAAAACAATATATACACACAATTAATATTTTAGAATGATGACAAATACATGTATGCACCGCATAAGTACATTTTTTAACGATATAAGTTGTTTTAGTTGGATAGTATTTGTAGTTTCACAAAGTGTTACATTTAGACAATATTATATTCGTTTCGAATTAAACGTCTTTTTAGTCTCAAAATTTTGTTAGTATATTCTGTCTTTTTTAATTAATTTTCCTCATTTATTTCCAATGCATGTATTTCCACCTAAGAGATCATCGATCATTAGTAGTAATATTTTTTAATCAATAATTTTTTTATTATTTATCATATTTTTAGTATGGAGAAGAGAATTATGAGAGAATATGAAAGATTGGGGAGAGCAAAATTAAAAGGGAATATAATTATCTAAATCTTGATAATTTTTATTCACTGGACATTTACTGAATTATGTATGTGATCCACGATCGTGCAAGAGTTAAAATTAATTAATTAATGGGTTGGGGTATATACCCTCCAGCTTTGTTTAATACACTCCCCTTCATTTTTATTAATTCAATATTTTTATAAAATACCAATTTTATCCTTTACTAAATCAGGTTATATACATACACCCCCTCCAATTTAAACAAACCCTAACCCTAGAATTAGAGAGTCGTCACCGCCGTCGCCGCCACCACCTCCGACAAAGAAATAAATTTAGAAATTAAAAAATAAAACTTAAAAATTAAAAAAAAAAACTTATTTTCGACAAACCAGTGTCGACCAAAAACATTCTCGTCGACACTGATTTGCCGATCAAACATCTCCCCGTCGACACTGTTCGTTGAAAGAACTTAAAAAATAAAAAATTAAATTTCGACAATAAATGATTGACCATAAACACTCTCATCGACCCTTTATTGTCGATGAAAGTATTTATGGTCGATTTTTTGCTTAAAAAAAAAAAACCTGAACTAGAAGCGGCGGTTGAAAGTGGGAGGGAGTCGGCGGGAGCGCGACTGGCTTGGGGGAAGATCTGGCGGCGTCGCTCGACAAAGGAGGCGGCGCCGCCTGTTGCTGTTGCAGAGAAGGAAAAAAAGGGGGGCGGCGGCGGCGTCGCTGTGGGTGGAGGAGCAGCGACGCCTTGACAGGGAGGGGGAGAGTCGGCGACGGGGGAGGATGCAGAAAAAAATGGAGGCAAAAGGCGAGGCGGTGGTAGGCAGGTGGTTGGGGGCGGCTAGCGGCGGTGGGAGGGAGGGAGGCGGCGACAAGATGATTGTTGAGGGAAGAAGAAAAAGTAAATGAAGAAGAAGGGGGAAGAATGAAGGAGAAGGATTAGGGTTTTAAAGGGAAGTGTATGTATCTATAGCATTTATTAAAGGGTAAATCTGGTATTTTATATATATTTTATACTGGAAGTGTATCTAATAAAGCTGGAGGGGTATATACCCCAACCCTTAATTAATTCATCAATCAATATGTATTGTATGGGCCTTTGTCAATTCAACGTTCCACGTCTTCAGTTTGGCCACGCTGAATGCCCCCATTATTACGCCATCCCAATTTATTTTTTAAAGTTTTGAGTCATAAGATTATTCTGTCCTCCTTATTGAGTTCATCCTCCACCCCAAAAATACAAAAAAAAATATATTTTTTAATTCCTTTCCCCCTTCCAAAATATTGTTCGAAAAATAAGTCGAAACCATTGAAGGAACTTAATATAAACATGGAAGGATTCACTTTGGGATTCAATGGTTAAAAAACGGTGTTTTTGATACACATATACAAGTGTTCTTTATATTTTTTTAATTCTCGAAACTGATTCACCGATAATTTTCATAATTCTCGACAAAAGTTTACGAGTTTTGTCGAAAAAAATCTCATGTAAATTGAATTTTTGAAGATTTCAAAAATTATGGCAAAGTTTTTCCCTCTTCTTCAGCGAACTAGTGTTAAGTTTAACATTGTTCCAAAACTTCGTGATTTTCATGCAATGTTCGTACAAAAACTCATTTTATTAATAAAATTCATGTAAAATCATGTCTATTGAATGGGGGCCGTAGTGATAGGCGACATCAGTCGGCCGTGGTCGTGGTCAGCGGTGGCTTTGACGAGGGTTTTAAATTTGATAAAGTTTAAATGGAGGAAGGGAAAGGGAGTGTGTGAGTGGTTAAAGGCTTAAATCGGGTGAGAGAGTATGTAAATGGGGCAAGATAATTGTGGTATTTTATGGAGAGTTAACTCAAAATTGGGGTGTGAACTCCCCCCGCCCCGGGATGAAGACATAAAAGTGGGCATTTAGCCGTGGCCCTTCACTTTTCATTCGGCCTAAAATAAAATTTAAGGTTGAACCCAACGGCCTTCTGTGACAGAAATTAAAGAATTTCCTACCAGTTGTCCAACCCAATATTAAAGTTCAATAATTATAATTATTTTTGCTATAAGTGTTTAAAATAATTCAGCGATATGTTAGAAATTATGTACATTGGAAACAATGAATTGTGAAATTATAATTTTATTGATTAATTGTAAAGAAGTACAAGGGAGTATATATAGATACAAGAAGATATCTAATCTATATCTTAACAACTAAATAAGATTTAAATCTAATCAAGAAAAGTAAATATTTACAATATAATATATCTTAATATATTATATATCCAATACGCCCCCTCAAGATGGAGCACCGTAGGAGAGTCCAATCTTGACCATAAGCATTTGAAGACGAGAACGAGCAAGTGGTTTTGTGAGAGCATCGGCTAGTTGGTCTTCGGAAGACACGTGTGAAACACGTAGTTGAGAAGTCTTGATCAAGTCCCGAACAAAGTGGTAGTCAATAGCAATATATTTCATCCGGGAATGAAACATAGGGTTAGAACAAAGATACGTGGCTCCAATATTATCACAATAGATGGCAGGGAGAGTGTCGATGGGAAAACACAATTCTTGAAAAAGAGATTTCAACCATTGTACCTCAGATGTACCTCAGAAGCTGCAGATGCAATGGCTCTATATTCTGCTTCTGTTGAGGAACGAGCTATCGACTTTTGTTTCTTGGAGGACCAGGAGATGAGATTTGGTCCAAGAAAGACAATATAGGCACTTGTAGATGTACGATCATCAGAGTTTCCAACCCAATCAGCATCAGTGAAGCAATGTAGTGAGGTAGAGGAGTTAGGGCGGAGGGTGATTCCAACATCTCTTGTCCCATTCAGGTATCGAAGAAGACGCTTGACAGTACTCCAATGAGTTATGGTAGGAGCATGCACGAATTGGGATAATTTATGTACAACAAAGGCTATATCGGGTTTAGTAAGTTGGACATATTGGAGACTTCCAAGAACTTGACGATATTGGGTGATATCAGTGGGGGATGACCCATCAGATAAAGATAAACGAGTAGAGGTGGAGAGAGGTGTTTGAACAGGTTTAGAAGTGATCATGTTGAAACGAGTAAGAAGGTCAACGATATACTTACGTTGGGAGAGAAAGCATGATGTTTTAGTACGAAGTACTTCCACACCTAAGAAGTAGGAAAGGGACCCTAAATCTTTGACATAAAATTTTGTGCTTAGGTCTGAGGCCCCTTTAGTGAGGAAATGAGTGTTATTTCCTGTAAGGATAAGATCATCAACGTATACAAGAAAATATGCAATAATACCAGATTTGTTGTACACAAAGAGAGATTCATCAGATTTGGTGTGAATGAAACCAATGCTTTCGAGGAAGTTTCGAAGAGCAAAATACCAAGTACGAGGAGCTTGTTTTAGGCCGTAGATGGATTTGTGTAACTTACAAACGTATGTGGGGAAGGTTTTGTCAATAAAACCAGGAGGCTGAGCCATGAAAACGGTGTCAGATAAGGAACCATGAAGGAAAGCATTGTTCACATCAAACTGTCGAAGTGGCCAATTTTTAGTGACTGCAACGCTTAGGACTGCTCGAACGGTTACTGATTTGACCATAGGACTGAACGTTTCTGAAAAATCAACTCCCGGGCGTTGATGAAAGCCCTTGGCCACAAGTCGAGCTTTGAATTTGTCCAAGGAACCATCCGGTTTTCTCTTGATGCGGAAGACCTACTTCGAACCAACAACATTAACCGAATCATCAGGTGGTACTAAATCCCAAGTACCGTTTCTGAGAAGGGCATTAAATTCAGATGACATGGCCTCCCTCCATCGTTCATCTTTTAATGCCTGAGAGACGCAACTAGGTTCAGTGTCAGAAGATAAATTAATGGTAAGACCATACCTCGGGTTTGGTTTGAAGATCCTGTTTTGAGCTCGAGTGACCATTCGAGTACCATGTGGAGCCGGTGGGGATGGCGATAAGGAAGCATCTGGCGACTCGAGCGGAAAAGGGGTGGGAGGTGTGTTTAGGGATGCGAGGGGTGCAACATGGCTGGATGGTGGGCTGGGGGTGTATTCGGCAAACCAAGGGGTGCAGATAGAGAAATTGATGGTGGAGATGAGTTTACGTCGATATTGGGAATTTGTAGGGAGGGGGGTGTATTTAGCAAAGCCAGGGGTGCAGATAGCGGAATTGGTGGTGGGGATGAGGTTGCGTCGATAGTGGGTATATTTGGGGAGGGGGTGTATTTGTAAAGATTGGGGGTGGAGCAGGAGAAGTAGGTAGGGAAGGGGGTGCATTAAGCAAAATGGGCGGTGGAAAGAGCACACCAGTAGGGTTTTCTGGTGGGCAGGAGGGTGTATTTACTAAAATTGGGGGTGTATCTACTAATTCAGGGGGTGTATTCGAAGGGGCTGTGGGAGTGGCTAAAGGAAATATATTTTCAGCGAACTGAACATGACGAGATGTATATATTCTTTTGGTGTTTAAGTCAAGGCATAGGTAGGCACTTTGGGTAAGAGAGTATCCAATGAAGATACAAGGGGTGTATCGAGGTTCTAATTTGTGGGAGGTGTAGGGGCGAAGCCAAGGATAGGATAAGCAACCAAAGACTCGAAGTTTAGACAGGCTAGGAGTTTGTTTTAGGAGACATTGATAAGAGGATTGCATGTTTAGGTTAGGTTTAGGGAGGCGGTTTATAACATAGGTTGCAGCACAGATGGCGTGAGGCCAATAAGTGAGAGACATCGACGCGTGATGTAGTAGGGCTAGGGCTGTATCAACAATATGTCTGTGACGACGTTCGAACATGCCATTATGTTTAGGAGTGTGGGGTGGAGTAGTTAGGTGGGAGATTCCATGGGTTTGAAGGAGGGAGCGTAGGGCAATGAATTCACCCCCGTTGTCAGTATAGAGGGTTTTGATTTTGGTGTTGTAGAAGTTTTCCACAATATTTTTAAAGGATGTAAAGGTGGGGAGGACATCAGATTTGCGTTTCAGGGGGTAAATCCATATATATTTGTTAAAGTGATCAACAAAAATAACATAATATTTGAGGCCTTCATCGGATTGGACAGGGGATGACCAAACATCAGAATAAATGACCTCAAGGGGGTGTTAGAGATAAGGCTAGAATCATAAAATGGCAGTTTATGACTTTTTATACAATTGCACGAATTACAGTGCAAAGGGTATGAGTTCGTAGTTGGTAAACTAAACTTGGATAAGGTGTGAGACAGGATTTTAGAGGATGGATGACCTAGACGGGCATGCCATATAGTTGTAGGTTGTTTTTCGGAGATATAGGTTGTAGGTGAGGTAGACGCTCGAGTCGGCCATACATAGAGATTATTCACGCGACTCCCCATGAGGAGAATGCTCCCCGTTTTACCATCCCGCACCTAAAAATAAGTAGAGCCAAAAATAATGATAACATCATTATCTCGACACAAGGTTGAAACAAAGATAAGGTTTTTGGCCATTTGTGGGACAACAAGGACGTTTGAGAATTTCAACATATTAACATGAGGAAACGACAAGGAGCTAATATGCGAAATTTGCAAACCGTTACCATCACCGATGATGACATCATCCGAGCCAGAATATGGAGAGGAAACAGATAAATTATGGGGGTGAGTTGTGATATGATGGGAGGCCCCAGAGTCCAAGATCCAGGGGATGGAGGGAAATAGTTGAGTGGGCGGAGGTGGTGTATATACCAGCGAGGTGGGTGTGAATACTATGTGGGGTGTATGTAGTAGTGGAGTGAGTGCGTAGATGTGGGGGAATGTATTTACCAGGACGGTCGGTTTGGTTCCTGGTGGGGTGTATTTAATAAAGTGGGGGGTGTGATTATTTATGGAATAAGATCGTGAGTTTAGGATCTCAGCTGGAATTAAACGCTGGAGTTCCGGGCATGTCCTTCCGGTGTGACCACGAACGCGACACCACTGACAAGTGGGTGGCGTTCGTGTTGAGAGGGTGGCGGTGTCGGCAAACATGGTAGATGACGTTCTTGACGCCATGGACGCGGATGGCTGATGGTGGGCTACGAGCGGTTGGGTTGCTCGGGACGAGGCCGCAAGGGGTAGGGGTGCGTGGGCCAAGGCTGTTATGGCCGTATGGTGGAGCAACGGAGGGGCAGCCATGGATGGGGACGCGTGCGTGACTTGAACGAATTTTTTAGGTCAATAAGTTTTTGACGAACTACTTCCCCTCAAGCATAAGGGTTCGTAGTAGTAATGGAAGTATTCGACCAAGTAGTATCGAACCACGGGAGGTGGGCTAGTGCAATGGATCCCTAGAGTTGTATGTCGTCATACTAATGTAACTACGGTTTCGTGAGAAATTTGAACTAAAATTAAGAGATGATCGAAAGATAATAAATAAAGCTAAACGCAATTCTAGTAAGTAAATTAACTACTAATCACGAAAACAAGGAATGACAATTCAAAACAAATAACAACTACGAATGAAATTCGAAGAAGTGCAAGAGTGGGAATGCTTCGGGTGTTCTCTACCTAGTGAAATCGAGCGGGATTGCTTATACCATTTTTATGCTTCAATTTGGATTTGCTAAGAGCATCAAGATGCTAGGATGAAAATCGTTTCCCTTCGGGTACTATAGCCTTACGTCTAAGGTGTTCCCAAACCCGGTAATAAGACATCTTCCTAATCCTCACCAACTACCCAAATAACCATTTAAGTAATTAATGTCTCCTAATGGGAGTTCTAATACGATTAACTCTCTCTCGACGAATTAAAAGTATAATAAACGCATTTGTATACCAACAACTCACACCATAAATTTAAACATGTTCATGTAACTCTCGTCTACGCTAAACATGTCTCAAAATATGGATTAATAGAAGTTAATACGCAAAGCACCAATAAAACCCAATAAGAGAAGCAACAATCCAAATATCAACAATAATCAAAGCATAAACAATTTTAACACTAAATATTCACATGGTTTCAAATACCCAAAGCATAAAAAGCTTAGCCCATGGTGTTTGATGAAACACCCATGGCTAAAATAACAAGAGAACTAGAAATAGACATAAAAATATCAATAATATAACAAAATAGAGTTTGGGTGGAAGTCACCTTGATGATTCTTCAACAATCTAGAATATTACAAGTGAATGTAGCCAAAATCTTCAAGAACCCAACCTAAATACTAAATTTGAAGCTAATCTATGGAATTAAACTTGCAAAATATGTTAAAAATCTACCTAAGAGTGAAACTAGGGCTTGAGTGTGTGAAAGTGAGGCCAAGCCTCCTAAACAATGTGATTGGGGAGCTATTTATAGCTTGGAAGAGTGTTGGAGACGAAATTTGCACTTAGACCCTTGAAATCCTTTAAAATTCTCGAATTTCCGCGCATAAATGGGCTCAAACGGTCGACCGAGTGAGATGGAAGTCCAGAAACTGACCTGGAAGCAGATTTCACTCGGTCAACCGAGTGGGTTGACTCGGCTGCCCGAGTGGAATCTGTTACAGTTTCACACTTTCTTGTTTCGATCATATCTTTAGCTCCCGACCTCCGATTGACTTGATTCTTTTTTTCATTCCACTCATTTTTTCGAGACGCATCCAATGGTGCAATTATCTTCTTGTTTCCATAAATTCTCAGATACGTATTTTGCTTCCAAATAAGTTCAATTTACCTAAAAAATAGCAAAACACATACCTTTCTCATTTCAAGTGCAATTAGTCAATTTAGTGTGAATAATGCAACAAAACCCTCAAAATTATGTAAAATAAACACATGAATTTCAAGCAATTTTCACACTAATCAACCCCCCCAAACTTAAAGTGTTGCTCGTCCCCGAGCAACGAAAGAAATATAGAACAAGTGGGAGGATTGCGAAGAAATTCAATCGAGATTGAATGAGTGATTGTCAACTTTTCTCAATATAGTCAAGCCAAGAGGTAAAAATATCAACAAACAAATTCACAAGTTATGCTCAAATTCATGCAAGATTAAGTGCTCAATTCACAATTTCCTCACAAGTAAGTGTATCTCTCATCACTCAAAGTGTATATCAAGGAAATGTATGCTCTCAAAATCAAATCACACAAATGCACCACCATATGCTTGCCAAATGTCTAAGTTCTCCACCACATGAAAGTGTTCAATCAATGAATCAATAAGGACTTCACATTTGGTTGTAATGTAGGCTCTTTGGTTAAGGTAGGGAAGATTTGGATAAAGTGACTCATAAACTAATGGAGCAAGAAGGAAAGTTGCAATTGATCAAGTTGCAACTCAAAGTTATCTATCTCACATAATTTACTTCTTTTCTTTTTAAGCACATTCTTCACCACCAACCAACCAACACTTTTGAATTGAAGCTCTACCAAATTTTTGTGCACAAGAGAGTTTTCTTTTTCGATTTTTCTTTTCTCATCAACTCAATCTTTTTTTTTTTTTTTGCACAACTCACAATTCATCTTTTTTCTCCTTTTTTTTTTCTTTTCACTTTTCAACCAAACAAATCCACCGAATTCACATTTCACCTCAATTCAACCACATTTGTCAATATTCAAGCTCCACTAGTTCATAGGAAAATTTAGGCTCACAAAAGATAGACAAATAGGCTAAATTTGTAGGTTGCCAAATAATATAGGTCAATAGGCTCAAAGTGGCTAACTACGGAAACATTTCATTTGGTATGGAAAATTTGGTCAAGTGATTATTCAAAACAAAGATGGCCTTATATCACTTCCAAAGATTTCACACAAATAGTAGCCTCAAAAAAGACAATTGGCAAGTTCTAGAGCACACAAGCATGAATGATACTCACATGAAGGAAAATAGACAATAACATATGAAAGTCTAAGGCTCTAAAGCTCACGGGCTTGTCTAATCATGAATCAAAAGCACCAATCCAAGCACAATTTTTTACAAAATCAAGTGAACAAGCAAGCATCAATCAATACCAAGAAGCTCAACCAAATCTCAAAAACTAACAATCACCATCAATTACGCCTCAAATACCAACAATCCACAAGATAATCAATCACCAAAACTAGCAAAATATTAGGACGAACGATGCAATAAAAATGAAGGTAAACACACGAAATACCCCCCCAAACTTAAATGAAACTATCTAGTTGAATGCAAAGTTTGGGAATGAGTGTGAAACCTTAGAATTTTACCATCAACAAAGCTCACCAAAGAAGCAAGCTATCGTCACCAATTGTCCCTTGGACCTTCAGCACCAAAGCACCACTTCCCTTGAGCTCCACCATGCATATCTCTCATCATTGCACACCAACAACTAGTTTGATTTGAAGTAAACACCACTATTCTATCTAATCTATTGAAGAAATTAAACTAAAAATGAAGAACACCTACAACTATGTGAATGTGTGTGTGGAAAATGCTTGTCAAAAGAGTTCTCCTCTTGGATTTTAAGAAAGGGAGTTTATATAGTGTTTGGGAAGGGTTTGAATGGCATAATTGCAAGTTGATCCCTCAAAAATGGAGAAAATACAAGTTTGGTACCGAAAATGGGGTGACTCGGCCGAGTGGGACACTTAAGAAGCGTGTAGCAACTCTTTCCAGCCGAGACTCGGCCGAGTGAGGGTCACTCGGCCGAGTGGTCTTCAATTCCAGGAGCTACGACATTCAACCTTACTCGGCCGAGTGGGCTCACTCGGCCGAGTGCGCAGTAAAATGCAAAATTGCAGATTCGGCCGAGTAACCTTACTCGGTCGAGTGATGTCCGATTCCAGGAGCTACGCATTCAACCTTACTCGGCCGAGTGGGCTCACTCGGCCGAGTGCGCAGTAAAATGCAAAATTGCAGATTCGGCCGAGTAACCTCACTCGGTCGAGTGCCTCTTCACCTTCTCGTTCCATGCATAACTTTCGCCTCAGATGTCGGATTGACTCGATTCCTTTGGCTAATCCACTCCGTTTTTCGAGACGAATCCAACCGTGCACTCCTCTTTCCGGTCCGATCACTTGTGGTATGTGTTTTGCTCCGATTTCCATCGTATTTCCTACACAATCGACAAAACACAACCTTTCTCTCATTTCGGCTTAAACAATCACATTCACTGTATAATTCAATGAAATCAACATCAAATGAGCTTCAAATATGCATCTAAATCGTGTAAATTCTACCCGAATCAACTCCCCCAAACTTAAAGTGTTGCTCGTCCTCGAGCAACGAAAGAATTACAACATGAGGGTGAAATTTACAACTAGATGATCAATGAAAGATCCCACGTATCAAATGACATGAAATGAATTATTCTTCCTCAAGATACATTCTTAAAATGATCACAAGTTCAATATTGAAGATCCAACTCATTACTCACACATGCTCTACACACAACAACAAGTGATGGTGATGACAATATCAAGATGTTCAAGTTTATCTCACAAGAAATAGTATTTCACTCAAACACTCAAACAAATTAAGGACAATAAGCACTCATCAATCAAATCATGCATTGCAATTGCCATAAGCTTGCCCAAGCTCTACCATCTTTCCACCACAAACATGTTCAACAATGAGATCAATAGGGCTTAACCAAGGACGTAACATTGGCTCTTTGGAAACGGTGGGAAGAATTTGGGAAATGTGACTCGACTAGTGGAGGACAACGAACCATTTTTTTTTCTTTTCATTTTTCCCATTTCATTCAAAACAAACCATCCATCATCCTCACTTTTCTTTTCATTCTCAAGAATTTTCTTCCTTTGTTTCTTTCAAGAGTCTACTTTTTGCTCTCAAGCACATGTTTTTGGGAGATCCCCTCTTCTCTCTTTTTATTTTATTTTTCACTCTCTTTTCTAGGGGCTCCCATTTTTTATCCCTTTCTTTTGTTTCTCATCTTTTCTTTCTCTTTTTTCTTTGCTCAAACACCCCACACACATTTCAATCAAAATTCATGTTTTTCCACTTTTCACTTGTCCTCCACTAGTAAAGGGTAAAGGCTTAATAAGTTCAAGAGGTTAAACATTGTAGGTTGCCAAAAGATCAAGTTTTAAGGCTCAAATTGGCTAACTACGGAAACTTCTTTTTGGTATGGGAATATTTGGCTAAGTGACTATTAATAACAAAAGATGGCCTAAATCATATCCCATTATTTCACACACTTGTGGTTTCAAGCAAGAACTTGGGCAAGTTCTAGAAAAACAAGCAATGAATTGATTCACTCACAAATGAAATAAACCGGATTAATGCTCGGTTCAAAGCTCAACTCTCACTGGTTCATTAAAGACTCAAACATTCATCAATCACCACCACACATAACTCATTGTGCATGCAAAACATCCATAGGCAACAAGATGACAACAACACAAACAAAATGATTCATTACAATCATGTACACATTCAAGGAATCAAATTCACAACAAATCACTATAAAATGTGTCTCAATGATCATTAAAGCTCAAATTACACACATACACAAGAGTACACATTGGTGTCAATAGAAAATGTAAAAACGAACATACCCCCCCAAACTTTTTCATTGCAAAGCAATTAAAAGTTTGGAAAAATAGTGTTGCATTGATATTGACACCAAGTGCTAACCATACAAATCTACACACATGGGCCACTATCCCAACAATTAACACTAAGAGTAGCTAAGCAATCAATATTATGAACAAGAATATAAATTCCACTACCCCCCCAAACTTAGTAATTGTTATGCAATCCTAAGTTTGGAGTGGGCGTACCTCTCACGATTGCTATAGCTACACCTTCTTCGAAGCTCAAAGTTCCACTTTCGATCTCCAATCGTCCATTCGATCCAAGCTTCTCCAACTAACATCAAAACTCACAAACACATCAAACTAAACTAACAAAGCAAATAAAATGAGCAAGAAAAGAAATAAAGCAAGTAAAAATGGGTTGCCTCCCATTTAGCGCTAGGTTTAACGTCCTATGCCGGACGGAACTTAACAAGTTCATACTTCTCTTTCTTTGAATGGAGGATGATAGTACTTGACATTGTGCTCATCGGTTATGAACACTTCTTCCTCCTCACTTTCCAACGCAATGCCTCCTCCATAGACCAATTTCTTCATGACCAACATTTTCCTTTCCTTGATCTTCATCTTTCCAAGGACTTCCATCACTCCCAAGGTGCCCCATACCACCTTATCTCCAATTTCAAAACCCTTTTCGATCTTCCTCTCCTTTAAACTCTTCTTTTTCCTTTCTTCATCTTCACTATCCTCAAGGAACTTATCAAAACTCTTCTCCTTATAAAACTCCCCCAAACTTGAGTTTTGCTCAAGTTTGGGAGTTTGCCTCAATTTGTTATCATCTCCCGGATCTTTAAATGAGACTTTTGGTAATGGCTCTTTCACATAAATGTCACATTCTTGGATGGATGGGGATTCCTTCTTTCTTGGGGAACTCTCAATTGAGCCATACTTGGAGAAAATCACTTTCTCTCCATTCACCTCCAATGTTACCTCCCCTTTTCTCAAATCGATGTTTGCTCCCCCCGTGGCAAGAAATGGCCTCCCAAGAATCAATGAGATATTTGCATCTTCTTTCATATCTAACACCACGAAGTCGGCCGGAATGATGAACTTGTCAATCTTCACCAATACATCTTCAATGATCCCTTTAGGATGGGTGATGGAACGATCCGCTAATTGGAGAGTAATTGATGTGGGCACTACTTCTCCAAGTCCCAAACGCTTGAAGATTGAAAGTGGCATCAAATTGATGCTAGCTCCCAAATCACAAATAGCTTTCATCATGGGACCATCACTAATCTCACATGGGAGAGTGAAACTACCCGGATCCTTGAGCTTTTCGGGAGGAGTTCGTTGAAGGATAACACTACACTCTTCGGTCAACTTGATCTTCTAATCATCCACTAGTTTCTTTTTGTTTGCTATTGCATCCTTTAGAAACTTCATGTAATGAGGTATTTTCTCTAAAGCATCCGAAAGTGGAAGATCAATGTGGATTTTCTTGAAGATATCCAAAAACTTCCCAAACTTCTCATCCATTTTCTTCATGTATCTTCCCGGGTATGGAAGTGGCTCATATGTAATGGGCACCCCCCATCTATCACAAGGTACCTCAAGCTTCTTCTTTTTCAAATCTTTGGCAATTCTCCACTTTGGAATTCTTGGAGCAACCTTTCCACTTCCAACTTTGTCTAACCTCTTCTTTTCCGCTTCCTCCATTTCTTTTGCCTTTAACACTTCACCTTCTTCCAATTCAATTGAATAAACTCCATATTGTTCACCACTTGAAATTGTAATAGCATTACAATGCTCACGTGGGTTTACCTCGGTGTTTGAGGGCAATTTACCCTTTGTATGTTGAGATCCAATGGAAGTTGCCAATTGTCCCATTTGAAATTCCATCGATTTTTGATTACTCATGAGTTGGGCAAGCATTGAGTCGGTGGATTTTTGATTACTCATGAGTTGAGCAAGCATTGAGTCGGTAGATTTTTGGTTACTCATGAGTTGGGCAAGGATGGAGTCGGATGCTTCAGATTTCTTCTCACTTGTCTCCATTCTCTTCATGAGGAGTGCAAGAAGCTCATCCGTGGAGGACTTCCCTTCTCCACTTGGAAGTTTTGCACCGGGATCAAATCCGGGAGGATATTGAATAGCACCTTTAGGATTGGAATAGGACAAATTGTCATTCCTCCGAAAATTCGGGTTTTGGGGAGCTTGGTATTGAGGGGATGGTCCCCCTTGTCCTTGAGATGATGAAGATTGCCCTTGGAATCGGTTTTGAGGAGGAGCTTGATATCCTTGACCACGATTTTGATATGGTGGTTGACCTTGATATTGTCGATTCCCTTGAAAATTTTGTGGGTATCCTTGTTGACCCATGTATTGCACATCCTCCATAGGTCCCATTTGAAGATTCTCTTGCCCAAAGGATAAATGATTATCTCTTGTTTGAGATAAAACATTCACCTTTTCAATGAGTGTAGTCATCATTGCTTTTATGCTATCATTAGCATCCACTTGGGCTACCCGATTTTGTGCTCCACGGTCTACTCTCATTTTGAAAGTATTGCTTGATATCCCTTCTATGATGTCATTTATCTCCTCCACCGATTTCATCCAAATTGAACCCCCCGCACAAGCATCAATGTGATGTTGATCTTCCAATCGTAACCCACCAACGAACCAACATGTTGTTTGTTCTATTGGGAAACCATGATGGGGGCATGTGATGAGAAGATTCGTAAACCTTTCCCATGCCTCTTTGATTCCCTCCGTTGGACCTTGTTGAAATGTGGAGATCTTTTGTTTGGCTTCCATAGTCTTTGAAGGAGGGTAGTACTTCAATAGAAATCTTTTCTTCAACTCTTCCCACGTCCTCACTTCTCCGGCGGGAATGCTTGATTGTAGCCAAGCTTTTGCTTTCCCCGTCGATGTGAATGGGAATAGCCTCATCTTTTTAGCATCTTCCGACACTCCGTTTTGCTTGAGAGTGTCGGCCATCTCCAAGAATTGAGCAAGGTGTTCATTCGGGTCTTCCTCAAATCCTTCCTCCGTCCTTCCTTCAAATTGCCTCTCCCTCAACATCCTTAATAAAGAGGCACTAATCTCAAAATTGTTTGCCTCCACCCTTGGTCTTGCCAACCCATCGTAATGCTCCCTAGGTTGAGGCTCAAAATATTCCCTCATTGGCCTTCCATGGTAAACACGTTGAGGCTCTTCCATATGTGGAAGAGGAGGGATGTATTCCTCTTGAATGTGTTGAGGTGGAGGATATTGGTAAGGTGGAGGGTAAGGGTGTTGAGGTGGTGGATATTGATGAGGTTGAGGTGGTGGATAGTAGGCTTGTTGTGGAGGTGGATAGGGGTAAGGATAGTATCCTTGATATGGAAGGTGATTTTGAGGTGGATTCGGATTATGGAGAATTGGTGGAGGATTTTGAGGTGGATTACCTCCTTGTTGATTCCCAACTTGGGGATTCTCTCTTTGAGGCTCATCATCTCCATTTGGTGGAAGATTCATCTCTTCAATGTTCTCCATCTCAAATGGTTCTTCTATGACTCTTTGTCGATTCTTACTTCGATTCTTTCTTCTTGCGTGTGCCTCGATCTCAAGATCCAATGGTTCCAAATTTCCTCCACGAGATCTTGTGATCATACACCTACAAAAGACAAGTATCAAAGCCCAAAAAGACGAACTAAAACAAAATAACAAAAAGAAATGTTACTATCAATAACACTCAACAAACTTTAAGTTTCACAAATAACACTCGCTTAAATCCCCGGCAGCGGCGCCATTGACTTGGATGTATTTTTGCACACTTTTTACAACTATACGATCCCCACAAGCGTATGGGTTCGTTAGTAGTACGATAAGTATACCAAGTAAAATTTCGTTCCAAGGACTTAATTGAGTGCTAGTGAATCCCTAAAGTTACAAGTAAGTATGCTATTGTAGTAACTAAATGATGTGTTTTGGATTTTCGAAAATAAGCACAAAATTAGTAAACTATATTAACTAAAGTAATAAGAACTAGTGACAAGAAATGACAATCTATCTAACTTTCTTTTGGAAAGTGCAAGGGAAGTGTATTGTCTCGGGTGTTTCCGTTTTGTGAGCAATTAAGTGAACTAGTGAACTAATTACATGATTTTACTACAAATTTTGGTTAAGCTAAAGGCAATCACATAAGTGTGCAAACCCCCTCGAAAGGCATAGGTAAACATCGTGCATTGATTAGCAATTATAGGATCTAACCAAACACCATAAGCTCCTAAGATAGTGTTGCATAAGCACTTTCAACACGGTTACTAATGCTTATGAAACGCCCTCTCACCAAACTCCTAGACGACCTCTATTCGTTTAGTGTCTAAGGTTGTCGGTCTAGCTATGAACACCCCTCTCGGGTGAGCTAATTACTAATTAACTTCTATTCAATTGATCAAAGCTCACACTCACACTCCCAATCATGCTACCCAACTCTCGTTGCAATAAACATAATCGAACATGCTTGCTAATAGGGTTGATCAACCAAATGAATCAATCAAAGTACAACTCTAGAAACATAAACACCAAAATTATAAGCTAATCATGCAATTAATCCACAATTACACTAAATTCTCATCAAAACATCCACACCCAAGGCAATTGAGGATTAGCCCATGGTTCTAGAAGAGAATCCCATGGCTACAACAACAAATAACATCAAACTCATAATAAAATAACAAGAGATTGAAGAAATTAAGAAAATACCAAATTGAATTGCAAAATAGAGTAATATCACCTTGATCATACGAATTTAGCTACAAAACGATGTAATAGATGACGCCCGATGATAATCGTAGCTTGATTTGAAGTAAACACCACTATTCTATCTAATCTATTGAAGAAATTAAACTAAAAATGAAGAACACCTACAACTATGTGAATGTGTGTGTGGAAAATGCTTGTCAAAAGAGTTCTCCTCTTGGATTTTAAGAAAGGAAGTTTATATAGTGTTTGGGAAGGGTTTGAATGGCATAATTGCAAGTTGATCCCTCAAAAATGGAGAAAATACAAGTTTGGCACCGAAAATGGGGTGACTCGGCCGAGTTGGGGTCACTCGGCCGAGTGGGACACTTAAGAAGCGTGTAGCAACTCTTTCCAGCCGAGACTCGGCCGAGTGAGGGTCACTCGGCCGAGTGGTCTTCAATTCCAGGAGCTACGGCATTCAACCTTACTCGGCCGAGTGGGCTCACTCGGCCGAGTGCGCAGTAAAACGCAAAATTGCAGATTCGGCCGAGTAACCTTACTCGGTCGAGTGATGTCCGATTCTAGGAGCTACGCATTCAACCTTACTCGGCCGAGTGGGCTCACTCGGCCGAGTGCGCAGTAAAATGCAAAATTGCAGATTCGGCCGAGTAACCTCACTCGGTCGAGTGCCTCTTCACCTTCTCGTTCCATGCATAACTTTCGCCTCGGATGTCGGATTGACTCGATTCCTTAGGCTAATCCACTCCGCTTTTCGAGACGAATCCAACCGTGCACTCCTCTTTCCGGTCCGATCACTTGTGGTATGTGTTTTGCTCCGATTTCCATCGTATTTCCTACACAATCGACAAAACACAACCTTTCTCTCATTTCGGCTTAAACAATCATATTCACTGTATAATTCAATGAAATCAACATCAAATGAGCTTCAAATATGCATCTAAATCGTGTAAATTCTACCTGAATCACTTGTGTCTTAGACTTATTGGACTGCATTAATTCCTCTGAGGAGAAGACTACTGTTCTTGTGGCAGAAGTTCAGTAGTGGAGGCTATTCTTTGAGGAGAATAGTGTTGGTGTTTTGTTTTTGGTGGAGATTAGTTCGATTATGAGCTAAAGGTGGAGAATTATGAGTGTTATCTCATAATCTCATAGTCAGCACACTAAGTAAGTAGTGAGCTAATAGGATCAGATAAGATGACTTAGGCCGAAATCAGATGAGTTGAAGGTTTTCAATCAGCTGAGGAGGTGATGCTTAGAGTTTAGCACAGTTGGTCAGATCAGCACAGTACTGGATCAGTTCAGTACTTCAGCAGAGTATACCAAGTTCAGTACTTCAGCAGGGTATATCAGCACAGTAAAAGATTAGCTCAGTATGGAGTCTATCAGCAGAGTCAACTTTTGATCACAAGAACATGAGAGTTGAGTATCAGAACACTAAGTAGTCTTCTGATCTTTATGGACAAGTCTTTTGATATGAAAGTTAGTTAGTTTAACTAACTGTATTACAGTTACAACTACTTGAGGGCATAACTACCATTTCAGTTGGGCAATAACAGAGCACATGGGTTGTTACAAGCGATTGTTAACTACTCAAATTGTTCCTAACAGCAGCAACTACCTTTGGTCTTTATATACTCTTGTATGTGTACATTGTAAAGGTTGATTTTGGTTTTTGGATGCAAGTACGATTGTAATCTTTGAGTTTTGTGAGTTCACGAGTGAAGTAAGGAAATATTCTACTCCGAGTGAATGAGTGTGTAAACATTATTGATCAATCAAAGAAGTACTCGTCTGGTCCAGTGGATGTAGATCACATTGATCGAACCACTTAAATTCTTGTGTGATGTTTGTTTTGTTGATTACTTTTGGAATTACTGTCATAGAGCAGTTATTTCTTATATCTTCAAGTATTCTACTTGGTTGGAGACGTCTAATCGACTGGAATTGCTTAACATACACAATGAACATAACTCGTGTAAAGGATGGACAACTTTCTACTTTCTCTTAAACATGATATGGGAAACATCGTACGTACACCATCAATACAACCTAAACCAACCATTCTAATAATTGGACTAATTTTTATCATACATTAGTTATAGACAAATGTAGAACTTAAATTATACTCCATTTTTCATGTTCAGCGATGTCTTATTTGATTGACTCACTTTTTTTTTTTAAATAGTGAAAATGTGAGGTCAAATAAAGAAGAAATAGTTTTAATGAAGTTTAAAAGAGATTTAGTGAGGTGTGTAGATGAAAATGTGGATCTAAAATAAATGACAATTTAAAAAATAAAATGATGTATTGAGTGTTTTAATTTTATGAATTATTTTTATATTAGAAGTGTATAACTAATTTTGAAACGTCTTAATAAAAAAAAAATGCATAAATAATCACCGAACGAAATACAGTATCTCATATCATATCATATCATATAAAGTGTGTATAAGTTAAGGATGTCTGGTAATCCACAAGTTGCAGGTAAAAAAATAGTATGTGTCTTTCTGATATTTCATCTCTCATTTTATTTTTTGCCAGGTGCCCTATCTTTCGTCCTCTATTTTCTCTTTTCTTCATTCAATTTTCATATCACACACGCAGGCGCAGCTCCCGAATTCCTCATCTCGATCGCCTTCTAGAATTCCTCTTTCCCACTAAACTGTCGCCAAGAACTTTCATCTCTTATATATAACGGAATCAGGTGTTTTTGTTGTTCCTTTCTGGAATTTCAATTTTGGTTCTTGTATCAATGTATGTGTTAAATTTTTGCCATGAATTTTTGTTGTTGATGATTGGTGAGCAAAGCTGGGATTCTAGTTCCTCATTTGTTGAAGTTTGATTAAAAAAGTTACTGAAATTTTTCATTGTTCAATATCTCCCTCCATTCATGTTTCTACTTTGTAAGTAATGTGACGAATTCGTGGTTATTTGATTTGAGCTTGTTGGTTGATGATTAACAAATATTTCAGCCAATACTATGTTCTTATATGCAGTTTATATGCTATTGTAGTTTGGGTTTTTACACGCACACCAATTGTTTGATATATTATTGATTTGGAAAATGTTAATTTTATTCCTCAGGAGTTGTATACAGTGTCATCCTTGTTTATTTTATTTGGGTTTGCTTTGATATCTTTTGATAAAATGTTTTACTTACGATTTTGCGGATTTAATTTTGGGGTTTCAAACACTTGTAAACGTTAGATAGGGATAGGCTTGGGCTAAACAAAGTAGTTCCATCACTGCCTCTTGAATTTTCTAATTGACATTATGTGATTTTCCTTGAAAATTTATATTTGCTATTTTTCATTATTTAGTTTTAAGTTTCTTTGGAAATTTTAGTTCCCTGTTTTTCATTTCTCTTTTCTTATGAAATCAACATAATCAGTGCTTGTTTGCTTTTGTATTTGGAATAAAATATTCATTTACTGTGATTCTCCTTCAACAAAATGTTTTCAGTTGCCAGGCTGGATGCCAACCAGGATTTAAGGAGGGAGAAGCTGCAGATCGAAGTTGTGCGACTATGTGAAACAATGCTTTGATACAGGCCAGGCATTGGATATAGGAGTGGCCGCATTTACGACGTCGTTGAATCTGATGTCAGCCACCCTTTTCTCGTCGAATTTGCGGACTTAAATTCGGATGTAGTGCAGGAGATGAAGGATGTGGTGTCGGGAGTGATGACTTACGTTTCCAAACCCAATCTGGCCGATTATTTTCCTATTTTGGAATCCATTGATCCTCAGGGGATTTCGAAGCAGATAAAGAATCATTATGACAAGCTCTTTGTAATTTTTGATGGAATAATAGATCAAAAATTGAAATCCAGGAGTGGGGTAAATGACTTGATGGAAGCCCTGATTGATATAAACCAAAGAGATGAAGACGAACTGAGCAGAGATGAAATCAATCATCTGCTTCTGGTAATTAATTAAGTTCCAAGAGATCCCGTTTTGACCAAATTTTGATTAACGTGTGGGCTAGCGGTAGAGATCCCAACGTTTGGACCAAAGCAGATTTATTCTCTCTAGAGAGATTCTTGACGGGTAAATATAATCAGATGGACTTTAGAGGTAAATATTTTGAACTAATTCTGTTTGGAGCGGAAAGGAGAATTTACCCTGAATTGTCGTTGGCTTACGGGATGGAGCATCTGATGGTTGCAAGACTTGTAGGCAACTTTGAGTGGAAACTCCACCGGCCGTCACAAGAATTAGATATGGACGAGAAGATCGGCATTTCTCTACAGAAGGCCATTCCTCTCAAGGCTGTATTTAAAATTTGGGTGGCCTCTTAATGAATTATATATGCTCTTATTGTATGTTTCAAATCAAGTGAGTTTGAGCTTACATTCATCGATTCACGTAGTGTTGAAGTTTGATAAATTTTTTCATGGTGTAATATTTATTGTTTAATGGAATGCGTAGAAGAAATAAAAGAACATAATCAGTGCTTCTTTGTTTAAGATTTTGCATATCTTCGTCCACTTCTATGCTCTTGTGTCTAATTGGACAACTCCATAATTTATATTTTAAGTTATGTGTATTTTTATTCGTATATGTAACTCCAAGGAAATACTAGAGAGCACACTACTCACATCTCTTTCTGATTTTTTCTCTTATTTTCCCCCTTAAACTGATAGGTCTCATAACTCTTGATTTCTTCACTTATTTATTATTCTTATAACTCTCAAGAACTTAGATTGTGTTTGGATGGAGGGATTAAGGTATAAATTTTAAATATATAATCTAAATTAACTCCACTTGTTTGAATTAAAAAGTAAATTAATGGATTTCAAATGCTTAGTACTCCCTCCGTCCGTCTATAAGTTTCCCATTTTACCATTTTGGTCCGTCCGCCTATAAGCTTCACATACCCTTTTTGGTAAGTACTTTTTCTTACACATCACTTTATATCTTACTTTTTCTCTCTATATCTCTCCTTCTTCCAATCACATCACTTGTACTATATCTATTATTTAATCTCTTTTCTTAATCTCTGTGCCAAAAAGTAATGAGAAGCTTATAGGCGGACGGAGGGAGTATTTTTTTTTTTAGTTAAAATTAAGAGGATTTTAAATTTCTACTAAAATCGTGTCATTTGAAATCCATCTATTTTTGGGTTGGTCTGCTATGGACTCGAGTGCATGCATGTTGTGCACTCTAATCCATGTTGCACTTTTCAGTTGTACTGACTTACACTTTTTCATGACTTACATTTTTTGGTAAAATGGTGTTGCACTTTAATTTTCAATAATTAAACTGTACAATAATATTTTTATTTATAGTGACTTACACTTTTTAGTAATATAGTGTTTCACTTTTCAGTTTAATAACTTACACTTTTCATTAAAAATCGTGATACTGACTTGCACTTTTTAATAATATTGTGTTGTACTTTTTAGTTATAGACTCTTACACTTTTCAGTTATATTGACTTACACTTTTCATTAATATTGTGATGCTCTTTTCAGTAATACCGACTTGCACATTTCAGAAATATCGTATTTCACTTTTAGTTATACTAACTTATATTTTTAGTAAATATGATGTTGCACTTTTTTGTTATATCGACTTATATTTTTTTAGTAATTTTGTGTTGTCCTTTTTATTGAATAAAAATTTTCTTTAAAAATTTAATCTAAATGAAGAATGTGTATATTTTTAAGTAAAAACAAAAAAAAAGGTAAAAAAAATAAAAATAAATGCCAAAGTCTTGTATGTACTCAAGTACACCGTGTACTTGAGTAGACTTTAACTAGTCAAATGTTGACCCAGTCAACGGTCAAACTTTGATTTTTTTTTTTTTAAAAATCGATTTTTTTTTTTGAAAAAGTGTATGTTTTTTTTTTGACAGGTTGAATAAGTGTATGTTATTATAACTAAAAAGTGTATATTTGTTTTTTTAATGAAAAGTGTATGTTACTATATTGAAAAGTGCAACATTGTATGTTCTATTAATGAAAAATGTAAGTTATATATTAATGAAAAATGTATGCTAATGATACACCTTTTGGTTATTTGTAATTGTTATTAATTGCAAATTTGATGTAGGTGGGATTCGAACACGTGACCTTGTGGTAAAAAATTTAAGTAGCGACCACTAGGCTATGACAGTTACTAGTTAAATATGCGTGCAATATTATATGTATTCGCATGTGACCGGCTACAAGTGGACTCAAGTACACCAACCCTACACAAAATAAATTAAATAAAAAGAAATAAAAAAAAAAAGCAAAAATTGAAATAAAAAGAGCTATTTTATATAGGTCATGTAGTTATAATAATAATAATAAATTGGACTAGGGTGTACAACATGAACTCAAGTGTATAATAGACTAAACCTCTATTTTTAAATCCTTTCATTAGAAACACATTCTTAAATTAAATCCTCTCATTTAATCACAACCTTATAAAATCAAATCCTCTCATCTAAACACAACCTTATATTGTCTTACTAATGTAAATGTATCGGTGGCTCTTTTAGGTTTGTGTTTGTACCAATCCTATTTTGCTTGTAAAAACAAGATCATAGTTAGTTACTAATCAGCTATGTCGTAGTCAAATATATATTTGCATACTGTAAACTTGCTTGTAAAAACAAGATCATAGTTAGTTACTAATCAGCTATGTCGTAGTCAAATATATATTTGCATACTGTAAACTCTATTACCCGGTATTTTAATTATATACTATATTTAATAAAAAATATATTTTGCTTATTTCTAATATATATGAATATAAAAATACAAATACGCAAATATTCAAACAAATTCGAGTTAACACCTCAATTTTGAGATGGACCCTACCTAGTATATATATAAATGGTGGAGGCTACGTCCCCGTTGCCCATAGTAAGGGTGAGCAACGGTCGATTCGGTTACCGAATCGAATCGAATTTCCAAAACCGAAAAAACCGAACTTGTCAATTTCGGTAATCGAAACCGAACTGTTGGGAATAAAATGAGTTTTGATTAAGATACCAAAAACCCCCTGAGACATGCTAAGTAGATAAGTCAATTTTAATGAACATGGTCCAAGACTGTTGGAACATGTAGACTAAGACAAGTAGAGAAGTTGATATGTTAGGCAGCTCTTAGATCAATAGATGCACTAGTTGAGGGGGAACATATGCTTTGAAGTCTATCAAGAACAAGTCCCCTCAAGGCTCAAATGGAATGTGTTTCAAGTCTGCTGAATAGACAAGTATGCTGATCAAGAGTAAATGGTTTGTGGAACAACATTTCTGAAGATCAAGCATGACAAATGCATCATCTAGACACAACCTACTAAAGCACTTATGCTCAGGAGGTTTGTCCAGGAAAGTTGTCTCAGCACACTTGTACCAGAACCATGTCAAGATGATCCCAACTGTGTTGATATGGTCAAAGACAACTACTCTATGACATAAATGAATAAGATCAAATCTAAGGATGCATAAAGACATTCAAAAAGAGCCAAGTCATCTGAAGAGAGCATGCCAACCTTGCTGATAAGCAAAGTCTACTGATACTGATAAGCAGAGTTGTCCAAGAGATAAGGAATGTTGTCCTTATCAAAGGACTAATCATCAAAAGCCATGTCCATGATTGGCCAAGTGAATCTTGAAGTCAGACCTTGGGAAAAGTGCTGCAGAATGAAGACAAATTGATTACAGCCGTTTATTTCCCAAATTAAGGACATGTCACTATTAGAATCTGTCTTCTAGTTTGAAGATTTCAAGGAAGACATTTATAGACATTTGAGGCTGCCTCTCCAACGGGCAAATCCTCAAATTTGTCTATAAATACAGAAGTGTGAAGACCATTTGAAGCACCTCAACATATCCAACTATCCTACAAAGCTCAAGTGCTTTCAAAGTATTCAAAGAGACTATCTTAGTCTTCAAACACTTCATCTAAGCTGAACCCCATTGTATAATTCATACAAAGCTTAGAAGAGATATCATATCCTTATACACTGTCCTCCATTGTAAAGGATATCTCATTAGTTGGAACCTTACTTCAACCCTTATATCTTTCAAGTGAGAAAGTGAGAAGGTTGTAGTAGTAGAAGTGGAAGAAGCTGACAGTTGAGAGAAGAACAGTTCAGTTCTGAGTTGAGAAAGGATACTAGGACTCTAGACATCCTAGGGATCAAGGCACCAAGGAGTGGTGTGGTTGATCAAGTGCACCTTGGCACTATAAAACAAGTTAATTCCAAGAGTACTGAAGGAATTACCCTGTTAAATCAGGGAAAGTGGATGTAGGAGCTTGAGTCTCTGAACCACTATAAATTCTTGTGTTGATTTACATTCAAAGTACTTTACATACATTCAACACTGCACACAAAACTGGACTTTCAAAGATACATATCACAAACTGTGCAAAACCTGATTTGGACAAGTCCCCTGAACTGTATAACCTGTTAAGGTGATTTCAGAATTAAAAGGAGTTTAAACTAAAGGGCCAACCACTAATTCCGCATATATAACTCACTTAGATAGTTATTCAACTAAGTACTCAATAGTACTTAGTAGTTTGATTATCTTAGAAGAGTTAATCATATCAGTAGAGTTGTCTAGGACAACTTTGCTGAAGACTTGTTTGATCAAGTTTGAAAAGAAATTGCATACAAGTGTATTCCCCCCCCCCCCCATACACTTGTTATATACTCCTTTCAGGACCAACCAGTGGTATCAGAGCAGGGGTTCAAAGACTACTGCTTCTGAAAATCCATCTTGATTTTCAAAATCTCATATTTGGTGTGGTCACTGAACTGATCTATATCTGAAATCTCACATACCTGTATCTAACCCATCTTGTTTTGAGATACGGCCAACAACAATGCTGCTGTTCCACCTCCTGCTGTTCAAGGACTGGACAATATGGCTACCAATCGAGTTAACCATATATCACATCACAAGTTACCCATGTTCTCAATTGATAATTATGATTTCTGAAAAATCATAATGAGAGCTCATCTTGCATCTCTACACACTGATATGTTGAGGGTGATTACAAGAGGACCCTATGTGTTCACTCAGCTTAACCCCAGGTTGACTGATGAACAAAGAGCAGACACAAGGGATGTAATTCCCAAAGATGAAGATGACTTCACCTCTGAAGAAAAGAGGAAAGATAATTTGAATTATCTAGCTATGAATACCCTCTACCAAACAATTCCATATGCAATCATGGGAAGGGTCTACCACTGCACAACTGCCAAGGAAATATGGGATACTCTTGCAGAAATGTGTGAGGGTACTGAAAAGATAAAGGAGAACAAGCTCCAAGTGGCTGTGCAGAAGTTTGAACAATTCTCAATGGATCCAGATGAGTCCATTGACAAGTTTGCTGGTAGATTTACAGATGTGATGAATGAAATCAACTCCTTGGGCAAGGTGTACTCCAAGAGAGAAGTTGGATTGAAGATCTTAAGAAGTCTCACTCAAAAGTGGGATGTATATGCTGTGATGATGTAGAACACCAAGGATCTCTCCACCATGCCCATGCAACAAATCTTCTCTGAACTTAAAGCTTATGAGTTTGATCTCAACAGAAGGAAGCTAGCTGAGGAACCTTCCTTACCAACCAAAGGAGTGACATTCAAAGCCAAAACTGTTGAACCAGAAATGCAGTCCACTCCAAGACCATCAAAGTCAGTCTCTAAGGCAGAAATGAAGGAAGAGATAGCCCTCATGGCTAGGAGGTTTGACAAACTCAACTCAAGGTTTGGTAGATACAAGAAGTTCTACCAAGACAACAAATTCGGGAGAAGGTACAACTCTCCTGAAGCACAGGCTGAGGACAAGAAGCCTGAAGAGAAAAGATCAGAGGAGAAGTACTCTGAAAGGAGAAAGTCCAACAGAGCTGAACCCTCCTCATCTAGAAGAAGAGATGATGATGAGGATCTGTGCTACAACTGCAAGAAGAAAGGGCACTTCCAGTATGATTGCCCTTAACTCAGCTCTAAGGAAAGAAGAGAGAGACAAGCTAAAATAGATAGAAAATTCACCAACAGAAAAGCCATGATGGCTGGTGAAGGATCTGATAGTGCTGAAAGCTTCAACTCTTCTGATGGACTGTTCTCAAACAGTGATGATGATGATGATGTGTGCAACATGGCCATTGAGGATGATGAAGTATCCTCTACTTCTAGCTCACCATCATTTTTATCACAAAATACTAGTGAAGTCAACTTGAAACTCTCTTTTGGGAAGTTGATGGAAGATTTCACTAGATTACAAGAATTTCATGACAACTGTGTGAGAGAAAATGAAAGGCTTTAAATTGAACTTTCAAAACCTGTTGAGACAGTAGTTGATATCAAGTCTACTGAGTTGTATCAACAAGTCTTGAGAGAGCTTGAGGAAGCAAATCTCAGGATAGTTGACCAACAAGGACAGATTAATGATCAATTACTCTCTCAGAAGAGAAAAAATTTTGAACTAAAAAATCTTCAAGCAAAATTTGAAAACCTCTCACATGAATATGACATTCTTAAATCAAGTGAAGAGAGCCTGAAATTAAAGATGTCTGCTTTGAACAAATCCTCCAGAGCAATAGAGGAAATTCAAAGTTACCAAAGACCTATAGCTCAAAGAAGTGGATTAGGTTTTGATCCATTTGAATCTTCACCTTGTCTTAGTGTTGCTTCCACAAGTAACACTAAGAAAATCTTTGTTAAATCAGTGGCACAACAAGCTGAAAATGAAATGATTCAGCCACTGAATAAAGGGAAGGGCAAAATGAATGAGATGCCCACTCTAGTAATTCAGGAGACTAGGCCCAAACCTTTGGAAAAGGCCAAAGCCCCTGAACACAAGAGGAATATTGGTCAGCAGAATAGACCCAATGGAAGGGCAACTCTCCTAAACAATGTTCAGAGGAGTTATCCAAAGTTTAATCAGCCTAGGCCAACTCTACTGAGGAGGCCTCAGTTGAATAGACCTCAGGACAACTATCCTCAAAGGCAAAATAAAATGAGACAACCAAAACCCCTCACGCCAAAGGGTAATGGTCATAAATATGCCTTCCCTCAAATATTTCCTCAAGTAGCACAAAGAACTCATAAGTTCAGGAGATCTGACAACTCTCCTGAAACTTACAGAGTCAACACTTTCACACATACTTTCCCAAAGGCATTTAAGGGAAAGACAGTGTATGTTGATGCTAAAGGAAAACAACTTAGCCATCTTGAATCAATCAGGGTAATTAGGCAAGTTTAGGTTCCTAAAGGTACAGCTAACTCTCAAGACCTAAAATTCAAAGGGTACCTAAGGCTTGCTAATTGCAGGTACCTAAGGGCCACAAGAAGATGAGGAGCATGAACAAAAAGTCAGCATGGTACCTTGATAGTGGATGTTCAAGGCACATGACTGGAAACAAAGAACTCCTCACTGAATTCACTGAAAAAGAAGGCCCAAATGTTACATTTGGAGACAGCTCACAAGCAGTAACAAAAGGTTATGGTACCTTGATAATTAGTAATATCAAGGTATCCAATGTATCTTATGTGGCTGGTCTCAAATACAATTTGCTAAGCATAAGTCAGTTCTATGATAAAGGTTTTAATGTTGAGTTCTCAAGTGGAAAATGCTTAATTAAAGATAGAACACAACAAACTCTACTGACTGGAACTAGAAAGGGAAATGTGTATTTTGCTGACTGGGACAAGTCTACTGATGCTGCATGTTTCATTGCTAAGAGCTCAAATGAACAAAGTTGGTTATGGCATAAAAGGCTAAACCACCTGAACTTTAAATCAATGAACAAACTTGCTAGAAATGCTCTAGTTAAAGGACTACCTAATGAGGTTTTCATTAAGGAGCATGTCTGTAAACCATGCCGAGAAGGAAAACAGATTAAAGCCTCATTTAAGGGAAAACCAGTCATCACTACTGAAAGGGTACTTGAACTTTTACACATGGATTTATTTGGACCAATTACCCCTGCAAGCATAAATGGTAGGAAATACACATTGGTTGTAGTAGATGACTTCTCTAGGTTCACATGGGTAGTATTTCTCCTTAATAAGAAGGAAACACAAGTCAAACTCCCTGAACTACTAAAGAGACTGTCAAATGAAAAGAGCCTTAATATAATCAAGATAAGATCTTATAAAGGCACTGAGTTCATTAATTCATACATCAATGAGTATTGTACATAAAATGGTATTGCCCATGAAACTTCAGCAGCTAGAACTCCTCAGCAGAATGAAGTTGCAGAAAGAAGAAATAGAACCCTAAAAGAAGCTGCTAAAACCTTAATTGCTGATTCAAACCTGCCTAAGAGGTTTTGGGCTGAAGCCATAAGTACTGCCTGTTATACTCAGGACAAATGCTTAATCACTAAGGGTCAAGGCAAAACCCCCTATGAACTCTGGAAAGGAAGAATGCCTAAAGTGTCATATTTCCACATATTTGGTTGTAAGTGTTTCATTCACAACAATGGGAAAGAGAAGTTGAAAGCTTTTGACAACAAAGCTGATGAGGTAATATTCCTTTGATATTCTCAAATCAGTAGAGCTTTTAGGGTGTACAACTGTAAAACCCTAATTGTGGAGGAAACACCTCATGTTGTGTTTGATGAATCTATTTTTGAGGTCAGGAACAAATACCTGGACACTGAAGAAATCACACAAAGAACAAACAGATTGAGCCTAAAAGACAAGGACACTGTATTCATAGATTTTGTCCAAGCCAATCTTCCTGAAAACATAATACTGGACAACAATCCTGAAGACAATCTTCCTGAAGCAAACCCCACTGAAGGAAATGGTGAACTGAATGACCCAATCCCAGTTCACACTCAGGTAACAACTACCAATGAAGAAGCAGGCTCTACTGAGGTAGTTAATGGATCAAATATTCCAGGGGGAACCTTAAATGTTAAAAATGCCAATGTCCCTGACATTGAGGACAACATCCCTGAAAATGATCCAGAATTAGATCCTGCATTCAATTATCCTGAATTTTATGATAATGGTGACTCAACCTTAGTAGAGGACAACTCTACTGAAGGGATCAGAAAAAGAAGGACATGGTTGTCTGACCATCCTACTGATCTGATACTTGGTGATCCAAGAATAGGAGTCAAAACCAGAAGGTTTCATGGTGAAAGTGCTCTGTTTTGGTGTTTCCTATCAGAACAGGAACCAAGTGACATTGAAGAAGCACTTCAAGATGCAAATTGGATCACTGCAATGCAGGAAGAGCTGAACCAATTCACCAGAAATGATGTATGGGAGCTGGTGGATAGACCTTCACATCAAGATGTCATAGGAACCAAGTGGGTGTTCAAGAACAAGAAGAATGAAAATGATGTGATTGTCAGAAACAAAGCCAGATTAGTGGCAAAAGGCTACTGTTAATCAGAAGGCATTGACTATGATGAAACATTTGCACCTGTGGCAAGGCTAGAAGCAATAAGGCTTTTCTTAGCATATGCAGCCCACAAGAGGTTCAAAGTGTACCAAATGGATGTCAAGAGTGCCTTCTTGAATGGAGTTTTGAAGGAAGAAGTCTATATGGAGCAACCACCTGGTTTTGAAGTTGAAAACCAAGTTTACAAACTGAAGAAAGCTCTATATGGACTCAAGCAAGCTCCAAGAGCCTGGTATGACACACTGTCACAGTTCCTCTTGGATCATGGATTTATCAAGGGAACTGTGGACAGAACTCTCTTCAGAATCACTGAAGGAGAAGACATCTTGCTTGTCCAAATATATGTGGATGACATCATATTTGGATCCCCCAATGAGAAGCTGTGTGAGAAGTTCTCAAAGCTCATGCAAAGCAAGTTTGAGATGTCAATGATGGGAATGATGAACTTCTTCTTGGGCTTACAAGTCAAGCAATCAAAGTAAGGAATTTTCATCAACCAAGCTAAGTACACAAGGGAAATGATCAAGAAATATAGATGTACAACCAGCAAGCCAGTAAGGATCCCAATGAACACAAATTGGAAGATGGATCCAGATGAGAGTGGTGTTCCAACCAACTCTACTGAGTATAGAGGAATCATTGGTTCACTCCTCTATCTCACTGCCAGCAGACCTGACATCACCTTTGCAGTAGGTGTTTGTGCTAGGTTCCAAGCAAATTCTAAGAAAAGCCACCTAGAGGCTGCTAAGAGGATCTTGAGGTATCTCAAAGGCACTGAAAATTTAGGCCTTTGGTACCCTACTGATGACAACATTGAGCTAACTAGCTACTCAAATGCTGACTATGGAGGCTGTAGAATTGATAGAAAGTCCACCTCAGGGACATGTCAATTCTTAGGAAACAAGCTCATTTCTTGGTTCTCTAAGAAGCAGAACACAGTGGCTACCTCCACCACTGAAGCTGAATATGTAGCAGCTGGAAGTTGTTGTGCTCAGATCCTTTGGTTGAGACAACAACTAAGAGACTACAACGTCAACTCTACTGAAGTGCCAATCTTCTGTGACAACAACAGTGCTATTGCAATATCTCAAAATCCAGTCTTACACACTAGATGCAAGCATGTGGATATCAAACATCACTTCATTAGAGACCATGTGGAGAAGAAGGACATCAAGCTAGTGAAAATCCACACAGATCATCAAAAAGCTAAATTTTTTACAAAACCACTTGTAGAGGCAAGATTCTTGGAATTATCAGCAGAATTAGGACTTCTTGATCCAGGGAAGTTGGACAAATGAGTCCAAAGGAGTTTATTGATCAAGGGGGAACTGAAATCATAGTTCGACTTGGTCAAGTCTACTGAAATTCAGAAGAGATGACCTCAATTGTTCAGGACACTTGTCCAATGAAATTCAGGACAGTTGTCCACATCACTTCAGGACACTTGTCCATGTAGGGTCAGATAAGTTGTCTTGGCTATTAAAACAAATCTTGGTTTGATAAGCACCTATTTTGGGTAATCATTGTCTATCTCAATAACTATCTCATTCCTTTTAAAGATATCACATTTTCAAGGATTCAATTTGTCCCTTACCCAAAAAGTCGCTTTCAATGCATTAAATGCCAAGATTTAACTCTTGTTTGCATTAAACAATTTGAGACATGATCTACCTTGATAACCCCCCAGCTTTAAACAAACATTAAAACTCCTCCCACGTTTTGAATAAAACAGTTTTTCACTGTTTCATTGATTTTTGACCATTGGATCAAAACTGGCCAACTCCCCTAAAACTGATCTTGGCCGTTCAAACTTGATTTCCTCATTTGTAAACCATTGAATTACCTTAAGACTCACCTACTCATTGACATACATTCCTTTTGGAATATTCACAAGTCTTAAGAAGTCATACAACAGTTCATTCTTCCCCACGCATTCAAAATCTCTTGAAACCCTAGATTTTCTTCCTCTCAGAAACGCTCTCAAATCTCATTGTTCTTCAATGGCTCCCAAAGCTCGACCTGAAATGGTTGTTGACTTCACAAACAAGGATCTTGACCTTGATTTCAGCTATCTAAGTCACAAAAACAACCTAATTTTTGAGCATATCCTTTCCTTTAAGTGTGATGATCCAGAGGTCTCTCCAACCTTGAGATGGCTAAGAAGGGTTGGTCTTCAAAAGTTTATGCAAGAGAAACCAGACTCATGCCTAGAAACATACATGGCTGAGTTCTTTGTCTTTCTAAAATGGAAATGAAAACCAGAAGATGGAGAGGTCACCACAAGACTCTCTTACAGGGCAGAAGGAGAAGAAGAAGAGAGATTTCACAGGGTGAAATTCTCTGAAGAAGATGTAGATGCTGCTTTTGGATTGCCCTCTGAAGGGAGGAATCCAGAATTTTATGGCAATGGTCATGAGGAAGAAATTGCACAAGATTGACTCCTTGTTCTAGGACCAATCTCATTTACTCAGCACAATAGAACCCTCAAGCAAAAGTTCCTAAATCTATTTGAGGTAATTACAAAGAGCCTCATGAGCAACACTGGCAGCTTGGAACAAGTGAGTGCTCCAAGGATCGGAATCATGGCTGCAGTGATTGATGCCAGTGACAAGGGCATCAAATTTGATTGGAGGACCTTCATCTTATCTGAAATGATGGAGGAGAAGGCAAAGTTCAAGGTGAAAGCTCACCAAAAGGTGGTATTGGAAGGAAAGCTCAAATATTGCACAAGGACAAGCCTGCTGATTGAAAAGTTTGCTCATTATTCTGAGATGCAAACCTTTGCCAAGCTCCTCCCTGCCCAGAAAATTTTGTTCAGGAAACTGAGCAAAAAGACTGAACAAAGAAGACAGCAAATGGCCAAACCTGCTGAAGAGGTTGAGGAGAAGCCCAAAATGAAGAAAAGAACAAAGGTCAGGGCTGTCAAAACCAAGAAAATGTCTCAAGTTCTAACAGAAGAAGCCTTAGGAGCATCAATTGAAGTTGATGAAGTGACAGAAGAGGGAGTGCAAGTGCCTTCTGACCACTTAGAAGAGTTGAGGCAGAAATACAATGACACAAGGCAAAAGAAAAAGGGTGATAAAAGGCCCAGGGAAGTTGTCCCTGAGAGAGAAGAAGAAGGAAGTGGGAGCAGTAGGGCAAGCAAGAAGAGAGTCAAGCCTACTGAAAAAGTGTTGGAACTTCAGGAGGAAAGATCTCTCCAAGTAGCTCTAGGGGAGAGCAGGGCAGAAAGTAGGACAAAATCTAAGTCCAGGACCAACTCTTCTGGTTCTGGAACCCCAGAGTTCAAAGTCCCTAAAGGCCTACCCTTAGAAGCCAACCTTCCTGAAACCCAAACTCCTGAACCCAACTCCCCTGAAACCCATGTTACCCCTTCTAACCAACCTATCACCCCTGTCAATCTGACTAAGAGATATTCTCCAGAAGGGAGTGTGCAAAGAAGTGGGATTGATGTGCTAGCAGATTTAGCAGTAGATGAGACAAGACTCCTATCTCCCCTTGAATCATCTATGCTTAATTATTCAAAGTTTTTAGAAACAACACTTCATGAGCCAACCCCTCTTAGTAAAGCCCCTTCAGATCCATTGCTCTCAAAAGCAACTGAAGTACCTTCTATTGAGCTCAACCCTTCTGAAGCCAACCCTCCTGAACTAAACCTACCTGAAGCTGCAATTCCTGAAGCCAGAGCCAACTCCCCTATAGCCCAAAGTTCTCAATCAATGAGAATGTGGAGGAGTATACTTATGAAAGTATGCTCAGAGGTGGAGCAAGGGCTACTGTGGACAACCTATATCCACAACTTGCAGAATTTCCAAGGCTTCAAGCTATGTTCCATGATCTGAGGATGTTAGTGGAGGTGAAAGATAAGTCCATTATGGAAATTGCACAAGTCATTCTTGACAAAGGTGCAAACTGGTGGCAAATTGAAGAGGGTAGATTACTCCACTTTGCTGGAGTAAACAAAACAAGGTTCCTCACTGATGAGGAAGTATTTGCCAAGTTGGTTGCTGATAAAATTAAAGAGGAGAAAGAGAGGCTTGCTAAAGGGATCAAGCACCCTGATAGCAGCTCAAGTGATGATGGCAAAGATGACCCTTCAAACCCATCCAACCCTCCTCAAGACAACCCTCCTGAACCCTCCCAGTCCAACCTCCCTGAACCTTCCCAACCCAAACCTTCTGAATCCAGCAAGTTCTCAAATCTTGTAACCTATCATAGGAAAGGCTCTGTATCTTCAGAGGTGTTGACCAGAGCTGGTGACACAGCTAAGGACACATCTGCCAATGAAGGTTCTTCTGAACCCAAGGCACAACTTACAAATGTGGAGGCTCCTATCATAGAAGCTGGTTTGGTTAAGGCCTATTCAGTGTCAGGAGAATTGGACACTGTTCAGCCCTTAATCATTCAGGATGACTCAGTGGCTGCTGAGAAAAGCACTGTGATCTCCCAACAACTGCCACTTTTGAACCCTGTTGAGGGTGAAAGTGCTGCAGGTTTAGGAGATGGGGTTGAAAAGGAAAGTATAATTGAAAAATCAGAGGGAGTTATGGATGATAGAGAGGTAGTAATCACTAAGATTGTGAGTGTACCACCAAATGAGGGTGGAATAAGTGAGGAAGGACAGGTTATTCTTGAAGTCAAATCTGAACTTCAAGAATCTCTTGATGAAAGGAGGCCTGATTCCTTGAGTGAGAACATTATTTATGAAGGGAGAAAAGAATCAGTTGAAAATGAGGAGAAGACTGCTGATGTATCAGAGTCTTATGCAAAAAATATTGAGGGTGATGAGTGTTTATTCACTAACCCATTTGACTTGTCTAATATTGCAGGAATTTCTTTTGATCAAATTTTTGCAGATGAACTACTCACTGATGCTCCTATCCAAGTGGATTCCAGTTCAGCCCAAGCAATCCTTGGTGAACATTCAGCAAAACTGGATTCCTTAGCTCATCAAGTCCAAACTGCCTATGCTGAAACTTCAGGCACCTTGGATGAGCAAGGAAGAACTTTGGCTTCAGTAGAGATGAGACTGATAGGCTCAGAGGATGTGGTGTTGCCCACAATTGAAGCCAGGATCAGTAGAGTAGAATTAGGATTGCAAACAATATCTGCAGAAGTTCAGAAAGCAAAGACAAGCATGGAATCAATTTCCAAGGAAGTCAAGCAAGAACAAAAGCTGCTCAGAGACAATCACAATGCCAATGTCAAAGCACTTAGGCTGACTGTCAAGTAGGCCCTTGGGAAGAAAACTGCCTTACAAAAGAAAAGGGCTGAACAGATGAGGCTTGCAATGGTGAAAGCTGCCTCAGAATTTTTTTCTCAAGAAGTGATGGCCAACATTGCTGAAAGTGCTGTGACAAATCTTACTGAGTTCCTAAAAGCCCAACTTGATGCATCTCTGAAAGCAACCATGGAAGAGGTTGTTGAGCAAAAGATGAAGCCTGATCTAGATTTTCTTAGCTTGAGCAGTGACAGAATGCAGAATATACATGATGAGAATGTATATCTGCTAGAAGAGATGAAATCTCTGAACCTAGCCCAATCCCTAATGGCAACAACCATGAGTGAGCTCAAACCTCAGTGTTTTGATGCTGCCAAAAAGGGGGAAAGAGAAAGAGCAAGGGCCAAAGGTGCCTTGGTTATTGGTGGTTCAGAAAAGGGCAAGGAAAAATTTGCTGAAGATAAGGGCAAGAGAAAGAGCAAGGGCCAAAGGTGCCTTGGTTATTGGTGGTTCAGAAAAGGGCAAGGAAAAAGTTGCTGAAGATAAGGGCAAGAGAAAGAGCAAGGGCCAAAGGTGCCTTGGTTATTGGTGGTTCAGAAAAGGGCAAGGAAAAAGCTGCTGAAAATAAGGGCAAAAAGCAAGCAGTTTTGAACTTAGAAGATCTTGGAGAAGAAGAGCAGTTAGCCATAGCAATGAAGGCTTCAATGGCATCAGCACAAGAAGAGAGAGCTAGGCTTCAGCAGAGGCCAGGAGGAGAAGGTTCTGGTTTGGACAAAAGTGTTGAAGGTGTCCAAATTAGAGGACAAATCAAGAAGGCCAAGGGAAACAAAAGAAAGACTAAGACATTCACTGACTTCCCCAATAGCCTAGAACTTCCTATTGAGTTCAGAATTGAGGAAGAAGAGCCTATCTCCAAGAAGATCAAGACTGCTGAGAAGCCTAAGGCTGCTGAAAAGGTCAAATCTGCTGAAGTGACCAAGACTACTGAAAAGGCAAAGTCTTCTGAAACAGATAAGTCTGCTGAGACCAAGTCCACTGAAGGTGCCAAAGCTGCTGAAAACATTGAAGAGTTGTATGAAGAAGGCTTTGGACCTCAACCAAAGAAGAAGACAATTGTGCTGATGAATGATCCATCCAAGTTGTTTCAGGAAGGGTATGGCAAAGACCCTGAAACACAACAAAAGCTGGCCATGATGAGGGCTCAAGAAAAGATGGATCAGGTTGAAGAAGCAAACAGAGCAAGAGACAAGAGAAGAGCAAATTTTCAGAAATCAAGATGAAGAAGCGCAACATACAGCAAGTTAAAACCACGGCTACTGATCCCCATGGACACCAAATATCCACACTTGGATAAATGGGTGCCAATACAGCTGAATCATACATGGGAAGAGGCAAAGTGGGAGTTTGTCTATGACTACTATGTCATTGACAGATGGAATGGAAAAGATGTCAACTCCTCTTTTACTGAGTTCATGATTGAGTACTACAGGGTATTATATCAACAATTGCTTACAGCTGCTGACATTGCAAGAATTGAATTCACTGCCCCCAAGCCAATCATTTACATGCCTCCAAAGCTGGATGGATGGATTGATCAGTCAATAATCTTCCAAGAGTTCTTTGAGATTCTGAAGTTGAACAGGATGGAACTTGGACCTAAGGGAACTAATCAAGAGGCCATTGAGTTAAAGAAGAGAGTGTGGGCACAATATGGGATGGTGCCACCTCCTAAAGATAATCTCTGAATTGGCTAAGTCCTCTTGACCCCTTTTTGATGATCTGAATGTCTTGACTGTTAACTTGTTGAAATTGGTCATCTATGCTGAAATTGATCAAGACTGTTGATATGTTTTGCTCTGATAACTTGATGCTTAGATTGAAGCTCTGATACTTAAAAGATGCTTTGATACTTAAGGATTAATGCTCTGATGAACTATCTTGTTAAGTATTGATTTGATCATTAAATAGATTATTGCTCTGATAATGTAATCATTGTATTACTCTGATCATGTAATTTAGTTAATTTATGCTCTGATGTAATGTTCATGCTCTGATATGTTTGTTCAACTATCAACATGCTTGTAATGATCTCTTATTTGAATGATAGTTGAACACATTTTGAATCAACATTACTGAATCCTAACTTGTCTGACTTATCAGCCTATATGCAAATGAAAACAGAAAATACACTAACACATTTTTCTTTCAGGGAACTTGACCTCAGTCACCTTCACTGTAGTAGAATGTAATAAGTGTAATCAAGTCACCTTTGCATAGATTGTATAGGTTTTGGCATCATCAAAAAGGGGGAAATTGTTGGGAATAAAATGAGTTTTGATTAAGATACCAAAAACCCCCTGAGACATGCCAAGTAGATAAGTCAATTTTAATGAACATGGTCCAAGACTGTTGGAACATGTATACTAAGACAAGTAGAGAAGCTGATATGTTAAGCAACTCTTAGATCAATAGATGCACTAGTTGAGGGGGAACATATGCTTTGAAGTCTATCAAGAACAAGTCCCCTCAAGGCTCAAATGGAATGTGTCTCAAGTCTGCTGAATAGACAAGTATGCTGATCAAGAGTAAATGGTTTGTGGAACAACCTTTCTGAAGATCAAGCATGACAAATGCATCATCTAGACACAACTTACTAAAGCACTTCTGCTCAGGAGGTTTGTCCAGGAAAGTTGTCTCAGCACACTTGTACCAGAACCATGTCAAGATGATCCCAACTGTGCTGATATGGTCAAAGACAACTACTTTATGACATAAATGAACAAGATCAAATCTAAGGATGCATAGAGACATTCAAAAAGAGCCAAGTCATCTGAAGAGAGCATGCCAACCTTGCTGATAAGCAAAGTCTACTGATACTGATAAGCAGAGTTGTCCAAGAGATAAGGAATGTTGTCCTTATCAAAGGACTAATCATCAGAAGCCATGTCCATGATTGACCAAGTGAATCTTGAAGTCAGACCTTAGGAAAAGTGCTGCAGAATGAAGACAAATTGATTACAGCCGTTTATTTCCCAAATTAAGGACATGTCACTATTAGAATCTGTCTTCCAGTTTGAAGATTTCAAGGAAGACATTTATAGACATTTGAGGCTGCCTCTCCAACGGGCAAATCCTCAAATTTGTCTATAAATACAGAAGTGTGAAGACCATTTGAAGCACCTCAACATATCCAACTATCCTACAAAGCTCAAGTGCTTTCAAAGTATTCAAAGAGACTATCTTAGTCTTCAAACACTTCATCTAAGCTGAACCCCATTGTATAATTCATACAAAGCTTAGAAGAGATATCATATCCTTATACACTGTCCTCCATTGTAAAGGATATCTCATTAGTTGGAACCTTACTTCAACCCTTATATCTTTCAAGTGAGAAAGTGAGAAGGTTGTAGTAGTAGAAGTGGAAGGAGCTGACAGTTGAGAGAAGAACAGTTCAGTTCTGAGTTGAGAAAGGGTACTAGGACTCTAGACATCCTAGGGATCAAGGCACCAAGGAGTGGTGTGGTTGATCAAGTGCACCTTGGCACTATAAAACAAGTTAATTCCAAGAGTGAAGGAATTATCCTGTTAAATCAGGGAAAGTGGATGTAGGAGCTTGAGTCTCTGAACCACTATAAATTCTTGTGTTGATTTACCTTCAAAGTACTTTACATACATTCAACACTGCACACAAAACTGGACTTTCAAAGATACATATCACAAACTGTGCAAAACCTGATTTGGACAAGTCCCCTGAACTGTATAACCTGTTAAGGTGATTTCAGAATTAAAAGGAGTTTAAACTAAAGGGTCAACCTCTAATTCCGCACATATAACTCACTTAGATAGTTATTCAACTAAGTACTCAATAGTACTTAGTAGTTTGATTATCTTAGAAGAGTTAATCATATCAGTAGAGTTGTCCAGGACAACTTTGTTGAAGACTGGTTTTATCAAGTTTGAAAAGAAATTGCATACAAGTGTATTCCCCCCATACACTTGTTATATACTCCTTTCAGGACCAACACGAACCGAAATTGTATAAAACCGAATCATAACCGAACCGAAAAATTTGGTTCAGTTTCGGTTATTAACCGAAAAATTAAAATTGTTATTAAACCTATTTTTAGGCTGTTTTTTTGGGCTTTTTACATGGGGAATCTTCCCAAAGAAAACTTCTCGGCAGCCGAACAACTGAACAACACAAAAGCATGCTACACAATTTACCTTTGTGGGCTGGTGTCACAGGTGTGAGTTGTCGGTGTGAGTCGTCGATGGGCTGGCCGCTGTACACTGTGTGTTGGCCGCCTGAAGTGGGGGCGAGTGGTGGCCGATGGGGTTGCTGAATTTGGGGAAGGGATTTTGGGGCGGAGAGTAAGGAGGACTGGGTTTTTTTGTTTCTACCTTTCTGGAGTGAGGAGCCTATTAGATTAGGTATTAAGTATTTTAAGTTTTTAAGATATAAAATAATAAAATATATATATAATATAAATATAAAAATATATATGTATATATATTTAATATTCGGTTTTTTTTTTGTTTTTTCGGTTTTTTCCATAAAAAAAACCGAACCGAAAATCGATTTCGGAAAAAATGAAAACCGTAACCGAACCGAAAATCGAATAATCGAACCAAACTTTTATTTTCGGTTCGATTCGATCAATTTTTTCGATTTCTTCCGACTTCTGCTCACCCCTAGCCCATAGTGGCCCCCTCATTGTTTAAAGCGGAAAGAGAAGTTCTACCGAAATGTCTTAAAATCAGCTTTATTATATCAGATAAAATATTGTTGGTTACTCAAAAGGCTAAATTGAGATTTTTACGGTAAAAAAAATATGTGAAATGATTGCACGTGACATTTTATAATTTGTTCACATAGTTTACTTTAATTATTTATGATTAAAATTCAATTTATTTTCATACAATGAGTGTGGAGTTTTATTTTTTCCTTTAAAACATCAATTTACTTCACATGAACATAATTCTTTTATTTATTTTTTCATGTTGGACATCTTTTTAAAATCAAAAGTAAAAAGGCAACCATGAGAAGAAAGTTTAGATCATTATAGCAGCATGCAGCATGCAATATGGAAAAGATGAAGGGTTCTGACTCCGAGTCACCATAAAAAGCTTATAAAAGGGTTTAATGTTGAAATATCAGTGTATTATTTCTATTTAAGATCACTCATTGTAAATTTACTTTAGTAGTAGTTTTTTTTTTTTTTAAGTTACTTTATTAGTATGTTAAAAATAGTGAAATATATCCCCTTCCTCAGTTCTACTATAAGTTTCTCACTTTCTTTTTATGGATGTCCTAATTATTTTTTCTATCCCAATCACTTTATCTATTATTTTATGATAATTCATCTCATACTCATATCTATTATTTGAGATAACAGGAAATTCATTAAACATTGTTAGATCATTGATCTAATGTACGAGATTGTTTTTATAAGATACCACTTCGCAATAATGCATTTGTTCTATGTAATTTGCAATCGCATTCGCCATTTTAATAAATATAAAATTACAAAAATGTCCTTAAATTTTTTAATAAGGAAATATATTTAATTATAAAATAATATATATAGATCCTTATTAACATTTCACTTTTAAAAAACTTTTCACAAAATTATAATTTAAAATATTAATTTCACAAAAAGTGAATGATTTTTTTTTCATCAAAATGGTGAGATTAACTGCCTATTTTTTCCCCAAAATCAAAATCTCAAATTTCTACTACACAACTACGTATCTTCAATTTCTATCGGCCACTTTCGCAAAAAAATCTCGTGCCCTAATTTTAATCAGTCATTCGTGTCTCTCAGTCACACCGGCACCGTCGTCCCCCTCCAGCGTCCACCACCCACGGTCGCGACTCGTGATTCACGATACTGAAATGATTGAAGCAATCGTTAGAAGTTACGTGATAGAATCGTAGAATTGGAGGGAGAATTAGAGAGAATTGAGGGAGAGAGAAACCGTTATTTTCATTGAAACAATTTTGAATATACACGATGGGTGGTTCATGGGTGAATTACGGGTTTATATACCCGACTCATGCCGAAAGCTAAGTCGCGAATGCGATTTTGATTACAAAATGCGATTTTACAAATGCAACAAATAAACCAAGGGATGAATACACTCCCAAACCCTAGTCTATTACAATTATTCTTTCTCCTAAACGGTGTCGTTCCATCCATCTTCTTCCTCACTCTTCTTCATCGTAACATTACCCCCTCCTCAACACCTTGCTTGTCCCCAAGCAAAAAATCAAGGAAAAAGTTGCAGATAATGGTTGGAGAAAGTGGTGTAGTCTTCCCAAGTGGCTTCCGAATCCGGCAGATGAGACCAACGAATCAGCACCTCCGAAGCTGGAGAATTGCCCCTCTGTACCAGGCGACGAGCGAGCACCTTCAAGGGAAAGAGAAGAACTTTCCCATCTTCATCAAAGTCAGGTAATTCTTGCGAAACCAAATCTCCATTTCCCACTTTCTTTGTAAGCATAGAGACATGGAATGTAGGATGTATTTTAGTTGTTGTTGGCAGTGCCAACGTATAGGCAACCAACCCCACCCTCTGCATGACCCGAAAAGAGCCTGCAAACTTGGGGCTCAGCTTCCATATGTGGCTTTTCCGCAGTGTAAGTTGCCTATAGGGCTTGAGCTTCAAGTAAACCCAATCTCCCACCTGAAACACCCTCTCTGATCTGTTTTGATTAGCATAGAAACGCATGCGATCTTGGGCTTGGTATAGTACCTGTTTTAATTATTGCAATATGTGCTGATTAGTGAACATAAGGTCATCTACTCCTTGTACTGAACTCTGAATAAGTAGACCAAGTGATAAGAATTTAGGACAATAGCCATATAGAGCCTCAAAAGGGGATCTTTTGATGGCTGAGTGGAAACTGGTGTTGTACCAGAATTCAGCCAGGGGTAACCACTGAGCCCATTGCTTGGGGTTTCTCCCACACATGCATCTCAAATAGGATTCTAGGCATTGATTCACCCTCTCAGTCTGACCATCAGTCTGAGGGTGATAAGTTGTGCTCAACAGTTGTTGAATGTCTAGAAGTTTCATCAGTTGTTGCCAAAACTGACTGGTGAATACCTTATCCCTATCAGAAACAATACATGTTGGTAATCCATGCAATCTGTAGATCTCTAAAATAAAGATCTGAGCCAAGTCTGAGGCTGTAAAGGGATGTGGGAGGGCTATGAAATGGCTATACTTTGTTCATCTATCCACAATTACCCAAATTGTATCTCTGTGATTAGATTTAGGTAGCTTTTCTATGAAATCCATAGAGATATCAGTCCATGCCTGATCAGGAATAGGTAGAGGCTGAATTAACCCTGGAGTTTTGAGTAGCTCATGTTTGCAAAGCTGGAAAATTGAGCATTCTGAAATCACCTTATGAATAGTTTCCATCATCTTTGGCCACCAAAAAACTCCTCTCATCCTCTTAAAAGTAACAGCCTCTCCAGAATGTCCCCCTTGAGTTGAAGTGTGCACATGTACAACTAACTTCACCCTTAGTTCTGTAGCAGTGCCCACATAAACTCTCCATTTATAGCTTACAATACCTCCACTGTAAGAATAGAGTGATAGATTGTATGGAGTAGTGAGGCTATCAGTCATCACCTCGGAAACTAAACTATCACCATCATAGCTCTCTTGTATGTCCTCCACCCAATGAGGTTTCACCATAGATAGGGCAGTGCAAACCCCATGAGCATGATTCCTCCTTGAAAAAGCATCAGCTACTATATTTTCATGCCCAGCCTTGTACTCAATCTTGTAGTCAAATCCCAATAGTTTAGTAAGGTATTTGTGATGTAGGGGAGTGGAAATTTTTTGCTCAATCAAGTACTTAAGACTTTGGTGGTCAGTTCTTATGACAAATGGGGAATGGATCAAATAGCATCTCCATTTGTCAACAGCCATTAGAATTGCCAGAAACTCCTTTTCATAGATGGATAATCCCAGGTTTTTAATACCCAAAGCCTTACTTAGGAAAGCAATAGGCATCTTTCCTTGCAACAGAACAACACATATCCCTCCGTAGCATGCACCTGTCTCTATAATAAATTATTTCTTAAAATCTAGCAACTGCAAAATGAGAGCTGAGATCATAGCAGCTTTGAGTTGTTGAAAAGCTGCCCCTGCCTCCTCATTCCAAATAAATTGACCCTTCTTAGTTAAGAAAGTTAAGGGTTTAGCAATGATGCCAAAGTGCCTTACAAACTTTCTATAATAACCTGTCAATCCTAGGAATCCTCTCAACTCTTTCAAAGATCTTGGTGCTGGCCAATCCTACATCACTTTAATTTTACTTGGATCAACTTTCACACCCTCATCAGTAATAATATGCCCCAGATATTCTACTTGATTTGCCCCAAAAACACACTTAGAAGCCTTAGCTTTTAAGGTGTTCTCCAGGAGAATTTGTAGCACCTTTGTCAAATGAGAAATGTGTTCTTGCATATCCCTGCTATAGATAAGAATGTCATCAAAGAACACTAGGACAAAGTCCCTCAAATAGGGTGCAAAGAGCTTGTTCATAATAGCCTGGAAAGTGGCAGGTGCATTAGTCAAGCCAAAAGGCATGACAACAAACTCATATAAGCCAGAAACAGTGACAAAAGTTGTTTTCTGAATATCAGGGGGGTGAACCCTGATCTGATGATACCCTGCTCTAAGGTCAATTTTAGAAAATACCTTAGCTTGCCCCAATTCATCCAATAAATCTTCAATCAGGGGTATCGGATAGCTATCTTTGACTGTTATAGAGTTCAATTTTCTATAGTCAATGCAAAACCTCCATGAGCCATCTTTCTTCTCCACCAATAACACTGGGGAGGAGTAAGGAGAGTTGCTAGGCTGAATGACCCCACTCTCTAACATCTCAGAGACTAACTTCTCAATTTCCTGCCTCTGTAGATAAGGGTATAAGGATGCTGCTTTATAGGCTTTTCTCCTTCTTTTATGGCAATTTTGTGATCTAATTGCCTCTGGGGAGGAAGTTCAGTTGGGGGTGCAAATACCACCTGAAAATCTTCAATAACAGTTTCTAATTCAGGTGCTACTGAGCATTTTTCAAACTCAGGATTCCCCTTTAAATAACAGAGATACCCCATTCCCTCACACGGTTTCCTCTTCACCATTTTCTTTAGCTGCTTTCCTGAGATCATGGTTATCTTGATCTCTTCATCTCATGTCCCTTGCAAGGTGATAGTTTTCCCATTTTTCTGAAATTGCACTATATGCAATTTGAAATCAAACGTGATAGGTCCCAACTGGCTCAACAAGTCCACCCCAATGACCATGTCACACCCTCCCAATCTTAATATCCTAACTGGTGCAGTAAACTTGCAGCTCCCCATTGTCCATTCAAAACCAGAACATTTTGAATTACATTCAATTCTGCTACCATCAGCTATAGTCACCATTAATGAGTGTGTATACTCCACCACACACCCCAGCCTCTTTGCAGTGTTAGGATCTAAGAAACTATGTGTACTCCCAGAATCCAAGAGAACTGTGATCTCCTGATTCCCCACTTTACCTACTACCTTGATAGTATCTGGATGTTGATGTCCAGCCAAGGCATGTAGAGAAACTAAGGGTTCTACACCCACTTTTACTTCATCCTCCTCAAATTCCAACTCATCAGGCTCTTCAAGCTCTTCCTCTTCTTTTGCCATTATCACAAAAAATTTCTTACATGTATGCCCAATGTGGAAGGTCTCATCACAATTGGAACATAAATTATGTTTCCTCCTAACATCCATCTCAGCTTGTGTTAATCTTTTAGCAAAAGCTGACTTGCTCTTTTCACTCTCCTGTGATTTCTGTGAATTGTTCCAGGGTGTTTTAAAACCTGGCTTAAACACTTTCTCCCTAATACTGATCACTTGTTCTTGCCTGATAGCCATCTGAACAGCTTGATTAAAATGGGTAGGTTGAAAAGCTTGAACTGCATGACTTATCTCTTCTTTCAACCCACCAATGAAACTTTTAACAAAATATCCTTTAGTTAAGAAAGGATGTTCAGCACTCACATATGACTTGACTTCCCCAAACTCCTTAACATATTTCCTCACAGTTGAAGTTTGCACAAGTCTATGGAATTTCCCCACTACATTCTCATCTTCAGGATTAGTGAACATCTATATCACCAACCTCTCAAAATCAATCCAAGTCAAGTCATCTTTCCCATCCACATAATCCATAAACCAATTGTCAGCTTCATCTTCCATATTTAATCCAGCTAACAAAATTTTCTCTTGATCTGTGAGAGGATTAAACAGAAAATATTTGTGGCATTTTCTGATCCATGCCCTAGGCTTGTCACCTTTAAACTTAGGGAAATCAACCCTAGGTTTTCTAGAAGTGTTGTGACTATCTTGAGATTTAGTAGCAGCAGTAGTAATATGTGGATAATGATGATTGTTCATATCATTTTCTTCATCAAAATGATGCATCTTAGGGAAATTAGCATCATACCTTCCCCCATGCTTTGCTGCCATTTTTGGTATAGCTTCAACTCTGGATCTGCTATTAGAATTGACATCCAACTATCCAAGCCTTTTGAAGCACGAAACTCTCCATGCTCTGGAATCCTGGTATGAATAGGTGGTGTTGGTAATATTCCAGCTTCTTTTTGAGCTCTAAGATCATCATCACCATTCATCACTGTCTTAGAACACTCCTCTCCTTCACTCATCTCCTGAGCTTTCCCCTTACTTGAGCTCAGTTGCTTAAGCAGTTCCATAAGTTGAATCTTCAGCAGCTCGGACTCATTTGCTTGTTGATCAAACCGCTTGAGCAATTCATTCATTCCTTCAGTTTGTTCATTCTGCAGCTCCGTGAATTGATCACCGAGTGAATTCACTTGAATTTCGACAGTTCCAACCTGAGTTTCCAGTGAACTGATCTGATCCGTGTTGTTCACCATTTCACAAACAATTGTGCAGACTACGAGCGAGATCAATCTAGCTCTGAGGCCACTGAAACAATTGAAGAAATCATTAGAAGTTACGCGATAGAATCGTAGAATTGGAGGGAGAATTGGAGAGAATTGAGGGAGAGAGAAACCGTTATTTTCATTGAAACAATTCTGAATATACACGATGGGTGGTTCATTGGTGAATTACGGGTTTATATACCCGACCCATGCCGAAAGCTAAGTCGCGAATGCGACTTTACAAATGCAACAAATAAACCAAGGGATGAATACACTCTCAAACCCTAGTCTATTACAATTATTCTTCCTCCTAAACGGTGTTGTTCCATCCATGTTCTTCCTCACTCTTCTTCATCGTAACACACAGCTCGTCGATTGTTTAGAACCTTTAGATAAATATGTTTTGAATTTGATTTAGGGTTAACGTCCTCTTCCGAAGTTGTGAGGCTTAGGTTAAAATTTGAAATCTAGAGTTGAGAGATTTCAATGACGAAAATGGTGAGAGCAGCGAAATTTTGTAGGGAAAGGGACTCTTCTGAGGTTGATTTTGATTAAGAATGAAACTGTTTTTTAATGTTTAACTGGTTTTGTAATTTTATATTAATAAATAATAAAAATGGAATAAAACATTAAATTTATAAATATGTGAAAAAAATTATAAGGATATTTTAGTATTTTTAAACCTATTATTTAGATAATTAATTATTTTATCTCATTGCAAAGCTAGATCGCACAATTGCGAAGAAAAATGAAGTGTCAACTTTTTATTGGTTTCCTGTTAACACCCTTTCTGACCATAGAAAACCACTCAAAAGTTTGAATACTACAAAATAGAAATAATCATCAGAATCCTCACCCCCCTCACAATATACATATATGTACCCTTCATGCTATTATTTTGTGGACCCACGATACACTTACTTTATTTACTTTATATACAAAAGTTTATACAACTATCAATTATCACTCTCATTATTACACTCTTTTCTTAAATTATATACCCAAGATTTAGAGACAGAAGGAGTAATTTATCATATTTTTTAATCAAAACACCCACAAGAAATGTGAAACTTATAGTTGGTGTGGAGGGAGTAGAATACTTCATTAACCAAACAAAATGTGAAACTTATAGGGCATGATTGGTATGGGGTAATGGGTCTTGAATGGAATGAGCATTCATGGACTTATTCCTAATTTCACGATTGATATGTTTTTTTCCACGGAATGGTGATTCCTCGTGGAATGGTGATTCCCACAAATAAAGAATTACGATTCCTCTCCATCCCCCTATCTTTGTCGATTCCATTCTACGTAAAATTAAATTATTTTTATTTTCGAAAAAAAGAAAATCATTAAAAAATATATTTTTACAAAATTATCCTCATCAACAATTAAAAAGATTTTCATTAACTCTCTTATCCAACATTAATCCACGCTATATTCATTAACCTTCTTTAACCTAATTCATCAAAGAGGGAAGAACGCTGAGAAAGAGAATAAACGCAAAACAGAAGAACTAGTCAAAGAATAGTAGTGTATTGTTATATATATATATATATACATATATATATACATATGCGATTTCTTGCATTTTTAATTTATTATCTAAGATAAGTTATATACAAAATTTCTGTATTTATATGCAAAATTGTTCAGTATTTGCTTTGTTTAATTTTTTTCTATTTAATTTTTATGTCGTATATATATATATATATATATTACTATGTTTCATTTTTGCTATAATATGTATATATACTATCTTTCGTTTTGCTTATATATATATATATATATATATTTTTTTTTTTTCCTTTCTTAATTACATCTTATAATAATGGGTAAAAATGTATAATATTTTTTTTAAATGAACGATTATTTATATTTAGTTTTATTATTAAAATAATAACATATTAATCAATTTAATATGTTTCTATATAAAATATGTATAAGGGTATTTTAGTTATTTAAGATAAAATTTTTACATTATTTTGTATCCATTTTATTATACCAATCATGAGAATGGAATCAATTAAGGAATGATTTTTCCATTCTTTGTCAATACCAATCATGATCATTCAAACTTTCATTCCAGACCTTCATTCCATTCATGAGTTCATTTCATTCCGTCACCAATCATTAGAATACTTCATTAACCAAACAGGTAAACGTCATATAATTCATTTAACTCTCGCCCCCCGTTTCATTTCTAAAACAGAATGCCGATAAATAGAACGGAATTCCAATCGGCGGTGCAGTGGATTGAATTGCCTGAAGATGTGACGGCCAATATCCTGCAAAGGCTTGGCGCCGAAGAGATACTGGAAAGTGCACAGAAAGTGTGTACTACTTGGCGGAGAGTTTGTCTGGATCCCTCAATGTGGCGAGTCATTCGAATGAAACAGCGCAATTGCATGGACGAGCGGATGCCTATCATGTGCCGTCACGCAATGGATCGTAGCCAGGGACAGTTGGTCGATCTTACTCTTCAAATTTACAGTGATTTTCACTTGCTAAACTACATTATTGATCGGTATAATTTTCCCTTTTGTTCACATATTTACGGTTATTTCTTTGTTTTATTCATAGAATTGTGGGATGAAGGGAGTAATATGTATGAGACGGTTGCATCAGGGTTTTTAATTATATTGTTCTTGAGCTTCTGGAGGATTTAATTCTTAAATAGGTGTAGTAGTAAATTGATTTTAGATGGATGATTCGGAGATAGGAAAAGGGGCAATTTAAAAGGAAATCATCTTTGACATGCAAACAGAAACTATAGGGTTTTGTTAATTTCTGTGTATAATTTGTGTAACTAAATATTGTTCCTGGTATTTCCAAGAGCCTAGCTAAAATTGTACTAGTATTGTTTTAACAGATCAAGTGATCTCAAGCGTCTTACTCTTGACGTCTGCCCCTGGTTTAAAATGGATGTTTTGTATGAAGCAGTTGAAAAGCTTCCACACTTGGAAGAGTTGCACCTTACTATGGCCCCAGAAGTCGAAGCAGAGGATATTATAAATATTGGGACTTCTTGCCCAAATTTGAAATCATTTACATTTAATCATTGTTGGTTTTGGAGTCTATCCAAACCACATATATTTTGCGGTGAACCAAAAAATAACGAGTGGGCTCTAGCAATTGCGGAAAACATGCCCAATCTGTGCCATCTTCGTCTTATTGATAATCCAATTGACAATACAGGACTAGAAGCCATTCTTGATGGCTGCCCCAAACTTGAATCACTTGATCTCAGCAAATGCTTATATCTTGACCTACGAGGGGCTTTAGGCAAAAGATGTTGTGAGCAGATTAAACATCTTCAATTTCCCTTCACACTATGAGTGAGTGAGGATGATGAATGGTCTATTGGGGTCACGGTTCCTTAATTTCCTTGAGCAATAACTGCAGGTTGAATTCATTAAACTCGTAGTAGTATTTATCTATTAGCAATGTAATGGTGGCTCTTAGCGTATTCCCTTTTCTACTTTGTGATATATACAAACATGCATCTTGGTAGTTTAATTCTCATAGCCTTCAGCTGTGTACCTACAGATTTGCCAATATTGCATTTGCATTGCCTTGTGGTGAGTTATCTTTGTTGATTCGCTCATCATTATTACTAAAAGTAATCAATTGGTATTAAGATTAAGATTGAGACAAGTAGAAATGAGATTATTCCCTCCGTTTTAGTTAGTATTATATGTTGGTATACAATTAAATGAAGTTTTAGCATTTTTTTCACCATTTCTCCAAATCTTACTGTCTTTTAACTTTAGAAAATATTTATAATTCTTATTTTACCTCTTGCTTTAACTGAGGTGTGATTTCATTAAGCTTCTGATAAAATTTAATTCATAGTAACAGGTGTAGTAAATTGACATGTGCAATGGTCTTGTTGGTCAAGTGAATACGGTGGTTTGTATGTGACTGAACAATTTTGTATTCTTAAAGAATTCTTTGTAAAGAATGGTTTCAATTCTGGGAAAATAATGATTTTATTTTGAAGTACAAGTTTGCAATGGCGTGATCAGCTGTCTAGTCTAATAATCTTTATATGGAGAGTATGTTACCCGTATTGCTAATTTCTTCTTTGCAAGTGATCCCTCTGCCCTGTTCACAGTTTCTTCTTGTTATAATTATGTAAGTAGTGGAGGTAGATGTGGACTAATTAAAGTCTAAAGCTTTAATGTGCTCTTTTCAGGTAATTTACAACATATATGAATCATTCTTACACACACATACATATATATATATATATATTACATCTATTTCTAAAACTTATCTTTCTTACATGGCTTTATAATTCTCTTCCATTTCACTCTTCTAATTTTCTAACAATTCTTCATTTCTTTATTATTTTATATAATCTCTCTACACCGTCTTCATTATCTATTTCATACCGAGTAATAAATAATCACTCAATTTTATCTCATTTCTCTCTTCACATCATTTTTTTTATTTGAATTAAATAATACTATATATTTCAATTCTTTTATCTTCTCTAACTTACAAACAATTTCAATTTAACTATAATGATGGACAATAAATTTTCTTTTCATTTGTAAATAAACTTATAAAATATTTGAAATGAACTAATACACGAGTTTTGCACTAGTGTATATATATATAAATAAAAGAAATGGAAAAATAAATGAAAAGATAGGTCAGTTGGCTTCACATGTGGCAATTTCTGTCTTGGATAGAGCTACAATGTAGATGCTCTTAGATGACAGACAACACTTATATCTTGTATTGATATTCTATTTTGAATTGAAGGGTAAAACCTTGTATTGATATTCTTGCAAGATATATTCTCTATGTATTTTCTTGTACACATAGAACTAACCCTCATCACTCGTTGTAACATGTAACTACGATTAAAAGAGAAATTTAATTAAAAGTTGGATTTATTTGTAATACATGTGAAGTTTTATTTTTTTCCCTTAAAAACATCAATTTACTTTACATGAACATATTTCCTTTTTTCATGTTCGACACCTTTTTAAAAACAAAAGTAAAAAGGGTAACCATGAGAAAAAAGTTTTAGATCGTTCATTATAAATGCATGCAAAAGTGGAGGGTTCTGAGTTGGGGTAATACACGTTTTCTTGGGAATTTAGTCAATAAAAAACAGACGCTTTTGATAGGTGAAAGGGCCACCATAGAAAGCGTGCAAATGTATTAGCTAGGCTAGCCATAAAAGTTGAATTAATATTAGTGTATATTCTTCCGTCAAAAAAAAAAAAATATTAGTGTATTCTATTTACTTCACTATTAAGACTCATGGCTTTAATCAATGGTTGGTTATTGACTCGTCTTTGCATGTGTTGGCTGGCTGTGTAGTAATTTCCAAAAGATCATTCATTGTTAATTAACACTACTTTATTAGTAGTATGTTAAAAATAGTGAAATACTCTCTTGGACTGCATTGCAAAGAAAGAATTCCCATCATATTTGTCAAAACGAAAAAGACACATTTTTTCTCATTATATAAATATAAAGAAAACAAGAAATTGGTGCCTTGGATGCCTCTTCTTGGGTCTCGAGCTTCTTCTCTTTACTCCTTGTTTTACTGTAACCATTTTCTTGAATTTTCACTCTTTCTATGCCACTAAATCCTACTGTTTTTCTTGATATTTTATTGTTTCCGACATTGTTGCCTCTGACGGTTCGTTGTCATAAGCATTCATTCTTTGTCTTCTATTTGCTTCTTAAAAAAACACTCTGGATAGCTCTGTTGTGGTCCATCTGGCGAAAATATTGAGTTTTTGACAACAGCCATTTGGATTCTTTTGAGGTTTAGCATCACAAATTTGGATTATTCACCACTTCTTTTTCAGGCTTCTAATCTCATGTTATTTAACAGTATAAAACGGCATTGCTAGTCGGATTTAAGACCAGCAAATAGGTTTTGTGTTTTGACCCATTCTTGTGCTCTGTTTGTAGAATTTTTATAGAAATATTTCTTGGTTTTTGAGGCTGGGAGAATTTTAGGTGGGTTATGATTGATGTTGTTTTCTGAATCTGTTAGAAACACAAATGCTCACAGTTGTGGAAAGTTTGTGGTTCTTAATTGTTAAATTTAGGAGCAAATATGCTATGTAGATTACATCTTTTGTAGTTAAATTCAGCATCTGGTAGTGTTTAGAGAAATGGGTTGTGTTGCATCAAGAATTGATAAAGAGGAGAGGGTGAGGCTTTGCAAGGAGAGGAAAAGACTGATGAAACAAGTTTTAAGATATCGAAAAGAATTTGCTGATGCTCAAGTAGCTTATTTGAGATCATTGAGAAATACTGGAGTAACACTTAGGCAGTTTACTGACTCTGAATCATTAGAAATCGAAGAGACTGCTTCTGCTTCTGCTGTTGAATTCCCCCCTTCCCCACCTCCACCTCCACCTCCTCCACCTCCGCCTCCGCCCTCTTTTAGCCCCGATTTAAGAAGTTTCGAGGATAAAACACCACAGACTCCATCTGTTACAGAAGAAATCATCGAGCTCGATGAGGAGAGTGGCCTTACCCCGCCCCCTCCAGTTGCTAGTTCTTCCTGGGAATATTGGGACGTGTTTGGCTCTGCATCTTTGCAAAGCAGACAAAAGTTGGAGCAGGATCAGGAGAATTGGGCAGACACGAATACTGATTTCATAGAAGATGATGAGGATGACGACGATGATGATGATGATGAGGTTTTTGCTGTTGATGAAGTTGAAGTGGTTCCGGAAAAACAACAAATTGAAGAACTTGTTGATGATAGCATGTCAATGACGAGCTGGCACACGAAAGATACTTCTGACATGGCAATGGTACCTTGGAGGAACAAGAAGACATTGCCTGGTATTATTAAGGACCTGGATGAGTATTTCCTGAAAGCATCTGGAGTAGTTAAGGATATTGCTGTTTTCATAGATATGGAACCGGGAGGCACTTTTTTTTACCAGGATATCAAAGAGAACAAGAGTAAATTACTTAAATCCATTAACTAGAGTAATTTATGAAGTATTTCTATTCGTTGCATTCTGGTCATATTTTCAATGTACGTACCGTTGAGCTTATAATGCTTGCTTCATTGACAGGGAAGAGAAGTAATTCAGTAAAAGTTTTTAGTGCCCTGACTTGGACGTGGTCCTCTAAATCACTGCAATCCACCCGAAAAATGGGAGACATGCCTGAATCTGGTGAACCCTGTAAGCCAGGAGCTCATCGTATCACTCTGCAGAGACTTTATTCTGAGGAGCAGAAACTCTACAAGGATGTTAAGGTGATTTCTGCTATGTAAATTATATGGATGTAATTGCACAATTTAATAACAAATTATGGAATGGGTGTATGGAGTGATCTACGGTGACTATGGTTTTTAACATTGCAAACATTCTTGTACAAGTAGTTTAAACCACGCATGAAACATAGGTATATTGAGCAGCTGGATTTCTCTGTTTTAAACTGTGCTCCTTATCCCATACCATCGGAATACATGCCTATATTGGCCATGCCATTTAATGTGTGTTGATAATGTAGGAGTAGGAGATGAAACACTATTTGAAATTGAGATCTCGTGTGATATAAAAGGGTTTTTGTCACGGGAAAAGCTCGTGCAATAGTATTAGTAATCACCCTATTTGGCTATTTTGTCAAGGCTTAGACAGATTTTGGAATGTTTTGTATGTTCTGCCATTTTTACAATTGCTTTTCTTGTGATGCACTATCTTTTAGGAGGAAGTAATCGCCAAGGTGGAGTATGGAAGAAAATCTTTACTTCTGCAGAGACAAGAGGAAGAGCATGATTGGAGCAAGGTTGATAAAACACGCTCAACTTTTGAGAGTTTGCAATCTTACATCTCGTCTTTGGAAGAATCAATTGGCAGGTCTTCTTCAACCATACTGACGCTCATAAACAAGGAGCTGCACCCTCAGTTGATTACACTAGCTTCAGGGTAAACTAGTCTTGGTTTCCATTGTTGACACATTTTAAATGTGCTATTATGAGTTCTCTCTAATATAAACTGCTGTGTTCTCAGATTGATGCATATGTGGCAAACAATGCATAACTCCCATCAAGTTCAGAATCTTATTTCTTTGAAGCTGAACCATCTAACCGATCAGCAAATTATGGAACCAACAACTGAATATCAGCAACAAGCTGCAGGTCAGCTTCGGACAGAAGTCACTTCCTGGTACCACAGCTTCTGTAAGCTCGTTAAATATCAGCAACAGTATGTGATGGCCCTCTGCAAGTGGACCAAACTAACTGATCGTATTCAAGATATTGATGGCCTACAGAGTGCCTCATCAACGGTTCATGCCTTTTTGGGAAAATGGGAACAAGCACTCGTTAAATTGCCTGATGAGGTACTATTTTCATTCTCCTTTCTCTTGGAAGTCCACTAGAAATGTGTTTTTCTGACTATTATTCGATACATATGTGCAGATTGTGTCGGAGGCCATTAAGTGTTTGCTATCAGCCGTCCATGCTATCATCCTACAGCAGCAAGAAGAGTGCAATTTACGTAAAAGGTCGGATAAGCTTGGGAGGAAACTAGAGAGGGAGCTTACTTTCCTTTCAGATGTTGAGATGAAGTTTGCAGGGAACTTCTCTCCAGAAGATTCCAATTCTGTCGTGATTACCAAGCATCCCTTAACAATAAGACGAGCCAAAGTTGAAGCCTTAAAGAAGTTGGTGGAAGTTGAGAAAGCAAAGTATGTGAATTCTGTGAAAACAACTAGAGTCATGATTCTAACCAACCTACAAACGAACCTCCCCAAGGTATTTCAAGCACTCGTGGGGTATTCAAATGCTTATGTCCACATATTTGAGGTGATTCTCAGCAACGCCTCGATGTCAGAATCCGATGATGTCTAAACTAGAGCTTCCGGAATTTAATGGGGAACTGTAGTCCAAGTTGCTGCTCAACTTGATACATGTGAGTTTTGTACATCCTACTGTTTGAATGTGAAGATTGTCCCTTTTGGGGTCAAGGTGAAATGTATTTAATCCTAGGAAAGGATATTCAAGGATTTATATGGAGTAGATTTTAGGCATTATTCCTCTTTGATCTGAGATGCAATCTCTTGTCTTTTATAATTAAATGAATGCATAGGTCCTTTACTATCCTTATTACTTGAAGTTTGAAAAGGATAAGAATAATATAAGCATAACAATTTAAAATAACATTCAACTCAGCACGTAAAAATACACTGCATACCAAATGATACGATTGGTAATGTTACGATTCAATGTGGTCAGTTGGGATATCTGGACTTGACTATAGATATCTTAACATATCTTTAAATTGCATTGTGCAAAATCCAAATTACTGAAAACTTAATGATAACGGAAATATTTGCATTCAATTTAATAAGAGGATTACAATTATTTGAGATCTTCCAAATGAAATCGGTAATTAACATTCAACTTATATTGAAGAATGAAGATACTGGAACACTGACTAAAATAGATGATTCCTATCCAATAATATAGGCATAAACAAACAGCAGCTGAAAGTAGCACGTTTCTGTAAGATGATTTTAGGACACTGCATCTCCTTAACCCCCCAAAACCATGTAGAGTATAAAAACATCATTAACTCTTCAATTCCAGAAAATTAAAGCACATATATGTTAATTTACATGTTTTCAACTCTTTATATCACCCGCTCTCCAATATTTACTTCCTTTACTGATTTTTGCCTTTACTTCTCACAAGCTAAAATAACTGTGTAGATGTTAAACGAACCTCCTTTACTGCCCGAATTCTCCAAGCAGTTAAAACCGATTTTACTGCATTTGCAGATCATCCCAGTTTCCTGAGGCATCTTCCACACCATTTTCAGGTTGGTGGAGCCCGTTCCTTGCCAACCTGCTCATCTCAGCCAGACCTGTTTGAATGCAAAGTCGTATAGAACATCAAACAACAAAACTGAAAAACACATTTTCATACAGGAGTTAAAACTTAAAAGGTCCACAAAAATAACATTTTAGATAACATTGCCAAGTTGTTTAGTCATAAGCTGTTTAGTGTTTTCGAGAATCATCATTGTAAGTTATAATTCTAAGATGAATGATACTAAACCAAACTATTTAAGCTAAAACATGAGGAAAGTTGTTTTGTGACAAAAACAGACCTTCAATTACTCTGTAGAAAGCTGACCACCACGCGAATCTTGGAACCTGAAACTGATCAAGTGTCTCCTCAATTTCTTTGTCATGTTTTCCCAACAGAACATCCTGTAAAATTACTACAGCACCCTTTGTTTTGTTGATTACATTGTTATCATCTTCAAAGTCCAACACCTGAAGCTCCTTTACTGAAGATGCGAGATTAACAGAGATTGCATACTGCGTAGCAGCATTCCAGCGCGAAGATAAAAGCCATCTCAGTTCCCCATCAATTTGTTGCACTCGTCCTTCTTGGGACCTATTTTGCCCGTCCTTTCTTTCCACTAAGCTGCGCAAGTACTGGGCGTTTGCGGGCCCAGTGCTTTGCACCATCTTAGAGAAAACACCTGCTTCATTTTCTAGAAGCTTCTCAGGAGTATCATACTCAACCACCTGTAAGAAAAAAAGTTGAGGATATATATAGTACAATAATAATAGTCAAAACATTCTATAATGAAGGACCACACTATTGCTAGGGACGTACTTGGCCAGAACTCAGAACAAGAATTTGGTCGCTGTCAATGATAGTGTTGAGGCGATGAGCAATAGTTAGCATAGTGCAAGCTTTAAATTCTTCTCGGATGGTTTTCTGTATAAGTGCATCAGTCCTAACATCGACAGCAGCTGTTGCTTCATCGAGCACGAGGATCTTTGATCTACGAAGTAAAGCTCGAGCAAGACTTAGCAATTGCCTCTGCCCAACACTGAAGTTCTCACCGCCTTCCGAAACCTTGAGGAATATACAAATATGATCATATTTTCACTCATGTTCCATTCAATATTCAAATTTCAGCAATAATAGTTGTGAACATGAAAATAGAAATTATTAGCAGTTTTAATGCAACCTAAATATATTCTGCTTTTTTTATGTTCCACACACTTAAAATAGAGCTTCAGAAAATTTGTTTCTCAAACTTCAATATAAGGAAATCGAAAGGACTTCAGAAACGATTTGAAACATCTGCAGTCAGGTATTTCTGTCAAACTAGAAGACAACTGAAGTATTTCCCTTTTACCTCGGCATCCAAACCCAAAGAACTTCTCCTGATGACATCCTTTAGGTGTGCTCGCTCCAAAGCTTCCCATAGGTCCGCGTCATTGTGTTCACCAAAAGGATCAAGATTGAACCGAACAGTACCTATAAAAACCAACATTGAGAGACTCAGGAGACAAAAACAGACCCTCCTGTTACCAAGAGTAAACTTTTCAGATTCCCTCATCAATTATCAGAAATTCCAACAGAAAATACGATCAGTAAATTTTCATGAAGTTCGGGTCAGGAGATTTGGTCTCAATTTCTCCTTCACAGGTGCAAGACTACGTAAAGATGAATACAGTAAAACCTGATCAACTTGATGAAAAGGATAAGGATGATATGCACCTGAGAAAAGAACAGGAGATTGGGGAATGATACTAAGAACTTTGCGTAGATCTGTTAATCCAAACTTAGCAACATCGCAACCATCGATCATTATTCTGCCCCTTTCAAGTTCCACAATCCGAAATAATGCATTGATCATGCTCGATTTACCAGCACCAGTTCTTCCAACTATGCCAACCTTCCTGTGCGGTTGGATAGTAAACGACAATCCCCTGAGAACAGAAGGAAGCCCAGGCCTGTATCGTAGACAAACATCTTCAAATTTAACTGATCCTTCATTTGGCCATCCAGGTGGAGGACGGTTTCCTTCAACTACATCTGGTGCCTCTGATGGCAAATCTATATATGTGCCTACACGTTCGACTGAGTTTAAGCTGTTTTCTGCTCTACTTGCTAGTCTTAAAACATTACTCAACAAATTCGTAATATTTAAAGAATAACTAAGGAGCAACCCCATAGTTGATGCAAATGCCACCTGGTTTTCAGCTCTCTCATTCTGCATAACTGCAAACGTTGCTGTTAACCAGATCATCACACCTCCGAGAGTTTCCAGTCTTATAGTAAGCCACCGATTTGAGCTTATATTAACCAGAGTAAATCGCACATTATTGTCCATTGACATCCCGTTAATATTTGCCATCCTATCATATGCTTTATATGCTCGAATTGAGGAAAGCCCATTCAATGCTTCTCCAAACTGTGCATAAACCGGAGATCTAGTGATGGAGTCCAGTCGTTTTACTTCCCTCGATGTGCTCTGCAGTTAATATGATGCATCAAAATAAATCAGATTATGATAACTTTGTATTATACAACAACTCCTGTATTAGGATAGAGAGGAGTGATAAACCAACCTGATAATAAAGATATGCAGCGTAAAATAGGATGAGAAGGGGCATTATGGCCCATAAAGATACAGTGCTCACAATTCCTATAAGCACAAAAGTCGAAAGCAGCTGCCATAGTTGGCTTAGAAACATATTGACTTGATTGGCAACATTACGGTCAATATCACCAAGATCCTTGGCAAATCTGTTGATTACCCGCCCTATAGGATTAGTATGGAAGAAAACCATAGGAGCTCTCAGTATAGAGCATAACATCGAATCATGAAGTCTTTTTGCAGCACTCAGGCTAGATGTGATCAACCAAAATGAATTCGTCAGCGTCACTAATACCTGCATACAGTGCCACTTATTATAGAAATTCTCTGGATATCGTTATTTTGAAAAGAAAAAAAAAACATAATAGTTCTGGTTAGATACAAGAATTCTGCTATGCTATATATGAAAAGGAACTATATATATGTATATATATAAAAGTTAGATCTGCACCTGACCAATGGACAACAAGGCATAAACTAGTATATAGAAACCAGGAAGATAACTCGCTGAAGTGCTCTGTTTCGTCCACACACTCAGCCATGTGCTACTTGAAACTCGCAGTATTTCAGTCAACATATAACATGTAAACAGTATCATTACAACCCACAAGCCTCCTAAAGCATTTTTATACCTGAGAAAGCAGCAAAATCAGAACAAACAAATCAGTCTTATATCAGAAATATTTTATGAAACATGTTATGCATACCAACTGGATAAGTGAAAAGACACACACAGGCATTACTATGAGGTATTATAAACACAGTTCAGCATCTCTCATTCTGTAGCACAATTGAATAAAAATTATCACTCCATGGTATTAAATGTCAGTCATCACCTCATCAAAACATTCCAGCTGACAATCCCTGTCTCCCTCTCCTCCTGCTTGATAAGAACTGACCTGCCTTCTTTCTTTTTGCTAGTTGAGCTTGAATCTTTTGGAACGTCATGCAGATCAGCAGAAGTAGAAAGTTCGGATGATTGATGGGAAAGATCCATCCCATCTTCGTTTTCATGTATATGATCTTCCATTTTTCCTGCATTTTCCATTAGTTTTTTGAACAATACACCATTCTTGGAGAGCTCCTCAAAGGTGCCCTCTTCTTTCACCAAACCTTCAGAAACCAATATTATTCTGTCAACCTGGGGAAGAAAATGTAACTGATTCGTGACAAGAACCCTCGTTTTTCCACCTAGTGTTTCCTTGATGCAATTATTAAAAACCTGGATTGTAGCAGTAGTTCAGGTCAGAGAAATACTAAAAGCATCAACATTCTAATACTCAAACATGACTGCCAAAACGACTCTTCCACATTATACAAAGGAAATCTTAGAATGCATAAAGGATAAAATTATTGAATATTTATAAGCTACAAAACCACTCAAAAATTATTTCAATATGTAAATTTAAGAAACAAAACTTAAATTGGGTCTAATAAAGGCATCCCAAGACGAAGTGGGATAGCTCAAGTGGTTAGAGCACCACTACCTAGGCCTTAGGTCCTGGGTTCGAGTCATGGGGAGGGGAAAAAAAGGGATGGGTATTTAACTTCCATCAAAAAAAAAAAAAAAAGGCATCCCAATTAGCATATCTACACTTATTGAAATTGGTTACTCTTGGATACCTGGCGAGCAACATTTGCATCTAGAGCGCTTAATGGGTCATCAAATACGTACACATCTGAGTCAGAGTACACAGCCCTCGCCATTGAAACTCTTTGCTTTTGACCTCCACTAATGTTCACTCCTCTTTCCCCAATCTCAGTAAAGTCACGACCCTGAAGACAAATAGAGTGAGAAATTATGTCACAGATATTGAAGGATAACAAATGAATCAGAAGTCCATAATAACTAAACATAATTGCCAGACACTTAACAGGAAGCAAGTCCAGGTCATGTTGCAATGCAGTGACATCTACTGCTTTCCAATATTTTGCTGGTTCAAAGGTGGACCCAAATAATATATTTTCACGTACCTGAAAATATATTAATTAATCAAAACCAAACTTTTTCAAAATGGAAAAGGGATAGGATTTGTTGAAGCATACTGTAGCATTGAAAATCCAAGAAATCTGAGGAACATAAGCTACAGATCCCCTGATCACGACACTTGCATCTCCCATGGGAGGAAGTTCACCAAGCATTGCTGACACCAACGAAGTTTTTCCTTCGCCAGTTCCACCAACAATTGCAACTAGGCTGCCAACTGGTATATCTATGTCAATATTGGATAATGTGGGTCTTGTATCCTGTACAATGTGAAGTCATGGATATTAATATGTGTGTATAATCATGCAATAGCGACAAGCTTTTGGGTTGATAGTAGCAGGACACAGTAGATAATACATTACAGAAATGAAAAGATTCTCCACAGAAAACTAAATTTCTTTTCTAGTATGGAAAAAGTATTTAAACTATTGAATATTAAATAACAATATTTAACTGGAGAAAATGTGGAGATAAGAAGGAAATAAGGACCTTAGAATCCCACGAAAAATTACCACCCTTGATTGAGATGGCAGGAAGCCTTGGTTCAAGAGGTGGATTAGGTAATAAAGTTCTCTCTTCTGAAAGAAATAATTCTTCTAGACGTTGTAGAGATACATTTGCATTCACAACCTGAAGACACAGCCAGTGTCAAGGTGTTAAAGAAACATGTTAGTTTGTTAACAAAATATGAAACAGGTTATAACTAGATGCATTTGCATTCGCAATGTCATGCGTACTATGCTCTAGTTGAATGTTCTACTATACGTTTCTTCAAAGAATGACTCATTACAGAATACAAGGTTTTTTCCACATGCCTTGCCCCTTTTAAGAATGTAATGTATTGATAAAAAAAAGGAAAAGAGGAAGTAATGCATGGAACTTTCATGATCTATCACCTAAATTTGGCAATAAACATATCATCGTTGTATGCCAAAATTAGTACAAACCTAGCATTAAAAACAAACCTGAGTAATCAAATTAGGGAGCATATTCAGGGGCTGTCGTAGAACAGAAAATAGGGAAAGTGATGTGAAAGCTCTGGAAGGTGTCAAGTCCCCACCAAACAATGTGAACATTCCAAATGAAATAACTGTCACCAGGACTGGTATGCTGTTTAGTATGAATGTGTTCCACTGCAAAAGCACAAGAGAGATATAGATACAAGATCAATTTTGATAAAATTCAACGTAGCAAAATCATATTTTCCTCCAACAAATATCAACGAACAAATTCGTAGAATGATAGCTAATCTTGAAATCATTAATACGTTATTATAATTTGTTTCTCAATACATAATACATTACTGATCAACAGTGTGCATAAAGAATTTGTGTTTATCATATTTATTTACAAAGTAAACCAACACCAGGGCATAGAGAAGCATATCCACAAGGATAAGACAAGGCAACACGATCAAGTATTGCCCAAAACACACATCATGAAAAAGTAGAACCAGATCCTGAATCATATTTTCTTGTTAGGATATTTTACAAGAAGTTTTGTAAATCAGGAGTCGAAAGAAAAAATGTATCACATCATACCGCTGAAAGTATTTGTGCTTTCCTGAACCATGATAACTCATCATCCCTCATTACTTGAATTTTTGACTTGAAACTCTTTTCCCATGCATAATACCTGTTGTGCATTGAGAAAATAAAGATTATATCACTGACCTCCTATGAGAGTGAACTAAAGAAGTAACATGCTTATCAAAGTTTGGCATACTTCACTGTATCCATGGCTGCCAAAATTTCATTCATTAAGCCAACTCTCCGGTCAGTACGTAACAATCCCTCCTTGGATAGCCTTCGCATCCTGCTGATAATAAAAGTCTGTTTGGCCAATATAAGTAACAATTACATGAAATGTTACAATAGCATGGTATATCTCGTAAATACATCATCATAGATTTTGGGGGAATAACGTAAAAGGAAACAAGAATTTAATTAAAATGAGTAAAAAAAGCAATAATGGGGAAATTAATTACCTGGAGAGGAAACATAAGGAACAACATAAGAGAACCAAGAAGCGAAGCGACTCCTAGCTGCTGGTACAGAAGAATCATGGCCATGGTGATGCGAAATGGGGACGACCATAAACCATGAAGTTGTTGGCATATTTGCTGAACAATACAAGGAATCAATTGAAAAGAATTATGGTGGCGGCTCAGAGGGCTAAAGGGCATTCAAAAATCAAATGATACTTAGCTACTGTAATAAGTACAAGATCAACCATATTTTAACATTAGTATGAATATGTAATATTCTATTATTACAAAGGAAAATATATGCATCTTAGTTTTTCTGTGTGAATACCTGAAGTGCATTAGCATCTGTTGTCATCATATTCGTTATTTTCCCAGATGGAAACAGCTTACGACCCTCATGCGTTAGCCGTAAGGATTTGCGAAATATAGCAGCCACCTATGATAACAGAGAAATTCCACTATCAAGCTTATAGAAGATGTTAAGAAAGTCAGCCTTGAGCTGCAAACCCCTTATCTGCTTGGTAAGTATATCTTATTAGCCTCTTTAGATATCTTATTTTATCCATCCATGCCAATACTGTGATAACAATTCATTACAGTGGTCAATGAATCGCAGGCATCATCATATGGTTGAAGCTACTAATTCTATTCCTGAAAAGTAGGTCTGAACCAAAGCCCAAAACTGGTGCTAATCAGCCAATGACTAAAAATGTGAATCCAATAGGTCAAAAAACTCGTTGCTACTCTTTTTCCAAATCTCAAACATAAAATAGCATCCTCTGAACACCAATTAAATTTGTTAAATGTACTCTGGAATTGGAAAATGATTAACCACTATGCAGGACAAGAAGCAGCAAGCACAATTTCACTCGACCAACAACTACAGCGATATTTGCATAATCAAAATGATCAGTTTTCATTCTTCTTTTTGATTGTTGATATTCTGAACACTTTAAAAGGCTACTTGGAGATATATTACCAAGCAGAAGACGGAAGTATGTGGGAAAAGTAAATTCCATCAATTCATCCTTAAATTTAGAATAGATGTAGACTCCTTAAACTTTTTGCGGCAGATACTGATATATAAAAATAACAATTAACGGTGCTGAAGGACATAGTGAACTTAAACTAGAGATTTTGGTATGATCCAACTTTGAAGAAATATAAGAGTTGTGGATAAAGAGAAATTCAGAGACATGCAATATAACCAACTATATCTTTGAATGTTCAGTTCTTAATTTTACAAAAGCCAAGAATAAGAAGATAAACCACACGCACACACACACACACACACACACACATATATATATATATAAATTCATAAAATCGTGAGAATTACCAGAGTGGATCTTAGCCTGAAGCCAACACGCATGACATTCTGAAAGTACTGAGCCTCACAAAGCACTCCAAGTGACTGAACCAATAATAATTTCACATCAGTGAATGAACCATATTTCTAAGGTTTCACTAATAATAGCTCAATAGACAGATGTGACATTGACAAGCAATGACTCCAGAAAATTCTACGAATGAGCAAAATAATTCTAAACTACAAACAAGTGGGTTTTCTTATCATTGACAAGCTGAAGATTGAAAAGGGGAATAAGTTGAGAAGTCCATTAGGGGTTAACTTATTTCCAGCATAAATAGAATCATGGGTTTTCTTATCATTGAAAAGGTTATACTCCTGTTTTCCTTCTTTGCTTCCCCTACTTCACCTATGGTATTCAGGCAAGTTTTACTTGCTATATCAATGTTTTTTTTTTGAAAGCGCTTGCTATATCAATGTTTGGACATTAACATTTGCAAATTAACTTGTAAGCATGCTACCAATCTAGTTCAAAAATACTAAACTAGACAATGAAGAGAAGATAGAGTTCAAGTCTAGAAATCATACCACACTGAAAAATATTGATAATGCATAGACGTAACCAACCCAAACCGGATCGCCTCCTTCAAGAGACTGCAAGCAGGGTAAATTCAAATATTCAATTATAAATAAATATTATGTAAATCAAGTTGGTTATTTCTAATTCTCATTATATAAATTCTTCTACAAAACTCAGTTTCAGTAATTAAATTGCTGAGACACAGAAGAGCTATAAGATCAACAGAAAGCGACTTATGCTCTGTGTGTGTTACCCAGAAAGAAGGTATTTCAACTTCTCAGATTCATTTTATTTCTTATTTAAGAGCAAGTGTGAAAATCAACTACAAGTTACGTATCTCATCCATTAAAGATTGATAATAAGTTTTAGCTTATGCAAATCAAGTTGATACTTGGTCAATCTCAATAATTGCAAAGACCACAATGCATATGTCTTGTTCTTGGTTGTGTGTAGTAAAGAGAACCATAAAGGGTTCAACATTCGTATAAGGGACACAACACAATAATGACACAAGATTGAATTTCTGGACTACCTTCAATAAATGATTCAGTAGAACGGGTCCTGCAAGCTGTGAAAGATCATTACCAATCTGCAAGGTCCGAGAAAGAGTTCATCATTACAATATTAAGTCAAGTCATCCAATTGCAGCTGAGGGGAGGTAAAAGACGGAAAGAACAACTGAAGAGTGGGTTAAGTACTCTATCCACCTATTATTTTTATGCAGCATAATCTTGAATGAAAGTAATAAACATGTGAACTAAAAGATATAAAGTATTGATACTTATACTAACATGAATTTGTTAGGAACAGAATATCCATCAAAAAACACACAACAATAGTCATAAACAACATGTAAATATTATCTATGCTGATTATTTCTGGCATGGAAAGGGACCATGTTATAAGTTTTAAAGTTACCCTTCACCAAAAGCCACAGTGGTTTGAGATAACATAAGCACCAATTTATTAATTTAACCAACAAAAGAATAAAAAAATACCAACTTAAAGCACAAATGAATTATGAAATACCAGTGGGCACCCTTGTGCATAATTGTAAGAGAGATGCAAAAAAAAAAAGGAAGGATTACAAGCAGTATCAGTTAAGTGCTCTGGACATAACATCCAAACAATGGTTTTCAATATTTAGAATTGCAAAGAAATGGAACTAGTCAATACCTTGAAGAAGCCTCCATACCAGAACCTGTTTTTTTTTTTTTTCAAAAAAAAAAAAAAAAATGGAGAAGACATGAGATCAAACTGGCCCACCATTTTATTAGATATAAAATCTATTAACCTAAAAACAAGGACTATTCAGAAGCTTAGTAGTTTTGATTAAATTCAAATTTTCAAGGTGCACAACCAAAAAATCAATGTTCAGTACCTGCCTCCTAGGCTACGATTCAAAGCACGTAAAAGCCACGGTTTTGATCTTTTTACTTCTTCCTCCCATGAACTCTGGAACCTATAATACTCAAAAGGTGTGAGGTTATGGAGGTTTTTATATCACACATGCATATATGAAGAATAGACAACAATCTAGGCACAAACTTTCTACTTAATGTCTCAGACCGATCCCAAGAGTCCAACTTCCAAACATCCTTTTCAGTGATGGGTTTTCTGTAGCCTTGCTGCATAAGGGGAGTCATCCAATCGAAGTAAATCTCTGCAGAAGGAAGAACATAATATTCAGAAGGTAAGTTCTGTATTTTATTGCTGACATCCTTTTATGTGTCTTATTGTTTGCTTAAAAGGAACACAGTTAACAAGAATAGTGATATCATGCCATAGAACAACTTAATGTTATAATGACTGCACCATTCATCCATAAACGCTATGTATCAAGACATTTTCAAGTTAACTAGACAGGCTTAGCAGAAAGACACAATCAAAATTACTTGAAAAAAAGACTGAACTTGAACATGATGCTCTTTAAAACTAATACTATGTTTTACACTTACTGGAAAATATATTGGCATATCTCTCAGGACAAACATCCTCTCCTAGAGGTTTTTCATTTTTGGTGTCATTCACAGAGTCCAATAGTGGAATGTAGCCTGGGAATGAATCCAAGTTCGGAACATATGCAGTAAGAAGTACCCCAAGCAAAACCTGCATGAAAAGTAGTAATTTAGACATGGAAGTTGTGCTTTCTAGGACCGTATTATCCTTTCAGCTCACACTTTCTGGAGTCGCAATTGTCAAGCAAAAGCAAGGATCGGGAATAATTCTTACAGGAGCAATGCTTATCGAATTTGAGACGTGGAAATAGATTCTTTCGTAACCAAATGATACACAATTAAGATAAGATGTGAAGCATTCGCTTGGATCTTGTTAAATTAATCAAATCGCATCCTATATAATTGAGATTCTAGAGGCTAACATTGTTCAACCATATTTATTTACCCCTATATCAAGCTACATATCAGCTTCATAAATTTATGAGATAATTCTAGAGGTTTATATTTGAATACTAACCTAAATAAAGTTCCTTCTTTTTTATAGTAATATAATAGAGTAGGATCTTATATCTTACACAATTTGTATATCTCCAAAACAGCAAATAATTGAGACTTGCCCACATACTCCATGAGGTGTATTATATTTTCAATTTAAGGAACAAAAAATGGCTGGAATTATTCACGTCCAACAGGAAAAGAGATAGCATTTTACCTGGAAAATGACTGAACCGATGCACAAGTATAGTGTGGAACTGCAAATTGAAAAAGTAATTAGTACATGAAGATACAGTTCTTGTTGCTATTTTATCGTTTAAGAGAGACATACAGAACACACCTATTCAATATATAGAAAATAACAACCATAAATGAAAATTTTCAAGTCTAATTTGTCAACTATAATGGAATATATTATCCTAATTGAAGCTATATATCTAATTGAATAATCTTAAGCTTTTGGTCAGGAAACATTTTTACCACTCTTACAGATTAATTCTAGCCAGTCCACATGCAACATAAATCACTGTTACAAAATGGAACCTTACAAAAAAAAAATTGATGAAAAACTGACACAGTAATCTCTAGGCTTTTGCTATCTTCATGGCTCTGTTGTGCTATGTATCATGTCAAGCCAACCAATAAACATTGCCTAGCTTAAACTTTTTCTGAAACTCACTTCACTCAACTGTTATATATTTCCAGCATTAGAAGAATCCTATAGTACCATCAACTCAAAACAATTATTATTGGAAAGCACGTGATTACGTAAATACAGATGATATCATCTTGCAATACTTTAATAAGGGTTGGGACTTTGTTAATTAGTAAAAAAAATAACATATTTGAAGAAGTGAGGATGGAGAAACAGACCTGCCAAAGAAATCTTTGAGTGGGAGGATAGAATTTAAAATAACTGCATCTCCCACTAAAACATACATTACTCCGAATCTGATGTACCATCTGAACTCCTTGATATAGATTTTAGTTTCAAGTAGCAGCGTTAGAACCATAGAACACCATGAAATAAACTCAATACCCAAATGAGCCATCTGCATAGACAGAGAGCAGCTGCAGTTAAGTGAAACAAGAATGGTTGAAGATCATAACTGATGCCTGTTTTGATACTGCACTCCAGTTTGTTTCTAGATGAATTTATAACAAAAATACATTTTTTTAGTACTGTTTATGGGTATTATGAAAAGATGAACGTAAACCATTTGCAATGACAGATATATTCAACCAATCAAGAATGCATATTCAACGTTATCAAACATAAAATTGAGAAGATGTTACAAACCTCAAATGGAGCAAGACCAGCCTCCTTATCAAAATTGAAGATTGATATGCCCATAACCAATCTGAACAAAGGCTCAACAGCACAACAACCAGCTATCACGGCCAATACATAATTGTAGAAATTTGATCTCAAGCAATACCGCCGGACTCTGGGGTTATAGTTGATGAGCCACAACCTATATAAGCACAATCCCAGGAGAACCAAATGTGAAACATTTCCCACTACAGAATCAATGGCACAAGGTGTATAGGCGGCAAAAGCGTTGTTCGTTTCTTGAGCCCAAATGCCACCTGCCACTGGCCGGCAAAACCAAATTAAGGGGTCAAAACCCATCTTTCAGGTCTATCAAGCTTTAGCCACCTTTCCCTGAGAATCAGATACTTGATCTGTTAGCAAAGAACAATAACCATGGTGGACTTCAAGCACATTATAAGACTCTCATTAATATATAAATAATTTGGGGGGAAAATATCAGAAAATTCGGAATATGGCTGACTTCTTTAACCAGGAAAACCTTTGTCTGACTCTGACAGCAATTAAAGTAATTCCTGGAAACTTGAAAAGAAAAATACAAGATTGACATTCTACCGAAAATTGTTCAGAATTTCAAGAAACTAACTGAAAAAAACATAAATCAATGACAACTTCTTGAAAATCCCGCATTCAAGTTTTGGATACTATCCGTATATCATAATCAAACAGTATTATTTGCATCAATAACGCCAAGTAAACCATAAAAATCATATAATTCGCATTGTCCTGCATTAAGAATGCCAGGAAAACAATCAAGAACTCTAAAGAAACAACCATAACAAGTTACATATTCACGTGTCCAGCATTAGAATTTCAAGAAAGCAATCAAGAACTCAAGTAAAAACATATCCACGTCTAATAGCAATCAAGAAAACCAATTAGATCTCTAAAGAAAGAGCATTGCACACTAGTACAAACAAGAAGATAAAAAGGTAGAACAAGAATCACCAGAAATATTGTTGTAACCAGTTCAGTTCTTCGCATGAGAAATCGAAGGCTGTGTACTTGGCCACTTCATCCCAGTGAGCAACACTTAAATACAGAGGCAGTATCCAATTTGATTGAGAAAATGAAGTAAACGACACAAACGAAGAAAAAAGAAAAGGGGTCAAGACAATTGCAAGCGTCATTGCTTACGAAAGAATTGAGACTACCTCCGAACTAGAGTCTGTCTTTGTGAAGAGGAGGAAGAGGGTAAGGATTTATGGATTAAAAAAGATTTCATTTCAACTAAATTAATGGTCGATTGCCATACCAATTATTGGCTACAGATGGCACAAACCGGGCCCTCATTGCCGTTAAAATTTAATGGAGACCACTACCTTTTTTTATTTAAAAACCGCAGATTTCAAGGATTTGGGACTCCTTTAAAAAATAAAAAATTATACATTGGCACCTCAAAATGTTATAAGCATACTCAATGTATATTAAGCACACCTTAATAAAATGCAATATTTGATTTATATTACTAAGGACACAATAAAAAATATATATATATATCCTCTCCTTTCCGTCTTTTAAAACATATTAATTCCTACATTTATTGGTTTTATGGGTAGGTTTAGACTCTTTAATTTTGTATGATTTCAGGTGATTCTAATGTGTATAAACGGTAGAAGAATACATTATATTTCAATTACATTTAAAAAAATTGAATGATTATAAAGCAATTTACGCACTAAAAACCCTGTTGGATGTACGCAATGTGTTCACTGTAAATGCGATCATACGCAAAGCTAAGTGTAACACATCTGTTCGACAGTAAGGTAATGCACAATACATGATCTGTGCATCTAATATGACGAAAAAACATTTAGTGGGAATCATTTTGATTTGTTCAGCCCCAGCTACGGCCAAATAATGGCGCGTTTATACTTTTAAAAAAAAAAGGATAACTTAGTCATGTTGCTTGTGTCTATTTTTGTCACACAAATTATGGATTGTGTTTATAACTTTATGAGATGGGAGTAGTCTCACCGAGTCACCGTATACAATTTGATAATGGGTGGGGCAACTGACATCTCATAAAATGTTATACACACCCTCACTAAAATTTAAAAATTAATTTTCATTATTAAACACACCCCAATTTGTTCATTTCATACCTTTTTTTTTCATTTAAAAGTTAAAACCACTTCATTACTAATCAATTATTAAACACTTCCCATCTTATCATTCTTTTTCCTCTAACCCTTTCTCCTCTCCTCCCATTTACCGCTAAAAATCATCAGTAAAAAAAAACATGATTGAAGTTGTATATTAATTCTTGATCAAACACATTTGTTGTTTAAATCGAATGAACAAGGGTGACGATTTGTTTTTACTTTGATATGCATAATTTGTTGTGATATGCGTGTATATGTTGTGATATGTACAATTTTGTTGTTGTATGAACTATATTCGACTGATTTCGCGACCGCATACAATACGACGTGTATGGTCATTTCGGCCGTACAATTCTTGTTGTGCAGGACCCAAACGGCCGCACACTCTGTTTGACCACATTTGGTCATACATTCATTAATATGTTCAACCGAACTGTCGTACGTCTATTAACATGTCCGACCATGATAGCGGTCAAATGGTGGTGCTACTACTTGATTAGTGTGATTTTTTTTTTAAATTAATGTGTTTATTTTGCATAGTTTTGAGGATTTTATTGCATTATTCACACTAAATTGACTAATTGCACTTGAAATGAGAAAGGTGTGTGTTTTGCTATTTTTGTAGGTAAATTGAACTTATTTGGAAGCACAATACGTGTCTGAGAATTCATTAAGTCAAGAATATAACTTCACCATTGGATGCGTCTCGAAAAAATGAGTGGAATAAAAAAAAGAATCAAGTTAATGGGAGGTCGGAAGCTCAAGATATGATCGAAACAATAAAATGCAAAATTGCAGCAAATTCACTCGGGCGGCCGAGTCAACCCACTCAGTTGACCGAGTCAAATCTGCTTCCAGAACATTTTCTAGACTTCCATCTCACTCGGTTGACCGAGTCGACCTGTTTCTGCTCGAAAATTCGAGAATTTTAAAGGATTTCAAAGGTTTAAGTGCAAATTTCATCTCAAGCATTCTTCAAAGCTATAAACAGCTCCCCAAATCACATTATTGTCAGGCTTGCCCTCATTTTAACACACTCAAACCTTAATTTCACTCTTAGGTAGATTTTTTCATATTTTACAAGTTTCATTCATAGATTAGCTTCAAGTCTTGTATTTAGGTTGGGTTCTTGAAGATTTTGGCTACATTCACTTGTAATATCTTTGATTTTTGAAGAATCATCAAGGTGACTTCTCAAACTCTATTTTGTAATTTTATTGGTAGATTCATGTTTATTTCTATTTCTTTTGTTGTTTTAGCCATGGGTGTTTCATCAAACATCATGGGCTAGATTTTTTTATACTTTGGGTGTTTGAAACTATGTTAATATTGAGTGTTGGAATTGTTTATACTTTGATTATTGTTGATATTTGAATTATTGCTTCTCTTATTGGATTTATTGGTACTTTGTGTATTTTAACCTCTATTAATCCGTATTTTGATACATGTTTAGTGTAGACGAGAGTTACATGAACATGTTTAAATTTATGGTGTGAGTTGTTGATATAGAAATGTGTTTATTATACTTTTAATTCGTCGAGAGAGAGTTAATCGTATTAGAACCCCATTAGGAGACATTAATTACTTGAATGATTATTTGAGTAGCTTGTGAAAATTAGGAAGAAATTTTATTACTGGGTTTGGGAACACCTTAGACGTGAGACTATAGTACCCGAAAGGAAACGGTTTTCATCCTAGCATCTTGATGCTCTTAGCAAATCCAAGTTTAAGCATAAACATTGTATAAACAATCCCACTCGATTTCTCTAGGTAGAGAACACTCGAAGCATTCGCCCGACCCTTGCACTTTTCAAATTTAGTTCATAGTTGTTATTTGCTTTGTTTTCAATTTCTTAGTTTAGTAGTTTATTTACTTATTAGGATTGTGTTCAGTTTAATGTATTATCTTTAGATTATTGTTTAGTTTTAGTTTAGATTCAACACCCGAAATCGTAGCTACATTAGTTATGACGACATACAACTCTAGGGATCCATTGCACTAGCCCACCTCCCGTGGTTCGATACTACTTGGTCGAAATACTTCCATTACTACTGCAATCCCCTAATGCTTGAGGGGAAGTAGTTAGTCCAAATATATTGCTTAAAATTCGTTCAAGTCACTACTGCAAATCATACACCACACACACATATATATATATATGTGTGTGTGTGTGGTGGAGAAAGTAAAAATGTTGGAATGAGGGTTAAATGGTTTAGAGATGGTTTTAAAATGGGGTATGGTTAACCTTTGGGTAGGGGTGGGAATTGGCCAGGCTACTCGACAGGGGCCTACGGCTCGGCCTATTAAAGCTCGGCTCGGCCTATTAAAGCTCGGCTCGGCTTGGCTCGTTTAATAAACAAGTCGGGCTCAAACTTTTTTGAAAGCCTATTTAGTTAAATAGGCCGGGCTTGAGCTTTTTCGTAGGCCTTTCAAGCCCAACAGGCCGACCTATTTAATTAATTTAATATAATATATATATATATATATAATATAAAAATATAATAAATACCTAATACTTATACTTAATAAAAACATCTTAAAAATAAGAGTGTCTAATATATATAATTTCTAACTAGTAAACATTAAGCAATACAATTCGTGGTTTTTTTATGATTTGATGAAATACAAGTGTTGGAGGATATTTTTTAAATGCACTAATAAAACTAAAAAGGTCTTTAAAAGGTTTTCGGACCCGGCCTATTTATTAAAAAGGCCAGGTCAGGCCAAGCCTTAAAAAAAAGCCTATATCAGGCCATGGGCCAGGCTCGGGCCTAAAAAATATTTAACAGGCCAGACTTTTTTTCGTAAAGCTTACCTAGGCCTAGCCCATTCCCACCCCTACCTTTGGGGTCTTTAGGGTGTATAATTATTTGAGGTGCATTTAAATTTTTTTAAAAGGATTTAAAAGGACAACTTAATCCATATATGTATGTTTACTTTAATCTTAAAAAAATTGAGGCGTGGTTAACACTTTTTGAAGTGTTAGACCATCTCCAACCCGGACGCTAATTGTCAAATTTGGTGGCAAATCACCTCTAATTGAGACTTAAAGTTGGTGGCAGTTTGCCACCAATGAATAGTATGTGGCAAATTTATCTACATACTATTCATGTTGGCAAATCTAATTTTATGATTTTTATTTATTGCTTGATTTTAATTTAGTTTTTTATTTTAATTAATAATTATAAAGATTTTAAAATTAAAAGTATATAATTATAAGACACCATTAATAATTTAAATTACACAAATACAATAGAAAATAAAACATACATGCTACAAATTTAAATTACAATACTCACATATTATGAATTTAAATTATAGAATACAATAGAAAATTAACGGAAACACAATAAGCACGCTAAATTTAATATAACAAGCATTGTTGGGAATAAAATGAGTTTTGATTATGATACCAAAACCCCCTTAAGACATGCCAAGTTAGACAAGTCAGAATGCATGAACATGTTTCAGAGCTATTGAAACATGTACATTAAGACTAGTTGAGAAGCTGATATGTTAAGCAGCTCTTAGAAATATAGATGTACTAGTTGAGGGGGAACATATGCTTAGAAGACTACATGAATCATATCCCCTCAAGACTCAAAAAGTCAAGCTTATCCCAAGTCTGCTGAAGGACAAATGTGTTGATCAAGTCAAGACATTTACAGATCAAGTCTTCTGAAAATCAAACATGTTGAATGCAAACATCAAAAGATCTAATCTACTGAAGCATACAAATTCAGAAGGATTGTCCAGATAGATTGACCAGCAAGATTGACTAAGCAGAGTTGACTCAGCATACTTGAACCAGAACTGTCTCAAGGACAACTATGCTGGAATGATCAATGCTACTGAATCAAATCACAAATGCTTAAAGATCATCAAGAGTCATTCATGCAAGGGATAGAGCCAAAACATCTGAAGAGCTAAGAGCCAACACTGCTGATGAGCATAGTCTACTGAAGTTGATAAGCAGAACTATCCCAATGATAAGAAATGTTGTCCTTATCTCAGGATCTTTGATAAGAAGATATGTCCATGTTTGACCAAGAGAATCTTGAAGTCAGACATTGGGAAAAGTGTTGCAAAGTAAAGACAAAACTGTTACAGTCGTTTATTTCCCAATTTAAGGACATGTCACTATCAAGAATTTATCTTCCATTTTGAAGAGTTCAAGGAAGACACTTATAGACAATTGAGGTTGTCTTTCCAACGGGCAAATCCTCAATTTTGTCTATAAATACAGAAGTGTGAAGACCATTTGAAGCACCTCAACACATCCAACTATCCTACAAGTTCACAAGTGCTTTCAAAGTTCTCAAAGAGACTATCTTAGTCTTCAAACATTTAATCCTAATCTAAATATCATTGTATAATCATACAAAATACAAAGCTTAGAGAGATATCATATCCTTATACACTGAACCTCATTGTAAAGGATATCTCATTAGTTGGAACCAAACTTCAACCTTTATACCTTTCAAGTGAGAAAGTTAGAAGGTTGTAGTAGTAGAAGTGGAAGGAGCTGACTGTTGAGAGAAGAACAGTTCAGTTCTGAGTTGAGAAAGGGTACTAGAACTCTTGACATCCTAGGGATCAAGGCACCAAAGAGTGGTGTGGTTGATCAAGTGCACCTTGGCACTATAAAACAAGTTAATTCCAAGAGTGAAGGAATTATCCTGTTAAATCAGGGAAAGTGGATGTAGGAGCTTGAGTCTCTGAACCACTATAAACTCTTGTGTTGATTTACTTTCAAGCACTTACATACATACAACACTGCACAAACTGGACTTTCAAAGATACATATCCTAAACTGTGCAAAACAAGATTTGGACAAGTTCCCTGAAACTGTGAAACTGTGAAAGGATTTCAGAACTTAAAGGAGTTTGAAACTAAAGGGCCAACCACTAATTCCGCACATATAACTCCATTAGATAGTTATTCAACTAAGTATTCCATAGTGCTTAGTAGTTTGATTATCTTACAAGAGTTAATCATATCAGCAGAGTTGTCCAGGACAACCCTGCTGGAGTCATATTTGGTTAAAGTAGGAAAAGATTTGCATATAAGTGTTGTTATATACTCCTTTCAGGACCAACAAGCATAAACATAACTAAACAAAGAAAATACTGTACAAATTAAATATAAATACTACGAATTCAATAATAGTTTGGTCGACCACTTCCAAACACTTCAATATCACCAAAATATTGTTCAAAAGTGGTGGAGGGATTTTCAGGTTGAAATTCATGAGAACTTTGTCGCACAATTTTGAGGTGTTCATTCCGAAGCCATTCACGTTGAACCGGATCACCAATGGTCTCCATGTCTATGAACATAATTCTATCAATCTCAGTTTCTTCTTTAGCCTTTTTTTTTTGGCGAATTCGTCTATAGCTTTTCATTGTAGAACGTTTAATTAGCTCATTTCTTCTCCAAATTTTTTTTATTTGCTTCTTCATTTGATTTTGCAACAAGAGACAAATCTTCTCCTTTTTCTTTTCTACTTAGTCTTTTTCACCCCTTTGGTCGCATTTGGGTTGATGAACCACCATAATTTTCATCGCTTAAGTTGACAATGAATTGAGACATTCCTGGAGAAGAAAAAACGTTAGAATCTTGCACTGATGCATGTGATTGTGATGAAGCCATATTATTGTTGACTCTCTAATGGTAATTATTTCCCAAATTCACAACATCTTTCATTTTATGTCTTTTTTTAAGGGGAACTTAAATCTTTTCTTATTCTTTTAATCTTTTGCATTCATAAGATCTTTGCTACTATCTGCAAAACTTATATCAAGAAAGTTAATATTGAAACACATACATAAGGATTTAATATTAAAAAGTATCCACTTACAATATCTTCATTCGGAGCACCATTTGAATTCTGAAGTTCAATTTGTGCAACACATCCATTCAATTTTAAAACTGCGCTTACGTTTCGAGTTTCACTGATGGTGTTTGGTAGGGTGTTACTGTAGTTGATTTCTACCCGAGATCAAAATGCAGATCCAGTTTGATATGCTTAAACAATTGGATCTTGAGAGCTATCAGCAAACACATTACAAAGATGTATATTTTCACGAGAAGAATAAGAGGAACCTCGTGATGAAGTTGTAGAGAAAATTAAAATCAGAGAGTTAGAGAGGCGTGCCAATTATGTTGAGATGGTGGGGTATTTATGCAGTGACTCATGTGAATTTCAAGTGAATATTGTGAGAGAGGCACGTGAAACAAAGATATTGGAAATAGTGAAATATGCAAAAATATTAAAATTGCGTTGTTTCATCACTTTAATATGTAGAGATGCATGTGAATTCTCATACGTTTTGCAAACTTTATAAATTAATACAATTCATTTCATTACAAAGGTGTACATCTCAATTTTTTTGCACACTAAAATTCTCTACAAAAGATGAATTCAAATTTTAGTAGTGGCACCCTTTGATGTTTTATGAAACTAAAATAAAATTCTTAAAGATTCAAATAAAATTTATCTCCTAATAAAAAAGGAAAAATAGATCAGAAAATCCATTTCACGCAACGCGTAGTAAAAGTTTAGGACCTTCGAGCAACGTTTCGTTAGGCGCTCAATCATGGTGCCTCATACAAGTTTAAAAAGAAAACTACAATGCTTTGCCCAATTGTAACCCATAGACATTGACTGTCCTGAAAAAAGCAAACTATGGTTATAAATGTCAGAGTAGTTGCAATAAGCTTCAATATCAGTGATTCAAATGCAACTGTCTGCTAATGAACATTTGAAGAACCGCCATGTCTGTATCGCTGAAGTCACAGGTATGACGCTTATTCGAAGCCAGGGATTCAGGCTACATTCCCACTTGGTCCCAGTCAATCGTTCTATCTTCAAAATTATCCGCGTTATGAAGCTTGTTTCGTGCAAGTCTACTCATCACAGCAAGACCTGCACAAGAAAAGGCGAAGCAAAACATCAAGGGTAGGTTTTGTAACACTGCTTTTATATAGTATCACGTTTTTTAAAAATATTTGATCTTCAAAATCACCAAACAGTACAGAACAATACTGCTTTTTGAAACCAGGTTCATAGAAATTATTAGCATTAGATAATGGGGCTGGCAATATGCAAGGTTTTACCTTCAATCATCTTGTAGAGAGATGACCACCATCTATCCCTAGAAACTTGGTATTTTTCAAGGTTTTCTTCGATGTCTTGGTTATGTTTCCCCTCTAATACTCCCTGGAGGGTAATTACAGCATCCCTCGTTTTCTTGAGGATGCTGCTTTCACCTTCGTCGACTTCTAACTGCACGAGATCGTTTTGTGATGAAGTGAGACTAACTGCAAGCGCAAATTGGGCAGCTGCAGCCCAGCGAGATGAGGCCAGCCATCTGCGTTGGCCATCGAGCTGCTGCTTCTCTAGCTCAAGTTTTTGATCCCCATTATCTCTGAGAACTAAGCTGCGTAGATATTCGGCATTTGCAGCCCCCGTACTTTGGACCATCTTAGAGAATGCACTGTCTTCTCTTTGCAGAAGAGTCTCTGGAGTGTCGAATTCGACAATCTGAAAAATGAGGCATGTAAGTTGTTGGAAGCGATGAAATGGCAATTGCTATGTTTGTGTTTGGTTTGTGGAGAGGAAATTGAGGGAGGATTCAAAATCATGCAAAATTTAGTGTAGAGGAGTTATGTATTTCAAATCTATTATAAAACGACACTCAACAGTTTGTATTATGATGAATCATGGAAATGCTAGTATGGATTTGAAATCAATATGGTTAAAATCCATCAATCTGAATGCAACATAAAAGAATTTGTGATCGCCGACTTCATACTCAAAGCTAAACTCTATCAATCGAAAGGAGCCTAACTGAACTTGATCTAACCATCTAATAAATTTTCTACTCTAATCTTTTGAATGCATTTAGTATACAAAATTTATTTCCTTAATTAGATGCAAGGGTCAAAAGATTCCATACCTGACCAGCATCAAGCAGAAGAACTCTGTCACAATCAATAATGGTGTTTAAGCGATGAGCAATGATTAGCATTGTGCATGACCTGAACTCTTCACGAATTGTCTTTTGGATGAGAGCATCCGTCCTAACATCTACAGCAGCCGTTGCTTCATCAAGAACAAGAATTTTCGATCTGCGCAGTAATGCTCGAGAAAGACTTAATAATTGCCGCTGTCCAACACTGAAATTCTCACCCGCTTCAGAAACCTTGAGACACCAATATACTAATTAGCTTGTACATTCATAATGGTTAACACCATTTATAATAAATCATAATGATATTGCAGCATTGTGGGATCGAATAACTACCTCTGCATCGAGGCCAAGAGGATTCCTCCTGATGACATCTTTTAAGTGAGCCCTTTCCAAAGCTTCCCACAAGTCAGCATCGTTGTGTTCGTTGAAAGGATCAAGATTAAACCTAACGGATCCTGTCCAAATATAAGTAGGCCTTGTAAGTTGAATATACATCCAATATGGAAGTAAACAAAGAAACCACACCGAGCTAGTTAATACCTTTAATCAGACACTGTGTATTCCCAGTTGAACTTGACTCTTAACTTTGTGCAGTTATTAAGAATGCAAATTAAGGCAATTTTATCTTACACTCTCATCTTCCCTACAGAATTAACCCTCCCAACTCAAGCAACAGTTACCAGAATAACTTGAGTAATATCATATATTACTCAGGTCAAGGGTCACCGTGTAGACCCAAATTGCTTTCCAAAAATGAAATATCATATAGATCCCATTACAGTTGGCAGACGACGAGGAAGAACCATGAAGGAGCCAAGCGAAAAAAACGTAGAACCTATTACCACCTTAAAATATAAAGGAAAAAAGAGACCACAGTTCCTAATTCGCCTAACTCACATGGTCTGCGATCCAGATCGTGAGGCCCCACGCATCGATTTTTACCTGGACGTCTCGGGGTACATGATCTGGATAGCTAAATCTGGCGACCCACTTTTTTTTTTAAGTGATAATGGAATATAGACAGTTTAACTGTTATAATGCATGCAATGCAATACATGATTAATAATGAAGGTTTCCGTTCCAAGATTTAGGAAAAAAGAACTCATAAAGACGGTCTAACTACTTCAATTCCTGAGAAGAATTCAGCATAAAGTGGAAATCATGTGCTATAGTCACATAGAAGGATATACCGAGATTAGTCCACACCTCAGACCCAACTGTAAACTATAGAAATCATGAACTACAACATTTCTAAAGAGAAAATGTAAGTGTACAAACCTGAGAAAAGAACAGGTGATTGAGGTATAATCCCAAGAACCTTCCGTAGGTCCATTAAGCCAAACTTTGAAACGTCACAATCATCAATGAAGATTCTTCCCCTTTCCAGCTCAACAAGTCTGAATAAAGCATTGAGCATGCTCGATTTCCCTGCTCCTGTCCTTCCAACAATTCCCACCTTGTCACTCGGAGAAATTCTGAAGGATATTCCATGTAGAACAGGAGGAAGTTCCGGCCTATACCGTAAAACAACATCTTCAAATCGAATAGATCCTGCTGAAGGCCAGCCAGGTGGCGGACGATTGTCCTCAACAATGGTTGCACCTTCTGAGGGCAACTCAATATATGTGCCCACCCGCTCAACAGCATTAAAACTATTTTCAGCCAAACTAGCAAGTCTAAGAACGGCAGTCAATAAACTTGTAATATTTAACGCATAACTGAGGAGCAACCCCATTGTAGAAGCGAATGCTTCTGGGTTCTCTGCTCTCCCGTTCTGCAGGACTGCAAAGGTAGCGGTAAACCAGATCATAAGACCTCCAACTGTCTCTAAACGAATGGCAAGCCAGCGATTTCCACTAATGTTAACAAGAGTGAATCTGATATTGTTGTCCATAGACTTCCCATTGATGTTGGCCATTCGGTCATATGCTTTGTATGCCCGTATAGTTGAAAGACCATTCAGCGCTTCTCCAAACTGGGCATACACAGGAGATCTAGAAATTGAATCTAACCGCTTCACCTCTCGAGCAGTGCTCTACAACCAACAAAATGCATAATTGTCAATCAACTAAAGATGCATTGCCTACAACAGACATTTGTTTCATTGCCTAGTCTGAACAATCAACGGTTCTGAGTTGGTTGATCAAGAATCGAGCAGCAAAACAAGTTCAACATTTAAAAGTATCGAGTAGCAAAACAAGTTCAACATTTAAAAGTATACTCCCTTCATCTCAAAAAAGTTTGTGGGGGTATCTTGGGCACATAGTTTAAGAAAAAAGTGTAATGATTAGAGTGTTGGGAGGTAATTTTGTAAACTTTTATATATAAAGTAAATAAAGTAGTTGGATTGAGTGCATGGTGGACTCGAAAAGTAATGGCATGAAGGGTAAATATGTGTATATTGTGAGGGTGGGGATTGTGATGATTATTTCCATTTTGGGGTATGCAAACTTTTTTGGGATGGAGGTAGTAGCTTTCATTTGCAACAGAGAAATAAAGCAGATTCAATACAGTGCCTATTAAGAAGTAAGAATAACCAATAAATAAAATGGAAAATTAGAAGCAATCACTTGTATTACAATTAAATGGGCAGAGTAAAATAATATGGATTCTGTGTACCTGGTAATAGAGATAGGCTACATAAAACAAGATCAGAAGAGGCATAATGGCCCATAAGGACATTGTGCTCACTATCCCAATCAGAACAAATGTTGAAATAAGCTGTGATACTTGATTAAGAAACATGTTTCCGAATGGAGCAACATTTCGATCAATGTCACCAAGATCCTTGGCAAATCTATTGATGATACGCCCAAGTGGATTTGTGTGAAAGAACACCATTGGAGCTCTAAGGATAGAATTGAGCATGGCAGTGTGTAGTCTTCTGGCAGCATAAAGGCTCGAAGTGATCAACCAAAAGGAATTCATAAACGAAACGAGAACCTGAAGTTTGAAACATTTAGTGACCAACAAGGTTTACTAACTTTTATCATGCTGCTATAAGTAAGTGTGACCCATAAGAATACTCCAGTTATTTAAGAAATATTTGACAGAATGGCCTGCAATAAGCTTACTTGACTCAATGAAAGGGATGAATAGATCAAATTGTAGAATATTGGCCCATGTTTAGTTGATCCGCTGCTTTGGTCAGTCCAATAACTTAGCCATGTGCTGCTTGAAACTCGCAGGGATTCAGTTAGGACATAGCACATAAAGAGAATCGCAACAACCCACGCACCTCCTAAAGCATTCTTGTATCTGCAAACAAAAATTAAGACCACACATAATTAGCATACAAAATGCATATTTTGAGTAGCTGCAGTTCGTACACATATAGGTCGAAAAGGTAATTTACAATTTAACATAAAACAAATATATGATATGTCTACAAAAATGCAAAGCATGTAATTCATGGAGATATCAACTGATGCAGGAAAATCAAGAATGGAAATACAAAATGATAAAGCATGAAAAGAAAACAAAGGTAATCCCATCCAGAACACAGGACCTTCAGCTTACTATCATATAATGGATCTTCAAAATGACCATTAGATGTTGTAATCAGAAAGAAAAACTCATGAACAGGGTTCAGGAATATGCATAGGGAGCTAGTTAGTCAGACCAAATTTCACACAAATGGAGATAAAATATGGAAAGAAGCCTCGTATGTGCTCACTAGAACAACATAACATGATGTATCAATCAGGTAAAAGGGAATCTATTTATATAACAGCATTAGGGAATCATAATACCGACATCATACTATAATCCAAGCCAAATATATCTTCCACTTTAGAAATAAGGAACGTATTACTTGTGAAAGGACTTCAGGTAATGATTCAAACTCAGTAATGTGAAGTGTTTTGTACCTCACCAAAACATTCCAGCTCACAACCCCAGTTTCTCGTTCTTCCTGCTTGATCAGAACAGACTTGCCTTTGTTCTTTTTGCTTGTTTGATTCTCATCTTTAGTCTCATTGCTTAAACCATTGACAGCAGCAGTTTCAGAATCTTTATCGTTCAATTTTTCAACATCTTCCTCCTCTTCGACATACTCTTCCATTTTGCCAGCATTTTCCATCAGTTTTTGGAATAGAATACCGCTGTTCGAGAGCTCTTCAAATGTTCCCTCCTCTTTCACCATACCATCATGAACCAGGAGAATTCTATCCACTTGGGATAGAAAATGCAGCTGATTTGTTACCAGAACTCTTGTTTTTCCTTTTAGTTCCGCTTTTATGCATTTTTCGAAAACCTAAAGAAGCAAATGAGTACAAATGACATAAATCATGCGTGCAAGTTCTTATAGTGTATATCAATACACCATAGACTGAGTAAACATCATGAAGGAAGACTGCACATTCAAACTATCACTTCTCGCATCATTTTAAAGAAAAACATTGTGGTACATTATTTTCTGCATCTTGAGTGTAGGACATACTATTTTTTTTCTATTTCGTTTTGAGTGCAGAAGGGGGAAAATCAGGATCAAGCCCATGACCTCACACATACTACCATGTTTTTTTCCATTTAAATATGCTGATAGCATGCTTCTTTCCAATTAAAAAAACACAAAACTAGATATGGTATGCAACAAAACAAACAATGACAAACCAACAATTATGTTATATCAGGAGCAGAAGTTGGAAGATTTTGATGGCATGCAATTAAGGTTTGAAACAATTACCTGGCGCCCCACATGAGCATCTAGAGCACTTAAAGGATCATCAAATATATATACATCTGAATTAGAATACACAGCCCGAGCCATTGAAACTCTCTGCTTTTGCCCTCCACTAATGTTCACCCCACGTTCTCCAATTTCAGTAAGATCACCACCCTATCATAGACACATTTGAAATTTGAAAAAAAACAAAGATAACCAAAGTTCTACAAATCAATGATAATCAATAAAGTTTAACGTATTTCTCAAAGTTCTTACATGCAGTGTTTCCAAGTCATGTTGCAGGCAGGTCACGTCAATGGATTTCTCATATCTTGCAGGTTCAAATGGCATACCAAACAGTATGTTGTCACGGACCTAGAAAAAACAAAAACAAAAAATCATCTATGAAGTCAAATAATAAAAATTAATTTTTTAATAAATCCTCCAAGATTACAGTTTCAACAGATTAACAAAACAAAAAAGTATGTAAAGAACGCCTTATTTAACTCACAGTAGCGTTAAAGATCCATGAAACTTGTGGCACATAAGCAACTTTTCCTCTGATGGTAACAGTTGCATCTGCAATCGGAGGAAGCTCTCCAAGCATTGCTGATACAAGCGATGTCTTTCCTTCCCCAGTACTGCCTACAACAGCTATTAAGCTACCAATTGGTATATCCAAGTTGATATCTGATAATGTTGGCCTTTCCGCCTGTCATAGTTAATAATTATAAGTCTTGAAAGGTTTAAGAAATATGACATGTTAAAAAGCTGTCAACAAAAAAGAAGAAAATAAAAAAAACAATTGAAGACAGAATTACAGTTCTATTGCATGATAAAAGTAGAAAAGATGGGCATAGGCCAGTTTACTCTTTAGAGTCTGGATGAATGAATAAAATTTGAAAAGTAGCACAGAAAGGAGGTCCAAGCTATATAGAGGGAAAAAAACATGCAAACAATGCACCAAGAAAACAGGGGGAACGTAGAGACTGGAATCTTCCATCTTCATGACGGAATTTGAAATCATTAAACTGGTGCAAAATTATAAGTTGCTAAAAAAAATTTGCTTCATAAGTAACCACAAACACCTAGTATGGGTCTTTAATGACACCAGCTACCTTCACACTTCTGCTTTTTACTTCAAACTCCAAGACAGAGTTAATGAGGACACTACTGTGGAGAAGTGTTGTAATGTAATTTTAGAGTATCAAGAACATCTTGTTATTAAATGATGTGTTAAAATTAACGAAATGCTGGAGGCCTATGAGTGATTTAGTAGGATCTACAATTGCAATTTTATAAACAAAGAATAAATTGCAATTATGAGCATGAACAAGCTAACAAACCTTTCCCTCCCAAGAGAAGTATCCATTCTTGATAGAGATAGCAGGCAATCCTGGTTCAATGGAGGGGTTAGGCAGAAGAATTCGTTCTTCAGCTAGAAGAAGTTCCTCCAGACGTTTCAATGAAACATTTGCATTAACAACCTGGGAAATCATGACGGAAAAAAAGTAAGTAAACTATGGGCTTCTTCTTCCTAAAATAACTAAAACACGAGAAAAAAAAAAGATAATAAAAATTGTTTATCCCACCAATGTTGAAAAAGTTTCAGAATGAGTAATATTAAACTCGATAATTCCATTCGAATTATGGTTGACCTCGAAACAATAATGAAGCCATATGTAGTTACCTTTGTACTAAATTTTCAAGTCAACATTAGCAGACAACACAGATTCAAAATATTACAGAAACCATGATGGTAGGGGTTGAACTAAAAAATGAAACTTTAGCATCATTAAGATAGGGAAAATTAGAAGGTTATGATACAGAGGAATTCATTGTAGGTTCCCATAATGATACATACAATATTGAAAGACTTATGCCCTCTAATAATAATACAGGGCAGAGAAATTTGGAAGAAGATACCTGTGTTATAACATTTGGAAGCATGAAAAGCGGAAACCGAAGGACAGCAAACAGCGAAAGAGATGTAAATGCCCTTGCAGGTGTCAGATCTCCTCCAAGTAAAGTGAATAACCCAAAAGAAATCACAATCACCACAACGGGAATACTGTTAAGTATGAAGCTGTTCAACTGCAAATTAACAGAATGGTGTCACATCAATAAACATAGCAGTTGATATATATCATATATTGGAATAAGGCATGTAAATCTGAAAAGGCTGAAGAATAGAAGAACTAAGCAAGATATTTACAGTGTGTAGCCACATTAGTCTCAAGAAAGATGGTGGATACCAAATATCAATTGAATAATGAAAAATTAACACCACTAAAGATTATATAGAAACAAGAACAAATGTGTAACATGCAACCACCAAAATGAACCTAGTCCAACTGTATTATGAACTTAAACAGACACAGTTTTGATAACAGCAAATTTCCTTTCTATGGCATGGCAGCATGCAATAAATTCAATATTAAATTTCATAATGCTATAATCCCACTTAACATCTACAATACGTATACATATGAGAATAGATTTTTGGAGGAAGATCATACAGCTCCCAGCAGCTGAGCTTTCCGGTACCAAGATAACTCATCAGCCCTGACACCTTGAACCTTATCCTGGAAACTATTCTCCCATGCATAACATCTGAATTCAATTTGGCAAAAAAAAAAAAAGATGGTTATAAAGAAATGAAAAACTGTAACACTGGTGGAAACACTATTCAGTATGTGAACTTTACTTGACAGTGTCCATTGCAGCCAAAATTTCATTCATTAGGCCAATTCTCTTGTCCGAGCGTTGCAATCCCTCCTTTGTCAGTTTTTGCATCTTGCTTATAATGAACGTCTGAAAAAAAATCAATTTGCAATTAAAATTACTTCAACACTCAAGAAAGGAATTGACACAGGTTCTAGTATTAAGCAAGCAAACAGAGAGAAAATAGTAAAACATAAATATAACATGCCACTTCTGGCTGATGTTTTTCCCAGAACCACATATATGCATGTAAAAACAGATGCATATGTTCTTTCAGTTATAATTACAAATATAATAGTATTTCTCATGGCCCTGTAAGTTATGGCTTTAGCATTCTTATCCTTCTTAGTGATTAGATTTTCACAATGAATGTCCAACGAAACTTTGGTTCTCTGACACGCTAAACTTGGACAGTCATTAGCCATTAAGATTCATCCTCTTCACCTATTATAGTTATTAAACCTCCAATATCTCATCAGTTAGCATGTATCAAAACAAACTAAGAAATTATCTTTCTTGCTATAAAAAAATTTCTAAAACAGATATTGTTGAAACATGCGAGCATATTGCCTAGCACTATGTCGTGAAGTATGAAGACAGACAGTACTGATCTTTCCTCTCTTTCGAAGTTCACCAGTAAGAGATACCACATAAACATGATACTGAAATGGTATATATTTGTAAGTCTGCTTCCTAGTAAATACAACAACATCCTAATGAGTTTTCTTTAAACGCAGCATAAATTGGAAAAAAGGGACTCAGTAAACATGCTCTAAAAATCATAAAATAGAGCATTCAAATAGCAGGAAAAACATAATTTTAAGGAGATGAGGAAAATAAATCAAATTTGACTTGCTAAAGTAAGGTTCCTATACTTGTATTGGGAACAAGAGAACAAGCAACAGTGCACCAAGAAGTGAAGCAACTCCCAGCTGCTGGTAAAGAAGAACCAAGGCAACTACGATACGGAATGGCGCTGACCACAAAGAGTGGAGTGATTGGCATATTTGCTGCAAACACCAGTGAATGTACAACATTATTAAGCAATGAACTACACAAACAAAAATTATTACGCATTATGAACAAACAATACAATCAAATATTAATAGATATTATGAGCTAAACAATGAGATATCACAAAATAAATTTAGGCACATTTAGCTCCTGTCCAAACATGGGTGCTCAACAGGCATCCTGTTCAAATTAACATCTACTTATTTTAGTTAACCTTTTCAGTAAACAGTATCTCATCCAAAAGGACAATCTAAAATATAATTCCCTGAAGTTATTACTATCCTATCCTATATAGTGTCGCCTTTTAGAAACATTGACTGTACAGTTTTGGGCAAATTAATCAAAGATCATAAATCGCATAATTTCCATTATGCAATGTATTTATCATGGCATTTTAGAAAGATATGATGATAAAGGTCCAAAGAAAAACACACAGACAATACAAAATATACCTGAAGAGCTTCAGCATCTGTCGTCATCAAATTTGTAATTTTACCAGATGCAAAACTTTTGCGGCTCTCATGAGTCAGCCTTAAAGATTTGCGGAAAACTGCAGCGACCTAGAAAATATATTCCAAATGCATAAGAGCCTTGCAGAGGAGAAGATTAAGATATTAAAAGGTTGAAAATAATAGAGGACAGCAAGCAAAGTTCCCTTTAATGTTAGAGTGGTAAACCTTCCCAACTATATAAAATCTCAAATACTTCCCCAGCACCGACACAAATTTCAAGATGAAACACCGAAATAGAAAGAGAAAAACAAACAAAATGAGAAGATATTCATACAACTTAAAATTTGTGGCACACATATTCTTTACAAGATCATACGGCAGTGAATCAAACTTGCTTACCAGAGTTGATCTCAGTCGATAGCCAACACGCATGACGTTTTGAAAATACTGAGCTTCAAATAGCACACCGAATACCTAAAGGTAGGGATAAAAAGGAGATGCAAAAGCCATCAGGACTAGAACATATTATCCAGATAAGTGGGAGACAGAAAATAAAAATTTAGCCACAGAAATATGACATGAAAGTCGCATATACGACTGTTCAGAAGAGTGAACGGCATCCGGACTCATACTCTTCACTAATAGTGCTAAAACCCATCCGGTTATATCACCCAATTTACAGTTGTAAGGAATGAGATGAAGGGCTTTCAGATCACTGTTAAATAACAATATGACACTATAACTTAACGAATACAGTAAGATCAAAAAAAGATAATTCTAAACCTGACTATTTGCCAATGCACAAGACATAATCTAAAGTATTTCTTCAAAATGGCCAAAAAAAAATAAAAAAATAAAAAAATAAGGAGTAATAAAATAAACTACAAACATCCTACAGTCACAAATGCGGTGTATGACATCCAAAATGACAGAAAGTTAATATTCATTACATACCACTCCAAGAAAAATCGAGAATGCATAGATGTAACCAATCCAAGCTGGATCCCCTCGTTGCATAGACTGTAAAATGCCACCAATAAAACAAGTGAGCTTCTTCTTGTGTGCACATTCTCAATACAACATCTATAAGAATAAAAACTCACCTCAAGGAGACTACTCAATATAAGGGGACCAATAAATTGTGAAACATCATTCCCTATCTACACATCAAAAGAAAATCACATGTTATGAAGTGAGTCCATAAGTCCATTAAAAAAAATGCAAAAGTATTAAACATTCATATGCACATCCGAACAGCACAGGAAATGCCTTTAAATGACATTCTCAATATATTTAGGACAAGTCATACAAAATGCAATGACAAAAGGGTTTCAGAAGAAATAATGCAAAAATCAGGGATCCTATGTTTGTCCAATCACATAGCACGCAACAAATTCTTAAGTTGTGCCCATTACCACATTTTAACCACATAAAATGGAGCTCAATGACTTAATCATATAGCTTCAGACACGAACATAAATGCCTGCAACCATCTAATATAGACTCCTAGTATTATTTTCTCGATTCTGGATTTCTGATTGAGTATAAACACTCCTTAGTGCCTGCAACCATCTAATATAGAATCCTAGTATTATTTTCTCGATTCTGGATTTCTGATTGAGTATAAGCACTCCTTAGTTTCAAAGAAAGTGACGGGCCAAAACGTCAAAATGGTAAGAATGTAATCAATGAAAAGCAAGATCTATTTAGTACCTTCCAGAAGCCTCCGAACCAAAATCTGAAAAATTGATGATAACAAAGAAAGGAAGAAAATTGTCAGTAATTTTAACAAAATAAGTAAACCAGTATGAAAAATTGTCTGAACAAATCCAAATGACATGAGCCAATAAATTCTGAACAATGGCTTCCAAAACTAACCTTCCGCCTAGGCAACGATTTAAAGCTCTCAAAAGCCAAGGTTTAGGTCGTCGAAGCTCCTCAGCCCAAGATCTCTTAAACCTAAAAAGTTCATTCAAAATTATCATTTATTTTCAATTGCAAAGAGTTCTTTCGTGAATAAGAGTACGAACTGTGGCATTAGAAATTATAGAAAGACCACAGCAGCAAAAACAACCAGAGAGAGAGAAAAGGAGAGATGATGAAAATTTCAGAAGTGTATTTGTACACATACGAGTCATGGAGTGATTCTGTTCTTTCCCAAGTATCAAGTTGCCAAACATCCTTCTCTGTGAGAGGCCTTTTGTAGCCAAGCTCCATGATTGGGTTCATCCATGAAAATATAATCTCTGCAAAGAAGCAATTAACCCATTATTACTTATTAGTCAGAAGAAACATGTCCAAAAGCAAACTACGAACTATTACACTAAATAGAGAAAAAAAAGGCATTAATAAGAGGGAAGATTAACTTGACAGCCCTACACATCTAAGCTATAGATGAAATGGTCACTAACTAATAGCATCAGTTCATGGACACAACTTGAGAAAACGTACTAGAGAATATGTTGGCTTGTCTCTCGGGACAAACTTGCTCCCCTCCAGGAAGTTCTTCATAGGCAGTATTGTCCACAGATTCAGTTTGCAGAGGGGAATATCCCGGATGAGGATCCAAATCAGGGATATACACAAGCAAGAGTACACCAAATATAGCCTGCATGGGCAATAATGGAAAAACATAATTTCTAGAGAATACATGCAGATTCAGAAGAATAAGGGAAGAGACATTCTTGGTCACTATTTGAACACCATAACCTAATCTGTGCAACCAAAGCTTCACACAGCTTTGGCAATCAAGTTTAATTAGGCCAAATTTGGATACAAGTCATTTCTGTTTTCGATAAGTTCAGTTTAAAGCCAACTCTTTTTTTACAGGGCAAATGCACTGCAACCAGCCAGAGACCGAAATTGGCAGCCAAGACATCTGAAACAAGGGCCTCTCCAACACAGCCTCAGCCCAAAAGAAGCTGATGTCAGTTTTTATTCTGGTTCAAGTTTTATTTCAAAGCCCATTTCTCACAAATTTCCAAGTGAGAATTAATATTTCAGGTTAAGAAAAAAGGAGAAGTGTAACAAACCTGGGCAGCCACTTCACTGACATATAAAGCAAAAGTATACCTGCAAGGTAAGATTTAAAAAAATAATAATAAAGCAATGGCACTGCCTTAAGATATCAATGCTTTTTCTGTCTTAAAAAAAAAAGAGAAAGGAAACAGAGTATCCTGATTTGCTTTGCCATCCACAGTAATACCAACTTTGTTATATATCCCGAACTTGAGAGTGAAGGAACTTTGAGCAAGTCAGATTCTTAGGACATGACCTATTTGATCAATGTTCACGTGATTGACTTGCAGCCTGAAGTTCCACCTACTCAATTTTTAATGTTTATGGGGAATTGTTCATGGAGTTGGTATAGAAGTATCTAGGATATATCAAGATACACCTTTATGTGTTGAAAATTTTGGTTTCACTTAGGGTAATGCGGAGTAAGTCACATTTGTGAACGAATGAAAAGAATTTTGAAAAAAAGCTCAAAATGAAATTTAAACCAGATGTGAGCAGTTATACTCTATAATCAATCAGACTTTGACAATAGTGAATCATGATGTAATATGAAGCAAATGGCAACATTAAAAAGCATTCCTCTATGAACATGAGATTAGCGTTATCACAAATGCTAAAGAATATTTATGCAGACCAACCAATTGTAGTAATCCTTGACAGAAAGAGCCAGATTCAGCATAACAGTATCTCCTACCAGAGCATATACAACCGCAAATCTAACAGACCAACGCGATTCACGGATGTAAACCCTTGTTTCAAGTATAGTCATCACAAGCATAGAGCACCACGTCACTGCCTCAATGAATAGAGAACCCATCTACAGACATAAATATAAGTAAACACCGTGTTAACAGAAAGTTGCATGAGCGGGATCTGAATAAAATCACAGACTGCATTATGCATAACATGCAAGAGATAACTGCATTGCATTAATATTTAGACCAAAAATTGGTAATCAATTCATACTCACTGCAAATCATCATGGGTCGCTATCTTTTCATTCATCTAGGATTTTAGTTTATTAAGATCCATGGATAATTGGTTAATAGAAACCTAAACTGCAAATTACAAAGTGCTCCGAGTTCCATGAGTTCTACAACTTCTACTTAAATTAAATGAAAAATGACGTATGTTTATTGGTTACATTGTTAGGTTCGGCAAGTGTTAAAAGATGTTGTCCTGAGCATAAGGAGCTTAATCTCCTTTAATTAGTACTACACTACTACATAAAGTTTCAATTCCTGCAGTCAAGATAAGTTGAACATTATAAAACTGGCCTCAGGCAGTTCTCTAACATTTTCAAGTCAATACTCCTACAGCGGAGAGAGCCATCGGGCAAACCTTATTAATCAGAAGGAAATCTACTTAACAATGAGAACCACAGACTTGATGAAGAAAGAATTTGAAAATTCACACACACAAAAGCTCGTGAAGTTAAAACTCAGTTTTTGCATCGTGAAAATGAATGTAACAACCTACTAGGTGAATACTGAAAACAGTAGTGAAAAGAACAAGAGAATTCTACCTCATACGGGGCAAGACCAGGTTCACCATCCACATTAAATGCAGAGATACCCAAGACCAATCTAACGAGAGGTTCTCCAGTGCAATACAATGCCAGCAAAGCCAACACATAATTGTAATAATTTGATTTCAAGAGGAATCTGTCAACTGAAAAATCTCTCTTTAATCGCAACAGCCGATGAATGCACATCCCCAGAAGAACCACATGTGAGATGCAGACAACCAGAGAGTCAGTAGCACATGGGGTGTAAGCTCCAAAGGCATTTTCAACTGCTTTCGACCAGACCCCATTCTCAACTGGTTTGCAATACCACTCAAATGGCTTGAAAGCCATTTTAATTCACTCTGGTCAGCAGTGTACTATTTCAATCTACACCAACATATTTCTCTTGTGCTCCACTCTCTGATTTCTAAAGTCGCAATTCAGAATGAAATCAAAATCAAATACTACTCCTGCAAAGATTCAACTCAACATCACCTAGAGTATATAAATCAACGTATAGACATGCTAATAAACCCCAGTCTTCTCTGAATTGAAAAAAATAAAAAACTGAGTTGATAGATTTTTTATTCCGACGTTTAAGTAAGACCCAAACTACGTTTTAAGCCTTCTTGCAAGAAAGTAAAAAAAAACATACTATATGGGAAAACAACTTATTTTTTCAGCACGAATCTTCCCAACATCCCAATAAGTGTGTTCTTCCTCTAGATATTTTTATTTCATAAGAACACCATCTTCGAATATATTTTTTTACTAGACCCTTAAAAACAAACTTCATTCAAACAAAAAAAAACTAATCAACTCGTCACTCAAGCACGTAAGAAGACCAGAATGAACATCAAAATTTAAATTTAAATTTAAAACAAAAAAATCACAATCACAATTACAAGAAACAAGAGAAGAGCAACTACCAATCAAGATCTCGGGAAACCAAGAAAAGAATCTTAGTTGAAATGAGTGAGAAATGTACCGAGGCAGAGGAAAAAAAAGGAAAATGGCAACAGTACACCCAATAGTGAAGACTTTTTATCAGTAATTATAAGAAAAGTGGGTACCAAAATATATGGGGCAGAAAAAAGATCCTTTTGTCGAAAGATGATAGGGTTATAGGGTTAAATGGCCATCAACGAATACGGCGATAGTGATTGGGACTAGGGATACGGAATTTAATACTGAGGAGTACTACCTTTTTCTTCTTTTTTTTCCAATTTCTTCAACTCTCTAAAAGCTCCTTTTTTCTGTAAACTGTGAAGTTGGAGTGTTCTCTCTCTTGATCTTATTAACACAAATATATATATATATATCCTGTCAAAAAAAGGAAAAATGTACTCCACAGTGTATTATATAGATGGTCAACTCAACGCGTCACTGATTACATACTCTTGCAACTTGCAAATTTTGTTACGTTTAGGCAATTAAGGAAATTGATTTCATATAGTACACAAATAATCGGCCTTATACAGGAAGGAAAGATCTTATTTACTTCGAGAACTCTAACTTTTTTTTTCATTTTACAATTTTGTATTCCCTAAAAAAAAACATTACTCCATTGTTATGCATATAAAAGTGACATTCACACTTACACTTGAAAATAAAAGTTTACGTTAATTCGATAGTGTGTCAGTGTTACATAACTAACTATATTATTTTTATTTAATTTTTTATATTCCATTGAAATTTATGACTCCAAATCCAATAATGTTTTTATGGGAGTATAAAATATATGGTGTATTGGTTATGTAATCATTGAAATTATCTATGTAATTTTATTATATTTTAAAATTAATTTTATTTCAAATTTACATCACATATCTACTAATTTTGATGAATGAATTGAATTGACTTAAAATAATTAGCTTTAAAATTGAATATATAAATGTAAATAATAATAATGCAAAGTAAAGGAACAAGGGGCTTAACTAGCACAAAATGTTTCGTTTCTAACAATACACATAACACGTGTTAAAGATTTAATAAAATAAAATAAAATACAAAACATAATAATTAATCTAAGTGGGATATGAAATTATTTGAGCCAGTTTTAATATTTCATTTTAAATTTTACTATTTCATTTATTAACATTTGTTATATTTGTTGATTATAATAATAAAAGAAACACGGTGTTAAAAAGATGAATATAGAGGAAAATCAAGTGAATCAAGAATAAAATAATGGAATTGATTTATTCAGGTAGAGCAGACATAACTTTTTTTCAGCCTGTTGGAGATGGTCTAAAAGGCTCTACTTTTGACCTTTACCATCCATATGGACCATATTACACCTTTTTTATTTGGGTCTGACTATATGCACCTCCATTTCGGTTTGATGCACTCCCCTTTTCATTAAATTATTAAAATAATATGGCGAAAAACCCAAAATACCCTTTACACCAATTAATTGCATATTACTACATACACACCTCATGTTAAATGCACCCCACATTCTTATTACCCTCCCTCTTCCTCTTCCTCTTCCTCTTCCTCTTCCTCTTCAAAAACTCCCGTCCCGTCCCGCGCCTCCCTTCGCCGTGCCCTGCCGCCGCTTCCAACCACCACAAACCAACGCGCTCCCTCACACCGCGAAGTCATGGACTCACATAAAGGTATGTAGTTTAAAGCTTTATGTTATGGTGTGTTGTTAATGGTGGTTTTGTTGTTTTATGTTTTTTTGAAAAATTAAATGTAATGTATGTTGTTAATGGTGGTTTCTTATGTATAGAATGTGATTTTGTAATGCTATTATAACATAATTTGAAGATGGTTTTAGTCATGGTTTGGGTTTTAGATTTTAGGGCTTTTTTATGGATTTGTTGTTTATTTGTTTGATTGTTTGGTTTTTGTTGGTTGTTGTTGTATGATTAATAGAAAATGGGGGGGGGGGGAAAGTAGTGTGAAATCAATCAAAATCGTTCGCGTCGGGTAGGAGTCGTCGACTCTGGTTCGTCGACGAGGCCTTGTTTGGTCGATGTCACGACATCGACGAGGAAGAATTTGGTCGATGCGTCAGTGTCGGCCACAATTAACTCTTGTCGACATCGCGACGTCGACCGAATAAGAGTTCGTCGATGCATCAGAGTCGACGAGAATAAAATAGGTCAACCACTTGTTGTCGACCACTTTGAAAATTGTCGACCATGTATATGTATAAATGTCTACCATATGGTTTATTGATTTTATTTTTCATTTTATCAGTGTATAACAAGAGAGTAAGGCCAACTGCGTCCAACAGGAAGAAAAATAAGGATGAAACTGTTGAGCCCCCTCAAGAAGTCGCACCTCAACCTCAAGAAGTTGTACCTCAAGATGAAAGTGCACCAAGAGAAGAAGTCGCTCCTCCGCAAGCACAACCTGTTGTTTCTTCACAAGTTCAACCTCTCGCTCCTCCACAAGTTCAACCTCTCGCTCCTCCGCAAGCACAACCCGCCTCTCCTCAACAATAAATCACATTTACATCTCAAGAATCTGAAGATGAGGAAGTATCTGAAGACATTTTCGACGATGATGATGATGATTACGATGATAGAGATGATGATATACCGGAGGATGTGGAAGCAAACGAAGGTGTTGAGGCGAATCCTCCACTGTTGACCTCTTTCCAAACTCATGTGGCCAAATTTATTTGGAAGGGTGAAGAGCGTCCTGTGCTCAAGTGCCATAGCCATATTAGTAAACTTTTGGCATGGGAATTTCCCGAGGATGTGGACACCCAACAATTTCGACGATGGATGAAGTATTTGAAAAAGTCCAGCCTAGTTCAAATTAGGGATATTTCATATAGGTCCACTAATAAGAACCTCATTGCCGCTTTTGTTGAGAGATGGCATCCCGAGACCAACTCATTTCACTTTCCATTCGGTGAAATTACCATTACACTAGATGATGTCTTCTGCATTACCGGGTTACCAGTTGAAGGTCGGCCAGTACGGTCTTCTCGTGTTCATTTCGTCTCTTCTTCTTCTGATCTTAGTAGATTGTTGGGTGTAGATGCTGTTGTTGCGAAATGTTTAGTAAGTGGTTCACGGGGGTCTTCGGTCAAGCTAGAATGGTTGAGAGAGAACTTCATGAACAAGTTTAATTCTGAAGACCGTGTTCAGGTGTTGCGTTCTGCTAGGGCCTACGCTTGGTATACATTTGGGTGCTCTTTGTTTGCGGATAAAACTGGTACTCGTGTGTCAACGACGTGGCTTCAGTATTTGGATGATATGCAAGGATTGCATGAGTATGCATGGGGAGCGGCCACATTAGCTTATTTATATAGACAGCTTGGTTTGGCGTCGAGAAATAAGACTGCACAAATATCAGGCTATTTGACTCTACTAGAGGTAAAACTCATACTTAACACTCTTCCATTTTATATTATGTTTTGCATTTCAACATTTTGAATGGTTGTTATTTTGTAGGCTTGGATTTACGAACACTTTCCTGTCTTGGTCAAACCTCCCCATCACATGGACTTCGAGACTGGTCAGCCGCTATCAGCGAGGTGGGCCCCACAAGGATATGTCGGGCCGTCGATGCCCCGTGTGCAAGCATTCCGAGAGCGTATGGATGCCCTAGAACCACATGAGGTTTGGAGTTGACTTATCCCCTTTCTCTTGTGTCAATTAATAGTGGGTGCTCAATAATTTACATGTAATGTAGGTTATGTGGAATCCATACGCAAAAATGAGAAAAGATTATCCTTTGTATGAAGTCACGTACTTTCATGGTTGTCTGGTCTGTGGGGATATTGTGGAGCCGTACATGCCAGATAGAGTCCTCCGACAATTCGGGTTTGTCCAGACGATACCAGAGAGGCCTCTTGTTGCACGTGCTGAACGAAGTGCTAAACCTTCAAAAAAGTCCAAGCTTGTGTGGGGGCATTTGGGTGATTATTTTGAGACATGGGACATGCACTTGTTATCACCTGAAAGACGCGGAGACAAGGCCAGACTTCCTTGGGAGAGTGCTCCGGACTACAGAACATGGTTCACGGCTAACTCCCACGTGTTTTTGTCTAACCCAGCCACACGTTCGACAGCATCCGATCGAGTACCCATTGCAGATGACGCGTGGATTATGATAAGCCTCGCTCAAAATATGATGGCGCCGCTGGTTCAGCGATGGAAGGACGGAGATACACCGCCAGCGGAAGAGCTTGCACGGGTTATGGAAGCGGCATGTAGAACACTACAGCCGCCACCTATTGCGTCGGCATCATCGTCAAGGCCACCAAGAGGAAGGGGTAGGGGAGAAAGCCGAAGGAAAAGGGGCAAGGCATAATTTGGATTTTGGATGTTAATTTGTATTTATTTGATGTTTATGTTAAATTGGATGAAGGAAAAGGGGCAAGACGAACTAATTTGATGTTTATGTTTATCTTAGATGTTAAGGTTTATTTTAGATGTTTAGGGTTATTTTAGATGTTTATGTTAGATGTTGTTTAATTGATGTTCGAGTACATTGTTTATGTTTAATTGAATGTTTTGATTTAAGATGTTGTACTGTTTATGACGTATTGTGACAATTAATTGTGAGGGGATACCTTGTTAAAACAAACTTAAATTAAATTTAAGTAGATACCTTGTTATGGCTCTCCTTGTTTACAGTAGTGTTATGGATCTTGAGCTGATTTGATTTCAATTCGAAGAATGAAGAACCGCCGAACTAGATCTAAAAAGATTAGTAAAATCCGAGACATTGGACTTATTTTGCTTTATTGTTTTGGTTTGATTGGGTTTCTTTACCGTTTAAAGGGTTTTGCGTGAGTCACTTTTATATTTAACGAAAGTTATTTAACGCCGGTCGACTACTAGTGGTCGACCAAATTACAGTCGATCGACCACAAGACGTCGACGGAAAATGTTTTGGTCGACGAAGGGAAGTCGATCGACAACTCGAGGTTGCCTATGATGCCTCTGTTCATAATTAACATTTCGACCATATCACAGTTGGTCGACTACAAGACGCCGACGGATAATGTTGTGGTCGACTAAGGGACGCCGAGGTATAATGTTTTGGTCGACAACTAGATGTCGCCAGATAATGTTGTGGTCGACTAAGGGTAGTCGATCGACAACTCGAGGTCGCCTATGATGCCTCTGTTCATAATTAACTTGTCGACCATATCACATTTGGTCGACTACAAGACGCCGACGGATAATGTTTCGACAACTCGAGGTGCATTTTGTGGTGGGGTGCATTTAGTAAAAAAGTCGACGTCTTATTCTCGCCGTGTGTTATTTATGTCGATAGGGGTATGTCGATCGACAAGTATATGTCGAACAACCTATGTCTGTTCCTAATTAATGTGTCGACCACATTACGTTTGGCCGACTACGAGTTGTCGACAACCTGTGTATTGGGCGACTACTGTCTTCCGATCGACAATCAGGTGTCGACCAAACTGTGTCTGTTCCTAATTAATGTGTCGACCACATGATGTTTGGGCGACTACTAGATGTCGACAACATGTGTATTCAACATAAAATGTAACATTGTTAACCTAAATGCATCAGTTCCTAATTAATGAGTCGAAAAATGTCTATTCAACATAAAATGTAACATTGTTGTCGACAAATAGTAACATAAATTGTAACATTGTTCCTCAACATCATAAAACACATAATCTAAGACAATCCAAGTCATTTCCAACACGATTTCAATTGTACAATCGTTCACCAATAGTAATGTAAGTCATTTACAAAACATACAAAAGTATGACTAATCTAAGGCATTTCCAAAAAGTTTCCAAAAAGTATGACTAATCTAATGCCCAAAACGTGCAAAAAAATGATTAATGTACGACATTACAAAAGTATGACTAATCTAAGTCATCATTCTCGGTCAGCAAAAGTACAAAAGTTACCAAAAGTATGACAACATAAACCCTATTTAATAAGGTTATTGTTATAGAGGTCCAACCATTTAACTGCAGCTGGTAATCTATAGGTCGGCCAACTAGCCGCAATGGGCGGAAGTGGACAATCGGCAGACAAGTTGACGTGGATGAAATGATTATTGTTGATGTGGCCCATACAAATTTTCTTGGGTTTTGTCGGTGGCGACGTTCTCAAGGGAAGGAATGTGAGCGATAAATTATTGGACAAGGTGACCAAACAAACATTGTACATCGATGCGACGAGGTACCCCATGTACGGCAACTGAAACCAATTTTTCCACGGTGCAGTAACTTCAAAACAATTGAGGGCCTTCAAAATAACATCAAACATCTTATCTTCTTTAAACACTTTCGAGTACAAAGTTACGTGCTGCCCTAACTCCGTCATTGCATTTTGTCGTACTCGGGCCCAATTGTCTTCACCCCATCCCATAGCAGAAGCAATCGATCGAAATCCACAGTGTCCATCAGCAAGAACATTAATACAATCCACCACAAATGGTTGATATCTAATGGGTAATTGTTCTCTCAACCCTGCGTTTGTAGATGAAGAGCGAGTACGCTTACGAGCGACCACCTACAAACCAAGTAAACCAAATAAACCAAACAACATATAAACAACCAAGCCAAATAACCATAAAACCAAACAACCATAAAACAATTCAAAATAAATCAAACAACATATAAACAACCAAGCCAAATAACCAAATAACCATAAAACAATTCAAAATAAATCAAACATATAAAGAACCAAGCCAAATAACCATAAAACCAAACAACCATAAAAAAATTCAAAATAAATCAAATTACCGGCGGACGTTTAGCTGATTTTTTCTTCGTCTTCGACAACGAAGGCTCGTCTATCTCAACAACACCGGGGAAACACATGGACTCCTTGTACTCGAAGAAGCTCGGATCCCGTTTTGTCGAAGAAGGATCATTTTTCTTCTTATTTCCTTTTCCTTTCGGTCGACCACGTGTTTTTACCTTCGGCTCAGGTTCAATAAGCGAAGTGGTCCTAGGATTCCGAAGCTCTATGGCTTGCCTCAACATCATCCTCTTCGACGTTGTGGCCTCTTGCTCTTTATATGCAATCATTAAGCTCTGTATGACTTCCTCATATCGAGTGTCGAGATCTTCAGCCACATCGTCCTTCGCTTCGTTCTCGCCTCTCACAACTGGCTCCATGTCAAGCTTTCTCCAAAACCTATCAATAGCTTCTATAGGTATCGGTTTGCCAAGCCGGTGATATTGGTCAAGTTCATGAGTGCATGGCAATCCGCATACCTTTCGTAGATAGTGAATGCATATATCAGGACTGGATTCACCGTGTTCGATACGTGTCATCTCTTTGTATATCTTTTCCAATGCATAGATTGACACCACTCCCAATAACTCCTGATATAACACGGACTTGAACTTGTGTAAGGCAACATTCACACTCTTCTCAAACGAAGCTTTAATGGCATTGTGACTTGCTTGATATAAGGTGTCTGTCCTTGACCAGCAGATCTCAAAATTACCCAAGCTGTTACCAAGAGATCTCTTCAACGCTGCATGGTGACTCTCAGCCCTGAAATGATAATATTTTGATAGATTAATTACACACATAAAAACTACAAAATAACTAATAACACATAGACACATACTTATGAAATATTAAAACGTACCTGTTCGTAGTTGTATTTTCATAGTGCATGTACTCATCCGTCCATGCCGCTACAAACCTCTCCTTGAATGGATTTATCCACTGGTTCATGCAGTAGGAGTATGCCTCACTTTCAGTGTGCACATTTGCATACTCAGATTGAAAAAGCTGAACAAAGGTATTGAATTCATTTTCAGACGATGCATCCATCACTTTCTTCCAAGAATAGAAGAATCTTTCTCAATCTTCCTTGGTCTCAAACTTCTCCTTGCATTTGGCCAAAACATTCCTATCTATGTGCCATCTACATAGGAAATGTTTAGCCTCTGGAAATACGGTGCCGACAGCATTCATGACGGCCAACTCTCGATCGGTAAGAACCACCCTCGGTAGACAACCATCCTCCAATAACTCACGGAGGACACTTAATGCCCAAGTATAGTTTTCCTCCCTCTCATGCTCGAGGAACACTGAAGCTACCGAGAAGGTCATGCCAGTCGACGTAAATCCAACAATCTCTAAGTACGGCAGCTTATACCTATTGGTCTTGTACGTGCAATCCATTATCAACACACTCGGGAATGCACGGTACAATTGAAGGCCAGTTGGGTGTGCAAAGAATACATCTAGTATAGTATTTGATACTGGACAAAATCTATGGCTTTGAAAATAATTATTGTCTATCAACAAAGTCATCAACTGTTGTAGTTGACTCTTTCCAGCAAAACCTGTCATCTTAAACTTGGATCGGACATTGTACACGGTGCGGATCGTAGAATGGTTGTTCGGATTTCTCAACTTAAGTAGTTTCAACACATCCTTTGGTGGAGCGTTACACTTAGACATATCAACAACCAAATTTTCTTCAGCAGGAGTTAGCCTCCCAACGTATGAGTGACCCTCAAGGTAGATTGCTACGGGATGATTGTGAGTCCCACATTTGACCTCCAACATCCATTCATTTGAAGACACTTTAATGCCCCTTAAGAGAAAAGGACATCCACACTTTTTTGACCCCGTTGTCCTTCTTCGTCCCTTATCATCTTCAAAATCATCATCATTTCCTACAACAACAAGTTGGGTTCCAATCTTTGGTTTATTTTTTCGATAAGTTCCACCACGTTCGCACGCCAATAACACTTGTGCCTTCTTCTTCCCACTACCATTATCTGAGCGCTTTACAACGATGACGATGTTGTGTTGTATGGCTACGTCTCGAACCCACCGTTCTAAGGCTTCCCGAGTCTCAAAGTAATTGAAATTTGAGAACACATCGGTGTAGTCCATCATAAGCTCATTGCCCGGAGCATCCTCATTAGCCGAAGCATTCTCATTAATTGGGGCATTCTCCTCATTATCTGGGGCATTCTTCTCATTATCTGGGGCATTCTCCTCATTAGCCGAAGCATCACACGGCCCCGATGGCCCCGCTTCATCCTCCGAATAAAAAAAGAAATCCGGGTCAAATTCTTCGTCATCAGCCAAGTTCTGAAAAGAAACCAATACATAAGTTTTTTGGCCAAATTCTGAAAAGAAACAAAATTCAACAACAAAAAATAAAAATCATGTTTCGGTCGACGGTCGACATCGGGGAGTCGACCACTACACATTTGGTCGACACATGGATTAAGACATATAACCTTCCCCGTCGACCACCTATTGTCGACCATAACAGCGCCAGTCGACATCACGATGTCGACCAAACACATTATCATCAACTAACCAGGGTCGACCATAACACACCTAGTCGACGTCGAGTAATCGACCAAAACACATGCGGTCACCTAACCAGGGTCGACGCGTTAACGAAAAAAAAACGAAAAAAAATTAAACGCGCCAATAGCTTAGTCAATCATTTTCTCTAAACCATATATCATAAACTACTCTAAAACGTACAAGGAACAATATATGAGGATATATGAGGAAAACTAAAAATAAACCCTTGTTTAGCTAAAATATATGAGAAAAAAAAAACTTACATATTTGTAGAATCCATCACGTTTTCTTGTCATTTCTTGATCCTTGAAGCTCAAAGAGTGTAAAAATACGATTTCCACGAGTTGTTGACGTGAGATGAGCGAGTGGAGGATTTTGGTGATGAAGTGGCCGATTTTTTTTTCGGTTTGGAGAAGAGGGGGAAATGGGGAAGTGAGGGGTTTAGGGGGAATATGAAAAGGGTTTAATTGGGGGGTGCGTACAGTAAGGATGGTGTAGTTAGTGGCATGCAAAAAGTGTAGGGGTATTTTGGGTTTTTCGCCATTTTATTTTAATAATTTAATGAAAAGGGGAGTGCATCAAAACGAAATGGAGGTGCATATAGTCAGACCCTTTTTATTTTTTTATTTTTTTTGACATATTCTTTGGGTGAAAATAATGTTTGTGAGATACGTTGTCTGAACTATCTTTTATTAAATGTATTTTCAGTCACTGCTCAATATATTTTATTGAAAAGCAAATGTTATACTCCCTCCGTCCGTCTATAAGCTTTCCGTTACTTTTTGTCAAAGAGATTAAGAAAAGTGATTAAATAATAGATATAGTACAAGTGATGTGATTGGAAAAATGAGAGAGATAGAGAGAAAAAGTAAGATATAAAGTGATGTGTAAGAAAGAGTACTTACCAAGGGTAGACCAAAATGGTAAAATGGAAAACTTATAGGCGAACGGAGGGAGTATTAAAAGATGGACTAATTTTCTCATGAATGGAAAAGGCAAATCTCTTTTGTCCACGACTAATTTTTTAAACACCTTTGCATATTAGATAATTATTATATTTCTATAAATTTAAATGGGCATTCTTATAAGGACAATGATGATACATAAGACGTTTTTACAAGCATATTCACACTAATTCTTATTATAGCAGATTTTTTTCAGTTATTTTAAATATCACATGCTTCAGTTACCATATATTTTAAAAAATGAACAACAAATATAAATTTAGAAAATACTTACAAATTCGACTACGTCATAAATAAATTTTAAAAAATGAAAGAAAAATAATGAGTACGCCAGACATGTGAATTAATTCCCTTCTATATATAGAGAAAATTGAAACCGTTGAAACATGGAGTACACAAGTAGTCAAACAGAGCTAAATGGAATCAAACAAATCAAACAGGGAAAAAAAGTTGAATGTTGGGCAACATCCAAATTTTGCGATGACAAAGCGTGTAGATGGCTTGGCTGCTTCATGGTCCAAAAAAGACAAATAAAATTGTCTTGTAAATTACTCCCTCCTTAGCAAGATAAATGCATCACTTTTTAAAAAGATAATAAAACAACTTAATCAATTTAAAATACCCTCTTCAAACCTTTTCAAAATTGTACAACATTACTTTTTTCCTCCCTACAGCAACCCACACTAAAATAGAAAAGAAAATTCAAACTTCACTACAACCCTATTTTATCTTTTTTAATAATACTAATAAATAATTCTCACATTAAAAAATAAATTATGTATATACTCTTGGAACGGAGTGAGTATAATTTCCACAAAAATCTAAAGGTGGCCCCATAATATCATTGTACTTTTTAATCAGATGAAACAAAATAAGCATTCATACCTCCAAAGCACTTTTCTTTGACCCACTTAAAAATATACACATACAGAAATAACGAAAAGTTACACAAAAAGAAGTCAAAGATAGAACACTACTACAAGCATGAGAAAATTGGATTGTTTTGGGGGTGGAGTCGAAGGAAGCAGCAACTGAGTTAATGCAACCGAGTGAGTTCTTCTACTCTCTTCATTAGCTCATCCACCTGAACACTCATCGCCTTTGAAATCTCCTCCATTCGATTCCTGCTGAGATCAAGGAAAGACTCGATCAAATCCCCATCTAGGAAGTTTTTAGCATCAACGGTTTTCTTCTCGTTGGAGAAAGATCTCCATTGTTCGTGGCTCAGCCCACCCACACCCTTGATCACTTTTCTCAGATTTGTTTGCAGCTTCTCCAAGAACACATACTGCTCGTGTGGGAGAGAAGCAATTACCCCTATCACTCCATTCACAGTACCAAATATGACAGTTGGAATCTGCCCAATATCTGAATCAGGCAATCGCATAACAAGCGAACCATGTCTAAATCGGTTGACAAATTCACCCAGGTGGTATTCACCCACCACCTCCAGACGCCCACGCTCTTCATCAGTTGCACCTTCACTATTTTTACGCACGGTGAACAGGTTAAAATTATTCTCTGCCCCAAGGTATATATCATCGTCTAGAATCTCTACAGCTGACATCCAGTTTGCATTGTAGTCACGAGCTCGCTCCTCAATAGCACCCTCTTCATGCTGGGCGTAAGATCAAACCAAGAATTTCAAGCAAATTTAGCACCAACATAAAATCATTGAAATAATAAGTGCACAAAATACAATCAGCTCATACACGACTACTCCGGAGTTATATAAATATTCACCTTGTAAATCAACAAAGATATTGATTTCATCAGATCACCAACAACAATGAAATCCCCTCGAGTTTGAACATAAAGGGCGAGTATGTGCCCGTGATGTCCGCATTCTGACTGCAACTCACGAGAGGCATCATCTCGGAGCATCCACTTATACAACTGAATCTTTTGATTAATGGCAGCAAGCAGTTTCCCGTTGAAGGCATTAAGAGAATAGACAGCCCCTTTCGTTTCCTTCTCAGCAATCAGCTGGAGTTTTCCATCTTCTACCGCAAAAACTAAAATCCGACCCTAAAATTATTTCAAGAAAAAAAAAGGTTAGTATTGGTAAAGCTTGGTCCCAAGAGAACAAATCAAGACACCAGCAGGTATACATATAGGCAGACAGCAAGGAGGAGAGTCAAGAGTGACTAACCTTGGTGGGTTCATTCTCTTCTGGCATTACGTATGCAGTCCCGACGCAGTAGTACACATTAGTGTCATCAGAGAATGAGCAGCTAAGAATGGAGCAACCATGCTCAAACTGATCCAGCGGGTAAGTTGATATGAACTCAAAAGTTTGGTCATCTAACAGCCGAACGAAGTGAGCTTCACATTCATCTGCACTTGACTGGTTATACCTTAAACTACATATTGCAAAGGTTCGTGTCTGTTCCTGATGGCATATACGCCGTGCGTGCTCTCCAAGAGGGATTGAGCGTATATGAAGCTTTTGGATTTCATCTATGGTGCCAATAGTTAGTTCACCTTCTTTGGCAATTGCAAGGCTGTTGACAAAAAAATAAAATTTATCAACACATCTTTAATTATGTCATACATGGCAACTCGCTCTCTTTGCAATGCTGATATATCCAGAAGCCAGCATCTAAAAGTTCAATTAGAGTGAGGAAAGCATGATTCAACCATTATACAACAATGGATTGATTGGTTTACCTGTCAGGGAAAGCAGCTGAATTGAAAGGGCACATATAACTGACTTCTTTTAGATTTACGTTGCTGTAAAGCAGTTTCTTGTTACTGCTGTAAATGACAGTCGGTCTATCAGACGCAGCAAAAACATGTGTGGTGTTTTTGGATGAAAAAGTACGAAGTGTAATGGGTTGGGTCCCTAAAGACACTTTCTTCCGGTCCGTCAGCTCACCATTACTGGTATTCAACACAAAATTCAAGAGATGTCCATCCCCAAGAGCACATAATAAGTAAGATATCTGAAAAGGAGCCATAAGTGTGTCATCCATTAGATCCCAAAAGGTTTCAAAACAGAACAAAAGTAGATAAACAAGGAAATCAAGGTACTATTACATGTAAAGTTAGCATAATTAAGGTGATACTAAGTTACTAACCCCTTCAAAAGAACACAGAAGTACAGAACGAGGAATTATCTCCCCTCCCAATTGCTCCTTTGTGATAAGATTCAAATCGGGAAGTGAAAATATGCGGACACTGATATCTGTCCACATTCCAACTGCAGCTAGTTGACTACGATTTGGGTTATCACCAATTGGATTAATGTCCAGGCATGAGATGTCATAATCCAATTGGGTATGCTTTACTTCTGTCAACGAACCATCACCAATTTCAAGATAGATCAAATGGCCACCACCAGTAGCTAATAAAACCTGTCAAAGCAAATATTCGATATTCAGAGGAAGCAGAAAATAAAATGAGAATGTTGCAGAAAAAAGTAGCGACTAAAGGAAGCACAATAAGACGATAAAATTTTCAGCAGACCCTTTAAAATGGAAACACGTGCACACACGAGACATACTATACTATCCAGCACACACATGGGGGAAAATAAACAGAGACAGAGCAAAAACACACTCAAGTGGTTGCCCGAATCTCTCTAAAATTCTTATTCAGGATCCACGACACAACCATCATATATCAAGGAAGGCGGTAATACAAAGCCCTGTTGCTCAGTTGCAGAAAATTATGATTGTAACTTCGTAAGCAAGAAAAGACAGATAAAATTTGGACCAAAGGGTCAGATTAAAATTCTATCTACACCCCTGCAAAAACACGATAACCACACTGCATCAGGTAAAAACAAACTATGTCACTAAGTAATCTTAAACAATCCTTATGAGTTGTGACAACTTTATTTGATACTCCTGATCATTGCTAAGCTCCATCCCAACAATTATTTCAGATCTAATGGTATAACAGCTGGTTGATAATATACCTGAGTAACATTGGCTGTGGCAACATTGATTGAATAACCTGTTGGAGCAAACCATTCGCTACGAAGCTCTCTGGTGGTAGAACTAACTAACCTGACTGCGTTAGAAGTAACCTGCATGATCGATTCATTGCGAACTGAGAAACTGGCTAAAATAGCTTCAAAAGTAAATAGCATAAGCAGATCTTAAGCATAATACTGCTTTTAGGGGTACTCTTATATCGGATGTATCTAGGAATTGGAATTATGCTAATTACTATGTAATTGAATCGGTAATCAGGCTAGGGATTTCTCATCCCTATTTATGCAATAAAAGTATAAGTTTCTTATCAAAAAAAGATACAATAATCACAATACCAATGAAAACTAAATTTTAAAACAAAAGTCGAAAGAACATCTAACAACCACAGTCTTCTGTACTTTAGAGCAATTTTTTTTCCTTAATTTTATTTTGAGTAACTTTCACTGTCATGACTTTATTAGTATATCCATTTTGCAAAACTCAAGGATCGAAATTTATATTGTGTACTATAATAAAAGAATTCCTTTAGAGGTTTCTTATCTGCTGCCTATATGTATTCTTGGTAATTCACCAGAGAAAATATATTTTTTATTGTTTAAAAAGGAATTAATTGAAGGTGGGCAGTAGTCTCTCTCCAAAGTCCCATAAAAGGAATTTTGAATGCTGATAAACCGATACCTGCACAAGCTGATCATTCACAGCATCATGACAAAACAATGTCTGGACATCGGAAAAAAAACCTTCTATCTCAGTTTCCTCCAATTCATCCTCAATGTTCATTGCCAAAATACGTGTCTCGCTGATAAAGCTAACGACCAAGAAAGTGTCATATGGATCATCAGTAGCTGATCGTAGTGACCACATCCCTTTGATTCCTTGGAGCTCTACAGATGCCTACAGATATTGAAAATAGATTATACTGAGAAGGTAAGTTGTAAAATAAAAAAACCAGATAAAACTTATCAACACCAAACCTGCTCATTTATTCCAATTCCATTGCGCACAATGCGTAAAGAACCATCTTTATAGGCTCCTGAGCAGGTTACAACCTGACCTTGGCCTTGCCTCTCCAAGTCAACAACACAGAAGTCGACAATTGGGCCCAAGTTGACATACCTTTCAAGAACCTCCACATAAGAACCTTTTGCATCCGGTTGAAGATTAAGCTTTACGAGCTACACAATATATGAGATACAGAGAATATAAAATGAAGTATATCAGATGACAAAATGTAGAGCAAGAGCAGAACTACAATAATTAAGTCATTAGATTCAGCATATCAACTCCAAAATTCAAAGTCTTCACTTCAAATTTAGTAACATATGATATTGAAGACATCACCCAGAATATAGAAGCTAACATATTATATCCATCAGCTTTCCGTAAAACAATAATCCAAATTCATAATTTCTTTGTCACTTGCTCTATTAACATTATAATTACTACTATTATCATTTTTTATGCATCGGTATCCAGTCCAAGGACCGACTAATCCGGGGAACCAATCCCACCGTCCACTTGCGGGGGGCCCGTTTAAAGTCAGAGCTTTGCGCTCTGTATGGATTTGGCCCCTTAGGAATTGTTTGCACCTTAGACTATTATCATTATCATTACTATTATTGTTGTTGAGATAACAAGAAAAATTTCCTGAAATAATTGGCAACACCTAAAATCAAGGTTGAAAATATCAGTATTGGTGGAAATATCGAGATCTCACATGCATCAAACTTCCCAAAAGGAAGATAAGGTAATTGTTCCTCACATAAAAGTAGTAATCTTCATCAATCCGAGAAAATAAGCTATAAAAAGCCAATTTTCTAAAAAAAAAATGGAACCAAAGAAAAAAAAATGGCAGAAACACATGAAAAGATAAAAAAAGAAAAAAAATTGCCTATAGTTTTCTACTTTTTTAATGGAAACAAAACTCTATTAATAAGGGAGAGAAGGTAAGGGATGAAAGATCCCTTCCCCTGAATACGAGTATAGAGACTTAACGGATGACTGTATTAATTACTACAATTTACAAGGCAAGACTCAATCCCTAGATAAATCCGAAATACAAATATCTCTGAAAGACCTGTGTCCACTGTCCAGGCAGCCAATAATTATAAACTTAGAAAAGGTACCTATAATTGTGGACATATCATAGCAGAAACTTGAAAAAACAACATAGCCTACCACTAGACTAAAAGCCAGTATAATAACATATCGAGCAAAATGAACATAATTTAACTTATGCAAATGAGTAGTAAGTGGTTACATTTGCAAGTATAATAATCAAAGAAGGATGCCCTGGGTATGGAATAAAATTTACACACGGACATTTGACAAAAAATTCAAGCAACTGAGTTTGGGAAAAGAAACATACAAACACAAACTCCTGAATCTCAGTAGTTAATAATCAGTTATGAGTCATAATAAGACTACCAGTTCCTCTGAAAGATAGCTACAAAGTAAAGATCAAAAGATGCATTTTCCATACCTGTGAATCTCCATAACTTGAGCCCACAAAAACAACAGCATTATCAAGATATGAAATCGATGATGCAACGGATGTTTCCCCCAATAGCTCAATTTTAAGTCCAGTTACCCTAATAGGTTGCAAAATGAAAGACCATTCAGGCATGTCAAAGAGTTGCAATACAAATAATACACCTAAAACATGAAAACAAAGTGAAACACTTATTCGAAAAGCAATGGAATGGAAGAGAGCAAACTTACTTCTCCTTCTCATGGGTTATAACAAGTAGATGCAAAAGCCCACTATGATCTCCTAGTAAGTAGCGTGAACCATCAGGATCAACCCTTCCATAAGCTTTTGTAATAGACTTGAGGATAAACATAAACAATGATCAGGGTCATAATAAGAAGGAGAGGGCCAAGACCTAGAAAAATATATTTGTAACCTACAGGTCTGACTGGGATTGCTTTGAAAGCTGAGGCACCCAGATACACAATAGTTTCTTCCCCAATAATTAGGACACCACAAAGCGGAGGCGGCACAGGAATTAATAAATCTGCTCCATTATCAAGATTGTTATGAGACCATGGACCCTCAACAAAATCTTTATCCTTCAATGCAACCTCATACGTTTTCACATGACGAGCATCCTTGTTATCCTGCAAATCAAGGAAACGATAAATGACGAGAAAACTGTAAATCTTAAGCATAAGATTAAATATTTTCAGTGTCCATTAATTTAAACCATCTTCAACGTCAGCATGAAACATATTTCATGTGAGAATTCATGAAAGATATAATCAACCAATACAGAAAACGTTGTGGAACGTTTAGATGTTTGAGCAGAGATTTGATTTCATGTATGAAAATAGATATCGGCTTAAGGCAACTACTTTGGAGTTATCAAAGTGTCATCATCAATGTATGGAAAGATCGTAATTAAGACAAGGCACACACTCACAAGTATTGGTATGATTAAAGTAAATCAAACCTGGTAAAGTACAACAATGGTTGGCTTCAGGCAACCATACAAAAATTTGATATCTAAAACTTGAAGCTCCTCAAGCCTGAGATGAAAGAAATAGCGCTCAGTTAGGGAGGATAATGAGAAATACAGTACTTCACAACAAAAAGATAAATATTAATAATGTCCTTTCATCTATAGTACAAGAGTAGGATTAGGAGACCATGTAACTCTCAGAAAAACTCACAATACGATAGCAGGTCATGGTATGAACAATTAGAGATTGACAATGTATAACAGCATGTCATGGTATATAACTAGAGATTGACGATTGATTTTGCAATAAAAACAAAAATTTAATATCCAGGAAAACACCACAGGATATAAATACCATAAGCTAAATAATTTGTTAGCATACAATAAAAGTGTCAAGTCATTTTTTATCTATTGCCCCAAGTCCCAAAAGATCATTTTTTTCCGATTGCCACAAGTCCCAACAGATATACACATTAGTATGCATAAGAAGATGCAGCAAGTTCCAATATCCAATTACATAGAACAAAGTGAGAGATGAACAAACAACCAGATTAGTAGTCTGGAAACTCAACAGCATGCTTGTATCATTTCAAAGCAGTCACGGGGATTATACTTTTGCTATATAGAGAGTATCAACTATAGAAACGCAGGATTTGAGTCAAAACATTTCAAGAAACAAGTAAACTGGCACACTCAACCATGAAAATGCAAAAAATGAAGTCTAGACCACAAACTTAAAATAGTATCAACAATAAAAAGGATCTATTTTAAAAGCACGTTGGAGAATTATTATAATTTATCATAGAAAAGAATACCTGATATTAAATGCCTCCTTGAGCTGTCCTTTGTTATCAAATGGGATGACCTAAAAACAAATAATATTCTTATAATATATTGAGAAAAACAACGAAAACGCCGCTTTCAAACACTCCAAAGAAATGAAAATGAGAAGTCGCTAAGATTGACACAAAATGAGGACTAATACCTTGAATAATCCATCGTATAGATGAAGTCCAATCAATCTGCAATCTGGATCAACTATGCCAATCTACAAGTAAAGTAATAAAGAAGTTATAGGCTAGCTATACTTCCTCAAAATAAATAAAAAGGTCGAGGCACAGCATAAATTATCCCAGCATATGACTGAGTACCTGTCCATTATCTGTGGGGCGTCCAATTCGATCTGAAACATCCCCCATTGCCCTATTTCAGAGGTGGAAGTCACCCAATAAAAATCAGTAATCTCGTATAGAATAGACAAGACCAACACCGTTAATAAATGCACCGACATAAGCTGGAAAAATAGAGACTAGCCCTAAACCTCATTTCCGGCCAACTCAAAAGACTCATTATGGTCTTGAAATTTTTTTGGGCAAGCAAACAAACATAGCATAACAGCACATATAGCACAACGAGAGCTAAATGACTCATCCAATTGAGATATGACTTTGTGTGAGAATTATTGTCAAAACCAAATGCCAATACATCAGCACACATAAATTAAGTTCTCTAAACTAAATAAGGGACACACCTTGTAATAACCTCAGAATTCTCTGCATCCCATTGCAAAACACAGAATTTATATCTTTCTGTAGCTATGAAGAGGAGATCTTGAGTTTCTCCCTGTTCAAATCAATAAACAAGTGAGATGCCACCGTTTTTTTCTCAATCACACAAGGTTCGCAGAAGAAGACTGATCAAACCACATGGGTAACAACAGCCCAAAGGTTCATATATGAAGGATAACTCACGTGTGGGCGAAAAAGCTCAAGTGTGGCAATTCTTCCATATATTGGCACATCCATCATAGGCTGCAAAAACATTACAATTGTCATTATAAAGAACCCATGCCTACAGAATCCAAGGTTGAAAAGTGCATATCAAAAGTGTTTGCTTCCCTCTCTCCCTCATCCTAGCCCAATACTTTCTTACACCACACCATCCAGAAATTGTTTCGTCAAAACTTAATTAAGGTGTAATATGGAAGATCAATCACTTCCTTAAGAAATATTAAATGTAAACAAACCGCTAATATCAGATAAACTGTCTAATACCTGTAATCCTTGAGGCGTGAGTAAATGAATCTCTATTCGGGTGCATTTCCTGTAAATGAATTTCAAATCACTAACGTTTCAAACTAGGGTAACCTTCAAACAACAACCAAAAAGAAAAGAAAAAAATCCTAAAACATAACATTCATAATCAACTCAATTGCATAAGAAGATACAAGCTCAAAAGCATAATTCTACACCCTAAAACATCATACTTTCTCAAACACGGGAGAAAGGAAGTAGTGTAACACTTACGCGACGATTAGATTGAGCTCCTGCGGACTGGAGAAATTGCCGACGCACGAATGGGTAACATTTGTAGGCTTGTGAGCCGTAACCACATAATTCCATATGCTCATCTTTTTCTACAGTATGTGTAAACTGCTTTCTCTTTCGTTCGGATAGCGAAAACCTTGGTCTTCACTCTCCACTTACGGAAAGACGGACCAGCGAGAAATGGCTAAAATTACAGAGTGAGGATTAAAACGGCGTCGTGGCATTCAACCTGATTGGTACTGACTAGGGACACGCATAAGGCCAAGGGCATACGAGCTGTTCTGTTGAACATGGTCCTCCATACTGCGCCGTCTTCCATTGGGCTTTGTATTGGGTAAGCCCAATGCCCTTGGCCCATATTCATTGGGCTAGCTCCATCAGCTACATGGCGTGGGTTATATACACCTCCCTCCCACTATGTTAGATACACTCCCTTCCTTAATTTATTATTTTAATAATGTTGAAAAATATTCATAATACCCATTTGGTAAAATATCACTAGTAAATACACCTTTTTTAAAATTTCAAACCCTAGTTTTTAATTAGAGTCGCGATCGCCACCACCAATGTCAACTAAACGGTGTTAAAAACTTATAAATTATTCAAAAATTCGAAAAACTATCTTAGAAATCATAGGAAAAAGAAAAATGAAATTTTGAAATATTTTCACGAAAGTGTATATTTCAACTAGTTTGCCGAAAAAAATGTAAAAATAATATCATAAATTTTGATGACACTTTGTCGAACATTCCAAGGTTTGTCGACAAAAATTGATCGAAAATTGACGTGATTTTCAACACTGGTTTATAAAAAAAATATATGTAAAGAAAAATTCCTACTTGTTCGGTGCTCGTTGTACATGGAGAACGGAAACAGAGGGCGAGCTAAATTTGTGAAAAAAAATTCATACACTCATGTTTGAGTTGGAGTAAAGTTCCTATATGAGTTAGAGAAGCGGCTCACAATCTTAACTTGTAACACTGTTTATGAACATGTTTTTCCTAAAAAATGTTAATTAATTAAATTGAAAAACCTATACTCTTATAGTTAAATTTATAGTAGCTGAATATTAGTTTTAAACATAAATTTTTTGTGTATATACTATTGCGGGAGTCGGGGACTTATATGACCAGTTGAACTTACCGTATATTTTTTAACCAATAAAGTCAGAGTGAGCCACCTTCAGTTTGCCGACAACACTGTTATATTGGGTAGAGCCTCGGATGACAATGCTAAGGTGATGAAAGGGGTGTTGAGTCTGTTCGAATTGGCCTCAGGCCTTAAAGTTAATTTCCAGAAAAGTTCACTGCATGGTGTTGGTGATTCGGGTGGAATTTATACGTTTTAGAGGCACATGTGAAGTATACTTTGATGTGGATTTCATTGAATTATACATTGAATATGATTGTTTGAGCCAAAATGAGAGAAATGTTGTGTTTTGTCGATTTTGTAGGAAATACGATGGAATTTGGAGCAAAACACCAACCATAATTTACTAGATGAAGAAGAGTATTGCACTGTTGGGTTCGTCTCGAAAAATGGAGTGGAATAGCCAAAAGAATCAAGTCAATCGGACACCCGAGGTGAAAGATATGCACAAAACGAGAAGAGACGAAGTCGAGCAAGAGCACGGCCGAGCCACTTTTCAGGCCAAAATCAAGGCCACGCTCGAGACGAGCTCTCGGAATAGGCGTCCCCGAAACAGATTTCTTGAGGCCAGCCAAGGCACGGCCAAGCTCCAGTCAGGCCAAAAGTTGATTTTGCACGGCCGTGCTACCCCATTTTCGGTGCATTTTGTCCAATTTGGCCATTTTTTAGGGACTAACTTGCAATTTTGGCATCCAAACCCTACCCCAACACTATATAAGCCTTCATTCTTCAAATCAAACACATTCTCCCCCAATTCCTCAATTTCCACACATAGTAACACATACTTGGAGGTGTTTTGGCCATATCTTCCTCAATTCTTCATCAAATCAAGCAAGGAAGGATGCAATAGCTTGGAAATTCCATTATCTACCACATTTTAGACTAGGCTTTCTCTTTCTCTCTCTTTTTAGTTAGTTATTTCATTTGATTTTTGTAATTTGATTATGTTAGCTCTTGGCTAAACATTTGTGGTTCTAAGGCTTTGTAAACATTTGGATTGAAGTTTATGAACTAATTTCTTAATTTAAATGATGTTTGTCTCTTATTTGTATGTTTAATTCTCACTTTGAAGCATGTTGTTATTGGCCATGATGATTTGCTTAATTCATTGTTAATTGGGGTAAGATCGAGAGATTTATTCCATTAATCGTATGCAAGCATGCAACCCGGTATTATTATGAGCTCGAGAGAGGATTAGTTATCGGAGAGGGAATTTAATGATCTTTGGGGCTTTTTTAGGTGGTGTGATGTTTGTAAGGTAGAGATACGAACTTATGTCGCATGCTCCTTTGGATTAGTTAGATCGAGAGATTGATTAATTCTTCTTTTGTGATCAACCCTATATGAAGACAACCTTAATGGCCATTCGAACGAGTTACAATTCATAAACGGATATCTAAGTGTTGCAAATGCCTTGGAACCCACCTTCTCTTACTTGAGTTTTCATCCGTTTTACTTCTCGTTTTCTTAATTTGCATGGTAGTAGATCGATTCTTCATTACTCTTTATTGCTTATTTGTGACAACTTGGTAGGCAATCTTAGGGTAATTCACCACATTCACTTTATCGATCGCGTCTAAATAGAATTCCATTAACAAAATACACTTTTACGCTATACCTCCTTGTGGGATCGACCTCGTACTTACTTCGCTACGACAGACACCGTATACTTGCGGTCGTTTATTCTAGTGTTGTAGAATACGTGAATCAGTTGGCACTAATGAAGCTAATCTGACAGCTTTTGCTGAGATAATTGGGTGCTCCCCTGGGTCCATACCGTTCAATTATCTTGGCCTCCCCATTGGAGCTAATTCAAGAAAAATAGATATGTGGAAACCTCTCATTGAAAGATTTCGTAAGAAACTTTCGGGATGGGCAAGGAGACATTTATCTCTTGGTGGGAGGATCGTCCTACTGAAATCGGTTCTTACAACTATGCCACTATACTATCTATCCTTTTTCAAAGCGCCTTTGAGTGTGATACAAACGGTTAAACGCATCCAAAAAAAATTTGTGGGGGCGAAAGAAAATTGCAGGAAAATAGCTTGGGTGGAGTGGAAGAGAGTGTGCAGGAATAAATCTACGGGTGGGCTAGGTGTGAGAGATATTGACATTTTCAATAAGGCTTTCCTGTGTAAATGGTTGTGGAGATGGGGTAGAGAAGATTCATTATGGGTGAGTATCCTTAGGTCTAGGTACATGTCTATTTTTTCACCAGGAATAGAAGAGTCTAAGTGCTCACTGTGGTGGAGAGATTTAAGATCAGTTGCACGAGGGGTGGAAGGGAAATTATTCTTAGAAAATATGAAGTTTAATTTGGGCAGAGGGTGTAGTGTTAGGTTATGGTCTGATCCTTGGGTAGATAATAGGACTGTTTTGAAAGAGAGATATAAAGAATTGTTTAATATCTCGTCAAATAAAAATGGGAGGGTTAGGGAGTTTTTTCAAAATGATGGGGAAACGTGGGCATTCTCTTGGAATAGATTTCCTAACACGAGTGAATTAATGGAGTTTGCTTCTCGTTGTGCATGTATTTACAGGTTCAAGCTGAATTTGGAAAGAGGTGATTCATTATGCTGGAAAGGAACAACTAACGGGAGCTTTAGCACGAAAGGAATGTACGACATTCTAGCCGATCATGCGGATAAAGGCGGAGTACAACCTGCCCCTTGGCCGAAGATCTGGTGGAAATGCACGCCCATGAAGGTATCGACTCTAGCGTGGAAAATGTTACACGAACGAATAGCAACTGTGGATAATTTGCTGAAAAGAAGCGTCATTCCGAACGACCTAAATGTTTACTGTAACCAATGCAATTCAACCCCTGAATCTGTGAATCATTTACTAATCTCTTGTCCTTTGGCATTACTGGTGTGGGCCGAATTATGCAAGTGGGTGAATAGGCCCTTGGTGTATGCTAACTCTATGGTGGATCATTTTAATGAGTTCTGCTACACTGATCAGAAAGCAAGCAAGAGGAAAATTTTGGGCCTTATTTGGCAAGGCTCTATTTGGAGAATGTGGAAGTGTCGTAATGATTTAGTATTCAATGAGAAGGCGCACACAACGCAGGAAGTAGCGGATAGCACCAAGTATAGCACGTGGAAATGGCTTAAAACACACAAAAAGATTAACTACTCGTATCACGATTAGGAATTAGATCCTTGAATATGTGTTGATAAGTAGATATTTAGTATGACAGTCTGTCGAGATTGGAGTCTAACAGTTTATAATGGGATTTGAGTATTCCACGTACTCACTCCTACTATATACATATCATCGTTACTTTAAAAAAAAAAAAAAAAAAGACGATCGGTACTTAAATATGCATTGTAAATTTAACTTTAGTGCAATAATTTATAAATTACATGAAATTTGTCTGTGATTGGTCATGAATGACCTGTCCAACCAAGCAAATGTAAGCAATGAATATAAGTTTGTAGTAGTACATTTGCAATGGATCGTTATTGCTATGTACCACCAACAGGAGCAGACCCAGAGTGAATAGTTGAGGTGGGCCAACAATAAAATTTTAAATTACTCAAATTTTAATTATACACTAATGAACTCATATATAATATATTAATTATTGTATATTTTTTTAAATATAGCATTTAACTTACAATATGTTAAAATTTAGAATGTTTTTCTTTCATGTCACAAAAATGATCTATAAGCGAATTTATGTTAAATCTCCTCGCAACCTCTTTTTTAATATACACAAACAAACAATCCTTTAATCTTGTTACGAGAGCACAATTTAGACTCAGTAGAGTAGTTGAAAAAGAAATTAGAGTTACCATTCTATACCCAAACAATTAAATAGATTTGTGATTTTTTAATTTCCAAATTCTAACTCTTAATTAACTAATTACATGATTCTTGTTTATTACCTACAAATTTAATTCTAAAAATACATTAATTAATTTGAAATGTCAATAAATATATTAAATGTTTGGAAATAATTTAAAAAATAACTTAATAAATAATAAAATAAAACAAATAATATATTACGCCTGCCGTGTAGAATTTGAAAATAATTATGTCAATATATAATATATTTGGTGGGCTGGGCTTCAACAACCAAATTTTGGTTATTGGTTATTTCGTTTGGAGGGGGGCCAACTAGAGTAAAAATAAAAAAATTAATGCTATTATATATATATACAGGTGCATGTTGTATAAAATTCAGGGGGGCCATGACCCTCCTCGGTTAATATGTGGGTTCGCCCCTGACCACCAACGCAAAATGTAAATGCCATGAATTAAAATCATTATTTGATAAACTCTACTTTCCAATATGTGATATCCTTTTTGATGTAGGCACATTCATGTATGCAATTTAGTGTGTACTATTCAATTAAAATTTAAGGGTATATTTGTTTTGGGATTATGTAGGATGGGGAAATTCGGATGAATAGTGATTGTGTATGCTTGTTTTGGGATGTTAAGTAGGATATGATGTAATTTTATGTCAAATCAATTGTGTAAAAAAGTGTGATGTTGTATTATAAAATATAACTTTATGTCAAATCAATTAGTAAAAGTGCGTAATGCTGTATTATTATAATAGTAAAATATATAAGTATTTTTAGAGGTAGATGGAGTTGAATATTAAAATTCGGATGTGAAATCCCGAACTAGAACAGGACGTGGAACGTAACGTCCCACGTCCAAACGTGTGAGTCCCAAAACAAACATGCCCTAAGTGATTTTTTTTTTTTTTTGTAAAGCAGCAAGAGTTTCATTACTAGTTACTAGGTATGAGACATACCCAAAACTAAAATTACAAGTTACAGAACAATGGAAACAAAACTAGACAACCCTCATTCAATTCAACATTCTAGCTAACACATAAAGTTGATTCCCATTCCCACTCATCAAATGAATTCCAAAAATTTTAAAGTGAGTGAACCTTCATCCACCTATACAAATAGATCTTGATATTATCCTGCCAATTTCCAAACACCTGACTTTGAATATGAGACTTTTTCGATTCCGCCTTCCCTATGTGTCTCTTGAAGTGATGAAATTTAGTCTCGTTTCCCTCCCACGAAAGCCCAAACTAGTTATATATACGACCCCAAATACACGAGCTACTCGAGCATAATCGTTCAACTGAATTTTTAAAATTGTGGGTAAATTTCACCATGTAATTTGGTATCATAACTCATAAGCTCACTATCATCAGTTTTCTGCCCATCATCAGTTTTCAGCCCATTTTCTAACTTTTTTTATTTTAAATAACAATTTTCAAATTTCATAGCCTCTTAATTTATATTTGAACACAAAACAATTGAAAAAAAAAACAAGATTAATAAATACTTTACATTTCAAACCACAAGTAGTTGGAAATTAGGTAAAAATTCAAAATGCACGGACTTATAAAAATTAGATAGCGCCAATGTTTTTTAGGCCAAGTACAACCCCAACTCCAATAATGTGACCCACGGTTCCACATGCCAATGTATCCGCCAATGTGAAACCTGCCGGATCACCCGTCTGCAGACCCGAATTCCTAGCCTCAAGTTTCAATCCAGCCGTTGCCTTTCGGTTTGCTGATGGAGCTAATCCAAACCGACCCGCGAACAACATCAAGCTCGTGGATGTCACCATTATCTTCATAATAAAAATAAATTATAATTCTAAGTTACGAAAAATTAATTTATTTTTCAACTAATTAATGTTGAAAAATAATACTCCGTAGTTACCAAATTTGTGGATGAGCCAATGAAGTCACAGCGAGCAGCCAAACCACCTTGTCCTCTACGCCTCATAGGCTGAACCGCTACCTGGATACAATATAAATAGAGGAAATCTTACATGTCAAGCGTATTATAATTTGATCATGACACTATTACACCATGAAAGAGATTCAATTTGCTTATTATCAAATTAAAAATTATCCACTCTGTCAAAAAAAAAAAAAAATTAAAAAACTTTCACTCTACTTTATTTTGACTCTTCAATCCTTACTTATTTGTTCAATTGTCATTAATTTTACTCATAAACAAACATTATATTTAAAAGTGAATTCCAAAATACTCCATCATACTCCAAACACATCTATTTTATATATAAACTATCTATATTAATTAAATTTGTGCTCAGATAAATGAACATAGTAAATTTGAAAAGGGGAGTACTAATTATTTTTAAATTATAATCGGTGTGCTGGATTTAAATTCAATTTTTTTATTATAAAATCAAGAAACTCACCTATAGCCATATTAACATAGTTGAATAATTATTCCACATTTCTTGCATGTCTCTTAATCGAGAAAGTCGAACTTGTAGTATAACGCCTAAAATTAAACTTTTCAATGATTTAAAGAAAAAAAATGTTATACCCGCGCAATGTTAATAACAAATTGTCAAATTATGCTTGATTTAAAAAAATAATAAAAAAATTTGCTTGATTAGAAGCCATGAATGAGTCAAAAATTCTGCTACAATCCGATCTTACATTAAAACAAAGGTAAATATGACGTTACGAATTTTGATATAATCAAATATGCATAACTTTAAAATATATACATAGATATAATTAAGGTACATTTATAATTTATTATATCCTAAACTTTAATTTTCAATTCAAGTGCAACTATACAAACAAAAAAAAAAACCGAGGGTAGACGTGGAAACTAACCAAGCTTTTGAGGGGGGAAACTGATGGTGTTTGGGGTTTAAGGCCGCTGAAGTGTGGAAGAGAAGTCATGACGGTGGTAGCCATTTCTTTATTTGCCCCTGCTAATCAAATGCAAAATTCCTGCTTCTCCTGTTATGAGTTGTGAAGTGGTATAAGTTTGCAGGGGAGAAATAAATCTTGTATGTGTCTGAGCCACATGAAGAGTTTGTGGCCTTGGAATAGCTGAATTGGATACACTTAGATACTTGTTTGCTGATGTGGCACTTTGCTATTGGGTATTCTAATAGGATAAGATTTTGAATTGTTGACAATTGGTGCATCTATGGTAATCTCATACTCATGTATGTATTCCTCACCTTTTTTTTCTTAAATCGTTCGAACATGTTTATTTCAGCCTCCTTTTAAAATTCAATTGGTATTTTACTATTTTTTGTTTGAGAAAATTGCAGATTTTGTCACATTAACTATGGATTTATTGGGTTTTGGTCTCATGATATTTGGATTTAGTCAAATACGAAACAAATCTTGTAAACTTGGTTCCATACGAAATAAGTTTTGTAAATTTGGTTCCATACGAAATAAGTCTTGCAAACTTGGTCTCATACGAAATCAATCTTGCAAACTCAACGTGTGAATATAGTTGTTAATATTAGTTTAAAAAAAGTGCAGTATTTGTTCATATGATGTATAGTTTAACTTTGTCTACACTGTTCAAGTATATCAATAGTTACTATTTATATTATTTTGGTATTGACACAACAAATATATTATTAGTTCACATAAAATATAGTATTAGTTCATATATTATTCGTTCACAAACAAACAAATGATTGTTGTGTACAATTATGTCCTTATCGTGTTTGTGTTGTATACTTCAAAATTGAAATACATCAAAACTTATGCATGTATATGAACGAATACTATAATGAACTAATAATATAGTGTATGGAAACTTAATACTATAGTGTATGAAAACTAGACTATACAATATATAAACTAATACCATAACATATATGAATCAATCCCCTTATATACTAATATGGAGTTTAAATTAATGATGTGTCATTTTGTAGTTAATTTGGTTTATGTGGTTAATTTTGGCTTATGTGTCATAATTTAATGAAGTTTTTAATTTTAAAAAGTATGATGTGTAATTAAGTTATTGTTTAAACTAGATATGATCCATAAGCTATTTATTTATTTAAGGTGTTGTGGTTTATATTGAAGGTTGACTTACCGTTTATTAAGAGTTATTTTAATACTCCGTATTACTTAAATTGTTTGTTTTCGAAATTTTATAATTTTTTTTTTTAAAGTTGTTTTCATATTTATTAAATGTAAGGTGTTGTGGTTGATATTGATGTTGACTTAACATTTATTAAGAGTTATTTTAATATTATTTAAATGGTTTGTTTTCGAAATTTTATAATTTTTAAAAAGTTGTTTTCATATTTATTAAATGTTAAAAATTCAACGTCTCATTTCGCTTGATTTTCAAAAAAATTCTTTGAAATTTACTTTATAAAATTATATAATATAAATATTTATTTTTATTGACTTTCCGCATAATACGCGGATGCTAATCTAATACTATACATATTTCGAGAGCTTAGGACATATAACAATATTATATCATATTTTAAAATTAAAAGATATTAAAGTTTATACATGTATTTGAATGAATACTATACTATATTAGAATTACTATAGTACTATACAGTTTTTCAACTAATACTGTACCATAACATTTTTAAACTAAAGTGAAAGTTCATAATTTTTTTTGAAGTCTAGTTAAAGTTCATAATATACAAAGTAAAATAAGTCTAAATAATTAAAAATAAGTGAGAAAATTTGATATCAAACGTTAAAAAAAAAATGTAAAATTGGTCGCAAAAGTGAAAAAAAACTCATTAATTAATTATTATTATTATTATTCAAATTGATATAATAATTAACTATTAATTAATATATAATAATCAATATTAATAAATATATAAAATTTAAATAGACTTAATAATAAAATATATTAATTGAGTGATGAATTTTAAGAGAGTGTATTCAATTGAGATTCTATTGAATTTTTTTAGATTTTAAAAAGTATGTAAATTTACATAGATTTTCATAAACTCGATATTAATGCAAATAGTTTTTTTTTTTTAATGTGAAACGTTTTATATTAATTTTTTATATATTTTTGGGGAGAACAAAATCTACAAAAGTATTAAAATTCATATTGAATATCTCAAAATTATAAAAAAACCTTTTTAAACTCCGAATGTAATACCCAAACTTTGAAAGTAAAAAAAAAATCCTATAGAATCACATCCAAATATATCCCTTAATTTTAACCGAATGTGAGATACCAAAAACACATTTAACTTTGATCAAAAAGTGATACTCCATTTTCCCTTTATATTCTAAAACCTTTATATTCTAAAACCCTAATTTTAAAATTCAGTCTTCCTTCTCCTTCCTTCTTCATTGTCTGCAACCCAGGCTCTTCAGCCGCTGCTGCCCCGCCGCCGCCTCTCCTCCTCTCTCAGCCAACAGGTACATGCTCTTCTCCTCCTCCCTTGCCGCTGAAAAAACTGATTTTTAAAAAAAAATTCTTATGCTCTGTTACTGTACATACTCAGAAAATTTTGGACAAAAATACCTCTTCGCTGCTCGAAACCCTAAAACGCCTGAAACCATGTATTGTCATTGAATTAAATACAGTGATAATAGATATTGATTTAGGTATATATCGTTGGTTAACTTGCTAACTTAAGAGAGTTGAAGATTAAGAACAGTAGTATCAAATAAAAAACTCAAGCCGCAATATTGCCAGAAAATCAATAAGATTAAATGGGATAGATATCTTGCTAACATTGCATTTTCATTTGTGCATGTTATGAACTGATCAGTAGTGACTTGTTTTACTTGTTTCTTTCTTGAAAAAAAAAAGTTCCTCGAAATAAAGTTTTAATCTGTGTTGCTTCTTGTTATTCACCTACTGAAAGTCTTATAGTCCTTATTCTATTTCCCTCAACAAAACTCGAATACCAAATGGTTTCTTGAATTGTATACTTAAGAATTACTCGTTCTTTCCTCTCTTTTTTTGAAGGGGCCTTGTTTGTTAATTAACCAAGACAAAGCATGAATACATCCTGCAAAGCAAATACAGAACTGTCCCACTGCATGTGGAATTCCTATAATAACGAGCTGAAGATTCGTAAAGCCTATTTAACCAAGGGATTCTTGTCGTTCTTGCCCAATAATGGCACAAAAGAAGTGAAAGGTAAAAGGAAACAGAGTATTGTACGTTCTATTTCAACAAGTGGTACCAAGGGTGATGGACTCACTTACAAGGAAGCTGGAGTGGACATTGATGCTGGCTCGGAGCTTGTTAGGAGAATAGCCAAGATGGCTCCTGGGATTGGAGGTTTTGGAGGGCTCTTTCCTTTGGGTATGAATGCCTGTTTGATTATCATTATAATATAATTTACAGTCTAGCTGTTTTGATTTTTTTTTCTTCACAAAACTGAATAAACTACTATGTTTGAAAGCAATGCTCTTAATATCAAGGTTAAAATTGAATTGAGAATGTGTCTCGTCAAACACGAGCTGAAGATACCTTACATAGTGAAATAAAGGCTCAGTTTGTATATTGTTGTTGCTTGTCTTATTATCAAGATTTGTGTGTTGAGTCCAATACATTTCATGTTTTTATTGCTTTGTTCTAGTGGCATCCCTCTATCTTTGACACTCTCCTTATGTTTGTAGCAGTTTCCGTCTTTCCTTTTTCCCTTCCACTTAAGCCTTATTCTCAAGGTTGTTTTTTTTCTAATTAATATTTATATAATCATATTTAAATGTTGTACAGGAGATTCCTATCTGGTGGCTGGTACAGATGGAGTGGGTACCAAATTGAAGCTGGCTTTCGAGACAGGAATCCATGAGACTATTGGCATTGATTTGGTAAACCTCGTTATTCTGTTTGTTCTCTGTTAATGGTGTTAATATATTTTTTTAATCAGGTTGCCATGAGCGTTAATGACATAGTCACATCTGGGGCCAAGCCATTGTTTTTCCTTGATTACTTCGCTACTAGTCGTCTTGATGTTGACCTTGCAGAAAAGGTACGGCAGTTATACTTGTATTGAATTGTGTTTTAAAGAAGTTAATTCCAATCTTCTTAATGTACTAATGCAGGTCATCAAAGGCATTGTCGACGGTTGCCAACAGTCTGATTGTGCTCTTCTAGGGGGAGAGGTATTTGTGAACACTTTTTACTTCTATCTACCTAATGCTTTAAATGAAATGATTACCAGAAAATGTGATGTTATACTCTTACCATTCATCACATGATAATTAGCAAGTCTGATGGGAATTATAAGTATCAATATGGAAATTAGTATTAAATCTGAGTAAGTCATAGAGTTTGTAAGGGTCTACATTACTTTAGGGTTACATTTTGGACTACTTCTCATTATTATTGGCAATTTTTTATATTGATTTATAGGATTATTTCGGTTTCTATCAATTGTTCTTAGTGTTCTTCGTAATTCTCTCTCAATCGATCATTGTTCTGCATCAAAGGCATTGCAGTGATTGGGTTTTATTATCATGTGTTGATGATGTGGCTTGCTAATTATCATATAATAATGGTTACTTCATTGAATTGTAACATGGGTTCATATTTATTTTGAGTTGGTTGTTCTTTTCAGAGCATGCCTGATTAAACACGTAGGCATCAGATATTACTGAAAATAACCTGTCTTTCTTTGTTATCTTTCAGACTGCAGAGATGCCTGATTTTTATGCAGATGGTGAGTATGATCTTAGTGGCTTTGCCGTTGGCATCGTGAAAAAAGACTCGGTTATTGACGGGAAAAATATCAAGGTTGGCGATGCTCTCATTGGTCTTCCATCCAGTGGAGTTCATTCAAATGGATTCTCTCTTGTCAGAAGGTTTATTAATGCTTTGAAAAGATTCATCTTTCTTAAAATAAATTAGTCATAGCATTTTATTCTAAATTGGTGCTCGTTTATCCAGGGTTTTAGAGAGAAGCGGCCTTTCTTTGAACGACAATCTTCCTGGTTCACATGTTACTCTAGGTGAAGCTCTGATGGCCCCCACTGTTATATATGTTAAGCAGGTAATCCCTTAGACCGTTTATTGAAAATGGAAATGGTCTCCCTGCAACATTTTAATATTCACACTTGAAATGCAGGTTCTTGACATCATTAGTAAAGGCGGGGTAAAAGGGATTGCTCACATCACAGGTGGCGGTTTTACTGATAACATACCACGTGTGTTTCCAAAGGGCCTTGGAGCGCTTGTGTACAAGGACTCTTGGTCTGTTCCTCCTGTCTTCAAATGGATTCAAGAGGTTAGAATCATTTATTCATCTGAGTTTTTTCACTTGTAAAAAAGAAAAAGAAAATTGAACTAATTTGTTTGTGTCAATTTTTAAGGCTGGAAGAATAGAAGACGTAGAGATGAGTCGAACTTTCAACATGGGGATCGGAATGGTGCTGGTGATGGAGGAGGAGGCTGCTCTCAGAATACTGGGAGATGATCATGGCAATAACTCGGTGTTTCGCATCGGTGAGGTTATAAAGGGTGATGAAGTGAGCTACCGATAATGGTTGTAAGCTTTAATGATTGTTATGTTGCAAGATTTTATTCTCAGTGGAATCAATCTTAATACGGGTAGTATATAAGAGGAGGGAGTCTTGTGTGAAGGCAGACGAGACTCCATTTTATTATTTGAACATTACTTTGCTTTAAACATGATTGGACTACGATCATAATTAAGTTTTTGTCAGTATTATAATTTGTCTTCTCTTTTGTTTGGTCATATAGTATACTCCCTCCTATTCTAAAATTTTAACTTTCTACATTTTAATTGTCTACATTTTAATTGTCGTTCTAACTTTTTGTACCCAACATACTCTTATTTACTCATATTTTTAAAAGCCTAATCATTTTGTTTGATTCTCTCATTTTGTTTGATGGATCTCCTTCTTATCTCCCCTTTTTATACCGCCACCAATCATCTCAAAATTGAGATCAAGAAAAATGTTGTGTGATTCATGGTCGATTCAAATTGGTTGTTAACTCGGAGTCAATGAAACCCGTTAAATTTTCAAAATCCTGTGAATTTGCCTTTAATAGCTTGTGAATTCCCTGTATATTTAGTTTTTCTTAGTTTGAAATGATAAATAATATTTTTTAACGTGGTCAAAATTAAAATAAGTAATTGTTTAATTTAGGTATCATTTTATTTTATTAAAATTAGTACAAATTTTTTCAAATTTTTGTTAATTTGCCTTTTAGCTGGTGAATTTCCTCTATATTTAGATTTTCTTAGTTTGAAATGATGAATAATATTTTTTTTTCCTTATTAACATGGTTAAAATTAAAATGAGTAATTATTTAATAAGATTAATTTGAATATAATTTTATTTTATTAAAATTAGGCAAATGACCAGAACGACCTACAAAAAGTATAGAAGGGAATATGTGATGATTGTCCATTTCGTATAGACTATAGTGTTTTAGACTTTTAGTTGCTAGTGTTGCACTCTTCCTTTTTATACTTCCTCCGTCCCAGGATTTTGTGCATAGTTTGACCGGCACAGAAATTAAAAAAATGGAATATAGTGATGTGTATGATAGAATAAAAGAGGGGTATTGTTGGTAATTTATTGACTAAAGTTGATGAAGATTTGACTAAAGTTATAAATTGAGTTAAGTTGTGGGCCAAAGTAAAATAAAAGAGGGGTAATGTTGGTAAAAATTATGTGAATTATTTCCTTTTTTAGAGTGTGCAAATAATTTTTGGACGCCCGTTAAGGAAAATGTACAAATAATTCCGGGACGGAGGGAGTACTACTTTTTCCATTTCCTAATAACTTTTACAATATGTTTTTTATTATTTTTTGACAAAGAACTTTTACATTATGAGTTGAAATGACATAAATTATGATGGATTTAGACCATGTTTATCGCCCTGGGGACGATCGGGGAATCAACATAGGACAAAAAAAAAAGGGAAAATTTAATAATATTGGATGACAACCAAGAATAATTAAAACAACCAAAATATTAAGTGGGGTATTTTTTTATTTTAAAAAAATTAAGTATGTCACGTGTCAAGTTTTTACTCGTCGATTATATTTTATTTAGATAATTTTCGATTTTAACTTATCTATTTAACAAAAAAAGAAAAAATCAAAATTCATAAAATTAAATTATCTTTAAATAGAGATTGATATATTTTGGATCACAATTTCATACCCTCCCTTTTCTCTTCTCCTATTTTTTTTTTCTTAGAAAAAAATTCGACACTGATAATTAAATATGTAATTTGCTTCTTTTGCCTTGTTGTAATTAGACATTTATTTGTAGTTCGATTTATTTATTTTAAGTTGTATTTTAATTTTTGTAATTTTAATTTTATTATTGAATGTTGTAATTTTTTTTAAGTGTATAGTATTTTTTTATTATAGTTATAAATTTTTTAATATTAAATAACTGTATATATTTTTTCTAAATATTATATAAATATTATAAAAAATTAACACTAAATATAATTATTATATTATAAAAGAAATAATTTATTAAATGTTGGTTGTGGTTGATATGGATAAAGTATGAAAAAAGATGAGTTTGAGTTGTGGTGTAAAATGTGTAGGTGGAGGAGTGAAAAATTGATTTTATATTTGATGACCCGATCATGACGGACATGCTAACAGTAGCACCTTACTTTGCATTATGAGTTGGATTTTTAAAATTGAAACTTTAATTATGAAGAGTAAATCTTCAAAGGTCGCTAAGATATGATGGCTCAAATTTTAAATTAAGTGACTCCTTTTATATGAAAATATATAATTAGGATTAAGAGATAAAATTAAATCAAGTTATTCACAAATTATTTGAAATTTAGCTCGATAAATAATCGTTAATATAAATAAATATAATAATTAAAAATATAATATTATACTCCGTATGTGAATTGAGAATAAAAGCTAGGGAGGGATATAATTTTTTTTAAAGAAAAAGTAGACAAGTTGTAAAGTTAAAAGATAGGGAGAGCAAGTTAAGAAATTGGGATAAATAGTGTATTGAAAAAGAAGGAAATTCGGTGAAACTTTTTGACAAAATTGATAAATTTCGGCACAAAAAAGGAGTATGCCATAAAAAAAACGACAAAAATCAGATAAAAGAAAGGGGAAGACTAAATTATTCATTATAATAATAATAATAAAAAAAGTGAATTAACCTATAAAACTATTCATTCAATATAAAAATGAGGAAAATAATAATTGAACAGCAACTTTAGCGGAGCATATGGATTCCAGCGGCGTGGAATATATCAAGTATGACCTTTTAACTCTACTCATGTTTATTTTTGACTATAATTTCATTTGACCACTTTTAAATGTAATAAAAATAAAAAAAAAATAAAAAAAACTTCAAATCTCATATTTTTTCATTCTTCTGAAATTACCCCAAACTTATTAAATATATTTATATAAAATTTATTAAATATGCATTTTTACTTGAACTTATTAAATCTGTATTCTGCATACTATATGATTTTTATTTTTTTAATTGAAAAAGAGTGTCACGTCCTCAAGCAATTTTTTTTTTTTTTTTTTAAAATTATTATGATGATTTTTATCTTTACAATTTAAACTAATAATTTCCGAATTGTTAAATAATTCAAATGTATACCTTAAATTTTTTATATGATATTAAATTTGTATATATGTTACTTTATTTGGAATTTTATGATATTAAATTAAATGAATATTTTATATTACTTTATAGGCGCATTTTTAATTTAAAATATTTTTTAAAAATAATTTCTCATTTTTTATGTCAATAAATAAATATTACGACAAATGTTCCAACCAATTAAAATATGTCTTTAGGGCTGAAAATCAAATCAAGCTACTTGATACTTGAATCGACATCATTCAATGATTAAAAACTCGTTTGAGTTCGATTCAACATAAATATCGAATAAACTTGAACATATATTTATATCAAGTACAGTCTCGAGCTGAGATTGATAAGTAAAAATGGCAAACTACTTAAGCTCAATTCATGTTATGTTCAATTAAAACTCATTCAAGTTCAACTCGTTTAATTATTAAACAAGTTTAAACAACATCAACGTGCTTAGATTGACTACTTGACAATCTGAAATAAGAATGTCATGTTGATAGCAGGTTAATCGAACCGGATTAATCGTGGTACGTGGTTTGAAATTTTGAACCGTTAATATACTACAAAATAAAATATTTATGAGCTCGATACACTTAATACTAAATGATGTAAAGTAAAAAACAATTGGTAGGTAAAGTAAACCTAAGAGCTCATTTCTTGTATTGAATGTATGAATTATCAATAAAACGAAGGCAATGCTCCTTGTATAGTGTTACATATCGTTGTTTTCAGTTGTCGATTTTGATCGGGACCTTACACGTGTAGAGTGACTTGTCCTGTGTAGACTTGTGGGGAATTTGCATTGGTCGCAGGCTCTGTAGAGCATTAAATAGTTGTATGGTTCCATTTAATGTATTTGAACTATGCAATTCTTGTGGACGATATTTTTGACATTCCCTTTATATGATCATACTTTCGTCAGAAAGTTGCATGTTTACGATGGTAGCTCAAGTTCGAGTCTCTACCGTGAGCTCATTATGTTTACCTATTACATTTGTCCCTGAGGTCTACCGTGAGCTCAATATGTTTACCTATTACATTTGTCCCTGAGGTCGAACTACGAGCGTGAATATAATTGAATTAAAAATCAAACAAGATATTAATATTTTGTCAATAACCAAGGCAAACTCATAATTATTAATCAAACTCTTATTTTGGAAAATATTTTATTTATAATTTTAAATTTGTAAGTTCGATGCTAATTCATTTGTTCATTTTTACATCAAATGGTCTTAACTAGGGGTGTAAACGAGTTGAGTCGAATCGAGTAGTGCTCAGCTCAAAACTCGACTTGATCGAGCCTAAAATTTTAAAGATCAAGCTCGACTCGATTTACTTATATAATTTTTAAAATTAATTGTAAAACAATATTTTCTAAAATAAACTCGAGCTTGACTCGACTCGATTACTTATATATAAATATAAATTATATATTAATGACAAAATAGTAAATACTATTCAAGCTCAATTAGGATCGCGAGTCTTTCGAGTCGAGTATTTATGAGCTCGAATTCAAACTAGATAGGTACGCGAGTAACTCGAAACTCAACTCGACCTAATTAGCTTCGAGTCAATTTTAATCTTTTATTGAGTTGAGTGCGAGTAGCTCGCGAGTTGGCTCGACTATATTACACCCCTAGTCTTAACCAATTTGTAATTACATAAAAATCTTCAACACCCACTATTTGATTCTAGAGATTTATTAACAGACATGTAATGAATACAAGCTTAGAGAATAATTAATATTTAATACAAAGAGTATGTTAATACTTTCCGGACCCTTGAATCTGGCAGCTTTTCCATTTGCTTTCCACAAACTCCTCGAAATTTTCATGCGTATTCCAGCAGTTGAGGAACCGAAACAGCTTCGAGCCCAGTCTTTCCTTCTCAGTTCTCATGTCTGTATATATTGGACAATGATCAAAAACCGATCTTCTCAAAGCTCCGACAGTTGCTTGTGGCCATTTGTCTAGCCACCGTTCATTAACCAGCACTTTGTCAAGCCGACTTTTGCAAGATCCGTCTGGACGGTACCATGTAAACTTTTTCCCAACAAGTGGCAGGTCAGTTAGCTTACTGTTGGTAATTAGCTCATTGAATCTTTCTATATCTCTCCTGCCTTCTCCATCAGCTCCTCGATGTTATCCCTAATGGTATTGAAATCACCCACCACACAAACCACACTGTCCTCATTTTGTTCTGCCGCCTGCTGGATGGATACACATAGGCTCATCTTTTCGGCCAGTGTACATGGAGCGTACACATTAATGATTGTGCATCTACTTCCATCCTCCACCCATTTCCCATTTACCACCAACATCCCTTGTGTGTGCCACGAGCTCGTCCTCTGGAAAACATCCGTTTTCCAAATTGTGATTATTCCCCCCGATCTGCCCTCTACATGTTGGATTTTCGAGGTACGAATACCATGCTCGTAGCAGCGGAAGTTGAAAATTTTGTTCACCAACACAGATTCCTGATATGACTGTATAACATAATTGAAGGATAATTAAAGCGTTAAATAATCCTTATAGTGATTCGTATGCGAGATCCTCTCCTACGGTATCCACGTAATCCTCGTCTACGAACTTGTGATCCAGATTGGAATTCTCTAAAAGAATTCGGTAGGAGAATTCTATAGAGAGAACCGGAGAAATATTATGAGTGGTAAAATTGTTACTACTTAGAACCTCTAACCCTAGAGGTATTTATATAGTAAAACAAAAACTCTATCTATGCACATGGGCTTGAGCCTAAGTATATATTTTATCATATTTATGATACACCTATCATCTTATTAATTAAAAATCTAATTTAATTAAATAAGTTATAATTCTATCAAATAGAATTATTCTATATATTTTACTATATTTATGATATACCTAATATATCATCTTATTAATTAAATCTAATTTAATTAAATAAGTTATAATTCTATCAAATAGAATTATTCTATATTTCTCCATAAATTAAATATCTTGATCAAATTAAATAATTAATTCATCTAAACTTTAATTCGTAAATTAAGACTACTTGTTGTGTGACCCATAGGCCCTCACATATCAAGCAATTAGTCAAACTAACGGTCTTAGCAGAACCCTAGACAATGAACCAGACAATCTCAATATGTGAGGTACGTTGCGAGGAAATAGCAACAACCTGTAATGTGAAGCTCACAATGATATGATCATTTCATTCATGAATACTCCGATTAAATTTAGAACATGATGATGTGTCTATTCCAATAATTTAATCACGTTATCTCATTCTACTAATTGATCACAATGTCGCATTTGAACACCATTCCAAATGTGACGTGCATTGACCAATGACTAACGATCCAATTAGTTATGAGAAGACGAGTATTCTCTCTAAATCTATTTGAGAAATGAATCCTATTCTTGGCTCAACTACCGCGCACATATACTTTATGGTGTGCCCAACACATGCCTAATCTACCCCTTTAGAAGTGCAAGCGTCGGTCATGGTCAAAGTCCATCACGCCATACATGTCGCGTGTATTGACCTCAAGTCAAAGGACATTACATTGCTCCACAAATCGATATTTCCGTAGACACGTAAATAGAATACACCAAACGATTTCTCGATTGGGCAAGCTAATACTCTCAAAGTATCCGTGCATTCATCATGAAATACCTAGTATCTCGTAGTTGTGAGAACCACTACATCCACTAAGGATATGATGCAGATCGCACACCAATCTCAATCGCATCATCGATATCCCAATCTCGATGACCCTTGATTGGGGCTACTTTAAGAACCATGATATAGTCAATCGAGATCTCACATCTCAATGACACCATTGGTTCATGGGAACACATATAAGAATAAATGCAAACAATCTAACATAACATTTTATAAGTGTATCACCGAATATTATTACTAACGTCAATAATACTTAAATAACTGAATATGATCAAGTATAATGTCCTTATAATGATTGTCTCTAGGACATCTATACTAACAATCTCCCACTTGGACTAGAGTCAATCACCCACATGTCTAACATTCAAGACTGTTAAAGTCTTTCGTGTTTACTTTTAAGTGAATATGAATCTCTACTCAAACTTTTTTTGTCTACTTGATTTATTAATTTACTTTTTTATTGTCAATTTGTCCTCTTGTTTATATTTTTTCATGAAACAATTTTAAATTTTATAATTAATAATTATGAAATATTTAAAAACTAGTATGAGACTCGCGTAAATAATTACGCGAGTTTATAAAAAAGAATAATTTAAACAGAAATTTAAAATTTTAAAAAAAATGTAAAGAAGAGAAGATAGAGGAGAAAGAAAATTGAGGAAACGGCAAGGGAGAGAAAATTATTTTAAAAAATAAATCAAAATTATAGAATTTAAGAGATTGTAAAACGGAAGCTTCTTAAGAAGCCATGTCAGCATAATAAGATTCTGAATTAGTATATAAGGGAGATTGAAAGCATATAATTTAATTGTAAGATAATGTTAATAATTTAAATTATAAAATACAATAGAAAAAAATACATATTATAAATTTAAATTACAAAATCATGCTCGTTTTTTTATGACAAGTGATTTGCAAGAAATAATGACAGCATGCATAATATGATTATTAAGGACGAACGTGATCTCAGGGCTCCGATTGTAGAATGAGAGAAGTGTTAACTCCAAATGTAGTAATGACAAGTAATGAAACTTCAAGATTTCAAGATTTTCTTCGTCAACATAAAAAAAATCAGAGATGCAGATGCTCATTTCGAACTTCGAAATGCATTGATTGAACATCTTTGAGAAGATTTTTCTAATTTTGAAATTTAATGGCTAGAAATATGTAATTTATATTTTTAAGTATTACTTTTATTGTAATTGTGATGTAATTTATATTTTATGCAATTGAATTTGGTATTTTGTTTCATTGATTTTTTTTATATTAAATATATCAATTTTTTTGTTTAATTAATTTAATTTAAATATAAATATGAAATTATATATATATATATCTGATGATAAATAAATATTTAATAAAATATAAATAAATAAGATAACATTAAAATTTTAGTTTGATGATTGTAGATGATTTTACTTTTTGACTCAAATTTAATGGCAAATTGATGATTTTGGTGGCAATTTGAGTCCAAGGATTGGAGATGGACTTAAAGGTAGACTCAAAAAAACTTTGCCATTTAACTTCCCCCAATTCATTTTTTCAACTGTTTATATTTTTTATCATTTTCTTTATTAATTTATTGTTCAATTTATTTAGAATTTATTATTTTATAATTATTATTTAAATTAAATAATGAAACAATTATGAATTTTATAATTAACAATTATGAAATATTTAAAAATTGGAAGCATATAATTTAAGGGTGAGTCTCTTGTGTACTTGATTGGACTTCTAATGGTCAACAATTGACCGTTGACTTTGACGAAAAAAAAAATCGATTTTTTTTTAACAGAAAATTTATATTTTTCAATAATATTTTTAGTTATTTTAACATACACTTTTTAGTTATAATATCATACACTTTTCAGTTATAATAACATACACTTTTCATTAATATATATAACTTACCTTTTTCATTAATAGAACATACACTTTTCAGTTATAATAACATAAACTTTTCATTAATAGATCATATACTTTTCAGTTATAATAACATACACTTTCATTTATAATAACATACTCCCTCTGTCCACCAAAAGTGTGCTCACTTTTTTTTATATGTGCTTTTAAAAAAATCATATTTTAATTATAAAGAATATATTTAATATAATGAGTAGAAAATATATTTGGTAGATACTCAATCTTGTTAGTAAAGTAGAAAAAATATTCAAAAGTTAACTATTTAAATAGAATAAGCACGTTTTTGTGGACCTCAAAAAAAGAAATGAGCACACTTTTGGTGGACGGAGGGAGTACATTTTTCAGTTATAATAACATACACTTTTCAGTTATAATAACATACATTTTTCATTAAATATAACATACACTTTTCACTTATAATATCATACACTTTTCAGTTATAAGAACATACATTTTTCATTAAAAACAATATTTCATTTTTCAATATATTAAAATACACTTTTCATTAAAAAAATAAAGATGCACTTTTCAATATATTAACATACACTTTTTCAAAAAATAAATAAATCAAAGTTTGACTATTGACTAGTCAACGGTCAACAATTGACCAATCAAAGTTCACTAAAGTACACCGTGTACTTGAGTACATACAAGTAGGGCTGAGCAAAAACCGAAAAATTGAACCGAACCGAAAAATGAATTCGGTTCGGTTTTTCAATTTTTCGGTTTCGGTTCAGTTATTATTTTTCTTAGATTTCGGTTTCGGTTTTATTACTAAAATTTTTGATTAACCGAAAACCGAACCGAATTTGAGAACATATAAATTAAATACCTAACCCTAATTTCATTTAACCCTAATTCATTTGCCTCACCGTATCGTACACCGGCCAACGTACACGATTGGTGTGTTTCGTTTTGTTTTTCATTTACTGTGTTAGTTTGTTTTGTTAAATGTGAAATTTTGATAATTTGATTATTTTTATAATCTGAAATCTTAAATGCTAAATGTGAAATTTTGATAATCTATGTTACTGTATTACTGAAAATTTTCATAAATGTTTTAGTTCTTTTGATAAATGTTTATTAAAGGTTAAATATGAATCTAAAAATTGAGAATTTCATAATTGTTAGTATATTTCAATTTTTATTTCGATTTTCGGTTTTTTACTGAAATCGAAACGAATAATTCGGTTCGGTTATTTTCGATTTTACTCTACTATGGTTCGATTTCGGTTCGGTTCGGTTTAGTTGCGTTGCACACCCCTATATACAAGACTTTTGCATAATTTAATTGTAAAACGATATTAATAATTTATATTACAAAATATAATAGGAAACAAAACATACATATTATAAATATAAATTACAAAATACAATAGAATAAAACACATACGTACTGTGAATTTAAATTACAAAATACAATAGAAAATTAACTAAGAAAACATAAATACTAAATTTAATACAACATACGTAAACATAAAATAAGAAAATGAAGTAAAACTTAAACATAAATATTAGGAATTTTAATAATAATACAATAAATATATATATATATATATATATAGTATTAAATATATCACTTTTTTTGTTTAATTAATTTAATTTAAATATAAAATTATATATATGATGATAAACAAATATTTAATGTAGTAAAAGATAACATTAAGAATGTTATTTTAGAATATGAGTTAAAATTTGAGTTTAATGATTGCCTGATTGAAGATGATTTTACTGTTTGACTCAAATTTGATGACAAATTGATGATTTTTTGTGGCAATTTGCGAGGATTGAAGATGACATAAGACCCTAATTTTTTTTTTATATTTTTCTTTTTAGTTTATCCTTCAAAAGTTTGCATACCTTTAAATGAAAAGGTTTGCATACTTTTAAATGGAAACAATCATCAAAAACTTCATCCTCACAATAAACACGTATTTACCTTTCATGACATTATTTTTGGGGCTCACGGCTCACCACACTACAAAAAAAAATAGTCTTAGTGACAATTTTTTTGCCACTAAATCTTTGAATTTTGTCACTAAAAATAGTTAGTGACAATTTTTGAGTTTGTAGCTATAAATCGTGTGACTAAAAGATTAGTAGCGAAAATGTGTTAAACATCACTATATGTCATATTTTTAGTCACGTGCATAGTTTGTCACCAAATCTTATTGTGAATATTGACTGAAACCTTCAAAATGCAGCTCCTTAGTATTTAAAAAAAAAAAAAAAATTGGGTATTATTTAAAACTTCAAAATTCTAGTAAAAGTTCAATTATACCCTCATTACATTTGAAACTCCTATTTCTCTCTCCACTCATAAGTCACATCTTCTCACCCCATTTCTTTTCCTCATTCAAACGGCGGCAGCGGAAAGCTCTCTATTCTCTCTCATCTCATTTTCAAAAAATCTCTCAAATCTCTCTCTCGTCTCTTATTTTGTACAGATATCCTCGAAACCTAGATCGATACTCGAAGAAGGAGTACAAGATCGTCGTGGCCGCCGATGAAGACGAAGCAGCCGTCGATGGTTTGTCGTGGCTGCCGCCTGGATCGAGCCTTGGCCGTCGAAATTGTGGTCGAGCTGGTGGTGGTGTTTCCATGGCCGCCGGAGATATCGGCGAAGACGAAGACATTACAGGGATCGATTTCCTTGTGTCGTCGGGAGTTAGCCAACGTCGTTGCCGATATGCAACTCCACCGTGAGAGACGAAGAGGGCGGCGACTGAAAACGAAGACGAAGGGGTTTGTCGATTTTTTTCGATTTCTGGTATTACTTTTTACGTTTTCGAATCTGATGGTACTTTTCCGGCCATGATGGGTGGGCTGCGGCGGCCACACAAATTCTGTGTCTACCGTTGCCGGAGAATTCCAAGGCGGCGAAGCTCTGCGCGTTTTCCTGATTTGGGGTTTCCTACTGTGGTGGTGTTGCTGCAACGGATGGGCGGCGGAGCTTTGCGCGTCGCACCCGTTGCCGACTGTGGTTGTGTTGCCGGAGGTCTACCGTTTCCAGGCGATTTCCAAGGCGGCGGCGGCGGCCACACAATTCCTAGGGCAGAGACTAGGGTTATATTCTCCCAATGGGCTTACTAATGGGCTAGGGTTTGACAGCCCAGATGTGCACCCTCAGTTTCAGTTAATACACCCCCAGTTTCAGTTCCAGTTAATACCCCCATGATTCACACCCTCGTTTTCATTCAATACACCTCTCCTGGGTGCACCCACACCACCGGTTTCAGTAAATTGATACATGTATTGATTTTGTTTTCAATTTCAAATCCTAAATTTATTGAATTATTTGTTAATTTATATTTTCAAATAGTTTTATATTTCTTAAATCCTAATTTATATTTTCAATAGCCTGAATTTTTTTTTTTGAAAAAATAATCTACGAATTACATATGGTACTACAAATTACATATGGTACTACAACGCAATGTGATATATGCAATGTTTGTTGCTAGTATGCAATGTTTGTTATTAGTATGCAACGCAATGTGATATATGCAATGTTTGTTGCTAGTATGCAATGTTTGTTGTTAGTATGCAATGTGTGTATGCATCATTTGTGGTTAGTATGCAATATGTGTATGCATCATTTGTTGCTAGTATGCAATGTGTGTATGCATTATTTGTTGTTAATATGCAAACATATACTCACTATAATGAAATATTATATAAAAAAACTAAATAAAAAAAATTATTCTATAATTTAAAATTTGAATATAAATAATTTTTGAATAAAAGCAAATACAATATAAAAAAAAAGAAAATTAATTTCTCAATCCCTTATAATATAAAAAAGATATAACGTGAAAGAAAATTAAAAAAAATGAATTTTTCAATTCCATTAAAAAAAATCTGAATAAATAAATAATTTTTTGAATAAAATATGAATACAAATATAAAATTATAATATTAATTAATGATGTGAAAAATAAAAACATTATGTCAATCATATATAAATATTAGTGATAAAATAATAATATGAAATAAACAATTAAACCTATTAAAGATTAATAATTAATATTATGAATTAAAACATTAATTAATAGTTAATAATAATATAAATATACACGAATAAAATAATATTTATATTAGTTAGTTAATGTGTTAAAATTGATATGAAAACTTTTAAAATATATAATATACTAATATTTATAATTAATAAATGATTAATATAATATAAAAATAATATTTATAATAAATTGATATGATGTTTCTGTACGTTGGGGTCACTTTTTTCAGAGTGAAATGAGGAACGGGGCGCTTTTTTCAAAGTGAAATGAGGAATAAGTAGGTGGAGGGCAAAATTGTAACTTCACATACCATTTTGAAGCTCTACACAACAAATAAATGGGCTTGTATTTTTTCCTAAAGATATGGCTCAAATGAAGTTTTGCCTAATTCTCCCAATCTTATTTTATAGTCACATATATGTCTGTGTTGTCACCGTTACTCAATGTTTTAGTCACACATCCTTATTGTCACTATTACTTAATGTTTTAGTCACATATTTTTGTTGTCACTTTTACTCAATGTTTTAGTCGCACATATTTGTTGTCACTATTACTCAATGATTCAGTCACATATATTTGGTGTCACTGTTGATCACCGATTTAGTTACATTTATTTATTGACACTAAAACGAATAGTATAGTTACAAAATAATAATGTCACTATAATTGAGGCTTTTTAGTCATAATTGATTATTATCACAAAATATAAAGTTTATGTATAAGTCATCACTATTATGGTGTCACTAATTACAATGTAATTATCACTAAAGGCTAAAAAAATTTATTACAGTTTATATTTTCATTTTATTATTTTAAACAATATTCAATAAAAACATTAATATTGTGATAAAAGTATTTTAACTATAGTCACAAAACATAATATTAATATTAGTTTAAATAAAATAATAATAATGATAACAATAAAAAATTAAAATATAGCATTGTGACAAATGTATTTCTATATTGTTCTACATTAGTGACAATATTTTTCTGACATTATTTTTATACCTATAAAATAACCTATTTATATATTGAAAATAAAACATTACAAATTGAAAATAAAACATATGATTAAACATAAACAAGAAGTACAAAGTGCACATTTAAAATACATCAATACAAGTGCGAGTCATTACAAAGTAAACTAGAGAAACTAAAATTAAATGTCTAAAATAAATTACATAACATTTTTTTTTGAAAACTAAATAAATTACATAACATAAACATTAAATAAATCATCAAGTTGATGAATTGTTGCTTAGTATACCAATCTAATTCAAACCTGCAAAAAAATAAAATTATAATGAGTATTTTTGTGGAAAGAAAAATAATATTAAATTAAAGATAAATCACATCAATAAATTAAATTTAATGACTACTTATCAATAAAATCCAATTACGTACTTACATTTGAAGATGAAACTGTAATTTATTTGGTTTAATGCACGAAAGATTTCAGGAATTTTGACTTCTAAGGACTCCAAATGTGTTCTTCGTCCTCAATGTATGCTTCCATCATTTCTTTGTCTTGTTCAAGCTCATACTCTAAATTTTTATTCTCGTTTTATAGTTCAACGTTAATTCTTTCTCTTTTTTCTGAAGGTGGCTTAAAACCATCTCCACAACCACGTAGTCAATTAGATTTTTTTTGTCCAAGCACCTCCATAAATACTGAAATTGCATCATCACCATCTTATAAATCAATAATTTTATCCTTAAAGAAAGTTAATAGGGGTAAGTAAATATTATCCATATTAATTCTCATTCAACAATTTATAGAAAATGTGATCTCCATCCCAAAACTCAAGAGATCACCGAGATCACATAAACACAGAATAGAAAATTATATATACTTATATATATATATATAGATGTTGTGGAGAATACATTATTCTGGACCAAAATCAGAAGGCCAACTATTTTTTGAGTGATCATATGGACTCTTAACCATTGCTTCCTCTATTTCCTCCCTATTCTGCTCATTCTCCCCTCCAGTTTGAACTTTCATTCAATTCCTTCTTTTTGCTGCATGCTACTATTGACCATCAACTCACCCGACGGAAATCAGACGATGAACAATCTACTTTCGTTCTAAATAGCTCCCGCAAGGCTGCAAACAAAGAAGATGTTGAATCAATCCCAAGATGAGTATATTATTTATGCTATTGAAACTACATTTAAAAGTCATGGGACCAAAAAAATGAGGGTGTGTGGTTGGTGGGACCAAAACTTCCATTTTCTCTCAATTGGTACTTAACTTATTTTAGAGATAAATATCGTAGAGAGAAAATAAATAAGTTTATTGAAATATATATTTTAAAAGAAAAAAAAAGCTCATTTCATGTAGAAAATGCAAAAGGGAAAACAGTCGCATTTTCTATTTGGTTGAAGGGAGTACTGTAGTATTTCAAAGTATTTCAGTTTCCAAGAAATCTATAACTATCATTTTATTAAAAAAAAAATACCATTTCATTTTTAGTGAAATAAATACAGTAAATACATATTTTCTCCTACCAATTTTAATTTTCTTAATTCTTCTAAATTTGTTACTTTAAAATGGGATAGCGGTAACTCATTCGATAATAAATGATCCCATAATTATTTTTAATATAAAAAAATGTGTGGCATTTTAGGGTAAGAAGGGCTTAAAATTAGATAGTCATAATATGTTCTATTTTTTTTAAGAATATTTATAAACTCAAAATTTCTAAACTGTTATTTACTTTGGACTTTGGACGTTGTATAATTTTAAAATTCAGTTTTAGAAAATTTGATGAAATATTGAAATATAATACGGAGTTGATTAGTCATAATACGTTGTATTTTTCTTTCAAGTTTTTGATAAATTAGTTAATTACATGTAAAGTTGATTTTTGCATAATACTTTAATGATTTATTTGCATGCTTTCCAAGTTCACAAAGAAATATAAAAATTAATTTAGTTTGTAATTTGAATAATTAATTTGGTTGAATATAAAAGGGATTATATATTTTTTAGTCCATTAAGTTATCACGTTTTTTAATTTAGTCAACAGGGTTACCATTATTTGAATTTAGTCCATTGAAAGAGAATGATTTGAAAATATTGATCTAAGCATTTTCAAATATGAAACATATCAAGAGTGTTTTTCGAAATAAAATAGAGAGTGATTATCTATCAGATACTATGATTGTCTACATTGAAAGAGAATGATTTGAAAATATTGATCTTGGTTTTATTATTGGTGAATTTATTAGATAAAAAAAACGCATGGCGCGCAACTTCTACAAAAAAAAATATTTTAGATTTTTTTTACTATATTTATTTCAAACTTTTAGTCCGTCCTAAAATTTATTCCTGACTCCGCCCTTGTCCACAACACCCATCCTTTAACTATTTTTTCTTAAAACTTGCGCCCAAAAGTAAGTATACTTTTGGTGGATGGCTGGAGTATATAAGTATCAAGCACCTACAGTGAGCAAGCATATGTTTCACTATAGAACACTTTCTTTGATTCACTGGAGATATTACAACCGGTCCACCAATAATATTAGTTTCAGTGTATCTTGCAACTTAGAAATCTCTTCAGAGGGTACATCCTGGAGTAGGATTAACCATGCATTAAGCACCTCTTTAGAGAATTTGCCCTTATTATGCAAAAGGTACGTAGCATGAGTTCTTATCAAGACTTTAACACTATGAATTTCATCATGTTTATATATCTTTTTAGGCAATAATAATCCAGCTTTTTTCATTCCAAACAAGAATACAAGGATTTCAACCAATTTTCAGCCTGTATTACATGGTAATAGATAAGTATACTATGGGGAATTACAAGATTTAAAAAACAACGTACCATGTTCCATATGTGATATTTGAGTCTCAAATTGACATTGCACAGTTCTTCCGCTTGAAACAACCTAAAGCAACAAATGAAAACAGAGAGATTTTCAAAGATTAAAGAGAAAAGTTAGAACCTTCCATTTGAAAAAATGACTTATTTGCTGATGGATTGCCAACTCTACAAAAATTGGGTTTCAGAAACAAATAAATCAATATTCTCAAGTAGTCTAAAGAATATCCAATATAAGCCAAATGACTGCATTCAAATATTACAACGAAGAGATCTACGTGTTAATGTATTTGTTCCTCATTATGTATCTTGTACACACTCACGTCTACATTCATTAGATAAAATAGATCAGCTACACAAAATAGGAAGCGGTTAATTAGTTGTAACTGTTGGCAGCAAGGACGGAGCCACATAGGGCCCAGCGGGGGCAGTGGCCCCCCACCAATTTTTTTTTTAATATATATTTTTTTCGTTTTATAATTATTTATATACTTTTTTTTTAATTTGAGACGTTTCAAGATTATTTGTAAATTCATAGATAAATAATCTACAAAATTAATATTCTCACTATATCATTTTATTTTTAAAATTATTACTCATTTTAATCTATATTCTACATCTCACTAAATTCTTTTTAACACCTCATTAAATTTCTTTTATACCTCAATAAATCACCAAAAATACTCCTCATTTATTTGACCCCACACCTCACTAAATTCACATTTCTTAAAAAGTGAATTATTTGACCCCACACCTCACTAAATTCATATTTCTTAAAAAGTGAACTTGTAAATTCACATTTCTTAAAAAGTGAATTATTTGACCCCACACCTCACTAAATTCATATTTCTTAAAAAGTGAACTTGTCGACGTATAGTATTCAAGTCATTACGGGCCGGAGGGAATATATTTTAAGTTATACATTTGTCTAATAATTTTAACACCGTTTCACATATTATGAGTCGGAACAATCAAAATTAATTTTCTTCGAAACATAACAAAAATCGTTAAATTTAAATTAATGAAATGAGATATTATAAAATTTATAATGAATTAAATATAATATTGTTTTATCTTTATATTAATGTAAATCGGGCCCCCCAATCTAAAATTCCTGGCTCCGTCACTGATTGGCAGATCACCTGAGTATCGGATCTATACGGATAGTAAAGGGAATAATTAAAAGACTAAGAATGGGTAGCACAACATTAACAACCCGTTCTAGAAACATCTAGAATAGGAATTAGCAGTTAGATGGCAAGCTCAACGTGCCTATATATACTAGCTTGTAGTTGTAAATTAACTTTGTTAATCATGAATGAAATATCCCTTAACATATCCAAAATGTATCTCTGAGCTTTGAATGATGAAAATAGCCATTTGTTAAGGAAAAAAAGAAGATATATACTACTAATACAATATTCTTCATTATTAAAGAACTTTGTACTTGGTTGTGAAAGATCCTGCAATAGATGAGAATCTACGTATGTGCAGGCGCATGCAATTCAACGTTTCATATCCACTACATATGTACAAACGCAATTCAACGTTAAGCACAAAAGCAGATCGATTAAATGTTCCCTAATACAACGAAAATAAAATAAAATATGGAGAATAAATTATCTTCTCTATGAAAATGCCCAACCCTAATTTGAATTAGCAAAAAATGAGTCAGGAACTGGAATCTCTCTCTCTCTCTCTCTCGATCGAAGAGACTGCGTCGAAAATAAAAAGAGAAAAGAGAAGTTTAGAATTACAACTAGAAAGAAAAAGGGAAAATACAGAGCGGAACACGACAGCGAATGACCGAAAGAACACGATAAGTGGAGGCGTGACAGACGTCGGCTGGATTCATTCAGTGGAGACGTGGCGGAGGTTGGTGGGAGTGGTATTCAACAGAAGTTCTCAGAATCAAATCGGAATAATATAAAACTGAATATATATTTTGAGTATGTTTGATTGAGCAATAATATGAAACCACACGGTTCGGAACCGCCGGTTCGACGCGGTTTTAAAAAGATGGAACCGAAACCGAACCGGCTAAATGGAGAGGCGGTTTCGGTTTTGACGGTTCACGGTTCGGAACCGTCGAATCCGGTTCGTGACGGTTTCGATTCAGAACCACCGGTTTGGCGGCCGGTTCAGACCGGCCGATTTTTTTTTCAGTTTCTTTTTATTTGTTTATTTATTTATATTACAATAACAATTTAAAATGTACCATATTAACACAATTACAATTTATTAAAAATTAAGTTTCATTCTAAGTATTTTTTAAAATAGAACAATACAAAATTACAAAGTGAAGTAGTGAAAGTGAACTAATTAAAAAAATTACAACATTATTACTTAGAATTTAGAATTGAAAAAAAAATCAACATAAAAGTCTAGTCATATGAAAATATTTGAGGTTTGAGTACATCATTTCCAGTGCCTACGTATTACATAATTTCTAAAAATTCAACATAAAAGTCTCCAGTGCCTACGTATTACAAAATTTCCAAAAATTACAATTCAAAATTTTCAATGAAAGAGGAAAAAAAAAAAAAATTGGATTTGAGCATAATTTTAAAATTCAAATTTAGAAAATTCTAAGTTCGAAACTTAAAATTATGTTGCCTACGTATCCTTTCGAAATCAAAGTTCACGTAGTTCTCTTACTTTATAATTTAGCTCTTGTCCGTTTAGCACTTTAGCTTAGCAATCACTTTCGTCGGTTGTGTTGTCGTTCATCAAACTTTCTTCACTTGAATAGGTGCTTTGAACTATATCTTGTGATCGATCTTCGGCTTTCACCCAATCATCGATCAAACATTGATTTTCTAAGTGCTCAACGGTCAATCTTGAACGTCTTTCATTCAAAACGTGTTCACCCATACTAAATGCTCGTTCAACGGCTACGGTTGACACCGAACATGCATATATCTCTTTTGCAATCAAACTCAATGTTGAAAAAACGGCATATTTTCGACCCCACCACTTTAAAATATCAAAATTATCTAATTCTCCAAGTTGATACTCCATCGTAGGGGCATTTAGAAAATTGTCAATCTCCATCATAAAATTTGATGTCCTTTCTTGTTGTTGATAATGCTCACTTTCATAATCTAAAAAAAAAATTCATATAACCATTTTATTGAAAAAGTAGACAAGTGGTAAAGTTAAAAGATAGGGAGAAAAAGTAAACAGATGGGTATAAATAGTGTGTATTGAAAAAGAAGGAAATTCGGTGAAACCTTTTGGCAAAATTGATAAATTTCGGCATAAATGAAGGAATATGACACAAGAAAAAACGGCAAAAATCAGATAAAAGAAATAAGTAAAGGGGAAGACTAAATAATTCATTATAATAAAAAAAGAAAATATAATTAACCTTTAAACTATTCATTCATTATAAAAATGAGGAAATAATAATTGAGCAGCAACTTTAACGAAGCATAGGGATTCGAGCAGCAGGTAATGGGGAAGAAGCTGTTCATCGGCGCCTCACTTTTCACATTTCCGGCCGCCGCCGCCGACCTCTCAGCGTCAACCTCATCATTATTTCGGTACTTATCGAAAACCATAGACTTCAAACTATCGATTTGTTTTCTAATTTCGTCAGTTATTTGTGTTGTTGCATCTTAAACTGATCTGTGCCTTGCTTTATTTGTTTCTTTCGTGGGTACAACTGAAATTCTGCTATTTAATTCTTGTTAGTTGATTGACTGAATTCTCTAATTAAAATTAGAAAAATTCTGTAATTATTGAATCTGTTTTTGTAGTGATTATTGGTATTTGAGCAAAATACTGGAGTATATGTAAACAAAAGCATAACCATTTTATTGCTTGATTTTATTTTGGGACAAAGAAAACATAAGGCAACAACATTGAATGGAAAAGAAGCTAGATTGTGTAGTCTAGAGCATCTCCTTAGCAAGCTCATTGAGTATATCAATGACATCCTTACCATCCAAAGGTTTCTTCCAAATAAAATCTAAGCCAGCCTCCATGAATGCTGCCTTCTCTGCTTCCAAACAGCTATCCGTTACCCCAACGATCATGCAACTCACCCCCATTTCTCGAAGAATTCGAGTTGCCTGTAGTATATATCATATCAGAACTATTCATGTATTTGTATTTGCACATTGCATTTGTATTAATTAATTTATACCTGTGTTCCACCCATGATAGGCATCTCCATGTCCATCAATATAAGATGGAAGATTTTCCCACTTCGGACAAGATCAACAGCTTCTTGCCCATTATATGCTGCTTGAATCTCCAATCCGTGCTTTTCAAGCAGCATCCTATGAACTCTATGAACAACAGGATCATCGTCCACCACGAGGACACAAATATTACTGACCTCATCCAACTGGTAAGCCACCACTCTATTTGAATTTCCTCCTCTTATCATTTTTTTTCTGCAAAAACATACAATGTATGTGTGTAAAAACATACAATGAATATTAAAAAAGAAGGAAAGGCATGAATTTACGAAATGATGAAGAACAGGCACCTTAAGCGTGTTGGAAGGATATTTATTAATTAGAAATGAATTGATGATTTCTCTAGCTACACTCGCGTTTAAATAAGCCGTTAATGTGACTTTCCTCGCTAACTTTTTGAGAGTAAAGTAGAGGAGAAGATAAAGGCCTTAGCTTCAACCAGAATTATCGCGCTTGGTTCCAAATATAGTTGTCGTTACAGCTTTTTACTTGACAGATTTCGAGGAAAACTCTGCAGATATATAAAATATTTGTTTCGTAGCGAAGATCTTCTTTTCATGTGCAGGAGATTTAAATGTAATGAATGCTGATTGGGCATATCTATTGAGAGTAAAATTCATGACATTGACATTGATCTTCTCACCTGGTTACAATTCATGAACAATGAAATTTATTTGGTAGATTTTGCACTCTTTTGTCACAAAATCTTTGATTTAAATTAGACATTTCATATATGCAAAATTTTCTTCTTTTAATCTACTGCTTGTTCAAAATTGGTACTAAGATGAGCACACTTTTACAATAAACTTGTTGAGTTTTATGGGCATTTTTTTCAAGAGGTATTTCTCCACAGTAGCACCTTTTCTCCGTTAATATTTAAATTCAATCCTTTCAGCTAAAGAGGAAAATGATTGGTCTAATTTTTATTTTTCACTAAACATGTAGATTTTATTTATTTAAACCATATAATATTAAAAAATTCACCCCCTTGAAGTAAAATGATAGGTTCGTCCCTGCTCATCCCTACTACTAGAGGACACCAGGCAATTATCATAAAAAGGGTTGGCACACAATATTGCCCCCTTGGATATTTGTGGAGTAGGTGGATGGGACGAGAAAGTCATGAGTTCAAACTCTCTAGACTACACCTCTTCGGTCGAGCTCGATGCACAGTTCTTGCCTTGTGATTTAATTTAGAAATTTCATATATTAAAGTCTACTTTTTGTTCAAAATTGGTACTAAGATGAGCATTTTTTTAAGCGGCATTTCTTCACTTACCACCTTTTCTCCCTTCATATTCAAATTCAATCCTTTCAACTAAAGAGGTGAATGATTGGTTTCATCCCGAGGGGATGGATTTTGGATTTTTTTTTAAAAAATTCACGATATATGTATATTTTTTATTTGAAATTTTAGACCTTTATTTTATATAAGCTTCGTCCCTTAGATTGAAAATATACATTGTATTAATCATATTATAATATAAAAACTTCGCTCCCTTGACGTGAATTTCTAGATTTGTCCCTGCTCATCCCTACTATCAGAGGACACCGGTTATCGTATTAAGGGTTGGACCATAATATTGCCCTTTGGATTTTTGTCGAGTAGATGGATGGGGAGAGAAGGTTTTGAGTTCAAAATATCTAGACTACTCTTCTTCGGTCCAGCTCGTTGCACAATGTTTTGAGAACTATATTTGTTTAGTGAGCATCGTCAGATAGCTGCCGTGGATTCTCATGTAAAAAGAGTATTAATAAAAAGTTGGTCAGAATACTATAAGTCTGGTGGTTCTATTTCATTTGTTTAGATGATAATAACATTAGTGCTGGTGGTGAAGGAGGAGCTGCTCTCAGAAAACTTGGAGACGATCATGGCAACAATTCAGTGTTTAGCATTGGTGAGGTTATAAAGGGTGATGGGGTGAGCTACTGATAATTGTTGGTCCGCAACCATGGTCACGTTGTAAGCTTTAACGATTTTTATGTGAGACAGTATAATGGGAGTTGCAAGATTTTGTTCTCAGTTATAAGCTATATTGTGGAATCAATTATAATACGTATAATGGAGGAGTCTTGTGTGAGACACTCTCCCTATGAGATGGGACTCCATTTTTGTATTTGAACATCATCACATTGCTTTTAAAATAAGATTTTGCTCTCAGTTTAACGACACATCGCTTTTCAGCCGCAGCCGATGCCGACGCCTCAGCATCAACCTCTTCATTATTTTGGTACTATCGAAAACCATAGACTCAATCTATTGAATTTTTTAAAAATTTCGTCAGTTATTTGTGTTGCATCGTGAACTGACCAGTGTCTTGCTTTTCTTCTTTCTTTCGTGTCTACAACTGCAATTCTACTATTTAATTCTTGTTAATTGATTGACTGAATTCTTGAATTAACATTAGAATAATGTTGTAAAAAATTGAACTGGCTGATTTTGTCGTGTCGTTGTTATTGTATCGTTTTGGTTATTTGAAATTTCAATTTGTTGGAATTTCGTTTCAAATCTCTTAATTGAATATGCTTGTGTGATAACAAAATCCAAGTAAACAAACAAGCATAACCATTTTTATTGCTTGTTTTTATTTTGGGACAAAGAAAACTAAAGACAACCATGGATGAAAAACAAACTTGTTTTTCTTAGAGCACCTCCTTAGCTAGCTCACCGAGTATATCGTTGACAGCCTTACGATTCAAAGGTTTCTTCCAAATGAAATCTAAACCAGCCTCCATGAATGCCGCCTTCCCTGATTCTGAACAGCTAGCTGTTACCCCTACTATCATGCAACTCACCCCCATTTCTCGAAGAATCTGAGTTGCCTGTAACATGTATGTCGTATCATGTATATGTATTTATATATTTACATTGCATTTATATTAACTTACTCCAGTTTATACCTGTGTTCCACCCATGATAGGCATCTCCATGTCCATCAATATAAGATGGAAGATTTTCCCACTTCGGACAAGATCAACAGCTTCTTGCCCATTATATGCTGCTTGAATCTCCAATCCGTGCTTTTCTAGCAGCATCCTATGAACTCTATGAACAACAGGATCATCGTCCACTACAAGGACACAAATATTACGGACCTCATCCAACTGGTAAGCCACCGCTCTATTTGAATTTCCTCCTCTTATCATTTTTTTCTGCAAAAACATACAATGTATGTGTGTAAAAACATGAAATGATTATTAAAAAAGAAGGAAGCGTATGAATTTACGAAATGAGGAAGAACAATCCCCTTTAGCGTGTTGGAAGGATATTTATTAATTATAAATGAATTGATGATTTCTCTAGCTACACTCACGTTTAAATAAGCTGTTAAAGTGACTTTCCTCGCTAACTTTTTGAGAGGAAAGTAGAGGGGAAGATAAAGGCCTTAGCTTCAACCAGAATTATCGCGCTTGGTTCCAAATATAGTTGTCGTTACAGCTTTTTACTTGACAGATTTCGAGGAAAACTCTGCGTATATATAAAATATTTTTTTCGTAGCGAAGATCTTTTCATGTGCAGGAGATTTAAATGTAATGAATGCTGATTGGGCATATCTATTGAGAGTAAAATTCATGACATTGGCATTGATCTTCTCACTTGGTTACAATTCATGAACAATCTGAATGGATTAACCATGAAATTTATTTGATTTGCACTCTTTAGTTATAAAATCTTTGATTTAAATTAGACATTTCATATATGCAAAATTTTCTTCTTTTAATGTACTACTTGTTCAAAATTGGTAATAAGATGAGCACACTTTTACAATAAACATGTTGAATTTATGGGAATTTTTTTCAAGAGGTATTTCTCCACAGTAGCATCTTTTCTACGTAATATTTAAATTCAATCCTTTCAGCTAAAGAGGAAAATTATTGGTCTAATATTTTTTTTCACTAAATATGTAGATTTTATTTATTTAAACCTTTAATTTATATAAGTTCATCCCCCCCCCCCCCCCACCCTGTGAGGTTGAAAACATATATGATATTATAATATAAAAATTTTGCCCCCTTGAGGATGCCAGGCGATTATCATAAAAGGGGTTGGCACACAATATTGCCTGCTTGGATGTTTGTGGAGTAGGTGGATGGGACGAGAAACTCATGAGTGCAAACTCTCTAGACTACACCTCTTCGGTTGAGTTCAATGCACAGATCTTGGGATTTAATTTAGAAATTTCATATATTCAAAATTTTGCTTTTTTTTTTAGTCTACTTTTTGTTCAAAATTGGTACTAAAATGAACATTTTTTTCAAGTGGTTTTTCTTCACATACCACCTTTTCTCCCTTTATATTCAAATTCAATCCTTTCAACTAAAGAGGAGAATGATTGGTTTCATCCTGAGGGGATGGATTTTGGATTTTTTATTTTTCACAATATATATATATTTTTTATTTAGAATTTTAGACCTTTATTTTATATAAGCTTCATCCCTTAGATTGAAGATATACATTGAAATAATCAAATTATAATATAAAAAATTCGCTCCCTTGAAGTGATATTCTAGATTTGTCCCTGCTCATCTCTACTATTGGAGGACACTGATTTTCGTATTAAGGGTTGGCCCACAATATTGCCCCTTGGATGTTTGTCGAGTAGATGGATGAGGCGAGAAGGTTATGAGTTCAAAATATCTAAACTGTAATTTTTCGGTGCAGCTCGTTGCACAATGTTTGCCAAGTGAAGATTACCTTTATTTGTTAGTTTGCAGCTTATTACATGAGAACTATATTTGTTTAGTGAGCATCCTCAGATAGCTGCCATGGATTCTCAAGTAAAAAAGTATTAATAAAAAGTTGGTCAGAATACTATAATTCTGGGGGTTGTATTTCATTTGTTTAGATGATAATAACATTAGTGCTGGTGGTGAAGGAGGAGCCGCTTTCAGAAAACTCAGAGACGATCATGGCAATAACTCAGTGTTTAGCATTGGTGAGGTTATAAAGGGTAATGGGGTGAGCTACTGATAATTTTTGGTCCGCAACCATGGTCACGTTGTAAGGTTTAACGATTTTTATGTAAGACAGTATAATGGGAGTTGGAAAATTTTGTTCTCATTTATAAGCTATGTTGTGGAATTAATCATAATACATATAATGGAGGAGTCTTGTGTGAGACACTCTCCATATGAGATGGGACTCCATTTTTGTATTTGAACATCATCACATTGCTTTTAAAATAAGATTTTGCTCACAGTTAAATGGCACATCACTTTTCAGCCTCAGCCGACGCCTCAGCATCAACCTCTTCATTATTTTGGTACTTATCGAAAACCATAGACTCAATCTATTGAATTGTTTTTAAATTTCGTCAGTTATTTGTGTTGCATAGCGAACTGACCAGTGTCTTGCTTTTCTTATATCTTTCGTGGGTACAACTGCAATTCTACTATTTAAGTCTTGTTAATTGATTGACTGAATTCTTGAACTAACATTAGAATTATATTGTAATAAATTGAACCGGCCGATTTTGTCGGGTCGTTGTTATTGTATAGTTTTGGTTATTCGAATTTTCAATTTATTGGAATTTTGTTTCAAACCCTTAATTGAATATATGCTTGTGTGTAAACAAAATCCAAGTAAACATAGCCATTTTTATTGCTTGATTTTATTTTGGGACAACGAAAACTAAAGGCAACCATGGATTAAAAACAAGCTAGTTTTTCTTAGAGCACCTCCTTAGCTAGCTTGTCGAGTATATCGATGACTGCCTTACGATTCAAAGGTTTCTTCCAAATGAAATCTAAACCAGCCTCCATGAATGCCGCCTTCCCTGATTCTGAACAGCTAGCTGTTACCCCCACTATCATGCAACTCACCCCCATTTCTCGAAGAATCTGAGTTGCCTGTAACATGTATGTCGTATCATGTATATGTATTTATATATTTACATTGCATTTATATTGACTTACTCCAGTTTATACCTGTATTCCACCCATGATAGGCATCTCCATGTCCATTAATATAAGATGGAAGATTTTCCCACTTCGGACAAGATCAACAGCTTCTTTCCCATTATATGCTGCTTGAATCTCCAATCCCTGCTTTTCTAGCAGCATCCTATGTACTCTTTGAACCACGTGATTATCGTCCACCACAAGGACACATATCTTCTTCGCCTCGTCCAACTGGTATGTCACCACTTCCTTTGAATTTCCTCCTGTTATCATTTTTTATTCCTGCATAAACATAACATAGCAGTGTGTGTAAAAAACTAGGGTACGAATTTACGAAATGAGGAAGAACAAGCACCTTAAACGTGTTGGAGGGATAGTTATTAAAAAAGAAATGAATTGATGATTTGTTTTGCTACAATCGCGTTTAAATAGGTGGTTAAAGTGATTTTCTCACTAACTTTTTGAGAGGAAAGTAATGGAGAAGATTAAAGCCTTAGCTGCAATTCCAAATATATTTGTTGTTATTTGTCGCTTTTAGCTTGACAGATTTGGAGGAAAATACTTTGGATATATACATTATTTCTTGCGTAGGGAAGATGATCTTTTCTTATATAGGAGATTTAAACTGCGGATATATACATAATTTTTTGCGTAGGGAAGATCTTCTTTTCTTATATTGGAGATTTAAATGTAATGAATGGGGATTGTGCATATCTATTGAGAGAGTAAAATTCATGGCATTGGCATTGGCATTGGCATTGAGCATCTCAATTGATTACAACTTACGATCAATCTGAAAGGATTAATCATGAAATCTACTTTGTGGATTTGCATTTTTTTAGTTATAAAATCTGTTATTTAAAATAGACATTTCATATATGCAAAAATCTTTTCTTTTAGTCTATTTTTTTTGTTAAAAAATGGTACTAAGATGAGCACTTTATTACAATAAACTAATTGGATTTTATGGGTATTTATTTTTTCAAGAGGCATTTCTCTACAATATCACCATTTTTCTTCCCCTCATATTTAAATTCAATCCCTTCAACAAAGAGGAAAAGGATTGGTCTCATCCCCAGGGATGGTTTGGGGGTGGGGAGGGGGTGATCACCTCCTTTGATTTAATTTTTTTTCCTATTTATCTAGATTTTTTAGACATTTATTTTGTAGGACTTTTGTCAATTTGGAACTTTGAAGATAGTAAAACGATTACTTTAGGACTTAAAAAGATTTTTTATATGAGACTTAAATTGATCCATGAGATGTCAAACATGATCTTACAATCTCCGTGTCTTAAATTGATACTCCCCTAAAATACCTGAATCCCTCTTTTTTTTCTCATTTTTTTTTTAATCCTAAAACCTAACTCTTCATCTCCCCTTTCACCAAACTGCCACCGCTGCCCTTGCCCAACCTCCTCCCTCTGTCGAGCGACGCCACCCCATCTTCCTTTTTTTTTTCTCCGTCATCCCCCACCCTGCGCGGATGCGCCACTCCACCAAGCCTGCCCCCGTCCCTGCGTGCCGACCCCATCATTTTTTAAATGTTTGCAACAATCTCAGCGGCGGTGCCCCTCCTCCTCTACTGGCGCCATTAGCAGATTAATGCTCCTTTTTTTTTTCGACAATAATGTTTCGAAAATAAACACTATTGTCGACAAATTGTTGTTAATGATAGTGTTTATTTTCAACACATTATTGTCGAAATTTTCAAAAAACATTTTGACAAAATCATGTCGACGAGAGTTTATTTTTTCGACACATTATTGTAGGTCATATACCTTATTTTCAACAAATCAGTGTTGATCGTCTTTAATTTGTCGAGAAAATGTCTTTTAAATTAGATTTCTAAGTTTTATTTTAATTTCTGATTATTTTGGGTGGTGGGGGCGTCGAATGTTTAAATTGAGTATTTTACATAAATATTAAATTAATAAATGGAAATGTGGAGTATACTTAACAAGTCTGGACGGGTATATAGCCGACCCCTTATATGATGTAATGGGCTTATATTTGATCAGTTTTGGTGGGCCTTGGCCTAGGCTCAATATCTAGTATCTACATAGGGTTTGACTATATGCACCTCCATTTCGGAGAGATGCGCTTCCCCTTTCAATTTATTAATAAAATAATAGGGTAAAAAGTCAAAAATATCCTTCATTAAAATACAGCATACTAGATGCACCCTCTCTACTAAACGCACCCCTACTATCATTTTTTCACCTTATTCCTAAACAACCACAATTTTCGATCGTCGTCACCATTTTTTCCGGTAGCTAAGAAATAAAAAAAAAAAAAAAATTTACAACAACAATAAATCTACCATATTCATCCATATACACAACACCATTAACAAATAAATATCAGCTTAAAAAAAACGTAGAAAACTAACAATTTTTTAAAAATAATTCGTTAAACTAGTGTCGACCGTATACACTCCCACTGATAACATTTTGTCGACGAAATTGTACGTGGTCCACATTACCGTGTTGAAATTAAAAAAAAAAGTTTATGCATCTAGAGAACCTAAAAGAATAGCGCACAAAAATCGGAGGCGGCGACAGATTACATCCAGGCAACGACGGCCGATTCACATACCTGGAGTGGGGGCGGCCGGCATGTTGGACCAGGAGGCGGCGGCGGCGAGGTCGGTAGGAAGCGGGCGGCGACGAAATGAACAAAGAAAAACACAGAAAATCGGAGAGAGGGAGGGGGAGGCCACTCGCGGCCGAGGGGGAGAGGGTCGTCGCGGACGCTCGCGACTGAGGGAGAGGGAGGCCGTCGCGGCCGCTGGCGGCGGGGGCTAGATCGGCGGCGTTGTGGGAGGTGTTGAAGGGGGGTAAATGATAAAATGAATGTGTGAATGAGAAGATGAAAGGTGAGAAATTAGGGTTTGGTGGGGTATGGTTAGTACTAGGAATATTATAGAGAAAGAGGTATTTAAGACAATTCGAGAAGGGTGTCATCTATTTTAGGTGGAGTGTATTAATCGGGGGAGTGCATCTCTCCGAAATGGAGGTGCATATTGTCAAACCCATTTACATACTATTGATTAATACCATCTCCAAGGGAGAGGCTAATGACAATTTTTTGTGCAAACCATCTTCAAGGCATATCAAATTACCACAAATGAATAGTGTGGCAAATTTACCACTAACACTATTCACAGTGGCAGCCCTTTTTTTTAAATTTAGTTTTTCATTTTGATTTTGATTTTAATTAATACTCCCTTCGTCCCACAAATATTTGCACACTTATCTTATTTGTCCGTCTCACAATTGTTTGCACACATATAAAAGGAAACTCTCTCATAAACTTCACCTTCACAATATTCACATATTTACACAAAATGCCATTACTTTTACTCTCTTTTCAATCACCTTTTTACTTTATCCATATAACTTTACAAAATTACCCTTCAACACTCCACTCATACACTTTTTTCTTAATAAGTGTGCCCACTTTGTGGTGCAAACACTTTCGGGACGGAGAGAGTAATTATTAAGATTTTAAAATTAAAAGTGAATTGTAAGACAACATTAATAATTTAAATTACAAAAACTCAATACGAAATAAAACATAACTACTACAAATTTAAATTACAATAGAAAATAAAACGAACATACTACAAATTTAAGTTGCAATACAAAATAAAACATACATACTACGAATTTAAATGACAAAATGCAATAGAAAATTAACAAAAACACAACAAACATACTAAATTTAACACAACGAGCATAAATATAACTAAACAAAGGAAATACAAATTAAATATAAATACTACAAATTTCAATATTCTAGTAGACCACTTCCAGATCCTCTAATATTACCAAAATATTGTCCAAAAGTGGTGGAGGGATTTTCAAGTTGAGGTTGATGAGAACTTTGTCGTGCAATTTTGAGTTGTTTCTTCTGATACCATTCACGTCGAATCGGATCATCAATGGTCTGTCAGGTTGTGGACATAATTCTTTCAATACTATCTTGTTCTTTAACCATTCTTCTTTTCCCAAATTCTTCTATGGCCTTTTGTTGTAGAACGTTTGATATCGTCATTTATTCTCCAATTTTTTTTATTTATATCTTCATTTGATTTTGCAATACGAGACAATTCTTCTCTTTCAACTTAGATTTTTTCACTTCTTCTGATCGCATCCGGGATGATGAACCACCATCATTTTCGTCACTTAAGTTGATATTGAATTCAGTTACTCCTGGAGAAGAAAAAACGGGAGAATCCGACACTAGTGCATTCGATTGTGATGATGTCGTATTATTGGTGACTCTTTGACGGTAATTATTTCCCCAATTCACAACATCTTTCATTTTATGCCATACATGATCAAACTTAAATCTCTTCTTATACTTTGAATCCTGCATTAGTAAGATCTTTGTTTCGTACATCTGCACAATTTATATTAAGAAAGTTAATATTGAAACACATACATAAGGATTTTATATATAAATAAAGCAAGAATATTCACTTACAATATCTTCATTCGAAGCACCACTTGGATTCCGAAGTTCAATTTGTGCAACACACACATTCAATTTAGAAACTGCACTTTTAATAATATCGAAACGATTACGCAATGACTTTACGTTTCGAGTTTCACTAATGGTGTTTAGTAGGGTGTTATTGTACTTGTTTTCTACTCGGGACAAAAATGCAGCTCCGGTTTGATATGCTCCAACAATTAGATCTTGAGAGATGTCAACAAATACATTACAAAGGTGTACATCTTCATGAAAAGAATAAGAAAAACCTCGTAATGAAGTCATTGTAGAGAAAATTATGGTAGATGTGGTGTGCCAATTATGGTAGACATGGTGTGGTATTTATATAGAAATTTATGTGAATCACAATATGTATCATTATATCAACATTATTTATTCAAGTGAGAGGTCTTATTCTTTGCAGAGATGTCATTGCAGGGAGAGGTCTTTGAATAGATAGTGGATAGGCAGAGATAATGAATGTGTGTTCTTACATCACTTTATGTGGAATTGTGTATTTAGATGTGCATGTGAATTGTGGATGTAGAGGGATACATTGATACATGTGCCCCTTATGCAGAGTGATACATTGATATATGTGCCCCTTATGCACATTGATACATGTGCGCCCTTAGTGAATAAGTAGATACTCCATCTGTCCAGTAAAATTTTGCTCACTTCTTTTTATACATGTTTTTAAAAAAATCATATTTAATTATAAAAAATATATATGGAATAACTAGTAAAGAATATTGTTGGTAGATACTCAATCTTGTTAATAAAGTAGAAAAAATACTCAAAAGTTAACTATTTAAATATAATAAACATATATTTTGTAAACTCAAAATTAGGTCTGAGCAAAATTTTACAGGACGGAGGGAGTATAATATATGTTGAAGATAGTGGAATATGCAGAGTTGCATGTGCCCACTTTATAAAATTCTTTCCTTTTAAATTAATTAGTGGGATACATTGATACATGTGCCCCTTATAAATTTACACCATTCATTTCATTACAAATTAAGGTGTACATCTTAAAATATTTGCCTCACTAAGCTTCTCTGCAAAAGATGAATTAAAATTTTGCAAGCTCTTATTTATCTTCTTCTTCTAATGAAGAGTTTGAACGGTTGACAACTGAAATTCGCCTAAAAAATCAAAATATTTATTAGTTAGCTATGTCTAACAATAATTTCATTCGTGAGTATGAAGAATATTCAAATGTCGAGCCTACTCATGGAGGCTCAATTGTTGGTCATAGAGTGGTGCACCGCGATTGAGAAGAATCATCTCGTAATGCATACTTCGATATGCCAGAAACTAATAATGATATAAATGTGTTGGAGAGATCTCATCTTTTCTCTAATCTTACTAGAGGCATTGCTCCTCTTGCACATTATGTTATTCAAGGAAAAGAATACAACACAGGGTATTATTTAGTGGATGGTATATACCCCAAATGGTCAACTTTAGTGCCAAAAATCTATGATCCACGTGGTCCAAAATTTTTTTTTGCAATGAAGCAAGAATCGTGTAGAAAAGATGTGGAACGCGCATTTGGAGTTCTCCAAAGTCGATTTGCAATTGTTGCAAATCCGACACATTTTTTGACGATAAGTGACTTGCAATATATAATGATTGAATGCATAATAATGCACAATATTATAATTGAGGATGAACGAGATCTCAGCGTTCCGATTGTAGAAACGGAAGAAGTGTCAACTCTAGATGTAGAAATGTCAAATAACGAAATTTCAAGATTCCAAAACTTTCTTCATCAGCATAAACAAATCAGAGATATAGATGCCCATTTTGAACTTCAGAATGCATTCATTGAACATCTATGGGAATAATTTTCTAATTTAGAAAGTTAATGATTATGCATATGTAATTTGTATTTAATTAAGTATTGCATTTTGTTGTACTAATATTTATTTTCTTAGTAGGGTTTTTCTTAGTGTTGTCAAATTATACAAAATGACTATGTAGTCAGCGCGTCGAATCACACCATGTGACGTCATATGCGTCGTATGAACTTGCTACTTGTTATACAGATTCAAATTAATTAAATCATTTTTTATTTTATATTTTGTTATTTACTATATTGCCCTTCTTTTATTAAAATTATTTCTAATATATATATATATATATATATTAAGCAAAATTACTATTCTACCCTTTTTTATACAAATATTATTATTATAAAATTAAATAAACTAATAAAAAAATAATTAAATAATAAATGTACTTGAAGTACTCACTTGCACGGTCCAATAATCGTGCACGGTTGCACGGTCGATACTCAGTAAACCGTGCAATCCAACAAATATGTTGTAAGTGCTCATTTTCACGGTTCAACAGCCGTGCCTGATTGCACAGCCGATATTCAGTAAACAGTGCAAACCAAACAATACTCTTTTCTTGTTCACGCGCTTGAGCCACAAATAGGGCAGCGGCTTGGCGGCGTCAGTGGAGTGCGTGTTCGCAGGGGGGAAGAAAACCAACGTATTCGTGTTCTAGGTTTAGGTTCATATGACTTTTTTTTTTAATTTAATTTGTTTTTTCGTTGTTAATTTTAATAATAATATAACGGTAAATAGATAGTTTTACCATTATATATTTTAATTAAATTAATAAATATAATATTATTTTATTATTAAATTAAGGATAAAAATGTAAATTTTAAATTATACTCCCTCCGTTCCACAGGAATTTGCACACTTTCTATAAATGGATGTCCCATACCAATTTGCACACTCCATAAAAGGAAATATTTTCATAATCTCCACCCTCAAAATATACTCTTATTTACCCATATGCCATTACTTTTCCACACTCAATCTACTTTTTACTTTACTTTATTCATAAAACTTTACAAAACTACCCCTCAAAACATCACTCATTACACATTTTCTTACACATTTCTTAAATTGTGTGCCCATCCAAGTGTGCAAGTTTCTATGGGACGGAGGGAGTATATTTTAATTAATTAAATTAATTATAAATACGACGCGACACATACGATTAATATTTTCAACACAAAGTACAAAAGGTAACATGTCATCAGGTTTAAGCCTTTAGATTTGATTTTTAATGGTTCATATTTAATTGACTACGGTAGTCATACTACACCATACGACACTCTGACTACATGTAGGGGGTCCCTTCTTAGTATTAATATGTAATTGTCATGTATTTTGTAATTTAATTGAGTGTTTTGTCTGAAATCAATTTGTGTTTTTTATTTTGTATTGAATGAATCATTTTGTTGCTTAATTTATTTAATTTAAATTTAATATTTGATTATAAATAAATATTTGACAAAATGGAATATAAAAAGGATAAAATTAAGAATATTTTAAGAGAATATTCCCATTGAGTTAAAATTTGAGTTGAATGGTTGAAGATGATTTTACTGTTTTACTCAAATTTGATGGTAAATTGGGGGGTTTTAGTGGCAAATTTGCCATTGGCATTGGAGACGCCCTAAGCATGTTTAAATCAAGGGTTTGGCTATATACCCCTCCAACTTTGTTAAGTATACTCCCCTCTCCATTTATTAATTTTATATTAATTTAAAATAACAAATTTGCCCTTTTATTAAAATATATAAAGATAGATACACTCCCCCAAATCCTAGCCCTAACCGTAGCAGCCGCTGCCCCCCAACTCCTCCAGCCGCTGCCCCCAACTCTCCCGGCGGCCGCCTCGCCCCTAACTCCGGCGGCGACCATCCAAATAAATTTAAAAAAATACATTTTTTTTCAACAAATCAATGTCGATCGACACTAATTTGTCAACCATAGAATATATTTTCGACCATAGGTTGTCGACGAAAAACACCCCTGTCGACAACAACTCGTCGAAAGAAAATTTCAAAAAGAAAAAAAATCGACAAAAAGTCATCGAAAATTAACCTTATCGTCGACAAAAAAACCAAAACAAACCTGCTCTTTTAGTTTTTCTCATTGGGTGGTTGGACAAGGGAGAAGCGGCCTTGGGTAGAATTAAGGGCAGCGGGGGAGGAAGAGTAAGGATGGCGGCGTTGTTGGGCGAGAGAAGGGCGGCGAAGCCGCCGAAAATTGCAAAGTATAAAAAAAAAAAAGGGCATACGGGCGACACAAGGGAGGAGGTAGACGTATATATATATAACGCAGAGGTTCAGGGGTGGCGACGCGACGTGTGGGCGAGGGGGGGTTGTTCACGACGGGAGAAAAGGGCCAAGGGAGGAGCCTGTTACGATGCCAGAGCCAAAGTCAAAGTCGCGTTATTTAATTTTAGAATCGCACTTTCAATTTATTATTTTAATTCCCTAAACGACGACGCATCAGATGGGTATTTCATATATATACTCAATGTACTCGCATATTTCATTTTTATGTAGAAATTAAATCCAATTCTCTCTCTCTCTCTCTCTCTCTCTCTCTCGTGTTTCTCTCTCCTCTAACATAATTGATTGCACATAGTGTGCGTATCTAACAGTGGCCTCAGAGCCAATTCTTCCTGCTGCAACCTGCAAGTTGTTCAACAATGGTGAGCAACACTGATAGAATTGTTACATTAGAAAACCAAATGAGTGAAATTAAAGATGAGATATCAAAGAAATTTGATGTTATGACTCATGCTTTCAAGCTGCAAATGGAGAAGCTAGCCAAAGAGATTAAGAGTAATCGTAGAAAAGCTCCAATGATGAAAGGAGGTTCAGGAGAAGCTGCTGCAATGGGCATATCTGATGGTGGTTTTCTAGGGACACTGTGAGAATAGGTATGAGATCACTGTTAATGAGGTGATTGGGAAAATCCAATATATATAGTCAAGGTACAAGAGACTTACAAGGAAATAATAACAAACAATTAAAGGAAATATTTACAAGATATGGTAAACAATAATTAAATTATTTATTTCCTATTATCCTCCCTCAAGCGATGCAGTGGGTGAGTGGACACGCAAAGCTTGGAACGAAGTAATTCAAAGCTGGGTCAAGGAAGACTTTTCGTAAAGATGTCAACAACTTGGAGCTCGGAGGGAACAAACTGAGTAGCAAGGCGACCAGACGATACGAGTTCCCGAACAAAATGACAATCAATATCAATGTGTTTCGCCCTCTTATGTGCAACAGGATTCTGAGATAGAAAGAGAGCACTCTTGTTGTCACATAGAAGGAGAGGGCGACCAGGGGGTAAGGCACCCAATTCGCGAAGAATTTGGGTGACCCAAATGATTTCTTGAGCAGTGTTGGCCATGGCACGATATTCAGATTCACAGCTGGACCGAGAGACGGTAGGCTACTTTTTAGCACTCCAAGAAACTAAATTTTCTCCCAAGAAGATGGAATACCCATACGTACAACGGCTTGTCTCAACACACCGAGCCCAGTCAGCATCTGAGTATCCGATGAGAGAGGGATCAGAACCACGAGTGTAGGTGAGACCGAAATTGATAGTATCTTGAACATAGCGAAGAATACGCTTTACGGCGGCGAAGTGATCCACCGTGGGAGAATGGAGAAACTGGCTGACGTGGTTGACAGCATAGGACAGGTCCGGGCGAGTGATGGTGAGATACTACAATGCGCCGACTAGATACCGATATAATGTGGGGTCATGGAAGGGTGCACCCGTGCTGACAAGCGAAGAACCAGCGACCAGAGGGGTAGAGACTGGTTTGGATTCCAGGAGGTCGGCACGAGCGAGGATGTCGCAGGCGTATTTTGCCTGACCGAGGAACAAAGTGTCCGAAGAGCGAGACACTTTATGGTCGAGGAAGTAGTTGAGCTCGCCCAAATCTTTGACCCGAAACTCGGAATGAACGCGAGCATTGAAACGCTTGAGGAAGACAGGGCCATTGCTCGTCACAATGATGTCGTCGACATAAAGGAGAAGATATAAAGTAACCCCCTTGCAAGTAAAGTAGAACAAGGAGGTATCAGCTCGGCTACAGTGAAAACCAAGAGAGGCGAGGAAGGAACTGAACCGAACAAACCACGCCCGAGGAGCTTGTCGGAGCCCATAGAGCGCCTTCTTGAGACGACAGACATGATCCGGAAAACGAGGATAGGTATGAGATCACCGTTAATGAGGTGATTGGGAAAATCTAATATATATAGTCAAGGTACAAGAGATTTACAAGAAAATAATAACAAACAATTAAAGGAAATATTTACAAGATATGGTAAACAATAATTAAATTATTTATTTCCTATTAGACACCACCTGGAGCTAAGACAACACCTGAGGTAATTCATTTTACTAAAAACACTGAAACAAGACCTCAAGGTAGAACTCTTAAGATGGATTTTCCTAAATTCAATGGGGATGATCTAAGAGCTTGGATCAGAAGGTGTAGGAAATATTTTATGTTTCACCCCATGAGTGACTATGAGAAGATTGTTCTCTCAGCTATGAATATGGAGGGATCAACAGATTACTAGTATGTTGATCAAATGGAGGGTAGAGAGAATATGCTTTGGGAACAATTTGTGGTGTTGGTTATAAATAAATTTGCTAATATGGATCATGATAATTTGATAGGCAAATTTAACAAGCTAACAAAAAAATGGTCAGTTAATGAGTATATCAAGGAGTTTGAAATACTCAAATCCTATATGGGGACTATCCTTAAGCATCTCACTGAGGAATACTGGATTAAAAGCTTCATAAGTAGGTTGAAGGAAGAGATTGGGAAATTTCTACACATCATGAAACCAATGATGCTAGATGAGGCTATGCAATTGGCAGTCAAACAAGATGATTTGTTATTAGTGCAGAATAAGAGTAACAAACCTACTGCTAGGCCTAATTCCAATTCCAATTGGAAGCCTAACACTGATCCTAAGGAAAAGAGCAATGGAGCTGAGATGATACCATTTCAGAAGAGGTTAACTCCAGCTGAAATGGAGACTAGAAGGAAGAAGAACTTATGATACAATTGTGATGAGATATATCATGTGGGGCATAAGTGCAAAAGGTTATTTATAATGTCAGTAGTTGTTGAGGATGAAGAAGAGGAAGATGTGTGTAAGAAGCTGATTTTACAAGAGTTGGGGGATACAGGACATGGGTCTATTGTATCTTTACATGCAATTATGGTACTACTTGACTCTAGAAGTACACATAGTTTCATAGACTCTCACACATCAAATAGATTGGGGTATGAGATTGAAGAGGCTAGCTCACTTGTTGTCATAGTGGCTGATGGTAGTAAGGTGGAGTGCAATACTAAGTGTGCTCAAGTGGAGTGGGTAATGGGTGAATGTAAGTTCATTGCACCTATGAGGGTACTCACTTTGGGAGGTTGTGACATGGTGATGTGAGTAGACCTTCTAAGTCAATTGGGGTCAGTCACTTTTGACTTTAAGAAGCATAATGTGTAGTTTGAGAGGGTTGGGAGAGTGATTAGCTTGCAAGGGGTCAACAATGAATTGCAAGTGACTATGATGACTGAAAAAACAGCTTAACAAACTCATCAAGAAGAAATCACAAGGGGAGTTGTACTTTATGTGTTATGTTAAAGAGGATAAAGAGATGGATAAATGCATATCAACACCGGATTTGAAGATACTCTTGGAAGAACATCAAGATATCTTTCAAATACCCACCACATTGCCACCACAAAGATCACATGATCATCAAATCAAAATTAAGAAAGGAGAAGTACCAGTCAAGCAGCATGCCTATAGATATCCATTTCTACAGAGGCAAGAGATAGAAAAGTTAGTGCATGAAATGCTGGAAAGTGGAATCATCAAACCTAGCCAAAGCCCTTATTCTTCACCAGTGTTGCTAGTGAAGAAGAAAGATGGGAGTTGGAGATTCTGTGTAGATTACAGGAAATTGAATGAAATCACAATCAAAGATAGCTACCCTATCCCTTTGATTGATGAGTTGGGGCAAGTTAAGTGTTTTTCTAAGATTGATTTGAGTGTAGGCTATCACCAAATCAGAGTACATCCTAGTGATGTCCAAAAGACTGCATTTGTCACTATATCAGGCTTGTATGAATTTGTGGTAATGCCATTTGGGTTAACAAATGCCCCTGCCACATTTCAAGTTGTGATGAATTCAGTGTTTAACCCCTATTTGAGGAAGTTTGTGTTAGTATTCTTTGATGATATAGTAGTTTACAGTTTGGGTATGGAGCAACATGAACTACACTTGAGGCAAGTTTTTGAGCTGATGAGGCTGCATCAGTTGATGGCTAAGGCATCTAAGTGTTTGTTTGGTCAAAGGGAGGTGGAGTACCTTGGTCATATCATAACTGATCTAGGGGTGATGGTTGATCCAAGCAAATTAAAGGTGATGCAAGAATGGCCTAAACCAACAACTGTAAAGTCCTTGAGAGGTTTCTTATGCCTCACTGGCTATTACAGGAAGTTCATCATGCATTATGGCCAGATAGCTAAGGCACTCACTCAAATGACTAAGAAGGGGAAATTTGAGTGGAGTAGTGAAGCTGAAGAGGCTTTCTTGAAACTCAAGAAAGCAATGATGGAGGCACCTATCTTACAACTACCTGATTTTTCTAAAGAGTTTATTGTAGAGACTGATGCAAGCTATGGGGGACTTGGGGCAGTTTTGGTGCAAGGGAGCAGGCCCATTGCTTTCATTAGCAAGCCCTTGGGGGTAAAAAACTTGGGTCTATCAATCTATGAGAAAGAGTTTCTAGCCATTATTTTGGCTGTAGAAAAGTGGAGGAGCTATTTGATCCACGCACCTTTCACCATCATAACAGATCATCAGAGTTTGAAGTACTTGTTGGAGCAGAAAATTTCTACTCCCCTAAAACACAAGTACTTGACTAAATTGTTGGGGTTTGATTATAAAATAAAGTACAGAAGTGGAAATGAGAACATAGTGGCAAATGCACTATCAAGGCAGGTTTTTCCTGAGAGGGCTCAATGTCGAGCATTGACTATGATCAAACCAACTTGGATTGAGGAAATCCAAGAAAGTTATGAGGGAGATGTTTTGGTGCAACATGTCATAACTGAGGCTTTAACCCACACTTTTAATGTTTCTTACTTTACTTACAAGGCTGGGTTGGTAAGGTATAAAGGGATATTGTATGTGGGAAGTGGGCATGATTTCAGATAAAAAATCATTCAATTTATGCATGCCTCTAGTGAGGGTGGACATTCTGGGGTGCAATTGACTTACCACAGAATGAAGTATACATTTTGGTGGCCTACTCTTAGGTAAGATGTACAACAATGGGTGGCACAATGTCAGATTTGTCAAGTGTGCAAGCATGAAACACTTAAACAGTCTGGTTTGCTTCAACCATTACCAGTGCCTGAACAAGCTTGGAGGGATATTACTATGGATTTCATTGAGAGGTTGCCCATATCTGGAGGGAATGGTACAATTTGGGTGGTAGTGGATATGTTCAACAAATACAGCCATTTCATAGCCCTATCTCATCCATTCTCAGCCTCTCAATTAGCATCTATGTTCATGGATACTATCTATAAGCTACATGGCCTACCTGCCACTATCATTTCTGATAGAGACAAGATATTTACAAGCCACTTTTGGCAGCAGCTGTTCAAATTGCTGGGAGTTCAGCAACTTTTGAGTACAGTTTATCACCCTCAGACTGATGGGCAGACAGAGAAGGTGAACCAGTGTTTAGAGACATACTTGAGATGTATGTGTGGAGCTACACCTAAACACTGGGCTCAGTGGTTGCCATTAGCTGAACATTGGTATAACACCAATTTTCATACTACCCTAAACATCACTCCATTTGAGGCACTATATAGACATAGACGTATTCCTCTTACACGAGGGCCTTATCTACATAGTCAAGTTCAAGGGGTGGAAGATTCAATTCAAGCAAAGCAACTCATCATCCAGAAACTTAAAGAATTGTTACAGAAAGCAAGGAATCGTATGCGTCAGTTCGCCAACAATGACAGAAGTGAGAGGGCATTTCAAGTAGGAGAGTGGGTTTACCTCAAATTGAAACCCTACCGCCAGAAATCAGTTCACGGGAGGCAAATTTGGAAACTCAGTCCGAAGTATGTAGGGCCCTTCCAGATCTTGGAGAAGTCGCGTACACCTTGGCTCTCCCACCAACTGCAAAAATACACCCAACATTCCATGTTACGATGCCAGAGCCAGAGTCAAAGTCGCGTTATTTAATTTTAGAATCGCACTTTCAATTTGTTATTTTAATTCCCTAAACGACGTCGCATCACATGGGTATTTCATATATATACTCAATGTACTCGCATATTTCATTTTTATGCAGAAATTAAATCCAATTATATATATCTCTCTCCTCTAACAGAATTGATCGCACATAATGTGTGTATCTTACAGAGCCAGAATGTTGCAGAGAAAATGGTGAAGGGAGGTGGGGGCGGTGCAGGCGGGGAAGAGGTGGCGTGGGCGGATCCGGCGCTGCTAGAGAAATTAGGAGATTAACTACCAATCTTAAATATTAAATTATACATTTAAAATTTGTTCATTTATTTTTTATATTATAGTTAAAAATATAATATTATATGTAAATTGAGATTATAAGCTAGGGAGGAATAGAAAAAAAAATAGAAAAAGTAGACAAGTGGTAAAGTTAAAAGATAGGGAGAAAAAGTAAACAGATGGGTATAAATAGTGTGTATTGAAAAAGAAGGAAATTCGGTGAAACCTTTTGGCAAAATTGATAAATTTCGGCATAAATGAAGGAATATGACACAAGAAAAAACGGCAAAAATCAGATAAAAGAAATAAGTAAAGGGGAAGACTAAATAATTCATTATAATAAAAAAAGAAAATATAATTAACCTTTAAACTATTCATTCATTATAAAAATGAGGAAATAATAATTGAGCAGCAACTTTAACGAAGCATAGGGATTCGAGCAGCAGGTAATGGGGAAGAAGCTGTTCATCGGCGCCTCACTTTTCACATTTCCGGCCGCCGCCGCCGACCTCTCAGCGTCAACCTCATCATTATTTCGGTACTTATCGAAAACCATAGACTTCAAACTATCGATTTGTTTTCTAATTTCGTCAGTTATTTGTGTTGTTGCATCTTAAACTGATCTGTGCCTTGCTTTATTTGTTTCTTTCGTGGGTACAACTGAAATTCTGCTATTTAATTCTTGTTAGTTGATTGACTGAATTCTCTAATTAAAATTAGAAAAATTCTGTAATTATTGAATCTGTTTTTGTAGTGATTATTGGTATTTGAGCAAAATACTGGAGTATATGTAAACAAAAGCATAACCATTTTATTGCTTGATTTTATTTTGGGACAAAGAAAACATAAGGCAACAACATTGAATGGAAAAGAAGCTAGATTGTGTAGTCTAGAGCATCTCCTTAGCAAGCTCATTGAGTATATCAATGACATCCTTACCATCCAAAGGTTTCTTCCAAATAAAATCTAAGCCAGCCTCCATGAATGCTGCCTTCTCTGCTTCCAAACAGCTATCCGTTACCCCAACGATCATGCAACTCACCCCCATTTCTCGAAGAATTCGAGTTGCCTGTAGTATATATCATATCAGAACTATTCATGTATTTGTATTTGCACATTGCATTTGTATTAATTAATTTATACCTGTGTTCCACCCATGATAGGCATCTCCATGTCCATCAATATAAGATGGAAGATTTTCCCACTTCGGACAAGATCAACAGCTTCTTGCCCATTATATGCTGCTTGAATCTCCAATCCGTGCTTTTCAAGCAGCATCCTATGAACTCTATGAACAACAGGATCATCGTCCACCACGAGGACACAAATATTACTGACCTCATCCAACTGGTAAGCCACCACTCTATTTGAATTTCCTCCTCTTATCATTTTTTTTCTGCAAAAACATACAATGTATGTGTGTAAAAACATACAATGAATATTAAAAAAGAAGGAAAGGCATGAATTTACGAAATGATGAAGAACAGGCACCTTAAGCGTGTTGGAAGGATATTTATTAATTAGAAATGAATTGATGATTTCTCTAGCTACACTCGCGTTTAAATAAGCCGTTAATGTGACTTTCCTCGCTAACTTTTTGAGAGTAAAGTAGAGGAGAAGATAAAGGCCTTAGCTTCAACCAGAATTATCGCGCTTGGTTCCAAATATAGTTGTCGTTACAGCTTTTTACTTGACAGATTTCGAGGAAAACTCTGCAGATATATAAAATATTTGTTTCGTAGCGAAGATCTTCTTTTCATGTGCAGGAGATTTAAATGTAATGAATGCTGATTGGGCATATCTATTGAGAGTAAAATTCATGACATTGACATTGATCTTCTCACCTGGTTACAATTCATGAACAATGAAATTTATTTGGTAGATTTTGCACTCTTTTGTCACAAAATCTTTGATTTAAATTAGACATTTCATATATGCAAAATTTTCTTCTTTTAATCTACTGCTTGTTCAAAATTGGTACTAAGATGAGCACACTTTTACAATAAACTTGTTGAGTTTTATGGGCATTTTTTTCAAGAGGTATTTCTCCACAGTAGCACCTTTTCTCCGTTAATATTTAAATTCAATCCTTTCAGCTAAAGAGGAAAATGATTGGTCTAATTTTTATTTTTCACTAAACATGTAGATTTTATTTATTTAAACCATATAATATTAAAAAATTCACCCCCTTGAAGTAAAATGATAGGTTCGTCCCTGCTCATCCCTACTACTAGAGGACACCAGGCAATTATCATAAAAAGGGTTGGCACACAATATTGCCCCCTTGGATATTTGTGGAGTAGGTGGATGGGACGAGAAAGTCATGAGTTCAAACTCTCTAGACTACACCTCTTCGGTCGAGCTCGATGCACAGTTCTTGCCTTGTGATTTAATTTAGAAATTTCATATATTAAAGTCTACTTTTTGTTCAAAATTGGTACTAAGATGAGCATTTTTTTAAGCGGCATTTCTTCACTTACCACCTTTTCTCCCTTCATATTCAAATTCAATCCTTTCAACTAAAGAGGTGAATGATTGGTTTCATCCCGAGGGGATGGATTTTGGATTTTTTTAAAAAAAAATCACGATATATGTATATTTTTTATTTAAAATTTTAGACCTTTATTTTATATAAGCTTCGTCCCTTAGATTGAAAATATACATTGTATTAATCATATTATAATATAAAAACTTCGCTCCCTTGACGTGAATTTCTAGATTTGTCCCTGCTCATCCCTACTATCAGAGGACACCGGTTATCGTATTAAGGGTTGGACCATAATATTGCCCTTTGGATTTTTGTCGAGTAGATGGATGGGGAGAGAAGGTTTTGAGTTCAAAATATCTAGACTACTCTTCTTCGGTCCAGCTCGTTGCACAATGTTTTGAGAACTATATTTGTTTAGTGAGCATCGTCAGATAGCTGCCGTGGATTCTCATGTAAAAAGAGTATTAATAAAAAGTTGGTCAGAATACTATAAGTCTGGTGGTTCTATTTCATTTGTTTAGATGATAATAACATTAGTGCTGGTGGTGAAGGAGGAGCTGCTCTCAGAAAACTTGGAGACGATCATGGCAACAATTCAGTGTTTAGCATTGGTGAGGTTATAAAGGGTGATGGGGTGAGCTACTGATAATTGTTGGTCCGCAACCATGGTCACGTTGTAAGCTTTAACGATTTTTATGTGAGACAGTATAATGGGAGTTGCAAGATTTTGTTCTCAGTTATAAGCTATATTGTGGAATCAATTATAATACGTATAATGGAGGAGTCTTGTGTGAGACACTCTCCCTATGAGATGGGACTCCATTTTTGTATTTGAACATCATCACATTGCTTTTAAAATAAGATTTTGCTCTCAGTTTAACGACACATCGCTTTTCAGCCGCAGCCGATGCCGACGCCTCAGCATCAACCTCTTCATTATTTTGGTACTATCGAAAACCATAGACTCAATCTATTGAATTTTTTAAAAATTTCGTCAGTTATTTGTGTTGCATCGTGAACTGACCAGTGTCTTGCTTTTCTTCTTTCTTTCGTGTCTACAACTGCAATTCTACTATTTAATTCTTGTTAATTGATTGACTGAATTCTTGAATTAACATTAGAATAATATTGTAAAAAATTGAACTGGCTGATTTTGTCGTGTCGTTGTTATTGTATCGTTTTGGTTATTTGAAATTTCAATTTGTTGGAATTTCGTTTCAAATCTCTTAATTGAATATGCTTGTGTGATAACAAAATCCAAGTAAACAAACAAGCATAACCATTTTTATTGCTTGTTTTTATTTTGGGACAAAGAAAACTAAAGACAACCATGGATGAAAAACAAACTTGTTTTTCTTAGAGCACCTCCTTAGCTAGCTCACCGAGTATATCGTTGACAGCCTTACGATTCAAAGGTTTCTTCCAAATGAAATCTAAACCAGCCTCCATGAATGCCGCCTTCCCTGATTCTGAACAGCTAGCTGTTACCCCTACTATCATGCAACTCACCCCCATTTCTCAAAGAATCTGAGTTGCCTGTAACATGTATGTCGTATCATGTATATGTATTTATATATTTACATTGCATTTATATTAACTTACTCCAGTTTATACCTGTGTTCCACCCATGATAGGCATCTCCATGTCCATCAATATAAGATGGAAGATTTTCCCACTTCGGACAAGATCAACAGCTTCTTTCCCATTATATGCTGCTTGAATCTCGAATCCGTGCTTTTCTAGCAGCATCCTATGGACTCTTTGAACCGCATGGTCATCGTCCACCACAAGGACACGTATCTTCTTCGCCTCGTCCAACTGGTATGCCACCACTTCCTTTGAATTTCCTCTTATCATTTTTTATTCCTGCATAAACATACCATGCACGTGTGTATAAAAAAAGGGTAAGAATTTACGAAATGAGGAAGAACAAGCACCTTAAACGTGTTGGAGGGATAGTTATTAAAAAAGAAATGAATTGATGATTTGTTGTGCTACAATCGCGTTTAAATAGGTGGTTAAAGTGATTTCCTCACTAACTTTTTGAGAGGAAAGTAATGGAGAAGATTAAAGCCTTAGCTGCAATTCCAAATATATTTGTTGTTATTTGTCGCTTTTAGCTTGACAGATTTGGAGGAAAATACTGTGGATATATACATTATTTCTTGCGTAGGGAAGATGATCTTTTCTTATATAGGAGATTTGAACTGCGGATATATACATAATTTTTTGCGTAGGGAAGATCTTCTTTTCTTATATTGGAGATTTAAATGTAATGAATGGGGATTATGCATATCTATTGAGAGAGTAAAATTCATGGCATTAGCATTGGCATTGAGCATCTCAATTGATTACAACTTATTAACAATCTGAAAGGATTAATCGTGAAATCTACTTTGTGGATTTGCATTTTTTTAGTTATAAAATCTGTTATTTAAAATAGACATTTCATATATGCAAAAATCTTTTCTTTTAGTCTATTTTTTTGTTAAAAAATGGTACTAAGATGAGTACTTTATTACACTAAACTAATTGGATTTTATGGGCATTTATCTTTTCAAGTGGCATTTCTCTACAATATCACCATCTTTTCTTCCTTCATATTTAAATCCAATCCCTTCAACAAAGAGGAAAAGGATTGGTCTCATCCCCAGGGATGGTTTTGGGGTGGGGAGGGGAGGGGGTGATCACCTCCTTTGATTTAATTTTTTTTCCTATTTATCTAGATTTTTTAGACATTTATTTTATAGAACTTTTGTCAATTTGGAACTTTGAAGATAGTAAAACTATTAATTTAGGACTTAAAAAGATTTTTTATATCTATTCAAGACTTGAAAAATTGAAAACTATCATTTAAAGTATGAAAGATAGAAACTTTTAATTGATTTAGGATTTAAAAAAAATTCAGGCCATTCTTGGTGGAGTAGGTTATAGCCTTATTTATTAATACACCTAATTATTTTTTTATTCTTATTTTTCAAGCTCTTAACTCTTATTTTATGAGTTCGTCCCCTTTTGGGTTGAAAATATACAGATATCATAATATTAAAAAAATTCGTTCCCGCTCATTCCTATTTCCTAGTATTAAAGGACACCATTTATCATATTAAAGCTTGGCCCACTTTTTGGTTGAGCTGATTGCACAGTGTTTGCCTAGTGTAGTTTGAGTTTACCTTTATTTGACGGTATGCATCTTATTACAGGAGAATAATATTTATTTAGTTAGCATAATAAGGTAGCTGCTGTGGATTCTCATGGTCATAATAATGAAGTTTGGGAGTTGTATATACCTTGTATTTCATTTGTTTAGGTGATACTATTAATGAGACCTCAGATATGTTTGTTTCTCATTTACAACCGAAAGGTTTTACTCTTTCGAAATTTATTCTCGTCTGTTTAATGTAGGATTTTATAGATGGGTTTTAACCTATCATTACCTTTTCACTTTCAAATTCAAGTCCATTTCTTTTTTACTATTTAAGGGATGTTTGGTTCAGGATGGTGGTGGATGGGAAACATCCGAATTAATGTTGAATGAGGCAAGTACAATGAATAGTTAAGGACGTGTTTGGTTAGCGCTAAATGTGGTTGGAGTAGCTTTTAATAATGATGATATATTATTGTATTATTGTTTGGTAGGGGTAAATTGGTAATGATTGGAGGAGGGAGTGTTAAATGTGCAGGATGGTTTTGACCGTTCTGCAAAAATACGATGATATAGGTGTTCAAGAAAGTCTAGATGTGGGTTTGAATGTTAAACTCATCATCTCCATCTGAATTGATAAAGTTTTGTGTGAATTAATTTCACCGTATTTTGTGTATTTTTAAATAATAGAGTATTAGTTTGATAGTATTAATTTCTTTATTAAGTATTTAGTTATTTTATTATAAGATATTAGTTGTCAAACATGTGTGCATTGTAAAACTGGTTCATTCGAATGCATACATGTTTGGAGCCAAAAATCTCACTATCTCTTGGGCTAGAAGCCCCTCTTATGTGCCAGGCTATACCCCTCCAGACTTGTTAAATATACCCCCAATACACACACCTCCTCGAAATGTTAAATGTACTCCCCTAGATACCTTAATCCCTCTTTTTTTCTTCTATATTCTTCTCATTTTTTTTTAAAAATCCTAAAATCTAACTCTTCATCTCCCCTTTCACTAAACTGTCGTCGCAGCCCTCGCCCAGCCTCCTCCCTCTGCCGAGCGCCGTCACCCATCTTCCTTTTTTTTTTTTCATCATCCCCCACCCTACACGACTGTGCCGCTCCGCCAAGCCCTCCCCTGTCCCTGCGTGCCGACCCCATCTTTTTTTTAAATGGCTGCAACAATCTCAGCTGCGGCGCCCCTCCTCCTCCGCTGGCACCATTAGCAGATTAATGCTCCTTTTTTTTTCGACAATAATGTGTTGAAAATAAACATTATCCTCAACCACAATTTGTCGATAATAGTGTTTATTTTTAACACATTATTGTCGAAATTTTCAAAAAAAAATTCGACAAAATCTTGTCGACGAGAGTTTATTTTTTTCGACACATTATTGTCGGTCATATACCTTATTTTCGACAAATCAGTGTTGATCGTCTCTGATTTGTCAAAAAAATGTATTTTTTTTAGATTTCTAAGTTTTATTTTAATTTTTGGATGGTGGGGCGTCGGATGCGGTGGTTGTAAAGGTAAATTGAGCATTTTACATAAATATTAAATTAATAAATGGAAATGTGGAGTATATTTAACAAATTGGAGGGGTATATGGCCTGCCCTTATATGATGTAATGGGCTTATATTTGCTTAGTTTTGGTGGGCCTTGGCCTAGGCTCAATATCTACACACTGTTGATTAAGACCATCTCTAACAAACAAGGGAGAGACTAATGATAGTGGATAGGCAGAGATGATGAATGTGTATTATTACATCATATTTTATGTGGAATTGTGTATTTAGAGGTGCATGTGAAATTGTATATGCAGAGGGATAAATTGATACATGTGTCCCTTATGTAGAGTGTGAATAGGTAGATATAATATATGTTGAAGATAGTGGGATATGTAATCAAACAACGATATCTATAACTATTTCTGTCTTTCTAGGAGCGTGTGTGTGCGATTTTCACACACTCCAAGTGTGATTCGCACACAATCCCGTCTCCACCTCTTTCTCTTGTGGATCTTGTAGATCTAGCCTTTTGTCATGTAGATCTGCTCGTTTTCTTGTAGATCTGTGAGTTATTGTGTCAGATCTGAACCGTCATTGTTTGCCGCCTTCCGTCGTCGCCGTCCTTTCAGATCTAGGAAGCAAATCCTTAGATCTACTTTATTCTTGTCGCCACCCTTGTCGTAGCACCGGTTTTTTCCTTCTTTTATTTCATGTAGTTGTTTTCTTCGTTTCTTGTTAGGGATCAACGTAGAAATTATCCTAACGGAGCCACGGTGACCGTTCGGGTATTTCTTTGTTGATCCTGTTTACTGTTTTATAGGTTGCTTTATTTTGTTTGTTTAGTATAGTGTTTTAGTTGTTTTTGGTTGTTTCTGTTGCTCCTTGGGCGTCTCGTTTCCCGTTATGGGTCTTTGTTGTGTTTGTGGGACATCTTTTTTTATGGTTGGGCTCTTTGAGATGGACTCTAGAGCCCTGGTGTTCTGATTTTGGGATACGGTACTTGGTGGAACTTTGTCTTTTTCTTCTGTTTCCTATTCTTGACATGAGAACACCTTAGTGTGGGGTACTTGGTGGAACTTTGTCTTTTTCTTCTGTTTTCTATTCTTGACATGAGAACACCTTAGTGTGGGGTTGTCTCGTTGAAATATTGGAGACCTGTGCACCTGTGAAGGCAAAGGGAAACTCGTCTTTCCTCTTCTCACGATTGGAGTGGACGGCGATACTATGGTTTGAAAATCAAGATCTTGTGCTCGTGATTTGTAATCTTGTTTTATGATCTTGTAACCCCCATCAAAAAAAAAAAAAAAAAAAGATAGTGGGATATGTAGAGATGCATGTGCCCACTTTATAAATTTCTTTCCTTTTAAATTAATTAGTGGGATACATTGATACCTGTGCCCCTTATAAATTTACACCATTCGTTTCATTACAAATTTAGGTGTACATTTTAAAATATTTGCCTCACTAAGCTTCTCTGCAAAAGATGAACTAAAATTTTGCAAGCTCTTATTTATCTTTTCCTTTTTCTTCTTCTAATGAAGAGTTTGAACGGTTGATAACTAAAATTCATCTAAAAAAATGAAATTCACCTAAAAAAATCAAAATATTTATCAGTTAGCTATGTCTAACAATAATTTCATTCGTGAGTATGAAGAACATTCAAATGAAGTGTTTTGTGTTTTTTATTTTGTATTTAATGAATCATTTTGCTTAATTTATATAATTTAAATTTAACCGTAATAAAATTCAATATTTGATTATAAATTAATATTTGACAAAATTGGAATATAAAAAAGATAAAATTAAGAATATTTTAAGAGAATATTTTCATTGAATTAAATTTTGAGTTGAATGGTTGAAAATGATTTTATTGTTTGACTCAATTTGATGACAAGGGGCAAATCTGATATTGGCATTGGAGATCCCTAAGCATGTTTAAATCAAGGGTTTGGCTATAAAGTAATAGATTATAAATTAATTAACAAGTAGAGAAAAAATTGAAATTTTAAACTTAAGTAGAGAAAAGAGAATAATAAGTGAGAGTGGAAGAATAAGGGCAAAAGCATGTACACTCATTTGAGAATTTTCCTACTTTTTATACAATAATTAAAAATATACTAATATTATATGTAAAATAGAAAAAAAAAGGGGGGGGGGGGGGCATTCTATTCTAGTGCCTTTTGGACTTGGCAAAACCCATTAAGTGCTACAAAAGAAAAAAAAACTCGTATAGGTGCTATTTGGGGGTCAAGATTACATTCTTGCCCTTATAGAGGAGGAAAGTAAGATAGATTTCATCTCATATCTTCTTCCCACTCCCACTCCCTCTCTCTCCACAACTCATCGTCTCCCAAAAAAAAAGAAAACATTACCTTCTCCCCTCCATTTTCGAACGCCGGCCGCCTCCAACTCTCCGGTGTAGACGGCCCACCACCATCGCCATGGCCAAGCTGTTCACCGTCGACGCCCCCACCATGGCCGTCGGCCTTAAACTCCATGGTCGCCCCCCACCTTTGCCTTCGCCGCCCAAGCCGTCCACCTGTACCACCGTCGAACACCGCCGCCCACCTGTAAGACGAAATGAGTGTGTGTCGTTTTGTTCTCGTTTTTTTAGTTGTTGTGATCTGTTCTCGATTTTTCCTCCGACGTCAATTCAATTTTGTTACATACCTGTTCTCGTTTTTTCAGATCTGTTACTTTCAACGCGTTGTCTCCTTTTTCTTCTGTGATTTTCAACGTTGTTTGGTTACCACAAAGGATGTTCGAATCTAAATAATTCCGACGAAGACGCCATGGCCGCCGATCTGCAGCACTCCGACGAAGACGAAGATGAAGGGAGCCTTGATCTGTGCGTGGCGAAGGCGAAGAAAGTTCATGGTGGGGGCCGGTCGGCGACGGAGGACGAAGGTGGGGGCCGGCCGGTCGGCGACGGAGGACTAAGGTGGGAGCCGGTCGACGACGACATTCGTGGTGTGGGCGCGGCAGCCAATGTGGGGTGGTGGTGGAGGGCTAGGGTTAGGGTTTTGGCAATTGGGTCTGGGCTAGGTTTCCCACCCCTAATGTGCACCTACTTTTTCTAACCCCTAATGTGCACCTACACTTTCTAATGTTTGAAGAATCGTCGTGGTGGTGGTGAAGAATGAGTTCTTGGTAATACATTTTTTTGAATTTTGAAACTGTGTTGTAAGACTCCATTTTTGTTAAGTTGAAAAAAGATAAGGGATTAAATATTGAAGGAAAATTCTTAAAAGACGATGAAGAAGATTGTTCATCTTTTTTTTTCGATTTTAATGATTGTCCGGTTTGTGCTCTAGTTTCTAGATTTTTGTATTTTTCTTTTTTCATGGGACTCGAAAATGGATGGTTTTTGGTTCTGATTGTGTAATAATTTTGAAGACGTTTTTTTACTGGGACTGTTGTTGGTGCAAATATTTTCTCCTTTGATTCAAATTATTTCTTCTCTCAAATGCAAATATTTTCTTCCTTGACGCATACATTTTATTTGGTAGGGGTCAAGTCCCTAAATGCAGAAAAATACAGAAATTAATATAAAACTAACAAAATCACAAAAAATACAAAAAAAAAATTTGCATCAATGAGAAAATTAATATAAAACCCAAAAATAAATTTGACAAGTCCTTAAATTCACAAAAATACAAAAATTAATATAAAACCTAAAAAATCACAAAAAAATACGAAAATAAAATTTGCATCTATGAGAAAATAATTTGCATCAACAATCAAAAATTTTACCCAAAAAATAAATTTACATCAACGAAAAATAAATTTGAAAATAAAATTTGCATCTATGAGAAAATAATTTGCATCAACGATCAAAGATTTTACCCAAAAAATAAATTTGCATCAACGAATAAAAATAAATTTGCATCAACGAAAAATAAATTTGAATCATCGAACGAGCTTTTCATCAACACAACAAAACTTCACAACAACACAACAATTCTTTTTAGTAAAAAAAAAAACAGACCAGCAGGACAAGATCTTTATCTTCTTCGACACAAAAAAAATTAAAACTCAAAATCTCCATTACAAAAACTTTGCAGGACGAAGATCTTCATCTTCCTCAACACAAAAATATTAAAACTCAAAGCCTCACAAAAATCTGCACCCTCTTAACCTTCAAAAGACTATACCAAAAAAAAAAAGCAATTCAAGTGTTTCAAGGGGTGTATTGATTACAAGAGTGGGTGCGCATTAGGGGTGGAAAACCCTAGCCCACTAGCAGTCCCAAAGTGGGGGTGGGAAACCCTAGCCGCCGCCTAAGAAAATTCCGGCAACGACGATGGAGGTTCGTCGGCCATGGCGAAGGGCACCATCTTCTTCAAGGAGATCGCGACGGTGCCTTCGTCTTCTTCCAGTCACCGACAAAGGGCGGCGACTTCGTCTCCTTCAAGGAGCCACCACGAACAGACCCTTCGTCTTTCACCACAAATCAAATAAAACAATAAAAAAAATTGTTGCAGAACAAAATCTAAAAATTTATAAACAAAAATCAAAGATTCAAACAAATCATTGTTTCGCCCCCAAAGAATTTCGACGAAACAAAAACCAAAATGATGCTACCTTTTGCTGGGAGGCTCATCGGCGAAACAAAATTCCCAGATCTATTACAAATCTGATCCTTGCTAAGAAAATTCCGGCAACGGCGATGGAGGTTCGTCGGCCATGGCGAAGGGCACCATCTTCTTCAAGGAGATCGCGACGGGTGCCTTCGTCTTCTTCCAGTCTCCGGCAAAATGGCGGCGACTTCGTCGCCTTCAAGGAGCCACCACGACGAAGGGAAAATCGATGGGGGAGGCTCGTCGGCGATGGCTCCTGCAAGCTCTTCCACAACGGCGGCAACAGGGGAGCCTCATCTTCAAGGGCGGAGATGGGCGGCGGCCATGGAGGTTCAAGGGCGGCGGCCATGGTGGGGGTCTTCACCGGTGCTAGGCTAGGGCGGGCCGCTTCGACTTCCTCGTGGCGGTGCTCCGTTACAGATGCCTAACTTGATGATAAATCAAAATCTAATCAGATTCTTTGAAGGGGATTTAGGAGAAGAGGGAATGTGTAAGGAGAGAGAAATTTAAGTAAGGGCAATTTGGGTCTTTCACATTGTTTTTGCACCTAAAATAAACTTTTCAAAAAAGTAGCACCTACATAGAGTTGGGTGGTGGAAATTGCACCTAAGCAGCAATAAACTCTAAATAGAAAGGGGTAAAGTTAAAAGATAGGGAGAAAAACTTAATAGATAGGTATAAATAGTGTGTATTGAAAAAGAAGGAAATTCTGTGAAACTTTTTGACAAAATTGATAAATTTCGGAATAAATGAAGGAGTATGACACAAGAAAAAAGGGCAAAAATCAGATAAAAGAAAATAAGTAAATGGGAAGGCTAAATTATTCATTATAATAAAAAAAAATAGAATTAACCTTTAAACTATTCATTCAATATAAAAATGAGGAAATAATAATTGAGCAGCAACTTTAACGAAGCATAGGGATTCGAGCAGCAGGTAACGGGGAAGAAGCTGTTCATCGGCGCCTCACTTTTCACATTTCCGGCCGCCGCTGCTGACGACTCCTCAGTTTCAACCTCATCATTATTTCGGTACTTATCGAAAACCATAGACTTCAAACTATCGATTTGTTTTTTAATTTCGTCAGTTATTTGTGTTGTTGCATCTTAAACTGATCTGTGCCTTGCTTTATTTGTTTCTTTCGTGGGTACAACTGAAATTCTGCTATTTAATTCTTGTTAGTTGATTGACTGAATTCTCTAATTAAAATTAGAAAAAATCTGTAATTATTGAATCTGTTTTTGTATTGATTGGTATTTGAGCAAAATACTGGAGTATATGTAAACAAAAGCATAACCATTTTATTGCTTGATTTTATTTTGGGACAAAGAAAACATAAGGCAACAACATTGAATGGAAAAGAAGCTAGATTGTGTAGTCTAGAGCATCTCCTTAGCAAGCTCATTGAGTATATCAATGACATCCTTACCATCCAAAGGTTTCTTCCAAATAAAATCTAAGCCAGCCTCCATGAATGCTGCCTTCTCTGCTTCCAAACAGCTATCCGTTACCCCAACTATCATGCAATTCACCCCCATTTCTCGAAGAATTCGAGTTGCCTGTAGTATATATCATATCAGAACTATTCATGTATTTGTATTTGTATTTGCAATTGCATTTGTATTAATTAATTTTATACCTGTGTTCCACCCATGATAGGCATCTCCATGTCCATCAATATAAGATGGAAGATTTTCCCACTTCGGACAAGATCAACAGCTTCTTTCCCATTATATGCTGCTTGAATCTCCAATCCGTGCTTTTCTAGCAGCATCCTATGAACTCTATGAACAACAGGATCATCGTCCACCACGAGGACACAAATATTACTGACCTCATCCAACTGGTAAGCCACCACTCTATTTGAATTTCCTCCTCTTATCATTTTTTTCTGCAAAAACATACAATGTATGTGTGTAAAAACGTGAAATGATTATTAAAAAAGAAGAAAGCGTATGAATTTACGAAATGAGGAAGAACAAGCACCTTTAGCGTGTTGGAAGGATATTTATTAATTAGAATGGATTGATGATTTCTCTAGCTACACTCACGTTTAAATAAGCCGTTAAAGTGACTTTCCTCGCTAACTTTTTGAGAGGAAAGTAGAGGAGAAGATAAAGGCCTTAACTGCAACCAGAATTATCGCGCTTGGTTCCAAATATGTTTGTTGCTACAGCTTTTTACTTGACAGATTTCGAGGAAAACTCTGCAGATATATAAAATATTTTTGTCGTAGCGAAGATCTTCTTTTCATGTGCAGGAGATTTAAATGTAACGAATGCTGATTGGGCATATCTATTGAGAGTAAAATTCATGACATTGGCATTGATCTTCTCACTTGGTTACAATTCATGAACAATCTGAATGGATTAACCATGAAATTTATTTGTTAGATTTGCACTCTTTAGTCATAAAATCTTTGATTTAAATTAGACATTCATATATGCAAAATTTTCTTCTTTTAATCTACTGCTTGTTCAAAATTGGTAATAAGATGAGCACACTTTTACAATAAACATGTTGAATTTTATGGGAATTTTTTTCAAGAGGTATTTCTCCACAGTAGCACCTTTTCTACATAATATTTAAATTCAATCCTTTCAGGAAAATTATTGGTCTAATATTTTTTTTTCACTAAACATGTAGATTTTATTTATTTAAACCTTTAATTTATATAAGTTCATCCCCCCCCCCCCCCACCCACCCACCTCGCGAGGTTGAAAACATACATGATATTATAATATAAAAAAAATTCCCCCTTGAGGACACCAGGCGATTATCATAAAAAGTGTTGGCACACAATATTGCCTCCTTGGATGTTTGTGGAGTAGGTGGATGGGACGAGAAAGTCATGAGTGCAAACTCTCTAGAATACACCTCTTCGGTCAAGCTCGATGCACAGTTCTTGCCTTGTGATTTAATTTAGAAATTTCATATATTCAAAATTTTGCTTTTTTTAGTCTACTTTTTGTTCAAAATTGGTACTAAGATGAGCATTTTTTTCAAGTGGTTTTTCTTCACATACCACCTTTTCTCCCTTCATATTCAAATTCAATCCTTTTAACTAAAAGAGGAGAGTGATTGGTTTCATCATGAGGGGATGGATTTTTTATTTTATTTTTCACAATATATGTATATTTTTTATTTAGAATTTTAGACCTTTATTTTATATAAGCTTCATCCCTTAGATTGAAAATATACATTGAATTAATCAAATTATAATATAAAAACTTCGCTCCCATGAAGTGAAATTCTAGATTTGTCCCTGCTCATCCCTACTATTGGAGGACACCGATTATCGTATTAAAGGTTGGCCCAGAATATTGCCCCTTGGATGTTTGCCGAGTAGATGGATGGGGCGAGAAGGTTTTGAGTTCAAAATATCTAGACTACACTTCTTCGGTGCAGCTCGTTGCACAATGTTTGCCAAGTGCAGATTACCTTTATTTGTTAGTTTGCAGCTTATTACATGAGAACTATATGTGTTTAGTGAGCATCCTCAGATAGCTGCCGTGGATTCTCATGTAAAAAAGTATTAATAAAAAGTTGGTCAGAATACTCTAAGTCTGGGGGTTGTATTTCATTTGTTTAGATGATAATAACATTAGTGCTGGTGGTGAAGGAGGAGCCGCTTTGAGAAAACTCGGATACGATCATGGCAATAACTCAGTGTTTAGCATTGGTGAGGTTATAAAGGGTGATGGGGTGAGCTACTGATAATTTTTGGTCCGCAACCATGGTCACGTTGTAAGCTTTAACGATTTTTATGTCAGACAGTATAATGGGAGTTGGAAAATTTTGTTCTAATTTATAAGCTATGTTGTGGAATTAATCATAATACACTTATGGAGGAGTCTTGTGTGAGACACTCTCCATATGAGATGGGACTCCATTTTTGTATTTGAACATCATCACATTGCTTTTAAAATAAGATTTTGCTCTCAGTTAAACGGAACATCGCTTTTCAGCCTCAGCCAACGCCTCAGCATCAACCTCTTCATTATTTTGGTACTTATCGAAAACCATAGACTCAGTCTATTGAATTGTTTTTAAATTTCGTCAGTTATTTGTGTTGCATCGCGAACTGACCAGTGTCTTGCTTTTCTTCTTTCTTTTGTGGGTACAACTGCAATTCTACTATTTAATTCTTGTTAATTGATTGACTGAATTCTTGAACTAACATTAGAATTATATTGTAATAAATTGAACCGGCCGATTTTGTCGGGTCGTTGTTATTGTATAGTTTTGGTTATTCGAATTTCCAATTTATTGGAATTTCATTTCAAACCCTTAATTGAATATATGCTTGTGTGTTAACAAAATCCAAGTAAACAAACAAACATAGCCATTTTTATTGCTTGATTTTATTTTGGGACAACGAAAATTAAAGTCAACCATGGATTAAAAACAAGCTAGTTTTTCTTAGAGCACCTCCTCAGCTAGCTTGTCGAGTATATCGATGACAGCCTTACGATTCAAAGGTTTCTTCCAAATGAAATCTAAACCAGCCTCCATGAATGCCGCCTTCCCTGATTCTGAACAGCTAGCTGTTACCCCTACTATCATGCAACTCACCCCCATTTCTCGAAGAATCTGAGTTGCCTGTAACATGTATGTCGTATCATGTATATGTATTTATATATTTACATTGCATTTATATTAACTTACTCCAGTTTATACCTGTGTTCCACCCATGATAGGCATCTCCATGTCCATCAATATAAGATGGAAGATTTTCCCATTTCGAACAAGATCAACAGCTTCTTTCCCATTATATGCTGCTTGAATCTCCAATCCGTGCTTTTCTAGCAGCATCCTATGGACTCTTTGAACCACGTGATCATCGTCCACAACAAGGACACGTATCTTCTTCGCCTCGTCCAACTGGTATGTCACCACTTCCTTTGAATTTCCTCCTGTTATCATTTTTTATTCCTGCATAAACATAATATAGCAGTGTGTGTAAAAAACTAGGGTAAGAATTTACGAAATGAGGAAGAACAAGCACCTTAAACGTGTTGGAGGGATAGTTATTAAAAAAGAAATGAATTGATGATTTGTTTTGCTACAATCGCATTTAAATAGGTGGTTAAAGTGATTTCCTCACTAACTTTTTGAGAGAAAAGTAATGGAGAAGATTAAAGCCTTAGCTGCAATTCCAAATATATTTGTTGTTATTTGTCGCTTTTAGCTTGACAGATTTGGAGGAAAATACTTTTGATATATACACTATTTCTTGCTTAGGGAAGATGATCTTTTCTTATATAGGAAATTTAAACTGCGGATATTTTTTGCGTAGGGAAGATCTTCTTTTCTTATATTGGAGATTTAAATGTAATGTATGGGGATTGTGCATATCTATTGAGAGAGTAAAATTCATGGCATTAGCATTAGCATTGGCATTGGCATTGGCATTGGCATTGAGCATCTCAATTGATTACAACTTATGAACAATCTGAAAGGATTAATCATGAAATCTACTTTGTGGATTTGCATTTTTTTAGTTATAAAATCTGTTATTTAAAATAGACATTTCATATATGCAAAAATCTTTTCTTTTAGTCTACTTTATTGTTAAAAAATGGTACTAAGATGAGCATTTTATTACAATAAACTAATTGGATTTTATGGGCATTTATTTTTTCAAGAGGCATTTCTCTACAATATCACCATCTTTTCTTCCTTCATATTTAAATCCAATCCCTTTAACAAAGAGGAAAATGATTGGTCTCATCCCCAGGGATGGTTTTGGCGTGGGGAGGGGGTGATCACCCCCTTTGATTTAATTTATTTTCCTATTTTTCTAGATTTTTTAGACATCTATTTTATAGGACTTTTGTCGATTTGGAACTTTGAAGATAGTAAAAATATTCATTTGGGACTTAAAATAAGTTTTTTTTATATCTATTCGAGACTTGGAAAATTTGAAACTATCAATTTAAAGTATGAAAAATAGAAACTTTTAATTAATTTAGGACTTAAAAAAATTCAGGCCATGCTTGGTATCTTATAGGTTATAGCCTTATTTATTAATATACATAATTATTTTTTTATTCTATTTTTCCATTCACATGATATTAATACATTTTTTTCAATTGCGATTTGTAAAAATATTTTTGGATAATTTGACACTATGATGTCAAACATGATCTTATAATCTCTGTCTCTTAAATTGATACTCCCTCCCCGTCATAGATCAGTTTTCACCTTGATCTGGACACACAAATTAAGAAAAAGGGATAAAGTAAGAGTATTGTATAAGAAAAAGAAATAACATAGATGCTAAATAAGTGAAAATTTTGTGAGCAAGAGTTGTGAGAAACTTCATTTTTTGGAGTGTAAAAACTACTAAGAAATAATGTAGAACATACAAAAAAAGAAAGTGTGAAAAATCTTTCAGGCCCCTAATTGATAGTTTTACTACGTATTTTTCAAGCTCTTAATTGATAAAACTCTTATTTTATGAGTTCGTCCCCTTTTGGGTTGAAAATATACAGATATCATAATATAAAAAAAATTGTTCCCCTTGAAGTAAAAATTCTAGATTGTCCCTGCTCATTCCTATTTCCTAGTACTATTTATGGACACCATTTATCATATTTAAGCTTAGCCCACTTTTTTGGTTGAGCTGATTGCACAGTGTTTGCCTAGTGTAGTTTGAGTTTACCTTTATTTGATGGTTTGCATCTTATTACACCAGAACAATATTTATTTAGTAAGCATTCTCAGGTAGCTGCTGTGGATTCTAATGTAAAAAAAGTGTAGAGTTGGTCATAATAATGAAGTTTGGGAGTTGTATATACCTTGTATTTCATTTGTTTAGGTGATAACATTAATGAGACCTCAGACATGTTTGTTTCTCATTTACAACCGGAAGATTTTACTTTCGAAATTCACTCTCGTGTGTTTAATGTGGGATTTTATAGATGGGTTTTAATCTATCATTACCTTTTACAAATTCAAGTCCATTTCTTTTTTACTATTTCAGGGATGTTTGGTTCAGGATAGCGGTGGATGGGAAACATACGAGTGAATGTTTAATGTGGCAAGTACAATGAATAGTTAAGGACGTGTTTGGTTAGCGCCAAATGTGGCAGGAGTGAATGTAATTTTAGGCCAAATCAATAACTTTTAATAATGATGTTATATTATTGTATTGTATTATTGTTGTTAGGTAGTGGCAAATTGGTAATGGTTGAAAGATGGAGTGTTCAATGTGCAGGATGGTTTTGACCGTTGTGCAAAAATACGAGAATCAATTTCACCATGAAACTAGTTTGCATTGTGTATTTTTAAATAATATTAGTTTGATAGTATAAATTTCATTATTATAAGTATTAGTTGTTTTATTAGAACATATTAGTTGTCAAACATGTGTGCATTGTAAAACTGGTTCATTCGAATGCACACATGTTTGGGCCCAAAAATATCACTTTCTCTTGGGCTAGAAGCCCCTCTTATTTAGGGTCCGACTATTTACACCTCCATTTGCGTTGAGAACACTCCCCCTATGAATTTAATAATAAAATAATGAAGTAAAAAATCAAAAATACCCTTTAAGTCATATTAAACTACTAAATGCACCCCCACCTTTAAATCTAAGTTTTATCCATCCTCCGCCGCCACCGTCGCCGCCACCAAACACCAAAATTTCTCCCCAAACAAAAAAAATTCAACTTAAAAAATTTCAACTTTTTTTTTAAGATTTCGACAAACCAGTGTCGACCATATTCACTCCCGTCGACACTGGTTTGTCGACAAGATTGTATATGCTCGACATTTGTTGATCGGAAAAAAAAAAAATATATTTAAAAACTCGTTGACAACTTTAGGTCGACCAAAAATACACTCGTCGACACCCTGTTGTCGACGGAGTGTATTTGGATCGACCTAAAGTGGTCGAAAGGTAAGAAAAAGATGGAAAAAAAAAACAAAAAAAAAGCAAACCTGGATTTTTGGCCGATGGACGGGAGCGGGGGCGAGGGCCGTTGAGCGGGGGCGGCGGCCGTTGGGCGGGGTCGGGGGCGGCATTACTGTAAATTTTTTTTTTTTTTACTAATTGAGATGGGAGAAGGAGGGGGGAGGGAGGGGACTGGCTCGGCGAGGGAGGGAGGGGACGGCCGCGGCGGCCGATGGACGGGGCGGCCGCGCGCGGCCACGATCTGTTTTTTTTTTTTTTTTTTAACAGGCGGGGGGTGGGGGGGCGGGGTCGTGGGCGGCGGCGGCATTACTGTAAAATTTTTTTTTTTTTTACAAATTGAGATGGGAGAAGGAGGGGGGAGAGAGGGGACTGGCTCGGCGAGGGAGGGAGGGGACGGCCGCGGCGGCCGATGGAAGGGGCGGCCGCGCGCGGCCACGATCTGTTTTTTTTTTTTTTTTTACAGGCGGGGGGAGCGACGGATTCGGCGAGGGAGGGAGGGGGTGGCGTCGCCGGCGACGGGTGGTGGAGGAGCAGGTCGCCGGCGGTGGTGGTGAGGGGTGGGGGAGAAGATGAAAGAAGAATTGGTGGAGGAGGAAGAAGATGGAGGATTTGGGGGAGAAAGTAGGGTTTAGGGGGGGTGTGAGTAGTAATTGGAATTATATAAGAGAAGGGCATTTATGACAATTTGAGGGGGGTGCATCAGATTTTGGGGGGGGGGGGGGGTGCGCGTCCAGAGGGGGAGTGTTCTCAACGCAAATGGAGGTGTAAATAGTCGGACCCCTTATTTATGATGTAATAGGCTTACATTTGCTCAGTTTTGATGGGCCTTGGCCTAGGCTCAATAGCTACATACTCTTGATTAAGCATGTTTCAATCAATTTTCCATTTTATGGCAAAGTGTATTTGAATTCTGAAAGAACACCAAACTCTATACTCGTATTTTGTTTGGATCGATGACTTGAGAATTGATTTGAAATATATTACTCCTTTTCTTTCGTCTCGTGATTGATTGCACACTTTTTTTATTAAATGTCCTAAATTTACTTGTACACTTTTAATATGAAAATACCATACAAAATTAATACACTCCCAACATCATTTTATTTTAAAAATTCTCACTCATTTTTTACCTACATTTACCTTTATACTCACAAATTCACTTTACATCTTACTAGGTCACCTAAAATGCTCTTCCTTTATCACCAATCACTAAATTTCATACCATGCAAGTCACTTATTGAATACTTGAATTCCACTCTAACCTAAAGAAGATTAGAATCAATTCATTTCAAATTTCACACTCCAAACCCAACCTAAAATATTTTAGAGTACTAGCCACGAGATTTTTGTTCATTTATTTTTACTCTAAACGGATATAATCTACAATATGTCAATACATGCATTCGTCCTTCAAAATTTAACATGCGGATTCAGATGCGTTCTCTATATGAGAAGAAACACGATGGTTTTGTGAGTTTAAATAAATGAGTAAGTCTTTATCACGATGAAATAAAATATAATTTAGACATCATTCTTTAATGCGTTTAAAAAGATAAATATTTATTTATTCTAAAAACTTAGGTACAGGGTCACTGTAAATTTAGATTGGGTTTAGATTGACATTTTAAGTTGGTCATAAAAGTCATTCATTTCTATTACCAAATCTTTGATAAAGAAGGACAATATTAAAAGGTAGAGTTGACTTTAGTTATACGAGGCCAGTTTGCCATCACAAGAACAGAGGTAGAAGAAAACTCTGCCAAATCTTGCCAAAGAATCATTACATAAATGGAGTATATAAAAATAATACTAAAACAAAATCAAACATTTGCTACAAAATCAAAGAATATACAGTATGAACAAATATTGTACAAATCGGACATGGAAATATTTAAGTAGTATTTCGTTCGTTAATACCTAGAAACTCAGAAAAATAAATTTGTTTAGATTGCAACAGGACTGGTTCAATTACTTATTTAATCCCATATTTGGGTTATTCTTGACTTAGTGATTATTGTAACTGTTTTAATTTATTTATTTATGAACAGTGAGTAGGATTTGTCGATGTGACAACATATTTTGTCTGTTTGTCTACCTATCAAAACACCGAGAATATTGCTAATGTGTTTTCTCTCTTCAAACTTTAAATAAATAATTTGATTATATATATCTTAAAGGGTATTAGTAGCTTCCACGATTAATGATTAATTATTAAAACGAGTCTTTTGCTTGCTCTCACCTTCTACGTTGTTTGCAAAGGGTAGGAATGTCATTGAATTTTTTTTTTTTTAATATATGTTTTCCTCTTTGCATTTGAGGATGATAAATGAAGCATTCTCCACCTATACTCAATATATATGCCGTAATCCATTTTATTTTTATTTTTTAAAAGGAAAAAGCTTGTTACAAATTTAAAAATCTTTAAAAACATTCAAGCAATCTCCAAAGATCCAAGCTGGAATTGTTGCCCTTTCTATTTGTGAAGAAGTGGCGAGACAAATGCAAACTTTGTCTACGACAGTGCGAACCTGGTCTTCATTCTCAAAGTGAAACAAATAACTTACTAAAAATAACATAGATAAAAGGAAAGTAAAGTTCCACCTAATACCAAACACCTAACATAAATATTTATTTTGGGGTTTAGGAGATTATGACGATCGGTTTTTTAAATTTTGATAAATAGTGTGTGTTTCTTTTGAGTTTATGAGTAGATGATGATTTAAATTTATGTCAAATCAATGTACCGTATAAGATTGAAAATAACTTAGTATGATATGTTGTCTATTACTGAGAATTGAAACTTAATTTGCATATGCCGACAAATAACACTTGTCTCCCCCACTTTTCTCAAGATTGAAATGTGATAGCACTTCTAATTTAATTCGATATGGGCTGAGAATCTTGCACATTTTATCTATTAATCTTGTAACACTTTAAAAGAATGCATTCTTGTAATTCACCATTATTCTCGTAAGGATAGAGTAGTACTATTTACGATGCACGGAGTACTACTCCATTAGAAAAAGTGAAAATTCAAAATGCAGCATTTAGAGTAATAAATAGTGTCATTAATGATGTATGACATGTACAAATCTGTCGACGAAATCTTAATCAATGTTGATTACGTAAGTAGAATCAAGATTAGTATCTTTAATTGCTGTTGATTACATCAAAGTTGATACTCTTAAGAAACAAACATTAGTAGTAGTAGTGTAGTAAGATGCCATAAATCCATAAAAAGAGACAACAGATCCCACAAAATCCCCCTAGCTACTTAGATTATAACCAAATTATAGCAACCTACTCTATCATTAATTATACTACTCCCTAAATAAGCAAAGACATAAATAGAATCTTGTGGTGTAGAATAATGTCTCTAAATATGGAGTAGTACTAGTATTTTACAACTAATTACTAATAAACGAGCTAGGAAGATCTGGATTAATTATTGTTCTAATATTAAAGATTAATTCCAACACTCCATAAACTAAAATGAGCCATTAACACTGAGTTACCTTTTAGATAAAAGGGATACTCGAGTATATAAAAACATCATTTTTAGGCCAAATACAATGATTATTGGATCAATGAGCCTTACCTGCAGTGATTTGATTGTAATAATAGTAATGATTTTATGTACTACTTAGTATTTGATTGTAGTATAAATAACAAGGTGGAGGAGACATTGGGAATTTGGACGTTGAGCTTTCATATTCACAGGTCCCATCACTATTGTTTTTCTTCCTCAATTCCGAATAATTCAAAACATCAATTCTCACCGTCAATTTGCAGGGTTTCAATTATGGACAAACACCACCTTAAAAATTGCTTGCACTTTAATGTTTCTAACCTAAAACTCAAAGGAAACGCACTCATAAGTCTCAGATTCTAATCCTGCATTTTTTTTTTTGAAATGTTTAGTCCCACCTAATCAAGGACGGATCTTCTCACGGGCTAAGGGGGTTACACCTCACTCTGATTTTTTTTTATAATACTTGCAATCTTACCGATTCAAACAACGACTTCCACTTATTCATATTTGTTTTTATTAAATTAATTGTAAAAAATACTTATTTAAAATCTTTACCTAATTTAAAATGTCAACACCCAAAAAAAAAATCAATTAAATAACAGACTCTAAACTACTAATTTAAATCTCTCAATTTCAAACTACTAATGTAAAAATCATATCAAATTCGAACGAGTGACTTCCATGTAAACGTAATTGATGTCTTTAGCAATGCAATATATACTCAGTTGACTATCAATAGTAGATTCAAAGACGTGACGGTGAAACTTCTTAAGTTATGTCTTGGATCTCAATTAAAACTACCTCAGGTTGTATTTGGATAAAGAAATTTAAATATGGATTCATAATCTAAAAATTTCTTTTTTAGTTAAAATTGAGAAGATTTTAAATCTTTACTAAAATATGTCAATCTATTTTAAAATTCTTTTATTTAAAATACCTCTTTAAAACCAATCAAAATTCAAAGTAAACATTACATTATCATGAATTCTATCGGATAAAAAATTGTACTGTGTAACTTATGCAAAAAAATCTTTTACTTTTATTTTTTATACTATATATGTTCATTTTAGAATTCTAGTCCATCCTAATTTTTTTTTCCCTTGCACCTAATACAAATCAAATTGATAGAGTTTGTACCATCACATACTTTTAAAGATTCCACACCACATGTATAATAGTTTTCTTATATACTTATACATCATTTATAGCTATAAATTTACGTGAGATAGTGGCATAATGTCTTTCCATTCTAACTATCTAAGGAAGGACGAAAACGTGTTTTTTGCAAACAAACAACGAAGTAAGCATCTAAAGTACGTAGGTTAAATCAAATTCAATGTTTCAAAAGTACTTTTAAGCTCAAACAATTACTCTCTCCGTCTACACTTAATATTCACATTTTTTTTTTTAATATGCACACTTTTATAAATGAAATTGTCGGAAACACCAAATCAAAACTGGCCAGTTCCTCACCTATATAGAATCATCATGATTTGGTGGTATGATAACTAAAATGCCATAAATTTCTGCAGTAATGGCTCTGGCCTCTAACAAGAATTGGATAATTAATTAATGAGTATTTTCATTTAGATGGACCTACAACACTTTCCATCGTGAAAGCCTCTTTTCTATTTCCAACTTTAGAATACTACTCCTATTCCTATTCTTATATGCGCATGCTATTCCTCTGTTTTTTGGTAATTATGTTCTTTCCCATTTTTCTCCTCACTTCATTCAATCATGGACTTACAAACAATTTACAATTACTTTGAATTTGATTCAAATTTTTTTCTTTTTTTTTTAAGTGTGAGGTTGGGTTCACCCTATCTTACAATAAACATTTAATTTAAAGTAATAACATTATTAATCACACTTTACTATTAAATAATTTTTTTAATTTTCATATTAAAAAAATAAAATTATCAAAATGTTCTTACAATAAAAGTTTTTTTCGAATCAAACTGGACCACATATTTTGAGATCCGATAATAATCGGGGCCCGAGTAAAAGTTCAATAGACTCCACTCGGCCCAACCCCATAAAGAAGCGCACATACCTCCAATGGGTTTATATCCCAATCCGACCTATTTAACAACTTAATATATATATTTATTTATGATGATATGTCAAAATCACTTCATACAAAATATGATATTAGTTAGGTGTCATCATAATATTGAATTGATTTTAAACAATTATAATGATATATTGATAGGAGAAATATATGATGAGTATTTACTATATTTAATATTAATAGTTTTTTAAAAAATGTATATTTAAGGAATACTCAATTATTAATTATTTTAGTAAATATTTAATTAAACTTAATCCATTAATGTTAGAAGATTATTAAATATAAAGACTATATATATTATATTATAAATTCCCATATCTACTGATAAGTTTGAATTTAAAATAAAGTGCCTTTTAATAAAAAAAATTGTAAAAGAATATACTTGATATAAATATCATGTGTTGTTTGAAATTTAATTTTTAAAAAATGGTTGATTAATATTTAATAAGAGTTATTTCAATATTACTTAAATATTTTATTTTTTAAAATTATTTAAATATATAATATTATAAATATTTATTTTTAATTTATTACCTGGTGCTTATCTACTGAATAATAAATGGCAGTATAACTATATAATATTAAGAAATTTTTTTTAAAAAATGAGGATTGAAGCCACCTCGTGTAAACTCCCCTAAATTAATAAGGAAGCATCGTGTGAGAGGAATTCTAACTTAAAATTGAGTTATATTTACTTTTAAAAAAACAATTTAGATGGAATTTTATATAATATGAATAAATAGAATTTGTCTCAAGTATTAAACTGTTTCATGAAAAAAAAAAAAAAAAAGGTTATCTTACCGGATATAAGTAATGTATAATCGTTAGTACATAGTGTAGATTTGATATTTAAGAGTATATTATTTTTAGATTTCTGATTTTAGATTTTAAGATGTAAGCAATTCACGAATTTTGCTCGAACTTAAATTGAGCTTCACTGGTAGTGGTGGGTGGGAACAACTCATGAGCTTTGATTTGACTTCAGTTAAACTCGTTGCAAGTTTAATTCAAGTATTTATTTCCTAAATTAAACTTACCCGAGTATTTATTTAAATATTGTAGCTTTGAGAATGAATATAAACATGTAGTGACCCCTTAAAATTTTAGAAAATATTACTGCTTCCCTCTAAATATTGTAAGTAAATATTCATTTTTTCTTCGTTCAATCTTAACATGTATGTTTCAAAATAGAAATGCTTCGTAATATTTTTATCATCGCCCGTTACATCGTCACTAATTATTTAAATTGTCATTCACTCTCTTTATACACAATCACTTTATTCATAAATGACTCCTCAAAATCCCATAATATCTTTCAATTCATCTATTTTATACATAATCCATTACTAATATTCATCTAGTGCAAGTGAGAGTAATATTCTAATCACTAGGGACTATAATCCATTACTAATATTCATCTAGTGCAAGTGAGAGTAATATTTAGGGTCAGTTTGGTTTGTTGAATTAGGTAGGAAAGATTAGTTTATACCATATAATCAATTGTTTGGTTTGCTTGTTTAAAGTTCGGTAAACATTTTTGGCCCGGATCTCTTTTCCTAATTGTCCCCGTGTGGCGTGATTATTATTCTAGTGGGAGGGGCTAAGATTATTAGTCTTTCATCTATTCCATTTAAACTAACCACGTGTTTTGTCCATTTTGTCCTCCAACATTTAACAAATTTTACGTGAAAGCCCTCCATTATTATTGGAATACTTTTTTTTTTTTGACTGGAATACAGTGTCACATATACAACCAAGCCCCAATTCATTCTCTCATCTTCTTCTTCCTTATACTTGCTCCAATTCATTCATCTATTATCTGAAGTCGATTGATATATTCGAAATTCGAGTCAAACTTAGTTAAGTCTAAATTTTTTAAGGTCAGATCCGATTCGGCTCGATTACCTAAATAATTTTACAAAATAAAATAAAATATATCCTAAATAATTAATATAAATAAATAAATTAAAAACGTAAATCACAATAAGAATCAGTTTTGTGAAAATAAAATATAAAAACTAATGTTTATGGGCATTTTTGACATTTTACCATATTATTCAATTTTATCCCACCATTCAAACAACTTAAGTATAAATTATCATTTAAAAAATTAAAAGTTTAATCCATCAATCCAAACATAAATTTTAAATTTACTTTTTAAATCGTGAACAGTGCAATCTCAATAGATCCTATCATAATATATCTATCCTGTCAAACAAACCAAACGAGCCCTTATAGTATTACTAATCACTAGGATAGTCCGGTGTTTTTGTACTTTTGTTGATTGTTGAGGTCGCAAGTTCTATTTAGTCCATGTCTCTTTTTATATTTTTTATAAATGTCTCGATTAATTTCAATTCTAATAATAATAATAAGATCAGACTTTAATGACAATGCCTTCTAATTCGATCTGTGAACATATAGTTTCTAATAGTTTTTTAAAAAATAAATTATACATTTATTGTCGATTCATCTCAATTATAGATGAGAACATATATTGCGACATAACCTAAAAATCGAACTCTAATATGATCTTATTATTATTTGGACCACTGAGAGTAAAATTTATGCGTCAAGATTCCTCACTTTTTCATTTTCATACCTCAACATTATAATCAATTAGTAACATCGTATCATAAAAATGTATATTAGTAACATCATATCATAAAAATGTATATTATCTCCTATATTTTCAAATATATCATAAAAATCTAATAAATCTACTTGTGGAAATTTGATTAGAAATAGGCAAATGCTAGAAAAGTAAAGATTGGATAAACAGGGAGTAATTATGAAAAATATTAAATGAAAGGGTACGAATCTGCAAAATGTAAATTGCGTCTGTAAACCCTGGACCAACTTTTGATCTGCGCGGATATGACCCTTACTTTGAGGTCCTTTTCGTACCCCCGCTAAATTACAAAACAGTACCACCAAACTCACTCGTTCACAGAACCATCTCAAGGGCTGTCTCGACATTTCGCATTAAAACATTACTTTCAGGCACCCAAGTCCAAATCACGCGTACTGCATATTCTGCCTGAACGAGGCAATGAGTGAAAATGCATTGACACGTGCCGCTTCCAGCACGTACAAGGCTTATTACGTCACTAATCCTCATTATTTAATTGTGTTAGTAAAATACATTTAGGAAATTAAACCACTGCACGTGCGTCGAACTCCACTCACGTGACATCGCCTTCCTAGTTCTCTCTCTCTCTCTATAAAATCAGAAATACATACAGAAGCTAGCTCTTAGCATTTCTACCTACCATCTGTTTGCTGAAACTGTACGGAACCCTAATATACACATAAAGCCTGTTTTTTCTTCAACAAATTTCGCTTGAGTTTTTGGCTTACTGAATTTTGACTTTGTTACATGAAATCTCTCACAAAATGTTAGACGATGCTAGTAGAAATTCAGAGGATTTATATTCCAACAAAAGTTCAATGAGCAGCGACGCGACTCTAAGTCATTGCACCAGTTTCAGCCGCTTGTCATTCGAGCTGCCGTTGAGTTCGCCGGAGCAGCAGGCGGCGCTGAAGCCGCACCGCTCCTCGGACTCTTCGTTTCAAGCCATACGCTTGAAAACAAACCTGACTTTCCGTGACTTTACCTTCGTGCGGCAGATCGGAAGCGGAGATATCGGCAGAGTTTACCTGTGCCGCCTCCGGGCAGCGGCGGAGGAAGGGCGGCTCTACGCGATGAAAGTGGTGGACAACGATGTGTTGGCTTTGAAGAACAAGACGCAGAGGGCGGAAACCGAGAGGAAAATCATGCGCCTGTTGGATCATCCGTTTTTGCCTACTCTTTTTGCAGAATTTGAGGCTTCTCATTTCGCTTGCGTTGTTATGGAGTACTGTTCCGGTGGCGATTTGCATTCTCTCAGATATAAACAACCGCACAAACGATTTTCTCTCTCCTCCGCAAGGTGCTTTTTTCGTGAACTCATTTTAATTTTTTTGTTTGTTTGTTTATGTTAAAAAGGCCCTTTCATTGAAATTTGTATCTCATTTCTCCATAAATATTTATAGAAATTTTGCAGCTTTTTTTGTTACAAGGAGGCATTGAGCATGTTTCAATTTTTTTAAATTTCAGCCGCAAATTTCCATTAACACAACTTTTTTTTTTACCTTATCCGTTTCTTATTTTTTACCAAATGCCAATTTTATCAAATCGGGGTATTTTCTCTTTATCTTCTCCTGCACGCAATCAGAATTCTTTTCTTTTGTGGTTCTCAAAATTTTCCCATTTACCAAAATATGCAATTTGTATGCATGTATTCTAATTAGTTGTTGAAATATTTGCAGGTTTTATGCTGCTGAGGTTCTGGTAGCATTAGAGTACCTGCACATGCTGGGAATTATATACAGAGATTTGAAACCCGAAAACGTGTTGGTTAGATCCGACGGTCACATTATGCTTACGGATTTCGATCTTTCTCTCTGCTCAGACGCAATCCCAGCCGTTGAATCTCCCGATTTCTCACCGGATCCTCTTTCCACACCGCGACGACGTCGTTCACTCTCTCCATTCTCATGCATCCCCAATTACCGGCTCTTCCGGTCCAGGAAAATCCAAACGCTTGCCGCGAACCGGCTGTTTGTTGCCGAACCGGTTTCGGCCCGGTCGTGTTCCTTTGTTGGGACTCACGAGTACGTGGCGCCTGAGGTGGCATCGGGTCGGGCCCACGGGAACGCGGTGGATTGGTGGGCTTTTGGAATCTTTCTTTACGAGTTGATTTACGGAAGGACCCCATTTGCTGGCGTCAACAACGAAACTACGCTGCGTAATATTGCCAAGAGTCCCCTCACGTTTCCTTCCGACGCGCCGTGCAGCGCGTCCGAAACGCACGCGCGGAATCTGATATCCGAGTTGTTGAACAAGGATCCGAATAGAAGGTTCGGGTCGAAGCGCGGGGCGGCGGATGTGAAAACCCACCCGTTTTTCAAGGACTTGAATTTTGCGCTTATAAGGACGATGACTCCGCCTTGTGTGGCGGGAATCAGGAGACAGAAGGCGGTGGCGTCGCGTCAGGAAACGGCGCCGTTTAGTGAGTTCTGATGGGTGACGTACCGGCCCCGCGAATTTTGGCTGTTTTAATTAGGTGGTGGGAAAGGGAAAAATAATTAACTAGAAAAATTATGTATATAGTTGACGTTAATTATGCGGCGATATTATAGTAATTGGTACCACATTATTATTGTCTTGTTATGATGATGATGATGATACTATTTTATAAGAGGGTAATAATAATGGTGATAATTGAGTTCGTATTATCTTAGGTTAATTTTCATAATTTGAGATGTATGTGTACTAATAGATGATATATAATCGTACGTGTCAAGTTTATTTCGTCAATGAGACAAAAAGAATAATTTCTATATTGTTTATATGTATTGAATAATCTATTGTGGTTAAACATCCCCTAGAAGAAGTTTAAAAAGCTTAAATCAAACATCTTCCTATTCCTGTCTCGAATATTTTGTAATCTTGTGTTTTATATACATTTATAAGAGAAATGTGTTTTATAGTGCAGAATCCTCACTGAACTTGCTAGGCAAATTCGCAGCACAAGCGAAACATGGAACATTAATTTGGATAATATATATTCTGACAAAATGAATATATTCATTAATTATTTATTTAATTAATAATATGAAAAACAGTTTCACAAAACGGGTACTTGCCCATCAATAAATACGGAATACTGGAAATTGCAGTTTAAATATATTTATTATGTTAAATTATTAATTGACGTGTACCTAGCTAGTTTCACTAAAATAGGGAGTGGCGAATTCAATTCCATGTGCTCTGAAAAAGTGCAAAATATATTGCAGAAACCCAATTTTCCTATTGTCATCCAAAATCTCAGTACCCAATTGGAGTATATTGGAGTATGTAGTTTTGGTGTAGGAAATTGGAATAAAATTAAATTTATATTGTTTGTTTGATTGATTGAGAGGTACCAATTCAAAGAAGTGAGATTCATATTCAAATAATGGAGAATCTCCATTTTTCAACCCATAAGTGTTCAGATCAATCATCATTATTTGTATGAGATAACACTCTACACTAAAACATTTTCGTTTCAAAAAAATTAGAAAAAAAAAAAAAAAAAAAGATGACAAAAATTCATCAAGAACTTCGAACTATAAGCACGGATAAAATCTAATGAAAATAAATGAACCAAAGAGAGAGTACATGAGACATAAAACAAACAAAAACAATACTCCATAAAAACTAGTAAAATATAAAGTGACCTAAAAAGACAAAGTAGAAGTAATAAAAATTATTTCTATTTTCAAATCAAACAAAAGTAGTATTCATTATCAAATCAAACATAATAATTATGTTACTTATTAATATCATTGTAGACAAGCAAAATTAAATTAATTTGGGTCTCCAAACCCTAACAAATCAAGATGAGCCTCTAAAGTCCGATAAACGAAGACGGGCCTCTAAAGTCCGATAAATAAAGACGGACCTCTAAAGTCCGATAAATAAAGACAGACCTCTAAAGTCCGATAAAGCAAGACGGGCCTCTAAAGTCCCATAAATGAAGATGGGCCTCTAAAGTCCAACAAAACAAATTGAGCCCAAATAGGGCATTCTTAGCCCAAGTAATTCAAAATTTGAATTAAACCCTGACCACTTGCACAAATATCTCCCTGGCCCATAAGAAACCCTAGGTTCTACACCTATAAATAGAGGCCTCATTTCATTCATTTTGAAGATCAACAAATCAGAAGCATTCAAGGCTCTAAAATTCTCTACAAAGATTTTAGAGTGTTCTTCAGCAAGCGGAGGAGCTTCAAAGGCGTTCTTCGTGCAAAGCAGCGAGAAGTGGTGTTCGAGTTGGTGTTCGAGTGGAGATCAAGGTGCTAAGCCTCTTCGATTCGGCGTTTCTTCAAAGTTCTTCGTGCAAGGCGGCGAAAAGCAGCGTTCGGGTGGAGATTACGGTGCTAAGCCCCTCAATCCGGTGTTTCTTCAAGGAGGATCTTCAACGGTGGTTGTCCCGATAAAGTCCCGAAGATCCCGATAAAGTCCCGAAGGTCCCGATAAGTCCTGAAAAAGTCCCGTAAAATCAACGTTTGATCCAAAATACGGCGTCAAGCCCTTGGATTAACGTTACAAAATTCCAAGTTCAAGAACGATCTTCAACAACGTTCGTCCCAAAAGTCCCTAAATTTAACGTTTAATCCAAAATACGGCGCCAAGCCCTTGGATTACCGTTACAAAGTCCCAAGTTTAAGAACGATCTTCAAACGACGTTCATCCCAAAAGTCCCTAAATTCAACGTTTAATCCAAAATACGGCGCCAAGCCCTTGGATTAACGTTATAAAGTCTCAAATTCAAGATCGAAGAGGATTCGGCTGCGGATCCAACCCCAAAAGCTCAAGAAGTTCAAGAAGAGAGAATCATAGGAGCAAATTAGAAATTGTAACCCACAAATACTCGGTTTTAATCCGAAATTAAATAAAATCGTTTACCATTTTTGCGTTTTTATATTTAATTCACGAATTTGTGTTTACAATCATGATTATCATTCAACCGGCCCTAAGTTATTATTTTTATAAATTTATTTCCAAATGAAAAATAAAAGTGTCGTAAATTCTACGAAAATATGTTTGTTGATTCTGAAAATGTGATGGTGAAAGAGAGGGGGGAGACCTCTAAGATGCGCCGGCGGGGGACAGCAGGAATCGGCACCATGTGCCGCATTTGGGTCGTGTTTTTTTATCGTACACTAACTTACTGCCCACTTTGTTGTTTTTTTGCATCAAATTTTTTAATAAATTTCAACAAACTCGTTCTAGAATTTTTCTTTGCAGTTGACTCATGCTAAAATATTAAAAATAAAAGTTGTAGATTAAATTATTTACTTCACATAATTCTTAATATTCAAATGAAGTTTATTCATAATTAAATACTGAGATAAATCTAAACACTTGTTATAAATACCTATAGATGTCAAACCAATCGAGTAGAAATGAATGTGAAATACATATTAATAATAATTTATCCGGTTCTCTCCTTGAACAAAGAGGAGCTCTGAGAACAGAGAGGGGAATATGGATTCCCCTTCAAGATGGATTTCGGAGGGAACAAAAATTCTCATCCTTATTAACATGTTTAATTGAAATAATTTCATCTTATTTAAAAATTTAAAATTTTTGAGGGGTGTGAAATTAATACTAATGTTCCTCATCATCCATGGATTGAATTCTCGACTTTTAGAGGTGAAATTAATTATAATACTCCCCACATTCGTTAATTTGCTAGATTCTTGATTCTAGCCTATAAGGAGCACACCCACAATTAATCAGTTTAATATTAGTGAAGTTCTTTTAACAAAAATGGAACTCAAAATGTGTGCGCATGGTCCGAAGGCATTAAAATTTAATTTTCTCTTTAAGTTTGAACTTATAAAATGGTGTGAAATATATTAATTTCACAATATTCCTAGATTATCAACTATCCTAAATTCCCAACTAATCTCTTAATACTCTTCACTCGTGGGCTGTATTCTCAACAGACACCACCTCCTCGGGAGAAGATCCACTAATAAACAATTTAATATAGGTGGAGTAGACAATACTTTATTAAGAAACTAAATATACGTTAATTAATTCCACATCTACTAAAAAAAATCATTTCTTAGATTATATGAAACTCTTTCATGGTATCATTAATACACTTCCAGATTTAAGTTTTTCAATTAATCGATTAAATCTAATTTCACCATATTGAAATGTTTACTTGTAGTCTTCTATCCAAATAGTAGAGTCGGGGTCTCACCGTCTCAGTCCACAAGTAAGGAAGAATGTTATAAAATTAATATAAATGAATTGATTTCACATTTTCTTACAAGTTCAAAATTTGTGTGTGATGAAATATATGTTCAAGTCTCAATGAAAACAACTTCATTTATATTAAAATCTTTACTCAATGATCTTCTCCCCAAAACAACAGAGTCGAGAATTCAGAGGCATAATATTAGAAAATTAATATAAACGGAAATGATCTTCATCCTAGATATCCAGAAACTTTTTTTTAATTAATTAGTGTTTTATTAATTACTTAATTACTGTTATACCCTTTATTATATATAATGACAATTAATTAATTAATTGAATGCGCATACTCACACTCCTCCAACTTTCTTGTCTATCAACATGCTGACTTAATCTCCCCATAAATATAATCATTGAAACGGTAATATGTGCACCACCCTTTAATTTCTTGGTTTAATATTAATTAATGCCATTATTCCACCCAACGGAATTTACTCTTCCAATACACATAATTAAATTTAAACAGTAAATTTTTTTCTCCTCCATCAAATTAAAAAAAAAAGTGTAGTTTCCTCCATTACCTCCATCAAAACACGAAATTTAAACATTACACATTAAAAAATGGTTGTTCGTGAATTACTTCAATCAATTTTTTTGAGATAATTTCAACGACGAAGAAAATATTCAAGGTCACTTACCACAACTCCAACAATGAGTGTAACATTCCATAATTTTAAATGTATATATATTGATATATATTTTTAAATGATAATTTAATACATATATATATATATATTTATATATATTATAAGATATAAGATATGTATCAGTAGGTATTAAATACGTATATATTATATGAATATTTGACTTTAAATATTTTTTTTTTCAAAATTCATTTTCCACCATTTTTTCATGGTTGGTTATTATAAACATTCAAATCTATATTTATTGGGGAAGAACTACACTACCCATAATTTTTAAATTTTCTCAACTAAATTAACCCTTTAAACCCTTATATTATATTCGGTCATGACTCCAAAATAAAAGAGACGTCAAAAAATACTTTGGTAACAATAAATATGATGAGTTGGAGTTTTCTTGAAATTAATTTAATGAACCTAACTATTAGATTTTAATTTAATGAACTATTAGATTTTAATTATTTTAAAGAACCTAACTATTTGATTTTAATTTAATCAACATCGTATTGGTGAATTTTTTTTATTTAATGAACCAAATTGTTATATTTTAATTTAATGGAATGAACACTTTAAAACGAGTAATCAAAACTAACCCTAAACCCTATACGGTGAGAAACGAGTAGTCGAAAATCAAGTGTACATTATTGAATTTTAATGTAATGAACACATTGTAAATTAATTTAATGGAATCAACACATTGAAACCAGTAATCGAATACTTTACCGTAAATCTTATACGGTGAGAAACGAGTAGTCGAACACTAAGTGTACACTATTGAATTTCAATGTAATGAACACATTGAAAATTAATTTAATGGAATCAACACATTAAAACGAGTAATCGAACACTAACCCTAAATCTTAAACTCTATACATTGAGAAACGAGTAATCGGACACTAAGTGTACACATTGAAAATTAATTTAATGGAATCAACACATTGAAACAAGTAATCGAACTCTGAACTCTAAACCCTAAACCCTGAACCTTAAACCCTAAACCACTACAAAAAACGCGGGGTTTGCCGACGGAAGGCTACCGACGGATCGCCGACGGAAATTTCGAATCGACTGACTCCCGACGGAATCCAATATCCGTCGGGACCGTCCGACGGACTTGCCGACGGAATTTAGTTTCACCGTCAAACGGTGTCGTTTAGCCTTGCTTCCCGACGGATTTTTTTCCGTCGGTCGTTCAAATTTCGACTACCGACGGAATAATCCGTCGGTAGCCGACCCGCTTTGACCCACCGCCTCGGATACCACTGAAAAGACGCGTAATAATTAATATTCGCGTGCTACCGACGAAAATATCCGTCGGTAGCCAAATATTTTTTTTATAAGAACTGCCGATTGAAGGCAGTTTGAAGGAAAAAAAAATCACTCTCGTCTCGTCTCCTCTGTTCTCTCCTCTGTTCGTGGTGGTTTCGTGCGTGGATTGGATTGTCTTGTGCGTGGATCGATCGACAAAGGGCATAACGATTATCTACTTCAATTTTCTTCAATTTAAACGGTACGTTTTATAAATTCTTAATTAATTTAAATTAAGTTATTGTATTAATTATTGCATGTTAATTATTATAAAACTGTTATTGAATTATTATAAATTGCATGTTAATTATTATAAAATTGCATGTACGTAGTTGATGAATATGTATAATTAATTCAAATATATGTTAGTACGTGAATTATATGTTTTTTATTGGTTAATTGTAATTAATTAATGTATGTTAGTTCAAATATATTGTGTAGTTCTTGTTAGTTCGTTTTGATAATTAAACTAGGTTATTATTGTTGATTAAATTAGTAATTATTGTTATAAGTAGGGGTGTTGTACGTTTGATTAATATAATAATTATTGTTATTGTTTAAATTAAGTCATTATTAATTAGTTTGGTAAATTATTGATTTCATTAATTAGTAACGTGATTTGTTATTGATTAAATTAGGAAATTATTGACTTAAATTACCAAAATGTTATTAATTAAATTAGGTAATTATTGATTTCATTACTGTATTAATTATTAATTAATTTATTATACTTTAAAATATTATTTATTAAATAGATGAGTCAAGATGCTAGTGGGGCCTCAGGATCTCGACGTCGTAAGAGAGGCTCACTTAGGCCTGTTGAGCCTCCTATGATGACGTCGTCGTCATCCGTTCCACAGCATTCGCCGCCGTCATCTCAGTCGTCGGCAGCTCGTCGACATCCCAAGCTTGCCCGAGAAATCAGACTAAGAGTATGGATTGAGAATGAAATATAGTAAGTAATTAATTAAATAATTTTAAGGTTTAACAATATTTAATATCATCAATTTTTGTACATTTTTTAATTTATAATGTGTTTGTTTCTTAATATATAATGTCACAGCTTACTTCCTGGTAATGAGGTGTCGAAGATTTGCACTGAGGCGATTGTTAAGTGCAAGGTTGCTGCGAATGCCTACTCTTGGCTGAAGGTGCCGCAGACGAAAAAGGATGAATATTGGGAAGAATTCCAGGTATTTGAGTGCATTCAATTAAATATTAATAAACAATTTATTATATATATTACTCCCTCCATTTTTGAATAAGTGTCACTTTAACATTTTTCAACAAATTAAGATATTAAATTGTGGTCAATATTACCCTTCATTAATGATAAATAATTTTGATATTAAAATTTTGTTTAATAAATAATGTGGTCAAGAATGTATGTGGTATTCATATGTACAATATTTATGATTTTTCCATGATTTATGCTACTATATTAATTGAAATTGAAGGCAAATTATTTTATAAGGGTAAAATTGTCAAAATTAAAGAAAAAAACATAGAATGACACTTATTATAAAAATAATTAAAATGGCAAAGTGACACTTATTTAAAAGTGGAGGGAGTATTTGATAAATATGCTGATCGAATATGTGCAGAAACATGCTTATGAGCAAATGACACAATTATGCAGTGAGATCTGCCCTCCTGAGAATAAGGTGCCTACAACGTATCATCAAAGCAAGCAAATGATGAAAAATATGGGATTGCCGGTCGAGAAGATTGATTGTTGTGTAAACGGTTGCATGTTATATTGGGGTGATGAAGATAACAATCTGAACATGTGTAAGATGTGTGGTCATCCTCGTTACAAAGAGCCACGTCGGAAGGGGCCCGCTGGTCAATCGAAGTCGTCGAAGAAGAAAGTGGCACACAAGAAGATGTATTATCTTCCAATCATTCCCCGTTTAATGAGATTGTATCAATCTACTGCCACAACACAACACATGACGTGGCATGCAACAGATTCGTCTTCGACCGAGTCTAGGGAGATGCGACATCCGGCGGCCTCGGAGGCCTGGAAACACCTTGACAACGTGTATCCCAATTTTTCTTCTGAACCGAGGAATGTGAGGCTAGGTTTGTGTACTGATGGTTTTGCACCGTTTGGGAGCTTTGGAAAGCAGTATTCGTTGTGGCCGGTGATTCTGACTCCGTATAATCTTCCTCCATGGATGTGCTTGAAACCTCAAACAATGTTTCTAACTTTATTGGTGTCAGGTCCGTCGAATCCAAAGGATAAACTTGACTTTTATCTCCAGCCTCTTATAAAAGACTTGATCTTTTTATGGGAAAGTGGTGTCCAAACGTATGATGTGTTCAGAAAACAGAATTTCACGATGCGTGCTGCTGTATTGTGGACCATTAGCGACTTTCCTGCATATTCTATGTTGTCTGGGTGGAAAACGGCTGGGTTTCAAACATGTCCGTATTGTATGGATTTTTCTGAAGCTTTCAGTCTTGAGAAGAGTAGGAAAGTTACATGGTTCGATAATCACCGAAAGTTCTTACCTCGAGATCATCCATTTAGAAGGAATAAGAACAACTTCTTGAAGAACAGAACAGTTACACACAATCGACCGTCCCTTCGAAACGGTATTTTAATTATACAATTATTTGATCTAGTATAATGTTATACGTATATGTTTTATTAATTTCTTCTAGTATAATGTTACCGTACAGGACAAACGTTGTTACATGAGATTCAGTGGACGGGTTTGAAAAAATCTACTGAGGAAAATGCAGCTGAACACAACGGTCGAATCCCAGGTGGATGGAATAGAAAGAGTATTTTTTGGGATTTGCCATACTGGAGTTCACTATTGATCCGACACAATTTGGACGTGATGCACATTGAGAAGAATGTGTTTGATAATGTGTTCCACACAATGATGAACACAGAAGGCAAGACGAAAGATACTCCAAAGTCCCGGGAAGAGTTGAACATTTATTGTCGTCGTGAAGAGTTGAAAATGGATCCCAGTACAGGTAAATATCCGAAGGCTTGCTACACACTGGATAAGCCACAGAAACAACAATTGTGTCGTTGGATTCACGAGTTGAATATTCCAGACAACTACGTGTCAAACTTGAGTCGATGCGCAGACATAAACAGGGGTAAGGTTTCAGGGATGAAGAGTCACGATTGTCATGTTTTTATGCAGCGCTTGATACCGATTGCGTTCCGAGACGTTGTTCCTCTCAATGTGTGGAGGGCTATCACTGAATTAAGTCTTTTTTTTAGAGATTTAACATCTTCAACGATCAAGATCGATGATATGATTCGTTTGGAGCAAGACATTCCAGTGATTTTGTGTAAGTTGGAACAAATTTTTCCACCTAGCTTCTTCAACTCCATGGAACACTTACCTGTTCATTTAGCGTATGAAGCCAAAATTTGTGGTCCAGTGCAGTACAGGTGGATGTACCCATTTGAAAGGTAAACTCTTACATTTTTCATTTTTTATACTACATGCATGTTCACTGAATTAATATATATATATTTTTTTTTATTATAAATCAGATATCTCCACAACTTGAAACGCAATGCTAAACAAAAGGCAAATGTGGAAGCATCGATTGTTAATGCATATTTGAATGAAGAGGTTGACATGTTTTGTTCTTATTATTTTGAAGAACATGTCAACACTCGGTTGAGAAGTGAACCACGTAACTACGGTGGTAGAGGTACAGACAATATCGGTGAAGAGGTCGATGGAATGCTGTCTATATTCAAGTCTAAGGGACGACCAATAGGAAAATTCACTGAACGAGAGTGGGAGACGAACAGAGAGGCAGAAATAGCACAAACGTATGTGTTATTGAATTGTGATGAAGTTCAGCCTTACATTGAGTAAGTATTTCATATTTTTATCACTACTTCATTTATGTAATTTAATATTAATTGTGAATGGATGTTATGAATTAGGATGTATACTCAAGAACTAAGACGAACAGAACAAGACATCTCAGATACAGATATAGATGCTCATCTTCAACGTGATTTTGCCCGATGGTTCCAACGTTGTGTGAGTACCATTTCCTTAAATTTTACGTAAATAAATATGATTCATAATTAATGTTAATTATTTGAATTGTATAGGGACGGTCAAACGATTTTGAGAATCGATTCTTAAGGGATCTCAGCAAAGGACCACTACGTCGTGTAAAGACTTACAACGGCTATATTGTGAAGGGCTACAGATTTCATATATTCGAGTATACATCAAGAAAAGCGACTACCAACAGTGGTGTTTGCATTAGCAGTGCAAACTACAATGTAGATGCAAGTGAATACTATGGGGTGTTGCACGAAGTCGTTGAAGTAGAATATCCGGGATATCCAGCAAAGATTGTAGTGTTGTTCAAGTGTCATTGGTTTGATTCAGGCCCTTCAGGAACAAGGATTCATCCGGAGTACAAACTCGTCGATGTTAATCCGAAAAGGATCTATAGCGGGAATGATCCATTTGTATTTGCCCATCAAGTATCTCAAGTATACTACTGCAAGTATCCAGTACGATCACGTAGTAAAATTGAATGGCACGCTGTTTGCAAAGTAAAGGCAAGATCAATGGTAGAAGTCGCTACAAAGGAAAGGAGTGATGAAGATGATTCTCCGTTTCAAACGGAACGAATAGAGGCTAGAACTGAAGTCTTTACGGGAGATTTGGATATCCACGTAGACTTGACGGCTGGAAATTCACAATTGATCGAAATTGAAAACGATAAAGGAAATGAGGAAGATGATGAAAATGAAGAGGATGATGAAGAGGAAGAGGACGAAGAGGAGGAGGATGATGAAGAGGAAGAGGACGAAGAGGAGGAGGATGATGAAGAGGAAGAGGACGAAGAGGAGGAGGATGATGAAGAGGAGGAAGATGAGACAAATAATGAAAATGTAGATGAAGAAGATGAAGAGGAAGAAGATAAATAATAAATTATATAATGTAAGCTAATTATTTTATTAGATGTACAATTTAAAAATATTTATTTATCATTAAGTTACAACTAAAAAGAGTGAAAAGAAATTAATTTTTTGAAATTTTTTAAAAAATATTTAGCAAAAAAATGAATATTTTAGTTAAAAAAATAAATATTTTAGTATTTAAAAATATATAAATTATAGATTACAAATTTAATTATTTAATTTATGTGAATGAAATTACTTTTTTGAAATTTTTTAAAAAATAATTAGCAAAAAAATGAATTTTTTACTAAAAAATATGAGTATTTTAGTTAAAATATGAATATTTTAGTATTTTAAAATATATAAATTATAAAAATACTCCCTCCGTCCCAAGATTTTTTACACACTTTGACGGGCACGGAAACTAAGAAAATGGAATAAAGTGATGTGTAAAGTAAAATAAATGAGGGGTATTATTGGTAATTCATTGATTAAAGTGGAGTGATTTGACTAAAGGGAAGGAAAAGTAAAATAAAAGAGAGGTATTATTGGTAATTCATTATGTAAGTTGTTTCCTTTTTTGGAGTCTGTAAAAAATGTTGGGACGCCCATTAAGGAAAGTGTGTAAAAAATCATGGGACGGAGGGAGTATAAATTATAGATTACAAATTTAATTATTTTATATATGTGAAAGAAATTAATTTTGTGAATTTTTTTTTAAAAAAAATGGACCGAAAATAAGTACATATACAATTAATATTACAATTACGAACAAGTAACACACTTGTCCGAGTGGTAGGCGTCCCTGACTAGGCGCCCACCCACCCGGGTTCGATTCCCAGCAAGGCCAGAATAAAATGTTGGCCCATAGTAATAGTTCGCGGGTCGGGTCCGCAACCATTATTTTTTAAAATTTCGGGTTGTGTTACCGACGGAATTATCCGTCGGTACTACCGACGGAACCCCCGACGGAATATAATTTCGAATTAAAAAAATATAAAATTGAATTCCGTCGGTAGAGCCGTCGGTAGTACCGACGGACGACCGACGAAATTGCCGACAGAATTCAGACCCGGTTTGAAAACGGGTCATCCGAGCTACCGACGGAATGATATCCGTTGGCAGACTCGACTGATTTATTCCGTCGGGAATCCGTCGGGACTACCGACGGAATAAAAATTTACGTCGGTAAACCTTGCCGACGAGTCTAGAACCGACTGAAATATTCCGTCGGTAGTTCCGTCGGTAACCACGTCTACCGACCACAATTCCGTCGGAATTTACGTCGGTAAACAGCGAGTTTTTTGTAGTGAACCCTAAACCCCAAACCCTAAACACTTTTCTCTAACACTACAATTATATGTTGAGAAACGAATAGTCAAATACCCTAAACACTTTTCTCTAACACTACAATTATATGTTGAGAAACGAATAGTCAAATACTTCATCATTGAACAATATATGTGAGAAAGAAGTAGTAAAATACATTATTTAAATTAAATTAAATAATTTGAATAATTAATTTAAATCATTTAAATTAAGTTAACTTAAATATTTTAAAAAAAGGGTTAATTCCAAATAAATACACCACCTTTCATCTCAATATCAATTTAATCACGACACGATTTTTTTTTAAAACCCCAACCTTTCATCGTGTTGCAATTAGATACACGTTTTTTTTCTCCGGTCAACAATTGATGATGTGGCTTACCGGAGCTCGCCACGTCATATTATACATATTTTTTTTATTTTCCATATAAAGATTACACTTTATAAAAATATAAAATTTTATAAAAATAAGGGATAATTCCAAATAAATACACCACCTTTCATCTCAATATCAATTTAATCACGACCTTTACGATTTTTTTTTAAAACTCCAACCTTTCATCGTGTTGCAATTAGATACACGTTTTTTTTTCTCCGGTCAACAATTGATGATGTGGCTTACCGGAGCTCGCCACGTCATATTACACATATTTTTTTTTTCATATAAAGATTACACTTTATAAAAATATAAAATTTTATAAAAATAAAAATAAAATTGTAGTATCTCGTCCTCCGCTTGTCAAACTAAATCAAGTTTTCTTCTACCATTCTCAAACAAAATCAAGTTATTCTCTTCTAACCATAAAAATTAAATAAAAATAAAAATAAAACTCTCGGCATCTTCGACGTCTTCTTCGCTTCTCAAACTGAACAGAGTTTTTGTTATGCGCGTCTCTCTCACTTCTCACTTCTCAAACTCAATCAATCAAGCTCTTCTCTTCAAATCCTAAAAATCAAAATCATAAGGGATAGAACATTTTTGTTGCAATAATCATTAGTGTTAAACACATTAATTCCAAGAATATTTTCCTCTCTCATAAAGCATATAAATTGTAGTTCTCGAACAATAATCATTAGTGTTAAACACATTAATTCCTAGAATATTTTCCTCTCTCATAAAGCATATAAATTGTAGTTCTCGAATTAGTTGAACAAAATAATAAAAAACCACCAACAAGGTTATCTTCAGTATACACCCAAATACAATAATTAATTGAGGTCCACCGAAAAAAAATTATAGTTCTCGAACTAGTTGAACAAAACAACAAAATTATTAAATAATTTAAAAATTCCTGAAGAAAAAAACCACCAAATCACCAATGATCATGGATTAGATGCGTGAGTTTTTTTTTTTTTTTATGATTTTTATGGTTAGAGGAGAATAACTTAGATTTAGTTTGAGAATGGTAGCTAGAGAAAACTTGATTTAGTTTGAGAAGCAGAGGTGAATGCAATTTTATTTTTATAAAATTTTATGGTTAAGAGAGAATAACTTGATTGATTTAGTTTAAGAATGGTAGAAGAAAACTAGTTTGAGAAGAGACGCATACAATTTTATTTTTATAAAATTTTATATTTTTATAGAGTGTAATATTTATAGGGAAAATAAAAAAATATGTGTAATATGACGTGGCGAACTCCGGCAAGCCACATCATCAATTGTTGACCGGAGAAAAAAAATGTGTATCTAATTGCAACATGATAAAAGGTTGGGATTTTAAAAAAAAATAGTAAAGATCGTGATTAAATTGATACTGAGACTAAATGTGGTGTATTTATTTAGAATTAACCCATAAAAAAATAATAATAATTGCATAAGTTATTAAATATGGTAAATTCAATGTCTAAACCTTCCAAAAATTTTAAATATAAAATAATAATAATTACATTTCAATGCCTAAACCTTTCAAAAAAATTTAAATATAGAATAATAATAATTACATTTTATTTACTGAAATTAAGATTAACTCTTAATTTTACCAAAATTTATTGAAATTAAATTAAATTATCTGAAATTAAATTAAGTTAACGTAAATATAATTAAGTCAGACAATTAAATTTAATCGATACAGTTTTTAAATATTTTAATAAAATATGAATAAATAAATAGTTGGACACTTCATCACTAAATTAATCTAGGTAAATAAAATTTAGTTAATCTGTACAATGAATATTTCATAATAATTTTGAATTATATTAACTAATCACATATTACAAAATATTTGATTGGACTAATCTTATCAAATTATTTCATGAGTTAAGCCCAATTTTATAGTACTAAATATTATTAATGATTCGATAATTTAGTTTAGGTAAAAATTATTTGAATTTTATATAATGAACATTATTGTTATATTAGATTTTTGAGCAATTTTATATTTTTCAAATGTAAAATTAGATTTTGGGTTTTAAATAATAATAATTATTATTATTATATTATTTTTCATTTTTTATTAGAAGAAGAAATGTAATTTACGTTAAGAAAATAAGAAGAGTTTGAATTAAATATAGCATTGAAACTTGTGTTTGTGTAATTATTATTACCTTGAACAAATAAGAAGAGCTAGAGAAAGAAGTGTCAGATTTCAATATTTAATTCAAAAATAATAACTCAGTCCTATATTTTCATTAAGGATATATTAGTCATTTTAACACAACTTAAAATAGAAATTGACTAAATTGCCCTTTTCTGGATATCCAGATCCTGGATGTTTAGCAACACCCTAATATAAATGAATTAATTTCACACTTCTCTACAAATTTGAACTTTTAGATTATTTTTAATGTATCGAAGTGTTTGATCCACACCAATGTCTTGGATTCAACAATGTTGAAAATAACTCACTCATATTAAATTTTGTTCCGTCGATGAATCTTCCCAAATTAAGGGAGTGTTTGCAAACTCTATAAACAGTTTAAAAGCACTTCCGAAAAATAAAAGCTGTGAGAGAGCAACTTTAAAAAAAATAATTTTGTAAGCACTTTGTAGAGTTTGAAAACATCCTTTAAGACTGCAAAATGTGAAAATATTAAAAAATTAATATAAATGAATCTTCACTATGTTAAAATTTACAAATTCTAACTGTTAAATGATGTTGAAATTTTCATTACAAAATTTACAAACACCCTTAATTTGGATCCATACCCACTGAAGAATTTGAATTTTGAAATTTTTTTGTAATAAATGAAAAATGATTTTATAATATAAGTATGAAATATTGGAAATTTGCAATACACATCCTAGGAAAAACTCCACGATTTGAAAAAATTGACATACGAATTTGGAATATAAAATTAATAAAAAAAAAAAAAATGGAAATTAAGTTGCATATTGTATATGAATTTGACAACACATGGGTTGTCAATGCCCCACCATCCTTCTTTAATCCGTTGTCCCCTTCTTCCCCGAACCTTGGGCCCCACACAATACCAAACTCTGACGTGGCACCACATCCACGTGGCCTCCCACTAACTCTTGGATTTAATTAGAATATTAAGAATTTACAAATTTCTCAAACGGAATTCATATTTAGCCATGATTAAAAATGATTTTATAATTTAATTAATTTTTTAAATTTATGTTAATTATATAAGAAGTGGTTCAATTTAATTAACTCGACCATGATAGTATGTTTTTCTAATAGAATTAATATACATGTCATGTGTATTATTTTGTTAGTTAAGATAAGATATATGTGTGATGGGTTTCAATGATCAATTGAAGGCTAAAAGTTAAGAAATGAGTGATATCAATTATTATTATTTTTACAGAGGTGATCAATAATAATTTTAATAATTATTAACATTGTTACTGTTATGAGGATATATGAAGAAAAGACTGGCAATGATGGATGAATGTGGAAGATATGGCTCCAAAATTATTGCATCTTTTTTTCTTTCATAAAAGCCAACTCCTTTTAAATATACTTTTTTTCTGATGGGTCCATGATTCCATTTAAGGTCCACTAAATAATTTTTAAAATCATACAAATTATTTTCATCAAAAGATGCACGTATACTGTGTTTAATTACTTATATCAATGTGTTTTTCATTCAAGCTTGTAGTGAAATCAAGGACGGATTATATCAATGTGAGTTTTTGGGTCACATATTCAAACATTAATTTAAAAATAATTGTGGTTGAAAAACTTACTTAGTGTGGAGAATTGAACTTATCTAGTGTGGAAGTTTGAATTTATCTTATGACTTTCTTGAGTTAAGTACTTGCCTCACTTATTTAATAGGGCAAATTATCAAAGACACCCTATGATTTTGAAATTTATCATAATGTAAAATTAATTATGAAACAACCAGTTAATATAAATATAAGAAAATACAATGATTTTAGTACTTTATTTTTGTGTCATTTTATTTAAGGGATAGTAATATTTTGAATTACAATATATTTGTTTTTATAACTTGGACATTTCGATGAGAGTTTTGATAATTGATGATATTTAATATTCAGAAAAGGAGAATTTGTTTGTATTAATTTGTCGACCGCTTATGGAGAAAGTACCAGCCGTGCACGGAGCAAAACTGGAGGACTGGTTCTTGAACCCAATAAATTGTCTAGGAATTCAAAGTGAGTAGAGATAAAGAAAAAGAAATGGTGAAAAGTAAGATTGCAAGAAATTGGTAGATAGCTTATTTCGGTTGGATTCTCATCACACTATCTTATGTACGGGTTGAGTACCCCTTGTACTCATTTATAATATTAATGAAGTCCCTTTTTTACTGATCAAAAAAAAAAATTTGTCGACCCTTAATCTTACGAAGGCAATTGATTATGATTATTACAAGTGGATTTTGACTTTTGGTATCTGAAAATATATTTTTATAAGCTAGCAACGAGGCATTGATGGGAACTTGGAATGGGATGGTATCGATAGTTTGGTCGGCGCAAGTTACATTGGGAGAGCAATATGATTACGATTCTTCTCTTTTAAGTACAATCTTGTTTGAAACTTAAGTAATATATAATAATTAATTCCATCGTAATCTCTTCTAAGTACAATTTTGTTTGAAACTTAATAATACCACACTTCTCTACTTTAGATGAAATGTAATTCTTTCATGGTATGAGAGACTTCTGATAAAAAAACCTATCTCTCTATAAGTTCGGACGAGTGAGGGAGAATAATAAGAATTACTAATATACAAGATTGGTCTCATTTGGGTTCAGTTCCTACTGGAAGCAACTCCACCCATTTGAATGGTGCACTCAAGAAATGAATATATAATAATTAATTCTCCACCTCTCTACAACTTCAAACTTTTAGATAAAACATAATTCTTTAAAAACTACTATACTATAAATCTGAGTGGACTTTCTTCAACAAATATTAATTTTTTTATACTTTTTATGAACTGTATTTATCATGAATTTTAAACTAGCATAGAATGTTTACTGTTTGCTTGATAAATTTTAGTAAAAAAACGATTTATATAATATGTTGCCTAAATTTTCATATATCACGCTTCTAATGGAATCTTCTCAAGCAAAACATTTTCAGTGACACCCTTGTTTGGTTTCTGGCCAATATCTATCCAAACTGAGAATGTTGTGTTTTTCTTACTACTTCTGAAATGTCTTCTATATATTTAAATTGAACATTCATCTCATTGACGTTAACTTCTACATAAAATTTATAGTACGTTAGTATAATTTATCACAATGCTTAATACATTTCTCTATAATACAACTTATTCAATGCTAATATTCATATTATGTACTTATTGAAAGAGTAAGAAATTTGACAAATTTTTTTTATTTAATGTGACGTCTTTAAAAGTAAAATCGGTAAATAAGAGTGAGACGGATTGAATATTGTGTACGTCAGCTCGCACTATAGTTACACGGTCCAATAGACAGGTTCACGAAACGGTGTCGTGTAAAAGGGTTGTCACGTGAGGTACTGTGCGCTTGGTAAGTTGTGCCTAGGGGGGTCTTACGTGGGCTATGCAAAGAAGAATATCCATCAAAACCAAATTAAAATAAAATCTGCAACACTGGGGTTTGGTCCATATAAATCCAAAGCATATACTGTTGCTACCACTTTTCCAGTTATCTTGTTCTATTTTGCTCTGTATTTCCATACATAAGTATGGGTATACATCTCACCAAACATTTCAATTTATGGGACAATTTTCTTCATATATCAAATTTTTATAGATACTCAAATTATTATATAAATTGTATGGAGGAGTATATATTTTAAAAAGACAAAACTCATATAGTACAAATTAAATATAAGTAACAGCCTGAAGAAAGAACCGTGCAGATTCATTTTCTTCTTCCTAGCTATTTTTCATTGAGAATTCTTTTTACCTTCTTTAATTATTCCATTTCATTTACTATGTTCTAAATGTTTTCTCCCGATCATCTATTCCCTTAATTTTCAAAATTGGCATTTTGCGATTGTTATTAATTCATCCCTCTAATTTGTGTATTTATTCATGTTTAATAATGATATCTTTTAATAAAGTATAACACTTTTGTGATAATATAGTAACGCAATTTTTAATGTGTTACTATAAAAATAAGGCCCCGGCTAAACAAACCCCCAGTTTTACTATACACACCCCAACTACTATTCACACCCCATATAAAAGATGATTTTAAAAAAAAAATTACTATCCACACCCCAATATTTTACAATTATACCCATACTTTAAATATATATATATGAAAAAAACCACGGAAAAATAAATCTCCAATTTTTCTACACACCCCAATTACTATTCATATATATCTCAATCATCAATATATCTATTTTTTTAATTTACTGTACAAACCTCATTTTAGAAATAAATAAATAATAATAATAATAATTATAAAAAAAAAAAAAAAAACCCACACAGACATCTCCACCATTGTTGAGAATAAAGAGAAGTTAATTTTATTTACTGCAATTTCGTCAATTTCCGTTATTTTTCCATCTTTCTCTCTTCAAAGATAACTTACTCATTAGATTTAAAAAAACTTCATCTTCTGTTTTTGTTGACTAGAGGAGGAGGGAATTAAAACAAGATTTTGATCATTGTTGAAAACACCAAACAAGCTTGAATTTGCAAACTGTTTTTTCTTTAAAAAAAAAAAAAGAGTCATATTATGATCTAAGAAACATGGACAGTTCAAATGAGAGTCGCAGATTTATATAGGATGAATTGTTGGGATTATGGGTAATATAGACATTTGATGTAAAGGTATTTTTGTCCAAAAAAATCTTGGGTTGCGTACAGTAATTTCGGGGGTTTGTTTAGCCGCGGCCTAAAAATAAATATGTCAAAATATAATTGTAACTTGTTTTTTTACGATAATACTTATTTACTTTTATAGTAATATAAATTTAGCTAAGAGTGAATTTTCTATTTATTTGTACATTTTTTTAAAATCCGTTTATTCCGATTCGACCCTGCAAAGATTTTATGATCTTGGTACATAGAGTATTTATTGAAATGTGCTTATATTGCGTATAAAACTTTTTTTTTTAACCAAATTGCGTATACAACTTTATACATGAGCCCCCCACTCTTAAAAAAATGGTAAAAATGCTCAGGCCCAGTCATGAAGTGCAATTGAACACTACTCTTCCGATATTCCTATTGCATATTTGCATGCTTTTCCATTTCAATTGTTATTTGCTAATTTTTTATCATACATCTTAAGGGTGCATCGATTCACCCTCATAAAATTACTGAATACATCTACCTTTACAATATATTTAATTAAGTTGTCTATACAATCAAATAAAATTATAAAGTGTCTAAAGTAATTTTGTGGGTCTCAATAGCTACACTTACATATTAATCTAGTACTATTTCATACTAGTATTTGATCATGTTTCAGATATTTTAGATTATTGTAAAAAAAAATTTGTGTGTAGGATGTTCCAAGTTGTTATAAACGTTTTGTAGGTTTCAAAATTGATTTCTTTTTTCGCACTCTTTCAGTTTACCTGTTTGCAAGATAATTTGAAGGGGCGCATGTCAAAGAACTTTAAATTGTAAACTAATTGCCTGCTAAATCTTTATTGAGATATCTTCGGTAGAATGATCAAATGCAGATTTTTCTATGTTACATACTCCTACTTGTAGAATCATCCCTCAAATATACTTATCATTTTCTTTGATTTAATTGACTATGACTTGATTGCTAGAATTTATGGGAGTTGGAGCAAGCTAGTTTGAAGAAACGTCAATCTTATTTCTAAAGGTTGAACACCTTGATCTCTAACCAAACGTGGTTGTTGACGAATAACTTTAAGTACTTTTGTGGAGAAACGCAAATATGATGAATTCAACACCTTACACCAATCGGAGGGGTAGAAGCTTATTTGACGAAACACCGATCTCTGAAGGGTTGAACACCCATAGTTGATGAAGAACTTAAAGTGTTGTGTATGGGGTTTTGAGAATTCTTGTGGCCTGGAGCGAAGAAACACCAATTTGATTGATTTAACACATGACACCGATCGGATGGGTGAAACACGATAACACCTGGACCAAATACCATTCTTGATGAAGTCGAAGAACTCCAAAGAAGAATTTGAAGAATAACTTTGAAGTTTGAATTGACAAACTTGGTCTTTAGGACTTGCGAAATCTAGTGTATTAAATATTTTTTGTATGGTCAAAATGAATAGAAAGATATCCCGTTTATAAGTGTGCAACCAAATTTGTTGGATTGCAATTTTTTTTGGGTTTTAGAAGTGGGACATGATTTGTTGGGCTTTAGATACCCAATTTTATTTGATGGGCTTTATAGCTCGATTCAACAAAAGTTATCCTCATGCGTCACTTATAAGAATTGAGCTACACATGATATATGTTCAATACACACATTTTATAATAGTATGAATAAATGCTCCCTAATTTTAAACCTTGATGCAACCTCGCTCATTCTCTTCAATTTTATTATAGCCAATTAACCATACCCATTTTGGAAATAATACTATTCATACTACTTTATCTCCACCCTCCTTCCATCTCTTATTTACCCACTTTGCCACTAACTTTATTCATAAACAATCACTTTATCTACAAATGGACTCCACAACATCCTATCATACCCCCAACTTATCTACTTTATACATAAACTAATTAATATTCATTAAAGCCCAAAATTGGACGGGAGTATTATCTAAATCATAGCCATTCACGAAAATTGTATGGGTCGGCTACAGCCTACAAGGATATAGATTCATGAGAAGAGTCGTAACTTGCAACACATGTTGATTATAAAACTAGTACTTAGAAGACATAAAAGGAAGATAGGGGAAAAGCGAGCAAACATTGTGTACAAGTACTGATCAGCAAGTCCTTGTTGTCCAAATCTTCAACAGTAAGCTCGACCAACTGTCCCTGGCTAAGATCTACAGCACGACAACACATTTTAATCCATTCAAAAGATTCAATTAAAATGGAATGGATGATGGTTCAGTGGAGTAGACAAAAAAAAACTAATAGAGTCTGAAGGTAATTGAAGATGCTTAATCTGGTCATAACATCTTTTGCCTAAAGCCCCGCGAAGGTCAAGACAAAAACACTGGCGGAGGTCAAGTGATTCAAGGTTAGGACAACCAGCAAGAATTGCTTCTAGTCCTCGATTGTTAACTGGATGAGCAATAAGACGAAGATGGCGCAGATTGGGCATGCTTTGCGCAATTGCCAGGACATAATGGTTATAGCTTGGCCCTATAGAGTGAGGCCTTGTGGTGGGACACTCAAACCCAAATTGATTAAACGTAAATGACTTCAAATTAGGGCAAGAAGTGCCAATATCTACCAGATCTGCAGCTGAGATAGTTGACATGTCTCTTCCAAGTGTGGAAGTCTTTTAAGTGCTTCATATAAACATTTGCTTGTAATTTCCCGGCAGCAAACAAGAGTAAGACGCTTTAGGTGACTTGATCTGTTAAAACAATACAACAATTTTAGAGCCTTGGAAAAGCAGAATGCTGCTTAAGATGAAACAACAGCTGATACCAACAGTGAACTAACAAATGAAAGAGTATTAGTTAGAATAGTTAGATGAATAGTTCATTCGTTAGTTGTAACTTCCATATTATAAACTTCCCTCTATATAAGAGGGAGGGATGATAATCATTTTGATAATGTAATTCTCTTTCAATTCATTCAATATCATTTCTATATTTCTAAATTATCTCAATATGCACTATTTCCACTTTCTTCTTGTTATGAAATTTCACACCAACCTATACAAAACGATTCTTAATTACTATACAGAAAATCCACACAGATCAAGAATGTGCACATCAAATAAGTAGAGAGACCCTAGCCTCTTGACCAGACAGTTAGTTTGCAGGTAAGCAAAGCAAAGCAAAAGTTAAATTAATCTTTCACCCTGCCAATCAACTCAAGAACAGGATGCAACCTTTTTTATCCATCATCTAATTCATACATTATTCAAAAAACAAACATAAAAGGGCCGAGGCATTTTAAAAAGTGGGGGAAGGGCGAGCAAACAGATATATGCAAGTAAAATAAAATTACTACTACTACTTTATACCGATCGACAATGTAGTTTAGCAGGTCATCATCGCAATAATCTTCAATAGAAAGATCCGACAACTGTCCCTGGCTACGATCCACCGCGCAACACCACAGGTTACGGTTATAGACACGCTTTTTCCAGATACCAGCGTCGGGGAGACGATGTATGTGAAGGACTCGCCACATTGCGGGATCACTGCAAACTCTCTGCCAAGTGGTGCACACATACTCAGCGAATTCCAGTATGTAATCAGCTTCAAGTCTTTGCAGGATATTGGCCGTGATATCTGCAGGCAAATCAATCCATTGCGGGGAGACTACTGAGGATGAACCAACCGCCCTTGGAAATTCAGTTTCAGTTTTCGGCTCACTGTTTTTGGATTTGGATTTGGATTTCGACTCTAGGGTTCCAAGAACGAAACGCCAACACAACCAAAAAATTAAAATACTCGAGCGCATTAGCGAGGGAAAAACCCTCCATAAACAACTTAGTGAGGTCATTAAAAGATTTGAATAGGAATTCGAAAATGAATGAAGCATTTCGAGTTAAATAATGAATTAGAATTCCAAACGTCGGATAACAAGCCATGATTACTTGCTTAAGAGGGAGAGTTTATTTATCTTCTTTATTTTATTTTATTTGATCGTTCAAATCAAAAGCAATATTATTATAAATCCAGAGGATAAGAAATACGAAAAAGAGAGTTACAAAAATAGGAGTGATCTATAAATACAATCTAACCTTGCAGCATCTAATAGGAGAAAATTAGTGCAAACCTCACGCTAGCTAGATTGAAGATAATTTTTATATTATTATTTTAAAATATATTTCAATTTCTACTTATTATATTTAATGTTTATATTTTTTTTAATGGGTACATATGTTAAATTCAACATAAAAATTAATAATTGATAAAATATTTGATAGAAAGAGGAAATGAGAAAAAAGGAATATGTAAGAATTAAAGTAAGCATGTAATTTGATACTAGGTCATTTAGTTTTGTCATGGTAAATTACATTTTGCCATTAGATAAAATATTTCATTATTTTTTTTTAAGACAAATACATGTAATTGGTACTACTTGATTGAATTTTCTAAATTGATGAATGTTACCCATGAGTTGAGTTACGGTACATACTGTATAATATTTGTTCAATAGAGTATAGTATTAGCTCACATATTGTATAGTATTAATTTAAATATTACTAAATAGAAACAAGTTACATGTATGTAACTTATACACACAATAGTCAAATCCCTTTTTTCAAAACATAAAATTATTGAAATGTCCTTAGAGAAACATGCATACCCAATAGGCCATGACCCACCCAATTAGAGGGGTACATACATCCCCAACGGGCTCAATGAAGTCCGATTGGACATATTTGACAATTCTAGATATATATTTGATTTTATAATTAAATATTTTTATTTATTTTAAAGTAAAGAAATATATTTATTACTCCCTCCGTCCACGAAAAGTAGTCCCATTTGCCATATTTTCTTTGTCCACAAAATGTAGTCTCATACCCTTTTTGGAAACTATCACCTTTCAACCATCAACTTTATTCACAAACAATTCCTTTATTCACAATGACCCCACAATACCCTTACTTTATCTACTTTATCTATATTTTTCTTAAAACATGTGCCCCACTCTAATGTGACTACTTTACATGGATGGAGGGAGTATTATTTATTTATTAATTTAATTTAATAGTAGGGTGATGCAATGCGATTGCATTTTACATGCAAACACACTAATGCAAAATAAAATTATATACAATAAAATTCATACATTGAATTAACGATCCAATAATATTTAAAACACTGTTTAAGTAAAACAGAGCGAAGCCAGTAGAAAGACCCAAAAATGAAATCCCATTCCATTATATATACTTATACTACAAAAAAAAAAAATCTTAAAATATTATATATAAAAAAGTAATTTATATTTAAAGTATCTTAAAATATTATTTAAAAAATATACTACAATTTATTTCAATTATTAAAAAAATATTATATATTTTTTTAATCTATTTTTAATTCAATAGTTTTAGATCATTTTTAAATTCTCAATTATTTTTCAAATTTTAAATAGAATTTTTTAGTTTTAACATATCATTAATTCATCTATTTCACAGTTCTAAAAAAATTCGTACGTGGCTTTGTCTCATCCCCTCATTTTAAAATACTGCATTTTTATGAGTCAGTTATTTTATTTTAAACTACCTTATTTATTTTCTCTATCTTTAATTTATAGTTTTTTTTTTCTTCTCTCCGCCTTTACTTTGCACTCTGTTATAAAATTTTCTCAAAACTCAAATTAATTTTATATTCTCTTCTCTCACTTTTATTTACATTGCTTTTTTTTTTTCTTCTTCTCTCCGTTGCATGCCATAGAATTTACATTGCATTTCATTCCTTGATTAGATTGTTCAGTGTTTACTGCGTCTGATTCCTTGATTGAAGTTCTTCATAAATCCAATATATAACTTGCTGCCCAGATTCAATTTTGTATTCTTTATATTCTATTTTACTTTTTTTAAGAATATTTTTATATTTTCCCTTTTTTTTTTTCCTTTTTTCAAAACTACTTAAAATACTGAAATACAGGGGGAGCAATGAAGAGTTTCAATTCCTATTCCAGCTACTATCTCTACAACGTATTACAGTTCCAATTCCTATTGCTACAATTTCTATATTTTTCTTTATTATTTTGAAGCTGACTAACTAATTTGTATTGTTATATGTGTATTGAGTTTTCTGTATGTAATGCATATATATTGTTTTTATATTATTATATCATTCTTTTTTCTCAATAAAAAATGTCTAATTTGATTTTCTCACATTTTATGCATTTGTGAGTAATCATTTTCATAGTACTAAATCATTCTTCCTTCTCATAAGGTAATCTTTCATATGCTCTTATTATAATTATCTTTTTATTTTTTTTTCTATTTTATTCACATTAAATTTTATGTGGTACTTTTAAAGAATGAAAAATGACATATCCATAATTCTATTTGACAGTCTCTATTTTGTATACGTGTCTTCCTCTAATTTTTTTTATTTTAAAATCCTGAATTGTGGTGAGACGGTTAATTTTTATAGTTTTTTTACAGTTTTTTTAATATCTTTAATCCATATATTTCACAGTTTTGCCGCATTCACCAAATCACTCCATTTTAAAATGGATTGGTCTTATATAGAATCATTGATTGGTCAACCTAAACTCTAAATATTCAAGAATATTTTGAATAAATTTTTTGACTTTTGTCAATTTTTTTTTATTATTTTTTTTTGTAATTTTTTTTATTGGTAATTTATTTTTCGAAATTGTGTGTCTTGAAAAGTGTAAGTCAATATTACTAAAAAGTGTAACACAATATTAATAAAAAGTGTAACACATTTTTTTATTAAAAAGTGTAAGTCACTATAATTGAAAAGTGCAACACAACTTTTAATAAAAAATGTAAATCATTATAACTAGAAAGTGCAAGTTAGTACGTATAACTAGAAAATGCAACACAATCTATATATATAAAAGGAGGATGACGACTCTCCTGTGTGCGCCAAGTGTCTATTTTGATACCTTCTCCTTTTGCCACGTGGCAAAGAGAGGTTTTAATTTTTACAATCCGAAACTGAAAGTCCATTGATGAGACTTAACTTTTTAGTTCTAACGGTAAATTTGATCATTCCTCTCCCCTTCTCCTTCGTTCAAAACAATGTCCACGACTCCTCAATCATTGTCGTAGACTGCCTCACGTTTACCACCTCCTTCCACCGCCGACATAAAATAAAATTGGATTAAGCATGACTGTGAATCTGACAAGAGGTTTCGTGTTTCGTTGTGCATCAATTTTCTTTTTTTGTTTATGTGGCAATATTAGTTTGCGTGGTATTAAAATGGTTGATTTCATTTCATCATTCAAGGACTTCCACTGTAAGTTAATCAGAATCTTTGACATGATTTACACTATTTGATCCTTTGTTTTAGTATTTTTAAATGTGTTTATGATTTATTCATTGTTAGTAGTGCAATTTTATTGATCTGTTTTTCTTCTTCCCTTATTTTATTTTAGGTGTTTATGAGGCTCTTGAATTGAGGGACGGAGGATCAGAGTACCTTGGCAAGGGTGTCTCTAAGGTCAGTGCCATTGATCATATATAGATTTTCCATCAGAAAGCATATTGCAATTTATATATGTATTAGAATGAGTGGGGCTGGTGCAAGCAAAAGGTATTGTAGTATATCTATTAATTTGTTCATTATTTCATCTCTAATGTGGGTAGTACATTAACTTATATATGAAGCTGTGTTTTTAAGCTTGGTGCAAACATCATTCTTGTTGTGTTCCTTGATGTCTGCAAAGTTGGAGCTGCTGTCCTAGACATCCCTTTGTACAAGGTAAATAAACGGTCATTTATCTTTATCATTTTTCTTTGAAGTTGTTGTGAATAATGATAACCCCATATTAGTTGGTTGGTATGCCTTTCAATTAGATGCTTTTAAACATTATTTCACCGTGAAGTCATTACATATAATTCATTGCACTGATTTTCTATGGGAATAATGTATCTGGCATTTTATTGTGGAAGGTAATTCCAGACTTTGCGAGATCCTGAAAAGAGAACTCAATATGACAGGGTAGAGCATCATCTTCTTTTTGTTGGATTTTAATAATCACCATATATAATGTATATAGTTTTTTTGGTTGCTTCTCCGCATCCATGTTTTATATTGCTCAAGTCAAGTTAAATGTTGCTGTCATTTTGGTTACTTGAATAAATGTAGAATGATTTTTAACAGATGGGACGGAACTCCACGAGGGCACAAAATGCAAAAGGTTCTAACACCGAATATCACTTCTCGGGTTCCTTTCCCAAAACATTTTCTAAGATACTTTAATCCAACTTCTATTTGATATTGAAAATGCGAAAATGGATCTTACAAATTTTTTAGGATGAAGCTGAAAATTTGGGTGGTGATATTCAAATCAATTCTTTATTTTTTTCCCACACCATAAGTTTACATAAGAATCTATTTTCATTGGTCAGTGAATTGAATTTTTTGTTTGTAAGTTAGGTAGAGCTCGTGCTTTCATTTTCTGAAGTGACTAAAGGATGCACGAAGAACTTATCCTTTAATGCAGATGTGCAATGCGATTCTTGTCGTGGGTAGAAGAGAAGTGATTTTGAACTAAGTCGAATTTCTAAACTGCTACTTATTTTATTTTACAAAACTTATTTATCCTCAAATTTAAAGTTGTTGAATTGTTCACTCTTTGGCTATAATACATGGTTTTTTGTATTCATATTGTTTTGCGAAGAAGTAGTTATAACTGAACTTTGTGTTTAAAGCTATAAGTTACAAGTAAAGGAAGATAGAAAGACTCTCATCCTTAATTCTTATTCTTCTATTTTATTACGTGCCTTTTCAATACATCTGGAGAAAATATAACTCTTTCTTTCTTCTAATCAGTTGCCTCATTTTGCATCTGCCCACGAGACTGATTGAGTTGTACATGTTGAGTTGCATCTTTTATTACATGTTACTTTCCTAATTTTTATATCAATTTGTTTGTTGGTATATAAATATATTCAACTTTTTTTTTTATTTTTTCACAAATAAATTTTTTCATACCTATCGGATTAAACATTTATCATAATGACAATTGATTGCAGAAACGGAAATACATGAATTTTATTGGAACATTTATGGTTCTAACACGAAGATTCAATGTAAGTCATTGAGTCTTTTGACATTGTACATTTTGTTCCAAGACTAATCGCCAATTCCTTTTTCTTTATTTAATTTATTCAAGTTTTACAATTGCCCCGTGCATTGCACGGGCAAAAACTAGTATTATTAAAAAGTGCAACTGATTCGGGTGGAATTTACACATTTTATAAGCACATGTGAAGCATATTTTGATGTGGATTTCATTGATTTTTGCATTGGATATGATTGTCTGAGCCAAAATGAGAGAAAGGTTGTGTTTTGTCGGTTTTGTAGGTAAAACGATGGAATTTGTAGTAAAACACATACCACAAGTGACCGGACTGGAAAGAGGAGTGAACCATTGGATCCGGCTCGAAAAATGGAGTGGAATAGCCAAAAGAATCGAGTCGATCGGAGGTCGGAAGCTCAAGAAACGGAGGGACGAAGTTGGAGGACGAAAACGACACAAGGAGCCAAGACGAATGTTTGGCCCCGCCGGGTGGCATGACTCGCCCGGCCGGGCGGCCGAGCCCAAAACTTTGTCAAGTTTACGAAAGTTTGGCCCGGCCGGGCCAACACGCCCCTGTTTTTATTTCTCTCGGCCAAGACCTCCGCCCGGCCGTGCCACTCCATTTTCGGTGCCAAACGCGTGTTTTCTCCATTTTTGAGGGACCTACTTGCAAATATCACACCCAAACCCTACCCCAACACTATAAATACCCCACTTCTTGAATTTCACACCATCTTACCCCTTTCTCAAGAGTTCTTCACACATTTACACATAGTTGGAGGTTTTTGGCCATATCTTCTTCATCTCTCCACCAATTCATGCAAGGAAGGAGGCAATAGCTTGGGAATTTCATCCCCTACCATAATCTAGACTAAGCTTTCTCTTTCTTTTCCTTTTTACTTAGTTATTTCATTTGGAACTTGTAGTTTGGATATGTATTTGAGTAGCTAAACACTTTGTGGTTCTAAGGCATTGTAGAGATTTGGATTGATGTTTATGAGTAATTTCTTGCTTTAATTGGTGTTTATATCTTATTTGCATGTTTAATTATCCATTGAAAAACATGTTGTTAGGGCCATGATGATTTTCTTGATCCATTGTTAATTGGGGTAGTATCGAGAGATTTATTCCATTTAATCGTATGCGAATATGCAACCCGGTATTATTATGATCTCGAGAGAGGATTAATTATCGGAGACGGAATCAAATGATCTTAGGAGATATTTTAGATGGTGTAATATTTGTGATGTAGACATACGAGCTTATATTACATTGCATCTTTGGATTAATTTGTATCGAGAGATCGATTAGTTCTTCTTTTGCGATCACCTTATATGAGATAACCTTAATAGCCATTTAAACGAGATAACTCTCATAAACGGACGTCTAAATACTACAATTGCCTTGGAACCCAATTTCTTTCTTTGAGTTACATCCGTTTCACTTTCGTTTTCTTACTTTGCATGATTAGTTGATCGATTTTATATTTACTCTTTCGTTGTCTATTTGTGACACATAGTTAGGCAATCTTAGGGGTAATTCAACACTCAATCTATTCGATCACGTCTATTTAGAACTCGACTAGCAAACTCCACTTTTACGCTTAACCTTCTCGTGGGATCGACCTCGTGCTTATCACGCTACAATAGACGCCGTATGCTTGCGGTTGTTTATTTAGTGTTGCATATCACGTGAATCAGCAACACAATATTTTAATGAAAAGTGTAAGTTATATAACTGAAGTGTAAGTTATTATAACTGAAAAGTGTAACAAAATACGACTAAAATGTGTAACATAACATTACTAAAAAGTGTAAGTCACTATAACTGAACATATTGTTGGAAATTGTAAGTCACTACAACTGAAAAGTGCAACAAAATGTGTAGCATAACATTACTAAAGAAGAAGGAACGCCGAAAGGAGAAGACTAGAGTTGGAAAGAATGAATCGACGGGAAAATCCGGTTGAAGAAGAAGAGGAATTTGAGAATCATGGGGTTGAAGGAGTTGAGGAACCCAACGGGAATGGAGGTAACCGACCTCAAGGGGTGCTAAGGCACAATTTTCGTCGGAGAGGTGAAGAGAACATTGGTATGGAAAGAAATGTAGAGCAACGGGAGGAAAACGGGAATCAACGAGTTTTGAGAGACCACTTCCGCCCTATCCCTAGGCCATATGGAGGAGCGGGTAGGGAACCCGTTGATGCTCATAACTTTGAGCTCAAACCGGCACTAATCATGATGGTCCAAAACAACCAATTTGGAGGGTTGTCGAAGGAGGATCCTAACATCCATTTATCTCAATTCTTAGAGATAAGTGGAACGGTTAAGATCAACCGTGTCCCTCAAGATTACATCCGTCTCCAATTGTTCCCATTTTCCCTCCGTGATCGTGCAAAACAATGGTACATGTCTCTTGATCTAAGGACGATCGAAAATTGGGCCGACCTTGTAGATGCCTTTCTTATGAAATACTTTCCTCCAAGCAAGACCATCAAGATACGAGGAGAGATTTCATCATTTATGCAAGATGAGGATGAGTCCTTAGCCGAAGCTTGGGAGCGTTTCAAGGATCTCATACGGAGTTGTCCTCAACATGGTTTCTCAAGAGACTAATTGATTTGATATTTCTACAACGGGATGGACCATCGAACAAGAGGGATGGTGGATGCCTCGGCCGGTGGAGGTTCTTTGCTAGGAAAGACGACGGATGAGGGTTATGTGCTCCTAGAGGAGATGGCAAAGAACGGAAACCAATGGCCATCCGAGAGAAGGCAAGCCCAGAAAGTAGCTTCCACTAAGGAGTCAGATGATTTTGCTACTCTATCCAACAAGGTAGACAAGTTGACTTTGATGATGGCGGCCAAGTCATTAATGGGACCTAGTGATCATCAATATGAAGAGGCCCATTATATGAACAATCAAAGGGACCGTCATTTTCGGGAAAGAGGTTGGAACGAGAGACAAAATCCCCCTAACCCAAATCATTACCATCCCGGGTTGAGACAACATGAAAACTTCTCCTATGCCAACACAAGGAATGCCATCATCCCACCTCCAAATTTTAATGTTAGAGATGGAGCTATTGTGGAGTCCTCATCAAAGTTGTCATTGGAGGACATGTTTGGTGCATTCATGGGAGAAACCAAAAACTTCATGAGAGAGACTAGGGAGAATACAACCAAAACTTGGCAAAGAATTGATGAGCATGGTGAGATGATCAAGAATGTGGCAAACAATGTGAAGGCCATAGAAAAGAAAATAGGCCAACTCTCTAATGCCATTGGAAAGCAACACGTTCCGGGGCAATTCCCCTCTAACACGGAGCTAAATCCTAAGGAGCAATGCAAAGCCATAAGGCTAAGAAGTGGGACAAGCTACGAAGGGCCCAAGATGCCATTAGAGGAGGAAGTGGTAATGGCACCCGAGGGTGTTGATAAAAGAGATGGCTTAGTGAAAGAGAAAGAAGAAAAAGAAGGGGAGAAGAAGAGTGAGGAGGCAATCCCTCCTCAAGACAAAAGCAAAAATGAGGTACCTCTTCCATACCCTCAAAGATTGAAGAAAAAGGGTTTGGATCACAAGTTTGCCAAGTTTGTGGAAATGTTCAAGAAGATCCACATCAACATTCCCTTTGCCGAGGCACTTGAGCAAATGCCCCACTACTCCAAATTCTTGAAGGAGATCATGTCTAACAAAAGGAAGATGGTGGAGTATGAAACGGTGCATTTGACCGAAGAATGTAGCTCAATCATTCAAGCAAAGCTACCTCAAAAGCTTAGAGATCCCGGATCTTTCACTTTACCATGTGTCATCGGGGATGGAGGTACATTTCGAGCTTTGTGTGATTTGGGGGCAAGCATTAATCTCATGCCCTTATCCATATTCAAGTCACTTGGTTTGGGAAAGCTTACACAAACCACAATGAGCCTTATATTGGCGGATAGATCCGTGACATACCCTTTGGGTATAGTGGAAGATGTGTTGGTTAAGGTTGATAAGTTTATATTCCCGGTGGACTTTGTAGTGTTGGATATGGAGGAAGATAAGTATGTTCCATTGATCTTGGGAAGGCCATTCTTGGCAACCGGTGGGGCTAAAATTGATGTAAAGAAAGGAGTGCTAAAACTTCAAGTGAACGATGAGAAAGTCGCGTTCAACATTTATAGAGCTATCAAAGTCCGAGATGATGAAGATGGAGAGTATGGGTACTCTAGAGGAGATCACCCTCCAAAGCCAATGAAAGAGAAGGTGGAAGAAGATTTCAAAATCAACTTTGTGAAGGAGGACCCCCAAGTGGAAGACAAAGAGTTAGAGATGGGCAAGAAGGCCAAGTTTGGGGGAGTTTTCTTCAAAAACTCCCCCAAATCAAGAAAAGTTACTTATACGAACTTGGGGATGAATGAGGCATCAACCTCCTATGACATGATTGAAGAGCCGGATGGAGTGGCTAGTGGATGCTTTAATGGTTTCAAGAAAGTTGCTTTGGCCAAGAAGGTAAAAAACAAGGAGGATGATGGGGTGACTTGATATTCCCCTTTAGGAAGGACCGTCCGACATAGGACGTTAAAAATAGCGCTTCTTGGAAGGCAACCCAAGGTTTTATTGCTTTCTTGTTTTTATTGCTTTGATAGTGTTGATAGCTTGGTTTATTTTGTAGGTATGGATGAAGAGTACTACGGATAGCAAGTCTTAGAGAATGAAGAAGAAGCAAAGCCAACTTTGGAGTGGAGGAAGCAAGTGTTGCAATGGTGATCTTTGAAGAATCATTGGATGTGCAAGGAGGGAGGTAACAACTTGTAGCCCCAAACTTAGAATTTATACATAGTAAAATTCTAAGTTTGGGGGAGTTATTTTTCTTTTATTTTTCTACTAGTTGTTACCCTTGCACCGGTTCGTCATTCTACTTGTGTCACATTTTGCACCGGCGCACACTTGGTTTTCACATGTTTATATTGGTTAAGTTGGTTTTGATCATATGTTGGGTAGTAGACATTTGGTGAAATGTGAGCATGAATAGTCATTGGAATCCATTGTTGAGTAGTTGTGGTGATGTCTATTTGCTTTGAATGTATGCATGATTGGTGTTGGAATATGGTATCATGTTGTGTTCATATTTGTGAGCTTTGATAGCATGGATGCATGATGTGTTGTTGTTTGGGAACATTTGATGAATGTGAGAGTCCTATTGAATAAACCGGTGAGAATTGAGCCTTAAATCGAGCATGTAATCCGGTTTAGTTCATTTGAGAGTGGACTATGTTATTGCTAGTAATCCTAGAACTTGCCTAAGTTCTTGTTTGGAAAGCATGATTGTGTGAGATGATGTGATGTGATATATGCCATCTTGTTCTAAAAAAGTCACTTAGCCAAAATTTCCCAAAATCGAAGTAATTTTCCGTAGTTAGCCCCTTGAGCTTAATTCCTCATTTTCTTGGCAAACTACAATGTTAACTGTAGATGTTGTTAATTCTTAAATGCCTTAACATTATCAACAACATCTTAATTTGACCTTCCGAGATTTTTTCTAAGTCTTTTCTGAAATGCTACATTAAATGTTGATCTAAATGTTGTCGCATTTCTGGCAGGATCTAGAAGCTTCTACAAGGATTTGGAACCTGGAAGATTCCAGAACATTGGAGAACATGCTAGAACAGCCTAGATGCATTTGGAACGACCTGGAGCATGCTAGAAGGATCTAGAAAGATCGTGGAAGTTGTGGAAGTTGAGTTTCCTAAAAAATAGGACCTCAATGTGGAAGCCTCTAGAATTCGTATCCCACATCTATAAATACCCATTGAAGGCTTCATAATTCAGTGTGCTCTATTCGATCAATATCCTAGACCGAGCGTTCATCCCTGTTAGGAAATTGTGGCCAATAGTTCTACATTTTAGTTCATACGTTGTATACCACCCGTATGACTGTGTGTCTTCTTATCTATTGAGAGTGTAATCATTAGATAGACTAGGCATTTCGACAGTGTATAATTTATACACTTAGTTCGTTTTCTAGACTTGGCACCTGCCTCGTTTATAGTTTCGTTGTGAAAGTTATTGTTGTAACATTTCACACAACATTTGTACTTGAAGATAAGTATTGATTTTACGCCATAAGGCAGACATAGATTTTTATTTATAAAATCTATGTTAAAAGTATTTCCATTGTGTCTCGTTTGTTTTTAGTGTTTCAAGTCTTCCGCTGTGTATCTTAATTTCTGATATTCTGTTAGAGCCAGTGTTGCACTATTTGTCTCAACATTCTGTGCAACATTTATCTACTTATACTTAAACACTTTTATACACCACCCCGCACACTTTCAGTTGGTATCAGAGCCGATACCTGACGACACTAGGTTAGATCTTTGGTCAAGTGTGTTTTTTAGTTTAGGTTAGCAATGGAAACACATCACATATCCACTGCACTTAGGCCACCCGTTTTAGATGGTTCAAATTATTCCTACTGGAAGCCTAAGATGCGTATGTACATCAAGTCAATTGATGAACGTGCTTGGAGGACTGTACTTACAGGTTGGGAAGCTCCAAAAAGACCAGCAGACGCAGATGGTGAAGTTAAACTCAAAAGAGAAGTTGATTGGACGGCTGATGAAATAACAACAGCAAGCTACAATTCTAAAGCTTTAAATGCTATCTTTACTTCTGTTGATGTTTCAATGTTTAAAATTATATCTAACTGTTCTACTTCTAAAGATGCATGGGACAGGTTGCAAGAGCATTGTGAGGGTTCAGACAGTGTTCGAAGGACTAAGCTTCGAATGTTGGGGACAAAGTTTGAGAATCTCCGAATGAAGGAAGATGAAACCATTTCATCCTACAATGAAAGGTTAAGTGAGATAATCAATGAATCACATTCTCTTGGTGACCCTATTTCTAATGTTAGAGTAGTTCATAAGATATTAAGATCTGTTCCTAAAAGATTTGATGCTAAAATTTGTGCTATTGAAGAGGCAAAAAATACAGATACATTAAGTCAAAATGAGTTAGTGAGTATTCTTAGAACATATGAAATAAACACTAATCAAGTTGATGAAAATGATGCTGATAAGAAAGTTGTTGTTTTTAAAGGAGAAACATCAAACATTTCTGAGATTCAACCTATTATTACTGAGGTTGATTCTGATGAAGAATTGCTTGATAAATGTCTCAAAAATCCTAACAACATTCCCTTACTTACTAAGCACTTTAATAAGTTTCTTAAGAAATATGTGAACAAATCTAGTAACATTCAGCCTAAGATTCAAATCAACACATCAACACCTCAACCAGAAAGGAGGAAAGGTCAATTCACACCAAGACTATCAAAGAGTGAAGGTAAACCAAGGTATGATCCTGAATTTCGAAAATCAGTTCAATGTAATGCTTGTTCTGGTTATGACCATTATGCAAATGAATGTGCCAATACTAGACTTAAGCAAAAACTGAATTTTAGTGCTACCTTGAGTGATGATTCTGATGATGATCTTGATGAATTAAATCAGAATGAATATTCTAATTTCACCAGAATTGATTATAATTCCTCAGATGATGATCTGGATGAAACAGATTCTGATGCTGTACCTGATGCTTCAACATCTACAGCAACATCAGAACAGAGTCACCCAGATTTGAACTGTTTTAATGGTTTAGTTGATGATGCAGGAAAAAGGACTGATGACAATGAATACCAAAAGCTGTTGGATGATTGGAAGAATCAGAAACTCACCCTTGATTCTCTGAATAAAAGGAATGAGGATTTGACAGACACAATCACCAAGCTAGAAGTTATTCTTACCAAAAGAGATCTGGAAATCTGTAACTTAAAGGAGAAATTGATAAATTCTACTTTATGTTTCAAGAAATATTCCAAGAGTGCTTCTGAGGTAAATAATGCTATAACTACTGGTAAGTCTAACAATCATGGTTTAGGTTATGATGGTACTACTGCTTCTATTTCTGATAAATTTAGAAAACCTGTGAAATTTGTTAAGGCAAATGTTGACACATCTGGTGCAACATCTGCAGAAACAGAATCTCACAAGGTTAAAAGGAAGTATATCTGTCATTACTGTTTCAAAATTGGTCACATTCGTCCTTACTGTATAAAGTTGTTTGAAGAACAGAAAAACTTGAAAATGCTGCATAAGAAACTGTCACATCCTGGTAAACAGTTTTTGAAATCTGCATGGAAACCAAAAGCTACCTGTAATGTTGTTCATACCTCCTTAAAAGCATGTCTACCTGACTTGTGGTACTTTGATAGTGGTTTTTCTAGACATATGACAGGTCGTATTGATTTCTTATCTGATTATGTGACCTTGAATAGTGGTAGTGTTACATATGGTGGAGGTTCTAAAGGAAAAATTGTTGGTAAAGGAACTTTGAATGTTGAAGGTTTTCCTAAGCTTAAAAATGTATTACATGTTGATGGCTTACTTGCAAATCTGATTAGCATTAGTCAACTTTGTGATGATAATTTGCATGTGAAATTTGATAAAGATTCATGTTATGTTCTTAATAAAGATGAAGTTTGTGTCATGACTGGTACTAGGTCAGCTGATAATTGCTATCTTATTGGAACAAATATGTGTAACTTGTCAAAACATGATGAAAATGTTCTATGGCATCAAAGATTGGGTCATGCAAATTACAGAGCAATGAAAAAGCTAATCAAAGCAGATGCAGTAAAAGGAATTCCAGAACTGAGGTTTCACAACACCACTGTATGTGGACCATGCCAAAAAGGTAAGCAGGTAAGAATGTCACACAAAATGCTGTCACATTGTACTACACATCGATGCTTTGAATTACTGCACATGGATTTGATGGGTCCTATGGAAACTGAAAGCATTGGAGGAAAGAGGTATTCCTTAGTTGTGGTAGATGATTTTTCTAGATATACCTGGGTAGAGTCTTTGAGAGACAAATTTGAAGCATTTGCTGCATTTAAAATTCTTTATAAGAGGTTCAAAAATGTGTTTAACTTGAAAGTTGGCCGTATTAGAACTGATCATGGTAGGGAATTTGAAAACAGCATGTTTAATAATTTTTGTGATAAAAAGGGTATCTTGCAAGAATATTCATCTCCTAAAACTCCACAACAAAATGGAATTGTTGAAAGAAAGAATAGAACTTTACAAGAAATGGCTAGAGTTATGCTTACATCCAAATGTCTTGCTAAGAAATTTTGGGGAGAAGCATTGAATACTGCATGCCATATTATTAATAGGGTTTTTATTCGTTCTGGTACTAATCAAACACCTTATGAGATTTTGAACAACAGAAAACCTAATGTGAAATATTTTCATGTATTTGGTTGTGTGTGTTATATCCTGAATGATAGGGATCAACTTCATAAGTTTGATTCTAAAAGTGATAAAGGTTTCTTTTTAGGCTATTCTAGAAATAGTAAAGCTTATAGAGTTTATATCCTTAGAACTAACACTGTTCAAGAACCTGTTAACATTGTGTTTGATGATGATAGAGGTCTTACAGATGACAAGGATGAAGAAGATGTATCACAGGTTACTGACACTTCTGAGAATACACTGAAGTCTGAAAATGTTGCACCAAATGTTAACACATCTGGGTCAACATCTACAGAACAGTCAGCTGTAAATTCACAGAATGATCAGTACATCCCTAAAACAAATCATTCTTCAAGAATAGGCAAAAGTCATCCTTCTGACCAGATCATAGGCGATGCTACAGTTGGAGTGCAAACAAGAGGAAGAGTAAGATCAAACAAGGTAGATGTGGTAAGAACAATATGCATGTCTTCTATGTGTAATGTTGTAAATGCTGAATGCTATTTATCTGAAATTGAACCTAAAAGTGCTAAAGAAGCCTTAACTGATGAAAACTGGATTAATGTTATGCATGAAGAACTTGGTCAGTTTGAAAGAAATGAAGTATGGACACTTGTTCCTAGACCTAGTCATACTAATGTCATTGGAACAAAGTGGATATTCAAGAATAAAACTGATGAATCTGGTAATATTGTAAGGAACAAGGCTAGGTTAGTAGCACAAGGTTACACCCAAGTTGAAGGAGTTGATTTTGATGAAACTTTTGCACCTGTTGCTAGGATAGAATCTATTAGATTACTGCTAGCTATTGCATGTTTTATTGATATTAAACTTCATCAAATGGATGTAAAGGCTGCATTTCTAAATGGCATATTAAATGAAGAAGCATATGTTGAACAACCTATAGGATTTGAAGATCCACAGTATCCTGATCATGTATATAAACTTAAGAAAGCATTATATGGCCTGAAACAAGCTCCTAGAGCATGGTATGGTAGGCTTACTGACTTTCTTTTGGAATATGGATTTATTAGAGGAGAGGCAGATAGAACTTTGTTCATTAAGCACACTGAAAATGATATACTAATTGCTCAAATATATGTTGATGACATTGTGTTTGGTTCTACTTGTGATAAAATGTTGAGTAAATTTGTTGAGGCAATGACTGCAACATTTGAAATGAGTATGGTTGGAGACTTGAATTATTTTCTAGGTCTTCAAATCAAGCAATGTAGCAATGGTATTTTCTTCTCCCAAAGTAAGTATGCTAAGAACTTGGTTAAAAGATTTGGTCTTGAGAATTCAAAACCAATGAAAACTCCTATGGGATCTTCTTTGAAACTTTGCAAAGACAGTGCTGGAACAGATGTTGATCCAACACTTTACAGATCCATGATAGGTAGTTTACTGTATTTAACCTCTAGTAGACCAGATATTATGTACGGTGTGTGTGTTTGTGCTAGGTACCAAGCTAATCCAAAGGAATCTCACCTGAATGCTGTGAAAAGGATTATCAAGTATGTTGCAGGTACAAGTGACCTTGGAATCTGGTATACTAAGGACACCAACAACATTCTGATAGGCTACAGTGATGCTGATTGGGCTGGAGATATAGATGATAGAAAGAGTACGAGTGGAGGATGTTTCTACATGGGAAACAATCTTGTTTCATGGCACAGCAAGAAGCAGAATTGTGTTTCACAATCTACTGCAGAATCTGAGTATATAGCTGCTGGAAGCTGCTGTACACAACTCTTGTGGCTGAGCAAGATGTTCCATGACTATGGTATTGAGAATGGTATACTTACAATTTTTTGTGATAATACTAGTGCTATTAACATTTCTAAGAATCCTGTACAACACTCACTCACAAAGCACATTAGCATAAGACATCACTTTATGAGAGATTTAGTAGAGAAGAACATTGTGAAGTTGGAGTATATACCTACTGAAAAATAAAATGCTGACATTTTTACTAAGGCATTAGACCATGAGAGATTCTCAATCTTGAGGAAATCTCTTGGAATGAGCACTATCTGAAAAATTCGGATGGATGTTGTCACAAATGCGTCAGCATTTGGGACAACATCATGGGTTGTAAAATTTTATAAGTTGAATTTATTTCTTACTTAGTTAAATAATTCCTTTGTAAAATATCTACGAATCTAAGAACCTTGTAGTGCAAAAATAAACATGTCTTACACCTCTCAAATGCATAAAAATGAGAATGTTATCAGCATACTAAAAGATGTACCAAATCACTGAGTAACTATGGAGCACGGAGTTCACTACTACGATGCCTTCTTTTCAAAAGGTGATTCTTTGGTAAAAACATCAATATATTTGTAATCCATTAAGTAAGTATGGGGCACGGAGTTCGCTACTACGATGTACTCTACAGGAACAATGGATCAATACAAATTAGATGCTATAACACAAAAAGAAAAAATTATGGTGCAACACAAATGAAGCAAATTCATGTAAAAACCGTGTTGAGGTGTTTGTAACAGTTTTGAGTACAACATTGCCTGATTCGAATTTATTTTTATAAGTAGTAATTATTTAATTATTTATTGAGATTTATTTTATTTATTCAATTATATAACTAACCCACGTTTTTTTTATTTTTCAGATTATGCTTGGACTTAGTCTTTATTCTAGAATTTTCTTAATTATTTAATTAATTAATAAAAAGGATTTTTTTCCCACTAATTAAACCATGATCAAGGTTGTGGCTAAAAATGTGGAGCACTATCACATTATTTCTGGAATTATTCATGTTAACCTCCAACTACACATACATTCTCTCTATAAAACTCAATTAATTGTGACTTATGTTGCTAATCGTGATTTTTGAGTTTGTTAAGTACTAAGCTTCTGCAGAATTGATTACTGGCCGTGTATCTCTCAAATTTTGTGAATACACTCCTCAAAACCATATTGAAATTCCAACCGTCCCTTAAATGGCTGGAAACCGACCTCAATCCCACTCACAATCTCACTCTGATTCGAAGAACTCATCCCCTTCTCACACAAACCCTCTCGAAATCCTTGCTTCCATGGCGTCTCAGAAATCAACCTCGTCAAATGCTGACTCAAATGTCTCTGCAACACCATCAACAACCACTCCCACTCCTCAAACTGCTCCTCAAACCGTTCCACCAACAACCAACATTCCTCAAGATGCAACTGTCGAACAGTTCAATAAGGCTATCGAAGAAGTGTCTGACTCTCTTCGAACAACTGGTCATCTGCCCGTGATGACATTTGGAGATATCACAGTGGATATCTCAAGCTATTTGGCTGATCAAACCGCCCAAATGGCTGCTGCTTCAAAAAGCCCTAAATCACCTACTGTTCACACCTCGCAAGCTGAAAATGAGGAAGTTACTGCTGAAGAAGAAGCTACTGCTACTTCCGACCCTGAAGATGTTGAAATGGAGGATGCAAACATCTCTGAAGATGGTACAAACTCTTCACTCTCTGTTTCTGATGAATCTGCTCCCATTCCTTTCAAGAAGAATGCGCAGAAAGGAAAAAGACAGAGGAGTCCTGTTCAAAGAAGAAGATCATACCGTATGTTCACTCGTGTGGATTATTCTGAATCTATGAGGAAGAAGAAGAAAGCTGGAGTTGAAGCTGCTGAACCCATCCAAGTGTTCACAGACTCTGAAGAGGAAGCTGTGTTGTTGTTGAGAAAGTTAAAAAGACTGTTGCTGAGAAACCTAAGAAGGCTGTTGTTGAAAGAAGGAAGAAAGCTGTTGCTGATCCAAAGGCAAAGGGAAGGCCAAGATGATTGCTGAAGATGAACCTGCAAAATCAGATTCCAATTCTGATTCTGATGTGTGTTTAAGAGATATTCTGAACTCTCTTAAGAAAAATGCTGAGCATTTTGCTGCTGCAAAGGAAGCTGCACCAGAACCTGAAGATGATGGCAGTGGTGATAGCTCTTCCAGTGCAGAAAGCAGCTCGAAGGAAAGCTCTGCTAAAGACTCCACATCAAGCTCCAATGACCTTGCTTCTGAAGAGGAAGGTAATTCTGATTCTCTTGAGACTCTAGAGAATAGGTTGGCTATTTATTCTAAGAGGAAACTACTGATAGAGAAGAGGATTAATATCCCTGATTTTGAAAGTAAAGGCATGGTTAGTTTCTTAGAGGAAAGGAATTTGATGCATGCTGTGAATTTTGGTGAATCTTTCTTGACAAATTGGGCTTATGAATTTTATGCTTGCATGAAAAAGAGTACTGGTAGGAGATCATCTAAGTGGTATGGGACTGTAAACTTTAGGGGGAGGGATGTACCTTTTACTCGTGAGCTGATAAATGAGTTTCTGCATATTCCCAATGTTGAGGTGGATGAAGAACCTGACATGGATGTGGTTATTGCTGCTATAACTGGTGGTAGGGTAGTTAAGTGGACTAGACAGATGCTAGCCAAAGACCTCACTTCCCTACATTCTGTGTTATACAAACTCATTATCTACAACTGGATTCCCACTACAAATACCACTAAGATCACAAAAGACCAAGCTGTTCTTATGTATAGGATCTCTGTGCTTAAGAAGTTCAATTTAGGCCTCACAATTTTTCACAATATGATGAGATTTACTGGAAAAGTTTCTGAAAAAGGCAACCTACCCTATCCTGTTCTGATTTCAAATTACTTGAGGCATCATGACCTTGTTGCCAAGAACACTGATGTGTTGAGGGGGAGAGTTCCATTACTGGCCATAGCTCCTGCCTTACTCACTGGGGATAGAGTAATTGATCTGCCTTTGACTGCTCCTGGTACTGATCATCAGCACAGGCCTTCAACTACTGAACATCAGCAAAGACCCTCAACTTCTGATCATCCAGAATCATCCAGATCAAGACAGAGAAATGCACCCCCAAATGTTGAGAACATCCATATCAACATTTCTGGTAATGTGTATCTTTCACAGGAATTCATCAAATTGCAGCTCAAGCACTTGCAGGAAACAATAGATGAACTCCAGTTCCTGAAGGACAGGTGGACGAACCTCCTTTCACCTACAACAGGGGGAGTACCACCACCATCCAACTCCAATGTGGTCATTGAGGAGATAAATGAAGATGGAGTTCCAGCTGCTGCTGATGATGGTGTTGTACCTGATGCTGGAGGAGATGCTGCTGTTACTGATGTAGTTGCACATCTTGCATCTATTTATTTTGTGGATGAAGTTGATGAACATGAACATTGATGAACAGGGACAAGCTACAAGACAGGGGGAGATCTGAAATCCATAATGGCTATGGTGCAGGAAGATGATGCTGCAGCTGTTACCACAACAATATAAGCCATTTATTCAGTTCTACCTTTGTAATTAATGTTTAAGTATTCTGAAATTCTGATACACTTGTTATTTATTTTCTTAGATGATAGGATGTTTATTACTGCAACTTGCTTAATGGTTCCACTTGATATTTGTTTACTGCCTTGCTTAATTTGTTTGCAGATTATCATGTGTCTAATATTGCAGGTTGTGTATAGTATTAGTGTCTGTTTTCATTATGTTTTGCTCTGATTTTTTTTATTATTTTGTTTTTGTTAGTGTCTTACTTAGATTCTAAGTTAATTCTTCCAGTACAACTTATTATCTTAGTATAGCTACTTATGTTGTGAGTAAGTGTATAGTTTATACTTATTCTATTTTGGATAAAATAGTTTTGATCCTTTGGCATGGATCATTATGAAATTATCCTTGATCTTCATTTGATTTGATCCAACGATTACAACAGGTATTGTCTTGACTAGTGCTTAGCAATGATGTCAACCTCAACTAAGTACATAAAACTGAGTATGTATAGAAATATATGTGCATCAGGTGTGTTGTAGTCGAAAGGTCAAATTGGGGGAGATTGTAGATGTTGTTAATTCTTAAATGCCTTAACATTATCAACAACATCTTAATTTGACCTTCCGAGATTTTTTCTAAGTCTTTTCTGAAATGCTACATTAAATGTTGATCTAAATGTTGTCGCATCATGCTAGAACAGCCTAGATGCATTTGGAACGACCTGGAGCATGCTAGAAGGATCTAGAAAGATCATGGAAGTTGTGGAAGTTGAGTTTCCTAAAAAATAGGACCTCAATGTGGAAGCCTCTAGAATTCGTATCCCATATCTATAAATACCCATTGAAGGCTTCATAATTCAGTGTGCTATATTCGATCAATATCCTAGACCGAGCGTTCATCCCTGTTAGGAAATTGTGGCCAATAGTTCTACATTTTAGTTCATACGTTGTATACCACCCGTATGACTGTGTGTCTTCTTATCTATTGAGAGTGTAATCATTAGATAGACTAGGCATTTCGACAGTGTATAATTTATACACTTAGTTCGTTTTCTAGACTTGGCACCTGCCTCGTTTATAGTTTCGTTGTGAAAGTTATTGTTGTAACATTTCACACAACATTTGTACTTGAAGATAAGTATTGATTTTACGCCATAAGGCAGACATAGATTTTTATTTATAAAATCTATATTAAAAGTATTTCCATTGTGTCTCGTTTGTTTTTAGTGTTTCAAGTCTTCCGCTGTGTATCTTAATTTCTGATATTCTATTAGAGCCAGTGTTGCACTATTTGTCTCAACATTCTGTGCAACATTTATCTACTTATACTTAAACACTTTTATACACCACCCCGCACACTTTCATTAACCACTTAGCCTTTTTGAGCCTTTTGATTCCTATATCTAGTGGAGGATAAAAGACAAAGTGGAAAACATGTGCATTGAATGAATATCTTTGGTGAAAAGAAAAGTTGGAAAAGTTGAAAGAAAAAGAGAAAGATGAAAAGAAAATCAAGGAAAAGAAAAGAGGGACAAAGAGCCCCAAAAGCTTGAAAAGAAAAAAAAGTGTTCAATGGTTTTGTGGTGTAGAATGTGCTTAAAAAGAGAACAAATAAATTGTGGAAGTTAGAGTTTTTGAGTTGCAATCCGCGGAATTGTAACTTTATCTTGAGAAGTTTTTGAGATGTACGTCTTTATCTCTCTCTCTCCACTAGTTTATGAGTTACTTCATCCAAATTTACCTCACCTTGACTAAAGAGCCAATGTAACATCCTTGATAAAGTCCTATTGATCACATTGTTGAGCATTTGAGTGTGTGTAGAAAGTAGAAGTTGGGCAAGCATATGGTGATTGCATAGCATGACTTGGTTGATGAGTGCATTAATATCCTCAATTTGTTTGTGTGTTTGAGAGAAACACTCCATCATGTGAATAGAGGACTTGAGCATTTGGATGATGTTTTCCATCACAATGTGTTGTGCACTTGTGCATTCTTTGATTTATGAATGTGGATTGCAATAGTGAGCCTATGACCTTCATTGAGAAATGCACTTTGAGAAAGAGATATCATTACATCTTACTTTGCATGTGTGATTTGCATTTAATATTCCAATGTGATCATTCCACCCTCATTGCTTTAAGTGCTTAGTTGTTTGAGGACAAACAACATTTTAAGTTTGGGGGGGTTTGATTCGGGTGGAATTTACACATTTTATAAGCACATGTGAAGCATATTTTGATGTGGATTTCATTGTTTTTTGCATTGGATATGATTGTCTGAGCCAAAATGAGAGAAAGGTTGTGTTTTGTCGGTTTTGTAGGTAAAACGATGGAATTTGTAGCAAAACACATACCACAAGTGATCGGACCGGAAAGAGGAGTGCACCATTGGATCCGGCTCAAAAAATGGAGTGAAATAGCCAAAAGAATCGAGTCGATCGGAGGTCGGAAGCTCAAGAAACGGAGGGACGAAGTTGGAGGACGAAAACGACACAAGGAGCCAAGACGAATGTTTGGCCCGGCCGGGTGGCATGACTCGCCCGGCCGGGCGGCCGAGCCCAAAACTTTGTCAAGTTTACGAAAGTTTGGCCCGGCCGGGCGGCATCACTCGCCCGGCCGGGCGATAAAAGTTGCATTTTTCTGGGCGCATTTACGAAGATATGGCCCGGCCGGGCGGCCGAACAAGCCAACTCCCTCGCCAAATACGAAGTTTCCGCCCGGCCGGGCCAACACGCCCCTGTTTTTATTTCTCTCGGCCAAGACCTCCGCCCGGCCGTGCCACTCCATTTTCGGTGCCAAACGCGTGTTTTCTCCATTTTTGAGGGACCTACTTGCAAATATCACACCCAAACCCTACCCCAACACTATAAATACCCCACTTCTTGAATTTCACACCATCTTACCCCTTTCTCAAGAGTTCTTCACACATTTACACATAGTTGGAGGTTTTTGGCCATATCTTCTTCATCTCTCCACCAATTCATGCAAGGAAGGAGGCAATAGCTTGAGAATTTCATCCCCTACCATAATCTAGACTAAGCTTTCTCTTTCTTTTCCTTTTTACTTAGTCATTTCATTTGGAACTTGTAGTTTGGATATGTATTTGAGTAGCTAAACACTTTGTGGTTCTAAGGCATTGTAGAGATTTGGATTGATGTTTATGAGTAATTTCTTGCTTTAATTGGTGTTTATCTCTTATTTGCATGTTTAATTATCCATTGTAAATCATGTTGTTAGTGGCCATGATGATTTGCTTGATCCATTGTTAATTGGGGTAGTATCGAGAGATTTATTCCATTTAATCGTATGCGAATATGCAACCCGGTATTATTATGATCTCGAGAGAGGATTAATTATCGGAGAGGGAATCAAATGATCTTAGGAGCTATTTTAGATGGTGTAATATTTGTGATGTAGACATACGAGCTTATATTACATTGCATCTTTGGATTAATTTGTATCGAGAGATCGATTAGTTTTCTTTTGCGATCACCTTATATGAGATAACCTTAATAGCCATTTAAACGAGATAACTCTCATAAACGGACGTCTAAATACTACAATTGCCTTGGAACCCACTTTCTTTCTTTGAGTTACATCCGTTTCACTTTCGTTTTCTTACTTTGCATGATTAGTTGATCGATTTTATATTTACTCTTTCGTTGTCTATTTGTGACACATAGTTAGGCAATCTTAGGGGTAATTCAACACTCAATCTATTCGATCACGTCTATTTAGAACTCGACTAGCAAACTCCACTTTTACGCTTAACCTTCTCGTGGGATCGACCTCGTGCTTATCACGCTACAATAGACGCCGTATACTTGCGGTTGTTTATTTAGTGTTGCATATCACGTGAATCAGCAACACAATATTTTAATGAAAAGTGTAAGTTATATAACTGAAGTGTAAGTTATTATAACTGAAAAGTGTAACAAAATACGACTAAAATGTGTAACATAACATTACTAAAAAGTGTAAGTCACTATAACTGAACATATTGTTGGAAATTGTAAGTCACTACAACTGAAAAGTGCAACAAAATATGACTAAAATGTGTAGCATAACATTACTAAAAAGTGTAAGTCAATATAACTAAAAAATATTGTTGAAAATTGTAAGTCACTACAACTGAAAAGTGCAACAAAATATATCTAAAATGTTTGCAACAAAATATATCTAAAATGTGTAACATAACATCACTAACAAGTGTATGTCATTATAACTGAAATTATTATTGCAAATATTGCAAAATAAGATGCTAAAAAATTGTAAAATGCACCTCATCGTAAAATATATTATTCTCAACCGTTTGAACTACATAAATTATCATACATATTTTTTCACGTATTTTATTTTTACCCACTTTTTAAAATGAACTCAATTCCTTTCCTTATAAGGAATTGAGTTACATGAGACCTACCATTTTAAAATACTATCCTCTCCTTAAAAGTAGGATATATATATATATTTTTTTTTTCTATTTTCAAAATATCCTAAACTAGGGATGGGTAAATATACCGAAATTTCGGTATACCGAGTTTTTCATACCGAAAAATATCGAAATTTTTGGTATACCGAAATTTTCGGTACGGTATGATATCGTACCGAAATTTTCGGTACGGTAACGGTATGGAAAATGATCATACCGCGGTATTTCGGTATACCGAAAAAATTTCGGTATTCGGTATGAAACGGTATATCGATATACCGAAATATCGAAACCTTAATAAAATAATAATTTTATATTATTTTAAATTAAAATAACTTTAATTATTAAAACTTAAATAAAATAAACCTTAAATAATTAATTTCAGTATAAAACAATGCTTCAATATTTTCGATATGAATTGGTATACCGATATTTCGATATGAAATGATGGTTCAATATTTTCGATATGAATCGGTATACCAATATGGTACGGTATATCGATATACCGTACCGAAAATTCGGTATACCGAAATTACGGTACAATATCGGTATGAATTTTTACATACCGAAAATTTCGGTATACCGAAATTACGGTATACTGAAATTTCGGTACGGTAACGGTATGAATTTTTTCAATATCGAAATTTTCGGTATGATAACGGTATGGTTCAGTATTGTCGGTATACCGTACCGAACCACCCCTATCCTAAACTGTTTTTTCTTCTCTCTCATCTAACTTCTCCTCAACCGTTTTTCTTTATCACTTTCTATTAATCATCTAGCTTCGGTCATTTCTAATATCTCTTCCTTTTTTTTTCTAATATCTCTTCCTTATTGTTGCCCATTTTTATAATAGTGCCTTTTTTTTCTCCTCTTACTACTCTCACTACTTCTTTAATTATTATAACTTACAATGTTTGTTAATTCTTAATTACCGTAAGATTTTTACTTTTTTTTTTAATATTTTGTTTCAGATGTGATTTAAACTCATCGTTGTCTATGTATTTTTTATTTTTTTTTTGCAGACGGTATAAGACAAAACTTAATTGGTTGCTTATCTTTTCAGCCTTTAATTCATATATTTGTCATCGTGTTCTTTCCTCATGACTCCCGCTTCATTTTTCACTCTTATTCTCCACATTCTCACGTTTTTTTCCAAATTTTAGAATCATTTGGTATTAAAAAAATTGTGGGTGGCATTTTTACAAAGGTGTTGTGGTGAACCTGTGATTAATTTTGTGAACAGTATAGTTTGTAACAAAAAACTTATTTGTGTTTTTCATTTTTTAGGTGTTGATGGGTGGTAACGATGAATTATGCAACTATGAAGGACTTGAACCTGGTGGATTGGCACGACGGCTTCAAACTAATCTTTTAGACTAATTTCTCATTTTGGACATATGAGACTTTTCCAGAATTTTATACATGCTAAATTATTTCATGTAATAGGTCTATAAGTTTCATGCGTGTAGTGTCAATAATTATTAATTGAGTGTATTTATTATAAATTTCGAAGAAAGTTGTTTACATTTTCATTAATTCTTTACTCCATAAATAGCATATGCTAAAATTGATAAAATATAAAAAGTTGGGCTAGATTTACGTATAATATGATTGAAAAGAAAATTATGTGCTATATTTGATAAAAAAATGAATTGTATTAGTATAATTTGACTAAGAAAAAATATTGTGCTAAATTTGATGGAAAATTAAATTATAGGCTAAAATTGATGATTGAACCAAAATTAGGGCAAATAATATCAATGGAGGATATATGAAAGACTAGAATCATCCTTTTTTGAATTATGATATCCCGGTTAAACCGTCTATGCCTGAAGGTTCCTGAATTGCAATTGCCCACTTATGCTAATAATGATGATGAATTAACAAAAGTAACTCGCAACAAAGCAACACAACTGAAGGCTAGGAGAATTAAACTTCCAAGCAGATATTCGTATGTATCAGGAAAACTGTGAGTCGAAACTTGTACCACTGTATCACATCAAAGTACAAGAGGGAATACGCTGCTAACAGCCATTACATTGCTAATAAGTACCAATACGAGTTAAATGATCTCAACAACAATTTGAAAACCACCACCACCAGGTAAGAAAGAAAGCATAGATCAGACATTGATCCTGTTGATGTTCAACCAGCACTAGTTTAAAAATCGCCAAAAATCAACGACTCATAGTCTTCAGAATCAATATCTGAACTAGATTCAAATGGATTTTTACCCTCATATCTGGGTGCTCTTTCATACTCATTAAAACTAACATAGTCGAAAGGGACTTTGAGATGTTTAATCTGCTGAGAACATCTTTTGCCTAAAGCCCCTCGAAGGTCAAGATCAAAGCACTGGCGGAGATCAAGTGATTCAAGGTTGGCTTCTAGTCCTCTATTGTCAATTGGATTATTAATAAGACGAAGATGGCACAAATTGGGCATGCTTTTCGCAATTGCTATAACATACTCATTACCGTTTGGTTCAAGGTAAGCAACTTTTTTGATTGGATGCCAAATCCCATACCAATTTAATGTAAATGACTTCAAAATTGGGCAAAAAATGCCCATATTTATAATATCTTGAGCTAGGACTATTGGCATGAAAATAAGGTGCAACTCTTCCAAGTGTGGAAGTTTTTTAACTGCTTCAACAACAGCTTTTCCTGTTAATCCAATGCAGTCTAGAATAGTAAGACGGCTGAGGTCACTTGACCTGTTAAAACAAAACAACTTTAGGCTGAGGTCACTAGAATAACAAAGGATGCAACACCAGAACAAATAAACCAACAAAAGACAATTCTCAGCAAAGAGAAAATCCACCGAAATAGTGTATAACATAGTTTCAAAATTAAGATTATCAACTGAATAACCCTAAACTTAAAACATTAGTATTACTGTACAACCTTTCAATTCATCATCTAATACATAATTAACATCTCCTATCAAATCATAGCCTAGAATTTCCTCTTGGACAGAGCTAGGGAGAAGTTAATTAGAAAACGTAAAAGAAAATGCGGCGAGCAAACATCATATAAGTAACGAAAAGCATACCGATCAACAATGTAATTTAGCAAGTTGTTGTCGCCAATTTTTTCAATAGTAAGATCGAACAACTGTCCCTGGCTACGATTCACAGCGCAACGAAACATGGCAGCAGGGGTCTCATTGTACTCAAAGCGGTAATCGTCAGTGTCTTTGATGTGAATGACTCGCCACATGGCAAACTCTCCACCAAGTAGTACACACTTTCTGTGCACTTCCCAGTACCTCTACAACACCAAGCCTGCGCAGGATATTAGCCGTCACATCGATCCAAAGGCAATTCAATCCACTACGGCGGGGCTGGGGCTGGGGATGAAGCCTGCTCACAATTTTTCGACTTGGGTTTCCTTCCTCCCTCCATGGTGATTGACTCCACTCTAGGGTTCAAAAATGAAACGCCAAAGAAGAATTGAATAGAAATTTGAAAATGAACCATTGCGACTTAAATACTAATGAACAAGAATTCGAAACGTCGTCGTCTTTAATTTAATTACTCGGATAAGAATAGAATACCAAAGGTCACTACCAAATAATTTCTCTCTCGGGAGAGAATTCAGAATATGTCTCAAAACAAAAGAAGAATGAAATTCCTGGTTTATCTTATTTGTCATTTTACTTATTTTTATTACATAACGAGTTAATCATTTTATATCATAACCAGAATGAATAGAAATATAATTGTGAAATTTAATGTTTGATGGATTACAAAAAATTGTTACTATCTAGAAAGATTCATTGAACTTCTATGATCCAATGGAAGATCTTCCATTTAAGGTATGTTTACTTTTGGTTTTAAAACCCAGATTTTAGATTTGAAGATCCAAAACCAGTTTTACTTTGGGATTAAAAAATCGATTTTTAAAATCCATTCAAAACCATCACTATTAAACATATTGATTTCACATAAAGTTACATCAATATAATATTACTCCAATCATTATATTCTTTCTCAACAATAATATAATAATACTATAATAATATAATAATACAATAATTTTATACATTTAATCATTACACACTTAACTTGATTTGACATAAAGTTAAATCCTTCACTATTCTAAAACTCAAAAGAAACACTCATATAACTATTCATCTGGATTTAAAAAACCAAATTTAAAAATCCCGGTTTTTAAAATCACCCAAAGTCCAAAGTAAACACCCCCTTATTGAATTTCCATGATCAGATGGAACTACAAGATTTATCGAACTGGATTACTTGACGAACTCTAAAGATTTAAAAGGATTGCACCTAATTTAATGGATTTTATGGAGTTTATAGGCTCGTTTGAGTCGTTTCAACAAGTTATCCTCACGCGTCACTTATAAGAGTGTGGGTGGTTACACATGATAATGTTCAATAATATCCAACACATCATACATATTATTATTATCTCTCCTACCTAAATCACAACCATTCACGAAAATTGTGTGGGTCGGCTACATGAGAAGAGCCGTAACTTGCAACACATGTGCAATCGTTTCAAACATGAAAACATATATTCTTTTAAAATCAGTTTTATAATTATTTGCCGAGGTAATCTTGCATGCACCCATTAAAACAAAGATGTTACAGATGATCCATAACTAATCGACTTCTTGAAATAGAGAACATTAGGCACACTTCCTTTGACTAGTCTTCTAGGCTGGAATAAGAAATGGGTTCGTCTACTCTCGAACCTTAGTAGAACTCCGGCGAGCGGTAGAAACTTCGAGCCTTGTTGCGCCCGAAAGCCCTGCACTTCAAAACCACCCACTAATAGTTGGCCTATCGAGGCACGTACCCCATTAGAACAAAGATGCAAGTACATCGTCTAGACATATAGATGCACCCGTCGAGTGAAGCCGATGAATTAATATGATCAGTAATATTAAAAGAGCACATGAATGGGGATTACTTAATTAAAAAGTTCACGTGGAGATCTAGAGATTAATTCTAGCTTGCACACAATTCAATATAATTTTATTATTGGTTCATATAACCTATCCATATTATTTGAGATAAAACACTCAAATTGTTTCTTTAATTGTAACCCTAGCTCATTTCATCAATGGATGATATATGAATAACCAAGAAGTCACAAAATATTAGTATTAGTAAGTTAAAAGTATTGTTGAGATAAAAGATATCATCAAGACGCTTGAGATGAGGGTGGTGACTGTTGAAACAGTGCAACATAATCATTAATCCAAACATACGTACGTTAAGACTGTATGACATACACATAATAGATCGAATATTATTCTTCATGGAAAAACGCAATAAAGCCGATCGTCTTGATATATGTTCAATTAGAATTCCACGCTCAAACGTTGTCGATCATGCTTAGAGAGAAAGATAGCCTAACACAATGGACGACTCCTCAAGATAGTCATCATCAAAATCATCATAATTTTCACGACCATCACTATCACTACTCTCGTCGTCATCATCATTGTCTCGAGATGTCGAATAAAGATGTTCTAAACCAACAACCCACTCGTAAAAAGCATAATCATTCAAATCAGAGTCTACGGAGGCTTTAAGCCACCCCACATCTTTGATGGAATCAAAAGGGAATTTCACATGTTTTATCTGCTCATAACATCTCTTGCTTAAAGTCCCATCAAGATGAAAGCATTGGCGGAGATCAAGCGATTCAAGGCGGGGACAACCATCGAGAATGGCTTCTAGTCCCTTATCATTCAAGGGGAGTGAAAAAAGAGAAAGATGTCGCAGATTGGGCATGTTTTCGGCAATTGCTAGAGTGCGCCCATTGTTACATATCCTGCATGGTTTTTCAAAACGATGCGGATTGTAGCGATGCATATTCATTATCCCGTCTAGATTAAAGGTAAAAGAGTTCAACAACGGGCAAGCTTTGGCAATAGTTTCAATATCTGAAGCGTACACATTATACATGGAATTAAGGTGCAACTCTTCCAATTGTGGAACTTTCTTCATTACCTCACCCAAACCTCCCCCATACATTAAATTGCAGCTGTGTAGAGTAAGACGCTTCAGCTCACTTGATCTGCATGTTGAAAAAGTACAAGTCATTCTTGGAAAACAGAGGAATATATCTTTAGCATATACTCCCTCCGTCTCTAGATTATTTGCACACTTTTTTTAATGGGATGTCCAACATTATTTGCTCACTCCACAAAAAGAAATAACTCACATATTTTTTTACCAATAATACCCCTGTTTTATTTTACTTGGGCCACAACTTAATCCAAATTATAACTTTAGTCAAATTTTCACCCACTTTAGTCAAATGAATTACCAATAATATCGCTCCTCTACACATCACTATATTACATTTTCTTAAACTCCGTGATGATCAAACCATGCAAAAAAATGTTGGGACGGAGGGAGTATAAAAACATAGAGTTGGGGTAAGGGAAAATGATGCATGCATACCGATCAAAAATGTAGTTTAGCAAAGTAATATTGCAGAGATATTCAATCCTAAGATCCACCAAGTGTCCCTGGCTGAGATCCACAGCGCGACGGCACAGGGCATGGGCATTTTGTTTCCAGTCAAGATTGATGGTGATGTTAATAACTCGCCACATGGCGGGCCTCTGGCAAATTCTCCACCAATAAGTGCACACTCTCTGTGCATTTTCCAGTATCTCTAAAGCCCCAAGTCTGTGCAGGATATTGGCCGTCACGTCTGCAGGCAAATCAATCCACTGTGGCGCCGTTGAGAAATCCTTTTCACTTTCCGCCATTCTGGGAGGATAAAATATAATACCAAATTTTAATTCAACTAGCTAGTTACTGGTGGGATATGATTTAAAATTATAGTATATTAGTATCTCTGAATTGCGCCATAGAGGGAGGGCCCGAGCCATTGGGAGTAAAATTTGCGATCGTACGTGTTTTTGTTAAAGGGCGACTTGACTCATTCATCTCAAATTTCTCATTCTAGGTACACGTGCCATTCATCTCGATTTTCATTTTGTTTAGGTCCAAATTTTGGTTTAACATTTGATTTGGCCAAATCATGAAATTTTTAACTCCGTTTTTCACTCTGTAAAAATAATTAACACTAGTATTTCTTTAGTGAAATGCATTAAAAAAAAAAAAGACCAAGATTTCATTGGTATGATTGAAAGTCTGGCATATATATATATCACAAACAAAAACAGATTTGGCATGTTCTTTGCAATTGCTACAGCATAATTGGATTGCATTGCAACGTCGAACAAGGAATACGCTAAAGAGCCATTACATTGCTAATAAATACTACTACTAGTTTAATGAATTCAAAACACAATTTGAAGTTCTAAGAAAGCATAATAGAGCAGATCAGCATTGATGTTGAACCAGTTACAATAAGCTCAAATATTCCTGAATGATCCATGAATCATCACCTTCTTCACTTGATTCAATATCCGAACAAGAATCATACCACCAATCATACTCATATTTGGCTGCTTCTTCATACTCCATAACACTAACACAGTCCGAAGGGAATTTCACATGTTTAATCTGCTCTGAGCATCTTTTGCCTAAAGCCCCTTCTACGTCAAGAAGAGAGCATTGTCGAAGATCAAGTGATTCAAGTTTGGGACAGCCATCGAGAATGGCTTCTAGTCCTCTAGAGTCAATTGCATTAGAAATAAGACGAAGATGGCACAGATTCGGCATGTTTTTCGCAATTGCTACAGCATACTCATTACCTCTGAATTCTCCAAAGTCAGTATCTCTTTCGGATGGATTCGAAAACCCATACTGATTAAATGTAAATGATTTCAAATTTGGGCAAGAAATCCCAATCTTAATAACATCCTCTGCTTCGACATCTGGCATAATAATAAGGTGCAATTCTTCCAAGTGTGGAAGTTTTTTAACTGCTCCAACCAAACCTTCCCTGTTAATCCCGGAGCAGCCTTGAAGTGTAACACGCTTGAGGCCACTTGATCTGTTTAAACAATACAACAATTTTGGAAAATAACAGACCATTTAGTTTTTGGTTGAAAAACAAATTACACACAACCATTTCAAAAGAGGCAGAAATTAACAAAACCGTTTAATTTTAATCCGAATCATGCCTCTAAACACCTAATTAATGAGCGAGAAAACATAGTAGACAGATGTAATTGTAAAAAAAGGGGAAAATTATACCGATCAACGATGTAGTTTAGCAATGCATCATCGCCGAAAATTCGAAGACTAAGATCGACCAACTGTCCCTGGCTACGATCCACTGCACGACGGCACATGATAGGCAACCGATTGTCCCCGCAATTGCGCAGTCTCATGTGAATGACTCGCCACACGGCGGGATCCAGACAAACTCTCCGCCAAGTAGTACACACTTTCTGTGCACTTTCCAGTATCTCTTCAGCGCCAAGCCTTTGCAGGATATTGGCCGTCACATCTTCAGGCAATTCAATCCACGGCGGCGGCGGTGTGGGCGGAGATGAGGCAACCGCCAATCGGGATTTCTTTTTATTTTTCTGCATTCTGTTTTTTAATTTTGGTAATTCCAGAATGAGGCGGGCGTTTTAAATTAAATAATGAATTATAGGGCGTCTGTTTCGTTGCGCATTTATCGCAAAATTTTATATTATTAATTACACGAATTTAATCACATTTATATAGACTCAACAATTTGAGGCGATGATTCATAAGAAATCTAGTAATTATATTATCATACAAATTTCATATCTAATCCGAGTAAATAATATTTGTTGGGTTTTAGCCAAGTGTGGTTTTGGCCATTGGGCCTACACACAAGGGCCCAACTTATTGGTGCCCTAGTTCTTGGCAGCCTTCCTATATATTGGGTCACCCTCTCCATTAAAGACGTGACGACAATGTGAGATTGGAGAGTGGAGAACAATAGGGGTGAAGTGCTACCCATCTTAGTGTTAGGTTATCTCCACTACATCCCGATAGAATCCCACACGAGTCTGAGCCTGTTCGTATAACCCGCGAGTACGAGTGGCGGCCGGCGGCACCGAAACCCAACAGTGGTATCAGAGTCTGGTTTCGCCGTCGGCCGCCCTGCCACCGTTTATCTCGCCGGATTTGTTCACCGGGTCGTCTGCCACCGTCTCTGTGACGCCGCCTCCTCTGTGGCGGAAACCTAGCCGCCGCCGCCCATCCCCGCCGTAGCGCCGCCGCCGCCTCCGTGGCGGAACCCTAGCGGCTGCCGCCGCCTGGACTCGCGTCGCCCTTGCTCGCTTCGACATCCGCCGTCGCTATCGCCGATCGCCCCGCAGAAGCGCAGCCGCCGCTGTCGCCGATCGCTCCAGCAGAAGTGCCGCCGCCGCCTGTCGCCTGAAGCCGCCGTCGCCGCCGCTTCACTGCTGGAAAGGTAAATTTTTGGGGTAAGTTTTGGAGAGTGTTTTAATTTCATTTTCTCTCCTGTATGCTCCCGTTGCAGCTTTTCTTTTGCAGAGAAGAAAGTTAATTCATTTTCTTATTTCTGCTGTTTACTGTTAAGTTATTATCTGTTTATTAATTTATATTAATCTGCCTTAGTTATTGATTTCAAACTAAGTAAATTAATATATTAGTATTCTGATATTTGATATTCAGTAGATTGGTTTAAATATTTTAAATGAATTGTTTTACCTATTTCTGATGATTATGCAGTGAATTAGTTTATTTTTGGCTGGATCATGTGATTGGAATTTGTGTGCTGCAGATTTAATTTTAGGATATCTTTGTGAGTCCTGTCTATTTGTGATTTTATTTACGTTTGTGTGCATCGTAAATGTTATTGCTTCCGCTTGTTCTCTGTGATGTTTTTTCTTTGTGATGACTGTCTTTATGTATTCGTCTTTGTGAGGTTTCTTTGTGCAATTTTTTATTAATTGTCTTGGTGGTTAATTTCTTGATGCATGTAATTTGCTTTCTTGGTGTCTTTGTGGTTATTTTTCTTAGTGATTAGTCCCTTTGTGCTATTTGTTCTTTGTGCTTTGAGTCTTTGTGTTGCTCTGTGATTTCTTTGTGATGCATGAGTAGATGATGGGCCAGTGGGAAGGTGGGGGAATGGCTGCATGATTATACTTGTTGGTTTCGTGGGAATTATGAGTATATGTTTATATGTATGTGTGTTATGCATGACTTCATACATTGTGGTTTCATGTTTTTCCCCCTACCCCATTTTCATCTAATTGCATGTTAGTATTTTGAGCATGTTTATTGAGCTTTGTGTCTTGATCTTTGTGTGCTTCTTCAATGCATTCTTCTCTTGTGTGATCATGAATGATTGATTGTTTCTTGGTGTTTGGAGATCATTCCCAGTAAGGTGGAGTGATTTTGTCTTTGTGAGCTATGTATACGTTATGATATCATGTCTTTGTGCCTTTGTGTTTTCCTTTGTGAATGCTCCGAGTGAGGTGGAGCTTGTCTTTGTGTGCCTTTGTGTCTTTGTGCGAGTCTTTGTGAATGCTCCAAGTGAGGTGGAGCATTGTCTTTGTGAGTTTTTCTTTGTGAACTAACTTCTACGTACGTAGACAATCTTTGTGTTTTCTTTGTGTGTTGTCTTTTGCAGGTACATGGAAGTGGGTTGGGCGATGATGACAAAATTGTTTGTGGATTGTGGATTGTAGTCGGGGATGGCCAAAAAGGTGGAGAATTGTTGGGTTTTAGCCCAAGTGTGGTTTTGGCCATTGGGCCTACACACAAGGGCCCAACTTATTGGTGCCCTAGTTCTTGGCAGCCTTCCTATATATTGGGTCACCCTCTCCATTAAAGACGTGACGACAATGTGAGATTGGAGAGTGGAGAACAATAGGGGTGAAGTGCTACTCATCTTAGTGTTAGGTTATCTCCACTACATCCCGATAGAATCCCACACGAGTCTGAGCCTGTTCGTATAACCCGCGAGTACGAGTGGCGGACGGCGGCACCGAAACCCAACAATATTGTTGGTAGATACTCAATCTTGTTAATAGTGTAGAAAATATATTCAATCTTGTTAACAAAGTAGAAAAAATACTCAAAAATTAATTATTTAAATATAATATTTTTTTAATGAATAGAGGGAGTATGTAAAATAATAAATAATAGACGAAGAAATTCACTTTATGGGGATAAAATAACACAAAAACTTATATGCAATATTGCATACATGCATTTCAGCCATTCACACACATGTTCTTTATAAATACACCCAAAAGCTTAATTCACATACATTTTTTATAAATACACCCACAAGCTTAATTCACACACACATTTTTTATAAATGCACCCACTGACAGAAATTGAACATGGTCGTCTTCTTCGAGCAGTTTTCGGTCACCTCAGGCCGCGGTCGGACGCTGTAATTTACGATGACCTTAATCCTTAAATATTTTATATTTCTTTAAATATTCTTTAATACTAATTATTATGGGTCAATGTTATTTTGTATTACGTGCAATAATATATCTTACTACATGCAATAATATATGTTACTATATATTATAATGTGGGTTACTTAATCAATAAAAAAAAAATATAAAAGAATCAGTATTACTATATAAAATTGTGTTATTACTACATGTAATAATTTGTTTTACTACATAAAAAATTATATGTTACTACAGTTTGAATTACTACATTGAATAGACGTTTGTTACTATATGTAACTTTATCAAATGATCTAATATTTTTTGCATCATCCTACAATAAAACATTTTGTATTACAACATGATTATTGTGTTTACTACATTCGATAATATATGTTACTACGTATTATAATGTGAGTTACTACATCAATAAAAACACTAGAAAAAACGTGTTACTAAATAAAAGAATTTGTATTATTATATAAATAATTTGTGTTATTACTACATAAAATAATGTGTATTACTACATATTACAATTTGAATTACTACATTTAATATCCCGCGTTCGATAATAAAATAAAAGATAAAAAAATCTCAGAAACGAGTAAAATAAACGGATTAAATTTTTTGAATTAAGCTGTCAGTGAATGTATTTATAAAAAATGTGTGTGTGAATTAAGTTTGTTGGTGTATTTATAAAAAATGTGTGTGTGAATTAAGTTTGTGGATGCATTTATAAAGAACATGTGTGTGAATAACTGAAATATATATATGTAATATTTCATACCAGACTAGTACATAAAATAAAACCAAGGGAGATAAAGTAATAGAAATTCATTCTATGTTAAGTCTTAGCAAATTGAAGAATCAAGTGCATCACCTACAATTGATTTATACATGTAAAATGTAGATATATAGGTGTACTCGTCAAGTGAAGTCTGATTTATTTTAAAAGAGTATATGAATGGAGGTTACTTAATTAATTAAAGAACTTGCATGAAGAAGATTTAATTTTGGCCCACGATCCAACACAATATTTTTTTATTGATTCCTATAACCTATCCCAATTATGTAAGATAGAACACTTTGTTTGTTTCTTTGCAACCCTTATTTCATCCGGAGATATTTATTCGGTACCGATTAATTGGGTCGGTTCGAAAAATGTAGATTTAGGATTCATGAATCATAGGTTCATTTAAATACATACTTTTTTTATCCGGATTGATTAGTTTACGGGCTAAACCAGGTCAGCTCGTTAGTTCGAATTGTTACCCTTTTAAAAAAATAATAATAACATACGGACAAATTTTGGACCATTTGACTCATAGGCATAACTATAAGTATTAAGCAATCCGTTACCATTCATTAGCCATTATTGCTAGTATTTTTTATTAAATTATGATATTTATTTAGCTTTATTTGACCATATTAAGGACCAATTAGTTCTATAAGTGTGTTTAATTTAATCATACTTTTATTTTCTCATTTATCGATCATTAATTAATTATATATTTTTCTATTTTATTTTCTTGTTGGACATGTCAATTGTGACTTTTAATTTTAAAAGAAAAAAAATTATTATAGCTCGTTAGTGACCCATTTAGCCCGTGACCCATTTAGCCCGTGACCCGCTAGGATTAGGTCCCACTAATTATAGGATTGTTAAGTATGAATCGATTAAAACCCTAACTCGTTTAGCCCGTAGCCCGTAGTCATGTAGAACTGGTCCTATAGGACTAGGGTCAGCACAATAGATATCTCTAAATTCATTGATGGTGGATATATGAAAGGCCACAATTATGAAATATTATTAGTTGAGAATTCCTTTTCACTTTCACTTTCCGCCATTCTGGGTTTGGTTGGTTGTGTTCTCCTAATTAAGTTTTGATCCACAGTGTCCACGGCTGGGACAGTTTTGATGGCGGCAGAGTATTTGGGAGGATAAAATACCAAATTTTAATTCAACTAGCTAGCTAGTTACTGGGATATGATTTAAAATTATAGTATATTAGTATCGCGCCATAGAGGGAGGGCCAAGCAAGGTACGTGTTTTTGTTTGACTGATTCATCTGAAATTTCTCATTCTCCTCTCTTTCGATCTACGGACACGTGCCATTGCCATTCATCTCCATTTTCATTTTGTTTAGGTCCAAATTTTGGATTTGATTTGGTAGTTTTTAATTTGGCCAAATCATGAAATTTTTAACAATTAATAAAAATAATTAACAGTAGTAGTATTTCTTTAGTGAAATGCATGGAAAAAAAAGACCAAGATTTCATTTGGTATGATTGAATGTCAGATATTAGAAATTTGAGTCGAGCAAAGTCTGGCATATATATATCACAAACAAAAACATGCAGCATATAAGTAAATTGCTAAGTTGATGAATTCAACAAGTATTTGAAAACCAGTTCCAAGCAGACGATGATCTGATGATGTCCAACTACTTCGAAGCTCAAATGTCGGCCTAATTAATCTGTAACATTCCAAGAATGTCGTCGCCATGGTCAAGCACTAAGACAGGACAAATAGAACCATGGTGGTGGAATGAGAGTTTGATCATATGTTTAAATCGAATACAACATCTTTTATAGCTAGAGAGATGAAAATATATTTTCTTGACTAATTATAAATGGGATGTACAAGAGGTATTTATACAAAGACATAATAAATGTTATAATCTAATCTTTAATGGGCTTTATAAGAGAGCCCATAGGAAATTACGGTGGGCCTATATAATAAATGTAGATAAAGGCATATTTACAATATAGGTCCAATACACCCCCTCAATATGGAGCACCATAGATGAGTCCAATCTTGGACATAAGAAGTTGTAGACGAGTGTTGGAGAGCGGTTTTGTGAGAGCATTCACGAGCTGATCGGCCGAGTAGACATGAGACACACGAAGTTGCTTTGTTTTGATAAGATCACGGACAAAGTGGAAGTCAATAGCGATGTGCTTCATTCTCGAGTGAAAGACAAGATTGGAACATAGGTAAGTGGCCCCAATGTTGTTGCAGTAGAGAGCAGGGGTAGGCGAGGTGGGGAAGTGGAGTTCCTTAAATAGGGACTCCAGCCATTGAACTTCAGATGCAGCAACAACAATGGCACGATATTCGGCTTCGGTAGAGGAGCGAGCAACCGATTTCTGTTTCTTGGAGGACCAAGATATATGATTAGTGCCCGAGAAGACAATGTAGGCACTTGTGGAAGTACGGTCATCGGTGTCGCCAGCCTAGTCGGCATCGGTGAAGCGGTGAAGCGAGGAGGAGGGATTTGACGTTAGGGTGATTCCAACATCCCTCGTACCATTCAGGTATCTCAGTAGTCGCTTGGCAGCACCCCAATGGGTGGTGGTGGGTGCATGCATGAATTGAGATAACTTGTGCACGACAAAGGCTATATCATGTCTGGCAAGTTTAAGATATTGCAAGGAGCCAAGAACTTGTCGGTATTGGGTGGCATCCGTGGGCGGTGACCCATCAGAGACAGTTAGACGAGCAGAGGTTGGAAGTGGTGTGCGAACTGGTTTTGAGGCGACCATGTTAAAATGAGCTAGCAGATCGGTGATGTATTTGCGTTGGGAGAGAAAGCATGCATCTTTGGAGCGAAGAACCTCAACTCCCAAGAAATATGATAGGGGACCAAGATCCTTTACTGAGAATTTGGAACTGAGGTCGGCAATAACACGGGCGAGCATGGGCGAGCTGTTACCCGTAAGGACGAGAAAGTAGGAGACCACACCAGACTTGTTGTAGACGAACAGGGATTCGTCAGAGTAAGTAGGTTTAAACCCAATTTCTTCAAGGAAGGTGCGAAGAGCATAGTACCATGTGCGAGGAGCCTACTTCAAGCCATAAATGGATTTATGAAGTTTGCAAACATAAGAAGGAAAAGTGTTATCTGAAAAACCCGGGGGTTGGGCCATGTAGACGGTGTCTAAAAGAGTGCCATGGAGGAAGGCATTGTTGACGTCGAATTGGTGGAGCGGCCACTGCCGTGTGACAGCAATGCTGAGGACTGCTCACACAGTGGCCGGTTTGACGACCGGGCTGAAGGTTTCAGTAAAGTCAACACCTAGGCGTTGGTGAAAACCTTTGGCGACCAGACGAGCTTTGTATTTTTCTAGGGAGCCATCTGGTTTTCGCTTGATGCGAAACACCCACTTGGAGCCAACAATGTTTTGGGAGGTTGTAGGGGGAACCAAGTCCCACGTTCCATTACTGAGTAGGGCATCAAACTCAGTAGCCATAGTTGCTCGCCAATTTTTATCTTTCAGAGCTTGGGAAACACAGCTCGGTTCAATGTCAGAAGATAATGTTGATGTGAGACCATACCTGGGATTTAGTTTGAACACTTGATTTTAAGAGCGAGTGATCATGCGAGGTGCAGGAAGTCGCAAGGGAGCATTAGGCGACACAGGGGCGTTGGATGTGGAAGTGCTCGGTATCGGAGTGGTTGTTGGTGGGCTCGTCTGAGGTGGAGGTGGTTGGGCGATCACAGGGTGATCGGTAGGGAGGGTGGTGGTCGGCGTTGGGTTAGGGGCGAGAAGGGGAGGAGTGATTTGTGGAGCGTGGTCGGGAGGAGTAGGGAACGTAAGGACTGGCGAGGAGCCTATAATAGCGGGGAGAGGACAGATGGTCGCAGGGTCAGGTGACGTATTGGTGAGAGGTGGGGTGGAGGAAAAGGGAAAGGTATGTTCGACAACGTGAACATGACGAGAGGTGTAGATGCGATGAGTGGAGGGGTCAAGACAGAGATAGGCACTTTGAGTGAGAGAGTACCTAATGAACACACACGGGGTAGAGCGTGGATCAAGTTTGTGGGTGGTGTATGGGCGAAGCCAGGGGTAGTAGAGGCAGCCAAATACACGGAGTTTGGATATGTTGGGAGGGCGAGCAAAGAGAAGTTGATAGGAGGATGTCATTTTGAGATTGACTTTGGGAAGTCGGTTGATGATATAGGCAGCCGAGCAGACAACATATGGCCAATATGTAAGAGGCATGGAGGCATGTTCGAGAAGGGCCAAAGCCGTGTCGACCACATGGCGATGGCGACGACGACGTTCGGACATGCCATTGTGTTCCGGGGTGTGAGGTGGAGTGGTAAGGTGAGAGATGCCATGGGTTTGAAGAAAGGAGCGAAGAGCAATGAATTCTCCACCATTATCAGAGTATATTGTTTTGATTGTGTTTTGGTGGTAGTTTTCAACAAGGGTTTTGAACGTGATGAATGTGGGTAGAACGTCAAATTTTCTTTTTAGGGGATAGACCCATATATATTTGCTGAAGTGATCGACAAATATGACATAGTATTTGAAATTTTCAATAGATAAGACTAGAGACGACCATACATCGGAGAATATGACATCAAGGGGTTTAATTGAAGTAATTTTAAAATCATAAAAGGGGAGTTTGTGACTTTTGATACAAGAGCAAGAGTTACAATTAAAATGTTTGGAAGGTGCATTAGATAAGCTAAACTTGGATAAAGTGTGGGAGAGAATTTTTTATGATGGGTGGCCGAGGCGAGCATGCCAGGTGGTAGCGGTGAGAGGTTGGGCGATGAGAGCTTTTGGGGAGTGTTTGGTTGTCTGTGCCGGCCATACGTACAAATTATTAATACGACTCCCGACGAGGAGAATGCTCCCCGAGTGACCAGTAGTTTGATTATCTTAAGAAAGTTATACATACTCAGAAGAGTTGTCCGGGACAACCTTGCTGAAGGTCTGATTTGCTAAAATTGAAAAAGATTTGCATATACAAGTGTATTCCCTCCTCCCCATACACTTGTACCATACTCCTTTCAGGACCAACAATATGATTCTCACTTTCGGCCATTGAGGCAACCAAGTCCTATTTCTAACAAGCTCGAGAGTTTGAGACATTCAATTGCTTTGACTTGTTTTGAGAATAAATTATGCAAGCTCGTGGTAAGTTTATGTCTTTCATATCATCATTTTTAATGTGTTTGTGTTGAAAATAGTTGAATCAATGATATGTTTGATTCATTAATTATCAAAGTCAAATGGAAGTAATTTGACACATATTGATTTGTCTGTTTTTCGAGGAAAAATGCTTATGACCCTTGCATTGGAAAGAGTAGCGATGTTCGCCAAAAGTGCGAAAAAGATGAATTTTGCTTTACAAAAATGATGGGGATCCGCAGGTAAAGGGCTCAGTCGATTTATGCATGACAACCTAAGAGAGGTATATTTGCTCTGTTTATGTAAATCAAAATTTGAAAATGGTAGAATAGACCTTAATCGTCTTGTGATCAACATAATTATCAAATGACACCAGTGCACCCATTGGGCCATCGTGCATGTTGAATTTAAATGCATATTGTGCTTTGCTTAAACTGATCTTAGTGCAGGCATGGAAAAAGCCTTCACTCATGTCAAACATGGAAAATGTCCTGGCCAACGATGAGGTTTCGAGTTTGACTCACCTCTAGGTCATATCTCTTTTTGTCAACGATGAGGTAATGAGCTCAGGCTTACCTCTAGGTCATGTTTCTCTTTGCCAACGACGAGGTAATGAGCCCAGGCTTACCTCCAGGCCATATTTAATTTCTCTTTGTCAACGATGAGGTAATGAACTACAACTAACCTATATGGCACATCCTTTCTCGTCATCTTGCCCACAATGAGTGTCAAGTTCTGACTTGTCTCTAGGCCCACAATGAGGTATCGAGTCATGACTCGCCTTTAGGCCACATTTCTCTTTGCCCCATGATGAGTCAAATTTATTGTATATTTTTGTGCTTTAATTGAATATTCTCTGTGAATTAAATTTGTATTTTACTGCATATTTTCTACTCATTATTTCGTGCTTCAATTATCTTGATATTTTTATTTTCTTATTTAATTCAGATAAAATGGAGCAGTTTGATGAGAATGAAAAACAAAAGAATTTGAGCTTAATTGATTCTATTGAACGTGTGTGCGGATAAGTAAATCAAAAGGAAAACATGGGCCTATCATTTTGTTGTTGGGCCAAGTTAATTGAGAAAAGAGGAGTAGGCTTTGTTGGGCCTTAAATATTTAATGGGCCATTTCTATGTTTTGAGCGGAGACAGCAGTCTTTGCAAGTGGGCATATATCACATAGGAAGCCGCCGTTCGGGAAAAAGGGAAGCAAGCAGCAGGCGTCGGGAAATTGAAGCAATGTGTTTGTTTTTATTTATTATTCTTTTAATTATGTTTAATAGATAGATTGTTTTTCTAGCCCGAGGATAGGGGTGGGAATGGGTCAGTCTATCCGATAGGGGTCTACGGCTCGGCCTATTAAAGTCCGACTCGACTCGACTCGTTTAATAAATAAGCCGGGCTCAAGCTTTTTTAAAAGCCTATTTAGTTAATTAGGCCGGACTTGACCTTTTTCGTAGGCCTTTCAAGCCCAACAGGCCGACCTATTTAATTTAATATATATAAATATAATAAAAATATAATATATATGGTATATTATACTTAAATATAGAAAACATCTTAAAATAAGAGTATTTACTCAATTTATATTTTAATATTTTCATTTTGTACGTTAGATTATTATAAGAACATACATTTTTATCATACATAGTTCTTATATTTTTATCATACATACGTGAGTGTGTATATATATGTGTGTGTGAGAATGCTCATTATATGAAAGTAATGTATAAAATAAGCATTACTTAGACAATCAATTGAGATCTATTAGACAATCAATTGAGATCTATAGTATTTAAGATCAATATAAAATGAAGTGAAATTAAAATAATTGATAATAGAACTGAAATATTTGAATAATTAGTATAATTGGAAATTAAAAAAACAATTAAAAAAAACGGAAATGCAGAAAATCTTAGGTAATATACCACCATATCTTTGAAAATATTAACTTTACCACCAAATCCTTTCTAAAGTCTAAATTATTGATGATTCAAATGCAACACACTCCCAATTGAATAAATGTATAATATCTACTTAGAACATAAAATAAAAGAAACTTCAAATAAAATCTCTGATATCTATTTTTTCCATTAAATAAAAGAGAGAATACGAATAATATATCCAATGATAGCAGATCTTCAAAATTATTTAAATAATAATTTTCACATCAGTAGAGCATTATCATTTTCTTCTCTTCTAATTATCTTATACTGCACCATCTTTAAAATTGTAAACATTCATATTTGAACAGATTATAACTACTAACTTTAAATTTGTAACCAACCTTAAAGTAATTATACTACAATTTGAAATGACATCAATAATTTGGCTGAATGATTGGTATGCAGCAGCACGATTACAGAAGCATATAGCCACAATTACAACATCAATAATTCTCTATAGCTTCTTATACCTTCCAGAACTAAATACTTCATTTCCTTATTTCTGTAATGAGCAAAAAGAAAGAAAAATACATTGATTTGCTTTAAATATACTATTCTCATGCTTGTGACAGAAAACTTAAGAAACCAGAATCTACATTATTAAATATCAAAACTAATAAGTAATGAATCACAATATCACACGTTTTACAAAAAAAAAAATCATAAAAAAGTTGAATCACCTCCATCATACATCCACAACTGTGTCGATAACATAATAATATCATATATTGATTAAGACGATCAAAATAATATAAGCAACGCATTAAGATGAATACTGGTTTCTATGCAAGAAATATCTAAAAAAATCTAGCAAAAGGTTGTTATATTGATTAGTAAAATTGCTGCAAACAAAAAAAATACTTGATTTTCACATTTTTGTTGATAGATACTGATAAAAAGGCCCCAAGAAGGCTATAGAACACAAAATAGTGCAAGATGTGTCAATTTTCAAACAACTTATCCAAATCTTCTGAAAATAATTCAAAAAACAAAATTCAAATTTAAACAAATCCTGAATATGCAAATCTAAAATGTAAGGATACCAATTTTCATACCAGAAGTTTAGACACATTATTGATTACAACCAAACTATAACACACATAATTTGTGGTAACAGGGTATATTTTTTACTCCATAAGATCAAGCATTTGGATGGGACTGTAGTAAAATTATGCGACATAATCCATTCAGAGATAGAGAGATCAACACTCACCATTGATTATGCCAGATCTTAAAACAGAACCTGCAAAAAAAAAAAAAAGGGGGAGAAAAAAAGAACACAAATATTATGAAGCTTAACTTATGATTATTTATTTTGAGAAAAGAGGGGTGACACAATATTAATTCATAACCTGGGTAGAGCAGCAGCGGCGTCCAGGGAGGGCGGCGAGATAGCGGCGGTGACAGAGGGGACGACTGACTGCAAAAACCCTAATTCGTTAGAAAAACGATTAAAAATAACAACAACGTCAATGGGTGGTGGCGAGGAGTAGCAGCGAAGTCGAGGGAAGGTGGGGAGTAGCAGCAACGTCAACGAAAGGAGCAATGATAGAGGGGGCGAAAACCCTAGTTCATTAGATTAGAAGAATTAAAACGTGGCTTTCCAGCTCATATTTGACTTGGTAAGAAGAGATGTAATAAAATTACACGTGTAATCCGCTTTTTTCTAAGACGACACGTAGGTGAAATCTCTATATGAGTGACACCTTAGCAGTTTAAAACTCCCTATCTTCCTTATATACTAATTCTCCCTCCTACGTGTCACTCTAAATTCTTTTCTTTCCATTTGCATTTTCTCATTTTGTAAGAATTTCACTTTTTTTTTCTCTCTCATCTCTCTTTTAACTAAATTATCTATTTATTTTATTTTTTTTCTCTTTTTTTTTTTTTTAGTCCATCAAAATTTCTCATATTTATTTTCTCCTCTTATTCTTCATTTCTACTAATTTTAAATTATCTTTAATTCACGCGTAATACGCGGGTTTTACACTAGTTAGTAATATAGGGGATTTCTAACTTGATTTAATTATGTCTTTTTGATTATGTGATTCACGATTTATTTCAATTCATATTTCGATTTCGTTATTATTTGATTTTATGTGAAGCATGTTTTGATTAATAGATTTATTAGGACTGGCCATCTGAGTTTATTTGTTATCAATACTAGTTAATTCACGATATATAATCCGTAATTGTTATATTATTGTGGATATCGTAGCAACTAAGGCAGAACACCTTATATGATAATAACGTCTAGGTTGTATGAAACGATCGTTTCATATTCATAGTCTAGTTTATTCTATTGTTTTAGTTCTTTAATGCGTTCCTCGAGTTGAACTTTGAATACATATTTTGGGTTATTCGTAGGAATAAATTAATTGGGGGTCGTACCTTCTAGTTAATTAAACTTAAGAAACAATTTGAACTAGTTTGGTCGTACCACTGGTTTAGGGATAAGATTTGAGATTAGATTGAGATTACCGAGTTCACTGATTAAATTGATTAAATTATTCAAGGGGAAGCAATCCGAGGGCTAGATCGTTTTTAATATTTGATTCCTATTTATTTTTATTGCTTCCTGTTATTTTTCTAGTAGTTAGTCCACCAACCAACTCCCCCAATTTTATTGTTTTCGTACACAATTTATTCAATTGAGTTTCACTATTTTCTGTGGGATCGACCCTTGCTTACTCTACTACATAGTGTGTATTTAATGTAATTATTTTTGGGTGCCGGCGACAGCACACCACACCACCATAAGGTAATGAGTTCTGACTCGCCTTTGGGTTATGTTTCTCTAGACCCACCATGAAGCCACGTTTCTCCAGGTACACGATGGGGGTAATGAGCTCTGCCTCGCCTCTATGCCACGCCTCTATGCCACGCCTCTCCTAGTCATCGAAGAATCTTAGTCTGAGTTGGGTTTACATAGTAAAATAAAATTCAGTGACTTCGTGAATTGAGTTATGAATACAAAGTCGGTTTAGTAACACGAGAAATGTTTCTCTCATATTATAATCAGATCATGAGATAAGCCTTGGTATGAATTAAGCTTGGATAAAAAAGAAAACTAAAAAGTTCTATGAATAGAAACTCCTCAAATTGAAAAACTCAGAGCTGAAATCCATGAGGCAGACATGAAAGACGACACGATTGGCCTCGAGGAAGATGAGAACATCCGCCGAAAAGCCGCACAAGCCGAACTCTTAAAAACATCGAATTTGAGAAACAGTCTGCTGGCCCAAAAAGCAAAGGTAAAATGGTTAAAGGAGGGGGATGTCAATTCCAATTTCTTTCATAGAGTTGTGAATTTCCAGCGCAAAAATAGTGAATTGATGGGCATCAATATCCATGGCGAGTGGATTGAGGGAGTTGACGCTGTTAAAAAAGGCATTAGCGACTTTTTCAAGGATCAATATAGGAGAGTCCCGGGTGCGCGACCATCGGTGCCTGAAGATTTTGCAATCAAAAGGATATCGGAGGAGGAAAATGAATTTCTAACTGCTAGCTTTTCTGAGGAAGAGATAAGAGATGCTATCTGGAGCTGCAGCAATTCGAAGAGCTCAGGCCCCGATGGTTTTAATTTTAGATTTATAAAAGAATGCTGGGGAATTATCAAAGAAGATGTATGTAGAATGATTCAGGAGTTTCAGATGAATGGCAGATTGATCCGCGGCTCAAATCCGTCCTACATCGTTTTGATACCGAAAAAAGATGGGGCATCCTCAATTAGTGAATACAGGCCCATCTCTCTCATCGGCTGCTCCTACATAATTGTGGCTAAACTGTTAGCCAAGAGACTCAGCCGATTCATGAATAACATCATCTCAGAAAATCAAAGTGCCTTTGTTGGGAATAGATACATCTTGGATGGGGTGGTGATCCTGAATGAAGTGGTGGAGGAGGCAAAGAAAAGCAAAAAAGACAGGATCTTCTTTAAAGTCGACTTCGCTAAGGCTTACGACACTGTGGATTGGGGTTTTCTTGATCTGATGATGGAAAGACTCAATTTTAACTACAAATGGCAAAAATGGATCATGGAGTGCGTCTCGTCTGCAAGTGCTACCGTCCTCGTGAATGGAAGCCCCACGACCGAATTCAAGCTGGGACGAGGACTTAGGCAAGGGGACCCCCTGTCCCCTTTCCTATATCTGATTGTGGCTGAAGGGCTAAACTGCCTTATTAATAAGGCCATGCAGTCTGGAGCTTATGAGGCAGCAGAGGTGGGGAAGGACCGAATCAAAGTATCTCACCTCCAATACGCGGATGACACCATCTTCGTGGGCAAGGTTAGCACAAGCAACGTATGGGCATTGAAGGGCATTTTGAGAAACTTTGAACTTTTATCGGGGCTTAAAGTAAATTACAAGAAATGTAGCCTCAGCGGCGTCCACGTGGAGGAGCAGGAACTGGACACTATGGCTGAGTCCCTTGGCTGTCTTAAAAGCAGCTTGCCGTTCAAATACTTGGGAGCAAAAATAGGGGCACGACTAAATCGAATCACTGAATGGGAAGAGCTGGTACAGAAAGTGAAGAGAAGAATGAAAAGATGGGAGCAGAAAAAAATATCTATCGGGGGGAGGGCCACTCTTCTGAAGTCGGTGTTATCGTCAATTCCGATCTACCACTTTTCGTTTAGTATTCTACCTGTCAAAGTAGTGAAAACCCTTACATCCTTAAACTGCAGATTCCTTTGGGGGGGTGTGACATAAAAAAAATCCCATGGGTAAAATGGGATGTTGTTTGCAAATCAAAAAGTGCTGGGGGTCTTGGGGTTAGAAATCTGAAGTGGTTTAACTTAGCCCTCATAGGAAAATGGATGTGGAGATATTTGTCGAATCCGGAGAGTTTATGGGTTAGAGTCATAAATTCGATAAACAGGAAGGTGGAACTAGGAGAGGGTGGGCAGTTTGGGGGGCGGGTAGATAAGATTAGGTCTAGCTGGTGGCGAGGCGTTGTCAGGGCAGTTTCGGGACAGAAAGGGAAATGGTTCTGGGGTAGATTAGAGAATCGAGTGGGAAACGGGGATAAGACCCCCTTTTGGGACGGGCTGTGGGCTGGAGAGAGAGCGCTAAAAAATGAATTCCCGAGGTTATATAGGTTGAGTCTAGATAAGGAGTCGCGTATTAGCAACATGGGGGTCTGGAATGAGGGGCAGTGGGTGTGGGAGTGGAAATGGCGTAGAACTCTCTTTGAACGGGAAGTGATAATGCTTGACCATTTACACTCTATTGTTAACAGGTACAATTTGACCGAAGGAGCAGCAGATGGATGGCACTGGAACTCGAGTAAAAGCAATAGGTACGAAACAAAAGAAGCGTACGAAAGCATCTTAACTGAGCTAACAGCGGAGTCGGAGAGGAGCAGCAAGGGACCTGAGTTCTCCTTAGTATGGAACAAATTAGTACCAACAAAGGCAGCAACTTTGGGTGGCAGATTTTATGTAATCGGCTACCCACTAAGGAGAGCCTACTAAGAAGAAACATCATCCGAAGCCGAGACGAAGCCAAGTGCCCCTTATGCAGCGAGGAAACTGAATCTATTTCACATCTGTTCCTGGAGTGTAAACTGGTGAGCACATTATGGTATAAATGTTATGCTTGGCTCAATGTCTACACTTCAGTCCATCGACAGATACGACAACACTTCATGATTCACTCCGGAGTTCTGGGCAGCAAAGGTGGAGGCAAGGCGGTAATTGGAATTTGGATTTGCTTAGTATGGGTCGTGTGGCGATGGAGAAACAAGATTATCTTCGAAGACGGCAGCTGGGACGAATCGAAAGTGATGGACGAGATTAAAGGGAGATCATGGAGCTGGTTTTCATGCTATGGACAACTGCTTAGGAACACAACATACAGAGACTGGGAGTTGAGACCATGTGAGCAACTCCTCAATTAATACCTCTTCTCTAATGTGGACTGGATGCCCTTTGTTTTTTACATTACAGTAAGTTTCTGTCATTGAATGGTACTGCTGGTACCAATTCCTTTCTATTTGTAAAGACTTTATTTATATTCCAATAAAATGATTCTTGCCTGATCAAAAAAAAAGAAACTCAAATGATGTGAATATTTAAAAGAATGAAAAGTACAAACTCTTAATTCAGAATGAGAAAATCCACCTCTAGTGCGCGAGGTGAATTCAGAAAGAGTGAGGAAGTGTATCTACACTCTCCTCAGAGCAAGAAAGTATTTTTTATGGTAGAGGATAAATCCAGAAAGAGCTATTTACCTCTTATATATACAAAGTAAACGTGATGGAAGGGTTAAGGCATATACACACTTTTCTTCAAATTACTCTTACTACAAAGAATGTAATGTTAGAAAAAATTGCACCGTAGATGGCTAAAATTACTTTTTAGAAAACGAAGAATCGAGGCTTGTGTAAACACAATTTCCTTAAAACAATATTCGTCCTTCACTCTCGATGCCAGTGACTATTAGGACGTTTGTTTCCCAGGATACAACGATTAGATAGCAACAATACTAGCACAAGTATTTTGCTTACGGCGAACTGAGTAGTTGCCCGAAATATATCACCGGAGTGCCAAGGGAATTTTAGCAATTTACAAGAAGCAAGAAGAACAAGGCAAATGTCGGAAATGTGTTTGATCTCTCTCCATTCTCGTGTTTCTCGTTGTGTGTTTGGGTCTAATGGGCTGCAGCTACTTATATAGTCAACCCAAAGTTGTAACTGTTGGCCGCAATAAAGTAGCAATTAAATATTTTGACCAAAACTGAAACTGCCATTCTTAATGCGAATTTTAATTGATAATTCAACCTTGATGTAACTCCTGCAGCCATCAAATGTAACCTCAAGCCATTTAGTGCAGGTTTTTAATTTTTCGAATAAATTTCTAACTCTTGAATTTCAAAATGGACTGAAACTGTCACAGCCCCAATAATGATACATTTGTAACATTCATCCAATTTAAATTCAAGGTTTAATTCTCCGAAAATAACCTCCAACACTTCAGTTTTGAAACTGCTCTAATTTATTTCAGTAGTTACGGAAAAATCCGAGGCAAGAAGTAGTTTGTCCGTCCGCTACCAAATCGGTGCGACATTCGTGTAATTTTATAAACTACTAATGAGTTCATACTTTTATACCCACTTCCTCATTTGATATTTTTCAATATAGGACAAAAAATCACTTTGTTTTTTCCTACTCAAATTTTGGTTACAACAATTGTTTGAAAAATCATTTCGCATTCATTCCAGCTCCAAAATGGGTGAATGAGATATCGAGTCGAAGCTCACTTCGAAGCACATTTTCCAACAACCCCCACATGAATGGAAATTAATACAAACACCAAAGATTTTTGTGATATAAATCGACGTTAGAAACTTGCATAGGATAGGTAGGTGTCACCCTTTGAACTTTCCCTTGTGAAAGCACACTTACTTTACTAGTTAGGCAGTAGACGCGATGTCTTTGAACTGTTAACTGTTTTGTGTAAATGATAATGCACTCCACTCAAGTTCTTTCTAAAAACTCTCAGTTCTCATGATTATGTTCGATTTGGCCATGAACATCACGCCTGGTTCTGCAAGAGTGTTTAGGAATATGCCTTACAATATTCCCTTCGAAGCGGCCCCACTTCTCTCTTACATAGGTGATCCTTGCAAGAATTTCTTTCAAATTCTTCTTAAATCATTAATAGCCATTTTGCTAATCCTCATACTATATCACTGTAGCATCTTTAGGCAATGGACTTTTAGGGTTTCAATTATCCCCCACATGACAGTGATTTACGAGTTTAGACAATTAGGTTGTCCTTTTGAACCTAGTTCTTGGGATCTCCAGTCATTTAGGTAAGGTTTTCCTTCATCTCAACTCATCTTCTCTAAGGCTTTTTAGTCTCATTCCTTTTAATGATGCCATAACTAACTCTCGATTTAACCCTTTGGTTAATGAATCTGCAATATTATCCTTAGACCTCACGTAGTCTATTGAGATAACTCCAGTTGAGAGTAGTTGTCTAATGGTATTGCGTCTACGACAAATATGTCTAGACTTACCATTGTACAAATTGTTGTGTGCCCTCCAAATTAAATTTGAGGGTCATACACAAGAAACAATAAGTGCTAGCTACTGTTATGTGCATTACCAATGAACACATCATTAACAGTTTAAGACCTATTTTCATTTCCTTAAGTGGTGGAATATACACCTTTGCTAGACACCCCCACACTTTCAAGTGTTTGTAGGATAGTGCTTGACCATGCCAAAATTCATATGGACTTTTGTCTATTTTCTTATGTGGCACCTTATTTAAAAGGTAATTTGCAGTCCCCACTGCTTCTCCACACATATTCTAAGGTAACCCTAAATTTAGCAACATTGTATTCTTTTTTTTTTCTCCAATGTTCGAGTTTTGAAAAGTATGAACTTATCAAAAGCTTCATCTTTATTCTTTAGAAGATACACAAAATACAATTTTGTGCTATCATCTACAAATGCGGAAAAATATTTACTTCCACCACGAGTTTGCTCGATTTTTAAATCACACACATGCATTTGTATGAATTAAATCAAGTTGTTCACTATTTCTTTCAATAGTTTGAAAAGATGACCCCAAGTCATTTTTGCTTCCACACAAATATCACATTTGTGATTTGTATCAATACGGAGTTTTGGTATGCTATTTAAATTCATCAATTTTCTTAATAAATTAACAAGTCCCAAACAACCATCTCTCGAATTTTGGTTCAAAAACCGTTTTCGAGTCAACCACTAAGAAGTTTGAGGAACCGTCCGACAATAAATTTCTTTATTTCGGCATCCTTTATTTTATACTTCTTGTTTAGAATGCTCCATGTTTCTCTTGCGGACGACACTCCAATACACATACATCGTAGAATGCATATCACCAAGATTTATTTATCAAATAAATTCAAAATTTCTTGTCATAGAAGAATATGTATCAAAGTCAAGAAATCTTTCGAATTAAATCCAAAATGCAATTTGCCTCTTCAAGCACAAATATACATTTTTTTTTAATTAAACATCAAAATCATTATTTGATGTTAACTATCAAGTGATATGATTCAAGAGTCTCACATCTTTCATATCATTAAAAGAATTTAATTAACAAGGCGCTCATGAACTCTATCATAGGCCCAAAAATATTCTTTTCAAATGGCTCAAACCCTTGATGATTTGACCATTTCAGTCCACTAGACCAACTAAATGGTCTAATTATTTGATTCAATGATCCAATTAAATCCAATCAATTAATCAATTCCATATCACAAATTTAAAAATTATACACTAGGCTAGGCCTTCCAAGCGATAGCCATATTTTATAAAATTTGACATGTTATGAGTCAACATAAAATCAAGTAAAAGAATGACATTCTCACTTTTGATTTAAAAACTCATTTTATCAACATAAACATACTCTTTTGTATACAAGATGGTTTTACATCATTAATCATTCTTTGCCAAAAATAATTATAACTAACACAAAAGAGGAACAACCATAATAATGAACCTCTCTAAATTGTCATCTCTTCGTATTAGCCATCTCGAAGAAAAATATTGTTTTAAGTAAATTGTGTTTACACAAGCCTCGATTCTTTGTTTTCTAAAAAGTAATTTTAGCCATCTACGGTGCAATTTTTTCTAACAACTTAAAACAATATTCGTCCTTCACTCTCGGTGCTAGTGACTATTATGACGTTTGTTTCCCAGGATACAACGATTAGATAGCAACAATACTAGCACAAGTATTTTGCTTACGGCGAACTGAGTAGTTGCCCGAAATATATCACCGGAGTGCCAAGGGAATTTTAGCAATTTACAAGAAGCAAGAAGAACAAGGCAAATGCCGGAAATGTGTTTGATCTCTCTCCATTCTCGTGTTTCTCGTTGTGTGTTTGGGTCTAATGGGTTGCAACTACTTATATAGCCAACCCAAATTTGTAACTGTTGGCCGCAAAAAAGTAGCAATTAAATATTTGGACCAAAACCGAAATTGGACCAAAACTGAAACTGTCATTCTTAATGCGAATTTTAATTGATAATTCAACCTTGATGTAACTCCTGCAGCCATCAAATGTAACCTCAAGCCATTTAGTGCAGGTTTTTAATTTTTCAATAAATTTCTAACTCTTGAATTTCAAAATGGACTGAAACTGTCACAGCCCCAATAATGATACATTTGTAACATTCATCCAATTTAAATTCAAGGTTTAATTCTCCGAAAATAACCCCCAACACTTCAGTTTTGAAACTGCTCTAATTTATTTCAGCAGTTACGGAAAAATCCGAGGCAAGAAGTAGTTTGTCCGTCCGCTACCAAATCGGTGCGACATTCGTGTAATTTTTCAAACTACTAATGGGTTCATACTTTTATACCCACTTCCTCATTTGATATTTTCCAATATAGGACAAAAAACCACTTTGTTTTTTCCTACTCAAATTTTGGTTACAACAATTGTTTGAAAAATTATTTCGCATTCATTCCAACTCCAAAATGGACGAATGAGATATCGAATCGAAGCTCACTTCGAAGCACATTTTCCAACATGTAAGAGTTTAAATGCATTAGTAGTTTGAAAGAAGTACAGAAGCCCACGAGATTGAGTCACTTGAAAATAAGTTATGCTTAAATAAGAAACATCATTAAAAAAAAAAAAACAAATTGGAGAAAATTATTTGGTAAGAATCTGAATGTAGTGGGATCAAATTTGTGATTACAAGAAACGATGCCCCTCATATCAGAATCAAATCCTCATATTTTAATACAAATTAAACTTGGATCAAAAAGAGAATTTATGGGTATCAATTAGATCTGAACCTAATTAAATGATCAAATAAAACAAGTTTAAGTGTGAACTTAGCACAAATTATAATAGACTTTAATACAACATATGCTGAAAGAAATAAATAGGTATAGAAGTACGCTCATACAAAATCAAAATTTAGATAATTTATACTAATCTAATTAAGAATCAATTAAAAAAAATACATGCTTAAAAAATTGGTAATAAATAGAAATGGTAAATTGAGAATTTGAGATTTTGAAAAAAATAATTATTTAAAAATTATTTGAATTCATAATTAACAAATTTATCATTATTCTATCTATCTCTATATCTCTCTATATGTATCATAATACACTTAGGTCCTTAGGTCCACTACCTAGGTCTTAGGTCCTGGGTTCGAGTCATGGGAGGGGAAAAATGGATGGGTATTTAATTTCCATAAAAAAAAATAATAATAATAATACACTTAGTAAATATATTTAATTTTTTATAGTAATATGCAATTGTTTAGGGATTAATTTATGAGTACCCACAAAATATTGGAATATACCTAGGGACTAAAATATGTATTCTCCTGAAATTATGCAAATATGTGATTTTCATCATTAAATACATATTAAAAAAAAAATACTGCATCCGTCCCACAAAGATAGCTACATTTGACTTTACACACAGATTAAGAAAAATCAATAAATGTAGTCAAATTTAGCTAAAGTGTCAATTTTACCCTTGAAATCTCATACTCCAAAATCTGCTAAGCATTAAAAACATTTAATACTAAAGTAAAAGAGGAAATGTTGCTATAATTTGGGACATCCAAAAAAGGAATACGTGGCTATTTTTGTGGGACAGAGGGAGTATTGTACATCCCTATCCAGGGACGGAACTACCCTATAGGGTAGGGTGGCCCTGGCCCCCCAACCCCTAATATTTTATATATTAATTTTTTTTAAAAAGGGAAAATATCACTTTTGGTCACTGAACTTTACCACTTTTCACATTTGGTCACCCAAATTTCATCACTATCAAAATTGGTCACTCACTTATTCGTCACTATCAAAATTGGTCACCCACTTATTCTTTCTCTATCAATTTTGATGCTGCTGTTAGAGAATCCGTCATTTACTAACGGAGAAAAGGTTTTGAGCGTCAACTTTTATTTTCCCTCTTTTAATTCCTTAACCCTAACCCCCCAAACCCATTTTTTTTTTTTTAAATTTTACTGAATTTATTTTCAATGTGGTTAAATTAATGGTGTGTGGTTAAAAATAGATTATCAAACCCGAATAAGTATAAATGGGGAAATGAATTCTAATAATTAACTATTTTGAAATAAGTTTATATTCTCAATCATTATACAAATTCAATATGAAAATCAGTAATTGAATTATTATTCAAAAAAATCTAAAAAAACAGAGTACAAAAGCAAGCCAAATTAGTCAAATTGTGGTGGACATGTACTAGTTATGTACTCCGTTTTTATAATTATGGTGTGTAGTTTGATGTTTTATAATTATTGTATTCAGACTTGCTTTTGTACTCTGTTTTTTCAGATTTTTTTGAATAATATTTCAATTATGATTTTCATATTGAATTTGTATAATGATTGACAATAGAAACTTATTTCAGAATAGTTAATTATTAGAATTCATTTCCCCATTTATACTCATTCGGGCTTGATAATCTATTCTTAACCACACACCAGTAATATTAATTGAAGATAAATTCAGTAAAAATTTAAAAAAAATGGGTTTAGGGGTTTAGGATTAAGGAATTAAAAGAGGAAAAATAAAAGTGGGCACTCAAAACCTTTTCTCCGTTAGTAAATGACGGATTCTCTAACACAACATCAAAATTGATAGAGAAAAAATAAGTGAGTGACCAATTTTGATAGTGACTAATAATTGAGTGACCAATTTTGATAGTGATGAAATGTGGGTGACCAAATGTGAAAAGTGGTAAAGTTCAGTGACCAAAAGTGATATTTTCCCTTTTAAAAATTAATGATAAATTTAATAATTTAAGATAAATTCCTCTTTACAACTAATTGAGTATATAGATACACTTAAATTTTAATGTTCAATTTAATATTTGACTCAATATTATTAATATATTTAAGAAATCTAATGATTAATATTGATATATTTTGATATAAATATGGTGTATATATATAGATAAATATTATAATTATACGTTTGTTGATGTCACGGTATCCGATTCAAGGAACTACTAATTTGAGGGAAGTAATCTCATTGTCCACTTGCGGGGACTCTGTTTAAAGTCAGAGTTTTGCGCGTTGTATGGACATGGTCCCCATAAAAATTGTTTACACCTTAGGGATTTCAAACCTAATTATACAAATGATACTCCCTCCGTCCCGTGATTACTTGCACACTTTCCTTATTGGGACGTCCCAAAATTACTTGCACACTCTTAATATGGAAATACCCCACAAAATTAATAACCTCACAACATCATTTTATTTTCAAATTTGTCACTCCTTTTTTCCATACATTTCACTTTACACATCATCAAATCCACTTTACACATCATCAAATTACCTAAAATACCCCTCCGTTATCTTATATCATCAAACACTAAATCCACTTTTCTTAAACAACGTGCCGGTCAAACTATGCAAGTAATTTCGAGACGGAGGGAGTAGTATTTTAGATCGTAAATATTTTTTTGGCCCTCCTTAAACTCGAATCCTGAGTCCGTCCCTGTACCTATCTATCATATAATAGACGAGCTCAAATATATTTTTACGTTTCCTCAGGAGTTGGAGCATCAAAATTGACAATTAATTTGATGTGTATGTCTTGACTCTATAAAATTAATGGTGGCAAATACATTCATCTTTAGGTGCATTTATTGCAACCTGAAAGAAGACAAACTACCAAACAAATCCATAGATATATAAGCTTAATTTAAGGAGAAGAGTTACCTCAAAGAATTCATAAATGTAGAATGAGAACCTGCCAATAAACAAACCAATTGAAAAATAAAACATATGTATTTGAAGATTTAATTAAAAAATGTATGGTTGGTTAAGATTAGTGATTAAAATTAATAAAAATAATAACAAATGTGAAATTAATAATAAAAAAAAAGATTTTGAAATAAAATGAATTGAGAAGAGAGAGAATGAATTAATACAAATTCACACATTAATATTCTAACAACTTTTTAGAATATTTTAGAAAGATTTAATGTATCATACATTAAGAAATTCACATGTATATATAGATAATCAAATAAGAACTTCATTCATTACTATATATATTTTGATAACTCATACAATAATACGCTCCAGGAAAAGTTTGAGTTTTTTTTTTATATAAAATAAAATATTAATATGAGATTAAGTTTAAATTAAATATAAATTAAAAAGAATTTATTTACGTGAGCGATGGAGGAGTAATGAGGCAAAACTTTTAAATTTTGTAGCACCTTAATATAAAATATAATTGGTAAAAATCTCTTTTTTTAAATAAGATCATTGTTGTCTCACTCGCATGTCTGTCATTTCCAAAATCACTCATAACTCATAACTCAAGGTCTCACCTTGCTCATTTCCAAAATCACTCACAATGCACCATTGGTCATTTCCCAGTTTCCAAACAACCATTTTAAATTTTTTTTGATGTATTACAGATTAATAAAAATTAATATCGATCATAACAATCTTTTTAGAATATTTTAAAAAAATTTGTTGTATCATATATTAAGAAATTCACTTGTATAGATTATAAAAAAAATGAGAACTTCATTCATTCGTGTTAGTTTAAAAAAGGGATCTTTATTTATTTAAGGTCTAGTCAACATAAAATCTCATTTAAAAGGCCTTCCTACTTAATTTTTTAAACAAAGAAGTTAAAAAAACTTGGGTAAAAAGGTTGTTTATATAAAATAAAATATTAATATGAGATTAAATTTAAATTAAATATTAATATTGACTTGTGGACACTATATCATTTTCATTCCAAAATATTACAGTTTGCAAAGAAAGTTGATTGGTATTAAAAAAATCGAGTAATTGGTCTATTAATATTGATATCCAGAGTGAATTCAAAATCACTTTTCGCTTATTGGATTAAAAAAAATCTTTAATCACATTATTTTAAATAATATCGGAGTTACTAATTGAGAATTGAAATGTGGGGTTGATATTTTATCTTTTCACCACCAAAGTACTCCCTCCGTCCTTATACAAGTTTTTCCATTTCTTTTGGGTAATAGATGTAGTATTTAATTTTGGAAATGACCACAAAACACCTTGTAAATGACCACAAAACACCTCGTAAATGACCCAGCATAGACAAGGAAAATGACAAATTGACCATGGAAATGACCAACGGACAAGGAGGATCGGGACAAGGAAATAAGGAAAATGACACGGACAAGAACAAGGAATGAGCAAGCGGACAAGGAAGGGAGACCTTGGGACAAGAAAATAAGGAAAAGGACCAAGGGTGCACCGTTGTTGTGAGTTGACTTGGCAGACTTTGGGACAAGGCAGACTTTGGGACAAGGAAATAAGGAAAATGACCAACAGTGTCCTTATGAGTTGTGAGTTGACTTTGGGACAAGGAAATGAGACCTTGGAAATGACCAAGCGGCAGACTAATGACTAAGCTGACAAGGAAGGTGCACCAGTTGTGAGTGCGAGTGCGGTACCTTGTGAATTGTGAGTGAGTAATTATAGATGTCGTTCTCAATTTCTATTCACTATTTAATTCGTATTTCATTTAATTTCCAAGATCACAGATGTATGAATGGAGAAAAAATGATATGTAAATTGTTATTGTAAAATTGTACGGTTGAGTACCTTTGTACTTGTGAGTAATATAAACTTTATCGATAAAAAAAAATCCAATTGATCACCATGAGCAGAAGATGTAACCCTAAAATTGAAAAAACTTTATCGATCCAAAAAAAATCCAATTGATCACCATGAGCAGAAGATGTAATCCTAAAATTGAAAATGAACTCCGGACAGCTGTTGGTCCGTGGATTGAATTGTCTGCAGATGTCACCGCTAACATCCTCAAACGCCTTGGTATCGTAGAAAAAAAAAAAAAAAAAAAGAGAATAATGAAATTTGACAATCCAAATATTTTTTTGGTTCGACAATTTAATTAAAATATCACACATTTTCTAAACTTTTCTTTTTCAACTGCAAATAGTTGGCAAATGAGCTTTGCTATTCTATAAAAGTAATCCATACCAAGTGTGATGCATGCAGAGTGGGAGACTTTCGTACTAGTTAATATTATAGGAAATTGATTATTCCGCTTTTAAAAGAATTTGAACCTTTGAAATGAAACACATTTTAAGAAAAAATGAGTAATTAATAATGTTTTGAGCCAAACTTTCATTTGAACTGGTTATGTATTTTAAGAAAAAATGATTGTTTATATAAAAAGTGAAAGTTAGAGTCTAGTAGAAAATAAAGTAACGTGTGTGAAAAATATTTCATTTTAAAAAATGTGAATTATAAAAATTGACACACACACAAAATGGAAATTATAAAAATAGATGAATAGAATACTATAATTTAAAATCTGAGTTACTAGTTGAGAATTGAATATAGAGTGACAGACCTTGGGAGTCGTAATACATGCCAATTCCAATTTATTACTTATTTAATACTTTCGCAATGCTTCTTTTTCATTTATTTTCCAATTGATTGCCATGAGAGGAAGAGGAACAGTAAAGAAACCCAAAACCCAAAATGAAAATGAACCTGTTGCTCCGCCTCCGCCATGGATTGAATTGCCTGCAGATGTAACGGCTAATATCCTGAAACGCCTTGAATACAAAGACATACTGGAAAATGCAGAGTATGTGTGCACTAGCTGGCGGAGAATCTGCTTTGATCCCTCCATGTGGCGAGTCCTTCATATCAAAGACGATGATTTCTGGGATGAATTGAACATTGACCTATGGGATCGTGCAGTGCAACGTAGCCAGGGACAGTTGGTGGATCTTACTATTGAAGATTTTGAAGATGAAAACGTGCTAGAATACATTTTTGATCAGTAATATAATTTTCCCTTACTTTGTTAATTGTCTAGTTAAGAGAATGGGGTCTGGTTCATTTATTGGTTGGTTTGTTGCTGCTATATATGTTTTGCTTCTTTTCTTTTGAATTCTTGTTTTCCTAAAGTTAGTTTTATTAACATGCAGATCAACTCAACTCAAGCGTCTCACTATTCGATGTTGCTGTGGAGATACATTGAAATATGTGGTTGAAGCACTTAACAAATTCTCACACTTGGAAGAGTTGCGCCTTATTAACTCGGTAGAAATCAAAGCTTCAGATATTGAACACATTGGTAAATCTTGCCCAGTTTTGAAGTCATTTACAATCGATCAGCAAATATTATCATATGAGCCTTTCGTTTCACATGCGTACTCACACAGCATTGAGTATGCTGCAGCAATTGCAAAGAGCATGCCAAATCTCTGCCATCTTTGTCTTATTTCTATTTTGATCAACAATGAAGGACTAGAAGCCATTCTTGATGGTTGTACCAACCTTCACTCACTTGATCTGCGCATGTGCCCTGAGCTTGATCTAGGAGGTGCTTTAGGCAAACGATGTTTTGAGCAGATTAAACAATTGACTATATCCGCCAATGCATTGAATTGATCTGATTAATCTCTGATGACGCCTAGCTATGATCATCAGTTCATCGTTTGCTCAACGCATGCATTGCTGCAGGTTGTTTTCAAATAGTACTTTTTAAATTCGTCAAGCTACTAATTATAAGCAATGTATGGGCTGTTAGCGTTTTCCTTTCACTACTTTGATGTTTGTCTCACTGCTTTTCTTTTGTTTGTGATATGTAGTACGAGACTTTTCTTGGATGAAACTTATTCCTATTGATAGTATGTTTCATATGTTTTCCAGATACGTGTTTCACTTGTGATATCCTAACTCCACTAAACTTGTGCCTAACTCCATTGAAAACTACAACTTCACATCAATGTAATTAATTTTTTCATTATGTAAACTCGATGCTTTGACAACTATCTACAATTTTATTTTCGCCACCGTGATAAAATCACTACAAAATAATGGAGAAATGGGGACGGGGAAGGCATCGGATCTGCCGTCCCCAATGATGAAGGCAACGGCAAAGGGGACGGCAGTGTGCCGATGCCAATATGCTCGAAATAATGGAGAAATGGGGACGGGGAAGGCATCGGATCTGCCGTTCCCAATGATGAAGGCAACGGCAAAGGGGACGGCAGTGTGCCGATGCCAATATGCTCGATGCTATTTAAATGGCATCGGATTTGGGGAAAACCGTTGCCTTTTGGCATCGGCAGGTGGCCGCATCGAGCCCACTGCCGATGCCTTTTCGCATCGGGGACAGCTGATGCCATTTTGCATCGGGGCCCACTGTCGATGCCATTTTATTAACATTTAAAAAAGACGAATCTGGGTTTCGAACCCAGGTATCGAGGCCACCAACACCCACCCCCCACCGCTGGGCCACCCCAATTCTCGGAAATCTGGCATTTTTCGCGAATTGTGGGGTTCAAACTCGGGACCTCGCGGTCTCGAAGGCTTTTGAGCGCCCCCTGTGTGCCGTTTAGGGTAGGAGCTTTTAGTCGACATGTTGTGAATGCAATTAATATATATTCAATTTAATTTGAGTTTTTAATTCTTTAATTAATTCAATCCATTCTAACTTTAATTGTTGCTTATTAAATTATTTATCAAAGCATATCATAATTATTTCTAAATTATGTTTTTTAAATAAACTAAATTATGTTTTTCAAATTAAATAATTTAATTACGGTATCAATTCACACTATTTAAATTTATTATATTCCTCAATTTACAACATTTAAATTCATTCTAATTTATAATTTCACAACATTATAATTACATACAACATTGAATATAATTATTTTCACTCATACATTTAAATTTATTATAATCACATCATTTAAATTCATTCTAATTTTCAATTCACAACATTAAATATATATAATTATTTTCACTTATCCATTTAAAAATATGAATTCACTTATCCATTTAATTAAAAATATTTTCATCTATTATAAAATTATTCTCTAGTTCATTTTCAATTAAAATACACTTATCTACTCCCTCCGTCTCGAAGGAACTTACACCCTTTGACAGGTACACATTTTAAAAAATATGTAAGAAAAAGTGTAATGATTGATGTTTTGAGGGGTAGTTTTGTAAACTTTTATGAATAAAGTAAAGTAAAAAGTAGATTGAGTGTGGAAAAGTAATGACATATATATGAGTAAATATGAGTATATTTCAAGGGTGAGGGTTGTGAAGATATTTCCTTTTATGGAGTGTGCAAATTGGTATGGGACATCCATATATGGAAAGTGTGCAAATTCATGTGGGACGGAGGGAGTAATACGGATTACTAGTGAATACTTTTTTTTTTTAATTGCAGAGAATAAGCTTGATTAATTTCCTAATTGTTAAAGGATATTCCTAGGAAACGTAGGACAAAGATACCATAATCAAGATTACCAATGCTAATTATTTTAATTATTTAATTAATCAAGATTAATTATTTTGATTTTTTAATTAATCAAGATTAATTATTTTAAGATTTTTTAAAATTATTTATTAAAAAAAAACAATAAATTTATATATATAATTTTTTTAATAACAAAAAAATTAAAATTAAAGTTATAAAAATAATTAATTGAAAAATAATGACTACATTAATTAAACTAAATCATAAACCCTAAACTCTAAACCCTAAAAAAAATCATAATTTTCAATTTTAGGGTTTCAGGGTTTAGGGTTAAGAGGTTTAGGGTTTTAGGATTTTAGGATCTAGGGTTTTAGAGGTTTAGGGTTAAGAAAGTTATAAAAAATAATGACTACATTAATTTATTTATTCTTAAACCTCTAAAACCCTAAACCCTAAAATCCTAAACCTGTAAACCCTGAAACTCTAAAATAAAAAATTATGAATTTTTTTAGGATTTAGGGTTTAGAGGTTTAGAGTTTAGGATCAGATTTTAGGGTTTAGTTTAATTAATGTAGGGTTTAGGGTTTAAGATTACCAATACTAATTATTTTAATTTTTTAATTAATCACGATTAATTATTTTAAGATTTTTTAATTATTAACGGTTTTATTATCGGTATATAATTATTAAATTAAAAAAAACATTCATTTTTATATAATTTTTTTAATAACAGAAAAAATAAAGTTATTAACGATTATTATCAGTATATATCTTGTAAATCTTTTATAAGAGTAGATGTTAGGATTTGGTTCACAATTAATTAGTGTATGTATTACTTGTAAGGCTATATATATATATTATTATTATTATTTTTACTTATAAAGCAGTATTTGGTAATTTAGAAGGGTGATTAAATGTCGTTACCAAATCGCATCGGCCATTAAATGCCGTTACCAAATTGTATCGGGCCCACGTACTGCCGATGCCATTTCGCATCGGGGGGCCGTTACCAAATGGCATCGGGGCCCACTGTCGATGCCATTTCGCATTGGCCATTAAATGCCGTTACTAAATGGCATCGGGGCCCACTGTCGATGCTATTTCGCATCGGCCATTAAATGCTGTTATCAAATTGCATCGGCCCGCCTGCCGTTGCCAATTGCCGTTGCCTTTTGGCCAATATTTTGTAGTGAATCTCATTGAAATCAGTTTATTATGTTTGAGACAGAAGCCTCTAACTACAAGCATAGTCTTGTAATATTGGAGTATCTAACTCCTCCTCCTTTCATAGCTCCATATTTCTTCTTATAGCTAGATTCAATTACAACTCGATCACAAATTTCTAAAATCTAGGTTTATAAACAATTGTTCAAGTATCGTTCTTATTTGGTGATAATATATAGTTCATCTTCCATACCCACAATTAATCCACTTCTAACATTTTTTACATCGATCTGAAAGCTTCACTGTAAGTTTCAGGCTCATAAACCTCCACATCCAAAGCTTAGAATAGGCTCAAAAGTTTTAGTGCATTAATTATATCAACTTGAGGATATCTCAAAGTTTTAGGAAGTTTTTTAAAATGGTGGAAAGTTAAAATATGTAAAAAAATCTCTTCCCGTGATTAATGATGTCATTAATTATCAGAAAAAATCTTTAATTATATTTCTAATTCTTGGTTTTGCTTCCTCATTTCTTTCTTGTTATTTATTTGAGTTGTTGATGCGGATTCAAGCCTTTTTTTTTTCTTTCTAATTGTTGGATGCCTTCTATCTTTCTTAAAGAAAAAAAATTAATGCACTGGGCTCAATCTCTCAATGTGTCTTGATTCCTTTTTGTATATATGGTGACAGTTGGTGATTGTTACATAGGGGTCAAAGAGTCAACAAAGTTTTTGTTCACAAGTCAAGCATTCAACGAATAAAAGTCAAAGTCTTAGTTCTAGTCACCAATGAAAATGGCGAGCAAAGATAGTCAGCGAAGAATAGTCAACAAATCAAGAAAGAGTCCACGTGACAGCGAGAAGATATGTAGATATAGTATCGGCGAGCAATATGAATGATCGAGCAAGCATTGATGAGCAAGTGCAGTGTCCGTTTTGGAGATTAAAAACGATAAAGGATATGATTGCCCAAGCCCAAGCGAACAAGTGCAGTGTAATGTTTTGGAGGTTAAAGTAAGTGAGGGACGTGGTACAAGATGAATGTGTCCTGGGACACACCATTAACCAATATCACATCAATAGATGCCCAAACCATTTACTAATATAACATCAATGGAAGCTGGTGTAAACTGGTCGGCACTGGAACTGGTCGGACCCTGGTAAGGGATAATGAAGAAGGTCATGGTCATGAAGGAGATGCAAGAGAGATTAGCCAAAATTAAGAAAGAGGAAGAGAGGAAACAACGAGAAGAAGAGCACAAGACAAGTTGTTCGTCCTGAGATCAGGACATGGTGAGCAGCGACCATAAGTCCAAAAGACAAGCATCAACGATGATCGACTTGTCAAATTAGTAAATGAAATGTTGAAAAGCCAGAGCCGGTCTATCTTGGTGATGGGCGACGAGCACCGTCAAGAATGAGACATATTAAGGGCGGTTTCAAAGGCATTTAATGCAAAGTGGTTGTGCCATATGCCTATAATGATCATTCTTAGGGCAGTTGTATTTAGATTATTAATTGGATTAATGCTGTGCTGCCAGCAATTAATGTGCATGCAAATGTAACCTAGTATTTAAGTCATTTCATGGCTGAATAAAGACACAATCTCAAGTGCACACAAAAGATTACAAATTTTACTCTCTAACTCTCAAGAACACTCAAACCCTAGCTAGTTTTATCGTTCACCAACATCATCTTATAGATCCGTATAAATTACCGCTCATATAAAAATTATATTGTTAGTATCCGTTTGCTTAATACACTCCGACGAAAAGCGATACAACAGCTGGCCCTAGAAGGAGGAGATTTACGGTTCAAGCTATAAGATCTTCATCAACTTTCGAGCTCAAGAACACCTTGTTCTTCAGTGATTATCGCGTTCGTACATGTTTTTAGGAACTTTGTAATCCATTGTAATTTACAATTTTATAAGGCTATTTGTAAGGATTTTCAACTTAAACACTAAGGTGTTGTTTAAGGTTTGCAACTTGTAAGGTTATTTTCTGGGTTGTTGTTATTTGTTTGTTCTTAAGTGTTCAAGAACAACTCAGATCTTCAAGTTATTATTTCCAGGAAGCTTGTTTATTCCTTTCACAACTTAAGTTCTTTGTAAACATATGTCTCAACAACGTTCAAATAGGCAGGACAACCCACCGAAGAAAATAAATGATGATCAAGGGAAAGATTTCACTATTCCAAATCTGAATGGACAACCACCGGCGCCGGGTACGCCAGCGGCTTTCCAGGCTGGTACCACGATTGATGTGGCAACTTTGTTGAATGATCCTCAAAGGAGGAATGAATTTATGAGGTTCTTTGAACAAAAGAAAGAAATGGCAAATCAAATGTCACCTCCACCCAGAAACGAACAAGTGGGGGGCAACACCAAAGATAAAATAAAAATGATGGTCAGAGGGCGAATGATCGTGCAATCGACGGTTATCGGGAAGATTTTGTTGGTTCACATCCATCCCGACGACCAGTTCTTGATTGTTTGGGTTATCAGAGGGATGCGAGGGCACAAGGTGCCCGAAGAAATTTGAACGAACCTAAGGATGATAATATATATATTCCTACTAAACATAATCAGCGACCAACTCCGGATGGAGAAAGAGAGCGTTTTGCTCGTTCAAAAAAAGAACATCATGCTCGATCAGATGGCTGACGATCAGTTCATGATCGCATGGGTCTACAACCAGCCACTTCAAGCACATCAATAAATGATCGACTGGGGCCAAATCCTGTTCGGCGACCAGCCCCGATCCTGGAAACACTGCATGTACCCACCGAGGTTGAGGACAATCAGATAATAATGATGGCGCAGACCCAAGAGAGGCTGTAGAGACAAGTTGAAGGATTGATGATCGAGGTCGAGGCCAACCGAGCAAACACGAGTCCAATCACGATGCCTACTTCACCACTCAATGTATTAATACTCACTGCCCACATCGAAAAGAAAATTCAGGTGTTGGCCCTTCCGGAGTATAACGAAGAGATAGACCCATGTGTACATTTATCGAAGTACACATATTATATGGCTTCAGTGGGAGCCACAAACGCGACCCAATGTAGGAACTTCTTACTTACATTGGGGGACCGAGCACATCTTTGGTACTCAATGCTACCGACGGGAACAATTGCATCGCTTATCCATCTACGGCAAGAATTCTTAACTTACTAAAGTGCAATTGCTACTCGCAAAGATTAGCGAATGTGAGGCAAGGGGCTGACGAATCTGAGAAGGAATTTGTCGAGAGGTTCGACAAAGTTGTGATAGATGGGGAACCAATAGATGACGAACAATATCATTTCGATCTTTGGAGGATTAAAAGTGGGGTCCAGACTTTGGAAGGACGTAAACTTACGCTTTCCAAAGTCGTATGCAGAATTTAGAAATCGGGTTGGGGACATCATACAAATTGATGAAATGACGCATGCCCAACAACCAATTAACCTCAAAGGGGAATCAGGCCGATATTTCGAAGAAAAACTGGCCGATCAATAGTGGAAACAACAACAGGCAAGCACGTGTGCAGGCACCTGCCCATGTTGCTCGGCAACCAACAAACGTGCTCGCGCGCACCGGCTCCACCACAGAATCGGCCTTATCAAAGGTCGGGAATTTTTAGACCCTTTGAGAGACCTACAAATGTGTAAGCGATGAGAGAAATTTTATAGGCTGTATGTTTAAATCCGCGAGCAACCTTCGAGGTCGTGAAAAATCAAAACCTACTCCAACCGGCAAGGTCAATGCTGGCAGAGAGAGAGAGAGGGAGAGAGAGAGAGAGAGTTTCTAAACCCAGATAGATTCTGCTTATACCATAACTCAATTGGCCACAGGACAAACTAATGTCGAGATTTGTTGACCAGTTTGTTCAAGTTGTACGAGGAAAGCAGATTGGGGCAATATGTTAGGCCGACTGCGAGAAACAGAGGTTGCAAATGAAAATATAATACAGTCTGTGGGAGGGACAACCAGTTTGACGATCAGAATGGTCCTTCGTAGAACAGGCGTAGGCCGAACAACAATCCCAACCAGGCTCAAAACCAGAACCCACAAATAATTTAAGGACCACCTCAACTAGCGCAGATTTAGGCACCACCCCCACCTGCTCGTCAAAACAGGGAAGGGATAATGTGAATGGAACTTACATGATAGAGGGTCCGATCGGGGGCCTGCAAGCAAGCACGAACTTATCTAATCATCGCTACATAATGGAAGAAAGGGCACTAAAGAATGTTGTTCACTTTTTATAGCCTAAATTATTCCGCAAGTGTATGACGTAGATTATAGTACATAGTGAGCACGGGTATCGTAACCACGAGAATTAGCTCTAATATCTATTACGATTTTAATAACCGATTTTTATCTAGAAAAATAATAGCTTGGATGAGGGGTTTTTTTAAGTAAAAAAAATATTTAAAATACTCTAAATAACCAAATAAATAAAATAGCATGCTGATGTGCTAAAATTTGCACGGATGGATTGGGGATCCTCGAAGTCGAAGATCTGGATTCCCAAACACGTATAAATAGTCCGGGTGCGCTACTGCCTTCAGTATGATCCTCTGGAACCTGCAAAGAACACGCCGGAGGAGATCCGGCGCGGACACTCTGATGCCTAAGTCAGTATAGGGATTTTTAATATGTCACAAGGACTTCGAAGTCCTCGATTTAACAAATCAAATTCTCAAAGGATCTTGTAGTGTATAATACGAAATATATTCAGTCTTATCAAAAGTAAAAAGTCCAACCCCTAAAATATACCTTGCCTTACCTATTTATAGAAGACTTCCTCTTAAGAGGAAGTTAGAGATTCCTCTTATCTCGGAGCTACCCCTGAGACTGAGCCCTGCTGAGTTGACTGAGCCCTCAATTCTCTTCCTTCCCCAAAGAATCGAAATCACTCCCTCTTAGTGGACCGAATCATGGGGGCTCTCCTACATGCTCGGCTTACCAAGTCATACCAAGACTGAGTCTCCCTGATACTTCTCTCCAGAAGGAGCTCTTTCCAGAAGGACCTCCATAGGAGCCTCTATATCCAGAGAGCCTTCTTCAATCCAATGTCTAATTCTTTATCTTATCTTCTATACACGTGTCGACTTTTCGTTAGACGACATTTTTAGGCCGCATCATCTATTCCCCCTACTCTCATGAAAGGAGTACATCTTTTATGAGAGTAGAAAAATTAAAGCGAGCCTAGCACTGAGATGTTTCTGGAGAGACGTGTATGATTCTCGTTCCAGAGAGGAACTTCAAAAAGTGCTCTTCTCCAAAAATTTTCCCGCTCTCAATTATGAGGACGTTTCGACTTCTACGCCCGGGTCCTACGCAGTCGCCTTTTTCTCTCTCCGGCTATCTTCCCAAGGAAAAATCTCGATTCCCCCTTTTTATCACTTACTTCACGCAACCTTTTCCTTTTCTTTCTGCAAATCTTGTTTTCTCGAAAGTTCTTTTGTTGTCTCCACTACTCTTCTCAGGCGTTTTTTCTCCCGAGTCTCAACGTCGCCGGTCGCCCTGATTGACTTCATAGTTCTCCCAATCAAGGTAACCTAGCTATCTCCTTTTCTTTTATTAACACTATTTTAGTCAATGTCTTGCCCTTTTTCTCCCCCTAAATCTTCCGGCCAAAACCCTTCTGAGTCTCGTCCGCTTCCGATGGGGAGTCCCGAAAATAGGATTTCCACTTCTTCCGTAGTCGACAATACTCACCTAGCCAGCCTTATTCGAGCCCACGCTTTTCCTCCGGAGTACAGCTTTCGCGCTCCTCGCTCAGACGAACGCCCTGATCTCCCCGAACCCCGAACTCTAGCTTTTTTCGAAGCTCAAATTAGGGCAGGTCTTCGATTTCCGGTTCACCCTTATCTGGCCTCCATATCTACCCGCACACAGATCCCTCTTAATCAATTCACTCCAAATGCTATCCGTACCATGATATGATTTTTCATTTTGGTGAAAGGGAATGGCGGTGAGCCTTCTGCTGAACTATTTCTGAGACAACATTCTTGCAAATTAACCGACGGCTTCTTCTATGCTTGTGGAAGGAGATCTCGTGTTTGCAAGTTCTTGAAAAAACTCCATGAAGAAGAGTCATCCTGGAGGGACTACTATTTTTTCGTTACTAGCCCCACTGATTGGCCATTTCCCCACGAAAATTGGATATTCCATAATCCGGGGATACCTCCTCCTTCTCTGAAGGCTTATTCTGTTTCGAACCACACTGTCATGACTAATCTCAATACCCATATCAGTTTACACGACTACTTTAATGTTATTGGTATCTACAAAAATCCCCGCATCCTCTCCCACTTTGGCTTCTGTTCTCAAGATTTCCCTTTAGAACCTCGAGATGGTAAAAAATCTCTTATTTTTGTATTTCGTTTCTTGCATGTGGTTATTTTTCTGAGTTCTGAAAATCCCCTTGGTTATTTGCAGCAATGAGTTGGTTAACTCACATCTCGCGGGATGCCCCTGCTCTCGGAATAGTGAAGACCCCTTCATTGGCTGCTCCAGAAGATCTCCCAAAAGCTCCTCAGTCTCCTGCTCTAGAAAGCTCAATAAAGACTCCGGCTCCAGAGAGTCCTTCCAAGGTTCCTCCTCTTCCCAGCTCTTCGACCCAAGTCCCGGGTTCTGTTGCCAGGAGAACTCGCTCAGCCACCAATGCCTTCTTTTCTGACTGCGGCACTTCTAAGAAGAAGAAGGGAAAAACTGCTCGAGCTCTTGCTGAGAAAGAAGTCTCCCCCTTTGCTGCGTATGAACCTCTCCAGCGCCTTATCAGCCTATGTCCTCTTCCTTCCAACATTGAGCTCTCCGACAAGCCCCTTCCTGAAGATCAACTGCTTCGTGGTGCTCATATTTTTTCAGAGGTATTTTCCATTACCTTCATGGTTTCTACCTTCTCTATATCTTAAACATTGTTCCTTTTCTTCATGTAGTTCGGTCTTGTCTACACTAAGATATTTGATCAAGGTGTTGAGATGGTTGCTGAGATTGAACTCCTTCGAGCTGAGGCATCCTCTCTTCAGTCGACTCTCAAGGGTATCACCGCGGAAAAGGACAAAGCTCACAAACGAGCTCAAGCTCTGGCTGAGGAGTTGCCTCTTCTACGGGCTCAGGGCAAGCAGGATGCAGCTAGGGTCAAGCATCTGTAAGAGGAGGTGGAAAGGATGGGAGTAGAGATGAGAAGGATGGAGCATGAACTACCAGACATTGGAGTGCAAGCCTGCATCAAATCTCTGTTCACCTCTTCCTTGGGTCAAGAATTCTTGGAGACCCTTCACACTCAGTGGTTGTCCAACTTTTTAAAGAGTTCGAGCTTCCTATGCGCCATGGGGACACATATTCCTCATTTCATCGACCATGGCTTCAGCAATGCCATGTCCGAGCATTCAGCCACGGGATTCGATGGGACCTACTCTCGCGCTTTTCGTCTGGACCAGCTCGTTACTCCTCCTAAATTCTTAGGGGATCCTAAGGAGAGCCCCGATAGTCCTTGGTGGCTACCTGGAATGGGTCAGGCCATTGCCAAGTTGCAAGCTGCCAAGGTGGGTATGGCTGAGCTAAAGCCTCTGGAGAAGTTGGTCTATCCTTATGCCTCCGCTCCCAAGACTGTAGGAGATGAAGAGGGCCTAGAGGAGGGCGGAAGGTCTAGCAGTCATGCTGCTATTGAGGAGGCTGCGATCGAGGGAGCCATGGTTGAGGAAGCTGTTGCTGAGGGAGCTGCTGTTGAAGAAGCAGTTTAAATTTCATATTTAGATGGTCATAACAAACAATTTACCTTTCTTTTGTTTTGCTACACTCTTTTAATTTCTGCTCGTAATACTTGCTTTCTCATATTTTGTAGGGGACCCCCACTCCTGGATATGTGGGGGATTTTTGTAGTAGTTGTGTTAGCTTCATACCGCTTGCTTGTTGGCATGTTGTCTTTTCCTTTTATGCTCTCGTGGGCAACCTATAAGCCCAGTAAAGAATATGTTGGAGGCGTGGTCTTCTCTCCCCTCTGTTGGTCTTGTAGGTTGCATCATAATCGTTTCTTGGTTTCATAACCTTCAGAGTATTCTCTCAAGAAATATGAGGGAGCTCTCTCCCTTTCAAAGAATCGCCTCTAGTTTGAGATGGTCTTGTAGGTTTTCTTCGACTAGCGCTCTTTTTGTTTTCTAAGTACTCATCTTGGGTTTCGGTCATGGGGAGATACTTCCCAGTTCTCCTTGGATTTTAAGCCTCTACTTGTCTCTCACTTTCATTTAAGAGATTTTGATTCATAAAATCTTTCTTTTCATTCAGTAACCCTTTTGGGTTTTAAGTGTGGTGGGGGCTCTCCAGAGCTCCCCAGCTTCTTGATCTCTGAGTATCTCTTACTCTTATTCTCAAAAGATTTTGATTCATAAAATCTTCTCATTGATACGTTGAGGGCTCTCTGGAGCTCCTCGGCCTCTAGGCCTCTGAGTATCTCTTACTCTTATTCTTAAAAGATAAAATCTTCTCATTGATACATTGAGGGCTCTCTGGAGCTCCTCGGCCTCTAGGACTCTGAGTATCTCTTACTCTTATTCTTAAAAGATAAAATCTTCTCATTGATACATTGAGGGCTCTCTAGAGCTCCTCGGCCTCTAGGCCTCTGAGTATCTCTTACTCTTATTCTTAAAAGATTTTGATTCATAAAATCTTCTCATTGATACATTGAGGGCTCTCTGGAGATCCTCGGCCTCTAGGCCTCTGAGTATCTCTTACTCTTATTCTTAAAAGATAAAATCTTCTCATTGATACATTGAGGGCTCTCTGGAGCTCCTCGGCCTCTAGGCCTCTGAGTATCTCTTACTCTTATTCTTAAAAGATTTTGATTCATAAAATCTTCTCATTGATACATTGAGGGCTCTCTGGAGCTCCTCGGCCTCTAGGCCTCTGAGTATCTCTTACTCTTATTCTTAAAAGATAAAATCTTCTCATTGATACATTGAGGGCTCTCTGGAGCTCATCGGCCTCTAGGCCTCTGAGTATCTCTTACTCTTATTCTTAAAAGATTTTAATTCATAAAATCTTCTTATTGATACGTTGAGGGCTCTCTGGAGCTCCTCGGCCTCTGAGTGTCTTTCAGTCTCACAAGTTTCATATTCATACATCATATATTCGAGTAAGAGAAAGATAATCAAGACACGATAATTTTGTATAAATCTTTTTTTTTTTCAAAAAGGGATAAAACTTCATTGATTATTGTCAGTTTTCAACATAGGCCATAGATAACCTACGCCGGTCTCATTAAAAACCTCTTTACGGAAAAACCCCAAAGGGGAAACCCGTCAAGAGGGAAAAAGAGCTCCGGTGAAGCTACTAAATACATCAAACAAAATATGAGTCGATGCAAAAGTAAAAATCACAAAGCAAAAATCACAAATGGTCTCAAGACCTTACACTTTCTTCAAACAAAGAACCTCTTCAAATGGCAAACGTTCCAGGGTCTAGCTATGTCAACTCCCTCCATGCTCTGCAATCTATAAGCTCCTCCCTTTATTACCTGCGTGATTTTATAAGGTCCCTCCCAGTTGGGCTATAACTTTCCTGTATTCTTTAGGGCATCAGCTCTCCTTAGCACTCGGTCCCCCACTCTAAAGGACCTCGGGATCACTCTTCGGTCATATGCAGCTTTAATTCTACTCTTGTATCTTTCCACACGTACTCTAACCGTCTCCCTTTCTTCTTCCATTAAATCCAGGGCCTCTCTCATCAACCTCTCATTCTGATGTTCCTCAAATTGGGCAATTCGGTGGGACTGCAGCACAGCTTCTGGAGGTATCACCGCCGCAGCTCCGTAGACCAATTGGAAAGGGGACTCCCCAGTTGCTGTCTTTGGGCTAGTTCTGTAGGACCATAGCACATTATCTAATTCGTTCACCCATCCTCCACCTATCTTTGTCAACCTCGTCCGGATACCATCTACTATCGTTCGATTTGTAACTTCTACCTGTCTGTTAGCTTGAGGATGGGCTACGGAGGTAAACCTTTGTATTATGTTCAGTCTTGCACACCATCCTCGTACGTTTTCTCCATTGAACTACGTCCCATTGTCAGAGACCAATATCCTGGGTACTCCAAATCTGCAGCAAATTTGTTTTCCCAGGAACTTGATTACGTTCTCCTCATCTATCGTTGCTAGAGAGGCAGCTTCAACCCATTTACTAAAATAATCTACTGCCACTATCAAAAACATTCTTTCTCCTGAGGCTGGAGGAAAGAGCCCCGCCAAATCGATTCCCCACTTAGCGAAAGGGCATGGGGAGCGCATAGCTCCCATCTCTTCTGCCGGAATCCTTATCAAAGGACCGTTTTTCTGACACTTAACACATTTTCTTACGAATTCTTTGGCATCTTTCGTCATGGAGGGCCAATACAATCCTGCTCTTAAGGCTTTCTTCACCACTGTCTTATACCCTTCATGGCTGGCCGCATCTCCTTCATGGATCTCCTTGAGTGTGTACATCGCTTCTCGGATTGATATGCACCTCAAGTATGGTTGGGTAAATGACCTTTTATATAAGTGTCCTCCAATAATACAGTATTTGACCCTAAGAGCTCGAGTCTCTCGAGTGGTAGGGGCATCTGCTTCCTTGGTGAGCTCTGTCCAAATGTCTTTCCTCCAATCATCTCCTCCTTCGATGGAACCAATGGGACTTCCAAGAGTCTCTCTTTCTGCTACTACCAAGGTCACTGTTCCTTGTCCCTCAAACTCTGTGGAGCTGCGAGCTTAGAAAGGCCATCAGCCTGCGTGTTCCCCTCTCGAGGTATTTGAATCACCTTACAATCTTGGAACTTCCCCATTGCTTCTTTAGCCCGTTCCAAGTAAACAGCCATTCTGCTGTCTTTGGCTGTATACTCTCCATTTACCTGTTGGACAACTAATTGGGAATCGAAGTATAGGATTACCTTCAAAGCTCCCAATTCGACTGCCATATCCATTCCTCGGATCAGAGCTTCGTATTCTTCTCCATTGTTTGAGGTTACAAATTGAAACCTCACCGCAAATTGTAGGTCCTCTCCCTGGGGACTTACTAGCACTATTCCTGCTCCACATCCACTCAGAGTCACTGAGCCATCCACATATATCTTCCATCCCTCTGCTTCTTCTGGTTTGGTAGATTCCTGGATGAAATCGGATAAAGCTTGGGCTTTTATGACCCTCCGTGGCTCGAAATCCACATTACACTCTTGAAGCTCTATTGCCCATCTCACCATCCTTCCCGAGAGGTCTGCTCGGCCAATAACCTGTTTCAACAAGTAATTAGTGCGGACCAGTATTTTATAAGAGAGGAAATATGGACGCAGTCTCCGCGCCGTAAATACCACGGCCAGAGCGGCCTTTTCAATTTCCAAGTATCGAGCTTCAACTCCTTGAATGACTTTGCTGACATAGTAAATAGGGTGCTGGATCGATCCTTCTTCTTTAACTAAGGCTGAGCTTAGTGAGAATTCCCCTACAGAGAGATACAGAATGAGGGTATCTCCTGGAGATGGTTTAGTTAGCTTCGACAGTTGGGACAAGTGGCGTTTCAGGTCCTCAAAGGCCTTCTGACATGTTTCACTCCATTCTAACTTGGCCCCCTTCCTGAGAATCTTGAAGAAGGGGTGGCTTTTCTCAGCGGACCTGGCTATGAATCTACTCAACGCTGTAATCCTTCCATTGAGCGTCTGGAGTTCTTTCACGTTCCTCGGCGGCTGCATGTCCAGTACAGTCTTCACTTTAGCTGGGTTGACTTCTATCCCTCTTTGAGTAACCATGTATCCAAGGAACTTCCCCGATTTCACTCCAAAAGAACACTTGGCTGGGTTTAATTTGATGTTGTTTTCTCGGATTACCTGAAAAATCTCCTCCAGGTCCTCCACGTGTTGATCTGCTCTCACACTCTTAGCCAGCATATCGTCCACATAAATCTCCATATTTCTTCGAAAAACAGCGTCGACCATTCTTTGGTATGTTGCCCCAGCATTGATTAACCCAAATGGCATCCGGACGTAGCCAAATGTTCCGCACGCTGCTATAAAGCATACTTTAGGAACATCAGAGGGGTTTAGCTGGATCTGGTGGTATCCTTGATATGCATCCATCATGCTCAGTAGCTCGAAGCCAGAGGTCGCGTCCACCAACTGGTCTATCCTTGGCAGTGGATAGTGATCTTTAGGGCAGACCTTGTTGAGGTCTCTGAAGTCGATACACATTCTCCATTTCCCTCCCAACTTAGGCACTAACACTGCGTTGGAGAGCCATTCTGGGAACTGCACCTTCACCACATGTCCTGCCTTTAATAGTTTTTCCACTTCTTCTTTCACAATGCTATTTTTCTCCACTCCCAAGTTTCGTAACTTTTATTTCACTGACTTTGCCTTTGGATCAACGTTAAGGCAATGTATAGCTATCTCCGGAGGGATACCTGTCATGTCAGCTGGAAAAAATGCAAATATATCGGAATTTCGACGTAATGTAGAGATTACCTTCTCTGTAAGTTCAGGTCCCAATTGGGTGCCTATCTTGGTGGCAAAGCCAAGTTTCCCTAGGAAGAGCTCCACATTCATCAGCTCTTCATCTGTTTTAACATTTACTTGCTCAGGTGCCAATCCTTCCACTTTCTTTTTCTTTACCTCCGGGTCGTCTCCTCTTGTCCTCTCCAGGCCCTTGGTTAAAGCCCTGTCCGCCATCTTCATAGATTCTGCGTAGCACTTCCGTGCTTGGTATTGATCTCCTCTTACTTCTCCCACTCCTGTAGCCGTGGGGAATTTCATTTTCATATGAAATGTGGAGATGATCGTCTGGAAGAGGTTCAGGCTGGGTCGCCCCATTACTACATTGTATGATGAGGGAATATCCACAATGAGAAATTCCACAAGGTGGACCTTTCGAGCTGGAGCGTCCCCCAATCCTACCTGCAACATTACAGATCCCAAGGGTTGGATGGCACCTCCGGAGAAGCCGTACAAGGAGGTATCCACAGGTCGTAGCTTCACACTCAGTTCCATCCTCTTGAAGCATTCAAAAAACATAATATCAGCCGAGCTTCCCGTATCTACAAAGATTCGAGCGACGTCGAAGCCAGCTATGTCGGTAGTGATCACCAAGGCGTCGTTGTGATCTTCTTTACCTCCTTTAACATCCTCCGGCCCAAATCTAATATTAGGCGTCTCTGTCATACGTCCTACTTCTTTCAGTTGACCTCCTTGTCCCGCTTTTAGAGCTCGGACGCTTTGTTTTCTCTTTCGGAAGGAATTCCCATCTGTTCGTCCCCCCACAATCATGTGGATTACTCCTCTTTTTGGTGGTGGAGGGGGCATATCTTCGACCGCTTCCTTGGTCTCCTTCTCTTCCGGTTTTCTTTCATGTTCCTTCCGCTTCTGCCCCCGAGGGCCCTGCCTGTCTCTAAATATAAATTCTTTCAGATGCCCTGCCTGGATCATCCTCTCAATCTCGTCTTTCAGGTGGTAACATTGATTCGTGTCATGTCCATACTCATTGTGAAATCTGCAGAATCGATCAGACTTGGGCTTCTAAGGTCCTCGACTTCTGGAATAAGGGAATTTCAAGTCAGGGTGATCTCCGGCCACCTCTAGTACTTCGTCAGGCTCAATTCTGAAGGGTGTGTATTTCTCAAACCTCCCACGAGGACCTGACTGGGAACCTCCAAATAGATTGCTGTCTCTCGTTGAGCCGGAGGTCCGAGGGACCTCTGGACTGGAACGTCGGGAGGGGCCTTCTCTTCTTCTCTCTCGATCTTGTGGCCTAACCTCCAGTCTCTTGGCTTTACGAACCTCCTCCAGGGTGAGGCACTTCTCTGCTCTATGTAGCAACTAATCAAAGTTCTTAACCGGCTTCTTAGCCAAGGAGGAGAAGAAGTCTCCATCACGTAATCCATTAGTAAGAGCGTTGATCTTCACCTCCGGAGAGGCTGTAGGGACCTCCAAAGCTGCTTGATTGAACCTCCGGAGAAAAGCTCTCAAACTTTCATTCTCCCCTTGCCTCAGATTGAAGAGGGTCAAAGTGGCCCGCGGCTGTCTCCGGGCACTTGCAAATTGATGGAGGAATAACTCACTGAATTCCTCCCAAGATCGAATTATATTGGGTTCCAATTGAGTGAACTATTGCTGTGCCGCTTTTGCCAGGGTGGTCAAGAACACCCGACACTTGATTCCCTCTCCGTAGCGGTGTAATAACGCAGCATTCTCGAACCTTACTAGGTGTTCATACGGGTCTGCCGTACCGTCGTATTCAAAATTGAGGGGCTTGAAATTGAATGGCAGTTCATCCTGTAGTATGCTAGGAGAGAACTGACATCCATAAACATACGCGGATCTACTTGCTCGATTGTTCATCTGTCTCCTCATATCCTTCATCTCTTTTTGTAGGGCCTGTAGTTGGTCGCTGACTGGCTCTCCGTAGGTATCATCGGTGCTTTCTTCTGCTTCAGGGAGTTCTGTCTCTCGGGGTGCCAAATCCGCATTCCTTCTGGTATTCCGAGGGGGAATGCTTCTTTCCGCTCGAGAGGGCACCTTATCATATCCTTCTATCCGCATCCCTACTTCTTTGGATAGCCCTTGGGAGGCTCCTGGTGCTTCTTCCTGGGGTTTCGGTGTAGGTACCTCCACATTTCCTAGTGTAGCTCTGGGGGCTCAATCTCCTTGAGCCGCGAGAGCTCTCTCTACAGCCTGCTTGATGAGGGCATCTAATTGATCGGGAGAAACCAGGAAGGGTTCCGAATTTGGAGTATCCTCCCGTTGGGGATCTGAAGTTCGGACCGCTGGGGCTCCAATGTTCGATGTTATCCCCTCTTCAATCGGGAGGGGAGAGTCTTCATCACCCAGGCCCGCGGCGGGCGTCAATGGCAGATTTGATTGGGAAGGGGTATGAACTGGATATTTCCCTCGACCTCCTTTTGGTGTGGGATCAGTCGGCGAAGGGAGATTCTCCCCTAAAAGAGCCTTCTTTCCCGAAGTAGATGTGACCGTGTTATTTCCACCACCCATTACTCGAACAAATAGAAATTCATGAGAGAATTTTTCAACTCGTTCCCACAGACGGCGCCAGTTGATGTGCTAAAATTTTCACGGATGGATTGGGGATCCTTGAAGTTGAAGATCTGGATTCCCAAACACGTATAAATAGTCCGGGTGCGCTACTGCCTTCAGTATGATCCTCTGGAACCTACAAAGAACACGCCGGAGGAGATCCGGCGCGGACACTCCGATGCCTAAGTCAGTATAGGGCTTTTTAATATGTCATAAGGGCTTCGAAGTCCTCGATTTAACAAATCAAATTCTCAAAGGATCTTGCAGTGTATAATACAAAATATATTCAGTCTTATCAAAAGTAAAAAGTCCAACCCCTAAAATATACCTTGCCTTACCTATTTATAGAAGACTTCCTCTTAAGAGGAAGTTAGAGATTCCTCTTATCTCGGAGCTACCCCTGAGACTGAGCCCTGCTGAGTTGACCGAGCCCTCAATTCTCTTCCTTCCCCAAAGAATCGGAATCACTCCCTCTTAGTGGACCAAATCATGGGGGCTTTCCTACATTCTCGGCTTACCAAGTCATACCAAGACTGAGTCTCCCTGATACTTCTCTCCAGGAGGAGCTCTTTCCAGAAGGACCTCCAGAGGAGCCTCTATATCCAGAGAGCCTTCTTCAATCCAATGTCTCATTCTTTATCTTATCTTCTATACACGTGTCGACTTTTCATTAGACGACATTTTTAGGCCGCATCACATGCAAATATCAATTCTGTAGATCACTACTTGGTGGGACGGTTTCTAACGTAGGAGACCATCAACTTCAACGGAATGAAAAATAGTATGGCTAGGATTTGGAAACCAAGAAGGGGCCTCACTCTCAAGGCAATCGGGAAAGATAGATACATCTTTCAATTCTGTCACTCGATTGATATGAAGAATGTTGTGGATGGTGGACCATGGTTCTTCGGTAACCATTTGTTGGTGATCCATCATCTTTAGAAAGGGGAACATCCTGCCCAGGTTCCCCTACATAAGATCTGCTTCTGGGTTCAAGCCCATGAACTCCCGATGGGGTTCTTCTCGAGACAATCTGCATACAACTGGGTAACTTTGTGGGGAAGTTTGTGGCATATGATTAGTCTAATAAGACGACGATTTGGTTGCCGTTTTTGTGATTCGGGTGGAATTTGCATATTCTTATGACACATTTTGAGCTCAATTTTCCTAGAATTTCATGATTTTATTGCTCAATTTTGGCTAATTGCACTTGATAGAGAGAAAGGTGGCGTTTTGTGTATTTTGTAGGAAAAATGATTATTTTGAAAGCAAAAACACTCACCTAATTTTTAGTGAAGCCAACGAAGGAAAATCGAGATCGAGGGTGAAATGAGCCAATTTAATCCAATAAATCTAAGCACATGGGACCCATTTTCAGCAACTTTCAGCAATTAAATATGGCCCAAAAAGCAGCACATGAAGAATAAATTTTGAAAGCCCAAATGCTGCTAATAGCCGCCCCATCTTAAGGGAAACAGCGGACCAATTTTTGAGGTTATTTAAAATGGCCCACCAAATAGTTTTAAAAAAGAGGGATTATGTCGGGAAAAAGAGGAGTAGGCAGAAGCAGATTAAGCGTGGGGAGCAGCCGACATTCACACACACCCACACCTACTGAAGGTGTTCTTCATCATTGAAGCTTAAAATGGTGGATTAGTTTGAAATTTTCACACTCCATCACCTACACTATTATTTTAGTTATTTCTCTTTTTATTGTATTTGAGATTATGTAAAACACTCTAGGGTTCTCTTTTCATTAGCTTGTTATTGATTTGGATTGGGCTAGTTTTACTTTGCTTTTGCTTTCTTAATGACATTTATAGATAACATTAGAATTAGTCTTAGTTTTTAAACCTTCCTTGAAAATCAATCGTGTCTAGATAAAATCGTGCCAACAAATATCACTTTTACACTAACCCTTCCTTGTAGGATAGACCTCGTACTTACTTTACTACAATATACACCGTATACTTGCGATCGTGTATTTTAGTGTTGTGAAATACGTGAACAAGTTTATGGCGTCGTTGTCGGGGAAGGTGTTTTAGTTCTAGAGTGGTAGTTGGTGAGATTTTAAGCTAGATTTTACTTGCCTTTGATAAATCCTTGAAAACACCAAAAATATTTGTTTTTATTTTCTTGCTTCTAGTGTTATCTTTGTATCACTGCTTCTTTTTCTTGTCGTTTCTCCAGGTGAAAAAGGTAAAACTCTTTTGAAGATATGCATGATTGAAGAGTGTTGCAAAGTTGAGTTCATGGATGAATTGCCCAAACTTGATGCTAAGTGCCTGACATGAGCAAAAGAGCCAAGTTAATTTGGAGGAGTTTTCTTTAAAACTCCCCAAATTACTTCAAAATGTCCAACTTGGGTGGTGAAACGGGCAAGATAAGATTTCACGATGAGAGTAAATGCCCCGATGGAGTAGCCATACATTGTTCTGATGGACCCATGGATAGGATTGGATTTAAGAAGTATCAGGTCAAGGGACAAAGTGGTGTGACTTGAAGAGTTATCATGAGGGAGTTTTGTCCGACATAGGACGTTAAAAATAGCGCTACTTGGGAGGCAACCCAAGATTTTACTTGCTTTCTTTAGTTTTTGTTTTTGTTTTGTAGGTGTTTGATGGTTTGAATTTTGTGTAGGTATGGAAGATTAAATTTTGAGCCCTTGAAGAAATGGAGAAGGATCAAGATCAATCATGATGTGGAAGAACAATTGTGCTATGGGGAATTCTAAGAAGAGCTTTAGGATGTGCAAGGAGAAAGGTAACAAATTTTAGCCCCAAACTTAGAATTTTTACATAGTAAAATTCTAAGTTTGGGGGAGTTTTTATTTTTTTTCACTAGTTTGTTACACCTTGCACCATCGCACCATTAAACTTGAGTTACATTTTGCATCGGCGCACAATTTATCTCTTATGCTTATTGTGATGGTTGAGTTGATCTTGAATGATTATGCTTTAGTTGATTAATGTGGATGCATAGATATCATAGTTGTTCATTGATTTGTGTGTATGGTTGAGGTGATCGTTCTTTGGATACTTGATTTAAGTATTAATGGATTGTTGAGTTTTTGATGTGGTGATAAGTTGATTGGTGAAGTTTGAACACTTGTATGATGATTTGTTGTGTGATGATTGATGTTTGTGAAAGTGTCTATATTCGTGTTCATGAATAAACGGTGAGCTTTTGATCCTTTTGAATCGAGATATTTAAATCGGTTTGATTTACTCTTGAGAGCATCATTCATAATATTACATTCTAGAACTTGCCACCGGTCTTATTTGAAACTAAGTTGTGTGAAGGCTTTTGAAAATGATGTAAGACCATCTTTGTTTGAATAGTCACTTGGCAAATTTATCCTTACCAAATGTAATTTTATCCATAACTAGCCATTTTTTAGCCTATTGACTTATCTTTTTTTGGCAACCTACGTAAATTTAGTCTATTTGTCCATTTTTTTCGAGTTTACCCTTATATGAACTAGTGAAACATAATTGTTGACAAATATGATTGAGTTGAGCTTGAATGCAAATTTGGGAGGTTACTTGTGCCTAAGTGAAGGGGGAAAAGAAAAAAAAAAGTGAGAAGAAAAGAAAGATGAGTTGATGAATGATGCATACAAAAGAGTGAGTGTATTGCAAGAATTAGTAGAGAATGTAGCCTTGTGGCAAACTTATGGTTTGTATCTTTGTGAATTGATGATTGAGTGCATACACATTCTACATAAATACTTTGAGTGTTGAGAGAAACACTTCCTTGAGAGGAACAATGAATTGGGCACATAAACTTGTGTCTCTCAAAGCATGACATGTTTAAATGTTTGTGGATTTCTTTACCTTGAAACTTTGTTGTCATTGAGAGAATTCAACAATTTTGTCTCATTGTTGTTATCCGTTTAACATTTCATTCGCAATCATTCCACCCTCATGCTTTATTTTTCTCGTTGTTTGGGGACAAACAACATTTTAAGTTTTGGAGGGGGGGTTGATTCAGGTGGAATTTGCATATTTTTATGACACATTTTGAGCTCAATTTTCCAAGGATTTCATGATTTTATTACTCAAATTTTGCTAATTGCACTTGATAGAGAGAAAGGTGGTGTTTTGTGTATTTTGTAGGAAAAATGATTATTTTGAAAGCAAAAACACTCATCTAATTTTTAGTGAAGCCAACGAAGGAAGAAATCGAAATCGAGGGTGAAACGAGTCAATTTAATCCAATAAATCTCAGCACGTGGGACCCATGCATTTTCAGGAACTTTCAGCACTTAAATATGGCCCAAAAAGAAGCCCATGAAAAATAAATTTTAAAAGCCCAAATGCTGCTAATAGCCGCCCCATTTTATGGGAAGGGTATTTGAGCGCGGCTAAAAGCACACACAGATCCTATGAGGACACCCACGCGATGAGAACACACACAAAATGGATGAGGACACCCACCTGAAAATCCCAAAATTACCCTCTCCCTCAATTAAAACCCTAATTCATTCATTCTCTCCTTTCTCAAATTGAGACACCCACCTCCATTTTTACACCTCCATTTCTTTCTCTCTTCAGGTAAGCGGCGCTGCAACCTACCACTCCACCATCGCGGCGGCCCACGCCGCCCACTGCACAGCACTCTTCCTCCCTTCGCGGCCGTTAGCGGCCGCAACCCCTCCCTCTCCCCGAACGGCCGCCTCCTCTCGTCGCCGTCCCCGTTTCCCCACCCTACACGCGCGACAACGCCGCCCTCTCTCCCGACGTCGCCGCGGCGCAGCTCCGCCTCCCCTTCCCACGCGGCAACAGCGCCGCCCTCACTCCCCACGTCGCCGCCTCTTCTCCTCCCTCGTCCGCCGCGGCCGCTCGCACCCCTCCTCCCTCCCCCGCCACCGCCGCCCGTTCCAGGTAGGATTTTTTAATTTTTTTGGAATTTTAGGAAATCTAGGGTTTTAGAAAAATTAGAGTTTTTAGAAGTTCGTGATTTATTTTCGAACCTATTGAGTTTGTTTTGGAAATAAAAAATTTCGAACATTTTGTTCGATCTTTTTTTTCGAACAAATTTAGGTTGTTTTGGATTTTTTTTCGAACAATCTGTGTTCGTTTTGGAATTTTTTTCGAACAATCTTTGTTTGTGTTGGAAAAAATTTCGAACATTTTGTTCTCGATCTTTTTTTTTTCGGACAAATTTAGGTTGTTTTGGATTTTTTTTTCGAACAATCTGTGTTTGTTTTGGCTAGAGTGTTTGCTGTATTTCTGTGCCATTTGTAATCTGTACTACTGCTGTTTTCCTTGAGGCTCTAATATATTTCACTTTGCTGTTCCAAAAAATTGGGCCTTTCATTTCTGTTGTTTTGGTGGTGATGGTGGGGATCCAAATGATTCCCCTGTAAAATGATGAATCTGTGAAATGAAATCTGTGGGTGTACTCATCCGTCCTTTTTTTAAAAAATGTGCAGTAGGGGTACAAAAGACATTTCACATATCCCTATTGATAAAAAAAAGTTTATGTGGGTGTACTCATATGATCCTTGGGTGCTTTTAGCCGCGCCCATGCAAGAAATGGTGTGGCCTGTTTCATTCTTATTTCAATTCACGTGGGTGGCGTAGTAAATGGCCCAGACACTGGGCTTTAAAGCTCAATCATTTTCTTTTCGATTGACTCACAATATAATCGAGATGTGTTTTGCTCCAAAAATCATCATTTTTCCTATAAAAATAGCAAACAACATACCTCTCTCCAAATCAAGTGCAATTAGTCAATTTAGTGTAAATAATGCACGAAATCCTATAAAATTATGCAAATTAAATACATGAATTTCGAGCAATTTTCACACTAATCATGGATCTACATTTTATGAGCCTCGGCTTTGGCATATTGAAGAAACACATGAGAAGAATGAGTATGCTGTAGCAATTGCAAAGAGCATGCCAAATCTCCGACATCTTCGTCTTATTTCTGATTTGATAAACAATGAAGGACTTGAAGCTATTCTCAATGGTTGTCCCAACCTTGAGTCACTTGATCTTCGCCTATGCCCTGAACTCGATCTAGTAGGTTCCTTAGGGCATGTTTGTTTTGGGATGGGAAATCCGGATTTGGGATTTCGAAACTCCAACCCCTTTACAGTTTGAAATTTTGATTCCGGATTTCAAAATCCCACCCTATAACCCTATAAAAGTCAACTTTATAAATACATACAAATCCTATATAAATACCTGTAAAACCTATAATCATATACTATAAAGTTAAATCCTACCCTACATAAATCCAAAAATAAACACAAAACATAAAAAAAATTAGAATTTTGAAATCCACTAGATTTTGAAATCCGGATTTCAAAATTCTCAAAATCCCAAAATAAACATGCGCATAAGAAGTTGTCAGCAGATTAACCGTGTCAAATTCCCTTTGGACCCCGTTAGTTTAGTTGAGTATAATAGAGCACTCGCGCTTAATAATTATGATGATCCCTGTCCCTGATTATCAACATTGTTGTATTGGTTGTTAACGTATTTCATTTACTACTTTGAACTTCGTCTCACTAGTGTTTTTGTACTTTCTCCTTAGGGTGTGTTTTGAAACTCTACAATCTGCTTCTAGAATCACTTATTTTTAAAGTTGTCTCTCACAGCTTTTCAAAAAAAAGTAATTCTGAAAGCAGTTTGTAGAGTTTCAAAACACACTCTTAGTATCACTTTTTTTTTTTTTTTTTTTTTTGTAATTCACTCGTACAGAAGAAATCTTCAATCATTTTTAATTCACTTTAATGATGTCGTATCATTTCTTTAAAAGAAATACTACTAATTGATAAAAAAAAAAATCCAAAGTTCGATTTGAATTCAATTCGATCAAAAAATAAAACCCATTTGGTTGTGTTTGGATGAAGGAATTTGATTTGAGTAAGTATTTCAAAGGATATGATTTAAAATAGATGGGTTTTAAATGACATGATTTTAGAGAGGATTTCAATTTTAACTAAAAATTGTATGAGCACAAATCTAAGGGTTGGTCTGCTATGGACTTAAGTGCATGTTGTGCACCCTAGTCCATGTTGCACTTTTCAGTTTTACTGACTTACACTTTTTGGTAAATGGTGTTGCACTTTTCAATTATTAAACTGTATAATAATATTTTTAGTTATAGAGACTTACACTTTTTAGTAATATTGTGTTGTACTTTTCAGTTTAATAACTTACACTTTTCTTTAGACTAGGGTGCACAACATGCACTCGAGTGTATACTAGACTTACCCAAATCTAATTATTTGAAATCCATTTATAATCCAAACAAATGGAGTGAATTTGAATTGTGGATTTAAAATCCACGTACCAAATCATTCCATTCAAATTAATTATTTAAAAACACAATTAACTTATCTAATTAAAAATATAATTAAAAAATCAATTAACATATTCAAACAAATATAAATTTTATCTTTAAAATAATAACTCTCAAATAATTTTTTTAATTAAAATTGTCAAAAACTCTTATTAAAACAAAACAATTATTTTAATATTTAAAATCCTCAAATAAATAAATAAATACTCAAATATATCCAAAATCCTCACTCTTGCCCACAGTAATTGAAAGATGATGATAAATAATTTATTAATTTTTTTTATTATACAATTTTTTATTTGATATTAGTTCGTACAAAAATATGTGGACTCACTTTGTGTAATACTACATAAATTCTTATATTTATTTGATTACTTTAAAATAAATAAATAATTTTATAATATTTATTTTGTAATTATATTTTTTTCTAGGTAAGTTAATTAATTTTTTTAATAATTAATTAATTTATGAATAAATGAATTACTTACTTATTATTTTTTTATATTAAAAACATTTCAGTTTTTTTTTAAATTACTGTATTTAGTATTTTAAATATTATTCATAATTTATTTTCAAAATCTACCCTTATATATTATTTCTGAATCTCACATTGTTGACGTGGCTTCTCTAAAAACCTCAATTCTTAAAACTCTTCATTTCTGTAATTTTGAATTTTTTTTAAAATAATTTTCTTTTTCCTCTTCTTTCTCTCTCCTTTCTAACTGCAATTTTTTTTAAATTTTAAAATTATTTTCCCTCTCTTCTAACTTCTCTCTTTTTCATCGATTTTTTTATATAATTTAAATTTCTATTTAAATAACTTTTTTATTTTCTTTTTATTTTCATAATCTCGCGTAAATTACGCGAGTCTAATACTAGTTTTAAAAATATTATTTAATATTTTAACTAATCCCTCCATCCATTAAAAGTAGTCTCATGGGAGTGGGGCACGTGTTTTAAAAAAAGTGTAGATAAAGTAGATAAAGTAAGGGTATTATAGGGTATTGTGGGGCCCATTGTGAATAAAGTGATGAATAAAGTGATTGTTTGTGAATAAAGTTGATGGCAATTTGAGTAATTAAGTGATGTTGAAGGGTGATAGTTTACATAAAGGGTATGTGACTACATTTTGTGGACAAGAAATATAGGGCATGTTGATGTTGGAATAGGTGTTGTATTTTATTATCCAACATTTCAGTTACATATTGTACTGAATGTGTCAACACCTACCACAACATCAAAATTTGTCCTTTCTCCCTTTACTAACTTTTACTTAACTTGTGTTGCTTAGTGATGTCCCAAATGCAGGTAGAAGACGTGGGCAACACCTAGGTCAAACAGTTGCATGGGAGTGAGAAGTTATTAAGCCTCAATGTGCAAGTTCCTACATTAATGGAGTGTGAAGGGAAGTTACAAGAAACTTCCTTTGATCCAATGGCCAAGATTGATCAAGGGAGTTGTAGGAGTTGCAAGGCAGTTTGACTTGAAGGCTATAAATAGACCACACTGCCTTCATTCCAAAACACAACAAGAAAGAAAGAAGAAAGCAAAACTACATTACTATCCATAGTATGCGTGATGTTTTTAGATTAGAAAAACACCTTGTTCTTTCTTGTAGATTAGTGCACATTTATAAAGCCCGAATATTTGTGTTTTTAATCATAGTCGTTTATTAGGAAAGTACGTTAGATCTATAAGGGAGATAGTTTCGTATTTTATCTAGTAACTTTTCGAACTCGATTAGAGTTGTAATTGTTCAAAATCTTACAAGATTGTTGATTTTGTTTCACTGATATTAAGAGATAATATAAGTGATTCGTGTAGATTAATTATTTAATCTACACAATTTTTGAAATACTCTTTGCAAAGTGTTTGTTTAATTTCCGCTGCTCATTGTTGTCCCGCTTGTGCCAACACTAAGGACAACATCTCTGTATATCGCACGCACGCACACTTTCAGTTGGTATCAGAGCATTTCTGGATGTACCTGTCTCTGTAACAGAACTTGTGAAACAATTAAATTCTGGAATTTTATTACTCAGTGATTTCTCAAATGATGGCTCATTTTTCTTCACATCATAATAAAAATCATCCAGATCATCATCAAAGGTATCATCATAAATAATTATAACAAAAAAAGCTTGTTCAATGTCTTTTTCAGGATCATGCTCAACATCGGATTCATCACTTAAAGTAGCACTGAAATTTAGTTTCTTTTTCAGAATAGTATTAGCACATTCATTAGCATAATGACCAAATCCAGAACATGCATCACATTTAACATTCTTCCTATAATCTTGGTCAGACTTAAACCTGTTTCCTCTTTCTAATTGTCTAGAATGATTAAATGTGTTTTTCCTAATAGGCAATTGTTGATTATTAGTAATCTGAACCTTAGGTTGAAAGTTGTCTTTGAACTTTTTATTCTTCATGAAGGTTTTAAACTGCCTAGTCATAAAAGCCATGTAATCAGGATCATTATAGTATTCCTCAAAGTTTTCTTCATCAGAATCAATTTCAGTAACATAAGGGGATTTTCCAGAACTGGATGTTCCAGATAATGATGCATCACCTTTGAACACAAGTACTTTCTTTTCATTATCAGCCTTTTCAGATATGTTCATCTCATAAGTTTTCAAAATACCAATTCATTCATTTTGACTTAGCACATATGTATCTTTAGCTTCCTCTATAGCACATATCTTAGGTTCAAAACGTTTAGGAACTGATCTAAGAATTTTATGTACTAACCTTGTATTAGAGATTGGATCACCAAGAGAATGAGCTTCATTTGAAATCTCAGTCAGCTTTTCATTGTAAGATGAGATGGTCTCATCTTCTTTCATCCTCAAATTTTCGAATTTTGTTCCAAGCATACGAAGTCTGGTCCTTCGTACACTGTCTGATCCTTCACAATGTTCTTGTAATCGATCCCATGCATCTTTGGATGAAATGCAGATTGAAATGATTTTGAACACTGATGCATCAGTTGAAGTGAAAATTGCATTCAATGCCTTTGAATTGTAACTAGTTGTTGTGATTTCTTCGACTGTCCAGTCGAGCTCTCTCTTGATTCGGGCTTCATTGTCCTCATCCGCAGCAGTTCTTGGCTGAGTCCAGCCAGCAAGAACACTCCTCCATGCTCTTTCATCAATAGATTTGATGTACATCCTCATTTTAGGTTTCCAAAAGGCATAATTTGTGCCGTCCAGAATTGGAGGTTTTAGTGCGGGTGAAAGTGGATACTCCATTGCAAATAAACACACACTCTAAGCAGAATCTCTACTTAGTGTATCAAGTAGTTGGCTCTGATACCAACTGAAAGTGTGCGTGCGTACGATATAGAAACTGGAAAGTCTAATACTGTGATATTCAAGACTTATCTAATACTGTGTTCAAACTGGAAAGTCTTTTAATAAAGAAAGATAAAGAAATTTCTAATCTAAAAGATAGACTAGAAGTATCTGTTCTTGATTTCAGAAAATATTCTTATGAAAATCCTTTGACAAATGAAGAACAACACATTTCATATTCTGAAACTGAAAAATTAAATCGTATTATCAAATCTTTAACATTTGAAAATGATGATTTAAGAAATTATGTTTTAAAACTTGAGGGTGTTCTAACCAAGAAGGATTGTGAGATTGAAAAACTTGAAGAAAAGATGAAGGAAGTGTCTTTAAGCTTCAAGAAATTCTCTGAAGGACAAGCAAAATTGGATGAATCACTGCTACTCAACAATACAAGGAAAGCAGGTATTGGTTATAAAGGTAAAACAGTTCTTAAATCTTAAAGTAATGGATCTACTGTTTTTGTCAAAGCTGATGATGTTACTGTTTCAAAGAAAAGTCTTGTCAATATGAAAGAACTTGTGTGTAACTACTGTTTTAAAAAGGGACATAAAGCTTATTATTGTTTAAAAAGACAGAAGAATTTAAAAGCTTCTGGATTGTCTAAAATGACACCACACACAAAGCAACATTCACAGAAAACAGAATGGATTTCTAAAAATACTAAATGTAATGTTGTGCATATGTCTTTGAAAGCATGTGTTCCTGGTTTATGGTATTTTGACAGTGGCTGCTCAAAACATATGACATGTCAAATTGATTATCTATCTGATTACAAAGCTTATAATGGTGGTAATGTTACTTATGGTGGTGGATCTAAAGGGATGATCATTGGCAAAGGAACCTTAAATGTTCCTGGATTTCCTAGATTACCAAATGTTTTACATGTTGATGGATTACTTGCCAACCTTATTAGTATAAGCCAATTATGTGATGATGATTTGCATGTAAAGTTTGATAAAAATTCATGCTATGTACTAGATGAAAATTCTGATTGCATTATGATGGGTAATAGATCTGCTGATAATTGTTATTTAATTGAATCCAAAGTGAGCTGCAATAATGTGAAAACTGATGAAAGTACACTATGGCATCATAGACTTGGGCATATTAATCATAGACAGATTGATAGGTTAATTAGACTCAAAGCTGTTACAGGTTTACCAATGCTGAAATTTTCAGACAATCACATCTGTGGACCATGTCAAAAGGGCAAACAGGTAAGAGCTTCTCACAAACTGTTAGGTCAGTGTTCTACACAACATTGCTTTGAATTGCTTCATATGGATCTTATGGGTCCTATGGAAATTGATAGTATAGGTGGAAAAAGGTATTCTTTTGTCATTGTTGATGATTATTCTAGATTCACATGGATAGAATTCCTAAAAGAAAAATCAGAAACCTTTTCTGTCTTTAAAACTTTATGCAAAAGATTCAAGACTGTCTATAATTCTAAAGTGTGTAGAATTAGATCAGACCATGGAAGAGAGTTTGATAACAGTGCTTTCACTGAATTCCGTGAATCTAAAGGCATATTACAGGAGTTCTCATCACCTAAAACACCTCAGCAGAATGGGATAGCAGAGAGGAAAAATAGAACTCTTCAAGAGATGGCTAGAGTTATGCTGTGTTCTAAAAATTTAGCCAAAAGGTTTTGGGCTGAAGCTCTAAATACAGCTTGTCATATTTCTAATAGAGTCTTGATTAGAACAGATTCTAATAGTACACCATATGAAATACTGAATAATAGAAAGCCTAATCTTAAGTATTTTCATGTATTTGGCTGTGTTTGCTACATCCTAAATGATAGAGAACAATTGCATAAATTTGATTATAAGAGTGACAAAGGTTTTTTCCTTGGTTATTCAAGGAATAGTAAAGCATATAGGATCTATAATCTCAGAACAAATACTGTTCAAGAATCTATAAATGTGGTTTTTGATGATAACTTAAGTATTACAGGAAACAGTATTGAAGAGGATGTTTCAGACCTTGCTGATAGTCCAATAATTACTGACAGATCAGATCAGATCAAAGATGATGAACAGAATGAGGGAACACTCACAGACACATCTGCTGAAGTTACAGAAAATCTGTACAATCTGCATAAAACTCCTTCAAGGAGAGTGCAAAAGAATCATCCACAGGAGCTGATTATAGGTGATCAATCTACTGGAATTCAAACCAGAAGAAGGTTGGGTATAAATCCAAAAGATGTGGTAAGATCTATTTGCATGACTTCTGTGTGTAACAAGGTAAATCATGAGTGTTATCATTCTGCTATTGAACCTAAAACAGTAAAAGAAGCATTAAATGATGAACATTGGGTAGAAGCTATGCATGAAGAGTTGAATCAATTTGTTAGGAATGATGTATGGACCTTAGTACCTAGACCAGATCATACAAATGTTATTACTAAATGGATTTTCAAAAACAAAACTGATGAAATAGGCAACATTATCAGAAACAAAGCAAGGCTTGTTGCTCAAGGATATACTCAAGTAGAGGGAGTAGATTTTGATGAAACATTTGCTCCAGTTGCTAGAATAGAATCCATTAGACTTTTACTTGCTATTGCATGCTTTATCAACATTAAACTATATCAAATGGATGTTAAAGCAGCCTTTCTGAATGGAATCTTAATGGAAGAAGCTTATGTTGAGCAACCAAAAGGCTTTGAAAATCCAGAATTTCCTGACCATGTGTTTAAGTTAAAAAAGGCTCTTTATGGCTTGAAGCAAGCACCTAGAGCTTGGTATGAAAGATTAATTGATTTTCTGATTGAATTTGGTTTTACTAGAGGAGAAGCTGATAGAACTCTATTCATTAAGCATGAAAGAAATGATATTATGGTAGCTCAAATTTATGTTGATGATATAGTGTTTGGCTCTACTTGTGATGATATGCTAAAACTGTTTGTGAATAAAATGACATCAACCTTTGAAATGTCCATGGTTGGTGACTTAAACTATTTCCTAGGCTTGCAAATCAAACAGCAAAATGATGGTATCTTTATATCACAGAGTAAATATGCTAAAAATCTTGTGAAAAGGTTTGGTTTAGAGAATGCTAAACACATGAAAACACCTATGGGATCAACTCAGAAACTGAGTAAAGACAGTGTTGGCCAAAATGTTGACCCAACATTGTACAGATCAATGATAGGTAGTCTTCTTTACTTGAGCTCTACAAGGCCTGATATTATGTTTAGTGTATGTTTATGTGCTAGATATCAGTCTGACCCAAAAGAATCTCATATGCATGCTGTAAAAAGGATAATTAGATATGTTGCAGGAACTTGTGACCTAGGCTTATGGTACAGCAAGGACACAAATTGTTCCCTAATTGGCTACAGTGATGCTGACTGGGCAGGAGATGCTGATGATAGAAAGAGCACCAGTGGTGGCTGCTTCTACATGGGAAATAATCTCATATCTTGGCATAGCAGGAAACAAAACTGTGTATCAAAATCCACAGCTGAATCTGAGTATATTGCAGCAGGGAGTTGTTGTACACAATTACTTTGGTTACAGAAAATGTTGTGTGATTATGGTTTACCCTGTGATACTTTAACTGTTTTTGTGATAACACTAGTGCCATAAATATATCAAAGAATCCAGTGCAACATTCTTTGACTAAGCACATAAGTATAAGGCATCATTTCATAAGAGATCTAGTTGAAAAAGAGGTGGTAAAGTTGGAGTATGTTTCTACAGAAAAACAACTTGCTGATATATTCACAAAAACTTTAGATGATAAGAGATTTTCCTCTCTAAGGAAGTCTCTTGGATTATCCAATATCTGAACACTGTATCAAAAGTGTTGTACCAAATGCGGCAGCATTTGGGACAACACCAGAATTGTTCATTTAATTATTTCTTTGTATAAATTTCGTAAGTATTGGATTTAACATAATTCTTTATAATCTTAGTCTAAAAGTCTTAAATTGAGTCATGTGGAATATGAGAAAAACTTGTACATTCTCTCAAATGCAAAGGAAATCACAAACTAGATGCTTTAAAAATCACTGAGTAACTAGGGACACGGAGCTCGCTACTACGATGTTCTCTTTTCTAAAGGTGATATATACTGCATCAAATTAAACACAAATCCATTGAGTAACTATGGGGCACGGAGTTCGCTGCTACGATGCACTCTTTTGAAAAGATGGATCAATGTGTAAATGTGATAAAAATTAAAGTGCAACACATATGAAATAAATTCATGAAAAAACTGTGTTGAGATGTACAAAATGCCAACAATCTATTCAACACCTGACTCAGACTTATGATTTTGATTATTTATAGAATTAATTAATTTCTGATATTTATTATTTTTATTATCTGCAAATATTTATTTGAATTTAATTATTTTATCTGTTCAGTTATTTATTAATCCATTTCTTTTATTTTTTTATTATCAGTAATTATTCTCCACAACATCACGAACTTTTATGGAGAGGAGTTAATTCTTCCACTCTCTCCATTTCTTCACATACAGAATCGTGCTTCAACTCCCGCCTGAATCCCTCTATAAATAGACCTCATATGACTGCTATTTTATACCATCGAGCTTACATCTATTTATGCAACACTCATTCTAGAATATAATTTTGGCATAAGTGTTTCTTCAAAAAATTGGTATAATTGGTTGGATTTTTTTATGATTATCTTCATTCCAGAATGCGAAGGGTCTAATCAAGTAAATTTTACTTTTGCAGGTTCTTAACACGCTGATCTAACAGCACCTGGCTTTTCGCAAATTCAAAATTCAAAATCAACCAAGCCATTCTCAACTACCCTGCACTTTCGTCTCAGAAACTCAAAATCAATCCGAAAATGGTGACAATCACTGAAATTCCAAACTCTCCCGCACCTGGTTCACCATCGTTCGTTGTTGGAACCATGGTGGTTCCGTTTGAGCCTGAATCCTCTGCTTTACCACTTGTTGTGTACAATCCCTTCGATATCCGCTCAGAAATGGCACATGCAAACATCCTTGAGTCACATAGTGCTGCTGTTGATAATCGCTCATCTCCTCCATCACCAATCGCACAAAAATCATTCCCGCTTAGAACCCCTTTCGAGAAACTGAAAAGGGCATACGATGCCCTAGCTCGCAGAACAACCTCTCCAAAAATTATCTTGGGTGGAGAAACTCTTGACAATGCAATGTTTAGAGAAGATGTGCACATGGAAGACGCCTCCTCGTCTGATGGGGAGATTTTAGCAGCAAAGATAGCAAGGTTACGGAAAAAGAGGAAATTCCCCACTAAGACGGCAAAAGGAAAGGCAAAAGCCCCTGCTCCCGTCACTCGCAGATGGCCTGGTGGCCGTCGTGTTTCTTACAGGACACTTGGACGACGAGTTGATTCTTTTGGAAGGAAAAAGCCCAGAACGGACGACGGCATAGCTCAACCGATCATCATATCCAACTCAGATTTTGAGGGGGAGCCTCAAAATATCGATGATATCATCGATAATTTCCCAGAAGCTGTGTCCGTGGAACATGCAGATGAAGCAGCCCCATTCCTCAGTCGGCACCCAAAAAGGCTCGAAAAACTCCACCTGTTGTTTCTCCAGTGGCTACATCCAAAAGCTCTTCTTCAGATTCGAGCTCATACGCCTCTGCTCCCGAGGAAGAGGTACCTTTTTCGCCTGACTCAGATTTTAGTGAAAATGAGGTTGAGTATAATGATCACAAGTGCACTCGTTATAAAACTATTCGTAATAGGACTATTATGAGTGAACGTATCCTGAAAATTTCTGATTTTGAAGCTGCAAATCTCTTGGATTGGTTTAAAGAACGATCTATTTTGGATGCCTTACTGTTTGCTGTACCTTATGTTGTTGATTGGATTCATGAGTTTTATGCGAATGTAAGTTCCAAAACCGGTGATACAAACTCTAGGAGATATGGTTGTGTTCCTTTCCGGGGTCTTGAAATTATTGTTACTCCTAAGAAGATCAATATGCTGCTGAAAACGAAAATTATGGAAGATCCAGTGGTCACTGACTTTGATTTCATGATTAGTATTCTTACAGGAGGTAAGATTACACATTGGGTACCAAAACTACTTGCATCTAGATTGACCAGCCTATACTCTGTTCTGCATAAAATTGTGTGTTGTAATTGGTTACCATCAACTAATAACACAACTTTAACATTGGAACAAGTTGTCCTCATGTTTAAGATTGGACACCTGAAGCAATTCAATCTAGGCCATGTCATATTTCAAAATATGATGAATTTCACTTGTAATATGACTGGTAAAGGTCTTCTCCCGTATCCATGTTTGGTGTATAAGCTGCTGGCAGATAAGCAATTCAACAGATTGGACACTGAAGTGATAAGTGGCTATGTTCCTAGTTTCTCCATCTCACCACAACTCCTACTTCGTGGTAGTGATCGTATTGTGGATTTACCTATACCGAAGCCCAATGCCCACAACAGTGCTGATCCGGATATGCCATCAACTTCCACATCACATCCTTCCTCAGGCTGTGTTGCATCGGTTTATTTGTCCTCACACTTTATCCTAAGGCAAGTGGACATTCTTCAAGGCACAATCACCAATCTTCAAAGTACTGTTGAAGACTTAATCATTCAGAAACGCTTCTGGGAGGACCTACTTTCTACCTCAACAGGGGGAGTAAGCTCAAATGTTCACAATGCAGGTACTCATCCTATTTCAGGTCAACAAGATGCAGGTCCAGCTCAACAAGAAAGTACTATTCCAAACCAAGATGCAGATACAGATGCTGATGCTCAAGATGCTCACGATATTGAGGATCTCTATGGAGATCTCAATATAGCCCTTTGAAGGCTTTGAAGATTGAGGAAGTCTAGAGTATGGGGGAGTTCGTGCAGACTCTTGAAGATGCAGCTGATTATATCAGCCCAATCCTTCCCTTTACTGCTTTCAATTATTTCCTCAATCTGTAAAAGTCTTTCTTATGTTGCTTACATTTCTGTCCCACATACATTGCTATACATTTACTGTTTTTATTGTTTTTTAAATCTAAGTACTTTGTTTTGACTTAGATGATGTGATTTAGTTTGGTTAAATACTGATATTGATTTGTTTTGAATATCATGGGTATTGTTTTCTTTATCAAAGTTCTAAATGTGTGAACATTAGGAGTGTTGATGTAGAAAGGCCAAATTGGGGGAGATTGTTGATGTTGGAATAGGTGTTGTATTTTATTATCCAACATTTCAGTTACATATTGTACTGAATGTGCCAACACCTACCACAACATCAGAATTTGCCCTTTCTCCCTTTACTAACTTTTACTTAACTTGTGTTGCTTAGTGATGTCCCAAATGCAGGTAGAAGACGTGGGCAACACCCAGGTCAAGCAGTTGCATGGGAGTGAGAAGTTATTAAGCCTCAATGTGCAAGTTCCTACATTAATGGAGTGTGAAGGGAAGTTACAAGAAACTTCCTTTGATCCAATGGCCAAGATTGATCAAGGGAGTTGTAGGAGTTGCAAGGCAGTTTGACTTGAAGGCTATAAATAGACCACACTGCCTTCATTCCAAAACACAACAAGAAAGAAAGAAGAAAGCAAAACTACATTACTATCCATAGTATGCGTGATGTTTTTAGATTAGAAAAACACCTTGTTCTTTCTTGTAGATTAGTGCACATTTATAAGCCCGAATATTTGTGTTTTTAATCATAGTCGTTTATTAGGAAAGTACGTTAGATCTATAAGGGAGATAGTTTCGTATTTTATCTAGTAACTTTTCGAACTCGATTAGAGTTGTAATTGTTCAAAATCTTACAAGGTTGTTGATTTTGTTTCACTGATATTAAGATATAATATAAGTGATTCGTGTAGATTAATTATTTAATCTACACAATTTTTGAAATACTCTTTGCAAAGTGTTTGTTTAATTTCCGCTGCTCATTGTTGTCCCGCTTGTGCCAACACTAAGGACAACATCTCTGTATATCGCACGCACGCACACTTTCAGTTGGTATCAGAGCATTTCTGGATGTACCTGTCTCTGTAACAGAACTTGTGAAACAATTAAATTCTGGAATTTTATTACTCAGTGATTTCTCAAATGATGGCTCATTTTTCTTCACATCATAATAAAAATCATCCAGATCATCATCAAAGGTATCATCATAAATAATTATAACAAAAAAATCTTGTTCAATGTCTTTTTCAGGATCATGCTCAACATCGGATTCATCACTTAAAGTAGCACTGAAATTTAGTTTCTTTTTCAGAATAGTATTAGCACATTCATTAGCATAATGACCAAATCCAGAACATGCATCACATTTAACATTCTTCCTATAATCTTGGTCAGACTTAAACCTGTTTCCTCTTTCTAATTGTCTAGAATGATTAAATGTGTTTTTCCTAATAGGCAATTGTTGATTATTAGTAATCTGAACCTTAGGTTGAAAGTTGTCTTTGAACTTTTTATTCTTCATGAAGGTTTTAAACTGCCTAGTCATAAAAGCCATGTAATCAGGATCATTATAGTATTCCTCAAAGTTTTCTTCATCAGAATCAATTTCAGTAACATAAGGGGATTTTCCAGAACTGGATGTTCCAGATAATGATGCATCACCTTTGAACACAAGTACTTTCTTTTCATTATCAGCCTTTTCAGATATGTTCATCTCATAAGTTTTCAAAATACCAATTCATTCATTTTGACTTAGCACATATGTATCTTTAGCTTCCTCTATAGCACATATCTTAGGTTCAAAACGTTTAGGAACTGATCTAAGAATTTTATGTACTAACCTTGTATTAGAGATTGGATCACCAAGAGAATGAGCTTCATTTGAAATCTCAGTCAGCTTTTCATTGTAAGATGATATGGTCTCATCTTCTTTCATCCTCAAATTTTCGAATTTTGTTCCAAGCATACGAAGTCTGGTCCTTCGTACACTGTCCGATCCTTCACAATGTTCTTGTAATCGATCCCATGCATCTTTGGATGAAATGCAGCTTGAAATGATTTTGAACACTGATGCATCAGTTGAAGTGAAAATTGCATTCAATGCCTTTGAATTGTAACTAGCTGTTGTGATTTCTTCGACTGTCCAGTCGAGCTCTCTCTTGATTCGGGCTTCATTTTCCTCATCCGCAGCAGTTCTTGGCTGAGTCCAGCCAGCAAGAACACTCCTCCATGCTCTTTCATCAATAGATTTGATGTACATCCTCATTTTAGGTTTCCAAAAGGCATAATTTGTGCCGTCCAGAATTGGAGGTTTTAGTGCGGGCGAAAGTGGATACTCCATTGCAAATAAACACACACTCTAAGCAGAATCTCTACTTAGTATATCAAGTAGTTGGCTCTGATACCAACTGAAAGTGTGCGTGCGTGCGATATAGAAACTGGAAAGTCTAATACTGTGATATTCAAGACTTATCTAATACTGTGTTCAAACTGGAAAGTTTTTTAACAAAGAAAGATAAAGAAATTTCTAATCTAAAAGATAGACTAGAAGTATCTGTTCTTGATTTCAGAAAATATTCTTATGAAAATCCTTTGACAAATGAAGAACAACACATTTCATATTCTGAAACTGAAAAATTAAATCGTATTATCAAATCTTTAACATTTGAAAATGATGATTTAAGAAATTATGTTTAAAAACTTGAGGGTGTTCTAACCAAGAAGGATTGTGAGATTGAAAAACTTGAAGAAAAGATGAAGGAAGTGTCTTTAAGCTTCAGGAAATTCTCTGAAGGACAAGCAAAATTGGATGAATTACTGCTACTCAACAATACAAGGAAAGCAGGTATTGGTTATAAAGGTAAAACAGTTCTTAAATCTTAAAGTAATGGATCTACTGTTTTTGTCAAAGCTGAAAGAACTTGTGTGTAACTACTGTTTTAAAAAGGGACATAAAGCTTATTATTGTTTAAAAAGACAGAAGAATTTAAAAGCTTCTGGATTGTCTAAAATGACACCACACACAAAGCAACATTCACAGAAAACAGAATGGATTTCTAAAAATACTAAATGTAATGTTGTGCATATGTCTTTGAAAGCATGTGTTCCTGGTTTATGGTATTTTGACAGTGGCTGCTCAAAACATATGACATGTCAAATTGATTATCTATCTGATTACAAAGCTTATAATGGTGGTAATGTTACTTATGGTGGTGGATCTAAAGGGAAGATCATTGGCAAAGGAACCTTAAATGTTCCTGGATTTCCTAGATTACCAAATGTTTTACATGTTGATGGATTACTTGCCAACCTTATTAGTATAAGCCAATTATGTGACGATGATTTGCATGTAAAGTTTGATAAAAATTCATGCTATGTACTAGATGAAAATTCTGATTGCATTATGATGGGTAATAGATATGCTGATAATTGCTATTTAATTGAATCCAAAGTGAGCTGCAATAATGTGAAAACTGATGAAAGTACACTATGGCATCATAGACTTGGGCATATTAATCATAGACAGATTGATAGGTTAATTAGACTCAAAGCTGTTACAGGTTTACCAATGCTGAAATTTTCAGACAATCACATCTGTGGACCATGTCAAAAGGGCAAACAGGTAAGAGCTTCTCACAAACTGTTAGGCCAGTGTTCTACACAACATTGCTTTGAATTGCTTCATATGGATCTTATGGGTCCTATGGAAATTGATAGTATAGGTGGAAAAATGTATTCTTTTGTCATTGTTGATGATTATTCTAGATTCACATGGATAGAATTTCTAAAAGAAAAATCAGAAACCTTTTCTGTCTTTAAAACTTTATGCAAAAGATTCAAGACTGTCTATAATTCTAAAGTGTGTAGAATTAGATTAGACCATGGAAGAGAGTTTGATAACAGTGCTTTCACTGAATTCCGTGAATCTAAAGGCATATTACAGGAGTTCTCATCACCTAAAACACCTCAGCAGAATGGGATAGCAGAGAGGAAAAATAGAACTCTTCAAGAGATGGCTAGAGTTATGCTGTGTTCTAAAAATTTAGCCAAAAGGTTTTGGGCTGAAGCTCTAAATACAGCTTGTCATATTTCTAATAGAGTCTTGATTAGAACAGATTCTAATAGTACACCATATGAAATACTGAATAATAGAAAGCATAATCTTAAGTATTTTCATGTATTTGGCTGTGTTTGCTACATCCTAAATGATAGAGAACAATTGCATAAATTTGATTATAAGAGTGACAAAGGTTTTTTCCTTGGTTATTCAAGGAATAGTAAAGCATATAGGATCTATAATCTCAGAACAAATACTGTTCAAGAATCTATAAATGTGGTTTTTGATGATAACTTAAGTATTACAGGAAACAGTATTGAAGGGGATGTTTCAGACCTTGCTGATAGTCCAATAATTACTGACAGATCAGATCAGATCAAAGATGATGAACAGAATGAGGGAACACTCACAGACACATCTGCTGAAGTTACAGAAAATCTGTACAATCTGCATAAAACTCCTTCAAGGAGAGTGCAAAAGAATCATCCACAGGAGCTGATTATAGGTGATCAATCTACTGAAATTCAAACCAGAAGAAGGTTGGGTATAAATCCAAAAGATGTGGTAAGATCTATTTGCATGACTTCTGTGTGTAACAAGGTAAATCATGAGTGTTATCATTCTGCTATTGAACCTAAAACAGTAAAATAAGCATTAAATGATGAACATTGGGTAGAAGCTATGCATGAAGAGTTGAATCAATTTGTTAGGAATGATGTATGGACCTTAGTACCTAGACCAGATCATACAAATGTTATTGGTACTAAATGGATTTTCAAAAACAAAACTGATGAAATAGGCAACATTATCAGAAACAAAGCAAGGCTTGTTGCTCAAGGATATACTCAAGTAGAGGGAGTAGATTTTGATGAAACATTTGCTCCAGTTGCTAGAATAGAATCCATTAGACTTTTACTTGCTATTGCATGCTTTATCAACATTAAACTATATCAAATGGATGTTAAAGCAGCCTTTCTGAATGGAATCTTAATGGAAGAAGCTTATGTTGAGCAACCAAAAGGCTTTGAAAATCCATAATTTCCTGACCATGTGTTTAAGTTAAAAAGGGCTCTTTATGGCTTGAAGCAAGCACCTAGAGCTTGGTATGAAAGATTAACTGATTTTCTGATTGAATTTGGTTTTACTAGAGGAGAAGCTGATAGAACTATATTCATTAAGCATGAAAGAAATGATATTATGGTAGCTCAAATTTATGTTGATGATATAGTGTTTGACTCTACTTGTGATGATATGCTAAAACTGTTTGTGAATAAAATGACATCAACCTTTGAAATGTCCATGGTTGGTGACTTAAACTATTTCCTAGGCTTGCAAATCAAACAGCAAAATGATGGTATCTTTATATCACAGAGTAAATATGCTAAAAATCTTGTGAAAAGGTTTGGTTTAGAGAATGCTAAACACATGAAAACACCTATGGGATCAACTCAGAAACTGAGTAAAGACAGTGTTGGCCAAAATGTTGACCCAACATTGTACAGATCAATTATAGGTAGTCTTCTTTACTTGAGCTCTACAAGGCCTGATATTATGTTTAGTGTATGTTTATGTGCTAGATATCAGTCTGACCCAAAAGAATCTCATATGCATGCTGTAAAAAGGATAATTAGATATGTTGCAGGAACTTGTGACCTATGCTTATGGTACAGCAAGGACACAAATTGTTCCCTAATTGGCTACAGTGATGCTGACTGGACACAAATTGTTCCCTAATTGGCTACAGTGGTGGCTGCTTCTACATGGGAAATAATCTCATATCTTGGCATAGCAGGAAACAGAACTGTGTATCAAAATCCACAATTGAATCTGAGTATATTGCAGCAGGGAGTTGCTGTACACAATTACTTTGGTTACATAAAATGTTGTGTGATTATGGTTTACCCTGTGATACTTTAACTGTTTTTTGTGATAACACTAGTGCCATAAATATATCAAAGAATCCAGTGCAACATTCTTTGACTAAGCACATAAGTATAAGGCATCATTTCATAAGAGATCTAGTTGAAAAAGAGGTGGTAAAGTTGGAGTATGTTTCTACAGAAAAACAACTTGCTGATATATTCACAAAAACTTTAGATGATAAGAGATTTTCCTCTCTAAGGAAGTCTCTTGGATTATCCAATATCTGAACACTGTATCAAAAGTGTTGTACCAAATGCGGCAGATGTAATTGTTGTTACAACATGCTGTCGTTGTTCCACTTTGGTTTTTAATTCATGCATGGTTATGAATCTTCGATGCTAACATATTAATGATGATTCTTGCAGTGTAATTGTTGTTTCACACATTCTGATGATGATTCTGAAATGCCATCCGTCAGCCAGCAATAAACGCCATGGCGGATCATCAGACGGGAGGATGATAAATTTCTAGGTGAAGGAAAGATCTTCAGGAAGGTAGAGGAGGATTTCATCCTTTTGCACTTCTCTGTTTAGAGATTGCAGTGGCTCAGAGATCTCATTTGAGTGTTGCATTAATTTATTCATGGACCTTTGAAATGCTCATATACCTTTTTTTTTTTTAGTCATTGTCTTTGTATTGTAAGTTTTTTAATTTGTGCAAGATAATCTTTTGTATTTTTTTGTAAGCTTTTTAATTTTAATTATGAAATCGAGTGGTTATAATTCATATCTATCTATTTAAATTTGTTCACTAACTTTGATCACATGCTCTTGTCCACTATTTTTTTTGTTTAAGATTACATTTATAAACACCCTTAAATAATTTCTCTATCCTGCCTATGTCGTCGCCGCCGTCAAACGAAGGTAAGTAGGGTTTTGAAATTTTTGTTACAGATCTAAACCAAAAAAATTAGGGTTTTGAATTTTTTTTTGATTTTTGAATTTGTCCGAATTTTTTTTCCTAATACAGTTACTTTATTCGATTTTTTTCCCGTGATCATCGTGTTCAATTTTTTTTTTTCGGACAAATGAAAATTATTTTGGAATTTTTTTCGAACACAATGAGTTTGTTTAGGAAAAACTTTCGAACATATTCACTTTAAGTTGTTTTGAATTTTTCGGACAAATTTAAGTTGTTTTGAACTTTTTTTCGAACATATTGAGTTTGTTCATTAAAAAATTTCGGACATCTCAACTTTGTTTGGGAAATTCTTTCGAACATATTAAAATTTTATTTTTGCAGTTGAAATTTTGGGTTTTTAGGATATTTTTTTTTATAAAACTTATGGTGGTTGTTTAGGTGGTGATGGTAGGGATCCGGATTATTCCGGTGTGAAATGGAATGGATGGGTGTACTCATCCGTCCATTTTTAAAAAAAATTGCAGGAAGGGCACAAACGACATTTCGAGCACCCCTTGTGATAAAAAAAAAAAAGATTTGGTGGGTGTCCTCATAGGATTCGTGTGTGCCTTTAGCCGCACCCAAGTTTTGTTTGTAGAGTAGGGGAATGTAGTGATGTTTATCTGGGTCGGGCTAATATTCGGGCTGATTTGTTTAACTCTGAAAAATGTAGGATTTTATAGTTCATGAATCGTAGGTCGTTTAAATTCGGACTTTTTTGACCTGGGCTAACCCGGGCCAGCCCGCTAACTCGAGTTGTTGCCCTATTTTTGTTTTTTTTTAATAAATAATAAATTTTGGGTCATTCCCAATTCTTTGTTTTCAATTTACAATTGACGACCATGAGCGGAGGGACACCCATATGTAAGAACCCCAAAATTGAAAGTGAATTCCCAACGGCGGTTGCTCCATCGCCGCCGTGGATTGAATTGCCTGCCGATGTCACCGCTTATATCCTGCAACGCCTTGAAGTGGTAGAGATATTTGAAAGTGCAGAGAATGTTTGCACTACTTGGCGTAGGGTTTGCTCTGATCCCTCCATGTGGCGAGCCCTTCATATCGAACGTGCTGATTTCGAGATTGAAGAAATCCGTAACTTGTGGCGTTGCGTAGTGGATCGTAGCCAGGGGCAGTTGCTACATCTTTCTATTGAAGATTTTTGCGACCGTCACTTGCTAAACTACACTGTTGATCGGTACGTATTATAGCTTTCCCTTACTCTTATCGGTGCACGATGTTCTTGTGTATGCATAGAAAAACATCATTATTTTTTACTCTCTACAATAGAAAAAGCTATCCAAATTATTCCCTTCAATTTGTTATTTAAGCATCTTAATTAGACCATAGCTTAAAGGTAGATTAATTACATTTCAACCTTTACAAATTGTTTGATAGTTAAGATTAAGGGTATATTATGCTTTAAAATGTGTAAATTCGTCTTAGATATCAAACGTTTGTCTACTACTACTTAATTGATGTTACACATTCTCTATGTGGATTTTCTGTTATGAAGAGTGTTCATGTTTTGCTTCTCCACAGTTCTTATATGCCTAAACTTGTAGTGTATTCTTTTAACAGATCAAGTGGCATCAAGCGTCTTACTCTTGAATTCTGCAACGGATTTACAGTAAAAGTTTTGGTTGAAGCATTTAATAAACTTCCTCACTTCACCTTATTAAATATTCATTTTTACTTATTCTACATAACAGGGGATCACTTTCTGATCATTTCAAATTATCTTTCACTTCAATTTGTTATTTTAGCCTCTTTTGAAACTGGTTATAAATTCATGTCTAGTCAATCGATTTGGGGTCTGTTTCTTTGTTTTGATTTTCCGTTTCTCATTTTTCCTAAAGTTGTACTGTATTGTTTAAACAGATCAAGTGGCCTCAAGCATGTCACTCTTGAAGGCTGCCATGGAATAATAGGGAAAACTGTGGTTGAAGCAGTTACTAAACTTCCTCACTTGGAAGAGTTGCACCTTATTAAATCTCCAGAAATTGAAGCTTCAGATATTGTTAAAATTGGTAATGCTTGTCCACTTTTGAAGTCCTTTACATTCACTCGGTATCTAGACAGAAATGAGTGTGCTCTAGCAATTGCAAAGAACATGCCAAATCTCTGCCATCTTTGTCTTATCTCTAATTCGATCACCAATGAAGGACTAGAAGCCATTCTTGATGGCTGTCCCAAACTCGAGTCACTTGATCTCAGCCATTGCTGTAAACTTGATCTAGAAGGTGCTTTACGCAAAAGATGTTCTGAGCAGATTAAACATGTCGAATTCCCTGTCGTCCAGACTGCTTGTAGGCCGAGTCTCGTTCAGTTGTTATGGGAGGGGGTGCGTATGACTGATAGGCTTGGTGCTTTTGATCCCTGAGCCTGATGATGAATACAGTCTATGATTATGATGACTGACATTTGATCGAGCTTCCAAGTGCTTTTGAAATAGTTGTTGAACTCATCACCAATCTACTTTAATCCTTGCTTATTCCTTTCTCTACTTTGATGTTGGTCTCACTGTTTTTGTTTTATGCCAGACTCTCTCTGCTTGGTTATATATAACATATTTCTATTTATTATTACTCAAATTGATAGCTCTGTTATTCATTCGTACCAATGAAATCTGCTTCAATTTGGTAGTATGTAGTATTGATTAATTCAAAATAGGTCATTAGTTAAATCTAAGATACACTCTTAGGGCTAGTTTGGATTTTATAGGATTTGGATTGTAATTTTTTAAATTTTAAAAGTTGTTGGTTTGATTGATTACTTTTTGTTAATAGTTTAGTTATAAGTTATATTTTGTTTTTGGTTTGATAAATGAAATTAAAATTACAGAAGACAGTTTTCCCCTAACTCGTTTTACCAATACATGTATTTTTTTTTTTAGGGTTTATTTTAAATTAAATTACACATCTAAAACATAATAAATAACAACTTTTAGAATTTGAATGACTCTCTGCTAAATACAAATAAATAAATTGAAATCAATCAATTTTAAAATATTTGATCTTCTATCATATACATGGAATTAAAAAATAATACTAAATACAAATAAATAAATTGAAATCAATCAATTTTAAAATATTTGATCTTCTATCATATACATGGAATTAAAAAATAATACTTGTAATATTGCGTGAAATTAAAAAATAGTGTGTGACATATATGCACATTCTCCTAATATTATGTGACATATATACACATTCTCTGATAAATTACATCATCATTTATTGGTCGAAGAAAAAAAAAATGTATCGAATTAAAATAATATCAAAAGTTGTGATTTTATTTATCAAAAGTTGTGATTTTATTTTTTATTATAATTTTGAAGACCGTGATTAAATTGAGGTTGGAGCCTAAAAGTTATGAATTTATATATATATATATATTTAAATCTTCACATTACTATTACACCTTTGTCTTTATTAATTTCAATATACAATTTTCTAAATTAAAAAAAAAACGGCTTGATAAGAAATAACATAATCACAATTAAACTTGTAATTAAGACGGTACTCTAATCAAGTCAATTAAAATTGTAATTACATACTTGTCGGATGGAATTGAAATGAATTTGGGTAATCTCAAACCAAAACAAACAATCTTCTGTAATCCGTTTTCAGTTATTTGTTATATTTGGTGACTCTGAGGTCCCGAGTTCAAGTCCTACAAATGTCAGTTTTTTCTTTTTTGTTTTAAACTCTCGCCCCTAATGAAATAAATTTGTGTAACTTTCCTACAACAAAAAAGAAATTTGCAATTTAAGTTATGTATATGAGCTTATTCCCATATTTAGTCAAAAGTAATGTGTGCGCCATTGCAGCGATAGGATCTCTTATATGTCGTTGTAAGTGTTTAAATACTAGAATTTTTGGAGTACAGAGATGAACTTAATACCCACAATCAAATATTAATGGTCATTATACTTATGATAGTAGTATTCTTTTTCCAAGTGTATTTCATCGATACAGAACTGTATCTATTAATGTATTATATTTACTGTTGTCGTTTATTAAGGAATTTTGATCCTTCTTGGTACTTTCTTCGTTGGAATGTGTCTTATTTTCTTTTATATTTTGTTTCTGTTATTTGTATTTTATTAATATTAGATGTCAATTGAATCTTGATCTTGGAGATAATGCAAAATTTAAGACAAGATTAAAGCTACACATGCAAGATAGATGTTGATGCCAAGGTATCTTCTTTGCCCCACCCAACCTTATGCAATTATTTGAATATGCTGAAGTTTTGGACAGCCAAAGTGATAGAATTTATATTGAGAGGAGATGAGCCGATATGACCTCCTAAGTGAATATTATGAACTAACAATGGATGATATACTTACTAGAGGTAAAAATCTGTTTGATCCTGTAATGTCATCATTCCAGTTGCTGTCAATTGTTACTTTTAACCTTTGGGTGTTAGCTTTTCAATTTGTATTCTAATTAACCTGCATTTGTGAGTGACATTAGTTCCAGAGTCTTGGGAAATCTAAATTCGTGCGTGCAGTATTTGGTTGTTAAGAGTTAGTTGTTTTTGGTAAATTCCTGAGTCCCTTTTCGTTTGTTTCAGACCCCATTGAGTTAATGACACTCAATTCATTTTCCCGGTAAGAATTGTATTTTCCAAACCAATACTAATTTAAAAACAAGTTTGGCAGCATAAACAATTTAGATCATTTATGTATTATTGACTATACTGTTTCGTAAATTTTATATCATTCTCTTCAGTTAACCTTTCAGATCACCTCCAGCCATTTTCTACTACTCGGAAAAGGTGCATTACTCGTAAGTGAATGAAAAAAGTTCATAACCACATGCTAAATTCACTCCAATTTACTCTATAATTGTACACATAATTATTTTGTTATGTTTTAATTAAGTGTCCATCTTTTAGGCTCTATAGACATACATGTCATTGGTTTAGAAATATGTTAGACCTTAACATTTGTGCACTTGTCGACTTCAACTATCTATAAAAGTCACATTGATGGTTTTTCAGGTATCTTTGAAAATAGAGAAGAAGGAAGAAATTTTTCCGGACATCACTTGGATGCCTAATTAATTTTAGCTATTATTATGTAGTTGGATTACAGATGTGTAATGAATGCATTTGAATTTTATGACTATTTAATGTAGGGTTAGTGGCAAATTAAATCACCACCTTTTTCAGAATTGCAATTTAATCTAAACTTTTGAATAATTGCAAATAAAATCATCACCTTTAAATATTGTTGCAATTTAGACTTCAAGATAACTTCATTTGCGCTCAAATTTGACGTTTCGAGATTAGATCGAAATAAAAAACAATGTTGTTTCATTAAGGGGGTGTCACATCAGCTAGCCACGTCAAATTTGAGCACAAATGAAGTTGTCTTGAAGTCTAAATTGCAACAATATTTAAAGGTGGTGATTTTATTTGCAATTATTCAAAAGTTTAGATTAAATTGCAATTTAGAAAAATGTGGTGATTTAATTTGCAATTAACCCTTTAATGTATGGAGAATTACTAGATTGGTATTAATGAAAACTCTCTTGTTTTTTTTTTTTTTTTAAATAAAGGTGATTCATTAAGATTAAACGTGAGTACTAGGGGAACTCAGAACGCTTAACAATATTAACATCTACTATACTTATTTTGACAAACACAACCAAGGGGCTAGTTCCCAATCATGATGTGAAGATCCAATTATTTTGTAGGACTTGAGCCACTTTCAAGAGGTGAACTTTATACTATCTGATATTTCTTCTGTGGACCATGATCTCTCGTTAATCGTTAAAAATCAGAACATTCCGAGCTCTCCAAAGTTTCCAAATAGTGTATTTCCATATAAGGCCCAATATTTTTCTTTTACGTGGGCTGGACCCCAGATTGCTAAATTCCTTTAAGTGATCTTTCACATGAAAACTCTCTTGTTATTTGAAGTTGAATTTTCAATTACTGTTACATGTTTTTAAAAAAAAAAACACCATTTACTAATTAAACTAAATTGATGTCTTATAGAAATATGACGATGATTTTACACATGATGATACCGCAAGAGTCACAAAAGGAGCAGATGGGTTAATTTAGTTATAATTTTTTTGTGACGCGATAAAACGTCTTTAAAGAACATTGCCGTGACGATGGATAGCGTCACCAATCACTAAATAAAGTGGTTAAATTAGTTACTCCCTCCATCCCATTATTAATTAATTGAACATTTGACAAAAACGTCCGTCCCATTATTAATTGAACATTTATTTATTTAGAAAAAGTAACTTTTTACTCCTTTAAAAAAAACTCCCTCAAACATCTATTATTTACACCATATACCACTACTTTTTAGGGAAAATTTTAGTTTTAGTCATATAAGTTTGATACATTCCAAAATAAATCCTTTAAGTTTCAACTTTACAAAATACGTCCTTATCTTTCAATTTAATCCTTTTTTACATCAATTTTAATCCTTTATCTTTCTGATGAATTAAAGTTGCCTGAATATTCTCTTTCCGGTGGAATGTGACCACATTTATTTAAAAAATGCCATGTCATCTGCCACATAATTATCTCTCATTTATATATACTTAAAAAATATCATGCCACATCATTAATTGACTATCAATCAATAAAAAATAAAATCTCTGCATCTACATAATTAATTGAATATCTATCAAATTTTCTTGTAAACTCCCAAGTTCAATTAAAAACAAAATTGAAATATGCACATTGATAAAACAATTCTATAATTAAAAATATTTTTTTTAACAGAATAATTAAAAATAAAATTGACAACAACTAAATATATGAACTGTTCATATCAATTGATGCTTACAATATAATAAAGTTGTATTTCAATCTTTTCACAAACTAACAGTCCACCTAAAAGATTGAGAATACAACTTCCATTTTTGCCAAAAAAAAAAAAAAAAAAAACACCAAGTTCATCTAGCCAAAGTTATCCACCAAAACAATCAAAGTACCTTGAACAAGTAAAATATACGACAAAAGACAAAAACCACCCATGTTTAAAAGGCAAAAACCAAAGTTCACAATTTTTTCGTTTATCTTCTTCGTAATATTACTCTCTCTGTTGAGATAAGTCCATGAAATTATTTCCTCCATCAACCAATATTCTCTTCATACTCACTCTTGTTTGTGTCGTGAATATATTCTCTTCATACCGCTTTCCACTCTTGTTTGTGTCGTGAATTGTGGCCTCAAACCTCCATGTACAAACGGTGGTGGAGGGGCTCTAATGTTTGGTGAGCATAGTTGGAACATAGGAGCTGTATAATATTCTTGTAGAAGTTGTTGATGTGGAGTAGGTCCAACCATGGAACAATAGGCATTCCCAAAGGTTGAAATTGACTTTCACAGCTAGCTTGATTGAGTAAAGTGAGAATCATTGGAATCCATGGATTCCAATGATTGAGTAAAGCTTGGCTGAGAGCAGCCTCAAAAGCTTCATTATCTTCCTCCATTATACCATGCAAGGTTCTGGGATGTCCCCCTCTCTGAATATCAACATGCAAGAATCAAATTGTTCAGGGCGTAACAAATTTCACTTAAACTAGTAAAATAAACTTCTATTGCAAATAGATATGTAACACTTACATTGGGAGGTCTCCCTCTTTTTTTTCCCTATGGTGGGTGGTTCACTCACCTAAAAAAACCATAGCAATTTGTCAAAATATGACATGGCATTTTTTAAATAAATGTGGTACCAAGTCAGCACATTTCATCGGAAAAGAGAATATTCAGGCAGCTTTAATTCATTAGAAAGATAAATGATTAAAATTGATATAAAAAGGTGTTGGTCCTTGGTGGAGTATAACACAAGTGTATGGGGGGAATGCACTTGTGTATGCAAATTCTTTTTGATTTAAACAAACTAGTCTTATCAGGCATGTTGTCTCACAACAGGCCTGAGTGTGAACTTTGATAGATACTTGTCCTACTGATTATTATTAAGTAATCAGTTGGCTAAATATCTAAGAGAGTTGCTTAGTGCGGAATGTGGTTGGCCTTATTTACTCAATGAAATACTCCAAGTTGATTTCTGAAAAACACAGCTTTCAGGGACTTTGTCCAAAACTGTTTTTCTTAATTTACTGAGTTTTGCTCTTTGAAATATGATTGAATATAAGTGCAATAAAGAGTGTAGTAAGTAAATGGCACACAAGTTTATAGTGGTTCAGAGACTCAAGCTCCTACAACCACTTTCCCTGATTGAACAAGATAATTCCTTCACAATGGAATTAGCTTGTTTTATAGTGCCAAGGTGCACTGATCAACAAAACTCTCTTAGTGTTTTGATCCCTAGGATAATCTGAGTCATAGTGCTCAATCTCTCTGAGTTAAGACTGTTTTCACAATGACAGTCCTTAACTCCTCACTTCTACAACAAACTCTCTCTTCACTTAATGAGATAGGGTTTGAGGTTTGGTTCCAACCAGTAGAGATATCCTTTACAATAAGAACAGTGTAAAGGCTTAGGATATCTCAATGCTAAGCTTTGGATGTTTACAAAGATTGGCTTAGCTAGATGAAATGATTCAGGAAACTTGGGATTCTTAAGAACAGCTTGGTTTCCTTTGAAAGCTTGATGATAGTTTGATAGCTTGTAGTTGGATTGTTGAATCCCTTGATCACTTCTGTATTTATAGGAAAATTTGAGCAACTAACCGTTGGAGGGATAGCAATTCAAACTTGTCTATTTGCAGCACCATTGAAACGGCTATGAAGCTTGGCATCCTTTTATCCACTGTGTAAAAGGCCTCTTCAATGGTTGATTGAATGAATGTGTTGACTTCTGTAAAATGCGGCTGAGAAGACTTGTGTCAGATTCCAAATATGCACATTTCCCAAGGTTGATTTGTGGCAGAAACTACACTCAACCAACGGTCAGATGGGACAAGCTCCCTGAACATTCCTGCTGCAATTTAGAATGTTCCAACACTCATTCAATGCTTCATAGTTTAATGCTTCAAGTCTTCAATGCTTGGTTCAGGCATGATTGGCAATAAATGCTTCATTGGTAGTGTCTTCTGTGAGCTTTGACATTCAATGCTCTTGATCATTTGCACTTTAATTGTTCTGATCATTTGCATTTATGAGCATTGCCTTAACATTATTGATCTCTTCAGCTCAGTTGTCCACTTTGTCAGCTTGTTTTGCAAGTTCAGCAACTTTGGCCTAGAAACTTAATACATATCAAGCTGCCTAACATTCAACTTTGGACAACTATCCTGAACTCTAAAATCTCACAACATTTCTGAGATTTTTAACTTAATCATTCTACTAACTCAAGTGTTCTGAGACAACTTGTCTGAACTAGACTTGAGCATATCTCAACTAATCTGAACATCATCAATCAAGGGTTTTGGTATCTGAATCAAAATCATCTTATTCCCAATAATTTCCCCCTTTTTGATGATGCCAAAACCTATTACAAAGGGAACTTGACTTATACTATATTTTACCTTCAGGGTAAGTGAACTGGTCAATTTTCCTGAAAGAAACTGTTAGCACAATAAATCACGTATGATATGTCATGTTAGGTTAGTTGAGATAATGAGTTGTTATCTCTTGATAGAAACATAGTGATCCTTTTATATAAATCAAAGAGCATTACAGATCAAAAACTTAAAAAAAAGGACTCACTAGTCTAATACTGCAGAATAACAACAATCATAAAAATCATAACAACAGATAGGGAAGAAGTGAACTTATTCATCAGAGAGTTCCATCATCTTGAGGGGCAATCCCATACTAAGCCCATACCCTTTTCTTCAGTTCCCAGATATCTTTGTTGGTTCCTTTAGGGCCAGGCTTCAACTTCTCCATCCTCATGATGTTGATGAACTCTTCCAGTATCTTTCCCTCATCAATTAAGTTCCCATTGAACTTAGGAGGCATGTACAGAATAGGACCAGGGGTCTTGAATTCAACTCTTGCCATCTTAGCTGCTGCAAACAGCTTTTGGTAGAGGTCCCTATGGTTCTCAAACATAAACTGAACAAAGACTTCATCTACACTCTCTTCAAGCCACTTTCCAATGACATAAAAGTCATATACAAAACTTCTCTTGGCCTCCTCCCATGCATCATTCAGTGAGATTGGAACCCACTTATCATGGTGAGGGTACTGAGTGTCCCATCTTTGCAGCATTTGAGGTTTGAGTCTTCTGTAAGAAGCCCTCCTTCTTGGAGCTTTGAAGTTTGCCCTTCTTCCATCTCTTGCCTTGTTGGCCTCAACCAACTGATCCATTCTCTCTTTAGCTCTTTGAAGAGCTAGCTTCTCCCGTGTCTCTGGATCCTTTCCAAATCCTTCTTCAAATAGCTTAGAAGGATCACCAGCAAGCTTGGGCACTCTAACTTCACGCTCTTTGTCCTGTTCTTCTTTTTCTGCTTCTTCTTCAATAACAGGCAACTTGGTTGCTTTCTTCAACCTCTTGGATTGTCTTACTGGAGTTGTTTCTTCAGTCTAAAATTCTGATGGCAGAGTCAGGCTAGTTAGGAATTCATTGAAGGTTTGCAATTCCTTCCTCTTTCTTTCAGATGCTCTTGTCACTTTCCCCCTTACTTCAGCAGCCTTCTCCTTTGGATCAAGTCCTGCAGACTCACCACCAGGCCTCTGAAGCCTCCTTTCCTGACTTTCCATGGCTGACATCATAGATTCCTTGACAGCAATTTGAATTTTCTCTTCTTCAGTCAAGTTTTCAATATTCATTGGGCCTTTGCCTTTCCCAATGTCTTCTACTGCCTCCTCCTCTACATCAGGGACCTTCTCCTTTCCTTTGGATTCACCAATCACCAAGGTTCCCTTTGCCCTAGCTCCCTCTCTTTCCCCCTTTTTGGCATTATCAAAGCATTGGGGCTTCAAGTCACTCATTGAGACTGAGAGATGTGAGTGGGCATGAGTGAGGGACTTCAACTCCTACAGTAAGTAAACATTCTCATCATGAATGTTTTGCATTTTGTCATCTGCCATGCTCAAGAATGTGTGACCAGGTTTCATCTTTTGAGCAACAATGGCATCTAAAGTGGCTTTCAGTGATTGATCAAGTTTGGCCTGAAGTTGATCAGTGAGGTTGGCCACAACTTGATCAGACACTTTGGCCATAAGTTCAACAGTGAACTTCTTTGCAGCCTCTTTCACCATTGCAACTTTCAATTCTTCAGCTTTCTTTCTCTGTGCAGCTGTTCTTTGCCTCAAGGCATCCTTTATTGTCCTCCTTAGAGCTCTTACATTGTCCTTGTAGAGATTCTTGAGATCCTTCTGCTCTTTCTTCACAGATTTTGTGAATTTCACCATCTCCTCCTTTGCTTTTGTCACTTCTGTTGAAACTGTTTGCAGTCCAGTTTCAACACCACAAATCCTTGCATCCAGTGTTGGCAAGATTACTTCCTCTGAGCCAGTAACCCTCATCTCCAAAGAGGCAAGAGTTTTGCCTTGGTCATCAAGGGTGTCTACTGTTGCAGCATGAGCTTTCCCAACTTCTCTGACCAAGGTATCCAACTTCTCTGACTGTTGCTCAATGGATGTTGCAGTTTTTGATGCAATTTGCAAGCTAGCCTCAGTTGCATTTGCTTGCTCAAAGTAGATTTTTTTCAAAGTGGACACATTTGCTGAGACTGCCTCTAGGTCAATGTCAGCATCAACTGGGATATCTGTAAGAGAAGCATCTGCAAAGATTTGCTCAATGGTGACAGCTACTGAATCTGCAAAACTAAGAGTGTTAGTAAAAACTCCCCCAACACCCTCATTCTTTTTATCTCCCAATAGGCCTGATTCATCAGCACCTATACTCTCATTTTCAACTTCTTTCTTTTCTTCATTATCAATAGTTAAACTCACATTCACTGGAGAATCAGGCCTCCTTTCACCAAGGGATTCATCAAGTTCAGATTTGACTTGAAGAATAGCCTAACTCTCATATTGGGCTTCACCCAATATTTCTACTTCCTCTCCCTCTATGATTGGTGCACTCAGGGAACCAGTAATCATACACTCATCCTCACCATCTCCCTCTGATTTTTCATCACTATTAGCCTTTTCAACTCCTTCCTTTTCTAAACCTGACACCTCCATATCCTCAACAAGATCCACAGAGGGAAATTGTTGGGAGATCACAGTGCTTGGGCATCCCAAGGCCACTGAGTCATCCTGAATGACTAAAGGCTGGTCAATGTCCAACTGTCCTGACATTGATGAGGCTTTAGCCAAACTAGCTTCTCCCATGGAAGTCTCAACATTGTCAAGCTGTGCCTCAGGTTCAGAAGAACCATCCTTGGCCAATGCATCTTGGACTGAGTCACCATCTTTGGTCAACTCCTCTGAATGATCAGAGTCCTTAACAGAATGATAGGTCAAGTAATGTACCTGAGCAGAGTTGAGGCCATGAGGATTGGGATTGGTGTTGTCATCATCATCATTGTCATTATCAGATGGGCTTTCTGGATGCTTGATCCCTTGTGTAATTCTTTCTCTTTCAACAATCACCTTTTCATGAACAATGGTGCAGAATAAGGCCTCAGTGGTTAACACACTGGTCTTCTTTACATTTGCAAAATGTAATAGCCTATTTTCTTCAACCTGCCACCAGCTAGCTCCTTTATCCTTGATAGCTTGTGCTATCTCCACAATTGTTCTATCCTTGATCTCAACAAGTGCCCTGAGATCATAGAACTGTTGTTGTAGCCTAGGATATGCCTTCAATCCTGGATATAACTCATCCACATTGGCTCTTGCAATCTGCCTCAACATCCCTTCATAGGTGTATTCTTCACCACTTTCTTCTTCATCAGAAGAGTTGACTTGGGATTCAGGAGGGTTGGATTTGGATTCAGGTAGGTTGGATCTAGAAGGATTGGGTTCAGAAGAGCTTAGGACAAGTTGAGATTCAGGTGCTTTTGAGAGCAATGTTCCTGAAGAGGTAATTGGAATGGCTGGAATGGGTGGGAGAGTAAATTGATCACCTTCTTGAAGAGCAGTTTCAAGAAGTTTGGTGTAGGACAAAAGTCTGGGATCAAGAGGGGAGAATGGCCTATCTTCAATGTCAGCTAAATCAGCTAACACATCAATTCCTGTCCTATCAGGAGCACCTTCAGGAGAGTAGACCTTCTTTGCAACAATTGGAGCATCTTCAGGGGTCTTGCACTCCTCTTCTTCATTCCTTGATGGAGATATTCTTTGAGATTGAATATCAGGAGAATTGGCTTCAGGGCTGTTGGACTTTGATTTGGACTTGGAGTTAGACCTACTTGCTTGTCTAATCTCCTTGAAGAACTCTTTCTTCTTCTTCTCCTCTTCCATCAATTTCTGCTTCTCAGAAGTTTTGATAATTCTTCTTCTTCTTTTAGACCTTGTGGGCTTATCAAGATCCCTAAACTCTGTTACAGACTCAGGTTGCAAGGGGACAACCTCTCTGACTTCTTCACTTTCTTCAGGAGGGTTGACTCCTTCTTCAGCAACCTTCTCAATCTCTTCAGAAGTGGCATCTCTACTTCTAGATTGGCTTTCTGGGGAAGATTCACTCAAAATCTTTTTCACCTTCTTCATCTTTGGCTGAGCTTTCACAGGTGGAGCTTTCCTCTTTCTTGGAGAGGATCTGGTGGTTGGTACAACAGCTACTGCTTGCTTGGAGGCTGCCTCTTGCTTCCTCTTTTCAGTCTTTGAGGACAGCTTCCTAAACATCACCTTTTGGGCCGGAAAAGGCTTTGGCTTTGCTTGGAGATGAGTATAGTGAGCAAATCTTTCCAAGAGCAGGCTTGCCCTTGTGCAAAACTGGAGTCTCCCATCTACCACCACCTTGTGGTGCTTCACCTCCTTAAACTTGAATTTTTCATTCATCATCTTGTCCAGAATGAAACTTTTCCAATCAAACTTGACTTTCTTTTCAGCAGAGTCAATCACAGCAGCCATTACTCTCAATTTTGGCATACTGATTTGTTCAACACTACCAGAGTGGCTCAACAAGCTCTTCACAACACAGTCAAACAAATGCCTATAAACAGGCTTTAAGGTGTTCTTGTTCTGAGCACTTACTAGCTTTTTGGGAACTAGCATCCATGGGTTGGAGAACTCCTGCTCCTCTCCTTCTCTGTATACTTCTGGATTTTGGCCTTCAGAAGGTAGTCCAAAACTGGCATCTAGATCCTCAGTAGTGAAGATGATGGTGTGTTGGCTCTCTTCTTCTTCATCTTCCTCAGCATAAGTCAACTTGGTGCAGACATCACCCTTCTTGCCCTTCCATCTGAGATAGGCAAAGAATTCTGCCATGAATGGATTCAGGCAGGAATCAGGCTTGGTGCCAAGGAATTTCTTAAGCCCTGCCTCCCTTAGCCATTGGAGGACTTGATGAACTTCTGTGTCTGGGCTGTCAAAGGCAACCAACTTTTCAAACCAAAGTGAATTTGGGTTGCTAAGATAGGAGAAATCAATGTCTAAGGAGGAGTAATTGAAATCTACAAGTTCTTCTCTCTTAATTTTGGGAGCCATGAAAAATTTTTAGAGATAGGAAGGATTTTTTTAGAAAAGTTGCAGGTTTTGAGAGGATTTCAAAAGATTGTGAATTTGAAAATATGAGTGCGTAAGGAAGAAGGTAAAAATCGAGGAGTTTATCTATGTGAGGAATTTATTAACCGTTGGTTAATAGTAAATGATGGTGGGTAAACTTAAAAAACCAATTGGATAAAGTGGGGTAGGCGGTTAAAAAAATGTTTAATGCAAATCAATGGCCTTGATGATGGCTCAAGAATTCATGAAATCTTAATGGAGATTTTGCATTAAATGCTGATTTGCCATTTTGGGGGCAAAGATCTTAATAGCACACGCCATCCTAAAATGGCCTACTCTTAGACCAAGAAATCTTTTAAATGTCTAATCAATGCTAAAAATAGCAATAATTAACCTATTTACTCGGATAAAAATCCTGAGATGTGTTTTGATTTCTTTTTAGGTCAATATGTCTGACCAACATTCCTGAGTGGGTCCCAAAGTTGCTGAGTGGGTCCCACTAAGCCAAACATCCTGACCAACATTGCTGAATGCACTGGAGACAACTTTGCTGATTTTCCCTTTTTGACAGATTGCTTCAGTGAGGTTGGTCAACCTTGCTGAAGTTCAATTTAATGAACTTCCCCCTTCTTATGAGCTTCCTTCCTTCATTCCTCCATCTTCCCTGGATCAAGTAAGCCTAATTCAGCTGAAAGTTCCAAGAACCTTGCTTCAGCTAGTGGCTTAGTCAAGATATCTGCTTTTTGCTTATCAGTGTGAATCTTAACAAGTTTGATATCTTTCTTCTCCACATGATCCCTTATGAAGTGATGCTTGATATCTACATGCTTGCATCTGGTGTGGAGCACTGGATTCTGTGAGATAGCAATTGCACTATTGTTGTCACAGAATATTGGCACTTCATTTGAGATGACTTTGTAGTCTCTCAGTTGCTGCCTGAGCCAAAGTATCTAAGTACAGCAACCTCCAGCTGCTACATATTCTGCTTCAGTTGTTGAAGTTGCAACTGTACTTTGCTTCTTGGAGAACCATGAGATAAACTTGCTGCCCAAGAACTGACATGTTCCAGAAGTGGATTTTCTGTCAATTCTACATCCTCCATAGTCTGCATCTGAATATCCAGTGAGCTCAATGTTGTCATCAGCTGGGTACCACAAACCAAGATTCTCAGATCCCTTGAGATATCTTAGGATTCTCTTGGCAGCATCAAGATGGCTCTTCTTTTGATTTGCTTGAAATCTTGCACAAACTCCAACTGCAAATCTAATATCAGGCCTGCTTGCAGTGATATATAGTAATGATCCTATGATTCCTCTGTAGTTAGTGGATTTTGTTGATTCTCCACTTTCATCAGGATCCATTTTCCAGTTAGTATTCATAGGAATTCTGACTGGCTTGCTTGTAGCACATCCAAATTTCTTGATCATGTCCCTTGTATACATGGCCTGATTGATGAATATTCCTTTCTTAGATTGAGTGACCTGAAGTCCTAAGAAGAAATTCATCAATCCCACCCTGGACATCTCAAATTTGCTCTGCATGAGTTTGGAGAACTTCTCACATAGCTTCTCATTTGGAGATCCAAATATAATGTCATCCACATAGATTTGGACTAACAAAATATCATCTCCTTCACAGATTCTGAACAAAGTTCTGTCAACAGTGCATTTGACAAAACCATGATCTAGAAGAAACTGTGATAAGGTGTCATACCAAGCTCTTGGAGCTTGCTTTAAGCCATATAGAGCTTTCTTTAATCTGTACACCTTGTCTCCTTCTTCAAAGCCTGGGGGCTGTTCAACATATACTTCTTCTTTAAGCACCCCATTGAGAAATGCACTCTTCACATCCATTTGATATACCTTGAATCTCATGTGAGCTGCATAAGCTAAGAAGAGTCTGATTGCCTCAAGTCTGGCCACTGGAGCAAAGGTCTCATCATAATCAATCCCTTCAGATTGACAATATCCTTTGGCCACCAGTCTTGCTTTGTTCCTCACAATGATGTCATTTTCATTTTTCTTATTTTTGAACACCCATTTGGTTCCAATGACATCTTGATGAGTTGGTCTATCCACCAGCTCCCATACTTCATTTCTAGTAAACTGGTTCAGCTCTTCTTGCATGGCTATGATCCAGTTGGTGTCCTGTAGTGCTTCCTCAATATCTTTTGGTTCCTGTTCTGAAAGGAAAAAAACAAAACTAAGCACTTTCTCCATGAAATCTTCTAGTTTTGATCCCTTCACTTGGATTTCCAAGTATCAGGCTAGTTGGATGGTCATGCAACCAAGTCCTTCTAGACCTGATCCTTTCAGGAGTATTATCCTCATCTGAAGTTGGATCACTAGATTCATTAAATTCAGGAAAGTTAATTGAAGGATCAAGTTCAGGATCATATTCAGGGGTATTGTCCTCATTGTTAGATAAGTTGACATTTTCATTGGTTCCCCCTTGAATATTGGATCCATTAACTACCTCAGCATTGCCTGCTTCTTCATTGGTAGTTGTTACCTGGTTTTGAACTGGGATGGGTTCAGTCAGTTCAATTTCTCCTTCAGGTTGGTTGTCTTCTGGTTGATTGCCATCAGGTAGGTTGTCCAGTTTTTGATTTTCATGAAGTTCAGGCTAGGCAACATCTACAAACACTGTTTCCTTGCTTTGAAGCCTTAATCTGGTTGTTCTTTGTGTTATTTCATCAATATTCAGGTTTCTATCCCTGAACTCATTAACAGATTCATCAAACACAACATGAGGTGTTTCTTCCACAATAAGGGTTTTGCAATTGTAGACTCTGTAAGCCTTGCTGATTTGTGAATATCCAACAAATATTCCTTCATCAGCTTTGTTGTCAAAAGCTTTCAATTTTTCTTTCCCATTATTATGAATGAAACACTTACAACCAAATATATGGAAATAAGCAACAGTGGGCAATCTACCTTTCCATATTTGATATGGGGTTTTACCTTGTCCTTTGGTGATTAAGGACCTGTTCTGAGTGTGACATGCAGTGCTGATGGCTTCAGCCCAGAACCTTTTAGGCAGTTTGGATTCAGCAATCAATGTTCTTGCTGCTTCTTTCAAGGTTCTGTTTCTTCTTTCAGCAACACCATTTTGTTGAGGTGTTCTTGCTGCTGAAGTCTCATGAGTGATGCCATTCTTGCTGCAGTACTCATTGATGTATGAGTTTATGAATTCTGTGCCTTTGTCAGATCTGATCTTGACAATACTTAGGCCCTTTTCATTGCTCAGCCTCATCATCAATTCAGGTAACTTGACTTGAGTCTCCTTTTTATTCAGCAAGAATACTACCCAAGTGTACCTGGAAAAATCATCAACAACAACTAATGCATATTTTCTTCCATTCAAACTTACTGGGATAATTGGACCAAATAAATCCATATGCAGTAGTTGAAGAACTCTCTCAGTTGAGATGACAGATTTTCCTTTGAATGAAGCTTTAATCTGCTTTCCTTCCTGACATGGCTGGCATATATGTTCTTTGGTGAACACTTGATTAGGCAGCCCTTTAACTAGAGAGTTTCTTGCAATCTTATTGATGGTTTTGAAGTTTAGATGATTCAATCTCTTGTGCCACAGCCAGCTTTGCTCACTTGTGCTTTTGGCAACAAGACACACTGCTTCAGGGGTTTTGCTCCAATCTGCAAAATAGACATTCCCCTTTCTCACCCCTGTTAGTAGCACCTGTTGTGTTGAATTATTTTTTATAATACATTCATTTGGTGCAAATTCAACACTATATCTGAAAGTGTGTAGTATAAGTAGATAAATGTTGCACAGAATGTTGAGAGAAATAGTGCAACACTGACTCTAACAGAATATCAGAAATTAAGATTCACAGCGGAAGACTTGAAACACTAAAAACAAACGAGATACAATGGAAATACTTTTAACATAGATTTTATAAATAAAAATCTATGTCTGCCTTATGGCGTAAAATCAATACTTATCTTCAAGTACAAATGTTGTGTGAAATGTTACAACAATAACTTTCACAGCGAAACTATAAACGAGGCAGGTGCCAAGTCTAGAAAACGAACTAAGTGTATAAATTATACACTGTCGAAATGCCCAGTCTATCTAATGATTACACTCTCAATAGATAAGAAGACACACAGTCATACGGGTGGTATACAACGTATGAACTAAAATGTAGAACTATTGGCCACAATTTCCTAACAGGGATGAACGCTCGGTCTAGGATATTGATCGAATAGAGCACACTAAATTATGAAGCCTTCAATGGGTATTTATAGATGTGGGATACGAATTCTAGAGGCTTCCACATTGAGGTCCCATTTTTTAGGAAACTCAACTTCCACAACTTCCATGATCTTTCTAGATCCTTCTAGCCTGCTCCAGGTCGTTCCAAATGCATCTAGGTTGTTCTAGCATGTTCTCCAATGTTCTGGAATCTTCTAGGTTCCAGATCCTTGTAGAAGCTTCTAGATCCTGCCAGAAATGCGACAACATTTAGATCAACATTTAATGTAGCATTTCAGAAAAGACTTAGAATAAATCTCGGAAGGTCAAATTAAGATGTTGTTGATAATGTTAAGACATTTAAGAATTAACAACATCTACAATATCCTTTATCACAGATTTGACTTATAGACAGTAAGTTATATTTTAGGCCTAGGACATATGAGACATCAGTAATTTTGACACTACCAATGTTTAATGTACCATAACCTCTTGTGATTCCTTGAGAGCTGTCTCCAAAGGTTACTGAGGGACCATTTTTTTCAATGAAGTCTGAGAGAAGCTTTTTATTCCCAGTCATGTGTCTTGAGCATCCACTGTCCAAGTACCATGCTATTTTCTTGTTGATGCTTCTCTTGTTTTTGTGGTCCTTGCAGTCCTGCAAAGTCAAAATTTAGGTACCCTTTGAGTGTTGGGTCCTAGAGGGTTAGCTGTACCTTTTGGAACCCAAATCTGCCTGATTACTCTGATTGATTCAAAGTGACTGGCTTGGTTTCCATTTACATCTACATACATAGTTTGACCTTTAAAGGTCTTGGGTGGCTTCTGTGTATAAGTGTTAGCCTTGTAAGGTTCAGGAGAGTTGGTGAATTTCTTTGGGACATTCCTCCTGAAGTTACTAGACTTAGGTGCAGCTTGGTAAGACCTTTGAGGATAGGGTTTTGGATGGCATTTTCCTTTTGGCATTGAAGGTCCAGGCTTCCTGAAGGTTTTATACCTGTCAGAGGGAATTGGCCTTAACCCATTCAGTTGAGGTTGCCTCATTTGAGTTGGCCTTTTCTGAACAGATTTTGGACAACTCTTCTGATGAGGATTCAGATAGGTTGACCTTCCATTGGTTCTACCTTTCTGAACCTCATTCCTCTTGTAGACAATGCCTTTAACCTTTTCCATAGGTATGGGTTTAGGTACATTGTTTACTTGAGTTGGTATAAAAATTCATTTACCCTTATCCTTGACCAGTGGTTGATTTACTTCCATTTCATTTTGTTGTGCCACTGATCTTACAAAAGTCATCTTAGAATTGCTTGATGAGGCAATACTAAAACCAGGTGAGGGTTCAAATGGATTATAGCCTAATCCATCTTTTTAAGCAAATGGTCTTTGAAATCCTTGAATTTCTTCTATTGCTTTAGCAGATTTATTCAAGGCAGACATCTTTATTTTTAAGCTCCCCTCACTTAATTTAAGAGTATCAAATTCACTGGAGAGATTTTCAAATTTAGCTTGAAGGATTCTAAGATCAAAATCTTTTTTCCTCAAGGCCAGTTCTTGTTCATCAATCAACTTTTGTTGTTCAGTGACTTTGAGAGACATTTCATCATGTTCTCTCACAATCTGCTGATACAACTCAGTTGATTTAATGTCAAACTCTGGTTCAGGAAGGTTGGGAGTTTGAACTTTAGAATTCAAGAGCTCATTTTCTCTCAGTGCCATATTGCATACTTCTTGTAGCCTGGTGAAATCCTCAAGTAACTTCCCAAAGTTAAGTTTCAAGTGGATTTCACTGGACTCATGTGTGTTAATGGAAGAGTTGGCAGATGAACATACCTCTTCATTCTCAAATGCCATTTGACAGTCATCATCACTGTCACTGTTGGAGAACAATCCATCATCAGAAGAGTAGACACTCTCTTCACTTGCTGATTCCCCAGCTACCATGGCCTTCCTGTTGTTTAGCCTCTTGTCTCTCTTGTTCTGCCTTTCTTTTCTTTCTTTGGCAGTTAGGTCAGGACAGTCATACTGAAAGTGACCCTTTTTCTGACAGTTGTAACACACATCTTCATCATCATTTTTCTTGCTTGAGGACTCCTTCCTCCTTGAGGATGATGGTTCAGTTTTGCTGTACTTCTTTCTGTCAGCATATCTGTCTTCTTTCTTCTCATTAGAGACTTTGTCCTCTGATTTGTTGTCAGGAGAGCTGAATCTCCTTCTGGTTCTGTTGTCTTGGTAGAACTTCTTGTACCTACCAAATCTGGAGTTGAGCTTCTCAAATCTCCTAGCCATGAGTGCCATTTCCTCCTTCATTTTAGATTTTGAAACATTTTGAGAAGATTTTTTAGTGTTCTTCTTTTCTGTTTCAGCAGCTTTGAAGGCAACACCTTTGCTTGAGGAGGATGGCTCATCATGCACCTTCTTTCTGTTGAGATCAAACTCATATGCTTTGAGTTCAGAGAATACTTGCTGCATTGGCATGTTGTCAAGATTGCTGGTATTTTGCATCATGACAGAATATATGTCCCACTTTGATGTGAGACTTCTCAAAATCTTCAAAGCAACTTCTCTTTTGGCATAGAACTTGCCCAGAGAATTCATCCCATTCATGATGTCAGTGAATCTTCCATCAAGATGATCAATAGTTTCATTGGGCTCCATAGTGAATTGCTCATACGTTTGGATGGCCACTTGAAGTTTATTTTCTTTGATCTTCTGGGTACGTTCACACATAAGTGCTAGGGTATCCCAGATCTCTTTTGCTGTGGTGCAGTGATACACTCTTCCCATCACTGCATCTGGAATAGTCTGGTACAAAGTGTTCATAGCAATGTAGTTCAGATTGTGCCTTTTTCTTTCTTCTGCTGTCAGCTCATCTTCATCTTTTGGCAATAGCTCCCTTGGGTCTGCTTTCTGAGCATCAGTGACTTTGGGATTCAGCTTGGTGAAGGTGAATGGTCCTCTAGTGATGACTTTGAGCATTTCATCATGCTGGCAAGCAAGATGTGCTCTCATCCTGGTTTTTCAGAAATCATAGTTCTCAATTGAGAACATTAGCAGTTTGTGATGAGAAATATGATTGACTTGGTTTGGACCCATGTTGTTGATGGTGTTGACAGCATCTCCTGGAACTGCATTGTTAGCCATTTCTATAATAATAGAATCAGATTATCACAAAAAATTTCAGAAATTTGGATCAGTTCAGTGACCACAGAAATGATATGATTTTGAAAATCAGTGCTTTTCAGAGGCAGTGGTCTATGAACCCCTGCTCTGATACCACTTGTTGGTCCTTGGTGGAGTATAACACAAGTGTATGGGGGGGGGGGGAATGCACTTGTGTATGCAAATTCTTTTTGATTTAAACAAACTAGTCTTATCAGGCAGGTTGTCTCACAACATGCCTGAGTGTGAACTTTGATAGATACTTGTCCTACTGATTATTATTAAGTAATCAGTTGGCTAAATATCTAAGATAGTTGCTTAGTGCAGAATGTGGTTGGCCTTATTTACTCAATGAAATACTCCAAGTTGATTTCTGAAAAACACAGCTTTCAGGGACTTTGTCCAAAACTGTTTTTCTTAATTTACTGAGTTTTGCTCTTTGAAATATGATTGAATATAAGTGCAATAAAGAGTGTAGTAAGTAAATGGCACACAAGTTTATAGTGGTTCAGAGACTCAAGCTCCTACATCCACTTTCCCTAATTGAACAGGATAATTCCTTCACAATGGAATTAGCTTGTTTTATAGTGCCAAGGTGCACTGATCAACAACACTCTCTTAGTGTTTTGATCCCTAGGATAATCTGAGTCCTAGTGCTCAATATCTCTGAGTTAAGACTGTTTTCACAATGACAGTCCTTAACTCCTCACTTCTACAACAAACTCTCTCTTCACTTAATGAGATAGGGTTTGAGGTTTGGTTCCAACTAGTAGAGATATCCTTTACAATAAGAACAGTGTAACGGCTTAGGATATCTCAATGCTAAGCTTTGGATGTTTACAAAGATTGGCTTAGCTAGATGAAGTGATTCGGGAAACTTGGGATTCTTAAGAACAGCTTGGTTTCCTTTGAAAGCTTGATGATAGTTTGATAGCTTGTAGTTGGATTGTTGAATCCCTTGATCACTTCTGTATTTATAGGAAAATTTGAGCAACTAACCGTTGGCGGGATAGCAATTCAAGCTTGTCTATTTGCAGCACCATTGAAACGGCTATGAAGCTTGGCATCCTTTTATCCACTGTGTAAAAGGCCTCTTCAATGGTTGCTTGAATGAATGTGTTGACTTCTGAAAAATGCGGCTGAGAAGACTTGTGTCAGATTCCAAATATGCACATTTCCCAAGGTTGATTTGTGGCAGAAACTACACTCAACCAACGGTCAGATGGGACAAGCTCCCTGAACATTCCTGCTGCAATTTAGAATGTTCCAACACTCATTCAATGCTTCATACTTTAATGCTTCAAGTCTTCAATGCTTGGTTCAGGCATGATTGACAATAAATGCTTCATTGGTAGTGTCTTCTGTGAGCTTTGGCATTCAATGCTCTTGATCATTTGCACTTTAATTGTTCTGATCATTTGCATTTATGAGCATTGCCTTAACATTCTTGATCTCTTCAGCTCAGTTGTCCACTTTGTCAGCTTGTTTTGCAAGTTCAGCAACTTTGGCCTAGAAACTTAATACATATCAAGCTGCCTAACATTCAGCTTTGGACAACTATCCTGAACTCTAAAATCTCACAACATTTCTGAGATTTTTGACTTAAGCATTCTACTAACTCAAGTGTTCTGAGACAACTTGTCTGAACTAGACTTGAGCATATCTCAACTAATCTGAACATCATCAATCAGGGGTTTTGGTATCTGAATAAAAATCATTTTATTCCCAACAAAAGGATTAAATTGAAAGGTAAATGACGTATTATTATGTAAAATTGAAATTTAAAGGATTTATTTTGGAATGTATCAAACTTATAGGACTAAAACTAAAATTTTCCCCTACTTTTTACACACTAACTAAAGATGCTCTCTTCAATAAAGTTGAATTACCCATAATATCCCTCATAAAAGTCAACTTTATCACCTTTAATACTAATAAACAATTCTTACATTAAAACCCGTGCAAACAGTAAATGTTCAGATAATACCGGGACGGAGGGAGTATAACTTTTTTCGTGATGTGAGAAAGCATAACTAAAGCACACTGTCGTGACATCGGTTAGCGTCACCAAATAGTATTAGACGTGTAAAAGCGTCACAATGTCCATTTATGGTGACGCTTTAAAGCGTCACACTAACATCATAAAGAAATGCCAAATCAGGTGACGCTTGCACAAAGCGTCATCATAGCAAAAACGTCACTAAGGATACCTTTAGTGACACTTTTGAGCATCTCTAAAGCCGATTTTTGTAGTAGACAGAACAAACAATGTCGAGCCAAGAGCACCCTTATTCCTAGACTCTGAAACATTAAGAGGAAGGTTGTCAGAGTCCAACACACCCTGCCCAAAGCTCAAATATGGAACTTGTCATTTGAGGATCCCTTGTTCATTTTATTTATTTATGGGGGCTAATACAACAAACACACTGCAATTTTTGCCAGAAAATTATTCATTTAGATTGATCAATGAAACAGGCATCAATGCCACTGCATATTGTACATGATCGACTTGTATTGTCATACAAAAAATGGAAATAGTTTGATGGCAAGAAATTTGGCAGTTGATTTCCAATATTCTCTCATTTTAATTAGCAGGTTATAATAATAGAAGAATTGAGGAGATCCAAATTAATGTTTTTCTTAAACCATGCATCAGGGTATTAAACGATTTATTTAAAAATATTCCTTTAAATTTACTTCAGCCTTATACTAATCAATCTCATAACAGAGTAATATCATCTTCCCATTGTCAAACCAATTAAGTCCTAATAAGGGGATCTTGCAATACAATATCAGCTTCTAATGTTCAACCGTACATGTTTTAGATAAAACTTGAGCAAGCAATAACATCTAATTAATTAAATACATATATAATATCATCTTGTACAGGTAAAAATGTACCATATCATTAGACAGTACAAATAAGTCACGTCCTTTAATTTTGGGTACTGCAAAGTGCAAACTGAATCGTGAAATTAACAAGTCTCAAGGAAATGAAAGGATTCCTCCCTCACCAGTTCACCGTCAAAATCATATGAAATTTTTTGTCTTTGGATTCATAACCTGATCTTCATTGTTAAGGGACATCATTCTAGGAATCAGGAATGTCTAAACTCCACCTCACCCTGCAGAAGTTATAAAGTAAGAATTAAAGAAGCTAGGACAAGGTGATATTGTTTGATAAATAAAGAAAAATTCTAATGTGTGCAACACAACATAATTTTTAAATAGTCGTTTCACACACTCAAACCAAGAATTGCACTATATATATCAGAATAATTAAACTTTGGATCAGAAATTGATGCAAATCAAATCAAAGTGACTGTTGGTTCTTTTATATCAAATTAACTGTGTAAGAATGTATGATGTGTAGAATATATAAAATATGTGTGAGATTGATCTACAAAGGAGATTTACATGAGTAATATATACAAAGAGTTTGTACAGTAGATAAGGAAAGAGTTGACTGATGTACAAGAGTCTAGGCATGAAATCAGTTTTGAGATTGCCTAATCACGTGGGTTACATTTTATGACTAATACGCCCCCGCAAGATCGACGTTCCATCCGCCACAGCAATTATGGAGCATAGATCTTGAAACCTTGCTTTGTGAAGTGGTTTGGTAAGGATGTATGCAAGTTGGTCTCGAGTGTTAACATAGGCCACCGACAGAATTCTCTTTGAAGTTAAATCACGTACAACATGAAGATCTATCGCAATATGCTTCATCTGAGAGTGTTAGACTGGATTTAGGGCGAACCGAGTGGTTTCCATGTTGTCGTAGAGAAGGCGAGGAGGTTCGGGGAGGGGAAGGTGCAAGTCAGTGAATAGATGTCGAAGCTAGCTGACTTTTGAAGCGGCCGCAACTAGTGCTCGGTACTCGACCTCCGTCGAGGAGCGAGCAACACCTTGTTGGTCCCCGTTTTTCAGACGAGACGAGTATAGATCATCTGACTTGATGTCTACTGATGATGTGTAAAATAAGATAAATCCTCAAGATAACTAGTCTACTGATTTCACTAGGGGCCTAGGACTAGTTAGTTTGCTGATTTATTATCTATCAGAGTTAAGTGTGAAAATGTATTGTGCCCATTTAAAGATTATACTCGTCCTACTACTTTAAATAAAAAATTTCACTTCATGCATAAACACTTTTGGAATATCAATTGACTTGGTGTCAGCTGATCATGTCAGTTCGAATAGCAAAGTATAATATGCAGTATCAGTTTGATACAAAACATTTTCTCTTTTAAACCGTATGCTAATGTAAATATGCATGTATAATGATGACAAGTTAATATAAAGCATGTAAATAAGACACCATCATTTATAGTGGTTCGACCTCCAGACCTACGTCCACTCTCACGATCCAATCGTGATGTTAATCCCTTTAATCTCCAAATTAACAGGGGTTTGTCCTTTATAGCCCCAAGAGGAGGACTTTGAGATCTGAGCAACTTCCAAAGTGCTACGGTCTCCACAAGTGATTTGAAAGCACTTGCACTCTTTACAGTGACGAACACTCAACTTAACTTTTAGGGTTTTATGGTAGAAGGTGGGTTTCATGTATATGAACTAGATGATAATTTTCCTTACAATCTGTTTCAGCCTCATGCTAGGATTGGAAAATTCTCTCTAAGTTTTGAATATGTATGAATGACTAAACTGGCTTAGATATTATGAGTTCACTCACTGGGGATGAGGTGATGCTTGTTGAATCTACATGAACGATCTTCTTGAGCTCTTCTTATTTATGGACTTATGAAATTTGATTCGACCTATGCATCTCTTCCCTCACGCCTGTTTGTGATGTATGAACTAAACTCATATATATAGTGTTGATGTTTGAATGTTGCCGTTGTGATAGCAATCAAATTAACACTAATTCAGGAAATTGGCAATTTCTTTATTTGATATGATTGAATATTATCATTGTCATGTAATTACAATCATATCTTTGACTTTCCTTTCTTGTGCACGATATCTTTATCAAAACCTCGATTTTATACTTTGATTGATCTTTCCTTATACGGATACAGATGATATGGATACATATGATCTTCACCTCAACTGACTACCTCAGCTGATTCAGGGTTCAGCTCATCTGGACTTGATACTTGTGCATTGGATTGCGTTTCTCAACTGTATGAACCTCGGTTGTCTAGTAATCCAGGTTTGGTCCTCATTTGTGTTTGGTACTTAGCTTATCGTACTCTTCTCATCTGGTTCTGTCATGATTTGGTACTCTTCTGATCTTGGGTACTCTTCTCATGCGACCTTAGCTGATCATACTCAGTTTCCTTTGCTCTGCTGCTCTATTCAGCTTATGCTTACTTTTCTTATCCCATAAGATAAGTTATACTCATCTTATCAACAGACTTCATCTCATCTTCTGGTCTTGGTCTTCTCTTCTCTTCTTGAGCATTGACATGTCTTCTCTTCTGACCAGAATCCTATCTATTACAAGATAAATAATAAAGTTGTCTATACAATACAACTTATCATATTACATGTTTGATTTGGTTTATAAAAACTAAACATAGGGATATAAATATCCCAATGCACCTCGTTGTTTCTGGGAACGCCAAGATATAGGTGTTGAACCTAAAAACACGGCATAGGTGGATGTGGACTTACAGTCAGTTAAGTCTCCCCCAAAGTCGGAGTCTGAGTAGGCAGTGAGTGCGAAAGTTATCGTTTGATGAAGGAGAATGCCATGATGTAGAGTGTGCTTGAGATATCTGAATAAACGCTTGACGGAAGCCCACACATCAAGGGTGGGTGTGGACATGTGCTGCGCGAGACGATTCACTGTGAAATATATATCTGGTCTCGTCATTGTTAGGTATTAGAGGCCGCCAATTGCACTGCGGTATTTATTGGGATCCACAAACAAAGAGTCGATACATGGCTTGGGAGAAGATTGATTTGTCGTGATATTTCTAGAATTTGTGGATGAATATTCTTTAAATATCGTTCTATGCTTGCAAGAATCGTGTGATTGTGGTTTAATTGTTAAAATTTTGATACACGACCATTCTTCCTTGATTTATAGGTAAAACGAGGTGTTTTGAAGCAAATAACGAAAAATAAGGACAATAGATCAATCCAAATGATGGATCACATGAGATATATCGAGGAGAGGGGCGTAATGAAATAAGAATCAAGTTGATCGGAGGTCCGGATCAAAAGTTATGTACAAAACAAGAGACAACTATGACACGGTCGAGTCACCAACTCGACCGAGTCATCCCGTGAACAAAAAATGGCTCGATCGAGCCCAAAGATCGAGCACTACGACCTCGTCACAAGGAGAGGGGCAATCAGGAGTGCACGACCGAGCCACTAGGAGGATGAAATTGGGTCTAGTTCGGTCGAGCCCCTGAAAGATGAAGTCGCGGGCACGTTTTTGCTAAAGATAGCTCGGCCGAGCCCTCCCGCTCGGCCGAGTCACATCAAAATTTTGTCTTTCTTCCCCATTTGAGCTAGAGACACGTGTCAGACCATTTTGGAGGGGTATAAAAGCCCATAAGTTCGTTTTTCTGAAGGAGGCAGCCATTAAAGGTCCCCAAGCTCACCCAAAACCATTTTTCTTCATTTTTCACATAAATTAGCTAGTTTAATCCATAAACTTGAGTATATTATCATAGAATAGCTGGAAAAATAGTTATAATTTCATTTCAAGCAAGGATTCAAGAAGATTGTTGAAGCATTTCAAGGTTTTATCATTTATTTGCCATTAAAGAGGTGATATCTTAATTTTATTCTAGTATTTTGTCATCATCAAGCATGGGTATGTCAATTCTCCTTAGTTTCTTCATTTATTTTGTTAATTTATCCATGAGCTAAGCATATTTTTGTTTGGGGTGTTTTTATTTGTGATGAAATTTGTGTTGTTAGCTTAATTTTGATTGTGTAATTCAATTGGAAGGTGTATTGGTTAGGTTATATGTTGAAGCTCAATTAGTGCAACGAGAGTTGGTTAGTTTTGATAGATCGTATAATAGAGGGATGGGGACGAGTGGATTGAGTTAATATTGGATTATTGCAACGAGAGTTGGGTAATTTTCATCAGATACCCATCAATCTACATTAATTGGTTGAATGTGAGTTTATGTAATTTGTAAGAAGACCATAGGAGCTTGGTTTCTAATATTTAAGTGGAAAAAAATGATTAGGGATTATATTAACTTAATTTAGATAGAGTAGAACCTCATAATTGTGTGATTACATGGGCAAGAACGTCTTTATTCTTCCTCCCGGTCCTAGGTGCCTTATGAGATATATGTATTAGTGACTTCTACCAAACACCGACCTACAAATTATACATCAGAATTGAATTTTAACTTGATTTCCACACGTACAATAAGGAACACTAGAAAACTCCCTCTCATCACTTGATTTATATAATTATCACACTTGTTCTCATTAATTCATAATTGTTCATCTTATATTTGCATTTAATTTCATTGTTCACACATTGAATCTATTGAAGATGATGAGTCATGGTTCGTTGAGCAATATTTGAGCTTGTAACTGGTTCAACATCATCAGTATCAATCTCGGCTCTATTATGCTCTCTTATAACTTCAAATTGTTGTTGAATTCATTAAACTCGTATTTATTTATTTACTAGTGTAATACCCGTGTTTTACGCGGGTTGAAATAAATTTATATTAATATATTTTTATTTATTAATTAAAAAAATAATATTTGAAACATACATAGTAAAAAATCAAAAATAAAATATATATTACATCATGTTGTCGCAATTGATGTTCTGAGTATCACGTTTTCCTATATTTCCATTCATATTTTCTATAGTTTTTTAATTCTGATTTCACCAAAATGTTTTTTAAAATATAGTCTGAGAATGGCGTTTTAACACTTTGAAAAAAAATAATATTAGTGTTTATTTGTGCTAATTTGTGAACGGTCTCACCATGGGATCATCTCACTTTGAAAAAGATAAGTGTTTATTTATATTAATTTGTGAATAGTCTCACGCAAATTATTATCACTGAATACGTCGTCATCTGATAATTTGTTTTGTACGGAGTACGTATTAATAATAAGCACATTTTAAAGTTACTATAAATTATTTTATTATATTTTATTTTATTGAGATTAATAAAAATTGAAAGCAAAATAAATAAATGGTGGAGTAGTTAGCATCTGTTTAACTTTAACCTCATGCATAATTAAGTGATTATCAACACTAAAAAAAGGAAAAAAATACATATGAATTTATTGCACTAATAAAAGTTTACACCACAATTATTGTAAAAATAATTTTATTAACATTAAAGGGAACGTAGGATCAACAAACAAATAAGACGAAATAAAACAGTATATAAGTTAATATATTCATTTATTCAATAACAAATTACAATAGACATGAGATTCTCATTACAATATGAGAGAGAAAATAATCATATTCAAAGTAAATGTTCATTGAACAATTTTGTTTAGAATATTATGTAAAAAACTATGATCTGCATAAAACTGATCGAATGCTTCGGGTAGCTCGACATTGATAAACATTTTGGTTGGAAATATGTTTTCCTGCAAAAAAAAAAAAAAAGTAAATTTAAAATTAAGCATATCCTAAATTTTAATAATAAAATTTGTAGAATAAGAGCTTTAGCTAGTAATATTAATTAATGTACCTAATAGGGATGATTATTGTAATCAGAGGCTCAGATTGTCAAACCATATATGCACACGATCTATGAACTATTAACGCAAATTCTTTACCAAATCACGTTTGATCATCGTTCCACTAATCCACTATACAAAATAAAGGTATATTATAAGTACATTAAAACATTCATTTGAATAAATATATATATTCACCTCTCATCTTCAAGATGAAGTTGAATACACCAAGCTATTTAATTAATTGCACGGACATGTCAAATATCAATAAATGTAGATTTATTCATAAATTATGAAATTCTAATTTAAGAACATGTTAATAAAATGTAGATTTATTCATAAAATTCCACTACGTAATTTTCTTAAAGTGTGTTAGTCAACAATTTAGAATTTAGATTTACATATCTCTATAAATCTTTAAATTATTTAAATACATAAAAAAAAAGTAATTAATGCATTCATAAAAGTCATAAATAGATTTAAAGATAATATAGATTTGATTAATATATAAATTTAATAAATTGATGGTTATCGATAATAAAAGTCATAAATAGGTAGAATTTTTTTTTTTTTTTAATTAATGTATACCATTGTTACCCTCTAATTTGCTGATATGCATATTAGATCTTAATTTCACCAAGAATTTTGAGTTAACTAAATAACGTTTAATTTAATATAGTATAACTAAAACACAGTTAATTTGATTTGAAGTATTATATATGGTATATGAGAATGAAATTAAGTAGGATATATTTTTAAAATTTTGGTATAGTTACAATGTACGTGAAGTTTATAAATATATATATGATGGGTTACATTTACATCAAAACTTCTAGAAGTGATAATTCTAAACGATATATAGAATTGATGAAATCAGATAAATGGGGGAATAATTCTAATGAGTATGCAATTAAATTACATTTTAAATTTAATATATTAAAATTAGTTAAATATCATACATAGCATAATTTACACAACATAATATGTACACTTTCTATGCCACAATTCTTGCCTATTATTTCGATAATTTTAGTAAAAGATATGTAAATATTTCAAATTAGACTTTATTGCATAATATAAAAACGTTCAATCTAATTTGTTAGACTCCACTAATTGAGTCATTTATATAGAAGATACATTATAAACTGATTGGTAAAATTTTTATTAAAACGTGATGTATTATAAAAATTAGATTATATTTCTTTAATTATGTTTAGCTTTATATTGATGGTCAAAATTGAAAATTTAAATAAATCTCTATAATATATTAGAAGGTAATATATATTCTTAATTAATTGATAAAAATTTCAAAAAAATAAATAAAAATTAATTGATAATAAAAGTCATAAATATGTAGGATATATATTTTAAACGTATATAATGGTTAGTTTTTTTTTTGACAGGATATATAATGGTTAGTTTGTTACAATCTAATTTGTTGATGTGCATATCAGATTTTAATTTCACCAAGAATTTTAAGTTAACTAAATAACATTTTATTTAATATAGTATAACTAACATAGTAATTTTATTTGAAGTCAAATAAATATTACACATGGTATATGAGATTATTTTATATACTTATCATGATTTAGTAGATTTTTAAAATAAATATACGGGTTCATGACTATTGTTTTGCAATGCTTTAAGATCAAAATTATAGAAATGATATACTCCGTAAATCCTAAATCACTACAAATTTTTTATTACCATTATTAAAAATTTTATTTTATAAATTATTGTAAAAGTGAAATCAAACAATAATATATCATATGGCGAGCAATGCAAAAATAATAAATATTAATCATTTAAGAGAAACTCCAATCATCCTTAAAATGTGCAAAACAAATTAAAAGGGAGAATTGAGAGTTTTTAAGTTCTTTTGTAAGACGTAAATTCTAACTCCCATTAACATACCTTGTTAATTCCACAAATTGGATTCCAATTTTTGTGCATTAAGTATGAATTTCATAACATTTCGAGAAGTCTTTTACAAAAATTCATAAAATCGTTAAAATGTTGATCATTCAGAATTCAAGAATTTACAAATCGTTAAAATGTTGATCATTCAAGAATTTACAACTCCTAATGCGTAAACTGTAAATAAATGATACACATCTTGAAGGTACATATTGAAGGTAAAACATATAATAAATCATAAACTTGAAGGTAAAAACAACATAAAAGAAAAACTATGCTCAGCCTGAAAAATTCCATTTCCGTAAAGCCTCCGACCGCAATCTGATAAGATCCGGTTTGTGTCTTGTCTCAGCGAGGTCACCAAAGCTTCAGCATCCTCCTCCATTGAAATTGATTGAGCACTCTCGTAGAAACACCGTAAGAAAAAAATCGATCAACAAAGTTTCGACATCCTCCACCATTGAAACTGATGGAGCCCTCTCGGGAGAAACACCATAAGGAAAAAAAGGAAAAAATCGGCTTAGGATGAAGGTCAACTTATTCTTAACACTTTTAACATAGTTTGTGTCATTCACAACATACATAGACTTGAATTGTATAAAATGAAAGGCATAAGCTTATAGGAGATTGAATTAAGATTTAATGATTAAGATTAAACCTTTAAATGAATGGTTAAGATTAAAAGAAAAAAGTGAAATGGATGACAGTGGAGGAATTTTAAAATGAAATGATTTAGAGGAGAGAGGTTGAGGCAGGGGTGGTGTGGATGTGACATGTGTCCTTCACGAAGTTTGTAAATATATAGAATTAAGATTAGCAATGTAATGGCTCTTAGCGTATTCCCTCTTCTACTTTGATGTGGTACAAGTTTCAACTCACGGTTTTTGTGATATATATATTTTATTATGCCCATTTCGATCTCCGGATACGAATTTTAATAAATATTGATTAGTTTATGTATAAAGTAGATAAGTTGAGGGTATGATGGGATGTTGTGGAGTCCATTTATAGATAAAGTGATTGTTTATGAATAAAGTTAGTGACAATTTAAATAAATAAGCGAAGGTTGAAGGATGGAGATAAAGTAGTGTGAATAGTAAATTTTATAAATAAGGAATGAGAATAATAAAATTGGATAGTTAAAAAAGAAAAGTGGAAATAATAAATTGGACGAATGGAGTATTTAATTCTCATAGCCTTCAATTGTGTTGTGTACCTACAGATTTAGGCAACACGGCATTGCCTCGTGGTGAGTTTTCTTTGTTTCACTCATCATTATTAGCAAAAGTACGTAGGTCCGGTCCCTCCAATTGATTTGGGTCTCTAAAGCCCAATAAATCAAGTTAAAATTCAAGACGGGTTTTTGAAGTCTAATAAATTAAGGCGGGCCTTTGAAGTCCAGTAAATCAAGACGGGCCTCTAAAGTTCATCAAATTCAAATCGGGCCTCTGAAGTTCAATAAGTCAAGACGGACTTCTAAAGTCCAATAAATCAAATCGGGCCCAAATCTGGTATTTTGAGCCCATCAGATAATTCAGTCCACCATCAAGTTGTAGATAAGATTTGACTAAGTCCTAACTACTTATCACAAATATCTCCGGCCCATCAGATTTGGCCCATAAAAGCCCTAAGTTCTACACTTATAAATAGGGGTCTCATTCCACTCATTTGATAATCAAGAAGTCAGAAGCATTCAAGGCTCTAAAATTCTCTCGGGAGATTTTAGAGTGTTCTTCAACAGTTGGAGGAGCTTCAAAGGCGTTCTTCGTGCAAAGCAGGCGAGAGTCAGCGTTCAGGTGGACTTCGTTCTTCGTGCAAAGCGGCGAGAATCAGCGTTCGGGTTGAGATTAAGGTGCTAAACCCCTCAATTCGGCGTTTCTTCAAGGAAGAGGTGCTTCGTGGATCTTCTTCGTGCAAAGCGGCGAGAATCAGCGTTCGGGTGGACTTCGTGCAAAGCGACGAGAATCAGCGTTCGGGTGGAGATCAAGGTGCTAAGCCCCTCAATTCGGCGTTTCTTCAAGGAAGAGGTGCTTCGTGGATCTTCAACGACGTTCATCCCGGAAAAGTCCCAATAAGTCCCGTTAAGCCCCGGATAAGTCCCAAAAAGTCCCGAATAAGTTCCAATAAGTCCCGATAAACCCCGGAAAAGTCCCGATGAGCCCCGGATAAGTCCCAAATAAGTCCCGAAAAGTCCCTAAAATCAACGTTTAATCCAAAATACGGTGTCAAGCCCTTGGATTAACGTTAACAAAGTCCCGAAGTTAAGAACGATTTTCAACGACATTCGTCCCAAAGTCCCTAAATTTAACGTTTAATCCAAAATACGGCGTCAAGCCTTTGGATTAATGTTACAAAAATCTCAACAAGATCGAAGAGGATTCGTCTGCGGATCCGACCCCAAAAGTTCAAGTAAAGTCAAGAAGAGAGAATCAGAGGAAAAATTAGAGATTATTACCCACAATATTTATTGGTTTAATCCGAAATTAAATACATTGTTTCTTTGTGTTTTAATATTTAATTCACAAAATTTGTGTTTACAGTAGTCAATTGCAATTCACATAGGGACAAGTAGAAATTAGATTAGTTGTAAAGTGTAAATACTTTTCAATTTTAAAAGTAATATTAATGTTTTTGAGTGTGAATAAAGTACTGGTATTTAATGTAATATTGAGATATTTGGAGAAAATAGTTAAAATGTTCTTTTACTATCTTAAGTATGTGTTATTAAGGACACAAAAATTGACAAAAATGAGTTATTAAGTAGAGGATGGAGGGAGTATATTTTGACACTCATTTTTGTTGTGAAACAACTTAAACTTATAACTTTGTATGTAAAAGAGAACAATATGTAAAAGGAGTATAAAAATATTTGATTCAACTTCAAGTGATTACTATAACATTTGCACCCTATTTATAAGTCCCAATACAAGCTTGGGAAGATGAAATGAGAGGTGCACTATAAATGTAGGTACATGAACAACCAAAGGACACATAGTGGGTATTAAGGAGGAAGTAATGGACATTCATACAAATAAATATTATTCATAACACTCCCCTTTGAATGTCCAATAGATAAAATTATGTCTTGTTAAAATCCAATGAGAAGAAACGTGTATTAACTCCCCTAATGATTACATCACTTCACATCCTTAAGACGACGCACTCCAATTTTGTACCTCAATTTCTCAAACGTTGAAGTAGGTAAAGACTTGGTAAATAAATCTGCCAAATTATCAATTGAACGAATTTGTTGCACACTGATGTCACCCTTTTGCTGAAGATCGTGAGTAAAGAAGAATTTAGGATCAATATGTTTTGTCCTATCACCTTTGATAAATCCTTCCGCTAGTTGGGCAACACATGCAACATTGTCTTCATAAATCACCGTTGAATTATCTTTCTCTGAGTTTAATCCACACTGCCTGCAAATATGATGTGTGACGGAACGCAACCAAACACATTCACGACTTGCCCCGTGAATTGCTAGGATCTCTACATGGTTAGATGAAGTAGAAACTAGAGTTTGTTTAACAGAACGCCATGAAATAGCTGTACCTCCATATGTGAACAAATAACTTGTTTGAGATCGAGCTTTGTGCGGGTCTGATAAGTAGCCTGCATCTGCATAACCAACTAAACAAGGTTCTGATGAGTTTGAAAAATATAAGCCCATATCCATTGTTCCTCTAAGGTATTGAAAAACGTGTTTAACACCATTTCAATGCCTACGAGTTGGAGAAGAACTATATCTTGCTAATAAATTAACAGCAAATGATATATCAGGCCTTGTGTTGCTAGCAAGATACATTAGTGCACCTATTGCACTCAAATATGGTACTTCTTGACCAAACAATTCTTCATTTTCTTCGCGGGGTCGAAATGGATCTTTCGCTACATTCAGTGACCGCACAACTATAGGTGTGCTTAAGGGATGTGCTTTATCCATATAAAACCGTTTCAACACTTTCATAACATAAGTAGATTGATGCACAAAAATCACATTATCAAAGTGTTCAATTTGAAGACCCAAACAAAATTTTGTTTTACCAAGATCCTTCATTTCAAATTCCCTCTTGAGGGAAGCCACGACCTTTGATAACTCTGTAGGAGTCCCAATGATATTCAAATCATCAACATATACAGCAATAATCACATATTCACATCCAGATCTTTTAATAAAAATACAAGGGCATATAGGATCATTGTTATACCTCTCCTTAATCAAGAATGCACTCAAACAATTGTACCACATGCGACCAGATTGTTTTAATCCATATAAGGATTTGCTCAACTTGACTGAATATATGTTTTGAGAATTCTCGTTTTTCATTAAAGGTACCTTTAATCACTCAGGGATTGTTATGTAAATATCTTTCTCTAATGAGCCGTACAATTAAGCTGTAACGACATCTGTTAGACGCATTTCAAGTTTTTCTTGCACTGCCAGACTTATTAAATAACGAAAAGTTATTGCATCCACCACAGGAGAGTAAGTCTCCTCATAATCAACACCTGGCCTTTGGGTAAAACCTTGTGCGACAAGCCGGGCTTTATACCTCACGATTTCATTTTTCTCATTTCTTTTTCGCACGAATACCCATTTATGCCCCACGGGTTTTATACCATTAGGTGTACGGACAACAGGTCCAAAAACTTTTCGTTTAATAAGAGATTGCAATTCTGCACTTATTGCGTCTTTCCACATTGGCCAATCATCTCGTTTCCTACATTCATTAATAGACGTAGGTTCAGGATCCTCATCATCTTCCATTATATTGAGTGCTACATTATATGCAAAGATATCGTCGACGTCGATTTCATTTCGGCTCCATCTTTCTCCTGTTCTGACATAATTGATCGATATTTCATCATTTTTAGGCGCCTGAAATTTATCAATGACTTCAATATCATTTTCTAGGACTTTAAGTAGTGTGTCAGATTTTTCAACAGGAGTGTTCACATTATGGCCATCCTCATTTGCTCCTTTTCTTTTTCGAGGATTTTTGTCTTTGGAACCGAGAGGTCTACCACGCTTCAGGCGCGCCGTAGACTCATTTGCAATGGAAGATGGTCCTTCAGGGACATCAATTCTGTTAGGAGCATTAGCAGCTGTAATATGAGATTTTGTAACTCTTTTGAGGTCAGTAAATGCGTCTGGTAGTTGATTCGCAATCTTTTGTAAATGAATTATCTTTTAAACTTCAAGTTCACATTGTTTTGTACGAGGATCCATGCAATTCAATGATAATTCATTCCAAGAAATATTCTTTGCCATCTGCTTACTTTCCCCCCTTAATGTTGGAAAAATTGTCTCATCAAAATGACAATCGGCAAACTTTTCCGTGAATATATCTCCGGTTAATGGTTCTAAATATTTAATAATAGACGGAGATTCGTACCCAACATATATCCCCATTCTCCTTTGGGGACCCATCTTTGTACGTTGTGGTGGAGCAATCGGTACATATACAACACATCCAAAATTTCTTAGATGGGAAATATTTGGTTCCTGACCTTGAACCATTTGTACGGGGAAAATGCTATGATAACTTGTTGGTCTGATGCGCACAAGTGCTGCCGCATGCAATATAGCATGACCCCAAGCTGAAATGGGGAGTTTAGATTTCATCAATAATGGTCGGGCAATCAATTGAATACGCTTTATAAGCGATTCAGCAAGACCGTTTTGTGTATGGACATGAGCAACTGGATGCTCAATATGTATTCCAATTGATAAGCAATAATCATTGAAAGCCTGAGATGAAAATTCACCAGCATTATCAAGACGGATTGTCGTAATTGCATTATCAGGAAACTGTGCTCGCAATCGTATTATTTGTCCCAATAATTTTGCAAAAGCCAAATTGCGAGATGACAATAAGCATACATGTGACCACTTAGTCGATGCATCAATCAAGACCATAAAATACCTAAATGGTCCACTTGGCGGATGTATAGGTCCGCAAATATCCCCTTGAATTCGTTCCAAGAATATAAGATTTCATGCTCAACTTTAGCTGGTGACGGTCTTACAATTAATTTCCATTGTGAACAAGCAGCACATGAAAATTCATTGGGATGTAGTATTTTCCGATTTTTCAATGGATGCTGTTGGGATATAAATTCACCCTAAGCCCCACTTGATGTTAGTATAGTTTTGATGGCCAAAACACTTAGAGTTTATAAATGTAATAGGATCAGCTGACTTTGTATAGAACAGCTTAGACTAGTCTTGTGTGATTGACTGTATAGATATCAGTTAATCAGCACAGTCCCGGCTTACATGCGCTCCCTCAAGATGAGAAGAGTAGAAGACATGAAGACTAGGAGATCCTTGAAGACCAGTTAAGAAAGGTGCTTGTATACCTACTTAACTGATGGAGTCCCAGATTGAAGATGGCCTAAAGCAGGACATAAGAACTGCCAGATCAGAAGAGTTTTACTCTGCTGATATCAGAAGACAAAAGACTCAAGGCCAGAAGAGTAGTCAGAAGACTAGAAGCTCAGATCAGACGACTATGCGATCTTTCAGGACTCGGCTGATTCCAAAGTCATCTTGCAATTTAAACAGAGACCTACCTTATTTAGAAGATTGACATGATCCCAGGATTGAAGCAATCAAGCGGCTGGAATCAAGGAATCAAGCCATTATGGAAAGATTGCCCCAACGGCTAGTCAACTCCAACGGCTAGTTGCAAGCAATCACCACTATAAATACAAGAGGATGAGAAATCACAAAAGAAGTCACAACAAGAGAATTCAACATTTCCAGCAAGCAATTAAGCTAAAGTTGTACTGTCTCAAGAATTCTCAAAGAGCCAGAATCCATTAGATTATCCATAGCTCTTAAGTGATTTCTATCTAACCCTTAAGAACCTGAAACCTATTTCACATTGTTTATCATTTGTTTTAGGCAAAGTGATTAAGCAAATTATAAGCTTGAATCACTAGTTGGATACTCTTCAAAAACCCCAAACCCTCTCCGAAAGGTTAAAGTTTTTGAAACCCTCAAAGTGCAAGTGCTTACAATCACTTGTGGAGACCGTAGCTATTAGGACGACTCAGATCTCAAAGTCCTATCCTTGGGACTATAAAGGTCAAGACCCTTGTAATTTGCGGTAAATTAAAGGGATTAAACTTCACGTTAGGACGTGAGAGTGGACGTAGGATCGTATATCCGAACCACTATAAACCTGGTGTTATCTACTTTCTGCACTTTACTTTACTGTCATTTCATCTATCTTATATAGTGCATACTGTGTTTTAACTGTCTTCAAAACAAGGCCACAACCTTCAAACCAGCATCAGCTGAGTATTTCTATTAAGTAAATAACTTGGCACTTTCAAAAGAAACTAAGAGAACGAGTTTAAACAAGGCCTACCATAATTCCGCATATAACCTCCTCTATCAGATCACTATAGTCATCTGGACCAGCAGACTTGTAGTCCAGCAGACATAACAATCAGAAGAGGTTCCCAACTCTCTTGAAAAAGTTTTAAAGTCTATTCACCCCTCCCCTCTAGACTTTAATCCCATTCACTACTCGTTCAGGGACCAACAAGTGGTATCAGAGCAGTGGTTCTAACGGACTACTGTCTCTAGATTATCAGAAGACTTGAGGGAGTCTTTTTGTAGTCCTCTTGAACAGATCTTTTTTCTTTTGAAAAACTTGTTTTCGAAAACTCATACAGCATGAGTGCTAATATGCGTAAGTTGCCTAAGTTTTCAGTGGAGGATTATGATTACTGGAAGATCAGGATGAGGAAGAATCTCACATCAGTCCACTACAAGATGTGGTCAGTAATCACTGAAGGCCCAATCACCATCATGGCAGTCAACACTGCAAATGGTGATCCAGAAGTTCCAGTTGGAGAACTAGCCCCCAAGCCGATGAAGGATCTCACACCAGAAGAGATGAAGCAGTCAAATCTTGACAGCATTGCTCAAGATTACATCATGCAAACTCTTCCAAATGAGTACATTGCAAAAGTACTCAAGTGTGAAACAGCTAAGGAAATGTGGGATGCTCTAGCACTCCTCTGTGAAGGAACCGAGCTGATCAAGGAGAGCAAGTTGACAACAGCAGTCAAGAAGTTTGAGCATTTCAAAATGCAACCAGAAGAGTCTATTGATCAATTAGACAATAGATTTACCAAGATCATCAATGAGATAGAATCTCTGGGCAAGAAATATACAAATAGAGAGAAAAATCTAAAAATATTAGACTCTCTAACCAAGAAATGGAGACTCAAGAAGACCATCATCAAAAATACTCAAGATATCAAGGAGTGGTCTGCACAGACTTTATTTTAGAATCTAAAAGCCCATGAATATGATCTTGAAAGAGAAGAAAACTCAGAAAATGATGAACCTATTGTTGCTCCACCTACATCCAAGACTGTAGCTTTCAAGGCAGCTAATACAAAAGCTGCAAGCACCTCATCTGGCAAGACAACTCTGAAAACAGAAGACTGTGAAGGATCAGACATGAGTCTGAAGGAACAAATGGCTCTTATGATCAAGAGATTCGAAAGGATGAACACTCTCAACAGCAAATATAGAAAGTTCTATAGAAACTACAAAGATAGAAGAGCAAGATCACCCTCCAGAGGTTCCAGAGAAAGAACACCAGAAAGACATCCTAGAAAGGATGTGGAGTCATCTGACAGCCGAGGCTCCAGAAAAAGAGATGCCACACCTCCAAGGAAAGGCAATTCAAATCAAAAGCCTGGAGCATGCTTCAATTGCCGTAAACCAGGACACTATGTCTATGAATGCCCTGAGCTGGATGACAAAGAAGAAAGAAGGCCTAGGAGAAGAAATTCAGATAAGCAAGCAATGCTGACTGAAGAATCTGAATATCAAAGTGATGAACTTCCTACATCACCAGACTGTCAAATCTACTCAGATGATTCAGACGATCTAGCTATGATGGCCATAGGAGAAAATGAGGTAAACTCTTATACTACTACTTTCCATTCACCTATTTTCTCACAAACAGATGACATAAACTCATCTGAAGGCGAATCAGAAGACACCTATTATCAATCTTTAAGAAAGGTAAAAGGTGATCTGGATATTGCCACTAGAGCCTTTATAGAAGTGGAAGAGGAGAATAAGGATTTAAGGAAAGAAATTGCTAGGTTAAAAAAGGTTAAGTTTGATAACACCCCTGAGTTAGTCACCATGAATGAAAGGTTGACCAAAGAAGTGGAACTTCTTAAGGAAGAAAATACCACAACAACTCAGTTGTATGAGGGGATGTTAGAAACTCAAGCCTTAGAAACCAAAGAATTTCGTATACTACAATCTAAGTTCGATGATCTCTTCCAATCATACAAGCTCTTAGAAAAGGAGAAGGAATGCCTAGATCAAAAGATATCAGAATTCAATAAAGCCTCGACTACTATTGAAAGTATCTCTGAATATTATAGATCAAATGGCAATAAGATGGGTTTAGGCTATGAACTTAATCCATCAACATCCTCTCCAGCTGGGGGTAGTACACCTAACCAGTGCACTACTCAGACACATGAACAGGGTGAGTGTTCTAAACACAATGAACTCAATATGAACCAAAAGGCATCTGTACCAACTAAGGCTAACTATTCCAATACCAAAAATGGTAAAAGAAAAGTTAACCCCAAACCTATACAGAGGAACAGCAAACAGCCTAGACCATCTCGTCTGAGACAGTCTCAGCTGTATGCTGCTCCAGTCAAGAAGAAGAAATCTTCTTCAAACAAATCTGTTCTCTTTGCACCCCCTATCTCTTATGATATTGTGAGAACAGAAGAGTATGGTCCATATAATCGTGTGCATCGACCAGCTAATGCACCCAGGCCGAATGTAACTAGTCAAAAGATATTGTATGTTCACTCCTATAAAGGAAAACCATTTGACTATTACTTAGCTGACACAAACAACAAATCAAATCAGTCTAAGGTGTTAACTGGTAAGATTTGGTTCTGTGATGCCCGAGGGAAACAACTCAAGTGCTCAAGGTTGTTCAAACGACCAATGTATATGTGGGTTCCCAAGGGTAGTACTAACACCCAAGGACCCAAAACAAAATAGGTACCTAAGACTTAACCCTTCTTGCAGGAAAGGAAGGACCTATACAGAAAAGGAGGCCTAGCAGGAGAGATATGGTACATAGATAGTGGTTGCTCAACACATATGACTGGAACCAAAAACCTGCTGACCAACTACACAGAAAAGAAAGGTCCAAAAGTCTTCTTTGGTGATAACGCGCACGGTAACACAAAAGGATATGGCACCCTTAGAAATGGTGACATTGAGGTACATGACGTATCATATGTAGAAGGTCTTAAGTTTAATCTATTATCTGTTTCTCATTTTCGTGACACTGGTTATTCAGTTAAATTCTCTAAAGATGAATGTCTCATAAGTGATAAAAGAACAAAACAAAACCTTCTAACAGGATCTAGAAAGGGAAGTATGTATCTTGCAAATTGGAACAGCTGTCCTAAGGATACATGTCTGCTTGTGAAAAGCCCTAAAGATGTCAGCTGGCTATGGCACAAACGTCTTAGTCATCTGAACTTTAAGACTTTGAACAAGTTAGCAAGGGAATCCTTAGTTGATGGTCTGCCTAATGAACTCTACTGTAAAGATCAGGTCTGTGATGCATGTCAACAAGGAAAGCAAACAAAAGTCTCTTTCAAGACCAAGAAGACAACATCAACCAGCAGAGCTCTTGAACTGCTACACATGGATCTCTTTGGACCAATCACTCCAACCACTTTAACAGGAAGAAAATACACTCTTATTATTGTAGATGACTACTCCAAGTTTACTTGGGTTATCTTCTTATACAAGAAGAGTGAAACTCAGCAGAAGCTTCCTGAACTGTTAAAGAAGATCCAAGTAGAGAAAGGAGAACCTATTGTGAAAATTAGAAGTGACAAAGGCACTGAATTTATTAACTCTTATATTATTGCATATTGTACTTCTAATGGTATTCAGCATGAGACAAGTGCAGCAAGAACACCACAACAAAATGGTGTAGCTGAAAGAAGAGTCAGAACACTCAAAGAAGCTGCAAGAACACTCATTGCTGAATTCTCTACTCCTAAGAAACTTTGGGCAGAAGCTATTAACATAGCTTGTCACACTCAAAACAGGTCAGGTATTCACAAAATCCATGAGAAAACCCCATATGAACTGTGGAAAGGAAGAAAACCTAGAGTATCTTACTTTCATATATTTGGTTGTAAGTGTTTCATTCACAACAATGGGAAAAGTAAGTTGAATGCTTTTGATGCCAAAGCAGATGAGGGGATATTCTTGGGATACTCCTCAACTAGCAAAGCATTTAGAGTATTCAACAAACGCACCCTTTTTGTGGAAGAAACACCACATGTTGTTTTTGATGAATCTTGTGAAAAGAATGTAGTAGATACAACCTCAGCTGCAGAACAGATGAAGAAACTAGTGATCAAGAAGAAGTCTGATGAATTTATTGAAGTCAATGAACCATTCCCTGAAGAACCAGAGGAAGATAAAACACACAGACCAGTCACTAGATCTCAAACTCAAGCTGAACAAGCTATCCACAATCAACATGCAACAATCCCAAATGCAAGGGGGAATGATCTCTTTGATACTCAAGATACAGATGATGATCGACCAAATCAAGTCAACCCTCCTGATGACAATAGAACAGATGAGAATCCAAGTTCATCTAATGCAGGTACTCCTGTAAGACATACATGGAGGAACAATCATCCATCAAATCTCATCTTAGGAGGAGCAGAATCAGGTGTCAAGACAAGAAGACAGCTGAATCAGAATTCTCAATCATCTATGTTCTGCTGGTGTGCTTTCCTCTCCAACATTGAACCAGCTGACATAGAAGAAGCAATGACCGATAGCAATTGGATCACTGCTATGCAAGAGGAACTAAACCAATTCGAAAGAAATGAAGTCTGGGAATTGGTAGATCGACCTGAAAACCACAATGTAATTGGAACAAAGTGGGTATTCAAGAACAAGAAGGACGAACATGATGTAATAACTAGAAATAAAGCAAGGCTAGTTGCAAAAGGATATTCACAATCTGATGGAATTGACTACGATGAAACCTTTGCTCCAGTAGCCAGGTTAGAAGCCATTCGACTATTTCTAGCCTATGCATCATTTATGGGCTTCAAAGTATACCAGATGGATGTCAAAAGTGCTTTTCTAAATGGTATTCTGGTAGAAGAAGTATATGTAGAGCAGCCTCCAGGATTTGAAAAAGGTGATCAAGTATATCGACTGAAGAAGGCTCTCTATGGTCTAAAACAAGCCCCTAGAGCTTGGTATGACACATTGTCACAATTCCTACTTGACAATGGATATACAAAAGGCAAAGTTGATAGAACTCTCTTCAGAATACAAGAAGGAGAAGACATTTTGATGGTACAAATATATGTAGATGACATTATATTTGGATCACCCAACCAAGAAATGTGCAAGAAGTTCTCTGAACTCATGCAAGGAAAATTCGAAATGAGCATGATGGGTGAGATGAATTATTTCCTAGGACTTCAAGTCAAGCAGAGTCCAGAAGGGATCTTCATCAACCAGTCCAAGTATACCAAGAGTCTGCTAGAAAGATTCAAAGCTCTACAAAGCAAGACTGCAAGGATTCCTATGATGACATCTTTCAAAATGGAACCAGATGAGTCCGGAAAGGCAGTTGATCAAGCTGAATATAGAGCACTGATTGGATCTCTACTATACCTTACAGCCAGCAGACCAGATATAACATTCGCTGTAGGAGTATGTGCTAGGTTTCAAGCAAACCCAAAGCAAAGTCATCTAGAAGCAGCGAGGAAGATTCTCAAGTACCTAAAAGGATCAGTCAACCTAGGTCTATGGTACCCTGCTGATGACAATCTAGAATTAAGTGGCTATTCTGACTCAGACTTTGGAGGATGCAGAATTGATAGGAAATCCACGTCAGGAACCTGTCAATTTCTAGGCAGCAAGCTGATATCATGGTTCTCTAAGAAACAAACCTCAGTTGCAACATCCACCACTGAAGCAGAATATATGGCAGCTGGAAGTTGTTGTAGCCAGCTACTCTGGCTAGCTCAACAACTCAAAGATTACAATGTAGAGGCAAAAGAAGTCCCTATCTTTTGTGACAGCAGCAGTGCCATTGCCATCACTCAAAATCCAGTCCTCCACACAAGGTGCAAGCATGTCGACATTCGACACCATTTTATAAGAGACCACCTTGAAAAGAAGGACATCAAGATGGAGAAAATTCACACAGATATCCAAAGAGCAGACATCTTGACTAAGCCCCTAGCTGAAGAAAGATTCAAGACCCTATGCTATAGCTTAGGACTCTTGGACCCAAGCACATGAAGAGCACAAGATCAGCTGAAGACCTCAGCTGATACATTTTGCAGCAGACTAGGAGGATCAGATGAGGTGAATAGACACCCTCATCTTCAGGTAAGTTCTTTCCCAATGAAGACAGATAGAGCTGAGGGAAAACATAGAGTTATCTAATCAAGGGGAAATCAATGATACCTTAAGAATCCTTGATGAAATACTCTAAAATCTGCATTGCATAGTATACATATACATATATATAGCAGACTTGAACAAAGCTATTTGATCTCTTTACTCTAAGCAATGTATAACTATGTATATTAATAAACTATTCTTCATAAAATACTTTATTCATATACATAAATACAGTATACTAACTGAGTCATACTTGGCTGGATTAATACACCATCCTCACCGACTCAACAGTATGCATGCACAGTACGGATTTCAAATAACTCATGGACAAAATTTATAATTTCTACATTCCATTAGATAAAGTCTGAATATCTTTAAATGTGCACCCTTGGATCAAGAAACTCACTGCTAATCTTAAGAAATCACTTTTCAGAAATTCAGACCTATCACCTCTATAGTTTTGTCATCTTTCTCTCCACTACCTCATTTCTACCCCTATAAAAGGAGAAGTTATGAGAACACCTAAGAACACAAAACATCTAACACTTTTCTTGTTTCAGATATGGAGACAATTGAAAGAAGAGATGGAACAGAGATCATTCTTCAACCAAAATCTTGGGTGAAGGAGATGAAGATTTGTCCAGAAAATGAAGATGATGCAGATCAATATACGTGGCTTACTCAACATGAGTATGTTCATGAAAGCTAAAGGAAGAAGAGACGTTCTTGTTGAAAGCTAAAGGAGGAAGAGATGCAGAGGACAAAGTAGCAAGCAAGCAGAGCTTCTTCTCCAGGGAGAAGTTCTACATGAGGAGCTTGTTATCAAAAGCTACTGTGTCTAAACAGAACATGAAGGCTGCGTCCATGGCCCTCTCTTCAACTCCATTGAAGCACCCCTCAACCTTCCTTCCCCTTCAAGAGAAGCGAAGAAATTCAACAAGAGCACATTAGATGCTACATCCCATCTGATGATAAGGAACATCCGATGGTTGGATCATCACTCACAATAAAGCTGGAAGGATCCATCCAGGTTGGATCATCACAGCAAACACCGTTTCCTCTACTCAGCTGATCAGAAGACCAACTCAGCTGACCAGAAGACTTTTCAAAGACAATCAGCAGACATCTTGAAGAACTCAGAAGACCTCACTCTGCTGACCAAATCACTCCAATTTAGAGTATAATGACTAGTCTTGATCATGTAATTCATTCTAGATTTATTCCTGAATGTAATTAAACAAATTGGCTTATATAAGGAATGCAATTTTCTTATAGAAAACGGCCTTGATGATCAATTCTTACCATAAATTAGTCTCAACGGCTATTTTTGGTAATGATGTCATTAATACTCAAGTACCATATTGCCAGCAAATCAAATATTGCCAAATGGCATAACCAGCCGACAAATTTAAGAAATCAAAGAAGGAAATCTTGGGCTCTACTCCAAATTCAAACCCAAATCTGACCGTTAGATCAAAATTTTCTGGAGTATATATTCACACCCCTAAAACCTCTTCCAATCCCTGTCGCTCATATTACTCAATTAATCACATTACTCTCTCTCGTTCTGCAAATTTCTTTCAAGCCTTCAAACTCTAACACTCAGACTCTACTATGGCAATCATTGAAATTTACGACGAGAAGACCAAGAACACTGGCACCTTGGATGCTGCAAAGTGGTCCAAGGAAGGGAAGATTTTTACGGAGAATGCTCTGTTCTTCAAAGGCAAACACTCAGATGAGAACAAGGGGATATTGCTTCGGTGCGTCAATCTTAAACTCAGAGACTTTCTGGAAGCAGCTCCAACTAATGTTTATGAACAAGACGTACTGGCATTCTATGCAAACGCCGTGATGAAGGGTTCTCATGTTGAAAGTGTCATGAATGGACACAAAGTCAAGGTTACAAGGGAAATCCTTCAGGAATTGTTTGGCCTGTCAAGGGGGAAAATAAATATCTCCAACTACATCATGAATAGAGAAAAGGAGTATATGGAGATGTTTACTGGTGGAAGAATCAAGGCTACTGATGCAACTGGGCTAAAGAAATCCCAACTTGAACCAAAATTCCAAACCTTGTTGGATATTGCAGGAAAGATGTTACTTGGTAACACATTCAGTCATGATGCTGTTACTACTTTAAAGGTTCGAGTAATGGCTGCAATCTGGGATCAGATCGATGGAGACTGGCAAGGACTATTCTTAGAAAGAATTGCTCTTGAGGCAAAGAAAGTCACTTTGGACTTACAATCGAAGGTATGGAAGGTAGCAGCTACAGTCAGCTTTGTCAACAAGCTGAGCATCATCCTTCCAGATATTCTCTCAAAGAAGTACAAGATGGGACCTCATAAGACCTTTCACATCTCCAAATATTATTTGAGAAAGGAAGCTCTTGCTGAGGCAGAAAGGTTAAAAGAAGAGAAGAGGAAGCTGTTGGCTGAGAAGGCAGCACAAGAGTCTGATCATAACTCTGCCGAAGAAGAAGAGGAGCCAACCAAAGAAGAGGTTCAGAAGAAGGTTGTTGAGGATGATGATGATGACAATCAGACCTTAGCACAAAGACGATATCTAATCAGATCTGGGCTCATCTCCCCATCTGATTCAGATGCCACTCCCACTACCTCTACATCCTCTCCCTCTTTTACTCCTTCTAAATTGTCGAAGGGTCAGAAGAGAAAGAAGAATAATTCTTCTTTCAACAAAAAGTCCAAGAAATCGAGGCTTCCTACTCCCATGCTAATAGCCCCGATTGCATCCTTCAACCCTTCTGATGACTCCAACCCATCTGACAACTCAAACACTGATATCCAAATCCCTTCTGATACTCACACAGCAGAGGAACAAGCTCAACCTACTTCAACCCCTGAATCACTATTGCCTACCCCTGCTGATGTTCAAACAACAGACACCCAATCACAGATCTCTGTTGATCAAACTCAGATTCCATCCAACACCCCTGCTGACATTCACACAGCAGATGTCCAAGATCTACAGGTTCAACCTTCTACTGATCTTCATGAAGATACTATACCAGACCAGCAGACTCCAAACCCTGCTGATGAACAGACCACTGAAGAACAAGAACATATCACTTCCCAAATCCCTGCTGATACTCACACAGCAGAGGAAACTACCCCAAATACTCAAACTCCTACCATCATTGTTTCTTCTGTTCCAGAAGACATGACACCAGCAGACCTGGCTCAAGCTGGTCCCTCTCGACCTCAGTACGGAATGGTACACTATCCTATGTGCACAAGGGAGAAGATAATGAGGATGAAGATAGCAAACCTGCTCAAGTCTACTATTCCTGGTATTGATGAGGAATCAGTTCAGTTCGAACAAGTTCTCAGAATCTGCACCTGGATTGAACTCAGGAGAGATGATGTGGATGACCTTATTGAGGTCATGGAAGGAATGGGAGGAAAAGCTAATTTCCTCGACTGGGAAATGGAGCAAAAAGAAGTTGCTCAAGTTACATCTTTTGCTCAACTGCTGCCCGAAGAAGCCTTTACAGCAGTATGCCACAGAATTCTAGGAATTCCACCTAATGATGCCCCTATCCCAGAAGGCATATCAGGTCAGCAGACAGTTGGCACAGCAAAAATGAATGACTCAGCTGCGTCTGTTCCTGCGGAAGACTCAGCTGAACCAGCTGACAGAACCGAGATTGAAAGAGAAGTAATCACTATTCCTGATCACTTCATGCCTAAGGATACTCTACCTCACTTCATTGACAAAGGAGACACCATCATGTCCCACCTGGTTAAGGCCACTACCTCATTTCTCAATGAAGAGTACCTTTCAGCTGAAGAAAGAGGCAAAGCCCTGACAGTACATCCAAAGCCTCAAGGTACTGCCTCAACTTCTACTTCAACAGCTGACTATACAGCAGACATATGCTCACAGGTCAAGGCTGCTATAGACCTACACTTTGAAAAGGGTTTAGGCCTACAGCTTGGAAGATATGTTGACAAGGCAGTCAAGGAGCAGAGAACTCGGCTTCATGACCAGATCATTGACATTGAAGACAAGTTTGGAGAATCTCTTCACATTCAGATCAGTGAGTATCTGACCAGCATTCTGAAGAAGGCAGGTGACTATTCCACCAGGTTTGCTGATCTCTACACTAATGAGGTCAACCGCATGGAAAACACCTACAACAAAAGAATTGAAGATGCTGAAGCAAGAGCTACTGAAGGTCGAGCTCTTCTCCAATCAGCTACAGCAGAGAATGAAAAACTTCAGATTCAGCTGCAGGAGACAGCAACCAAATTGGAAGCAATTACAGCTAAACTAGAAGCTGCCTCCTCCTCCAACTCTCATGCTCAGTTTCTAGAACATAGCATCACTCATCTGACTCATGTTGGCAGAGTCAACGCCATGGCTCTTCAACAAACTCTTCGAGTGGAGATTCTGAATGCCATGAAGCCTTTTGCGGCTGCACTTGCTGAAGCCAAAAAGGGGGAAGATGTATTGATAAAAGCTCTAGAGAAGACTACTGCACAGCAAGCTGTAATGGTAGTATCTCAAGATGAGCTGAATGAAACCTTGGGTGGTTTATCAAGCAAAATCAAGAGCAAGAAAGGCAAAGGCAAAGAAATTGCTCAAGAAGACATCCAAGGTCCCACTCAAGCAACTGCCAAAAGTCTGCAGATCACTGCCTCTACAGAACAAGTTTCCGAGAAAAGGATGACAAGGAAAAGGAAGGCAGATGAGCAAGCAGATGAGCAAGCTCATAAGTCAAGCAAGAAGTCAACTCCAGCAGAGCCTACTGCAGAAGAGAAAGAGGCTTTAGAGTTGAAGAAAAGAAAAGAGCTTGAAGCTCAAGAGCTTAAACAAAAGAAGCTAAAAGATGCGAAAGCAGTCAAAGCCAAATTTGACAGGAAGATAGCCAAACTCAGGAAAGCTCTCAAGGAGAAAGCACTGAAAGAAAATGCTCTGGCACAGAAAGATAAAGTTCTGGTGTTTGATAGCAACTATGTGGATTATCTAGCCCTTCAAGATGAGCTACCAAGGTGGTACCCTCTGAAGAAGAAATGGCAAATTCAACACCACATTGTAAGAAAATTTGGCCCTCTCCCAACCTATGAAGATGAATTCTTTCAGTTCAATCAATTCATGAACATTGAAGATCCAGAGTTCTGGAAAGAAGTAGTCAAGACAGCCAAAGAACTTGACAACTGCAGAATTCTAACTCCTGAAGAACCCAAATGGGATCCTCCCACTCTGGATTCTGGAAGAACAGACTTCATTGAAGTCAAAAGGATCCTAGAGAAGATCTATGAAGAGGAGAATGTTACAGACCTGCAGCACATGGAAGAAGTTCGATCTCGTCTGTACCTTGCCTTCCGCATCTGAAGATCAGAAGACCTGATGAAGACCACTTTCAAAGCCTTAAGAAACTATTACTTGTAATCTGTAAAAGTTCTATATATTCAAGTTTAGTTCTCTTTGCTTTCAAGACAAACTCTCATTGTCTTCATCAGATACTTCAGTTTCTATGAAGTTTATAAACTCCTATCTTATCTTATTAAGAGCATTTATCATATATAGTTTTGGCTTCATCAAAAAGGGGGAAATTGTTGGGATATAAATTCACCCTAAGCCCCACTTGATGTTAGTATAGTTTTGATGGCCAAAACACTTAGAGTTTATAAATGTAATAGGATCAGCTGACTTTGTATAGAACAGCTTAGACTAGTCTTGTGTGATTGACTGTATAGATATCAGTTAATCAGCACAGTCCCGGCTTACATGCGCTCCCTCAAGATGAGAAGAGTAGAAGACATGAAGACTAGGAGATCCTTGAAGACCAGTTAAGAAAGGTGCTTGTATACCTACTTAACTGATGGAGTCCCAGATTGAAGATGGCCTAAAGCAGGACATAAGAACTGCCAGATCAGAAGAGTTTTACTCTGCTGATATCAGAAGACAAAAGACTCAAGGCCAGAAGAGTAGTCAGAAGACTAGAAGCTCAGATCAGACGACTATGCGATCTTTCAGGACTCGGCTGATTCCAAAGTCATCTTGCAATTTAAACAGAGACCTACCTTATTTAGAAGATTGACATGATCCCAGGATTGAAGCAATCAAGCGGCTGGAATCAAGGAATCAAGCCATTATGGAAAGATTGCCCCAACGGCTAGTCAACTCCAACGGCTAGTTGCAAGCAATCACCACTATAAATACAAGAGGATGAGAAATCACAAAAGAAGTCACAACAAGAGAATTCAACATTTCCAGCAAGCAATTAAGCTAAAGTTGTACTGTCTCAAGAATTCTCAAAGAGCCAGAATCCATTAGATTATCCATAGCTCTTAAGTGATTTCTATCCAACCCTTAAGAACCTGAAACCTATTTCACATTGTTTATCATTTGTTTTAGGCAAAGTGATTAAGCAAATTATAAGCTTGAATCACTAGTTGGATACTCTTCAAAAACCCCAAACCCTCTCCGAAAGGTTAAAGTTTTTGAAACCCTCAAAGTGCAAGTGCTTACAATCACTTGTGGAGACCGTAGCTATTAGGACGACTCAGATCTCAAAGTCCTATCCTTGGGACTATAAAGGTCAAGACCCTTGTAATTTGCGGTAAATTAAAGGGATTAAACTTCACGTTAGGACGTGAGAGTGGACGTAGGATCGTATATCCGAACCACTATAAACCTGGTGTTATCTACTTTCTGCACTTTACTTTACTGTCATTTCATCTATCTTATATAGTGCATACTGTGTTTTAACTGTCTTCAAAACAAGGCCACAACCTTCAAACCAGCATCAGCTGAGTATTTCTATTAAGTAAATAACTTGGCACTTTCAAAAGAAACTAAGAGAACGAGTTTAAACAAGGCCTACCATAATTCCGCATATAACCTCCTCTATCAGATCACTATAGTCATCTGGACCAGCAGACTTGTAGTCCAGCAGACATAACAATCAGAAGAGGTTCCCAACTCTCTTGAAAAAGTTTTAAAGTCTATTCACCCCTCCCCTCTAGACTTTAATCCCATTCACTACTCGTTCAGGGACCAACAGATGCCCACATGAATTTTCTACAATTTTTCGCATCATTATGGATCCGGGATGGCCCAACTGGTCATGCCAAACATTAAATTCGGTAGTAACCTTTTGGTTTACTACGACATAAATTTCAATTGTTCTTATGCTCGTGCAATATAAACCCGAGGACAAAGCGGGTAACTTTTCCACCATACATTTCTTTCCCGCAACAATTGTAATAATATTAAGATACTCAATATTGCCTTCTTTCGTAGTCTCAAGATGATATCCATTCAAACGAATATCTTTAAAACTTAATAAATTTCTTTGAGACTTTCCAGAGAATAAGGCACCATTTATAATGAATTTTGTCCCTCCGGGTAATTGAATAGTGGCTCTTCCAAAGCCTTCAATTATTTTTGTACAACCGGATATTGTATTTACATTAGCTTCTCCCCATTTTATATTTGAGAAGTATTTTTTATTGTTGAATATAGTGTGCGTAGTAGCACTATCCACGAGACATAGATCTCCATCTTCTTCCTTGAAAGTTGATGTTGCCATACCATTTTCCATTTCTTATAAAAAAATAAAAGAAATACATAGTAAGACATTTAAAATTTAACTGTTTTATTTTATTTTTAAGGTAAATGAAAATGTAATAGTCACTCATATTATAAAGGACAAAAATATTAAGACATTGCATAACATAAGAAAGGTAAATGAAAATGTAATAGTCACTCATATTATAAAAGACAAAAATATTAAGACATTGCATAACATAAGAAAAACAAACATTACATAATAGATTATTGAAAAGAAATTATGATTGAGTATTAGAACGATCTAATTTCCACCTTCAGGGTGGGTAAGGTAATCAACAACATCCAATTGTGTTATGTCAAACATCTCATTATCGAACTCACTATTCACAAAATTTGTTTCAACCTTTTTTTCTTTTCCCTTGATCGATTCTTGATATAGATTAATGAGATGCTTAGGCGTGCGACATGTCCTAGACCAATGTCCATTCGCCCCACATCGATGACAAGTGTCATATTTGGGCTTTGTATCAAGTGAGTCATTCTCTTTCCTTTGATATTCAAAAAATTGTTTTCCTTTGTGGGGGCCTTTAAAGTTATGACGGGAATTATGATCATTTTGAAATCTGCCTCGGCCAAATCCACGTCCTCGGCCACGTCCGAGTCCGCGACCCCGTCCCCGTCCACGTCCCCTTCCACGACCGTTATAGGAATCGTGATTATTATAGAATGAGACAACATTCATTTCAGGGAGTGGAGCAGAACCAATTGGACGAGATTCATGATTTTTCATCAAAAGCTCATTATTTTGCTCAGCCACCAAAAGACATTAAATTAGTTCAGAATATTTAGTAAAACCCTTCTCACGATATTGTTGTTGCAAAAGCACATTAGAAGCATGAAATGTGGAGAATGTCTTTTCAAGCATATCATCATCAGTAATATTTTCTCCACATAATTTTAATTGAGAAGTGATTCTGAACATAGCTGAGTTATACTCACTCACTGATTTATAATCTTGCAATCTTAAATGCAACCAATTATAACGAGCCTTTGGCAAAATCACTATTTTTTGGTGATCATACCTTTCTTTAAGATTCGTCCACAATTCAAGTGGATCTTTCACAGTGAGGTACTCAGTTTTTAATCCTTCATCAAGATGGTGGCGAAGGAAAATCATGGCTTTAGCCTTATCTTGATTAGATGCTTGATTTGCCACTTTTATGGAATCTCCAAGACCCATGGCATCCAAATGAATTTCAGCATCAAGAATCCATGACAAATAGTTTTTTCCGGTAATATCAAGAGCCACAAATTTAAGTTTTGTTAAATTCGACATGATGGAAACTATCAAATAAACAAGAGATTGATTAATTTCAAGAAAAAATGGTCATCAAAATAGTAATAAAATAAGAGGTGATAAATAAATATTGTTAGATAATATATTCTAAATATTTCAATACATAACTTTGTACAATACCTGAAATTGGTCACTATCTGAATTTCGTAGGCAGGAATGTTTTACGAGCCTCGTGCTGATCATAACGTGTTGTGAAACAACTTAAACTTATATTGTCAAGATGATTCCGATCGGTTAGACGTCTCCAACTAATTAGAACACTTGAATATAGAAGAAATAACTGCTCTAGGATAGTAATTCAGAAAAGTAATCAACGAGACAAACAACACACAAGGATTTAAGTGGTTCGATCAATGTGATCTACATCCACTGGACCAGACTAGTACTTCTTTGATTGACAAAGAATGTTTACACACTCATTCACTCGGAATTGGATATTTCCTCACTTCACTCGTGAACTCACACAACTCAAAGAATACAATAACGTACTAAATCTCTCTATCCAACCTTTACAATGTACACAAACAAGAGTTTATAAAGACCAAAGGTAGTTGCTGCTGTTAGGAACTGTTTTGAGTAGTTATCAACCGTTTGCAACTACGGACTGATGTGGAGAAGGCTACATATTCTGATTCTGTAGTAGATAATGCAACTACGGACTGATGTATTGACCTCCATGATATAGCTGTACCAAATAAGGTGAATACATACCCTGTCAAAGACTTTCTTGTGTCTACATTGGCTGCATAGTCGGCATCAACATATCCCACAAGTGCTTCTCCCTCATCTGATATCTTCTGAAATTTCAGACCTTTCTCAGCTGATCCTAGAACATATCTCATGACCCACATAACTGTCTCCCAATGACTTAAACCTGGATCACTCATGTATCTGCTAATTACACTCATTGCATGAGTTAAATCTGGTCTACAACACACCATATCATACATTAAACTCCCTACTGCACTGGCATAAGGAACCTTACTCATCTGAGCTCTTTCTTGGCTGTTCTTGGGACACATCTGATTGGATAGCTTCTGATGCTGGCCAATTGGTGTAGAAACTGACTTAGCTTGATTCATCCTGAATCTCTCTAACACCTTCCTCAGATAGGTAGGCTGACTAAGCTGAATTGCTCCCTCAACTCTACTGATCTCCATCCCAAGAATCACTTTAGCTTCACCAAGATCTTTCATCTCAAACTCCCTTTTGAGAATCTCCTTAACTTGATTGATACTGTTAATAGACTCCCCAGCTATTAACATATCATCTACATACAGCAGAAGATAGGTAACTTAACTCCCAACCCTCCTGAAGTAAACACAGTTGTCATACAAGCTTCTTGCAAAACCAACTGAGCAAATGTACTCATCAAACCTTAAGTACCATTGTCTAGGGCATTGTTTGAGTCCATAAAGTGATTTTCTGAGTAAGCACACTTTATCTTCTCCATCTTCTATGTCCAACCCTTCTGATATTTTCATGTAGATCTTCTCATCTAAAGTCCCATGAAGAAATGCTATGGTCACATCCATCTGATGCAGCTCCAATTCATATTGAGCAACCATAGCCAACAAGATTCTCATGCTACAATGCTTTACAACAGGTGAGAAGATTTCATTAAAGTCAATACCTTCTTTCTGTGTAAATCCTTTAGCTACAAGTCTTGCCTTGTACCTAATCTTGCCACCTCTCTGAGCCTCCACCTTTTTCTTGTAGATCCACTTACACCCAACAAGTTTCTTGTTCTTAGGTCTCTCAATAATCTCCCAAGTCTGGTTCTTGTTCAGAGATAACAGTTCTTCCTCCATAGCAACTAACCACTTCTCTTTGTCATGGCAGTTGATGGCTTCTGTGTAAGTTTTAGGCTCTAAAGACTCCACCTCAAGAGCTACACATAATGCAAATGATACTATGTCAGCTTGACCATACCTCTGAGGTGGGTGGACTTCTCTTCTTGATCTGTCCCTAGTCAGCTGATAGTCATGAAGATCAGTATCACTATGAGTAGTTTCCTCCTCATCTGGATCAATCTGCTCTTCAGTTAGTGTTCTGATGTCACCATGCTCCACCTCCACATGTGTCTCATCTGGTTTGTTGTGTGCTGTACTGGAGCTTGCCTCCTCTTTCAATGGCATTCTATTCTCATCAAAAGTTACATCTCTGCTGATAATACACTTCTGCATTCCAGCTTCTAGGTTCCACAATCTGTATCCTTTCACACATGAAGGATATCCTATGAACACACATTTCAGGGCTCGAGGCTCAAGCTTATCTTGCTTGACATGGGCATATGCTGAACAACCATACACCTTTAAATTACTGTACTCAGCTGCATGGCCAGACCATAACTCTTCTGGGGTTTTAAATTGCACACCTGAGGAAGGGCTTCTGTTTATCAAGTAGGCTGTTGTTGACACTGCTTCTCTCCAAAATACTTTAGGCAATCCAGAGCTGCTCAACATGCATCTAACTCTCTCAAGTAAAGTCTGGTTCATTCTCTCAGCTACTCCATTCTGCTAAGGTGTACCCGGTACTGTTCTATGCCTCACTATACCCTTCTTCTAGCTTGCAGAAAACATTGAACTCTTCTGATATGAACTCCAGCCCATTATCAGTTCTCAAATGCTTGAGATTCTTTCCAGAAATATTCTCCACCTCAGTGAGCCATTCCTTAAATTTTTCAAATGCTTCTGACTTGGATTTCAGGATAGTGATCCATACCTTTCTTGAGCAGTCATCTATGATAGACATGAAGTATCTCCCACCACTTCTGGTCTGATTCCTAGCTGGCCCCCATAAATCTGAATGGACATAGTCCAAAATTCCTTTGGTAGAGTGTGAACTCTTCCCAAACTTCAATCTCTTGGATTTCCCAAGAATGCAGTGCTCACACAAATCAAGCTTTGTGATCTTGTCACTACCTAGCAATCCTTGCTTACTTAGCTCAAGTAGGCCCTTCTCTCCTACATGACCTAATCTTCTGTGCCACAACATTGAGTTGTCTTGCACCCTTGCCACATCTAATCTGCCAATAACTGTTCCCCCCTTAAGAAAGTAGAGATCATTTCTTCTCTCTCCTTTAAGAACAGTAAGCTTCCCCTTTGAAACTTTGAGCTCTCCATCTTCTGACTGGAATTTATAGCCCAATGAATCCAGCATACCAAGAGATATCAAATTTCTCTTGAGTTTAGGAACATACCTGACCCTCTTGAGAATCCTCACTACTCCATCATACATCTTCAAGTGTACTGTACCTTCACCTCTGACTTTGCAAGTGTGATCATTCCCTAACAACACAGAACCTCCATTCTGATGCTTAAAATCATGAAACCACTCTCTTCTTGGAGTCATGTAGAAAGAACACCCTGAATCTAAAATCCAATCTTGCTGCTCTTTAGTGGAAGTGATGGATAGGGACTGAGCCGACTCATAACCTTTCTGCTCCTTATCATCTTGGGTTTGATTTGCTTGATTCTTATCAACAGGGTTCTTAGGACCAGATTTTCTCATAAGTTGTTTGTACTTGTAACAAGTACTCTTAAAGTGTCCAGGTTTGTTGCAGTGGTGGCACACTACTTCCCCTTGATTTGACACTGCTGATTTACCCTTATAAGCTCCCTTGGGTTGACTAGACCCCTTCTTGGAGGCAGATTTCTTCTGTCCTCCCTTGATTTCCAATCCTTCCCCACTGCTACTTTTATCTCCTTGAGATGTTTTGTTATGTAACAGCTTGGACTTGACAGCCAAGATCACATCCTCCAATGTGATTGCTTCCTTTCTACCATACAAGATGGTGTCCTTTAGGATTTCAAAGGACTTAGGCAGAGCACTCAACAAGATCAGAGCCTTATCCTCTTCCTCTAACTTGACATCCAAATTCTCCAGATCATCAAGAATCTTGTTGAACTCATCTAGCTGCTCCGTAATGGGTTTGTCATCTCCCATTCTAAAGGCATACAACTTCTGTTTCGAATAGAGTCGGTTAGCAAGAGTTATCACCATATATAGCTTCTCAAGCTTATCTCAAACCTCCTTCGCTGACTTCTCTTTAGCAACCTCCCTTGTTGGGAATAAAATGAGCTATGTTTTGATTGAATACCAAAAACCCCCTGAGACATGCCTAAGTCAATGAAAAATATGTTCTAAGAATGTTAGAACATATAGATTATAGGCTAGATGAGAAGCTGAAATGTTAGGCAGCTCTTAGACAATTAGATGCACAATTTGAGGGGGAACCTATGCTTTGAAGATGATCAAGATCAAGTCTCCCCAAGGCTCAAATTCTGGAACAAAGAGCAAGGACACTCTATGAAATCTAAGATGCTCTTATCAGGAGAGTTGTCCAGAGAAAATATTCTTAAAGCTCTGATCAGGAGAGTTGTCCAAAGAAGCTAGCCATATGCAAGAACAAACCTATCTAGCTCAAAAGGACAAGACTACTCAAAGGTTTTGGTCAGGAGAGTTGTCCAGATAAGCCAACTCTAAAGTATAAAGTGCTCTGATGCAAAAAGACCAATCATGCTGATCAGGAGAGTTGTCCAGAGGAGTTGTCTCAGCTAAATTGACCAAGATCAAGTGCTCTGAAAGCCTAAGATCAACTATGCTGAAGAGATTGAGACAACCAGTCCCTAAAGGTCCTCAAAGGAATGAGCTAAGACCGTACACAAGAGAAATAAAGGGAAAGAGCCAAGTCATCTGAAAAAGAGCAAGCCAACCATGCTGAAAAGCAAAACTGCTGATAGTGATAAGGAGAGTTGTCCAGATGATAAGGAATGTTGTCCTATCATTGGATCAACCTTCAGAAGCCATGTCCAAGTCCTAACAAGAAGTCAAACATTGGGAAAAGTGCTGCAGAATGAAGACAAAACTGTTACAGCCGTTTATTACCCAAATAAGGACATGTCACTATCAAGAATCTGTCTTCCAGTTTGAAGAACTCAAGGAAGACATTTATAGCAATTTGGGGCTGCCTCTCCAACGGGCAAATCCTCCATTTTGTCTATAAATACAGAAGTGTGAAGACCATTTGAAAGCATCCAACTGACAAAAAACCAGCACCTCAACACAATCCAACTAAGCTCAAAGTTCTTACAAGCTAGAGTGCTTTCAAAGCTTTCAAAGACTATCTTAGTCTTCAAACACTTCATCTAAGCTGAATTTCATTGTATACCCATACACAAGCTTAGAGAGATATCCTATCCTTATACACTGATCTTCATTGTGAAGGATATCTCATTAGTTGGAACCTTACTTCAACCCTTACACCTTTCAAGAGTGAAAGTGAGAAGGTTGTAGTAGTAGAAGTGGTAGGAGCTGACTGTTGAGAGAAGAACAGTTCAGTTCTGAGTTGAGAAGAGGGTACTAGGACTCTAGACATCCTAGGGATCAATTCACCAAGGAGTGGTGTTCTTGATCAAGTGCACCTTGGCACTATAAAACAAGTTAATTCCAAGAGTGAAGGAATTATCCTGTTAAATCAGGGAAAGTGGATGTAGGAGCTTGAGTCTCTGAACCACTATAAACTCTTGTGTTGATTTACTTTACAAGTACTTACATTCACTCAACACTGCACACAAAACTGATCTTTCAAAGATACACATTCAAAAACTGTGCAAAACTGTTTTGGACAACTTCCCTGAAGCTTAACTGGACTGTTTTACATTGACTAAGTGATTTCAGAAATTAAAGGAGTCTAAACTTAAAGGGCCAACCACTATTCCGCACATATAACTCCCCTAGATAGCTATTCAACTAAGTACTCAATAGTACTTAGTAGATTGATTATCTTAGAAGAGTTAATCTTCTTCAGCAGAGTTATCCAAGACAACCTTGCTGAACTCTGGTTTGATCAAAGTTGAAAAGAATTTGCAAACAAGTGTATTCCCCCCCCCATACACTTGTTATCTACTCCTTTCAGGACCAACAAGTGGTATCAGAGCAGGGGTTCAAAGACCACTGCTTCTGAAAATCCATCTTGATTTTCAAAACTCACATATTTGGTGTGGTCACTGAACTGATCTCTATCTGAAATCCATTACTTGTTGATTGATTGATTCTTATTGAGATATGGCCAACAACAATGCTGTTCCTCCACCTGCTGTTCAAGGATTAGACAACATGGCCACAAATCCAGTCAATCATATTTCTCATCACAAACTGCCCATGTTTTCAATAGACAATTATGATTTCTGGAAAATTAGAATGAGGGCTCATCTTGCATCCCTTCATACTGATATGCTTAGAGTAATCACAAGAGGACCTTTTGTGTTTACTCAGACTAACCCCAGATTGACAGATGAGCAAAGAGCAGATATAAGGGAATTGATTCCCAAAGATGAGGATGACTTCACTGCTGATGAAAAGAGGAAAGATAATTTAAATTATCTTGCCATGAACACCCTCTATCAAACAATTCCAGATGCAGTTATGGGTAGAGTCTACCACTGCACCACAGCTAAAGAAATTTGGGATACCCTTGCTGAAATGTGTGAGGGCACTGAAAAAATCAAGGAGAACAAGCTCCAAGTTGCTGTGCAGAAGTTTGAACAATTCTCAATGGAGACTGATGAGTCCATTGACAAATTTGCTGGTAGATTCACTGATGTGATGAATGAGATTAATTCACTGGGCAAGGTCTACACCAAGAGAGAGGTTGGACTGAAAATCCTAAGGAGTCTCACTCAAAAGTGGGATGTCTATGCTGTAATGATGCAGAATACCAAAGATCTCTCCACTATGCCCATGCAACAAATATTCTCAGAACTTAAAGCCTATGAGTTTGACCTCAATAGAAGAAAGCCTGTTGAGGAACCTTCAAATCCTACTAAGGGAGTGACATTCAAAGCCAAAGTTGCTGAACCAGAAATGCAACCCACTCCCAGATCATCAAAGTCAGTCTCTAAGACTGAAATGAAGGAAGAACTAGCCTTGATGGCTAGAAGGTTTGACAAGCTCAACACAAGGTTTGGTAGATACAAGAAATTCTACCAAGATAACAAATTCAGGAGAAGATACAATTCCCCTGAAGATCAGGCTGAGGACAAAAAGCCTGAAGAGAGAAGATCAGAGGACAAGTCCTCTGATAGGAGAAGATCCAGTAGAGCTGAACCCTCATCATCTAAGAGAAGAGATGAATCCAAGAAGGATGATGATGAAGATCTGTGTTACAACTGCAAAAAGAAAGGGCACTTCCAATATGACTGCCCTGAACTAAGCTCTAAAGAAAGAAGAGAAAGACAAGCAAAAAGAGACAGAAAATTCACCAATAGAAAAGCCATGATGGCTGGTGAAGAATCTGATAGTGCTGAAAGTTTCAATTCTTCTGATGGATTGTTCTCCAACAGTGATGATGATGATGATGTCTGCAACATGGCTCTTGAGGATGATGAGGTATCCTCTACTTCTAGTTCACCATCATTTATCTCACAAAACACTAGTGAGGTTAACCTGAAACTTTCCTTGGGAAAGTTGATGGAAGATTTCACTAGATTACAAGAATTTCATGACAATTGTGTGAGAGAAAATGAAAGACTAGCTACTGAACTCACCAAGAACTCTGAGGTAGCTGTTGATGTCAAGTCTACTGAGTTGTATCAACAAGTCTTGAGAAAGCTTGAGGAAGCAAATCTCAGGATAGTTGACCAACAAAAGGAGATTGATGATCAACTTCTCTCTCAGAAAAGAAAAGAATTTGAACTTAAAATTCTAAATGCCAAATTTGAAAATCTCTCACATGAGTATGATATTCTTAAATCAAGTAAAGAGAGCCTGAAATTAAAGATGTCTGCTTTGAACAAATCCTCTAGAGCAATAGAGGAAATTCAAAGTTATCAAAGACCTATGGCTCAAAGAAGTGGATTAGGTTTTGATCCATTTGAATCTTCACCTTGTCTTAGTGTTGCATCTACAAGTAACACTAAGAGAATCTTTGTTAAGTCAGTGGCACAACAAGCTGAAAATGAAGTAATTCAGCCACTGAACAAAGGAAAGGGCAAACTGAATGAAATGCCTACTCAAGTGATTCAGGAGAATAGGCCAAAACCTAAGGAAATGGCCAAAGCTCCTGAGCACAAGAGGAATACTGGTCAGCAGAGTAGACCCAATGGAAGGGCAACTCTCCTGAACAATGTTCAGAGGAATTATCCAAGGTATAATCAGCCTAGGCCAACTCATCTGAGAAAGCCTCAGCTGAATAGACCTAAAGAAAACCATCCTTTAAGGCAGAATAAAATGAGACAACCAAAACCCTTCATGCCAAAGGGTAATGGTCATAAAAAGGCCTTTCCTCAAAGATTTCATCAAGCTGCACAAAGAACTCATAAGTTCAGAAGAGTGGTCAACTCCTCTGAAACTTACAGAGTTAACACATTCACACATACTTTCCCAAAGGCATTTAAGGGAAAGACAGTGTATATTGATGCACTAGGAAATCAACTCAGCCACCTTGAATCAATCAGGGTTATTAGGCAAGTTTGGGTTCCCAAAGGTACAGCTAACCTCTCAGGACCCAAAACTCAAAGGGTACCTAAACCTATCTAATTGCAGGTACCAATGGGCCACAAGAAGAGGAGCATGAACAAAAAGACAGCATGGTACCTTGACAGTGGATGCTCAAGGCACATGACTGGAAACAAGGAACTCCTCTCTGATTTTATTGAAAAAGAAGGCCCAAATGTCACCTTTGGAGACAGCTCACAAGCAACAACAAAAGGTTATGGTACTTTGATGATTGGTAACATCAAAGTAACCAATGTATCTTATGTAGCTGGTCTCAAATATAATCTCCTGAGTATCAGTCAATTCTGTGATAAAGATTTTAATGTTGAGTTCTCAAGTGGAAAGTGTCTAATTAAAGATAAAACTCAACAAACCCTATTGACTGGAACTAGGAAGGGAAATGTGTATTTTGCAGACTGGGACAAGTCTACTGATGCTGCATGTTTCATTGCTAAAAGTTCTAGTGAACAAAGTTGGCTATGGCACAAGAGGCTAAACCACCTGAACTTCAAATCTATGAATAAACTTGCTAGAAATGCATTAGTTAAGGGACTACCTAATGAGGTTTTCATTAAGGAACATGTGTGTAAACCATGTCAAGAAGGAAAACAGATTAAAGCCTCATTCAAAGGAAAACCAGTCATTTCCACAAAAAGGGTACTTGAACTTCTACATATGGATCTGTTTGGACCAATTACCCCTTCAAGCATAAATGGTAGAAAATACACATTGGTGGTAGTAGATGACTTCTCTAGGTTCACATGGGTAGTATTTCTCCTTAATAAGAAGGAAACACAAGTCAAACTACCTGAACTTCTAAAGAGGTTGTCAAATGAGAAAAGCCTTAGCATTATCAAGATAAGATCTGATAAAGGCACTGAGTTCATTAATTCATACATCAATGAGTACTGCACATCAAATGGAATAGCTCATGAAACCTCAGCAGCTAGAACTCCCCAACAAAATGGAGTTGCAGAAAGAAGGAATAGAACCTTAAAAGAAGCTGCTAGAACTCTAATTGCTGATTCAAATCTACCTAAGAGGTTTTGGGCTGAAGCTATAAACACTGCATGCCATACTCAAAATAGATGTTTGATCACTAAGGGGCAAGGCAAAACCCCCTATGAACTCTGGAAAGGAAGAATGCCTAAAGTGTCATACTTTCATATATTTGGTTGTAAATGTTTCATTCACAATAATGGGAAAGAACAGTTGAAAGCTTTTGACAGCAAAGCTGATGAGGGAGTATTTCTTGGATACTCTCAAATCAGTAGAGCTTTCAGAGTCTACAACAAGAAATCCCTCATAGTGGAAGAAACACCTCATGTTGTGTTTGATGAATCTATCTTTGAGATCAGGAATGATCAGTTGGAACCTGAAGAAATCACACAGAGGACAACCAGATTAAGCCTAAAAGACAAAGACACTGAACTCATAGAAATTGTCCCAATCAACCTACCTGAACATACACCATTGGACAACCATCCTGAAGGCAACCTTCCTGAGACAAATCCCACTGATGGAAATGATGAACTGAATGATCCAATCCCAGTTCACATCCAGGTAACAACTACCAATGAAGAAGCAGCTCCTGCTGAGGTAGTTAATGGATCAAATAATCAAGGGGGAACTCAAAATGGTGAAAATGCCAATGTCCCTGACATTGAGGACAACACCCCTGATTATGATCCTGAATTAGATCCTGCATTAAATTATCCTGAATTCTATGATCAAAATAACTCACCTTCAGTAGAGGACAACTCTACTGAAGAGATCAGGAAAAGAAGGACCTGGTTATCTGACCATCCTACTGACCTGATACTTGGTGATCCAAGTATAGGAGTCAGAACCAGAAAGTTTCATGGTGAAAGTGCTATGTTCTGTTGTTTCTTGTCAGAACAGGAACCAAAAGATATTGAGGAAGCACTTCAAGATGCCAATTGGATCACAGCCATGCAGGAAGAACTGAACCAATTCACCAGAAATGAAGTATGGGAGCTGGTGGACAGACCCTCACATCAAAATGTTATTGGAACAAAGTGGGTGTTCAAGAACAAGAAAAATGAAAATGATGTGATTGTCATAAACAAAGCAAGACTAGTGGCAAAAGGGTATTGCCAACATGAAGGCATTGACTATGATGAGACATTTGCACCTGTGGCAAGGCTAGAAGCAATAAGGCTCTTTCTAGCCTATGCAGCCCACAAGAGGTTCAAAGTATACCAAATGGATGTCAAGAGTGCCTTTCTGAATGGAATCTTGAAAGAAGAAGTCTATGTGGAGCAACCACCAGGGTTTGAAATTGGAAACCAAGTTTACAGACTCAAGAAAGCTCTATATGGACTCAAACAAGCCCCTAGGGCTTGGTATGATACACTGTCACAATTCCTCTTGGATCATGGATTCACCAAGGGAACTGTGGACAGAACTCTCTTCAGAATCTCTGAAGGAGAAGACATCTTGCTTGTCCAAATTTATGTGGATGACATAATTTTTGGATCCCCTAATGAGAAGCTATGTGAGAAATTCTCCAAGCTCATGCAAAGCAAGTTTGAGATGTCCATGATGGGGTTGATGAACTTCTTTTTGGGTCTACAAGTCAAGCAATCTAAAGAAGGAATCTTCATCAACCAAGCTAAGTACACAAGAGAAATGATCAAAAAGTTTGGGTGTACAACCAGCAAGCCAGTAAGGATCCCTATGAACACAAATTGGAAGATGGATCCTGATGAGAGTGGTATTCCAACCAACTCTACTGAGTATAGAGGAATAATTGGTTCACTCCTCTATCTCACTGCCAGCAGACCTGATATCACCTTTGCAGTAGGTGTTTGTGCAAGATTTCAAGCAAATCCCAAGAAAAGCCACCTTGAGGCTGCAAAGAGGATTTTGAGGTATCTCAAAGGCACTGAGAATCTAGGCCTTTGGTACCCTGCTGATGACAATATTGAGCTAACTGGCTACTCAGATGCTGATTATGGAGGATGTAGGATTGACAGAAAGTCCACTTCAGGGACTTGTCAATTCTTGGGCAACAAGCTTATTTCATGGTTCTCCAAGAAGCAGAACACAGTGGCCACTTCCACCACTGAAGCTGAATATGTTGCTGCTGGAAGTTGTTGTGCTCAAATTCTTTGGCTAAGTCAACAACTCAGAGACTACAAAGTCAACTCTACTGAAGTGCCAATTTTCTGTGATAACAATAGTGCCATTGCTATATCACAAAATCCTGTCTTACACACAAGATGCAAGCATGTGGACATCAAGCACCACTTCATTAGAGATCATGTGGAGAAGAAGGATATCAAGCTAATGAAAATTCACACAGACCATCAAAAAGCTGATATATTAACCAAGCCACTTGCAGAGGCAAGATTTCTGGAGCTATCAGCAGAGTTGGGATTACTTGATCCAGGGAAGTTGGACAAATAAGTCCAAAGAAGCTCATTGATTAAGGGGGAAACAAAATCAAACTTCAGCAGACTTGGTCAAGTCTACTGAAACTCAGAAACATGACCTTACTTCTTCAGGACACTTGTCCATTAACATTCAGGACCTTTGTCCACCTTCTTCAGGACACTTGTCCATGTAGGGTCAGATAAGTTGTCCTGACTATCAAACAAATTTCTAGGTTTGATAAGCACCTATTTTTGGTGATCAATACCTATTTCGAAATCTGTCCCATTGAAATACAGTTTTCACCTTTCTGGGATTTAATTTGTCTCCCACCCAAAAGGTCACTTTCCATGCATTAAATGCCAAGATTTAACTCTTGTTTGCATTAAACTTTTTGGGACATGATCTATCTCGAAAAATCCCCAGCCTTAAACAAACATTTAAAACCACCCACGTTTTGAATAAAACAGTTATTTCACTGTTTCATTAGTTTTTGACCATTGGATCAAAAATGGACAACTCCCCTGAAATCAATCCTAGCCGTCCATTTTGGATTTCCATTTTTGTTCACCTTTGAATTGTATCAAGACCTTACCAACTCATTGACAAACATTCTTTTTAGAATATTCACAAGTCTTAAGATACCCACAAACACTTCTTCCCCAAGTATTCGAAACCCTAACTCAAAATTCTCCAAACTTTCTCATTACTCATCAAACTTTCTCTGCAAACTTCAATGGCCCCCAAGGTTAGACCTGAGATGCTTGTTGATTTCTCCAACAAGGATCTAGACCTAGATTTTGCCTATCTAAGCAACAAGAACAATCTTCACTTTGAGCCAATCATCTCTTTTGAAAGTGAAGATCCTGAGATTACTCCAACCCTGAGATGGTTGAGAAGGGCTGGTCTCCAAAAGTTCTTGGAAGAAAGACCTAGCTCTTGCTTGGAAAGCTATATGGCAGAATTCTTTGCCTTCCTCAAGTGGAGAGGCAAGCCTGAAGATGGTGAAGTATCAACCAGGCTATCCTACACAGCTGAAGGAGAGGAAGAGGAGAGATTCCATAGAGTTAGATTCTCCTCAGAAGATCTGGAAGGAGCTTTTGGATTGCCTTATGAGGGAAGGAATCCAGAAGTATATGGTACTGGACATGAAGAGGAAATAGCCCAAGAGTGGTTATTAGTTCCAGGCCCTCTCTCCTCAACTCAAAACAAGAAAACTCTCAAGCCAGAGTTTCTTAATCTTTTTGAGGTAGTTGCAAAGAGCCTCCTAAGCAACACTTGAAGCCTAGAGCAAGTCAGCCAGCCAAGGATCAGAATCATGGCTGCCATTATTGATGCCAGTGATAAGGGCATCAAGTTTGATTGGAGGACCTTCATCATGTCTGAGATGATGAAGGAGAAGGCTAAATTTAAGGTGAAAGCCCACAATAAGGTGGTGCTAGAAGGGAAAATCAAGTATTGCACCAGGGCAAGCTTGTTGATTGAAAGGTTTTCCCACTATTCCCAGATGCAGACCTTTGCAAAGCCCCTCCCAGCCCAAAAGATCCTGTTCAGAAAGCTCAGTAAGAAAACTGAGAAAAGAAGGATGCTAATGGCCAAGCCTGCTGAAGAACAGGAGGAAGAGAAGCCTAAGATGAAAAAGAGAACAAAGGCCAGGGCTGTAAAGACAAGGAAAATGTCTCAGAGAATCTCAGAAGAGAATTCAGATGCTTCAGCTGAGATTGAAGAAGTTGCTAGAGAAGGTGTACAAGTGCCATCTGATCATTCAGAAGAACTCAGGCAAAAGTACAATGAGACTAGGCAAAAGAAGAAGGGTGATAAGAGAGTCAGGGAAGTTGTCCCTGAGAAGGAAGGAAGTGGAAGTAGCAGGGCCAGCAAGAGAAGGGCCAAACCTACTGAAAAGGTGTTGGAACTGCAAGAAGAGAGGTCTCTTCAATTGGCTCTAAGGGAGAGCAGAGCTGAAAGCAGGGCCAAATCCATGTCTAGGACCAATTCATCTGGTTCTGGAACTCCAGAGTCCAAAGTCCCTGAAGGTCAACCCATATAGGCCAACCTCCCTGAAGTTCAGTATCTTGAGCCCAACTCCCCTGAAACCCATGTTACCCCTTCCAACCAACCCATTACCCCTGTAAATCTCACCAAGAGATATTCTCCTGAAGGGAATGAACAAAGAAGTGGCATAGATGTGCTTGCTGACTTAGCAGTAGATGAGACAAGACTCCTGTCTCCCCTTGACTCATCCATGCTCAACTATTCAAAGCTCTTAGAGCATGCACTTCATGAGCCAACCCCCCTGAGTAAAGCCCCTTCAGATTCATTGCTCTCTAAAGCAACTGAAGTACCTTCACTTGAGCCCAACCCTTCTGAAGCCAACATCTCTGAACTTAATTTGCCTGAACCCATGATAAGAGAACCCAGAGCCAACTCCCCTATAACCCAAAGTCCCCATTCAAGTGGAGATGAGGAGGAGTATACTTTTGAAAGTATGCTCAGAGGAGGAGCCAAGGCTACTGTGGACAGTTTGTATCCACAACTTGCTGAATTTCCAATAATTCAGAAGGCCTTTCATGATTTGAGGATGCTTGTTGATGTAAAAGATAAATCTATGATGGAGATATCACAAGTCATCCAAGATAAAGGTGCAAACTGGTGGCAAATAGAGGAAAACAGATTGCTACACTTTGCTGGAGTTTCAAAGATAAGATTCCTCATTGATGAGGAGATTTTTGCAAAGCTGGTGGCTGATAAGATCAAGGAGGAGAAAGAAAGAAAAGCCAAGGGAATCAAACACCCTGACAGTGGCTCTAATGATGATGATTCCCCTGATGATCCCTCAAACCCTTCAAATCCCAACCCTCCTGAAACCCCTCAAGCCAACCTCCCTGAACCCTTTCAACCCAAGTCTTCTGTAGCAGATAGACTTTCCAATCCTCCCAAAACCTATCATAGGAAAGGCTCTGTAACTTCAGAGGTGTTGACCAAGGGTGGTAACACAACCAAAGACACATCTGCCAATGAAGGTTCTTCTGAACCCAAGGCACAGCCTAAAGATGTTGAGGTTCCTGCATTAGAGGCTAGTTTGATTAAGGCCTATTCAGTGTCAGAGGAGTTGGACATTGATCAGCCCTTAATCATTCAGGATGACTCAGTGGCTGTTGATATAAGCACTGTGATCTCCCCACAACTGCCATCTTTGAACCTTGATGAAGGTGGAGATGTTGCAGGTTTAGGAGAAGGAGTTGAAAAGGAAAGATTAGTTGAAAAATCAGAGGGAGTTGAGGATGAAAGAGAGGTAGTCATCACTAAGATAGTGAGTGTACCAACAAATGAGGGTGGAATAAGTGAGGAAGGACAGGTTATTCTTGAAGTCAAATCTGAACTTCAGGAATCCCTTGGTGAAAGGAGGCCTGATTCCTTGAGTGAGATCATTATTACAGAAGGGAGAAAAGAACAAGTTGAAAATGAGAAGAAGACTGCTGATGTATCAGAGTCTTATGAAAAAGAAATTGAGGGTGATGAGTGCTTATTTCCTAACTTGTTTGATTTATCTGATGTTGCAGGTATTTCTCTTGACCAAATTTTTGCAGATGAGTTCCTCACAGATGCACCTATCCAAGTTGATACAGGCTCAGCTCAAGCCTTACTTGGCATGCAATCAGAGAAGTTGGACTCCTTGGCTCATCAAGTCCAATCTGCTCATGCTGAAACTTCAGGAGCATTGAATGAGCAAGGAAGGACTCTAGCATCTGTAGAAATGAGGCTCACTGGCTCTGAAGATGTTGTGCTACCAACCCTTGAGGCAAGAATCAGTGGTGTGGAATCTGGTCTTCAAACCATCTCCACTGAAGTTCAAAGTGCCAAATCTACCATGGAAGCCATCTCAGAGGAGGTCAAGAAAGAACAGAAGCTGCTGAGAGATAATCACAATGCAAATGTCAAAGCTCTCAGGCTCACTGTCAAGCAAGCTCTTGGAAAGAAGACAGCACTACAAAAGAGAAGAGCTGAAGAGCAAAGGCTAGCTATGGTCAAAGCTGCCTCAGAAAAATTTTCCCAAGAAGTGTTGGCCAACATTGCTGAAGGTGCAGTGGCCAACCTCACTGAGCTCTTAAAAGCCCAACTGGATGCATCTCTGAAAACAGCCATGGAAGAGGTTGTCCAACAAAAGATGAAGCCTGTTCTAGCTTTCCTTAGCTTGAGCAGTGACAGAATGCAGAATATACATGATGAAAATGTATATTTGTTGGAAGAGATGAAGTCCCTAAACCAGGCCCAATCCCTGATGGCCTCAACAATGAGTGACCTAAAGCCCCAGTGCTTTGATGCTGCCAAAAAGGGGGAAAGGGAAAGAGCAAGAGCAAAAGGTGCCTTGGTGATTGGGAGTCCAGGGAAAGGGAAGGACAAAGTACCTGAAGGAAAGGGAAAAGAGCCAGAAATGCTAAATTTGGAAGATTTGGATGAAGAGGAGCAGTTAGCATTGGCATTGAAGAACTCAATGGCCTCAGCTCAAGAAGAAAGGGCAAGGAAACAGCAAAGACCAGGTGGTGAAGTGTCAGGTTTGGACAAAGATGCTGAAGGTGTCCAAACCAGAGGAAAAATCAAGAAGGCCCAAGGAAAGAAGAGACAAATTGAGAAATTCACTGACTTTCCTAGCAGCCTTGATCTTCCACCTGAATTCAGAATTGATGAGGATGAGCCTACATCAAAGAAAGCCAAAACTGCTGAAGAGGACAAATCTTCTGAATCTGGAAAAACTGCTGAAGGTGCCAAATCAACTGAAGAGACTGAAGAGTTATTTGCTGAAGGATTTGGATCTGAACCTAAGAAGAAGACAACTGTTCTAGTCCATGATCCATCAAAGCTGTTTCATGAAGGGTATGGCAAAGACCCTGAAACACAACAGAAACTGGCCATGATGAGGGCCCATGAGAAAATTGATCTAATGGAAGAAGCCAACAGAGCAAGAGATGAAAGGAGAGCAAACTTTCAGAAACCAAGAAGGAGAAGAGCAACTTACAGCAAGATGAAGCCTCAGCTTCTAATCCCAATGGACACCAAATATCCACACTTGGATAAATGGGTGCCAATTCAACTGAATGACACATGGGAAGAAGCCAAAAGGGAGTTTGTCTATGACTTTTATGTCATTGACAGATGGAATGGAGGAGATGCAAACTCTGCCTTCACTGAGTTCATGCTAGAATACTACAGAGAGTTGTATCAACAACTACTTGCAGCTGCTGACATTGCAAGACTTGAACTCACAGCTCCCAAGCCAATCATATACATGCCTCCAAAGCTTGAAGGATGGATTGACCAAGCAAGAATTCTGAGGGAATTCACTGAGATCCTTAAGCTGAACAAGATGGTTCTTGGACCTAAGGGAACCAACCAAGAAGCCATGGCACTGAAAAGAAGAGTGTGGGCACAGTATGGAATGCTGCCACCTCCTGAGGATGATCTTTGAAATGGCTAAGTCTTCTGACCTTACTTGAATGATCAACTATGCTGAAATATGGTCAAGCTTGCTGATGTGTTAATCTGGTTGCTCTGATCTGTTAAAGATTGCTCTGATACAAGTTCTGTGCTCTGATGCTGAAAATATCATTTTGAATTATTGTAATGAAGTGCTCTGATATACTTAAGTGTTATTGATTCATGCTCTGATATGTTAATTTCAACTATCAACATGCCTGTAATGATTTCTTAATGAATGATAGTTGAACTTATTTTGAATCAAGAAACACAAATCTCTCTATGCCTATCTTAAAACCTACTTGCAACAAAAACAGTAAATACACTAACACATTATTTTTCAGGAATATTGACCTCAGTCATGTCTTCTGAAGATACATGTAATAGGTGTAGACAAGTCACTTTTGCTTAAAATTGTATAGGTTTTGGCATCATCAAAAAGGGGGAAATTGTTGGGAATAAAATGAGCTATGTTTTGATTGAATACCAAAAACCCCCTGAGACATGCCTAAGTCAATGAAAAATATGTTCTAAGAATGTTAGAACATATAGATTATAGGCTAGATGAGAAGCTGAAATGTTAGGCAGCTCTTAGACAATTAGATGCACAATTTGAGGGGGAACCTATGCTTTGAAGATGATCAAGATCAAGTCTCCCCAAGGCTCAAATTCTGGAACAAAGAGCAAGGACACTCTATGAAATCTAAGATGCTCTTATCAGGAGAGTTGTCCAGAGAAAATATTCTTAAAGCTCTGATCAGGAGAGTTGTCCAAAGAAGCTAGCCATATGCAAGAACAAACCTATCTAGCTCAAAAGGACAAGACTACTCAAAGGTTTTGGTCAGGAGAGTTGTCCAGATAAGCCAACTCTAAAGTATAAAGTGCTCTGATGCAAAAAGACCAATCATGCTGATCAGGAGAGTTGTCCAGAGGAGTTGTCTCAACTAAATTGACCAAGATCAAGTGCTCTGAAAGCCTAAGATCAACTATGCTGAAGAGATTGAGACAACCAGTCCCTAAAGGTCCTCAAAGGAATGAGCTAAGACCATACACAAGAGAAATAAAGGGAAAGAGCCAAGTCATCTGAAAAAGAGCAAGCCAACCATGCTGAAAAGCAAAACTGCTGATAGTGATAAGGAGAGTTGTCCAGATGATAAGGAATGTTGTCCTATCATTAGATCAACCTTCAGAAGCCATGTCCAAGTCCTAACAAGAAGTCAAACATTGGGAAAAGTGCTGCAGAATGAAGACAAAACTGTTACAGCCGTTTATTACCCAAATAAGGACATGTCACTATCAAGAATCTGTCTTCCAGTTTGAAGAACTCAAGGAAGACATTTATAGCAATTTGGGGCTGCCTCTCCAACGGGCAAATCCTCCATTTTGTCTATAAATACAGAAGTGTGAAGACCATTTGAAAGCATCCAACTGACCAAAAACCAGCACCTCAACACAATCCAACTAAGCTCAAAGTTCTTACAAGCTAGAGTGCTTTCAAAGCTTTCAAAGACTATCTTAGTCTTCAAACACTTCATCTAAGCTGAATTTCATTGTATACCCATACACAAGCTTAGAGAGATATCCTATCCTTATACACTGATCTTCATTGTGAAGGATATCTCATTAGTTGGAACCTTACTTCAACCCTTACACCTTTCAAGAGTGAAAGTGAGAAGGTTGTAGTAGTAGAAGTGGTAGGAGCTGACTGTTGAGAGAAGAACAGTTCAGTTCTGAGTTGAGAAGAGGGTACTAGGACTCTAGACATCCTAGGGATCAATTCACCAAGGAGTGGTGTTCTTGATCAAGTGCACCTTGGCACTATAAAACAAGTTAATTCCAAGAGTGAAGGAATTATCCTGTTAAATCAGGGAAAGTGGATGTAGGAGCTTGAGTCTCTGAACCACTATAAACTCTTGTGTTGATTTACTTTACAAGTACTTACATTCACTCAACACTGCACACAAAACTGATCTTTCAAAGATACACATTCAAAAACTGTGCAAAACTGTTTTGGACAACTTCCCTGAAGCTTAACTGGACTGTTTTACATTGACTAAGTGATTTCAGAAATTAAAGGAGTCTAAACTTAAAGGGCCAACCACTATTCCGCACATATAACTCCCCTAGATAGCTATTCAACTAAGTACTCAATAGTACTTAGTAGATTGATTATCTTAGAAGAGTTAATCTTCTTCAGCAGAGTTGTCCAAGACAACCTTGCTGAACTCTGGTTTGATCAAAGTTGAAAAGAATTTGCAAACAAGTGTATTCCCCCCCCATACACTTGTTATCTACTCCTTTCAGGACCAACATCCCTCAAGACCTTATCTCCAAGGCAGAGTAGGATCGTGCTTCGAGCTTTCCTGAGCAACTTGCTCCTTTCAGCCGCAGCTGTTGCAGATTCTTCTGCAATCTCTTCGGATTCTTCGAGGGCCTCGAATAATCCTTGATGTTCAAGGAGGGCCTGCATCTTGACCTTCCACAGCCCAAAATCTCCAGTGCCTGTAAACTTCTCTATGTTGTACTTGGTAGAATTCCCCATCTTTAGATCTGCAGCTACTTCAGTTTCCCACAGACGGCGCCAATTGTCAAGATGATTCCGATCGGTTATACGTCTCCAACTAATTAGAACACTTGAATATAGAAGAAATAACTGCTCTAGGATAGTAATTCAGAAAAGTAATCAACGAGACAAACATCACACAAGGATTTAAGTGGTTCGATCAATGTGATCTACATCCACTGGACCAGACTAGTACTTCTTTGATTGATAAAGAATGTTTACACACTCATTCACTCGGAATTGGATATTTCCTCACTTCACTCGTGAACTCACACAACTCAAAGAATACAATAACGTACTAAATCTCTCTATCCAACCTTTACAATGTACACAAACAAGAGTTTATAAAGACCAAAGGTAGTTGCTGCTATTAGGAACTGTTTTGAGTAGTTATCAACCGTTTGCAACCGCTTGTAACAACCCATGTGCTCTGTTATTGCCCAACTGAAAATGCTAGTTATGCCCTCAAGTTGTTGTAACTGTAAAATTGTTAGTTAAACTAACTAACTTCGAACCAGAAGACTTGTCCATAAAGATCATATCACTACTTAGTGTTCTGATACTCAACTCTTCAGTTCTGATGATCAAAAGCTAACTCTGCTGATAGACTTTAATTAAGTGCTAAAATTATAAATATTGTACTCTACTTAAAAAAATATTATTTATTTAAGTGCTAAAATTATTTATTAGGTTTTCTATTGTGTTTTGTTTATATATTTAATATTTATTTTTTGTATTAATACTATAAAACTTAAAACGTAACCGCGCGTTATTCATTACTTCAATATTAAATGTTTTTTTTACTACTTAATTAGGTCAACTATTATATTAAATAACATTACGTTATGCATGAATTAATTTATTTCCTTAATTATAGGTCAAATGTTTATGAAATCTATATTAGGATTATTGATCAAACACTTATGAAACTTAAATACAAAAAATATAGGTATAAATTATTCAACACATGTCAAAATTAATAAGAAACAGTAATTCACAGTTAAAGGCATTTTTAACGCATAATCTATTCAATTATGCATGCATAATTCTAGAATATTAAATAATAGATTTGTCTTTAATCTATTAATTATCTATATATAAGATGGTGTGTAAATTATACGTGGAACTCCTGTGCACGGGAGTGTATGCATATACTCGAGTGTCACATATACTTTTTTTTTCTTTTTCTAATTAATATTTTATTTTTGCACTTATTTTTATTTTCACAATATTTTTCTCGATTATAAAATTGCAAGTAGTAATTATCAAAAAGTGTAACATTAATAATAAATAAAAGTGCAAGTAGTAACTAATCAAATGTGTACGTTAATAACCAACAAAAATATGTGATAATATTTTTCAGCTACAATTTATAACAATTGTCATTAATATTATGTGGTCGTTTTTTATCAAATTGTTCGATTAAATAAAAAAAGACAAATTGTTAGGATTCATACCTACACTCAACCTATCTTTTTTTTTTTTTAACTTTATTCATAAAAAAAATACAAATTTACCTCTAAAAACTTTATTTATTACACTTTTCTCTTGCATTTTCTTTAAAATGTATGCACACTTAACTGTTCAAATTTTTTTCCTCTATGATCCACAAAGGAAGCTAGTAGATAAAGTCATAAATATATCCTATAATAATCGTGAATATATATGTCACTATATATATTCACTACTATATAATCTAAACTCCGTACTAATAAGATTAAGAATTTTTTATTAGTGTATATTTTCAATACTATATAATCTAAATGCACCAAACTCTCGGCTCCGCCAGGATGAATGAGTATATTATGCTGGAACGCGCGAGGAATCAGTAGTCCTCGTGCGTTCAGTTTTCTTAAGCGTCTTGTTATTTCTGTTCGTCCGTCTCTTTTCTTTATTTGTGAAACTAAATGCACCAAACTCAGGGTTGAAGCCCTTAGGATTATGCTAGGTTTTAATTCTGCTTTCAATGTCGATTGTAATGGTTTGTTAGGAGGCCTTTGCCTCTTTTGGAATGATTGGAAGGTGCATCTTTTGTCTTACTCGTTGGGCCACATTGACTGCCATATTGATGATTCTTTTCAATTTTGGCGCTTTACGGGTTTCTATGGTAACCCTTCTATGCAATTCCGACATAATTCCTGAACTCTTCTTAAACGACTCAAGAATCAAACGTTTTCAGATCATATTCCTTGGCTAATTGGGGGTGACTTCAATGAGGTGCTCTTTCAGCACGAAAAGAAGGGGGGTGATCCAATTCATATCAATCGTATGCTACAATTTCAAGATGCTTTGGATTATAATAACCTTAAAACATTGACGTCTAATGGCCCTAAATTTACATGGATCAACAAAACGAAGGGCAATGGTTTAATTAAAGAGCGTCTGGATCGGTTTGTTGCTAATAAGGATTGGTTAAATTTGTTTCCTTATTACTCAATTAAGGCTCTTGATTTCTTGGGTTCTGATCATCGACCCATCCTGCTCAAATACGACCAGCCCCCTTCTTCAAAAAGAGACTACAATGCCAAGTCTTTCAGATTTGAGAATCATTGGCTAAAGGAGCCTGATTTTAAGAATATTATTCTTCAATCTGGATCGAAGAGGGAATGCTTAAATAGCATGGATGGAATCCTAGGCTCTATTCGGACCTCACTTTGTGAATGGGATAAGGCTAAGGGGGGATCAGTGCATTCAAGATTAAAAGGAGTTTCTGCTCAAATTGAATCTGAGCTAAGAGATGATAATATGGAACCAAATTTTGCTAAGGTTGATTCCCTTGAAAAAGAATTCCTTAAATTGCAATCTCAGCAAGAAATTTACTGGAAGCAAAGAGCTAGAGTTGATTGGCTTCGTGAAGGAGATCGTAATACAAAATTTTTTCACTCAAAAGCGACCTCTAGACGAAAGAGAAATTTCATTCGAACCATTCTGAACCATGAGGATGTGGAATTAAAAGCAACGCAGGACACCTCTCGTTGTTTCGTCCAATCTTTTCAGGCCTTGTTCACATCTTCTGAACCAAGAGATGATGATATTCTTAGTGCTACTAGTGCATTAACATGTTCGGTTTCTAGTGAGACTGCTTCTCTTCTGGATGCACCCTTCAGTAAGGGTGAAATTGATAAAGCAGTTGGAGATCTTAGCCCTTGGAAGGCTCCAGGACCAGATGGTTTCCCAGCCTCATTTTATCAGTCCAATTGGTCAGCAATTGGGGGTCAAATGGCTAAACTTATGTTGGATGTCTTGAATGGGGGTAGCTCTCTGGCTTCATGGAACAAAACTACTATTTCCCTCATTCCAAAGATTAAGAATCCTTCAAAAGTTATTCATTATCGACCTATCAGTCTATGCAATGTTAGTTATCGCATATTGGCTCGTGCTATCACTAATAGATTGAAAGGCTTCATGAATGATATCATTGATCCCTTTCAGAGTGCTTTCATACCAAGTAGGCTTATAACGGACAATGTTCTTGTTGCTTATGAGGCTATGCACTGGATTAAGGCATCCAAGAGTAAGGAGGGTTATGCTGCTTTAAAACTTGATATGAGCAAAGCCTATGATCGGGTTGAATGGCCTTTTCTGGAAGCTGTGATGCTTAAATTAGGGTTTTCCTCAAAATGGGTCTCTCTCATTATGAAATGCCTCTCCTTAGTCCAATATCAGATCAATGTTAATGGAGATTTGTCTTCTTCTTTCTCTCCTACTAGAGGGCTTCGTCAAGGTGATCCACTATCACCATATCTTTTTGCTTTGTGTGCTCAGTGCTTATCTTCCATGATATCTAGAAGTATCGAAGTGAGAAATTTTCAAGGGGTCAAAATTGCTAGGACTGCTCCTATCCTGTCTCATTTATTTTTTGCAGATGATAGTCTGATTTTCCTCAAAGCTACTCCAGCAAATAGCTTCATTTTGAAAAAGAATTTGTACAAGTATGAGAGAGCTTCAGGACAATTGGTGAACTTAGATAAGTCTGCTATTTCCTTTAGCCCTTTCACTAAAGCTGAGAATCGGGAAAGAGTGACAACTATTCTAGGGGTTCAGAGGACACAAGGCCATAGCATATATCTTGGTCTTCCCACCTTTTCTATCAAAGCCAAACGATTGCAATTTGAATACCTCGTTGATCGTATGCGTCAGAAAATCAATTCATGGAATCATAGGTTCTTTTCAGAAGGTGGGAGGGAGGTTCTTATAAAAGCTGTCCTTCAGGCTATTCCCTCATATGCCATGTCGTGTTTCAGGATTCCAATTTCTATCTGCTCTAAGATGGAAAGTTTAATGGCCAAATTTTGGTGGGAAGGGAATTTGAATGGTAATAAGATGCACTGGACCAAATGGAGGGAATTGTGTCATCCTAAGGACGAAGGTGGATTAGGATTCAGAACTATGGTTTTATTCAATAAAGCTTTGCTTGCTAAGCACATTTGGAGGATAATTAGTAATCCTGATACTTTGATGAGTAAAATTTTCAAGGCCAGATATTTCAAAAACATGAATTGTCTTGAAGCCGGTCTTGGATCAAATCCTTCCTTTGTATGGAGATCTATTATTTGCAGTCGGGACATTATTGATCAAGTGTGTCGATGGAGGATTGGGAATGGGGAAAAATTTGTATCCTTAAGGATAGATGGATCTGGAATACAGAAACGGGGATTCCATCTTCCAAAATGGTGAGTGCTTCAACAAAAAAACGATTCATCACCAATGACTATATGTGGGATATTGATCTAATACATCAGGCTTCCCCCCTATATGAAGCACAGGCCATTCTTGCCACCCCACTTCATGGAGCTGATAAGGATGATATACTTTTTTGGCCAGGCAATTCGAAGGGCATCTATTCAGTGGCTGAGGGGTATCATTTTGCTAGGGAAATTGAGTGGCAGATGCAACACAAGGAGGATGATGGACCATCAGATTTCAGCTCTAAGGCACGAATATTCAAAACAATTTGGAAATTAATGATTCCGCCCAAAGTTCGTATTTTTGGCTGGAAAATGATGCATGAGATCGTAGAAGCGGAAGGTAATCTTGCTAGGCACCATGTGCCTATTAATCCAGCCTGCTCTATTTGCGGTTTCTCATGCGCTGATACAATGCATGTGCTTTGTTGGTGCCCACAAGCTAAGGCAATCTGGAAGCAGCAGAAGTTGTGGCAACCGCTCAAAGCTTCGGCTAGTGGGTATGTGATTGATTTCTTTTTCAAGCTTATGAATCTTCTTAATAAACAGGATTTGGAGATTTTCTTTATTATTGCTTGGGCCATTTGGAGAAATCGTTGTCAACGGACTCATAAGATAGGAAAACTTAAGCTTGGCGAGGGTATATCCATGGATGTTCAATGGGCATTAGATTATCTGCGAGATTTAGGATCCACTAAAAGGCTCACTTTGAGAAAACAATGTCCTAGGACTAATGATATGTGTGCACCACCGGATAGAGATGATTTTTGTCTCTTTACGGATGCTGCGTATGCTGAGGATAAAAACTTCTTTGCGGTTGGTTATGCTTTGATTAAGGATAACAATATAATAATTATGGCTGGTTACAGAAGAATTGATCATCCAGGATCGGTCTTAGCGGCGGAGCTCTTAGCAATACAGATTGGGCTGGAAAGATGCCTTGATGGAAATTTTTAGATCAACAAACTTTGCTCCGACTCCTCATTAGCTATTGGAGCTATAAGAGCTGAGATTCATCTTAATGGTTTTGAAAATAAGGTTGTGGGGGTCATCCAGAGTAAGTTAAGATCAATCTTAGTGTGGGATTATCAACATGTGCACCGGAACCAGAATCAACTTGCACACAATCTGGCTCAGAAAGCTTTTGTCTCTTCATGTCCTTACGATTGGAATGGAGAAGATAGTGTTTATTTCCTTCAAGGAGAATTGTTTGTAACATTTTTCTCCTTGTTTTGTGGTTTCAAAAAAAAAAAATTTAATCTAACATTAATACATTATGTGGCAAATGAATTAAATATAGTTGTTTGAATATATATATAGAAATGATATGGAGCCCATAATGGGCTCCTTATAGAGCCAAATAATTATTTGGCATTATCCAAGTCATTATACTAACTTATTTAATTATTCTAAAATATGAAAAATATATAATTAAATGTATATCTCAACATCTTTCCATAAAATTCGGAAATAAAATATTCTAAATTTTTTTTAAAACTATTTTTAACGTATTTTATTATTAGTACATAATTATTAAATATTACATGTTTAATTTATTTATTGTACTCTACTTAATATAAAATTATTCATTTATTTATGTAATTGTTTTAATAATAAAAAATTAAAATTTATAAAAAATAACGACTACATTAATTTACCCTAAAACCCTAAACCTCTAAATTTTAAACCATTAATTTTAGGATTTTAGGGTTTAGGGGTTTAGGGTTTAGGAGTTTAGGGTTTTAGGATTTAGGGTTTAGGATTTAGGGGTTTAGGGGTTTAGCCCGTTTAAGGTTTAGAATTAAGTAAATTAATTTAGTCATTGTTTTTTAAATCATTATTTTTTATAATTTTAATTTTTTGTTATTGAAAAAATAAAATATTTAAATGAATGTTTTTTTAAGTAAAGTAGAATAAATAAATTAAACGTGTGATATTTAATAATTATGTAATACTAAAACGCGTTTAAAAAAGTCTTTAAAAATCTTTAATTATTTTATTTTCTAATTTTATGGGTATAGGTTGAGATATACGTGCAATTATATATTTTTTATTTTTTAGATTAATTAAATAAGTTAAAATGATTACTTGATAATGCCACATCATCATTTGGCTTCATAAGTAGGCTATTAATGGGCTCCATATCATTTCTCTGTATATCTATATATAATCTAACATCAATTGACAACCTAATTTTTTTTTATCTCTAAATGTGGATTTGAAGGTGGGAAGTTAAAGATGCTGCTTTTGGAGGATACAAATTGTTGCTCAAAAATGTTAGTATTAAGTAAAAGGTTATACACATGATTGTTTAATAATTCGTAAACACATTAGCATGATTTACCATATCAATCCTACAATGCATACTCAAATATGTCAATATTCAAATCTTAGGAGGGTGTATTCAATTTAGATTTTGTTGGATATTTTTGGACCTTAAAAAGTCAGTGGATTTAGAAAATTCATAGACTTCATGTAGAGTTTGACTGACTTTTTTATTGATTTATATGGATTTTTATAGATTTGACAGGATTTTGAAATACACATTTTTTTATTGATTTACATGGATTTCCATAAACTACGCCCCTAAAACGCCCCTAAAACTATTGATGCAAACGTGTATATCGAATACACTTGTATATAAACAAAATTATCTAAATTATTTAGAAAAAATACCAAAAATATATTAGTTCAAAAAAAAAATTATTATTCATCATTATTATTTTCATCTTCATTTCCATCACGGTTATACCTCGGCCTCATTTCCCACATAGCATTAACAATACTAGTTCTGGAATTTTCTCTTCCATGTCGAGATGTGGTGAATCTAGCTTGATCTTCTTCATATTTGACTGGAAATTCATCAGAACGACATTCTTTCCGAAGAAAGTTATGTAATCACAAGCTAATACTAACTCTGATTGTGTTTGAAATGGGAACGGAGGTGGGTTTTGAAAATTGTGAACCGCGATTTGAAAATACAAAAAATTCTCTCAATCATATTTCTTAATGATGCATGGCGAAGATTGAATAACTCACTTGCATTTCTGGGGTGACGACCTTGACCACCAAAATCTTATGATATCGAACACCACGTGCTAACTTTAATAACTTTAAGATCTCACATTGTGAATAAATGTTCGTGAGATCTTGAGATCTTAAAGTTAGCATCAACTGTGCCGATATACTATAATTTTTAAAGAGAGAACATAATTTTAAAATACAGAGATGTAATTTTTTTCATGATAATAATGATGGTGAAGAATCTGTGATAAGAACATAGTTACGTTTCTTGATTTTATTTCGTTTGAAGAAGAGCAGGAAGATGGACAACTTTTCGATTTTGTAAACTGTGAGACTGTGTAGGATTTTGTGGTTCGAAATACAGCAAAGAATGTCTGTTTTTTCTCAACTTTTCTGGACTGTGATAGCCATGAACCAGTTTTATAATGTAAAATTCTGAAATAATAAAAACTTTTATAATGTTGTTGTGTTGTATATCTTTTTGTTTCAAATAACAAGTGCTTTCGAAGGAGACTAATGCAGTAGGTTAGTAGTTGAAATTTTGTTAGAAGAACAACAAAGTTTTTTTTTCTTCTTTTGAGAGAATCCGTTGAAATCTCTGGTTTTTAGAAGAGATTTTGAATAATGAAATTTATTTATATTTTTGAAGGAAAATTCAACGAAATCCATTAGAGTATTAAAATCCATAGATTGTTGAATACCTAAATATTTCTAAAGACTTTTTAAAATCCGTATTGAATACCTCAAAATTTTGAAAGTCTTTTAAAAATCCAGATTGAATACCCCCAAATTTTAAAAGTCCAAAAAAATCCAACAGAATCTCAATTGAATACACCCCTTTAGAATCGGTAAGTTTTTTATTTAATTTTTCAAAATGATATCGTATGTTTCTCTAGTCTAAAACTTCCATTTATTTTAAATTTTTTTTTGTAAGCATGTTTTGAAATTTTATCTACTACAGTTTAGGTACGTTTTAACCTCCCTTCTTTTTTTAAGATTGCCATTGCAATTTAAGGGGATGTATTGATTGTGAATTCTGTAAAAAAAATTTAGACTTTTAAAGTTTAGGGTATTCAATTCGAATTTTCAAAAGTTTTTAAAAATTATGGGGTATTCAATACGGATTTTAAAAAGTTTTAAAAAATCTTTGGGTATCCAATAGTTTACAGAATACTCTATGAATTTTAATAGGGATTTTCTTAGGATAGTTTTTGTATCGCCTGGACTATTAATAGTTCGGATGTCAAATTTCATCGCTCTGTGTCGCCCTCTGTGTCGCCCTAACTTGATACCTGTTGCCTTTTTTTAATATTTTAAAATAATTATTTAAATTTTATTTTATTATTTACTATTTTATCCTTTATTAAAATTAAAAATAATATTATTTAAATTAAACAATACGAACGTAAAATTAGATTTTTTTAATAGAATTAAATTATTATTTTATTTATATTTTATTTACACCTGCTCATTTAATTAGTTCACCCTCAAATTATTTTTTTACTACGGTTATCTGCACCCGCTCATTTTATGAGTTCACCCCAAATCATTTTTTAACCATGGTTATCTGCAATCGCTCATTTTATAAGTTCACCCAAAATTATATTTTACCACGGTTATCTGTACCTGCTCATTTTATAAGTTCACCTCAGAAGATTTTTTTTTAAAATGGAGTAATTACATTTAAAGGACTATATTATCCTTTTATTAATTTACACAAAATATAATAAAATCAACCATAATTTGTAGGGTGATACTCGAGCAAGATACCGGTACACACCAATTTTAATTTTATATTTATATTTTATCTACACCCACTCATTTAATGAGTTCACCCAAAAAATATTTTTTTTACTACGGTTATCTGCACCAGTTCATTTTATGAGTTCACCCCCAAATCATTTTTTTTATCACGGTTATGTGCACCCGCTCATTTTATGAATTCACCTCATTTTATGAGTTCACCCCAAATCTTTTTTTACTACGGTTACCTGCACCCGTTCATTTTAGGAGTTCACCCCCAAATCATTTTTTATCACGGTTATGTGCACCCGCTCATTTCATGAGTTCACCCCTAAATTATTAGTATTTTTTACCACGTTTATCTACACCCCTCATTTTATGAGTTCACCCCAAAAATATTTTTAAAAAAGAAATTACATTAAAAATACTATATTATCCTTTTATTAATTTACACAAAATATAATAAAATCAACCTTAATTTGTATATTTACAATCTGTAGTCAAGTCATTACCGAGTTACCGTCGATTCACCATCAAGTCATCCATATTTTTAGAAAAAAATCGTAAAACATAATTTTAAAAAAAAACTATCGAAATTAGGCAAAAATCTTGATTTTTTTTCTTTCTAAGTTTTCTTCCCTTTCCTCTTTTTCTCTCATTTTCAATTTTTATTCCAAACTTTTAATTTCTTCGTTTTTTTTTCTTTTACTTTTTTTTTTCCATTTTTTCATGTGTATTTTTTTTTAAATTTTAATACAAAATAATATTATATGTATGATTTTATTATAGTCATTAATACAATAAGTAATAACGAGTAATACCATAAATTGTAATCAGTAATACCATTAACAGTAATTAGTACGAATAAACACTTATCTTATTGAAAGTGAGATGGTCTCATGGCGACACTGTTCATAAATTAGTAGAAATAAACACTTTATTTTTTCCAAAGTGTTAAAACGTCATTCTCAAACTATGTTTTGAAAAGCAGAATTTTGGTGAAATCAGAATAAAAAAACTTTAGAAAATGTGAATGGGACTATAGAAAAACGTCATGATCAGACCATCGATTAGTTCTAAAAATTATGTGTCCATATAATGTTGCTTACGAACATTGACCTAATGTCCGATTTGTATAATGTAACTAGATTGATTGTTACCAGACTTGAAAATTACATTATTGAGGACACATTTTTTTTTTGGAAGTAATGTTGATAGTAAAGTTTTTATTTTGAGAATAATATTGAGTGTTTCGATGACACGGCTCCCATAAAGTTTCGAATAAGATAATTTCTTATTCTATTGTCTTTTGCAATGACGATAAATAAAAGTTCAAGGTCAGTCTCTTTTCATGGTAGGTGTGTAATGTGTACCTTCTGAAACATGTTCATGCATAGACAATTATATGTTGCAGCCCTCTAGAGTTAAGAGTGTATTGAAAAATATTTACCTAGATTCAAATGAATAACAAATTTACAAATTTATACTATGGAGTACATGTTTCAAATATTTTTTTTAATTGACAAATTAAACTTAAAATATATTATAAATTTATTTGAATTCTTTACGGGCACTAACAGTCCTAAGTTGCCCATTGTGACATTCTCCCTCCTTTACGTAAAAAAAAAAAAAAATTGTGATCGAGAGCAAACCGAGTAAGTGGATACTTTTTGGGCCAACAATGTTAGCCCATTTAATTAAAAGTGGAGAATGTTTTCGGCTAGCATTTAATTAAAAGTGGGCAGCCCAATTGTTTTATCAAATAAAATAACCAAATTGAACAGCCAATTTCTTGAATTGTGCGTGAGTAATAACAAATGTTAAAAAAAAATATATAACAGAATGTTCTTTTAACAATTACAACGAAAAAATACATCAGTTTTTCAAAATAATCTCATCTTCATGTTGAGCCCCTAAAATATTATAAAACATGCTGAAATTTTATAATGAATGAACAAAAAATTCCTCAAAATTAATCCACACAGTTGATGTCTTTTGTCTTTTATTTTTAATGACAAAATCATTATCTTAGGTATTATTAGATGAAGTTGTGTCATCATTCTCATGTTGAGAAGACATATCTGCAAACATTAAAAATAAAATTAATAAATGTCAGAATCTTATTATATTCATAAATAAAATTCATAAATTTCAAATAAATCTCATAAATCAATAACCATATAGAAATCATACAAATTTTATATGAATAACAAATCAATAACCATATAGAAATCATACAAATTTTATATGAATAACAATCTCAATGAGAATACTGCGTTAATGTGATTGTGCAGAAAAAACAAAGTATTAACACAGAAAAAAAATCAAAAGTTCAATCAGAGGAATGCTCAATATCACATAAAAAAACTAGGAGTAATTATCAACAATTTGAGAATACTTCTTTTTAGGCATACTAATAATACTCATGATTCGACTAAAAATGAACAAAAAAAATAAAAAATATAAATATAAATTACATAATGTTAACTGAATCGAGCAGCGGATGTGCAGAGAGTTTTTTTTGAACGTGTTTGGGATCGGAATGGAATTTTGTAGGTTTTCTCCTGATTTTAAAAAACCCAAACGAATCTCTTTGTGTTAGATTATATGAAGTATCTTCGCTAATTTTCTGATCATAAACATATCAATTACTCCATGATCATAAATTGTAACAACTGGTTTTCTGAATTCTGAATAGACGACCGACCAATAGCACTAGCCGCGCCAAATTTTGTGATCTCGAAACAGAAATTTGTATAAAAAATTCAACTAAATTAATAATTTAACCTAAAATCCAATTCATTCAATTAAAAAAAGATAATTTATTGTTTATTTTAATTATTAATGATATGAGAATTAAAATAAAGATTATATATTATCAATTAATTTTTTTATTAATCATGTGAGGATAAATTTGTAATTTTATAATTATATATTTAAAATTATTAAATTTAATTTAAAAGTGTAACAGGGCGACAAAAAACGATAATAAGTGCAATGCAAGGCGATGGATTCTGCGACGCCAAATGCAACAGGTAGCAGGTCATCAAATATAAGCCATTAGATTTCAGATCTGATGGCTCAGATTACTGGACTGTTGATAGTCCAGGCGACATTGGACTGTCCTTAGAAGGCCCCATTTTAATACTCTATGAATTTTGTTGAATTCTCCTCCAAAAATATAAATAAATTACACTATCCAAAATTTCTTCTAAAAAATAGTTTCAGCGCCGAAATTTATGAAAATCTATGTAAATTAATAAAAAATATATATTTCACAATTGTGACAAGTTTATGAGAATCCATATAAATCAATAAAAAAAGCCAGTCAAACTCTGCATGAACTTTATGAATTTTCTAAATTCACAGACTTTTTAAAGTCCATAAAAAATCCAATAGAATCTAAATTGAATACACCCCCTAAATCTCTCTCTTCAGTATGAATTTATGTTTTTATTTTAATTACACCTGGTGATGTCCAATTTTGTGAATGTGGGTACTAACTATTGGTGCAGATCATTCATGGCTACATAAGATTTATTGTTTAATTTTAGGAATATTATTGTTATATATATATATATATATATATATATATTTATTGTTTATTTAGTGTTTTAGAATTTCTATTGTTGACAGTCGAAAAAGGAGATGTAAATTGACATATCATGTGCTTAAACGAGGTTTGTTTTTTATTATTAGTGGTCATTGAAATATCTCAGAATTACTCTGTAAAATTTTTATTTTTATATATATGCAGGTTCTTTTATTATTCTCAATTGATTGCTTATCTATAATTTATCTGTATCTTTTCACGTTTTTTACTTTTGCTTCACAAGTTTTAATCACTCATGTTTATCGATATCTCTTCATGTTTCTTGCTTTTATTCATAGATTTTTCCTGCCTTTTCTTTAAATCATTCTTCCTCTAGCTCTATGATAGGTAAAAGTGTGCAAAGTTTTCTTGAGTGTTTCTTTTTGTTATCACAATAACGACTCTTACAATTTAATATCCATGTTTTTTTTTTAAACATTCTTTTGTATTAAATTTTTTTAACTTATTTGAACGAAGTGGCATTGATTTGTTGCACGTAGTTCAGTTGGAAACTCATGAAATATAGACCCATTTCGGTCTATATATATTTTTTAACACTTTTTTCAGAAAGGTACATAAATTGATGAATATTTGAAGATAATGTTCGCTATGGCCTCCATTAAGTGCATATGTTGCAGTGCTCGAGAAAGCTAACGTCGACTGAACCTGAGGTATCTGTTTGTTTTCACCGAACAATTATCAGTATTTTATTTTACATGTTCTACTTTTTTAGAATGATCACTCTCTCAAATGCTAGAAAAGACATTTGTTGGGATCTTGCATGATATCCATTTTATAAATAAAGATCTTACAACAATTTGTAGAACAATTGATGAGTTTGTTGTTAGTATTTAATTTAGTTTGCATTATACTGATTTGAATAATATTATTGTGAAGTTATGATTAAGTTTTGTGTGTAGTTTCTCCTACCTAACTGACAGGTTATCCATAACATAACTAATTCATAAGGGTAGATGGAGTTTGTGATAAGGGAGATATTCTGCAAAGGTATTGATTGGTCTAGGAGATGGGATGAGAGCTAGATTCGAGAGGCTTCCTTGAAGTCAAAATCATCTGCACCAGAACTGCGCATGATGCAAATTCAAACAAGTTTTATGTATTTGTGTATTTATAGTCGGATTTCAATGCCATCTGTATTTTTATGTACCAATCTATAGTTTTAGTGAGGTTTTGGTTTAATTTGGGTGCAATTTAAAACAATGAAACCAAGTTTCTAGAACTGGGATTTGAGGATATATTTCGATTTTTAGATATTTGGGCAGATTATTTCATCTTTTGGATGAATTTTGAGAAAAAATAAATTTTCGTAGATATAAATCTCTCTCTCCTACTTTCAACTGTTGGAAGATGACTTTTTCGAGACTTAGTGGAATTGAACGTCTTTCGATAACTTCCTCATATTCGATAGTTTCCTTTTTACAATAGATTTGTTCATTCTCTTTTATATTTTGATAGGAATATTAATTGAAATTGAATTGGCACACATACATAATGATGTAGTTTTCGAGAAGTAGATAGAACATCACGCGCGTTTCAATTCTGAGCAATTTGGAATGCATGCACTTTTATTCGATTCATTTAAAGTACATTGTTTGAAATCCATCTCATAATTGTCTAGATAGTGGAACTGTTTAAGTGGCCAGAAAGTGGAACAATTAAAAATAAATTCAGACTAAATTATTTATATTAAGTTGTCAAACACAATTATAGTATTAATTTGAGAAGTGGTTTGTTCACATTTAAAATAAGGCCAATCACTTTTCACGGTAGGCGTTTACCTTTCAAAATATGTGCTTAGACATAGACAGTTGTACGTTGCAACATCTAAAGTTAAGAACAAATTAAAGTTGATTAATTTTATTTTTTTGTCGAGATTCAAAAGTAAATTGAAAATTAGTTACTTAAATTCAAATGGAAAAATATGCAAGCGTACAACAAATGTTGTCTACAAGAAAGTTTCTTGCAATTTGTAATTTTATATATTGATTTATTTTATAAATAAAATTATAAATTTTTTATTATTACTATTTATCTACAACATTTTATTTTTTTTATCTTTTAATAGAATAAAAAAATTACAAATCTATACCAGTTTCAAAGATTAATTTTTTAATTAATAAATTAAAATACATTATATATAAATTTAGTTCAACCCGCGTAAAAACGCGGGTCTTACACTAGTTAAAATAATAATTTGGAGATAATATGTAATTTTAAATCCTAGTTGCTAGTTGAGGATTGAAATGTGAGGACCTATTGATATTTTATCCCTTCCAAATATTTTTTTTTTTTGTTCGAGACAACTTAAAATATGACACCTTTTCTAAACTTTTCTTTTTAAACTGCAAATAGTTGGCAAATGAGCTTTGCAGTGGATCGTAGGCAGGGACAGTTGGTAGATCTTACTATTGAAGAAGTTTCTTGCGATGACGGCCTGCTAAACTACATTCTTGATCGGTATAATTAATTAATATTTCCTTGCTTATAATATCTATCAGTTTCTGATTTCAAACATTATATATATCCTTCCCTTCAACTTGTCTTGTCTTGCCGAAGCAAGATAACAAGTGCTTACACCTGAAGGAATTTGGGTGAATAGGATTCGGGACATTAGTCATGTTCCTAGATCGAGAAACCAGGTGCACACTTAAGTTGTAGTAGTATTTTTTTAACAGATCAAGTGACATCAAACGTCTTACTCTTAAAGGCTAGGCTGCAGCCAATATACAGTGAAAGCTTTGGTTGAAGCAGTTGATAAACTTCCACACTTAAAAGAGTTGCACCTTACTGAATCGCCAGAAATCGAAGCTTCAGATATTGTAAAGATTGGTAATGCTTGCCCACTTTTGAAGAAGTTTACATTCAATCACTAAAAAAAAATGTCTAAATTAGAGATCAAAGTTTTGAGACCGTCATAAAACGGTCTCAAATAAAGACTGATTTGAGACCATTTTGAAAAAATTACGAATTTTGAGACCGATTTCATTTCAATCTTTAATTTTATGTATTCAGACCGTTTAGAGACAGTATTGGCGGCCTCTAACCCGAAATTAAATTTCTGATTTTAAATTTTGTTTTGAGACCGCATTAGCGGACTTTAATTGATATTAAGAATTCCAATTCCCAAATTTTATTTTGACCGCCATTTTTGCCCACTCATTTAGAGACCGTTTTGTGAATATGGTCTCTAATCCGTTTATAAATCCGTTTGTAACCCGTCTATAAACCCTAGTTCATTTGTACCGCCTCTTTCACTTTCACCCTATGCAATTTCTCACGGCCCTCGCGATTGTCTCTTGCAGCGACTAGAGCTGGCAAATTGGGTCGTCCGGCCGGGCCCATCTGGCCAAGCGATGTTCATGGGTTGGGTCGGGCCGGCCCATGAATTTGTGAGGCCTATAAAATGTGAGCCCATCCTAGCCCACTAGACTAGCGGGCCGGCCCAGCCCGTGAAATAATTTTTAAAAAAAATATTTTTAGCAAAAATTATATATATAAATGTTGTATTGGTCACATACTCACATATAATTTTTATTTATACAAATAATAATAATTAAAAATATGCAATACTAAAGTATTAACTATACATAATTCATAAACGGTCATAATCAGTATAATATTACACTCTATAACAACTTCAAATAAAATTATAAATAATTCACAAGTTCAAATTTCAAAGTCAAAATAAAATAAAAACACAATAATATTTAAATATAAAATACTTTACTTATTTTAATTATCTACTCCCTCCGTCCCATAGAAACTTGCACACTTGGGTGGGCACACAATTTAAAAAATGTGTAAGAAAATGTGTAATGAGTGATATTTTGAGGGGTAGTTTTGTAAAGTTTTATGAATAAAGTAAAGTAAAAAGTAGATTGAGTGTGGAAAAGTAATGGTATATGGGTAAATAAGAGTATATTTTGAGGGTGGGGGTTATGAAAATATTTCCTTTTATTGAGTGTGCAAATTGGTATGGGACATCCATTTATAGAAAGTGTGCAAATTCCTGTGGGACGGAGGGAGTATTTGTTTAAAGAAAAAATATTGATCGGGTCAAACGGGTTGTCCATGGGCTAGCAGGCCAAATTCAGCCTATCCCAATAGGCCCATCGGTTCCATCGGGTCAGGTCAAATAGGCCCAGTTCTATATGGGCCTCTAATTTTAGAGCCCAACCCATACTATGTTTCGGGTTGATCGAGTCAGCCCATCGGATCGGGCCCAAATTGCCGGCTCTAGCCACGACGACTCCAACTCCGTCCTTGTTCTTAAGAAGATATCGCTGACGCCGCCTCTTCGCCGCCGCCTGTTGGTTATCAATCGTCTCCACCGAATTTAAGTTAAGGTAATTTTTGGGTTTTTCTATTTTGAGATTCTGTTTGAAAGAATTGATACTAGAATATTAAAAGATGAGAGAAATAAATTGATGAGAAAAAATGTTAGATTAGTATGAGATTAAATATAATAAAATTATAAATAAAATATAAGTGATGTGAATGAGAAAGAGAAGGAGAAGGAGAAGGAGAAGAGAAAAAATAATATGAAAAAAAAAATTGAATGAGAAACTTATTGTGTGATTTATAGTGGGATGGAGGGAGTATATAATAAATAAATTAATTAATATATATATATATATATATAAAATTAATTTTAAAAATTACACAAGACAATTACTTGTCAAAGTGGTGTGGGCACCCATGCATCCACCCGGGATCAATTCCCACCAAGACCAAATAAATGGTCATTTAACTAAAGTGGGTGTGGGTGGGTATGGGGTCGGGTCGGGTGGGTCAGGGTGGGTCAGGGTGGGTGTGGGTTCGGGTCAGGTGTGTGTTTAGTTCGGTCGCGTGGGTCGAGGTTCGTGACCGAATGTGGCGGTCTCTAAATTAAAGACCTTTTTGAGACCGTCTTAGGGCCCAAAAAAAGTTCGGGCCGACCAATTGTTTGAGACCGTTTGTAGACCGCTACAATTTAGAGACCTAAAAAAATCGGTCTATAATTTGAGAGCGATACATGAAAACGGTCTCAAAATATTTAAAACGAACCTAATAGTGACCAACCAAAAACGGTCTCAAAACTGTCTCTAATGCATTTAGAGACCATTTTTACGGTCTCTAATTGGTTGTTAATTGAGGTGTTTTTTGTAGTGAATCCTCATGAATCTACGTTTTGGAATCCGTACTCAATATATCATTTTGTAGAAACACACAAGAATGAGTATGTTGTAGCAATTGCAAAGAACATGCCAAATTTGTGCCATCTTCGTCTTATTTCTAATTTGATCAACAATGAAGGAATAGAAGCCATTCTTGATGGCTGTCCCAACCTCGACTCACTTGATCTCCGCCTATGCATCTACCTTGATCTAGGAGGTGCTTTACACAAAAGATGTTGTGAGCAGATTAAACATCTCCAATTCCCTTTTGGACCCCTCTTTATTTGAGTATTATGACGTAGATAGATGATAGACCCCTTTGTTTATGAACAGTACGATGAAGAAGACACTGGAAGTGGTTGAATATCATCAGATCCTTATCTGCTCAGTGCTTGCTTATAAGTTGCTTGCTGTTGGTTTTGGAATAGCACGGAGTTGAATTCTATTTAGTACGGAGTACTTTGACTGTTTTTGTTTAAAATATATTTATATTTTATTTAAGAAAATGAGTATATGATATAGAGCCCTATCACTCTCACCGACTATTTATTAAGTATTTCTAACAAATAGAAAAGAAAAAACTAAAAAGTATAATTATATAAATGGTTTTTCAATTTATTATGTTGTATATTATAGAGCAACAAAAAATATACTCCAAAAATAGATTATATAATAAATTTATGAAGATTATATACTAAAAAAGTATAATTATATAAAAAAAAAATCATTTTTTAGTTCACTATTTAATATTGTTCTATATTATAGAGCAACCAAAAGAGTAATTTATTTATATTTATTTTTTTTATATGAACGTAAAATAGAGAAATTATATAACAATATTAACACAAAAACTTATATGCAATATTGCATACATGCATTTCAGTCATTCACATACATATTCTTTATAAATACACCCACAAGCTTAATTCACACACATTTTTTATAAATACACCCACAACTTAATTCACACACACATTTTTTATAAATACACCCACTGACAGCTCAATTCACACCCACATTTTTTATAAATTCACCCACTGACAGAAATTGAACATGATCGTCTTCTCCGAGCAGTTTTCGATCACCTCAGGCCGCGGTCGGACGCTGCAATTTACGATGACCTTAATCCTTAAATATTTCATATTTCTTTAAATATTCTTTAATACTAATCATTATGGGTCAATGTTATTTTGTATTACGTGCAATAATATATCTTACTACATGCAATAATATATCTTACTATATATTATAATGTGGGTTACTTAATCAATAAAAAAATATAAAAATATAAAAGAATCAATATTACTATATAAAATTGTGTTATTATTACATGTAATAATTTGTTTTACTACATAAAAAATTATATGTTACTACATTGAATAGACGTTTGTTACTATATGTAACTTTATCAAATGATCTAATATTTTTCGCATCATCCTACAATAAAACATTTTGTATTACAACATGATTATTGTGTTTACTACATTCGATAATATATGTTACTACATATTATAATGTGAGTTACTACATCAATAAAAACACTAGAAAAAACGTGCTACTAAATAAAATAATTTGTATTATTATATAAATAGTTTGTGTTATTACTACATAAAATAATGTGTATTACTACATGTTACAATTTGAATTACTACATTTAATATCCCGCGTTCGACAATAAAATAAAAGATAAAAAAATCACAGAAACGAGTAAAATAAACGGATTAAAAATTTCGAATTAAGCTGTCAGTGGGTGTATTTATAAAAAATGTGTGTGTGAATTAAGTTTGTTGGTGTATTTATAAAAAATATGTGTGTGAATTAAGCTTGTGGGTGTATTTATAAAGAACATGTGTGTAAATGACTAAAATGCATATATGCAATATTTCATACAACAGTAGCCCCAATATTAAATAGTCAACTATAGTTTAGAATAGATTTCTTTTAAATTATTAGTCAAAGTCTCATGTGCACTCAAGTACACGGTGTACTTTTGTGATCTTGACTGGTTAACTGTTGACCATTAACCCGGTGGTCAAACTTTGACTTTTTTTTAAATATTTTTTTTCTTTTTGAAAAAATGTACTCCGTATATTAGTATATTGAAAAGTGCATCTTTGTTTTTAATGAAAAGTGTATGTTACTATATTGAAAAGTGTAACATTGTTTTTAATTAAAAGTGTATGTTATTATAACTGAAAAGTGTATGTTATATTAATGAAAAATGTATGTTACTATAACTGAAAAGGGTATGTTATTATAACTGATTGTATGATATTATAACTGAAAAGTGTATGATATATTAATGAAAAGTGTAAGTTATATATTAATGAAAAGTGTATGTTATTATAACTGAAAATTGTATGATCTATTAATGAAAAATTAATGTTATTATAATTGAAAAATCTATATTCTATTAATGAAAAGTGTAAGATGGCTTTGAGTTCACTTGATCTGTTAAAACAATACAACGATTTTAGGCTCCTAAAAATAATAGGACCATTTACTTTCTGGTTGCAAAACAAATTACACACAACTGTTTCAAAAGATGTAATTGTAAATAGGGGAAAAATTATACCAATCAACGATGTAGTTTAGCAAGTCATCATCGCCGAAAATTCGAAGACTAAGATCGACCAACTGTCTCTGGCTACGATCCACTGCGCGACGGCACATGATAGGCATCCGCTTGTCCCCACAATTGCACAGTCTCATGTGAATAACTCGCCACACGGCGGGATCCAGACATACTCTACGCCAAGGAATACACATTTTCTGTACACTTTCAAGTATCTCTTCAACGCCAAGCCTTTGTAGGATATTGGCAGTCACATCTTACGCCGATGAGGGCACCGTCGATTGGAATTCCTTTTTACTCTTCCCCATTTCTGTTTTTGAATTTTGGTAATTCCACAATGAAACCAACGAGTTAAATTAAATAATGAATTATAGGCCGGCTGTTTGGTTGCTTATGTCGCATTACAACAAATTTTCCTAATAATATAATCACATTTATATTGACTCAGCAATAATTTTGTATCAAGCAGGCTGGTAAATTGCCAGAAATGTTCTAGAATTCCCTCGAATGTACCTTCAGCCAATTTGGTATATCAGACCAGACCTGATGCGAGAGTTTGCAGTGGATGAAAAGGTGGGCTACCAACTCATGAGATGGTCGGAGGTGATGATTGTTCTCCTCCTAAAATTTGTCCTTGTTGACAATCTATCCCACAAGAGCCTCCATGCCATTGCTGCTGCCTTGAACGGGGAAGGGTTCCTTTCCTTAGTAGGTTCCAAGACGCAGACAAAATTTTGTCGTGTAGCTTCCTTTTGGGTCCATTCTCCATTTCCATCCATTGACCTGTTCACCATAGACAAAAAAATTGTCAAAGTTTTCGACCTCTCTATCAAGTAAGGGTCTCCTCCATGCCCAAACCCAAACCCACCTTCCCTCCTCTCAATAACCCATCTCATTAATGTGTTTCTCTGTATCTAAGTTCAGCCTAAAGAGTCTAGGAAACCTCTGTTTTTGAGGTGCATCTCCTGTCCAAAGCCCCTCCCAAAATCTTGTCCTCGCACCGTCCCCTAAAACCTTCCCCATGCCCCCTCTAAACCCGTTCCCTCGCAGCCCCATTCCTGACAGAAACTATATCTCTCCACCGTTGTGATGCCCTCCCTCCCTCCCTAAATTCTAATCCAATATTTTCACCTAATTGGTAATTATTCCAATAAATAATAGATGAATATGGGGATAAAATAAAATCAAGGGAGCTATAGAGTAATGAAAATATAGAAATTTATTCTATGTCAAGTGTTGCAAAGTGAAGATGCAAGCATCACCTACAATGATTCATACATGTAAAATGTAGATATACAGGTGCATCCATCACTACAAGAAATATGAGTTTCAATATCGAAAAATTGGTATTCAATTACTAAAGTTATTTTGGCATCAGATTTTTTTTATTGATGCTAAATGATATTTTGACTTTTTTTTTTTTTAATGAAATTAAAAAGAGCATGTGTTGATAAAATTGTCATTAATTAATGAATAATCCTCCTACTACATTTCATGATTTTTACTTATCATAATTTTTTTATTTATCTTCCATGATTTAAATGTATACAAACATATAACAATAAAACATCGATTATTTATGAAAGGAGGGATTAATATTTTTGTACTTGCCTACTTTATCAACTAATCTGATTTCTACTTGTTTCAATCTGAATTACAATTGGTTACTTTTGCTAATAATGATGAGTGAATCAACAAAGACAACTCACCATAAGACAATACAATGCAATATTGCATAATCTGTAGGTACACAACACAATTGAAGGCTATGAGAATTAATATATCACAAAAACATCAACGTAGAACAGGGAATACGCTAATAAGAGCCATTACATTGCTAATAAATACTACTACTACTAGTTTAATGAATTCAAAACACAATTTGAAGTTCTAAGAAAGCATAATAGAGCAGATCAGCATTGATGTTGAACCAGTTACAATAAGCTCAAATATTCCTGAATGATCCATGAATCATCACCTTCTTCACTTGATTCGATATCCGAACAAGAATCATACCACCAATCATACTCATATTTGGCTGCTTCTTCATACTCCATAACACTAACACAGTCCGAAGGGAATTTCACATGTTTAATCTGCTCTGAGCATCTTTTGCCTAAAGCCCCTTCTACGTCAAGAAGAGAGCATTGTCGAAGATCAAGTGATTCAAGTTTGGGACAGCCATCGAGAATGGCTTCTAGTCCTCTAGAGTCAATTGCATTAGAAATAAGACGAAGATGGCACAGATTCAGCATGTTTTTCGCAATTGCTACAGCATACTCATTACCTCTGAATTCTCCAAAGTCAGTATCTCTTTCGGATGGATTCGAAAACCCATACTGATTAAATGTAAATGATTTCAAATTTGGGCAAGAAATCCCAATCTTAATAACATCCTCTGCTTCGACATCTGGCATAATAATAAGGTGCAATTCTTCCAAGTGTGGAAGTTTTTTAACTGCTCCAACCAAACCTTCCCTGTTAATCCCGGAGCAGCCTTGAAGTGTAACACGCTTGAGGCCACTTGATCTGTTTAAACAATACAACAATTTTGAAAAATAACAGACCATTTAGTTTTTGGTTGAAAAACAAATTACACACAACCATTTCAAAAGAGGCAGAAATTAACAAAACCGTTTAATTTTAATCCGAATCATGCCTCTAAACACCTAATTAATGAGCGAGAAAACATAGTAGACAGATGTAATTGTAAAAAAAGGGGAAAATTATACCGATCAACGATGTAGTTTAGCAATGCATCATCGCCGAAAATTCGAAGACTAAGATCGACCAACTGTCCCTGGCTACGATCCACTGCACGACGGCACATGATAGGCAACCGATTGTCCCCGCAATTGCGCAGTCTCATGTGAATGACTCGCCACACGGCGGGATCCAGACAAACTCTCCGCCAAGTAGTACACACTTTCTGTGCACTTTCCAGTATCTCTTCAGCGCCAAGCCTTTGCAGGATATTGGCCGTCACATCTTCAGGCAATTCAATCCACGGCGGCGGCGGTGTGGGCGGAGATGAGGCAACCGCCAATCGGGATTTCTTTTTATTTTTCTGCATTCTGTTTTTTAATTTTGGTAATTCCACAATGAGGCGGGCGTTTTAAATTAAATAATGAATTATAGGGCGTCTGTTTCGTTGCGCATTTATCGCAAAATTTTATATTATTAATTACACGAATTTAATCACATTTATATAGACTCAACAATTTGAGGCGATGATTCATAAGAAATCTAGTAATTATATTATCATACAAATTTCATATCTAATGTAAATATATCTGGTTAATAGTGTAGAAAATATATTCAATCTTATTAATAAGAAAGTAGAAAAAATACTCAAAAATTAATTATTTAAATATAATATTTTTTTAATGAATAGAGGGAGTATGTGAAATAATAAATAATAGATGAAGAAATTCACTCTATGGGGATAAAATAAAACCAAGGGAGATAAAGTATTAGAAATTCATTCTATGTTAAGTCTTAGCAAATTGAAGAATCAAGTGCATCACCTACAATTGATTTATACATGTAAAATGTAGATATATAGGTGTACTCGTCAAGTGAAGTCTGATTTATTTTAAAAGAGTATATGAATGGAGGTTACTTAATTAATTAAAGAATTTGCATGAAGAAGATTAATTTTGGCCCACGATCCAACACAATATTTTTTTATTGATTCCTATAACCTATCCCAATTATGTAAGATAGAACGACAAAGTGGAATAGCTCAAGTGGTTAGAGCACCACTACCTAGGCCTTAGGTCCTGGGTTCGAGTCATGGTTGATTCAAAAAATGTAGATTTAGGATTCATGAATCATAGGTTCATTTAAATACATACTTTTTTTATCCGAATTGATTAGTTCACGGGCTAAACCAGGTCAGCTCGTTAGTTTGAATTGTTACCCTTTTAAAAAAATAATAATAACATACGAACAAATTTTGGACCATTTGACTCATAGACATAACTAGAAGCATTAAGGAACCTATTACCATTCATTAGCCATTATTGCTAGTATTTTTTATTAAATTATGATATTTATTTAGCTTTATTTGACCATATTAAGGACCAATTAGTTCTATAAGTGTGTTTAATTTAATCATACCTTTATTTTCTCATTTATCGATCATTAATTGATTAGTTCACGGGCTAAACCAGGTCAGCTCGTTAGTTTGAATTGTTACCCTTTTAAAAAAATAATAATAACATACGAACAAATTTTGGACCATTTGACTCATAGACATAACTAGAAGCATTAAGGAACCTATTACCATTCATTAGCCATTATTGCTAGTATTTTTTATTAAATTATGATATTTATTTAGCTTTATTTGACCATATTAAGGACCAATTAGTTCTATAAGTGTGTTTAATTTAATCATACCTTTATTTTCTCATTTATCGATCATTAATTAATTATATATTTTTCTATTTTATTTTCTTGTTGGACATGTCAATTGTGACCTTTAATTTTAAAAGAAAAAAAATTATTGTAGCTCGTTAGTGGCCCATTTAGCCTGTGGCCCGCTAGGATTAGGTCCCACTAATTATAGGATTGTTAAGTATGAATCGATTAAAATCCTAACTCGTTTAGCCCGTAGCCCGTAGTCATGTAGAACTGGTCCTATAGAACTAGGGTCAGCACAATAGATATCTCTAAATTCATCGATGGTGGATATATGAAAGGCCACAATTATGAAATATTATTAGTAGGTTGAAGTATTGTTGAGATAAATGTATTATTAAAGAGAATTCTAGAATCTAGTAATGTAGGAGTAGATTTTAAAGGATATTCACAAAGATAATACTCCTAGATGTTAGTTGAGACCTCTTACATGTAGTCAGAGTATCGTATGGTATCGTATGACTACTAAATATGAACATTTGGTAAGGTTCGAGAATGCTGTTTTTGCTTCATCGCTACGGAGAGGGTGTCAAATGCATGGTGTTCCTAACTACCTTAGCCAAGGCTGCCCAGCAATGGTTCACACAGTTGGAGCTGAATACCATTCGATCATGGGCATAATTTAGCAAGCCATTCCTGCACCAGTTCGCTAGTGCGAGGAGGCAGCCCAGGGCTACATTGACCCTATTCAACATGAGACAGGGGGAAAATGAGAGCCTAAGAGCATTCCTAAAGAGATTCAATCAAGTTGCATTGGAGGTACCCACTGTCTCCCCTGAGATCAAAATTAATGCCCTCACCAACGGATTAAGAGATGGAGATCTCTTCTCCTCATTAGCCAAGAAGCTAGTGTACACCTTTGATGAGCTGCTGCACATGGCTAAGAAATACCTTACTCTGGAGGAAGTAAGGAAAGCCAAGAGATCGGAAACGAAGCCAGCCAATGGAGAGAAAATGAGAGATTCTACTACGAGGAAGTCCAGCCCATAAACTCTTAAGAACTCTAAGAGTGCTGAAAATGTGAACGGTGTTAGAGAGGGGTAAGGGTCCACAAAAACCCAAATCAGATAGGTTCTGTCGCTTCCATAACGAGTATGGTCACGACACCAACCAATGCTGGCATTTGAAAGATGAAATAGAGAGGATGATCCAAGCTTGACACCTCAAGGAATTTATATTCAGGGATAGACAGGGCCCTCGAGGGCAGAAAAGAAAGGAGCATGAAAGGAAGGCGCTTAGAGATGATCTTGAGGGTCACCCCCTCCACCTCAGAAACGGGGAGTGATCCACATGATCATGGGAGGGCTCACTGATGGGGACTCCTTCAGGAAAAGAAAGCAAATTGTGAGATCTTTAAATACTGGACATAAGATGGTGTATAAAGAAGTGGGGCATGTGATAGTTACCCCTAACATTGAGTTTGAACTAGAAGATGCTGGACTGCTGGAGAGACCAAAGAGCTGCACAATGACGCCTTAGTCATCACCACCGAAATTGCAGGGTATGACGTAGCTCGTATCTTCGTAGACACAGAGAGTTCAACTGATATTATATTCTTAGAATGGAAATGCTGCAAGTAGGGATCCACAATGCTGCAAGTAGGGATAGGAAGTGCCCCAAATAGACGAGTTCAATTGATAGAGTTCTTGATATTGAACATCCCTTCTTCCTATAATGTGGTGATAGGGAGGCCCAGTCTGAATATCTTTTAGGCAGTGATCTCCACCTTCCACATGAGTAGGAAGTTCCCTGTCTCGGGAGAGGTAGGAGAGGTGCGAGGTGATCAATACCAAGCATGGAAATGTTATGTGGAATCAGTAAAGATGGTAGATAAAATCATGGTTCGAGGACTAGAGAGATTCAAGGGTGATGACCCTGAGCTAAAGAGACATATAGTGAGTGAGTTGGTAGGGGAACAACCTAAGATTAAAGCAGATGAAGATTTGATGAACATTGAACACTACTCGGAGAAGGTTGGGTTCACCACCAGAATCGACACTCAGATTGAGCCCGAGGTAAAGGAGAAGGTGATAGCCACCCTCAAAAGGAACGTGGATATTTTATACTTTTCTCCAGCAGACATGACGGGTATCCCTACGGAGGTAGCCATGCACTACCTTAATGTGGACCCGAAGGCCAAACCAATCAAGCAGAAGCTGAGGAATTTTGGTAAGGAGAAAAATACCATTGTAAAAGATGAAATCGATAAATTGTTGAATGCATGGCACGTGAAGAGAGTACAATTCCCTGAATGGCTCTCAAATGCTGTATTGGTATCCAAATGGGCTAGCAAATGGAGGATGTGTATCGACTCCAGGGACCTGAATAAAACATGTCCCAAAGACCATTAGCCCCTGCCTAGAATTGATCAGTTGGTGGATGCAACATCCGAATTTGAATTTCTTAGTAGGGTGGATGCATATTAGGGATATCACCAAATCCAATTGAATCCTCCTGATATTCCCAAGGTATGTTTTGTTGCTACCTGTGGTACATTTGACTATATATGAATGCCTTTTGGACTAATAAATGCAGGAGCTACCAACTAAAAAATGGTAGACGCCGTGTTCCATGACCAGATCGATAAGAACATGGAGGTATATGTGGATGACATGTTGGCAAAGAGTGCCAAAGCTGAGGGACATGTGAAAGACTTGGAAGAAACATTTGAGGTGGTCAGAAACAATGACATCAAGTTGAATCCAGCTAAATGCTCTTTTGGAGTAAGATCTGGGAAGTTCTTGGGCTACATGGTAACCCAGAGAGAAATGGAGGTTAACCCTGCGAAAGTGAAAGTTGTGCTCGACATGCAACCCCCTCGGAACTTGAAGGAGTTGCAAACCCTGAACGAAAGGATAGCGACTTTAAGTAGATTTAAAGTCAAGTCAGCTGAGAAAAGCCATCACTTTTTTAGAATGCTGAGGAAAGGGTCAAGGCTTGAATGGGACGAAGATTGCTAGAAAGCCTTTGAGAAGCTCAAACTCCACTTAGCACAACTCTCAAAATTGACAAAACCCTCCCAGTGTGATTCGCTCCTTCTGTATCTCTCTGTAGAGGAACACTCATTGAGCACCGCATTGATGAAAGAAGAGGGTTTAACCCAACAACCCATTTACTATGTTAGCAAGGTTATCCAGGGAGCTGAGGCTCGATATTCTAAGGTGGAAAAGGCGGCCATAGCCTTGGTGGTAACAGCTTGGCGATTACGCCCTTACTTTTTATATTATAAAATTGTTGTTCGGACTAACTACCCCTTGAAGCAGATGATTGGTAGGGCTGATTTGTCCGCAAGAATGGTCAAGTGGGCCGTGGAGTTACAAGAGTACAACATTGATTATGAACCTCGGAGGGCCATTAAAGCCCAAGCCCTATCAGATTTTATCTAGGAGTCTACTAGACTGGAGGAAATGTAGGGCTGAAGAGTGTATATGTTCATGGTTCTACATCTGTAGGAGGATGTGGACCTGGAATCGTGTTAATTGACCCTGAGGGTCAGGAAATACATGTTACTGTTAAGTTTCGGTTCTCAACCTCCAACAATGGGGCTGAATACGAAACCTTGATAAGAGGAGCCGACATGGCTGCAGAGCTAGGAGCTCAGAATATCACCCTATACTCCGATTCCCAGTTGGTAGTACAACAGGTGATGGGAGAGTATATTGACAAGGACGAGAGGATGATTGCTTACCTAGAACAGGTAAGAAATTTGTAAAATAAATTTCATGCTTTTGAGGTGTTGCAGATACCTAGAGAAGAAATTATGAAAGTGGACGGGTTATCTAAACTTGCTAGCTCCACTGATTTTAAGGGGCAATGGAAGATAACCCTTGTGATAGCAGATCGAGAGGCTACCGAATCTTTGGTCGGAGAGATTATGGAGGGAGATGATTGGAGGAAAGGGATATGGGAAGAATTGAACAAAGGCTCTGCCGCTCCAGCATCTAGAGAGTCAAGAGCTTTGAGATTGAAATACTACATCATGGAAGGTTAATTGTATAAAAGATCATTCATCCAACCTTATTTAAAATGTCTTTCGAGGTTGGAGGCAGAGTTTATAATTAAAGATATCCATGAGGGTTACAAAACCGTGGTGAAGAAAGTGTTGAGGGCTGGTTTTTATTGGTCCACTTTGATGAGAGATGCCAAGAACCCTTTCCACCGGCACAAGGTGGAAGAAAATTTCTGATTGTAACAGTAGACTACTTTAGCAAGTGGGTTGAGGCCGCCCCGTTAGCCAAGATAGAGGAGGAAAATATAATTCATTTTCTTGCAAGGCACATTTGCTGCAGATTTGGAGTGCCAATAATCATAGTTTCTGATAATGGCACACAATTCAACAGAGAGAAAGTTAGAAAATGGTGTTGGAGGTGGAGTATCACCCAGAGATTTACCTCTGTAGCTCACCCACAAACTAACAATCAAGTGGAGGTTACTAATCGAATCATAGTTGATGGTATCCGAACCCTCCTACAAAGAATAAGTGGGAGCTAGGCGAGAGAGTTAGATAATGTTCTTTGGTACAGGACCAGCCCTAAGTCAGCTACAAGGGAATCACCCTTCCAGCTAGTGTATGGAGCAACTGCAGTGATCCCTCCGGAGGCTAGGTTGGGATCACATAGAATCACACAATTCAACGAAGGAAAGAATGATGAATTGATGAGAGAAGCTTTACATCTGATCAAGGAAGAAAGAGAGATAGTAAGGCTAAAGGCGGAGAGATATAAGAGCAGAATTAAAGCTGCTTATGATCGTAGAGTGACCCCGAGGTCTTTCAGAGCTGGAGATCTAGTCCTTCAAAGAGCTGATGCACTAAAGAACATAGGGAAGCTTGAGCCCAATTGGGAGGGCCCCTACATAGTTACTCAGGTACTGAAGGGAGGAGTTTACAAGCTCCAAGACATGGAAGGGAATGAGATACTTTGTCCATGGAATGTTTGCCACCTCAAGAGGTTCTATATTTGAGAGCATGTTTTGCTCGAAAAGACTTGTTTTATTTGTTTTTAGATGTTCATTTCAATTAGAATAAATGTATATTCGCTTTACCAGAGCTCTTTTTCCCTCCTTATGTGTTTTCCACTGGGTTTTACTATAAGGAGATTTTTAATGAGACCGGCGTAGGTCACCCATTGCCTATGTTGATATCCACTTTCAATCAATGAAACTTTCTTTTTGGAAAATTTATTGCTGTTGGTCTTCTGAATCTTTAATGCAAATTTATTCACCCAGCCCCTAATCAGATTGCAATTTATAGTTTAGATTTGATGGCCAAAATCAGATCAGTAGAGTACAGGTTAGATCAATAATTTGTAAAATAGAACTAAGTTACCTAAGTTGTTTCATAAAACTTAGAAGTATTGAAGTATGTCTAAGTCTAGTCTGAGGAATCAGTTGTATATATATCAACTGATTACTCATCTGTTTTAACGCGCTCTGTTCAAGACTTAAAGAGAAGAAGACTGAAGACTAAAAAATATCAAAAACTAATTAGTGAAATCAGATATAAAGGTTGTTGTATACCTTATAGACTGAAAGTAACTATATAATAATTTGCATTAAAGATTCAGAAGACCATTCAGCAGATATGAGTTTGCTTGATCTTGTCAAAGAAAGCCTAAAGAATATTCAAGTCAAGCTCATCTGAAGATTCACATGACAATCTGCATTTATGAATGTAGCACATTGATGCATTGAAGGCTACAATAACAGAAGACAAAAAGAATGTCGAACTAGTTCGAAATTGCTTTATCAGAAGACAAGATAGTTGTTCAACGACTCTAAATGATGTGGACCAATGATGTTTCGACAACAAGTATGCAAGAGTTGACTTGGACTACGACAAAGAGATAATTCTGCAGAGTCGTACAAGCATTTAATGCAAGTTACCATTTTTGGTAACATCGTACCTGAACCAGAATATCTCATCTGTTCATGAAGATCTCTACCTACAAATGGAAGATTTGATGCAACGGCTAATTTCTCACCAACGACTAGTTTTGGAGCACAAATCTGCCTACCGAAAATCATAAAAGCAAGAACTCACGTATCCAGCTGATATCAAGAACACCCATTTTCATACTCTTAGTATCGAGTTCTTTAAAGCCAGCAAAAGTTATTCAATCCTTAGTGCTCTAAGTTTCCAATCCTGAGACAGTTCGAAAAATCCAAATTCTTAGTTCTTAGAATTAGCAGTGTTGTTTTTAACTCAGAAAGTAGTTGAGGTTCTTGATCAAAGTCTTCTCTTGGGACTATAAAGCAGCAAGATAACCACTATAAATACTTGTGCCTGCTTTATACTGCTCATAGTTGTCAAATGCATCAATTTATCAAAGAGTCAAAATCCACTAAATGTTTCTTTACAAATCAGCAGATATCAAATCAGCTGATAACATACATTGTTTTAAAGTCATTCTTTAAAAGAGATTTTCACGAGTCTAAACATTTAGGGCCTACACTGTAGATCAGAACATATTATTTGCATTCAGACGATAGAGTATATAACTTTTCTGATCGTCAAGTTTTAACATCTTCACCGTCTATTCACTCCCTCTAAACTGTCACTATACTCGTTTTGGGACCAACACATAATCTAATCTAATCTAAATTATATTCTATTACAAATATATAGAAAAATTCAATAATCTAATTGCAAATATATATAGAAGATTACAATAATGTACACGTACACAATCTAATCTAATCTAATCCAATCTAAATAGGGTCTTTCTACAGTAAGACAGGCTTCGCCCTGCCTTACAACAAGCAATACATCAAGTATCGTTGGATTGTTAATCCAACGCATGAATTTTATTTGATGTGATTGCACTTCGCATTAGTGCGTCTGCCCTATGCAATATGCAATTGCCCTATGCAATATGCAATCACATTGCATCGCCCTATTAATAAATTAAATTAATATATATAAAATGACATATACATCCTTATTAAAATTATATTTTTTAAATTAAAACACTTTTAACACAATTAAAATTATAATATTAATAATTTCCATCAAAATTATATTGATATAAACTAATTGAACCTTCTTTTAACCCTAATCACTTCTTCCAAAATCCCAAATTTTAGTTCCTCGTTACCATCTTCTTCGATCATCGTCCAATAGTAAATTAGGGTTATCTCCACCCAAGCTTCCTTGAAGTCGACAATGTATGGATGTTGTAGCCGAGCAATTAGGGCCATCTACCATCAAAATTCTCAATAAAAATATCTTGAATTTTCTGAAAATTTGGGGCGGTGATTCATAATCTCCCCCAATTTGATGTAAATAGGGGGAGAACCAAGGATAATGGGATGAAAAATATAACACCCTGTAAATGTTGGAAAGTATGTCAATTTTTTTATGCTACCGAGGGATTTAGTACTTAGGATCTGAAATTAGATGGGGGGATTTGGGGGCGGATTACGGAGAGGACAGGGGGGTTGAGGGCAGCGGACGCCGGAGAAAACAGAGGTTGGGGGTTGAGGGTTACAATATATTTTTTATGAACTCCATTAACATCCTCCATTAACGATGGTTGCTTAACCTTCTAAGAACATGAATTTGTTTTGTTTTTAATTTATTTATTTTGATTAAATAATTTTTATAAGGATATTTTTAAAAATCCGTTTTGGTAAGAATAATTAATTTTGGTATAATTAACTTTTATCTGTTTTTGGTGAAAAATATTATAAGGATATTTTTGTAATTTTATATTTTAAAAAATAAAAATTAAATATTTTATTTAAAGGCGAAGCACGATCGCACATATCAAACTTTGATGACGTGTCCGTTATTAATTGGACGCTTGATATTAGACAGGGCGAAACCCCTGTCTCACCGTAGAAAAGCCCATCTAAATTATATTCTATTACAAATACAGTAAAACCTCTCTATAGTTATATCCTTGGGACCACAAAAAAAAATATTTCTAAATGGGGGTTATTCCTAAATAGAGTTATAAGTTTTTTTTTTTTAAATGCATGTATATTATATAATGGTATAATTAGTAGATACATGTACATGATGTAATGTGTTGAACTTAATTGAACTAATTTACTCATGCAAGAAAATGAGGAGAATAATCCAGAGGATGATAGCATGTACAAAAAGTTTCATGTGAAGAAGTTTTAAGCTTACTCGACAAGTTGGAAAATGTATTAAAATGATAAAAATGGTACTTATGACAATTCATGGAGGGGTGCATCAATCTTCTTGACATATTTTAGGGGGTGTGCATCAATCGGGGGAGTGTTCTAAACCGAAATGGAGGTGTAAATAGTCAGACCCTATTGTATTAATTTTGAATCATTTTCATGGCCCATTTTGATCATTTCACAAAATTAAATATAATTTTTTTTTTTAAATTATGAAGAATCAGGCCATTTTGGCCAGATAGCCCGGCAACCCGCCTAGGGCCAGGCTGGGCTTCAGTTTTACAGGCCCGAGAACAATCGGGCCGGGCCGCCAAAAGCACGTGGCCCGATGGGCTGGTACCGGGCCAGCCCGGCCCGACCCATTTGACACCCCTAAATATGGAGTTTATTCCAAATTAATTATAACTGGTCCCAAGTTGGGACCATGAAATTTTAGGTTTTACTGTATATAGAAAAATTCAATAATCTAATACTCCCTCCGTCCCTGAAAAGTTTTCACACTTTCCTTTTTAGTTTGTCCCCGAAAAGTTTGCATACCCTAAAATAGAAATTCCCAATAGAGGTCATTACAATCCTCACCCTCACAATATACACATATTTACCCTTTATGTCATTACTTTTGGGGTCCACCATACACTCAATCTACCTATTTTATTTACTTTATATATAAAAGTTTACAAAATTACCCCTCAACACTCCCATCATTACACTTTTTTCTTAAATCATGTGCCCAAAATTCCCCGCAAACTTTTCGTGGACGGAGGGAGTACAACTTTTCAATATCTTCAAAAAAAAAAAAAAAATATTATATTGAAATCTTCAAACCTTCAAAATCTTCAATACATTCTATTACAAATATATAGAAAAAAAAAATCAATAATCTAATACAACTTTTCAATATCTAAAAAAAAAAAAATAAAAAAAAATTGATAGAAATCTTCAAAATCTTCAATACATTCTATTACAAATATATAGAAAAATTCAATAATCTAATACAACTTTTCAATATCTTAAAAAAGAAAAACTAATAATCTTCAATACATTCTATTACAAATATATATAGAAAAATTCAATAATCTAATACAAAAATTGAGGGATTTTGAAATGGAGTGATTTGAAAAGAGAATGGATTTTGAAATGGAGTGATTTGAAAAGAGAGTGATTTGAGATAGTGTTAAAAATGTATACAAATATATATTATATATAAAGATTTTTCGTTTGTCATCCATTTCAATAATTTAAAGATCAAAGTAATGGAACATTAGAAATGAGACAAAAGAATATAACCAATAAGCTGCAATTTGAGTAACTATAATTAAAAAGGAACATGTTTTAACCAAGCAGAGAGAGAGAGAGAGAGTATCAAACAAAGCACGTACTAAATCAGACAAAATTCATTGTTAATGCGATGAATTCAACTACTACTAGCTATTTGAAAAACATGCACCACCAGCAAGTAAGCAAGATGATCTGATGATGTTCATATTACACTTCTAAAATCATAAGGGGGTTTGAGATGTTTAATCTGCTCAGAACATCTTTTGCGTAAAGCACCTCCTAGATCAAGTCCGAAACACTGGCGGAGGTCAAGTGAGACAAGTTTGGGACAGCCATCAAGAATGGCTTCTACTCCTTCATTGTCGATCAAATTAGAAATAAGACGAAGATGGCGGAGATTTGGCATGTACTCCTTTATGCAAAATTCACGTTTACGTTCTGGGCGACCCATACATTGAGAAAAAAACCAGAATGTAAAGGACTTCAAAAGTGGGCAAGCATTACCAATGTTTACAATATCTGAAGCTCTGATTACTGGAAACTCAGTAAGGTGCAACTCTTCCAAGTGTGGAAGTTTATTAAATGCTTCAACCAAACCTTTCCCTGTAAATCGTCGGTAGCTGTTGTTAAGGGTAAGACGCTTGATGCCACTTGATCTGTTAAAACAATAACACAAGTTAATTAGGAATATATATATATATATATAAGAATTCTAAGGAATCAAATTAATATTAATTAATTATACCGATCAACAATGTAGTTTAACACGTCATCATATCCAGAGTTTTCAAAAGACAGATGTAGCAATTGTCCCTGGCTACGATCAACTGCGCGACGCAACAACTTAGGGATGATCCGCCGTTCATTTCCGAAATCAGAGCGTTTGATATGAATGGCTCGCCACATGTAGGGATCACAGCAAATTCTCCGCCAAGTAGTGCACACTTTCTCTGCACTTTTAAGTATGTCTTCCATTCCAAGGCGTTCCAGGATGTTAGCCGTCACATCTACCGGTAAATCAATCCACTCTGCCCTCCGGAATTCACTTTCATTTTCGCCACTCATGGCCATGGGGCATGCACTCTCTAATTTTCGACACTTTTTTATTAAAAAATAATTCAAATCTTGCGTATTTATTGTTTTTGAATTACAGCATAAAGAGTGGAACAGCTGATTTCAATTCAATCTCATACTATGTGGAAGAGCGGAACTAAGTAAGCCCTATAAACAAATAACCCTGGGCCTAACTAGGGCCAAAATATATCCCGATAATAATAAAAATATAAAACGAATATATCCTGTTGTTGAGAAACTTTCATAAATTATAGGAGTAGTGTATAATTTATCATCATAAATCTAATTATATAATTTAAATAAATTAAATCAAATAATTTATGTAATTAATTATAAATATACAAATCTAATTATATAATTTAAATAAATTAAATCAAATAATTTATGTAATTAATTATAAATATACGTTAAAATAAATAAATTTCTAAACCTGTCGAACTAAGTGATTACACGTTTACCCCTAAATCGAAGAGACACCGTTGAGGAGAAGGTGTTAACCCACGAACTACCTAACTCTAAATGACGAATATAGATAACAAGGAGATAAATTTTATAGAAAATATGGAGATATAGATAAATTTTTTATTCTTTAAGAAATATTATATATCTTTTTTTATATATATAAAATATTTCATATATATATATATATTTCCATAATATTGATGGAAAATATTGACATATAAAAAAATTTTATTCTTGGAGAGATATTATCTTATGTTCATTTCAAAGTTTCATGTGCATTTAAGTACAAGTTGTACTTGAGTTGACCTTGATCGGTCAAATTTTAGATTTTTTTTTTTTCAATTTTTTTTTTATATGTATGTTAGTATATTTTCAATTTTTTTTTAAACGTATGTTAGTATATTAAAAAGTGTATCTTAATTTTTTTAATGAAAAGTGTATGTTACTATATTGAAAAGTGCACATTATTTTTAATGAAAAGATGGACTAATGTACTTGTTAAAGAATTTGGGGGGCCAAACAAGTGGCAAAGGTCCAACGGAGTTGCCGACCCAAGTGAAGCATTCAACGGCGCCCCAAGTAGACAATGGATTACAGTCCTTCCCATCGAATGAGATTTAGAGACCACACGTATAATGTGTCATATATCACAAACAAAAGCAGTGAGACAAACATCAAAGTAGTGAAAGGAAAACGCTAACAGCCAATACATTACTTATAATTAGTAGCTTGACGAATTCAAAAACGTACTATTTGAAAACAACCTGCAACAATGCCTTGAGCAAACGATGACCTGATGATCATAGGCGTCATCATAGAGTAAACAGATCATGTTCAATTAAACTAGATCAAGTTCTGCAGGGCACATGTGGAGATCAAGAGACTCGAGGTTGGGACGGCCATCAAGAATGGATTCTAGTCCTTCATGTGTGAATGTTTGCACCTAATAATAGTATTACAATTACACATTTTTATGTAAAATGTTTGCACCTAGCAAGTAATAATATTGGCCACTTTTGTGTAAATATTTTCATATTACAATATTGTTCTGCACTACGTGTTTCAAACGACACAGAAGTATTCACAACTCTCTATATTATATTTCTTATTTTTCATTTGTCATCTGTTACAATAATTTAAAGATCAAAAGTAATGGGAAATGCATGAGAAATGAGAGAAAAGAATATAACCGATAAGCTGCAATTTTTTTTTTTTTTGAATGGAAGTTAAATACCCATCCCTTTTTCCCCCTCCCCATTGATAAGCTGCAATTTGAGTAACTATAATTAAATAGGAACATGTTTTAACGAAGCAGAGAGACTTACATATGTGTTGTACGTGCTTTCGTCGGGTTGACTCGGATGTGGACTGTTTATTAGCACGAGACAAACATGTATAATGATCGGGGGTTTATACGCGTTTAGGGAGTATTTATGATGATCTTGATGATCTTAAAGAAGAACAAAGCTAAGAAGATCAAGAACAATGATATAGCTTCTTGGAGAAGCTAAAGCTTTTCAAGCTTGGGAGTGTTTATTGCTTGGGTTGGGAGTGATTTGTAGGAAAAATGTAACTTGTGTACAAATGAGCCTCTTTTAGGCAGTATATAGTGGTTTCTAGGGGCTGCCCGCCCTTTACACGTGGCACGCCCTCATTGGACCTATCTTCTGCCCGAAAAGGTGATTTGATGGCGCATTTAATGCTAAACCGCCTCTGGTGCTCGTCCTCGCCGAGATGCCGAGGAGCTGGGCCATGGTGGTCGCCGGAGGACCTTCGAGGAGTGTGGTCTCCACGCTCCATGCTGTCTCCCAAGGCTTCAATACTTAAACTTCTCTCGCTAAGAATAGGCATGTGCTCGCCACACATTTGGGCGAGCAGCTAACTAAGACACGTGCTCGCCAACATCTTTGGACGAGCACTTAAATATATTAAATACGTTAAATCTATTACATTTTCTTGGTCTTGTTGACTAGTCGTCGCAAGACTTTGTTGATTGGTCCTCGCCACGTAAGATGGTGACTAGGATTGACTCGTCAAAGATTGACTTCTTTGACTAGGTATAACATTTGCCCCCTGGTCGCCTTTCTTCGTATTCGTAGAATGGTAAGGCGAGCAGCGTACTCGTCTTCTCAGATCTGTCTTCGACAAGCAAATCAATTTTGGAATCTTGATGACGTAAAACGGAGGCGGTCGCCTCGTTTCCTACGCCGTGCACGCTTTCCGAAGCACTTTGATGACGATTGATGTGACCTGTGTCAGAAGCGTGATTGGCGCCCAAAAATTCAAATTTGAGCGCGTGGGGCGCGTGTCGACCTCAAAGGTCGCGCGTGGGGGTCACTTTCCGACCCCGTTTTTTGCACTTTAGTCCCTGATCGACTTTTGCCTATAAATAGGACCTTCCTCCTCTTCAAAACACTTTCACTCTGCAAATTTTTAGAAATCCTTAATTCTTCCTTTCAAGCTTCTCCTTCAAGGTTTTCCGGCGTGTTTTGTGGTGGTTTCCGATCGTCAACAAGGTAAAAAAACTCACACTTTCTTCTTTTAAAACTTCTTCCTCCCCCATTTCTAAGAAAAAATGGAGGTTGGTGGCTACGGTGGTGGTCCGCCGCCGTTGGACGGTGGTGCCGCAAATTCCGGCTAGGCTGATCGACTAGCCTTAGCCTTGATGGAGAGGGCATCCTCTTCGGACTCTAGGATCCACTCCCCTGAACCCATAAATTTTAGAGTCCGCAACCTTGGAAAGGCAGTGGTCGTCGACGTCGACGACCTCGATGAATCCGAAAGGGATGATGCTGGCAATGATGCCGAGGAGAGTGGCAGCAAAACTGACTCTGATCTGCGCGATCAGGGTTTGGATCGAGGGGTGGGCGAACAGATAGATACTGCCCAGGCCGAGGAGACCTTGACGAGGAGCCTCCGCGAGGACTTTGAGGAGGTTGTTCAATATGCGGAGAGCATAAAGGACATTTTGAGTGGTAGGGAAAATTTGGACGGCGACGAGGTCTCGAGGGAGGCCTACTATAAATATTTCAGCGAATACCTTCCTCGAGAGATTCCTCGCCCGCATCGAGAAGCTTTCCAAACAATGTATGAGGCGAGCAAGTATGCGAGCAAAGTCTCTTCGGCCCAGCTAGAGAATTCCCGAAGGAAGTATCAATTGCCGGCCGACGTCTGCTTTTTTGTTCCTCGCCAGGATGAGAGGGCCGACCAGCCGCCAGAAGGTATGGTCGCCGTCAACATCGGTATGATGGAGGCAGGGCTGAGGTTCCCCCTGCAACCCAGCATCTCAAATTTCTTACACTTCTTGAATGTGGCCTCTTCTCAAATTCTTCTGAACGGTTGGTCGAACCTGATCGGAATTCTTACACTGTTCGGCCTGGTGGCGGCCGAGAATGGATGTCGGAACACATGGCTTAGCCCGAAGGAGATTAACTATCTCCTTCAGGCGGCCGAGGCCGGAGGGAAAGTAGGCCATGGATACTATAATGTGAGAGGCCGTGACAATTTTAAATTGGTTGAAGGGGTTCCCAACAAGATTAGAGATTGGAAAACCAACTAGTGGTGGGTAGCCGGGGACTGGAAAAGTCCAGTGAGGCCGGATGGATCCTCTGATCGCATTCCCATCGAGACTGAATATCAAAGAATTCATGGTAAGTCTTTTTATTTCTGCTCGTTCTTGTCTATACTGAATAACTCCTCGCTTTTGTAGGTGAAACTGTTCGCAAGAAGACTGTCGACCACCGTCTTACGCCCCACTTCCAATACCATGTTTGCTGCGTTCTCAATCGTCGCTACCTGGAGAGGTCCTGCCGATTTCTGAACAGGGAGTGTATGCGTGAGCGAGCAGGTCTCAGAGTACCTCCTCATCATTTCACTCGAGAGTTCCCTCCAGGTATCAAAATATTTCTAAGTTTTTTGAAATTACTCTTCGTAGACACTAACTTCTCGTTTTTTCTCTCTAGTAGTGGTTCCACAAAGGGTTGTTACTTATCTTCCTCCCTCCGTTGAAGTTGATCGCCTAAAATCGAACAGGATGCTTCAACAAGCTAAATTGCTCCGCGAGCGCAAGATCGTTGATGGCTCCGGCAAGAAAAGGAAAGGAGCGGAGACCTCGGGGGCTCCACCCAAGAGGGTTGCTAAACCAACCCAAGGGGGTTCTTCTCGCCCACCTGCTGCCGAGCAGAGGGCCGCGCCAGTTGGCGAAAAGAGGATCTCGCCGAGGAGATCTCCTCCGCCAAGGGGTGAATCGCCTCCCCCTAGACAGGTCGTATCCCCTCCTCCCCGAAGCACTCGGTCGCGAGGGACTGCAGCGAGCTCGTCGGCCGGGGAGAGGGCTCAGGGAGACAATACCCTTCTCGGCTGGGATGCCGCAAGGGTTGCCAAGTAAGTTTTCTATCAAAAAGACTTTAGAACATTTTTAAATCTCTTTCAAATTTTTTCTTCTCTAACAGTGTTGCCGACTATCCGATCGCCCAACCCTTCAACGAGAACCTTCTCGGCTTCTACCGGTCGCAGAATCCGGTCGACAGAGAGTCTTTGAATCCGATCGCACTGAGGGCGGTGAAGCACCTGCCTCGATCGTTGACGACCACTCTGGTCGATGAGGTCAACAACCACAACGCCATGGAAAATGCGCGTCTGGTCGCCATTGATTTGAGCCGGGCATCTTATACCATAGAGAAGCTCGCCTGCCAGATCGTTGATGGTCGCAAGATCAGCGAAGACAGGGCTGCGAAGCTTGCCCAAATGGCCAAGGCTAAAGCTGTCGTCGAAGGGCAGCTGGTCGCCTCTGAGGAGAAGGTGGTCGACCTCGAGACCAAATTGGCCGATGCTGAGGCAAAGTTGGCCGATTCTGAGGCCCAACTTGAGATGGTTCGAAAGAAAGATCAAGAAGATCTCCAAGAGATCGAACGTCTCCGTGCTCGCCTCAAGACTGCCGAGGACGAGGTAAGAACTCTTGCAAACAAATCTGCAAATGATGAGGAAGAGTTGACCACTCTTCGGCAGCAGCTGCTCGACATGACGGATGAGCGAGATGAAATCACTGATCTCGCTGGGAGTATGGCTATTATATCGGTGGCGCTCACTGCCCACGGGCTTATTCATAGCCTGTTGGAAGTTCATCCGGAAGTGGACGTGACTCCGCTCGGGGGGTTTCTAGATGACCTCCTTATGAAGGAAAATCCTCAACCGGAATCAGAACTCCCTTTGCTCCCTCTAATGAAACTGGGCCTTCAGTTCCCTAGACTTTTGGGTGTTCCGGTATTTTTCACGGATCCTCCGCAAGAATGCCCAGCTCAGCAAAATGAGCAGGATGCTGCCGCCGAGGAGGCAGTTGTCGGCGAGCAGGATGTTGCTGCCGAGGGGGAAGTTGTCGGCGAGCAGGATGCTGCTGGCGAGGGGAATACCGCAGAGACTTAGTTTCTCTTTTTTTCTTTTATTTTGTTTGTTTTAGAACTGCTCGGCCACTAAGGCCTTTTTTGTAATTTCAGCCTCTTAAGGCTTTTCAATGAATGGAACTTTTGCTTGTATGCAGTTTGATTTCAATTTGTGTTATGATAATTTTTTGCAAGTACTTTTAATAAATACCTCTTATTTTTCTTTCATTGGTTTGCGTTTGACGTTGTTATCTGGGAGCATCTTTAAGACAGAGTGCTCGTCTTTCCTTTGCGAGCCTCTAAGAAAGAGTGCTCGTCTTTGCTTTACGAGACTCTAAGAAAGAGTGCTCGTCTTTCCTTTGCGAGACTCTAAGAAAGAGTGCTCGTCTTTCCTTTGCGAGACTCTAAGAAAGAGTGCTCGTCTTTCCTTTGCGAGACTCTAAGACAGAGTGCTCGTCTTTTAGAGTTAACCATTCTTCGGTTGAACTCTTTGTTTGATAGGTAGTGATCGTCTTCGCCACTACCTTGCGAGCATCTTTAAGAAAGAGTGCTCGTCTTTTGTTTCCTAGATGGCTACGCAGAGCCTTGTCTAAAATTTCAAACTTATCTAACACTTGATGGAAATTTAAAACTTTACTTGTATTGAAATGATGATTAGATACAAACTATACAAATATGAAAAAATTAAAAACTTACTGGTAATACTTCTTCAGCTTGACCGCGTTCCATGGGTACTTGCTCGGCTTGCCCTCCAGATCTTCTAGCTCGTACGATCCGTACAAGAGTGTGCGCGTTATTCGGTACGGACCCTCCCAAGTCGGGCCAAGTATGCCGATGGACTGCTCCGTCGCCCTCCGAAGTACGAGCTGGCCGATAGTGAACTAGCGAGCACGTACTTTGGTGTTGTAGTAGCGTTCTGACCTTTGCTTGTAGACCACATTCTTCTCGTCCGCTGTTAGCCTTCGCTCTTCTAGGAAGTCCAAGTCGGAGAGCTGTGCATCGTTATTCAACTGCTCGTCATAATTTGCCACTCGAAAAGTTGGGACTTGCCCCTCTGCTGGTATGACAGCTTCGGTTCCGAACGCGAGCGCGAACGGAGTTTCACCAGTAGAATTCCTCGTGGTCGTCCGATATGCCCACAGAACCATGTGCAGCTCGTCCGCACATTTGCCCTTCAATCCATCCAGCTTAGCTTTCAAGGTGTGCTTGATGATTTTTTTGATCGCCTCTACTTGACCATTTGATTGTGGATGATAGGGTGTTGAAAAAAATTTCTTGATGTTCCACTCTGAGCAGAAATTCAGCATGTCTTGACTTGTGAATTGACGTCCGTTGTCGGTCACTATCGCTCGTGGTAGGCCGAACCTACAAATTATGTTTTTCCAAATGAAGCTTGTCATCTGGGCCGTTGTGATAGTCTTCAGTGCCTTTGCTTCTGTCCACTTGGTGAAGTAATCGACTGCTACGACTACGAAAGTTACTCCCCCAGCAGCTGGTGGGAAAGGTCCGATGATGTCGATCCCCCACTTCGCGAAAGGCCACGAACTATACACTGAGATGAGCTCGTCTGGTGGTGAGTGAATGGCGGGAGCGAAGGCTTGACATCTCTTGCACGTCTGCGCGTAATGGATTGCATCTTTCTTCAGTGTTGGCCAAAAGTAGCCTTGCCTTATGATTTTTAAAGCGAGCGCTTGCCCCCCTGTATGATTTCCACACGCTCCCTCGTGGATTTCATGCATGACGATCTTCGCTTCGACTTCTCCGAGGCATTTCAATAAAGGCATTGAAAAACCCCGTTTGTATAGCTGGTCGCCCAAAATTGTGTACCTTGCGGACCTGAGTTGCAATCTGGTTGCCTTTACTTTGTCTGCCGGGAGCTCGCCGGTCTTGATGTACTTGGTGATCGGCGTCCTCCAGTCCTCGTCGCTGGTCGCATCAACCTGCAAAATTTGACCTCTGTTCACCGATGGGGAAGAAATTTTAGTGATGGTTGCTTCTGAAAATATTGCCTCCTCCTCTAAAGTAGCCAGCCGAGCTAACGCATCTGCTTGCGTATTTTCCTCCCTAGGGATTTGCTCGATGTGGAATTGATCAAATTGCTCGAGTAATCCTTTCACTAGGTCTTGATATCTTATCATTTGATCGCCACGAGCCTCGTAGTCGCCCGTAATTTGACATACAACCAGCTGAGAGTCAGAAAAAAATTTCAATTTACTCGATCGCCAAAGCAAACGTCTGTCCGGTTGGGCTGGTGAGGACAACTCCTGCCCCTGCTTTGGAGCTCGTCGACGAGCCATCGACGAACAGTGTCCAAGGAAGTTCGATTCCCTCGTCCAATTTTTCTGGGAAAGTGAGCTCTACAATGAATTCTGCTAGCACTTGTCCCTTGATTGCCGTTGTGGGTGCGTAGGTGAGACTAAATTACCCGATCTCCACCGACCATTTCAAAAGTCTTCCCGTGGTATCCGGACGATGCAGTGCTCGTCGGAGAGGAAAAGTGGTGAGGACGACCACCTCGTGGTCGAACAGATATTGCCTTAATTTTCTAACGCTCATGACTAGTGCGTACGCCAATTTTTCCATTGGAGTATATCTCAACTCCGCATCTCTCAGTGTTTGGCTTACGTAGTAGATAGGCAGATGTGTGCTCCCCTCAGCTCGGACGAGCACTGAACTGATCGCGCAGTCAGTGGCCGCCAGGTATATATACAAAATTTCGCCGGGGACTGGCTTAGATAGGACTTTCGGATCCGATAGATATTCCTTTAATTTTTCGAAAGCTTTCTCACACTCATCGGTCCACTCGAACTTTCCTTTTTTCAGAGCGTCGAAAAAAGGTTTGCAACGATCGCCCGTTCGTGCACTGAATCTATTCAGCGATGCAAGGCATCCTGTCAACCTCTGCACTTCTTTCACGTTCCTTGGGCTTTGCATATTGATGACTGCTTGAATTTTACTCGGATTCGCCTCGATGCCCCGCTGGCTAACCAAGTGCCCTAGAAATTTTCCTGAGCTAACTCCAAAACTGCATTTCTTTGGATTTAACTTCATGTTGTACTCTTTTAGGATATCGAAAGTCATGGCAAGGTGGTGTAGGTGATCTTCTTTCCGTAAGCTCTTGACAACGATGTCGTCGATATAGACCTCCACCATCTCGCCGATGTGTTTCTCAAACATCTTGTTTACCAGTCTTTGGTACGTTGCCCCCGCGTTTTTCAAACCGAAAGGCATTCTCTTCCAGCTATACATATCAAGCGCAGTCATGAAAGCCGTATGTCGCTGGTCGTCGGGATGCATTGCAATCTGATGGTACCCTGCGAAGGCATCCATGAAAGTTAACATCTCGTGCCCCGCTGTATTATCTACTAGGTGATCAATGTGGGGCATCGGAAAGTGATCTTTCGGACAGGCGTCGTTTAAATCTGTGAAGTCTATGCACAATCTCCACGACCCGGTCGTTTTTTTGACGAGCACTGGATTTGCCAACCACTCGGGATCAGTTCCAGTTTTCTCGATTAATTTGTTGTTGATCAATTTCTTGATTTCGACCGCCAAAGCCGCACTTTTATCAGGCCCAAATTTTCTTCGTTTTTGGGTGATGGGTCTCCTTGCTGGATCAATATTCAATCTGTGACAGGCATGATTCGTGGGAATGCCCACCATATCTTCGTGCGACCAGGCGAATGCACCGATGTTTTCTTTAAAAAATGCGACCATGTCTGATCGCAAATGTTCTGGTAAATTCGAACCTATGAATACCTCGAGTTCTGGACGAGCTTCATTTAAATGGATGGTTTCAAGGTCCTCCGCTGAAGTCGCCCGCTCTTTAGGCTCCTTCCAACGAGGGTCCTCAATTCCGAATTCTGGCTCGAAGCCTAACCTAGGCTCCAGATCTGGAAAGTTTTCTTGAGACTGGTCGTCGGGGATCTGGTCGCCCGAATCTGTATGCTCACTACTAGAAAAATGGCTTATTAGTACATTAATTTTAGTACACTAATAAAAAAATGTAGTGAAACTTAATTTATTAGTACACTAACTTTCTATAATCTAAAACTACATAACTTTATACCCTATTAATACACTTATAACAAATTGTCATAATATAATACACCCTAATAATACAATATTAACTAAATATCTATAAAACATAATTATGACATTGTGAATCGTGTCATATTATTTATTATAATTAAATTTTAAGCAAAAATAAGATTTAAACAAATTTAATATATAAAAGAAAAAGGGGAAAAATGAACCGTCAAACATAAAATTAATAATATTAAAATAATAATTTAATAATACTATTTAATAAGAATCTTTTTAATTATATACAGTTTAAATACTATGTTCTCTGCAAAAAAAAATAAAAAATAATAATGCGTCGTCTGTTTTTTTTTTTTTAATTCTTCTTAAATCTATCCAAATTCATCTAAAATCTATGAAGGTGCCATAAATTGAATCAATTGTTTTAAAAGCATTAAAGAGGCCAAATTGGGATAAAAAACTCAATCAGGATTCAATCATATATATTTATATATGTTTCTTTTCTTACTATGTTCATATATATCTGTTTCTTTTCTTGCTCTGTTTGTCAAGGAAATTTTATATTTTATACTTGTTTTTTTCAATAGATAATTTATAGTTAATTTCTTTTGATGGATAATTTCAAGAGTGTATTCAAATTTTATAATTTCTCTTGGTCTTATTATATAGTTCTTCTTCGGCCAGAAATGTTGTATTGGGCTAGATCTCTTTGAATTATTGGACTATTTTTAAAGTTTAAATGATATATGGTTGTTTTTGACACTCTCCTAATTTCAAAATTGATTTGTGGTATCAAATCTGGTAGTTAGCAAGATTCATTACTCATAATGTATGTATGTTTGGTTTAATTGTGTTTTTAATAAAATATTGATCATTTAAACTAATTGATTTTTTTTATATGTCATTACAAATTTGTTCAAGACTTATAACATTGAGACGAATTCCTATGAAATATATAAAGCTATCCTTAATTCTAAAAGATTGTTTAATTTAATTTGGATGAATCTGACTAATTTTCATTGAATTTTTCTTTATTTTTATTTTCACATTAATTGGATCAGATTTTCTTTTAATGGCATTTTTGTTTCATTGAAATTTCTTACTCCCTCCGTGCCGGAGGAACTTGCACCCTTTGTCGGCACACATTTTAAGAAATGTGTAAGAAAAGGTGTAATGATTGATGTTTTGAGGGGTAGATTTGTAAACTTTTATGAATAAAGTAAAGTAAAAAGTAGATTGAGTGTGGAAAAGTAATGGTATATGGGTAAATATGAGTATATTTCAAGGGTGAGGGTTGTGAAGATATTTCTTTTTATGGAGTGTGCAAATTGATATGGGACATCCATATATGGAAAGTGTGCAAATTCATGTGGTACGGAGGGAGTATTTTCTTAGGTACTTTTTTATTTATCTCCAATTATTTCAGTGTAACATTTTCATTTGGACTTGTATTAATTCCTATGGAATAAATTAAGATTTCAAGTAACTATGACTAATATATATATTCTTGCACAATTGTGATCAACTAACTATTTCTTTAGAACATTGAAAAAGAATTTATTCTAAAAGTAAATATGAAGAAATATCTAGATGTTCTACAAAAATGTGACTAACAAATTTTGGGTCATTTGACCCGTAACCATAACTATAAACATTAAGTAGCTCATTACGTTATTATTACTATTTTTTTTATTAGATTATGATATTTATTTGGTCATATTAAAGACCAATGAGTTCTAGAATTGTGTTTAAATCATACTTTTGTTTTTCATTTACCGATTATTAACTAATTATATATTTTTCTATTTTATTTTCTTGTTGGACGTGTCAATTGAGACCTTTAATTTTAAAATAAAAAAAATTATTATAGTCCGTTAGTGACCAGGCCGCTAGGGTTAGGTCCCAACAATTGTAGAACTGTTAAGTATGAATCGGTTAAGGACCAAGCTCGTAGCCCTGCAGGGTTGGCCCTATCGGGTTAGGGCCAACCCGATAGTCATCTCTACCTACAAATAGAGTAATATACTAAGTAATACCCAAAAGGAAGAAAAAAATCCAATCTGAAACGGTCCAAACCCGGACTGGACCAAAATTAACCGGTCCGGTCTCCGGTCCACCCATCTGGGTAGGGGTGTAAGTGAGTCGAGCCTACTCGCGAGGTTCTCGTGCTCGACTCGAAAAAAGATCGAAATCGACTCGAGTCGAGTTTCAAGCTACTCGAGTAGCTACCGAGTTCGAGTTCGAGCTCATAAATACTCGGCTCGAAAGGCTCGCGAGCCTAATCAAGCTTGAAAAATATTTACTATTTTGACATTAATATATAATTTATATTTATATACGAGTAATCGAGCTGAGATCGAGTTTATTTTAGAAAAAAATATGTTTTAAAATTAATTTTAAAAATTATATAGGTAATCGAGTCGAGCCGAGCTCGAGTTTATCGAGTCGAGCTCGATCTTCAAAATTTTAGGATCGACCGTGTCGAGTCGAGTTTCGAGCTTCGAGTATAACAATCGAGTCGAGTTTCGAGCTCAGCACTACTCGACTCGGCTCGTTTTCACCCCTACATCTGTGTAGATTTCGGCCCCGATCCGATTTTGAACCGGTTCATAACACTTGCTCACGGTGTAATCGATTGAATCGGTTGGACTAGCGGTCTAATCGTTATAGTCGGTTTTCACTAGTTTAATCTGTTTTGTTCGATTTTAGGCGGTTCAATCGTAAAATGAAATTATATTATTGGACAAACAAAATAAATGAATACAAGAATTTCATTTTGGGACGGAAATATACTATTTTATATAATATTCCTAATTTATCATTTCTTAAATATTATTATCTTTGTTAATATATATCATTCATTACTCAGGATAAAATTTTAAAAGTTTTATCTATTTCAAAAGTTTAATTGATTATTAATTTAGTTAATATCTAATATAATAAAAAAAATTAAAAAGCCTATCTCCTTTAATATTATCTCGGTTAATATGGTGTATCCTTAATTATTAATTATCTATTTTTAAAGGCTTAATTATTTATTAAATTATTTAATAGATATTATTTTGAAGAAAAAATTGCGAGAGATAACCCGCCAACGATGAAAAAGAAAATTGGATCGTGGTCTAGACCTTCTTCCACGAACAATCGCCGTTTACAAGGTAATGAGCAAATCAAAACCTCTTTTTTTAAACTGTCTATCAAAACCTATTTTTTACCAGTTGAAGGTAATTTTGCTCGCTTGAGTCTTCAAAATGAATTCTAGGCCTAATTGATGTCTTTGAGTTAATTGATTATTTATTTTTTTATTTTAGGAGCAAGATTTGGATTTACTCATTGTAGAATCACAAATAGCTGATGAGGTACGTATTTCACATTTTTTTTTTATTGGATCATCGCCAAACTTGACTCAAGAATTGAATACTTGAAGGCTTGGAGTTCTTGAGTTGATTTATCTCCTTTTGAGTGTTTATTTTATTAAACAATTTGTATTTGTAGTTCGAAAATTACATATTAATGTTAATTTTTCTACTGGATATATAGAACTCCTATTTGATATGCTCTGATTTTTGTTCCCTCACTTGGTTTTATATACTGTGATGCATAAGTACTCCTCGTGTCTATAGATATTTTTTTTTAATTAGATAAGAAGATATTTATTGAACTAGAAAATGATTGAGTGAGTATTTCAAATTTTTAAGATTTGACACTCAATAATAGTGTTTTCATATCAATCTCAATTTATTGCTAAGGCAGACAGTTGATTTTCTTTCTCCTTTTTATAGTCAAATACTTGAATGGATGATAGCTATTAAACACCACCGCTTAAAAATGTCTGTAGAGTTTCAAACCTTTTGAATAATGAGCAAAAAAACTGGATATCAATGTTAATGCACTATTTATCTCCATTAGAATTTATCTCCATTAGTAAAAAAACATTTTTCCTTTTGAATTGTGTCACATTATTTTTCTTTGTTAATATTCTGTAATTTGCAGACATCGGGAATTCAAGAGTATAAGGCGACAAACTCATAAAAGAATTTATAATGAATGTACAGGTAAACAAGTCCTTAGGGAGGAATCAGAAATCATGAATGAAAGCTACGAACACGAGCAAATGAATGAAAGCTATGAACACGAGCAAGGTAGTATATGACTTTATTTATTTAAAATAATATTTATTTTTTGTTTAAATAGGTAATGGAATTGCTGTTAAATTTATGAAAGAATTTGGTCAGCCAATCAAAGTATTTGAGGACAGTGAAGTTGAAGTTGGATTTAATGAATTTGGTCAGCCAATAGATGTTGAGATGTGAAAGATTGGTGTGCAATGTGCAATGACAAGGAAAGAAAACAATGTTATGTTAGAGGTTGTAAAGGTAATTAGTATTCTAAAATCTCCTTGTTCCAATTTACAATTAATTTTATGTCCTTACATCATGTTTCTACAATATCTTGAACTTATGAAAATTTTTGTGTTTTTGTAGGTAAGGGGAGAATATCTGAATTTTTTCAAGAATGGAGATCGATTGATTAGTTATACCTATTTGTATTTGAGGGTTAAAGAGCCTACATTTAGAATTTAGTTTTTTTTTTTTTTTTTCTAGAAATGACTTATGCAAAGATTATATTGACAATTTTGTAGAATTTATTTGATGTAATTTCACAAAATATTATCAAGTATTCGTGTCTAGTAAAATGTGTAATTAATTTATTTGTGATTTTTAATATTATTTCATGCGGAAGAATATTTTTTAATTTACTATTTATTGTTTTAATATTATTATAAATTCTTATTATTGTTATTAATCTAATTGCAATTAATATATATAAATGAAACTATCATAACACCAAATTGCGTATTATTAATTAATATTACAAAATAATAATAAATTAGTTTTTTTTTGGGATTAATAAGTGGGTTTTAAAATGAATGTATCTTGACATTTAATAATGTAGTATTAATTAAAATAGAAAATTAATGATAATTAAAAATAATTTTCATAATAATTTGTCCTGACATTTAATATTGCACTAATAATTAATATTAACAATTTATATGATTAATTAAGTGTAGGCTAAACTACATATTCATGACATTTAAGAATGTATTAATACATTGATATCTATTATTACATTAACTTAGATAACACTTTAAAGAAATATCATGATAAATAAAGTGTATTGAAAAGTGGTTTATAAATACAATTTTAAATGTCAAGAAATGCCAATTTTCTAGTAGTGGCTCGTCGATTTCCATTGGGGTGTGGTCGTCCACTTCCATGGAGGCGTGTTCGTTCGCCTTCACTTGGTGGTCGTCGGAACTATGACTGCACTCCCCGATTTCAATCTTTCGGTACTTGCTAGGAAGACCCTCCAAGTAGTTCACTTGTTCTGTTTGTGTTTGACACTCAATATACTTTCCAACCATAGTACTTTCCTTAGAATGACGTTTTGCAAAACGGACGAGACACTCCCTCGCCCGCGTCTGATCGCCCTTGACGGTTATAACTCCCGCCGGGGTTGGAAATTTTACACAGTAATAAAAGGTAGAAACGGCCGCCTTGAACTCGTTGAAGAAAGGTCGGCCGAGGAACACATTGTAGGACGAAGGCATGTCGATGACCAAGAAGTCGAGCTGCCTAGTGTGGTGCATCTCAGGCTCTTTTGACGATGCCAACTCCAGAGACAGTCTGATTTTCCCAATGGGAAGGTTGCGTGTGTCCCCGAAACCTACGATTATATCATCGCAAGGCTCGATGTAATCTGCATATCCACCGAGAGCATCCAAGGTATGCTTGAAGAGGATGTTGGTGTATGCCTCGGTGTCGACCATCATTCGATGGACGATGGTTCCCATTATCTTCCCCGTGATGACCAACGCATCATTGTTTGGGTGCACCACGCCGTTCAGATCGTCGTCCGAAAAAAGAATTTGATGAGAAGGAGGCTTCTCGGCGGTCGGAGCGACGCACACCTGGTGCACGTTGTTGAGTGCTCGATGTTCGCTCTGGGCCCGGCGAACAGACAGAGCAGTCCCGGACTGAGTCCCCCCCAAGGGGCCTTCTATCACATTGCAGGCTCCGCCCACGTTATCGATGTCGCCACCAGGATTCTTTGGCATGGGAGGAGTTAGCTAGGGACGATTCAGTTGTTGGCGCAGGTCGTAGCTGTCGTCGCGACGTTTCTTTCCCCTGTTGTCGCCATTTCCAAGGGGCTTGATGAACTGGGCGAGCTTTCCCTCATTGTATAGCTTAAAAAGATTTCTCACCAAGTCCCGACACCCATTAGTGTGGTGGCCAATAGAGTTGTGGTAGTCGCAGAATTTGCTACCATCGAGGTTGTCATCTTTTGTATGCATTGGCTTAGCATGGGGGAGCAGATTCTTTCCCCTGACTGCATTGAAAATGCCCCAAGGATCAAGAGAGAGAGATTCCCTGAACTGGATGATCTCAGGAGACTCCTCGAAAGGCCTGAAGTTCGCTGGGCGAGCACTGCCAGCTTGAGTGGTCGCCTTCTTGGGCTGGGAAGATTCCCCAATGTTGGTGTTTTTCTTAGGCCAGGCCCTCTTGGACGTGTCAGGCTGCTCGTTAGCCTTGGCAGCGTCCATGATTTCCTCCATTTGGATGAAGTTCCCAGCCCTCGTGCGGAAGTCCGCATAAGAAACTGGGAAAGTAAGATGGATAGATTCCCAGAGCTTGGTACCTATCCTTAGACCGGAAACAGCCGAGATCAGCTTTGTCTCATCGTTTACGGCCTCTCCATCGATCACCAGCCTATCAAAGCGCTCGATGAAGTCCTTTCCTGACTCATTTAGTGATTGGCGAACGTTTGCCAAACGTTGCTTTGATGCTGGGCGAGCAGCAATGGACCCGTAGTAGGTCAGAAAGTATTGTCCCAGCTCATGGAATGAGGTGATAGATCCGGCACTCAAAGTTGTGTACCAACGATGAGCCCGATCTCCCAGGGTTAGGGAGAAGTTTCTGCACTGGGTGGCGTCCGTTGCCCCGATTGAGGCCATATAGTTGGAGTACTTGGACAAGTGTACTCTGGGGTCGGACATCCCATCGTATGCCGCCATGGAGGGCATTTGGATCTTCCTTTGAATGGGGGCGGTAAGGATTGCAACACTTAGTGGAGGTGCGGGCAGAGTGATTGGCGGAGTGGCCCCTTGCTTCGAGGCGACCACCTCTGCTCGCAGAGCATCCATCTCTAGTTTCATCAATTTTTGTGTTTCGAGGAACTGGGCGATTTGCCCCTCCTCGGCAGTTTGTGCTCGGGGAACGACGACCTCATCGCGTCGGCTCCCTTGGGATGCGGCCGGGCGATCATCATGACGTGATTGCCTGGGAGAATGCCTATCAGAGTGGTGGCTGCGATAACTCTTTGCCGGAGCTCGCGAACCCTTCCCTGGTCCCACTCGATCTAGAGCTGAGACTCTGTCGCCCTGATCTCTCTTGTCAGCGCGATCCCGGTGGTCAGCCTTTCCTGGTCGGCCGTCCACATTGAAAGGCACTCGGCGAGGAGCCCTTCCATCTTTGTCGTCCATCCGGTTGAAAACCGAATTTCTTTGTCGCGAGTCTCCCGTGTGGCTATTGTGGGAGTGCTCGTCAACTTTGTTTTTTGCCTTTGTCTCGGGGGCGAACAGGATGTGAGTGATAGGAGCGGTCATCCTCATTCCCCCTGTCTTTGCGAGCTTCGTCGAAGGCCCGATCTTTGGCCTTCTCAAGCTCTTCATTTTGCCTCTTCCTCTCCGTGAGGTAATCACAGAGGTCTTTCAAATGTTGGGGATCATTCAGAATGTCCCCCATGTTCAAGTTAGCAAAAGGGTTTGCCGTCGGAACCACCGGCGGCGGAGGGTGCTCGTTCCCTCCGTGCGGTGGGATTCCGTTATGATTCGTATGTTGAGACATCGTTTAAAGAGTGTCTTTCCTTAGATTACAAAGTAATGATCTAAAAAACGAAAGATTAAAGTTCTTACGCAGAAGAACGTGCTATTAAAACTACTAGATTTAGCAAAGTAACAACAACAAAAGCTTGAAAACACAAATACAAGGAGATCAAACTCCAAAATATGCTACGAAAACTGAAAATGTTCAAGAACACGAAGAACACTAAAGATCGTAAATGATGCTTTAAACGGTAGATATACCGATTAAAACTTGAAACAGGGAGTTTGCTAAACGATCGCTCGATGATCGGACGAAACTTTGATGATAAACACGTAAAAATTCCCCTCCTTCTAGCGCCAAATGTTGTACGTGCTTTCATCGGGTTGACTCGGATGTGGACTGTTTATTAGCACGAGACAAACATGTATAATGATCGGGGGTTTATACGCGTTTAGGGAGTATTTATGATTATCTTGATGATCTTAAAGAAGAACAAAGCTAAGAAGATCAAGAACAATGATATAGCTTCTTGGAGAAGCTAAAGTTTTTCAAGCTTGGGAGTGTTTATTGCTTGGGTTGGGAGTGATTTGTAGGAAAAATGTAACTTGTGTACAAATGAGCCCCTTTTAGGCATTATATAGTGGTTTCTAGGGGCTGCCCGCCCTTTACACGTGGCACGCCCTCATTGGACCTATCTTCTGCCTGAAAAGGTGATTTGATGGCGCATTTAATGCTAAACCGCCTCTGGTGCTCGTCCTCGCCGAGATGCCGAGGAGCTGGGCCATGGTGGTCGCCGGAGGACCTTCGAGGAGTGTGGTCGCCACGCTCCATGCTGTCTCCCAAGGCTTCAATACTTAAACTTCTCTCGCTAAGAATAGGCATGTGCTCGCCACACATTTGGGCGAGCAGCTAACTAAGACACGTGCTCGCCAACATCTTTGGACGAGCACTTAAATATATTAAATACATTAAATCTATTACATTTTCTTGGTCTTGTTGACTAGTCGTCGCAAGACTTTGTGGACTGGTCCTCGCCACGTAAGATGGTGACTAGGATTGACTCGTCAAAGATTGACTTCTTTGACTTGTATCACATTCAAAAATCATAATGTATATAAACAAGGGGGTCATCACAAGGGAATTTGAGTGTGGAAAACAGAGGTGTTCTCAGCTTCAAGCACGTGGCATATGCAAGGAGCCGTCATCGTTAATGGCTTGTGGGGTCCGGATAAGATAGAGTGTTGTTTGATCAACGTGTATGCCCCCTGCTCATTAACAGAGAGAGAGGGGTTGTGGGATAGAATCCAAAACACCATAAACCAAAATGAGGCAAGTAGTATTTGCATTGCGGGAGACTTCAATTCAATACGAAGAACATCGGAAAGAACAGGGCGAGGATCAGACTCATTCTCGAGAGACATAAATGTGTTTGACGGTTTCATCAGAAGCTCTGGCCTAATTGATCTTCCACTCCGTGGGAGATCATTTACTTGGTATAGGCCAGACGGGTCGTGCAAAAGTAGGCTTGATCGTTTCCTAGTGAATTCAAATTGGTTGAATTTCTGGCCAAATACAGCTCAAAGAGGCTTAAAACGGTCACTATCGGATCACAGCCCCATCTTGATCGAGATAATGGTTAAGGATTGGGGACCCAAACCTTTTAGAGTCCTCAACTCCTGGTTTGACAGTCCGGGTTTTAGAGAATTCGTCAAGGAGAAGTGGAGCAACTATGAAGTTGGGGGCTGGAGCGGATTTGTGCTGAAGGAAAAATTCAAGAAACTAAAGGCAGACCTAAAAGTGTGGAACAAGGAAACTTTTGGCTCAATAGATAAGAAGATCGAGGTGAAAAAGCAAGAAATATTATGCCTGGACAGAATCGATGAAGCAATGGGACTAGAGGTGCATGAAGTTATTAGGAGGAATGAGCTACGTGCATTACTATTCAGTGACATCAGGGGTAAGGATAGTTTATTAGCTCAAAAGGCGAAACGCAAGTGGATCAAGGAAGGTGACGTAAATTCAAGTTTCTTTCACAAGTGCATCAACAATCGTCGAAAAAGGAATGAAATCACGGGTATCCGCATCAATGAGACATGGGTAGAGGAAGTGGCAGATGTTAAGAACGGCATCTTCGAGTTCTTTAAAAATCACTACAGCAACCCTAAGAGAACTGCGGTAAAAATAAATGGGTTGTTCACAGCTAAGAAAATATCCAATGAGGACAATGTGCGGCTAGTTGCTGAGTTCTCCGAAGAAGAAGTTAAGGAGGCAATTGACTCGTGTGACAACTCCAACAGCCCCGGACCTGATGGCTTCAACTTTGGCTTCCTAAAAAAATTATGGGAAATGTTCAAAGACGATATGATGAGACTCATGAAAGATTTTCACCAACACGGGAAACTAGTTCGTGGAATCAACCCGTCCTTTATAGCTCTATTGCCAAAGAAAGAAGAGGTTGAAGAATTACATGACTTCAGGCCAATATCCCTGATTGGTGGCATTTATAAAATCATCGCCAAAGTGTTGTCAAAAACGCTGAGTGGGGTACTGGACTCCATCATTTCAGATCAACAGTCGGCATTTGTAGGGGGGAGGCAAATCCTTGATAGTGTAGTGGTGATAAATGAGTCGATTGAGGATGCAAAACAGAGAAAGGTAAGGAGTTTTCTATACAAAATCGACTTCGCAAAGGCTTACGATTCCGTTAACTGGGAGTTTCTCAAAGAAATGATGGATAGTTTCGGGTTCGAGGCAAAGTGGGTCAAGTGGATCATGGAGTGTGTCTCTTCGGCACATGCATCGGTGTTAGTCAACGGCAGCCCCTCGGGAGAGTTCAAGCTGCAGAGAGGATTAAGGCAAGGGGACCCCCTGTCTCATTTCCTCTTCCTCATAATTGCAGAAGGGCTCAGCACAATGGTGTCAAGAGGATGTGATTTGGGTCTTTTTGATCCAATGGTGGTTGGAAGAGATAACGTCAGGATATCGCATAGCCAGTTCGCTGACGACACCATCTTCCTGGGGAAAGCAACTGCAGAAAATGCCTTATTCCTGAAGCGACTCTTAAATAACCTGGAACTTGTTTCTGGGCTGAAAATAAATAAAGAAAAAGGCTGCTTGTATGGGATCAACATTGAAGAAGAATGCAGAAATAACCTGGCCAACATACTGGGATGCAGCAAAGGAAATTTACCGTTTAAATACCTAGGGGTGAAGGTGGGTTGCTCCCATAGGAAAGCCTCAGAATGGGTATATATCGTGCAAAAATTGAGGAACAGGTTGAGGAAATGGGAGGGCCTAAAGATATCAATTGGGGGGAGACTCACCTTAGTTAATGCGGTACTCTCGTCACTGCCTACATACCTTATGTCTATGTATCGAGCACCGAAAAAAACAGTGAGTGAATGCGTAAAATTGCAAAGAAACTTTTTGTGGAGTGGGAGTGAGAATGTGAAAAAAATTCCATGGGTAAAATGGGATGATATTTGCAATGCAAAACGTGTGGGGGGACTCGGGGTAAAAGACTTCGACTGTTTTAATATGGCACTCTTGGGAAAGTGGGCATGGAGATTCTATACTGAACAGGATAGGCTTTGGGTTAGAATTAATAAATCCAGAGGGGGGGGGGGGTCTAGGAGGCATCATTCCAGGTTCTAGGGGTGAGAATGGGAGAGTTAGAGTAACAGGATGGTGGGGCAATATTGTGAGAACTGTGGGGTTGGGGCCTGGAGGCTGGTTTCGGGAAGGGCTGGTTAAGAAAGTGGGTAATGCCGAGACTTCATTGTTCTGGGAAGAGGCGTGGGCTGGGGGGGACTGTTTGAGAGATAGATTTCCAAGACTTTATAGGCTGAGTGATAGGAAGGACATAACTGTGAGAGAAATGGGAGAGTGGCAGGAGGATGTGTGGAATTGGGTATGGGTTTGGAGGAGGGAATTGAGGGATAGGGAACATCTTTTACTTAACGATTTGATAACAATTGTAAAAAGGTACTTGCCAGAGAGAAACACCGTCGACAAATGGAGCTGGAAACACTCGGCGAATGGAATATACACAACAAAGGAGGCCTATGAGTGGTTAAGAAATAAAAATCAAACGACGACTAAGGAAAGCAAGGAGGAATTCAGCATCATATGGGAAAGCCCGGCGCCTATGAAAGTTCGTGTTCACGCGTGGAGGGTGCTCTGGGGGAGACTGCCAACTAAATCGAATCTACAAAAGCGGAAGATCATCGCAGCGGGAGCAGAAACAAAGTGCGTCTTCTGTGGGGGCACGGAAGAGACGGTAAAACATGCTATATTTAGCTGCTCGTTCGCCTATAGTGTATGGATGCAATGCTTCAAATGGTTAGGAATAGAAACAGTCTTAAACGAAAATCCAGCTGCAATCCTACTTCAATGTAGCAGAATTGTGAGAGGAAGTAAGGGCAGCAAAATCTCAGTGTGTATTTGGGAGTGTGTCGTGTGGCTAATCTGGAAAGCAAGGAACAAGATAATATTCGACAATGAATAGGTGCATCTAGAAGAAGTGTGCAAGGAGATGATATCGCGTCTGTGGTGTTGGACTGGGACAAAAGGACTGAGGAAACTTCATTACAAATTCACAGACTGGGCTACAAATCCAATAATGGTACTCAGCGATTAATTTGGTTTGGAGACAAGTTAATCTGAATTATAACTTTATGACTTATGTTTAAACTGATGCATGATGATCATATAATCACAAGGGAATTTGAGATGCTTAATCTGCTCACAACATCTTTTCCCTAAAGTCCCTCCTAGATAAACATAATAGCAATGTCGGAGATCAAGTGATTCAAGTTTGGGACAGCCATCAAGAATGACTTCTAGTTCTTCATTGACAAACAAATCAGAAACAAGGCGAAGATGGTGGAGATTTGTCATGCTCTTTGCAATTGCTACCGCATACTCATTCATGTAATCGTTACGTTTATATTGATAATTAATACCGAATGTAAACGACTTCAAAAGTGAGCAAGATATACCAATATCTACAATATCTGAAGCTTTGACTTGTGGCAAGAACATAAGGCGCAACTTTTCCAAGTGTGGAAGTTTGTTAAATGCTTCAACCAAAGCTTTCACCGTAAATCCGCAGGTGAAACAATAGGAATACAAGAATTGTAAAGAAGCAAAACATGAGCATCCGTTAGTAGCATCAAAATTGATAGAAAATAATAACCAGAGTGACCAATTTCGATAGTGATTAAATGTTGTGATCCAATTTGAAAAATTTCGATAGTGATTAAATGTTGTGATCAAATTTGAAAAGTAGTAAAGTTCAGTGATCAAAAGTGATATTTTTTCTAAAATTAATTATAAATATCGATCAACAATGTAGTTTAGCAGATCATCGGAAATGCGACTGTTGTATGCACTTTAATCGAGTTGACTCGGATGTGGACTGTTCTTTAGTACGATACAAACATATATGATTAAACGGGGTTTATTACGTGCTTATGCGGATTAAATGATGATTTGTGATGAACTTAATGAAGAACACACAAGAACACAAGATATAGCTTCTTGGAGAAGCTAAAGCTTTAGAAGTTTGGGAGAGTTTATTGCTTAGTTTAGGGTTTTTGGTAGGAAAAGTGAACGCGTCTTACAAATGAGCCCATTTGGGCATTATATAGTGGTTTTTAGGGGCTGCCCGCCCTTTACACGTGGAGCCTCCGGACTGGACCTTCATTCTGCCCGAAAAGGTGATGGGACGGCGCATTTAATGCTAAACCGCCTCTGGTGGTCGTCCTCGGCGAGATGCCGAGCAACTGGGAAACCAGCCCGTCACTCGCCGTCGTGGTCGCCGAAGCAACTGGTCGCCACGTCTTGTGTCATCTCCCAAAGCTTCAGCACTTCTCTCAAACGTATGCCTGCTCGCCAACATCTTTGGGCGAGCAGTTCATTAGAATGTGCTCGCCAACATATTTGGGCGAGCACTCAAATATCTTAAATACAATAATTATATTACATTTTCTTCTTGTTGACTGGTCGTCGCTTGACTTTGTTGACTGGTCGTCTCTTGACTTTGTTGACTAGTCCTCGCCACGTAAGCTGGTGATTAGGATTGAATTGTCAAAGATTGACTTCTTTGACTGGGTATAACATTTGCCCCCTGGTCGCCTTTCTTCGCATTCGCAGAATGGTAAGGCGAGCAGTGTACTCGTCTTCTTAGGTTTGTCTTCGACAAGCAAATCTATTTTGGAATCTTGATGACGTAAAGTGGAGGCGGTCGCCTCGTTTCCTACGCCGAGCACGCTTTCCGAAGCACTTTGATGACGATTGATGTGACCTGTGTCAGACGCGTGTTTGGCGCCCAAAAAATTGAATTGAGCGCGTGGGGCGCGTGCCGACCTCAACGGTCGCGCGTGAGCTCACTTTCCCACCTCGATTTCGGAAAATAGCCCAGAATTTTAGGAAAATTGCAAATTTTACCCCGTTTTTTGCACATAGGTCCCTGATCGAATTTGCCTATAAATATGGGCTTCATCTTCTTCACAATACTTTTCACTTCTGCAACTTTTGGAATTTCCTCTTATTCTTCCTTCCAAGCTTCTTCTTCAAGGTTTCCGGCGAATTTTAGGGTGGTTTCCAATCGACGAAAAGGTAAACACTTACATTTCTTTCTTTAAAAATCTCCTTCTCCCCCATTTCTCAAGAAAAAATGGAGGTTGGTGGTGGTTCCGGTGGAGGTTCTCCGCCGTTGGACGGTGGCGCCACCAGATCCGGTGATGCCGATGACCTTGCTTTGGCCTTAGTGGAGAGGACATCCTCTTCGGACTCTAGGATATATTCCCCCGAACCCTTCAGCGCGAGAGTTCCCGAAGTTAGACCAGAGGTGGTCGTCGACCTAGAAGGGTCCTCCGAAAGTGATAGGGAAGACGCCGGCAATGATGCCGAGGAGGACGATGATGAGACCGACTCTGATCTGCGCGATCAGGGCCTAGATAGGGGGGTGGGCGAACAGATCGACCCTGCTCGAGTCGAGGAGATTCTGTCGAGCAGCCTCCGCGAGGACCATGAGGAGGTTGTTCGCTATGCGGCGAGCATACGGGATATTTTGAGTGGTGGAGAGGGGTTGGATGGCGATGAACTCTCAAGAGAAACATTTTACGAATATTACCGTGATTACCCGCCAAAGGAGGTTCCTCGCTCGTACCGAGCAGCCTCCGAATTGATTTACGCGGCCTGCGAGTATGCGAGCAGCGTCTCCTCTGCCCAATTGGAGAACTCTCGGAAGAAGTACCAATTGCCAGTCGATGTCTGCTTCTTCGTTCCTCGTGCCGACGAGAGGGCCGACCAGCCGCCAAAAGGGATGGTCGCCGTCAACATAGGCATGATGGAGGCAGGGTTGAGGTTCCCCCTGCACCCCGGTGTTACAAACTTCCTACGCTTTCTTGGGGTGGCCCCTTCTCAGATATTGCCGAACGGTTGGTCGAATCTGATCGGGGTCCTCACCCTGTTCGGCCTGATCGCGGCCGAGAATGGTTGTCGGAACACTTGGCTGAGCCCGAAGGAGATCAATTACTTACTTCAAGCGGCCGAGGTTGGAAAAACAGTGGGTCACGGTTTTTACTATGTAAAAAGCCGTGATAACATCAAATTGGTCGAGGGGGTCCCCAGCAAGATCCGCGATTGGAAGACCAACTCGTGGTGGGTAGCCGGTGACTGGAAAAGTGCGGTCAGGCCGGACGGATCACCTGAACGCATTCCCATCGCCACTGAATACCAGAGAATTCGTGGTAAGTCTTTTTAATTCTGCTCGTTCTTGTCTATACTGAATAACTCCTCGCTCTTGCAGGTGAACTTGCTCGCACGAGGACTGTCGAGCACCGTCTCACTACCCTCTTCCACTACCATATTTGCTGCGTGCTTAATCGTCGCTACTTGGAGAGGTCCTGCCGCTTTTTGAACCGGGAGTGTATGCGCGAGCGAGCAGGCCTTAGAGTACCTCCTCATCATATCACTCGAGAGTTTCCTCCAGGTATTTGAAATATTATCAAGTCTTTTTGCAAAAAATTCTTCTCTTCGTAAAACTGATCTTTTGCTCTTTTAGTAGTGGTTCCTGATAAAGTTATCACTTACCTTCCTCCGACCCTCGACCTTGACCGAATCATGTCGAGCAAGATGCTTCGAGCGGCGAAAGCTCTCCGCGAGCGTCAGATCGTTGACGGCTCGAGCAAAAGAAAGAAACCGGAGTCCGCGGCGGCGCCTCCGAAAAAAGCTGCAAAATAAACCCGAGGGGGCCCTTCTCGCCAAAAAGCTGCCGAACAGTGGCTAGGGCCCAGCGTCGAGGGGAACGTCTCGCCTAGGAGATCCCCGCCGAGGGGAAGCTCGCCCCCCCCCCATTAGCCACACCCCCAACAAGGCCATCTCCCCCTCGCAGAAGCACAAGGGCGCGAGAGGTCGCTGGGAGCTCGTCCGCCGGACAACGGGCCCCTGGTGATAAAACTCTTCTCGGCTGGGACACCGAGAGGGTTGCTAAGTACGTTCTCCGAGAAAAATGCCTTTGAATAATTTCTAAGTATCTTTTCTAAACTTCCTTTCTAACCCAGGCTTACCGAGCACCCGGTCGTTGAACCGTTCAACGAGGAACTCCTCGGCTTTTACCGCTCGCGGGATCCGCTTGACGAGGAGGTGTACCCCCAGCCCTTGGTCAGGGCCATGAGGCACATGCCACGCTCGTTGACCACGAACTTTGTCGACGAAGTCGACAATCAAAATTCCTTGGAGAATGCCAGGCAGGTCGCCATTGAGATTAGCCGCGCCTCCTTTGCTACCGAAAAACTCTGCATGCAAATCTACGAGAATCGTAGGATCAGCGAGGAGAGGAGCGTGAAACTTGCTCGCCTGGTGAAGGATAAAGCGGGCGTGGACAGGCAGCTGGCTACCTCGGAGGAGAAAGTGGTCGATCTTGAGACCAAACTGGCCGAATCTGAGGCCCAGCTTGAGGCCGTCCGGAAAAAGGATCGGGATGATCTTCAAGTAATCGAGGATCTCCGTGCTCGCCTCAATGCTGCCGAGAACGAGCTAAAACAGAAAACTGCCGAGGTGGGCATTCTTCAGAATAATGCTGCAACTACTGAGGAAAATTTGGCCAACCTTCGGCAAGAGCTGGTCGTCGTATCCGAGGAGAGAGATGAGAGCAATGATATCGCCGCGTGCGCAGCCATTTTATCAGTTGCCCTTACCGCCCATGAGTTTGTTCACAAACTCAAAGAGGCTCAACCAGATGTGGATGTCACCCTGCTCGGCGGCTTCATAGACGACCTCCTCATGAGTGAAAATCCCAAGGCTGAGTCGAGTTTGCCCCTACTCCCTTTGCTGAAAATGGGGCTCCGGTTCCCTCGTCTTTTAGGCGTTCCGGTGTACTTCAATGACCTCCCCCCCCCGCTGAGGAGGTTGAAGGCGAGCAGGTTGCTCCTGCCGAGGTAGCAGCCGCGGGCGAGGAGCAAGGTCCTGCCGAGGAGAACGCCGCAGAGACTTAGTTCTCTTTTATTTTCCCTTCCGTTTTTTAGGACTGCTCGGCCGCTAGGGCCTTTTTGTAATTTTAGCTTCTCAAGGCTTTTTAATGAATGGAACCTTTTTGCTTATGAAGTGTTTGATTTCAATTTGTGTTATGATTATTTTTTGCAAGCATCCTTCAATGAGTACTTGTGTTTGTGTTTTTAGATAGTGATCGCTTAAAAAAGAGTGCTCGTTTTTAGGTAGTGATCGCTTAAAACTAGTTAGCATCGTTAAGAAAGAGTGCTCGTTTTTTCGTGTGAGCATCGTTAAGAAAGAGTGCTCGTCTTTTTTAGAGTTTACCCGATCGTTGGTTGAAATTGTTTTTAGATAGTGACTCTCGTCGTCACTACCTTGCGAGCATCGTTAAGAAGAGTGCTCGTCTTAGAGTTAACCATTCGTCGGTTGAACTCTTTTATTTGTTAGATAGTGACTCTCGTCGTCACTACCTTGCGAGCATCGTTAAGAAGAGTGCTCGTCTTTTGTCTTGCGAGCATCTTTTAAAAGAGTGCTCATTTTTTCTTAGAGTTAACCATTCGTCGGTTGAACTCTTAGTTGGCTGCGCAGAGCCTTATCTAAAATTTCTAAAATTTTCCTAACACTTGATGAAATTTAAAACTTGACGATGTATTGAAATGGTATCTATATACAAACTATACAAATATAAAGAAATTAAAAACTTACTGGTAAAACTTCTTCAATTTGACCGCATTCCACGGGTATCTGCTCGGCGTGCCTTCGAGGTCTTCTAACTCGTATGATCCGTTTGAGAGTGTGCGCGTGATTCGGTACGGACCTTCCCACGTTGGACCAAGTATGCTAATGGACTGCTCAGTCGCCCGCCGAAGTACGAGCTGGGCGATAGTAAATTGGCGAGCACGTACTTTGGTATTGTAGTAGCGTTCTGACCTTTGCTTGTAGACCACATTCTTCTCGTCCGCTGTTAGTCTTCGCTCTTCTAGGAAGTCCAAATCGGAGAGTTGTGCATCGTTATTCAACTGCTCGTCATAATTTGCTACTCGAAAGGTGGCGACCTGCCCCTCTGCTGGTATGACAGCTTCGGTTCCGAACGCGAGCGCGAACGGTGTCTCACCTGTAGAATTCCTCGTGGTCGTCCGATATGCCCATAGAACCATGTGCAGCTCTTCGGCCCATTTCCCCTTCAATCCATCCAGCTTAGCTTTCAAGGTGTGCTTGATGATTTTGTTGATTGCCTCTACTTGCCCATTTGATTGTGGATGATAGGGTGTTGAAAAAAATTTCTTGATGTTCCATTTTAAGCAGAACTCCAGCATGTCTTGACTCGTGAATTGACGTCCGTTGTCGGTCACTATCGCTCGTGGTAGGCCGAACCTGCAAATTATATTCTTCCAAATGAAGCTTGTCATTTGGCCCGTTGTGATGGTCTTCAATGCCTTTGCCTCTGTCCATTTGGTGAAGTAATCGACTGCTACGACTACGAAAGTTACTCCCCCAGCAGCTGGTGGGAAAGGTCCGATGATGTCGATCCCCCACTTCGCGAAAGGCCACGAACTATACACCGAGATGAGCTTGTCTGGTGGTGAGTGGATGGCGGGAGCGAAGGCTTGACATCTCCTGCTGGTCTGCGCGTAGTGGATTGCATCCTTCTTCAGTGTTAGCCAAAAATAGCCTTGCCTTATGATCTTTAAAGCGAGCGCTTGCCCCCCTGTATGATTTCCACATACTCCGTCGTGGATTTCATACATGACGATCTTCGCTTCGTCTTCTTCGAGGCATTTCAATAAAGGCATTGAAAAACCCCGTTTGTACAGCTGGTCGCCAATAATAGTGTACCTTGCGGACCTGAGCTGCAACCTGGTTGCTTTCACCTTGTCGTCTGGGAGCTCGCCGGTCTTGATGTACTTGGTGATCGGCGTCCTCCAGTCCTCGTCGCTGGTCGCTTCAATCTGCAAAATTTGACCTCTGCTCACTGATGGGGAAGAAATCTTGGTGATGGTTGCTTCTGAAAATATTGCCTCCCCCTCTGAAGTGGCCAGCCGAGCTAAAGCATCTGCTTGCGTATTCTCCTCCCTAGGGATTTGCTCGATGTGAAACTGATCGAATTGCTCGAGCAATACTTTCACCAAGTCTTGATACTTCAACATTTGATCGCCGCGAGCCTCGTACTCGCCCGTTATTTGACATACCACTAGCTGAGAATCGGAAAAAAAATTCAGTTTTCTGGCGCCCACGGCCATAGCCATCCTGATTCCTGCGACCAGAGCCTCGTACTCTACCTCGTTGTTCGTCGCCCGATATTCGAATTCGATCGCCGAAGCAAAAGCCTGTCCGGCTGGACTGGTGAGGACGACTCCTGCCCCTGCTTTGGTGCTCGTCGAAGAGCCATCGACGAACAGTGTCCAAGGAAGCTCGATTTCCTTGTCCAATTTCTCTGGGAAAGTGAGTTCTACAATGAATTCTGTCAGCACTTGTCCCTTGATTGCCGTTCTGGGCGAGTAGGTGAGCCCAAATTGCCCGATTTCCACCGACCATTTCAAAAGTCTTCCAGTGGTATCCGGACGATGTAGTGCTCGCCGAAGAGGAAAAGTCGTGAGGATGACCACCTCGTGGTCGAACAAGTATTGCCTTAATTTTCTGACGCTCATGACTAATGCGTACGCCAATTTTTCCATTGGAGTGTATGTCAACTCCGCCTCTCTCAGTGTCTGACTTACATAATAGATTGGAAGATGTGTGCTCCCCTCTGCTCGGACGAGCACTGAACTGATCGCACAGTCAGTGGCCGCCAAGTAGAGATACAAGATTTCTCCGGGGACTGGCTTAGATAGGACCTTCGGATCCGATAAATATTCTTTTAGCTTGCCGAAAGCTTTTTCACATTCGTCTGTCCATTCGAACCTCCCTTTTTTCAAAGCATCGAAAAAAGGTTTGCAACGATCGCCCGTTCGTGCTATGAATCTGTTCAGCGATGCAAGGCATCCTGTCAACCTCTGCACTTCTTTTACGTTTCTTGGGCTTTGCATATCGATGATTGCTTGAATTTTACTCGGATTCGCCTCGATGCCCCGCTGGCTAACCAAGTGCCCCAGAAATTTCCCGGAGCTAACCCCAAAACTGCATTTCTTTGGGTTTAATTTTATGTTGTATTCTTTCAGAATATCGAATGTCAAAGAGAGGTGGTGTAGGTGATCTTTCTTTCGTAAACTTTTGACAACGACGTCGTCGATGTAGACCTCCACCATCTCGCCGATGTGTTGCTCAAACATCTTATTTACCAGTCTTTGGTATGTTGCCCCCGCGTTTTTCAAACCGAAAGGCATTCTCTTCCAACTGTACATGTCCGTTGCGGTCATGAAAGCAGTATGTCGCTGGTCGTCGGGATGCATAGCAATCTGATGGTATCCCGCGAAAGCGTCCATGAAAGTTAACATCTCGTGCCCCGCTGTATTGTCCACCAAATGATCGATGTGGGGCATCGGAAAGTGATCTTTGGGACAGGCATCGTTTAGATCTGTGAAGTCTATACACAATCTCCACGACCCGGTCTCCTTTTTTACGAGCACTGGATTTGCCAACCACTCAGGATCAGTTCCAACTTTCTCGATTAATTTGTTATCGATCAATTTCTTGACCTCTACTGCCATAGCCGCATACTTATCTGGCCCAAATTTTCTTCGTTTTTGGGTGATGGGTCTTCTTGTTGGATCAATGTTTAACTTGTGGCAGGCGTGGCTTATTTTGATACCTACCATGTCCTCATGCGACCATGCGAAAGCTCCGACGTTTTCTTTCAAAAATGAGATTATATCGGACCGCAAGTGTGCTGGTAAATTTGAACCTATAAATACCTCGAGTTCTGGACGAGCATCGTTTAAATGAATAGTTTCAAGGTCCTCCGCTGAAGTTGCCCGCTCTTTAGGCTCCTTCCAACGAGGATCCTCAATTCTGAATTTTGGCTCAAAACCTAACCTAGGCTCCAGATCTGGAATGTTTTCTGGAACCTGGTCGCCCGAATCTGTCTGTTCGTCGATCTCCATCTGGGTGTGGTCGTCCACTTCCATGGAGGCGTGCTCGTTCGCCTCTATTTGGTGGTCGTCGAGATGCCGACTACACTCCCCTACTTCGATTTTTCGGTACTTGCGCGGAAGACCTTCTAGGTAGTTCACTTGTTCTTTCTGTTTTTGACACTCAATATACTGGCCAATCATAGGAGTTTCTTTAGAATGGCGTTTAGCAAAACGGACGAGACACTCCCTCGCCCGAGTCTGGTCGCCCTTGACGGTTATAACACCCGCCGGGGTCGGAAACTTAATACAATAATAAAAAGTAGAAGCGGCCGCCTTGAACTCGTTGAAGAAAGGTCGGCCGAGGAACACATTATAGGACGATGGCATGTCTACGATCAGGAAGTCGAGCTGCCGAGTATGGTGCATTTTTGGCTCTTTCGACGATGCCAACTCCAAGGAGAGTCTGATTTTTCCGATTGGAAGGTTTTGCGTGTCCCCGAACCCTACGATAATATCGTCGCAAGGCTCAATGTATTCTGCATATCCACCAAGGGCATCAAGAGTATGCTTGAAGAGGATGTTGGTGTATGCCCCGGTGTCGACCATCATGCGATGGGCGATGGTTCCCATGATTTTCCCCGTGATGACCAAAGCATCATTGTTTGGTTGCACCACGCCGTTCAGATCATCGTTTGTGAAAACAAGTTGGTGGGATGGAGGCTGCTCGGCAGAAGGAGCGACACACACCTGATGCACGTTGTTAAGTGCTCGCACCTCACTCTGTTGTCGGTGAGCAGACAGAGCTTTCCCGGACTGAGTCCCCCCCAAGGGGCCTTCCAAGACCATACAAGCTCCACCCACATTATCGATGTCGCCCGGTGGGTTGTTCGGCATGGGGGGAGCCAGTTTCTGGCGATTGAGCTCTGGCGAAGGTCGTCGCTGTCGTCGCGACGCTTCCTGCTCCTGTTGTCGCCATTTCCACCTCCGGACTTGATGAATTGGGCGAGCTTTCCCTCATTGTATAGCTTGAAGAGATTTCTCACCAAGTCTCGGCACCCATTGGTGTGGTGGCCGACTGAGTTGTGGTAGTTGCAGAACTTACTACCATCAAGATTTGCATCATTGGTATGCATTGGCTTAGCTTGGGGGAGCAGATTCTTTCCCCTGATCGCATCGTAGATGCCCCTGGGATCAACGGTGAGGGCTTCCCTGAATTGGAGGATCTCAAGAGACTCCTCGAAAGGCCTGAAGTTTGATGGGCGAGCACTGCCGCCCTGAGTGGTTGCCTTCTTAGGCTGGGAAGACTCCCCTGTGTTAGAATTTTTCTTGGGCCATACCCTTTTGGCCGTGTCCGGCTGCTCGTTAGCCTTGGCGGCGTCCATGATCTCTTCCATTTGAATGAAATTTCTCGCCCTACTACGAAAATCCGCATAGGAAACGGGGAAAGAGGTGTGCATAGATTCCCACAGCTTGGAACCTATTTTGAGTCCGGAGATAGCCGAGATCAGCTTTGTCTCGTCATTAACAGCTTCTCCGTCGATCACCAACCTATCGAAACGTTCGATAAAGTCCTTGCCCGATTCGGTTGGTGTTTGGCGAACATTTGCCAAACGTTGCTTCGAGGCTGGGTGAGCAGCAATAGACCCAAAGTGAGTCAAGAATTGTTGCCCCAGCTCTAGGAAAGAGGTGATGGAACCGGCACCCAAGGTGGTGTACCAGCGATGAGCTCGATCTCCCAAGGTCAAGGAGAAGTTTCTGCATTGGGTGGCATCCGTTGCCCCGATTGAGGCCATATAGCTTGCATACTTAGAAAGATGCACCCTTGGGTTGGACGCCCCATCGTAGGCTGCTATAGAAGGCATTTGGATCTTCCTCTGAATGGGGGCTGTGAGAATCACAACACTCAAAGGTGGAGTGGGCAGAGTGACAGGTGGGGTAGTGCCTTGCTTTGCTGCGACCACCTCTGCTCGCAAAGTCTCCATCTCCAATTTCATCAATTTTTGAGTTTCGAGGAACTGGGCGAACTGCCCCTCCTCGTCAGTTTGTGGTCGGGGGACGACGACCTCGTCGCGTCGGCTCCCGCGAGAAGCGCCCGGGTGATCACCCTGATGTGATCGCCTGGGAGAACGCCTCTCTGAGTGATGGCTGTGGTAGCTCTTTGACTAAGCTCGCCCACCACCAAGCCCTACTCGATCTAGGGCAGAGACCCTGTCTCCTTTCCTCCTACCACGATCTTTGTGGTCGTCTTTGGCTGGTCGTCGCCCGATATCAAAGTGCAACGGGCGAGGAGCTTTTTGTGGGTCCTTGTCGCCTACTCGGTTGAAAACTGAGTTCCGAGCATACGAGTCTCCCGTATGACTGTTATGGGAGCGGACAGGTGCTTTGTTTCTTTCCCTGTCCTGGGGACGAACGGAGTAAGAGTGATAGGAACGGTTGTCCTCATCGTCATTTAACCTCACTTTGGCCTTGCGAGCTCTGTCAAAATCTTGGTCTTTGACCTTCTCGGCCTCTTCGACCTCGAGTAGCCTCCTCTTCTCTAGGAGGAAATCGGAGAATTCTTTCATATACTGGGGGTTTTTCATGATGTCCCCCATATCCAGGTTTGCAAAAGGGTTTGGCGGTGTAGCCACCGGCGCCGGAGGGTGCTCGTTCCCTCCGAGCGGTGGGATTCCGTCATGATTTGTATGTTGAGACATCGTTTAAAGAGTGTCTTTAATTATTACAAAGGTACTAGGCTATCGAAGCTTTAAAACGAAAGATTTAAAGTTCTTACGCAGAAGAACGCGCTATTACAACTACTAAACTTAGCAACGTAACAACAGAAGCTTGAAAACACAAAAACAAGGAGATCAAACTCCAAAATATGCTACGAAAACTGAAAATGTTCAAGAACACGAAGAACACTAACAATCGTAAATAATGCTTTAAAACGGTAGATCTACCGATTAAAACTTAAAAAACAAGAGTTTGCTAGCCGATCGCTCGATGATCGGTTGAAACCTTGATGATGAACACGCAAAAGGTCCCCTCCTTCTAGCGCCAAATGTTGTATGCACTTTAATCGAGTTGACTCGGATGTGGACTGTTCTTTAGTACGATACAAACATATATGATTAAACGGGGTTTATTACGTGCTTATGCAGATTAAATGATGATTTGTGATGAACTTAATGAAGAACACACAAGAACACAAGATATAGCTTCTTGGAGAAGCTAAAGCTTTAGAAGCTTGGGAGAGTTTATTGCTTAGTTTAGGGTTTTTGGTAGGAAAAGTGAACGTTTCTTACAAATGAGCCCATTTGGGCATTATATAGTGGTTTTTAGGGGCTGCCCGCCCTTTACACGTGGAGCCTCCGGACTGGACCTTCATTCTGCCCGAAAAGGTGATGGGACGGCGCATTTAATGCTAAACCGCCTCTGGTGGTCGTCCTCGGCGAGATGCCGAGCAACTGGGAAACCAGCCCGTCACTCGCCGTCGTGGTCGCCGGAGCAACTGGTCGCCACGTCTTGTGTCATATCCCAAAGCTTCAGCACTTCTCTCAAACGTATGCCTGCTCGCCAACATCTTTGGGCGAGCAGTTCACTAGAATGTGCTCGCCAACATATTTGGGCGAGCACTGAAATATCTTAAATACAATAATTATATTACATTTTCTTCTTGTTGACTGGTCGTCGCTTGACTTTGTTGACTGGTCATCTCTTGACTTTGTTGACTAGTCCTCGCCACGTAAGCTGGTGATTAGGATTGAATTGTCAAAGATTGACTTCTTTGACTGGGTATAATAGCGACAATCATCAATCGAAAGATGTAGCAACTGCCCCTGGCTACGATCCACAACTTACGGATCTCTTCATTCCCGATATCAGCGTGTTTGATATATATGACTCGCCCCGATTTAGGGATCCGTCGATTCCCGAAATCAGCGGGTTTGATATGAAGGGATCGCCACATGGAGGGATCAGAGCAAACCCTCCGCCAAGTAGTGCAAACATTCTCTGCACTTTCTAGTATCTCTGCCACTTCAAGGCGTTGGAGGATATTAGCGGTGACATCTACAGGTAAATCAATCCACTACACAGCCGCTCGGAGTTCATTTTCATTTTCGGCAGTACTCATGCTGATGGCGATAGATCAATCAATTGGAAACAAATCAAACGCCCTTCACTACAAAACTGAATGAATTAAATTGAAATTCGTCATTCTGATGAAGGTGAAAACATTGGATGGAGAAAACATAATCCTGCGTATATAATTGTTATATTCAATTCCTTAATGAATATGATCAACAGCATACTAACTAAACCCTATAAACAAATAACCGTGGGCCTTTAGGCCTAAATTAAATATATCCCAATAATAATAATAAATACAGTTGATGATGGGCCACAATGTAAATACAGTTGGCAAAGGCAGTTAATCAGTTTTGGTTCTTTTTGCAAATTAGGATTGTTTTCCTTTAAATAAAGTCGTAAACTCTGATTGGAGGAATCAGAAATTAATGCAAACTTGGTGTAAACTCGTTTCTTGCTGGCCTAGCTAGGGCAACAAATTTCTACTTTGAGATCGTGATTCTCATCAAACTATATAACATGTCATGAATTTATTTGAGACATAATTTAATTCTATGATTTAAATGAATCAAATCAAATAATTCATGTACGTTAAAATAATTAATTTTTTAAACATGGGAAACTAAGAGATTATTTGTTTACCCTTGAATCAAAGAGTAACAATTAGTAACAAATTCAACCTAACAATCTTCTCAAATCAATTCTCAAGTCCTAGCCCGTATTTTAAAAAAACACAATTGTTGTAGTACTTTGAGTCCCTATTTATAACAAGGAGTGACCGAAATTTTTATAGAAAATATGTAGATATAGAAAGATTTTATTCTTTAAAAGATATTATCTTCTTTTCATATATATATTCATAAAATTTTATAGAAAAAATATGGAGATAAGTCGACTGTGGGTATGGAAGATAAGCTATTATCACCAAAATAAGAATGATACTTGAACTATTGATGATAAATCTTAATTTTAGAAATTTGTGAGTTGTAAATCTTATATATATATATATTATCTTATATATATTATATAAAAGGAGAAAAGTTCTCTTAACTCTCCAGGTCTTGACATGTGGATACCTCCTCTTTTCCGCTCATGCCACCTGTCCATTTTAGATTATTACTAATACATTCGCCATGTGTCCATTACCGGAAGATGGAGAGACTCCAAGTCTCACCCTCCATTATCAGTCACTAGTTTTATGTACGTGCGATGCACGGGTTAGTTGTAAAAGTCAAATAAAGAAAAAGAAACCGTCGATTAGAAAAATGTTGAAGATTCAACGTCTTAGACCAAATTTTTGTGTTAGAAATACAAATATTTCAATAAAGTTTGTGTTTCCGTTTCTCTGTTTAATATCTTCAATTATGGTAAATGTTTAATCTGATTGACAATGCAATTTTTTATTTGTGAAAAAATGGAAGGTTACAATCATTGACATCTGCAAACAAACAAATTTAGATATTAGAAAAATAAGGCCACAATTTCACAAAGCAAGACATTAAACTTTGTTTGCAGTTTAACATCACTACAATTCAAAAACTCAATTAAGATTCAAGATTGGATAGAAATTAACAAAAAACTAAAACATATGTTTTAAGGAGAAGTTCAGGACTAAGAATAAATGACAGCACCCTCAAACATTCTCAATAGTTTTGAGCTTAATTTAATCCTAGAGAATATACAATTGATAAGTTTCCATTTTTTGAGTCAGACATGCAAACTAAATAAAGATGGTTGGCTTAACACTCACTCAACTACTTCCTCTGCACAACTTCTCCTCATGTTAGCAGTTACTTGTCCATTAGAAGAGTATACCAAGCAAGAAAAGTTTGACATCAATCTACAAGGGTTCAAACTTATAAATTAAAAGAAAAGAAAAAAAAAATCAATGCACAAATAATTTGCACCGTGAAACGACCAACAACCTTCAAATGTGCTTCCAATCTTTCAACTATTTCGTGAATAATGTCTAGCACACCTTTACGTGCATCAATGACCTTCTAGCAATGAGTACAACCTAAAATGATAAACACAGGTCGAAAGAGATAGGGCCAGCCATAACTCCAATTCTTGACGTCCATCGACTATCCTAAAATATAATCAACATTTCAGTTTTGCATGCTTATAATATCTCAATAACGATAGATGCAGTTTAACTGACTTTTCAAGATGATTCTACCTTCAATTTCTTTCAGTTATTCTCCCTCAATCAGTTATCCCCATCTAAAAGAAATTAAAGAAGCAATCAACATGTATAGGATGGAATGACATGAGAAACACAAATCATAGCAACTCACCAAAGACTGGAAATGAATACATGTATAGTCAAACAAAAAGTCCAGATTTAGTTTCTGATAAAAAACTACCCGCCGTATTACACAACAATCACTTGAATTTTTTATTTTCACATACATTCTTAAAAAAAATTAAAAAAATAGCAACATAAAAGGGGCTAAAAGAACGGTGCTCTGGATTCAAGTACAAAAATACATTGTTGGAATTTTGGAGATACTGGCACAGAGATATACGAACGACGTAAATCATTAAAAAATAATTCAAATTTAGGGGGGAGGGGGGAATATGTTTTACCTATCAATTTCATCATTTCAATGAAAACGCAAGAAGGTTCAACATAACAAAGGTTTTAGCAACTGTATGTATAGTTTAGATTTTTCACATCCGTTTTAGTAATTAAGTTCCAATTTTTATAAATCTACAGACATAAATAAAAAGGCTTCGTATAGAGTACCAGTCATGTATCAGCAATCTCTTTTGTGTTTCCATCATTCCGGAGCATGATGCTGTCTTCCTAAAAATACACATACAAATTATGGATTATTTTGTAACATCCCTTAGTATTTAGTATTTAATCAGGAAATTATCTGCATCCTGGAAGAAATAAGAACATCAAGAAGAATATATTTATCTTTGGGCTAGTCTTGGGTGAGACCGTCTCACAGAAAGAGATCGGTGAGACGGCCTTTATATATAAAAAGTGATAATGTTTGTAGAAAAAGTGACAGTGTTTAAGTAAAAAGTGATAGTCACTTTTGCTAAAAATATTATCACTTTTCACTTAAACATTATCACTTTTTTTACAAACCAAAATATGGAAAATAAATATGGGTTATCCTACCCAAATTTTTAAAATATGAGTTAAAAAGGATCTGTCTCACAGAAAAAGATATGTGAGACGGTCTCACACAAGTTTTTGCCTTTATCTTTTCACAGCTACTGTTAATTTTAGTATTAGGATAAGATATACTGAGTATTAATTTAACACTTAAATTTAAATATCCAATATTACCGAACATCAATCGATTACATATTTTGAGACAGGCTACTTGCCAACCAGTTTGATATATGTGTATTGTGCGATATCGCTGACATTGATTAAATGATTGCATTTGATAAATCAAATAAATTGAACTTAGAGCAAAGCTAAACCTATTTGATTTTATATATTGTTAAGAATTAAGATGAAAGCTATATACCTCTTGATAGCTCCATAGCCATGGCTACCAACAACCAACACATAGGCGATGTGCTTTTCCAGGGCCTCACATAAAACATTCCTAGGATTACCTTCCACAGCCTTACAAATAACATCATTAGCCTGTGTAAAACTATAAATTTAGGACGAACGAATATCGATCCGGTGATTATGGAATTCATTTATAAGGATCAAACAAATTCTTGAGTACTATGTGCAAGAAATTTGAACCCTAAGTGATAATGTGTTTTAGCTTGTTATAACTCGGAGTGCAGTTTCAGATTTACCTGCAACAACATAACCAATAACCCTTGCTTCATGAAGTGCTGCAGCAAGTCCAACATTAAATTCATCAACTTCGCTTTTGATATCATCCGGAATATGGAAACCCAAGTATCTACCTGGACAGAATTACCCCTGCATGACAAACATCTCAGATCATCAAATTTAAACTATTAATAGTACTCCCTCCGTCCCATAGGAACTTGCACACTTGGGTGGACACACAATTTAAGAAATGTGTAAGAAAAGGTGTAATGAGTGATGTTTTGAGGGGTAGTTTTGTAAAGTTTTATGAATAAAGTAAAGTAAAAAGTAGATTGAGAGTGGAAAAGTAATGGCATATGGGTAAATAAAAGTATATTTTGAGGGTGAGGGTTATGAAGATATTTCCTTTTATGGAGTGTGCAAATTGGTATGGGACATCCATTTATAGAAAGTGTGCAAATTCCTGTGGGACGGAGGGAGTACATGATAAGCCAAAATATTTACCATGAAACTTTCAAATACGCTTATCATGATAGATGGGTTTCATTGTTGTGATTTCGATTGCTTTCTACTGTGATCAAATTAATCATCAAAAGATATTTTAAAATAAAAGTTTCAAAATGCAATGGGCATATTCCCCAGTCCTCAATTTAAGCCAAAAACAATTTACAGATGTCACAATATGAATTGAGAGTAGGATAACAGATTTATGAGGATATCTATCACCCAACTTTTGTACTGATTTATCATGATCTAAGGACTTCCCTATGACTGAAGCAAATGCCTAATATGTTAATTTAGTATAAGACAGTGAAATGTGTAGAAATTGTACCACGTTGAATTGACAAGTGGAGAGAAAATGAAGCAAACACAGAGTAAATATCATTTACATACACAACCAAGAATAAGAGGAAATAATATGGCGAAATTTACATGCATATGAATACCAGTAACACTACCTACAAGAAAAAGAAAAGAAAAACATCACGGGATAATCACCAATTAGAAACATAAGAATAACACTTACACAAAATGAATCAAACATAAGTAAATGGAATTATTTCTTGTGCCAAAAATTGAGAACAGAGGTTTTTGAGTTCCTACCTGGTGCGAGCAGTGGTTGGTTTGCACAAGGAGCGGCAGTGACGGTGTAAGGACTCATTGAAAAAGTATTTCTCGATTATCAAATTACACCATAATAACTCAACTGTGCAAGCTCATATTTCAATGTGAACGATCATTACTCCTCAATTAAAGCTAGATGAAGTGCTTCTAAGTGATAAAGTTTCAGAAAGAATACCTCAACCCAAATATCACATAATGCCTTAGGAATATTCAATTGGATACCTCTGCGCCAAACAAATAAGCCAAAACAAAAGAATGCCCAAAAGGATCAATCTGCCATTAAATGAATAAATGGATACTGAAAGCAATTAACACCAACATCAAATGTGTTAAAATATAGTCTAATTCAAATTATATTCAATTTCACAAATTTTAGAAACATATACACATATGAGAGCGATATATAAATAAATAAATATGTAGCAATTTAATCAAAATAGCAGAAGATAAGACAGAATAAACAAACTACATAATAAACACCAAAATTGCATAGAAGCATAAATAAAGAAACTCGAAATCCAATTTTTTTTAAAAGAAATTTTATAAAATTGTAAGCGGTGGAGCTGGATTTGAGTTTCTTCTTTTTTATACAACAATTTTTGGGACAAATTTGCATAGAAGCATAAATAAAGAACTCCAAAATCAGAATTTTTAAATTTTTTTTTTACCAAATTGGAGGCATTGTAACTGGATCATCTGGTCAACCGCCGTCAAGTAATCATCGGAAAACGAAGACGAATCGGCATCATTAAAAATAAAAAAAGTTAGCAGATTCTCCTGAAATAGTTGAACAAACTATTTGACTGTGACGCATATAAGGACGTACCGGACCAAGATACTTGATGCACTGCTGTTGAAGCTTCGAATAGGGGCACTTCTCGATAAGATTAACCTCATTTCCTTCCCCTATATAGAGCCGGTACAATAACCATTTCATTAGCATCATCATCAGATAAGAAAGAAGGTCGTCTGATCGAATATTTCTAAATTATCTTAGAAATCATTACCAGTAGAAGAAGGGATATTTGCTTTGAGAATTCAACCAATTCATGTAATAGAAATGCAGATTGTGCCCATATCAATGTTGTGGGTCAATCTTTATAACATCAAATTAAATAAATTCAACATCTTCTCATGATTAAGCTAAAGAATAGTAACAAATATTCTTGCAGCTTCGAGCAAATGTTGTAAAGTGAGTTTTTGAGCTTTGGTGTTCTTCGATAAACCTTATCCTACCTGCAAATCACATTGGATCATCAGATTACTTTTACAAACACAATTTAATCGATGCAATTATTTGGTTTGATAGAAATCTACCTTGGCAACTCTCGTTCTTGCTCTTAACCAGGCTGTGTCATGTTTCTCGATATCAGAAAAAGGAAATCAAAGGACCTCGAGTTCTGCAAAATCCAACACTTTCCACCAGCTCTGCTCAATCAGAACTGCACAATCTGCTAGCTTTCTTCTTGTTCGGAAGCTTTTGTAAACCTTCTGTAATATCTGCGCCAAATAAATAAACCTGAACAAAAGAATGCCCAAAAGGATCAATCTGCCATTAAATGAATAAATGGATACTGAAAGCAATTAACACCAACATCAAATATATTAAGATATAGTCTAATTCAAATTACACTCAACTTCGCAAATTTTAGAAACATATACACAATTTGAGAGCTATATATAAATAATTTTTTAGCAATTTAATCAAAATAGCATAAGATAAGACAAAATAAACAAACTACATAATAAACATAGAAGCATAGATAAAGAAACTCGAAATCCAATTTTAAGATAATTAATTGATGTAGGTCCCTAAGTTGAGTTGAATAACGAGTAAGCTAGTGAAAATGTCTAGAGGGGGGTGAATAGACTTTTCAAAAATCTTTCGATATATCAGAATTACAATGTGCGGAATACGAAATTAACAATGAGCCCAATTAAAGTTTATACTCAACTTATTTCGAGAACTCTGTTTCAGTGTTTACTCAACTTGTCTTGTTCAGTTATGTATGTTTAACAAGTAAACAGTTAATCAATTAATCAACAAACAAAACAGTAAAGTAAATCAAACACGAAATTTATAGTGGTTCGACAACTTCTCTACATCCACTCTCACAAACCCAGTTGTGAAATTCTTATTAACTCTTCCAATCGAGTAATATGTTCTTGTAGCTTTAAGTCCCAAGAAATAAGACTTAGATCTTCTCGATTATATCTCCAGATATATCTTCGATCTTACTAGCTATTTTACAAGTAACTAGCAACTTGAAACAATAAACGAAAATAAAACTTCTCTTTGTTCAGTAGTAGCCTTCTTCGATCTTCACTTGTCTTGTGTAGCTTCACTTTCTGAACTTCAATCTCTGAGAGTAATTTCTTCTTTGAATCTTCAATAATGCTTGCAGTAACAATATTTCAGTAGTCTTTAACCAATGAATACCTTGAGGTATTTATAGACTTCTAATTCCAAGAACTTTCAGTTGTGTAACAACCTTTCTTGAAAACTAACTTGTAACTGATTTCTCATATCCTTTAACGCGTTTCTTCAGTTAATTAGTTATTCCTTAACTAATTCTTCAATCTTTATCTTCAACACGCTTTTGTAACTAACTTCAAGTTGACCTGTCTTGTTTAAGTCGCGCACCTGTCTTGTCCAGTAGTAGTAGACTGTGTCTTCTACTTGTCTTGTGCAGTAGACTTCTTCAGATTACAACATAGAACTAATCTAGTCCTATCCTCTAATCCTAACAAGACTATTACATTACTTTAAGCTCTTGTTACAAAGCTTAGTCAACTTAGAAAACTATACAAAGAATCTATCTATTACATTTAAAATCATGAGCTCTAATACAATAATTATTCATAGCTCAATAAAAATCTAACATATACGAATAACAAATATGAAGTACTTATAAATCGTACTTATCTTTCAATAATACTTGTCTTTTAAAACTAGTACTTGTCTTGTGAACTCTACTGGTCTTGTACAAGATGACTTCAACTTAACTAGACTAGATCAGTCAACACTTAGAAAATATTCAAGTCTTCTTTCGGCTTATCAAAACTTCATCTTTTCTCTTTTATCATCATTTAGGACTTGTTCTAGGATTCATATCCCAACAATTTCCCCCTTTTTGATGAAGCCAAAACTACTTGAATCTTTTCATAATAGTAGACTAGTTAAGTAGTTATCTTGTCTTAAACATCAAAATAGTACTTATCTTTTCATTCATTTCGAAACAAGATCAGTAGATATTACAAATACTTAATCAAAATAAAACTAAGTACCAGAGCAAAAAAAACTAATCTGATACAATACCTTCTTAAGAACTTGGAACACCAAAAGCATCTAGTAGCCTTTTGTGAATTATAGTCATGTGTTCTTCAGTCTCAATCTTCTCCTTATCCAGTAAGTCTTCTTCAAACTTCTTAATATGATTGTAATCGATCCTTTTTCCAGAACCTAACATAGGAGTAATCCACTTAGGAAAGATAGGAACAAGAATATTAAAACTTACCGCAGTTGCAATCCTCATGATCAAGTTCCATAGATTCCGATCTTGAGTTTCCATGAACTTGTCAAAAATCGCATATAACTCTTCTTTGCTCTCTGGATCTCCAAACTTGCGAATAATCCAGTGATCCAACTCCCACTTCAGCTTGACTTTGAACTATGCATCTTTATGTTCATCGTCAATGAAATTATCAATGTAGGCATCTTCAACTTGATCTGGATCAGTCTTCAACTTCAGCAACATTTTGATATGCTTTCCTAACAATTTCTTGTTAGCATAACGATCTTCATCCAGCTTTTGCTTCTTATGAAGAGCTTCAACCTCTTCATCACCAATATCAGCTAGAATATCTCCTAACTCTTCTTTCTTCTTCTCTAGAACAAGTTTTCTCTTGACTTGTCTAGTCTGAGTTTCAACTTTAGGAGATGCAATACTTTTTCCTTTTAGCAGTCTTTTCTGTTCTTCAGCTTGTTCAAGATCTGCCTTCTTGACTAGCCTTCCTCTCTTGGGATACCTTAACTCTTCTATCGCAGTCGCAGCAGCCTTAACTTCCGGTTCTGCACTTGACTTTTCTTCAACTCTACTTGTCTCTTCCCCCTTTTTGGCTTCATCACTTGCCTTAAGAGTGAATAGACTAGTGAATCGAGTCATTTCTTCTTTTAGTGCTTCCTTCATAGCTTCAGCCGCGAGCTCTATCTGACTTTGATGCGTCTGATCATGACTCATCTTGTCTAATCGATCAACAATAGATTCTAGCTTCTTTGAATTAATAGCTAACTCGTCCTTGAAGTGAACAGCTGTCTGACGCAGTAAGGTATTTTGCTTAGTCAGCTCAGTGAGAATAGCTTGAGAACGCACCAACTGATCCTGTGCTTCTCGTCTTTGCTCATCAGCTATTTCAATTTTCACACGGTATAGCCTCTCCATCTTGCTGGATTCTTCATCTAGCGATCTTGCAAATGAAATAGATCTTTTCTCAGAAAAATCAACTTGCTTTTGAAGAAAACGTTCAACTTCCGCATATAACTCAGCTCGGAAAGTTGAGTCCATTTTGTTGACCTCTCCAACAATCAATTCTCTCGAGGAGTCAACAAGCGATTGGTTTTACTCAACTAGCACGTCCTTAACCTTTGAATTTAAGAACTCATCAACAGCAGAGTGAACAGCATCTCTCAAGTCCGACTTTAACTCTGTAAGATATCCTTCAGAGAAACCTTGAGTAGACGACTGAGCTTCAGTAACAACCTCTTCTTGAACTTTCTCACTAAGTTCATCTTCTGTAAACATCACAGCATCCATGAACTCATCATCTTCAACTCCAAAGACGAAAGAGTCATCATCAGTAGATTTTTCAGACTCATCTTCTGACTGATCTGAAGTTTGAATACCAGCTTCAATAGTTACAGCTCTCAACTCTTCTTCCGGTAGATCAGTCTGAATACCAATATCAAACATGTGTGATGCAGGCAATACATTATCTGGTACATTTAGCATTCGCTTTACCAGGGCTGTAAGAACATGAGGTGGGAGAAGTTCTGAATAATCTTGAACTCCACTATTCTCCCTTTGCTCCATCTCCCAATCCATAAAATTGGAGATACCACCCAGGCCTTGTATGACTTCAAACAGATCATCAGTAGAAGATTTCTTCAATGCAACCCACGTGCATATTCTAATGAGTTTCTCATACTGTTCTGATGAGGTGTCTATCTCAATAGACGAGAGCCTCTTCTTCAGATTGTGGCTTACTTTAGCACGAACCCTCTTCTCCCTTAAGCACATCGGATAGTAAACAAGGGATTCAAATCTAACATCAGACGGGGTCTGAGCAGGTGGGGTCCCTGTCTCAGTTGTCGCAGTGGCAACTGGTGTCTTGTCTGAAGTAGATGGGTTGAGGGGTTCAACATATTCTGTTGAGGTAATAGGAATTTGGATGGTGGTTTCTTGGGGCTTTAATGTGGCTTGGTTTGGTTCGACAGTTGTAGAAGTATCAACTGTATCAAATATAGTAGTGTGTGGGGTTATGTTGGCTCGAAGTGGTTGTACTGCCAACACTGATGAGGTTTTGGGTACAGGTTTGGCACGAGATCGAAGTGATCTGGCCTTGGTTTTAACGGGGAGAGAGAGAGGAATTGACAAAGTTCGAGAAGAAGTACCAACTTTTTCTTCAGTCGACTTGTCTGGTGAAGAACTTGACTCGACTCTCACCAGTCGATACACTTGCAACTCTTCCTCTTCCGTCTCAGGCTCCTTGTCTGAGTGAGTCTCTTCTGAATCTCCTGCAGCCTCAATCATTGCCTCCTCTTCCACATACTGAACTAGTCTTCCACTAGTTCCAGCTTTAGCTTCTTCAGAACCTTCACTGCCCGACTCGTCTTCTCCAGAACTAGACGAGGCAGCTTCAATCATGGCATCATCAGGATTGATCTGGACTTGTCTGGTGGCAGCCAATCTAGCAGCAGCTTGCTTAGCCAGAGCCTCCTTCTTCAAATAATGCTTTAGAGGATGAAATGATTTGCCTTTACTCCAACTAGTCTTGTTCGGCAACAAGATGGGTAGGATGATGCTCAACTTGTTTCCGAAACTTACATTTGCAGACACAACCCAGTTCACTGTACTGGTGTCAACTTGCACATACTTCTTGTAATACATCAATCTGTCCAAAAAGAGTTTAGACCAGTTTCCTTCAGTGATTCCATCATGAATCACAGCCATAACTCTTGCTTTCTGGGGCGTCACAGAGTCAAAACTCCCAGTGACTCCTAGAAACATTTTTGATGCGATATCAAGAAGAGTCTTGTATTTGTCAAGTAGCTCCTTCTTCTTGACCACAGGAACTTTTCCATCGCTTTTCAATTTCAGCTGTTTTCCACAGAAAATACTCAAATACTTCAACTCTCTACCTTCAGCATATCTTTCGATATCTATCGATCCGGATGGCAATTTCAGTGATTCTGTTAAAACTTCACGAGTGATTTCCACTCTCCTTCTTCCAACAAAGGCTTCAATCGAGTCGCCTTGTCGAGTGGCAGTAGCATAAAACTCTAACACTTCTTCCTCCAGCACAACTTCAGGAAATGCCTCCAAATAGGGTCTCAAACCGCATCTGAAGCATTTTATCAAGATCTCTTTGTTGTCTTCAGTGTGATTCCCTTTGAAAAACACCGATCCTTCTACATGCACTCTTCCTTCGGTGATGTACTTACCGAGATCAAACCTAGCTTGCATGTTAGTACGAGAATCAAATATCGAAACGATCGACATAGTAGACTGATTATCAAACTCAAGAGATTTCGAAAGAGTTTGAATGTTTGAGATGCTATGAATAATCAAGAGATAAGAACTTGTGAGCAGTTATGAACGAGTAGTATGGGTTTTGTTAAACCTTGAATGTTGAAATCAATGGTTGAGATTGAAAGATTTAATCCAATGGACACATATGAAAGTCTTTTAAAATTCAGTTTGGCGGAATCGAGAATATTACGTGATTTAGTATCGTAACATTTGAAATCCGCCTCTTCTATTGGTAGGATAGAAGGGTGTATTCCTCTGACCTAGCACAGTAGAGTTTTGGCGCGAACTGGTTATATACACCTTATTAAATGGAGTGTATAAATCCAATTCTAGGTTTTTCAAAATTTCCATTTACAAATTTCATTTATACCCTTAATTCGAATTGATTAAACACTTGGAGTATGTTAATCATGAGTACACTTATCTTGTCTGTTCGTGTCTATCCAGAACAGACGAGTAGACTGATGTGCACAAGACGAGTTCCCCCTTCGACTGTGCTTGTCTACTTCGAACATCAAACGATTATTTGTACCTGTCTTATCTTGTGCGACAGATAGTCGAGTAGAATAAATAAGACAAATATCAATTTAAGTCAATGGTCAAGGTTCAAACAGGATGACTGTTACCAAACTAAAGAGTCAACATAAGGATCTTTAAGAAATCAAGGATTCCCCCTTAAATGTTTATTCCCTTAGTATTACCCTCAGCTTTACCAGCTTCCTCATCGGGTTGTTTGGTCAACTTGTCTGACCTTGTATACCTGTCTGTTGGGTGAGTAGACGAGTGCTCTGTGCTTTTGTGGTAACTTGTCTATTTCTCCTTTCTTCTTAGGACTGTACCTGTCTGGTTAGTACATTGCTACATACTAGTAGGATCAAGATCAATTAGTCCTAGAGTAATGCATAATTCACGAAATCGGGCCTCGGCTAATGGTTTTGTGAAAATATCAGCTCTTTGAAAGTCAGTGTGAATCTTTTCCATGCGAATATCCTTCTTTTCCACATGATCACGTATGAAATGGTGTTTCACATCGACGTGCTTACAACGTGTGTGCAGAACAGGATTTTGTGTAATGGCAATAGCACTATTACTATCACAGAAAATAGGAACATTTGATTCATAAATATTATAATCTCTAAGCTGTTGAATAAGCCATAATAATTGACTACAACAACTACCAGCAGCCATGTACTCGGCTTCAGTAGTAGAGGTAGCAACACTTGTCTGCTTTTTCGAAAACCATGAAATGAGTTTTGTGCCTAAGAATTGACAAGAACCAGATGTAGATTTCCTATCTATTCTACAACCACCAAAATCAGAATCAGAGTAGCCACTTAGAGATAAATCATCATTTGAAGGATACCATATACCACGATTGATGGTTCCTTTCAAATATTTCAATATTCTTTTAGTGGTTTCCATATGACTCTCTTTTGGATTAGCTTGAAAACGAGCACATACACCAACAGAAAATGCAATATCAGGTCTACTAGCAGTCAAGTATAGTAATGAACCAATAAGTCCACGGTAATGAGTTTGATCAGCACACTTACCATTCTCGTCTGGATCCATCCTGTAAGTAGGTTGCATAGGTACTCCAGAAGATTTACATGTCTTAATACCATACTTGTCTAGTAGATTACGAGTATACTTTGCTTGATTTATGAAAATCCCTTCTGGGGTCTGTTTTACTTGAAGTCCAAGAAAGTAATTCATTTCACCCATCATTGACATCTCAAATTTACTTTGCATGAGTGTTGAGAAACTTTCACTCAGCTTTTTGTTAGGTGATCCAAAAATGATGTCATCTACGTAAATTTGGACGAGTAAAATGTCTTTCCCTTCTTGTCTTCTGAACAAGGTTCTATCGACCTTGCCCTTAGTAAAACCATTTTCTAGTAGAAATTGAGAAAGAGTATCGTACCATGCTCTTGGAGCTTGCTTTAGTCCATATAAGGCCTTCTTTAATCTGTATACCTGGTTACCTTTGACTTCGAAACCTGGGGGTTGTTCAACATACACTTCTTCTGCAAGAATACCATTAAGAAATGCACTTTTAACATCCATTTGATATACGGTAAATTTCATGTAAGCAGCATATGCAAGGAACAATCGAATGGCTTCTAGTCTAGCAACAGGAGCATATGTTTCATCATAATCTATGCCCTCAGCTTGTGAATAGCCTTGGGCGACTAGTCTAGCCTTATTACGAACAACTACATCATTCTCATCTTTCTTATTCTTGAAAATCCATCGAGTGCCAACTACATTATGATGTTTAGGTCTATCAACAAGTTCCCAGACGTCATTTCGAACAAACTGATTCAACTCGTCTTGCATAGCGATGATCCAATTACTATCAGCTAAAGCCTCTTTGATGGTTTTAGGCTCGATAGATGAGAGGAAACAACACCAGCAAAACAAAGATGGACTAGGTTGTTCTTGTGACTCAAAGAGTTGTCGTCTAGTCTTTACACCAATAGTAGAGTCTCCAATGATGTTTTCAGTATCATGAGCAGATTTCCATGTTTTTCTAGTCTTCGTAAGCATAGTATCATCATCTAGATCAGTTATAGCATCATGCATGTCAACATCATTTATATCATCAACAGATTTACTTGGAGTAGATGAGTCAACTAGAGCAGGCATGTCTACTGGTCTAGTAGACTTACCTTGAGCACTTACCCTTTCCTTGTCATCAGATTCGAGGGCTTTCATGAATGGATTGTATGCTTGAACTGATTCATATACCTCTGAATCTTTGTCAGATTCGATAGTTAGCTTAGTAACTTTCTCACTGATCTTGTTGGCAGACGAGTCCTGTTGAGATTCATCGAAAACCACATGTGGTGTTTCTTCCACACAAAGGGTTGAGTAGTTGAATACTCTAAATGCTTTGCTAGTCGAGGAGTATCCTAAGAATATCCCCTCGTCTGCTTTAGCATCAAATGCATTCAACTTGCTTTTCCCATTGTTATGGATAAAACACTTACAACCAAATATATGGAAATATGAAACTCTGGGTTTTCGACCTTTCCATACCTCATAGGGTGTCTTACCTAGTGCTTTATTGATAGCACTTCTATTTTGTGAGTGGCATGCAGTATTGATAGCTTCTGCCCAAATCTTCTGAGGCGTATTATACTCTGTCAGCATGGTCCTGCAGGCCTCCTTAAGAGTTCTGTTCCTTCGCTCTGCTACTCCATTTTGTTGTGGTGTCCTTGCTGCACTAGTAAGGTGCTGGATGCCACGCTTAGAACAAAATTCTTTAATATAGCAGTTAATGAATTCAGTACCCTTGTCACTACGGATCTTGACAATGGACTGATTCTTCTCAACCTGTAATTTCTTCAACAGATCAGGCAAAAGTGTTTGTGTATCACTCTTCTTGTGTAAGAAGACTACCCAAGTGAACTTAGAATAGTCATCTACCACAACAAGTGTGTACCTTCTACCGTTCAAAGTTGGAGGAGTTATTGGGCCATGTAGGTCCATATGTAGAAGTTCAAGAACTCTACTTGTTGAGAGGGATGGAATAGATTTAAAGGAACCTTTTACCTGTTTACCTTTCTGACAGGACGTGCATACATGTGACTTGTAGTAGACTTCATTGGGAATACCTTCCACAAGGTAGTCTCTGGCTATCTTATTAAGAACCTTAAAGTTTAGATGACAGAGGCATCTATGCCAGGGCCAGCCAAGTTCTTTAGGATTCTTAGTAAGCAGACAGGTGTCCCTCGGACAACTGTTCCAGTTCACTATGTACACACTTCCTTGTCTTATGCCGACGAGTAGTACGGTATGAGTCCTCTTGTCTATGATTTCGCATTTGCGACTCTTGAACTGCACCTTGTATCCACGATCACAGAATTGTGAAACAGAGAGTAAATTGTATTTCAAGCCTTCAACATATGAGACATCTTGGATCTCTATGTCTCCATTCCGAATGTAACCGAATCCTTTGGTAACAGCAGTGGAGCTATCACCAAATATTACTTTTGGTCCTTCTTGCTCATGGTAGCTTGATAGAAGTGTCTTAGTACCAGTCATGTGGTGCGAACAACCACTGTCTATGTACCAAGTTTCTCCTATTGAGCCACCCTTCTTGTATAGATCGAGTCGACCCTGCATTAGATGATATTTCATAATTTAGGTACCCTCCTTGTTTATTGGGGTCCTGGGGGGTTAGTCGAGTTCAATGGAATCCAAATGTACATTGGAGTCCTGAACAAGTTTGATCTTCTAAGCTTTCGACCATATTTGTTGCAAAATAAGACCTTGTTGTCCTTATCTGGCCTATCAGTCGAGTTCGGGTCTACTCTTTGGAGATAGCCTTTCGACTTGATCTCTACTTGAGCAGGCACTTGTCTATGATAGTCAGAGTAGGGTTTATATGCATTAGGTCCATACGGTTTATAGACATGTTTAGGTCTTTCTTCTCCTTCGATATCATATGACAAAGGTGGAGGATATAGGACAGCTTGTGTACGATATTTTGGACCTTCCTGTCTAGGTCTAGATGAGTAGAGTTGAGACTTCCTTATGAAAGGAGGTCTAGACTCTTGTCGTCTAGTCTGTACTTGTCTAGTACTCGTCTCCTCGGGATACCAATCCTCGTATCTGACCTGGTTGGGTCGTCTACGATTAGTGGTCCTTAGAAGATTAGTTCTAGGTTGGACAGGCTTGTTGTTACCATTCTTTTTACCTCCTTTGGTAATTGGAATGTTAACTCGAGCTTGTTTTGGTACAGTACCTTTAGATGGAGTATATCATTGGTTCTTTTCCTTTATCATTAGTCAAAGAGCTTGAGATGAAAATAGTAGGGTTCTTAGGAACTAGAGTAGACGAGCTTGATGTCTCAGCACCTATGCCTGTCTTGTCATCAGGAGCCCTATACCTATCTGACAGTTCAAGGTTAACCTTTGAAGAGTTAACCAGGTCAGTAAGTTTAAGGTCTAGAGTGACAACCTCGGTTTCTAAGAACTTATTACGTTCTTCAAGCATTTTGCACTTGCTTTTTAAAACATTGAATTCATGTTTCTCAGTAGCATGTGTCTTAAGTAGGTCTTGATACAACTTGTCTGTCAATGCACACTTGTCTTTAAGTTGACTCAACTCTTCTTGCAAGCGTTCATTTTGGACTGTTATATTAGGATCTACTTTAGACTGAGCTTCCTTAAGATCAATGATTTCTTGTCTTAAAATGATGTTTTCGTCACTGACTTCAATGATTGCCTTGTTGGCAAGTAGGAGGTCGTCTTCAACTGCACTAGTAGAGTGCTGAAGGCTACTCCCTACTTTGCTACTGGCAGTATCACTTTCATCAGATTCTGATTCATCACAAGATTGAAAAGATGTTGCAGATGATACCTCTTGGTCGATTTTAGCCATGCAGCATAGACCATCATCTACTATGAAAGCTTCATCGTGATCTGGTTCAGACGGGTAGCTAGATGAGGATGATGGCAACTCGTCTGAGTCAGAATCAGAGTCATCATTGGCCATCATTGCCTTCTTACCACGGTTGTATCTTCTTTCCCTTCGTGCTTTTCGTTCTTCTCGATCATCAGTACTCAGGTCTGGACATTCATATATGTAGTGACCTGGTTTCTCACAGTTATAGCACAAGAGATCATTAGTAGCCTTTTTAATAGGAGAGTTATTCCTTTGTTTGTCACGTCTATCAGAACGAGTAATCTTCCTACCATCAGACTCTCTATCTTGTCTGTTACCTTTCGAGACTTCGTCTCTCCTTTCGGACGAGTTTCGGTCTCGTCTGGTCTCAGACGAGTTCTTAGAAGCAGACCCTCTATGTTCTCTATAGAACTTCTTATATCTTCCGAAACGTTTATTCAGCCTATCAAACTTTCTAACCATGAGGCTTACCTAATCCTTCAGACTAAGATCAGTATCTAACTCGTCTTTCACAGAAGTAGACCTAGTCTTATACTTCGACCTGTCTACCTTAGACGAACTAGCCTTAAAAGCAACGTTCTTAGATACAGCATGTTCTCTGTCACTACTTACTATGGGTTCATCTTCGTCTAAATCAAACTCATGAGCCTTTAGAGTTTGAAACATGGTCTCTGCTGTCCACACATCTATATCTTGGGTATTCTTAACAAGCATTTTTACCATTTTCCATCGACTATCAAGGCTTTTGAGAATCCTAAGATTGATTTCACGTGGAGTATAAGATTTACCAAGGACTTCCAAGTCATTCATGATTTTGGTAAAACGAGTATCCAACTGGTCTATTGTTTCACCAGCATTCATATGAAATGATTCAAATCTTTGGACTGCTGTAGAAAGCTTGCTTTCTTTGATTAGGGATGTTCCTTCACAAATGATAGCTAAGCGATCCCACATTTCTTTGGCAGTTTTACATTTTAACACTTTTCCCAGATACTCATTAGGAAGAGTGTGTAAGATGTAATTCTTAGCCAAGCTATCCAAATTATTCTGTCTCATTTCTTCAGAGGTTAGTTCTGACCTTGGTTTCTTGACGAGTGTACCAACGGGTTGATTTATGTCGAGGGCAGCAGTATTGGGGATCATGGTCACAATTGGACCTTCAGTGATGACGGAGATCATTAAGTCGTGAGTGGAACTGAAGATGGCTTCCATCCTTAGCTTCCAATAGTCATAATCTTGAACCTGGAACTTAGGCAACTTGTTAGCGCTGATTTCAAGAGACATGTTTAAACAAGTAGTCTAGTGCTAATCAGTTTTATGATCAAGAAGTATATGAGTCAAGAACAGGGAAAAAGACAGGTATATCAAGAATATTGATCAAGAATACGTAAGCAAATATAAACTTGGACCAAGACTTTCACCCAAGTCTTGAGTTGGTTATCAAGAAACAGCAGTTCGTAAACTACTGCTCTGATACCACTTGTAGGTCCCTAAGTTGAGTTGAATAACGAGTAAGCTAGTGAAAATGTCTAGAGGGGGGTGAATAGACTTTTCAAAAATCTTTCGATATATCAGAATTACAATGTGCGGAATACGAAATTAACAATGAGCCCAATTAAAGTTTATACTCAACTTATTTCGAGAACTCTGTTTCAGTGTTTACTCAACTTGTCTTGTTCAGTTATGTATGTTTAACAAGTAAACAGTTAATCAATTAATCAACAAACAAAACAGTAAAGTAAATCAAACACGAAATTTATAGTGGTTCGACAACTTCTCTACATCCACTCTCACAAACCCAGTTGTGAAATTCTTATTAACTCTTCCAATCGAGTAATATGTTCTTGTAGCTTTAAGTCCCAAGAAATAAGACTTAGATCTTCTCGATTATATCTCCAGATATATCTTCGATCTTACTAGCTATTTTACAAGTAACTAGCAACTTGAAACAATAAACGAAAATAAAACTTCTCTTTGTTCAGTAGTAGCCTTCTTCGATCTTCACTTGTCTTGTGTAGCTTCACTTTCTGAACTTCAATCTCTGAGAGTAATTTCTTCTTTGAATCTTCAATAATGCTTGCAGTAACAATATTTCAGTAGTCTTTAACCAATGAATACCTTGAGGTATTTATAGACTTCTAATTCCAAGAACTTTCAGTTGTGTAACAACCTTTCTTGAAAACTAACTTGTAACTGATTCCTCATATCCTTTAACGCGTTTCTTCAGTTAATTAGTTATTCCTTAACTAATTCTTCAATCTTTATCTTCAACACGTTTTTGTAACTAACTTCAAGTTGACCTGTCTTGTTTAAGTCGTACACCTGTCTTGTCCAGTAGTAGTAGACTGTGTCTTCTACTTGTCTTGTGCAGTAGACTTCTTCAGATTACAACATAGAACTAATCTAGTCCTATCCTCTAATCCTAACAAGACTATTACATTACTTTAAGCTCTTGTTACAAAGCTTAGTCAACTTAGGAAACTATACAAAGAATCTATCTATTACATTTAAAATCATGAGCTCTAATACAATAATTATTCATAGCTCAATAACAATCTAACATATACGAATAACAAATATGAAGTACTTATAAATCGTACTTATCTTTCAATAATACTTGTCTTTTAAAACTAGTACTTGTCTTGTGAACTCTACTGGTCTTGTACAAGATGACTTCAACTTAACTAGACTAGATCAGTCAACACTTAGAAAATATTCAAGTCTTCTTTCGGCTTATCAAAACTTCATCTTTTCTCTTTTATCATCATTTAGGACTTGTTCTAGGATTCATATCCCAACAATTGACAAGATTAATTAATAAAAATAAGTTAGAAATTAGAAAATTTAAAGGTAATGACATAATTGAAACAAGGTTTACACTCATATGTACTTGAGTATACGGTATACACTCGAGTGTCATATTACATTTTTTTTATTATTATTTTCGCATAATGCACTCTACTATTCCTTTTTTTAGCCTTTTTTTTTTAGTTTTTTTTATTAATAAAAATTTGTGTTTGTTTGTATTTTTTTTTATTAATTAAAAATTTCCTGCATTTTTGTTAGCTTTTCTTTTTTTTAGTTTTTTTTTGTTAATTAAAATTTGTGTTTTTTTTAATTAAAAAATACAGTACAATATTTTTATAAGTAGATATAACTAAAAAAGTTAGTTTGCTTGGCCCTTCTCTGTTTTTAGATGGTATCCCACAACGGTGTGATAAAATGGTACGAGGGAGAGGGAGAGGGAGAGGGAGAGGGAGAGGGAGAGGGATGAGATGTAATGGCATCATGATGTAGGGCAGTATATAATTACATATTTGTCCTCAAATTTTATTTGAAAAATACAACAATACCCTTCTACATCCAAGCAATTACAGAAGATTGTCTGTTTTGGTTTAAGATTTCCCAAATTCATTTCAATTGGCAATTATTTAATTACAATTTTAATTTACTTGATTAGAGTACGGTCTTAATTACAAGTTTAATTTTGTGATTATATTATTTCTTATCAAGTATTTTTTTTTTTAATTTGGAAAATTGTATATTGAAATTAATAAAGATAAAGGTGTAATGGTAATGTGAAGATTTAAAAAAAAAAAAAAAAAATTCCATATAAATTTACCTACCTAGACTCAACCTCAATTTAATATCTTCAAAATTATAATAAAAAATCATAACTTTTGATATTATTTCAATTCCATACATTTTTTTTTCTGTCCACAAATGATGACGTGATTTATCAGAAAATGTGTATATGTGTCACATAATATAATGCACTATTTTTTAATATAACGCAATATTATAAATATTATTTTTTTTTAATTCCACACAATATGACAAAAGATCTATTTTAAAATTGATTGATTTCATCTCATCTCACAAATCCTAAAAAGACTACTCCATAATTTTCCAGAAATTTCAATTTATTTGTTTGTATTTAGCAGAGTCATTCAAATTTTAATTTTAAAAGTTGTTATTTATATTATGTTTTAGATGTGTAATATAATTTAAAATTAAACCCTAAAAAAAGACATGTATTGGTAAAACGAGTTAGGAGAAAACTGTCTTTTTTAATTTTAATTTCATTTATCATTGAAAAACAAACACAAAATATAATTTATCACTACCAAACAACTTTTAAAATTTAAAAAATTACAATCCAAATCCTATAAAATCCAAACTAGCCCTAAGAGTGTATCTTAGATTTAACTAATGACCTATTTTGAATTAATCAATACTACATACTACCAAATTGAAGCAGATTTCATTGGTACGAATGAATAACAGAGCTATCAATTTGAGTAATAATAAATAGAAATATGTTATATATAACCAAGCAGAGAGAGTCTGGCATAAAACAAAAACAGTGAGACCAACATCAAAGTAGAGAAAGGAATAAGCAAGGATTAAAGTAGATTGGTGATGAGTTCAACAACTATTTCAAAAGCACTTGGAAGCTCGATCAAATGTCAGTCATCATAATCATAGACTGTATTCATCATCAGGCTCAGGGATCAAAAGCACCAAGCCTATCAGTCATACGCACCCCCTCCCATAACAACTGAACGAGACTCGGCCTACAAGCAGTCTGGACGACAGGGAATTCGACATGTTTAATCTGCTCAGAACATCTTTTGCGTAAAGCACCTTCTAGATCAAGTTTACAGCAATGGCTGAGATCAAGTGACTCGAGTTTGGGACAGCCATCAAGAATGGCTTCTAGTCCTTCATTGGTGATCGAATTAGAGATAAGACAAAGATGGCAGAGATTTGGCATGTTCTTTGCAATTGCTAGAGCACACTCATTTCTGTCTAGATACCGAGTGAATGTAAAGGACTTCAAAAGTGGACAAGCATTACCAATTTTAACAATATCTGAAGCTTCAATTTCTGGAGATTTAATAAGGTGCAACTCTTCCAAGTGAGGAAGTTTAGTAACTGCTTCAACCACAGTTTTCCCTATTATTCCATGGCAGCCTTCAAGAGTGACATGCTTGAGGCCACTTGATCTGTTTAAACAATACAGTACAACTTTAGGAAAAATGAGAAACGGAAAATCAAAACAAAGAAACAGACCCCAAATCGATTGACTAGACATGAATTTATAACCAGTTTCAAAAGAGGCTAAAATAACAAATTGAAGTGAAAGATAATTTGAAATGATCAGAAAGTGATCCCCTGTTATGTAGAATAAGTAAAAATGAATATTTAATAAGGTGAAGTGAGGAAGTTTATTAAATGCTTCAACCAAAACTTTTACTGTAAATCCGTTGCAGAATTCAAGAGTAAGACGCTTGATGCCACTTGATCTGTTAAAAGAATACACTACAAGTTTAGGCATATAAGAACTGTGGAGAAGCAAAACATGAACACTCTTCATAACAGAAAATCCACATAGAGAATGTGTAACATCAATTAAGTAGTAGTAGACAAACGTTTGATATCTAAGACGAATTTACACATTTTAAAGCATAATATACCCTTAATCTTAACTATCAAACAATTTGTAAAGGTTGAAATGTAATTAATCTACCTTTAAGCTATGGTCTAATTAAGATGCTTAAATAACAAATTGAAGGGAATAATTTGGATAGCTTTTTCTATTGTAGAGAGTAAAAAATAATGATGTTTTTCTATGCATACACAAGAACATCGTGCACCGATAAGAGTAAGGGAAAGCTATAATACGTACCGATCAACAGTGTAGTTTAGCAAGTGACGGTCGCAAAAATCTTCAATAGAAAGATGTAGCAACTGCCCCTGGCTACGATCCACTACGCAACGCCACAAGTTACGGATTTCTTCAATCTCGAAATCAGCACGTTCGATATGAAGGGCTCGCCACATGGAGGGATCAGAGCAAACCCTACGCCAAGTAGTGCAAACATTCTCTGCACTTTCAAATATCTCTACCACTTCAAGGCGTTGCAGGATATAAGCGGTGACATCGGCAGGCAATTCAATCCACGGCGGCGATGGAGCAACCGCCGTTGGGAATTCACTTTCAATTTTGGGGTTCTTACATATGGGTGTCCCTCCGCTCATGGTCGTCAATTGTAAATTGAAAACAAAGAATTGGGAATGACCCAAAATTTATTATTTATTAAAAAAAAACAAAAATAGGGCAACAACTCGAGTTAGCGGGCTGGCCCGGGTTAGCCCAGGTCAAAAAAGTCCGAATTTAAACGACCTACGATTCATGAACTATAAAATCCTACATTTTTCAGAGTTAAACAAATCAGCCCGAATATTAGCCCGACCCAGATAAACATCACTACATTCCCCTACTCTACAAACAAAACTTGGGTGCGGCTAAAGGCACACACGAATCCTATGAGGACACCCACCAAATCTTTTTTTTTTTTTATCACAAGGGGTGCTCGAAATGTCGTTTGTGCCCTTCCTGCAATTTTTTTTAAAAATGGACGGATGAGTACACCCATCCATTCCATTTCACACCCGATTCAACATTTCACACCGGAATAATCCGGATCCCTACCATCACCACCTAAACAACCACCATAAGTTTTATATAAAAAAAAAATTCTAAAAACCCAAAATTTCAACTACAAAAATAAAATTTTAATATGTTCGAAAGAATTTCCCAAACAAAGTTGAGATGTCCGAAATTTTTTAATGAACAAACTCAATATGTTCGAAAAAAAATTCAAAACAACTTAAATTTGTCCGAAAAATTCAAAACAACTTAAAGTGAATATGTTCGAAAGTTTTTCCTAAACAAACTCATTGTGTTCGAAAAAAATTCCAAAATAATTTTCATTTGTCCGAAAAAAAAAATTGAACACGATGTTCACAGGAAAAAAATCGAATAAAGTAACTGTATTAGGAAAAAAAATTCGGACAAATTCAAAAACCAAAAAAAAATTCAAAACCCTAATTTTTTTGTTTAGATCTGTAACAAAAATTCCAAAACCCTACTTACCTTCGTTTGACGGCGGCGACGGCATAGCAGGGGGTGTGGGCGACGACTTTCTTGGAGGGAGGAGGTGGGGGGGGCGCTTGAAGGAGGAGGTGGTGCGGCCGCCGTGAATAGTAGTGAAGGGGACGAGGTGTGGAGAAGGGATCGACTTCTTACAGATCTAGGTGGCGGGCTTCTTCAACGGACGGCGACGACGACATTCTTCACACGGAGCAACGACTTCTTCTTCTTCACACGGAGACAGCCACGACGTTCTTCACACGGAGGCAACGACGACTTTTTTTCTTCAAACGGGGTGCGCGGCTTCGCTTGGGAGGGAGGAGGGATGGGCGGCGGCCATTGGAGTGATGGGGAGGGAGTGGTGGGTGTACTGAAATGGACAGAGGAAGATAAGAGAAGAATGAATTAAGGTTTTAATTGAGAGGAGGGTAATTTCGAGTTTTCCACGTGGGTGTCTCATCCCATTGTGTGCTCATCGCGTGGGTGTCCTCATAGGATCCGTGTGTGCCTTTAGCCACACCCCAAAACTATAGGGGATATTTGTTTTCGGATAGAAAATCCAAATTTTTTATTTTGAAATTCACCCATTTTCTAGTTTGAGATAGGATTTTAAAATTCTACTCAACAAATACTTATAAATCTTACAAAAATAAATCCTATAAATACTTATAAATTCTATTTAAATATTTATAAACACCTATAATCCTATACTATAAAATATAAAGTTAGGTATTAAAGAGTCCAATAAATATTAGTTAAAATATTAAATAATATTTTTAAATTTTGAAAACAAATTATAAATAATATTTAAAATACTAAATACAGTAATTTAAAAAAAAAAACTGATTTTTTTTAATATAAAACAATAATAAGTAAACAATTCATTTATTCAAAATTAATTAATTATTAAAAAAATCAATTAACTTACCTAATTAATTATTAAAAATATTATTAACTTACAGAAAAAAAAATTATAATCACAAAATAAGTATTATAAAATTATTTATTTATTTTAAAGTAATCAAATAAATATAAAAATCTAGTACTACACAAAGTGGATCCACATATTTTTGTATGAATTAATATCAAATAAAATTAATAAATTGTTAAAAATAAATTGTTCATCATCATCTTTCAATTATCGTGGGCAATGGTGAGAATTTTGGATATATTTGAGTATTTATTTAAGTATTAGTGGAATTTTTGTATTTATTTAAAATATTAAAATAATTGTTTTGTTTTAATAAGAGTTTTTGACAATTTTAATTAAAAAAAATTATTTGGGAGTTTTATTATTTTAAAGATAAATTTTATATTTGTTTGAGTATGTTAATTGATTTTTTAATTATATTTTTAATATCTTTGCAATTGCTACCGCATACTCATTCATGCAATCATTACGTTTATATTGATAATTAATACCGAATGTAAACGACTTCAAAAGTGGGCAAGATATACCAATGTCTACAATATCTGAAGCTTTGACTTGTGGCAAGAACATAAGGCGCAACTCTTCCAAGTGGTGAAGTTTGTTAAATGCTTCAACCAAAGCTTTCACCTTAAATCTGTAGGTGTATTTAAGGGTAAGATGATGCTTGATGCGACTTGATCTGTTAAAACAATAGGAATATAATAAGAAAGTGATCCCCTGTGTTATATAATTCATAAAAATATAATTCATAAATACCAATCAACAATGTAGTTTAGCAGATCATTGAGAATGCGACAATCATCTATCGAAAGATGTAGCAACTGCCCCTGGCTACGATCCACTGCGCGACGCCACAACTTACGGATCTCTTCATTCCCGATATCAGCGTGTTTGATATATATGACTCGCCCCGAGTTAGGGATCCGTCGATTCCCGAAATCAGCGGGTTTGATATGAAGGGCTCGCCACATGGAGGGATCACAGCAAACTCTCCGCCAAGTAGTGCAAACACTCTCTGCACTTTTTAGTATTTGTAGAGGTCCAAGGCATTGGAGGATATTAGCGGTGACATCTACAGGCAGGGACGGACCCATGTAGTGCCCAGGGGGGCCCATGGCCCCCCACTGATTTTTTTTTTTTTTATATATATATTTATTTCGTTTCGTGATTATTCGTACACTTTTTTTATTCAAACGTCTTAAAATTTTTTGCACACTTATAATACGTAAATAATCTATAAAATTAATATTATTACTACATTATTTTATTTTTAAAATTATCACTCATATTGGGGTCCACATTCTTCCATACACCTCACTAAATTACCTTTAAATCTCATTATATCACCCAAAATACTCTCCTACATTATTACCTTTAAATCTCACTATATCACCCAAAATACTTTCCTACATTATTTTATTTTTAAAATTGTCACTTATTTTGGGATTTACATTCTTCTTACACCTCACTAGATCACCTTTAAACCACACTAAATCAACCAAAATAATCTCACTATATCACCCAAAATACTCTCCTACATTATTTTATTTTTAAAATTGTCACTGTTGGGATATGGTTTATAATAATAAAAGAAAATTTGATTTTGATTTGATACCAAAACCCTAAGTAAAACCCCAAGTATGATGATTTGCCAAGTCTAGATTTTTCGGTTAGAAAAGCTCATATATGTTAGGGAGCTTTAATTTTTAGATAGATTATTCTTTGAATCTATGACCTGAAAGCACAAAGCACAAAAGACAAGTATCATTGAAGACAAGGAGCTGAAGTGTTATGAAGAAAGTGACAAGGATTCATGAAGACAAGTATGCTGGACAACAAAAGTCAAGTATGATGAATTTGAATATTCATATACTTTGGACTTGGCATACTTATGGACAAAGACAAGGAATGACTAGGCACCTTACCCAGTACAAGGCCGTTAGGGGGAAGGACAGAATTATTCCAAATTAGCCAAGGAATGAGAGCCACTTGTCACTGCGCATAACAAACTCTGATATTGGAATGCAAATTGCAGAATGGACGTGAATACATGTACTATTTGCATGCAGGCCCCTGAACAATTTGAAAGTTCAAATTTATGGATAAGTTTTACTATCTCCACCAACGGATAGTTTACTTCATCTATAAATAGGCCATATCTTGAATCATTTCAAGGGAGACGGGACAGACATCAAGCTACTAGTCATACATATTCTAGCAATTGTTTTAGCATTCAAAAGCATTCAAAAACACTCGAGAGATTAAAAAGCTTTTAAGCATATTCATTTGTGAGTGTTACCTTTAGTCCCCACTAGGCAAGCTTATTGTTGATTATCCAAAGCCTAGACAGTGATATCCTATCCTTTATATTCGTTCTTAAATTGTAAAGGATATCACACAATTAGTTGGTACTAGAACAAAACCCTACTTTCACCTTGAGAGATAGATTGAGAGTATTGTTGAGTTCGTAGTAGAGATTGAAAGTATTGCAACGAGAGAAGGTTGTAAGAAATCAAGAGAAGAGAAGGAGAAGAAGTAGAGTGCACCTTGGCACTGTAAAAATAAGCTAATTCCGAAGTGATTAAGGAATTATCCTATTAAATTAGGAGAGTGGACGTAGGAGCAGTTTAGTCTCCGAACCACTATACGTCTTGTGTTCTTACTTACTGCATTTATCTTATTGCTTTAGCTTTTGTGTTGTTATAACTGCTATTTGCTATTTGATAACTTAGTATCTAAGTGCATATTAATTAAGGAGTATAAAAGGGCCTACCATTTATTCCGCATACAAGTTGCATACTGTTAAGAATTCTTAGAATCTACTGTTAGTATTTTCATAGGACTTGACACACTGTGTAACTTACTTGACTCTGATTATTTGTGTCGATTACTTGCAAAAGTTTTTATTGAAAAACACACACACGTGTATTCCCCCCCCCCATACACGTGTCACACTCCTTTTAGGACCAACAAGTGGTATCAGAGCAGGGGTTTAAAGACCACTGCTTTGAGGATCAACTGTGGTTACCTAAACTGATCTACTTGTGCACTTTTTGTGATATTCATTATTTCTGATTATTCACTATGCCTAACACATCTTCTTCTGAGAATTCTTGTATAGCTATTCCACCACCTACTACTATGGGGACCAACCCCATCAACAAGATATCTTACCAGAAACTGCCCATGTTCTCTATTAAGAATTATGACTTCTGGAAGATAAGGATGAGAGCTCACTTGGCCTGTCTCCATGATGAAATGCTAAGGGTGATCACTAAAGGTCCATTTGTGTTCATGAAATCCAACACAAATGTTACAGAAGCCCAAAGAGCAACTAGAGCACAAGAAATTCCAAAAGATGATGATGAGCTCACTCCTGAAGAAAGAAAGAAGCAGAATCTCAACTATGTTGCAATGAACACCCTATATCAGACCATTCCAGATGCTATAATGGGTAGAGTGTTTCACTGCACAACTGCAAAGGAGATTTGGGACACATTAGCTCTAATGTGTGAAGGAACTGACAAGATCAAGGAAAAAAAACTTCAAGTTGCTGTTCAAAAGTATGAACAATTTAGGATGAAATCTGATGAAAACATTGATCAACTGGATGGAAGGTTCACAGACATCATGAATGAGATCAATTCACTTGGAAAAGTATACTCCAAGAGAGAAGTGGCTCTGAAGATACTTAGGAGCTTGACAACCAAATGGAATGTGTATGCTGTCATGATGCAGAATACAAAGGATTTGTCAACAATGCCAATGCAACAAGTGTTCTCAGAACTCAAGGCATATGAATATGACTTGAACAGAAAGAACAACACTGAGGAACCTGAGAGCAAAGGGATTGCACTGAAGGCCAAATCCAATGAACCTGATTCCAAGAAAACCAGCAAATCAAGCAAGAGTGGAAAAGGGACTTCCAAAGCTGACTTTTCAGATGAGTTGGCCATGATGGCTAGAAGATTTGAAAGATTAAATTCTAGATTTGGTAAATAAAAAAGGTTTTACCAAGATAGAAGAAGAAGGTTCAACTCACCTGAGAAGAAGAATGATGAAAGGAGATCCAGAAGGGACAACTCCAAAGAAGATCCATCTTCATCAACCAAGAAGAGAGATGCTGAAAAGAAGAAAGATGAAGATGAGGATACATGCTACAACTGCAAGAAGACAGGACATTTCCAATATGATTGTCCAGAGCTAACTTCCAAGGAAAGGAAGGAAAGACAAGCTAAGAGGGACAAGAAATATGGAAAGAGGAAAGCATTGAAAGCTGAAGAAGAAACCTCTGAAGATGATCAACTTCCATCTTCATCATCTGAGATGTTTATAGACAACAGTGATGAAGAATGTCTAATGGTTATTGAAGACAATGATGAGGTACAGTCTATTTCTAGTTATATCAATTCTAGTAGCACAATGATGTCAAATGAAGACAACCTGAAGCTTACCTTTGGTAAGTTGATGGAAGACTTCATGAGACTACAAGAGATTCATGATCAAACCTTAGAAGAAAACAAAGTCTTGAATGCTAAGATTGAAAGAATTACTCAGGTTGAAGCTGAACATGATCTGAGAACTAATGAGTTGTGCAATGACTTAACTAAGGAGCTGAATACTCTAAAGGACAAGTCATCTGAACAACTTATTATGTTGAAAGAAAAGGTTAAGCTTCATGAGAGTAAGGATTCAGACTACCAAGCATTGATGGCAAAGTTTGAACATCTTTTCAAGGAACATGAATGTCTTAAATCTAGTGAAGAGAGTCTAAAACTTAAACTGGCTGCCCTGTATAAGTCATCTAATTCAATAGATGAACTACAAGGGATGCAAAGGCCTATGACTCAAAGATTTGGACTTGGTTACAATCCAGATAAAGTATCTTCACCATGCCTCAGTAATACTTCAACAAGTATTACTAAGAGAGTCTTTGTAAAATCTGTGGCTCAGACTGAAATTGTTGAAACAAAACTGCTACAGATAAAGGACAAGGGTAAACAACCCATTGTACAAACTATCCTGAATCACAAGTCAAAGGTTGCAAGACCTAAGATAAGATTTCAGAGGCCTGAGACAATTCAGATGAGTAAAGGTCAATGGAAGACAACTCACCTGAAAAACTCTCAGACTCAGGCAAGAAAATCACAAGATATTCAAAGAAGACCAACTCAAATGAGAAGGCCTACAATGAATTATCAAAGGAATTTCCAGCCTAAGTACAATGAGTACAGAAGACTTGAATTCTACATGCCAAGGACATCAAGTAATCTGAATGCCTATCCACAAAGATTCAAGCATGCTGCACATGAGTCAAAAGATAGATTTAGCAGATATATTCACAAGAATAGATATAACTCTTCTAAATCATCCAAGATTCACACTAATACTCAATCTCAACCTAAGGCATTTAAAAGGAAGATTGTGTATTTAGATGTTTATGGAAAACAAATTAGCCCTTTTCAAGTAATGAAAATAAGGCAAGTTTGGGTTCCAAAATGTATGTCTAACCCTCTAGGACCCCATTTTCAAAGGGTACCTAAGTTTTGATTTGTAACAGGTTCATGTGGTGCCATCAACAAAGAAAAGAAGTCCTAAAGAACTTACATGGTACTTGGACAGTGGATGTTCAAGACATATGACTGGAAACAGGGAACTTCTGTCAGATTTCGTTGAACAACATGGACCACAAGTAACTTTTGGTGACAACTCACAAGGAACAACCAAAGGTTATGGAACTCTCAAAATTGGTACTGTAAGTATTTCAAATGTTTCATATGTCTATGGTCTGAAACACAATCTATTTTCAATAAGCCAATTTTGTGATAAAGGTTTTGATGTTGAGTTTTCTAGTAACTTATGTTATATTAAGAAAAAATCAAATCAACAGTTACTACTAACTGGGTCAAGGAAAGGTAATGTTTATCTTGCAGATTGGAACAAATCCCCTGAAGATATCTGCCTAGTTGCAAAAGGTTCTAAAGATCTCAGTTGGTTGTGGCACAAAAGGCTAAACCATCTGAACTTTAAGACCTTGAACAAACTTGCAAGATTTTCCTTAGTAGATGGCCTACCAAATGAAGTATTCACAAAAGAACATATCTGTCAAGCATGTCAAGAAGGAAAGCAAGTCAAAGCATCTTTCAAGACAAAGGCTGCCATCTCAACTGCAAGAGTATTACAATTACTTCACATGGATTTATTTGGACCCATTACCCCTGTGAGCATCAGTGGGAAGAAGTATACACTAATAGTAGTGGATGACTTCTCAAGATACACTTGGGTAGTATTCATGCTAAAGAAGAAGGAGACTCAACAGAAGCTGCCAGAACTTTTGAAGAAAATTACAAATGAGAAAGGCTTGAGCATTGTAAAGATCAGATCAGACAAAGGAACATAATTCATCAACTCTTACATAAATGAATACTGTCAAGCAAATGGAATCACTCATGAAACTTCATCAGCTAGAACACCTCAACAAAATGGTGTAGCAGAAAGGAGAGTTAGAACACTCAAGGAAGCTGGAAGAACCATGATAGCAGAAGCAAAGATTCCAAAGAGGTTTTGGGCAGAAGCAATCAATACTGCTTGTCACACCCAAAACAGATCCATGCTAACAAAGGAACAAGGAAAAACTCCTTATGAACTCTTCAAAGGGAGAAAACCAAGAATCTCTTACTTTCATATTTTTGGATGTACATGTTTCATTCACAATAATGGGAAGCAACAATTAAAAACATTTGATAGCAAAGCAGATGAAGGAATCTTTCTAGGATATTCTTCATCTAGCAAAGCTTTCAGAGTGTATAATTGTAGAACTCTTATTGTTGAAGAAACACCTCATGTTATCTTTGATGAGTTTTCTTTCAAGCACAGGACCTCAAACAAAGAAGACAAATCTCATGATGTAATCAACACAAGAGTGACAAGGCTAAGAGATGGTGAAAGAAAAGAATCTACATTTACTGATGTACACTATCCTGACTTGGACAACCTCAAGATATCCAACATATCTGAAGCCAATCAAGATAAAGACAACTTACCTGGAGCCAACATCCATGAGGAAAACAGCAATGTTGAGTTGAATGAACCCACTCAACCTGAGGTAATTTCTCCCAATGACGAAGCTGGTAATGCTGAGGGAGTACAAGGATCAAATGATTTAGGGGGAACTCAACCTGTAAATGTCAATATCGATGACATGGACAACACCCCTGAATATGAAACTGATCCTGCTTTTAATTTTCCTGAATTCTATGTTGAATTAAATGTTGAACCAAATGAGACTAACTTATCTGAAAATGATCAGTCTAGAAGGACATGGCTAGATGCTCATCCTTCAGACCAGATCATTGGTGATCCTACTAGTGGTGTAATCACTAGGAGACAACATGGAGAGAGTGCCTTATTTTGTTGTTTTCTTTCTGAAACAGAACCCACAACCATTGAAGAAGCAATGACAGACTCCAACTGGATTACAGCAATGCAAGAGGAACTAAATCAGTTCAAAAGGAATGATGTTTGGGAGCTGGTAGACAGACCAACACATCAGGATGTTGTAGGAGCTAAATGGGTTTACAAGAACAAGAAGAATGAAAATGATGTTATAATTAGAAACAAAGCCATACTAGTTGCCAAAGGTTATAGTCAACATGAAGGAATAGACTATGATGAGACCTTTGCCCCTGTAGCTAGGTTAGAAGCAATTAGGCTGTTCTTAGCATATGCAGCTCATATGAAGTTCAAGGTATACCAAATGGATGTGAAGAGTGCATTTCTGAATGGTGTACTTAAAGAAGAGGTTTATGTAGAGCAGCCACCTGGTTTTGAAGAAGGAGACAAAGTGTATAGATTGAAGAAAACACTTTATGGTCTCAAACAAGCACCAAGAGCTTGGTATGAGACACTATCACAATTCCTATTGGACAATGGTTTTGTGAAAGGCACAGTTGATAGGACCTTATTTAGGATAAGTGAAGGAAATGACATTCTGTTAGTACAGATATATGTTGATGATATCATTTTTGGTTCACCAAATGAGGATATGTGCAAGAAATTTTCAACTCTCATGCAAGGGAAGTTTGAAATGTCAATGATGGGATTGATGAACTTTTTCCTAGGTTTACAAGTCAAACAATCTGAGAAAGGAATCTTCATCAATCAAGCTAAGTATACTAGAGAAATGATCAAGAAGTTTGGCTGTGAAAATAGCAAACCAGTTAGGATTCCTATGAATACAAATTGGAAAATGGATCCTGACAGTGATGGATTAGATACCAACCCCACTGAATATAGAGCAATAATAGGTTCTTTATTATATCTAACTGCAAGCAGACCTGATATTACTTTTGCAGTTGGTGTTTGTGCTAGATTTCAGTCCAATCCAAAGAAAAGTCACTTAGAGGCTACCAAAAGAATACTTAGGTATTTAAAAGGTACAGTGAACTTAGGATTGTGGTATCCATCTGAAGACAACATTGAGTTGACTGGTTATTCCGATGCCGACTATGGAGGATGTAGAATAGACAGAAAATCAACTACTGGCACTTGTCAATTCTTAGGAAATAAATTGATTTCATGGTTTTCCAAGAAACAAACTTCTGTAGCTACTTCAACCACAGAGGCTGAATACATGGCTGCTGGAAGCTGTTGTGCTCAAATCTTATGGCTCAAACAACAGCTAAGAGATTATAAAGTTGTCACAAAAGATGTACCTATTTATTGTGATAATAATAGTGCCATAGCTATTACTCAAAATCCAGTGTTACACACAAGGTGTAAACATGTGGATATTAGACATCACTTCATAAGAGATCATGTAGAGAAAAAGGACATCAGAATGGAAAAGATTCATACTGATAAGCAAAAGGCTGATATTCTTACAAAACCCCTAGCTGAAACAAGGTTCAAGGAACTTTCAATGGAACTTGGCTTATTAGATCCTGGAGAGAATGTTTAAAGTATAAGGAATTACTTTACTCATGCCAGAGATACTAGTATTAATCCAAGGGGGAACTTAGAGTGAAGATTTAGGAAGAATAAGTTGATGAGACAATACAAAGTTCATTAATTTATTTTTCACATTCTGATATTATTTTCAAGAACATTCATGCAGGAAACTTGGACAAAGTACATGACACTCAAGTACGAGGAAAACTACGAAGGACAACGCAGAGGATGACAAAGAACATGAGAAACTTCAATAGAAGTTGTCAAGGGTTATTCAGTCAAATTGTCACTTGACTGTAGATAAGTTTTCTTTTTTCATAAAAGTTAAACTATGTTCATCTTTATAGTACGCATTTAATGCTCATAACAGACAAACAAGAGTTTTTTGCTAAAAGACGATCAACTGCACGATTTTCTGAAAAAGCAACTTACTGTGCGCAGGACACGACATTTGCGTCCTTTGGTGTAACAGAATTGATCTAAACCATTAAATCTTATCAATTCAATCTCAGCCCTACACCTAACACTTTTCAAATTGTACAGTTGAGGAGATATAAAAGCATAACTTAGAATTTTTCACAATTTACGTTTTCAAAATTTCTGAAAAAGCCCTAAGCTAAATCGCTCAAGAATCTTCAAGCTTATCTACAAGTTTTGCTCAAAGCTCTAGAACTTTAACAAAAAATGTCTTTGGAAATGGGTTAGTATTTCTCATAATCTTCTGTTAGAGACATGCATATTTGTAAGGCTTTCAAGAAAAATAACATGCTCTGTTTTTAGCTCTAAATGAATCTGTTTACGGATTAGTCATTTATTGAATGATATGCTGTTAAATACATGTGTAATGCTTAAAAACGTGTTAGATTCATACACATATTATGTCTAGAGAACATGATTACAAGCTTAAAACATTGTTGGATATGGTATTATGATGCTATGAACTTGTTATTTAAATCTATCCACAGTAAATCTAAGACATAAGTGCAAGATACTGTTCCAAGATAGCCTAATCTTATGTTTTAATAGTAATATTGTGGTATTAAACCATACTAATACTGTATATTGGCTATATCCTTAGTTGACTTCAATGCTCCTGATTTGGACATCAACTGGAATTATTTGAGTGAAGCAACCATGCTCCACTTTGAGCAGACTGTGTGCTTTGACAATCTGTCAAATAAACACACAAGAAGAATAGTTACTTGGCTGGAGCAAGCTGGATTGAGAAAATGGCTCGAGGCCATCCCCAAGACATGCCTGGAACTTTCAACAACTCAGTTCTTAGGCACTTTTACTCCAAAAAGCTCAGGATCTAGTTATATTATGACTCATGAACCAGACACATCCAAGAAGTCTGCTGGGAAGTTTGAGTTCATTGAAGAAAACTTTGATGAATTCTTTGGTCTGAATGCTACTGGAGAAGATCCTGAAGAGTATATGAGGCACAATGAATAAGAAGTTGCCAACCAATGGATGAACAAGCCAGTACTACTCAAATCTGGTCTACACAAGAGAGTTCTGAAAGAGGAATATCAACTATTGCTAGATGTGGTGGCAAAGGCTGTGATGTGCACCACAGGGAGCTATGATCAGATCAGCAGATCCAAGGTGAGATTGATGAAAGCTGTCATTGATGGAGGAAAGAAGCCAATGAACTGGAAAGGTTATTTTCTGAAGAAACTTGCTGAAGAGAAAGGAAAGTTCAAAATTGTGGATGTAAGAAGGGTAGCTGTCAAGAAGACACTAGCTTTCTGTACAAAAGTTGCTGCATTCCTATACAAGTATGGACCTGAGGATATTGTTGAAGATGGAGTAAAGTTCAACACCACCAAGATATTGTTTAGACAATTGTCTGTGAGAACTCAGAAAAGATTGGGGCTGGAGATCAAGTCACCAAAAGCCTCAACAAGGAAGCAAGCTAAATCTGCCAGGCAGAAGAGTGAAGAAGCAACACAAATGGTGATCAGTATTCTTGAAAAAGCCAAGAAGGAAAAGAAAGGAAAGGAGGTTGAGACAGCCTCAAAGTCCAAGAAAAAGAGGGCCATGTCTAGCCCTAGTGAAGATGAAACTGAAGAGGAGTATGTTGATACTTCTGAAGAGGAAATGGATATTGATGAGCAAGTTGAACTGGAAGGATCAGATGATGATGATGAAGGTGATGATGATGAAGAAAGAGTATCATCTGAAAACCTAGATTTGAATGAACCCTCAAGTCATAGCCCAAAAGCTGTTGAAACTACCCCCCATTTGAATGATCCAACCATTCAAAAAGTTGTCTACAAGTCTGATACCCCCATACCCATTCTTTTTTATGAACTTCAACCCTCATCCAAGTCAGATACAACCTCTGAATACACCTATGAAATGTCATTGAGAGATGAATCCAAATTTTTCCTAGACCAACTTTATCCCCAACTTACCAAATACCCTGATTTAAGATCAACCTTCTATGATCTTAGATTGATTGTAGATATAAGGAAGAAATCCATGTATGATATTGGGAAAGTGATTGAGTCCAAGGGACTGGACTGGTGGGAGAATGAGGAAGCCAGATTAACAGATTTTGCTGAAGTGGAATCCACTTTTGAATTGACAGATGAAAAGTTGTTTGCCAACTTGGTGAACATTAAGATTCAGAAGAAAGCTATTCCATCCATTATTGCTGGGATTGATCTGAACATTGAAGACTTAATGGAGGAGGATGATAAGTTATCAAAGCAAGCTGATGGAGATGTTGAAATGTCCAAAAGCACTGAGGACAAGACTGAAGAAGAGTCCAAGACTGTTGAGGACAAAGATGATGGAGAGATTGCTGCCATGGAGGCAGACATCACTGAAGGAGGAAATGAAAGCCAGAAGCCTGCTGAGAAAGATTTCTTTGATGGAGTTGAGACTGCCATTGAAGAATTGAAGATTGGAGAAATCAGTGAAGGAGGAAAGATTGATGAAATTGACCAAGGTCAATTGATTAAAAATGTTGAAATACAGCCAGATGTTGAAGCCACTGCATCCATGGAGATTGTCATTTTTGAACCTCCAACTGAGAAGACTGCTGAAAATCCTAACATTCATGATGCTGAGTTGAATGAGCCAACTCCTGCTGAAGTCACTGAAGCTGTGGCCAAGAAAGATGAAGTGGAGGCCAATATTGCTCAACAAGAAGTTGTGAAGACTGAGGAACCAGCTGCTATGAAGAAGCCCTTGGAAAATGAGGCAATAGCTGCAGCACCATCAACTTCGATGGAGTTCCCAATTCACTTAGATGCTTCTCCTTTGACTAAGTATGCATCATTGATAAGGAGGATGGAAGAATGAAGGCAGTGATGGAAGAGTTCAATTCTGAGATTGAACAAATCAATGAAGTTGAGAGAAAGAAGCTGGAGAATGTTGTAGGCTTATGCCTAAACATGGGAAAGTATATATGTGAGAGATAGTTTGGATGAAACTATCATTCCAACAAATGAAGCCCAACACAAGTCTTTGATCAATTTGAACACAAAGGCAAAAAGGATGACTAGGAGGATGGAGAACCTGGAGGAAACCATTGTTAACAATGCTATGGACTTAAGCATCAAGGTTGAGAGTTTGGAAGAGAAGATGAACTCCACAACCATAAAACTGGAAGCTGTTGAAAAAGGATTTGAGACCTTTGATAAGAAAATTGACAGTGTTGGAAAGGATGTGAAGGACTCTACCCTCAAGATTGGAGAGTCATCAAAGATTATGTCAGATGCTGTTACCACATATTTTCACACTGAGAAAGAGCTGATCAAGAAGGACAGAGAGGAAATTCTAAAGCTAAAGGATGATGTTGCCAAAGAGAAGGAATAGATTTCCTAGATGCTGTCAAAGGACATTGAAAAGCTGACTCAGTCCATGCAGAGTCAAAGAGATCAACTGATCAAAGAAACCATCAAGAGTTCACTGAATGCTGCTTCTGATTTATTCAAAGACAACTTGGAAGGCATAATCAAGATGATGAGGAACCAAGTTGATCAAGCTGTGAAGAAGCAAGTGGAAGAGTCTGTAAGTTCCACCATTTCTGCATTTCTATTGAATCATGTTGACCCCATTTCTGTCCAGATGAAAAGAATGGACAACTACCAACAAGAGCTCTCACTTACTATGGCTAAGATTGATGCCAACCCTGCTGACCCCACCAACCTTGAGGCATGTGATGATGCCAAAAAGGGGGAAAGTGAAAAGAAGGGGGAAGATCTATTGAGGAAGGGTGAGAAAAGTAAGGGGGAAGGTAGCAAAGGGAAAGGGAAAGCAAAAGTTTTGGAGATTGCTGAGGCTACAGAGGAGGAAGATTGCCTCAAAACCAGAAGTGGAAAGATAAGGAAGCCAAATTTGAAGAGAAAGAAACTTGCAGATATCTCTGACCAAGAGAAAAGCAAGAAGTACAAGTCAAGTGAACCAGATGATGATGAAGAGATGGAAATTTCAAAATTGGTTAGAAGGGAAGATAAGCTACCTATCAGAAGAACTTCTCCTGAAGTTACTGCTGCTGATCTTGTGAAAGACAAAGCTCATGTGTTTGAAGAAGTTGCAAACATCTTTGCAGAAGGAGCTGGACAAGATGCAGAAACCAGAAAAGGAGTAAGAAAGCTTGTTATTGAAGAGAGAACCAAGATGTTCATAGATGTTGAAGAGTGCAGGTTGAAGAGGCACAAAGACTTTAATCCAGGAAATTCTAAGTCTTACAAGAGTTCTTATGCTTTGATGATGGAAAATAGAGCCAAAAGGAAGTCAGAAACCTTGAAAAGGATCCCTCATACTGACAGCTGGGTTCCTACTGAACTCAATGGTGCTTGGGATGAAGCCAATCGAGTATGGGATCATCTCTTCTTTGTTGTGAAGAGATGGGGAGACTTTGAAGACATTGATGGTCTTTATGAAGGTTTTATGATGGAGAATTATCCAGAACTGTACACGAAGATTCTTGGAGCTGCTCAAAAGGAGAAAGTGATTGTCAAAGCTCCTGAACAGATTTTCTGGACTCCACCAATGAAGACTGATGGTAAAAGCATTGATAGGAAAGCAATTACTGATGAGTTTGTGCAACTTGTCAAGGATGAAGATTTGATTGGGAAGAATGAGGAGGTCATGGCCTTGAAGAATAGGCACTTTGCATCGTATGGGTTAACTCCACTGTTCAAGGAACTCCCATCTTTCCTGAAGAAGAAGTCAGATGCAGCCAAGTGATGAAGCTGCTGAAGGTCAAGTCAAGATTTAATCTCGAACAAACATGAACTTTTTAATCTATGTTTATTTTTATTCCCAGACAATTGTTGCTCCTTAAGAGCTAGAACTTACAACTTTCTGCTCTTACTACTGTGCTATCTTATTATCTATCATATGCACTGGACAACAATTTTTGAGTCTTTATACTTGTGTTATTTGTCTGAAAATAGGATCTAGCAAAATGATTTTAAATTGATTCTTGCTTAGAACAAGTTTTATAGAATTCAGAGAACTTAGCCCTTTTTAGGTTAATTATCTGAATTTATTCTGTGAAATTCTCTAAGTATAGAATATACATGCTAGTTGTCCTGTTTTTTGTCAAATCTACTGAAAAAGAAATCCCTATGGATCTTTTGAAGTAAGTAGGTTTTGGCATCATCAAAAAGGGGGAAATTGTTGGGATATGGTTTATAATAATAAAAGAAAATTTGATTTTGATTTGATACCAAAACCCTAAGTAAAACCCCAAGTATGATGATTTGCCAAGTCTAGATTTTTCAGTTAGAAAAGCTCATATATGTTAGGGAGATTTAATTTTTAGATAGATTATTCTTTGAATCTATGACCTGAAAGCATAAAGCACAAAAGACAAGTATCATTGAAGACAAGGAGCTGAAGTGTTATGAAGAAAGTGACAAGGATTCATGAAGACAAGTATGCTGGACAACAAAACTCAAGTATGATGAATTTGGATATTCATATACTTTAGACTTGGCATACTTATGGACAAAGACAAGGAATGACTAGGCACCTTACCCAGTACAAGGCCGTTAGCGGGAAGGACATAATTATTCCAAATTAGCCAAGGAATGAGAGCCACCTGTCACTGCGCATAACAAACTCTGATATTGGAATGCAAATTGCAGAATGGACGTGAATACATGTACTATTTGCATGCAGGCCCCTGAACAATTTGAAAGTTCAAATTTATGGATAAGTTTTACTATCTCCACCAACGGATAGTTTACTTCATCTATAAATAGGCCATATCTTGAATCATTTCAAGGGAGACGGGACAGACATCAAGCTACTAGTCATACATATTCTAGCAATTGTTTTAGCATTCAAAAGCATTCAAAAACACTCGAGAGATTAAAAAGCTTTTAAGCATATTCATTTGTGAGTGTTACCTTTAGTCCCCACTAGGCAAGCTTATTGTTGATTATCCAAAGCCTAGACAGTGATATCCTATCATTTATATTCGTTCTTAAATTGTAAAGGATATCACACAATTAGTTGGTACTAGAACAAAACCCTACTTTCACCTTGAGAGATAGATTGAGAGTATTGTTGAGTTCGTAGTAGAGATTGAAAGTATTGCAACGAGAGAAGGTTGTAAGAAATCAAGAGAAGAGAAGGAGAAGAAGTAGAGTGCACCTTGGCACTGTAAAAATAAGCTAATTCCGAAGTGATTAAGGAATTATCCTATTAAATTAGGAGAGTGGACGTAGGAGCAGTTTAGTCTCCGAACCATTATACGTCTTGTGTTCTTACTTACTGCATTTATCTTATTGCTTTAGCTTTTGTGTTGTCTCCGAACCACTATACGTCTTGTGTTCTTACTTACTGCATTTATCTTATTGCTTTAGCTTTTGTGTTGTTATAACTGCTATTTGCTATTTGATAACTTAGTATCTAAGTGCATATTAATTAAGGAGTATCAAAGGGCCTACCATTTATTCCGCATACAAGTTGCATACTGTTAAGAATTCTTAGAATCTAATGTTAGTATTTTCATAGGACTTGTCTGATTATTTGTGTCGATTACTTGCAAAAGTTTTTATTGAAAAACACACACACGTGTATTTCCCCCCCCCCCCCCATACACGTGTCACACTCCTTTTGGGACCAACAATCACTTATTTTGGGGTTTACATTCTTCTGTACACCTCACTAGATCACCTTTAAACCACACTAAATCAATCAAAATGCTTCTCATTTATTTGACCTCACACTTTACTAAATTCCCTTTAAATTTCACTACATCACTCAAAATACTACTCATGTATTTATTTATTTGACTCCACACACATCGCTAAAAATTCACATTTCTTTAAAAAAATGAGTTTGTTAAGATATACAAGTCATCACGAGATAGGGGAGGTATATTTTAAGTTCTACATTTGCCTACATAACAAAAGTCGTTAAATTTAAATTAATAAAATGAGGTCTAGCTATTGAAAATTTTATAATAAATTTTTATTTGTAAATTAATACTAGTACAATATTATTTTGTATTTATAGTAATATAAATCGGGCCCCCAATCTAAAATTTCTGCGTCCGTCACTGTCTACGGGTAAATCAATCCACTGCGGCGACACCCTTGGGACTTCACTTTCATTTTCGGCACTCATCTTCATGGTGATGATCAATCAATGGGAAACAAATCAAAAGCCATTCACTACAAAACGAATTAAATAATGAGTTAATTGAAATTCGTCATTCGTGAAAACATAATCTTGTTATTGAATTCCTTAATGAATATCAACATCATATAATGCGGAAGAGTGGAACTAACTAAACTAAGCCCTATAAACAAATAACCGTGGCCCTAGCTAACTGATTGCATGGGCCTAACTATATCCCCATAATAATAAAACTAATATATATATCCAGTTCCTCAGTTTAATCATTTTTCATTGATTTGTTTTTAATTCTTTTGAGCCTGCATATTCCATAGCACACAATTATTAGTCAAATTAGAAGATATTATTAAGTAATTATTTTGTCCAGATATTGAATCCTCTCATACAGGGTCTCATTAAATTGGTTCTTTCATTTCATTGGGAGAAATCAACAATTATAATTAATAAGATCAAACTCAATTGTTAAAATGACTCATTCTAGAGTACGGACCAGAGAGAGGGAGCTCTGTTACACATAAAAATTACTGTATGTAGTTTTGTTGTTGTCATTATGTAACTTATGTTTACCTATTTAGACTTAGATTAGACTAGCATTACACTTTCTTCACAAAGAAAAATTTACTTGAAAATTTGTTTATTTTTATAATTAGTAGACGAAAACAATTTTCTTGACATTTGTTACATGTATCTTGTGTTAAATCTGCTATACTGAAAATGTGTATGTGATGGTTTGTTATGTGTAATTATGCAATTGTGTTGGGTTGTGATCATAATGCTTGTTTTATTTGAGTTTGGAGAATTTGTGCTTCTCTTTTTTGGTTTATGTACTCTTTCTGTATATATACATACTCTTCATTTTTTTGGTGACCAATCTTGCTTGATTTGATGCACTAGAAATTAGATAGAGAATGTGATACAGAAAATGCAAAATTAACAACATTTTTATAAATTAAAACAGGCCCGAGCAAGAAAGAAACTAGTGCATTAATTAAAAAAGATGAAGATTTCAACAAAGATAGCAAATTCTGTATAAACGGGAATATGTTTTATTTAACCAAGCAGAGAGAGTATGGAATATGCATATCTCACATCAAAGTAGAGAAAGGAATAAGCTAGGATCAAAGTACATTTGTAATGAGAATTCAACAAGTATTTGAAAACAGGCCACTAGCAAGTAAGATGTTCAACCAGTACTTCAAAACTAGCTCAAATGTAGTCTTCAAGAGTCATCGAACCCTGAAGAATTAATTATATCTCAGTCATTTAATCCACAGTGGACAGGTGCTCTAAGAGACTCGTCGTAAAACCTCTGAGGTCGGGAGGGAGATATGCTTAATCTGATTACAACATCTTTTGCCTAAAGCACCTCGTTGATCAAGTTGAAGGCATTTTTGGACATCAGGTGACCAAATTAGAGATTTGGCATGTTCTGCTACAACATACTCATATTTTTGTGTAAATGTTTGCACCTAATAATAATATTGAACACTTGTGTGTGAATGTTTGCACCTAATATATATAGTATTTCACATTTTTATGTAAAATGTTTGCACCTAGCAAGTAATAATATTACAATATTGTCAAAAACAGAAACATTACAATTGCAAAAGAACCAACAAGACTCACCCTAATATCCTCTGTGAGTAATTAAAAACTAAATTCTTATAACAATTTTGCATCAATGACAATTACACAGACATCTTCAACGTTTAATCTCAAATTTCTAATATATATGCCTCTATTGTTCATTGCATTATTCAACTCTCTATATATGGTTCTTCTCTTTTTATTTTTAATTATTACAGTAATTTAAAGATCAAAGTAATGGAACATGAGAAATGAAACAAAAGAATATAACCGATAAGCAAGCAATTTGAGTAATTATAATGAAATAAGAACATTGTTTAACCAAACGAAGCAGAGAGAGTGAGTCTGGCTGCATATGTATGTATATCACAAACACAAACAGTGAGACCAACATCAAACAAAACACGTACTAAATCAGCAAATACATTGTTAATACGATGAATTCAACTACTACTATTTCTAAAGCATGCACCAGCAACAAGTAAGCAAGCATTGAGTAGACGATGATCTGATGATGTTCATATTCCGCTTCCAAAATCATAATGTCTATAAACATGGGGGTTATCACAAGGGAGTTTGAGATGCTTAATCTGCTCACAACATCTTTTGCCTAAAGCCCCTCGTAGATCAAGTCCAAAGCATTGTCGGAGATCAAGCGATTCAAGGTTGGGACAGCCATCAAGAATGACTTCTAGTTCTTCACTGCCGCAAAAATCAGAAACAAGGCGAAGATGTTGAAGATTTGTCATGCTCTTTGCAATTGCTACAGCATACTCATATATACAATCGTCATGTTTATATTCATAATTAATAGCGATTGTAAACGACTTCAAAACTGGGCAAGAAATACCAATGTCTACAATATCCAAAGCTTTGATTTGTGGCATGAACATAAGGCACAACTCTTCCAAGTGTGGAAGTTTGTTAAATGCTTCAACCAAACCTTTCCCTGTAAATCCGTAGCCGTAGTTAAGGGTAAGATGCTTGATGCCACTTGATCTGTTAAAACAATAGGAATATATATATATATATAAGAATTGTAAAGAATCAATCAATTTATTATAAGAGGAGCTAGGCTTAAATAACAATTTGAAATGATCAGAAAGTGATCCCCTATCATAATTCATAAAAATTAAAGCAGTATTATAATAAGCAAGGAAGGGAATTTTAATTATATATATATATATATACCGATCAACAATGTAGTTTAGCAGATCATCATCGCAAGAATGTTTTTCAATAGAAAGATGTAGCAACTGTCCCTGACTACGATCCACTGCGCGACGCCACAAGTTACGGATCCATTCATTCCTGATACCACTGTGTTTGGTATATATGAATCGCCACCAGTTATGGGTATGTTTGATATGAATGGATCGCCAGATGGAGGGATCGGAGCAAACTCTCCGCCAAGTAGTGCACACATTCTCTGCATTTTGTAGTATTTCTAGAGAATCAAGGCGTTGCAGAATATTAGCGGTGACATCTGGAGGTAAATCAATCCACTGCGGCGGTGATGGAGGAGCAACAACCGTTGGGGATTCATTTTCATTTTCTGCACTCATGATGGTGATAGATCAATCAATTGGAAACAAATCAAACGCCATTCACTACAAAATTGAAAATGATTATATAATGAATTAATTGAAATTCCAAAGGGCATTACTAGTACTACTTCTGAGTTCCACGCTCATTCTGTGTGTGAATGTGAAAATATTGGATGGAGAAAACATAATCTTAGGGGGAGTCGGTCTCCTTTATATTGATAAAAGTGAAAATATGTAACAAAGTAATTACAGGTGATCGTAGAATTTGTAATATTATTTATTATGATTTAATAATTGAATAATTTTTTTAATAAATCTTTTTTTCCTTTAGAACTATTAATATTAAAAATAGTAAATACTATCATCATAATTATCATATATAATGACATTTAAATTTAAAGGACTGAAAACTTAAATAATTTATTTTATAAAGTGAACTAAACTTAAAAATAAATTTTCTCACTATTTCCATCAAGCACAGGCCCTTCAGACTCCCCAGATCTGCTATTCTATTTTGTATCAGTGCCAATTACATCTTCAACAGTCAACCTTTAATGAGTTTAATCTCTCAACCATGTATTTTCTAAAGTTGTTCTCGACCTTTAATTTATTTCTAGACTCCTATTAAATATAGGCCTCTATTAACCTCATTTGTTCATTGCATTAAACAACTCTCTTTTTTCAGTCAACCTTTAATGAGTTTAATCTCTCAACCATGTATTTTCTAAAGTTGTTCTCGACCTTTAATTTATTTCTAGACTCCTATTAAATAGGCCTCTATTAACCTCATTTGTTCATTGCATTAAACAACTCTCTTTTTTCTTTTGGTATTCCTTATTTTTCCTTTGATCCATTACAATAACTAGTGTTGTATAATGTTTTAAAAATTTTGCGTATTTAATATGTTTCTACTGAATTTGACGTTGCTACACATTGTATTAATTGCAAAATTATTTACCCTTTGATATACTCCATTTCTTTAGGTCATTATTATGTGCTTGTGTTATTTTGAGAATTGATTGACTGTGTATTCATATAAAAATAATATACCACATCCAATTTCAGAAGAAAAATAAAAATCTATATCTTACTCCCATCTTTATTATAAGGGTTAATTCCAAATAAATACATCACATTTCATCTCAATATCAATTTAATCACGACCTTTACGATTTTTTTTTAAAATTCCAACCTTTCATCGTGTTGCAATTAGATACACGTTTTTTTTTTCTCCGGTCAACAATTGATGATGTGGCTTGCCGGAGCTCGCCACGTCATATTACACATATTATTTTTATTTTCCCTATAAAGATTACACTTTATAAAAATATAAAATTTTATAAAAATAAAAATAAAATTGCAGTGTCTGAGTGTCTCCTCCGCTTCTCAAACTAAATCAAGTTTTCTTCTACCATTCTCAAACTAAATCAAGTTATTCTCTTCTAACCATAAAAATTAAATAAAAATAAAAATAAAACTCTGGCATCTTCGACGTCTTCTTCGCTTCTCAAACTGAACAGAGTTCTTGTTATGCGCGTCTCTCTCACTTCTCACTTCTCCCTTCTCAAACTCAATCAATCAAGTTCTTCTCTTCAAATCCTAAAAATCAAAATCATAAGAGATAGAACATTTTTGTTGCAATAATCATTAGTGTTAAACACATTAATTCCTAGAATATTTTCCTCTCTCATAAAGCATATAAATTGTAGTTCTCGAACAATAATCATTAGTGTTAAACACATTAATTCCTAGAATATTTTCCTCTCTCATAAAGCATATAAATTGTAGTTCTCGAACTAGTTGAACAAAATAATAAAAAACCACCAACAAGGTTATCTTCATTATACACCCAAATACAATAATTAATTGAGGTCCACCGAAAAAAATTATAGTTCTCGAACTAGTTGAACAAAACAACAAAATTATTAAATAATTTAAGAATTCCTGAAGAAATAAACCACCAATGATCATGGATTAGATGCGTGAGTTTTTTTTTTTTTTTTTTTTTATAATTTTTATGGTTAGGGGAGAATAACTTGATTCAGTTTGAGAATGGTAGATGAAATTTTATTTTTATAAAATTTTATGATTAGGAGAGAATAACTTGATTTAGTTTGAGAATGGTAGAAGAAAACTAGTAAAGCGGAGGAGACGCATACAATTTTATTTTTATTTTTATAAAATTTTATATTTTTATAAAGTGTAATCTTTATAGGAAAAATAAAAAAATATGTGTAATATGACGTGGCGAGCTCCGGCAAGCCACATCATCAATTGTTGACCGGAGAAAAAAATGTGTATCTAATTGCAACACGATGAAAGGTTGGGGTTTTAAAAAAAATCGTAAAGATCATGATTAAATTGATACTGAGACTAAAGGTGGTGTATTTATTTAAAATTAACCCTTATTATAATCAATAATAGTATCACTTAAATGAAAACTGATATACATAGTTCATTTTATTAAATTAAAATATAGTTCATTTCTTATATCAACTAATGGAAATCTAGTCGATGGGGAAAGCGTTCAATTTATTAAATTAAAACATAGTTCATTTTATAAACACTCTCAATAAGATAATAAGTTTATTATTTACTTGTCTAAGTTAATTCATTTAAAAAACAACAAATAATGTGGCTATTAGAAAATTAAATTTAGAGAAAAACAAATTACATAACGCAAACAAAATTCAATTTGAACATAATGGTCTAGATCCAAAATAATTTAAATAAATAAATTACATATATATGTTATAACAAAGCTGCAATAGAAGCCTAAAATAGGCTTAATATTGTTATTTTTTCGAAAGCCATTGCCATCTCTCCAAGTGTGTAATTAAAATCTTCACACAGCAAATCGATTGCCTTCCTTGACAGGAGATTACTGCAAACCTTTTATTTTCTACACAAACTCATGAATCGTTTCCTTCACAAAAAGCATACTTTTACAGTGCACTGTATCTATCTCGATTTCATTGGCAACATTATTGTGAATCAACACTCAAACAAAGATTTACTGAGGATATACACATAAACTGCAACTCCTCGTCTATCCTAAAATAGATCTTCATGGAATCCATTCTCTCCGGCACCGAGCATACAAAAAAACATACAGTATGTTCAACTATAGCAATAACTTCAGCAATCACAAAATATAATCAAAATGAAAACTATGAATTCATTCGTTGAATTAATATCAAATCTGTTGAAAACAAAAATTGAATTCTAAGTTGAACTGCAAACGTACTGTCATTAATTTATGGCTGAAACAGACCAAGCAACCTAGACTAATGCCATTTTGCAGACTACCATGTTTTATGAATGCTAACTGAAAGTGTGCGTGCGTGCGATATACAGAGATGTTGTCTGTAGTGTTGGCACAGTCCAGACAACAATGAGCAGCGGAATTTAAACAAACACTTTGCAAAGAGTATTTCAAAATTTGTGTAGATTAAATAATTAATCTACACGAATCACTTATATTAACTCTTAATATTAGTGAAACAAAATCAACAACCTCGTAAGGTTTTGAACAACTACAACTCAAATTGAGTTTGAAAAGTTACTAGAAAAATACGAAACTATCTCCCTTATAGATCTAACATATTTTTCGAATAAACGACTATGATTGAGTACACAAATATTCGGGTTTATACAAGTGCACTAATCTACAAGAAAGAACAAAATGTTTTTCTAACTAGAAGCGTTGCGCATTCCATAGGTAGTAATCTAATTAAGCTTTCTCTCTTGTTGTCCTTTGAAGTGAAGGCAGTGTGTTCTATTTATAGGCTTGAGTTCGAACTGCCTTGCAACTCCTACAACTCCCTTGATCATCTTGGTCATTGGATCAAGGTGGTTTCTTGTAACTTCCCTTCACAACTCACATTTGTAGGAACTTGCGTATTGAGGCTTAGAAACTTCTCACTCCCATGCAACTGCTTGACTTGGGTGTTGCCCACGTCTTCTACCTGCATTTGGGACATCACTAAGCAACACAAGTTAAGTTAGAGTTAGTAAAAGGAGAAAGGGCAAATCCTGATGTTGTGGTAGGTGTTGGCACATTTAGTACAACATGTAACTGAAATGTTGGATCATAAAATACAACACCTATTCCAACATCAACAATCTCCCCCAATTTGTCCTTTCTACATCAACACCCCTAATGTTCACAACATTCAGAATTTTGATAAAGAAAACAATACCATGATATTTCAAATCAGAACCAATATCAGTATTTAACCAAATTTAATCACAGCATCTAAGTTAAAGACAATGTACTTAGATTTAAAAACAGTAAAGACAGAGAACAGTAACCAGTGTTTGTGGAACAGAAAAAATAAACAACAAGTAAGGCTTTACAAGGTGAGAAAATAAATGAAAGCAGTGAAAGGGGAGGATTGGGCTGATAGAATCAGCTGCATCTTCAGAAGTCTGCACGAACTCCCCCATACTCTACACTTCCTCATTCTTCAAGCCTTCAAACTACATTGAGATCTCCATAGAGATCTTCAATGTCTTGAGCATCAGCATCTGCATCCTCTTGCATTTCATCAGTGTTGAGGTTTGGATTAGGAACAGCACTCTCTTCTTGAACTGGAACAGTAACTTGACCTGGAACTGGAACTGCATTGTGAACATTGGAACTCACTCCCCCTGTTGAGGTAGAAAGTAGCTCTTCCCAGAACTGTTTTTGGATGATCAAGTCCTCAACCGTACTCTGGAGGTTAGTTATGGTGCCTTGAAGTATATCAACCTGCCTGAGAATGAAGTGTGAAGATAAATAAACAGAGGTTACATAACCTGATGAAGGGTGTGTTCTGGAGGTTGATGGCACATTTGGATCAACACTTCTGGGGGCAGTAGTCTTTGGTATAGGCAGATCCACAATCCGGTCACCACCACGAAGCAGAAGCTGTGGTGAAATTGAGAGGCTTGGAATATATCCACTAATGACCTCAGTATACAATCTTTGGAACTCCTTGTCGGCCAGCAACTTATAAATCAAACAAAGATATGGAAGAAGGCCCATACCAGTCATGTTGCAAGTGAAGTTCATCATATTCTGAAATATCACATGGCCTAGATTAAACTGCTTAAGGTGTCCAATCTTATAGAATAGGACAGCTTGTTCCAAGGTAAGAGTTGTGTTGTTTGTTGTCGGTATCCAATTATAACACACAATCTTATGTAAAACGGAATATAAGCTAGTTAACCGAGACGCAAGCAATTTTGGCAACCAATGAGTAATTTTTCCACCTGTAAGCACACTGATCATCAAATCAAGGTCTGTTACTATGGGATCCTACATAATTCTCGTTTTCAACATCATGTTGATCTTCCTAGGTGTAATAATAATCTCAAGACCACGAAACGGCACACAACCATATCTTCTAGAATTCGTATCACCAGTTTTAGCACTAACATTTGCATAGAATTCGTGAACCCAATCAACTACGTACGGTACAACAAATAATAAGGCATCCAAAATAGACCTTTCCCTAAACCAATCCATGAGATTAGCTTCTTCAAAATCAGAGATTTTTAGAATTCGTTCACTGAGAATTGTCCTATTTCGAATTGTTTTATAACGTGTACTCTTATGATCGTTGTATTCAACCTCGTCATCACTAAAGTCCGTGTCAGAAGAAAAAGGTACCTCTTCCTCGGGAGCAGAGGCGTATGAGCTGGATTCGGAGGATGAGCTTTTGGATGTGGCCACTGGATAGGCAATTGGTTGAGTTTTTCGAGCCTTTTTGTGTACTGCCTGAGGAGTGGGGATGTCTTCATCTACATGCTCAACAGACACGGCTTCGGGAAAGTTGTCGATGATATCATCGATACTTTGAGGCTCCCCCTCAGATTCTGAATTAGATAGGACAATCGGTTGAGCTTTTCCTCCGTCCGTTCTGAGCTTTTTCTTCCCAAAATAGTCAACTCGTTTCCCAAGAGTCCTGTAAGAGACACGACGACCTCCAGGCCATCTGCGAGTGACAAGAGCAGGGGCTTTTGCCGTTTTAGTGGTGAATTTCCTCTTTTACCTTAAACGAGCTATCTTTGCTGCCAAAATCTCCCCATCATACGAGGAGGCATCTTCCATTTGTACATCACTTTTCTCCACCGCTGGCACATCTTCTCGGAACATTGCATTATCAAGAATCTCTCCCTCCAAGATAATGGTTGGGGAGGCTGTTTTACGAGCTAGGGCTTTGTAAGCCCTTTTCAGTTTCTCGAACGGAGTCCCTAGAGGGAATGATTTTTGGGCGATTGATGATGGAAGAGGTGAGTGATTATCTGCAGCAGCACTTGTTGGCTCAGGAATGTTTTCATGTGCCATTTCACTTCGGATATCGAGAGGATTGTAAACAACCAGTGGTAAGGCAGAGGATTCAGGCTCGAACAGAACAACCATGGTTCCAACAACGAACGATGGTGAACCAGGTGCGGGAGAGTTGGGAATTTCAGTGATTACCACCATTTTGGATTTGATTTTGAGTTTGTCGGAGAAGAAATCGTAGGGTAGTTGAGAAGGGGCTCTGTTTGAAATTTGAATTGAGAAAAACCAGGTGCTGTTCGAATGATGATGATTATCTGCAAAAGCAAGAAATAAAGTGATTAGACCCTTCGAATTCTGGAAGGAGGAGATAACCACAAACGATTCAAATAATTATACCAATTTGTGAAGTAACACTTATGCCAAAAATTATATTCTTGAATGAGTGTTTCAGAAATAGAAGTAAGCTCGATGGCATAAAATAGCATACATATGAGATCTATTTATAGAGGATTTCAGGCGGGAGTTGAAACACGATATCTTTAAAAAACTGAAATGAAAAGAGTGGAATGAAAAACTTCTCTCCATTAAATATATCGTGTGTTGTGGCAAATAATTACTGAGAAATAATAAATAAAAGATACAGATTAAATAATAACTGAACAAATAAAATAAATAAATTCAGATAAATATTTGCAGATAATAAAAGTAATAATTATCAGAATTTAATTAATTCTATAAATAATCAAAATCATAAGTCTGAGTCAGGTGTTGAATAGATTGTTGGCATTTTGTACATCTCAACACAGTTTTTTCATGAATTTGCTTCATATGTGTTGCACTTTAATTTTTATCACATTTACACATTAATCCATCTTTTCAAAAGAGTGCATCGTAGCAGCGAACTCCGTGCCCCATAGTTACTCAATGGATTTGTGTTTAATTTGATGCATTATATATCACCTTTAGAAGAGAGAACATTGTAGTAGTGAGCTCCGTGTCCCTAGTTACTCAGTGATTTTCAAAGCATCTAAATTGTGATTTCCTTTGCATTTGAGAGATTGTACAAGCTTTTCTCATGTTCCACATAACTCAATTTAAGACTTCTAGACTGAGATTATAGAGAATTATGTTAAATCTAACACTTACGAAATTTATACAAAGAAATAATTAAATGAACAATTCTGGTGTTGTCCCAAATGCTGCCGCATTTGGTACAATACTTTTGATACAGTGTTCAGATATTGCATAATCCAAAAGACTTCCTTAGAGAGGAAAATCTCTTATCATCTAAAGCTTTGGTAAATATATCAGCAAGTTGTTTTTCTGTAAAAACGTATTCCAACTTGACCACCTCTTTTTCTACTAGATCTCTTATGAAATGATGCCTTATACTTATATGCTTAGTCAAAGAATGTTGCACTGGATTCTTTGATATATTTATGGCACTAGTGTTATCACAAAAAACAGTTAGAGTATCACAAGGTAAACCATAATCACACAAAATTTTCTGTAACCAAAGTAGTTGTGTATAGCAGCTCCCTGCTGCAATATACTCAGATTCGGCTGTGGATTTTGATACACAGTTCTGTTTCCTGCTATGCCAAGATATGAGATTATTTTCCATGTAGAAGCAGCCACCACTGGTGCTCTTTCTATCATCAGCATCTCCTGCCCAGTCAACATCACTGTAGCCAATTAAGGGACAATTTGTGTCATTGCTGTACCATAAGCCTAAGTCACAAGTTCCTGCAACATATCTAATAATTCTTTTTACAGCATGCATGTGAGATTTGTTGGGATATGAATCCTATAGACAATGTTCTAGATGATGAAAGTATGTTTTGATGGCCAAAAGCAACTTAAAGTTAGTGATATATGTGGTTCTAAGTCATCTTAACTAAGTCATTTGATGAGAAACTTAAATTGAGATTACTGATCTTAATGCTAACTGAAATAAGTTTACTGATCTTATTTAGTAATATTAAGAATAAAATTACTGATCTTAACTAGGTCATTTGAAATAAGATTACTGATCTGAGTATGGAAACTGAGAATAATTTTAGTGATCTTATATGAGATATTTGAATATATACTTACTGATCTTATATACTTACTGATCTTATATTGTTACTAATCTGTACTGTTTTACACTTATATCTCATGAACTAACACTTTTACCAAGGTGAAACAGGCACAGAAGAGGAATTCTCCACTGAAGGGGGAACTGATTTGATTACAGATTTGAAAAGTCTACTAATCTGATCTGATTACAGACTATAGCAGTCTACAGATATATTCTGATTAATAAATTGACTTGTCTACAGAACTGTACTGATTACAAAGCTTCTTTGTCTACAGTACTGATCTGATTACAATTCAGTTATTCTACAGAACTAATCTGATTACTGACTAATCTGTCTACAGAAAGACTTGTTTACTACTAATCTGTCTACAAGAAATCTACTGATCTGACACTGTACTGATCTGAGGATTACTGTGCTGATATCAAAAGGGTGAAATCAGGAAAATTGGGTACTGATCTGAAACTACTGTGCTGACCCATCTACTGATCTGAAATCTACTGTGCTGATTCATCTACTGATCTGATTTCTAAAAAGTTTACTCAGCTGATCACAGTACTCAGCTGATCCAGATAAGTGAAATTTTCTTTATATACTTGTAAGAAAATGAAGTGAAATAGTTTTGGAAACTACTGTGCTGATCTGCATCAGAACAGTCTTTTGGTTTAGATTACTCTAAGTCAAAAATTGTTCAAATTTTAGATTACTAATAGAGAAGATTAATACACTCCTCTACTTCTAACCTAAAAACTGTGGTGTATTTATCAAACACAAAATGGCTCCAAAATTAAGGATGGTACTAGAATATGAACAGTTTATTTTTAAACACGGACTTCGAGACTTAATCTCAACCATTCCTTGTGATAATCAAATCTAATCCTAGCCCTAGATTGGTTTTGAATTTGACAAAAACGATCACTCATCATCGTCTTGCTTACGAGTTCATTTCTGGAAATCTCATAACTTCATAACTACTGAAAAATCTGGTTTCTACAAAATTCTACAAATGGCAACTATCAATATTATTAGTGAAACTAACGAAGTTGCAGGAACTTTTGATTAAAATTTCTGGGTTCGAGAAAAGGGCATTTTTGTAGAAAATGCTGTATATTTCAATGGCCGACACAACGCTGAAAATCAAGCCATTTTGACAATGTGCGAGGAGTGTGGGCTGAGGAAATTTCTGGAATCATCTCCACTGAATGTCTATGAACCGGAGGCTATGGAATTTTATTTGCAACTCAAAGGAGATAGCAATGGTGTTCACTCCATGCTTTCTGGGCATAAGGTCACTATTACAAGGGAAATCCTAGAAGTGATGTTGGATTTGCCTCAAGGCCCAGTGGACATTATGAATTACAAAGCTGGAGAAGAGAAGGAATGTGTAGGAAGATGGTCAGGTGTTGAAACAGAGTCCTTGACTAATCTGAAGAAGGATGTTCTTCCTACAGGTCTTCAATTTTTGATGGACATAGCCGGAAAGTGCTTGTTAGGGCAACATCATAGCCAGGATGCTCTATCAAGTTCCAAGATTCGAATTATGGCTGCAATCATCGACAGAGTTCAAGGTGATTGGCAAGGATTTTTCTTGGAAAGGTTATTGAATGAGAAAGACAAAGTTTTGTTCGATGAGGATACTATGGAATTTTTGATTAAATCGAAATTAGGGTTTGGGAGCAAGCTGAGTTTCTTGTTGCCTCAGCTGGTTAAAAAGCCGTATTGGAGTAATCCCAAGAAATTCCATCATGGGAAATTCTTGATGAAAAAGGAGTCTGTTCGTTTTGAACAAGAGAACCCCTTGGAACAACCTCAAGAACTTGAAGCACAAAAGTCTGGAGCTTCAATGTACCGATCTGATGACAATCAACCTGAGATTAGGTCGAAGGCGAGGCATGATCCGAGCAGTATTAGACCAAGGAGAGGAAGGTCTCCTACAGCTGCCTCAGAGCCAACAGTCAGATTTGTTGAGACTGTGGTGCAATCAAGCTCAGAAGAGCAAGAGGTTAGTGTTCCTAGTCCTATTACTGTTCATAAGAGAAGTAAGAGGAGAAGTGCTAGGAGGAAGTTAGTTGTTGTTTCTTCTACCCCTTCAAACTCTGAACCAAGCCCAGCTGAAAACCAAAACCCTCAACCTTCATGTTCTGAACAATCAGCTCACTATTTTTCTGTGACTCAGAACACTCCCCATTCATCCCCTCAGAACACTAATTTTGATCCTACCCCTATTTCTAGTCCTCAACATCAAACTTCACATCAACCTTCACCACATCAATCCCCAACACAGATTCATGATCACTCTACTGAACATGAATTTGAACCTTCTACTGAACCAATTGACATTTCATCATCCCCTGAACCTGAATTTATAACTCCTAAACCTGCTGATTTAATGGAGTACACTATCTGTGATAAAGAGGATAGAATCAGGATAGATTTGAGGATAGCTTTGTTGAAGCAATTTCCTGGATTGGATGAAAGCTCAGTTGAGTTTGAAAAACTCCTTAGGATAGGCACATGGGTGTATCTTAAGAGGAGTACTTTGAAGGAGAATTTGGTTATTATGGAAGGTATGGGAGGTGCTTCAATCTTTGATGATTGGGAAGCAGAACAGATGCAAGCAGCTGGTGTTAACTCTTTTGTTGAGTTAGTTACTCCAGAATCTGTGGCTCATCTTGTTGAAAGATTAACAGGAATTAAGTATACTGTTGAAAAGGTTGCAACTCCTAATACAGATGAAGATTTGTTTATGGAAAATGAAGAGAAGGGTGTTAATGAAGCTGAGGATGCTGCTGAAAAGGATGTTATGGAAATTGATGAGGATGTTGACAATGCAACAGAAGTGTTTGAGAACACTGGTGTTATTGAAGAAACAGAAGCCTTGGAAAATCAAGAGTTAAATGCTGAAGAGATGGAAAGCATTCCAATTCACTCTACTGATCCTATTATTCTTGAGGATGTACAGGAACAGATCAGAACAGTTCCTGTTGAGAAGGAATCTGATAATTCTGACTTTGAGATGTTGAAAAAGTAGAATGCAGAGCTTCAAGCAAAATTGGAAGATGTTGTGAAGATGTTTCATGAAGCTACTGACAGAATGAATAAGATGAATTCTGAAAACTCTTATGAAAAGGTTATGGAGCATACAATGTCTAAAATTTATGATCTTCATAGATTGCAAGAGAAGAACCTGTCTCAAGTGTTGCATAAGAAGCTGGAGCAACACATATCTTCCTTAAAAGAGTGGCATGATGAAGCCAAAAAGGGGGAAGATAAGACAAGGAAAGTAATGGAGCAAACTCAGTCACAACAAGCTCAGTTGGTTGTGAGTCAGGATGAGTTGAAAGAAGAAATTGCTAGTTTGAATGAGAAAATCAAACTGAGGAAGCAACAGAAACAGCAAGGTCAAGAAATTGTTGAGAAGAGACCTGATATTGCTGAAAGTTCTATTCAGAAGAAGAGAAAGTTAGTCTTGTCTGATGAAGAACAAGAAGAAGAAGAAACTGGTAGACTTACCAGATCGAAGAGTAAATTGAAAGTTGGTATTTCAAGTGAAGAGCAAGAAAAACTTGAAGTTTTGAAGAAAAAGAAAGCTGAAGAAGCAGAGCTGAAAAAGAAGAAAGAAAAGGATATCAAGTTCTTAAAAACAAGATTTGATAACAAAGTTGCTGCTTTGAAGAAGAAGTTGAATGCTCAAAGGAAAGCTGAAGGAAAAGAATTTGATAAAAAATTCCAGGATGAGAACTTTGTGGATTTTATTGTTCTAACAGAAAATATGGAACATTGGAAGAATCTGAAAAAGAAGTGGCAGATTGCAAACTTCATTGTGAGGAAGTTTGGTGATCATTCGAGCAAAGAAGCTGAATTTATTGATTTTGAAGAGTTCATGCTGAACATTGATCAAGAGTTTTGGGAAGATATAGCACAAGTTGCTGCTCGTGCTGGAACCAAGATCTTGTGTCCTGAAGAACCAAATTGGGAACCTCCAAGACTGGAAAATGGAGAACCTGATTACAAGGAGATCAACAACATAATTGCTGAGATTATCAAAGAAGAAGGTATCACTGATCATCAACATATGATGGATATCAAAGCAAGGATGTATGTTGCATTCAGAATCTGAAGATACAGAATGAAGATGAAGGACAAGCTCAGAAGATAACATTTCTATCCTTAATCTTTATTTCTATATTTTGTTTGTTTTGCATATTTTGTTAGTATGTGTAATATGTGAAATATCTGATCTGATTGTGAATATGATATAATTTCTGAATTGATGAACTGTTATGATAGACTACATACTTAACTACTGATTTATTAACATTTAAGTAGTTTTGGCTTCATCAAAAAGGGGGAAATTGTTGGGATATGAATCCTATAGACAATGTTCTAGATGATGAAAGTATGTTTTGATGGCCAAAAGCAACTTAAAGTTAGTGATATATGTGGTTCTAAGTCATCTTAACTAAGTCATTTGATGAGAAACTTAAATTGAGATTACTGATCTTAATGCTAACTGAAATAAGTTTACTGATCTTATTTAGTAATATTAAGAATAAAATTACTGATCTTAACTGAGTCATTTGAAATAAGATTACTGATCTGAGTATGGAAACTGAGAATAATTTTAGTGATCTTATATGAGATATTTGAATATATACTTATTGATCTTATATACTTACTGATCTTAAGTGCTTACTGATCTTATATGAAAGTTATTGATCTTACATGAGTTACTGATCTTATTGTTTATTGATCTGTTATATGAACTGTTAGGAACTAAGCTGATGTTTTGTATTGTATAGACAGCTTATAGTATAGGACTTAGATGTACTCTTCTGTATATAGTTCAGTTGATGTATAGATAGGTTTTATATATGTAAAGTTGTATTCTATTATAATCAGCATTGTAAAGTTCAGAACAGTAGATTAGAACTAGATTAGAAGAAGATCAGAAGACTATGAAGACTCAGAGGACTACTTCAGAGTAAGAAGACTTCAAAAAGAAGAGTTGAAGATAAGCTTAGAAGAAATCTGGAGAAGTTTTGAACAGTTTTTAAGTTACTGTGCTGACTGACTCAGCAGAGTAAAAATCCGAAGAGTAAAAATCAGAACAGTAAGTTACTGTGCTGATTTGGTGAAATTGAAGAATAAGTTTGGAAAGCTTATTTAAAGAGTAACTGAAGATTTATTTGAAGATGTGCTGACTTGGAAGTTGAAGGAAGTTACAAAGTCGGTTACAAGAAGAAGTTACAAAAACAGTTTAGAGTTAGTTGAGAGTTAGTTCACAAACTGCTAACTGTCATACTAAGTTCTATAAATACTGTGTGATCTCCTACTGCTAAGACTACTGATCTTAAAACATTCACAAGCAAGCTAAAGTCTACAGAGCACAAGAAGAACTCACAGAGTTGAAGGAGATTAAAGAAGAGAAGAGCCACTGAATTGAAGAGAAGAATCAAAGGCTATTCAAAGAGAAGTTTTACTTTTCAAAGTTTAAGTTTGTATTTTGTAAAACAAGTGTGCTAGTTACTTGGAAAATTACTAGTAGATCGAAGATATACCTGGAGGTATAATCGATAAGATCACAGTCTTAATCTTGGGACTTTAAGCCACAAGAAACTCAAGAAGGAAGAGTTAATAAAACTTCACAACTGGAGTTGTGAGAGTGGATGTAGACATTTGTCGAACCACTATAAAATTCTGTGTTCTTTACTTTACTGTTTGATATTTGTTTGAATTGTTTAACTAAGAACATTAAAAATTAACAAAGATAAAGATCTAAAGAAAAGTTGAGTATAAACTAGTAAGGCCCATATTGTTCTGAAAGTACTGATCTGAGCTGAGTAAGCACAGTACAGTACATAAGAAGACTAAATTCCGCATTGCATATTCTGATATTTTGAAAAAAATTTGAAAGTCTATTCACCCCTCCCCTCTAGACTTTCTTAGCTTACTCAATCTTAACTCAACTTTGGGACCAACAAGATTCTTTTGGATCAGACTGATATCTAGCACATAAGCATACACTAAACATAATATCAGGCCTAGTTGAGCTCAAGTAAAGAAGACTACCTATCATTGATCTGTACAATGTTGGGTCAACATTCTGGCCAACACTGTCTTTACTCAGTTTCTGAGTTGATCCCATAGAAGTTTTCATGTGTTTAGCATTCTATAAACCAAACATTTTCACAAGATTTTTAGCATATTTACTCTGTGATATAAAGATACCATCATTTTGCTGTTTGATTTGCAAGCCTAGGAAATAGTTTAAGTCACCAACCATGGACATTTCAAAGGTTGATGTCATTTCATTCACAAACAGTTTTAGCATATCATCACAAGTAGAGCCAAATATTATATCATCAACATAAATTTGAGCTACCATAATATCATTTTTCTCATGTTTAATGAATAGAGTTCTATCAGCTTCTCCTCTAGTGAAACCAAATTCAATCAGAAAATCAGTTAATCTTTCATACCAAGCTCTAGGTGCTTGTTTCAAGCCATATAGAGCTTTTTTTAGTTTGAACACATAATCAGGAAATTCTGGATTTTCAAAGCCTTTCGGTTGCTCAACATAAGCTTCTTCCATTAAGATTCCATTTAGAAAGGCTGCTTTAACATCCATTTGGTATAGTTTTATGTTGATAAAGCATGCAATAGCAAGTAAACGTCTAATGGATTCTATTCTAGCAACTGGAGCAAATGTTTCATCAAAATCTACTCCCTCTACTTGAGTATATCCTTGAGCAACAAGCCTTGCTTTGTTTCTGATAATATTGCCTATTTCATCAGTTTTGTTTTTGAAAATCCATTTAGTACCAATAACATTTGTATGATCTGGCCTAGGTACTAAGGTCCATACATCATTCCTAACAAATTGATTCAATTCTTCATACATAGCTTATATCCAATGTTCATCATTTAAAGCTTCTTTTACAGTTTTAGGTTCAATAGCTGAATGATAACACTCATGATTTACCTTATTACACACAGAAGTCATGCAAATAGATCTTACCACATCTTTTGGATTTATACCCAACCTTCTTCTGGTCGGAATTCCAGTAGATTGATCACCTATAATCAGCTCATGTGGATGATTCTTTTGAACTCTCCTTGAAGGAGTTTTATGCAGATTGTACAGATTCTCTGGATTTTCTGTAACTTCAGCAGATGTGTCTGTGAGTGTTCCCTCATTCTGTTCATCATCTTTGATCTGATCTGTTCTGTCAGTAATTATTGGACTATCAGCAAGGTCTGAGACATCCTCTTCAATACTGTTTCCTGTAATACTTACATTATCATCAAAAACCACATTTACAGATTCTTGAACAGTATTTGTTCTGAGATTATAGATTTTATATGCTTTACTGTTCCTTGAATAACCAAGGAAAAAGCTTTTGTCACTTTTAGAGTCAAATTTATGCAATTGTTCTCTATCATTTAAAATGTAGCAAACACAGCCAAATACATGAAAATACTTAAGATTATGCTTTCTATTATTCAGTATTTCATAAGGTGTACTATTAGAATCTGTTCTAATCAAGACTCTATTAGAAATATGACAAGCTGTATTTAGAGCTACAGCCCAAAACCTTTTGGCTAAATTTTTAGAACATAGCATAACTCTAGCCATCTCTTGAAGAGTTCTATTTTTCCTTTATACTATCCCATTCTGTTGAGGTGTTTTAGGTGATGAGAACTCATGTAATATGCCTTTAGATTCACAGAATTCAGTGAAAGCACTGTTATCAAACTCTCTTCCATGGTCTGATCTAATTCTACAAACTTTAGAATTATAAACAGTCTTGAATCTTTTGCATAAAGTTTTAAAGACAGAAAAGGTTTCTGATTTTTCTTTTAGGAATTTTATCCATGTGAATCTAGAATAATCATCAACAATGACAAAAGAATACATTTTTCCACCTATACTATCAGTTTCCATAGGACCCATAAGATCCATATGAAGCAATTCAAAACAATGTTTTGTAGAACAATGGCCTAATAGTTTGTGAGAAATTCTTACATGTTTGCCCTTTTGACATGGTCCACAGATGTGTTTGTCTGAAAATTTCAGCATTGGTAAACCTGTAACAGCTTTGAGTCTAATTAATCTATCAATCTGTCTATGATTAACATGCCCAAGTCTATGATGCCATAGTGTACTTTCATCATTTTTCACATTATTGCAACTCACTTTGGATTCAATTAAATAGCAATTATCAGCAGATCTATTACCCATCATAATGCAATCAGAATTTTCATCTAGCACATAGCATGAATTTTTATCAAACTTTACATGCAAGTCATCATCACATAATTGGCTTATACTAATAAGGTTGGCAAGTAATCCATCAACATGTAAAACATTTGGTAATCTAGGAAATCCAGGAACATTTAAGGTTCCTTTACCAATGATCTTCCCTTTAGATCCACCTCCATAAGTAACATTACCACCATTATAAGCTTTGTAATCAGATAAGTAATCAATTTGACCTGTCATATGTTTTGAGCAGCCACTGTCAAAATACCATAAACCAGGAACACATGCTTTCAAAGACATATGCACAACATTACATATAGTATTTTTAGAAATCCATTCTATTTTCTGTGAATGTTGCTTTGTGTATGGTGTCATTTTAGACAATCCAGTAGCATTTAAATTCTTCTATCTTTTTAAACAATAATAAGCTTTATGTCCCTTTTTAAAGCAATAGTTACACACAAGTTCTTTCATATTGACAAGATTTTTCTTTGGAACAGTAGCATCATTTTTTTGTTCAGCTTTGACAAAAACAGTAGATTCATTACTTTGAGAATTAAGAACTGTTTTACCTTTTTACCCAAAACCTGCTTTCCTTGTATTGTTGAACAGCAGTGATTCATCCAATTTTGTTTTTCCTTCAGAGAATTTCTTGAAGCTTAAAGACACTTCCTTCATCTTTTCTTCAAGTATTTCAATCTCACAATCCTTCTTGGTCAGAACACTCTCAAGTTTTAAAACAGAGTTTCTTAAATCATCATTTTCAAATGTTAAAGATTTGATAATGCGATTTAATTTTTCAGTTTCAGAATATGAAATGTGTTGTTCTTCATTTGTCAAAGGATTTTCATAAGAATATTTTCTGAAATCAAGAACATATACTTCTAGTCTATCTTTTAGATTAGAAATTTATTTATCTTTCTTTGTTAAAAGACTTTCCAGTTTGAACACAGTGTTAGACAAATCTTGAATATCAACAGCTTTTCTGGATGTACCTGTCTCTGTAACAGAACTTGTGAAACAATTAAATTCTGGAATTTTATTATTTAGTGATTTCTCAAATGATGGCTCATCTGTCTTCACATCATAATAAAAATCATCCAGATCATCATCAAAGGTATCATCATAAATAATTCTAGCAGAAAAAGCTTGTTCAATGTCTTTTTCAGGGTCATGCTCAACATCAGATTCTTCACTTAAAGTAACACTGAAATTTAGTTTCTTTTTCAGAATAGTGTTAGCACATTCATTAGCATAATGACCAAATCCAGAACATGCATCACATTTAACATTCTTCCTATAATCTTGGTCAGACTTAAACCTGTTTCCTCTTTCTAATTGTCTAGAAGGATTAAAGGTGTTTTTCCTAATAGGCAATTGTTGATTATTAGTAACCTGAACCTTAGGTTGAAAATAGTCTTTGAACTTTTTATTCTTCATGAAGGTTTTAAACTGTCTAGTCATAAAAGCCATGTAATCAGGATCATTATAGTATTCCTCAAAATTTTCTTCATCAGAATCAATTTCAGCAACATAAGGGGATTTTCCAGAACTGGATGTTGCAGATAATGATGCATCACCTTTGAAAACAAGTATTTTCTTTTCATTATCAGCCTTTTCAGATATGTTCATCTCATATGTTTTCAAAATACCAATTAATTCATTTTGACTTAGCACATCTGTATCTTTAGCTTCTTCTATAGCACATATCTTAGGTTCAAAACGTTTAGGAACTGATCTAAGAATTTTATGTACTAACTTTGTATTAGAGATTGGATCACCAAGAGAATGAGCTTCATTTGAAATCTCAGTCAGCTTTTCATTGTAAGATGAGATGGTCTCATCTTCTTTCATCCTCAAATTTTTTAATTTTGTTCCAAGCATACGAAGTCTGGTCCTTCGTACACTGTCCGATCCTTCACAATGTTCTTGTAATCGATCCCATGCATCCTTGGATGAAATGCAGTTTGAAATGATTTGAACATTGATGCATCAGTTGAGGTGAAGATTGCATTTAATGCCTTTGAATTGTAACTAGCTGTTGTGATTTCTTCGGCTGTCCAGTCTAGCTCTCTCTTAATTTGGGCTTCATTGTCCTCATCTACAGCAGTTCTTGGCTGAGTCCAGCCACCAAGAACACTCCTCCATGCTCTTTCATCAATAGATTTGATGTACATCCTCATTTTAGGTTTCCAGAAGGCATAATTTGTGTCGTCCAGAATTGGAGGTTTTAGTGCGGGCGAAAGTGGATACTCCATTGCAAATAAACACACACTCTAAGTAGAATCTCTACTTAGTATATCAAGTAGTTGGCTCTGATACCAACTGAAAGTGTGCGTGCATGCGATATACAGAGATGTTGTCTGTAGTGTTGGCACAGTCCAGACAACAATGAGCAGCGGAATTTAAACAAACACTTTGCAAAGAGTATTTCAAAATATGTGTAGATTAAATAATTAATCTACACGAATCACTTATATTAACTCTTAATATTAGTGAAACAAAATCAACAACCTCGTAAGGTTTTGAACAACTACAACTCAAATTGAGTTTGAAAAGTTACTAGAAAAATACGAAACTATCTCCCTTATAGATCTAACATATTTTCCTAATAAACGACTATGATTGAGTACACAAATATTCGGGTTTATACAAGTGCACTAATCTACAAGTAAGAACAAAATGTTTTTCTAACTAGAAGCGTTGCGCATTCCATAGGTAGTAATCTAATTAAGCTTTCTCTCTTGTTGTCCTTTGAAGTGAAGGCAGTGGGTTCTATTTATAGGCTTGAGTTCGAACTGCCTTGCAACTCCTACAACTCCCTTGATCATCTTGGCCATTGGATCAAGGTGGTTTCTTGTAACTTCCCTTCACAACCCACATTTGTAGGAACTTGCGTATTGAGGCTTAGAAACTTCTCACTCCCATGCAAATACTTGACTTGGGTGTTGCCCACGTCTTCTACCTGCATTTGGGACATCACTAAGCAACACAAGTTAAGTTAGAGTTAGTAAAAGGAGAAAGGGCAAATTTTGATGTTGTGGTAGGTGTTGGCACATTTAGTACAACATGTAACTGAAATGTTGGATCATAAAATACAACACCTATTCCAACATCAACACTAACTTTATTAGTTTATGCAGCATAAGATGTCTCATTTAATTTAAGTAAAGGATAAGCGTATACATCATATATTGTATGTATGGAACATAAATTTTAAAGTATAGCTTACACACCTTTGATTGTTTACCAAATGATTTATGACATTGAAGTAATGGAGAACATAAAAACATTGTGGAGTAGAATAGACAAAATACAAAGAACAAACTATAAAAAATGAAGCAATTGAATTAAGACTATGTAATATTACTCTATAATTAAGATGAAATGAAGGTCACAAATAATCCTGCATACTCTTAAAATAAAACATCTTTGCATGCAATTAACATTTTACCTCTTGGCCGATCATGCATACTCCAATATGACATCTTAGCATCCTCTAGAAAAAATGGTTTAGTACTTTTTTTCAATGAGAGTCGGCTATTAATTTCTTAATCTGGGACCTGCAATTACTCTTTCATCGTATTTTCTAGGCGCTCCTTCTGTTAGAATCCATTATGTGAGATACACTATTTTTTATTAGTCCACTCAAAAACAATACAAATGATTAGAAAATAAAATTAATTGATAACAAACCAAATCAACTCAAATTACAGTACAACATAACAAAAGTAGGAAAATTAATTATTTCAAACTGGAACCTGCAATACAATGTAAATTTGACCACCAAAAACATCAAGTAGAGAGTTGCAATAGAATATCAAAGATATAAAAACTAAACACAACTAAGGTTTAGGCCAATGAAAGATAAATATATTTTTTTAACCAAAAAAACAAAGGTCGAAGAAACTCGTAACAGGGTTTTAAACAGCCGAAGTGATGTGGAAATATGTAACAAAATATTTTGTCCCATCAAGGAACTTGTACGGATAGATGAAAATATAAGAGCAAGGCACAGTCTCTGAAATTTTTTCAACTACATATGTGAGAAAAGCTAAAAACTAAATCCTAAATTTTGAACTCTATCCTAGATCTGCACAATTTTAATTCAGCATTTCAGCTTGAACTTTGGCTTATCTAAGCCATGCTTCACTGCCTAGTTCATATGATAAACATATTAGTATTTTCTAGACCATACCTCTAATGACTAAGAGAATATTAAATCATATTTGTCCATACCTCTAAAGAGACTCAAGACTAAGAAGAAAACAATGCAAATCTTTTGGTTCTTGTAATGGATATATACCAATTTTCACCTTTATATACTGATTTTCAAGTAGCGGACTCAAACAATGTGTAACCTTGAACTCTCTCAAATCAAACACATAAATATTGAAGAGAAATATCATGTAAATACAACGTACGCATAAGCCACTTAATGGATATACTCACCGCTGTTGAGTAAAATCTTCACAATTTAAACAATGTCACTACTTGAATTATAAATTATGTTCAGATCTATTAGTATTCAGCTCTATACTTCAATATATTGCAGAAACGTATGAGAAGAATTGTAAATAAACAGGTCAATTATTTATTAGAAATTTAATTATAATTATGCATTATATATACAATTGGCGTACCTCAAAATGGTTGAAACTCAAAACACACTCCAAGCCCTAAGAAATGTTTTGATTTCATATGTAGGTGTTGATACGACCGAATAAGACGCAGATTCATAGCCCATTATCTCTCTGATGAATCGATTTCATTCAATAACCTAACGAATATCTGCAAATTTGGAAAGAAAAAAAATATCACAGATTTATGACTTTATAATATCACAGAAAAAATTGAAAACAGGATTTATGACTTTATACTATTACATATGATTCAAACTGGAAATAAAAACTAATCAAAACAGATAGTATACAAAATCAAACTGAATTTATTATAAAGTCATAAATATAATACTAATAAATATTGAATGAGGTGTGACTGGTGTGTGGTATACGCACTACACAAACAATTGATTAATAGTAGATTTAACAATATTTTATTCCCTCCATGTCAAAAAAAACAATTTTTTATTCCCTTAAAAAAAAAAATTAACAATATTTTATTATTGTGAATTTGGGCGGGAACTTATAGCAGAAGCTACTAACCTGTTTTTATAAATAACTAGTATTTCACCCGTGCGATGCACGACAAATAAATATAAAAGTAATACTCATTATTTCAAAATTATTATCCTAATGTGTATAATTTAGGTGTTTAATATTATATTTTTAAGAATATTTACTATTTTTTTATATTTCACATTGTATACAAACAATTTTAAAAATACTCCTATATCTAACATTTATCAAAATCAATAATGTTGTTACTTTAGATTAATGGAGTGGTTAAATTAATTGACAAATCACTTCCTATATTTTGAATAGAATAAGCTATAGGTGGAGAAAATTCAAAAAACAAAAATCTATATGTATGAGACTTTTCTTTGTTATTATCAATACAGATTTGCATAACCATGATCATGTTCTTCATTCTTCGATAGAAAATATCAGCACACTCATAAGAACTAAGAAAGTGATCGAAACTAATGATAAAAACGTGTTGCAACGAAAAGGTGGTGCAACCAATAACCAACAAAGTGGATCCGTAAATAAATGTAAATAAAATTCTCACAAAGTGGATCCGTAAAGTTGACTGAAACAAACCACATTCTTGTACCATAATGCAGTAAACTGAAGCTACTCAAACAATAGAATTCAATTGCAGAAGACTCTTACTGTGACAAATAACACAAGTTAACAATAGAATTCAATTGCAGAAGACTCTTACTGTGACAAATAACACAAGTCTACAATCAAAATGGGGAGTATTGGAGTAACTTGATCAAGGAATTGAGAAATTAGTTCCCAACAATACTAATACAATCGCCGAGATTGAATGCATAAACAAATATCATTGATTAACAACACTCAAATCCACAGATCATCAATATGTAATCCACACACCCAAGTTCTTTACACGAAAGCCCAACTTCTTATTGAACAACTTATGTGTTGTCTAAAAAAACGTAAGATATGTCGTATGGAAACGATTTAAAACAATTGAAAATAAAAAAATGCTCTATCAAGAATCTTGAGTGTATCATACACCATTGGAGTATGAATTTGACTGTGAAACTTGCTCGACCTAGATAAACCCATATCATAGGAGATTTCTCTTTAAGTTCAAATTTTAAATAGCATAACCCTAAAAATAAAAACAAATTTTAAATAGCATTGCTATTAATGTTTCAGTTGACTCACTGATATATGGGGAAATGGTTGAGAGCTACATTACCCTCAAAAGTTCAGTTGTTCAGTTTATGACTGGGAGACAGTAGTGCTTCCCATCTCGTCTTGTAGCACATCAATTGATATCCAGGTATCCACCCAGATCATTTCGGCCTCTTTGTTTTTGCTGATTTCTGAAAGCTTATGCTCCGCTTCTATTTGGATTCATAGCAGTAGGATTCTTGTTTCTCTAGTAGCAGAATTCTTGTGTTCTCACAGTTGAGTACTTCTTGTGCTCCTGGGTCTTGAGCAATAAAATGGCACCATATTGACTTCTAAAAAAAAAAAAAAAAACAATATGACTATTGCAATGCTCAAGATCAGCACCCTAGAATTATATTTGTAAACTGAAATGCTGAACACCTGTATATAATTATTCTACTCCATAATACTACTTTTTTTATAATAATACAATAAAATAATGGGCTAAGACAGTTAAACAAATTAGCAAGGAGAACCAAACGGGCATGAGGCAAACCTGACAACAATGTCCAAAGTAGAAGTCAATCTTCTCACATATCTCCGGCAAGAAATTGTCGGAATCTAGAAATCCATAGAATCTAAAATCTGGAAACACCAACTCTGCAATTTGAAACCCAAAAGCAGGTTGAAAATAATTATGTTACGAATCTGTTTCAAATGCAAACATTATCTGGGTTAGACATTGTTGTATCCCATTTCCGACGGGGATAAAATAGAGAAATCCCTATAAGAAAATCCATAAACGGAACTGAAGAACGTAGAAATCACAAACTGGAAATTTTCGACTATAAGCAAAAACTATTAAATATGAAGAGAAGTTAGGCTATTCATATAGAGAAACTCATTCAAAAAACTAAATCTGCCTTTAAAAATTGTTACTGTAAATATCGTAGGAAACAAAACAAAGGTTGCCCAATTCGAACGACAGATAATATAACTGAATCCAAACATAGTCCAAACAAAAGATTAATAGGACACATAATACAACTGGATCCATAGTCCAAAGAAAATATTAAAAGAGAGCATCAAAGCCGAAACTCTAAATCGCATCTCTTGTCAATTAATTTGAATTAATGAATTGAAAGAGACATTCCTATATTATGATTACACATTTAACTAAGTATTTTAATTCTCAACAATACACAGTATGTGCAAATATCAAGCTCGCTACAAATAAATCTCAAACTCAGATAATTATAACTTAACTACCCAAATAAAGTGCAATGAACAGAGCAAGAAATGAAATTACACCTTAATCACCCAACTAATGTTTGTAACTACTCTAAATTATAAATAGATAAGCTTTCCATTTGTACATGGTTGAGCAGATGGCAACGATCCACTAATGAAACGTGTCAGATCTAACAAATTCAGGCACTCTTGACTCAATAGCATTTCTTCAGAAGAAATTGTAGGGAAATGAGAATGCAAATTCTGCAACCAAATGACACCCAGACAAAACGTCATTGCATAACAAATGAAAATTACCATGATGCAACAACTTACGATGATGAAGTTTTTTATTCCTGGTCTTGAATGCATCTCACACCTCCCACCTAATTTATTAGTCCATTCAGAAACAATAGAAATGTTTAGAAAATCAAAATTGACAACAAACCAAATCAACTCAAATTACAATACAATACAACACAACAAAAGTAGGAAAATGATATATTTCGAACCGAAACCTGCAATACAATACAACTAAAAAAAAGAGACTCAAGACTAAGAAGAAAACAATGTAAATCTTTTGGATTAAAAACAAACCATTATCATTAATGTTCTCGCCTTTCGTTGCTTTATGTTCACCTACAACAGGGGAGAGATAGGATGGAAAAAGTAAATGGTTATGGGAAACAACATGAATAACACCCTTAAAGCTTGAATTTCTCATCTATGACGCGATTTACGAATATTTCTTCAAATAACTCCATGAAGAAGAAAACTAATTCTCCAAAAACTAAAAGATAAAATCCGAAATGGATATGTATTTGAGATTCATGGACCATGCATACCTACTGAACGTGGGTGCTTGAATTTCTCATCTATGCCGCCATCCCCTAACGAATTACATATGCACGAATCTGAACCTCTAGCATTTGCAAAATGTACAACCCAAAATCAGAGACACAGATCGGGAAGATAAAAAAAGCATCAATCTTAGAACTTAGAACATTAAAACTCGAAGCTTTTCAATTTTCACCCAAAAATTTCGGCGAAATTTCAAAAATCAAAACAAACCTGAATAATTGATTACCTATGTGTAGAAGAAGAAGCCAAATTTGAAGGAACTATTGATCTGTTTCTCACCTACGTCCGACGCTTCAGAAACCAAAAAAATATTTTGGAATGGTAGACAGAAGGAACGCTTTTATTAATTGCAGCAGGAAATAAGTAGGCCCCACTATAATGACATTTTAATATCTAAAAGGTTTAGGGGGAACTTGTTGAGGAAGCTACTATTGTGTTATTATATATATATAGATATATATATATATATATATATTTAAAGATCCAGGTAATAGATTATACGTACAGTGATAGGGGTGGTAATTTGGTTGATTTGATTTCAAGTTTCTTTTTAATTGAACCGAATTTTAGAACACAAGTTGTTGTGTCAAAAAATGACACGGTGTGATTTATAATCTAAGGTGTCGGATTACAATCTTTCCGATAATCTGTGCACGAATTGTTCTCTCCCGAACTCTCGACCATCTGCAAAAAACATGCCGGAAGGATCTCCGACGCTCAAGTCATAGGAAGATCACTAATTATCAGGGTGAAGCTATCCAAATCAGTGGAAAGCTCCTCAAAATAATATAATTTCAGGTGTCTTAGGTTTCAGTTTGAGAGATATTTAGGTCGCCGAAAAATATAAGATATTATATTTTCCGGTCAAAGAATCATTTTTGTCTGTATTTTCTCTGTGAGTTCGTATGTAACTGATTAATTATGATGTGAATCAGATAATAAAGCTCGTGTACCTTGGGGAAAATGTTATATTTCCCCCTTTTTCTCTACCGCTCCAGCCCTAGACCTAGTCCAGATAATCCTCCCGTCCTCTTCTTCGGTTATCAACTCTTATTCTTCAAGGATCCGCCCCTATTCTTTAGGGATCCGTTTCATTTCTCGTGCCTTCCCACATAGTCATCCACTGTATGTCATGCTAGAATAAGTCCACTAATCATAATTAAACTTATTCTTATACATATTGGACCCAAATGCTCCACTGTTGTTGGGCTCGATATGGACCGGGTCTCATCGCAAATGTGCTACAAGGAGGTCCATTAAATCAATAATAAAGTACATAATTAAGGGTGTATAAATCTCTTATAAAATAGATGATAAATAATCGTAAAAGATAACGCATCTTACGTCCACGTACCGAATCGAACCGATTAAAGGTTAAATTGGTTAGGCTCAGTTTACACTGAAACTCTTGCATTAAATATTACTCCTATTTTTTAACAATTAAATATTTTTAAAGACTTTTACACCAAAAATTAAATTCAAACTGGAGATAAATTATTTTTTTACAGGGGTAGAAAGACAACAAAAGTCGAAGTGAAAAATTGAAAATATATAAGTTTTCAAAAAAAAATAAAATTTGAAAATAAAAATTAATGTGGAGTAACACGATTCAAGTAGAATTTTTTTTGTTGATATATTGTTTTGTATTATTTATTAATTAAATAAGTACTCCCTTCATTCCAGGGTTTCATGCACACTTTGACCTACATGGAGATTAAGAAAATTGAATAAAGTGATGTGTAAGGTAAAATAAAGGAGGAGTATTATTGGTAACTCATTAATTAAAGTGGGGGAGATTTGACTAAAGGGAATGGAAGGTAAAATAAATGGGATTAGTCTTGTATAGAATCAATTCTTTATAAGGAATTGAGTTGACTTTATCAATCTTAAACCCTAAATATTAAAGAATATTGTGAACTCTAAATATTCAAGAATATTGTGAATAAAATTTTTAACTTGGTCAATTTTTTTTATTATTATTATTTTTTTTTTGTAATTTTTTTTATTGTTAATTTTTTTTTTCGAAATGTGTGTGTTGAAAAGTGTAAGTCAAAATATTACTAAAAAGTGTAACGCATTTTTTTATTAAAAAGTGTAAGTCACTATAATTGAAAAGTGCAACACAATTTTAATGAAAAATATAAGTCATTATTGTTGGTCCTGAAAGGAGTATATGACAAGTGTAGGGGGGGGGGGGGAATACACTTGTATGCAATTCTTTTCAATTTTGATCAAACCAGAGTTCAGCAAGGTTGTCTTGGACAACTCTGCTGAAGAAAATTAACTCTTCTAAGATAATCAAACTACTAAGTAATATTGAGTACTTAGTTGAATAACTATCTAGGGGAGTTATATGTGCGGAATAGTGGTTGGCCCTTTAAGTTTAGACTCCTTAAGATTCTGAAATCACTTTCCCAATTCAAAATAGTCCAGTTAAGCTTCAGGGAACTTGTCCAAATCAGTCTAGCACAGTCTTTAAATATGTATCTTTGAAAGATCAGTTTTGTGTGCAGTGTTGAATGAATGTAAGTACTTGTAAAGTAAATCAACACAAGAGTTTATAGTGGTTCAGAGACTCAAGCTCCTACATCCACTTTCCCTGATTTAACAGGATAATTCCTTCACTCTTGGAATTAACTTGTTTTATAGTGCCAAGGTGCACTTGATCAAGAACACCACTCCTTGGTGAATTGATCCCTAGGATGTCTAGAGTCCTAGTACCCTCTTCTCAACTCAGAACTGAACTGTTCTTCTCTCAACAGTCAGCTCCTACCACTTCTACTACAACAACCTTCTCACTTTCTCACTTGAAAGGAATAAGGATTGAAGTAAGGTTCCAACTAATGAGATATCCTTTACAATGAAGATCAGTGTATAAGGATAGGATATCTCTCTAAGCTTGTGTATGGATATACAATGAGTTCAGCTTAGAAGAAGTGTTTGAAGACTAAGATAGTCTCTTGAAAGCTTGAATGTTCAGTGAGCTTCAGAAAGCTTGAGTAGATTGATTTTGTTGAGGTTAGTTGGATGCTTTCAAATGGTCTTCACACTTCTGTATTTATAGACAAAATGGAGGATTTGCCCGTTGGAGAGGCAGCCCCAAATTGCTATAAATGTCTTCCTTGGATTCTTTAAACTGGAAGACAGATTCTTGATAGTGACATGTCCTTATTTGGGTAATAAACGGCTTGTAAGACTTTGTCTTCATTCTGCAGCACTTTTCCCAATGTTTGACTTCTTGTTAGGTCTTGGACATGGCTTCTGAAGGTTGATTCAATGATAGGACAACATTCCTTATCATCTGGACAACTCTCCTTATCACTATCAGCAGTTTTGCTTTTCAGCAAGGTTGGCTTGCTCTTCTTCAGATGACTTGGCTCTTTCCCTTTATTTCTCTCCAAGATGATCTTGGCATATTGCATTTCTTTAGGGTATGGTTGTCCTTAATTCTTCAGCATAGTTGACCTTCAACCTTTAGAGTATCTGTTCTGATTTAATCTTGCTGAGACAACTCTTCTGGACAACTCTTCTGATCAGCATATTTGGTCTTTTATCATCAGAGCATTTTACACATAGAGTTGGCTTCTCTGGACAACTCTCCTGATCAAAAGCTTTTGAGTAGCTTTGTCCTTTTGAGCTAGGTAAGCTTGTTCTTGCATATGGACAGCTTCTTTGGACAACTCTCCTGATCAGAGCATTTGATTTTCCATAGAGTGTCCTTGTTCTTAAGTGATTGTTCCAGAATTTTGAGCCTTGAGGAGACTTGATCTTGATCATCTTAAAAGTAGGTTCCCCCTCAAATTGTGCATCTAATTGTCTAAGAGCTGCCTAACATTTCAGCTTCTCATCTAGCCTATAATCTATATGTTCTAACATTTCTAGAACATATTTATCTTGACTTAGGCATGTCTCAGGGGGTTTTGGTATTAGATCAAAACATATCTCATTTTATTCCCAACAATTTCCCCCTTTTTGATGATGCCAAAACCTACACTATCTAAGCAAAAGTGACTTGTCTACACCTATTTCATGTATCTTCAGAAGACATGACTAAGGTCAATATTCCTGGAAAGATAATGTGTTAGTGTATTCACTGTTTTTGATGCAAGTAGGTTTCAAGATAGGCATAGAGAGATTTCTTGAAATAATGTATCTTGATTCAAAAGTAGTTCAACTATCATTCATAAAGAAAATCATTACAAGCATGTTGATAGTTGAAGATAACTTATCAGAGCATGGAATCATTACAAGTCAAGACATATTAAACATAAGATTATAGCAAAATAGACTATTTCAGGTATCAGACCTTTAACACCTAGAGCTAACTAATACAAGATATTCCAGATAGCAAAGTAGAATACATCAATTCTTGTATCAGATCATTCTAAATCACATCAGAGCAAACAACATGTCAATGCACATATCAGCAGGTTTGTCCAATTTCAGCAGATTTGACCACATAGCAAAGATATCTTCAGATAAGATAATTTTTCACCCAGAAACAGTCAGAAGACTTAGCCATTCAAAGATCATCCTCAGGAGGTGGCAGCATCCCATATTGTGCCCATACTCTCCTCTTGAGTGCCATGGCTTCCTGGTTGGTTCCTTTAGGTCCAAGGGTCATCTTGTTCAGCTTCAGAATTTCTGTGAACTCCCTTAGGATCCTTGCTTGGTCAATCCATCCTTCAAGCTTTGGAGGCATATAGATGATAGGCTTGGGAGCATTGAGTTCAATTCTTGCAATGTCAGCAGCTGCAAATAGTTGTTGATACAACCCTCTGTAGTATTCTAGCATGAACTCAGTGAAGGCAGAGTTTCCATTCCATCTGTCAATGACATAATAGTCATAGACAAACTCCCTTTTGGCCTCTTCCCATGTATCATTCAATTGAATTGGCACCCATTTATCCAAGTGTGGATATTTGGTGTCCATTGGGATTAGAAGCTGAGGCTTCATCTTGCTATAAGTTGCTCTCCTCCTTCTTGGTTTCTGAAAGTTTGCTCTTCTCTCATCTCTTGCTCTGTTGGCTTCTTCCATCAGATCCATTTTCTCTTGGGCCCTCATCATGGCCAATTTTTGTTGTGTTTCAGGGTCTTTGCCATACCCTTCTTGAAACAGCTTTGATGGATCATGGGCTAGGACTGTTGTCTTATTTTTGGGTTCAGGTCCAAATCCTTCAGCAAATAGCTCTTCAATGTCTTCAGTGGACTTGGGACCTTCAGTACTTTTGTCAGATTCAGAAGACTTGTCCTTTTCAGCAGCTTTGAATATTTCAGCAGTTTTGGCCTTCTTTGAGGTAGGCTCATCATCAACAATTCTGAATTCAGGTGGAAGATCAAGGCTATTGGGGAAGTCAGTGAATTTCTCAACTTGTCTCTTCTTTCCTTGGGCCTTCTTGATCTTTCCTCTAGTTTGGACACCTTCAGCATCCTTGTCCAAACCTGATACTTCACCACCTGGTCTTTGTTGTAGCCTTACTCTTTCCTCTTGAGCTGAGGCCATTGAGTTCTTCAATGCCAATGCTAACTGCTCCTCTTCATCCAATTCTTCCAAGTTCAGCACTGTTGGCTCTTTTCCCTTTCCTTCAGGGGCTTTGTCCTTTCCTTTCACTGGACTCCCAATCACTAGGGCACCTTTTGCCCTTGCTCTTTCCCTTTCCCCCTTTTTGGCAGCATCAAAACATTCTGGCTTCAGTTCACTCATAGTGGATGCCAATAAGGACTGGGCTTGGGTTAGAGACTTCATTTCTTCCAATAAATATACATTCTCATCATGTATATTTTGCATCTTGTCACTGCTCAAGCTGAGAAAGGCAAGAACAGGCTTCATTTTCTGTTGGACAACCTCTTCCATGGTTGCCTTAAGAGATGCATCCAATTGGGTTTTCAGAAGCTCAGTGAGGTTGGCCACTGCACCTTCAGCAATGTTGGCCAACACATCTTGGGAAAACTTTTCAGAGGCTGCTTTCACCATAGCTAGCCTTTGCTCTTCAGCTCTTCTCTTTTGCAATGCAGTCTTCTTTCCAATAGCTTGTTTGACAGTGAGCCTGAGAGCTTTGACATTAGCATTGTGATTGTCTCTCAGCAGCTTTTGCTCTTTCTTGACCTCCTCTGAGATGGCTTCCATGGTGGATTTGGCATTCTGAACTTCAGTGGAAATGGTTTGGAGACCTGTTTCCACACCACTGATCCTTGCTTCAAGGGTTGGTAGCACAACATCTTCAGAGCCAGTGAGCCTCATTTCTACAGATGCTAGAGTCCTTCCTTGCTCATTTAATGCTCCTGAGGTTTCAGCATGAGCAGATTTGACTTGATGGGCCAAGGAGTCCAACTTCTCTGATTGCATCCCAAGTAAGGCCTGAGCTGAGCCTGAATCTACTTGGATAGGTGCATCTGTTAAAAATTCATCTGCAAAAATTTGATCAAGAGAGATACCTGCAACATCAGACAAGTCAAACAAGTTAGGAAATAAGCACTTATCACCCTCAATTTCTTTTGTATAAGACTCTGATACATCAGCAGTCTTCTTCTCATTTTCAACTTGTTCTTTTCTCCCTTCTTTAATAATGTTCTCACTCAAGGAATCAGGCCTCCTCTCATCAAGGGATTCTTGAAGTTCAGATTTGACCTCAAGAATAACCTGTCCTTCTTCACTTATTCCACCCTCATATGATGGTACACTCACTATCTTAGTGATGACTACCTCTCTTTCATCCTCAACTCCCTCTGATTTTTCAACTATTCTCTCATTTTCAACTCCTTCTCCTAAACCTGCAGCATCTTCACCCTCAACAGGGTTCAAAGATGGTAGTTGTGGGGAGATCACAGTGCTTATATCAACAGCCACTGAGTCATCCTGAATGATTAAGGGCTGATCAGTTTTCATCTCTTCTGACACTGAATAGGCCTTAATCAAACTAGCCTCTAGTACAGGAACCTCAACATCTTTAGGCTGTGCCTTGGGTTCAGAAGAACCTTCATTGGCAGATGTGTCTTTGGTTGTGTTACCACCCTTGGTCAACACCTCTGAAGATACAGAGCCTTTCCTGTGATAGGTTTTAGGAGGGTTTGAAAGTCTGTCTGCTATAGAAGACTTGGGTTGAAAGGATTCAGGGAGGTTGGCTTGAGGGGTTTCAGGAGGGTTGGGATTTGAAGGGTTTGAGGGATCATCGGGGGAATCATCATCATTGGAGTTACTGTCAGGGTGTTTGATACCCTTAGCTTTCCTTTCCCTCTCCTCATTAATCTTGTCATCCACCAACTTTGCAAATACTTCCTCATCAGTGAGGAATCTTATCTTTGAAACTCCAGCAAAGTGTAATAATCTGTTTTCCTCTATCTGCCACTAGTTTTGCACCCTTATCTTGGATGACTTGTGATATCTCCATCAAGGATTTGTCTTTCACATCAACAAGCATTCTTAAATCATGAAAGGCCTTCTGAATTCTTGGAAATTCAGCAAGTTGTGGATACAAACTGTCCACAGTAGCCTTGGCTCCTCCTCTGAGCATACTTTCATAAGTATACTCCTCCTCATCTCCACTTGAGTGGGGACTTTGGGTTATAGGGGAGATGGCTCTGGGTTCTCCTAATAGGGCTTCAGGCAGATTAAGTTCAGGAATGTTGGCTTCAGAAGGGTTAGGCTCAAATGAAGGTACTTCAGTTGCTTTAGAGAGCAATGAATCTGAAGGGGCTTTACTCAGGGGGGTTGGCTCATTGAGTGCATGTTCTAAGAGCTTTGAATAGTTGAGCATGGATGAGTCAAGGGGAGACAGGAGTCTTGTCTCATCTACTGCTAAATCTGCAAGCACATCAATGCCACTTCTTTGCACATTCCCTTCTGGAGAATATCTCTTAGTGAGATTTACAGGGGTAATGGGTTGGTTGGAAGGGGTGACATGGGTTTCAGGGGAGTTGGGTTCAAGGGTCTGAGTTTCAGGGAGGTTGGCCTCTATAGGTTGACCTTCAGGGACTTTGGATTCTGGAGTTCCAGAACCAGATGAATTAGTCCTTGACATGGATTTGGTCCTGCTTTCAGCTCTGCTCTCCCTTAGAGCCAATTGAAGAGACCTTTCTTCTTGAAGCTCCAACACCTTCTCAGTAGGTTTGGCCCTTCTCTTGCTGGCCCTACTGCTTCCACTTCCTTCCTTCTCAGGGACAATTTCCCTGATTCTTTTATCACCCTTCTTCTTTTGCCTAGTCTCATTGTACTTCCTCCTCAACTCTTCTGAGTGGTCAGAAGGCACACTCACTCCCTCTTCTACCACTGCATCAACTTCAGCTGATGCTCCTGAGGCTTCTCTTGAAGACAATTGAGACATCTTTCTTGTTTTGACAGCCCTGGCCTTTGTTCTCTTTTTCATCTTAGGCTTCTCTTCCTCCTGTTCTTCAGCAGGTTTGGCCATGAGCATCCTTCTCTGTTCAGTTTTCTTGCTAAGCTTTCTGAACAAGATCTTCTGGGCTGGGAGGGGCTTTGCAAAGGTCTGCATTTGAGAATAGTGGGAAAACCTCTCAATCAACAAGCTTGCCCTGGTGCAATACTTGATTTTCCCTTCGAGCACCACCTTATTGTGGGTTTTCACCTTGAATTTTGCCTTCTCCTTCATCATTTCAGACATGATGAAGGTCCTCCAATCAAACTTAATGCCCTTATCACTGGCATCAATAATGGCAGCCATGATTCTGATTCTTGGATGACTGACCTGCTCCAAGCTTCCAGTGTTGCTTAAGAGACTCTTAGCTACTACATCAAAAAGATTGAGAAACTCTGGCTTGAGAGTCTTCTTGTTCTGTGTTGAAGAGATGGAGCCTGGAACTAATAGCCATTCTTGGGCTATCTCATCTTCATGGCCAGTACCATAAGCTTCTGGATTCCTTCCCTCATAAGGCAGTCCAAAAGCTCCTTCCAGATCCTCTGAGGAGAATTTTACTCTGTGGAATCTCTCTTCTTCCTCTCCTTCTGCTGTGTAAGATAATCTGGTTGATACTTCACCATCTTCAGGTTTGCCTCTCCACTTGAGGAAGGCAAAGAATTCTGCCATGTAGCTCTCCAAGCAAGAGCTTGGTCTTTCTTCCAAGAACTTTTGAAGTCCAGCTCTCCTCAACCATCTCAAGGTTGGTGTGATTTCAGGATCCTCATTCTCAAAGGATACTATTGGCTCAAAATGAAGATTTTGTTTGTTGCTTAAGTAGCCAAAATCCAGGTCTAGATCCTTGTTAGAGAAATCAACAAGCATCTCAGGTCTAACTTTGGGGGCCATTGAAATTTTCAGAGAGAGCTTTGAGAGAGTTTGAAGAAAATTTGAGTTAGGGTTTCGAATACTTGGGGAAGAAGTGTTTGTGGGGATCTTAAGACTTGTGAATATTCTAAAAAGAATGTTTGTCAATGAGTTGGTAAGGTCTTGAAACAATTCAAAGGTGAGCAAAAATGGAAATCCAAAATGGACGGCTAGGATTGATTTCAGGGGAGTTGTCCATTTTTGATCCAATGGTCAAAAACCAATGTAACAGTGAAATAACTGTTTTATTCAAAACGTGGGTGGTTTTTAATGTTAGTTTAAGGCTGGGGGTTTTTCGAGATAGATCATGTCCCAAAAGGTTTAATGCAAACAAGAGTTAAATCTTGGCATTTAATGCATGGAAAGTGACCTTTTGGGTGGGAGACAAATTAAATCCCAGAAAGGTGAAAACTGTATTTCAATGGGACAGATTTCGAAGTAGGTATTGATCACCAAAAATAGGTGCTTATCATACCAAGATTTGGTTTGATAGCTGGGACAACTTATCTGACCCCACTTGGACAAGTGTCCTGAAGAGATGTGGACAAAGGTTCTGAATGTCAATGGACAAGTGTCCTGAAGAGGTAAGGTCATATTTCTGATTTTCAGTAGACTTGACCAAGTCTGCTGAAGTTTGAGTTTATTTCCCCTTCAATCAATGAACTTCTTTGGACTCATTTTTCCAACTTCCCTGGATCAAGAAGTCCCAACTCTGCTGATAATTCCAGGAACCTTGCCTCTGCAAGTGGCTTAGTTAGTATATCAGCTTTTTGATGGTCTGTGTGAATTTTTACCAACTTGATATCCTTCTTCTCCACATGATCTCTAATGAAGTGATGCTTGATGTCCACATGTTTGCATCTTGTGTGCAAGACAGGATTTTGTGATATAGCAATGGCACTATTGTTATCACAGAAAATTGGCACTTCAGTAGAGTTGACTTTGTAGTCTCTGAGTTGTTGTCTTAGCCAAAGGATTTGAGCACAACAACTTCCAGCAGCAACATATTCAGCTTCAGTGGTGGAGGTGGCCACTGTATTTTGTTTCTTGGAGAACCAAGATATGAGTTTGTTGCCCAAGAATTGGCAAGTCCCTGAGGTGGACTTTCTGTCAATCCTACATCCTCCATAATCAGCATCTGAGTAGCCAGTTAGCTCAATATTGTCATCAGCAGGGTACCAAAGGCCTAGATTCTCAGTGCCTTTGAGGTACCTCAAAATCCTCTTTGCAGCCTCAAGATGGCTTTTCTTAGGATTTGCTTGAAATCTTGCACAAACACCTACTGCAAAGGTGATATCAGGTCTGCTGGCAGTGAGATAGAGGAGTGATCCAATGATTCCTCTATACTCAGTGGAGTTGGTTGGAGTACCACTCTCATCAGGATCCATCTTCCAATTTGTGTTCATAGGGATCCTTACTGGTTTGCTAGTTGTACACCCAAACTTCTTGATCATTTCTCTGGTGTACTTAGCTTGGTTGATGAAGATTCCTTCTTTAGATTGCTTGACTTGTAGACCCAAAAAGAAGTTCATCAACCCCATCATGGACATCTCAAACTTGCTTTGCATGAGCTTGGAGAATTTCTCACACAGCTTCTCATTAGGGGATCCAAAAATTATGTCATCTACATAAATTTGGACAAGCAAGATGTCCTCTCCTTCAGAGATTCTGAAGAGAGTTCTGTCCACAGTTTCCTTGGTGAATCCATGATCCAAGAGGAATTGTGACAGTGTATCATACCAAGCCCTAGGGGCTTGCTTGAATCCATATAGAGCTTTCTTGAGTCTGTAAACTTGGTTTCCAACTTCAAAACCTGGTGGTTGCTCCACATAGACTTCTTCTTTCAAGACTCCATTCAGAAAGGCACTCTTGACATCCATTTGGTACACTTTGAACCTCTTGTGGGCTGCATAGGCTAGAAAGAGCCTTATTGCTTCTAGCCTTGCCACAGGTGCAAATGTCTCATCATAGTCAATGCCTTCATGTTGGCAATACCCTTTTGCCACAAGTCTTGCTTTGTTTCTGACAATCACATCATTTTCATTTTTCTTGTTCTTGCACACCCACTTTGTTCCAATAACATCTTGATGTGAAGGCCTATCCACCAGCTCCCATACTTCATTTCTGGTGAATTGGTTGAGTTCTTCCTGCATGGCTGTGATCCAATTGGCATCTTGAAGTGGTTCCTCAATATTACTTGGTTCTTGCTCTGGCAAGAAACAACAGAAAAGAGCACTTTCACCATGGAATATTCTTGTTTTGACTCCAATACTTGGGTCACCAAGTATTAGATCAGTAGGATGGTCTGACAACCAGGTCCTTCTTTTTCTGATCTCTTCAGTAGAGTTGTCCTCTACTGAAGTTGAGTCAATTTGATCATAGAATTCAGGATAATTGAATGCAGGATCTAATTCAGGATCATAATCAGGGGTGTTGTCCTCAATGTCAGGGACATTGGTATTTTCAACATTTTGAGTTCCCCCTTGATTATTTGACCCATTAACTACCTCAGCAGGAACTGCTTCTTCATTGGTAGTTGTTACCTGGATGTGAACTGGGATTGGTTCATTCAGTTCACCATTTCCATCTGTAGGGTTTGTCTCAGGAAGGTTGCCTTCAGGATTGTTGTCCAATGTGGGTTCTTCAGGCAGATTGGTTTGAACAACATCTATGAATTCAGTGTCTTTGTCTTTAAGGCTTAGTCTGGTTGTCCTCTGTGTGATTTCTTCAGGTTCCAAATGATCATTCCTGGTCTCAAGGATAGACTCATCAAACACAACATGAGGTGTTTCTTCCACTATAAGGGTTTTCTTGTTGTAGACTCTGAAAGCTCTACTGATTTGAGAGTATCCAAGGAATACTCCCTCATCAGTTTTGCTGTCAAAGGTTTTCAACTGTTCTTTCCCATTATTGTGAATGAAACATTTGCAACCAAATATATGAAAGTATGACACTTTAGGCATTCTTCCTTTCCAGAGTTCATAGGGGGTTTTGCCTTGCCCCTTAGTGATCAAACATCTATTTTGAGTATGGCATGCAATATTTATAGCTTCAGCCCAAAACCTCTTAGGTAAATTTGAATCAGCAATTAAAGTTCTAGCAGCTTCTTTCAGGGTTCTATTCCTCCTTTCTGCAACTCCATTTTGCTGAGGTGTTCTAGCTGCTGAGGTTTCATGAGCTATCCCATTAGATGAGCAATACTCATTGATGTAAGAATTAATGAACTCAGTGCCTTTATCAGATCTTATTTTGATAATGCTAAGGCTTTTCTCATTTGACAATCTCTTAAGAAGTTCAGGTAGTTTGACTTGTGTTTCCTTCTTATTAAGGAGAAATACTACCCATGTGAACCTAGAGAAGTCATCTACTACTACCAATGTGTATTTTCTACCATTTATGCTTGTAGGGGTAATTGGTCCAAACAGATCCATATGTAGAAGTTCAAGTACCCTTTTAGTGGAGATGACTGGTTTTCCTTTGAATGAGGCTTTAATCTGTTTTCCTTCTTGACATGGCTTACACACATGTTCTTTAATGAAAACCTCATTAGGTAGTCCTTTAACTAATGCATTTCTAGCAAGTTTATTCATAGATTTGAAGTTCAGGTGGTTTAGCCTTTTGTGCCATAACCAACTTTGTTCACTAGAACTTTTAGCAATAAAACATGCAGCATCAGTAGACTTGTCCCAATCTGCAAAATACACATTTCCTTTCCTAGTTCCAGTCAATAGAATTTGTTGAGTCTTATCTTTGATTAAGCATTTTCCACTTGAAAACTCAACATTGAAGTTCTTATCACAGAATTGACTGATACTTAGGAGATTATATTTGAGACCAGCCACATAAGATACATTGGATACTTTGATGTTACCAATCATCAAAGTACCATAACCTTTTGTAGTTGCTTGTGAGCTGTCTCCAAAAGTAACATTTGGGCCTTCTTTTTCAATGAATTCAGTGAGGAGTTCCTTGTTTCCAGTCATGTGCCTTGAGCATCCACTGTCAAGGTACCATGCTGTATTTTTGTTCATGCTCCTCTTTTTGTGGCCCACTGGTACCTCATCATCCTCAAGGGCCATGTTGCAAACATCATCATCATCTTCACTGTTGGAGAATAGTCCATCAGAAGAGTTGAAGCTCTCAGCACTATCAGATTCTTCACCAGCCATCATGGCCTTTCTATTGGTGAACTTTCTGTCTCTTTTAGCTTGTCTCTCTCTTCTTTCTTTAGAGCTCAATTCAGGGCAATCATACTGGAAATGCCCTTTCTTTTTGCAATTATAGCACAGGTCTTCATCATCATCCTTCTTGGATTCTTCTCTTCTCTTAGATGAAGAAGGATCAGCTCTACTGGATCTTCTCCTATCAGAGGACTTGTCCTCTGATCTTTTCTCTTCAGGCTTTTTGTCCTCAGCCTGAACTTCAGGGGAGTTGTATCTTCTCCTGAATTTGTTGTCTTGGTAGAATTTCTTGTATCTACCAAACCTTGTGTTGAGCTTGTCAAACCTTCTGGCCATCAAGGCTAGTTCTTCCTTCATTTCAACTTTAGATACTGTCTTTGATGATCTGGGAGTGGGTTGCATTTCTGGTTCAGCAACTTTGGCTTTGAATGCCACTCCCTTAGTAGGATTTGAAGGTTCCTCAACATGCTTTCTTCTATTGAGGTCAAACTCATAGGCTTTGAGTTCTGAGAATATTTGTTGCATGGGCATGGTGGAGAGATCTTTGGTATTCTGCATCATTACAGCATAGACATCCCACTTTTGAGTGAGACTTCTCAAGATCTTCAACCCCACTTCTCTCTTGGTGTAGACCTTGCCCAGTGAGTTGATTTCATTCATTACATCAGTGAATCTACCAGCAAACTTATCAATGGACTCCTCAGACTCCATTGCAAACTGTTCAAACTTTTGCACAGCAACTTGGAGCTTGTTTTCCATGATCTTCTCAGTGCCTTCACACATTTCAGCAAGGGTATCCCAAATTTCTTTGGCTGTGGTGCAGTGGTAGACTCTACCCATAACTGCATCTGGAATTGTTTGATAGAGGGTGTTCATGGCAAGATAATTCAGATTATCTTTTCTCTTTTCATCAGCAGTGAAGTCATCTTCATCTTTGGGAATCAGTTCCCTTATATCTGCTCTTTGCTCATCTGTTAATTTGGGGTTAGTTTGAGTAAACACAAAAGGTCCTCTTGTGATTACTCTAAGCATATCAGTGTGAAGAGATGCAAGATGAGCCCTCATTCTAATTTTCCAGAAATCATAATTGTCTATTGAAAACATGGGCAGTTTGTGATGAGAAATGTGGTTGACTGGATTTGTGGCCATGTTGTCTAATCCTTGAACAGCAGGTGGAGGAACAGCATTGTTGTTGGCCATTTCTCAAGAATAATCAGTTAGTCAGCAAGTAATAGATTTCAGATAAAGATCAGTTCAGTGACCACACAAATATGAGAGTTTTGAAAATCAAGATGGATTTTCAGAAGCAGTGGTCTTTGAACCCCTGCTCTGATACCACTTGTTGGTCCTGAAAGGAGTATATGACAAGTGTAGGGGGGGAATACACTTGTATGCAATTCTTTTCAATTTTGATCAAACCAGAGTTCAGCAAGGTTGTCTTGGACAACTCTGCTGAAGAAGATTAACTCTTCTAAGATAATCAAACTACTAAGTAATATTGAGTACTTAGTTGAATAACTATCTAGGGGAGTTATATGTGCGGAATAGTGGTTGGCCCTTTAAGTTTTGACTCCTTAAGATTCTGAAATCACTTTCCCAATTCAAAACAGTCCAGTTAAGCTTCAGGGAACTTGTCTAAATCAGTCTAGCACAGTCTTTAAATATGTATCTTTGAAAGATCAGTTTTGTGTGCAGTGTTGAATGAATGTAAGTACTTGTAAAGTAAATCAACACAAGAGTTTATAGTGGTTCAGAGACTCAAGCTCCTACATCCATTTTCCCTGATTTAACAGGATAATTCCTTCACTCTTGGAATTAACTTGTTTTATAGTGCCAAGGTGCACTTGATCAAGAAGAAGTGTGTATGGATATACAATGAGTTCAGCTTAGAAGAAGTGTTTGAAGACTAAGATAGTCTCTTGAAAGCTTGAATGTTCAGTGAGCTTCAGAAAGCTTGAGTAGATTGATTCTGTTGAGGTTAGTTGGATGCTTTCAAATGGTCTTCACACTTCTGTATTTATAGACAAAATGGAGGATTTGCCCGTTGGAGAGGCAGCCCCAAATTGCTATAAATGTATTCCTTGGATTCTTTAAACTGGAAGACAGATTCTTGATAGTGACATGTCCTTATTTGGGTAATAAACGGCTTGTAAGACTTTGTCTTCATTCTGCAGCACTTTTCCCAATGTTTGACTTCTTGTTAGGTCTTGGACATGGCTTCTGAAGGTTGATTCAATGATAGGACAACATTCCTTATCATCTGGACAACTCTCCTTATCACTATCAGCAGTTTTGCTTTTCAGCAAGGTTGGCTTGCTCTTCTTCAGATGACTTGGCTCTTTCCCTTTATTTCTCTCCAAGATGATCTTGGCATATTGCATTTCTTTAGGGTATGGTTGTCCTTAATTCTTCAGCATAGTTGACCTTCAACCTTTAGAGTATCTGTTCTGATTTAATCTTGCTGAGACAACTCTTCTGGACAACTCTTCTGATCAGCATATTTGGTCTTTTATCATCAGAGCATTTTACACATAGAGTTGGCTTCTCTGGACAACTCTCCTGATCAAAAGCTTTTGAGTAGCTTTGTCCTTTTGAGCTAGGTAAGCTTGTTCTTGCATATGGATAGCTTCTTTGGACAACTCTCCTGATCAGAGCATTTGATTTTCCATAGAGTGTCCTTGTTCTTAAGTGATTGTTCCAGAATTTTGAGCCTTGAGGAGACTTGATCTTGATCATCTTAAAAGTAGGTTCCCCCTCAAATTGTGCATCTAATTGTCTAAGAGCTGCCTAACATTTCAGCTTCTCATCTAGCCTATAATCTATATGTTCTAACATTTCTAGAACATATTTATCTTGACTTAGGCATGTCTCGGGGGGTTTTGGTATTAGATCAAAACATATCTCATTTTATTCCCAACAATTATAACTAGAAAGTGCAACACAATATTATTAAAAAGTTCATGTCAATATACTTGAAAAGTGCAAGACAATATTTCAATGAAAAGTGTAAGTTATTATAACTGAAAAATGTAACAAAATACGACTAAAATGTGTAATATAACATTACTAAAAAGTGTAAGTCACTATAACTGAACATATTGTTGGAAATTGTAAGTCATTATAATTGAAAAGTGCAATAAAATATGACTAAAGTGCATGTCAATATTCTTGAAAAGTGCAACACAATATTTTAATGAAAAGTGTAAGTTATTATAACTGAAAAGTGCAACAAAATACGACTAAAATGTGTAACATAACATTACTAAAAAGTGTAAGACACTATAACTGAACATATTGTTGGAAATTGTAAGTCATTACAACTGAAAAGTGCAACAAAATATGACTAAAAAAGGTGTAGCATAACATTACTAAAAAGTGTAAGTCAATATAACTAAAAAATATTGTTGAAAATTGTAAGTCGATACAACTGAAAATTGCAACAAAATATATCTAAAATATGTAACATAACATCACTAACAAGTGTATGTCACTATAACTGAAATTATTATTGCAAATATTGCAAAATAACATGCTAAAAAATTGTAAAATGCATGTTACACTTTTCCTTATTTTCAACATGCACTTTTATAATTAAAAAAAAATGTGAAATTGTTAGATGTGAGAGTTGAAAACTAGACCTCAATGTAAAATAGACTATTTTCAACCATTTGAGCTACATCAATTAACATATATATTTTTCGCGTATTTTATTTTTATTGTTGATCCTACCCATTTTTAAAAATGGACTCAATTCTTTATACAGGAGACCTATCCAAATAAATAAGGAGTATTATTAGTAAAAATTGTGTGCAAAAAATGTTGGAACGTCCTGTCAAATATAAAGTGTGCATAAAATTTTGAGACGGGGTAATAATTTTTAATTTATACTCCTATAAAGTAATTCTGTAATGTTTGATTTATACAGTTTTGTAAAATATAAGACTATGGTGACTTTGCACCAAATGTAATAAAAGAGGACAAAATATTTAATATTAAAATAATGATTCAAATTTTGATGATATGGGCGGGTGAGAGCTTCAATGTCAAGTAATTTTATATTATTGGATGTTGGGACACGTGTTATATGCTGTAATTTTTTGTTGTGTGATATAATTAAATTTGTAGATATTTAAGATAATATGTATTAAAAGATATATATATATAAATTCGTATTTTTTCTCTATAAATAAAGTCAAATATCGAGTTATTTTGAAACACAAATTAAAATTCTCTCTTTTATCTTTTAATATTTCTAGCATTTACTATGGATCCAAATTATTCCAATTTTTTTCTAAACTCTCAAAAATTTTCAAACTCTCAAGATTATCCAAATTTTGGATCTTATTTTAAACTTTCTCTTTCTCTTTCGAATTCGGAAGAATTTGTGTTTTCTCTGTTTGTAATTTAATATTTCCTGCATCCATTTATAGTTTGTTTATTACTACTTTTTAATCTCGTATTTTCAAATCTTGTAAATTTAATTTAGTTATTGAGTTTATTGTTTATTTTAAGTATGTGATAAAAAAATTCTTATTATAATTATAAAATTAGATCAAGTAATTTTTATATATCAATTTACACATTAAAATATAGTAAAAATTAATAATATAATAATAAAATTGGTTTGACTTGTAAATTATATATGTGAATGAGAAAGAAATTAATATAATATTAGAGGGTTGAGTTGTGATAGTGCCACCACCGACCAGAATAGTCTAAAGCTAGCTAGCGAACAGAAAACCAAAATTTTAAAAAATATTTGAAACGCCAATACTTCCTTGACGATAGTAAATTGAAAATCTAAATATATCATTGCGAACGAATTAAATGATGGATTAATTGGGATATATACTCCCTCAGCCTTAGCATTTTTTGCACAGTTTGATCATCACGATTTTTAAGAAAATGAATAAAGTGAATGATGATGTTAGATAAATGATGGATATTTTAGGTAATTTAATGATGTGTAAAGTGGATTTGATGAGATGTAAAGTAAAATGTATGTAAAAAATGAGTGATAATTTTGAAAATAAAATAATGTTGGAAGTGTATTAATTTTGTGAGTTATTTTCGTATTAAGAGTATGCAAATAATTTTGGGACGATTCAATAAAAAAAATGTCTAAATAATTATGAGACGGAGAGTGTATATAATTACTCACTCAGAACAGCTCTACCTGCATCACGTTTGGTCATTTCCCAAATACAAGCAAAAGTTTACAGAGGGATATGTTGGAGGAAATCTAATTTGAGTTTTTTTTACTCTAAGATGTCTCTCGGACTCTCCATAGACTCCATTACAATTTAGTGTCTTATAAATTTGGTTCATATCAAAATCTTTTTTTTAAAGTTTTCAATTTATAAAATAATTTTTGAAGCATATAATTTAGTCCTTTTTTTTAAATCTAATTTCAGAAGTTTCAACTCAACGAATTTTTTTTAAATTAATCGAAATTTTTTGAATGCTCCAACTTGAACAGTCAAAATTGAACCTATTAAAAATGTGAGTTGTTTGAATAATAACGTCGACTGTTTATAAAAGTACAATTAACTAAATTTTAGAATGTGACGAAAAAAACTTAACTTTTTAAGATCTCATTTCATAAATATGTAGAGTTATTTATATAGTTAGTTTAAACGTATCAATAAATTCACATTAAATCGTCGAAAAAACTTAACTTTTTAAAACCTCGTTTTATAAATATGTAGAGTTATTTATATAGTTAGTTTAAACATATCAATTAAATCGTTGATGATGTATTTTTCTGAACAATTAATGTGACACAATCTAATATCCCTTTGTATATTGATTTATTTATTTATTTTAGACTCTATTAAGTCTTAGATCTAAATCACCTATTTTGAATTAATCAATATATACTACCAAATTGAACTAGAATTCATTGGTACTAGTACAAGTGAATAACAGAAATATCAATTTGAGTGATTGAATGTGTTTTAACCAAGCAGAGGGTCTGTCTTGACATATAACAAAAACAGTGAGACGAACGTCAAATTAAAGTAGATTGGTAATGAGAAGCTATCATATGAGTTCAACAACTATTTCAAAAGCACTTGGAAGTTCAAATATATTGTTATGTTTTAATGTATATATGTTAATGTCTTTAATATTTTATTTGTTATTTGTTCAAATTGTCGTGTGTAATTGTATGATATTGTTAAGTGTAATTGCATAATACTGTTAAGTAATGTCGTTATACTGTATGCTTTTCAGGTGTGATACTAATAAAAGAAGGTTCAACCGTGATTAAAAAAAATGTGAAAGAAGAATAAGATGATGACAAAGTAGAATGTGGTTAGAGAAGAAGATACTGATGATCCGATGATAAAAAAAATTGTGATATGATATTGTGTTGGTATTTTGAAAGTTAATTTATGTGAATTTTAAATTTTAAAAAACATGATGAAATTGAAAATATAATTAATAATGCTTAAATAATTTAAAATTAAATTGTGTGAATTTTAAATTTAAAAAATGATAAAATGCTGGTGAAAAAATTAAATAATTTAAAATTAAATTATGTTGATTTTAATACTTAAATAATTTGTAATTAAATTATGTGAATTTTAAATTTAAAAAAATAATGAAATTGAAAATATAATTAATAATACTTAAATAATTTGAAATTAAATTGTGTGAATTTTAATTTTTTTTTTAAAAAGATGAAATTGAAAATATAATTAAATTATGTTAATTTTAAATAAATTCTCATTAGAATGAAATTGAAAATATAATTAATAATACTTAAATAATTTGAAATTAAATTGTGTGAATTTTAAATTAAAAAAAATATATATAAAATTGAGAATATGATTAAATTATGTTAATTTTAAAGAAATACTCATTAGAGTGTTTGATAATTTAATACTTAAATAATTTTTTAATTTAATTATGTGAATTTTAAATTTAAAAAAATGATGAAATTGAAAATATAATTAATAATACTTAAATAATTTGATATTAAATTGTGTGAATTTTAAATTTAAAAAAAAAAATATCTCACTTTATTTCCATCAAGCACATACATGCACTTTGGACGAGGAAATTTTTTTTTAGTCCGGTAAGTTTGAGTGATTCCAAAATAAATCCTTTAAGTTTTTAACTTTACAAAATACATCATATATCTTACAAGCTATTAATTTTAGTCCTTTTTAAAATCTATTTTAATCTTTTAAGTTTAAACTCCAATTTTAATCATTTAAATATAATAAAATCTGAAAACTTTAATAAAATTTGAAAAAAAAATACTGATTTTAATGTATATTTTTTAAAACATCATTAAAATATTTTTCTAAAATTAAATAAAAATATCATTAAAATCTCAAATTCTATCTAGCCATTTTCCCTAATTAATTAAAATTATAAAAATTCGAAAATAAAAATATATACTAAAATCTAGAAAATTGAAAGAAAATTATAAATATGTTAAAAAAAAGGGACAACTCCAACTACCCTATCATATTCCCCAAATGTAAATTATAGAGGAAACTAGGACCTAAGGTCTAGGTAGTGGTGCTCTAACCACTTGAGCTATCCCACTTTGTCTCAATTCTAGAGGTTACAATTTGAATAAGTTTCTCTTATTTGTAGTTGACCTTTCCATTTACGGTTGAAATCGAATTTACTCATTCAATTCATTATTTTCATTACTCCCTCTATGAATGCAACATCTCTTTAAATTATTCAGTATTAATTATATAATTAAATAACATTTATCATATTTAAAAGCTCTTAACTGCAATATCGTTCGAATAAATTAATTATAAATTCTCTTTTAACAGTTATAAATGTGTTTTTAATATTTTATTTATTCTTATTCAGTTAATTAATTTTTCAAAGCTTCTAACAACAATTACACGTAATTTAATAAAATAACCCCAGTATCTATAAAATATTAAACAAATGGTTTTTAATATGTATTATTTTTAATAATTTTAACATATATCTCTAATAATTTTTGTATAATTTTATAAATAAACTCTAATACTTTTTTGTCATATAATTTAATATATCAATTTACAAAATAGTCAAATATCCGCATCTATATTATTATTGTTTATATTTCCAAATAACAATAACAAAAATATTAAATTAAAGGATACATATTCGATCTTTTTATGTATTAATTATAGTTATGCATATTGTATGTTATATGTATTTTTTATGCATATATGCTATTATATGTATTAAATTTTCGCATATTAACTTATATATGAACTACTTTGTGCATATATTATACTACATTTAGTTTGCTATAAGAAATATATATTCAAATAAACTAAAACTTTTAACTAAAAGAGAACTATATATGAATTTCAATCTGGATAATAATTTATGTATTTATCCACATGATTGTGTATACTGAATATTAATATAAGTAATTTATGAATATATAATTTATATATATTGATGTATGCGTATACTATATTATATGTATTATATTTGTGCATGTTCTTTAATATATGATTTATTTTATGCATATGATTATTAACAAATACCTCTAATTCAACCACAAGCAAAAATCAATGATATAACAAACCAAACAAACCAACACTAATACATATTTGGCCTTGGAGAGCTTTTAAAGCTGTCCAAGCTAAATTGCACTTGGAGAGCCCTTAAGGGCTGTCCAAGTGCAATTTAGGGCTCTCTAAGTGCAATTTAGCTTGGACAACTCCCACTTGGAGAGCTCTTTTAAAAGCTCTCCAAGGCCAAATATGTATTAGTGCAATAAAATATAATTTATATGTATTGTATCATATGATGAAATCGAATGTAATCAAATGCAGATCATGCTTTCTCAGTGTCATATAATAAATTAAAAATTTTACCCAAATAACATATCAATATGTACTACTTGAACAAAATAACACTATATGTATGCATCTTTCTTTACTCACTTAAGTCTCTGCTATCTATTTTCTTTAGGCGCTTTTTCATAATTTTTCTTCCTTCTTCATTAATCTGAATGTCAGATCTCTTCCGTCTAGTCATCTGCAAAAAATATATTACCAAATTGTATTGAAATTAAAATCTTTAGTCACATGTAAACATATCTTAACCAAATGTGCGACATCTATTCTAAATAGATAGACTTTCTTATAAATACAGGAAAAATATACTAAACAGTGTTAGTATATACGGTTCTATGAGTTTTTATAAATGATCTAATCTTAAATTGCAAAAAACAGAGAGTGTTAGAACTACAAAAACAGAGAAGGAAACATCTTAAATTGCATGCAGTCTATGTTAATCATCCTCAAACTCAAGGTAAAATGCCCTATATGCCAAGCCCTAAAACTAAGTAAAATTTCATACCCAAAATCATATATTCACAGAATCGAAAAACCCATAACATGTAGGAGATGATTATTTAAATAAATACCTTGAATGATTATCGGCACAAGGGACGTTCGTCTTGATTAATGTTTTCTTCTTTCAGCGTCAATGGAGAGAGAATGGACAATGTTTTGTGAATTAATTGTGGCTGAACTATTAGGAAAGGGTTTTGAATTTAGAATTCGGTGCGATTATCAAGAAAAAAGATATTCCAGATTTTGTTTAATGGTTTTGGTTGACTTTGCATTAATTAACTCCAATCAAATTTAATTTTTTAAAATTCGAAAGTCATATCAAAATGGTATTGGTTTAGGGGTATAATGGTACATCAATGTGTTAAGTTGTCTTGATTTGTAACAACATTCATCAAATTTAAAAAATGCCACTCTATTTGGGCCCACAATTTAACTCAATTTATAACTTTAGTCAAATCTCATTCACTTTAGTCAATGAATTACCAATAATACCACTCATTTATTCCACCATACACATCACTATATTCCATTTTATTAATCTCCGTGCCGGTCAAACCATGCACAAAATCCTGGGACGAAGGGAGTATATGAATTTTTTTTTTTTTTTTAGTGTGTAAATAATGTTGAGACGTACTGTTAAGAAAAGTGTGCAAATAATGTAGGAGGAATATTATTTAATTTGGGTAAAGTCTAGTATGCACTCGAGTGCATGTTGTGCACCCTAGTCCATTTTGCACTTTTCAGTTTTACTGACTTACACTTTTTGGTAAATGGTGTTGCACTTTTCAATTATTACTAAAAATATTATTATACAGTTTAATAATTGAAAAGTGCAACACCATTTATCAAAAAGTATAAGTCAGTAAATTGAAAAGTGCAAAATGGATTAGGGTGCACAACATGCACTCGAGTGCAACAGCAGACCAACCCTTTAATTTGAGAATTTTGTGCCAATTACATCTTCAACCGTCAACCTTTAATCTCTCAACCATGTATTTTCTAAAGTTGTTCTCGACCTTTAATTTATTTCTAGACTCCTATTAATAGGCCTCAATTTGTTCATTGCATTATCTTTTTTCTTTTGGTATTCCTTATTTTTCCTTTGATCCATTACACTAATTTAAAGATCCAGGAAATTGATTATACAGTGATAGGGGTGGTGATTTGGTTGATTCGATTTCAAGTTTTTTTCAATTGAACTGAACTTTAGAACACAAGTTGTGTCAAAAAATGACACGGTGTGATTTACAATCTGAGCTGTCGGATTACAATCTTTCCGATAATCTGTGCACGAATCGTTCTCTCCCGAACTCTCGACCACCTGCAAAAACATGTCGGAAGGATCTCCGACGCGGGGACTCCAACGCTCAAGTTATAGGAAGATCACTAATTATCAGAGTGAAGCTATCCAAATCAATGGAAATCTCCTCAAAATAATTTAATTTCAGGTGTCTTAGGGCTCAGTTTGAGGGATATTTAGGTCGCCGAAAAATATAAGATGTTATATTTTCCGGTCAAAGAATCATTTTTGTCTTTACTTTCTCTGCAAGTCCGTATGTAATTGATTAATTATGATAGTGAATAAGATAATAAAAGCTAAAAATGTGCCTCTTCAGTTATCAGCTCTTATTCTTCAAGGATCCGTTCCCTTTCTCGTGCCTTTCCATGTAGTCATCCACTCTTCCTGACATCTCGGGGCTTTACTCTTTGTAGCTGATTGGGCCGGAGCCCTTTTAACCCTGGACCGACAATATAATTTCAAGGCTTAATACACTTCTTTCATGCTAGAATAAGCCCACTAATCACAATTAGACTTATTCTTACCCATATTGGGCCCAAATACCCTACTGTTGTTGTATTGGGTTCGATATGGACCAGGTCTCATCGCAAATGTGTCCATTAAACCAATAATAATGTACATAATTAAGGGTGTATAAAGAGATTATTAACTCCAGCATACAAAATCTGCCCCCTAAGTGTGTGCTGATACATCCGCATTTTATAAAAAAATTATTCCACTTGGTAATACAAAATTTCAAGTGAATGGTCATTTATACCCTTTATTTGTTAATGGTTGTTTAATACAAAAGTGTGGACCCTTCTTTTTTCTTTTTGCAAAAGCATTAATAAAACAGGTCATTCTCTCTCTCATTAACCCCCTGGTTCAAAATCTGTCTTCTCCTCTCTCATTAATTTCTTCCCTCTTCTCTCTCATTAATTTCCTCTCTCTTCTCCCCTCCCAGAAATTGGAGTGGTCGTTCAACTCCCCTCTCCATTTACGGCGGTGGTGGGTTCACGGTCTCCTTCTTCCTCGGCCCGCTCCCGGCTTCGTCTTCTATCAGCGGCGACCATAGCGATCTGTTCAGCGCCAGAGAGATCGACGAAGGCGAGGCTCTCGAGGTCCGGTCACGAACGCAGTAAATCGTTCGTCGGAGTAGATCCGAGTTATGGAAGAAGAAGCTGTCGACGAAGGCCTGATGAAGTAGATCTGATCTTTTTTCTGGCCGGAATATTGTTGAGACAAAGAAGGAGTTCAGGCTCGTTCGCCGGATTAGATCGTCTTCTCCGATCTGCCCCGTCAAGGTGCTCGTCTTCTCCGATCTTTGCCGCTCGCGTGATGGCGGAGTAGATCTAGGGTTTTCTGAAAATAAGTTTTCCCAAAAAACAAGCATATTTCATGTTTGTAGTTTAACAGATTTGAAATTCATCATAAAAGCTTGAATAGTTTAGATATTTATTCGATTCACGCTCGGTTATATATATGTTTGTAGTTTTGATGAGTGATTTCACTACTAACTCTTACAATACTGGACCCATACAATTTCCTCAGAAACGTTAAGTAAAAGAGAGCATAAGAAAGAATTTGAGAAAGTGGGGGTTAATGGCCGCAATTGCTTTTTAATTATCAAAGATTGAAATGAAGATTACAGGTAAGCCCTTCCTTCTCTCTTCTACGGATCTGTTACAGGTAAGCCCTTCCTTCTCTCTTCTACGGATCTGTTTTCGGTACACCATCTACTTCACGTATCTCAATCGACTCTGAGATGTTTTGAATTTTTTTGTGTCTGAAATAATGGATTTGCTTATTTGATTGTAATTCCAACTCTATCGATCTGAGCTGTAAAATCTGCGTCTGATTTTTTTGAAACTTTCTCTCAAGTCCCAGATCTATGAGAACATAGTTTTTTACTCTATTTTCAAAAAAGCTTTTAATAAATTGTTTATTTTTAATTAAAAAAAAGTTTTAAATTCGAGAGAGTCGCTTATGGTAGTTAAATGTTGTTCCAATAGTGTTTAATTTTTTCTCAATTAGTTGAATGTTGTTCTTTCGTTTTACACAAATGGACATTGTCGAAGAGATGGAGAATACTTTGTTGGGAAGTTTAATATGTAATAATTAATATAGTATTTTTCGAGTTGTTGTGAATGGAAGGTGAATTATTTGGACAAATTTGGTTCTTGATTGTATATAAGTTTGAACTATTGTGCTTATGTCATTATCTAACTAATAGTATAATTAGTTTGAGCTCTTTGTTTAAGTTGACTGCCTTAAATTATTAAAATTTTGAATTGAACATGTGGCATTTACTGTTCATTTCTGGAAGAATAGTGTTATTACTGATGTGATTTGATCTAATTTCTCTACCTATTGAGAATAGGCTTCAACCACTTTTGGTGACTTGAATAATAGTAAAAAAAATTTGTGTTTAAGGTGCTCCTGGTATTGGACAACAACTATTTTAATATATATTGCGATATTCAATATTTAATTATATTCAATGTATATTGATATTCAATAATTATATTCAATATATATCTGATATTCAATAATTATATTCAATATATATCGATATTCAATAATCAATATTCAGGAAAAAAAACATAAATTAAAAAAAATTGAATATAGACAAAAGAACTAAAAAAAATTGACTTAGAAATTTTGAAAAAAAAAATCAATAAAAAAATGAAGCAAAATATAATTTAAATTTTTGAATAAAAAATGTGTATAAAATATAAATAAAAATAATTTGAATTAAAAAATTGAATTAAGTGGATAAAAAGGTATGATTTCACAAGTCAAAAATTTACTTTTGAATGAAGATAAGAGAAAAAATATTTTAAAATTAATTTTAAACAAAAATATCTGAATAAAATATAAATTAAAAAATTCTATAAAAAATTAATTTTAAATAAAAATATAAATTAAAAAAATCCAATAAAAAATCTGATTTAATTTTTTTGAAAAAAATGAAAAAAAAAATCAAGTAAAATTTGAATTAATTTTTTTTTTTGGGTGAATTAGGAAAACTAAGAAATCAGAATAATTTGAATAAAATATGAATTAGAAAAACTAAAAAACTAAGTAAAACTAATTTGAATAAAATATAAATAAATGAACTGAATAAAATAGTTTAAATAATTTTGAATAAAAAAATACTCTAATAAAATTTATTTTGAATAATTTTAAATAAAAATTTGAAAAAAGAAAATTGAATTAAAAAAAACACTCTAAAATTCTGCTTTAAAATTTTAAAAAATAAAATCTTAATAAAAATTATAAAAGTCCCAACAAACATTAGGCGGAAGGAAATTTAAGGGCAAAATAGTCATTGCCTCCTCAAGAATTGTATCTCCTCACAATTTATTAATCAATTGTATTTGCACACACTTAGAGTCTCCCAAATGTACTAGAACACACTTTGCCCGTGTATAAATCACTTATAAAATAGATGATAAATAATCGTAACAAATAATGTACATGATATAAGGGTGTATAAATCACTTATAAAATAATCACTTATTCTTACGTTTATGTGTCATTTTCTCATAGGATGACATATTTTAGTCGCATCACAAGTGAACCTAATCGAACCGATTAAAGGTTAAATTGGTTAGGCTTAGTTTACACCGAAACTCTTGCATTCAATATTATTTTTTAACAATTAAATATTTTTTTAAAGACTTTTTACTTTAAAAATTAAATTCAAATTATTGGAGATAATTATTTTTTCACATGGGTAGAAAGAACAAAAGTCAAGTGAAAAATTGAAAATAAATATTAATGACGTATGGAGTAACACGTTTCAAGTATAATTTTTTTTCTTGAAATATTGTTTTGTACATTATTTATTAATTAAATAAATATTTTTTAATTTATATAATGTAATTACGTTCAGTTTATACAGTTCTGTAAAATATAAAGCTAGCAGAACCGAAAAACAATATTTTAAAAAATATTTGAAATGCCAATACTTCCTTGACTATTGTAAATTGAAAATCAAAATGTATCATTGCGAGCGAATTAAATACGAGCAATGAATTAATTGGGATTCGAAAGGACACTCTTATATAATTACTCACTCAGAACAGCTCTACCTGCATCACGTTTGGTTAGAGCACTTTCCAAGCAAAAGTTTACAGAAGGATATGTTAGAGGAAATCTTATTTGAGTCTTTTTTTACTCTAATATGTCTCTTAGGACTCTACATAGACTCCATTACAATTTAGTGTCTTATAAATTTGGCTCATTTCAATTCTCATATGCACCCTGTGCACGCTTTTTTTTAACCACTTCTTTCTACTCCTTTTCTTTTTCTTTCTTTCTCCTTCTACTATAGCGGCATTTGCGCTGTAGAAACTCAGCATTTTGTGGAGGAATTCATCACATAAATGAAAGAGGGAAAACAGTTATTAAGAATTCATAACCAACATTTTATTGCTGTAGAAAATTAGCACAGAAAAGAGTAATTGTGCCTGTTGGGATATGAATCCTAGAACAAGTCCTAAATGATGAATAAAAGATAAAGGATAAAGTTTTGATAAGCCAAAAAGAAGACTTGAATATTTTCTAAGTGTTGACTAATCTAGTCTAGTTAAGTTGGAGTCATCTTGTACAGATCAGTAGAATTCAAAAGACATGTATTAATTGTTTTAAGAAGCAAGTATTGTTAAAAGATAAGTACGATTTATAAGTACTTCATATATGTTAGATTGTTACTGAGCTATTTAAATGTTGTATAGAGCTCATGTTTTTATATGTAATAGATTAGATTCATTGTATAACTTGTAAGTTGACTAAGCTTGTATTATAAAAGCTTAAAGTAATGTAATAGTCTTGTTAGGTTAGATGATAGGACTAGATTAGTTCTATTAGAAGTCTACTGCACAAGAAGAGAAGACCAGTTTACTACTCAAGATAGGAAGACTACAAGACAAGACAAGTGCATACAAGTCTACTCAAGACAGGTCAACTTGAAGTTAGTTACAAATACGCGTGAAGAAATGAAGATATAGAAGTTAGTTATGGAATAACTAATTCATAACAGAAACGCGTGGATTGATAAGAAGATTCAGTTGAAGGTAGTTATCAAGAAAAGTTGGTTACAACTTACTAAGTTCTTGAAGATTGAAGTATATAAATACTTCATGATGGTGATCAATTAAAAAACTACTGATACACTGACGTTCATACTCAAGTAAAGCATTATCAAAGATATATTTGTAGTTTACTCTCAGAGATTGGTTGAAGTTCAGAAAGATAGCCAGAAGACAAGTGAAGAATCCAGAAGGCTACTACTGAAGAACAGAGAAGTTTTTAGTTTTTGTTTGTTATTTTCAAGGTGCTAGATACTTGTAAAATTTCTAGTAAGATCGTAGACATATCTGGAGGTATAGTCTGTTGAAGATCTAAGTCTTCTTCTTGGGACTTTAAAGACAGGAACACACACTTGTACTCGATTGGAAGAGTTTTAGTGGAAACATCACAACTGGGTTTGTGAGAGTGGATGTAGACAAGTTGTCGAACCACTATAAATCTTGTGTTTGATTTACTTTACAGTTTTGATTGTTTAAATTGTTTAATTGGTTTAACTGCATAACTGATCTAGACTAGTTGAGTATAGAACAGAGTTCTCGAAAATAAGTTGAGTATAATCTTTAATTGGGCTCATTGATAATTTCGTATTCCGCACATTGTACTTTGATATTTCGAAAGAATTTTGAAAAGTCTATTCACCCCCCTCTAGACATTTTCACTAGCTTACTCGTTATTAACTCAACTTTGGGACCAACAAGTGGTATCAGAGCAGTAGTTTACGAACTGCTGTTTCTTGATAACCGACTCAAGACTTAGGGTGAAGTCTTGGTCCTTGACTGTTCTTGTATACGTGTTCTTGATCATATTCTTGTATCATCTGCTTTTCGTGCTCCCTGTTCTTGACTTATTTGTTGTTCTTGATCATAACTCTACTTAGCACTTATTTCTTGAAATCATGTCTCTTGAGATAAGCGCCAACAAACTACCTAAGTTCCAGGTACAGGACTACGACTATTGGAAGCTAAGGATGGAAGCCATCTTCAGCTCCACTCATGACTTAATGATCTTCGTCATCACTGAAGGTCCAATTGTGACCATGATCCCAAACACTGCTGCCCTCGATGCAAATCAACCCGTGGGTACTCTCGTCAAGAAACCAAGGTCAGAACTTACATCTGAAGAAATGAGACAGAATAATTTGGATAGCTTGGCCAAGAATTACATCTTACACACTCTTCCTAATGAGTATCTGGGAAAAGTGTTAAAATGTAAAACTGCCAAAGATATGTGGGACCGCTTAGCTATCATTTGTGAAGGGACATCCCTAATCAAAGAAAGCAAGCTTTCCACTGCTGTTCAAAGATTCGAATCATTTCATATGAAAGCTGGTGAAACAATAGACCAGTTGGATACTCGTTTTACTAAAATCATGAATGACTTGGAAGTCCTTGGTAAATCTTATACTCCACGTGAAATCAATCTTAGGATTCTCAAAAGCCTTGATAGTCGTTGGAAGATGGTAAAAATGCTTGTTAAGAATACCCAAGATATAGACGTATGGACAGCAGAGACTATGTTTCAAACTCTAAAGGCTCATGAGTTTGATCTAGACGAAGATGAACCCATAGTAAGTAGTGACAGAGAACATGCTGTATCTAAGAACGTTGCTTTTAAGGCTAGTTCGTCTAAGATAGACAGGTCTAAGACTAAGACTAGGTCTGCTTCTGTGAAAGACGAGTTAGATACTGATCTTAGTCTGAAGGATCAGGTAAGCCTCATGGTTAGAAAGTTTGATAGGCTGAATAAACGTTTCGGAAGATATAAGAAGTTCTATAGAGAGCATAGAGGGTCTGCTTCTAAGAACTCGTCTGAAACCAGACGAGACCGAAACTCGTCCGAAAGGAGAGACGAAGTCTCGAAAGGTAACAGACAAGATAGAGAGTCTGATAGTAGGAAGATTACGCGTTCTGATAGACGTGATAAACGAAGGAACAACTCTCCTATTAAAAAGGCTACTAATGATCTTTTGTGCTATAACTGTGAGAAATCAGGTCACTACATATATGAATGTCCAGACCTGAGTACTGATGATCGAGAAGAACGCAAAGCACGAAGAGAAAGAAGATACAATCGTGGTAAAAAGGCAATGATGGCCAACGATGACTCTGACTCTGACTCAGACGAGTTGCCATCATCCTCATCTAGCTACCCGTCTGAACCAGATCACGATGAAGCATTCATAGTTGATGATGGTCTATGCTTCATGGCTAAAATCGACCAAGAGGTATCATCTATTACATCCTTTCAATCGTGTGATGAATCAGATTCTGATGAAAGTGACACTGCCAGTAGCCAAGTAGGGAGTAGTCTTCAGCACTCTACTAGTGCAGTTGAAGACGACCTCCTACTTGCCAACAAGGCATTCATTGAAGTCAGTGATGAAAACATCACCTTAAGACAAGAAATCATTGATCTTAAGGAAGCTCAGTCTAAAGTAGATCCTAATATAACAGTCCTAAATGAACGCTTGCAAGAAGAGTTGAGACAACTCAAAGACAAGTGTGCATTGACAGACAAGTTGTATCAAGACCTACTTAAGACACATGCGACTGAGAAACATGAATTCAATGTCTTACAAAGCAAGCTCAAAAAGCTTGAAGAACGTAATAAGTTCTTAGAAACCGAGGTTGTCACATTAGACCTTAAACTTACTGACCTGGTTAACTCATCCAAGGTTAACCTTGAATTGTCAGATAGGTATAGGGCTCCTGCTGACAAGACAGGCATAGGTGCTGAGACACCCAGCTCGTCTACACAAGTTCCTAAGAACCCTACTATCTTCATCTCAAGCTCTTTGACTAATGATAAAGGAAAAGAACCATTGATATACGATATTGACACTCCATCAAAAGGTACTGTACCAAGACAAGCTCGAGTTAACATTCCAATTACCAAGGGAGGTAAAAAGAATGGTAACAACAAGCCTGTTCAACCTAGAACTAATCTTCAAAGGACTAGGAATCGTGGACGACCAAATCAGGTCAGATACGAGGACTGGTATCCTGAGGAGACTAGTACTAGACAAGTACAGACTAGACGACAAGAATCTAGACCTCCTTTCATAAGGCAGTCTCAACTCTACTCGTCTAGACCTAGACAGGAAGGTCCAAAATATCGTACACAACCTGTTCTATATCCTCCACCTTTGTCATATGATATCCAAGAAGAAGAAAGACCTAAACATGTCTATAAACCGTATGGACCTAATGCTTATAAACCCTATTCTGACTATCATAGACAAGTGCCTGCTCAAGTAGAGATTAAGTCAAAAGGCTATCTCCAAAGAGTAGACCCGAACTCGACTGATAGGCCAGATAAGGACAACAAGGTCTTATTTTGCAACAAATATGGTCGAAAGCTTAGAAGGTCAAACTTGTTCAGGACTCCAATGTACATTTGGATTCCATTGAACTCGACTAACCCCCAAGGACCCCAATAAACAAGGAGGGTACCTAAATTATGTATTATCATCTATTGCAGGGTCGACTCGATCTATACAAGAAAGGTGGCTCAACAGGAGAAACTTGGTACATAGACAGTGGTTGTTCGCACCACATGACTGGTACTAAGACTCTCTTATCAAGCTATCGTGAGCAAGAAGGACCAAAAGTGATATTTGGTGATAGCTCCATTGCTGTTACTAAAGGATTTGGTTACATTCGGAATGGTGACATAGAAATTCAAGACGTTTCTTATGTTGAAGGCTTGAAATACAATTTACTCTCTGTTTCACAATTTTGTGATCGTGGATACAAGGTGCAGTTCAAGAGTCAGAAATGTGAAATCATCGACAAGAAAACACACACAGTCCTACTAGTCGGCATTAGACAAGGAAGTGTGTACATAGTGAACTGGAATAGTTGTCCGAGGGACACCTGTCTACTTACTAAAAATCCTAAAGAACTTGGCTGGCTCTGGCATAGACGCCTTTGTCATCTAAACTTTAAGGTTCTTAATAAGATAGCCAGAGACTACCTTGTGGAAGGTATTCCCAATGAAGTCTACTATAAGTCACATGTATGCACATCCTGTCAAAAAGGTAAACAGGTGAAGGGTTCTTTTAAATCTATTCCATCCCTCTCAACCAGTAGAGTTCTTGAACTTCTACATATGGACTTACATGGCCCAATAACTCCTCCAACTTTGAACGGTAGAAGGTACACACTTGTTGTGGTAGACGACTATTCTAAGTTCACTTGGGTAGTCTTCTTACACAAGAAGAGTGATACGCAAACACTTTTGCCTGATCTATTGAAGAAGTTACAGGTTGAGAATAATCAGTCAATTGTCAAGATACGTAGTGACAAGGGCACTGAATTCATTAACTGCTATATTAACGAATTTTGTTCTAAGCGTGGCATCCAGCACCTTACTAGTGCAGCTAGGACACCACAGCAAAATGGAGTAGCAGAACGAAGGAACAGAACTCTTAAGGAGGCCTGCAGGACCATGCTGACAGAATATAATACGCCTCAGAAATTTTGGGCAGAAGCTATCAACACTGCATGCCACTCACAAAATAGAAGTGCTATCAATAAAGCACTAGGTAAGACACCCTATGAGGTATGGAAAGGTAGAAAACCCAGAGTTTCATATTTTCATATATTTGGATGTAAGTGTTTCATCCATAACAATGGGAAAAGCAAGTTGAATGCATTCGATGCTAAAGCAGACGAGGGGATATTCTTAGGATACTCCTCGACTAGCAAAGCATTTAGAGTATTCAACTACTCAACCCTTTGTGTGGAAGAAACACCACATGTGGTTTTCGAAGAATCTCAACAGGACCCGTCTACCAACAAGATCAGTGAGAAAGCTACTGAGCTAACTGTCGAAACTGACAAAGACTCAGAGGTATATGAATCCGTTCAAGCATATAATCCATTCATGAAAGCTCTCGAGTCAGACGACCAGAAGAAGGTGAGTGCTCAAGGTAACTCTACTAGACCAGTTGACATACCTAAACTAGTCGACTCGTCTACTCCCATTAAAACTTCTGATGATAACGATGTTGACATGCATGATGCTGTACATGATATAGATGACAGTACTATTGTTAAGAATAGAAATACTTGGAAATCTGCGCATAATACTGAAAATATTATTGGTGACTCTACTGTTGGTGTTAAGACTAGACGACAACTCTTTGAGTCGCAAGAACAATCTAGTCCATCTCTGTTTTGCTGGTGTTGTTTCCTCTCATCTATCGAGCCTAAAACCATTAATGAGGCATTGGCTGATAGTAATTGGATCATTGCTATGCAAGACGAGTTGAATCAGTTTGTTCGAAACGACGTCTGGGAACTTGTTGATAGACCAAAACATCATAATGTAGTTGGCACCAGATGGATTTTCAAGAATAAGAAAGATGAGAATGATGTAGTTGTTCGTAATAAGGCTAGACTAGTCGCCCAAGGCTACTCACAAGCTGAAGGCATAGATTATGATGAAACTTATGCTCCTGTTGCTAGACTAGAAGCCATTCGATTGTTTCTTGCATATGCTGCTTACATGAAATTCACTGTATATCAAATGGATGTTAAAAGTGCATTTCTTAATGGTATTCTTGTGGAAGAAGTATATGTTGAACAACCCCCAGGTTTCGAAGTCAAAGGTAATCAGGTATACAAATTAAAGAAGGCCTTATATGGACTAAAGCAAGCTCCAAGAGCCTGGTATGATACTCTTTCTCAATTTCTATTAGAAAATGGTTTTACTAAAGGCAAGGTAGACAGAACCTTGTTTAGAAGACAAGAAGGGAAAGACATTTTACTCGTCCAAATTTACGTAGATGACATCATTTTTGGTTCACCTAACAAAGAGCTGAGTGAAAGTTTCTCAACACTCATGCAAAGTAAATTTGAGATGTCTATGATGGGTGAAATGAATTACTTTCTTGGACTTCAAGTAAAACAGACCCCTGAAGGGATTTTCATAAATCAAGCAAAGTATACTAGAAATCTTCTAGACAAGTATGGTATTAAGACATGCAAGTCTGCTGGCGTACCTATGCTACCTACATACAGAATGGACCCAGACGAACAAGGTAAGTGTACTGATCAAACTCATTATCGTGGTCTAATTGGTTCATTACTGTACTTGACTGCTAGTAGACCGGATATTGCATTTTCTGTTGGTGTATGTGCTCGCTTTCAAGCTAATCCAAAAGAGAGTCATATGGAAACCACTAAAAGGATATTGAAATATTTGAAAGGAACCATCAATCGTGGTATATGGTATCCTTCAAATGATGATTTATCTCTAAGTGGCTACTCTGATTCTGATTTTGGTGGTTGTAGAATATATAGGAAATCTACATCTGGTTCTTGTCAATTCTTAGGCACAAAACTCATTTCATGGTTTTCGAAAAAGCAGACAAGTGTTGCTACCTCTACTACTGAAGCCGAGTATATGGCTGCTGGTAGTTGCTGTAGTCAATTATTATGGCTTATACAACAGCTTAGAGATTATAATATTTGTGAATCAAATGTTCCTATTTTCTGTGATAGTAATAGTGCAATTGCCATTACACAAAATCCTGTTCTGCACACACGTTGTAAGCATGTTGATGTGAAACACCATTTCATACGTGATCATGTAGAAAAGAAGGATATTCGCATGGAAAAGATTCATACTGATTTTCAAAGAGCTGATATTTTCACAAAACCATTAGCTGAGGCTCGATTTCATGAATTATGCATCAGTCTAGGACTTATTGATCTTGATCCTACTAGTATATAGCAATGTACTAACCAGACAGGTACAATCCTAAGAAGAAAGGAGAAATAGACAAGTTACTACAAAAAGCACAGAGCACTCGTCTACTCACGCAACAGACAGGTAAACAAGGTCAGACAAGTTGACCATCCAACCCGATGAGGAAGCTGGTAAAGCTGAGGGTAATACTAAGGGAATAAACATTTAAGGGGGAATCTATGATTTCTTAAATAACCTTATGTTGACTCTTAAGTGTGTTGATAGTCATCGTGTTTGATCCTTGACCATTGATTTAGATTGATATTCATTCTAATTATTCTATCCTTCTACCTGTATTACATTTAATCTGTCGCACAAGAAAGGACAGGTTTTGTAGAAGTGTTCATGTTCAAAGAATACAAGCATAGTTGAAGGGGGAACTCGTCTTGTGTACTTCAGTTTACTCGTCTGTTCTGAATAGACTCGAACAGACAAGATAAGTGCTTACTTAAAACATGAAATACTCTAAGTATTTAACAAAATGGAAACTAAGGATATTATAGCATTTTGATATTTTTTGGAAAACCCTAGAACTCGATTTATACACTCCTATTTTAATAAGGTGTATACACCCAGTTCGCGCCAAATTCTATTATTTTAGGACAGATAAGTTCACTCTTCTGTTCTAACCAATAGGAAAGGTGAATTCCAAATAATACAATATCAAAACACATTATTGTCTCGATTCCGTAACTGAATACCAAGAGTCCCAACCGTTGGATCATTTGGTTTCAATCCTCACCATTGATTCAAATATTCAAGTGTTAACTAAACTCAACACTTACACACTACTCATCTCACGATCTCTTAATTCTGTAACTCAACCTTCTCGATTACTTGTGATTCTCGATTACTTGTGATTCTCAATATTTGATTATTACTCAAACTTTCACTATGACAATCATCTTAATTTTTGATATAAGGACTAACATGGAAGCAAGGTTCGATCTCGGCAGATACATATCTGAAAATAAAGTGCATGTTGAACCTTCGGTGTTCTTCAAAGGGAAGCATACTGATGGAAACTTGGAGATCTTAACCAAATGCAGTAGATGTGGCTTGAAACCCTATTTGGAGGCTTTTCCTCAAGTCGTCTTGGAGGAAGAGGTCCTAGAATTCTATGCCAACGCCACTAGACAAGGAGATATGATTGAATCGTTCCTTGGACGAAATCGGGTGGAAATCACTCGAGAAGCATTGTTTGAACATCTGAGGTTGCCTGTTGGAACTATTGATGTGGAAAATTACGCTGCTGGTCAAGAAGCAAGATATCTAGGTATTTTTTGTGGAAGGAAATTGAGGTTAAAACCGGATGGCAAACTCCCCGCAGTTAAGAAGGTGGATCTTCTGGAGAAGTATCGCACTTTACTGGACATAGCCAGCAAAATTCTGCTATGTGCCACTGGTTCGCATGATTCTGTTACTCTTGTTAAAGCAAGGGTAATGGCTGCTATTTTTGATGGAATTACGGAAGGGAACTGGTTTAAGCTGATCGCAGATCGAATGATGTACTTTGAGAAAAGTGTTCGCGTTGATACTGACACTAGAAATTGGGTGGTGACAAATGTTGTTGGATTTGGAAACAAGTTAAGCATTCTTCTTCCGTTGTTGATGCCAAACAAGACAGAGTGGAGTAAAGGGAAACCATTTCATCCGTTGAAGTTTTATTTGAAGAAGGAAGCCATAAGGAAGCAAGCTGCTGCTAGGCCATCTGCTCCTAGGCAAGTTGAGGTAAATCCGTTGGATGTGATGCCATATGGTGGGTCATCAAGTTCTTCAGAAGACGAGTCTAATGATGAAGAATCAGAAGAGGTTGAAAAAGGAGAGTCCAGTGCAGATGACTCTGAAAAGACTCAGTCAGATGGAGAGTCGCAACAAAAGAAGGAGTCAAGTGAACAAATTCCCGAGATGTACACTCTCGTAAGAGTTGACTCGCCTACTCGACCAGTCGAGTTGAGTACACAGGTTGGTACTTCTACTCAATCTGTTTCAATTCCTCTCTCTCTCCCGTCTACTTCTGTTCGAACCAAGGCAAGATCACGTCGATTGAGGCCTAGACCCATTCCCTCAACCTCGCAAGTGCTGCCAGCATATCCGCTGAGGGTCAGCCTACCTGAAAACACTCCTAAAATAGATACAACTGATACTCCTACAGTTGTCATACCAAACCAAGCCATATCAAAGCCCGTTGAAACCAGTGCTTTCACACCCTCTCCCTCACCAGAATATGGTGAACCCCCCAACCCATCTACTGCAGACAAGACGCCAGTTGCCACTGCAACAGCTGAGTTAGAGACCCCATCTACTCAGGACCCGTCTGCTGTTAGATTTAATTCCTTGGTTTATTATCCTATGTGCTTGAGAGAGAAGCGTATTCGATCCCGAATGATCAGAAATCTGAAGAAGACGCTCTCAACTATCGAAGTCGACTATGAGTCCGAACAGTTTGAAATTCTTGTAAGAATATGCACCTGGTTTGCTCTTAAGAAGTCCTCCACTGATGATCTGTTCGAAGTTATTCAAGGAATGGGAGGAATCTCAAATTTTTTGGATTGGGAAATGGAACAAAAGGAGCATAGTGGTGTAAAGGATCATTCAGAATTATTTCCGCCGAGAGCCTTAGTTGATCTTGTAAAGAGGCTATTACAAATTCCTGATGGTATTCTGGTTGAAGAATTCTCATCTGATATTGGAACTCAGACTGATCTCCTGGAAGAGGAGTTGAGAACTGTAACTGTTGAAGCTGGAGTTCAAACTTCAGATCAGTCAGAAGATGAGTCTGCAAACTCTGATGCTGATACTTTTGATTTTGGAATAGAAGATGATGAGTTCATGGATGCTGAAATGTTTACAGAAGATGAACTTGTTGAGAAAGTTCAAGAAAAGGGTGTTACTGAAGCTCAGTCATCTACTCATGGTTTTTCTGAAGGATATCTTACAGAATTGAAGTCGGATTTGAAAGATGTGGTTCATTCCGCAATAGACGAGTTTTTACAATCAACAATGAAGGATGTGTTGCTAGAGCAGAACAAATCACTCGTTGACGGTTCCAGAAATTTATTTATTGAAGAGGTCAACAAGATGGATTCTACTTTCCGAACGGAGTTGACTGCAGAGGTTGGAAGATTTTTGAAGAAACAAGTTGAAATTTCTGAGAAGAGGTCTATTTCATTTGCTAGATCATTGGCTGAAGAATCCAGTAAGATGGAACGTGTATATCGTGTGAAGATTGAAATAGCTGATGAGCAGAGGAGAGAAGCACAAGCTCAGTTGGTGAAGTCTCAAGCCATTCTCTCTGAATTATCAAATCAAAACACTCTACTACGTCAGTCAGCTACTCATTTCACAAATGAGTTGGTCATTACTTCACAGAAGTTAGAAGCTGCTGGTGATCGCCTAGACAAGATGAGTCGGGATCACACACATCAAAGGCAGATAGAGCTAGCTACTGAAGCTATGAAGGATGCACTAAAGGAAGAGATGACTCGCTTTACTAGTCTGTTTACTCTTATGGCTCATGATGAAGCCAAAAAGGGGGAAGAAGCAAGTAGAGCAGGGCAGGTCAGCTTATCTAAGCTGAGTGCTGAACCAGAAGAAAAGGATGCTGCTACTATTATGCAAGAGCTAAGGAAGCCAAAAAGGAGGCTAGTAAAAACGGCAGAGCTAGAGCAAGATGAAGCTGATGAACTTAAAAGACTGGAGAAAGGTAAGAAGATTGCATCTCCAGAAACTGAAATTCAAACTAGAAGAGTGAAGAGGAAACTGAGTATTGAAGAACCTACTGCTGCTACAGTTGAGAAGAAGCAAAAGATTATTGATCCTAATGATGAAAGTCATTATGCAAGCAAGAAGAAAATAGAGAAACATATTGAAAGACTGCAAAAGCTGAAGGTGAATGAAGAAGAGATGGAAGATCAGTTCATTGACTACTTCATTGACAAAGAGCATCGACAGGAATGGCTTAAAGTGAAGAGGCAGTGGGAACTTGATCATTGGATTGTTCGAAAGTATGGAGACTCTGAAAGTCCAGATGAGTTGTATGTCATGTTTGACAGATTCATGGAAGGGCAAAACAAATTGCTTTGGAATTTGGTTATGAGAATATCTGCTGCTGCAAACTTCAATATCTTGGTACCTACCTTTCCAAGATGGAAGACTCCTATGACAAGCTCAGGAAAAAGAGTTGATGTTAATCAAATCAAAAAGTTTGAAGAAGAGCTGCTAGATAAGGAGAAGATTGAAGATGAAGATCAGATCAGTCTAATTCACAAGAGACTCCTCGATGCATTCTGTGTTCCTAACCCAGAAGGAGGTAATCTTTCAGATTAGTTTTGTTTGATTAGTTGATATTTGCTCTGATATTTTGTTGTTAGAAGTATTTGTAATCTCTACTGATCTATTTCTGAATGAATGAAAAAGATAAAGTACGATTTTGATGTTTAAAGACAAGATAACTACTTAACTAGTCTACTTATGAGAAAAGATTCAAGTAGTTTTGGCTTCATCAAAAAGGGGGAAATTGTTGGGATATGAATCCTAGAACAAGTCCTAAATGATGAATAAAAGATAAAGGATAAAGTTTTGATAAGCCAAAAAGAAGACTTGAATATTTTCTAAGTGTTGACTAATCTAGTCTAGTTAAGTTGGAGTCATCTTGTACAGATCAGTAGAATTCAAAAGACAGGTATTAATTGTTTTAAGAAGCAAGTATTGTTAAAAGATAAGTACGATTTATAAGTACTTCATATATGTTAGATTGTTACTGAGCTATTTAAATGTTGTATAGAGCTCATGTTTTTATATGTAATAGATTATATTCATTGTATAACTTGTAAGTTGACTAAGCTTGTATTATAAAAGCTTAAAGTAATGTAATAGTCTTGTTAGGTTAGATGATAGGACTAGATTAGTTCTATTAGAAGTTTACTGCACAAGAAGAGAAGACCAGTTTACTACTCAAGATAGGAAGACTACAAGACAAGACAAGTGCATACAAGTCTACTCAAGACAGGTCAACTTGAAGTTAGTTACAAATACGCGTGAAGAAATGAAGATATAGAAGTTAGTTATGGAATAACTAATTCATAACAGAAACGCGTGGATTGATAAGAAGATTCAGTTGAAGGTAGTTATCAAGAAAAGTTGGTTACAACTTACTAAGTTCTTGAAGATTGAAGTATATAAATACTTCATGATGGTGATCAATTAAAAAACTACTGATACACTGACGTTCATACTCAAGTAAAGCATTATCAAAGATATATTTGTAGTTTACTCTCAGAGATTGGTTGAAGTTCAGAAAGATAGCCAGAAGACAAGTGAAGAATCCAGAAGGCTACTACTGAAGAACAGAGAAGTTTTTAGTTTTTGTTTGTTATTTTCAAGGTGCTAGATACTTGTAAAATTTCTAGTAAGATCGTAGACATATCTGGAGGTATAGTCTGTTGAAGATCTAAGTCTTCTTCTTGGGACTTTAAAGACAGGAACACACACTTGTACTCGATTGGAAGAGTTTTAGTGGAAACATCACAACTGGGTTTGTGAGAGTGGATGTAGACAAGTTGTCGAACCACTATAAATCTTGTGTTTGATTTACTTTACAGTTTTGATTGTTTAAATTGTTTAATTGGTTTAACTGCATAACTGATCTAGACTAGTTGAGTATAGAACAGAGTTCTCGAAAATAAGTTGAGTATAATCTTTAATTGGGCTCATTGATAATTTCGTATTCCGCACATTGTACTTTGATATTTCGAAAGAATTTTGAAAAGTCTATTCACCCCCCTCTAGACATTTTCACTAGCTTACTCGTTATTAACTCAACTTTGGGACCAACAGTGCCCTATTTATACAATGTGTGAAATGGAAACAAATAAAAGCGTATTCACGCTTTTACAATGCAAATAACAACTTCTTCACCCCCTCCTCAAGTTGGGCATTGGTGAACTGAACTAATCCCAACTTGGACATCAAAAAATCCAAGCGCGCTCCACCTAAAAGCTTTGTAAAAGCATCTGCAAGTTGGAGCCTGGAAGGAACATGACTTAAAGAGATAAAACCTTCCTTAAACTTGTTCCTCACCAAGTGACAATCTATCTCCAAATGTTTGGTACGCTCATGAAAAACGGGATTATAAGTGATGTGAATTGCAGCCTGATTATCACATTCAAGTTGTATTGGTAAAGTAATATGAATACCAAAATCTGAACAAATGTAAGATAACCATTGAAGTTCTGAAACTGTAGAACCAAGAGCACGATATTCGGCCTCCGCTGAAGACTTCGAGACAGTGGATTGCTTTTTGCTCTTCCAAGAAATCAAGCAATCACCAAGAAATATACAATAACCAGTAATGGATTTTCTTGTGTCCTTACAAGCAGCCCAGTCCGCATCACTAAAGGCATGTAATTTTGAACTTGAGACAGCTGAAAAATGTAAGCCAAGTGACGGTCTTCCTTTAAGATATCTAACAATGTGTAAAGCTGCATCCCAATGGTCAGTGCATGGTGCAGAAACAAATTGTGACAATTGCTGCACTGAGTAGGTAATATCTGGCCTAGTCAGATTCAAATAAAGAAGCCTCCCAATTAACCTCCGATACTTGTCTGGATCAAGTAAAAGAGACCCTTGTGCAGCCTGAAGGTTCAATCCTGATGGTAGAGGAGTAGAAACTGGTGTACAGTTCTCCAAACCAGTGTCTCGCAGAATATCTGTGATGTACTTTCTTTGACAAAGAAATGTCCCTGAATCATTTCTAGCAATTTCCATCCCTAAGAAATACCTAGCAAATCCAAGATCCTTTATGGTAAACTGCTCATCCAAATAAGTTTTCAACTGATCTATTAAGGAGAGGTTTGTACCAGTTACCAACAAATCATCCACATAAACTAATAGAGCCAAGAAATCAGTGCCCTCTTTGTAAGTGTAAAGACAGTGATCAAAAGAGGATTGTTGAAAACCAAATGCTATCAATTTAGAATTAAATTCTTGATTCCACTGTCTACTTGCCTGTTTCAACCCATATAGACTCCTTCGAAGTCTACAAACCTGTCCCGGAGTAGCAACAACATATCCCTGTGGAATCTTCATGTATACCTCCTCATCAAGGTAACCATGGAGAAAAGCGTTATTGACATCATATTGATAGATATGCCACTTCTTCATGGTCGCAATGGCAATAAACAACCTCACAGTAACTATTTTGGCTACAGGAGAAAAACTCTCAGTGTAATCAATTCCAAAGGTTTGAGAAAAACCTTTGGCAACCAGTCGTGCCTTGTACCTCTCAATACTACCATCAAGATTAAGCTTGACCTTAAAAACCCACTTACTGCCTATAGCTTTCTTCCCCTTAGGCAAAGTAACCAACTCCCAGGTCTTGTTTGCCTCCAAAGCCATCAACTCTTTATTCATGGCATCCTGCCACTCCTTGTACTTACAAGCTTGTTCATATGAACAAGGTTCTTTTATCACAGATATTTGATTTAAGAAGGCAGCATATGCAATGTTATAGAAACTCAGCATTTTGTGGAGGAATTCATCACATAAATGAAAGAGGGAAAACAGTTATTAAGAATTCATAACCAACATTTTATTGTTGTAGAAAATTAGCACAGAAAAGAGTAATTGTGCCCTATTTATACAATGTGTGAAATGGAAACAAATAAAAGCGTATTCACGCTTTTACAATGCAAATAACAACTTCTTCATGCGCCGGATTCAGTTTCCGCTCTCTGCTCACCACCGCTGAAATTACTCTAAACCCCCTCAAAACAGAACCGCTTTTCGCCATCGACGACGGCGTCTCCTCCGTCGCACCGCCGTACAACTTCTTCTCCTCCTACGGCTGATTCTGAGGCTGCCTATTCACATTCATCATCATCGGCGCCGCCGCCGTCGGAAACCCTCCCCCCACGGCGCCGGAATTCCCTCCCAACATATTACCATGAAAACCAGCAAGATTCATCATCGAGTTTATGTCATTTCCATGAATGTTGGCATTCTTCATCTTCATAGCTCTGATTCTGATGATTCCCCTTTTTCCCATTCTTGGCGGCTTCAGCTTGTTGATTGAGAAGGGCAAGTTGGTCTCTGAAAAGTTGCATACGCTCCTCTTCCTCTTCTTCATTCCCGTCTCCATCAAGAAAGCAAGCGTCTTCTTCAGGCATCAAGAAAGGGAAATTCTTCTTCTTTTTTTGCCCCAAATCGTTTTTGTTTTTGTGTTTCTGATTTATTATTGAAAAGTGGAAAATTTATTATTGAAAAGTGGTGGATATTTTAACTGAAAAGTGTAATTTTTATTATTGAAAAGTGGTGGATATTTTAACTGAAAAGTGTATTTTTTATTATTGAAAAGTGGTGGATATTTTAACTGTTATTACTGAAAAGTGAAAATAGTTATTAGTGGAAATAGTTATTAGTTAAAAGTGTTGTTTATTATTATTGGGAAGTGTTGTTTATTATTACTGAAAAGTGGAAATAGTTATTAGTGAAAAGTGTTGTTTATTATTAGTGAAAAGTGGAAATAGTTATTAGTGAAAAGTGTTGTTTTGTATTACTAAAGTGGAAATATTAAAAAAAATATATTTTAACTGAAAAGTGTAATTTTTATTATTGAAAAGTGGTGGATATTTTAACTGAAAAGTGTAATTTTTATTATTAAAAAGTGGTGGATATTTTAACTGTTATTACTGAAAAGTGGAAATAGTTATTAGATGTTGTTTATTATTATTGAAATAGTTATTAGTGGAAATAGTTATTAGTGAAAAGTGTTGTTTATTATTATTGAGAAGTGTTGTTTATTATTATTGAGAAGTGTTGTTTATTATTATTGAAAAGTGGAAATAGTTATTAGTGAAAAGTGTTGTTTATTATTATTGAAAAGTTGAAATAGTTATTAGTGAAAAGTGTTGTTTATTAGTAGTGAAAAGTTGAAATAGTTATTAGTGAAAAGTGTTGTTTTGTATTACTAAAGTGAAAATATTAAAAAAAAAAAAAAATTACTGAAAAGTGGAAATAGTTATTAGTGGAAATAGTTATTAGTGAAAAGTGTTGTTTATTATTATTGAGAAGTGTTGTTTATTATTATTGAAAAGTGGAAATAGTTATTAGTGAAAAGTGTTGTTTATTATTATTGAAAAGTTGAAATAGTCTCGTGACCTTATACCCATTTCGAAATATCATAACCGCCAGGCCAACAGTTACTTTGTTGTTGAAAATTCGCGTTTTTATGTCTTATAGTTGGTCACTGGTCGCATATTCAAAATATTTGTTTTCAAGTTTTCAATTTACAAAATAAGTTTTAAAGACTATAATTTAGTCTTTTTTTTTTTTTTTAAATCTAATTTCAGTCCTTTAAGTTTTAACTCAACAATAGAAAATTTTAAATTCATGGAATTATTTTGGATGCTCCCGACTTGAACCGTTAAAGGCTTGTTGGACTGTCCCACCCGAGGAAATATTTGTTTTAGTCCTTTAAGTTTGAGTGATTCCAAAATAAATCCTTTAAGTTTTTAACTTTACAAAATATATCCTATATCTTACAAGCTATTAATTTTAGTCATTTTTAAAATCTATTTTAGTCCTTTAAGTTTAAACTCCAATTTTAATAAAATTTAAGATATAATTTATTCCTTCTAAACAGAAAATATTTTATTTAAATCTATTTTCTATTTTTCTGTTTTATTGAATACTGATTTTATTTAAATCTAACTGTATTCCAATTTTAGTAAAATTTTATTTACAGAAAATTTTATTCCAATTTAAATCCGTAGTTAAATTCCACAGAAAATATTTTATTTAAAATTTAACAAAAATACATCATTAAAATATTTAAAAAAAATACTAATTTTAATGTATTTTTTTAAAAATATCATTTAAAATATTTTTTAAATTAAATAAAAATATCATTAAAATATGAATTATGCTCAAATTCTACCTAGTCATTTTCTCTAATTAATTAAAAATATAAAAATTCGAAAATAAAAATATATACTAAAATCTAGAAAATTGAAAGAAAATTACAAATATGTTTAAAAAAAAGGGACAACTCCAACTACCCCGGTCATATTCTCCAAATGTAAATTATATGATTTATATAATAATTTATAATTTACATTTGGGAAATATGACAGGGGTTTAGGGTTTAAATTAATCTCGACTCGATTAAAGCTCATTTTAGTTCGATTCATATAATTATCAAACAGCTTAAATAAGAATTTCAAAACTTAATAAATGTGCATTAAATTAATTTGAATGCGTTTTTATATGATTTAATATTATGTTTATCACAATAATTACTTATAGAGTTTAAATTTAATTATACTTGTGTTCAATTTAGTTCTGGAAATAATTTCTTGGATGGAAGGTCTACGAATACATAAATCTCGTATAATCTCGTTCAATTTATTATATAAATCATACTATAATTTACATTTGGGGAATATGACAGGGGTAGTTAGAGTTGTCCCTTTTTTCTAAACATATTTATAATTTTCTTTCAATTTTCTAGATTTTAGTATATATTTTTATTTTCGAATTTTTATATTTTTAATTAATTAGGGAAAATGGCTAGGTAGAATTTGAGGATTTTAATGATATTTTTATTTAATTTAAAAAATATTTTAAATGATGTTTTAAAAAAAATACATTAAATTAGTATTTTTTAAAAAATATTTTAATGATGTATTTTTTTTAATTTTAAATAAAATATTTTATGTTTATATTGGAGTTTAACTACGGATTTAAATTGGAATAAAATTTTCTGTAAATAAATTTTTATTAAAATTGGAATATAGATTTAAATAAAATCAGTATTCAATAAAACAGAAAACCATAAAATAGATTTAAATAAAATATTTTATGTTTAGAAGGAATAAATTATACCTTAAATTTTATTAAAATTGGAGTTTAAACTTAAATGACTAAAATAGATTTTAAAAAGGACTAAAATTAATAGCTTGTAAGATATAGAATGTATTTTGTAAAGTTAAAAACTTAAAGAATTTATTTTGGAATCACTCAAACTTAAAGGACTAAAACAAATGTTTCCTCCCATGTTTATCTCTAGTTTCGAAAGCCATACCTGAATGTTGCGTATACCAATTAAAATGAAATTTTATATTTTTTTACATCAATTTTAATCTTTTATATTTCTAATGAATTAAATGCTGTCGAATTCCGATGGGATGGGCTAACTTGGTACCACATTTATTTAAAAAATGTCATGTCATGTGCCACATAATTATCTCTCATTTATATATACTTAAAAATCTACGTAATTAATTGAATATCTATCAAATTTTCCTGTAACTCTCAAGTTCAATTAAAAACAAAATTGAAACATTCTCCCAAATTTAAAAACAAAATTGAAATATGCACCATTGATAAAACAATTCTATAATTAAAAATAATTTTATTTTTTTAACAGGATAATTACAAATAAATTTTACAACTAAATTAAAACATAACAGTTTAAAATATATGAAGTTGTTCATATCAATTGATTGATGCTTACAATATAATAAAGCTGTATTTCAATCTTTCCAAAAACTAACATTCCACCTAAAAGATTGAGAATACAATTTCCAAAAAAAAAAACACCAAATTCATCTAGCCAAAGTTATCCACTAAAACAACCAAATTACATTGAACAAGTAAAATAAACAGACAAAAGACAAAAACCATCCATGTTTAAAAGGCAAAAATCAAAGTTCACAATTTTTTTTGTTTCTCTTCTTCGTGATATTACTCTCTCTGTTGAGATAAGTCCATGAAAAATGGTAATTAAACTCGAATATTGCTCAGAACTGTATTATTTATACACATTCTTAAAATAAAATTATATGTAAATTTTATTGAGAACTTTTTAAAATATTGAAAACTAGAACTTTTTAAAATATTGAAAACTTTTTAGAACTTCTTAAAATATACCTTTAGTCAATTGATTTAAATAGACATGTAAAAATATATATCATAACAAAACTAGACGGTGGCCATATTATTAACAAAAGAAAAATTTTAATAGACATTGAGAAAAAATTAAAGATAGGATGATGGGTTTTTTAAATAAATGTCGTACCAAGTCGTCAGCACATTCCACCGAAATTCCCAAATAATTTAACCGCATAAATCAAGAGGAGAATATTCAGGCAGCTTTAATTCATTAAAAAGATAAAGGATTAAAATTGATGTAAAAAAAGATTAAATGGAAAGGTAAAGGATGTATTTTATAAAGTTGAAACTTAAAAGAATTTATTTTAGAATGTATCAAATTTATAGGACTAAAACTAAGGGGGTGTTTCTTTTGGGTTTTAAAAACCAGGTTTTGGATTTCAAGATCCAAAACCCGTGTTACTTCGGGATTTAAAAACCGGTTTTCAAAATCCACTCAAAATCACCCCTATCAAACATATTGATTTGACATAAAGTTATATTTTTTTTGATTTGACATAAAGTTATATATATATAATATTACTTCAATCATTATATTCTTTCTCAACAACAATATAATAATACTATAATAATACAATAATATAATACATTTAATCATTACACACTTAATCAATCATTATAATCTCATCAAACAATAATATAATAATACAAATTCATTCAATCTTACAACTTGATTTGACAATAAAGTTAAATCTTTCACTATTCCAAAACCTAAAAAAACACCCATATTACTATTCATCGATTTTCAAAAACCAGGATTTCAAAAATCTGGTTTTTAAAACCACCCAAAGCCCAAAAGAAACACCCCTAAAATTTCCCCGTCCCACCCCAACCTATTAAAAATGTGAGTTGTCTGAATAAAAAAGTCCGTTTATGAGAGTACAATTAACTAAATTTTAGAATGTGACAAAAAAAACAACTTTTTAAGACCCCATTTCATAAATATGTAGATTTATTTATATATAGTTAGTTTAAACATATCAATTGATTCACATTAAATCGCTGACAATGTATTTTTCTGAACATTTATTGTGCACACAATCTAAAATATCTTTATATAATGAATTTATTTATCTTAGATCTAATTAATCACCTATTTTGAATTAATCAATATATACTACCAAATTGGACTAGATTTCATTGGTACAAGTTAATAACAGAGATATGAATTTGAGTAATTATAAATAGGAATATGTTTTAACCAAGCACAGAGTCTGTCTTGACATATAACAAAAAAACAGTGAGACGAACATCAAAATAGATTGGTAATGAGAAGCTTGATGAGTTCCAACAACTATTTCAAAAGCACCTGGAAGCTCAAATGTCGTCGTCATCATAATCATAGACTGTATTCATCATGACTCTGGGACCAAAAGCACCAAGCAAATCAGTTATATTCACCACCCTCGATGAGACCAGAAAGGGACTCGACCTAATAGCAGTCTGGACGAGGGGGAATTCGACATGTTTAATCTGCTCAGAACATCTCTTGCGTAAAGCACCTCCTACATCAAGTTTACGGCAATGTCGGAGATCAAGTGAGTCAAGTTTGGGACAGCCATCAAGAATGGCTTCTAGTCCTTCATTGGTGATCAAGTTACAAATAAGACAAAGATGGCGGAGATTTGGCATGTTCTTTGCAATTGCTAGAGCACACTCATTTCTGTCTAGATACCGGGTGAATGTAAAGGACTTCAAAAGTGGCAAGCATTACCAATGTTCACAATATCTGAAGCTTCAATTTCTGGAGATTTAATAAGGTGTAACTCTTCCAAGTGAGGAAGTTTAGTAACTGCTTCAACCACAGTTTTCCCTATTATTCCATGACAGCCTTCAAGAGTAAGATGCTTGAGGTCACTTGATCTGTTTAAACAATACAGTACAACTTTAGGAAAAAGGAGAATGATTCTTCTTCATATATATACAGAAAATCAAAACAAAGAAACAGACCCCAAATCTCTTGACTAGATAATTTATAACCAGTTTCAAAAGAGGCTAAAATAACAAATTGAAGTGAAAGATAATTTGAAATGATCAGAAAGTGATCCCCTGTCTTGATAGCTTTTTCTTATGTAGAATAAGTAAAAAATAAGGTGAAGTGAGGAAGTTTATTAAATGTTTCAACCAAAGCTTTTACTGTAAATCCGTTGCAGAATTCAAGAGTAAGATGATTGATGGCACTTGATCTGTTAAAAGAATACACTACAAGTTTAGGCATATAAGAACTGTAGAGAAGCAAAACATGAGCACTCTTCATAACAGAAAATCCACACAGAGAATGTGTAACATCAATTAAGTAGTAGACAATTTATAAGGCCATGTTTGATAACTAAGACGAAATTACATATTTTAAAGCATAATTTACCCTTAATATGAGCTATCAAACAATTTGTAAAAGGTTGAAAACTTGAAATGTAATTAATTTACCTTTAATCTTAGCTATCAAACCTGGCCTAAGAGACTTAAATAACAAATTGAATAGAATAATTTGAAATGATCAGAAACGGATCCCCTGTCTTGATAGCTTTTTCTATTGTAGAGAGTAAAAAATAATGCTGTTTTTCTATGCATACACAAGAACATCGTGCACCGATAAGAGTAAGGGAAAGCTATAATACGTACCGATCAACAGTGTAGTTTAGCAAGTGACGGTCGCAAAAATCTTCAATAGAAAGATGTAGCAACTGTCCCTGGCTACGATCCACTACGCGACGCCACAAGTTACGGATCCGTTCATTCCCGAAATCAGCACGTTTGATATGAAGGACTCGCCACATGGAGGGATCAGAGCAAACCCTCCGCCAAGTAGTGCAAACATTCTCTACACTTTCAAGTATCTCTACCACTTCAAGGCGCTGCAGGATATTAGCGGTGACATCTGCAGCCAATTCAATCCACGGCGGCGATGGAGTAACCGCCGTTGGGAATTCACTTTCAATTTTGGGGTACTTACATATGGGTGTCCCTCCACTCATGGTGGTCAATTGAAAATTAAATTAAATTGAAAATAAAGAATTGCGGTATTGAATAATGAATTTTGGAATTCGAACCGTCACTTCCCTCTAATTATTCATTCCTAGAGATGTCGGAAAATAATTTTTTTACGTCCCATATCTTTTCAACTTTTTCAAAAACGTTCCAAAAAAGTTAATTTTCCAATTACGTCCCAAATTTTAGCTAACTTTTCCAATTACGTCCCAAGTCGTCGGAAACATCAAAACGACGTCGTATTACGTCATGGTTACGACGTCGTTTTGATGTTTCCGGCGATTTGGGACGTAAATGGAAAAGTTAGCTAAAATTTGGGACGTAATTGGAAAACTTAACTTTTTTTAAAATTTTTTTTAAAAAAATGGAACTAATAAATTTTTAACACTAATGAACATGACAATATTATATACTCCGTATAATATTACATTGAATTATTATATACGCATATAATATATTAAATAATGAGTAATAATAAATAAATAGATAATAAAATTTCATATACTCCATATTAATTAAAAATTGTGAATCGATTTAACATTAAAATTGTGAATGGATTTAACTTTATAAAATTAAAAAATTATATATAATAATTATAATAAGAAATTATATGCTAATATTAATGACCATAAATATAATATTTAACAAAATATCATGTAATTCTATTAAGTATAATTTTATGCTCTAAAATTGAATGAAATAAAGGGTAAATTTTTTGAATTGTATAAGATAAATTAATATTAAAATTATAATCATTTTCTCTAAAATAATGAGTATAATAAATAAATAAATAGATAATAAGATTTCATATACTCCGTATTAATTAAAAATTATGAATCGATTTAACTTAAAAAAATTAAAAACAATAAATATAAAAATTAATAATTATTATAAGGAATTATGCTAATATTAATCACCATAAATATAATATGTTAACAAAATATCATGTAATTCTATTCAGTATAATTATTATAAAATAGAGAAAATTTTATTTTACGTCCTGTAACTTAGGCCTAATCCAGAATATATCCTTTAAGTTTTTACTTTTTCGATTTCCGTCCTTTTTAGTCCAATTTACGTCCTTTCCGTCGGAAAATTTTAAAACTCACCGGAATGTGAGGAATAAATTGGGATTCCGGTCAAATAGTCCAATTTACGTCCTTTAAGTTTGAAAATTAAAATTTAATAATTAAAATTTTCTAAAAATCCCATTAAAAATTTAAAATATCATTAAAAATCCAAAAATCTCCTTAAAATTAAAAAAAAAAATGTGTAAATAAAATTCAAAATATATCAATAAAATTTTGGATAATATCATTACAAATTATAAAATGTGTAAAACAAAAATAAAAAATTCTAAAATTTTAAAAATACAAAAAATAAAAAATTCTACAATTGAAAGAATGAAAAACGTGTAATTTAAAAATTAAGAAATTCAAAATCTCATTAGAATTTCTAAAAACTAAAAAAACTTCATTAATTTATTAAAAATGTGTAGATTAAAAATTACTAATTCTAAAAATCTAATAGGAATAATAAAAATTATTAACATTTCATTAAAAATCAGACTTGATTCATACTCGTTTGCTATTAAAATTTTGCTCGAACTCCTAAAAATTTGGGTCCCACGAGATTTTCCAACTCACCGTCGAGGTTGAGTGGAAGTTCCATGTACACCTTGATCGATTTTGGAACCGTCCTAAATTCATTTTCACGATATTTTTAAAATTGTGGAATTTTGTATTTTAAATATTTTAAAATTTTTAATTTATAGATTTTCTTTATTTTTATGAGCTTTTAGAAAGATTTTTTTTTTAAACATTTTCAGATTTTTTTGAATTTTAGAAATTATAGATTTTTTTATTTATTTTTATGAGTTTTTAGAAGAAAAAAAAAATAAAATTTACACATTTTCAGATTTTTTGAATTGTACAATTTATAAATTTTTTTAGATTTTTTATATTTATTTTACACAATTTATAAGTTTTTAATGAGATTTTTAAATTTTTAATGAGATTTTCAGAATTTTTTAATTATTAATTTTTAATTTTCAAACATAAAGGATGTAAATTGGACTATTTGACCGGATTTCCAATTTTCCGGTGGAAATGACGTAAATTGGACCGAAAAGGATGTAAATTGGACACCCTAGGACGTAAATTGAAAATGTGAAAACTTAAAGGATATATTCTGGATTAGGCCTAAGTTACAGGACGTAAAATGATTTTTTCTCTATAAAATAAATAAATGTGATAACTTACTACTTAATACTATCCAAAAACTATATTTACTAATTTATTCATACAAATAATATACCGATAATAAAATATATATAAGTAAATTTATTTGTTTAGATTTACATTACAAAGAAAATTTTTTTAAAAAAAAGTATATAAATATGAAATATATAAATTTTAAAAAAATATATAAACATATACAAACAATTAATCAAACAATTTCAATAAAATATTTTTTTAGATCCCATAACTATTCTATTTTTTCAAAAAAATTTCAAAAAAGTTAAGTTTTCCAATTATGTCCCAAATTTTAGCTAATTTTTCCATTTACGTCCCAAATCGCCAAAACCATCAAAACGACGTCGTAACCATGATGTAATACGACGTCGTTTTGATGTTTCCGGCGACTTGGGACGTAATTGGAAAAGTTAGCTAAAATTTGGGACGTAATTGGAAAAGTTAACTTTTTTGGGACGTTTTTGAAAAAGTTGAAAAGTTATGGGACGTAAAAAAATTATTTCCCTAGAGATGTCTATCTATCCAACTAATCTAGGATCTTTAACATATTTAACGTTTCTAAAATTGTTGAAACCTAACCCTAATTCTAATTTTGGTGGGCTATGGGTAAACGGGCTATAATAAAAAAAAAATTATTTTAAAATTAAAAGTCTCAATTACACACTTTCAAGAAAATAAAATAAAAAAAATTTGTTCGCAAGTTATATAGCTATGAATCAAATAACCTAAAATTTATTTTAAAAAAAAAAATGGTAACAACTCGAACTATAGAGACAGGCCAACCTTTTTGTCAAGTTGCCAAAATCTCAACCCAGCTCAAAAATGGATGGGCCGCAGTTTTGGGGGCCCAACTTTTTTTCTTTTTAAAATAATACATATAATTAAGAACAGTAATATACCTCTTTTTGTACACAATTTTGATCCCAAATTTTTTAATTTATAATCAAGAACAATAATATTCATCAAGAAACTTAAAAGAGGTATACTAATTTTTCAATCTATAGTACATAATATGAATAAACATGAAGAATTATAGTAATTATTAATTAAAACCAATAAATTAAATAGAAACAATTGAATAATATATTACCAGCAGTATTATACATATACGGAGTATTATATATACTACTATAAAATAAGGTATTATTAGATTGAATCCCCGCGTATTACGCGGACTATTCGTAAAAGTCAGTATTCATATTTTATTTAATAATGTAAATAATAGTACTCATATTTTTAGCAATATATTAATAAAATTTAATACTTCGTATAATAATATATATTTTCTATAATTTCAAATTTTATTATATAATTAATTATTTTAAATATTTTATTAAATTATATCCGATAAAAATTATACTGATTAAAGTGTTTTTTTATTTGAATTAGTTAGTCCCTATAAATAATTTTAAAAAACATTGATTAATTAAATTAGGGGTTGGTCTGCTATAGACTCGAGTGCATGTTGTGCACCCTAGTCCATGTTGCACTTTTCAGTTTACTGACTTACACTTTTTAGTAAATGGTGTTGCACTTTTCAATTATTAAACTGTATAATAATATTTTTAGTAATAATTGAAAAATGCAACACCATTTACCAAAAAGTGTAAGTCAGTAAAACTGAAAAGTGCAATATGGACTAGGGTGCACAGCATACACTCGAGTGCATACTAGACTTTACCATTAAATTAATATACTTTACAAAATGTTTAAATATATTTTTAGATAAAAACAATATAAAGAAAGTGTAGTTAAAATAACATCTAAAAGGGTCATTATCACCCTACATTAATCTAATTGCAACGCCTAATTGATAGTCTGTCTATTTGCTTCATTTTCGAGATAAAAACCCCTAATTACCCTTAAATCATAATTACCATTAAATTATTCAAATTCAGATTTAAATTTTCGAAACTCTCCCTATTTCCGATTTTTATTCTGCCTTAATTATCGGGTTCAATTAATTAGGTTATACATTTGGAAAGGCTACGATTTTCCAAATTTTGAATTCCCAAATTTGCGAATCGATCATCTCCAGATTCTACCAATTCAGATTCGATATTCATCTTCAATTCCGATCATCTGCATCGCGCGTACGTATATTCAGTTTCAATTCCATGATTAATAATTCTGCATTTTCTGATATTATCAATTCCATGTGTTAATCTCACCCCAATTCCACAGGCATATCTGAATCGTGAAGAATTGACATGGATTATATTATTTTCTGCAAGTTTGATTGTAATGGGATGAACAAACTTATTCGCGTATCTGAATCGACAACTTATGCAGATTTGGTTGCTGAAACAACAGGCCCAACTTATGCAGGTAACATATCTATTGCTTACTCAGTCTCTAGCCTAAATAACATATGCATAGAATCCGATGCTGACATCATCGGTATGGTAGAATTCTGTAAGGCGACGTCAGAAAAAATAGTCAATATATCTGTTGTGACAAGTAACTCAGTTGCACCATGCATTCAAATGATTCAATCTTCAAACGCGAACGACAATCTGGCAAGTCAACAATTGCATTTCATTCCCACTTCTTTATTGCCTAACACCCAATCGAATGATTCAAGAAACATGTCTAAAGGCAATCAACATATGTTAGATTTTGAAGGTGTGTGCAGTATACCTAATTTTAATTTGATGTATGTCCAGTTGAGAAGAAGAAGACTTATTTGTCTGATCACTGGGTGAATATAATGGAAGGTGGTGTGGGTACTGTTTTTGTTGGAGGTGCCTCTGAGTTTAGGACTGAGTTGATTAAATACTCCACAAAACTCAACTTTAAGTATAAGTATAGAAAAAATGGTCTCAGGTATGTACATGCAGTATGCAATGAGGCTTCAAATTTGAACTGTGAGTGGTTCATCAAGGGAAAGAAGCTTCCTATGAATAATGCATTTATTGTTGCTAAAGCAAACCTGGTTCATAATTGTGTGGGAAATCTACTTCGTGAAAAAAGTAACTGATTAGGTCCTAGAATAATTAAGCAGCTTGTTATTGATACTGTCAAAGCCAATCCTACAGTGGCTGTGAAGGATGTCACTCGTCATGTTAATGATGGATACGGCTTCACCCTTCCTTACTGGAAGGTTTGGCGAGGAGTAGAAGCTGCCAGAGATGATATATTTGGAAGTTATGAGGAATCTTATGATCAGTTGCGTTGGTACTGTGATGTAGTCAAAAGGACAAATCCTGGTAGTATTGTAGAACTAGAGAAGAACACTACAACCAACCGATTTGAACGAATTTTTGTTTCGTTTAACGCTTGCAAGGAGGGTTTTAAAAAGTGCAGACCCATGCTATTCATAGATGGGACATTTATGAAGGGTAGGTCCAAGGGCGTATTGCTTGCAGCCACGGCGAAGGATGGGAACAATGGTAACAAATATGTTCATATTACAGTTGATAAATTCTGCATTGTCACTCATTATTATTATTTTTTACCACTGATTTTGTTTCTGAAAACATTTATTCATTATACAGGACTGTTTCCAGTGGCATTGGCTGTAGTATCTGCTGAGAATAGGAACAATTGGGCATGGTTCCTTATTAAATTGCGTGATCTTATCATTCATGAAAAGAAGATCATTTACATATCAGATAGGAATCTAGGTTTGATGTCGGCATTCTATGATGTATGGGATGAGTCTGCACACTTCTATTGCCTATACCATTTACTTTTAAACCTGAGGGGCAGATTTGGTGGTGGTTGGAACACCCAACATCGCGATAACATGACTGATCTATTCAAGCAATGCGCATACGCCCCCACAGTCACTGTTTTCAAAGAGAAACTTGGTGTTTTTAAAGCAGTTGGTGGTCTGATTGCAGAACAATGGCTTGAAGACATGTCGTACAAACAATGGGCAGTTGCCTACTCACCTCATATCCAGCGATATGGTGAAATGACTTCTAATGCAGCAGAGTCTTTTAACTCATGGATTCGTGAAGCTCGATCTCTACCAATTACTTATATGCTAGACTCTATCAGGAAAAAGATAGCCCAATGGTTTGTGGAGAGACGTGAAAGAAGTAATAAATGGAATGGATTGCTTGTTCCTAGCAAAGAAGACTTATGGAACGAGCTTGGAAACATAAGTGCATCCTGGGGTGTTTCAATTTATCCTAATGGTCAGTTTGAGGTGCGTTCGAGGACGTCTGTCACAGTTGATTTGGAGTATAAAATATGTACATGTTTTAAGTGGCAGCTTACAGGATTCCCTTGTGCACATGTTGTTGCTGTTATTAAGAAGAATTGTGATTCTGTATTAAACCTTATTGACAATTGCTTCTTTACATCCACATATAAACAATGTTATGTAGAAGACCTCATTCGTGTTCCAGAGACTGAACGTTTTGAATGCAATCCAGGGCCTACCACTGAGAAAATACTCCCACCCATCCTCAACAACCCCCCTGGCAGACCCAAACAAAAAAGGATTACGTCCTATGGAGAATTTCGTAGAGTAAAGCCTACACCTTGCAAACGCTGTGGCAAAACCGGTCGCCATGATCCCCAAACCTGCGCTGCTGTTTTTGGAATGGACAAGACTAACTTTTAGAAGTAGTGAAACACAATATTTCATTGTGTTTTTCTTATTTATTTTTTTTTTTTTTTCAGCTCCATTCCGATATACTTATCGGCTTATCTTATCTTTTAATTGATGATTTGTTATTTCAGTATTCCTATGTGTACACACAAACTCTTATATTTCCAGATTTGCTAAGAGTCCAATGAACATGCGTTTTATCTTTGTCTCATATATCATTCTTTCATTTATACAACTGTTCAAGAAAATGTCAGAATCTTAATCCATGCTCTACTAACTTAATCCATAAGTTTGAATTATATAATGTATTAATAGGTTTAGCTTGTAAATCAGTTGCTTCGTATCCCGTTCCCCGCACACTTCATACATACGGTATCATTCATAACGAATATGAACTATAGACGGCATATGTAGGGAACATCGCATATCCGTATGCACGCCGCAAGGCATATATGTACCTTCTCCAATTGTTAACGTCTACGCAGTACAAATACAAATGCATATATATGTTAATGTGGCAGATCCGTTTTATGCATTTTCGTTATATATGCACTATGCCCTTCATTCAATATTGTCTAACGCATCATGGTTTGGCATATTTGTAGGATAACATTTTTCTTAGTTTGCACTGCTCCGCGCATATTCCACATGCATACAACATATGTACCCTTAATTCGAGCGGTTATGCATATTTTTTGGATACCTTTTTGTTTATGCACTGTTCCGCGCATATCCTACATTCATACAGCATATGTAATATAGATTGCACATGCATTTTTTAGAGCATAATGTTGTGGAAACTTGCTACCTATCTTATTATGCACATTCATGTAATGTCACTATATGTAAATCATGTCAATTATTGCCCCGTAGTAACTAAACGGTCGAAATGTATCTAATAAATGATAGGGTTATTTAACAAAAAAAAAAAAAGGCCAAAAAATGTGCATATAAATTCTGGCTTAATATTTTTCATAACACACGTTCTCAAAATTATATTAATATGTATTAAAAGGAATTAAAAAAAAAACCGCTAAACACTATGTCCACCATGTATGTGTCTATGATTATGAGAACGTTTCCCCTCCACTAATTATCATTCACAATCTATAAATTAGGTCATCCTTTAATATCTCTTCAATCCTTCTAACAACCTGTATCCGAGTTCAAAAAAATACACCCCACCAAAATGGAGAATTCTAGAATGATAGAAACTTTTCCCGATGAAATTACTATATCTTTTCTATTGTTCGTTCTTCCACAAGTTCTTTCTAAATATAAATGTATTTCTAGGATATGGAACTCAGTAATATCTTCTAAGTGGTTTGTTGAAGCACATTTGTTCAATATGAAAGCAGGTAATAACTTTTCATTGATACATAAATACCATGTTGCTAGTCCACCAATATGTTATGTATTAAAACTCTGGAAGGGTGATAACATCGTTTATAGGGAACTACCAAGGGAGTTCGAAGAATCCGAGGTATTGGGTAGTTATAATGGTCTAGTATTATTCTGCAATACTAAAGACCAATATACTATAAAAACCCCACTACTAAAAAATATATAATTGTTCCAAATCTACCCATATCATTTCCCAAGGGTCACGATGTAGCTTGGGTTTATTTTGGGTTTGGTTATGTTAAAAATTCGAATGATTACATCATAATGATCGAGAATTGCATATCTTTGGGCAGAAACTGGTGGAGTGACTGAGGTTACTATTTTCTCACGTAATTCTAACTCGTGGTCAAAACTTTCTTCGTTCCCTTTTGATACCTATCCATGTGCAAATGCTTTTTTTGTCGGTAATCTGTTCCATTGGAATTTAAGTTTTGGCCTTGGTGTTTATAAATTGGCCACATTTGATATAGAGAGTGGTATTTATTCGTTGATTCAAATTCCAAAGTTTAAGTATTCTCCATTTAACTTACAAGTCCAGGGGTTGGATGACAATACAATTGCAGTCTACTGTAGTCGTTTGAGCGAAGTTGAAGGTCGTTTTTATAGTAAATGTTTCTTTCAGATGCATATCATCCACTACGCAAAAGAAGGTCCTACATGGACAACTATCATGATTTTCACAAAAACTCTAGTACCAAACAAATATCATATATGTCCAATATCCTTCTTGAATGTAGATAGAACGAAAATACTCTTCATCGTCCAACCATGGGGAGACTACTATTGCTATGATACTGTTTCCAAGACGTTCCAGCTCTCCGAAGAATATGAAATGACATATGGGGTTCAACATGCATTTAAGTATACCCAAAGTCTTGTATCTCCGGTTGCTTGTTAGTTATATAGACATAGTTGGATAATTTTCTTTATATATCATTTTTATTAGTCTTATTTATCTATACTTTGTAGTAGTTGTCATTTTGTTTTATAGAAGTCATTATTTTTCTCTTCTGAATAATTATTTAGCATTCAGATGATTATATATGCAATATAAAATTATAGTAATTAACAAAATTAGTACATTATACATCATTTTATGTCCTGTAAATTTACAAAAAAACATGAATAAATAAAACCACAACATTCAATTATTAACTAAAGTATACATATATATTTGGCGGGATATTATACCTATAAAATGTATAAAGTGGCTTTAATTTTTATACATCGTGAACCGCTTCAATTGAAACAAGAAGTAGAATAGACACATTCAATCAAATCGTAGAAGTTGAAAGGTTTTTAATTGGACGTTGTGTCTTTTCAGATTCTATTTATTGGTAGAGATCGAAACCAAACATTTTCATTATCATTCTGAATCTTCTTCACTAAGTTACACAAATATATCTTCAAAGAGAACCTTCCTGCAGTCACCTGAAAAAAATGGACAACCATGTCAACCCAACGTTCATCCCTTCCGAAATCAGAGACCAAGTTCTGCACTCATTAGATACTAAACCCCTTAGGCGATTGAAGTGCGTCGACAGACATTGGAATCATATGATATCTTCCAAATCTTTTGTCGATTCTCATCTTGATCGGGTAAAGCGTGAGCATAAGTACTCTTTCATACACAAGAATTATGTTTCTGATCCACCAGTTTGTTACTTGCCTGACGGATATGGTGAGCCTGGAACGAGCCGATATATTAGAGAAGATTCAGATAATTTTGAGGTTCTCGGTTCGTACAACGGGTTATTTTTTATTTGCACCACTGCTGATGAATATATTCTGCGTAACCCTTGTACAAATCAAAACCTCATTTTGCCTCCCGTTCCACAAAACTTAAGACCTTATTTATCGGAAGAAAGTGCTTATTTTGGTCTTGGCTATGATATTCTGCATGATGATTTTTTGATTATGCGAGTTTCCTCTTTTCTTCAATTAGAAGGGAACCTTTACTCAGTTATGTTGTACTCTAGAAATATGAACTCCTGGTTGTCGCTTCCTCAGTTTACAAGTCAATTTCACCTCACTGAAAACTCATTTTATATTGGAGGCCTTTTTTTATTGGAAAGTTAGATCAGGAAATGAACATGCAATTGTAACTTTTGATTTCAATGCCCGTGTCTACGACCAGTTTGCTGTGCCTGCTTTTATACTTCAACCTTGGTTTTGTAAGATGGAGGGGCTTGACGACAATAACCTTGCCGTATATGATGATCTGCTATCGGTGGATGAGTATGGTGTCAGTAGATATTTTATTGAAGTGCATATTCTAACTTATTCGAATGTTGTTAGAACTTGGTCGACTTTTACGATATTCAGGGAAGAAAGATTGCCAGACGATTTTGCACTCAAGCCAATATGTTACTTGAACCCTGCAAGGACACAAATAATGTTTAGTGTTAAGCCTTATGGTATGTTTTTCTCTTATGACATTCTTTCAAGGATCTTTCGAAGGATGGATGAGATTGAATCGTGGCCAGGTTGTGCAAAATCCTACAAGTACATTGACACTCTCGTATCACCTCACCGTAATTTAGCCATATAGTGTAGATGATAGTAGTTTATGTAATTTTCGTAGCATTTTAATGTATTCCTCTTTTATTAAGTATTTCCTTTTGTAGTTCTTTTGGTGTTTGTACCTAACTATGCAGTATGTATTTTGATTAGCCCTTTTTTTTTTTTGCACTACAACTACTTAATCTCGTACTCAAGAAAACTAAAATATGAAACCAATGTGCATATCAAAACCAGTTGTTCATATATGTACCAAAACATACATACATTCTTTTCTGTTGTCTTATAACATTTAAAGTGATTTTGTTTGTGCACCTGCTAACCATTTTGCACATTAAATTCGTTTGCATAAAAATCAGTAGTCAAAAATCACATATTAGTCTGATATAACTAAACATTTAAGCTATGTTTAAAAAAAAGACAAACAATAATGCATTTTTTCAACCAACAAAGTTCTGCAGAGTTTTCATGTATACTACATCAATCAATTCTTAACCCAAAAAAAATAATCCAACACATCATCTCATATTTCAAAACAAAATGACCAACTCATGAGTAATGTTAATGGCTAATAGTTCAACTTGTTTTCCAAAAACAACTACTTAGTCTTCATCCAACAAAAACAAAATTATAATCATAAACAACTACTTAGTCATCATCCAACAAAAACAAAATGATAATCATAATTTAACTAAACTAAGTACGGTAATGAGTAGCAAAGCTTGAATTGTTTAGACTTCCACACATATACTTATTCAAAAGTCATATGCATCGGATCAACAAACGATTCAACGATCCTAGCTCGCATCGTGCTTGCTGCCAGTTTCCCGAATTCACCCGACTGCGGCTCTTCACCCTTATAAATAAATTATATCACCTTGCAAACAATCACACCGCAGTCCACCGAATCAGATCCCTGTCTCCAACTATCAGCTGGAGTTGGGTATTTCAATGGCATTTTCAGAAAGGGATGATTACGCTGCTTTGCTTTGAACAAACTGACCAATCTTACATCTATAAACTTCACCTATAATAATTTGACAACAATAAACAAACAAACAGAAAACATTATAACAATGCTTAATACAATGCAGTCAACTACACAATTCCTCTAAAAAACTAACATTCGAAAAACTTACAACATTTAATGACTCTGCCATGCATGTATCTTCATGAGCAGTTGTTCTTGGCGGCAGAGAGTTATAAAATGTCCATTCTCTTGTTGTTACATCAAGTTTTAACAGTGTCCAATGGTCAACAACTTTTGAACCACTTAATGAACCCATTTCACTTACATTGATTGGGAATAAAAAGATGTTTTTATCTAAGCTGTCCTCAATCACCTTTTCTACCAAGGAGTAGAAAGAATTCTGCTTGAAAACATTACGATTCGTAATCAATGCCTACAAAACAAATGATAACAATAAACTTATAGTTAATATTTAATATATTCTTACAAAACGATTATATTCATAAACCAGTAAAAGTATTATAAGTTATACCCAACATGTAGCAGTAAACACCCTCACGCGTCTAGACATTGGCCTCGTGGTGAAAAGAACAGATCGTAACATATCAGCCCATGCATTGATTACCTATAATTATGCAAAATATTATCATATAAAAGTACAAACAAACTTAAGAATGTATTCACTGTATACCTTAGTACATTAGAGTCATGCAAAATGTTTACCTGACTAGTAATCCTTCCATTGTTTAGAATATCAATCAACATCTGTACCGAAATATCGGCTAGTGGTATATCAGCGTGCCAAACAATGCAACTGTCATATGCAGAACAATTTCAATGCAATATATATAGACAAAATCAGGCAAAAGCATCATATATACATATAAATAATTATAAAAGAATTAGGCACTAAGTACTCTTTACTTACTGTGGACCACTGCTCTTTAGCTCTGAGAATATCTGATCTCTAACATATGCAGAACACTTCCGAACAGTTGCCAATTTATTGTTGAAAGGGTACTTAACAACTCCCTTTGGTTTGTTATCCACCACTATATTCTTCGACGCATCATCATCGGAATCATTGATTTCATGGACCAAAGCAAGTTCTTTCGTAAGGGGTTGAGGGGATACTGTTATAGATTTCCTGTCATCAGTTATGGTTCTTCCCTTAACCCTATTCACTAATGAACCTGCAGATGGCCATTTGTTCTTTTTCTGCATTACACGTTTCGGGGTCTTCTCGCAAGCCTCTAATATTTCCTCATTCAAATCATCAACAGGTATCTTTCCCTTATCAACAAAATGTTCAGCAGTATCTTGCTCTTCATAATTTTCAATCTCAGCTTGAATAATTTCATCTTCAATCAATGATTTCGAACACAATTCCGAAGTGACTTGTAGATTCTTGCTCAAACGCTGATTTTCAGCTTTCAGACTTATAATGACTTCGTCTTGAATTCGCATCTTCTGATCAAACTTTGCACTCTCATCTTCAAGCTTCTTTCTCATATTAATCAACTCAGAAGCTGATTCCTCAATCCTTTTGGCATACTCATCCTTTTCAGTCCTCAACTTAAGAATTTCTGCATCCTTTTATGTCCTCAAGTTAAGAATTTCTGCATCCTTTTTCATCAATCCTTTATCACAATGTACCCTCACATCTAGAATATGTTTCTGCAGAATTCCTATTTGAGATAAATAATTATCAACCAATTTAGACTGATTAACCTCAATGACAGGTGACTTCCTCTTTTCATTGGAATTCATGTTCACAACAACATTATCTGCAGCCTTATCCTTCACATTTCCATCCACGGGTGAATTATCACTGTCCATTATTAACTTCCTTACACACTTTCAAAACTGGATCATCACTGTTGATTAAGTCCACCCCAGCATGTAAGTCTTTGTCAAACCCAATATCGAATGTTGGGCATTCAACCGTGAAACTCTCCTTTGATTTTGAACTGGACCCAACCTCGAACAATTTTGTAGATGAACCCTGGAAAATACCACTCTCCCTTGCACCCACATTTAACTCTGTCTGCATTTCATTCACCCCCGTAGGACTACCAGATGACACCTTCCCATTTGTTGCAGGCGTTCCACTTCCTCCTAACCTTGAGCTTGTTTCTGTGCATCTGAAACGACGAACTTCTGAAAGCTGCTCCTTTTCATCAGTTGTAGGTTTAGGTTCTTCTGTGAAAACCTATATTCCAAAAATATATAATCACAAATTAAGTATACAATGAAAATGTACAATAAAGAATAACCTATTCTTAACAAATACTAACCTTTGTTTTGCGAGTCAGTTTGTCAGTCAAGATTGCAGCATGCACTTTATTTGTATCCCATTTGAGGAACCGAGGAAATGCAGATGGATTGTTTGGTTTAACAATCCTTGTATGCTCGCATAACCAGAACTAAAAAAAATTAAATAAGTTAAACACTGTCTAAAGTATTGAAAATGAATAAATGCAAAAAATGTACCGGCAACAACATAGAACAACCACCGGACTTCAGGTGTTTGCTTCTCTTAAGTTGACTCTTCAATTGGTCAACTATAAAAGTACTCCAGTCGTATCTACAAATGTCTGAGTAGTTCTCAAGGTAATGGGTCAAATGCCAAGGTACAGTTGAACTCCGAACTGGACATAGAAGAGCGACCAGCACATAACAACAAACTAATCTTGCCACATCGCGACATGATTCATCGTAGTCTAATCTCACAACCTCCTTCAACTTTAAAAGCACAGGATTTTTATACAAAGAATTATATTGTCTTGGTTTTGCATGTATATCATTGCCAAAACATTGCATTACCCATGAAGGATGCTGATAATCATCTACTCGTTGCCTGATCTCATCTACTCCACAATTAATTCCAAAAATAAGTTCTGCATCATGCTTTGATAAGCCGACCCTAGTTCCTCCGATTACAAAACTTTCAGTTTCAAAGTCAAACCTTCTAACAATTTCGACGATGTCACTCTCGAATTTAAGACATCTCTTCTTTAATGAGGGACTAACATTGAGGCACACAGAGTTGAACAAAAGCCAGAATGGAGTTTTCTTCAGATGTAGTATATGCTGCTCTGTGAATTGAATCCCCTTCAAGTCTTTGATAGTTGTCCTCAGATTTGACCTATAGTAGGTCTCGCTGAAGTCGACTTCTACTCCAGCTGAAATAGGTAAGAGGTAATTAGATCAAAAATTAGTTTATATGCATATCATAATATGCAGCAGTATTTGTTCTGCAGTATTACCAAAACAGTTGTTAGGTTCTATTGCTTGGACCTCATTATCCTTCTTCGCATGCTTTCGACTCCTTTCGTAGCTTTCTGTATCAGTTTCTGCACATTCAAACACACTTACTGTATTACGACCGTAAACCGTATGTGTAAATCTATACATCGAATCTTTATCAATTTCCTTCCAATTCTGATGAGCTATCTTTACAAATAACTTTATATATCTTTATCTTTTAAGAAATAAATATAATCTAATGCAGTATTACTATTATTAAATCGAATCTTTATCAATTACCTTCCGATTCAGATGAGCTATCGTTACTTCTCCTCTGTTTACCGCCACCATCACTCTCAAAATCTATACATTCATGTAAAAATACTGTGAGTATTAAGAACTTTGTCTACAGAATGTTTATTGAATATTGTGATAAGCAACTACAGAAAACTACTAATAGTAATATAATCGGTTTAATTGCGGCATAACCTGAATCTGATATTACATGAGAACCCCTTGACAGAACCTTGCCTGCAGAATATTGATTGTACATATGCAACAAAGTTACAAAACTAAACAAATTACACTAACACAAAAGCAGTGACATAGTACATAAACCTTTACGCTTTTCTTCTTTCTTTTCTTCCCTCCTACGCTTTTCGGAAGATCCTGTTTATAAATAGGAATAGTAATTGGATGTGATTCACTGTTTCCAAATATCATCATCATCTCTTTCTTAAGCTACTGAAATGTGTAAATTGTTAAATTACCTCTTGTTTCTACACGTCGTACGCTGTCATCAACAACTTTCCTTTGTTTCCCACTCCCCCTGCTTGATCCTTCACCCAAACGATCATCTGGTTTTCTACTTCTTGCCATCTTTACAAATACAATAGTACATATTTGTGTAAGTACAATTAGACAAAACATCTAATGCACCTATGCACCGTTTAATACATACTCTGAATTCACTAAAATACTACTACAAAATATTCAGTCCATAGTACACATATTTCTAAAAAAAACAGCCATTATTTTATATATCTCAGCAGATCAAACAAATTTTGTTCTGTTTTCATAAAAATGAATTTCATTGTTTCTATCAACAAAATTTTAGGGTTTATATCCTTTGTAAGTTAATGGTATGTACTTTTTTACTGAAATTTTTGCACATAAACACTACCAAACAACACATGCAGTCTACCCAATATTTTATATATCTCAGCAGCTCAAACAAATTTTGTTCTGTTTTCAAAAAAAAAACGAATTTCATTGTTTCTATCAACAAATTTTTAGGGTTTATCTCCTTCGTAGGTTAACGGTATTTACTTTTTTACTGATAATTTTGCACATAAACACTATCAAACAACACATGCAGTTTACCCACTATGAAATACAACAAATATGTCGAACTTGAGTCTGATTATCACTATCTCCGAAACATTATTCACCACAAAACCATTAACATCAAACATGCAGATGATCCCATACCTTATTCGTTTACTCGTCGTCCTGGTCGCCGAAAATTTGAAGGATGAAACAATGGCTTGAACAGAATGCACCGTGCAGAATTCTCGAAGCTGAAGAAAGTAAAACGAAATTAATGCGTTTACCTACTTTTTAGGAAGAATTTAAATCTTTGGAAGGTGCTAAAATTTCTCTGTTTTCGAATTTTCCCCTTAATCGGATAATTATGATATATAATTGATTTTTGAAATCCTATAAAATATCCGATTTATTTGAAATTAATAGAAGGGTATAAATGTCCCAAACTTTTCAATTTGATGCTATTAGACAAGAAAATGTATGGTAGATTTTATTAGAATAATCTTATAGTGAAATGACCTTATTAATAAATAACCAATTTTAATTTAATTTCAGATATAACTTTCCATTTTGATATCAATGACTCATATGTGTTTTAACCAATAATAAATATACACACCAAAGTTTTAAAAATAATAACTTAACCTAATTATGAGTCTATGACACATGTAACACAATTATTCTCCATAAGACACGTCATCAAAGTTAACCACATCTTGACACTTGGCAAACTTAAACTCCCTATTAGTATATAAGGGGATGAGTACAGAAATTCTGAAAATGAAGAAAGAAGGGGAAAAATGTTGCTGCTCTAGGTTTTTGCTTTTAATTAGGTTTATTATATACGGAAATGATATAGAGCCTACCAGCATTACCACTGGGGTTGGCAACGGGGCGGGTATGGGACGGATTTGACCTTTCCTAGGACCCACCCCGCCAAAATTTTCTAGACCTGTTACCCGCCCCGCCCCGCTTCAATACCCGCCAAAAGCCGCCCCGTTTTGCCCAGTGAACCCGGCGGGTAAACCCGCCCCGCCCCGCCATCACTTTTTTTTTAAAATTTATTTATTTAAAAAAATAGCACATTAAAATCAACTCTTAAAACTACAATAAAACATCAATTCCAACATCAAATAAAACATAAAGTTATAAACAACTAATCACAGAATAAATAAATAATCTAAGGATCTAAGTCTTTTTTGAAAATAGAGTAAATCGGCTGCAATTTTAGAAGTCATCCTAAATCCGCAAAAAATAAAGTACAATAAATCCTACAACCACTCTATATAATCTAATTAGTTAGAATTGTTAGATGCCTTACCAGTGGAGAGGGGAGAATTAATAAATTAATATTATATATTAATTTTTAATATATATATATACGGGTCGGGGTCGGGTATATGTAATCCCATTATCCGGCCCATACCCGGCAGGTATTCGTTGACCGGGTATTTACCCGCCCCGGGACCAGTTTGACCGGGTATTTACCCGCCCCGTACGGGCCAGTTTTATGCGGGCCCGGGTTTTTACCCGCCCCATTGCCAACCCTAATTACCACGTCAATAAATTCTTATTTTTATTTAATTCAAACTTAATATAATATTAATATTTTATTTTTTTTATCCATCTAACTAACTCCATTAATTTTTCAAATCTTTTCATCCACTAATTTTTTCTTAAAATCTTTTCTCTAAAAAAAATTAAACAATATAAAAATTAATTTGATTACCATAACAAAAATTAATGTTTAAGTATTATAATGGGAAAAAGAGACCTGAGAACTCATTTTAACGCCCTCTCTGAAACATGATATTTCATGTACCATATAATATTTTAGAAAGATTTGATTTACCACAGATTAAAAAAATCACTTACTTGTTATCAAATTAAAATTTCATTCATTAAAAGTGAAATAAATATAAAAATGCAATAAATGAACTAAATGTCGACATTAGCACATCCTTTAGTACGAACAACACTACGCTTAAAAAAGAATGGTTACTTTCAAATCTCTGGCTAGTAGACATACCAGCAGCAAAGACGTGTCTAAATCGAATTTCATACATATTACTCAACCACTCATTCCTTTCTAGTTCAGTAGAATTTATAACTCCAACAACTGATTTTCAAACTCATCACTCTTTACTAATATTTAATTTGTGGAATACACTAGATATGTATTGATAGAAAGATTTTAGAAAAGATTAATGGTTTGATAAAAAAAATTAATGGCAATGAAAAGATTTGAGAAAAATTAATGGCTAAAAATATTAAATTAAATATAAAAAAATATTTTTTTTATAATTTTGATATAAATAAAAAAAATGTTGATATTAGATTAAGTTTAAATTAAATATAAATAAAAATTTATTGACATGGTAGTGGGCATGGGCTCTATATCATTTCTGGATCCACCAGGAATCAAGTTCCTTGTACGGAGTACTAAAAAGTGAAAAAGTGACAAATTTAGATTGAAAACGGATAATAATCTCAATGGTCACACAGTTTTTTGTCAAATGAGATATCTCCAATAAATATCCTCTCAGGATGGGGAACAGTTACCAACGGGTGGGGTAAATACAGAAATCCCTGATGAGTTTATTTTTTTGATCGAATTTAATTCAAATCAAACTTTGGATTTTTTTATAAATTAGTAGTATTTCTATTAAAGAAATGACACGAAATCATTAAATTGCATTAAAAATGATGAAGATTTCTTTTGTACGAGTGAATTACAAAAACAGTGAGGCTACGAAGGAGAAAGTAGAAAAACACTAGTGAGACGAAGTTCAATTTAAAGTAGTAAATGGAATACGTTAACAACCAATACAATAATAATGTTGATAATCAGGGACAGGGATCATCATAATTATTAAGCGCGAGTGCTCTATTATACTCAACTAAACTAACGGGGTCCAATGGGAATTTGACACGGTTAATCTGCTGACAACATCTTATGCCTAAAGAACCCACTAGATCAAGTTCAGGGCATAGGCGGAGATCAAGTGACTCAAGGTTGGAACAGCCATTGAGAATGGATTCAAGTCCTTCATTTGTGATCAAATTAGAAATAAGACGAAGATGTCGGAGATTTGGCATGTTGTTTGCAATTGCTACAGCATACTCATTCTTGTGTGTTTCTATATGTGATAACCAAGGCTCATAAAAGGTAGATCCATGAGGATTGAATGTAAACGACTTTAAAACTGGGCAAGATTTACCAATGTTTACAATATCGGAAGCTTTGATTTGTGGCAAGAGGATAAGGCGCAACTCTTCCAAGTGTGGAAGTTTGTTAAATGCTTCAATCAAAGCCTTCACTGTAAATCCGTAGGCGTATTTAAGGGTAAGATGCTTGATGCCACTTGATCTGTTAAAACAATACTACTACTAGTTCAAAAGGGGCTGAAATAGATATATATAATTTGAAATGATGAGAAACTGAAATGATACCGATAAATAATGTAATTAAGCAGGTGGTCATCGCAAGAATCTTGAATAGTAAGGTGTACCAAATGTCCCTGGCTACGATCCACTGCGCGCTTCCACAGGTCAATTTTCCATCTATCCCAGTAATCAGAGTTTTTGATATGCAGGACTCGCCAGATGGAAGGATCAGAGCAAATATTCCGCCAAGTAGTGCACACATTCTCCGCACTTTGAAGTATGTCCAGGGGTCCAAGGCGTTGGAGGATATTAGCAGTGACATTCATAGGTAAATCAATCCACTGCGGATATTCATTTTTGGAATTCATTTTTGGAGTAGTAAATTGAAAATGAAGCTGAAGAAGCGCATGGCCAGCGGATTAAATAAAGAATTGGAATTCGAAAGGGCATGTATTATTATTTACTACTCCCTGGGTCTGCTAGGCTGACTGTCATAAGCAAAGGTCATTTCCCAACTATTTAATTTGCACTTTAAAAACAAAAGTTTTGAGAAGGTGTGTTGCAATATATTTTAAGTTGTCAAATCAATAAAATACTCCCCCAGCCTAATGACAAGTTTTTTTTTGTCCCTTTATTTAATTCTAAGTAAAAAAAAAAAAATCAACTACTGTTCAAAGCATCTCCATATTAAATCGAATGTCATCATTTTATTTTTTATTAAAAAATATTTTTATTATTCATAAAGTCTGACAAACTTTATTATCCTCACTTTTATCTTCTGTAATCATAAAGTCTAATAAATTTTATTATCTTCACTTTTATCTTCTATAATACTAGTAAACAATTTATATATTAAAAGAGTTTATTTATTCATAAGTGTCTTTCACTAATGTGTAAAACATATGGATTTAATTATTTTCAACAATTACTATTAACTACAAAATGAGTGTCAAAATATACTCTCCCGTCCTCTTTTTATTCACACTAAAAAATATTAATATTAATTTTTAAGTGAATTTTTTTTTTACTATTTTTTTAATCTTTCATAATATTAGTAAACAATTAAGGGTTGGTCTGTTATGCACTCGAGTGCATGTTGTGCACTCTAGTTCATGTTGCACTTTTCAGTTGTACTGATTTACACTTTTTCATGACTTACACTTTTTAGTAAAATGGTGTTGCACTTTTCAATTATTAAAATGTATAATAATATTTTTATTTATAGTGACTTACACTTTTTAGTAATATTCTGTTACACTTTTCAGTTTAATAACTTACACTTTTCATTAAAAATTGTGATACTGACTTGCACTTTTTAATAATATTGTGTTGCACTTTTCAGTAAAAAAAAAATTGTTGCACTTTTCAATTATAGACTCTTACACTTTTAGTTATATTGATTTACACTTTTCATTAATATTGTGATGCTCTTTTCAGTAATACCGACTTGCACATTTCAAAAATATCGTATTTCACTTTTAGTTATACTAACTTATACTTTTAGGGCTTGTTTGGTTTGCTAGATAGGATAGATATATTAGAATATGATAGATATATTAGGATATGATTTAGTGGGACAATTTGAAAAAATTGATTTAAAATTCATGTTTGGATTGATGGATTAAATTTTAAAGTTTATATGATAATTTATAATCAAGTTGTTTGGATTGTGGGATAAAATTAAAAAATATTATTATACAGTTTAATAATTGAAAAGTGCAATACCATTTTACCAAAAAGTGTAAATCATTAAAAGTGTAAGTCAATACAACTGAAAAGTGCAACATGAACTAGAGTGCACAACATGCACTCAAGTGTATACTAGACTAAACCAACAAGGGTTGGTCTGTTATGCACTCGAGTGCATGTTGTGCACTCTAGTCCATGTTGCACTTTTCAGTTGTACTGATTTACATTTTTTCATGACTTACACTTTTTAGTAAAATGGTGTTGCACTTTTCAATTATTAAAATGTATAATAATATTTTTATTTATAGTGACTTACACTTTTTAGTAATATTCTGTTACACTTTTCAGTTTAATAACTTACACTTTTCATTAAAAATTGTGATACTGACTTGCACTTTTTAATAATATTGTGTTGCACTTTTCAGTAAAAAAAAAATTGTTGCACTTTTCAATTATAGACTCTTACACTTTTAGTTATATTGATTTACACTTTTCATTAATATTGTGATGCTCTTTTCAGTAATACCGACTTGCACATTTCAAAAATATCGTATTTCACTTTTAGTTATACTAACTTATACTTTTAGGGCTTGTTTGGTTTGCTAGATAGGATAGATATATTAGAATATGATAGATATATTAGGATATGATTTAGTGGGACAATTTGAAAAAATTGATTTAAAATTCATGTTTGGATTGATGGATTAAATTTTAAAGTTTATATGATAATTTATAATCAAGTTGTTTGGATTGTGGGATAAAATTAAAAAATATTACTATACAGTTTAATAATTGAAAAGTGCAATACCATTTTACCAAAAAATGTAAATCATTAAAAGTGTAAGTCAATACAACTGAAAAGTGCAACATGAACTAGAGTGCACAACATGCACTCAAGTGTATACTAGACTAAACCAACAATTAATATACACAACAAATATTTCTGCCCTAGTGGATTTCTCTCTCATTTACTAAAAGTGTGGAATCTTGGGTTACTAATTGGTCGAATACGAGTTAATCCGATTTTTTTTTGAATGATATGCAAGACAAAAGTATTCTAGAAAAGTTCATAAAATTAGAGGAAATCCTCTTCTTAAAAGAAATGATTAAGGAATACTCGGAGACACATCTACAAAAGTTTCCTATAGAAATCCACAAAGAAAAAATGACACCATTTGCCTAGTACATTTACAAGTAAATGCATGCATCCCTTGTTTGCCAATTAGGCTAGGAGCTTTATTTATTATATTTTGAAACCAATTAATATATATATAATAATGTTAATATTTTCAAATTTTTTTACTTTAATTAATTTAATTTATTTGTTTATTAAAAAATTGGCAACACATATAAAATAATACCATATCAATAATTATGTTTATTTTTCAACACACATTATATTTATCAAATTTGTAATTACGAACCAACACATATTATAAATTTTAATCCAACTATTGTTAATTAAAAAATCAATTGAATAAGTTGTACATAAAACATAATTAAAATTAAACTTCAATTAAAAATAAGTGACGTACCCAATGAAGTGTCCACTGAAGGAAACAAAATATACTCTCGAATTTTTTTTTTCAAGAAAATATAAACAATAATTTTTTTTTTTTAATTCCCTACTATTTAGCAAGAGATATTTTTTCCCTCACTGATTATCGAGAGATTTTTTTTTAATTTATTAATTTCCCTCTCGCTTGCGAGCGATTATTTTGTCCTCACTAATAGCGAGGAATTTTTTTATTTCTTTAATATTTTACTTTCCCTCGCTAATTAGTGAGGGTAAAAAATCCCTTGGTAAATAGCGAGGGCAAAAAAATCCCTCACTAAATTCCACACTAATTTTCATAAATTTCTCACCAATCAGCGATGGATTAGAAACCTTCACTATCTTTCCTCACTGTTTTGGTTTCTTTTTTTATTTTTTTTATAGTATATACATTAAAACTCATGATCAAAAAATTTGTATTAGTAAGCAAGGAATCAAGGGAGTACATTCTACCCTCTGTAAAAACATATATCCCCCCTCATGCACGAACAAACAAACGTTATGTAAAATTGGAAAGAAAACAAACATTCTTAGGGCCTACGGAGCAATATATAATGTGTTAAGACAAATCTAATTTATTAGTCCATATAAATGATATTTTAACCTCTTTTCGTGAAATTTAAGAAGTATTTGTCTTTAATTTATGAATAATCCTCTTACTATGTAATGATTTTTTTTATTCACTTTATTATTTCTATATCTTACTCTATTTATTATTTTATTCATTTTCAATATATTTATATTTAAATTAATTATACAATTAAATATTTAATTAGTAAATTAAATTATAAAATTAAATATTATTATTTCATATTTAATATGTAATGTATATTTTATTGTATTTTACGTTATTTTTTTGTTGGTAATAATAACACACAGAAAAAAAATTAATTTACACTACTAAAATCATATTATAAACTAGTACAACAATAAAATTGTACTCCCTCCGTCCTGCTATAAGTTTTCCTTTTTTTTTTTTTTTGGTATTTTGATTAAAAAATGTGATAAAATAATAGATAAAGTATAAGCGATATAATAATGAGAGAGAATAATAAATGAGTATTAGATGAAGTATAATAAAATAATTGATAAAGTAGAATTGATGTGATTGAGAGAGAGAAAATAATATGTCAAAATTGAATGAAAACTTATTCCATAAAAGAACTTTAATTATTAATATAAAATTATAATTATAGAATTGTAAATATTAATAAAATAATAAATATAAAATATAAAGTTTTGAAAAATGAACTTTAAATAGTGAAGCTCATTGTTCAAAACTCTATTTCAAAACTTTAAAATTGAGTGATGCTCTTAGGAGTCTCATTACAATTTAGTGTCTTATAAATTTGGCCCATTTCAATTTTTTTTTTTAAGTTTTCAATTTACAAATTAAATTTTAAAGCATATAATTTTAGTACTTTATTTTTTTTAAATCTAATTTTAGTCTTTTAAATTTCAACTCACCAGAAATTTTTAAATTTGTCAAAATATTTTGGAGGCTTTGGTTTGAGCTGTCAAAATGGACTAGGTTAGTTGGACTAACCCGCCCCATGTGGGTTGGTTTGAATAACACAGGAACATTTTTTAAATGGGTCATGAACCAGATCGTATGGGAGTACAATTAACTAGTATGGAGTAAATTTTAGAACGTGGTGAAAAATATTTACGACTTTTTTAATAAAATATTAATGTTTAAAAAATTATTTAATACTGTACAATAAATGTGTTTAACTCTGATTTAATAAAATAAAGAGGAGCGTCGTTTTTAACGGTGCTCTTCCCTCAATCTTTGTGCAATTTACAGGGTTGTAGAGTGAGAAGATGGAAAGAAAGGAGCGCCCCTAACACACGGCCCCCTTTCATTACAAGAAAAATATTGTAGTAATTTTTAGTGACAAAAATCTTGTCACTATAACTTTTTTAACTAAAAGCTTTTAATAACATAAATTTACTTTTAGTGATAGGTCTATAATTAATTTCAATTTTCTGTTTGATGCGTCGAAAAAAAACGTCTTTAGATATACGTCGTTCCTCTACGAGCACTGCTAATCTCGAATCTAGTTATCCGTTTGTCTTTGGCGATCTTCAAGCGAATCTCCTTGAGAATCAGAAAAGTGACCTGCAAAAACACACCGGAGGGGGGCTCCGGCGTAGAAGCTCCGACGCTCAAGTCAGATTCGATCGTAGGAGAAATCAAAGAGGAATTTCCCTGTATGTCTAGGGAAATTCCGGCGAATACAGTGGTGTTTTATCTCAATTCACTGTATCTTTCTTCTTAATTCTTTAAGTATTTTGTAAATATGTGTGTGTTTCGTAAGAAAATGTAAATAAAAAAATATATAAATCGTCCCTGATAATGTAAAAATAAGGGGCTTATATACCTGGACTGTTTCTTGGGAGAGAGAAAGACTCTTTCTCCTTATATTCTCGGCCCATTCCCATAAATCCGGCCCCAAATCCCTGAAGACTTGGTCTTCCTCCTTCAAGACGGACTCATTCCTTTTGACTTAGTTAGATAGGATTGATCTATATCATGCATTCCTCTTTGGGCCAACTCCCTGGGCCTAAAGGCTGTTAATTCCCCTTTGTGGGCCGAGGGCCCAATTATCTTAATCCTTTCAAGGGTCCAGGGGTGTATTAATCCAATTCCTCAGGCCCATTGACTTAATGGAGACTACCATTTTTTATCCCGTTTCCACGTGTCGACTCCTCTGAGAGCGACATATTTATCCACATCAACCACTCCCCCCTACTCTCGTAAAAAAGAATAATTTTTAAGAGAGTAGGAAAATAATAATATAAATCACAAAGAAAATAATCATTTCCCTCTAAAACGCTCCTCTTCTCGTATTTCCCTCCGAGTATTGATGATTCCATTTCTCAACAATTATTTCCAAAAAGCTGTAAGTCTTTTCCACTTCTACACGCCAACCTGCCCTCGGATTTTGCATCCACGCGTCTACCCGAGAAGGGACATCCGGCCGCCCTTTTCCAGTCACGCGCCCCTTTATTGGGGGGCATTTAATTCTTCTCAACTTTTCCCTCTCTCTCTCTCTTCACAATCATTTCAAAAAATCAGATTCACTTCGTAAAAAACTCCTCTTTTATTTCCTTTCAAACTTATCCACTCCTCTTTATTCTCACTCCCATTTCTGCTATTAACTTCTTCCCACACGAGTTTATCGATCGGTTCATCACCTCTGAAAATCGACTCTGCTACAGGTATCTCCTCTCCTTTATCGTCTTTTCTTTTACTGTCTCCCATGTCGTCTTCTACTCTGAACTCGTCAAACTCGACATCCATGGAAAGTTCTACTTCCACCTCACTCTCCGTATTTCCCATAACCGATCCCGCCTTGAAAAACAAAATCTCTGGTTCATCTCTGCTTCCTCCTGAACGAGTTACCGCCTTCCTTCGTTCGGGCATCTTTCCCCCTGATTACATTGTTAGGGCGGCCCACCGGAAGGAGCGCCCAAATTTCCCAGGCCCTAACACTCTGGCCTTTTGGGAGGCTCAATTAAAAGCGGGCCTTCGTTTTCCAATCCATCCTTACTTTTCTGAAATTTCAACTTATCTTCGCATACCTTTGAACCAATTTACCCCCAACGCTATTCGTGCCATGTTAGGTTTTTACATTTTGATGAAGGGGAACGGTGGTGAACCCTCCGCCCAACTCTTCCTAACTCAATATATGTGCAAATTTGCCGACGGGTTCTTTTACACATGTGGCCGTACTCCCAGAACCGGAAAGTTCATGGAAAAACTCCATGAAGGGGTCCAGGACTGGAAGGACTACTACTTTTTCGTCACCAATCCATCTCCTTGGGAATTTCCTCATGAGTGGATTTATAAGAATCCTGGGGTGCCCCGTCCTCCTCTTTCCATTTGTTCTTCTCTGAATCTGGATGTGATGAACCATTTAAACAATAACGTTTCTGCCCATGGCTTTTTTGATGTGATGAGTATCTGTAAAAATCCTAGAGCCCTATCTCATTTCGGCTTCGGTCGTCCTGATTATCCTTTAGGTCCTGATGATGGTAATACCATTTCTTTTCCCTTGGTATCGTCCTCAAGATTCGAACTGCTATGATTTATTAACATATTTCTACTCTTTCTTTTGCAGCTATGAGTTGGTTAACTCAAATTTCTCGTGATGCTACCCCTCTCTCGATGGTTGCTAAGTCTCCGGCCCCTGAAAGCTCCTCAAAGGCCCCTGTTCTTCCTTCCCCATTGAAACCTGCTACTGGATCAGTTGCAAAGCGCACTAGGTCTTCCACAGAAAAAACCATAATCTCCTCATTGCCCCCTGCCTCCGATGCTTCTAAAAAGAAGAAATCCAAGACCAAATCCTCTCTACCTAATGTCGCTTCCGACACTCCTGATGAAATTAATGTTGATCACCTTCTGATGTTCATAGAGCGTCATGCTCCGACCCCTGCCACTGAGGCCCTTAACGCTCTGTCCTTCGAAGAGCGAGTGGTGCATGCCGCCCACAGCTTTACTCAGGTAGACTCTTTGTGCAAATACGTTTCTAGGTAATTCAATAAGAAAAAGTATACCTGTCTTACTTCTTTAGATTGTTCATTGTGTAGTTTGGTCTCCTATTCTCCAATGTGTCTGAACGAGCTCTTCAATCCCTTCAATTAGTGGACGATCTCCAAAGCCAAGTAGAGTTGGAGAAGGTAAAGAAGGAAATACTTGAAGCAGAGCTACGGGAGGCTAGTCAGAAATGTAAGGCACTTCAGGCAGAGAAGACAAGGTTGTCAGGGGAGGTTTCCTCGCTGAAGACTCAATTAGGTGAGCAGGTCGAACGCTTGGAAACTACTCTCCCTTTGGCTGGGGTGAAGCTGTGTATTGATTCCCTTTTTACCTCCGCCATGGGTCAGAAGTTCTTAGGTACCCTGCACCGAGAATGGTTAGAAGCCTTCCTGAAAAGTACCAGCTTCCTGGGGGCAATGGGCGCATACATTCCCCACTTCATAGATCATGGGTTTTCCAATGCCGTAGCTGAACATTCTGCTCCGGGGTTCAGTGGTCAGTATACTCGCGCTCTTCGATTGGAGGAATTAGCTACTCCCCCTAAGTTCCCTGGAGATCCTAAGGAGGACATTGACGCTCCTTGGTGGCTGCCTGGGATGAGGAAAGCAGTGTTGGAGTTGAAGCAGACCGCCCTGAAGTTGGACGACCTTGTTCCGGCAAAGGATATAACTTTTCCTATCCATGTGGTAAACCCAGATCCCGTGGCAACCGTGGCAGTCGGCGCTCTAGAGGAGAAAACGGAGGGAGGTGGTTCTAGTGGGCAGGTTGAGGAAGCAGGAGAAGGTTTCGAGGGAAAGAACGATGTTCCCCTCTCTTTATAACTCTATTTCTTTGATAACATTCCGGTATCCCTAAGACACTTTTTATTTTTGTTAAGGCCTTTAAGGCCTCTTTTGGTATTTTCAGGAGACTCCACACTCCTGCGTTTTTTTGTGGAGGGCTAGGGTATGATGCCCCTAGCCTGGGATATTTCTATTTTATCTGCTACTTCATATCGTACCTGCACATTATCATTTGGCATACACATATACATATATATATCTCTGTCGTATATATGATGTGATACCTGTTATGTTTTTTCTTTACTGTGAATTTGGTATGTCTCTACCATTTTCTTGACGCGTAAAGGCTCTAAAGTTCACAGAGAAATCTTAACATGAAAGTATAATATTTCCTTATTTCTGTACTTACTTGATGTCTTGATACTGCTTCTAGTTTCTCTCCGGAGTTAGAGTCCTTAGGAATTATACTCTCCCAAAAGTTAGAATGTTTAGGGATTATACTCTCCCAAAAGTTAGAAAGTTTAGGGATTATACTCTCCCAAAAGTTAGAAAGTTTAGGGATTATACTCTCCCAAAAGTTAGAAAGTTTAGGGATTATACTCTCCCAAAAGTTAGAAAGTTTAGGGATTATACTCTCCCAAAAGTTAGAAAGTTTAGGGATTATACTCTCCCAAAAGTTAGAAAGTTTAGGGATTATACTCTCCCAAAAGTTAGAAAGTTTAGGGATTATACTCTCCCAAAAGTTAGAAAGTTTAGGGATTATACTCTCCCTTAAGTTGTTTATACTCGTAAGAGTTCTTAGGGATTATACTCTCCCTTAAGTTGTTTATACTCGTAAGAGTTCTTAGGGATTATACTCTCCCTTAAGTTGTTTATACTCGTAAGAGTTCTTAGGGATTATACTCTCCCTTAAGTTGTTTATACTCGTAAGAGTTCTTAGGGATTATACTCTCCCTTAAGTTGAAATTCGTAGGGATTATTGGCAGGTTGATCACATCTTCCGCTACTATATCCCCTACTCCCCCTAGCTTTAGAGGTTGTCGCGTATAGAAACTTTGGGAATTATCCTTAGGTAAAATGTTTATGAATCGGTGTATGTTTCTCTTATCTTGCAATATATCTATCATCTCATGTTGGATGCATTTATTATCTCCACACTCATTACGTGGACATTTGGCAATTATCTCAACACAATATTCAATATATGAGAAATATTTCATCATAAAATCAACATGGATAAAGGTCATCTCATCATAGCATCAGAATATAAGAATCATCTCATCACCGCATTAATCATGCATTAAAGGAAATTGTTGAAATTTTCCAAAAACTATGCTCCATTGATTCAAAATGTTTATCAACATAGGCAAATAAGGGGAACCTATGCCGGCCTCATTAAAAACCTCTCCGTGGTAAAACCCCAAGGGGAAACCCACGTAGAGGGAAAAAGAGTGCCGGTGAAGCAATTATTCGAATGAAAAGTAAACATGAAATTTGTTCATAAAGGGGAAGATGGTAAAGGGATAACACCTTCCTCAAACATAAAACCTCTTCAAATGGCACACGTTCCATGGCCTCAATATCTCTTTCCCTGTCATGTCCTGGAGTTTGTATGCTCCACCTTTTAGTACATGTATCACCTTGTAGGGACCTTCCCAATTAGCTTCCATCTTTCCTGTGTTCTTCAAGGCATCTGCTCTTCGAAGCACTAGGTCTCCAGCTTTAAAGGAACGAGGCATCACCCTGCGATCATAAGCTGCCTTGATCCTGCTTTTATATCTCTCTGCTTTTAGTCTTGCCATTTCTCTTTCTTCCTCTACCAGGTCTAGGGCCTCCCTCATCAGCTCTTCATTCTTCTTCTCCTCAAAATATGTAATTCTGTGTGACCCAAGCCTGACCTCGGGAGGTATCACCGCCGCTGCTCCATACACCAGATAAAAGGGAGATTCCCCTGTGGCTGTTTTAGGACTGGTCCTATAAGACCAGAGAACATTATCTAGCTCCTTCACCCATCCTCCTCCTATTTTTTGCAATCGCGTTCGGATGCCATCTACTAGGATTCTGTTTGTAACTTCCACTTGCCCATTGGCTTGTGGATGGGCCACCGAAGTAAATCTCTGTATGATATTCCATCTTTCGCACCACTTTCTCACCTTCTCCCCATTGAATTGTGTCCTGTTGTCAGAGACCAAAATTCGGGGCACTCCAAACCTGCAACAAATATGTCTAGCCAGAAATAAAATTACATTATCTTCCTCTATCTTGGCCAAGGGCACAGCCTCTACCCACTTACTAAAGTAATCCACGGCCACAATCAAAAATTTCCTTCCCCCAGGTGCCAGGGGGAAGGGTCCGACTAGATCTATTCCCCATTTGGCAAAGGGACAGGGCGAGTACATGGCCCCCATTTCCTCTGCAGGTACCCGTATTAAGGGCCCATTCTTTTGACACTTCTCGCACTTCTTCACATATTCCCTGGCGTCTCTGATTATATTGGGCCAGTAAAAACCCGCTCTATATACCTTCTTCACCATAGTCTGATAGCCTTCATGGCTAGATGCACAACCTTCATGAATATCTTTAATCACTAGCTCTGCTTCTCTTTTCAAAAGGCATTTTAAATAAGGTTGAGCGAAGGACCTCTTGTATAATTGGTCCCCCAAGATACAATATTTCCTTCTCCAAGCTTTGGCTTCTCTGGACATTGGGGTTGCCTGTCCTTTCTTCAGCTCTTCCCAAATCTCTCTTCTCCAGTCATCTCCTGCTGTTATTTCTCCGACCAGGGTCTCGGTGGCTAATTGGTCCGCCACTAACAGGGTTACTTTTCCGTGTCCCTCAAATTCAGTGGAACTAGCTAGCTTAGATAGCCCATCTGCTTTTTCATTTTCTTCTCTTGGTACCTGTATTACTTCAAAGGTCTGGAATTTATTCTTTAACTTCTCTACCTGTTCTAGGTAGGCGATCATTCTTTCATCCTTGGCGAGATACTCCCCCCTGACCTGTTGTACTATCAACTGTGAGTCTGAGTACAGGGTGACTTTTTGTGCCCCTAACTCTGCTGCTATGTTGGCCCCTCTTATCAGGGCTTCGTACTCTGCTCCATTGTTCGAGGTTGAGAACCGGAATTTGATGGCTACCTGTACTTCTTGGCCGTCAGGGTCAACCAATACTATCCCTGCTCCACATCCTACAGCGGATGCGGAACCATCAACATACACCTTCCAGCCTTGTTCTTCCTCCATTCTGGTAGATTCTTGAATGAAGTCTGCTAAAGCTTGGGCTTTGATGGCCCTCCTTGGTTCATAATCAATATCGTATTCGTGTAATTCCACTGCCCATCTGACCATTCTACCTGATAAGTCTGCTCTCCCCAGTGTCTGCTTCAAAGGGAAATTAGTTCGCACCATAACTTTATAGGACAGGAAGTAGGGGCGTAATCGCCTAGCCGTTACTACCACCGCCAGGGCTGCCTTCTCCACTTCTGAATACCTGATCTCTGCCCCTTGGATGACCTTGCTCACGTAATAAATGGGTTGCTGTATGGACCCTTCCTCTTTCATTAGGGCAGTACTCAAGGAGTGTTCCCCTACTGAAAGGTATAGGAGCAACACATCTCCCTGAGAGGGCTTCGTCAGCTTTGGAAGTTGTTGAAGGTGGATCTTGAGTTCCTCGAAAGCTTTCTGACACTGGTCGTCCCACTCGAACTTCGACCCCTTCCTTAAGGTTCTGAAGAAGTGGTGGCTCTTTTCTGCTGACCTTGATATGAACCTACTGAGAGCTGCGATCCTACCATTCAGGGTTTGCAATTCCTTCAAATTCCGAGGGGGCTGCATGTCGAGCACCGCCTTCACCTTAGCAGGGTTCACTTCTATCCCTCTTTGAGTCACCATATATCCCAGGAATTTCCCTGATCCTACCCCAAAAGAACATTTAGCAGGGTTTAATTTAATACCATTCTCTCGGATTACCTGAAATATCTCCTTCAAGTCGCCAATATGTTCCTCTGCCTTGACACTTTTAGCCAGCATATCATCCACGTAAACCTCCATGTTCCTACCTATCTGTCCTCGGAACACCGAGTCTACCATTCTTTGATAGGTGGCTCCTGCATTTATCAGTCCAAAAGGCATACGTACATAACCGAAAGTACCACATGTCGCTATAAAGCATACCTTTGGTATATCAAGGGGGTTCAACTGGATTTGGTGGTACCCTTGGTACGCATCCATCATGCTGAGTAACTCAAACCCAGACGTGGCATCTACCAACTGGTCGATTCGAGGTAGGGGATAGTGATCCTTTGGGCATGCCTTATTCAAATCTCTAAAATCGATGCACATTCTCCACTTGCCAGCTCCTTTAGATACTAGCACCGCATTTGACAGCCACTCAGGGAACTGCACCCTCTTCACATGCCCTGCACTCAAAAGCTTATCTATCTCCTCTTTCACAATGAGGTTTTTCTCCTTACCGAAGTTCCTCAACTTCTGCTTCACTGGCCTAGCCTTGGGATCCACATTAAGGTAATGCATTGCTATCTCTGGAGGGATACCTGTCATATCCGTCGTTGTGAAAGCAAAAATATCTGCATTCTCCTGGAGGGCGAGTATCATCTTTCCCTGGAGCTCAGGGTTCATATGTGTACCTATCCTTGTTGTGAACCCCTCTTTTCCTGGGTAGAGCTCGATGTTCATTAATTCCTCATCTGCTTCGGCTTTAGGTTGCTCTTGCACTAGTTCACCAACTTTCTGTTTTTTCAACTCAGGGTCTTCACCCTTAAATCTCTCCATCCCTCGGAATACGGCCTTGTCTGCTATCTTGACCGATTCTACGTAACACTTTCTTGCCTGGTACTGGTCTCCGCATATCTCTCCCACACCCCCCCCGAGGCGGGGAATTTCATCTTCATGTGGAAAGTGGAAATCACAGCCTGAAAAATATTCAAACTCGGCCTTCCCATCACCACATTATATGATGATGGGACATCCACTATCAAAAACTCTATCACTTGCACGCGTCGGTTAGGAGCAGTTCCTAACCCTACCTGTAATAATGCTGAACCAAGGGGTTGAATGGCCCCCCCTGAAAATCCATAGAGGGCTGTCTCTACTGGTCTGAGTTTTATGTTTAATTCCATCTTCTTAAAACATGCTAGGAACATGATATCAGCGGAGCTTCCTGTGTCTACAAAGATCCTAGCCACGTCATATCCCGCTATATCCGTGGTAATGACGAGGGCATCATTATGTATCTCTCTGGGCTCTGCAATGTCTTCTGGTCCGAAATGGATATCAGGGGCTGTTGTCATCTTTCCTATTTCATGGCATTCCATGTCTCTTCCACTCTTCAATGACCTGACGCTCCGCTTCCTTTGTCTAAAGGAATCTCCGTCAGCGGGGCCACCCATAATCATGTGAATAGTTCCCCTCTTTTGGGGAGGGGGTGGTTGATCTTCCGTGCTCTTTCTCTGTTCTCTTCTATTTTCCTCTGGCTTGCTTTCAGGGTCTTTTCTCTTCTGTCCTCGGGGACCTTGTCGATCCCTGAAAATAAATTCCTTTAGGTGGCCTGCTTGAATCATTCTTTCTATTTCGTCTTTCAGGTGCCAGCATTGGTTAGTGTCGTGACCATAGTCATTGTGGAATCTACAGAATCTATCTGACTTGGGATTCTGAGGGCCCCTGTTTCGTGAGTAGGGGAACTTCATATCGGGATGGTCCCCTGCTACTTCTAAAACCTCTGCCGGCTCGATCCTCAGAGGGGTATATCTCCTTATCCTTCCCCTGGAGTTCCAGGGCGCAGCTTCCTCTCCTTTAACATTTCCCAGCCCCCTCGTATTCCGGTGTCTTTCTGGACTGGGCCTCCTCGGCATTATCTCCCTTCTTCGTTCTCCATTGTTCACTACTGTCTTGGTTTCCGATCGTTTAGCCTTTCTCACTTCTTCCAGGGTGAGGTATTTCTCTGCTCTTCTTAGTAATTCATCAAAGGTCTGTACTGGCTTCTTGGCTAAAGACGTAAACAGATCCCCGTCCCTTAGCCCATTGGTGAGAGCGTTGATTTTGACCTCCGAAGAGGCTGTTGGTACCTCTAGAGCCGCTTGGTTGAACCGTTTCAAGAAAGCCCGAAGACTCTCATTCTCCCCTTGTCGCATGTTAAACAAGGTGAGGGTGGCTCTGGGTTGCCTCCTAGCGCTGGCAAATTGGTGTAAGAATAGCTCACTGAACTCCGACCATGAATGGATAGTATCTGGTCCTAGCTGGGTGAACCATTGTTGTGCCGCTTTAGATAGGGTAGTCAGAAATACCCTGCACTTAACGCCCTCTCCGTATCGATGCAATAGGGCGGCATTTTCGAACCTCATCAGATGCTCGTACGGGTCCGTGGTGCCATCATATTCGAAATTTAAAGATTTAAAATTAGGAGGCAGTTCATCTTGTAAAATAGTGGATGAAAATTGATAACCAGTAACGTAAGAAGGTTTACTTACGTTGTCACTCATATGCTTCTGCATGTCTTTCATTTCTTTCCGTAGAGCCTGTATTTGGTCACTAACAGCTCCGTGGTAAGTGTCATCCGTGCTTTCTCCTATCCCTGCATCCAGAGTGGTATCCCCAGGAATCCTCTCGATATTCCTCCTAGGAGGGCGATCAAGGACGCTTCTTTCGGCCTGAGAAGGCACTCTCTCTTCTTGGTTCTGGGGGAAACCTTCATTCTTTGAAGGGACTGGAGCCGAATCGATGACATATTCCGGGGGATTCTGCTTTGTTCTTTCATTAACCTGTGGAGTGGGTCCAGGAGGGCGAAGTCCGCGAGATGTAATTATTCTTTCCACTGCCTGCTCTATCATCACATCCAATTGGTCTTGAGAAACAGTGAAGAGTTCCGGTTGAGCATTGGGTTGTGGAGTGTCCTTATCCGTACCACTTCCCGAAGCTTCCAAGGTACCCACCGTGTTCCCCTCCTGGACGGGAGGGATATCTTCCACTGTAGGATTTACAGGTTGTTTCCCCAGATTTCTGTTCACGGGAAAACCTGGGGGAGGCGGAGGAAAGGGAAGTGGAGTGGAATCTCCCTTCTCCTTAGTCTGCTTCGTCAAATCTTGTCCTCCACCCATTTAATATGGAACTTTTCTCACGCCTTAGCTAGAAAAATTCCCACAGACGGCGCCAGTTGATGCGTCGAAAAAGAACGTCTTTAGATATACGTCGTTCCTCTACGAGCACTGCTAATCTCGAATCTAGTTATCCGTTTGTCTTTGGCGATCTTCAAGCGAATCTCCTTGAGAATCAGAAAAGTGACCTGCAAAAACACACCGGAGGGGGGCTCCGGCGTAGAAGCTCCGACGCTCAAGTCAGATTCGATCGTAGGAGAAATCAAAGAGGAATTTCCCTGTATGTCTAGGGAAATTCCGGCGAATACAGTGGTGTTTTATCTCAATTCACTGTATCTTTCTTCTTAATTCTTTAAGTATTTTGTAAATATGTGTGTGTTTCGTAAGAAAATGTAAATAAAAAAATATATAAATCGTCCCTGATAATGTAAAAATAAGGGGCTTATATACCTGGACTGTTTCTTGGGAGAGAGAAAGACTCTTTCTCCCTATATTCTCGGCCCATTCCCATAAATCCGGCCCCAAATCCCTGAAGACTTGGTCTTCCTCCTTCAAGACGGACTCATTCCTTTTGACTTAGTTAGATAGGATTGATCTATATCATCATGCATTCCCCTTTGGGCCAACTCCCTGGGCCTAAAGGCTGTTAATTCCCCTTTGTGGGCCGAGGGCCCAATTATCTTAATCCTTTCAAGGGTCCAGGGGTGTATTAATCCAATTCCTCAGGCCCATTGACTTAATGGAGACTACCATTTTTTATCCCGTTTCCACGTGTCGACTCCTCTGAGAGCGACATATTTATCCACATCACTGTTAATAAATCTTTTAGCTAGAGAATCAATAATGTTATAATTTGTCACTAAAAAACAGTTTTATTGTAATTTTTATTTAATCAACTAGCCCTATACCCGCGTTTTTACGCGGGGGTTGATTTATTAAAATAATAATTTTAAATACTATATTAATTTTTATATCTTTTTTTATTTGTTAGAATTTGTGAGAATAATTTTTTTTTATTCTAATATAATTACATATCTATAAATTTGAATCTATATTATTGTATTTATATTTCTATATATTATAATATTTTTTTAATATATTAATAAAATGTGCATTAATAAAATTATAATTTTAATTGTAAAATTAAAAATATTTTTAATAAGAATGGGCATTGTAAAATAATTTTATATAGGAATGTATATAAGTTTATAAATATTATAGGGTTGAATTTTGTAGGTTAAGATTTTAAAATTTTAAAACCGTGTGAAATTTTCCATTTCAAAACAAACATTTCCTTAAACAAATCGTGACATTTCTAGTTCGGATGGAAATTTATGACTTAAACCTGCAATTTAAAAAAAAATACTATGAAATATATCAAGACAATAAAAAAATATTGTTAAAATTAATTTATTAATTTAGAAATAATAAAAATATAAATTTATATATTTAAAAAAATATTGTTAAAAAATTTGTTAATTTGAAAATAATAAAAATATAAATTTATATATTTAAAAGATATCACAAATTACCTCCCCGTTATCATGGAGAATTTCCAAAATTGTTTTTAAAAATCATTCATTCTCTAAAATCCTCCACAATACTTTATACACTTTAGAAAGTTTTTAAAATTATTTATAATCATTTATAAAGTCAAATACATATAGTTTTTTTACCCTTCATTCTTCATAATATGCAATTAAAAAATCTTTAACAAAATAAATGTCCATTATTATTAGAAAAAAATTATTTACATAAAATATATAATTGAGAAAATTAGTGGTTACGTCAGTGTCAGCTACAGTAAATTTATTTTTCTCAACAACTCTAATTTAAAAAAAAAAAAATTGATCTTACAATTAATATTGATAAATTTACACACCATTTAATATTTAAAGAGATTGTCTACAAAGTACTAACCATTTAATATTTAACTTACTGTTACGCGTGCCTATTTATAAATAAATTTAAAAATTAATACAATAATTTGATATATATTAAATATGTAAAAAAAATATTAATAATAAATCAAGAATAAATACCAATTCTATTTATTCAAGGTTGATTAATTAAAAGTTTTTTAATTATTTTTTTCTTAATTTTTTAGAATTTAAATTGATTACTTTTTTAAAACCATTATTCATCAATTTAATATGTATACTGTATACACACATCCATTTAAAATATGGATATTCAAATTGAATATATAATGAAATAATCAACTTCATATCATATAGATACAACAAAAATTAATACAATGTGAGAGATCACATTCCTAAGTTTATAATTTACATGATCTTCAAATATAAAATACATTTCTAAAAGAATTTTAGATCAAAAAAATTGTAAAAATGTACATTGTTTTCATTTTTATTTTATAATTTACATTAGAAACTTCTGTAGACACGCTGAACAATAAAAATAAATCATACCTAACCAAGGTCATAAATATATACTCCTATGTTAGACAATAAGAAAATACCTAACATATCAAGGTCATAAATATATACTCTTATGTTAAACAATAAGAAAATTAGATGTGACCTATCGATTGATTATAATTAAATTTAAAAAATTATAATTAAAAATATACGACAATAACTATCAAGAAAATCTAATTTTATAAATTAATACGTCCAATTTTGAAAAAACTATTAATTTATAGTTTGAGAAAAAATAATTTAAAAAACTGTAAATCTATAAATAAAAAATAAGAGAGAGAACAGAAAAATAATTTTCGTAAATTAATTTACCGTCCAATTTATTAATTTACAGTTTTAGAAAAAATAATTTAAAAAACTGTAAATTTATAAATAAAAAATAAGAGAGAGAACACAAAAATAATTGACAAAATGAGAGAACTTAAAGAAAATTGTAAAAGCAAAAAAAGTAAAATAAAATAATTAAAAAGATAAGATTAAAATGATTTGAAATTTAAAAATAATAATTATGAGTAAATAATATTAAAATTATTATTTTAAGATGAAAATAGGGCAAAAAAAAAAAAATACATAAGAAAAAGGAAAAAATCTACATAGAAGAAGGAAATAAGAAAAAAAAAAGCATACTAAAGAAAGAAATTAAAAGAGAATCATATAAGAAAAAAAAATTATACCGAAAAATAAAAAAAATGCGTAAGAAAAAGAAAAAATCTACATATTAGAAGATTATCAAGGCTTGACAAAAAAAAAAACGCAAGAAAAAGAAAAAATCTACATAATATTAGGCTACATATACATATGTGGGAGAAGGAAAAACTAAAATTGAAAAAAAAATTATGATTGTTGAAATGAAAGAAAGATGTTGAGATTTATATAGAATACTCCATAGAAGATTATGCGGAAATTCTGTTTCATTTTAAAAGTTCTGTTTAAATTCAAAAGTTCGATTTCATTTAAATTTTAATATTCAAAATTATGCATTTAAAATATGAGAATTTCCATTTTAAAAGTTCTGTTTAAATTCAAAAGTTCGATTTCATTTAAATTTTAATATTTAAAATTATGCATTTAAAATATGAGATTAAAAAAATGTATGTTAGATTAATGATTAAGATTAATAAAAAAATTAATAAAATGTGAAATAAATGAGAAAAAAGAGATTTTTGAAATGGAGGAATTTGAGAAAAAATAGATTGCAACCAATCAATTTGCAACACGTGGCTTGTTAAAATGTTTGCAAATATATGATAAATATATAATTAAGATTAAGATATATATTAATATTTGAATTAATAAATAATGAAAGAACCGTGATAAACAAATTAGGAGAATTATAAAATTTTAATAAGAATGCTTCACAATATTGGGATTTTAAATGGAAAAATTTGAAGAGGTGAGAGATTAAAAATAATAATTATAAATAAATAAAATTAATTATAATTTTGATATTAAAATAGGAAATATATATTTTTTTAATGTGAATATCTGAGAAATGCAGAGATTTTGAAATGGAGGATTTTGGTGAAGAGAGAGAGTGTGATAAAGCATAAAATTGTGATACGTGTACATTATATTCTCACAAATATAGAGTATTAAGATTAAGATTTGAAATCGAAAAATTTGAAGAGGTGAGAGATTAAAAATAATAATTATAATTAAAAAAATTAATTATAATTTTGATATTAAAATAGGAAATATATATTTTTTTAAATGAGAATGCCTGAGAAATGCATAGATTTTAAAATGGAGAATTTTGGTGAAGAGAGAGATTGTGATAGAGCATGAAATTGTGACACGTGTCCATTATATTCTCACAAATATAGAGTATTAAGATTTACATTTGAAATGGAAGAATTTGACAGTAGAATTAATTTTTTTTTAATAGGAATGCTTGACAATATTGAGATTTTGAAATAGAAGAATTTGAGAGGGAGAGATTAAAAATAATAATTATAATTTATAATTTTGAGATTAAAATAGGAAAAATTAATTTTTTTAATCAAAATGTCTGAGAATGCAGGGATTTTGAAATAGACGATTTTGGTGAAGAGAGAGATTGTGTAGAGTGATAGAATTGTGACACGTGTCCCATTATATTCTCACAAATATAGAGTATATTAAGATAAGATAAGATTAGATTAAGATTTAGATTTGAAATGGAAGAATTTGACAGGAGAATTAATTTTTTTTTAATAGGAATGCTTGACAATATTGAGATTTTGAAATAGAAGAATTTGAGAGGGAGAGATTAAAAATAATAATTATAATTTATAATTTTGAGATTAAAATAGGAAAAATTAATTTTTTTAATCAAAATGCCTGAGAATGCAGGGATTTTGAAATAGACGATTTTGGTGAAGAGAGAGATTGTGTAGAGTGATAGAATTGTGACACGTGTCCCATTATATTCTCACAAATATAGAGTATTAAGATTTGAAATACAAGAATTTGAGAGGGAGAGATTAAAAATAATAATTATAATTTATAATTTTGAGATTAAAATAGGAAAAATTAATTTTTTTAATCAAAATGCCTGAGAATGCAGGGATTTTGAAATAGACGATTTTGGTGAAGAGAGAGATTGTGTAGAATGATAGAATTGTGACACGTGTCCCATTATATTCTCACAAATATAGAGTATTAAGATATCAGTGTGAGAGAAGAGAAATCCGCTGCAGAATGAGGAAAGAGAAAGGAAAATGTCCATTGACTTTGACCAAATAATAAATTAATTTATCTTTATCACCACACAATAAATTAATTTATGTATTCAATTTATCTTTATCACCACACAATAAAATATATCAATTAATTTATGTCAATAAATATTTTTTTGCTAATTGATTCGACTAGAAATTTAACTAAATTAATGTTTAATATATTTAATTATAAAATAATAATAAAAATGTTAAATCCCCACATCTATTAAAATCCCCTATATTACTAATAGGGAGTTTTAAACTGCTGGGTGTCACTCATATAGAGGTTTCGCCTACGTGTCGTCTTAAGGAAAAACGGATTACACATGTAATTTTATTACATCTCTTCTTGCCAAGTCAAATATGAGCTGGAAAGCCACGTTTTAATTCTTCTAATCTAATGAACTAGGGTTTTCGCCCCCTCTATCATTGCTCCTTTCGTTGACGTTGCTGCTACTCCCCACCTTCCCTCGACTTCGCTGCTACTCCTCGCCACCACCCATTGACGTTGTTGTTATTTTTAATCGTTTTTCTAACGAATTAGGGTTTTTGCAGTCAGTCGTCCCCTCTGTCACCGCCGCTATCTCGCCGCCCTCCCTGGACGCCGCTGCTGCTCTACCCAGGTTATGAATTAATATTGTGTCACCCCTCTTCTCTCAAAATAAATAATCATAAGTTAAGCTTCATAATATTTGTGTTCTTTTTTTCTCCCCCTTTTTTTTTTGCAGGTTCTGTTTTAAGATCTGGCATAATCAATGGTGAGTGTTGATCTCTCTATCTCTGAATGGATTATGGCTTTTTTTTTTTTGTCGCATAATTTTACTACAGTCCCATCCAAATGCTTGATCTTATGGAGTAAAAAATATACCCTGTTACCACAAATTATGTGTGTTATAGTTTGGTTGTAATCAATAATATGTCTAAACTTCTGGTATGAAAATTGGTATCCTTACATTTTAGATTTGCATATTCAGGATTTGTTTAAATTTGAATTTTGTTTTTTTAATTATTTTCAGAAGATTTGGATAAGTTGTTTGAAAATTGACACATCTTGCACTATTTTGTGTTCTATAGCCTTCTTGGGGCCTTTTTATCAGTATCTATCAACAAAAATGTGAAAATCAAGTATTTTTTTTGTTTGCGAGGAAAATTCAATTACGAATTTGCGACGCGTGGAAATTACGGGTTAAACATTAATTAAATTTATTATTTATTTGTTGGAATAAATTTAATTCCTAAAATAAAGATATAATTAATTAATATTTTGCTCCCTCCAATTAATTTGGGCCTTGAAAAATCAATGAGTTAAAATGGATCTTCGAAGCCCAATAAATAAGACGGACCTCTAAAGTCCAATAAAACAAGACGGGCCTCTAAAGTCCCATAAATGAAGATGGGCCTCTAAAGTCCAACAAACCAAATTGAGCCCAAATCAAATTGAGCCCAAATAGGGTATTCTTAGCCCAAATCAAATTGAGCCCAAGTAATTCAAAATTCGAAATCCTAACTACTTGCACAAAAATCTCTAGGCCTACACCTATAAATAGAGGCCTCATTTCATTCATTTTGATCATCAAGAAATCAGAAGCATTCAAGGCTCTAAAATTCTCTGCAGAGATTTTAGAGTGTTCTTCAGCAAGGGGAGGATCTTCAAAGGCGTTCTTCGTGCAAAGCGGCAAGAAACAGTGTTCGAGTGGAGATCAAGGTGCTAAGCCTCTTCGATTCGACGTTTCTTCAAAGTTCTTCGTGGATCTTCAACGGAAAAGTCCCGAAAAGTCCCGAAAATCAACGTTTAATCCAAAATACGGCGTCAAGCCTTTGGATTAACGTTACAAAGTCCCAAATTCAAGAACGATCTTCAACGACGTTCATCCAAAAAGTCCCTAAATTCGGCGGTTAATCCAAAATACGGTGCTAAACCTTTGGATTAACGTTATAAAAGCCCCAAATACAAGATCGGAAAGGATTCGGCTGCGGATCCAGCTCCAAAAGCTCAAGAAATCCAAGTGAAGTTCAAGAAGAGAGAATCAGAGGAGAAATTAGAGATTGTAACCCACAAATACTCGGTTTTAATCCGAAATTAAATAAAATCGTTTACCATTTTCGCGTTTTTATATTTAATTCACGAATTTGTGTTTACAAATTGGCACGCCCAGTGGGACAATCTCTACCTCTCATCTCTACTCTTCAAGCAAATCAAGTCTCGACGATGACACCAATCAAGATTAAGATCAAGAGAGGTGTTGCATCCGGATCAGCTGGTCTTGACTTTGAAGACGTGAACGTAGTCACGAGGAGTATGTCAAGAAGCTCGAAGTCATCGTCTTCTTCAGAGGAGGCTACTGCAGAGGGTCCACCACCCAACACTGTGAATGAGGAGAACAATCCAGCATGTTCCCCTACCCGTTCCACAGCAAGCTCATCAGATTCAAGCACAGCCTCAGCAATGGCAACAGACACTACGACTATTGAGGAGCAATTGTCAAGCTTAACTCGAGCCATAGAAGGACTCACGAAACATGTCCACGAACAAGACGCTCGGATCGCTAAATTGATGAGCAATACAGACAAAGGAAAGCAAGTCGAAGGGCATGATGCTGAGACGTCTGGTGAACGCCAGCCAATGGAAGTTGACCAAACTCTTAAAGATTTACAAGTTTCTCCCGATGGTTTGGTGCCCGTTGACCGATTGAAAGAAATCATACTTGGGGCAATCAAAGATAAGTTGGAGGAAAATCCTAAGTCCTCATTCACCTACAGCAAGCCTTACACGAAGAGGATTGACAGTTTGAAGATGCCAGCTGGTTATCAACCTCCGAAGTTGCAACAGTTCGATGGCAAGGGCAATCCAAAGCAGCATATTGCCCACTTCGTAGAGACTTGCAACAATGCCGGCACTTACGGAGATCACTTGGTAAAGCAATTTGTACGCTCTCTAAAGGGCAATGCATTCGACTGGTATACCGATTTGGAAGCTAGCTCGATTGACAGTTGGGAGCAAATGGAGCAGGAATTTCTCAACCGGTTCTACAGCACTCGTAGAACGGTGAGCATGATTGAATTGACAAACACTCGTCAATCAAAGGAGGAATCGGTAATAAATTACATAAACCGATGGAGGAACTTAAGTTTGAATTGTAAGGATAGATTGACCGAAGCTTCGGCAATCGAGATGTGTATTCAAGGAATGCAGTGGGGTCTTCGATATATCCTACAGGCAATTCGGCCAAGGTCGTTTGAAGATTTGGCGACTAAAGCTCACGATATGGAGCTGAGTATGTCTACAACCAGAGCTGGAGGGCCGCCAACTCAGGAGCCTTGGAAGTTCAAAGACAAGCAGGAAGTTAAGAAAGGGGGCAAACCTTTCACTAAAGATTCGAATAAAGAATCCATGGCAGTGACCGCTACTACTGTCAAATTCAGAAAGGGTGAAACTGATACGGGGAGTAAAGGAAAAGGCGTCGCCCAAGAATGAGGGCAAAGGAGAACAAGTCTGAGGGAATTACAACAAAAACAGTATCCATTCCTAGACTCTGACATCCCCGGAATGTTCGATGACCTGATCAAGAATGACCTCATCGAATTACCAGAAATGAAACGACCGGATGAAGCTGGGCGAACGGATGACCCAAAGTATTGCAAATACCATCGGTTGGTAGGGCATCCAATCCAAGACTGTTTCATATTCAAGGAGAAAGTTATGCAGCTAGCCAAGGAAGGAAAGATCTTGCTAGAGGATAGTGAGACAACGGCAAATGCTGTCACAGTTGAGAACAACAGTGCATGTAGAGACCTCTCTTGCCATATGACCAGCGAGGAAGATGATGAACGACCTCAGACCAACGATGGTCTCGATGACAAAGTTAATGGTTGTTTTTCAACGATAGCTTTTACAGATGAAGACTTAATGCTTGGTTCAGAATCCCATAATAGGCCACTATTCGTAGTTGGCCATACTCGAGAGCAGAAAGTGAATCGGATATTGATTGACGGAGGTTCCGGGGTAAACATTTTACCCTTACGAGTGATGAAAAAGATGGAGATACATATGGATGAACTCGCAGGCAGTCGGCTGATGATACACGGGTTTAATCAGGAAGGACAGAGGGCCCTTGGCACCATAGTGTTGGATTTGCTAATTGGTGGGATGACATCGACTGTAACTCTCCACGTCATAGATGCCAGGACTTCATATAACATGCTTCTAGGGCGCCCGTGGCTGCACGAAAATGGCGTGGTTCCTTCTACCCTAAATCAATGCTTCAAATACTTTAGTCAAGGGGTTGTGAAAACAGTGGTCGGAGATGATAAACCTTTCACAGAGGCAGAGTCGTACTTTGCTGATGCCAAATACTTCTTTCGAGGTGCGAAAGAACCAAAGAACGAGGAAGGTCCAACACGGAAGGACTGCAAGGAGGCATCAACATCTCGCCTCAAAGAGAACAAATCAGTTCCCTCTATTGTTGAGGCATTGGAGGAGTTAACATTGCCGTTAACTAAACTGGATGGAAAAAAGCCATCTTCACAGCCAATTAAGGGGTTTGTTCGTCCTACTCAAGGACCTAAGGTGGAACATGGAGAGGTAATGGGACATGATGTTACAAAGTTTTACGGTCCTAAAGCTTACAAGCTTTTAGTCAAAGTCGGGTATGATACACGGGAAAACTGTGCATTGGGGAAGGTTGTTAGTCAGTCAGAACATGGACTTAATGACACCCAGAAAATGTTGAGAAAGAGCGGCTATGCCGTAAAGAGTACCAAAATGGGACTTGGTTATACCACAAAGAATCCGGTTCGCATTGCAATTAAAAGAGCCAATGCCAACCACATTTCTGAAGAAGAATACTCATCGACAAATGATGCGTTCGATGAAGATGGTAAGAAGGTAAGACGACTTTCGGTCTTTGAGAGACTTGGGAAGTCTGCTAGCAAGAAGAGTAAGAAGATGAAACGCCCCTCAGTCTTTGATAGACTCGGGCCACAAACCCATCATCAAAAGTTGGGTGTTTCCAGAGTTCGGAGCTCAAAGCAATCCCGCATGAAGAGGCAGCATATGTTGACAATAGCATATGGGGGTGTATCCAAAGCCAGAAGGCAAACCATTGTTCTCGAGTATAGTGACAAAGAAGATGATACAAAGAGTGTAGCTTCTTCCAATTTTGTCAGTACCTACAACATTCAGCAGCAAGTGCCACAAGATATGGAAAGGGCACAAAGAAGGATCACTCGAATGATCAGAGAAGGGTACGTCTTTGATGTTATCAACACTATGCAAACCATCCAAGTTAGAGGAAGAGATGGTCGAATAAGATCACGTGTGGACCTTACGAAAACAAATGAATACGATGAAGACATCGCAACTGTGAATTACATCACCGAATGCGAAGATGTTCAAGTGGAGGAAGTGGATGCAGAGGATGCTCCTCCAGAACTCGAAGAGGGTGTCAAGACAACTATTGATGAGTTGAAAGAAATTAACTTGGGCGATGTTAATGACCCGCGACCAATCTATGTAAGTGCTTTATTGTCCGATGATGAGGAAGAAACTTACATTGAACTATTACGTGAGTTCAGAGATGTATTCGCATGGTCGTATAAAGAGATGCCGGGACTGGACCCGAAAGTAGCAGTACACCATCTCTCAGTAAAGAAGGGAGTTCGACCAGTCAAGCAGACTCAACGCCGATTCCGACCAGATCTTGTTCGGTTAATTGAAGTTGAGGTGAACAAGCTTATTGAAGTAGGTTTCATCCGAGAAGTAAAGTATCCTACATGGATCTCGAGCATTGTCCCGGTGAGAAAGAAGAACGGACAGATTCGTGTGTGTGTTGACTTTCGGGATTTGAATGTTGCATGTCCCAAAGATGATTTTCCGTTACCTATTCCCGAACTTATGATCGATGCAACAACGGGTCATGAAGCTCTAAGTTTCATGGATGGGTCGTCAGGTTACAATCAAATTCGTATGTTGCCAAAAGACGAAGAGCTCACTGCTTTTCGAACCCCGAAAGGAATATACTGCTACAAAGTGATGCCATTTGGTTTGAAGAATGCAGGCGCAACATACCAAAGAGCCATGCAAAGGATTTTCGACGACATGCTTCACAAGAATGTTGAATGTTATGTTGATGACTTAGTCGTGAAATCAAAGAGGAGGAATGATCACCTCCAAGACCTGAGGGTGGTTTTTGAACGCTTGAGGCGATACCAGCTTAGGATGAATCCTTTGAAGTGTGCATTCGGGGTCAAATCAGGAAAGTTTCTTGGATTTGTGGTTCGCCAGCGAGGGATTGAAATCGAGCAAGCAAAGATTGATGCAATCTTAAAGATTCCAGAACCTCGAAACATTCACGAGCTTAAAAGCCTACAAGGAAAGTTGGCATACCTCAGAAGATTCATTTCAAACTTAGCCGGACGATGTCAACCATTTAGTCGTCTCATGAAGAAAGATACACCATTTGAATAGGATGAATCTTGCAGTAATGCTTTCAAAAGCATCAAGTCATATTTGATGAAGCCACCAGTATTGATCGCTCCGGTGCCCGGACGTCCGTTGATTCTTTACATCGCTGCTCAAGAGCGTTCAGTTGGAGCCTTGCTGGCGCAAGAAAACGAGTCGGGAAAGGAAAATTCTTTGTACTACCTGAGTAGAATGATGACTCCAAATGAATTGAAGTACTCTCCAATTGAGAAGTTGTGTCTGGCTCTTATATTCGTGATCCAGAAGTTAAAGCATTATTTCCAAGCCCATACCATCCATCTTGTATCGAGAGCAAACCCGTTGAAGTATGTTATGTCTAGGCCAGTTCTCTCGGATCGACTCGCAAGATGGTATCTCCAGTTGCAACAATTTGAGATCATTTACGTCCCTCAAAAGGCTGTCAAGGGACAAATTCTGGCCGATTTCTTAGCCGATCATCCAATGCCTGCAGAATGAGAGTTATGTGACGACCTTCCAGACGAAGATGTCCTAAATGTTGAAATAACCCCTCCATGGAAGATGTATTTTGATGGGTTCGCCCATAAAGAAGGAGCTGGTGCTGGAGTTGTGTTTGTAACATCTGATGGAGAAGTATTGCCCTATTCTTTCACTTTAATAGAGAATTGCTCAAACAATGTTGCTGAGTACCAAGCACTCATACTTGGGTTGGAAATGGCAGTCGATATTAAGCAACTACATCTCAGGGTGTATGGAGATTCAAAGTTGATAGTGAACCAGATGCTTGGATCATACGAGGTTAGGAAACCGGAGTTGCTTCCTTATCATAAGTACGCTCGCCGACTCATGAATTATCTCGGAGACGTGGAAATTGAGCATGTTCCAAGGAAAGACAACAAACAAGCTGATGCTTTAGCAAAACTTGCTTCAGCAATAGCATTGCCCGAAAGTAAAGCCCGTATCCCAATATGTAAAAGTTGGGTTGTGCCCCCTATATTTGAGGATGACGGTGATAAAGAAGGTGAAAGTCATGTTATTGAGGTATTCGAAATTGAAGAAGAAGATTGGCGACAGCCATTTGTCGACTACTTGAAATACGATAAGTTGCCGAGTGATCTGAAGCGAAGAGTGGATATCAGACGTCGAGCCCCTCGATTCATATACTACAAGAGTGTGCTTTATAGACGATCATTTGATGGGGTCTTCTTAAGGTGTCTCAGTAATGGTGAAGCCGCCCACGCAATGGAAGAAGCGCATGCCGGAATTTGTGGCGCTCATCAGTCAGGGCCAAAGTTACACTTTCGAGTGAAGAGGATGGGGTATTACTGGCCAACAATGGTGAAAGACTGTATGGATTACGCACGAAAATGTCAAACTTGTCAGTTTCATGCCAACCTTATCCATCAACCCCCAGAACTGTTGCACCCAACCGTTGCCTCGTGGCCATTCGATGCTTGGGGTCTAGATGTGGTGGGACCACTAACGAAGTCATCATGCGGTCATCTGTACATCCTAGCTGCAACCGATTACTTCTCTAAATGGGCGGAAGCCATACCTTTGAGAGAAGTGAAGAAAGAAAATGTTGCTGATTTTATTCGAGTCAATATCATTTTTAGATACGGGGTCCCTCGGTACATCATCACCGATAGTGGAAGATCATTTAGTAACAGTCACATCGACAAACTTTGTGACAAGTTTGACTTCAAACAAAGGAAATCTTCTATGTACAACGCAGCTGCTAATGGACTCGCTGAAGCTTTCAACAAGACTTTGTGCAACCTCTTGAAGAAAGTAGTCTCCAAGTCAAAGCGAGATTGGCATGAAAAGATGAATGAAGCTCTATGGGCATATCGAACTACTTACAGAACGCCTACACAAGCTACTCCCTATTCGTTGGTGTATGGTGTTGAAGCAGTTGTTCCCCTTGAGAAGCAGATTCCATCTCTAAGGATGGCGATACAAGAAGGGCTGACGGAAGAAGAGAATGCACGTTTGCGTCTTGAAGAGTTGGAAGCGCTAGATGAGAAAAGATTGGAAGCACAACAAAGGCTCGAATGCTATCAAGCCCGCCTTTCCAGAACGTTTAACAAGAAAGTCAGGATACGTTCTTTTCAAGTTGGTGATTTGGTTCTTGCTGTAAGAAGGCCTATCGTAGTAACTCACCGTGTTGGAAATAAATTCTTGCCTAGGTGGGACGGCCCATATGTTGTTAAAGAAGTTTACACAAACGGCGCCTACAAGCTGATTTCTGAAGATGGCGTGAACGTTGGTCCTATAAACGGGAAGTTTTTGAAACGCTACTACGCGTAAAGAAAACAAGAATGCTCCATAAACGCATGAGCCTAAACTGCTTGTCGCTCCAATAACGCATGAGCCTAAACTGCTTGTTACTCCATGATGTACGAGACTAAACTACTTATTACTCCTGGTCCGCACGAGTATAAACTGTGTACGACAACCACCAAAGGTAAATACATGTGGTTAAACTGTTAACTTACTCCACTAAAGGCATTTTAAGTGGTTAAATACTTAAATCCCTACTTTGTCTACAGTAGTTAAAGAATAGTCACTCCTGGCCCGCATGAGTATAAACTGTGAACGGTCCCCCCCCCAAAATATAAATCATATTTTGCTTGAACTACGTTATGACTTGATCCTCTTTAAAGAGGTACGTAGGCAACTTAGTATATTTCTAAGTACAGTCATAAGTTAAAATCGGATCGATGAACACAAAAGTGACGAACATATGAAGCATGAAGAAAATAAAGAAGGAAGAAAGTGAAGGGGGCAATGCCCAAACCTTATTTTGCCTTGTATTTCTGATTTTGTACTTTAATTTTGTAGAGGGGTGTACCTTTTCCCTTGACCTAGGTTTTGTCCCTAAGGAGGGTTTTCCAAGGCAAGGTTTTAACGGCGCTCTGGCCTCTGGTTCGACATGTGAACTTATGGCTTTAGGGTTTTCTTTTAATAGAGAATCTTTATTCTCCAAAAAGGGTCAATTCATTTATCTCGATGAATATACAAAAGCAAGCATTGAAGAATATGAACATGTGAGATATAGACGAAGAAAAGAAAATTTTAATCAAAGTGCCAAAGCAAAAATGGAATAGATACATGGAGTGTGCGAAGTAAAATATCCATGAAAAACAACAGATAAAACAAGGAAAAACATAAAGGTCATAAAGCAACTAAATAAAGAGGCCTAAACCCTTAAACTCTTCTAAAGCCTCTTCTAGCTCGGTCTTCGTCTTCTTCAAGCCTTCAATTACAACATCTTCTGTTGGGGGCGTATTGTTGATAGTGGAGATTTCGTCTTGAAAATTTAGGATCTCGGTATCAAAACCTTGAACTAATGTTTCTTTTTCCTCCAAAGCCTGGGTCAATACTTTCTTCTCCTTCTTCAACTCCTTCAAGCGTCGCACCTTATCCTTGACCTTTTTGAAGCTTTGTTTGGATAGCCTCGGCTTAAGAAAGATTTTCAGCACGTTTCTCCTCAACCTCGTGAAGGGCATGCTTAATTTCAGTCAACCGTTGATTAAGAGCCTCCTTAGGACGTCCATCGGAAGATTTAAACCTCATCGTATCATGAGCATCGGCTCTCTCAAACAAAGATATCAAAGACGCCTCTATAGTCGGGAGTTCAGTTTGGGCATAAGTCTGTAACCTCGTGAATGCAATGAACACTTCCTCCTTCATAGAAGATAAGAAGTTAATAGGAGTTTCCATGATTCTTGTTTGAAGAGCTTTCCATGTAGAAGAAACAAAGTCTCGTTCACGATCAAAAAAGAACTTATCACATTGAAATACTGAAACTGCTTGAGTACACTGCTTCCCAACGTTGATAGGGGAAGAAGCTTTCAAAATCTTCACCGAAGACGATGCCTCTTCCTCATCTGATCCATAATTACTACCAAAGATGTCAACCATCGCCTGAAAAAGTAGACATGTGAACATAATTAGTAAAGTAGTGGTATAAAAATGGAAAGTAAGAGAAGAGTGAGTGACGAAAACCTCTTTCTTCAAGGAGTCTTTAACCGATTCCTCCAAAGGTACTAAAGCTTTGGTAACCTTCTTGGCCCGTTTCCAATGGCGATCATCGTTGTTACCTTGACTCTCTTCCGAGCACTGAGAAACACTCTTTCTCTTGTTAGTCTCAACCACTTGCGCAACTTCAGGAATCAAGGGAGGATCAGCCGGCTTTCGAGAAGTATCTTCATCATGCTCTCCACAAGGATCATGACTATCAATAACTAGCACATCTTCTTCCAAGATATCGTCATGCTTCGAGTTGATCAAGTCGTCGACATGATTTTCTAAGTAAGTACCGTGGGCTTGGGCCCACCACTTCTTGTAATCTGGCGAAGAATACGACTTAGCATTTACGGGGGGAATCGGTAAACACACTTTAGCACGAGACCCACGCAAAGTACAAGACTGCCAATAATGCGTCCCATTATCCAATGGGGTTTCACGAAGATCAAAAATCAACTCTCCCGGAACTTCTTGGTAAAAGCCAAACTGACGGCTAAATCGGTGCGGACTGTAGGGTTCAACAATAAAACGATTGCCTTGCCTCCAAGTAAGGTAATTGGATCGAATAGCGACAAAGTAACTCCAGTTAGCCCGTTGACCAGTTCCGGTATCAACATAAGAGATAACTTGCTTCCGATTTAACATATTGCATGTCCATTCGGCAGACTCTCCTCTATGAATCCGTTTACGAGCCTCCGCAGGGTTATGGTACTTAGCACCATTCTCTCCAGAATACTTTACCATTATAGGGGCACGGTGATCATGAACAGCAGGGTAGTGAGTCCTAAAATATCGGGCTAACCAAACGTACACAAAATGAACCGGAAAGGCAGATCGGGCTCGGGACGGTTCGGGGTGCAGCGAAATCCGATTCAAACCTCTGTAAATATTAGCCAAGACCGGTACAACAAGATTAACTGTCTTACCCACAGCCATCAAACTAGCCATTTTGAAAGTAGCAGGACGTATCATATTCACTTCACCATTAGGAAGGGTAAATATGCAAAGCCAACAAGCTAAATGAGCAGCAAGATATGTCTCTTCTTGTTGGGCCGGTTCAATCTTGAGTGTTTTGAACAAAGTAACTTCTGCATCGGACCATGGCTTATAGACTCCAAGACTCCCAAGAGGATTATGAGTCGACTTAGGACGACAACTTCTCCTTTTCTCACTCCGTGTGGGAGGTTGACGATACTTTCCAGTTTTCCTTGACCAAAATGCAATCCATTGATCAATCGATACGCCACCCCTAGAAACGCCCCCACGAAGTATGTGGTAAGCATGGAGTAAGTACTTGCAACTCTTTGGAAGGCATAAATCCCCAGTCTCGTCGAAAAGTTCGGGTGCGTTAGGTGTCACCTCGTCGTATAGACAACCATCTAGAGGAAGATTCGTTAGCTCATGCACGTCCCATAATGAGATGGACATCTCTCCAAAGGTAGTGAGCAACGTATTTGTAGATGGACACCATGCCTCACAGAAAGTTTTGATAATTTCAGAATTAAAGTCGTAAGTGAAAAGGGAGGCAAATACAGCATAATAAATCCTGGCGTCCCTGAGAGTATGTTCACATCGGCTCAAAACGTCTTCAGTCCACTCCCAATATCCTTTGTGATAACTGAATTCTCCAGAAAACTCTATAGCTCCTCTCCAATTGTCCTTGCCCATAACTATACGCCTCCCCAAGGTTGGTAGATGACTTACATCCTTTTCAATCTCATTGCGATGGGAAGTGTTGTCAAGAACCCATGCTTTCGTTGATTTGTTCAAAGATATCTCATGCGACCAATTATCCAAGTGAAGTCCAGCATTCACTAAGGGCCAAGGTTGTGCAGAGTTACCAATAAGGGGCATTTCTACACGTAGATGAGTCCCTTTCTCTAAAGGTTGGCGTTTGTCATTAAGGATCACCAAATGACGAGCTTCGGAAGAAGTAGCGGTATTTTTGAAGTGAACCATTTTTTTTTTTAAAAAACCTGGGAAGAGAAGAATAAAATTATTAGAAAATTTATCGTAAAGAGACGACAATTAATTAAAGCTAGAAAACCCATTTATTCTAAATTAATTTAACAAATAAGGAGTTGGGCCTGTTTTAATTAATTTTATTTACCCAGAGAGCCCACAATTCCTTCTCACACATTGGGCCTATTTTGAATTAATTAAATAAATAAAACATGGGCCCATTTCCTTAATGAATCAAGCCCAAAACCAATGCATATGCTGCCCTATTTCTTCACTTAAAAAGGCAGAAATCATAAACCCAAAAAAAAATTTTTTTGGTAACTCCCGTCGGCTGCCTCATCACCGGCGAACCTCCGCCGGAAACTGAGCACTACCGCCAGTGCTGGAACGTCGCCCGCCGTCGCCGGAAACCAAGCGGCCGCCACAGTCCAGTCGCCTGAAGCCGACGTCGCACCGCCTAAAGCCGCTACAGTCCGCCGCTCTGCCCCTCCGCCGCGCCTCGCCTGAAGCCGCGACGCCACACCGCCTGTTCGCGCCTCGCCGGAAGCCCGCCGCCTGAAGCCCGTCAACAACCATTAGCTCGATTTTCGGTCGCGTCTCCAAAGCCACCGTCACAGTCTAGACGCCGTCGCCCGAAGCTGCGCACCGCCTGCTACGGCCACCGTCGCCTGAAGCCGACGTCGTACCGCCCGAAGCCGTCGCCGTACCGCCTGAAGCCGACGATGTCTGGTCCACCTCGACTCGAATCCGCCCATCGATCGCACCACCTAAAGCCAGCGACCACCAAGCTCCGCCTAAAGCGCCGCCGCTGTCCGACCGCCGTCGCCTGAAGGCCGCCGCGCGTCGCCTGAAGCCGACGTCGTACCATCCCGAGGCCAGTGCCACAGTCGTCGCCGGAAGCCCGTCGCCTGAGTACAGCTGCCGTCGCCGTGAGTCGCAACACCATCGCCATCGGAAGCCTCCCACAGACGCCCAAAACAAGTAATCTCAAAATCCCACTCTTTCAAACTAACCAAATTCGAAAGAAAATAATATACCGACGACCGAAAACCCACTCTCCCTTTCGAATTTGGTTAATCTGATTAAGAATGGGCTATTGAAAGAAAAGTGACTTGGGCTAAAAAATCCTTTCAAATCATTAAAATTCACAGATTCGATTGAGTAAAAAAAAAAAACCCACGGGACACCCACGATTCTCATTCGAATTCTGTGAATTTAAGATTCACTACTGCCTTGGAATTTTTCTTGGTATATATGTATGCAGTGCAAAACAAGAAAAAAAAAAACACAGTAAATACAAAAGGTCCTATTGCTACTCTAGATAATATAATTTCACAAGAAACAAGAGAATGGTTGGATGATATAATTTCACAAGAAACAAGAAAATGGTTGTTGACAAACGTATACATGCATATAGAAACAAGAGAATAGTTCTTGAGAAAATTAATATGTGCTACATACATGCATATACGTTTAGAAATAAAATAAAATGAAGAGATATGTTACCTCGTGAACTCAATGATAAATTCTTCACTCTTTGTTGAAATTGTGAAGTAATGATTGAAGATGAAATTGTGAAGTAATGATTGAAGGAGGGCATCCTTTATATAGGCTTGAAAAGGTGAAAAGATAAGGATCAACAAGCACATATTTTGGTGTATCTCAACTAAATCTCCACAATTCTTGGAAAATCATATTTCAAAGATTTGATGACATATATTTTGTGATTTACGGATGAAAGATATTCAAATACAATTGGGCCTTCTTCTTGGACTAGACTAATTGTAAGAAGGAAGAATTGGGCTTTGAAATACTCCATACACTCATGAACTTGTTTGTTCATTTTGGCCCAAAAGACTACACTATTTGAGCCCATGAGATAAATTTTATTAATTGTGACAATTCATAAAGTCCAATAATACAAAATTTAGGTATGGGGAAAACATTGAAATAATTTCGCAATTCATCCACTTCAAAGACAAATGTACTTGTGGATGAAATACGAGGGGGCAATTTGTAGACGAGGAAAATTCAATTACGAATTAAATTGCGACGCGTGGAAATTACGGGTTAAACATTAATTAAATTTATTATTTATTTGTTGGAATAAATTTAATTCCTAAAATAAAGATATAATTAATTAATATTTTGCTCCCTCCAATTAATTTGGGCCTTGAAAAATCAATGAGTTAAAATGGATCTTCGAAGCCCAATAAATAAGACGGACCTCTAAAGTCCAATAAAACAAGACGGGCCTCTAAAGTCCCATAAATGAAGATGGGCCTCTAAAGTCCAACAAACCAAATTGAGCCCAAACCAAATTGAGCCCAAATCAAATTGAGCCCAAATAGGGTATTCTTAGCCCAAATCAAATTGAGCCCAAGTAATTCAAAATTCGAAATCCTAACTACTTGCACAAAAATCTCCAGGCCTACACCTATAAATAGAGGCCTCATTTCATTCATTTTGATCATCAAGAAATCAGAAGCATTCAAGGCTCTAAAATTCTCTGCAGAGATTTTAGAGTGTTCTTCAGCAAGGGGAGGATCTTCAAAGACGTTCTTCGTGCAAAGCGGCAAGAAACAATGTTCGAGTGGAGATCAAGGTGCTAAGCCTCTTCGATTCGATGTTTCTTCAAAGTTCTTCGTGGATCTTCAACGGAAAAGTGCCGGAAAAGTCCCGAAAATCAACGTTTAATCCAAAATACGGCGTCAAGCCTTTGGATTAACGTTACAAAGTCCCAAATTCAAGAACGGTCTTCAACGACGTTCATCCAAAAAGTCCCTAAATTCGGCGGTTAATCCAAAATACGGTGCTAAACCTTTGGATTAACGTTATAAAAGCCCCAAATACAAGATCGGAAAGGATTCAGCTGCGTATCCAGCTCCAAAAGCTCAAGAAATCCAAGTGAAGTTCAAGAAGAGAGAATCAGAGGAGAAATTAGAGATTGTAACCCACAAATACTCGGTTTTAATCCGAAATTAAATAAAATCGTTTACCATTTTCGCGTTTTTATATTTAATTCACGAATTTGTGTTTACACTCCCCTTTTTTTGTTTTTTTGCAGGTTCTGATTTAAGATCTGGCATAATCAATGGTGAGTGTTGATCTCTCTATCTCTGAATGGATTATGGCTTTTTTTTTTTGTCGCATAATTTTACTACAGTCCCATCCAAATGCTTGATCTTATGGAGTAAAAAATATACCCTGTTACCACAAATTATGTGTGTTATAGTTTGGTTGTAATCAATAATGTGTCTAAACTTCTGGTATGAAAATTGGTATCCTTACATTTTAGATTTGCATATTCAGGATTTGTTTAAATTTGAATTTTGTTTTTTTAATTATTTTCAGAAGATTTGGATAAGTTGTTTGAAAATTGACACATCTTGCACTATTTTGTGTTCTATAGCCTTCTTGGGGCCTTTTTATCAGTATCTATCAACAAAAATGTGAAAATCAAGTATTTTTTTTGTTTGCAGCAATTTTACTAATCAATATAACAACCTTTTGCTAGATTTTTTAGATATTTCTTGCATAGAAACCAGTATTCATCTTAATGCGTTGCTTATATTATTTTGATCGTCTTAATCATGCTGTGTTAAAAGATATGGCAAAGCTTATATGATCACTTCAACTATTTTTCCTATGAAAGTTAAGCATTGTATTTTTCAAGATTGATTGTATGCTATTTTATTTTGGAACCTCATAAAAGACATATGGATTAAGGCTTTCCTGAAGCGTGGGTGATGGCAGAGGCTGGTGTGATGTGCTTTCAACCACGACCTTAACAAGCTTTAGGAATAAAATATGTAGGTGCTTAAGAAGGTCTACTTTAGAGAGTTCTTATATAGACAATAGTTTTTTTAACATATTATTGTAATCGGTAATCCAGCTTTCCCATTCTTCTATCTCATAAATCTTCTAGATATTGATTATCTACTAACCCTTCTAGATACTGATAGGTAGTTCTTACTACCTATGATTCAGTTTTTTCACTTTTTTGTATATACCTTCTTAGTGATGTGTCATCTAATTGAGAAATCGTGATCATGACTGTGATTATGTGGTAAGTAAATTATAAGTTATGTGTCTTATTAAAGATGATGTGTCACTATATTTAGTTTCTGGTACATATCTGATGTGACATGAATACATTGATTTTTGTTCATAAATTCCTTCTTTAGTATATACACGAAGATAGTGACGAATTTGCAATGAAAGGTGATATGTATTAGAAAGTTTTTATGGATCTTCTGTCCAAAGAATTTAGCAAGGCGACGCACGCTCGATGTCCTCGACATCCTGCGATTAATCACATGAAAGAGAAACGATGTTCAAGTTGTGAAAATAGGTATTTAGATTCAAAATATTTGTTTATAATCATTTCATTTGTAATTTGCAGTGTGCAAAATCATTATATCCAAGCTTTTGGTTGGAAGTCTAAATATGAATTTAGATCTGTTGCTGCTAAGTCTGTTCAGGGAATTATCCCTGCTTGTCCCAAGTCAAGAAAAATGAGTGTTGCGGTATGCTTCATTAGCCACTTATCTTTGTTTGTTTGTTATCTGTCTGTTGCTGCTAATTTTGTTTATTATGAATTTGAAATATCTTTGGATTGGAGTAATAATTCATGGAATTTACAAAGTGTCACAAGGCAATTGAGCACCTGAAAGAAAGAATATTTATGCACATTCATCTAAGTTTTAATGTGTTTTTAGTAAGGAATTTTGTAATTGCAAAGAATATTCTTCTCTTATAAATTAGAATTATAGACAATTAGTTCTGGATCATTTTCCTTATATCATCCAGTTTATGGTTTCGATTATTTTAGCTTTTATTAAAAGAGGTTGTCATGGAACCCTTGAAAGGATGATTCATGCAATTAATATTGATGTGCCTATTGCAATTAATGATCGACTAATCACCCATGTTCTTCAAAATGCTGATAAGGTACGAACATGCATGCTCCATGTTGATAAGATTAATTTTCTTCAGTTTTTCTACTTTGGGCAAAAATAGTAAATATTTATCTAATGGTGAGTTTTTTGGTTGATGTTACTGTAGGCTGCATTTGTTCCGCAACCAGAGTGTACAGATGATACAAGTAACTTTGTATCACGATATAATTCAACTAGGATTGAGGTTGATGAAATTTATGTGGATTCAGATTCTGATAGCTCTGAATGTCACACAAAATCTGAATTAGAGGTAAACTCCTGCTCTTGGGTGCTTTCCATTAGGTAATTGATGTAACAAGATCATAATTTTAAAAGGCGCACCCGCGTATTACGTCAGTTTTAAAGGCGCACCCGTAATACTGTTAGGTTTCGTCAGTTTTTGGATGAAGCTGATAAGAGCCGCATATTAGGGGTCGTTCCAGGTATGTAAACTTGGCCATCGTTATGTGTTATGTTGCCTCCCTGTACAATGACTATGATTTTAGTTGTTCCTCCATGTGCACACTATTGAATTAAAATCATCAAACAATAACACTATTGTTACGGAATTGTATCCACAAAGCAACTCCTTACAAATGATAAATCAAGACAACTAGAAACGCAATGAATTGAAACGTATAAAGAACTCAAAGAAAGAACACGGGATTTACGTGGTTCGATCAAATGATCTACGTCCACGGAGGATAGAAGACTCTCTTCACTAGTCACAAATGAAAGTTACAGATTACAAGTATTCACTAAGCTTGATCTCTCAAAACTCTCAAATTCAGTAACCCACAACCTATGCACTAGATGATGTATTTATAGATGTACAATGCATTGGATAACCGCCACTAACCAACTAACTAACTAACAGAAAAACCAGAATTAACTAACTCTGAAAATCTAGACTTCAGCGGAGTTGTCTCAGCAGACTTGTCTTCAGCAGACTTGTCTCAGCAGACTTGTCTTCAGCAGACTTGTCATCAGCAGAGTTGTCCAAACTCAATAATTTCAGATTAGTTGACTCCTAACCAAACCACTAAACCTTATCAGTTGAATTACTCCTTAACTCAACTTTGCTGAACTCCAAGATCAGAACAATAGCAACTCTTCTGATAGATAGAATTAGATGACATCCAATATTGCATTAATCCTAACAATTCTCCACCTTAATGCAAGATTGCCTTCTTCCCAGCCCTCCCCAAGGCTGTTTGTCCATTCTCTTCTTAATGAACATCCCAGGTGCTAAGGTTTACCAACTCCATGCAATGATTGAACTTATTGCTTGGTAATGCCTTAGTCAACATATCAGCTGCATTCTCTTCTGAAGCTACCTTCTGAACTTCAACAATGCTCTTCTCCAAGATGTCTCTAACAAAGTGTAACTTCACATCAATGTGCTTTGACCTCTCATGAAACACTTGATGTTTTGCTAGATGAATTGTACTCTGATTATCACACAGCACAGGAACACTTTTCTGAAATATGCCAAAATCTCTCAGAATGCCCTTCAACCACATTGCTTCCTTCACAGCTTCTGTTAAGGCTATGTACTCAGCTTCTGTTGTGGATAAGGTCACCATAGATTGTAAGGCTGCTCTCCATGTTATAGCAGTGCCATACAACGTAAACACATAACCAGATAAAGACTTCCTTGTATCTATGTTTCCAGCAAAATCAGAATCCACAAATCCAATCAAAGGTCTCTTGGTATCAACTGATTTTTCAAACAATAATCCTAAGTCTTCTGAACCATTCAGATATCTTAGAATCCACTTTAAAGCTTCCCAATGTAGCTTTCCTGGATTTCCCATGAACCTACTCACCATACTAACAGCATAGGCAAGATCTGGTCTGCTACAAACCATAGCATACATGAGACTTCCTACTCCATTTGCATAAGGAACAGTAAGCATCTGCTTCTTCTCTTCAGCTGTTTGAGGAGATTGCTTGGCTGACAACTTAAATTGCTGGCCAAATGAGGTACTAACAGGTCTGGACTGGTGCATAAGGAATCTTCTCAACACCTTCTGGATGTAACCTTTCTGGGACAAGAACAGCTTCCCTGCTTTCCTGTTTCTGAGAATATTCATGCCTAATATTCTCTTGGCTTCACCCAAATCCTTCATCTCGAACTTGCTACTCAGCTGCTGCTTCAGCTGGGTAATCTTTCTCATATTCTTGCTAGCTATTAACATATCATCTACATAGATCAGTAGATAGGTGCTCTCTAGATAATCTTGTTTACCAATATATACACATCCATCATATTTGCTTCTTAAGAAACCAATAGAAAGCATGAATGTATCAAACTTTCTATACCATTGTCTAGGACTCTGCTTGAGCCCATACAATGATTTCTTAAGCAAGCATACCTTACTTTGAGTTTCAGGCATGATAAACCCTTCTGGTTGATGCATATATATTGTTTCAGCTAGTTCTCCATGTAGGAATGCAGTTTTAACATCTAGCTGATGTAACTCAAGATCATCTTGAGCAACCTTAGACAAAAGTAATCTTATTGAACAGTGTTTAACAACAGAAGAGAATACCTCATTGAAGTTTATGCCTTCTCTTTGTGTGAATCCTCTTGCCACCAACCTAGCCTTGAATCTGATCTGCTCTCTAGCACCACCAAATCCAACTTCAAGCTTCTTCTTGAACAGCCATCTACAGCTGACCAACTTCTGGTTGTCTGGCTTCTCCACAAGGATCCAGGTCTCATTCTTCTCTAAGGATTGCAACTCTTCTGACATGGCTGTTATCCACTGCTCTCTTTCAGGACTGGTGATAGCTTCCTTATAGTTTCTTGGCTCATAATGCTCCACCTCTTCTGCTGTGATCAGAGCATATGACACAAGATCAGCCTGACCAAACTTAGATGGGGGGTGAATCTGCCTCCTGAGCCTATCTTTTGCAAGGCTGTAATTTCTCAGATCAGCAGGGTTGTCCTCCATGGCCTCATCTTCTGAATGATCTTCTGAATCATCTTCTGGGACCTGTTCTGGAACAACCTCATCAGGGGTGTTGTCTCCTGTATCAGCAAAGTTGTCCACCTCCTCTGGGGTCAACTCTCCTGATGTGGGAAACTCCACCTCAGCTGAGAAACTCTCTTCTGACTCATTTACAATTCTTCCATCTAGGTCATGGGAGTTTACATTATGAGGATATCCCATTACCTTCTCATTAAAATCAACATCTCTGCTGATTATCACTTTCTTATGACCAGGTTCAAGGCACCACAGTCTATAGCCCTTGACACCTATTGGATAGCCAATGAATATACATTTCAGAGCCCTAGGCTCAAGCTTATCCTGTCTAATATGTGCATAAGCCTGACATCCAAACACTTTAAGTTTTGAATAATCAGACAACTTGCCATACCAGATCTCATCTGGGGTTTTACCTTCTAAAGCATATGAGGGAGTTTTGTTTATCAAGTAACATGCAGTACATACAGCTTCTCCCCAAAAGCTTTTAGGTACTTTAGCATCAGCTAACATGCATCTGACCCGTTCTAGAATAGTTCTATTCATTCTCTCTGCTAATCCATTTTGCTGTGGATTAAGAGGGACAGTTCTATGTCTAGTAATGCCCTTCTCTTTACAAAATTCATTGAATTCAGCTGATAGATACTCAAGGCCATTATCTGTCCTCAAATGTTTTAAGGACTTTCCTTTCTTGTTCTCTATCTCAAGTAGCCATTCTTTGAATTTTGTAAAGGCCTCACTCTTCTGTTTGAGAATGAACACCCAAACTTTTCTAGAATAGTCATCTATAATTGACATGAAATACTTACCTCCACCAATGGTTTCAGTTCTTGATGGCCCCCAAACATCTGAATGAACATAATCCAGCAGCTCCTTTGTAGTGTGCTCACCCTTCTGGAATGACTTCTTCTTGGCCTTGCCAAGAATGCACTGCTCACAGAACTCCAGGCTTTTGAATGTCTTCTGGTGGAATGCCCCCTTCTTGGATAACTCCATCAGACCTTTCTCACCCACATGTGCCAGCCTCTTATGCCAAAGCATAGCATCTTCAGAACTCATGGTAACATCAGCAGCACCTGTGATTGTCTTACCAATTAAAGAATATAGACCATTAGATTTCTTCCCTTGCATCACTATTCTATCAGCTTTGGTGACAAACAAACATCCTTTTTCAGTCTTGAATTCATAACCCAGAGCATTTAGTGTGCCAAGAAATATAAGGTTTCTCTTCAAATCTGGAACAAATCTGACATTGGTCAGGATCACATGTTTATCATTAAACATCTTCACCCTCACAGTGCCAATACCCCTCACATTGCAGCTTTCATCATTACCCAACAGAACTGATCCACCATCCATCATTTCCAGGTTTTGAAACCAAGATTTGGTGGGACACATATGGAATGAACATCCAGAATCCAACACCCATTCATTAACAAGTTTGCTATCTGTTATGCTCATGACTTCTGCACTATCATATCCTTTTGCCTCTGCTACATCAGCTTTGGCAGGATCAGTAGACTTCTTATGCTCAGGACAGTCTTTAATGAAATGTCCTTCTTTATGGCATTTGTAGCAAGCTCTGCTCTTGACTACAAACCCATTCTTCTTTTGATTTGGCTTGGCATGAAACTTCTTGCCTTGCCCTCCTTTCTTGTCATTCTTGAGTTTGATATTAAGACCCTCAGCTTGGTTCTTGGTCTTCTTGGTTGAGTTTGCTACATGTAAACTCTTAGTTTTCAGAATAGACAAGACTTCTTTGAATTTTGCCTTACCCTCCTTGGTAATCAGCAAAGCATCCTTGAAGTTATCATATGAAGGTGGTAAGGACTCCAAAAGTAGAAAAGACTTCTTGTGATCATCTAAGGTAACTCCAACATTTTCAAGATCATCAACAGCTTGCATGAACTCTAATAACTGCTCATCAAGGGTCTTATCATCAGTCATCTTAAAATTGTTGAGCTTCCTCTCCATAAACATCTGGTTTGACAACGATTGTGTCAAATACAGATCATCAAGGGTCTCAAATACAGCAGCAACATCCTTCTCCTTCATAACTTCCCTGAACACATTGTCTCCCAAACTTAGAACAACAATGTTGTAAGCTTTTTCCATAAGCTCTTCTTTCTTGGCCTGGTCTGCATCGGATGCAGCAGGATCAAGAGGAGTGAGGGCCTCTTTCAGCCCATGGTGTGACAGCAGAGCCTTCATCTTGGCTTTCCATAAGCCAAAATCGGTCTTACCATTGAATTTCTCTATCTCCAACTTCACAGAGCCCATTTCTGATTCTTGACTTTATCTTCGACTTCCCACAGACGGCGCCAATTGTTACGGAATTGTATCCACAAAGCAACTCCTTACAAATGATAAATCAAGACAACTAGAAACGCAATGAATTGAAACGTATAAAGAACTCAAAGAAAGAACACGGGATTTACGTGGTTCGATCAAATGATCTACGTCCACGGAGGATAGAAGACTCTCTTCACTAGTCACAAATGAAAGTTACAGATTACAAGTATTCACTAAGCTTGATCTCTCAAAACTCTCAAATTCAGTAACCCACAACCTATGCACTAGATGGTGTATTTATAGATGTACAATGCATTGGATAACCGCCACTAACCAACTAACTAACTAACAGAAAAACCAGAATTAACTAACTCTGAAAATCTAGACTTCAGCGGAGTTGTCTCAACAGACTTGTCTTCAGCAGACTTGTCTTCAGCAGACTTGTCTTCAGCAGACTTGTCTCAGCAGACTTGTCTTCAGCAGACTTGTCATCAGCAGAGTTGTCCAAACTCAATAATTTCAGATTAGTTGACTCCTAACCAGACCACTAAACCTTATCAGTTGAATTACTCCTTAACTCAACTTTGCTGAACTCCAAGATCAGAACAATAGCTACTCTTCTGATAGATAGAATTAGATGACATCCAATATTGCATTAATCCTAACAACTATGTCTAGCCTTCCTTTACACTTTGATTGAAGACACAATTTTCCCATATATCAATGTTGCAAGGCCATTGAGCACGTGAAAGAAAGAATATGCATGCAAATTCATCTAAGTTTTAATGTTGTTTTTAGTAAGGGATTTTCTAATTGCAGAGAATATTCTTCTCTAATTAGTAAGGGATTTTCTAATTAGTTCTGAATCATTTGCCTTTTATCCTCCAGTTTATGATTCCAATTATTTTAGCTTTTATTAGAAGAGGTTGTCATGGAACCCTTTCTGATTCATGCTAATTCATTTAAGCTTCAATGTGTTTTTAGTAAGGGGTTTTCTAATTGTAGATAATATTCCACTCTTATAAATTAGAATTTAGACAATTAGTTCTTGATCATTTGCCTTATATTCCGGTAAAAATTCCAGTTTATGATTCCATTTTTTTATTTTGCTTTTATCCGTCTAAGAGGTTGTCATCGATTTACTAACGGTTGTTCATGATGCTTCAAAAAGAACTGTTATACCATTACCGTATAACTTAATTGTTGCTACTTCGTTCATGGAACCCTTGAAAGAATGGAAATTCATTGGCAAGAAAATTTCAGAAGTTGGGCAGGTATAGAAGGATGCAATTAGAAGATTTTGGTCTAAAAATAAATTTATTGGACAACCAGTTGCTGAGCTTGGATGCCAGACTGGAAGAGACTAAGAGACATATGAAATTCGATGGCCAATGGTTACTTTCGTTCCTCTTCTTACTTACCTAGGTATAACATGTTCAGTAGGATAGAGATAACACACAAAAGTAATTTGAGACTTCCTTTAGTATTCCAGTCCAATTTTGCATTTTTCTCAAATGAAGTGTGTGTGTGTGTGTGTTTTTTTAATTATGTCTCCCAACATATATGTGATGAATGCTGGCTGGCAAATAAAGAGACAATTTTTTGCTTGGTTGTGTGCTATTTTTTAATTGTTGCTGCTTTTGGAGTAATTGTTTTCTATTTGAAAATTTGTAAGGCAAGATCCACTGAGATTTGCACTATGTTCACCCGTAATTTGTTGAATCAAAAGGATTAAAATATTGTCTTGTGATAATTGAAATCTCTCTAGCTCAACTATTCATGTTATTTTTAAAGAAATTTTCTAGAATCTCAATTGAACTAAAATACAATCTTTCCATATTATGTCTTTGGATTTAATAATTTATTATAAATTGTACAAAATAGTTGCATTCATATTAATTAATCTTTTACATTATAACTGTACAATTTACATTACAATTATATGAAAAACTGTTTAAGTTGAATAAAATTTTAGCGAAAGATTTTATAATTGTATGCAACCATTAAAAAAAATATAATTATAATGAGCAATCGTATAATTATAATTGTGTGTTAACTAATGTTTCATATATTTGCAATAAATTAATTTTAAAATTATATGTACCTATCGAATTTGAAACTGGTGAGAACTTCATGATATTATTATGTTATCGTTACAGTTGTGGATGTATGACGAAGGTGATTCAACTTTTTTATGATTTTCTTTTTTGTAAAACGTGTGATTCATTACTTATTAGTTTTGATATTTGTGAAGTGTATGAGAATGGAAGAATTAACCAGATCTTTATTCATGATTGATCAAATTGAATTACAAAGAACTCAATTCCATGGAAGAGAGAATAAAAGTTACAGCAGAGCAGAAGGAAAATAAAAGTGAAAGAGAAGAAACTGTTTTCTCTATTCTGTTATACAAACTAATACTAATATATAGTATTTTATTCTTTTTCTATTCTTTGAATACTTGACTTACATCCTTGAGATCCCCCCTCAAGATGAACATGGATATTGTTCAAGTTCATCTTGGAAACATTAAGATAAAAAAGAAATGAACCCAATGGCTTCGTAAAAATATCGGCAACATTATCTTCAGTGGCTAGATTGATGAGCTTGAGGACACCTTCTTGTATTTTTTCTCTTGTAAAGTGGTAATCAACTTGTATGTGTTTACTTCTGTCATGCATAACCGGATTATGAGCCATGCTATATGCTGATTTGCTGTCGGTATACATGAGTGCAGGAAATATATGAGAAATCTTCATCTCTCTTAAAAGAAACAACAGCCATTGGACCTCACAGGCAGCATATGCCATAGCCCTATACTCTGCTTCCGCAGATGATCTGCTCACAGTCGGCTGCTTTTTGGACTTCCAAGACACCAGATTTTCACCAAGAAAGACTGCATACCTGCTTATACTTCTCCTAGTGATAGGACACCTTGCCCAATCACTATCGGAGTAAGCCTTCAAAGAGAAATCAGTTCCAACCTTATAAAAAAGACCCTGGCCAGGTGTGCCCTTTAAATACCTCAAGACTCTTTGTGCAGCAACCATGTCAGCTTGACAAGGGTCACTCAACCGTTGACTCAAAGTCTGCACAGAATAAGAAATATCAGGCCTAGTAACAGTAAGATACAATAACCTACCTATAAGCCTTCTATACAACGAAGGATCTGCTAGAGGTGGAGAATCATCTGAAGTGAACTTTTGTTTAGAATCCATTGGAGTTTTGCAAGGCTTACTCCCTAAGTATCCTGCATCATTTAGAATATCAAGTGTATACTTTCTTTGACATAGAGATAAACCAGTATCAGACCTAGCTACTTCAATGCCAAGGATATATTTAAGAGTTCCAAGATCTTTTATAGTAAAATAAGAATTTAAATGTTGTTTAACTCTATTGATTTCATTAAGATCATCTCCTCCTAATATAATATCATCTACATAGCACAAAAGGGCAGTGAAAGAAGCATTATCTGCCTTCAAAAATAGAGAAGAATCAAATTTAGATTGTTTATATCCAAGAGAAAACAAAGAATCAGCAAGTTTTTGAAACCACTGCCTAGAGGCTTGTTTCAAACCATAAATGCTCTTATTAAGTTTGCAAACTCTTGGATCAGAAACATCACAATAACCTGGTGGAGGTTTCATGTAAACCTCTTGATGCAAATCTCCATGGAGAAAAGCATTATTTACATCAAGCTGATGTAAATACCAATTTTTTCCTGCAGCAATAGAAAGAAGAACCCTAACAGTAGTTAATTTTGCAACAGGAGAAAAAGTATCAAAATAGTCTATTCCTTCCTGTTGTGTGTACCCTTTTGCTACTAACCTAGCTTTATATCTCTCTATTGAGCCATCAGCCTTGTGCTTAATCTTATAAACCCATTTACAACCTATGCAATGTTTACCTTTCGGTAAGCTAGTGAGAGACCATGTATTAGTAGCCTCTAAAGCATTCAATTCAGCTTTCATAGCTTCCTGCCATTCTTTTATACAAGTAGCTTGTTTGTAATTTTTAGGCTCTTGAATATGTGTAATAGCTGCTGTAAAAGTGGAATGGTTAGTAGATAAAGAACTTGTGGCTAAATAATCTGAAATAGGGTAGAGAATGTGTTTATTTGAACTACACATATTACTCTCACTCGGAGGCTGCCGTGGAACAATTGAAGAAGGTAAATTTGTGTCATAAATCTGTAAATAAGCAGGAATATTTCTATGTCTAGTAGATCTTCTAAGATTAACATCACATTCTTCTGAGATAGAATCAATTTGCTCATTATTATTATGAGAAGTATTGTTAGTAGATTCATGGAGTTCATCTATTAAGTCTTGATGAATATAAGTTTCAGTAGGCTTATTGACTTCCTCATGTTCTATAGGAGTTTGACATCTAGATTGTTCATAAGCATCTTCAGAATCATGGTAGAATGCTCCATTAGTATTCGTGTGTATAGAAGGAACTGAATTGTGTTGTTCAATGTGATGCACTAGATCAGGATTAGTATGAGTATCAATCTTGTCTTTGAAAGGGAAAACATGTTCATAAAATGTGATGTCTCTAGAAATTAAGATGTCATGAGTTTCTAAGTTCAGAACCTTATAACCTTTAGTTCCCATAAGATATCCTATGAAAACCCCTTTGATAGCTCGTTTCTCAAATTTATTTCGATGAGACCTAAGTGTGCTAGCAAAGCATAAGCAACCAAAAGCCCTCATATAACTGTAATCAGGAGATTTATTGAGAAGAACCTGAAAAGGAGACTTACCTTGTAAAACAGGAGAAGGAATTCTATTCAAAATGTGAGCAGCTGTTAAAATACACTCATTCCAATACTCCAAAGGAATATTAGACTGAAAAAGTAGAGACCTGGCAATCTGTAAAAGACTTTGATGTTTTCTTTCAACCAAACCATTTTGTTCAGGAGTGTCTACACACGAAGTTTGATGTAAAATGCCAGTCATAGAATAAAAATCCTTAAGAATAAACTCTGCCCCATTATCAGATCTTAAAGCTTTAATTTTCACACCAAATTGAGTTAGAATCATATTATAAAAGGAGTCCAGACATTTTCTAACTTCTGGTTTAAGTTTCAACATATAAATCCATGTACACCTGCTAAAGTCATCCACAATAGTAAGGAAGAATCTATGCCCATCATGAGAAACAGTAGAAAACGGACCCCAAATATCACAATGTATAAGATCAAAAATAGCAGAAGAAAAGGAGGTTCTAGTATTAAAAGGAAGCCTCTTTTGCTTGGCAAAGTGACAAACATCACAAACAATACCAAAAGTAGCCTTTATTTGTAAACCAGGAATGTGAGATAAAGCTTTCAGAGATACATGTCCTAATCTTTTGTGCCAAAGTTCAGTACTAGCACTACTTATACTAGAAAAGTTATGAGAAGACTGAATACAAATGGAAGAACTACAATCTATGTCTTGTTGATCTAAGATGTATAGGCCATGAACTTGCTTAGCAGATCCAATCATTGTTAAATGTTGGTCCTGCAAAAAACACATATTATTTGAGAAATGAACTACACACCTAGATGTTCTAGTTAATTGAGAGATGGACAATAAATTGTGTGTGAAAGTAGGCACGAAAAGCACATCATAAAGAATTAGATTACTATGTATCTTGACAATACCCTTAAAAGTAGCAAACGTAGTTTGTTTATTGGGTAAGCTAATCAAAATATGAACAGGTTTAGGAGTCTGCGTAAATAAAGACTCATTACATATCATGTGATCAGTAGCTCCAGTATCCAAAATCCAATGTAAACAAGAAGAGGAATTAGAAGCAGTATAAGAGTTTAAACCTGTAACAGGACCTGCACGAGTAGAGGAATTGCCATGTTGTATAGGAGCAGTGATTGCAGTGACAGCCGAAGCTACTGAAGAGGCAGGATTAAGAGTGCCCCCTCGCTTCTTATTGTTAGCAAACTGCACAAACTCCGTAAACATATCAGATGTTAAAAGAGGGTTGAAAGAGTTGGTGGAACTTTCATCCGTGGTACTTGTATTTGTACGAGCAGTGGCAGTGTTGTTGGCTGAAGAATTAGTAAGGTTTCTTGGCCCTTTTGGGCCTTTCCAGCCAGGAGGGTAGCCAACAAGCTGAAAACACTTATCGATTGTGTGATTGGAATAGCCACAGTGTGAACAAATAGGTCTTTTCTTATCCTTAAAGGGTGGAGTCCTAGGAAAAGGCTTCTTAACAGACATGGCAGCAGATTCAAAGGGAGAAGAACTTTGGGTTAAGGACCGACTAGACTCTTCTTGTAGGAGAAAAGAGAGGATTTTGGCCAGAGAAGGCAATGGGGAGTTCAATAAAAGTTGGCTTCTCAAAGTAGCATAAGAATCATCTAAGCCAATTAAAAATTTTAGAGCACCATCAGATTCTTGAAGTTTCTCCAAGTCAGGAGTCAGATTGCAAGTACACATTCCACAAGTACATCGAACCAAAGGTCTGCAACTAATAAACTCGTCCCAAAGAGACTTGAAGTGATTATAATACTCAGTAATTGACATACTACCCTTTGCCATAGTACTAAGGCTCTTTTCCAAATGAAGAATTCTAGTACCATCAGATTTAAGATACCTAGTTTGCATCTCAATCCATAAATCTCTAGGATTAGTAATATAGAGCAAACTATTTCGAATAGGTGGCGAAATAGAATTCAAGATCCAGGCTAAAACTAAACTGTTAACTCTTAACCAGGCAGAATAGTAAATCGAATTAGAAAGCGCAGGCATCACCAAAGAACCATCAAGAAAGGTAGTTTTATTCTTTACTTGCAATGACATTTGAACAGCCCTACACCAAGAAGGGTAATTGATACATGTGAAGACTTCAAAAATAACCTGGGTCGCCGGATTGTCACTCGGATGTATAAAGTACGGCGAGTTGGGATCCTCCGTGGGGCTCGCATATACACGAGGCACATGTGTCGGTGTCGGAGTGGCAGTCTCTTGTGATTGAACTGTGGAATTATCAGCAGAGGGAGTCTCTTGTGATTGAACTGTGGAATTTGCAGTCGTCATGATAGATACAAGAAATCCCCAAAAAATACTAGGGCAAAATCAGGGAGACTTTGGAGTATAGAACTCAGTCTCAGAGAGAAAGGGGAAAGAATCACAAGAAGAAACTGTAATTGAAAAAAAAAAGGAAGAGAGTAATTTCAGCGGAAAAAAAAAAACAGATCGAAGAGTAACCAAAACTTTGCGATTTTCGATCAATACGCGATCGAAAGCTGATACCATGTGAAATGTATGAGAATGGAAGAATTAACCAGATCTTTATTCATGATTGATCAAATTGAATTACAAAGAACTCAATTCCATGGAAGAAGAGAGAATAAAAGTTACAGCAGAGCAGAAGGAAAATAAAAGTGAAAGAGAAGAAACTGTTTTCTCTATTCTGTTATACAAACTAATACTAATATATAGTATTTTATTCTTTTCCTATTCTTTGAATACTTGACTTACATCCTTGAGAATATTTAATAATGTAGATTCTGGTTTCTTAAGTTTTCTGTCACAAGCATGAGAATAGTATATTTAAAGCAAATCAATGTATTTTTCTTTCTTTTTGCTCATTACAGAAATAAGGAAATGAAGTATTTAGTTCTGGACGGTATAAGAAGCTATAGAAAATTATTGATGTTGTAATCGTGGCTATATGCTTCTGTAATCGTGCTACTGCATACCAATCATTCAGCCAAATTATTGATGTCATTTCAAATTGTAGTATAATTACTTAAAGGTTGGTTACAAATTTAAAGTTAGTAGTTATAAGGATGTTATCATTTAAAATGTAGTGTTTCTTTATATTAGTAACTCTTATACAATTGATAATGCACTACTGAAATCTGTTAAATTATGAATGTTTACAATTTTAAAGATGATGCAGTATAAGATAATTAGAAGAGAAGAAAATGATAATGCTCTACTGATGTGCAAAATTATTATTTAAATAATTTTGAAGATCTGCTATCATTGGGTATATTATTTGTATTCTCTCTTTTGTTTAATGGAAAAAATAGATATCAGAGATTTTATTTGAAGTTTCTTTTATTTTATGTTCTAAGTAGATATTATACATTTATTCAATTGGGAGTGTGTTGCATTTGAATCATCAATAATTTAGACTTTAGAAAGGATTTGGTGGTAAAGTTAATATTTTCAAAGATATGGTGGTATATTACCTAAGATTTTCTGCATTTCCGTTTTTTTTTTTTAATGCTAATTTCTTATTTTTTTTTAATTTCCAATTATACTAATTATTCAAATATTTCAGTTCTATTATCAATTATTTTAATTTCACTTCATTTTATATTGATCTTAATACTATAGATCTCAATTGATTGTCTAAGTAATGCTTATTTTATACATTACTTTCATATAATGAGCATTCTCACACACACATATATATACACACTCACGTATGTATGATAAAAATATAAGAACTATGTATGATAAAAATGTGTTTTTATAGTAATCTAACGTACAAAATGAAAATATTAAAATATAAATTGAGTAAATACATAAAAGATATTATATTAAATATTAAAATGTTTATTTAAAGTCCCGTGTAATACACGGATTCTATACTAGTTGATTTATATTTGCTAGTTCCATTCATATTATTAGCATATATTCAAATATTGTGTGGTTTTGAGAGAAGTATTAGGTTTCCATTATTATTATTATACATAATATATAATATAGATATTTAAGAAGATTTTATTAAATACGAAATTTATCTTCAGTCTCATATTCCAAGATAAGTTAGATAACAAGCGGTGCATTCGTCATTGATGAAAACACTCATATTTGAAAAAGAGAAAATGTAACACGATATAGTTTCATAATTGAGATGTACTAATACAGAAATGAGTGTGCTGTACCAACGCATATTTTTTTTTTTTTTTTTTTTTATGGAAGTTAAATACCCATCCTTTTTTTTCCTCTCCCCATGACTCGAACCCAGACTTATTAAATAATTTTCTAAACATTAATATTTTATTAAAAAAAGCCATAAAATTACTACGGAGTATATTATGAAAAATGCTAAAAGTTATGGAATATAAAATGTAGAGCCGAAGTTTGCATAAGCTGCTTGAATGTTACGGTAATTTTTAGTTAAACATATCAATTGATTCACATTAAATTATGTAAGACCTCATTTGATAAATATGTGAATTATTCATACGGAGTAGTTAGTTTAAACATATCAATTAATTCACATTTTAACGTGCACACAATCAAATACGGAGTATCTCTTTGTATATTAATATTTTTTTTTTAAAGACTCGGTCTATCTTAAATCTAATTACACCTATTTTGAATTAATCAATATATACTACCAAATTGAATTAGATTTCATTGGTACGAGTGAATAACAGAGATATGAATTTGAGTAATTATAAATAGGAATATATTTTAACCAAGCAGAGAGTCTGTCTTGACATATAACAAAAACAGTGAGACGAACATCAAAGTAGAGCAAGGATTAAAGTAGATTGGTAATGAGAAGCTATCATGAGTTCAACAACTATTTCAAAAGCACTTGGAAGCTCAAATGTGGTCATCATAATCATAGACTGTATTCATCATCAGACTCAGGGACCTCTACGACGAAGCACATCAGTCGCATTCCTCACATGCCATGAGATCTGAATGGGACTACTCGGCCTATATTCAGGCTGGGGGAGAGGGAATTTGAGATGTTTAATCTGCTCAGAACATCTTTTGCCTAAAGAACCTCCTAGATCAAGTTTACGGCAATGGCGGAGATCAAGTGAGTCAAGTTTGGGACAGCCATCAAGAATGGCTTCTACTCCTTCATTGGTGATCGAATTAGAGATAAGACGTAGATGGCACAGATTTGGCATGCTCTTTGCAATTGCTACAGCACACTCATTTCTGTCTAGATACCGAGTGAATGTAAAGGACTTCAAAAGTGGACAAGCATTACCAATTTTAACAATATCTGAAGCTTCAATTTCTGGAGATTTAATAAGGTGCAACTCTTCCAAGTGAGGAAGTTTAGTAACTGCTTCAACCACAGTTTTCCCTACTATTCCATGGCAGCCTTCAAGAGTGAGATGCTTGAGGCCACTTGATCTGTTTAAACAATACAGTACAACTTTAGGAAAAAGGAGAATGATTCCTCTTTTTCATATACATACAGAAAATCAAAACAAAGAAACAGACCCCAAATCGATTGACTAGACATGAATTTATAACCAGTTTCAAAAGAGGCTAAAATAACAAATTGAAGTGAAAGATAATTTGAAATGATCAGAAACTGATCCCCTGTCTTGATAGCTTTTTCTTATGTAGACAGTATAAAATAATGCTGTTTTTCTATGCTGTCAAGATAAGTAGAAAATGTCAATTAGATGTGGGTAACTCAAAATACTTTTGCTAAGGGAGGAAAAGGGGCATTTAAGAGGAATTGACTTCTAATGGAAGAATAAGCCATCAAGTCCTATTAAGAATTTCATAACAGCTGTTCATAGCATATCACAAGAACAAGTCAAAACTGGCCTTTAAACTCAAGTATTCATCCCACAAACCTTCAAATTGATTATAGTAAACAACTAAGGTTTGACTACCCTGTGCAATTGCACTAAAACTTTTCTCAAGATGATATACCCTAATTGACATTTTCTACTTATCTTGACATATGCATACACAAGAACATCGTGCACCGATATGAGTAAGTAATTAAGGGAAAGCTATAATACCTATCAACAGTGTAGTTTAGCAGGTTACGGTCGCAAAAATCTTCAATAGAAAGATGTAGCAACTGCCCCTGGCTACGATCCACTACGCGACGCCACAAGTTACGGATTCCTTCAATCCCCAAATCAGCACGTTTGATATGAAGGGTTCGCCACATGGAGGGATCAGAGCAAACCCTCCGCCAAGTAGTGCACACTTTCTCTGCACTTTCAAGTATCTCTTCGATTCCAATGCGTTGCAGGATATTAGCGGTGACATCTGCAGGCAATTCAATCCGCGGCGGCGGCGATGGACAAACCGCCGTTGGGAATTCACTTTCAATTTTGGGGAACTTACATTTGGGTGTCCCTCCGCTCATGGTGATAAATTAGAAATTAAATGAAATTGAAAACAAGGAATTGCATATTAAATAATGAATTCGAATTCGAAACGTCACTTCCCTTTAATTACTAATTCCTCCGGCTCTACTCTACACGGTCATTTCCTATTTGCAGTTTACAAACAAAACTTTAGAGAAGCTGTCATATTTAAGGCGTGTTTTGAAACTCTACAAACTGCTTTTAGAATCATTTATTTTTAAAGCTCTCTCTCACAAGCTTTTGAAAAAAAGTGATTCTGGAAGCAGTTTGTAGAGTTTCAAAACACGCCCTTACTTGTCCAAATATCAATAGGTCCCTAAATTACAATATCTAAATTATTTCTCCCTCCAATATGATGACTTATATGCCAGGATAAAAATATCGCTATCGCAACAAATATCGCAACCTTAATTTTACGAATATATCGCGGGATATATCGATATCGCAAAAAAATTGAAAAAATGACGAAAATCTTATTAAAATCTTAAAAATCTAACATGAAATTTTAGAGATTATTAAATCATACTATTATACATGTATTCCATTCAAAAGTCATTAAAATTATATGTTTAAAATAAACATATAGATAATAAATTATATAATTACTGCTGACGAAAACTAATTGACAACATAATACAATATAAAATGATTAAATATACATGATGAAATACAATTAATATCAAAACGAGTTGGTCTCCTGTGCACAGCGTGCACGTACACACTAATGCACAGACCAATCCTATATCTATTTATAAAGATAAATATAAATAATTAAGTAATGAATGTTCTAGTGGTTATAGATACCTTTTTAAAAGCTTGAGGTCACAGGTTCAAATCCTTTCAAACTTGTTTTTTTTTCATTTTTTGTTTTTTTTTTTCGATTTTTTTTTTCAAACTTGTTTATTTTTTCATTTTATTTTCTGTTTTTTTTTTTGTTTTTTTTTTTCGATTTTTTTCTGTTTTTTTTTTCGATTTTTTTTTCTTTTTTTTTTCAAATTTGTTTATTTTTCTGTTTTTTTTTCGTTTTTTTTTTTTCGTTTTTTTTCGTTACTCACTTCCACTTTTTAATAATAATAGTCTCTACTTTTCATTAATAAAATTTCCACTTTTCACTAATAATAATTATCACTTTTCATAACAAAATTACCACTTTTCACTAATAATAGCTACCACTTTTCAGTAACAAAATTTCCACTTTTCAATAATAATAGTTACCACTTTTCAATAATAAGAATTACACTTTTCAGTTAAAATATCTACCACTTTTCAATAATAAAAATTACATTTTTCAGTTAAAGTATCTACCACTTTTCAGTAACAAAATTTCCACTTTTCAATAATAAGAATTACACTTTTCAGTTAAAATATTTATCACTTTTCAATAATAAAAATTACATTTTTAAGTTAAAATATCTACCACTTTTCAATAATAAGAATTACACTTTTCAGTTCAAATATCTACCACTTTTCAATAATAAGAATTACACTTTTCAGTTCAAATATCTACCACTTTCAATAATAAAAACTACATTTTTCAGTTAAAATATCTACCACTTTTCAATAATAAGAATTACACTTTTCAGTTCAAATATCTACCACTTTTCAATAATAAGAATAATATTTTTTCAATTTTAATAATAATTTTAACTGTACAATTTATAATTAAATATACCCGTTTTAATTAATTAATATTTCCACTTTTCACTAATAATAATTATCACTTTTCATAACAAAATTACCACTTTTCATTAATAATAGCTACCACTTTTCAGTAACAAAATTTCCACTTTTCAATAATAATAGTTACCACTTTTCAATAATAAGAATTACACTTTTCAGTTAAAATATCTACCACTTTTCAATAATAAAAATTACATTTTTCAGTTAAAATATCTACCACTTTTCAGTAACAAAATTTCCACTTTTCAATAATAAGAATTACACTTTTCAGTTAAAATATTTATCACTTTTCAATAATAAAAATTACATTTTTAAGTTAAAATATCTACCATTTTCAATAATAAGAATTACACTTTTCAGTTCAAATATCTACCACTTTTCAATAATAAGATTACACTTTTCAATAATAAGAATTACACTTTAACTGAAAAGTGTAATTCTTATTATTAAAAAGTGGAGATTTTGTTAGTGAAAAGTGGTAAATATTTTAAATGAAAAGTGTAATTCTTATTATTGAAAAGTGGGAATTTTGTTACTGAAAAGTGGTAACTATTATTATTGAAAAGTGGAAATTTTGTTACTGAAAAGTGGTAATTATTATTAGTGAAAAGTGGAAATTTTGTTACTGAATAGTGGTAACTGTTATTAGTGAAAAGTGGAAATTTTATTAATGAAAAGTAGCAACTATTATTATTGAAAAGTGGGGGTGAGTAACGAAAAAAGAAAACGAAAAAAAAACCAAAAAAAAAAAACCAAAAAAAAAACCTAAAAAAAAAACGAAAAAAAAAAGTTTGAAAGGACTGTAATTTATTAATTAATTAATAAAGTAATAGATTATAAATTAATTAATTAATTAATAGAAAAAAATAGAATTATAAGAAAAAAGGATAATAAGTTAGAATAGAAGGATAAGGACAAAAGCATGTGCACCAAATCTGGTTTGGTGCACATGGTGCATTTGAGAATTTCCCAATGATAACATATGGGGTTCACAAATAGTACATGGAATGACATATTTGTCCAAACAACATTCATACTAACTCATCACATTATATTAATTTAGGATATAATTATGCACGTGTAATTCATATGTTTAAAAAAACTACTAAATATATGAGGTAAATTGAAAATATATTCGCTTACACTATTAAAAATAAAATAAAATGTACTCCTATAATTGTGTGCATAAAAAAATAAAATTTCAAATAAGTTTGCGATTTTTTCAGATTTTGCGATATTGTGCGATATATCCGCGATATTTCTCGATTCCCGTCCAATTTTACACTACGGTTGAACGATATCGATATCGACATCGATATTTAGCGATATTTTGCGATATATCCGCGATACTCGGGAAAAAATACATTAGACCCCAACATCCATATCGCAATATCCAAATTTGCGATATATCCGCGATATTTCGCGATATTTTCATCCTTGCTTATATGTTTGATGAAAATTTTAAAATAGTAAAAGAGTATTTTAATTATTTTTTCAAAACATCTTAATATTATACCGAATAGTATAATTTTTTTTTGAGGGGACCGAATAGTATAATTTTATTTCCAAAACATCCTCACTTTTATCTTTCATAATACTCCATCCGTTTTGATGAAAGTTCTCCATGAGCTTTCGGCACGAAGGTTAAAAAATATAATATAATAAGTAATGTATTAGAGGTAATAAGTAATGTATTAGAGGTGATGTGATTGAGAGAGAGAAGAATATAGTGAAATTTGAGAATTGAGAGAGAATAGTTTGTCAAAAAATGAATGTGTAGCTTTCATAAAAGTTGGATAGCTTTCATTGAGACGGAGGGAGCAGTAGTAATAAACAATTCATATACTCCCTCTGTCCACCAAAAGTGTGCTCACTTTTTTTTATATATATTTGATAAATACACAATCTTGTTAGTAAAGTAGAAAAAATATTTAAAAGTTAACTATTTAAATAGAATAAGCACGTTTTTTGTGGACAAAAAATAAATAAAAAAGAGCACACTTTTGATGGATGGAGGGAGTATTAAAAAAGTTTATTTATTCATAGGTACATTTCATTAATGTCTAAAACATCTTGATTTAATTTTTTTCAACATTATTATCAGATACAAATTTTTTTCAACATTATTATCAGATACAAAACGAGTGTTAAAATATACTCCCTCCGCCCCCTACTTAAAGGTGAATGTAATTGAATGTTGAAATTCGAATGTGAAATTTCGAACCAGAATAAGACGAGGGATGTTACGTCCCACGTCCGGACGTAAGAGACCGAGAAAGTAGAAATGCCTATTGTTCGAGAACCGTAAAAATGCTTTAGTCAGTTGTGATTCCAAGTTCCAACTTAATTTCTTTTAATGCTTTATTTTTAAAAAATTAAAAAGATTTCTGATTTGACGTGAATTCTCCATAAATAATGACTTGAAAATGTTGAGTTGGATGTTCTTCATTTTCCAATGAAGTCAAGTCAGTGGGTGGACCTCGAGGTAGTAGGCTGAGCAGCTTGAAACAATCAACAATGGCCTTTTTACTGATTTCTTGCAGTAAATACTGATACACATATACTCCTACATTCACACAATCCAAAAAAAAATAAAAAAAATCTTCAAACGTTCTTTTGAATAATTACAAAAGAAAATATAATTTAAAAAATACATCAATTATTCAAGATATTATTATATATATTATATTATATTTATTATATTTTTATAAATTATATATTATAAAATATACATATAAATAAATATAAATAGATGGCTTGTTGAACTTAAAAGACATACGAAAAAAAGTTCAAATTCGACCTATTTAACTAAATGAACTTCTAAAGAAACTTGAGTTGGACTCATTCCCACAAATCATTAATTAGTGTGTCATTAACTTTTTCGGGAAAAAAATTACTCCCTCCGTTCCGATATAAGTTTCTCCTTTCTTTTGTGTGTTTAGATTAAATAATATGATAAAATAATAGATGTAGTAGAAGTGATGTGATGGTGAAATAGAAAATAATAAATTAGTAAGAGATGAAGTATGATAAAATATTAGATAAAGTAGGAGTGATATGATTGAGAGAGAAAAAATAATTTGCAAAAAATTGAATAAAAAATTTAGAGATTTTTTGTTATAGGGTACATAGTTTGCGAAGGTATAGCAATTACAAACATGAGATTTTTTCTAATGCAACTAGACACAAAAGCCAACGTGAAATATCAATTGTGTCCTTCAAATACAATAAGAACAATTAATCAAGTTTCTGATTTCTGAGTCCTGTACGCATGTCATGTCAGCATCCCTATCAAGCTAGAAAAAGTCCCCTACTAAGCTAGAACAATTAGATAAATTAATCAAGATTGGACTGAGGTGTGGTAGCCACGTGGAGAAACATGGAGCATTTGATTTGAGTGATAGATTAGTGGGTTTGGGTGTAGGGCCACGTGGAAGGATATGCTTCCAAATGTAATTGTCCTTTAATTACAACAATGAACCATCCATTTTAATTTCTAAATAAAATTTTCCAAAATTAATCCATACTTATAATAATACACCCTCATTCTGTAAAAGTTATTTATAAATTTTAAATATGAATATTAAAAAATATAATATAATAAATAGATATATTAGAGATGATTTAAATATTAATATATAAATTGAAATTGAATTATTCATTCATTAAATTTAATTATATAAATTACTAAACTTAAATCGTACTAAACCCTGAACTTTAAATCTAAATTGAGTTTGAATATTACATAAGTTACTAAAACTTTTAAATTGAATATTGAATATTATATAAGTTACTAAAACATAAATTTAAATTTAGTTTGAATATTAAATAGGACAAATATGTTAACACGGAGGGTGAAAATTTTAAATTAAAATATTACATAAGATACTAAATTTAAATTAAAATTGAAATTAAATTATTCATTCATTAAATTTAAATATTACACAAATTACTAAACTTAAATGGTATATAAAGTAATAAACTTAAAACTAAATTGAATTTGAATATTATATAAGTTACTAAAACTTAAATTGAAATTGAGTTTGAATATTACATAAATTGTGATAGAATTAGAGATTTTAAGATGCTTTTTCATGATTATGGATTAATTTTGTTGAATGATATTTTTTGAAGTTTAATGCAATAATCACAATAATTGTCTTAGTTTTTTACCCTTAACAACATTTAATGTTCAAATTTGTAATTCTTTGTGTTCAACTTTTACTGCTTAACAATACTCAGTGTTCAAATTTGCAATACTTGGTGTTCAACTTTTATATATTTTTAGGTGATCATACTTGTCATTGATTTTCATATATTGTTAGGTGATTTTTATGTTTTTATTTCCAATTCAATTTATATTCATTTTATATATTTAAATTTAATAATTGAATAATTTAATTTCCTTTTAGTAACTTGTGTAATATAAGAATTTTCGTTTTTTTTATTCAGGGTTTGGTACCTTAGATTAGGGTTGATGCCTTATTGACATTTTTAATTTATATATGTAAATTTAATTAAAGAATGAATCAATTTCAATTTAAGTTTAAATTTAGTATCTTATACAATATTTAAATTAAAAATATTATATTATCAGGAGAAAAATTCAAAAGGGGATATTCGTCATATGTAATATTCAAACTCAATTTCAATTTAAGTTTTAGTAACTTATATAATATTCAATTTTCAATTTAAATTTTAGTAACTTATGTAATATTCAAACTCAATTTATGTTTAAGGTTTATTTTTGCTACCTTATATACCATATAGGTTTAGAACTAACTTAGGTAATATTATTCAAATTTAATTTCAATTTAACTTTTAGTAACTTATATAATATTCAAACTCAATTTAGGTTTAAAGTTTATGTTTAGTACTTTATATACAATTTAAGTTTAGCAACTTATATAATATTACAATTAAATTTATATTCAATTATATAGTAAATTGACTTGTTCCTATCTATAACAAGGATCTATTTATGATTGTTTTTTATCGTGTTGTATTTCTATTACATTGTGTTTTCGATATCAATCTTGAAATTGAAATTGAAGTAGAGTTAATAAAAAATTATAAAAATCACATTTCTTCGATTGACAGTTTTGAGTATTTATTCAACTATTAGCTTTAACTCAATACACCTAAATATACTCCATTAGGAAAACAAAACAAAACCAAATTTAGCAATCTAAACTTTTGACTCCTCAACAACATAATGATTCTAAAAAATATACAATATTTCAGGCATAAAGTACAATAAAATAAAACATGAAAATCAATGGCAAGTATGATCACCCAAAAATAAAAGTTGAACACCAAGTATTGCAAATTTGAACACTTAATGTTGTTAAGCAATAAAAGTTGAACACCAAGTATTGAAATTTTGAACACTTAATATTGTTACGGGTAGAATACTGAGACAATTATTGTGATTATTTCATTAAATTTAAATTTAGTAATGATTTAATTAAATTTAGTAACTTATGTAATATTCAGATTCGACTTATATTCAATTTATATATTAAAATTTAATGAATGAATAATTTCAATTTAGTACCTTATTTAATATTTAAATTTTCGATTTAGAATTTAGTATGTTAGATTTATCGAATAATAAGAGATTTAATAAGAAAATTAAACTTGCAGAGATAATTGAAAAATATTACCATAAATCCTAAATTGAAAATGTAAATATTATTTAAGGTACTAAATTGAAAATTTAAATATTACATAATGTCAATAAGGTACCAAAATCTAACTTAAGATATTAAACCCTAAATTCAAAATTCTTATATTACATAAGTTACTAAACTTAAATTGTATATAAGATACTAAACATAAACTTTAAACCTAAATTGAATTTGAATATTACATAAATTACTAAACCTAGTGTTCAACCTTATAATACTTAGCGTTTAAATGTAACAAATTACTTAATTTTATAAATTTCAATATATAATAAATTAATATGGAGTAGAGTAATATTATTGTGCAGAAGAATCAGCATCACATCTCACACAATTTACACCACTTTATACACTAAAATAAAATGTTTCATAATATTCTTTATCAATGAATTTTTTATAATTATGTCAACTATATTTATTATAATTATTTGCAGATTTATTTAAATAATTATAAATAATTTATTATTGTAAAAAGAAAAAAAAAAGGTTATATTGAAACCCCCCATTTCTGGGAGGGTAAAAATGAGGAAACGTATTTATAAATGTAAAAGGAGAAGGTAGGGTGCCTAGTGTAGATGTAGGGTTTTTGGGGAAGACAAAAAGCAGGTTCTATTTTATTTTTTAATGTTTTTAAAATTTTGATTTGATTCAAAGGTTAGTATGGGCATTTCAACTCCCATTTTGTGTGTAGCTGCAACAAAATTTTTTCTCTGTGTGTGGCTGCAACATTTTCTCTCATTATGTACTTTATGGTGAACCCCTCAAAAATTTATTGTAGAACATTCAAAAAAAATAAATTGAAAAATTTATAGTGAAACAGAGTGAGTATATGTTAAAAGCATATATTATTCCTTCAACAATTTAAACAAAATCTAATCTAATCAAATCCTAATAACATATAGGGATGGTCTACAAATGTTAAATGCAACAACACCAAAGATTACAATAAATATAGGGATGGTGGGATCGAGTTGATCATTCAACTTTCTCTCTCTTTTTTTTTTAAATTTTTTTTTCTGAAACGTGGATATTGAAAAATGTAAGTCATTATAACTAAAAAAAAATGCAACACAATATTACTGAAAAGTGTAACACAATTTTTTATTAAAAAGTATAAGTCACTTTAATTAAAAAGTGCAACACAGATTTTAATGAAAAATGTAAGTCATTATAATTAAAAAGTGCAATTTAATATTACTGAAAAATGTAACACAATATTATTAAAAAGTGCAAGTCAGTATAACTGAAAAATGCAACACAATATTTTAATGAAGAGCTAGTGTAAGTTATTATAACTGAAAAGTGCAACACAATATTACTAAAAAGTGTAACACAATATTACTGAAAAATGCAAGTTAATATAATTAAAATGTGCAATATAACAATACCAAAAAAATGTATGTCAATATAACTGAAAATATTGTTGAAAAATATAAATCACTACAATTGAAAAATGCAACACAAAATAAATAAATTAATGGGCCTAAAAACACATAAGCTCAACTTAAAAAAACAATTTCCAATTATTAAATATTAAAATAGGCAAGTTTTTAGTATTAATATGTAATTGAATTTGATGTTTTAATTTGTTTCATTGAAATCAAATTTTTATTAAATATATCACTTCATTTCCCTTTAATTTATTTAATTTAATTAAAAATACGAAATTATTATATTTTATTATAAATAAATATTTTATAATATGGAACATAAAAAACATAAAATTCAAATTTCGATATAATTATATATATTTGATTATAAATAAATATTTATTAAAATTTTGTATTAAAATATATCACTCTTATTTTCAACCAAAACAGCTTTTGTAACGAATGATGTGTCCAAAACGTCGAATTTTTTTATCATGTGAATGCATATGTTTTATTACAATTAATAGGACTAGAATTGGATTGAAAGTGCTGAAATTGAACTGAAAAGACTAAAATTGAACTTAAGGGATCAAAATTGAGACCGAAAGGACCAAAATTGAGACAAAACAAATACTAAAATTGATAAAATAAAAAGTTACAGAACCTTTTACGAATTTTGACAAAGTTATAGGACCATCAGTGAATTAATCTCAAAAGTTGTTGATAAACCTAAATTTTAGAAATTTGTGAGTTGTAAATGAATTTATAAAAGAAATATGGAGCTACGAAAGTAGGTGGAGTTAGATACAATACAAGACTATGCTTGTAATTAGAGGCTTCTCTCAATGCTAATAAACTGATTTCAATGAGATTTTATCACAGTGGTGAAACATTGTTTTATCAGGATTTTGATAGTCCTAGTAGCTTAATTATTTTAATTTAAAATTACATTAGATAGATGTCAAAGCATCAAGGTTACATAATGAAATAATTAATTACATTGATGTGAAGTTGTATTATTTAATTGAGTTAGACTCAGGTTTAGTGGATTTAGAAATAAGTGGAGTTGACTTGGTTTAGTGAAGTTTGTCATTTGCGTGTTAATTTATATCTATTGAATTATCAGCAAAGAAATGACAACCATTATAGATAACAACAAATTTGTAATTTTTATAACAATTTAATTTCTATTACAACAGAAATTCAGTTATTTCTCTTGCGCTTGAACTAGAAACTTGAAGCAGAGTATATCACAAGTCTAAATGTTGGAACCTCATGGCTAAGGATAAGGTAATGGAATGGAAAACATATGAAACATACTATCAAATGCAAGCGAATTGATTGGAAGAGTATCAACAATCGGTTACATGTAAGTTGTTTTTCCATCTCTCAAAAAAAAAAAAAAAGTTGTTTTTCCAAATCAAGATTTCGTAAGACTTCAAAAAAAAAAAAAAAAAAAACAAAAACAAAGATAGACCAATAGCTTGTTATGGAATTTGGGGGCCCAAACAAATGGCAAAGGTCCAACAGAGTTGTCATTGCAAGACCCAAGCGAAGCATTCAACGGCCCAATCCTTTCCATCCAATGAGATTAAGACATGATGTTTCTTTTTATGTAAATTTTAAAACACACTATTATTTATGTGTGAATAAAATAGAGGATAAAAAAGATAGATAAAAAAGGGATGAAATAGATTAATACTCCCATCCATCTGTAATAAATGATGTTTTAGTTTTTATTATTTTTTTTAATTTTTTTTAATTTTTTATTTTTTAGAATTAAAGGAGTTATATATTGATAAATTTGCTCTAATTAAGTATTTTAGTGTAAGTTAGAAATTAGACTATTTTTAAAATTGAAAGAAGGATATAGATTAACTGGAAAAAAACTAAGCAAAAAAAGTTAAAATCTAATTTAATTGTATACAAAAATAAAATGATAAAACATCATTTACGAAAGTACTTAATAATTATACTAATTTGTATTTTAAATGAAATGATGTGATATCGATCAAGTGCATTAATAATGATGAAGATTTATTTTGTATGAGTGAATATTAGGAAGATAGCAATTTCAGTAATTATAAATAGGAATAAGTTTTATTCAAGAAAAGTAAGTAGTGAAAGGAAAACGCTTGACGAATTAAAAAAAGTACTATTTGAGCAAACGATGAACGGATGATCATAGGCGTCGACATTAGAGAGTAATCAGATCATCAAGTTCAGCGCATTGGCGGATATATATAGTCAATTAATATGTTGAGAACATCTTTTGCCTAAAGAAGCAGCACCTCCTAGATCAAGTTCAGGGCACATGCAGAGGACATGCAATTGAGTCGAGGTTGGGACAGCCATCACGAATGGCTTCTAGTCGTCCTTCATTGGTGAACAAATTAGAGATAAGACAAACAAGGCAGAGAATATTTGGCATGTTCTTTACAATTGCTACAGCATACGCAATTCTGTGTGAGTACGGTTGTGAAAATAAAGGCTCATGTGAATATTCTTGCTGATTGAATGTAAATGACTTCAAAAGCAGGCAAGATTTAACAATGTTGACAATATCTGAAGCTCAGATTTCTGACAAGTCAATAAGGTGCAACTCTTCCAAGTGTGGAAGATTGTTAACTGCTTCAACCACAGCTTTCAATATAAATCCATAGCAACTTTGAATAGTGATCTGCATGTTAAAAAAGAATAATAAAACTAACTGTTAATGTTTATGGCATGAAATCTTGAAGAAGAAACAAAATTGAAGATTGATTAAAACAGAAATTGTGTTTTACATTCTTGAAATACAAGAGAATCAACTAACACATCTATATAGCTAATCAACATCAACAGTGAAACTAACTAACCACCTAACTTCCTAAATACTCAATAACTACCCTAATACAAAGGGGAGTGTATAAGAATGTAAACAATCAGGAAGTGAATCTACTAAAACCTAATAACTGGGAGTGTATCTACTAATATCTTTAAAGCCTTAATACCCCCCCTCAAAATGGGAGTGGATATCAATCAACCCCATTTTGGACTTGTGTAAGATGAAGGTAGAAGGAGGCAGTGGTTTGGTGAGCATGTCTGCCAGATTCTCCTCTGTTGGAATATGAATGAGTATGAGTAATCCTTCATGGATCTTCTCCCTTGTGAAGTGAAAGTCCAAAGAAATGTGCTTTGTTCTTTGATGAAGGCAAGGATTGTGTGCAATGGAGAAGACACTCTTGCTGTCAGTGTACATTGTTGATGGTGTGGAATGCTCAATCTTTAGATCAGCAAGGATATAATGAATCCATTGTAGCTCACAGGTGGTTGCAGCCAGTGCCCTATATTCAGCTTCAGCTGAAGACCTGCTCACAGTGGATTGTTTCTTGGATTTCCAAGAGATTAGTGAGTTGCCAAAATAAATACTATAACCTGTAATGCTTTTCCTTGTTTGTACACATCTTGCCCAATCAGAATCAGAGAAAGCATGTAATTTAAAAGGAGTATGCTTGGGATAAAACACACCTGTGCCAGGATTACCTTTTATGTACCTCAAAACTCTATGTACAGCAGATAGATGGGCTTCAGTAGGAGCTTGCATAAACTGGCTCAAGGTCTGAACTGCATAAGAAATGTCAGGCCTAGAGACAGTCAAGTAAAGAAGCTTACCAATGAGTTTCCTATACTGTTCAGGATGGGCAAGAGGAAGAGAATTAGTATCAGTGGTCCATTTAGGGTCCATAGGTGTGGAACATGGCTTACAACCCAAAAAACCAGAATCTTGAAGTAAGTCAAGAGCATATTTTCTTTGACATAAAGTCATGCCTTTGTTATTTCTGGCAATTTCAATGCCCAAAATGTATCTTAAAGAACCAAGGTCTTTGATAGTGAATGTGTTGTGCAAATGCAGTTTGATTGTGTTGATAATATCAAGGTTTGATCCTGTAACTATGAGATCATCAACATAACAAAGAATGGCAGTGAAATCAAGATTATTTTGTCTAGTGAAAAGAGAAGTGTCAGCCTTGGATTGAATAAAACCTAAGGACAAAAGACACTCAGTTAATTTTGTAAACCACTGTTTAGAAGCCTGTTTCAAACCATATATACTCTTGTGTAACTTGCAAACTTTGTTCTCATTGTGAGAAACATAACCAGGAGGGGGTAACATATATAGTTCTTCATCCAAATCACCATGTAAGAAAGCATTATTAACATCCAATTGATGCACAAACCAATTTTTAGAAGTAGCAACAGCAAGCAAGATTCTGACAGTAGTGATTTTGGCCACAGGGGAGAAAGTATCAAAGTAATCTATTCCTTCTTGTTGAGTATAGCCTTTTGCAACTAATCTAGCCTTATACCTTTCTATAGAACCATCAGAATTGTATTTAATTTTATAAATCCATCTACAGCCTATACAATGTTTCCCTAATGGAAGATCAACAAGAGTCCAAGTGTGATTCTTTTCTAAAGCAGCAATTTCATTATTCATAGCAATAACCCAATTATTATTTAATGCAACTTGTTTATATGTCTTGGGCTCTTGTTGTTGGGATATAGATGCTGTAAAGGATTTATACTTCTGAGATAGTTTATCAGTAGATAGGTATCTTTGAATAGGATACTGAACATCAGAAAAAGAAAGATTGAGTTTAGCATGATCTATAGAGGCAGGAAGATCAGTTTCATAGACTTGTAAATATGCAGGCTGAGATTTGGTTCTAGAGGGTCTAGTGTTAGGTTCCTCCCCTGTATTACCAACATGTGTGTTAGGATCCACAGTATTGTGAGGGTATGTGTGATTGTTAAACTCATGCACTAAATCAGTGTGAATATGAACATCATCATCATCATCATTATCATTATCATCAGAAATGGAAGGAGAGAACTCAGAAAAAGTGTTTTTGAGAGCAAAAGGGAAAACATTTTCAAAAAACTTAACATTTCTGGAGACTATAAACTTGCCAGTGTTGAGGTCTAAAAGTTTGTAGCCTTTAGTACCAAAAGGATATCCAAGAAAAACACATTTAGTGGCCCTATGATCAAATTTTTGTCTGTTAGCAACTAGGGTGTTAGCAAAACACAAACAACCAAAAATCTTAAAGCAAGAATAATCAGGTTTCACCCCATACAAAAGTTCAAAAGGAGATTTGTGTTTAAGAATAGAAGAAGGTATCCTATTGATAATAAAAGCAGCTGTTTTAATACTTTCACCCCAGAATTTTAAAGGAAGATGAGACTGAAACATGATAGCTGTAGCTACTTGAAGAAGATGTTGATGTTTTCTCTCTACAATCCCATTCTGCTGGGGAGTTTCAACACATGATGTTTGATGGATTATACCCAATTTATGGTAGAAGTCAGAAAGAATAAATTCTGTCCCATTATCACTTCTTATGGTTTGAATTTTAGTGGAAAACTGAGTGAGAACCATATTATAGAAATTTTCTAAAGAATGTTTAACATCATTCTTAACTTTCAAAAGATAAATCCAAGTACATCTACTAAAATCATCTACTATAGTGAGAAAGTACTTATGGCCAGTGACAGAGCATAAAGAAAAGGGGCCCCAAACATCACAATGAATTAATTGAAAAGCATAAGATGAAACAGAGGTGCTTAAAGGAAATGATCTTTTCTTTTGCTTAGCCAATGGACAAATCAAACAGTCACTATGCAACTCAGTAGCTTTTACATTCAAATCAGGAATGTGCAACATGCATTTTCTAGATGTGTGGCCTAATCTTTTATGCCACAAATCAAACATACAAAGATCAGTCTTAGAACTACCAGAAAAGACAGAATTCTCTAAAGCACAGCAGTTATAAGGATGAGGGGTGTGTAAGAGGTACAGTCCTCTCACTTGCTCAGCAGTACCAATCACCTTCTTGGTCAAATTGTCCTGTAAAGTGCAATGTGAGGAAAGGAAACTAACAAAGCAATTAGAGTATCTAGTTAGTTGGCTTATGGATAAGAGATTGAAAGTAAACTCTGGGACATATAAGACATTATACAGAATAAGGTGTTCATTTATTGTGATGTTTCCCATGTGTGTAGCAGTGGATACAACATTATTTGGAAGAGATATTCTGATATTAGCAACACATGGAGGTGTAGAGAACATGGAAATGTCAGAGACCATGTGATCAGTGGCTCCAGTGTCTAATATCCAAGTGGAAGCAGTGGTGGAATTAAAACTAGTAGTGAAAGACATACCAGAAGTGGAGGGGTGTTGTGGATCCTCAGGTGGAGTAGTGGAAGCACCAGCCACAGAGTGTGAGGATTCCTTGGTATCATTATGATGCTGCATCTTAGAGGAGCTCACAAACTTGTTAAAAACATCAGGTTGAATAAGGGGATTAGAAATGTCTTTCCCAGGAATAGATCTAAGGGTATTGTTGGCAGATTTATTGGTATCTCTATTTGGAAGCACTCTAGGTCCTTTCCAGCCAGGGGGAAAGCCAATTATGTAAAAACACCTATCAATTGTATGGCCTAAACCATCACAATGGCTGCATTTGAGAGGTTTTCTCTTATCTCTATAAAATCTGGGATTCTTTGCATTCATGGCAATGGTGTCAAGATGGATGGGTTCAGGGGTAATGGTTAGAGTTCTTTGGGACTCTTCTTGGAGTAGGAGGCCATAGACTTTGGATAAAGGAGGGAAGGGTGATTGTAACAAGAATTGGCTCCTAATGGTTGAATAAGAATCATGTAGGCCAACTAAAAATTTCATGACAGCATCTTGCTGTTGAGTTTGGGTCATTAGTTTAGGCAAATCACATGTACAAGAATCCATGACACCACAAGTACATCTAAGAACAGGCCTAAAACTAAGGTATTCGTCCCATAAGGCCTTGAATTGATTATAGTAACAAACCAGGGATTGAGAACCTTGGGTGATGGAACTTAATGATTTTTCTAGGTGATAAACTTTAGTGCCATCAGATAGGGCATACCTAAGTTTCAATTCATCCCAAACATCCTTAGCTACAGAAAAATACTCCAAGGTTTGTTTAATTTCAGGCACAATTGAATTTAAAATCCACATAAGGACGAGATCATTAGCCCTTACCCATGCGGCATATACGGCCGGTTCTGCATCCTCGTCGGGAATGGTCAGGGATCCGTCAATAAGGCGCGCCTTGTTCTTCACACTTAGACCTCGCTTGATGGCATTGCTCCAAGAAACGAAGTTCGTGCCGTCAAGGGGCTCCAGAACAATAGAAATTGCTGGGTTGGCGTTTTGATGAAGTGCCAACGGTGAGAATGGGTTCAGCGCCGGATCAAGAGAGTCGGGATCGGTGACAATGGTCGTCATGGAGGAGATTTTGATCGGAGAAGAAAAGAGGGGAAATATGAGACCAAAAACGCAGTGGAGGATTGAATCGGAAACCGTGAATTGAATGCGATTTCACCCGGAAACTGATACCATGTTAATGTTTATGGCATGAAATCTTGAAGAAGAAACAAAATTGAAGATTGATTAAAACAGAAATTGTGTTTTACATTCTTGAAATACAAGAGAATCAACTAACACATCTATATAGCTAATCAACAGTGATTAGTAACTAACTAACCACCTAACTTCCTAAATACTCAATAACTACCCTAATAAAAGGGGAGTGTATAAGAATGTAAACAATCAGGAAGTGAATCTACTAAAACCTAATAACTGGGAGTGTATCTACTAATATCTTTAAAGCCTTAATACTAACTTTATGAAAACAAGAATTCAAAAGAAAAGAAGCAAAACATACATATAGCAGCAACAAACCAACTAATAAATTAACCAGACCCCAATCTCTTAAAACTAGACAATTAACCAGTATTTCTATAGAGTAGATTATGCTTAAAAATCTATAAAATTTCGATATCATCCTAATTCAGTCCAATCAGTCTTTACTATCAAACATGCCCCTAAATAGACAATTAACCAGTTCTATGCATAGACTCGAACATCGTGCAACGAAGTAAGGGAAAATTATAATACCGATAAACAATGTAGGTCAACATGTTACCATCTTCAAAATCTTTAATAGTAAGATCTACTACACATTTAAGCTTGGAGAGCTTTGAAAAGAGCTCTCCAAGTGGGAGTTGTCCAAGCTTAAGGGCTCTCCAAGTGCAATTAAGGGCTCTTGATACACGTGTTATGCAACACTAAATAAACAACCGCAAGTATACGGCGTCTATTGTAGCGTGATAAGCACGAGGTCGATCCCACGAGAAGGTTAAGCGTAAAAGTGGAGTTTGCTAGTCGAGTTCTAAGTAGACGTGATCGATAATTTGAGTGGTGTGAATTACTCTAAGATTACCTAACAATGTGTCACCAATAAGTAATGAAGAGTAAATACGAAATCGATCAAATACCATGCAAATCAATAAAACGAAAGTGAAATGGATAAAAACGCAAAGAAGGAAAGGTGGGTTCCAAGGCAATTGTAATACATAGATATCCGTTTATGATCTCGTTTAAATGGCCATTAAGGTTATCTCATATAGGGTGATCACACAAGAAGAATTAATTAATCTCTCGATCTAATTAACCAAAGACGCAATGTAACATAGGCTCGTATTTCTACCTCACAAATGTTATACCGCCTAAAATAGCTCCTAGGATCATTCAAGCCCCTCTCCGATAATTAATCCTCTTTCGAGATCATAATAATACCGGGTTGCATGCTTGCATACGATTAAACGGAATAAATCTCTCGATCTTACCCCAATTAACAATGAATTAAGCAAATCATCATGGCCAATAACAACATGCTTTGCAATAAGGAATTAAGCACACAAATACGAGACAAACACCAATTAAAGCAAGAAATTAATCATAAACTTCAATCCAAGTATCTACAATGCCTTAGAACCACAAATTTGTTTAGCTACTGACTAGCATAATGAAATTACAAAATCCAAATGAAATAACTAAATAAAAAGGAAAAGAAAGAGAAAGCTTAGTCTAGAATGTGGTAGAGAATGGAATTTGGGAGCTATTGCATCCTTTCTTCCTTGATTTGATGAAGAATTGAGAGAGAAATGGCCAAAACACCTCCAAGTATGTGTAACTATGTGTGGATTGGGGGAAAGGTGTCTTGGGTTTCAAGAATGAGGCCTTATATAGTGTTGGGGAAGGGTTTGGATGCCAAAATTGCAAGTTGGTCCCTCAAAAATGGAGAAAATGGCAAAAAACCCCCGAAAATGTTGTCACCCGGCCGGGTGGCTCCCACCCGGGCATGCCACCCGACCAAAACTCGAACCATTTAATATTTTGGCCTTGCCCGGGTTGAAACCACCCGGCCGGGTGGGTTTCACCCGGGCCAAATACGAACATCCTCAAAATCTGCCCTTGCCCGGGTCGAAATGACCCGCCCGGGTCGTTTTTGACCCGCCCGGGTCGATTCTACCCGGGCATGCTTTTTCGTCCCTTCGTATCTCGAGCTTCCGACCTCCGATTGACTCGATTCTTTTTTTCATTCCACTCCGTTTTTCGAGACGAATCCAACGGTGCACTCCTCTTCCTGATCCAGTAAAGTATGGTTGGTGTTTTGCTCCAAATTCCATCGTATTTCCTATAAAATCGACAAAACACAACCTTTCTCTCATTTTGGCTCAAACAATCATAATCAATGCATAAATCAATGAAATCCAAATCAAAACACGCTTCACATGTGCCCCTAAAACGTGTAAATTCCACCCGAATCAGCTCTCCAAGTGCAATTTAGCTTGGAGAGCTCCCACTTGGAGAGCTCTTCTAAAAGCTCTCCAAGCTTAAATGTGTAGTATATCTACCAACTGCCCTGGCTACGATCCACTGCGCAATGCCACAAGTTAATGTTGCAATCAGACCAGAAATCATTGTCTTTGATATGAAGGACTCGCCAAATGGAGGGATCAGAGCAAATTCTCCGCCAAGTAGTGCACACTTTCTCTACACTTTCCGGCATCTCTATAGCTCCAAGGCGTTGGAGGATATTAACGGTCACATCTGCAGTCAATTCAATCCACTGCGGTGATGGACCAACCACCACAGGGAGTTCATTTTATAATAGCACAAATTGTGGGGATAATGAATTGATAATTGATTTATTCAATCAGTATACAAGAATATTAATTTATACAGGAGTATACAAGCTTGCCATTATTGATGAGATCTCAATCACTATCCATTAGGCGTAATTTGGAAATATACAAAATAAGTTAAGTTGACTTGGCAAAAATATTCCTAGAATCTTCCTTTATACGTCCCGCAAAATAGACGTTCCGTCGGTAACGAATATTTTGGAACGAAGTAGCTCAAATCGCGTGCGTGGAAGAGGTTTGGTCAGCAGGTCTGCTAGTTGGTCAATGGTGTTGACATAAGAGACTGATAGTAACCCTTTAGTAGATAGGTCCCTGACGAAGTGAATGTCTATCGTTATGTGTTTCATTCTAAAGTGTTGAATCGGATGTAGGGCAAGCCTCGTTGCGCTCATGTTGTCACATAGAAGCCGTGGTGCAACTGTGATCGGTAGACGCAACTCTTTGAATAATTGAACAATCCACCCGACCTCAGAAGCAGTAGAGGCAAGTGCACGATATTCAACCTCAGTTGAAGACTTTGCTACCCCCGTCTGTTTTCGTGATCGCCAAGAAATAGGATTATTACCAAGAAAAATAACATAAGCAGAAGTGGACTTACAATCCTTTGAATCACCACCAAAATCAGAGTCAGAGTAGACCGTTAGGTGAAGATTGGCCGGTCGTTGAAGAAGCAGGCCATGATGTATTGTGCCCTTTAGATAGCGAAAAAGGCGCCTAACTTCTCCCCAGTCCTCGGGCGTCGGCGAGGACATACATTGAGCCAAACGATTGACAGTGAATGAAATATTCGGGCGGGTGAGAGCTAAATATTGAAGACCACCAATTGCGCTCCTGTATTCACATATACAAACATTAAATTAAACATTATTTCTTACTTGAAACACAAAAATGACAACATCTTCAATAAAAATTAAACCTAAAACAAATGAATAATTGAAAAGGTGACAATGAGTGTGAGGAGATGGCCCTTAAATATGTGAAAAAATAATAAAGGTGCCCTTAAAATCAGCAAATTTAACGATCAGAATTAAAAGATGATGGAGGAGTAATAAATATTAATGTCAAACATTCCATATAATATAGAGTAGTAATTAAGTATAAAAATTAACGGTTAAAATTAAAGATAAGAAGTAAATCAAGGGCTAAAAAAAAAGGCAGAAAACTAAAAAAAGGAAATATGCAGGTGTATTATATTAGTATAGATATTATGGATACATTCACTCCCCTTCTCTCGACACCATCACCTCCTACCGACACCTCCACATCCGACCGACACCATAACCCAAGCCTAATAGGGGTGTAATCAGCCCAATTAAATTTAATGGCCCAATACTCGTATATATTTAATCCTAACGGGCTTGAATTGATTTTAATGGGCTTGGAGTACTGTAGAACAAGTTTGATCCTAACGGGTTTGGGGTGGGGAGCAAGTTTAGGATTCCATTAATCTTTCTTGATCATGACGGAGATTAAAAATACACAATCCCATTGAAAGAGTATACTTGCAGAATTTCGATTGAGAAAAACAGGGTACGTCGATTCATTGATTATTCATGCTTTGAATTAATCCCTGGAATTTTTGTTTCTTATTCTTCTGATCTCTTTTGTTAATAAGAATTGACAATTATTATTATTACAGTTTAGGGAAGGAATTATATAATTGTTGTGAATTTGGGTAGGGTTATGATGTGGATGTGAAGGGCCTTCCACGTTTTATGCACAATGCTTTTATTATATTCAATTAATTTTGCAATAGAACTAGCTAGCAATTAATCATATCAATTATGTATATTATAATTCATGAAGCAATTAAGTTTACTAATTTGATTCACCAAAATAATGAAAAAAAAAATCAAAAAGCAAGTTGAAGAAAAAAAAGAAAAAAAAAAGTTGATGCTGAGACATTTTTAGCATCTCAGCATAATAGCTTACAATTTCTTGATTAGGAATTAGTTCCTAAGGTCGTTTTTTGGTAAGAGTTTAGTTCTTTAATTCCTTGTCAAGTAGTGTATAAATGTCTCGTGCAAAATGGGTGTAAAATGCAATTCTCTCAAAATGGAGGGAATAATCAACTTCCTAAAAATATTATTAACGAGTCCAAAAGTCTCCCATTCTACATGCATCACACTTGGTAAGGATTACTTTTATAGAATAGCGCGCAAAGCTCATTTGCCAACTATATATTTGCAGTTTAAAAAGAAAAGTTTAGAAAATGTTTCATATTTTAAGTTGTCGAACAAAAAAAATATTTGTGAGGGGTAAAATATCAATAGGTCCTCACATTTCAATCCTCAACTAGTTACTAGGATTTAAAATTACATATTATCTCTAAATTATTATTTTAATACCAATAATTATTTGTTGGTGATTTAGCTTAATTTTCAGTTGCTAATTTTTTGTTGTTTTTGTTTCATTAATTTCTTAATTTTTTTTTATTTTTTATTATAATTTTATTTAACTAAATTTCTAATTTAATTTAGGGCACGTTATATTTTGCTATAGTTAGTTTTTTTTTTAAATAGAATTGTATATAGTTTATATACTCCCTCCGTCCCAGAGGAAATTGCACCCTTGGAATGACACACATTTTAATAAATGTGTAAGAAAATATGTAATGAGTGATGTTTTGGGGTAGTTTTGTAAACTTTTATAAATAAAATAAAGTAAAAGGTAGATTGAGTGTGAAAAAGTAATGGCAAATGGGTAAATATGTGTATATTTTGAGGGTGAGCGTTATGACAATATTTCCATTTATGAAATGCGCAAATTGGTATGGGACATCCATTTATGAAAAGAGTTAAGATTTCCAAACGGCTACGTGTCAAACATGAGTCGATGCGTAGACACAACAAAAGGCAAAGTTGCAGGGATGAAGAGTCATGATTGTCATGTTTTTATGCAGCGCTTGATACCTATTGCGTTTCGAGAATTTCTTCCTCTGAATGTGTGGAGGGTTGTCACTGAATTAAGTCTCTTTTTTAGAGATTTAACGTCTACAACAATCAAGGTTGATGATATGAATCGTTTGGAACGAGACATTCCAGTTATTTTGTGTAAGTTGGAACGTTTTTTCTCACCTAGCTTCTTTGACTCGATGGAACACTTACATGTTCACTTAACGTATGAAGCTAGGATTGGTGGTCCAGTGCAGTACAGGTGGATGTACCCATTTGAGAGGTGAACAATTCTATTTCTCTCATTTAATTAGTTTTTAGTATAAGAAGCCTTATTTTAATTTGTTAACTATTATAATTTTAGGTATCTCCACAACTTGAAGCGTAATGCTAAACAAAAGGCAAACGTCGAAACATCGATTGTTAATGCATATTTGAATGAAGAGGTTGGCATGTTTTGTTCATATTATTTTGAAGACCATGTCAACACGAGGATCAGGAATGAACCACGTAACTTCGATGGTAGAGGTACGCAACAAGAAGTCGATGGCATGCTCTCTGTATTCAAGTCTAAGGGGAGACCTATAAGAAAAGCCACTGAACGATATTGGTCAACAAACACAGAGGCTGAAATAGCACAAACGTACGTGTTATTGAATTGTGATGAAGTTCAGCCTTACATTGAGTAAGTATTTCATATATTTATCATCTAATTAAATAGCACAAATGTACGTCATTTATCATCTAATTGTGTTGTGAATTATTAGGATGTATACACAAGAACTACGACATGCAGATCAAAACATCTCAGATAGAGACATAGATACTAGTCTTCAACGTCAATTTGCCCGATGGTTCCAACATTATGTGAGTATCATTAATTGAATTTTACGTGAACAAATAATTGTTTTGATTAATGTTAATTTTAACTGTATAGGGACAATCGCACGATTTTCAGAGCCGGTTCTTACAGGATCTCAGCAAAGGACCACTACGGTGGGTGAGGACTTACAACGGCTATATTGTGAAAGGCTACAGGTTTCATACATCAGAGTATGCATCAACAAGAACGACTAACAACAGTGGTGTTTGTGTTAGCAGTGCGAATTACAATGCAGATGCAAGTGATTACTTTGGGGTGTTGCACAAAGTCGTTGAAATTGAATATCCGGGATATCCAATAAAAACCGTAATGTTGTTCAAGTGCCATTGGTTTGAGACATCCCCTTTAGGAACCAAAATTCATCCGGAGTACAAGCTTGTGGATGTTAATTCGAAAAGGACGTATAGCGGGGATGATCCGTTTGTATTTGCCTCTCAGGTATCTCAAGTCTATTACTGCACGTATCCAGGAGCTGGAAAACGTAATAGAGAATGGCACGCTGTTTGCAAAGTGAAGGCAAGGTCAATGGTGGAGGTCCCCCAAAAGGAAAACAACGATGAAGATGAACCTCCGTTTCAAATGGAACAAATAGAGAATCAAACTGAAGTGTTTGCGGGAGATTTTAATCTTTCGGTAGACTTGACGGCTGCAAATCCACAATTGTTTGTTATTGAAAACGATAGTGGGCATGAGGAGGAGGATGAAGAAGATGAGGATGAAGAGGAATATGTGGCAAATAATGAAAATGAAGACGAAGATGAAGAAGATGAATATTAAATTAATGTAACCTAGCTATTTTATTTTGTACAATTTATAAGATTTCATTATTTATCATTTGGTTATAACTTATAATTTAATTATTTATCATTTGGTTATGTTATAACTTATAATTTAATTATTTATCATTTGGTTATAAAAATCCAATGGCGACGGAACATATCCGTCGCCATTTCCGTCGCTAACGGCAACGAGCCAAAGCCGACCGAAATATCCGTCGCCATTTCCGTTGCTAACGGCAACGAGCCAAAGCCGACCGAAATATCCGTCGCCATTTCCGTTGCTAACGGCAACGAGCCAAAGCCGACCGAAATATCCGTCGCCATTTCCGTTGCCATTTCCGAATATAAATGTAACTTTCTCTCATTTCACGCGTATTTTCCCTCCCTCTCTCTATGTCTCTCCCTCTCCCTCTCCTCCACTCCATGCATCCCCTTCCGACCGTCTCACGCTGCCCCTTGCCCACGTTCGCAGCGGCGTCACCTCCTTCTCCGGCCGTTCGTGCTCCTTCTCGCTGCGACCGTTCGCACACCCTCCTCCATACCAGCAGTCTCCGCCCATCCCCTCCTTGCCGTGGCCGCGGCCGCCGCCCATCCTCCCTACCTGCAGTCGTCGTCCATCCTCTCTCCAAGAAAGCCGTCGCCCACCGCCTCCTCTGCCGTCGCCGTCTTCGTTTGAAAGGTACGTTTTTACATATCTAAAAAAAATTAGGGTTTTGGATTTTTTTTGTATTTGTTCGAAAATTTTCTTGTGTCCGATTTCTTTTCTAACATTTAATCTGTTTTTCATGTTTTTTTTCGAACGTTTAATCTATGTTCAATGTTTTTTTTTCGAACATATAATCTGTTTTCATTTTTTTTTCGAACAATAGTGTTTTTTTTTTTGTGTTTCTTAAGAGTTTTGAAGATGATGGTTGTTTTGATGTTATGGGAGTTGTTTTGAATCTTTTGATGGTGGAAGTGGGATAATTCGGGCATAAAATAGTATCGGTGGGTGTCCTCGTCTGCGTTTAAAAAAAAATGAAATCTGCGTTTTAAAAAAAATGAAAAAAATGTCGGGTGGATTAATTAACTAGTCTCTGTGTGTGTTGTGTAGTTTGTATATACTGATACGATTGCATATGAGTTGTACCTTTAATTTTGTGATACTTTTGGATTTTTTTATTGAAAATATAATTTCGGTTCTGTTTTGAGTTTTTTACTGTAAGTGATGATTTTCGTTTAAGAAGATGTAGGAATACATTTGTTTTATGTTGTACTTTAGGTTTTGTATTGTAGTTTTTCTGATTTTCGTTTAAGAATATGTAGTTTTTAACTGTGTTTTATACTCTGAAATTTTGTGGGTGGTTTTGGCGCGCTAATTATTTGTAGGAGTAGTAACATTTATTTATTGTACTCTAAATCTCTTATCTTTGAACTACCAGCATATCGAATATTTGCTGAGACCGACCGAAACTATGCGAGCCTAATGAAGTTACTTGATCTCGTAGTATTGTTGAGGTATGTTCAATTTTTATGATAATTTAATTTATGTTTAAATATATAAAATGACAATTGAATCTTGATTCTTTGGAATTGATTTTGAAATGACAGGGATGGAGTCGGCGAAGGACAGTTTAATCAAGTTCTTCTCTTTTCTGGTAATTAAACTGATCTAATTCTTACTCTGTGAATAAATGGAAAATAAGATTCTTACCCTCTTGTAATTCTTTTTTAAACGATTTATCTTATAATCCTCTTGTAATTTTATATATTAATTAATTTCCTTATGTGAAAAATAGGTTGTGGAGCTGTCTTTAATTTCTCAAACTCCGCTGTCTGATCTCCTACTCAATACTACAACACACACAAAGATTGCTAGATTAATAAAATCTGAAGCAACGCCTAAAGCCAAAAGGATGATATTGAAAGTAATGTTTCAAAAATCAACCAACAAGTTGCTGTTTGCTCAAGCAAAGGACGACGATTTTGTTTATTCTGTTGGATCTAATGTAGATTTATGTCACCCAACTGAGTTCGATTTTGTTTATTCTGTTGGATCTAATGTAGATTTGTGTATTGAATTATTTAAGCAATTTTGATCGAGTCGGATCCCGATCACAAATAATTTTTTTTTTAAAATTTTTGGTACTTACCGACGGAATATTCCGTCGGTTTAGCGTCGGTAATGCTGACGGACAGGCCGACAGAATATAATTTTTTTAAAAAATGTTTGGTACTTACCGACGGAAATTCCGTCGGTTTAGCGTCGGTAATGCCAACGGGCGAGCCGAAGGAATATCATTTTTAAAAAAAAAAATTGGTACTTACCGACGGAAAATTCCGTCGGTAAATTAAAATAATAAAATTTATGTCCAAAATATACCGACGGCTCTACCGACGGAAACTTGACCCGGTTTGAAAACGAGTTGGCTTGACTGACGACGGAATTGAATCCGTCGGTACGGGCGATCCGGTTTGAAAACGGGTTGGTTTGAATCCGTCGAGAATCCGTCGGTATATACCGACGGACGCATATTTTCCGTCGGTAACCCATACCGACCAATTCATCGACGAACCGACTGAATATCCGTCGGTAAAACACCTCTTTTTTGTAGTGAGGTGTTATTCGAGACGAGTTGAGTACTTGAAGTTCGAGCTCAACACAATTACATTGTTGAGCAAAAAAACGATCTCGACTCAACTAATTAAACAAAAAGATTTTATTAGATGTTGAGTCTAACGAACTCAACTCGTTTAACGAGGCAAGTCAAGCCAAACTTAAGTTTTAATGAGTCAAGCTCACGAGCAACTCGATTTGTTTAACAACATTAATCGTACTTCCATTTTTTTAATCATAAATAACATAGATATCATTCAGTACGTACGTAATTATAGGCAGGAATATGGTTCAACCAAGCAATGTCTCGAATATGTATATCAAAAACAAAAACACATCAAAGTAGTATAAGGAATACGCTAACAGCCATGCCAATACATCGCTAATAAGTAGGTTTTATAATTTGCTGAATTCAACAACTATTTGGAAACATCTTGCATCAGATCGGACGATGTTCAACAAAACAACCTGTAATCTCAAATGTCGTCACAATGATCCCATGAAGTGAGTCTCCGCTATAGTCATTAAAAACTGAGAAATCAATAAACAGGCCGGGTACGTACTCTAAGATACTCATTAAAACCAACAGAGTCCCAAGGGGTATTGAGATGCTTAATCTGCTCACAACATCTTTTGCCTAAAGCACCTCCTAGATCAACTCCAAAACACTGGCGGAGGTCAAGTGATTCAAGGTTGGGACAACCATCAAGAATGGCTTCTAGTCCTTCATTGTTGATAGAATTAGAAATAAGACGAAGATGGCACAGATTTGGCATGCTTTTCGCTATTGCTTATAAAGCATACTCATTTCTGTTATTCTTTATAGAATGACATAAGTAGTACCGTTCCGAAAATCGAGGGCGATTAAATGTTAATCCATTCTGATCGAATGTAAATAACTTCAAAAGTGGGCAAGAATTAATTACCAATGTTTAGAATATCGGAAGCTGTGATATCTGGGGAGTCAATAAGGCGCAACTCTTCTTCGATCCAAGTGTGGAAGTTTATTAAATGCTTTAACCACAGCTTTCTCTGTTAATCCATAGCAGCCATGAAGAGTGAGGAGCTTCAGGTTACTTGACCTGTTAAAACAAGACGACTTAATGAAATTAAGAAAACCAACAGTACCGTCTAGTTTCTGTTTGCAAGATGATTTGAGATGATCAGAAAGTGATCCCCAGCTGTCTCGACAGGTTTTTCTTATGTAGAATTGAGTATTATATTTCTATGCATACAAACGAACATCGTGAACCCATAAGAAAGGGATGATTTAAATAATACCGATCATCAAAGTAGTTTTGCAGGGCGCCATTCAAAGGATATTCAATGAAAAGATCTAGAAGCTGTCCCTGGCTACGACGCCACAACTTACGGATCCGTTCATTCCATTTTAACGTATCGTCTTCCACATCTACGACTCGCCACATGGAGGGATCACAGCAAATCCTCCACCAGGTAGTGCACACTTTCTCTGCACTTTCAAGTATCTCTACGATTCCAAGGCGTTTCAGGATGTTAGCGGTGACATCTACAGGCAATTCAATCCACGCCGGCGATGGACCAACAGCAGTCGGGACTTCATTTTCATTTTTGGGTGTACTTATTCCGCTCATGTTGAATTGGAAATTACTTTAAAACGAAGAATTACGAATTAAATAGTGAATAGGAATTCGAAACGACATACTATAATTACTCACTCACAACTCACAAGGTGCACAACATATTTGCAGTTTGCAAAGAAAAGTTTTGAAAATATCAATAGGCACCTTAAATTTCAATTAACTCAGGATACTCCAATCCAAAATACAATTGATTTATGTTGATTCCGCTCATGGTCATCAATTTGAAATTAAATGAAACGCCAATATTACTAACTTGAAAAGAATAAATTGAAAATTGAGAAGCACTGCAAATTAAATAATGAATTGGAATTCGAAAGGGCATATGTTAATATGTATATGTAAATTACTCACTCCATCTGCAGACTGCAGTTGTGCACCTTTCGAGTCCCAATGTTTCCTACTCTACTCTACATGCATCACGCTTAATGGTCATTATATTTCCCAAATATTAATTTAGAGCACTTTGATTTACCAAGAAAATGTGTCGTATTTCAACTAAATCAAAATATCAATACATAGAAACTCTATAATTTAATAATATTTGGTACCACCAAAATTTATTAATTAAAAGAGTTATTAATTTATCTATAAATTAATATTTTATTATTTTAAAACACTCTTTCAAATTTCTACTTGTAACTATTTATTTATGGTAAAGTCTAGTATGCACTCGAGTGCATGTTGTGTACCTTAGTCCATGTTGCACTTTTCAGTTTTACTGACTTACACTTTTTTATAAATGGTGTTGCACTTTTCAATTATTACTAAAAATATTATTATACAGTTTAATAATTAAAAAGTGCAACACCATTAACCAAAAAGTGTAAGTTAGTAAACTGAAAATTGCAACATGGACTAGGGTGCACAACATGCACTCGAGTCCATAACAGACCAACCCTAAGGTAAAGTCTAGTATGCACTCGAGTGCATGCTGTGCACCCTAGTCCATGTGCATTTTTCAGTTTACTGACTTACACTTTTTGGTAAATGGTGTTGCACTTTTCAATTATTACTAAAAATATTATTATACAGTTTAATAATTGAAAAGTGCAACACCATTTACCAAAAAGTGTAAATCATTAAACTGAAAAGTGCAACATGAACTAGGGTGCACAACATGCACTCGAGTCCATAGCAGACCAACCCAAAAAGGTAAAGTCTAGTATGCACTCGAGTGCATGTTGTGCACCCTAGTCCATGTTGCACTTTTCAATTTACTGACTTACACTTTTTGATAAATGGTGTTGCACTTTTCAATTATTACTAAAAATATTATTATACAGTTTAATAATTGAAAAATGCAACACCATTTACCAAAAAGTGTAAGTTAGTAAACTGAAAAGTGTAACATGGACTAGGGTGCACAATATGCACTCGAGTCCATAACATCATTCTTGAATAATTAATTAATAAATATCTTATAAAATTAATATTCTTGTTATAATCAACATCATTCAACTTCATTTTCGTCTTCTTGGTTCATATTCATCTTCATAATCAATATCACATGGGTGGCTTGGCTTGCTAGTATGCATGAAGCTAGGGATCGTACCAACTATAAAATCGCCTCTGACTTAGAATAATGAATTTACTCCACTAATAAATTCGGGATTCATAATCACATGTATCAATTTTGGACCATATATCCTACTACGACTTGAATAATTCATATCAATCTATCTGTTTTAAATTGATTTTGAAATTTAAACATTGATTGATATTATAAGTTCAAATAAATATATATATTTTCTAAAAAATTAAATACCTAGTGCATCCATTTTCGACTCGATTAAAATTACCTAGTGCATCAATCGTATTCCTAAATATTCAAATACCTATTGCATTCATTTTCGACTCGATTAAAATTATCTAGTGCATCTATCGTATTCTTAAATATTCAAATACCTAGTGCATCTATCGTATTCCTAAATATTTAAATACCTAGTGCATCCATTTTCAACTCGATTAAAATTAATCAAGTCGGAACGCACAGTCTACAACACACAACCAACGTCTCATCCCCTCAACTCCAGCATCATTTCATTTCAACAATATAATATTTTATATATATAACACATGCATGCATAAAAAATAACATTTAATTTCAAACAATTCTAAAAATAAAATTTTATATAATTTCAAAAAATTTAATCCTAACAATATATATATATATTCTAACAATTTTTATTGTTAGAGTTAGTAAATACAATATATATTTTCTCCACATAATTTTAATTGAGAAGTGATTCTGAACATAGTTGAGTTGTACTCACTCACGGATTTATAATCATATATTTCTCTAAGATTTGTCCACAATTAAAGTGGATCTTTCACCGTAAGGTATTCAACTTTCAATCCTTCATCAAGATGGTGTCAAAGGAAAATCATGGCTTTGGATCTTTGGCCTTATTTTTATTATATGTTTGATTTGCCACTTTTATGAAATCTCCAAAACCCATGGCATCAAAATGAATTTCAACATAAAAAATTCATTACAAATTTTTTTCTAGTAATGTCAAGAGCCACAAATTTAAGTTTTATCAAGGTTGACATGTTGAAAACTATCAAATAAACAAAATATTGATTAATTGAAAAATTACATAATCATCAAAATAGTAATGAAATAAGATATGACAAATAAATATTGTAAGATAATATATTCTAAACATTTCAATATATACCTCCGTACAATACCTGGAATTTATCACTATCTGAATTTCGTCGATAGAAATGTTTTACGAGTTTCATGCTGATAACGTGTTGTGAAACAACTTAAAAGTATAACTCCATATATTACATAAGTGAACAAGATGTAGAGATAATATAGAAATCTCTTATTCCACCTCTAAGTATGTATTACAAACATTAGCAACTCTATTTATATGGAACAATACAAGTTGAAGAAGATGAAATGAAAGGTCAAAGATTAATGTTGGTACATGAACCAATTAACAATATTGTACATCAAATGTCACATTATGGACATTCACACCATATAAATATTATTCATAACATTATATTAATAATGGCCAATGTTCATCCCTTCCCTCGCCAGCAATGTTCATTACATTATACCATTTATAGCGAGGGTTCATCCCTCGCCAACGTTCAAGTATTGGTTCCCTCGCAATGTCCCTCGTAAATGGTCGAGGCATTTTAAATTTCTTCATCATTTTGCGAGCGAGGGTTTTACACGCGCTCGACAACTCCCTCGCGAATTGTGCCCCTCGACAAATCCCTCGACATTTTCCCTCGCGATTTTGAATTAAATTTGTAGTGTACTTGCTACACCAGGTTTAACAGACCATTTTTTAAAACACACCACACTAAACTTTAAAAATCATTTTTCATTACTAAACACACCTGTTGGGAATAAAATGATTTTGATCTAAGATACCAAAACCCCTGATTGATGATGTACAAGTTAGTTGAGATATGCTCAAGTCATTGTTCAGGCAAGTTGTCCCAGAACACTTAATGTGTAGTATGCTTAAGTTAAAATCTCAGAAATGTTATGAGATATTAGTAATCAGGATAGTTGTCCAAAGCTGAAATGTTAGGCAGCTTGATAGGTCTATAGGACAAAGTTGCTGATCTTTTCAAGACAAACTGATCAAATGGACAACCTGGCTGAAGAGTTCAAGAATACTGAAGCTGTGCTCATAAATGCAAATGATCAAGACAGTTGAAGTACAAATAATCAAGTGGATTAAGTGTCAAAAGCTTACAGAAGACATATTCAATGAAGCATTTATTGCCAATCATGCCTGAACCAAGCATTAAAGACTTAGAGCATTAAAGAGTGAGGCATTGAATGAGTGTTGGAACATTCTAAACTGCAGCAGGAATGTTTAGGGAGCTTGTCCCATCTGACCGTTGATTGTGTGTAAAGTTTGCCACAAATCAACCTAGGACAATGTGCAAAATTGGAAACTGACACAAGTCTTCCCAGCCGCCTTTGTCAGAAGTCAACACATTCATTCAAGCAACCATTGAAGACCTCTTTTACACAGTGGATAAAAGGATGTCAAGCTTCATAGCCGTTTTAATGGTGCTGCAAATAGACATATTTGAATTGCTAATCCCTCCAACGGTTAGTTGTTCAAATTGCCTATAAATACAGAAGTGATCAAAGGAATTCAGCATCCAACTACAAGCTATCAAACTATCATCAAGCTTTCAAAAGGAAACCAAGCTGTTCTCTAGAATTCCAAGTTTCCTGAATCACTTCAAGTCAGCTAAGCCAATTCTTGTAAACATCCTAGCTTAGCATTGAGATATCCTATTCCTTTACACTGTTCTTATTGTAAAGGATATCTCTATTAGTTGGAACCAAACCTCAAACCTTATCTCATTTAGTGAAGAGAGTGTTTGTTGTAGAAGTGAGAAGTTAAGGACTGTTAGTGTGAAACACAGTCTTAACTCAGAGAGATTGAGCACTAGGACTCAAGTTATCCTAGGGATCAAAACACTAAGAGAGTGTTGTTGATCAGTGCACCTTGGCACTATAAAACAAGCTAATTCCATTGAGAAGGAATTATCCTGTTCAATCAGGGAAAGTGGATGTAGGAGCTTGAGTCTCTGAACCACTATAAATTTGTGTCTCATTTACTTACTGCATTCTTAACTTCACTCCATTCAATCATATTTCAAAGATTCATAACTCAGTAAGTAAGAAAATCTGTTTTGGACAAAGTCCCTGATAACCTGTATTTTCAGAAATCAACTTGGAGTATTTCTTTGAGTAAAGGCCAACCACATTCCGCACTTAGCAACTCTTTTAGATATTTATCCAACTGATCACTTAATAGTAATCAGTAGGACAAGTATCTATCAAAGTTCACACTCAGGCCAGTTGTGAGACAACTTGCCTGATAGGACCAGTTTATCAAAAAGAAAAGAATTTGCATACACAAGTGCATTCCCCCCCCCCATACACTTGTGTTATACTCCACCAAGGACCAACAAGTGGTATCAGAGCAGGGGTTCAAAGACCACTGCTTCTGAAAATCCAACTGATTTTCAAATCACATTTTCTGTGGTCACTGAACTGATCCAAATTTCTGAAAAACTTATCTGTGTTCATCTTACATTACATTTGTTGAAATGGCTAACAATGCAGTTCCAGGAGATGCTGTCAACACCATCAACAATATGGGTCCAAACCAAGTCAATCATATTTCTCATCACAAACTACCAATGTTCTCAATTGAGAACTATGATTTCTGGAAGATCAGGATGAGAGCACATCTTGCTTGCCAGCATGATGAGATGCTTAAAGTCATCACTAGAGGGCCATTCACATTCACTAAAGCAAATCCCAAGCTCACTGATGCTCAAAAAGCTGATCCAAGGGAGTTGCTGCCAAAAGATGAAGATGACCTTACAGCTGAAGAAAGAAAAAGGCACAACCTGAACTACATTGCAATGAACACATTGTACCAGACAATTCCAGATGCAGTGATGGGGAGAGTGTACCACTGCACATCAGCTAAAGAGATTTGGGATACCTTAGCACTTATGTGTGAAGGTACCTAAAAGATCAAGGAGAACAAGCTTCAAGTGGCTATCCAAAAATATGAACAATTCTCTATGGAGGCCAATGAAACTATTGATCATCTTGATGGCAGGTTCACTGACATCATGAATGAAATAAACTCTCTTGGCAAGTTCTATGCCAAAAGAGAGGTTGCTCTGAAGATCTTGAGAAGTCTCACATCCAAGTGGGACATATACTCTGTCATGATGCAAAATACCAGCAATCTTGACAACATGCCAATGCAGCAAGTATTCTCTGAACTCAAAGCATATGAGTTTGATCTCAATAGAAAGAAAGTGCATGAAGAGCCATCCTCTTCAAACAAAGGTGTTGCCTTCAAAGCTGCTGAAACAGAAAAGAAGATTACTCAAAGATCCTCTCAGTCTGTTTCAAAATCTGAAATAAAGGAGGAGCTGGCACTCATGGCTAGAAGATTTGAGAAGCTCAACTCCAGATTTGGTAGATACAAGAAGTTCTACCAAGATAACAGAACCAGAAGGAGATTCAGTTCTCCTGAACATAAATCAGAGGACAAAGTCTCTGATGAAAAGAAAGAAGACAGATATGCTGATAGGAAGAAATTCAGCAAAGGTGAACCATCATCATCAAGGAGGAAGGAGTCCTCAAGCAAGAAGGATGATGATGAAGATGTGTGTTACAACTGCCAGAAGAAGGGTCATTTTCAGTATGACTGTCCTGACCTCAGTGCAAAAGAAAGGAAGGAAAGGCAAAACAAAAGAGATAAAAGGCTGAACAACAGGAAGGCTATGGTAGCTGGAGATTCAGCAAGTGAGGAAAGTGTCTACTCTTCTGATGATGGGCTGTTCTCCAACAGTGACCGTGATGAGGACTGTCAAATGGCACTTGAAGATGAAGAGGTATGTTCAACTTCCAATTTGTCAATTAACACACATGAATCTAGTGAAATCCATCTTGACTTTGAAAAGTTGCTGGAAGATTTCACCAGAATGCAAGAAGTATGCAATATGGCTCTGAGAGAAAATGAAAAGTTGAGGTCTAAAGTCAAAATGTCCAATCCTCCTGAATCTGAAGTTGACATTAAATCAACTGAGTTGTATCAACAGATTGTGAGAGAACATGAAGAAATGTCTCTCAAAGTCTCTGAACAACAAAAGCTGATTGATGAACAAAATCAGGCTCTAAAGAAAAAGGATTTTGACTCTAGAACTCTACAAGCTAAATTTGACAATCTCTCAAGAGAATTTGATACTCTAAAATTAAGTGAGGGGAGCTTGAAAATGAAAATGTCTGCCTTGAACAAATCTGCTACGGCAATAGAGGAAATTCAAGGGTTTCAAAGACCATTTGCTCAAAGGGATGGATTAGGCTATAATCCATTTGAACCCTCACCTGGTCTTAGTATTGCTTCTTCAAGCAATTCTAAGATGACTTTTGTAAGATCAGTGGCACAACAAAATGAAATTGAAGTAAATCAATCACTGATCAAGGATAAGGGTAAAGGAATTTTTATACCAACTCAGGTAAACAATGTACCTAAACCTATACCTTTGGAAAAGGTTAAAGGCATTGCTTACAGGAGAAATGAGGTTCAGAAAGGTAGAACCAATGGAAGGCCAATCTATCTGAATCATCATCAGAGGAGTTGTCCAAAACCTGTTCAGAAGAGGCCAACTCATATGAGGCAACCTCAACTGAATGGATTAAGGCCAATCCCCTCTGATAGGTATAAGACATTCAGGAAGCCTGGATCTTACTTGCCAAATGGAAAAGGCCATCCAAAAGCATATCCTCAAAAGTCTTACCCAGCTGCACCTAAGCTTAGTAACTTCAGGAGAAATGTCCCAAAGAAATTTACCAACTCTCCTGAACTCTACAAAGCTAACACTTATACACAAAAATCACCCAAGGCATTTAAGGGTCAAACTGTGTATGTAGATGTAAATGGAAACCAAGTCAGTCACTTTGAATCAATCAGAGTTATCAGGCAGATTTGGGTTCCAAAAGGTACAGCTAACCCTCTAGGACCCAACACTCAAAGGGTACCTAAATTTTGACTTTGCAGGACTGCAAGGACCCCAAAAGGAAGAGAAGCATCAACAAGAAAACAGCATGGTACCTGGACAGTGGATGTTCAAGGCACATGACTGGAAACAAGGAGCTTCTCTCAGACTTCATAGAGAAAGATGGTCCTTCAGTAACCTTTGGAGACAGCTCTCAAGGCATCACAAGAGGCTATGGTACATTAAACATTGGTAGTGTTAAAATTACTGATGTCTCATATGTTCTAGGCCTAAAATATAACTTGTTGTCTATAAGTCAAATTTGTGACAAAGGATATTGTGTTGAATTTGCACCAAATGAATGTACTATAAAAAATAAATCAACACAACAGGTGCTACTAACAGGGGTGAGAAAGGGAAATGTTTATTTTGCAGATTGGAGCAAAACCCCTGAAGCAGTCTGTCTTGTTGCCAAAAGCACAAATGAGCAAAGCTGGCTATGGCACAAGAGACTGAATCACCTGAACTTCAAAACCATCAACAAGATTGCAAGAAACTCTCTAGTTAAAGGGCTGCCAAATCAAGTGTTCACCAAAGAACATATATGCCAGCCATGTCAGGAAGGAAAGCAGATCAAAGCCTCATTCAAAGGAAAACCTGTCATCTCAACTGAGAGAGTCCTTCAACTATTGCATATGGATTTATTTGGGCCAATAATCCCAGTAAGTTTAAATGGAAGAAAATATGCTTTAGTTGTTGTTGATGATTTTTCCAGGTACACTTGGGTAGTATTCTTGCTGAACAAAAAGGAGACCCAAGTCAAACTACCTGAATTGATGATGAGATTGAGCAATGAAAAGGGCCTAAGTATTGTCAAGATCAGATCTGACAAAGGCACTGAGTTCATAAACTCATACATCAATGAGTACTGTAGCAAGAATGGCATCACACATGAAACTTCAGCAGCAAGAACACCTCAACAAAATGGGGTTGCTGAAAGAAGGAACAAGACCTTGAAGGAGGCAGCTAGAACCTTGATTGCTGAATCCAAACTACCTAAAAGGTTCTGGGCTGAAGCCATTAGCACTGCATGTCACACTCAAAACAGGTCCTTAATCACCAAAGGACAAGGTAAGACTCCATATCAAATATGGAAAGGTAGATTGCCCACTGTTGCTTATTTTCACATATTTGGTTGTAAGTGTTTCATCCATAATAATGGGAAAGAACAATTGAAAGCCTTTGATAGCAAAGCTGATGAAGGAATATTTGTTGGATATTCACAAATCAGCAAGGCTTACAGAGTCTACAATTGCAAAACTCTTATTGTGGAAGAAACACCTCATGTTGTGTTTGATGAATCTATTAATGAGTTCAGGGATAGAAACCTGAATATTGATGAGATGACACAAAGAACAACCAGATTAATGCTTCAAAGCAAGGAAACAGTGTTTGTGGATGTTGCCCAGCCTGAACTTCATGAAAATAAAAAACTGGACAACCTACCTGATAGCAATCAACCAGTAGTCAACCAACCTGAAGGAGAAATTGAACTGACTGACCCCATCCCAGTTCAAAATCAGGTAACAACTACCAATGAAGAAGCAGGCAATGCTGAGGTAGTTAATGGATCCACTATTCAAGGGGGAACCAATGAAAATGTCAATCTATCTGACAATGAGGACAACACCCCTGAATATGATCCTGAACTTGATCCTTCAATTAACTTTCCTGAATTTAATGAATCTAGTGATCCAACTTCAGATGAGGACAATCCTCCTGAAAGGATCAGGTCTAGAAGGACTTGGTTGCATGACCACCCATCTAGCCTGATACTTGGTAATCCAAGTGAAGGGATCAAAACTAGAAGATTTCATGGAGAAAGTGCTCTGTTTTGTTGTTTTCTTTCAGAACAGGAACCTAAAGACATTGAGGAAGCACTACAAGACACCAACTGGATCATAGCCATGCAAGAAGAGCTGAATCAATTTACCAGAAATGAAGTTTGGGAGCTAGTAGACAGGCCAACCCATCAAGATGTCATTGGAACTAAATGGGTGTTCAAAAACAAGAAAAATGAAAATGACATCATTGTGAGAAACAAAGCAAGATTGGTGGCCAAAGGATATTGTCAATCTGAAGGGATTGATTATGATGAGACCTTTGCTCCAGTGGCCAGACTTGAGGCAATCAGACTCTTCCTAGCATATGCAGCTCACATGAGATTCAAGGTGTATCAAATGGATGTGAAGAGTGCATTTCTCAATGGGGTGCTCAAAGAAGAAGTGTATGTGGAACAGCCTCCAGGATTTGAAGAAGGAGACAAGGTGTACAGATTGAAGAAAGCCCTCTATGGCTTAAAACAAGCTCCAAGAGCTTGGTATGATACCTTGTCACAGTTTCTTCTAGATCATGGTTTTGTCAAAGGCACTGTTGACAGAACCTTGTTCAGAATCTGTGAAGGAAATGATATTTTGTTAGTCCAAATCTATGTGGATGACATTATATTTGGATCTCCAAATGAGAAGCTATGTGAAAAATTCTCCAAACTCATGCAAAGCAAGTTTGAGATGTCCATGATGGGATTGATGAATTTCTTCTTAGGACTTCAGGTCACTCAATCAAAGAAGGGAATATTCATCAATCAGGCCAAGTACACAAGGGACATGATCAAAAAATTTGGATGTGCATCAAGCAAGCCAGTCAGAATTCCTATGAATACTAACTGGAAGATGGATCCTGATGAAGGTGGAGAGTCAACAAACTCCACTAATTACAGAGGAATCATAGGATCTTTGCTATATCTCACTGCAAGCAGGCCTGACATCACATTTGCAGTTGGAGTATGTGCAAGATTTCAAGCCAATCCAAAGAAGAGCCATCTTGATGCTGCCAAGAGAATTCTAAGATATCTCAAGGGATCTGAGAATCTTGGATTGTGGTATCCAGCTGATGACAACATTGAGCTTACTGGATATTCAGATGCAGACTATGGAGGATGTAGAATTGACAGAAAATCCACCTCAGGAACTTGTCAATTCTTGGGCAGCAAGCTTATCTCATGGTTCTCCAAGAAGCAAAATACAGTTGCAACTTCAACAACTGAAGCTGAGTATGTAGCTGCTGGAAGTTGCTGTGCTCAGATTCTATGGCTCAGGCAACAATTAAGAGATTACAAAGTAATCACAAATGAAGTGCCCATATTCTGTGACAACAATAGTGCAATTTCCATCTCACAGAATCCAGTGCTCCACACCAGATGCAAGCATGTGGACATCAAGCATCATTTCATAAGGGATCATGTGGAGAAGAAAGATATCAAGCTTGTCAAAATTCACACTGATAAGCAAAAAGCTGATATTCTGACCAAGCCTCTAGCTGAAGCAAGGTTCTTGGAACTGTCAGCTGAATTAGGGTTACTTGATCCAGGCAAAATGGAAAAATGAGGAAAGTAAAGCTCATATGAAGGGGGAAGTTCATCATAGTTGAACTTCAGCAAAGTTGACCAACCTCACTGAAGCTGTCAGCCAAAGAGGGAAACTCAGCAAGGTTGTCCCTGTAGTTCTCAGCAATGTTGGTCAGGGAATTTGTCCAAGTGGGACCCAGTCAGCAACCTTGGGATCCACTCAGGCAAGGTGATCAGACAGTTTGACCTTCACAGAAACCAAAGCACATCTCAGGATGTTTGTCCGAATTAATTAGATAATCATTGCTATTTTTAGCATTGATTAGACATTTAAGAGGTTTCTTGGTCTAAGAGTAGGCCATTTTAGGATGGAGTGTGTTATAAAGATTTTTAAAACCAAAAAAGGCAAATCAGCATTTAATGCAGAAATCTTAATAAGATTGCATGAATTCTTGAGCCTTCATCCAAACCATTAAATTGCATTCAAAACTCCATCGAACCATTGAAAGTCCACTACCCCACTATATTCAAACGGTTTTTCCAATTACCCTCTGTTACATTCCATTAACCAACGGTTAATAAATCTCTTCCATATATAAACCTCTCAATTTTCACCACCATCCTTTCACACTCATAATTCCCAAATTCTTTGAAGTCTCAAAACCTCTATACCTGCAACTTTTCTTTAAAACTCTCTTACTCTCAAAATCTATCCATGGCTCCAAAACTCAAGAGAGAAGAACTCGTAGATTTCAATGATTCCTCTCTGGACATTGACTTCTCTTATCTTAGCAACCCAAATTCGCTTTGGTTTGAAAAGCTGGTAGCCTTTGATAGCCCAGATTCAGATGTTCAACAAGTCCTCCATTGGCTGAGGGAGGCAGGGCTAGAAAAATTCCTAGGCACCAAGCCTGATTCCTGCCTAAATCCATTTATGGCAGAATTCTTTGCTTATCTAAGGTGGAAGGGCAAGAAGGGGGATGTGTGCACAAAGCTCACATATGCAGAAGAAGATGAAGATGAAGAAGAAGAAAGCCAACACACAGTCATCTTCACTGCAGAGGATTTAGAAGCCAGTTTTGGGCTACCTTCTGAAGGCATAAATCCAGAAGTATACAAGGAAGAGGATGATCAGGAATTCTATTTCTCTTGGATGATAGAACCTAAGAAACTTGTAAGTGCTCAAAACAAAAACACTTTAAAGCCAGTGTTTAGGCATTTGTTTGACTGTGTTGTAAAGAGCCTGTTGAGCCACTCAGGGAGTGTTGAACAAATCAGTATGCCTAAATTAAGGGTGATGGCTGCTGTGATTGACTCTGCTGAGAAGAGAGTCAAGTTCAACTGGAAGAAATTCATTCTTGACAAAATGATGAATGAAAAATTCAAGTTCAAGGAGGTGAAACACCACAAAGTGGTGGTTGAAGGAAAACTCCAGTTCTGCACAAGAGCAAGCCTACTCTTGGAAAGATTTGCACATTACACCCACCTCCAAGCTAAGCCAAAGCCTTTTCCAGCTCAAAAGGTGATGTTTAGGAAGCTGTCTTCTAAGACAGAGAAGAGGAAGCAGGATGCAGCTTCAAAGAAGGCCATCACAAGTGTACCAGCAACCAGAGCCTCTCCAAGAAAGAGGAAAGCCCAGCCACCAAAAGCTCAACCAAAAATGAAGAAGATAAAGAAAATTTTGCATGAATCCTCACCAGAGAATCAGTCAAGAAGTGGAGGAGCCACTTCTGAGGAAATAGAGAAGGTTGCTGAGGAAGGAGTCAACCCTCCTGAAGAAGGTGAAGAAGTCAGAGAGGTTGTCCCCTTACAGCCTGAGAGTATAACTGAATTCAGAGACCTTGACCAGCCAACAAGGTATGAAAGAAAAAGAAGAATCATCAAGACTTCTGAGAAGCAGAGGTTGATGGAGGAAGAAAAGCAGAAGAAAGAATTCTTCAAGGAGATTAGACAGGCAAGCAAGTTTAAATCCAAGTCCAAACCCAACAGCCCTGAAGCCAACTCTCCTGATATTCAATCTCAAAGAATATCTCCAAGGCAAGAAGAAGAGGAGTGCAAGACTCCTGAAGATGCACCAATCATTGCCAAAAAGGTGTACTCCCCTGAAGGTGCACCTGATAGATCAGGTATTGATGTGCTGGCAGATTTGGTCAATCTTGAAGATAGACCCTTTTCCCCACTTGATCCAAGACTTCTCTCATATACCAAACTTCTTGAAACTGCTCTTCAAGAAGGTGATCAAGTTATTCTCCCACCCATTCCAGCAATTCCAATTACCTCTTCAGGCACAATGCTCTCAAAAGCACCTGAATCCCAACTTGCTTTGACCTCTCCTGACCCCAACCCTTCTGAATCCAACCTACCTGAATCCCAGCCAAGCTTACTTGAATCCCATTCCAACCCTCCTGAATCCAACTCTTCTGGAGATGATAGTGGTGAAGACTATACTTATGAGGGGATGTTGAGATAGATTGCAAGAGCCAATGTGGATGAATTATATCCAGGTTTGAAGGATTATCCCAGGCTGCAACAACAGTTCTATGATCTCAGAGCTCTTGTTGAGATCAAAGATAGAACTATTGTGGAAATAGCTCAGGCTATTCAGGATAAGGGTGCCAATTGGTGGCAGGTTGAGGAAAATAGGCTGTTGCATTTTGCAAAAGTAAAGAAGACCAGTGTTTTAACCACTGAGGCCCTATTTTGCACCATTGTCCATGAAAAAGTGCTTGCTGAAAAAGAGAGGGTAGCACAAGGAATCAAGCATCCTGACAGTCCATCTGATGATGATGATGATGATGATGATGATGATCACACCAATCCCAATCCCCCTGGTATCAACTCAGCTCAGGTACATTACTTGACTTTTCATTCTGTACAGGACTCTGATCATTCAGAGGAGTTGACCAAAGATGGTGACTCGGTCCAAGATGCATTGGCCAAGGATGGTTCCTTTGAACCTGAGGCACAGCTTGACAATGCTGAGACTTCCATAGGAGAAGCTGGTTTGACTAAAGCCTCATCAATGTCAGGCAAGTTGGACATTGACCAGCCTTTAGTCATTCAGGATGACTCAGTGGACTTGGGATGCCCAAGCACTGTGATCTCCCAACAACTGCCCTCTGTGGATCCTGTTGAGGATATAGAGGTGTCAGGTTTAAACATTGAAGGAGTTGAAAAGGCTGTGAGTGCTGAAAAATCAGAGGGAGGTGATGGTGAGGAATGTGTGATCACTGGTTCCTTGAGTGCACCACAAATAGAGGGTGAGGAAGTAGAAATATTGGGTGCAGCCCAATATGAGAGTCAGGCTATTCTTCAAGTCAAATCTGAACTTGATGAATCCCTTGGTGAAAGGAGGCCTGATTCTCCAGTGAATGTGAGTCTATCTTTTGAAAATGAAGAAGAAAAGAATAAAGTTGAAAATGAGAGAGAAGGTGCTGATGTATCAGACCTTATGGGAGAAAAAGAAATAGAGGGTGCTGAGGGAGTTTTTACTAACACTGTTAGTTTTGCAGATTCAGTTGCTGTTACTCTTGAACAGATTTTTGCAGATGCCTCCCTGACAGATATACCAGTTGAAGCTGACACTGATCTTCAAGCAGTATCAGCAAATGTGTCCACACTTAACCAGATCTACTTTGAACAAGCCAACACCTCTGAGGCTCACTTTCAGATGGCTACTCAGACTGCATCCATCATTGAAGAGCAGTCAGGGAAGTTGGACACACTGGTCAGGGAAGTTGAGAAGGCTCATGCAACCACTGCTGATACCCTAGATGGCCAAGGGAAGACTCTAGCCTCTGTGGAGATGAGGCTCACAGGGTCTGAAGAAGTGATCTTACCTACTATTGATGCAAGACTTTGTGGAGTTGAAACTGGACTGCAAACAGTTTCAACTGAAGTGACAAAAGCCAAAGATGCTATGGGTATATTCACTAGATCTGTGAAGAAAGAGCAGCAGGGTCTCAAAACTTTGTACAAGCACAATGTAAAGGCATTGAGAAAGACAATCAAGGATGCTTTAAGGCAGAGGACAGCAGCCCAGAGAAAGAAGGCAGAAGAGTTGAAAGCTGCTATGGTGAAGGAAGCTGCTGAAAAGTTCACTGTTGAACTCATGGCCAAAGTATCTGATCAAGTTGTGGCCAATCTCACTGAACAACTTCAGGCCAAACTTGATCAATCACTGAAAGCCACATTGGATGCCATAGTTTCCCAAAAGATGAAGCCTGTTCACACCTTTTTGAGCATGGCAGATGATAAAATGCAAAACATTCATGATGAGAATGTTTATCTACTGCAGGAATTGAAGTCCCTCACCCATTCCCACTCACATCTCTCTGTCACTATGAGTGAATTGAAGCCCCAGTGTTTTGATAATGCCAAAAAGGGGGAAAGACAGAGAGCAAGGGCAAAGGGAACCTTGGTGATTGGTGAACCCAAGGGCAAGGAGAAAGTCCCTGAAGTTGAGGAGGAAGCAGTAGAAGACATTGGGAAAGGCAAAGGCCCAATGAATGTTGAAGACTTAACTGAGGAAGAGCAGATTCAAATAGCTGTCAAGGAATCCATGGTATCAGCTATGGAAAGTCAGGCAAGAAAGCTTCAAAGGCGAGGTGGTGAGTCTACAGGACTTGAACCTCAAGAGAAGGTTGCTGAAGTGAGGGGGAAGGTGACAAGGTCATCTGAAAGAAAGAGGAAGGAACTGCAAGCCTTCAATGAATTCCCAACCAGCCTGACTTTGCCATCAGAATTTCAATCTGAAGAATCTACTCCAGCAAGGAAATCAAAGAGAATGAAGAAAGCAGTCCTGATGCCTGCTATTGAAGAAGTTGAAGAGGAAGTACAGGACAGAGAGCCTGAAGAAGTAGTGCCCAAGCTTGCTGATGATCCTTCCAAATTGTTTGAAGAAGGATTTGGGAAAGATCCAGAAACTCAGGAAAAGCTAGCTCTCTTGAGAGCTAAAGAAAAAATGGATCAGTTGGTTGAGGCCAACAAAGCAAGAGATGGGAGAAGGGCAAACTTCAAAGCTCCAAGAAGGAGGGCTTCATACAGAAGGCTCAAACCTCAAATGCTGCAAAGATGGGACACTCAGTACCCTCACCATGATAAGTGAGTTCCAATCTCACTGAATGATGCATGGGAGGAGGCCAAGAGAAGTTTTGTTTATGACTTCTATGTCATTGGAAAGTGGCTTGGTGAGAGTGTGGAGGAAATCTTTGTTCAGTTCATGTTTGAGAACCACAGGGACCTCTACGAAAAGCTGTTTGCAGCAGCTGAGATGGCTAGAGTGGAGTTCAAGGCTCCTGGTCCAATTATGTACATGCCTCCTAAGTTCAATGGGAACTTGATTGATGAGGGAAAGATTCTGGAAGAGTTTATCAACATCATGAAGATGGAGAAGCTAAAGCCTGGCCCTAGAGGAACCAACAAGGAGATCTGGGATCTAAAGAAGAGAGTTTGGGCTCAGTATGGCATTGCTCCTCAAGATGATGGAACTCTATGAAGGATAAGTTCATTCCTTTCCCTAATTTGCTGTTATGAATTCTGTTGTTATCCTTTTTTTTTGCTATTCTAGATTAGTGAATCCTTTTGATTTTCAGCCCTGTAATGGTTTATCACATCTATAAAAGGATCACAGTGTTTCTATCAAAGAGATAACAACTCATTATCTCAACTAACCTATCCTGACATATATTACTTGATTTATTGTGCTAACAGTTTCTTTCAGGCAAGTTGACCAGTTCACTCTCCCTGAAGGTAATATTTAGTTTAAGTCAAGGTCCCTTTGTAATAGGTTTTGGCATCATCAAAAAGGGGGAAATTGTTGGGAATAAAATGATTTTGATCTAAGATACCAAAACCCCTGATTGATGATGTACAAGTTAGTTGAGATATGCTCAAGTCATTGTTCAGGCAAGTTGTCCCAGAACACTTAATGTGTAGTATGCTTAAGTTAAAATCTCAGAAATGTTATAAGATATTAGTAATCAGGATAGTTGTCCAAAGCTGAAATGTTAGGCAGCTTGATAGGTCTATAGGACAAAGTTGCTGATCTTTTCAAGACAAACTGATCAAATGGACAACCTGGCTGAAGAGTTCAAGAATACTGAAGCTGTGCTCATAAATGCAAATGATCAAGACAGTTGAAGTACAAATAATCAAGTGGATTAAGTGTCAAAAGCTTACAGAAGACATATTCAATGAAGCATTTATTGCCAATCATGCCTGAACCAAGCATTAAAGACTTAGAGCATTAAAGAGTGAGGCATTGAATGACTGTTGGAACATTCTAAACTGCAGTAGGAATGTTCAGGGAGCTTGTCCCATCTGACCGTTGATTGTGTGTAAAGTTTGCCACAAATCAACCTAGGACAATGTGCAAAATTGGAAACTGACACAAGTCTTCCCAGCCGCCTTTGTCAGAAGTCAACACATTCATTCAAGCAACCATTGAAGACCTCTTTTACACAGTGGATAAAAGGATGTCAAGCTTCATAGCCGTTTTAATGGTGCTGCAAATAGACATATTTGAATTGCTAATCCCTCCAACGGTTAGTTGTTCAAATTGCCTATAAATACAGAAGTGATCAAAGGAATTCAGCATCCAACTACAAGCTATCAAACTATCATCAAGCTTTCAAAAGGAAACCAAGCTGTTCTCTAGAATTCCAAGTTTCCTGAATCACTTCAAGTCAGCTAAGCCAATTCTTGTAAACATCCTAGCTTAGCATTGAGATATCCTATTCCTTTACACTGTTCTTATTGTAAAGGATATCTCTATTAGTTGGAACCAAACCTCAAACCTTATCTCATTTAGTGAAGAGAGTGTTTGTTGTAGAAGTGAGAAGTTAAGGACTGTTAGTGTGAAACACAGTCTTAACTCAGAGAGATTGAGCACTAGGACTCAAGTTATCCTAGGGATCAAAACACTAAGAGAGTGTTGTTGATCAGTGCACCTTGGCACTATAAAACAAGCTAATTCCATTGAGAAGGAATTATCCTGTTCAATCAGGGAAAGTGGATGTAGGAGCTTGAGTCTCTGAACCACTATAAATTTGTGTCTCATTTACTTACTGCATTCTTAACTTCACTCCATTCAATCATATTTCAAAGATTCATAACTCAGTAAGTAAGAAAATCTGTTTTGGACAAAGTCCCTGATAACCTGTATTTTCAGAAATCAACTTGGAGTATTTCTTTGAGTAAAGGCCAACCACATTCCGCACTTAGCAACTCTTTTAGATATTTAGCCAACTGATCACTTAATAGTAATCAGTAGGACAAGTATCTATCAAAGTTCACACTCAGGCCAGTTGTGAGACAACTTGCCTGATAGGACCAGTTTATCAAAAAGAAAAGAATTTGCATACACAAGTGCATTCCCCCCCCCATACACTTGTGTTATACTCCACCAAGGACCAACAACACCCTAATTATTTCCTATTTAATAAATTACCAAAAATAATTAAATTAAAAAAAGTAAGAATTTAAATTAATATAAAAAATATAAATAAAACCTATAAAAATCATCTAAATCTTCAAAAATTAAAAACACATAAAACAAATTAATTAATTTAATTAGTTTTTAAGATTTAGTTGACTTTTTATTATTTTTAAATTTTTTTAATAAATTAAAAAAATCAACTTTGAAAAAATTATTAAATTAAATAAAAATAAAATTATTTAAAAATATTAAAAAATCAATTAAATTTCAAAACTAATTAAATTAATTAATTTTTTAGCTTTATTAAAATTTTGAAGCTTTAAGTATTTTTTATAGGTTTTATTTATATTTTTCATATTAATTTAAATTCTTACTTTTTTAATTAAATTAATTTTGATAATTTATTAAATATTTTTATGATTTTATTTAACTTTAATTGAATTTTTAGTTTTAGTGTGGTGTGTTGAAGTGTATATATCTTTTTTAGCTTCGTATAATTTTTGAAGATTTAGGCAACTTTTTTTTATAGATTTTATTTATATTTTTCATATTAATTTATATTTTTATTTTTTTAATTTAATTATTTTTGGCAATTTATTAAATAGAAAAAAATTTAGGTATGTTTAGTAATAAAAAAAATAATTTTAATGTGATGTGTTTAAAATTTGTAGTGTGTATAACATTTTATTTAGTTATGTAGTGTGTTTTAAAAAATGACTTGTTAATCCCGCTATAACAGTAATTGGACTAAATTCAAATAAATCGAAACTTAATGGACTAAATTTAAAAGATGGTAATATGGTGGACTAAATTAAAAAATATGGTAAGTTAATGGACTAAAAAATTATATAATCCCAAATCAACAACTATTTCAAAAGCACTTGGAAGCACAGAGCCAGAAAATTTAGGTAGGGGGCCCAATTAACATTAGAGGAAATCACTATAACACACAGAGTAAGAGAACATATAGCAATCCCCAACAAAAAAAAAATTGACTTGCAATGACACACAATTTGGTGAGTAAGTTGACAAAAATACCCATCTGTCCATTTTTTTTCAGCCTGCATGATCTGACGGGTTGATGAATTTTTTCTTTATGCACATTTTCCAAACACAGTCATTTTATCAACCTAGGTAGGCTTTGTTAATACAATTAATGGAATTTTAATATTAATAAATGAACTAGTCAAAATATAAATTATAACCTCCATATTCTTTGTTGACTTGGAATAATAAAAAATATAAATTATTTTCAATATATTATTTTAAAAAATATCAATTATTTGTTAATTTATTTAATAGTAAAAATAATAATAATATTCTTATTTAATAATTATTTTAAAGATAAATTATACAAAACATATTATTTTTAATAATATAAAATAATACTCCCTCCGTTATTATTTGAACACTTTTCTTATTGGGACATCTCAAGATTATTTGCACACTCTATGTATGAAACCTAAGTCATAGAAATTTAATTGGAGAATTGAAATAACTTTAAAAAAAGATATTATTAAATTTAACGATTATCAAATCATTAAAAAAATAAAAAGAAGAAAACTAATTTACTTTATATAAAAGATTTTATAGAAAATTAGAAATTATTACTACTAGACATTAAACATTACTATTACTGTTTCTGTTCAAGGATAGTAAACTTGTTTATTTGCTCACAAAATTAACACCCTCCAACATCACCCTCCAACATCATTTTATTTTAAAAATTATCACTCATTTTTTACATACATTTTACTTTACACCTCATCAAAATCACTTTACATCTCACTAAATCACCTAAAATACCCCTCATTTATCTTACATCATCAACCACTAAATCATCTTTTCTTAAAAAACGCATCGTTCAAACGGTGCAAATAATCCCGAGTGGAGGGAGTATTATAATAATGAATGATAATATAAATACTACTCCATATTACTTGTTAATTTCTTTAATAACAAAACAAATTATTATAAATAATAAAATCAATAATAAAATAAATAATAATTATCCTTCTATCAATAATAATTATTAAAATATTGTATAATATTCAATTTAGTACGTTAAAGTTTAGAGTTCAATTTAAATTTAAGTTTAATACCCTCCTAACATCATTTAGAGTTTAGAGTTCAAGTAAGTCACAGATACATTTGAACACAACAACTTCAATTTAGTACGTTAGAGTTTAGAGTTCAATTTAAATTTAAGTTTAATACTTTGCATAATATTCAAATTTAATTTAGGGCATAGTGTATAGAGTTTAGTGAAGTACATTATATAAACTCTAAATTGAATTTGAATATTACATTTTATAAGGTATTAAACCTTAAATTAAATTTGAATATTAGAAAAGGTACTAAACTTAAATTGAAATTGAGATTGATTCATTCATTCATTAAATTTACATATATAAATTGAATGTCAATAAGGTACTGAACCCTATCCTAAGATACTAAACCTTAAATCCTAAATCGATAATTTAAATATTACATAAGGTACTAAATTTAAATTAAATATATAAATTGAATTTGAATATTAATAAGTTACTAAATTTAAATTGTATATAAGGTACTAAACTTTAAGTCTTTAAACCTAAATTGAGTTTGAATATTGCATAAGTTACTAAAACTTAAATTGAAATTGAGTTTGAATATTACATAAGTTACTAAAATTAAAAATTTAAACACTGAGTGTTGCAAAATTGAACACTAAGTATTGCAAGATTGAACACTGATAATATTATTGTGACGGAAGAGAGAGTTTATTTTTTAATTAATTATGTCAGCGCAGGCCCGGTCCTAATGTTAGGCCAACGAGGCGATCGATTCAGGCCCAGGAATATTTTAATTTTTTAGGGGCCCATTTTTTAAGACATCTTTTTATATATATATATATATATAAATAAATAAAAAATTACATCATTTTCTTTTTACAATCCCGCGTATTACGCGGGTTTTGCACTAGTATATATATAAAATAGTGAAGGGGGAAGGAAAAATTAGGAGAAAAAAGTCTTAACAAATGCCTAATTTAGTTTATATCTTTTAAATTTTCACTTTTTCAATTTACGTCTCAAATTAAGTGCCCAATTTATATCATTTTGTGTTCAATTTACATCACTTTCGTCAAAAAATTGAGATTTCAGGTAAATATTCCAATTTACATCCTTTAAATTTGAAAATTAAAAAAATAACATTAAAAATTTCTTAAAATTTCATTAAAATTTAAAATTATTCAGATAAAAAATAAAAAAAATTCTAAAATTGTCTATAAATAAAAAATTCTAAAAATCTCATTAAAATGTCTAAAAAATTATATTAATTACATTAAAAATCTTAAAAATCTCTTAAAATTAATTAAATAAGTTAAAATCTTAAAAAATCTATTAGTTAAAAATTAAAAAATCTTAAACGTGTAAAAAATATCTATATTGTTAGCCCTTTAAAACTTATATATTGTTAGTCTTTAAAAAATTGTTTTACATTATGTTTTATAAGTTCGTATAAAATAAAAAATATGAAGGGAGGGACCCTTTTTTAAAATTCGATTCAGGCCCAAATATTTCTAGGACCGGCCCTGTATCAGCGGATTGATTGACTCCTTCCTTCCTAATATTCAAATTCAAGTTAGGGTTTAGAATTTAGTAATTTATATAAACTCTAAATTGAGTTGAATTTGAATATTTCATTTTTTTAAAGTACTGAACCCTATAAATTTTATATTAAATTTAAATATTACACAGTTACTAAATTAAAATTGAGATTCTTAAATATATATATCCTATAAATAATTTAAATATTACATTAGTTACTAAATTTAAATTGAAATTAAAATTCTTAAATATACAAATTAAATATCTTTAGGGCACTAAATTGAAATTGAATTATTCGTTAAATTTTCATATATAGATTGAATATCACATACGGTACTAATCCAAATTTATATTCATTAAATTAATTGAATTATTCATTAATTTAGAGTCTAGTGTTTAGAGTTTAGTACAATATATAAACTCTAAATTGAATTTGAATATTAAATTTTGTAAGGTATTAAACTTTAAATTAAATTTGAATATTAGATCCTAACCTTAAACCCTAAATCAAAAATTTAAATATTACATAAGGTACTAAATTTAAATTTAAATTAAAAATATAAATTGAATTTGAATATTACATAAGTTACTAAACTCAAATTGTATATAAGGTACTAAACTTTAAACCTAAAATGAGTTTGAATATTACATGAGTTACTAAAACTAAAATATTTGAACACTAAGTGTTGCAAGGTTGAACACTAAGTATTGCAAGATTGAACACTGATAATATTACTGTGACGGAAGAAAGAGTTTCTTTTGAAAGTAATTATGCCAGCGGATTGATTGACCATTTCCTTCCTAATATTCAAATTCAATTTAGGGTTTAGAGTTTAGAAACTTATGCAAACACTAAATTGAATTGAGTTTGAATATTTCTTTTTATAAAGTACTAAACCCTATAAATCCTATATTAAATTTGAATATTACATGAGTTACTAAATTGAAATTGAAATTGAGATTTTTAAATATATAAATCATATATTAAATTTGAACATTACATGAGTTACTAAATTTAAATTGAAAATTTTAAATATATAAATTAAATATCATATATAAGGTACTAAACTCTAAATAATAAACATAAATTTTGAATATTACGAGAGGTACTAAATTGAAATTAAATTATTCATTAAATTTCTATATGTATGTCCCTAGTTGAAATTAAACTTAAGATATTAGACCCTCTAAATTGAATAATAATATTACATAAGGTATAAAAGTTAAACTTAAATTAAAATTGGACTATTCATTAAATTTAAATATATAAATATATATATTTGAACACTAAGTGTTGCAAGATTGAACACTTAGGCAATATTTAAAATTTTGATTTAGAGTTTAGAATGTGCAAATTATATATTCAATTTTAACGAATGAATGATACAATTTAAGTTTAGTATTTTATGTAATATTCAAATTTAATTTAGGGTCTAGAGTTTTGTACCTTAGTTTAGTATCTTATGAAACATTCAATTTATATATATTAAATTTAATGAATGAATAATTCAATTTTAATTTTAAGTTTTGTACCTCAATTTAGGTGTAATATTCAAAATTTCAATTTATAGTTTAGGGTTTAGTACCTTATATAATACTCCCTTAAATCCACCAAAAATTTTACACATGTCATATTTGAATGTCTCATACCAATTTGCACATTAAAAAAAAAAACATCCCCATTCTCAAAATATACACATAATTACGCTATGTCATTACTTTTTTCTCATTCAATTTATCATTTTCTTTATTTTATGGTATTTTTATTGAAAGGGACTGTCAACCTAAAACCTCATTTAAAAGGGTCTTCCTTCTTAATTTTTTATTTAAATGACCCTTTAAAAAAAAATTTGAGGTTTTGTGCATGTCTTATGAGAGGAATTTAGGGGGACTTTCTTATTGATGTGACTATGTGAGTCAAAGACTATTTAAACAAAATTTTTAATGGAAGATATTACTGGAACTAATTTAATATATAATTTATATGGTTTAGTACTTTACAAAATGTAATATTCAAACTCAATTCAATTTAAAGTTTACATAAGTTACTAAAATCTAAACCCTAAATTGAATTTAGACATTAAGAAAGAAGATGTCAATCAATTAGGTGACATGCATGATTAATTACAAAAGAAAAAATGCAATCTTAATTGTCTCAGTATTCAATCTTACAACACTTAATGTTCAACCTTGCAACACTTAGTGTTCAAATTTTTGAGTTTTACTAGTGAGTTACGTAATATTCAACTTCAATTTCAATTTAAATTTTAGTAATTAAACAAAAATTCAAACACAATTTCAAAATTTAGATTTTAGTAATTTCTGTAATATTCAATTTAAATTTAAGTTTAATATTATTAATAGTATATATATATATATATATATTTGGAATTTAAGTAAATTATAATTAATTTAATTTTATGTTAAAATCCTTAAAAATCTCAAAACAAATTCACCCGTATAATTTAATTATTTTAAAGGATTTAATATCTTCATCTTATAATTTATGGGCCTCTCACTAAACTAGGTATACAATTCAAAAAAATTATTTGCAGTTGCCTAATACATACAGGCTTAACTTCCTTTCTATTTTTAAGGCACAAATTATTATGTGGTCAAATATATTTTTTTTTAATACGCATAATAAAAAAAAAAATCCAAAAGGTTGGTCGGGCTTCAGCGGTGGTGGTGCATACCACCGGCGTTTCCGCGCCGTTTTCAGTTTGTCCGCTTTACTCTCTATTTCCCATTACACTGAATTCGCCGTCGAAATTCCGATTGCCAACAGCTCTTTCTCTTACCTTCGAACATTGAGCAACGCTGCCGCCATGGCGCCATGGGAGTTGCTCAACGTAACAATGGAGTGGATGCCATGGAACTTGGAAGTAGAGAGGTGATGTAGATTTGAAATGAAATGAGAGAGGAGAGAGGGGAGAGAGGGAGTAAAAATAAAATAAGGTAAGAGGAAGGGTATTCTAGACCATTCAACACTCCTTTTGTATTTAGTTGTTATAAAGGATTTTGAATGTGTATAGCTGCTATAGGTTGAGAAATATAGGTTGAGAAACCGTGTGTGCCATAGTAAATAATCTCTTAACATTAATATAAAGACTAGATCCGTTTCTCTATAATTGATCAATTTTCTTTTTACATAATTTTAAGAAATATTGTATTAAAATGATATTAAGTTGGTGAAAAACTATAAACATATATAGCAAGAGATAGAAACGAGAAAAGGTAGAGAGATAGATTTTAGGACAACCAAAATTGTAAAATTGATTATGAATATATTTCATTTCATCATTTTAAATTAAACATATCGACTTTCGTTATGTTATAGAGAAAAAATTAATTGTTTAGACAACAGTGATATTAATATCACAAAAAATAAATTCCTCTCTTTAATTATGATCTAACCTTCATCATTCGTCCACATTCTAATTTTAAAATATTTTATTAGTTGAACATAAATATCTTAAAATATATTACTATATACACAAAAATTTATATGCAATATTAACTGACCCGCTTGTGTTCTAATTTTGACAAAAAAATTTAACCTGTTTATTTTGTTAATTTCTGTGATTTTTTTTATCTTTTATTTTATTGCCGAACGCGGGATATTAAATGTAGTAATTCAAATCGTAATATCTAGTAACACACATTATTTTATGTAGTAATAACACAAACTATTTTATATAATAATACAAATTCTTTTATTTAGTAACCCCTTTTTTTCTAGTGTTTTTGTTAATGTAGTAACTCACATTATAATACGTAGTAACATATACCATCGCATGTAGTAAACACAATAATCATGTTGTAATGCAAATCATTTGATAAAGTTACATATAGTAACAAACGCATATTCAATGTAGTAATTCAAACTGAAGTATGTATTAACATATAACTTTTTATATAGTAATACCGATTCTTTTATGTAGTTTTTTTCTAGAATTTTTATTGATTAAGTAACTCACATTATAACATATATTATTGCATGTATTAATATAAAATAACCTCGATTCATAATAATAATTAAAGAATATTTAAAGAAATAGAAAATATTTAAAAATTAAGGTCGTCGTAGATTCATAATAATAATTAAAGAATATTTAAAGAAATAGAAAATATTTAAAGATTAAGGCCGTCGTAAATTAGAAAATATTTAAAGATTAAGGCCGTCGTAAATTGCAGCGTTCGGCCATAGCCTCGGGTGGTTTCTTCTAGTGAGTGTATTTATAAAAAATATTTATGCTAGTGGGTGTATTTGTAAAAAAATATTTCTGCTAGTAGGTGTATTTATAAAAAAACATGGGTGTGAATTAAACTGTCAATGGGTGTATTTATAAAAAATGTGGATTAAACTGTCTAAGTGTATTTATAAAGAATGTGAGTGTGGATGACTCAAATGCATATGTAATATTTTACAAAAGACTAGATCTACTATATATTATTTGAATATTATATTACTTACATATCATTTCTACATATAAATGCAAAAACTTAAAACACACGAGATTTACTATCCAAAAATATTTCAATATTACTTAAATGCTCAGGAGCTAAAATTTAGACAATATATTTAAATAATTTTAGTAATTAATGATTTAATAATTATCTTCTACCATTGAAATTTAAGAATTTTGATATATTCCCGAGCTTGAAACTAATAAATTTTAAAAGGATTTAAAAAAAAAAGCAATTAAATATATATAATAAAAAAATAAAAAAATCTTGGGGGCCAGTGCCCCGGCCTCTGGGCCCCACGTAGCTCCGCCATTGCTTGGAAGCTCAAATGCCGTCATCATAATCATAGACTGTATTCATCATCAGGCTCAGGCATTTCTACGACGAAGCAAATCAGTCAAACTCGACTTAAGAGCACTCTGGAAGAAAGGAAATTGGACACGTTTCATCTGCTTAGAACATCTTTTGCCTAAAGCACCTCGTAGATCAAGTTCAGGGCACACGGGGAGGTAAAGTGTCTCAAGGTTGGGGCAGCCATCAAGAATGGCTTCTAGTCCTTCATTGTCGATCGTTTTAGAATTAAGACGAAGATGGTAAAGATTTGGCATGTGCTTTGCAATTGCTACAGCACACTCATTTCTGTTAGAGTACTCATCCCTGTTTGAGTACTGAGTGAATGTAAAGGACTTCAAAAGTGGGCAAGCATTACCAATCTTTACAATATCTGAAGCTGACATTTGTGGTGAGTCAATAAGGTGCAACCCTTCCAAGTGAGGAAGTTTATTAACTGCTTCAGCCACTGCTTTCCCTGTTATTCCATTGCACACTTCAAGAGTGAGACGCTTGAGGTTACTTGATCTGTTTAAACAATACAACTTTAGGACAAAGGAGAATGATTCTTCTTCATATACGTACAGAAAATCAAAACAAAGAATTACAGACCCCATCTCTTCTCTTGACTAGACATGAATTTATAACCAGTTTCAAAAGAGGAGGCTTAAATAACAAATTGAAGGGAAATGTGCACACAATCCAGTATCTCTTTGTATGTTGGGATTTTTTTTTATTAAGCATCTATCTTAGATCTAATTATTAATCACCTATCTTGAATTAATACCAAATTGAACCAGATTTCATTGGTATACGAGTGAATAACAGAGATATGAATTTGAGTAATTATAAATAGGAATATGTTTTAACCAATTAAGCAGAGCTCTAATGTCGTCATCATAATCATAGACTGTATTCATCATCAGACTAGCTCAGAGATCACCAAGCAAATCAGTCAAATGATTCAATTCTTCATATACATACAGAAAATCAAAACAAAGAATTACAGACCCCATCTCTTCTCTTCTCTTGACTAGACATGAATTTTTATTTTTATGCATACACAAGAACATCGTGCACCGATATGAGTGAGTAAGGGAAAATTATATATTATACCGATCAACAATGTAGTTTAGCACATTGTAATTTAGCACGCGGCCATTCCAAGAATCTTCAAAAAACAGATCTACCAACTGTCCCTGGCTACGATCCACTGCGCGACGCAACATGTTAGGGATCCGTTCAACACAGAAGCCAGCGCGTTTGAAACGAAGGACTCGCCACATGGAGGGATCAGAGCAAATAATTCTCCGCCAAGTAGTGCACACATTCTCTGCAACTTCTAGTATGTATACGATTTCAAGGCGTTTGATGATGTTAGCTGTGACATCTGCAGGCAATTCAATCCACGCCGCCGCCGCCGTTGGGAATTCACTTTCAATTTTGGGGTACTGACCATATATGGGTCTCCCTCCGCTCATGGTGATCAATTCGAGATTATAAATGAAACTGAAATAATGAATTCCTTTCCCTTTAATAATTAATTACTCATTGGACAAGGTCTCCTACTCTACACGGTCATTTCCCATATACCGTATTTGCAGTTTACAAACAAAACTTTAGGGATGTTTGTTTTGGAATATATGAAATTCGAATTTTAAAATATCACCCTGTTTTATATTTTTACCCTATAAATATCTATAAATTTTATAAAACTCAACCTTATAATTATCTATAAACTCTAATAGTGATACCTATAGTATCTATATATATATATAAACACTTATAATCCTATACTATATAAAGTTAAATCTTACCTACTTAAATTCCAAAACAAACACAAAACATAAAAAAAAAAAAAAGATTAATTCTAAATAAATACACAACCTTTGGTCTCAATATTTATTTAATCACGACCTTTACGATTATTATAAAAAACTCCAACCTTTTATCGTGTTGCAATTAGATACACATTTTTTAACCGAACTTTCCACGTCAGATTACACATATTCTTTTTTATTTTTTTATTTTTCACATCAGATTACATTTTATATAAATAAAAATAAAATTTTATAAAAATAAAAATAAAAGAGTTTATTAACAAACTAAGACAATCCATAAGTCATTTAAACAAAGTAAGACAAAAAAATTCAGTAAAACAATTAAGACCAAAATCAGTTACAAAATTCCTATTATGACCTTCCTTTATTAAATTAACAATTAAATATAATAATATACTCTTATATCATTTCTCATTTCAAAACTCACCCCTTAATTCATATTCAGAATCTTAAAATGGAGGCGGCATTAGGGTTTTTTGAGGTTGCAGCCGTCGCCCGTCACCAACTACACTGATCGAAGAATCGAGACGCTGGCCTCCGTGTGAGTGGCGGAGATCGATGAGGATGGTGGCGCCGACGATTTGACCATTTCTTTTTGCGATTTGTGATGATGAATTTGATCTGTTTCTTTTTGCGATTTTTACCTCATCGGCGATTGATTCGCGATGGATCCAGATTTAGTTTCGATTCGCCGTCGATGAAACTTGATTTTGATTCTCTTCGACGACGGGCTTTCAAATCGGCAGTTATAATTGATTTTTATGATTTGACATTTGTCTTAGCATCCTCATCAATTTTAGCTTATTATTGAATACGTTTCAAGTTGGTGAGCTATTTGACCGGAAAGTTGGGGCAGTCCACCTCCTTTTCGGCGGCGGCTATTTTGAATGAGTGGTTTGAAAATTGATTCTGGGCGCTTTTGTGGCTGTCCGGTGAATTGTTTTGGAAATTATCAACATTAGGTGAAGAATTGTGAAATATTTTTCTTCTGTGAATTGGATTTATGAGTGCTAAATTTTTAAAATTATTAGTAGTTCTTAAGTATAAAATTCAGTTTGAGTTTGACGATTCTTTCTGATTGGGATACAGGAATTAAATTTGTTGTTATTATTATTTATTCAGATTTCTGATTGCCTATGTTCTTGTTTATTTATGGGTTCACTACTACACATTTCCACTTGGAGAGCTGCACTTGGAGAGCTCTTTTTTCAATCAGCTCTCCAAGTGAACACTTGGAGAGCGGTTTTTTTTTTAAAAAAAAAAAAACTTAGAGAGCGGTTCAAAACCGCACTCCAAGAGAAATTCTTGGAAAGCGGTTGGGAACCGCACTGCAAGTAAGCTTAGATAGCGGTTTAGAACCGCTCTCCAAGTATACACTTGGAAAGTGGTTCATAACCGCTCTCCAAACTCAAAATTCTCCCTCCTCCAAATTTCAATTAATTAATATTCGACGCGTTTTCTCTGCCCTAGCCTCATTCCTCCCCTTTCTCCCCCAAATTGAACATTCGTGATTAATTTCAAAGTCGTGGGTTTCTCCCCTTTCTTCCCCAAACCTAACATTCGCGATTTTAATTTTTAAAAACGGATCGAAGAGTACCTGTCCCACAAATCAGCCGTCGCCGGACTCCTTCCTCACGTCGGCCTCCTTCCTCGCGCCGTCGCCGGCTTCCTTCCTCGCTCCTCCAGCCGTCACCATCGACTCACAGTCTAAACCCTAAAATCACGATGCGTTGAACTTGTGAAGCCAAATCCCGTCGACGTCGCCTCTCTCTCGTCGCGCCGTCGCCTCTCTCTCGTCGCGCCGTCGCCTCCCTCTCGTCGCGCCGTCGCCTCCCTCTCTCTCGTCGCGCCGTCACCGTCGTTTTCCTCTCACTCCTCGTCGCCGTCGCTTCCCTCTCACTCCTCGTCGCCGTCGATCTCTTCAGCCGTCGCCGTCGACTCTCTCCAGCCGTCGCCGTCGACTTCCTCTCCAGCCGTCACTGTTGCCGTCGCTGTCGCCGTCGACTTCCTCTCCAGCCGTCACCGTCCCACTCCCACAACTATAGGTACGTACTCTTGTATATATATACATATACATGTGTATAGATGTACTGTTGTATTGAACAAAACTCAATTTTATATTTTTTGCTCCTGTGTTTGATAACAAATTTTATGAAAGTTGAATAAATTCCTAACGAAGAAAAACAGGGGGGAATGTAAAATAATCTTATTTAGGATTGTTTGTTTTGACTGATATTTTCACTTTTGGACTTATGGTTTCATTTTAGTATTTTATATAAGGTGTGAATTGAATTTAAATATTTTCTAGCGTTAGTTTAGAATTAAGATTATTTTAGCTCATTAGTACGGAAGTTGCTGAAGTTTCTATGGTTGAGTGTTTTTTTTTTTTTTTGCAAGTATTTCTATAGATGAGTGAGTGTCATGGCAAATATGAGTTTCCTGCATTTCATTATTCTGTACTTGTGTTTTTCTTGTTATCATGAAAGCTCATGTGCTGAACCCCTATTGAATGTGAATTATTTATTGACTACTGTTAGAATTGAACCAATGCATACAGGAAGCTGTAGCTGTAACTACTACAATTCAAGAGGAAATATTTATAGAGATGGGAGTTGGTGAGTTGCTTCTAGTTAAAAGTTTTTAAAAATGTGTTGCAGCTTCTCCTGTAATTAGTATTAGAGGCTTCATGTGTTTCCGTTTCATATTTGAAATATCTGGTTCATGGTCTAATTGAAGAAGCTTTTAATGTGATGAAAAGCAAATTATTGGGACATGTGAAATGCATTCATGGCTGGGAAGTCTCAAAAGATGCGGACTCTAGTTTTTAGTGCAGTGTTCTTGAATCCCATTTCTGTGTGCAGAGTACTAGTTGTTGGACTTTTGCCCTATTGGAGTGTAAATGATTGAGAATTTATTTTTCTCTACTGCAGACCCAGAGTTTGGTCTGGCCTGCTTGGGAAAAATAACCATGGCTTTTGAGAATGATCAAGATTTGATGATTCAGTTTTATGGTTTTGTGGCAAAGTAAGTGTGATGTCTGTTCTATCTCAAACAATTTAAAGTCCTTTATAAAATCCTTTTTGCTCAATATGTTGAGACTTTCTGATTAAACTGCATCACCTAATGGTCTTTTAGCTTATGAATTGTTTTATCTTTCTAGTTTTCTCTATCATTAGTTATGTGCTGATTTCTGACTTCACATCTATACCCTGAGTTTCAGTTCCGTTATTCAATTTTAAACAATTTAATATGGTAAGTGCTCTTTACCTTTCATAGATGCAATTAATAAATGAATAAAAATAGCAGATTCCCTTCGGAATTAACCATGAGTTGCTAAATAGGACATACAAGAAAACTTCATCCTACCCTAAGTTTCTTTTCCATTTTATCCTTCAAATCTTATTTCCCTTGAGAAAAAATAACTATCCATACATTATATATTCCATTGACTGGAAAAGGAGGAGATAGCTTGTGAAGAAGCAGAGCTCGGACCAGAATTTTTTGCAGAAAGAATGGAAATGCTGCAGTATTTAGAAGCACATGTTTATTTATTCTCTCTATTCAGAAGCTCACTCTTGCACAGGTTAAGGCAGTTCTATTGAACTACTTTGTTTTGAATACTTATGACATGTGATTTTTAATCTCTATACATAGCAAGTCTCCTGACTTTTATTGTTGATAATTCCATGATCTCTCAGGCCATGGATACAAGAGACTCTTTGGCAAAATCAATTTATTCTTGTTTGTTTGACTGGCTAGTGGAACAAATCAATAAATCTTTGGCAGTAGGCAAAAGGCGCACATGAAGGTCCATCAGTATCCTCGATATTTATGGTTTTGAGTCATTTGAGGTGTTTACCTACATCTACACTTTTTTTAATTTCTGCATTTATCTTTTGCTAATATTATTCTGATTATCATTTTATTTTTCCTCTAGAGAAATAGTTTTGAGCAGTTCTGCATAAATTATGCCAACGAAAGATTACAACAACACTTCAATCGTCACTTGTTCAAATTGGAGCAAGAGGTAACCATTTAATCTTTTGGCAGCAATAAATATGATTTATTTACCATTTTTCTTCTAATAATCTAACTTCGATTAACGGATAAATTACTCCTAGTCTTCCAAATCAATATCTCTATTCATCAGAAATTGATATACCAAACATTTTTTCTATTTCTCATATGTCCTAGTGTTTTATTTACAGAGTTGAATAGGACTAGATCTTGTTCTGAGTTTAAAATTTTCAAATCTTTTTCCAGGAATACATTCAAGATGGCATTGACTGGGCAAAAGTTGATTTTGAAGACAATTAAGATTGTCTTAATCTATTTGAGAAGGTATGAAACTCAAATTTGTCTGTGCCGAATAAGCTTTAAACCTTATTGATAGTGCCAGGATTACTTCATTGTTATCTTTTAGATGGATGTATATCCAGTGCTTAAACTGTTTCAAGCTGTTTTATACTATTAATTTATTTTTTGGGGCAGCGGAGAAGCTAAATGTACTAGTATTGAATAATGGTTAATTCTGATTTGTGTGACATTCATTTTATTTTGTTGAAGGATGAACTAGTGAACATCTAACATCTTTAAATATTGACACTGTGTGGCTGTATGCTCTCTTGATTGCTCTTTGATAGTTTCTAGCGGACACTGATGCACAAAACTTTGATATTATAGGCTTATTCAACATCTCCAATTTCTGCTAATTTTTATTCATTTCAACCTTCACTACAAAATATTGCCCAAAAGGCATCGGCAATTGGCAACGGCAGGCGGGCCGATGCGAAATGGCATCGGCATTTAATGGCCGATGCAAAATGGCATCGGCAGTGGGCCCCGATGCGAAATGGCATCGGCATTTAATGGCCGATGCAAAATGGCATCGACATTTAATGGCCGATGCAAAATGGCATCGGCAGTGGGCCCCGATGCCATTTGGTAACGGCCCCCCCGATGCAAAATGGCATCGGCAGTGGGCCCGATGCCTTCCCCGTCGCCCTAAACCCTAAACCCTAAACCTCTAAAACCCTAAACCTCTTAACCCTAAACCCTAAAATTGAAAATTATGATTTTTTTTAGGGTTTAAAGTTTAGAGTTTATGATTTAGTTTAATTAATGTAGTCATTATTTTTCAATTAATTATTTTTATAACTTTAATTTTAATTTTTTTGTTATTAAAAAAATTATATATATAAATGTATGGTTTTTTTTTAATTTAATAATTATATACTGATAATAAACACGTTAATAAATAATTTTAAAAAATCTTAAAATAATTAACCTTGATTAATTAAAAAATCAAAAAAATTAATCTTGATTAATTAAAAAATCAAAATAATTAGCATTGGTAATCTTGATTATGGTATCTTTGTCCTACGTTTCCTAATTTTATAGGAATATCCTTTAATTTTTTAAATTTCCATAAAATAGTGTTAATTATGTAAGTAAATATAATGATGTAGATAATGACACATCATCATTTGACTCCATAAGACCATCTCCAACCGTAGGCTATAAATAGTTTTGCTCCCTCCAACCGTACTCTATTTTAAAGTTTTGAAATAGAGTTTTGAATAGTAAACTCTATATATGAAGTTCACTATTCAAAACTCTATATTTTATATCTATTATTTTATTAATATTTACTATTCTGTATTACAATTCTATATTAATAATTTGTTAAATATAATTACAATTCTATTGTTATACTAATTTATAATATAATTTTAATTGTGTAACTTTTTTTTTTGTGTATTATTATTACCAACAAAAAAAATAACTTAAAATACAATAAAACATACATTATACTCACATGTTTCGTTTTACGTCATTATGTGTTTTGTAATTTTATATTTAAATAAAAGTAATATTTAAAAACTACAAGTTTATTTACATTTTATGATTTTGATAAAATCAACAATATTTAATTTACTAATTGAATATTTAATTGTATAAATTAATTTAAATATGAAGATAAATATATTATTTAATGATTGTAATATATTGAAAATGATTAAAATAATAAATAGAGTAAGATATAGAGTTTCATGGTTGGAGAAGGTTTTTAAAATAGAGTATGAAAAAGTGTATTTTAGAGTTTAGAGATCTTAATTTGAGAGTTTGTGGTTGGAGATGGCCTAAGAGCCCATTATATGGGCTCAATATCATTTATATATATATATATATATATATATATATGTCATGCATATTTGCGTGGATTTTGATAGTTACGTGAGTATGACTTATGAATTTAGCATTACTCCTGATCAGAGTGAAACGAACATTATATATAATTAATCAAGCTTATTCTCTGCAATTAAAAAAAAAAAGTATTCACTAGTACTCCGTATTAGATAAGTGTATTTTAATTGAAAATGAACTAGAGAATAATTTTATAATAGATGAAAATATTTTTAATTAAATGGATAAGTGAATTCATATTTTCAAATGGATAAGTGAAAATAATTATATATATTTAATGTTGTGAATTGAAAATTAGAATGAATTTAAATGATGTGATTATAATAAATTTAAATGTATAAGTGAAAATAATTATATTCAATGTTGTATGTAATTATAATGTTGTGAAATAAAAAATTAGAATGAATTTAAATGTTGTAAATTGAGGATTAGAATAAATTTAAATAGTGTGAATTGATACCGTAAATAAATTATTTAATTTGAAAAACATAATTTAGTTAATTTGAAAAACATAATTTAGAAATAATTATGATATGCTTTGATAAATAATTTAATAAGCAACAATTAAAGTTAGAATGGATTGAATTAATTAAAGAATTAAAAACTCAAATTAAATTGAATATATATTAATTGCATTCACAACATGTCGACTAAAAGCTCCTAGCCTAAACGGCACACAGGGGGCGCTCAAAGGCCTTCGAGACCGCGAGGTCCCGAGTTCGAACCCCACAAATCGCGAAAATGGCCAGATTTCCGAAAAATGGGGTGGCCCAGCGGTGGGGGGTGGGTGTTGGTGGCCTATCGACCTGGGTTCGAAACCCAGTTTCGGCTTTTTTAAATTTTAATAAAAAGGCATCGGCAGTGGGCCCCGATGCGAAATGGCATCAGCTGTCCCCGATGCGAAATGACATCGGCAGTGGGCCCCGATGCCATTTGGTAACGGCGACCTGCCGATGCCATTTCGCATCGGTTTTCCCCAAATCCGATGCCATTTAAATGGCATCGAGCATATTGGCATCGGCACACTGCCGATGCCTTTGCCGTTGCCTTCATCTTTGGGGACGGCAGATCCGATGCCTTCTCCGATGCCATTTCTCCATTATTTTGTAGTGCTTTTACCCCTTCTCTGTGACGACTTAGTAACTTTTATTTTTTATTTTTTATCTCAGGTCACTTATGACACCACTTGTTTTCTTGAGAAGAACCGGGATTTACTTCATTTGGATTCCATCAAACTTCTTTCTTCTTGTACCTGCCACCTTCATCAGGTTTTCGCGTCCAGCATGCTCACTCAAGACTATATTGATCGGTGCTCAAGACTTACAACGACAAAAGAATGGACAAATGGCAAAAAGATTGGATAGGGTACCTTTACAATCGATTTTTGTAAACGTATAATTAAATTAGTATAACTTTTGATAGAATATAATGTATTAACTTGTATATTTGTGATGATATTTCATCTTTTTGGTGTATATATATTATTGTATATATGTTTGTGTACGTTTATTTATTTGATTTTTTTCGTATTTGACGTATATATATATTGTAGTGGTATAATTAAGTTTTGATTTTGTATAAATAGGAATTTTAAAATATAAAATAATTATTAAAAAAATAATATAAAAAAAATTACTTAGAGAGCGGTTTTGAACCGCTCTCCAAGTGAAATCGAAAAAAAAAAAAATATTACTTAGAGAGCGGTTTTGAACCGCTCTCCAAGGTCTTTTACTTAGAGAGCGGTTCATAACCGCTGTCTAAGGTGTACACTTGCAGAGCGGTTCAGAACCGCTTTCCAAGTCCTTTTACTTAGAGAGCGGTTTTTAACCGCTCTCTTAGCTTGGAGAGCTGTCACTTGGAGAGCGGTTTTAAAAGCTCTCCAAGGCCCTTTTTCAAAGCTCTCCAAGTGAAAATGTGTAGTAGAGGTTACAAATAATTGAGATTTGCACCGATCCATCTTAATTTCGGCAAGATTGAAGCATCATACTCTTCTGTAGACACTGAATACTCTTGAAAACACGAGATGGAGAGTGAATAAAAGAGTACTCCACATCATTGACAGAATATGGGATAGTGGAGGTTGTCTTGGAGACTTAGTTGCATATATAAACTCAATTTACTACATATATTTGTATGTATAATGCATATTCAGTGTATTTTCTTGTAATGTAATTTTTAGATTCAATAGTTTATTTTACTTCACGAACTAAGAAAATCATAATTATTGTAGAATTTATGATAAAGTCTTATATTATTATTATGCAATGCACATATTATATATATGCATGTACTGAGAATATGCAACAATTTTTTATATGCAAAGATATTACCCAATATATTTATGACTATTTGACAATTTCCATAGATAAAATAACACATGCACATATTAAAGTATATGCAATTATCAATTGCATATATAAAAAAACGTATGCATATTTGAAAGTATATGCACTTATCGGTTGCATTTAATAAAATATGCGTATATGCATTATGCAAACATATTATGGGTGTTATTCAACAAGTATTTGTTAATATACTAAATGACCAAAATATTGTTACTAGAAGACCAAAATATTACCACTACATGTATAAAAACATTACAAATTCACTCAAAAAACTAAGTGTTCAGAATATTTTTGGACTTGTAGTAATACATTTTTGACCTTATAATGGAAGTTTTTTGGTCTTTTAGTAACATAACTTTAGTCATATAGTAAGATAATATTTAGGAGCGAAAAAAAATATTTTAATTAAGGTTGACCCGCGTTTGACCTACAAATTTTAACTTAAATTTACCTTAATTAATCAATATTTCGTGTATGCAATATTATAAATAAAAAAATAATATTACGAGGAACATTCAAATTAATTAAAGAAAAAAAGACAAAAAAAAAAAAAAAACTCAAACTGAACCCTCATAAACAAAAGCTTCAAATGGACATCCCAGGTTTACGTGTGTCCCATTGATTGCTTCCACATTTCTTAAGGAATAATAGTATTGAATGAAAAAAAAAAGATAAATAGAAAAAAAAATGTAAACAAACAGTAAAGAATTGATAAAAATAAAATAAGTAACTTAATTTGGGACGCTCCAAATAATGAAATGGGGACACTTACGAGGGTGTATTCAATTGAGATTCTGATGGATTTTATTGGACTTTTAAAATCTGGGGTATTCAATCCGAATTTTTAAAAGTCTTTCAAAATTTTGAGGCATTCAATACGGATTTTAAAAAGTCTGAAATCTCTAGGTATTCAACCATCTATGGATTTTAATACTCTATGAATTTTGTTGGATTCTCCTTCAAAAATATAAATAAATTTCACTATTCAAAATCTCTTCTAAAATCTAGAGATTTCAATCAGAAGACTCTGAAAGAGAAGAAAAAAAAAACTTTGTTGTTCTTCTAACAAAATTTCAACTACTACATTAATCTCTTCGATTTAAAAGCACTTGTTATTTGAAACAAAAAGATATACAACACAAAAACATTATAAAAGTTTTTATTATTTCAGAACTTTACACTATAAAACTGGTTCATGTCTATCACAGCCCAGAAAAGTAGAGAAAAAACAGACATTTTTGCTGTATTTCGAACCACAAAATCCTACACAGCCTCAGTTTACAAAATCGAAAAGCTGTCCATCTTCATGCTCTTCTTCAAAGGAAATAAAATCAAGTACTATGTTATTCGATAAGCATATTCTTCACCACCATTATTATCGTGAAAAATTACATCTTTGTATTTTAAAATTATGTTCTCTCTTTAAAAATTATAGGTTACACACAGTTACACCTTAGCAATAATATATTCTCAATGGCCACCTAATTTATAGCATTAATTCCAACTTTAAGATCTTAAGAACATTTATTCACAATGTTCTTGAAAATGTTCTTGAGATCTTAAAGTTAGCTCGTCACCCAGAAATGCAAGTGAGAAGATTACCACATCTCGACATGAAAGAGAAAATTTGGAAGCTAGGTAGGGCTGTAAATGAGTCGAGTCGAGCCGAACGCGATGCTGTTCAAGCTTGTTTGAAATATTATCGAGCTTTGAAATTAGTGTTTGAGCTTGTTTGATAATTAAACGAGCCGAGCTTGAACGAGCTTTATTCGAGCCGAACACGAGCTGAGCTCGAGTAGTTTGACATTTTTACACTAAATTTATATTTTTTTACTTATCGAGCTCGAGTTCGAGCCGAGCTTTGGACCATACCAAAAGTAAATATATGTTCAAGCTTGTTTGATATCTATGTCGAACCAAGTTCAAACGAACTTTTACCGAACGATCTCGAATCGAGTATCGAATAGCTTGGTTTGATTTTTAGCCCTAAAGCTAGGTGGGAAATAAGGGAAATGAGGCCAAAGTATAACCGTGATGGAAATGAAGATGAGAATAATAATGATGAATAATAATTTATTTTTTTGAACTAATATATTTTTGGTATTTTTTCTAAATAATTTAGATAATTTTTTTTATATCCAAGTGTGTTCAATATACATTTGCATTAATAGTTTTAGGGGCGTAGTTTATGGAAATCCATGTAAATCAATAAAAAAATGTGTATTTTAGAATCCTGTTAATTTATGAAAATCCATATAAATCAATAAAAAAGCCAGTCAAACTCTGCATAGAGTCTATATATTTTATAAATACACCGACTTTTTAAAGTCCAAAAAAATCCAACAGAATCTCGATTGAATACAGCCCTTTTAATCTGGAATGGAGGGAATATAAAGTTGACATATATAAAAAGGCTAGACAGGCGGGTTGTAACCCGTTCTATTATAATTCATATTTTGTGATTTTTTAATTTTTATTTTTTACATTATTTGCACATGATCACTAAAAGAGTATCAAAATTTAAAACTGATACTTGGGAGCAATTGGTTGCACTACACAATTGGAATTAAACTTTAATGAATTTAATTAAATGTTGAGGTCAAAGATTTAATCGAATAAATTGAATATTAAAAAATTCTAGTGTATCGATACAATATTCAATTGCATAGAAGAATTTGTTCAGAACTTGTAAACCGATTACTAGTTTTGGACAAATTATTTTCTTTTACTTCTCTTATCTTCTTCAGTTGAGTTCCCACTCAATTGAAAAATTCTAACTAAAACTAACAATTGTCTAACATATCAGTCCCTGATGGACCAATAACCTGATATTACATCAAACACAAGTTTTGATATCAAAATCAAAATTTTATCTTTATTTCTCTCCACACCTTTGCACACGCAAAAACTATCCCAAATTAATATTATCATAATTGATGTTCTCCTGCACTTGTGCATTCTCTTTTATGAGATTAAAATTAGATTTCTAAGAATCTACCTATTCAATCATAAATTTGTGCATTCTTTTTATTATCATCAATTTTTATGATATGCATACTCATGCTTGAACTCTCTGTTATGTCATAGGGTCATGATCGAAAAGAAAATGATTTTTTTACTAATCCGATTGACAAGATAAGGTGAATTCACAGGATGAATTATGAGTGCATAAATACAAGTCTTTTTTTGCTTTTATAAAGAAATAAATATGCATCTTTGAGAGAGGAGGAAGAAAGGTGGGTGTATGTTTAGAATTCATATATATATATATATATATATATTTATTGTAAAGGTATATTTGATAGTTTTGGAGGGCGTGTATCATTTATTAAATTTAGTAATGAATGTATTTAAATGTGGTACGAATATTTGACGCATAAAAAAGGCTGTACAACTTAAAAAAAACAGAAATTAACATGTGAAAAAATTGATAAGAGAACGACACATGTCAGAACGTACGACACATTTCTTTTTTAATAATCTCTTGCAAGTGTAAAAGGATCGTCATAGTAAAAATAAGTGTATGATCAAATTATCAAACTCAAATGACTAGTTAGTAGTGTATCCATAGAATTGTATGTTGTCAAGAAATTACAATGAAAACCCAAAAATAAGAAATATCAATATTATACAAATAACGTCTCATTATTTTACATACAAAATATCACTAATGTGCATATGCAGCATATGAAATGTCATTGTTTAAAAAAAAAAAAAACTGATTTAGTGACACTCTATATGCACAATAATGACACTTTATTGTCAAAAAAAAAAGTTCATGTAAACCTGGGTTCATAGGAGACCCACTCTTAATTATGGATTAATAAATTCTACAACAATTTAGCAAATGAGATCACTAATTTCAAATTCAATGTTTTACATATTGACAAAACGTCTCATAATAATAGGAATAACACTTATTAAAAATTCACAAAATGAAATATATAATGGAACATGAGAAGTGACATGTTCATATTTATTTTATGAAAACAAATTAATATTGAAAAAATTGAATATTAAAATCTTGAAAATACATTTAAATTCACATTCGAAATTTTGTTGTATTAGGAATTAAAATAAATGAATTAATTTCTTATCTTTCTACTGATAAAATTATTTTATGATATCACAGTCTAAAGCTCGCACGCCCAATTTCTACTGAAAGCAAGACCTTTCATCGAATCATGTCATGAAGAAAATCTACACCTCCCCTTGAACTAAAACCTTTGTTGATTTACTGCGTGATGATTTTAATGAAAAAGATCGAAGTTGCCATTCAACATCTCTTGGTCAACGGAATTAAAAAAAAAAAGAATAATCTATTTTCATCTATTTAAATTGTCCACTTCTCTTGCTCTAAAAACGAAGGGTAAAGGCGATAATACCAGCACGAGTGAGGGGGAGTATTAGGAATTAATATAAATTAATTAATTATCTACCTCCCTATAAGTTTGGACTTATGAGACGGGAATTCTGTCATATGCACACACAACTGTCCTGCACCCAAGAATTGGATTGTAGTCGGCCAACATTCCAGCACCCTAAGAATTGGATGGTAGCCGGTCAACATTCACAATTCCCAATGTGTTCTATTTTAAGTAGCATTCGTGAATTTAATTAAAGAAGAATATGTGAATAAAGTAGGGTGGGATGCTCGGAGAATGCTCAAAGCTGAGTCAATTCCCATCAAAGAACATAAACCCACATAAAAAGAAAAAAATGGAGAACAAGGGTGGCGCCGACCGTCTTTCCGGCCAGAAAAAACCTGTTATTTCCGATCAGGCTGTGGATTTTTTCTATGAAAAAGTTTGCAAATTGAATGAGTCTTCCGCCCTCAGCTTAGTGTAAGTGTCTGACCCTCTGATCATACATGTTCCATATGTACAAATACCAGAAAGATTGTTGTACAAATACAGTCCCTTTTTTATTTTGGCTGAGTTTGTAAATTAATTTAACATAATGAAGGTGTGAATTTATTCAAGATCTTTTAAGGGGTTTGGTTAACTCTGTCCTGAACATGAGAAATGATAAATTAGATGACAAATTCTTGTGTAAATTAGATTGATTTGTGATGAATTTTGTCTCATCACTTTCCCAAATTGGATATATCAAAAAGAAATGATTCCCTGTTTGATTATCTACATTTTGAGTGCCAATATATATTCTATAACAATAATTCTTTCTTATGTGTTTAAATGGATTGCATGTCATTTAGGAGTGTGTGGTTGATTTTACTTTCAACATTCCTGTCTTTCCTTAATTAGTATTCAAGTGTGGATATAATTGATTGAATTCTTTGGGATACAGCTTCAACTTTCGCCAAACGATATTGGATTTGCATCAATTTTACAAAGAAGTTATCAAGAGAGGAGGATTTTATCAGGTACATGAGTACAATCAATAGTTTGAGATGATTTTGAAATTGTACGTAGTGCTCGAGAATGAAACTGGAAAGACACTGTTTGGAATTAATAAAGTGGTATCAGAAGTATGTGGAACATCAATTATTATCAGAAGTTAAATGCCTTGGATTGGATTTAAATTCTTAGCTTTTTAATCATGAAATAAATTTGCATTCATATAATGTTTGAAACAGTCATTTATAACGACTTATATTATACTTCATACATTTTTTTTTTAATGTGTGTGCACGACGATTTGTATATTTACGATTTGTTCAAAATGGGTCTACTTTTCTGGTTTGCCTTGAGCCTAAAACTTGTCAGGATGATCATGCACACTAGTTGTGGAGCCAATAGTGCAGCTTTGTTAATCTTATTGTCTGCTTTATAAAAAATCTTGTTTAATGGTCAGGATGATCATGCACGATAGTTGTGGAGCCAATAGTGCAGCTTTGTTAATCTTATTGTCTGCTTTACAATAATGTAAAAAATCTTGTTTAATGGAAATGCAACTCAAGTGCATTTTAAAAAGGTATTAATTGTTTTACTAATGTTTTCCTAAAAGTTATTAGTCGGTCAATATTAGTTGTTTACAGTACAACTGGTGTACAAGAGACTTACTCTTATTGACAAAGTCTTGTTATATTTTTCTAGGTGACTAAAATGGGAAAATGGAGCGAAGTTGCATCAGCATCAAACTTGAACAGCTCTAAGTGTATGTCACCAGCTCAACTTAAAAACGTTTATGAAGTGCTCGTTCTCGAGTACGAACTAATGTACAGTTGCAAGATGCCTGATCAAGCAAACAAATGGCCCGATAAAAGTTCTATAGGTTAAAAACTTCATTCTGTTAAACAAAAAATTGTACTAATGTTTTTGGGTTATTATAGCATTCTGCTTTTTATTTGCTTTTAGGTACAGTATTTATTCTTTGGTAAAGTCTAGTATGCACTCGAGTGCATGTTGTGCACCCTAGTCCATGTTGCACTTTTCAGTTTACTGACTTACACTTTTTGGTAAATGGTGTTGCAATTTTCAATTATTACTAAAAATATTATAATAATTGAAAATTGCAACACCATTTACCAAAAAGTGTAAGTCAGTAAACTGAAAAGTGCAACATGGACTAGGGTGCACAACATGCACTCGAGTCCATTGCAGACCAATCCTTATTCTTTTCATAAATTATCTAATGACAAAGTTCGCATATCTTTAAAAATAAGTGATGATATTTGGCAGGGATTTCGTATACTGAGACGACAAGACCAAACAGCTCAACAGGAAAGAGGAAGCAATCTGACAGCTCATCTCCTTCTCCCAAAATTCGTTGTGGTGAGACTTGCCAAACAAATTTGTATACATGTATATGTGTGCGTGTGTGTGTACATAAATATTCAATAATGCATATCAGGCTTCATATTCACTGATTAATCTCGAGACTTGATATTAACAGGGCCAAAGACGGGACAGAAAAATGCAAGCAAGATAACAATTCCAGATTCGAATACTGAAGAATCGATATTAATGGCTCCTTTGAAACCAAGGACTGGATATCACATCTTCCTTAAATTGGAGACTCATAAATCAAAGATGACTCTTGGAGAGAGCTCCAATACTCAAAATCTTCCAGAAAAGGCTCCTGTTGCATGGAGAGCTCTTTCGGATGAACAAAAACTGGTAATTTACCTTTACTCTGTGTTCCTCGTATTATATATTATTTTTCAAATTTTCATTTTTATCAGACAATTAGACATCATAAATTAGGGTTGAGCATTTGGCTAAGTTTTCGGCTGAACTGACTGAATTGTGATTATATAAAATAAAAACCAAAACCGAACTGAATTAATGAGGTCTGTCAAATCGATCAATTCTGATAAAAACCTAAAATGTGCATATATTTTATTTGCATTGATTTTTCTCTCTTTTTTAAAAAATTCCACACAGTTCGATCAAAATGATCATATACACTTGACTTTTTACATATTTTTGTTTTGACTTTTGAGATTTTAAAGTTGAAGCGTGTGATTTATGATGTGTTTTTCTTCTTCTTGTTCTTAAGTAGACATCATCTGGATCATTAACACGTGTTTGGTACTCTTTGCAGCCATATATTGAGGCCAGTAAAATGGACAAGGAGAGATACGAGAAAGAGATGGCTGCTTACGAGCAGCAGCAACTAGAAAACCAGAATGCGAACAACCCAACTTTGCATGAAAAAGAGCAACAACAAAACCAGAATGCTAAGAGGCCAGCTTTGTATGAAAAAGAGCAACAACAAAACCAGAATGCTAAGAGCCCAACTTTGAATGAAAAAGATCAGCAAGAAAACCAGAATGCTAAGAGCCCAAGTTTGAATGAAAAATAGCAACAAGAAAACCAGAGTGCTAAGAGCCCAACTTTGTTTAAAAGAATGTGTCTGGCTCTCAGTTTTTTTATGTAAATTTAGCCTTAAGACTTTTGTTCTGTGAATGTTGTTTTGCTAGGGAGATGAACAACTTAATCCATCTAAGTTTAATTAGCTTTTTAAGTTTAGAATTGGGATCCTTTGTTTTTCTGGTTTTGAATTTGGTTGCAATGGGCTAAACCATCACATTACATGTGCTGTGAAATGTTATTTATTAGGTGACATTGTAACAAGCATATGTATGTTACTAGCTACCTATTTACACATGTGACACCTATTCCAGTGCATTAAAAATTTGGAGTTTCTGTGGACTAGGTGGGATGACTTAGATAGAGGTCGTTTGAGAGAAGACCGAGTTTCTGTGGACTAGGTGAGATGACCTAGATAGAGGTCGTTTGAGAGAAGGCTCGGTGGTCTTAGTTTGAAGGGGCGAGACTTTTAGAGGGAATTAAACCAAAAAAAAAAAAAGCCATGAGGGCTTGACCCAATGTGCCCTAACAAATCCTCTGAAATTCGTTCCCTAATTTTAAGGTGGTTGTAACATGTAAAATTTCGACTAATTGCTTTTGCTATTACAATTTACAAGACTATAAAAATACTCAAACCGGAGGGAAAAGATAGAGGAAAATATTATCCCGATCGTACCTTAGCCACACAGCTAAAGACACAGGAACAACGGTGAAAAACAAGAACCGAAATTCTTAGAGCAAAAGGAATTATTCTGAAATTCGCAGCAGGTATGAACTTCTTACCCTTATATCAATCAATTTCAAATTATAAGATTAGGGTTCGATCTTTACCTCCAGGAAAATACTCCAATTATGTTCCTCTCTATCTTTAACATTTTAATTTATTGCCAAACAGGTGTGTAAGATACGCACAATAGGAGCTAACAATTTCGGTTAGAGGAGAGAGAAATTGAGAGAGAAAAGATATAGAATTGGATTTAATTTTCGCATATCTTCCAATTCGAAATACATTGGGTATTTATATGAATTACCCATGCCAAAACGACATCGTTTAGGGAAAGTAAAATAAATGAAATGCGATTTCTTAAAACAAAGAAACGCGACTCTGACTCTGTGTGTAACAATTCCCCCCCTTCACATTGTACTTGTCCTCAAGTAAACAAGTGAGGGTACTTGGCCTACATCTCCAAAAAGTCTTTCCAAGTAGCCTCCTCGTCCGGCAGGTGGGCCCAACGAACCAAAACCTCCGTCGCCGGTGACTTTCCTTTCTTAACCAATCTCCGAGCTAAGATTGCTACAGCTTGTAGCAGAACTTTGCCCTCTTTGTCGAACTCAGGTATGTCTCGAATTACCCCCTCATTACTTCCAATTCGATGCTTGAGTAGTGACACATGGAATGTTGGATGGATTTTTGCAGTGGGTGGAAGCTCCAAGGTGTAAGCAACTTCTCCAATTTTCTCCACAATCTGGAAGGGCCCTGCATATTTCGGACTGAGCTTCCAGATGTGTTTGCCATGGATTGATTTCTGGCGATAAGGTTTGACCTTGAGGTAAACCTACTCTCATACTTGAAATGCCCTTTCACTCCGATTTTTGTTTGCGAACTGATGCATTTGATCTCTGGCTTTCTGTAGTAAATCTCCGAGTTTCTGTATAATGAGTTGCTTGGTCTGAATTGAATCTTCTACTCCTTGAACTTGGCTTTGTAGAAATGGCCCTAATGTAAGGGGAATAGGTTTGTGCCCATAGAGTGCCTCAAATGGAGTAATCTTTAGGGTAGTGTGAAAATTGGTATTATACCAATGTTCATCCAATGGCAACCACTGAGCCCAGTGTTTAGGTGTAGGTCCACACATACACCTTAAGTATGTCTCTAAACACTAGTTCACCCTCTCTGTCTGTCCATCAGTCTGAGGGTGATAAGCTGTACTCAAAAGCTATTGAACTCCCAGCAATTTGAACAGCTGCTGCCAAAAGTGGCTTGTAAATATCTTGTCTCTATCAGAAATGATAGAGGCGGGTAGGCCATGTAGCTTGTAGATGGTATCCATGAACACAGATGCTAGTTGAGAGGCTGAAAATGGGTGAGATAGGGCTATGAAGTGGTTGTATTTAGTGAGCCTATCCACCACCACCCAAATAGTGTCCTTCCCCTCAGACATAGGCAGTTTCTCAATGAAATCCATAGTGATGTCTCTCCAAGCCTGTTCTGGAACTGGTAGTGGTTGTAGTAATTCAGGCTGCTTAAGTGTTTCGTGTTTACACACTTGACAAATCTGACATTGGGCTATCCACTGCTGCACATCTTGCTTAAGATTAGGCCACCAAAATGTGTATTTCATCATTTGATAAGTCACCTGAACTCCAAAATGTCCCCCCTCACTAGATTCATGCATAAAAAGGATGATCTTTGACCTGAAGTCATGCCCACTTCCCACATACAATATCCCTTTATATCTTACCAACCCAACCTTGTAAGTGAAGTAAGAAACATTAAAAGGATAGGTTAAGGCCTCAGTTATAACCTGCTGTACCAAAACATCTCCCTCATAACTCTCTTGGATTTCCTCAATCCAAGCTGGTTTGATCACAGTCAATGCTTGACATTGAGGCCCTTCATGAGAAATCTGCCTTGATAGTGCATCTGCCACTATATTCTCCTTTCCACTTCTGTACTCAATTTTATAATCAAACCCTAGCAATTTAGTCAAGTACTTGTGCTGTAAAGGGGTAGAAATCTTCTGCTCTAACAAGTACTTCAAACTTTGGTGATCTGTTCTGATAGTAAAAGGTGCATGGATCAAATAGCTCCTCCACTTTTCTACAACCAAAATAATGGCTAAAAACTCCTTCTTATAGATTGATAGGCCCAAGTTCTTCACCCCCAAAGATTTTCTAATGAAAGCAATGGGCCTACTCCCTTGCACCAAAACTGCCCCAAGCCCCCCATAGCTTGCATCTGTTTCTACAATAAATTCTTTGGAGAAATCAGGTAGTTGTAGGATAGGTGCCTCCATCATTGCTTTCTTGAGTTTCAAGAAAGCCTCTTCAGCTTCAGTACTCCACTCAAATTTCCCCTTTTTTTGTCATTTGAGTGAGTGCTTTAGTTATCTGTCCATAATGCATGATAAACTTCCTGTAATAGCCAGTGAGGCCTAAGAACCCTCTCAGTGATTTTACAGTTGTTGGTTTAGGCCATTCTTGCATCACCCTTACCTTGTTTGGATCAGCCATCACCCCTTGATCAGTTATGATATGACCAAGGTACTCCACCTCCCTTTGACCAAACACATACTTAGATGCCTTAGCTATTAGTTGGTGCTGCCTCATTAGTTCAAAAACTTGCCTCAAATGTAACTCATGTTGATCCATATCCAAACTGTAGACTAGTATATCATCAAAGAATACTAGCACAAACTTCCTCAAGTAGGGGTTAAACACTGAATTCATCACAACTTGAAATGTGGCAGGGGCATTTGTTAACCCAAATGGCATCACCACAAATTCATACAAGCCTGATATAGTGACAAATGCAGTTTTTGGGACATCATTAGGATGTACTCTAATCTGATGATAGCCTGCCCTCAAATCAATCTTAGAGAAACACTTAGCCTGCCCTAGCTCATCAAGCAAATCATCAATCAAAGGGATAGGATAGCTATCTTTGATTGTGATTGCATTCAATTTTCTGTAATCTACACAAAATCTCCAACTCCCATCTTTCTTCTTCACTAGCAGCACAGGTGAAGAATATGGACTCTGACTAGGTTTGATTATGCCACTTTCTAGCATTTCATGCACCAACTTCTCTATCTCCTGCCTCTGTAGATATGGATACTTATAGGCATGTTGTTTGACCGGTCCCTCCCCTTCTTTAATTTGGATTTGGTGATCATGTGATCTCTGTGGTTGCAATGTGGTGGGAATTTGAAAGATATCTTGATGTTCTTCCAAGAGTACCTTTAAATCTGGTGCTGTTATGCATTTGTCCACCTCTTTGTTTTCCTTAACATAGCACATAAAGTACAACTCCCCTTGTGATTTCTTCTTGATGAGCTTGTTAAGCTGCTTTCCAGTAATCATAGTCACTTGCAAATCATTGCTGATCCCTTGTAGGCTGATCACTTTCCCATCTCTCTCAAACTGCACATTATGCTTCTTAAAGTCAAAAGTGACTGGTCCCAATTGACTTAGAAGGTCTACTCCCATCACCATGTCACAGCCTCCCAAAGTGAGTACCCTTATAGGTGCAATGAATTTACATTCACCCATTACCCATTCAACTTGAGCACACTTAGTATTGCACTCCACCTTACTGCCATCAGCCACTGTGACAACAAGTGAGCTAGCCTCCTCAATCTCATAACCCAATCTCTTTGCTGTGTGAGGATCTATGAAACTATGAGTGCTTCTAGAGTCAAGTAACACCATAATTATATGCTGCTCCACCTTCCCTTTAATTTTGACAATGTCTGGGCTATTATGTCAAGCCAGAGCATGTAAAGATACAATAGGCTCCTGCCCTGTATCTTTCAACTCTTGCAAAATCAGTTCCTGACACCCCTCTTCTTCTCCCTCCTCTCCAACATCTACTGTTATTATGAACAACCTTTTGCACTTATGCCCCACATGATATATTTCATCACAATTGTAGCACAAATTCTTTTTCCTCCTAGCTTCCATTTCAGCTGGGGTTAATCTCTTCTGAAATGGTATTCTTTCAGCTCCATTCTTTTCTTTAGGATCAGTGTTAGGCTGCTTCCAATTAGGATTGGTATTAGGCCTAGCATTAGGCTTGTTACCCCTAGTCTGCACCAATAACAAGTCCTACTGCTTGATTGCTAGTTGCATAGCTTCATCTAACATCATTGGTTTCATGATGTGTAGAAACTTCCCAATCTCCTCCTTCAGTCCACTTATGAAGCTTTGGATCCAATATTCCTCAGTAAGATGTTTGAGAATAGTTCCCACATAAGCTTTGAGTATTTCAAACTCCTTGATATACTCTTTAACTGATCCCTTTTGTGTTAACTTGTTAAACTTGCCTATCAAGTTATCATCATGCATATTAGCAAATTTATTTATAACAAGCACCACAAATTGTTCCCAGAGCATGTTCTCCCTACCCTCCATCTGATCCACATACCAATAATCTGCAGATCCCTCCATATTCATAGCTGATAGAACAATTTTTTCATAGTCACTCATGGGGTGAAACATGAAATATTTCCTACACCTTCTGATCCAAGCTCTTGGATCATCTCTATTGAATTTAGGAAAATCCATTTTGAGGGTTCTACCCTGGGGTCTGGTTTCAATTTTTTGTAAAATGAATTACCTCAGGTGATGACTTAGTTCCTGGTGGTGTCCCTAGCAAACCACCATCGGATCTGCCTACTGTAGCAGCTTCTCCTGAGTCTCCTTCCATCATTGGAGCTTTTCCACGATTATTCTTAATTTCTTTGGTTAACATCTCCATCTGCAACTTGAATGCTTCAGCCATAGCCTCAAACTTAGCATCAAATTTTTTTGATAGCTCATCCTTCATTTCATTCATTTGATTTTCCAATATAGCAATCTTCTCAGTTTAGTTCACCATTGTTGATTTGTCTGCAGGTTACGCAGCAGCAGAAAGGATTGGCTCTGAGGCCACTGTAAGATTCGCACAATAGGAGCTAACAATTTCTGTTAGAGGAGAGAGAAATTGAGAGAGAAGAGATATAGAATTGGATTTAATTTTCGCATATCTTCCAATTCGAAATACATTGGGTATTTATATGAATTACCCATGCCAAAACGACATCGTTTAGGGAAAGTAAAATAAATGAAATGCGATTTCTTAAAACAAAGAAACGCGACTCTGACTCTGTGTGTAACAAGGTGATATGGCAACATTAAATGCGCCCACCGTAGCAGAGGTTCCTAATCACTCCCATCACTCGATTGGAGTGATTGGAAACTTCGATTCCTCGCCGATATCCACCTCCTCCACCGTAACAGAGGTTCCATGTCGAGGTGAGAGAAATACGAGTTTTTTTTTTTTTTTTGTTTTTTTAAATATGCATTTTTTTAGAGAGGAAGAAGAAAGGCGAGTTAACTAGTGCAAAACCCGCGTACGCGGGATCGTAAAAAAATTATTATGTAGAAGGAGAAAATGAAAGAATGATAAAAAGAAAAATTAAAAAATAATTTTAAAAATGAAAATTAATATTATACATAAAATTATAATTATTTAGAAAATTTAAAGAAGTTAGGAGGAGAGAGAATGGTTTTAAAAATGAAAATTAATATTATAAATAAAATAATAATTATTTAGGATATTTAATGGATGAGGAAATTAAGAGGAAAGAGAATGGATAAAGGAGGGAGAGAGAAAAATAGGAAAGAGAAAAATATTTTAAAAAAATCAAAATTATAGAAATGAAGAGTTTTAGAAAAGAAAGATTTTAAAGAAGACACGTAGGCCAGATTTAGAATTAGTATATACTAGTGTAAGACCCGCGAAATTCGCGGGTTGGTAAAATAAATACTCCCTCCGTCCCATACTTGAAGGCTCAAATCAATTGGGCACGGGTTTTAATGAATGAATTGTTTATTTATTAATATTGTGTAAGATAAAGTGGGGGTAGTAAAGAATTTTCAACTTTATAAATAGTAATAAAGTTACTTTTTAGTGTAATAAAGTAGTGACATTTGTTGTAATATTGTGATGTTTTAAGGGGAGTGTTTAAAAGTGTTTTTCTAGGTAATGTGTCTTCAAGTATGGAACGCCCAAAATGATAAAATGTGTCTTCAAGTATGAGACGGAGGGAGTATTATTTAATAAATTTTAATATAATTATTAAATAAAATTATAATTAAAAAAATTAAACCAAGAAGAATTGAAAGAGTAAGAGAGAGAATGCATAAGAAAGAAAAAGATAATTTAAAAATGACAGTTGAAAAAAAGAGAGAAAAAAAAGAGAAAAGATAAAATTATTTAAAAAAAATTAAAATTACAGAAAATAAGAGTTTTAAAAAATGAGAATTGGAGTGAAGTCACACGTTAGTCAAGATTCAAAATTAGTATATAAGGAAGATAATATTTTATGTAAAGTTCTTTTTAAATTTCTTTAATATTTTATGAAGTTATTACAATGCACATTTTTTTAGTTTTCTCATAACATTGAAAGAAACAACCAATAGTTATGAAATGTGAAAGTTACAATTTGAAACAAAACTGAAAAAAAAAAAAATCAAAATTTTGGGTTGTAATCTAAATGTGTATAAAAAAAGAATAAACAATCCAAGCATATCTAATTAGAAAAAAAAACCTCTTGATATTAGCTTGAGAGAATATGAGTTATCAGTAGTCATAGAATATTAAAAGATTATATTTTAATATTTTAGAACAAAATTAAGAGAATATTAAAAAAACATAAAAATATACCAATTTGAAAAAAAATAAAAATAATGTACCATCTTTCAAATTTGAAAATACGTGAGAATAAAAATGGGAAAATGACAGTTTTTCTTAAAATTCAGTAAAACCATTACAATCATCAATCCATGATTCCCACGTAAAATTACAAAATTCTTTTATACAACACAAAATATAAATTGAAATTAAAGTCTACTGACATACATAAATATGAATCATCATATAAATGTTATGGGTGTCACCTTCTCTTAATTTGTTTTTTGACTTTTTGATTTGAGAGGGAAAATAAAATCTTCCAGAAATCTTCTGGTTTAACTTCACGTCTTCAATTAGAGATTGGTGAACATTGGACTTGAGACTATTATTTCCTGCACAAAAATAAAAAGACCACAGAAAATAAATATAAATCAATATGATATAGTTGAAATATGATTTACAAACAGAAATAAATCTATGAAAAAAAAGTGGGTTGTACGAAGAAGAATAGTGTATTGTGAAATGGAGACTGAGATTGAAAAAATAGAAAAATAATAAGAAAAAAAAAAGGATTCAGGAGATAAAAAGAAGAGAAGAAATTGTAAAAGAAAACTGGAGACAACTGTAAAGAATTGAAAAGAGAGGGAGAGAGAAAGAGAGGAGCCAGAAATCTTCTGATTTAACTCAACACGTCTTCAATTAGAGATGGGTGAGCATTGAACTTGAGACTTTATTATTTCCTGCCCAAAAATAAAAAGACCACACAAAATAAATATAAATCAATATGATATAGTTGAAATATGATTTACAAACAAAAATAAATTCATGAAAAAAAAGTGGGTTGTCCGAAGGAGAATAATGTATTGTGAAATAGAGATTTCGATTGAAAAAGTAGAGAAATAATAAGAAAAAAAAAAAGGAAAATGATTCAAGAGATAAAAAGATGAGAAGACACTTTAAATGAAAATTTGAAGAAAACTGTAAAGAATTGAAAAAAGAGGGAGAGAGAAAAAAACAATTTAAAAGAACTGTAAAAAAATGGAAGAGAGAATTAAACCGAGAGAAATTTAAAAAAAATGTGAAGAATAAAAAAAAGAGGGAGGGAGGGAGAGAGAAATTTTTTTTTAAAAAAAACTGAAGAAAAAAAAAAACGAGAATGAGAGGAGGAGAGAAAAAAAAAGGTAAATTCTAAGAAAATTAGAAAATTAAGAAGAGCGTAATCAGAGAAGACACGTAGAATATAAAAGATTTAGAAATAGTAATTAAGGGTAGATTAGAGAACATAGAAACATTAAAAATTACACTATCTAAGAAAATTAGAAAACACGATTGATGTGCCAAAAATTGCACGGTCGGATTATATATCCTCGGGATCAGATATCCAAATTCCCGATTGCTTAGACCTGATTTGGGTACACTGCTTCCGCTGGAATGATCCTCCAAGGACCTGCAAAAGACACACCGGAGGGGGCTCCGGTGCGGACGCTCCGACGCTCAAGTCAGTATAAGAATCTTCGTATATCACAAGGACTGTCCTTGATTTATCAAATCAAGCTCTCAAAGGATCTCGCAATGTATAATAATAAGAAATATATCCAGTCTTGTAAGAGTAAAAAGTCTAACCTCGAAATGTATCTTGCTTTACCTATTTATAGAGCCTTTCTCTTGGGAAGAAGTTAGAGCCTCCCCTTATCTCGGAGCTGCCTCTAAGACTCGGCCCTGCCGAGTGGACCGAGTCTTCCCTTCTCTCCACCTCCGGAAAGACCGGGGCCACTCTCCCTGGTGGACTCTTTCCACTACAATGAAGGAGAGAAGAATCTTTCTTTGGTCAATCTTAGTCCGATTCTTGCGGAGTTCTCCTATATTCTCGGTCTACCAATTCATATCAAAACTAAGTCTTCCTGATGTTTCTCTCCGGGTGGAGCTCCCTCCAGAGGGACTTTCAGGAGAGATTCTTTATCCAGAGAGTATTCCATAATCCAATACTTCCACTTTTATCCTATCCTCCATACACGTGTCGACTTCTTATCGGATGACATTTTTAGGCCGCATCATCTACTCCCCCCTACTCTTGTAAAAGGGGTATGTCTTTTGTGAGAGTAGAAAATTCCAGTGAGCCTAATATAGAGGCGTTTCTGGAGAGACGTGTATTATTCTTGCTTCGGAGAGGAATTTCAAAAGTGCTCCCCTTCGGAGATTTTTCTGCCTTGGCCACCTATAATTTGGCAATGACCTGACTCTTGGCTTCATAACTTTCAAAGAGTTTTCTCAAGAACTTTAGGGAATCTCTCCCTCTTTCAAGGAATCACTTCTGGTTTCAAGTGGCTCGAGGAGGTTTTCCTTGAGTTTTAGCCAAATTTTTGTTTTCTAAGTACCCATCTTGGGTCTTAGTTATGGGGAGATGCTCCCCAGTTCTCCTTGGCCTCTGAACCTCTACTTGTCTCTCACTTTCGTTTAAAAGATTTTGATTCATAAAACCTTTCTTTTCATTGATTAATCCTTTTGGGTTTCCATCAGGGTGAGGACTCTCTGGAGCTCCTCGGCCCCTAGGCCTCCGAGTGTTTCTCACTCTCATTCTTAAAAGATTTTGATTCATAAAATCTTCTCCTTTCATTGACTAACCCTTTTGGGTTCCAAGCATGGTGAGGGCTCTCTGGAGCTCCTCGGCCTCTAGGCCTCTGAGTGTTTCTCACTCTCATTCTTAAAAGATTTTGATTCATAAAATCTTCTCATTTCATTGACTAACCCTTTTGGGTTCCAAGCATGGTGAGGGCTCTCTGGAGCTCCTCGGCCTCTACGCCTCTGAGTGTTTCTCACTCTTATTCTTAAAAGATTTTGATTCATAAAATCTTCTCATTTCATTGACTAACCCTTTTGGGTTCCAAGCATGGTGAGGGCTCTCTGGAGCTCCTCGGCCTCTAGGCCTCTGAGTGTTTCTCACTCTTATTCTTAAAAGATTTTGATTCATAAAATCTTCTCATTTCAGTAACCCACTTGGGTCTCAGGTAAGGTGAGGGCTCTCTGGAGCACCTCGGCCTCTAGGCCTCTGAGTGTTTCTCACTCTTATTCTTAAAAGATTTTGATTCATAAAATCTTCTCATTTCAGTAACCCACTTGGGTCTCAAGTAAGATGAGGGCTCTCTGGAGCACCTCGTCCTCTAGGCCTCTGAGTGTTTCTCACTCTTATTCTTAAAAGATTTTGATTCATAAAATCTTCTCATTTCAGTAACCCACTTGGGTCTCAAGTAAGATGAGGGCTCTCTGGAGCACCTCGGCCTCTGAGTGTTTCTCACTCTTATTCTTAAAAGATTTTGATTCATAAAATCTTCTCATTTCATTGATTAACCCTTTTGGGTTTCAAGCATGGTGAGGGCTCTCTGGAGCTCCTCGGCCTCTAGGCCTCTGAGTGTTTCTCACTCTCATTCTTAAAAGATTTTGATTCATAAAATCTTCTCATTTCATTGATTAACCTTTTTGGGTTTCAAACATGGTGAGGGCTCTCTGGAGCTCCTCGGCCTCTAGGCCTCTGAGTGTTTCTCACTCTTATTCTTAAAAGATTTTGATTCATAAAATCTTCTCATTTCAGTAACCCACTTGGGTCTCAAGTAAGATGAGGGCTCTCTGGAGCACCTCGTCCTCTAGGCCTCTGAGTGTTTCTCACTCTTATTCTTAAAAGATTTTGATTCATAAAATCTTCTCATTTCAGTAACCCACTTGGGTCTCAAGTAAGATGAGGGCTCTCTGGAGCACCTCGGCCTCTAGGCCTCTGAGTGTTTCTCACTCTTATTCTTAAAAGATTTTGATTCATAAAATCTTCTCATTTCATTGATTAACCCTTTTGGGTTTCAAACATGGTGAGGGCTCTCTGGAGCTCCTCGGCCTCTAGGCCTCTGAGTGTTTCTCGCTCTCAATTCAAGGTGTTGATCATATCAAGACCCTTCAAGTTCAAGTAATCCGCTTGGATTTAGAGTAGGGTGAGGAACTTTCTAGCTTCCCTCGGCCTCGTGGCCTTTAAGTATTTTTTCACTTTTGTATTCTCATATCTCATATATGCTCAGTGATCTAAAGATCCTTCATCATTTCATCACTCCTAATTTTCAAACTTAGTCATCCAGCTACTCAGGGTGGTTAGCCCTCACGCGTTTCAGAATGCTCAAAGTATGCTTATGAATCATATCTTAAATTGTTAGGAAATATGTGCTCATACAAATTTCCAAGAATCTCCAAATGTTTTCATCACATCTTATAAAATCTTCAAATATTCATCAAAGATAAACATACATTTTAACATAATTTAGAAAAAATTAGACTCATCGCTAATCAAAAACACGTTCTTAACCATGCCTAAATTCTCAATCATTCTCTCGATTCAATCACGAAATTCTCCTAAGTAATCACCTTAGCATTTCTCAAATCAATCATTTCTGAAGCTTTAGCAAATGCTCATATGCTTCGAGGTTTTATGTTCTAAACAACTATGTCTAGGTAACACATATCATATCACAAAGTAAAATTTAAAGTAAAAAGGTAAAATATACACTTTTCACTTACGTGGCTTCATATCAGCATCTCGGAGGTAGTAGGCCTAGACCCTTCATCACCCCCTTTAAGCATCGAAGTGTAAGGCATTTGCAAGGTCCGTCATCATGCTTGTCTCCGAATATCGCATCTCAACACCCTAGATGATCTTACTCACCTAATAGATCGACTCTTGAGTATATCCTTCTTTACAGTAGCCTTGTAGCCCTCATGACTTCCTGCTCATCCTTCATGGGTTTATTTTATCACGTAATCTCATTCGGGAGATATCTTAGATAGGGATGGGTCAACGATCGTTTGTATAATTGGCCACCCAAGACGTAGTATCTTAACTGCAAAGCTCGAGCTTCTCCAGAAGCTGCGGGGGCTGGTCCTTTATTCAGCTCTTCTCAACTTTTGAATATCAAATTTCAGCACCCTGGGGAGGGTTTGGTCAGCTTCAGCAGCTAGGCTCGGTGGAGCTTCAATCATACAAGCTTAATCTGAAATCTGAAGTCACATCTAGAATATCGAGGCATGTCAATCATACAAAATTCATAGATAAGTATGTTAGCCCCACATTCTGAAGTCACGAATCATTATTAGTCCTTAGTCATGGATTCTAGAGCATATAGTAACCACATAAACTCAACGTGCTACTCATGCTCTCTAGTATCTCAAGTCAATTTTCAAATTTTAACATCACATCTAGAGCGTCTAGACATAATAATCACGTAAAAGTAGGAGGGTCGTACTTGATTTAGGGAAAACAAAGTATGATACGCATATCAATCTCATAATGACATACTTATAACAATATGGAATCAACGAATATCATAGCTTATTCATGTCACACTCATCATGACATACTCATTATAAAATCACGTTAGCATAAAATATCTAACCTTTTTTAGCTTTATCAAATTTTGTACTAACCGGTGGTATCGATATACTCGTTATTTGGGATCAGCACCATAGCAGGCTAAATATCATAATCCAGCTACTCGTTTGGTTCTCCATAGTTCTCTGCTCTTTCGGGCTCCTCCAGGACCTCTAGGTTCTCCAGGTTTACTTGTATATCAATCCCGAATTGATCCTGTAAAGATACACCAAAAAATGGGCCTCCCACACAGGCTCTCAAGTGCTCAGATAAGCTCTATAAGCCTCAATTATATAATTTAAATATGAAATGAGGGAATTTCAGATCTGGATGATCTCCAGCAACCTCCAAGACCTCTGTAGGTTCCAATCTCAGTTGGGTATATTTCTAAAACGTCCCTCGAGGCCCAGATCGGGATCCTCCCGCAGCATTGCGGTTTCCTGTTCCTCCGGAGTTTCGGGGAGCTTCTGGGCTGGACCTCCTTGCTGTAGATTCTCTCTTCCTCTCTCCACTAGCTGGTTTCACCTCCAGCCTCTTGGCTTGCCTCACCTCTTCGAGGGTGAGATACTTTTCAGCTCTGAAGATTCTTAAGTTCTCTACCCGCTTCAGGTAATCCATCATCCTCTCACCCATTCTAGTTTTCAGACTTATCATTTTGTCTGTTTAGGGCTATTGACCTTAATCTCAGGGACCTAAATAGGCTCAATCTTAACTTTCCATTTTCGAGCTTATCCCGAAATCCTCTAGGACTTGGATAGACCGAATATATAATCTGAAATCTTCTGAACCTACCCAGAGATCCTCCAGAACCTGGATAGGCTCGGTCTGTAATATGAAATTATATCTAAAATATGGAAGCATGTTAATTGTGTGCAAAATCATAATCATCATCAGTGTCTAATCATTAATCATCATCAACGTCTAATCATCATCAACGTCTAATCGTTAATTCTACCACATAGAGTAATCACAAGACTCAACATGTGAATTGCTTACCCATGCTTCTACAGTTTCAAGTAATTCTCGATTCTAAGATTATTTCTAGAGTATCAATCATGTAAGCTTAGGAGAATCATACTTAATTCAATGGAAAAGTTTGTGTCATATATGTCAATATCATTAAAATATGCTCATAGCAATATCAAATTATTATAAAAGATCTAATACTTTAGGCTCTATCAAACACATGTACTAACCTGTAGTACCGATGCATTTATCATATCTCTGCCTCGTACTCTCGCGTTTAGATTTTGGACCTCGAGGCCCTAAATACTCTTCCTCATACCTCCAAGTTTTTATTCTGGACCTCGGGGTCCTGAATACTCCGCTGCTCGTGGAGGGGCACAAATGTTGTCATCCCCTGGAGTGGCTGGAGGTATCTCCTTGCCAGGTTCACTCCCGAGGGCTCGAACACTCTGTTTCCTCTCATAGTCCTTCCGCTTCTGCCCTCGAGGGCCCTCCAGTACTTCGGCAGGTTCGATTCTCAAGGGTGTGTACTTCTCAAACCTCCCACGAGGACCTGATCGGGAACCTCCAGATAGATTGTTGTCTCTTGTTGAGCTGGAAGGCCGAGGGATCTCTGGGCTGGAACGTCTGGAGGGGCCCTCTTTTCTTCTTTCTCGATCCTGTGGCCTAGTCTCCAGCCTCTTGGCTTTTCGAACCTCCTCCAGGGTGAGGTACTTCTCTGCTCTCCGGAGAAGCTGTAGGGACCTCCAGAGCGGCCTGATTGAATCTCCGGAGAAAAGCTCTTAAACTCTCGTTCTCCCCTGAATTCCTCCCAGGATCGGATCGGATTGTATTGGGTTCCAATTGAGTGAACCATTGTTGCGCTGCTTTTGCCAGGGTGGTCAGGAACACCCTGCACTTGATTCCTTCTCCGTAGCGGTGTAATAATACCGCATTCTCTAACCTTACTAGGTGTTCATACGGGTCCGCCGTGCCGTCGTATTCAAAATTGAGGGGCTTGAAATTGAATGGCAGTTCATCCTGTAGTATGCTAGGAGAGAACTGACATCCGGAGACATACGCGGATCTACTTGCTCGATTGTTCATCTGTCTCCTCATATCCTTCATCTCCTTCTGCAGAGCCTGTAGCTGGTCGCTAACTGGCCCTCCGTAGGTATCATCAGTGCTTTCTTCTGCTTCAGGGAGTTCTGTCCCTCGGGGTGCCAAATCTACATTCCTTCTTGTATTTCGAGGAGGAAAGCTTCTTTCCGCTCGGGAGGGCACCTTATCATCTCCTTCTACCCGCATCCCTACTTCCTTGGATAGCACTTGAGAGGCTCCTAGTGCCTCTTCCTGGGGTCTCGGGGTAGGTACCTCCAGATTCCTTGGTGTAGCTCTGGGGGCTCGATCTCCTTGAGCCGCGAAAGCTCTCTCTACAGCCTGCTTGATGAGGATGTTCAATTGATCGGGAGAGATCAGGAGTGGTCCTGATTCTGGAATGTCCTCTCATTGGGGATCTGTGGTCCGGAACTCTGGGGCCTCAACGTTCCCTGTTGTCCCTTCTTCGATTGGGAGGGGATGATTTTCCTCTCCCAAGCCTGTATTAGGCGTCACTGACGGATTTACTCCAGAAGGGGTATGCACTGGATCTTTTCCCCTACTTCCCTTTGACGTAGGGTCATTCGGCAAATGAGGATTTTCCCCTGCGAGGGGTCTCTTTCCCGAAGTAGATGTGTTATTTCCGCCACCCATTTGCTCGAACAGGTAGAAATTCGTGAGAAAATCTTTCAACTCTTTCCCACAGACGGCACCAGTTGATGTGCCAAAAATTGCACGGTCGGATTATATATCATCGGGATCAGATATCCAAATTCCCGATTGCTTAGACCTGATTTGGGTACACTGCTTCCGCTGGAATGATCCTCCAAGGACCTGCAAAAGACACACCGGAGGGGGCTCCGGTGCGGACGCTCCGACGCTCAAGTCAGTATAAGAATCTTCGTATATCACAAGGACTTCAAAGTCCTTGATTTATCAAATCAAGCTCTCAAAGGATCTCGCAATGTATAATAATAAGAAATATATTCAGTCTTGTAAGAGTAAAAAGTCTAACCTCGAAATGTATCTTGCTTTACCTATTTATAGAGCCTTTCTCTTGGGAAGAAGTTAGAGCCTCCCCTTATCTCGGAGCTGCCTCTAAGACTCGGCCCTGCCGAGTGGACCGAGTCTTCCCTTCTCTCCACCTCCGGAAAGACCGGGGCCACTCTCCCTAGTGGACTCTTTCCACTACAATGAAGGAGAGAATAATCTTTCTTTGGTCAATCTTAGTCCGATTCTTGCGGAGTTCTCCTATATTCTCGGTCTACCAATTCATATCAAGACTAAGTCTTCCTGATGTTTCTCTCCGGGTGGAGCTCCCTCCAGAGGGACTTCCAGGAGAGATTCTTTATCCAGAGAGTATTCCATAATCCAATACTTCCACTGTTATCCTATCCTCCATACACGTGTCGACTTCTTATCGGATGACATTTTTAGGCCGCGTCAACGATCAAGTGAGAAGATGCAATCAAAGAATCGGACGTGGAAAACAATAGATACATTAAAGAAAAACAATTAAAAAGTAAATTAAACTAAACTAATGCAACGATTTTTTGGACGTGGAAAACAATAGATCCATTAAAGAAAACAATTAAAAAGTAAATTAAACTAAACTAATACAACCATTTTTAAGAAGAATAGTAGAGAACGGAGAAGATTTTTTTCATAAGAATAACAAAGAACGGAAAAGAAGAAGGGGGTTTACAACTGTCTTCTTACTTGCTATATTTAAAGAAATAAAAAATAATGAAGAATGAAGAACGATTGTTAATGAAAAGTGTAAATAAAAAAAATTAAATAAAGGAGACATAGAAATATGAGAGAGATAATTTAACAGTAAAAGAATGAAAATTATAAAAGAAAAAGAATTGAGACAGAGAAATAAGGGAGATCTAGGAAAATAATTTAACAAAAATGTAAAAAAAACATGTAAATAAAAAAAAAGGGACATGTTTACTTGAACTCTTATTCCCATTCTCCTTCCATCTTTCATCGAACTTTTATGAACTCTTATTCCCATTGTCTTCTATCTTCTTTTATCGAAATTTTATTCTCATTTTCTTCACATCTTCCTTGAACTCTCTTCTTTATTGAACTCTTATTCACATCCTCATCGTTTTTGCAATTTGACGTCGGTTAGGGACGGAGGAGGGAAAAAAATTACACTGTCTAACAAAAAGTTAACAAAACACAAAAAATATTAGACTATCTAATAAAATTAGAGAACACAGAAACATTAAAAAAAAAATACACATAAACATAGAAAAACAATTAAAAAGTAAATTAAACTAGGGACCTTCTATATGTAGTCAGGGTGTCGTAACGTGTCGTAATGACTACCGTAGTCAGTTAATCTAAGTTATTAAAAATCTAATCTAAAGGTTTAGATTTGATGACCTGTTACCTTTTGTAAATTTTACGATATGTATTGTCGTAATGTGTCGTAAAGTGTCATAAATTTGTATTTTCTATTAAATTAAATTAATTAAAATATATTATTGTAAATTTACATTTTTATCCTTATACAATAAAATAATTTATTACAACAATTATCTACACCCGCTAATTTTATGAGTTCACCCCAAATCATTTTTTACCATAGTTATCTACACCCATTCATTTTATGAGTTCACCCAAATCATTTTTTACCATAGTTATCTGCACCCATTCATTTTATGAGTTCACCCCCAAATCATTTCTTTTTTACAACGGTTATCTAAACCCGCTCATTTTATGAGTTCACCCCCAAATTATATTTTTACCAAAATTATCTACACCCGCTCATTTTATGAGTCCACCCCCAAATTATTTTTATACCACAATTATCTACACCCGCTCATTTTATGAGTTCACCCCAAAATATTTTTTTAAAAATAATTACATTTAAAAGACTATATTATTTTTTTTATTAATATATTTTTTAGTTTTAACACAAAATATAATAAAATCAACCCTAATTTATACATTTACAATCTACAACCGAGTCATTGCCGAGTTACCGTCGATTCACCACCAAATCACTCATATTTTTAGAAAAAAAATCGTAAAAATATAATTTAAAAAAACTATCGAGATTAGGCACAAATTTTAATTTTTTTTTCTTTTTAATTTTTCTTCTCATTTTCAATTTTTATTCCAAACTTTTTATTTCTTCGTTTTTTTTGTTTCCTACTTTTTTTTCATTAGTATATTTTTTAGTTTTAATACAAAATAATATTATATGTATGATTTTATTATAATCCCTCCGTCCTAGTGAAAGCTCCTTGATGTAGATAAATATGTCGCTCTTGGAAAAGTCGACACGTGGAAACGGGATAAATTACGATAGTCTTAATTGGGCCAAATAAGCTTAAAGGATTGGATTAATACACCCCTGGGCTTCACAAGGGAAAGAAAATAGGTTGGGCCTTTGGCCCACAGTCGAAGGACAATATCCTTTGGGCCTAAGGATAGGGCCCAAAGGAGAACGCATAGTATGGTTTATTCTTTCTTTACTTAGTCAAAAGAAAGAGTCAAAGAGAAGAAGGGGCCGGATATCAAGGAGCTTGGACTAAGCTTTCAAGGGAGTGGACCGAGTTTTTAGGAAGAAATGAGTAAATATAGGGAGAATGAGTCTTTTCCTCTATCCAAGGAAGAGGGACCAGGTATATAAACAGGATATTTATTTACGTTTTACATATTATACATACTTTCACAAGAACTACACACTGAATGGAGAAGAAATATTACTGTATTCGCCGGAATTTCCCTAAATATACAGGGGAATTCCTCTTTAATTTCGCCTGCGATCGATTCTGACTTGAGCGTCGGAGCTTCTACGCCGGAGCCCCCCTCCGGCGTACTTGGATTCTTGGGAGATTTGACTCGTTCTTGGATTCTTGGGAGATTTACGAGGAGATTGCCAAGGATAAATAGACGATTAAAACTCGTGATTAATAGTGCTCGCAAAGGAACGATCGAGATCCGAAGGCGTTCTTTTTCGACGCATCAACTGGCGCCGTCTGTGGGAAATCCGAGCTAAGGCGTGAGGATTTCCAAAATTTTGGGGGAGTTCTCCCGAAATCTTCAAGTTCAAGAAATTTATTTTAATCTGCGCCGATGCTCCAAAAAGGCCCAAAATCCCAGAAATCTTCAAGAAATTGAAGAATGGAAAAAGAAGCACCGCATCACTTTGTTGTGATGAATGGTTGCTGTGCAAAGGAGCCCACCATCTGAGCGTGAGTATCTCGATTCTTCGGCTAAAGCGTTGCCCCTCTGTACCAGTGGCATCATTGCCTCTAAATCGCCAGCGGTAAATACTTTACTAATCGGCACTGGAGTCCGCACTAATGCCGTGGTAAAATTCTCCATTATTGATGGAGAAGAAATGTGACTCCAATGCAAAAGCCTAGAGCACTCACGCAGGTTGTCACTCTGACTCTTATGGATGGAGGTAATCCTTTATTCTTGCCAGAATATGATTAAAAGGCCCTGTTTTGGACAAGATATTAAAAATGATTCGGAAATTACTTGCTGTTGCGATTGAGTATTATTGAATATGAACGGTGAATTTACTTTGATGATGGAATTTGAATATGGGACTTCACATATGAATATCTCTATCCCCGTTTTGTTCTATGGTGTCTTGCTCACTACATGCTTGATGAAATGCTTAAGAGAGTTATGGTTTTTTTGTTTTACTTTTCTCTCATTCTCTAAATTAAAACATGTACGCTCAAGAAAGTTTTGATATTATGCTTCGAAGATTTGTTTTGATATCATGCTTGTATGAATTTTAAGTTGTGTAGTTATATCATATTTTCGCAAGACACAACTGTGGAAATATAAAATAAAGTTATCTTGTACCAGAATATATTCATAAGATGTTTTAGACATTAATATGCTGTATTTGCGGCATATATCCCAGATTGGCCAAGGTGTAAGCCATGTTTGAATGATTTAAACTCTACTATTGGTTGACTTTGAATTGGAATGATAATTTTGTTATAAAAATGATTCTTACCTAAGAGTTTAAGATTTTGAACAGAAGTGTGGAATGAAGGTGTTTTGAGATTATGAATGATTTCATTTTAGAAGAGATTTTATTCGCATAAAAGCTTAGTTCAATAATGTGGACACTAAATTTATGATTTACATTTTAGCTTAAGCTTGAAATAAGAATAAATGTTTCTTTTGAGTTCTCACATAGTTCTGAATGTTTGTTAAAAAGTGTAGCATGAGCTAGAAATTGCTTATTTGATTGTCCTTTGAGTGCTCAAACCATAGGACAAGCACTTAACTCTCGGTGTAGAGCTAAGGTGTATATTATTATGTGACATGAGACAAGAGAGATACTATCATTTGATGGCCAAGAGAGATGTGAAATCATCCGCTATGACAAATTGTTTATTCGATTAATTAAATTATTTGAGCGTGAGAACTGAACGCATATATTTGAGAAGTGTTTGGTGTCGTGCTGGGGATATTTTTTATTACCTGGCTGAAAGTTTATTTGAAATTATGATTGTAAAGTCTTGATTGAGATGAATTATGTGTCTTGAATGAAGAACTTTAAGTGCAGGAATGAATATCAATGTTTTGAGAACAAAAGAATTAAGGACAGTGACGTCTTATATATGTGTTTTGAATATATGCTGCCGATGCCGCAACTAACTATAATTGTTCCATATTGGTGAGAGTTGTCTGCAAAATTCCTTTTGTAGTCTTAAATTCTGTAGTAATTGCATACATATTTATGATTCGTTTGATTATTGCAATGTTGGTATATGGTGTTAAGATTCTTGTGCTTTGAGGTTGCATAGTGTATGTTTTAGACATTATAGCTAATCAACAAAGTCGGATTTGTGTAATCGATTAATGATATAAGATACAATGCACATTGAAGATTATAATTCAGAACAGAGGTGATGAAGATGATCTTCCGGAATTTATGTTTATCTGGCATTTCTTCAAACACAATGGTGATATTTGGCACATAAGTTGTACATACGAGCTTGTTGGGCAAAACGAAAAGGAAATAGGATTCGCTTGCGTTTATGCAATTGATCAAATTTTCAGCAGGATAATATATAGAAAACCAATTAAAATAGCAGCAACCTTTTTCATTCTTCTTTGCAAACTCCATATCCGTACTGCATAATGGATTGATTGAGACATCTGATATGTTTCTTATGGGATTTGACCAATATGGTTTGGCCGTTTCTATAATAAAATCATTATCAGGTTACTATAAAACGATTATCATAAAGTGTCGAGTTGCGAGACAAATTAGAGTTCAATATTCTACTAGTTTTTAGTTCATTATTGTTGCATATTTCTGATAGCGAGATTCCTGCATTAGATTAGCATATCCGGCTATTTCATTTTAGTGTATTCTTTGTGAATAGTGCCTCATAAGATCATAATTGGCTTTCTGATATCTGCTAGAAATGGTCAAGGACTTTACAAGTGTTTGGCCAAAATGTAGCTGACCTTTGGCTCAATTTCATATGAAGTAGTCATGCTACGTGTTGGAATAATAATTATGAAAAGAGACAAAAAGAGCTTTGAATATAAAGTTTCTCCCGAGGGAAAGGAAGGTTATCCCCTTTTGTGTATTATTGCAACTATTTGTGACTGATGTGTAGTAATTAAATTTGTATGAATTATTTCACCCAAATTAGGTTCACTATAGATGTTTTTGTGCGTATGGCAACCTGCAACACACCTTAGATGAGTTGGTGAATTGATAAAGTTGCAGTGCTAATAAAAAAAAAAAAAAAGGAGGATTTGTGTATTGAATTTGAATATGTCTAATGAATTCTGGATTCAATTATTGAAATGCGAATTATTTAATCACCCAATGGTTCAAATATTTTTTCTGAGGAAAATGCACGCGACTCTCGCATTGGAAAACACATCAATGTTCAAGAGGAATGCACAAAAAGATGAATTTCACTCCACGGAGGATGAAAAGGCAAACAATTCATGCTTGAAAACTTGAGAGAGCTTGCGGAAGAGCAACAATGTTTTAGGCGAAAGGAGAAGAATTTCGCTTCACAAAAAAGAGGGGGGAATGGATGCACTCAACCGATGCATACTTGGCAACTTAAAGGAGGTATCTCTGTATTTTTATGTGAATCGAAAATTGTAATATTACTTGAAGAAAGAGAAGTGATTGAAAGAGAAGTGATTGCTGAGGAATTAATCCGTGAAGAAAATACTAAGTAACATGCAATATCTTTGCTAGTAATTTATACTCGTGTGAAATATAATACTTATATGATGCTTGAATGAAACTTGTTGATATGCATGAATTTGAGTGAGAAGAATAATTCACATGTGATATATAGAATCGTGATAAACTATTATATGTTGTGATTGACATAAATGACTACTTCTTAACTAAGATGTTGTGGAGAATGATTTTAATCTATTTAGTTTGGCGTGGATGTTAATCGTTTCAATCGATATGTTGCGAAAATATGAGATGTATGATATATGTGGAAATATTCGCATGAGAATACACCTTTTATTGAATAAGCACTAGGATATTGACAAAGTCGGCACCAAATCTTGGTACAAATTGCTATTTAACCTTTTTGTTGTGAGAAACTTTGAGAAGGTTTAGCTCAAAAACTTTTAAGAACTCTAGGAGTGCTGAAAACACAAGAGGTTCTGAAGGAGTATTCTGGTCCTCGAGGGCTGGCAGAGATAGGAAGTATTCCAGTCCCCAAGGGCTGGCAGAGATAGGAAGTATTCCAGTCCCCAAGGGCTGGCAGAGATAGGAAGTATTCCGGTCTCCGCGGGCTGGCAGAGATAGGAAGTATTCCAGTCCCCAAGGGCTGGCAGAGATGGGAAGTATTCCGGTCTCCGCGGGCTAGCAGAGATATGAACATGAATTGGCCAGGACCTAAGAGCCCAGGTCCGTGAGGGCTAGCAGAGATATGTTGAGTACATTAGTACCACTGGTTAGTACAAGTGTTAATTCTTGTAGATATTATTATGAGCATGTCTTTAAGAGATTGACATATATGATACGAGGCTACTCTTTTCCGTTGAATTAAGAAGGGTCCCCTTAAGCTTACACGATTGATTTATGTAAATATTTTATAAATGATATTGGAATTGAGAATTACTTGAAATCTTAGAAGCATGAGTAGGTGATTCATATGTTGAGTTTTGTGACTACTTTATGTGGGAGAATTGATGACGACTATGGTTCTGGAAACGAAAGCTAGCATAACTATTTTCAAATTGTGTATGATTGACATGTTTCTATACTTTAGATATGATTATAAATTATAGATTGAGCTTATTCAGGTCCTTGGGATCAAAAAATGAAAAGTGCTACTTCTTACCTTTTAATCTTTAAATAATGATATGTCTTGAGTTATGTCCTCGCTTAGGACCTTGAAGCTTGCATGTACTAGAAATACTCATTTATGATGAAACGTGGAGAATTGAATATTCATTGTAATTTTCATTTGAAGAGACTATTTGAGAGAGCATGATCCACTTATTTTTTACTTTTAGAGTGGGAGTTGATTTGTTTTGTTGTTTCGATTGTTGGTCCCAAGTTGAGTTAATAACGAGTAAGCTAGTGAAAATGTCTAGAGGGGGGTGAATAGACTTTTCAAAAATCTTTCGAAATATCAAAGTACAATATGCGGAATACGAAATTATCAATGAGCCGAATTCAAGATTATACTCAACTTATTTTCGAGAACTCTGTTCTATACTCAACTAGTCTAGATCAGTTAAGTAGTTAAACCAATTAAGCAATTTAAACAATCAAAACTGTAAAGTAAAACAAACACAAGATTTATAGTGGTTCGACAACTTGTCTACATCCACTCTCACAAACCCAGTTGTGATGTTTCCACTAAACTCTTCCAATCGAGTACAAGTGTGTATTCCTGTCTTTAAAGTCCCAAGAAGAAGACTTAGATCTTCAATCAGACTATACCTCCAGATATGTCTACGATCTTACTAGAAATTTTACAAGTATCTAGCACCTTGAAAAATAACAAACAAAAACTTAAAAACTTCTCTGTTCTTCAGTAGTAGCCTTCTGAATTCTTCACTTGTCTTCTGGCTATCTTTCTGAACTTCAATCAACTCTGAGAGTAAACTTCTTTTGAATCTTCAATATCGTTTTTGAGTAGTAATTCTTCAGTATCTTTTATCATCAGTAGTCTTTTACCAAAGAATACCTTAGGGTATTTATAGACTTCAAATACCAAGAAATTAGTAAGTTGTAACCAACTTTTCTTGATAACTACCTTCCTTCAAATGAATCTTCTTATCAATCCACGCGTTTCTGTTATGACTTAGTTATTCCATAACTAACTTCTATACCTTTATCTTTTCACGCGTATTTGTAACTAACCTTTACATTGACCTGTCTTGAGTAGACTTGTATATGTACTTGTCTTGTAGTCCACCTGTCTTGAGTAGTAGACTGGTCTTCTCTTCTTGTGTAGTAGACTTCTAATAAAACTAATCTAGTCCTATCATCTAACCTAACAAGACTATTACATTACTTTAAGCTTTTATAATACAAGCTTAGTCAACTTATAAACTATACAAAGAATCTATATATTATATATAGAAATCATGAGCTCTATACAACATTTAAATAGCTCAGTAACATTCTAACATATATAAACAGATATGAAGTACTTATAAATCGTACTTATCTTTTAATAATACTTTTCTTTTATACTGTACTTGTCTTTTGAATTCTACTGATCTGTACAAGATGACTTCAACTCAACTAGACTAGATTAGTCAATACTTAGAAAATATTCAAGTCTTCTTTTGGCTTATCAAAACTTTATCTTTTATCTTTTGTTCATCATTTAGGACTTGTTCTAGGATTCATATCCCAACAATTTCCCCCTTTTTGATGAAGCCAAAACTACTTGAATCTTTTCTTATAAGTAGACTAGTTAAGTAGTTATCTTGTCTTTAAACATCAAAATAGTACTTTATCTTTTTCATTCATTCAGAAGTAGATCAGTAGATATTACAAATACTTCCAAAAATAAAATATCAGAGCAAAAAAAACAACTAAAACAATCAACTAATCTGAAAGATTACCTCCTTCTGGGTTAGGAACACAGAATGCATCGAGGAGTCTTCTGTGAATTAAGCTAATCTGATCTTCATCTTCAATCTTCTCCTTGTCTAGCAATTCTTCTTCAAACTTCTTGATCTGGTTACGATCAACTCTCTTTCCTGAGCTTGTCATAGGAGTTTTCCATCTTGGAAAGATTGGTATCAGAATGTTGAAGTTTGCAGCAGCAGATATCCTCAATATCAGATTCCAAAGCATTCGATTCTGACCTTCCATAAACTTATCAAACATCGAGTATAATTCATCAGCATTTTCAGAATCTCCATACTTTCTGATTATCCAGTGATCAAGTTCCCATTGTCTCTTCACTTTGAGCCAATCTTGACGATGCTCTCTGTCAATAAAGTAATCAATGAACTGATCTTCCATTTTCTCTTCATCTTCCTTCAGCTTCTGCAAATTCTCAATGTGTTTTTCTATCTTCTTTTTGCTTGCATAATGAGCTTCATCACTTGGATCACTAATCTTTTGCTTCTTCAAACTAGTAGATTCAGGAGTAGGTTCTTCAATACTCAGCTTCCTCTTAACTCGTCTAGTCTGAATCTCTGCTTCAGGAGACGATGCAACACCTTTACCTTTTACTAATCTCATCTGCTTTTCTGTTTCAGCTTGCTCTAGATCTGCCTTCTTCACTAATCTGCCTCTCTTAGGCCTTCTTAGTTCTTCAATTGCAGTAGCAGCTTCTTTCATCTCCGGTTCATCACTAGCAGCATCTTTCATCTCCGGTTCATCACTAGCAGACTTCGTAACTTCAACTAGACTGGTCTCTTCCCCCTTTTTGGCTTCATCACTTGCCTTAAGAGTAAAAAGAGAAGTAAAGCGAGTCATTTCTTCTTTCAAAGCTTCCTTCATAGCGTCAGCAGCTGACTCAATGTGCTTCTGATGCGAATCTGCATTGCTCATCTTGTCTAAGCGTTCAGTAACTAGCTCCAACTTCTGTGTACAGGAAACTAGTTCATCCTTCAAGTGATTAGCCGTCTGTCTAAGAAGGGTATTCTGTTCAGTCAGCTCATGTAGAACAGCTCGAGAACGCACCAACTGGTCTTGTGCTTCCCTTCTCTGTTCATCAGCAATAGAGACTTTAACACTGTAGAGTCTTTCCATTTTACTGGACTCTTCAGCCAATGATCGAGCAAACGAGATTGATTTCCGTTCTGAACTCTCAATCTGTTTCTTCAGAAAATCATCAATTTGAGCAAACAACTCTTCTCTGAAAGTCGAGTCCATCTTGTTGATTTCACCAATAAACAAGTCTCTGGATTGATCAATAAGTGATTGATTTTGTGTAAGCAGCACATCCTTCATTTTCGAGTTCAAAAATTCATCTATAGCAGTGTGAACAACACTTCGCAGATCAGTCTTTAAATCATTTAGAAAGCTGTCTGGCATAGCTAGAGTCGAACTGGAAGGTCCAACAACATTATCAACTGCCTTGAGTTCTTCTTCATCAAACATCACAGCATCCAAAAACTCATCATCTTCTTTTCCAATCATGAATGAGTCGACTTCATCTTCATCACTAAGAACAATATCTTCTAACTGTTCTGAAGTCTGGACTGCTATCTCAGCAACTTCTGGCTTGATCTCTTCTTCAACTAGATCAGTTTGAGTTCCAATATCAGATGAAAACTCTTCAACCAGAATTCCGTCAGGAATTTTTAATAACCTCTTTACAAGAGCAACTAAGGCTCTCGGCGGAAATAGTTCTGAATGATCCTTTACACCACTATGCTCCTTCTGTTCCATCTCCCAATCCAGAAAATTTGAGATTCCTCCCATTCCTTGAATAACTTCGAAAAGATCATCGGTGGAGGACTTCTTAAGAGCAAACCAGGTGCATATCCTTACAAGAATTTCAAACTGTTCTGACTCATAGTCGACTTCGACAGTTGAGAGCGTCCGCTTCAGATTTCTGATCATTCGGGCTCGAATTCTCTTCTCTCTCAAACACATAGGATAATAGACGAGGGATTCGAATCTAACAACAGACGGGTCCTGAGTAGATGGGGTCTCTAACTCAGCTGTTGCAGTGGCAACTGGCGTCGTGTCTGAAGTAGATGGTTTAGGGGGTTCACCATATTCTGGTGAGGGAGAGGGTGTGAAAGCAATGGTTTCAATGGGCTGTAATGCGGCTTGGTCAGGTATGACAACTGTAGGAGTATCAGTTGTATCACGTATAGGAGTGTATAGGGGATGACTGGCCCTCAGCGGTCGTGCTGCCAGTGCTTGCGAGGTTGGGGGTACAGGTCGAGGCCTAGATCGATGTGATCTAGCCTTGGTTCGGATAGACGTAGACGGGAGAGAGAGAGGAATTGAAACAGATTGAGTAGAGGTACCAACCTGTATACTCGACTCGACTGGACGAGTGGGCGACCCAACTCTCACGAGAGTGTACATCTCTGGGATTTGTTCACTCGACTCCTTCTCCTGAGTTGACTCTTCTTCTGACTGAGTCTTCTCTGAGTCAGCTGTACTAGACTCCGCCTCTTCAGTCTTGTCTTGAGAAGAACTGGATGAATCGGCATACGGCAACACTTCTGATTCATCAATTTGAACCTGCCTTGGGGCAGCTGGCCTTGCAGCAGCCTGCTTCCTCATTGCTTCAATCTTTAAGTAAAACTTAAGAGGATGAAACGGCTTTCCTTTGCTCCAATCATTCTTGTTTGGCAGCAAAAACGGAAGTAATATACTCAGCTTGTTTCCATACCCGACTGCTTGAGATACCACCCAATGTCTGGTATCAGCATCCACCTTTACACTTCGTTCGAAGTACATTATCCTGTCAGCTATCAATTTGAACCAATTCACCTCAGTGATTCCATCATAGATAACTGCCATGATCCTTGTTTTGGCTTGAGTGACCGAGTCATGAGACCCAGTGGCACATAGAAGCATCTTGCTTGCTATGTCCAACAAAGTGCGATATTTCTCCAAAAGATCACCCTTCTTGGCAGTAGGAGCTTTACCATCTGGCTTGAGCTTCATTTTCTTTCCACAGAAGATGCTCAAATACTTCATCTCCTGCCCTTCAGCATACCTGTCCACATCAATCGTTCCGATGGGTAGCCTTAAGTTTTCGAACATTACTTCCTTAGTGATTTCCACCCGATGCCCATCAATAAAAGATTCTAACACTTCTCCCTGTCTATTGACGTTGGCATAAAATTCCAGAACTTCTTCTTCTAACACAACCTGTGGAAATGCCTCTAGGTAGGGCTGTAGACCGCATCTGATGCATTTGGTCAAGATTTCCATGTTTCCTTCCTTGTGATTGCCTTTGAAGAATAGTGATGGTTCAACATGTACCTTGTTATCATTTATATATCTTCCGAGATCAAATGGTGCCTGCATGTTGGAACTTACATCGAGAATCGAACGAATAGACATGGTGAATGATTTACTAAGAACACAAACAAATGGATTATGCAGTAAATTACTGGTAGCAAGAAGTAGAGAGGTTATGAAACGTGAGGCAAGACGTGTGCAATAGTTGGTTTTTTGTTTAAAACAGAATTTGATCCAACGGTGAATATAGAAGAATTAGATCCAACGGTGAAGACCTTTGGCATTCAGTTACGGAACCGAGAAAAGAATGTGAATTGATTATGTGCAAATTGGAATCCGCCTTTCTTATTTGCAAAAATAAAAGAGTGTATTCATCTGACCTATTTTGGTCGTGTTTTGGCATGAACGAAATATGTACACCTCATTAACTAGTGGTGTATAAATCAAATTCTAGGATTTCCACATTTTAACACAATCACATTACTTTATCATAGTTAATTTGGTTCGAGTAAACATATTAACACATATTCAATGAAAATCAAATGTAAACTTAGCTTGTCTGTTCGAGTCCATCCAGAACAGATGAGTAGGACTAAGCTTCATAAGGCGAGTGGGTTAAGCGGCACAAGACGAGTAGTCTTATGTTCACCAGATGAGTTCCCCCTTCGACTATGCGTATCTGTCTGAATGTCGAACAGCTTTATGTACCTGTCTTCTTTAGTACGACAGATAGTCGAGTAGAATTTATATGACGAATATTAATTTAAATCAATGATCAAGGTTCAAACAAGATGACTGTTACCAAACTAAAGAGTCAACATAAGGATCTTTAAGAAATCAAAGATTCCCCCTTAAATGTTTATTCCCTTAGTATTACCCTCAGCTTTACCAGCTTCCTCATCGGGTTGTTTGGTCAACTTGTCTGACCTTGTATACCTGTCTGTTGCGTGAATAGACGAGTGCTCTGTTCTTTTGTGGTAGCTTGTCTATTTCTCCTTTCTTCTTAGGACTGTACCTGTCTGTTAGTACATTGCTACATACTAGTAGGATCAAGATCAATAAGTCCTAGACTAATGCATAATTCACGAAATCGGGCCTCAGCTAATGTTTTGTAAAAATATCAGCTCTTTGAAAATCAGTATGAATCTTTTCCATGCGAATATCCTTCTTTTCTACATGATCACGTATGAAATGGTGTTTCACATCAACATGCTTACAACGTGTGTGCAGAACAGGATTTTGTGTAATGGCAATTGCACTATTACTATCACAGAATATAGGAACATTTGATTCACAAATATTATAATCTCTAAGCTGTTGAATAAGCCATAATAATTGACTACAGCAACTACCAGCAGCCATGTACTCGGCTTCAGTAGTAGAGGTAGCAACACTTGTCTGCTTTTTCGAAAACCATGAAATGAGTTTTGTGCCTAAGAATTGACAAGAACCAGATGTAGATTTCCTATCTATTCTACAACCACCAAAATCAGAATCAGAGTAGCCACTTAGAGATAAATCATCATTCGAAGGATACCATATACCACGATTGATGGTTCCTTTCAAATATTTCAGAATCCTTTTAGTGGTTTCCATATGACTCTCCTTTGGATTAGCTTGAAAACGAGCACATACTCCAACAGAGAATGCAATATCAGGTCTACTAGCAGTTAAGTAGAGTAATGAACCAATTAGACCACGGTAATGGGTTTGATCAGTACACTTACCTTGTTCGTCTGGGTCCATTCTGTATGTAGGTAGCATAGGTACGCCAGCAGACTTGCATGTCTTAATACCATACTTATCTAGAAGATTTCTAGTATACTTTGCTTGATTTATGAAAATCCCTTCAGGGGTCTGTTTTACTTGAAGTCCAAGAAAGTAATTCATTTCACCCATCATAGACATCTCAAATTTACTTTGCATGAGTGTTGAGAAACTTTCACTCAGCTCTTTGTTAGGTGAACCAAAAATGATGTCATCTACGTAAATTTGGACGAGTAAAATGTCTTTCCCTTCTTGTCTTCTAAACAAGGTTCTGTCTACCTTGCCTTTAGTAAAACCATATTCTAATAGAAATTGAGAAAGAGTATCGTACCAGGCTCTTGGAGCTTGCTTTAGTCCATATAAGGCCTTCTTTAATTTGTATACCTGATTACCTTTGACTTCGAAACCTGGGGGTTGTTCAACATATACTTCTTCCACAAGAATACCGTTAAGAAATGCACTTTTAACATCCATTTGATATACTGTAAATTTCATGTAAGCAACATATGCAAGAAACAATCGAATGGCTTCTAGTCTAGCCACAGGAGCATATGTTTCATCATAGTCTATGCCTTCAGCTTGTGAATAGCCTTGGGCGACTAGTCTAGCCTTATTACGAACAACTACATCATTCTCATCTTTCTTATTCTTGAAAATCCATCTGGTGCCAACTACATTATGATGTTTTGGTCTATCAACAAGTTCCCAGACGTCATTTCGAACAAACTGATTCAACTCGTCTTGCATAGCAATGATCCAATTACTATCAGCCAATGCCTCATTAATGGTTTTTGGCTCGATAGATGAGAGGAAACAACACCAGCAGAACAGAGATGGACTAGATTGTTCTTGCGACTCAAAGAGTTGTCGTCTAGTCTTAACACCAACAGTAGAGTCACCAATAATATTTTCAGTATTATGCGCTGATTTCCATGTATTTCTATTCTTAACAAAAATACTATCATCTATATCATGTACAACATCATGCATGTCAACATCATTATCATCAGAAGATTTAATAGGGGTAGACGAGTCGACTAGTTTAGATATGTCAACTGGTCTAGTAGAGTTACCTTGAGCACTCACCTTCTTCTGGTCGTCTGACTCGAGAGCTTTTATAAATGGATTATATGCTTGAACGGATTCATATACCTCTGAGTCTTTGTCAGTTTCGACAGTTAGCTCAGTAGCTTTCTCACTGATCTTGTTGGTAGACGAGTCCTGTTGAGATTCTTCGAAAACCACATGTGGTGTTTCTTCCACACAAAGGGTTGAGTAGTTGAATACTCTAAATGCTTTGCTAGTCGAGGAGTATCCTAAGAATATCCCCTCGTCTGCTTTAGCATCGAATGCATTCAACTTGCTTTTCCCATTGTTATGGATGAAACACTTGCATCCAAATATATGAAAATATGAAACTCTGGGTTTTCTACCTTTCCATACCTCATAGGGCGTCTTACCTAGTGCTTTATTGATAGCACTTCTATTTTGTGAGTGGCATGCAGTGTTGATAGCTTCTGCCCAAAATTTCTGAGGCGTATTATACTCTGTCAGCATGGTCCTGCAGGCTTCCTTAAGAGTTCTGTTCCTTCGTTCTGCTACTCCATTTTGCTGTGGTGTCCTAGCTGCACTAGTAAGGTGCTGGATGCCACGCTTGGAACAAAATTCGTTAATATAGCAGTTAATGAATTCAGTACCCTTGTCACTACGGATCTTGACAATTGACTGATTCTTCTCAACCTGTAACTTCTTCAATAGATCAGGCAAAAGTGTTTGTGTATCACTCTTCTTGTGTAAGAAGACTACCCAAGTGAACTTAGAATAGTCGTCTACCACAACAAGTGTGTACCTTCTACCGTTCAAAGTTGGAGGAGTTATTGGGCCATGTAAGTCCATATGTAGAAGTTCAAGAACTCTACTGGTTGAGAGGGATGGAATAGATTTAAAAGAGCCCTTCACCTGTTTACCTTTTTGACAGGAGGTGCATACATGTGACTTATAGTAGACTTCATTGGGAATACCTTCCACAAGGTAGTCTCTGGCTATCTTATTAAGAATCTTAAAGTTTAGATGACAAAGGCGTCTATGCCAGAGCCAGCCAAGTTCTTTAGGATTCTTAGTAAGTAGACAGGTGTCCCTTGGACAACTGTTCCAGTTCACTATGTACACACTTCCTTGTCTAATGCCGACTAGTAGGACTGTGTGTGTTTTCTTGTCGATGATTTCACATTTCTGACTCTTGAACTGCACCTTGTATCCACGATCACAAAATTGTGAAACAGAGAGTAAATTGTATTTCAAGCCTTCAACATAAGAAACGTCTTGAATTTCTATGTCACCATTCTGAATGTAACCAAATCCTTTAGTAACAACAATGGAGCTATCACCAAATATCACTTTTGGTCCTTCTTGCTCACGGTAGCTTGATAAGAGAGTCTTAGTACCAGTCATGTGGTGCGAACAGCCACTGTCTATGTACCAAGTTTCTCCTGTTGAGCTACCTTTCTTGTATAGATCGAGTCGACCCTGCAATAGATGATAATACATAATTTAGGTACCCTCCTTGTTTATTGGGGTCCTTGGGGGTTAGTCGAGTTCAATGGAATCCAAATATACATTGGAGTCCTGAACAAGTTTGACCTTCTAAGCTTTCGACCATATTTGTTGCAAAATAAGACCTTGTTGTCCTTATCTGGCCTATCAGTCGAGTTCGGGTCTACTCTTTGGAGATAGCCTTTTGACTTAATCTCTACTTGAGCAGGCACTTGTCTATGATAGTCAGAATAGGGTTTATATGCATTAGGTCCATACGGTTTATAGACATGTTTAGGTCTTTCTTCTCCTTTGATATCATATGACAAAGGTGGAGGATATAAAACAGCTTGTGTACGATATTTTGGACCTTCCTGTCTAGGTCTAGACGAGTAGAGTTGAGACTGCCTTATGAAAGGAGGTCTAGACTCTTGTCGTCTAGTCTGTACTTGTCTAGTACTAGTCTCCTCTGGATACCAGTCCTCGTATCTGACCTGATTTGGTCGTCCACGATTCCTAGTCCTTTGTTGACTCGTCTTAGACGGAACAGGCTTGTTGTTAACTTTCTTTTTACCACCTTTGGTAATTGGAATGTTAACTCGAGCTTGTTTTGTTACAGTACCTTTTGATGGAGTGTCAATATCGTATATCAATGGTTCTTTTCCTTTATCATTAGTCAAAGAGCTTGAGATGAAAATAGTAAGGTTCTTAGGAACTAGAGTAGACGAGCTGGGTGTCTCAGCACCTATGCCTGTCTTGTCAGCAGGAGCCCTATACCTATCTGACAATTCAAGGTTAACCTTAGATGAGTTAACCAGGTCAGTAAGTTTAAGGTCTAATGTGACAACCTCGGTTTCTAAGAACTTATTACGTTCTTCAAGCTTTTTGAGCTTGCTTTGTAAGACATTGAATTCATGTTTCTCAGTCGCATGTGTCTTAAGTAGGTCTTGATACAACTTGTCTGTCAATGAACACTTGTTTTTGAGTTGTCTCAACTCTTCTTGCAAGCGTTCATTTAGGACTGTTATATTAGGATCTACTTTAGATTGAGCTTCCTTAAGATCAATGATTTCTTGTCTTAGAATGATGTTTTCATCACTGACTTCAATGAATGCCTTGTTGGCAAGTAGGAGGTCGTCTTCAACTGCACTAGTAGAGTGCTGAAGACTACTCCCTACTTGGCTACTGGCAGTGTCACTTTCATCAGAATCTGATTCATCACATGATTGAAAGGAAGTAACAGATGATACCTCTTGGTCGATTTTAGCCATGAAGCATAAACCATCATCAACTATGAATGCTTCATCGTGATCTGGTTCAGACGGGTAGCTAGATGAGGATGATGGCAACTCGTCTGAGTCAGAGTCAGAGTCATTATTGGCCATCATTGCCTTTTTACCACGGTTGTATCTTCGTTCCCTTCGTGCTTTGCGTTCTTCTCGATCATCAGTACTCAGGTCCGGACATTCATATATGTAGTGACCTGGCTTCTCACAGTTATAGCACAAAAGATCATTAGTAGCCTTTTTAATAGGAGAGTTGTTCCTTCGTTTATCACGTCTATCAGAACGAGTAATCTTCCTACTATCAGACTCTTTATCTTGTCTGTTACCTTTCGAGACTTCGTCTCTCCTTTCGGACGAGTTTCGGTCTCGTCTGGTCTTAGACGAGTTCTTAGAAGCAGACCCTCTATGCTCTCTATAGAACTTCTTATATCTCCCGAAACGTTTATTCAGCCTATCAAACTTTCTAACCATGAGGCTTACCTGATCCTTCAGACTAAGATCAGTATCTAACTCGTCTTTAACAGAAGCAGACCTAGACTTAGTTTTAGACCTGTCTATCTTAGACGAACTAGCCTTAAAAGCAACGTTCTTAGATACAGCATGTTCTCTGTCACTACTTACTATGGGTTCATCTTCGTCTAGATCAAACTCATGAGCCTTTAGAGTTTGAAACATAGTCTCTGCTGTCCATACGTCTATATCTTGGGTATTCTTAACAAGCATTTTTACCATCTTCCATCGACTATCAAGGCTTTTTAGAATCCTAAGATTGATTTCACGAGGAGTATAAGATTTACCAAGAACTTCCAAGTCATTCATGATTTTGGTAAAACGAGTATCCAACTGGTCTATTGTTTCACCAGTTTTCATATGAAATGATTCGAATCTTTGGACAGCAGTGGAAAGCTTGCTTTCTTTGATTAGGGATGTCCCTTCACAAATGATAGCTAAGCGGTCCCACATTTCTTTGGCAGTTTTACATTTTAACACTTTTCCCAGATACTCATTAGGAAGAGTGTGTAAGATGTAATTCTTGGCCAAGCTATCCAAATTATTCTGTCTCATTTCTTCAGATGTAAGTTCTGACCTTGGTTTCTTGACGAGAGTACCCACGGGTTGATTTGCGTCGAGGGCAGCAGTGTTTGGGATCATGGTCACAATTGGACCTTCAGTAATGACTGAGATCATTAAGTCATGAGTGGAGCTGAAGATGGCTTCCATCCTTAGCTTCCAATAGTCGTAATCCTGTACCTGGAACTTAGGTAGTTTGTTGGCGCTTATCTCAAGAGACATGATTTCAAGAAATAAGTGCTAAGTAGAGTTATGATCAAGAACAACAGATAAGTCAAGAACAGTGAGCACGAAAAACAGATGATACAAGAATATGATCAAGAACACGTATACAAGAACAGTCAAGGACCAAGACTTCACCCTAAGTCTTGAGTCGGTTATCAAGAAACAGCAGTTCGTAAATTACTGCTCTGATACCACTTGTTGGTCCCAAGTTGAGTTAATAACGAGTAAGCTAGTGAAAATGTCTAGAGGGGGGTGAATAGACTTTTCAAAAATCTTTCGAAATATCAAAGTACAATATGCGGAATACGAAATTATCAATGAGCCCAATTCAAGATTATACTCAACTTATTTTCGAGAACTCTGTTCTATACTCAACTAGTCTAGATCAGTTAAGTAGTTAAACCAATTAAGCAATTTAAACAATCAAAACTGTAAAGTAAAACAAACACAAGATTTATAGTGGTTCGACAACTTGTCTACATCCACTCTCACAAACCCAGTTGCGATGTTTCCACTAAACTCTTCCAATCGAGTACAAGTGTGTATTCCTGTCTTTAAAGTCCCAAGAAGAAGACTTAGATCTTCAATCAGACTATACCTCCAGATATGTCTACGATCTTACTAGAAATTTTACAAGTATCTAGCACCTTGAAAAATAACAAACAAAAACTTAAAAACTTCTCTGTTCTTCAGTAGTAGCCTTCTGAATTCTTCACTTGTCTTCTGGCTATCTTTCTGAACTTCAATCAACTCTGAGAGTAAACTTCTTTTGAATCTTCAATATCGTTTTTGAGTAGTAATTCTTCAGTATCTTTTGTCATCAGTAGTCTTTTACCAAAGAATACCTTAGGGTATTTATAGACTTCAAATACCAAGAAATTAGTAAGTTGTAACCAACTTTTCTTGATAACTACCTTCCTTCAAATGAATCTTCTTATCAATCCACGCGTTTCTGTTATGACTTAGTTATTCCATAACTAACTTCTATACCTTTATCTTTTCACGCGTATTTGTAACTAACCTTTACATTGACCTGTCTTGAGTAGACTTGTATATGTACTTGTCTTGTAGTCCACCTGTCTTGAGTAGTAGACTGGTCTTCTCTTCTTGTGTAGTAGACTTCTAATAAAACTAATCTAGTCCTATCATCTAACCTAACAAGACTATTACATTACTTTAAGCTTTTATAATACAAGCTTAGTCAACTTATAAACTATACAAAGAATCTATATATTATATATAGAAATCATGAGCTCTATACAACATTTAAATAGCTCAGTAACATTCTAACATATATAAACAGATATGAAGTACTTATAAATCGTACTTATCTTTTAATAATACTTTTCTTTTATACTGTACTTGTCTTTTGAATTCTACTGATCTGTACAAGATGACTTCAACTCAACTAGACTAGATTAGTCAATACTTAGAAAATATTCAAGTCTTCTTTTGGCTTATCAAAACTTTATCTTTTATCTTTTGTTCATCATTTAGGACTTGTTCTAGGATTCATATCCCAACATCGATGCTATGAAGTTTTATTTCTGAAAAGATAATGAATTTTTAATATTGCATGAGATGATTCTTTTAGAGTGATGAAACATGATTAGAACGTTTTGAGGTACTCAAGGGCCAGCAGCCCCAAATGAGTGAAATAATAAGCCTGAAAATTAGAGTTGATAAATGATGATCCTATGAGGAGGAGTTGGAGATTCTAGAGGTGCTTGAGTAGCCCGAGGGAGCAGGATTACAAAAGAGAATAAAGATTGAGTTCAGGGGAACCTTGGAGAACCCCCATATTATTATGAGATTTGAGATCCTAAAGAGCGAAACCAAACAACGTTGAGAGGCTGGAGGTTCAGGAAGAGACTATGTGCAATGAAGCTAAATCTCGACCTGCTCGAGGAGCTGTAGACGTACGAGAGATATGCGCAACTGCGAAGACGAATATTGAGGTAACAAGTTAGTTCATATTACTTGTGATTATTATGTTCCGATAGCCAGAAAATTGGTGGCTAAAGTGCTAAGACAAAGATGGAGAATACTTGATTGGCTATGAAGTCAACTTAATATATCTGTGGGGCAATACCCCTGAACGGCCAAGGTCAAAGACCATATCCCTGGAGGACTGAAAGTAATATCCCTGAAAAGGGGACAGAATAAACCTACAGGTACCCTAATTCAGGAGCGAAAGACATTCTAAGACCACGAGGCCAAGAGAAGTTAGAGAAAATGCGAGGTTTACCTCACCCTTCGAGGTTTACCTCACCCTGAAAATTGCGAGGTTTACCTCACCCTGAGGAATTGCGAGGTTTATATAAACCTCACCGGAAGAGGCAGCGAGATTTACACCAACATACGAAGATTCGAAAAGGAAACACCTAAAGTTATGTGATTAAAGATCTTCATCCACGATATCCTCTAAAGCTGGGGGGAGTAGGAGATACGGAGGGTAAGATATGATTAATATGCCAATTACCAAATGATTAATCATTTATTTGTTTTGTTGTTAAGGGAAACACATGTGGATCATATCCTATTAAACCTCAGTACGAAAGGAGCCTGGATCAGAGAAGAGTTAATGCACTTTATCACGGGAAGAACTCTTACGAGTATAAACCAACTCTTACGAGTATAAACCAACTCTTACGAGTATAAACCAACTCTTACGAGTATAAACCAACTCTTACGAGTATAAACTAACTCTTACGAGTATAAACTAACTCTTACGAGTATAAACCAACTCTTACGAGTATAAACTAACTCTTACGAGTATAAACCAACTCTTACGAGTATAAACCAACTCTTACGAGTATAAACTAACTCTTACGAGTATAAACCAACTCTTACGAGTATAAACCAACTCTTACGAGTATAAACTAACTCTTACGAGTATAAACCAACTCTTACGAGTATAAACCAACTCTTACGAGTATAAACCAACTCTTACGAGTATAAACTAACTCTTACGAGTATAAACCAACTCTTACGAGTATAAACCAACTCTTACGAGTATAAACCAACTCTTACGAGTATAAACCAACTCTTACGAGTATAAACTAACTCTGACGAGTATAAACAACTTAAGGGAGAGTATAATCCCTACGAATTCTGATCTAGGGGAGAGGATAATCCCTAAAAACTCTGGCGCCCAGAGAAAGGCTAGAGACGTTAGCAAAATCACCAAGTAAGTACAGGAATATAAATCCTATCTCCTCATTAAGGTTCCTCTAGGAGCTTTAGAGCCTTTACGTGTCCAGAAAATGTCGAAAACATGCTAACAGATACCACACCTTATAACAGAAATAGAGATGTATATGTATATATGCATGCCAAATAATAAATGTGCAGGTACGATATTGAACGAAAGAGAAGCAGGAATATTCGAGACTTAAGGCACCATGCCTAAGCCCTCCACAGAAAAACCCCGGAGTGTGGAGTCTCCGGAAAATACCAAAAGGGCTTTAAAGGCCTTAACAAAATAAAAAAGTGTCTTAAAGTACCAAAGTGTTATTAAGGAAATGAAGTTATGAAGAGAGGAGAACATCATTCTTCCCCTCGGAACCCTCTCCTGCCTCCTCAACTCGCCCACTGGAATCGCCACCCTCTGCCTTCTCCATTAGAGTATCTGCTGCCACAGTAGCCACTGGAGTTGGGTTGTCCACATGGACAGGGAAAGCCATATCCTCTGCCGGTGCAAGATCATCCAATTTCAAAGCAGCATCCTTAAACTCCAGGATCGCCTTCCTCATCCCAGGTAACCACCAGGGAGTATGGATGTCTTCTTTAGCATCTCCAGGGAACTTGGGGGGAGTGTCCAATTCTTCTAACCGGAGGGCACGAGTATATTGACCGTTAAATCCAGGGGCAGAATGTTCCGCTACAGCGTTGGAAATTCCATGATCAATGAAATGAGGGATATATGACCCTAGCCCTCCATAGAAAAATTCAGAGGTATAAAAGTAGGATCAGAGTTTCTTACAATCGGAGAGTGACCACAAAGTTGAGGGGAATTAGAGAACCCCTCACAATTCTGAGGTTCAATGATGAGCTTGATTTGAAGCCATGAGGTCAGGTTATTAAGTGAGAGCTCCACTCCTGATAGGCTTTAAGGCCTGGGGGGAGTAGGGGTCGTGCTAAGTTGTTAAAACTATCAAACTCCAAACAAGGGAAGGCCAAGAAAAGGCATATGAAGAGAAAAGAAACAAGGGAAGTTATGGAGAGGGCTAAGAAAAGCCTCAAGTGATACGCTTGAAGACACACCTTCCAGGGTTATACAACATGCTTCCTAAAATTGAAAAATGATGTTGACCAGGGCAAGGGAACATTCCGCTTAATTCATCTTATCTTCTCTTCCTACTCTCATAAAATTACAAGCACTTTTACGAGAGTAGGGGGGAGTGGTTGATGTAGATAAATATGTCGCTCTTGGAAAAGTCGACACGTGGAAACGGGATAAATTACGATAGTCTTAATTGGGCCAAATAAGCTTAAAGGATTGGATTAATACACCCCTGGGCTTCACAAGGGAAAGAAAATAGGTTGGGCCTTTGGCCCACAGTCGAAGGACAATATCCTTTGGGCCTAAGGATAGGGCCCAAAGGAGAACGCATAGTATGGTTTATTCTTTCTTTACTTAGTCAAAAGAAAGAGTCAAAGAGAAGAAGGGGCCGGATATCAAGGAGCTTGGACTAAGCTTTCAAGGGAGTGGACCGAGTTTTTAGGAAGAAATGAGTAAATATAGGGAGAATGAGTCTTTTCCTCTATCCAAGGAAGAGGGACCAGGTATATAAACAGGATATATTTACATTCTTATTTACGTTTTACATATTATACATACTTTCACAAGAACTACACACTGAATGGAGAAGAAATATTACTGTATTCGCCGGAATTTCCCTAAATATACAGGGGAATTCCTCTTTAATTTCGCCTGCGATCGATTCTGACTTGAGCGTCGGAGCTTCTACGCCGGAGCCCCCCTCCGGCGTACTTTTGCAGGTTATTCTTGGATTCTTGGGAGATTTACGAGGAGATTGCCAAGGATAAATAGACGATTAAAACTCGTGATTAATAGTGCTCGCAAAGGAACGATCGAGATCCGAAGGCGTTCTTTTTCGACGCATCACTCCTCATGAGCTTCGGACACAGAGGTTAAAAAATATGATATAATAAGTGGATGTATGAGAGGTGATGTGATTGAGAGAGAGAAGAATATAATGAAATGTGAGAGAGAATAGTTTGGCAAAAAAGGAATGAGTAAATTTCATTGGGAAAAACGAATAAGGAAAGTTGGGTAGTTTTCAATAGGAAGGAGGGAGTAGTCGGTAATACAACAAGTAATAACCAGTAATACCATAAACAGTAATCAGTAATACCATTAACAATAATTAGTAATACCACGAACATTAATCAGTAATACCATTAATATTAATCAGTAAAATTTTATACAATAACAAATAATTTCACACATCTAATTATATTCAATAATACAAAAAATAATTATCAGTAATACCATGAACAGTAAGTAGTAATACCATGAACATTGAATAGTAATATCTCATACTGATGTGCCAAAATTTGCACGAGAGGATTGCGTGTCTTTACTCGAAATCTTCAAGAACCTACAAAGAGCACGCCGGAGGGGGGTCCGGCGTGGACACTCCGATGCCTAAGTCAGTATAGGGCTTATGGAAATCTCCCAAGGATCTCGAGATCCTTGATGTATCAATTCAGTTCTCAAAGAATATCAGAAAGGTATTTTTCGTTCAGTATCTCAAGTTTGTAAAGTAATAGTGTCTAACCTGGAAATCTCCTTGAATTTTCCCATTTATAGGAATCCTCCCTTGAGAGGAAGTCAAGTCTTCCTCCTTTTTCGGAGCTGCCCATAAGACTCGGCCCTGCGGAGTGGACGAAGCCTTCTCTTCTCTCCACTTCCCGAAGACTCGGCCGCCTTCCCTCTCACTTGACTTGGTTCCCAAGATAAAGGAGGATAAAGTCTACCTTTTACCAAGTCTGAGCCGAAAATGGCGGAACCTCCCTACATTCAAGGCTCACGACCTTTCATCAAAACTGATTCTTCTGAAAACTTCTTTTCAGCCGAAGCTCCCTCCAAAGGGATCTCCAGAGAGGATTTCCCATCAGAGAGTATTACATAATCTGATCCTTCCACTTTTATCTTATCCCCTATACACGTGTCGACTTCTTATTATGTGACATTTTTAGGCCGCATCATCTACTCCCCCTACTCTCGTAAAAGGTGGATATCTTTTGGGAGAGTAGAGAAATTTCCCAGAATTTAATTCAAGGGTCCTTCGGGAGATACATGTATCATTCCTGCTTTGGAGAGGAAATTTCAAATTATGTCCTTCTCCGAAGGCTTTTCCCGCCTCCAGCTAAGGAGACTTTTCGGTTTCCACGCGTGGGTCCCACGCGATCGCTTTTCTCTCTCCTTTGTTATTCTCCCGAGAAAAGTTCTCGATTCCTCCCCATATCTTCTCTCATTTACTCCACACAACCACCTTTCTTTCCTTCTCCCCTTTTTCAAATTTCATTTCTTCCCAAAAGTCTTATATCGTCTTCATCTTTCTTCTTCGGTGTTCTTCTTCTGAGTTTTCGCCGTCGCCGGCCGCCCCGACCGATTCCGTAGTCCTCTTAATCAAGGTAATCCAGCTATCTTCTTTTTTTCTGTTCTTTCCACTTTTATTAGCACTGTAACTCGATGTCAAGCCCTCTTTCTCCGCCTGAAAATCTTAGCCCAAACTCTTCTGAATCGACTCCCTCTGTGATGGGGAGTCCAGAGAATAAAATTTCCCCTTCATCTCAAATCGACCATACTCATCTAGTTAGCCTTACTCATGCTTATGGTTTTCCATCAGAATATACCTTTCGCGCTCCTCGCTCAAACGAACGCCCAGATCTCTCCCAACCCCGGACTCTTGCTTTTTTTGAAGCTCAGCTTAGAGCAGGGCTACAATTTCCGATTCATCCTTATTTGGCTGCCATATCGACTCGCATGCAGATCCCTCTTAACCAATTTACTCCGAATGCTATCCGTACTATGATAGGTTTTTTTATCATGGTGAAGGGGAATGGGGGTGATCCATCTACCGAACTGTTTTTGAGCCAACATTCTTGTAAAGTGAACGATGGCTTCTTTTATGTTAGTGGGCGAAGGTCTCGTGTTTGTAAGTTTCTGAAAAAACTCCATGAAGAAGACTCATCCTGGCGAGATTATTATTTTTTCGTTACAAACCCCATCGATTGGTCATTTCCTTACGGGGATTGGTTATTCCACAACCCAGGAGTACTCCCTCCTCCTTTGAAAGCTTATTCTGTTTCCAATTACACTGTTATGACTGATCTCAATACTCATATCCATCGGCATGACTACTTCGATATCCCTGGTATTTGTAAAAATCCTCGCATCCTCTCCCACTTTGGCTTTTGCCCTCAAGACTTCCCTTTAGATTCTCGAGATGGTAAAAAATCTTTTATCCTTGTTTCTTATTTCCCGTATGTGGTTATTTTTCTACATTATGAACATCTTCTTGATTATTTGCAGCAATGATTTGGCTAACTCACATCTCACGGGATGCCCCTGCTCTCAGTATAGTGAAGACCCCTGTATTATCCACTCTAGAAGATCCTCCAAAAGCTCCTCCGTCTCCTGCTCTCGAGAGCTCAGCAAAGACCCCGGCTCCAGGGAGCCCTTCAAAAGTTCCTCCTCTCCCCGGTTCATCCACTCAAGTTCCTGGTTCAGTTGCTAGGAGAACCCGATCGGCTGCCAACGCCTTCTTTTCTGACTGTGGTACTTCTAAGAAGAAGGGAAAAGGGACCCGTGCTGAGAAGGAATCTCCCCCTCCTACTGTGTACGAGCCTCTCCACCGTCTTATCGACCGATGCCCTGCTCCTCCCAACGTTGAGTTATCCGACACGCCTCTTCCTGAAGATCTACTGCTCTAGGGGGCTCGTCTTTTTTCCGAGGTACTTTCTATTATTTTCAGATCTCTGCCTTCTTCACATCCTAAACATTGTTTCTTTTCCTTTTGTAGTTTGGTCTTATCTATACTAAGATACTCGACCAAGGCGTTGAGATGGTGGCTGAGCTTGAACTTCTCCGAGCTGAAGCATCTTCTCTCCAGGCAACTCTCAAAGGGATCACTACGGAGAAAGATAAGGCTCATAAACGAGCTCAAGCTCTGGCTGAGGAATTATCTCTTCTACAGACTCAAAGCAAGCAGGATGCAGCCCGGATTAAGTATCTGGTGCAGGAGGTGGGACGGATGGAACGCGAGCTACCAGACGTCGGAGTGCAGGCTTGCATTAAGTCTCTATTCACTTCCTCCTTGGGTCAAGAGTTCTTGGGGACCCTCCATACTCAGTGGCTGTCCGGCTTCCTAAAGAGCTCGAGCTTCTTATGCGCCATGGGGCCCCATATCCCTCATTTCATCGACCATGGCTTCAGCAATGCTGTGGCCGAACACTCAGCTCCGAGGTTTACTTTTCTTTCGTTTTGCTGCACTCTTTTCATTTTCTGCTCATAATACTTGTCTACATACTTCATAGGGGACCCCACACTCCTGGATATGTGGGGGCTTTTGTAGTGATCGTATTGGCTTGATATTGCTTGTTGGCGTGCTTTTTCTTCTCTGTTTGCATGAATAACTTACAAGACCAGCAATGAATATGTTGGAGGTGTGCTCTCTTCCCCCCCCTCTTTGTTGGTCTTGTAGTCTACGTTGGAGTCGTCTCTTGGTTGTCCTATCTTTTGATTTCAATTGGCTTGGTTATGGGGAGACATCCTCCCTCTTCTCTTAGTTCCTGAATCATAAAATCTATCTTTTTCATTATCTAGTCTTTGTAATTTTCAAGCATGGTGAGGGCTTTCTGGAGCACCTCGGCCACTAGGCCTCTGAGTGTTTCTCACTCGAACTCTTAAAAGATTTTGATTCATAAAATCTTCTTATTTCAATAATCCTCTTGGGTCTCAAGTAGGATGAGGGCTCCCTGGAGCACCTCGGCCTTTAGGCCTTTGAGTGTTTCTCACTCAAATTCTTAAAAGATTTTAATTCATAAAATCTTCTTATTTCAGTAACCCTCTTGGGTCTCAAGTAGGATGAGGGCTCTCTGGAGCACCTCGGCCTTTAGGCCTTTGAGTGTTTCTCACTCAAATTCTTAAAAGATTTTAATTCATAAAATCTTCTTATTTCAGTAACCCTCTTGCTAAAGTAGTCTACTGCCACTATCAGAAATTTCCTTCCTCCGGAGGCTGGAGGGAAGGGTCCTACCAAATCGATTCCCCACTTAGCAAAGGGACAGGGAGAGTGCATAGCTCCCATTTCTTCCGCAGGGGTCCTTATCAATGGACCATTTTTCTGACACTTGACACATTTTTTCACAAATTCCCTAGCGTCTTTTATCATGGAGGGCCAATATAACCCAACCCTTAAAACTTTCTTCACCACTGCTTTGTATCCTTCGTGACTAGCTGCATCACCTTCATGGATCTCTTTAAGTGTGTACATCGCTTCTCGGGTTGATATACACCTCAAATATGGTTGTGTGAACGATCTCTTGTATAAGTGCCCTCCGATAATACAATATTTGATCCGAAGGGCTCGAGTTTCTCTGGTGGTAGGGGCGTCGGCTCCCTTAGTGAGTTCCACCCATATGGCTCTTCTCCAACCATCTTCCTCTTCAATGGCACCAATGGGGTTCTCCAGGGTCTCCCTTTCTGCCACTACCAAGGTCACTGTTCCTTGTCCATCAAACTCTGTAGAGCTAGCGAGTTTGGAGAGGCTATCCGCCTGCATATTTTTCTCTCGAGGTATCTGGACTACCTCGCACTCCTAGAATTTGCCCATCACTTCTTTGGCTCGTTCCAGATAGGCAATCATCCTACTATCTTTGGCTATATACTCCCCATTCACCTGTTGAACAACTAATTGGGAGTCTGAGTATAGGGTTACCTTTGGAGCTCCCAATTCTAATGCCATCTCCATTCCTCTAATCAAAGCCTCGTACTCCGCTCCATTATTCGAGGTCATGAATCGAAACCTCACTGCAAATTGTAGGTCCTCTCCTTGAGGGCCTGCTAGCACAATCCCTGCTCCGCATCCGCTCAGAGTCACTGAGCCATCTACATATACCTTCCATCCCTCAGCTTCCTCTGGTTTGGTCGACTCTTGGATGAAGTCGGACAAAGCTTGGGCTTTTATGGCTTTCCGGGGCTCGAAATCCACATCATATTCTTGGAGCTCTATTGCCCATTTCACCATCCTTCCAGAGAGGTCTGCTCGCCCTATAACCTGTTTCAGAAAGTAATTAGTGCGAACCAGTATTTTGTAAGAGAGGAAATATGGGCGCAGCCTTCGCGCTGTAATTACTACTGCTAGAGCACCCTTTTCAATTTCTGAGTATCGAGTTTCAGCCCCTTGCATGACCTTACTAACGTAATAAATAGGGTACTGAAGAGATCCTTCTTCTTTAACCAAGGCGGTGCTTAGTGAGAATTCCCCTACAGAGAGATACAAAATGAGGGTATCTCCCGGAGAGGGCTTTGTCAGCTTCGGTAGCTGGGATAAATGATGCTTCAAGTCTTCAAAAGCCTATTGGCACGTTTCATTCCATTCAAACTTGGTTCCTTTCTTGAGGATCTTAAAGAAGGGGTGACTCTTCTCGGCAGATTTAGCTATGAACCTGCTCAATGCTGTAATCCTTCCATTGAGGGTCTGGAGCTCTTTCACGTTTCTCGGTGGCTGCATGTCCAGTACAGCCTTCACCTTGGCTGGATTCACTTCTATACCTCTTTGGGTGACCATGTATCCGAGGAACTTCCCTGACTTTACTCCAAAAGAGCACTTGGCGGGGTTCAACTTGATGCCGTTCTCTCGAATTACTTGGAAAATTTCCTCCAAGTCTTCCACATGCTGATCTGCCTTGACACTCTTAGCCAGCATATCGTCTACATATATCTCCATGTTCCTCCCCAACTGTCTCCGAAAGACAGCATCGACCATCCTTTGATATGTTGCTCCAGCATTGATCAATCCGAATGGCATTCGAACATAACCGAACGTTCCACACGCTGCTATGAAGCACACTTTGGAGACATCTGAGGGGTTTAGCTGGATCTGGTGGTATCCTTGGTATGCATCCATCATGCTTAACAGCTCGAAGCCTGAAGTTGCATCTACTAACTGATCAATTCTTGGTAGCGGATAGTGGTCTTTAGGACATGCCTTGTTGAGGTCCCTGAAATCGATGCACATTCTCCATTTTCCTCCCCCTTTAGGCACTAGCACCGAATTGGAGAGCCATTCTGGGAATTGGACTTTCACCACATGTCCTGCTTTCAATAGCTTCTCGACTTCTTCTTTCACGATGTTATTCTTTTCAATTCCAAAATTTCGCAGTTTCTGTTTCACGGGCTTTGCCTTTGGATCAACATTAAGGCAATGCATGGCTATCTCCGGGGGGACCCCTGTCATGTCAGCTGGAGAAAATGCAAATATATCAGAATTTCGACGTAATGTAAAGATTACCTTCTCTGTGAGTTCGGGTCCCAGTTGGGTGCCTATCTTAGTGGCAAAGCCGAATTTCCCTGGGAAGAGCTCCACGCTCATCACTTCCTCGTCTGTTTTAACATTTACTTGTTCAGGTACTGCTCCCTCTACTTTCTTTCTCTTGACCTCAGGGTCATCCCCTCTCGTCCGCTCTAGGCCTTTAGTTAGGGCTCTATCCGCCATCTTCACCGACTCTGCATAGCACTTCCGTGCTTGGTACTGGTCTCCTCTCACTTCTCCCACCCCTGTGGCTGTAGGGAATTTCATTTTCATATGAAATGTAGAAATGATTGCCTGAAAGAGATTCAAGCTGGGTCGTCCCATCACAACATTGTATGATGAGGGGATGTCTACAATAAAGAACTCCACCACGTGGACCTTCCTAGCTGGGGCGTCCCCTAATCCTACCTGTAAAATTACTGATCCCAAAGGTTGGATGGCACCTCCAGAGAAACCATACAGAGAGGTATCTACGGGGCGCAACTTCACACTCAGCTCCATTCTTTTAAAACATTCAAAAAACATGATGTCAGCCGAACTCCCCGTATCTACGAAGATCCGAGCAACATCGAACCCCGCTATATCGGTAGTGATTACCAGAGCATCGTTGTGATCTTCCTTAACTCCCTTCACATCCTCCGGACCAAATCGGATATTGGGTGTCTCCGTCATGCGTCCTACTTCTCTTAATTGACCCCCTTGCTTTGCCTTTAGAGCCCCGACACTCTGCTTTCTCTTCCGAAAGGAATCTCCATCGGCTGGTCCTCCCACAATCATGTGAATCACTCCTCTCTTCGGCGGTGGAGGGGGCATATCTTCGGTCGCCTCTCTGGTTTCCTTCTCTTCCGGTTTTCTTTCATGGTCTTTTCGCTTCTGCCCTCGAGGGCCTTGTCTGTGTCTAAATATAAATTCTTTTAGATGACCCGCCTGGATCATCCTCTCGATCTCGTCTTTCAGGTGGTAACACTGATTTGTGTCATGCCCATATTCATTGTGAAATCGGCAGAATCGATCAGACTTAGGCTTCTGAGGTCCTCGACCTCTGGAATATGGAAATTTCAAGTCTGGATGATCTCTTGCTACCTCCAGTACTTCAGCAGGCTCAATCCTCAAGGGCGTGTATTTCTCAAACCTCCCACGAGGGCCAGACCGGGGACCTCCAGAGGGATTACTATCTCTTGTTGATCCAGAGGTCCGAGGGACCTCTGGGCTGGATCGTCTGGAGGGACCTTCCCTTCTTCTCTCTCGATCCTGTGGCCTAACCTCCAGCCTTTTGGCCTTACGGACCTCCTCCAGAGTGAGGTACTTCTCTGCTCTGTGCAGCAACTCATCGAAATTCTTGACTGGCTTCTTAGCTAAGGAGGAAAAGAAATCTCCATCCCGTAATCCGTTGGTGAGGGCGTTGATCTTCACCTCGGGAGAGGCTGTAGGGACCTCCAGAGCTGCCTGATTGAACCTCCGGAGAAAAGCTCTCAAGCTCTCGCTCTCCCCCTGCCTCAGATTGAAGAGGGTCAAGGTGGCCCGTGGTTGTCTCCGGGCACTTGCGAATTGATGGAGAAATAACTCACTGAATTCCTCCCAGGACCGGATAGTATTAGGTTCTAGTTGAGTGAACCATTGCTGCGCTGCTTTCGCCAGGGTGGTCAGGAACACCCTGCACTTAATTCCTTCTCCGTAGCGATGTAATAGCGCAGCGTTCTCAAATCTTACTAAGTGTTCATAAGGGTCAGCTGTACCGTCATATTCGAAATTGAGAGGTTTGAAATTGAACGGTAGTTCGTCTTGTAGTATGCTAGGAGAGAATTGACATCCAGAAACATACGCGGATCTACTTGCTCGATTATTCATCTGTTTCCTCATATCCTTCATCTCCTTCTGCAGGGCCTGTAGTTGATCACTAACTGGCCCTCCGTAAGTATCATCCGTGCTTTCCTCTGCTTCAGGGAGTTCTGTCTCTCGGGGTGCCAGATCTGCATTCCTTCTTACGTTCCGAAGGGGAATGGTTCTCTCCGCTCGGGAAGGCACCTTATCGTCTTTTTCCACCCGCACTCCCATTTCCTTGGACAACACTTGGGAGGCTACAGGTGCCTCATCCTGGGGTCTCGGGGCAGATACCTCTGGGTTTCCTGGTGCAGCTTTGGGGACCCGGTCTCTTTGATCCGCAAAGACTCTTTCTACAGCTTGCTTAATGAGGGCGTCCAACTGATCGGGAGAGATCAGGAGCGACCCCGAGTCTAGAATGTTCTCTCGCTGAGGATCCGCTGTCTGGGGCTCTGGGGCTTCAAGGTTCTCTGTTATTCTCTCCCCAACCGGTAAGGGACGACTTTCGTCGCCCAAGCCTGGAGTACGAGCTAACGGCTGATTCGATCCAGAAAGCATATGAATTGGATCTTTCCCCCGTCCTCCTCTTGATGGGGGATCCGCTGGCAAAGGGGAATTTTCCCCTTGAAGATTCTTCTTTCCCGATGCAGATGTTTCGTTTCCGCCACCCATTTGCTCGAATAGGTAGAAATTCGTGAGAAAATCTTTCAACTCTTTCCCACAGACGGCGCCAGTTGATGTGCCAAAATTTGCACGAGAGGATTGCGTGTCCTCTGGATTGGATGTCCCACTCTTCGAACACGTACAATCACTCCAAGTATGCTGCCTTTACTCGAAATCTTCAAGAACCTGCAAAGAGCACGCCGGAGGGGGGTCCGGCGTGGACACTCCGATGCCTAAGTCAGTATAGGGCTTATGGAAATCTCTCAAGGATCTCGAGATCCTTGATGTATCAATTCAGTTCTCAAAGAATATCAGAAAGGTATTTTTCGTTCAGTATCTCAATTTTGTAAAGTAATAGTGTCTAACCTGGAAATCTCCTTGGATTTTCCCATTTATAGGAATCCTCCCTTGAGAGGAAGTCAAGTCTTCCTCCTTTTTGGAGCTGCCCATAAGACTCGGCCCTGCGGAGTGGACGAAGCCTTCTCTTCTCTCCAGTTCCCGAAGACTCGGCCGCCTTCCCTCTCACTTGACTTGGTTCCCAAGATAAAGGAGGATAAAGTCTACCTTTTACCAAGTCTGAGCCGAAAATGGCGGAACCTCCCTACATTCAAGGCTCACGACCTTTCATCAAAACTGATTCTTCTGGAAACTTCTTTTCAGCCGAAGCTCCCTCCAAAGGGATCTCCAGAGAGGATTTCCCATCAGAGAGTATTACATAATCTGATCCTTCCACTTTTATCTTATCCCCTATACACGTGTCGACTTCTTATTAGGTGACATTTTTAGGCCGCATCACATACAATAACAAATAATTCCACAAATCTAATTATATTCAATAATACCAAAAACAATTATCAGTAATACCATAAACAATAATATGTAATACCTTAAAAATAATAATAATCAGTAATAAATAATTTCACATAATCAGTAATACCATAATTAATGATCAATAATCATTATTAATTCAATAGTGTATTAATAGTAATACCGCAATCAATAACTAGTAATACCAGTATCAATAATACCAATAACAATAATACCATAAAAAAAGTGGAGAGAGTGCAGATCGGGGTGTACTAAAGAAAATAGAGGGTGCACATTACCAAACCCAATTCAAGGAAACCCTAGCCCAATGGGAGGGCACCCTAGGTCAGTAGTCGTCGCTTGGGATTTCATCAGTAAGGTCACCGGCTCCGAGTGTCGTCCGGTCAGAGATCCATCAGCAACATACTCACAGTCCTCCGTCGGGCCGTCGTCAACCGGAGGAAGAGGCTGCGAAGGAGCAGGGTGAAGAAGACAGATGAAGCAATGTAGCTTCGATTTGGACAGAGATGAACGACGAGAGAGAGGCAGCGTCGATCCGAGTGTTGCAGGCGAGCACCGTTGATGTAGGAGAAGCTCCTAGATCGCGAACGCAAGGGAGATTGATCGAAGCAGTCGCGTCGGTGGTCGAAATGAGGAGAGGATTTCGGCCACCATGGATCGTGGCCGAGATGGAAGATTATGTCGATTGTTATGGAAGTGAAGAATCGCGATTGCGATTCGAGGAGGGGTCTCGGGCTTCAGCGGCCGAGACCGAAGCGCCGCCTTCGCCGTCGAGGGGGTGGTCGGGCATGGTGGTGGCTAGGTCACCCGCCGACATGCATGAATTTTCGACAGGTCCTTTACTCATCAAATTAAAATTAAAATTTAGGTGCACCGCCGATCGACTCTAATAAAATTATACCTATAATATTATTTTGTATTAAAATTTAAAAAATGGAAAAGAAAGACAGAAAAATTTAAAAAGGAAAAGAAAAAAAAACAAGGAAATAAAAACTTTGAAAAAAAAAATTGAACATGGGAAGAAAAAAGAAAAATAGGAGGGGGAAGAAAAATTAAAAAGAAAAAAATTGAGATTTGTGGCTAATTTCGATAGTTTTTTATTAATTATATTTTTACGCTTTTTTTTAAAATATGGGTGATTTGGTGGTGAATTGATTTTTTAGAGTTTATTTTATTATATTTTGTGTAAAATAATAAAAGGATAATATAGTCTTTTAAATGTGATTATTTTTTAAAAAATATTTTGGGGTGCACTCATAAAATGTGCTTGTGCAGATAACCGTGGTAAAACAATAATTTGGGGGTGAACTCATAAAATGAGCGAGTGCAGATAATTGTGGTAAAAAATAATTTGGGGGTGAACTCATAGAATGAGCGGGTGTAAATAACTGTTGTAAAAAAGAAATGATTTGGGGGTGAACTCATTAAATGAGCGGGTGCAGATAATTGTTGTAAAAATATGATTAGGGGGTGCACTCATTAAATTAGTGGGTGCAGGTAAAATATAAATAAAATTTAAAAAGAAGGGTAATATAGTAAATAACAAAATATAATTTAAATAATGCTAACTTAAAATTAAGGGTACACTAGTGTGATGTGAGACCTGCGAATTTTGCGGGATTGGAAAAAAATTATATTAAAATTTTATATAATTTATTATTTTAAAATATATTTGATTATAATTAATGTATTTGATGATTAATCATTAATTTCATTTGCACTTAAATTAAATTAGCTTTACTCAAAATATATATTCTAACTTAAAAAAAATAGTTAAGATCTCATTAAAAGAGAATTTTAGTTAAGAGGAATAAAATATCATCTTAATGAAAGATTACTATAAAGAAAGAAATTATTTTATGAGAAATAAATGATATAATAAAATTGATACGTTTTGAATAATTAATAAGAAATTGAAACTTTTTATTTTATTGATTCTCTTTGTTTTTTAAAAATTGTATTATGAACGGAAGAAGAAAGAAATAAGTAAATTTATTTTACAGAAAAAAAAAATACATAAAATTACATTCACATCTTTCTTGAACTCTCTTCTCTATTGAACTCTTATTCACATTCTCTTCCTTTTTGCAATTTGACGTCATGTCTGTGGGAACGGATGAGGGAAAAAAATTACACTTTGTGTAACAAAAAGTTAACGGAACACAAAAAATATTACACTATCTAATAAAATTAGAGAACATAGAAACATTAAAAATTACACTATCTAAGAAAATTAGAAAACACAATTTAGCAAGTGAGAAGATGCAATCAAGGAATAGGACGTGGAAAACAATAAATCCATTAAAGAAAAATAATTAAAAAGTAAATTAGACTAAACTAGGAGTTCACAACTGTTCTTACTCGCTATATTTAAAGAAATAAAAAATAATGATGAACGATTGTTAATGAAAACTGTTAATAAAAAATATTAAATAGAGGAGAAAGAGAAATATGAGAGAAAGGAGAGAACTAAAAAATAATTAAAAAAAATGTAAAAGAAAAAATAAATAGACCGTAAAAGAGAAAAAATTGAGGTAGAGAAAGAGAAATAAGAGAGATTTGGGAAAATAATTTAACAAAAATGTAAAAATAAAAAACGGTAAATAAAAAAAGGAACAACCTTAACTCTTATTCTCATTCTTTCATCAAACTTGCAAATAACAGAAAAGAAGAAGGTTTTACAACTGTCTTCTTTCTCACTATATTTATATTTAAAAAAATAAAAAATAATGAAGAACGGTTGTTGAGAGAGTGATAACGCTTTATATTTTAAAAACATTAAAAAATAAATAAATAACTTTTATTAATGAAAATTGTAAATAAAAAAAATAAATAGAGGAGAGGAGAAATATGAGAGAGAGAGCAGAGAACCGAAAAAATAATTAAAAAAAATGTAAAAGAAAAAAAAAGAGATTGAGAAAAAAATAATTTAACAAAAATGTAAAAGAAAAAGAATAGAGGCAGAGAAATAAGAGAGATTTGGGAAAATAATTTAACAAAAATGTTAAAAAAAACTGTAAATAAAAAAAAAGTACATGTCTGCTTGAACTCTTATTCCACTCTCTTCCATCTTCTTTCATTGAACTTTCATTCTCATTCTCTTCAATCCTTCTTGAACACTGTCTAACAAAAAGTTAAAGGAACACCAAAAAATATTACACTATCTAATTAGAGAACACAAAAACATAAAAAAAAAAAATACACTATCTAAGTAAATTAGAGAACACATAAACACGATCCAGCAAGTGAGAAAATGCAAAGAAAAACAATTAAAAAGTAAATTAAACTAAACAATCGTAAGGTTTTTTAGAAGAATAGCCGAAAGAAGAACGACAAAGAACGATCTAGCAAGTGAGAAGATGCAAAGAAAAACAATTAAAAAGTAAATTAAACTAAACAATCGTAAGGATTTTGAGAAGAATAGCCGGAAAAGCTTTTGATAAGAATGACAAAGAAGAATGGTTTACAACTGTCTTCTTATTCACTATATTTAAAGAAATAAAAAATAACGAAGAACGGTTGTTGAGAGAGGAATAATCGCTTTGTATTTTTAGGAGAGGGAAATATGAGAGAGAGGAGAGAACAAAAAAATAATAAAAAAAAAAAAACTTTTATTAATGAAAACTGTAAATAAAAAAAATTAAATAGAGAAGAAAGAGAAATATGAGAGAGAATCAAAAAAATAATTAAAAATGTTAAAAGAAAAAAAATAGATTGAGAAAAAAATAATTTAAAAAAAAATTAAAAGAAAAAGAATTGAGACAGTGAAATAAGAAAGATCTGAAAAAATAATTTAACAAAAATATAAAAAAAAAATTGTAAATAAAAAAAATTAAATAGAGGAGAAACCGAGAAATATGGGGAGAAAGAGAGAGAGGAGAGAATTGAAAAAATAATTTTAAAAAAAAAGTAAAAGAAAAAAAAAGACCGAGAAAAAAGGGAGAGAGAAGAGAATTGAAAAAATAATTTAAAAAAAAAAAAGTAAAAGAAAAAAAAAGACCGAGAAAAAAAGGGGAGAGAATTAAAAAGACCGAGAAAAAAAAAGACCGAGAAAAAAAAGATCCTCCAGGGACCTGCAAAAGACACACCGGAGGGGGCTCCGGTGCGGACGCTCCGACGCTCAAGTCAGTATCAGAATCTTTGTATATCATAAGGACCTCAAAGTCCTTGATTTATCGGCTCAAGCTCTCAAAGAATATCAGAAGTATGTTTGATACGAAATGTATTAAGTTTTGTCAAAGTAAAAAGTCTAACCTGGAAATCTCCTCGAATTTACCTATTTATAGAGATACTTTCTGGAGAGGAAGTCAAGCCTTCCTCTTATTTCGGAGCTGCCCATAAGACTCGGCCCTGCTGAGTGGACGAAGTCCTCCAGTCCTCCACCTCCGGAAAGACCGGGGCCAAGTCAAGCCTTCCTCTTATTTCGGAGCTGCCCATAAGACTCGGCCCTGCTGAGTGGACGAAGTCCTCCAGTCCTCCACCTCCGGAAAGACCGGGGCCACTCCCCCTAGTGGACTCCTTCCACTAAAATGAAGGAGGGAAGAATCTTTCTTTGGTCAGCCTTAGTCCGATTCATGCGAAGATCTCCTATATTCTCGGTTTACCAATTCATATCAAGATCAGGTCCTCCAGATAAGTCTCTCCGGGAGGACCTCCAGGAGCTCCCTCCGGAGGGACTTCCAGAAGGGATTCTTTATCCAGAGCCCCTTCCATAATCCCATATCTTCTCTTTCATCTTATCCTTTATACACGTGTCGACTTCTTATTGAACGACATTTTTAGGCCGCATCATCTACTCCCCCCTACTCTCGTAAAAGGAGTATATCTTTTGTGAGAGTAGAAAATTCAAGTGAGTCCGACACAAAGGCGATTCTGGAGAGACGTGTATTATTCTTGCTTTGGAGTGAAATTTCGAAAATGCTCTCGTCCGAAAATATTTCCCGCCCCCAGTTCTGAAGACGTTTCGATTTCTGCGCTTGGGTCCCACACAGTCGCAATTTTTTTCTCTCTTGCTAGTTTCTCGAGGAGAAGCCTCGATCCTAACCCCCTTATTGGTCTTGTAGGTTGCACCATTATCGTCTCCTGGTTACATAACCTTCAAAGAATTTTCTCAAGAAATTCAGGGAACCTCTCACCCTTTCAAGGGATCACCTCTAGTTTCAGGTGGCTCGAAGAGGTTTTCCTTGACTTCCAGACTTATATTTATCCTTTCTTTCGTTTTTTAAACAGGGTCTCGGCAAATGACTTTGGCTTGCAAAATTTTTGTTTTCTAAGTAACCATCTTGGGTCTTGGTTATAGGGAGATGCTCCCCAGCTCTCTTTGGCCTCTGGGCCTCCAAGTGTCTCTCACTTTCGTTTAAAAGATTTTGATTCATAAAATATTTATTTTCATTGAGTAACCCTTTTGGGGTCTTAAGTATGGTGAGGGGCTCTCTGTAGCTCCTCGGCCTCTAGGCCTCTGAGTGTCTCTCACTCTCATTCTTAAAAGATTTTTATTTATAAAATCTTTCTTTTCATTGAATTACCCTTTTGGGTCTCAAGTAAGATGAGGGCTCTCTGGAGCACCTCGGCCTCTAGGCCTCTGAGTGTCTCTCACTCTTATTCTTAAAAGATTTTTATTTATAAAATCTTTCTTTTCATTGAATTACCCTTTTGGGTCTCAAGTAAGATGAGGGCTCTCTGGAGCACCTCGGCCTCTAGGCCTCTGAGTGTCTCTCACTCTTATTCTTAAAAGATTTTAATTCATAAAATCTTCACATTTCAGTAACCCACTTGGGTCTCGAGTAAGATGAGGGCTCTCTGGAGCACCTCGGCCTCTAGGCCTCTGAGTGTCTCTCACTCTTATTCTTAAAAGATTTTAATTCATAAAATCTTCTCATTTCAGTAACCCACTTGGGTCTCGAGTAAGATGAGGGCTCTCTGGAGCACCTCGGCCTCTAGGCATCTGAGTGTTTCTCACTCTTATTCTTAAAAGATTTTAATTCATAAAATCTTCTCATTTCAGTAACCCACTTGGGTCTCGAGTAAGATGAGGGCTCTCTGGAGCACCTCGGCCTCTAGGCATCTGAGTGTTTCTCACTCTTATTCTTAAAAGATTTTAATTCGTAAAATCTTCTCATTTCAGTAACCCACTTGGGTCTCGAGTAAGATGAGGGCTCTCTGGAGCACCTCGGCCTCTAGGCCTCTGAGTGTTTCTCACTCTTATTCTTAAAAGATTTTAATTCATAAAATCTTCTCATTTCAGTAACCCACTTGGGTCTCGAGTAAGATGAGGGCTCTCTGGAGCACCTCGGCCTCTAGGCCTCTGAGTGTTTCTCACTCTTATTCTTAAAAGATTTTAATTCATAAAATCTTCTCATTTCAGTAACCCACTTGGGTCTCGAGTAGGATGAGGGCTCTCTGGAGCACCTCGGCCTCTAGGCCTCCGAGTGTTTCTCACTCTTATTCTTAAAAGATTTTAATTCATAAAATCTTCTCATTTCATTGATTAACCCTCTTGGGTCTCAAACATGGTGAGGGCTCTCTGGAGCTCCTCGGCCTCTAGGCCTCTGAGTGTTTCTCACTCTCAGTTCAAGGTGTTGATCATATCAAGACCTTTCAAGTTCAAGTAATCCGCTTGGATTTAGAGTAGGGTGAGAAACACGTTCTTAACCATGCCTAAATTCTCAATCATTCTCTCGATTTAATCACGAAATTCTCCTAAGTAATCACCTTAGCATTTCTCAAATCAACCATTTCTGAAGCTTTAGCAAATGCTCATATGCTTCGAGGTTTTATGTTCTAAACAACTACGTCTAGGTAACTCATATCATATTACAAAGTAAAATCTAAAGTAAAAAAAGTAAAATATACACTTTTCACTTACGTGGCTCCATATCAGCATCTCGGAGGTAGTAGGCCTAGACCCTCCATCACCCCCTTTAAGCATCTAAGTGTAAGGCATTTGCAAGGTCCGTCATCATGCTCGTCTCCGAATGTCGCATCTCAACATCCTAGATGATCTTACTCACCTAATAGATCGACTCTTAGGTATATCCTTCTTTACAGTAGCCTTGTAGCCCTAGTGACTACCTGCTCATCCTTCATGGGTTTCTTTTATCACGTAATCTCCTTCGGGAGACATCTTAGATAGGGATGGGTCAACGATCGCTTGTATAATTGGCCACCCAAGATGTGGTATCTTAACCGCAAAGCTCGAGCTTCTCCAGAAGCTGCAGGGGCTGGTCCTTTATTCAGCTCTTCTCAACTTTTGAATATCAAATTTCAGCACCCTAGGGAGGGTTTGGTCAGCTTCAGCAGCTGGGCTCGGTGGAGCTTCAACTCCTCAAATGTTTTCTGATATTATTCATCCCACTTGAATCTGGATCATTTGCATAAGATCCTCTTTGTAGTTCTTCTCGTGTTCAGTTCTCAATCCCGAATGCTCATCTTTCTTCCATAATTATTTGGATCATGCTCCGTCGAGCTCCTCCACATTCTTAATTATCCTAGACTCATCTGGCTCACATCAGTCACATCATCACCTCTAGGTCCCGGACCTCGGGGTCCTGGATACTCGCCTCATCTCTCCTTATCTGGATCTTGGACCTCGGGGTCCTAGATACTCGTTTCATCTCTTCCTTTATTCTATAGCGTTACTCAGCCACTTCAAGCGTAGGATCTTGTAAAAAGGTCTGTCATCACTCTCATCTTCTCGAAGTCTGGGTCTTAAACCCCATAACTCAGCTTTTGGGCATCCATCATCCAAATCCCAGTCTCGAACTCTGTCCCCTCCAGTTTTTAGAACGTAGAAATCTGATCTCCAGTGCTTCACATGGTGAAGTTGGCTTCATAGCCCGTCAGGTAGCATCTATCTTCGTCTCAACGTCTTACCCCAATATTCATCTCCGGAGTTGCACATATCTCTCGTACATCTGCAGCTCCTCGAGCAGGTCGAGGTTTATCATTAGTTTATCATCTCAAACTAGAAGTCAAATCCTTCTCTATGAGTTATCGATCGCAAATCTGGCCTACATGACCTTCATTTCACATGGTCTTTTCTTGAATCTCCAACCTCTCAACGTTGTTTGGCTTCGCTCTTTCTTCGGTAATCTTGCTCTCTAGAGCTCCTCTAGTACTTCAGGTTCTCCAGCCCCTCCTCATGAGCTCGTTATTCGTCATAGACCAGGTAAACTGACTCATACCAGCAGCATTATTAGATCTGAAACCTGTACTCTCTCCAGGACCTCCAAATGGTAATATCGATTGTTGTCGTGCCCATATTCATTGTGGGGTCTCCAAAATCGGTCCGACTTGGGCTTTTGAGGACCTCGGTTTCTCGAATAAGGGAATTTCAGATCTGGATGATCTCCAGCAACCTCCAAGACTTCTGTAGTTTCCAATCTCAGTTGGGTATATTTCTAAAACGTCCCTCGAGGCCCAGATCGGGATCCTCCCGCAGCATTGCGGTTTCCTGTTCCTCCGGAGTTTCGGGGAGCTTCTGGGCTGGACCTCCTTGCTGTAGATTCTCTCTTCCTCTCTCCACTAGCTGGTTTCACCTCCAGCCTCTTGGCTTGCCTCACCTCTTCGAGGGTGAGATACTTTTCAGCTCTGAAGATTCTTAAGTTCTCTACCCGCTTCAGGTAATCAATCATCCTCTCACCCATTCTAGTTTTCGGACTTATCGTTTTGTCTGTTTAGGGCTATTGGCCTTGATCTCAGGGACCTAAATAGGCTCAATCTTCATTTTCCATTTTCGAGCTTATCCCGAAATCCTCCAGGACTTGGATAGAATCAACCTATAATCTGAAATCTTCTGAATCTATCCAGAGATCCTCCAGAACTTGGATAGACTTAATCTATAATCTGAAATCTTCTGAACCTATCCAGAGATCCTCCAGAGCTTGGATAGAGTTAATTTGTAATCTGAAATCTTCTGAACCTACCCAGAGGTCCTCCAGAGCTTGGGTAGATTTAATCTATAATCTGAAATCTTCTGAACCTATCCAGAGGTCCTCTAGAGCTTGGGTAAACTTAATCTGTAATCTGAAATCTTCTGAACTTATCCAGAGGTCCTCCAGAACTTGGGTAGATTTAATCTATAATCTGAAATCTTCTGAACCTATCCAGAGGTCCTCCAGAGCTTGGGTAGATTTAATCTATAATCTGAAATCTTCTGAACCTATCCAGAGGTCCTCCAGAGCTTGGGTAGGCTCGGTCTGTAATATGAAATTATATCTAAAATATGGAAACATGTCAATCGTGTGCAAAATCATAATCATCGTCCGCGTCTAATCATTAATCATCATCAACGTCTAATCATCATCAACGTCTAATCGTTAATTCTACCACATAAAGTAATCACAAGACTCAACATGTGAATTGCTTACCCATGCTTCTACGATTTCAAGTAATTCTTAATTCTAAGATTGTGTCTAGAGTATCAATCATGTAAGTTTAGGAGAATCATGCTTAATTCAATGGAAAAAATAAGTTCGTGTCATATATGTCAATATCATTAAAATATGCTCATAACAATATCACATTACTATAAAAGATCTAATACTTTAGGCTCTATCAAACACCTGTACTAACCTGTAGCACCGATGCACTTATCATATCTTTGCCTCATACTCCCATGTTTAGATTTTGGACCTCGAGGCCCTAAATACTCTGCTGCTCGTGGAGGGGCACGAATGTTGTCGTCCTCTGTAGTGCCTGGAGGTATCTCCTTGCCAGGTCCACTCCCGAGGGCTCTAGACGTGCTAACAATATCACCCCCTGTAGAGATAGGGGTGTCTCGAGCCTCTTCCTGGAGTCTCGGAGCAGGTAATTGCACACTCCACATATATGTTCGACAATCCTTATACTCATAATTACATGATAATAATAGATCACTGGAGTGAAGTTTTATCAATAAAATATTATTTAGAGCAAAATTAACCTTACTCCCGTCATAATCAACACAATCACCATTAATCTTCAGTCGGGGCTTAGCAAGATGCTAATAGCTTTCTACCTTGTTTTATTTCTTGTTTTATTTTTCAATTCCATAAATGAACATTTTCTACAATAAATGAATTTTCGCAAACGAATAAGTTCACACTGCTAGCAGAACTATATTGATTATGGACATTTAAATCAAGACATTAATAATGACATCAGATATCACAATTGAGAATTCTGCTCTCAAATCTCACTCAATGGTCCATATTAATCATTTATTGCATCTGGCTTCTTTGCATCATTAAACAATTATATTCCAACATGTAAAATTATCTACAACATATATAAGAAAACTCAAGGAAGAACCTGTGTCAAATCTAGGCAAAGGACTGCCCGTAGAATTTACCAAGTAATGGTCCATCTCCAATTCCATCACTCGAACAGATAGAAATTCGTGAGAAAATCTTTTAAATCGATTCCCACAGACGGCGCCAGTTGATGTGCCAAAAATTGCACGAGAGGATGATATATCCTCGGGGTCAGATATCCAAATTCCCGAGTGCTTAGACCTGATTTGGGTACACTGCTTCCGCTGGAATGATCCTCCAGGGACCTGCAAAAGACACACCGGAGGGGGCTCCGGTGCGGACGCTCCGACGCTCAAGTCAGTATCAGAATCTTTGTATATCATAAGGACCTCAAAGTCCTTGATTTATCGGCTCAAGCTCTCAAAGAATATCAGAAGTATGTTTGATACGAAATGTATTAAGTTTTGTCAAAGTAAAAAGTCTAACCTGGAAATCTCCTCGAATTTATCTATTTATAGAGATACTTTCTGGAGAGGAAGTCAAGCCTTCCTCTTATTTCGGAGCTGCCCATAAGACTCGGCCCTGCTGAGTGGACGAAGTCCTCCAGTCCTCCACCTCCGGAAAGACCGGGGCCAAGTCAAGCCTTCCTCTTATTTCGGAGCTGCCCATAAGACTCGGCCCTGCTGAGTGGACGAAGTCCTCCAGTCCTCCACCTCCGGAAAGACCGGGGCCACTCCCCCTAGTGGACTCCTTCCACTAAAATGAAGGAGGGAAGAATCTTTCTTTGGTCAGCCTTAGTCCGATTCATGCGAAGATCTCCTATATTCTCGGTTTACCAATTCATATCAAGATCAGGTCCTCCAGATAAGTCTCTCCGGGAGGACCTCCAGGAACTCCCTCCGGAGGGACTTCCAGAAGGGATTCTTTATCCAGAGCCCCTTCCATAATCCCATATCTTCTCTTTCATCTTATCCTTTATACACGTGTCGACTTCTTATTGAACGACATTTTTAGGCCGCATCACTATCAAATCGAAAAGATTAAAGAGAGAATAAAAAGAGAGAAAATAAGTCAAGAAAAAAAGGGATATGGAAATTTAAAAAGATAATTTTTTTTTTTAAAGAATATTGATGAAAACTGAAGAATGTATAAGAGGAGAGAGGGTAAGGAGAGCGAAAATGTCAAAAAAAAAAAGTAAGGAGAGAGAAAAACTGTCGAGAAAAGAGAGAGGGGAAGAGGAGAGAAGTAAAAATTATTTTAAAAATATAAAAGAAAAATGTATAAAGAATAAATAAAACAATTATTAAAAAAAACCGTCGAGAGAGAGGGAGAGACAAAACTGTAAAAGAATAGGAAAAAAAGGGGAGGGAGAGAGGAGAGAGAACAAAAAATAAATGTAAATTTTAAGAAAATTAGAAAAATAGAACGGAAGAAATAAGCCACGTAAGAGAAAAAAGATTCAGAAATAATAATTAAGAGTAGACTAGTGCAAAACCCCCCGTATTACGAGGATAATATAAAAAAAATGATAAAGAGAAAAATTAAAAAATAATTTTAAAAATGAAAATTGATACTATAAATTAAATTATAATTATTTAAGAAATTTAAACGGAAGAAGTTATGAGGAGAGAGAAAACTAAAATAAAACGTTTAATTAAAAAATGCAGAAATTTTAAAAAAATAGAAAATTGAAAAGGAGATATTAGGGAGAGCACGTATGAAAGAATAATTTAAACAGAAAATTAAAAGTTAAAAAAAAATATAAAAAAGAGAAGTTAGAGGAGAGAGAAAATTGAGGAAACTACAAGGGAGAGGAAAGAGAAAAATATTTTAAAAAATAAATCAAAATTACAGAATTATTGTAAAATGGAGGCTTTTTGAGAAGTCAGGTCAGCATAATAAGATTCAGAATTAGTATATAAGGGCTAGTATGAGACTCGCCTAACGCGAGATTATAAAAAAGAATAATTTAAACAGAAATTTAAAAGTTAAAAAAATGTAAAAAATAGAAGTCAGAGGAGAGTGAAAATTAAGCAAACTGCAAGAGAGAGGAAAGAGAAAAATATTTAAAAAAATAAATCAAAATTACAGAATTTAAGAGATCGTAAAAAGAGGTTTTTTGAGAAGCCACGTCATAATAAGATTCAGAATTAGTATATAAGGGACACTAGTATAGTACAAGAGTGCGAATTTCGCGGGAAAAAATTATATTACTATTATTTAATAAGATTTTATATAATTTATTATTTTAAAATATATTTGATGATAATTAATGTATTTGATAATTCATGTATAATAATATTTTTGTACTTGTACATGAGGGATGAAGGTATAGTAGCTTGTATTTTAATTATAAAAAGTAAACATAAGAAATTTAGAGCACGACATAGAAAATTAACGGCACTTGAAATGAAGATAAAACAACGAAATTGAAATTACACACGAAGTGATGAAATATCATTGAGTATACAAAATTATTTTTTGTTTAGAAAATAATTATGAACATTAGAGATGAAATTTGTAGTCCTAAAAGTTTGTACAATAATATAGAGCGGTTGAATTAAAATTATATTCATAGTATATAAAGACATAGATTAAATTCTGGTCGAATTAAAATGAGTGCAAGTTGATTAAAATGTTTTGTTTAAAATTATTGAATTAGTAAATATTATAAGTGAGTCATTCAAAATGCATAGGATTTATGTAAAACAATTCAATAGGATTTATGTAAGATTATTGTTGGTCCTGAAAGGAGTATATAACAAGTGTATAAGGTATACGCTTGTATGCAAATCTTTTTCAAACTTAACCAAATAAGACTTCAGCAATGTTGTCCTAGACAACTCTGTTGAGATGATTAACTCTTTGAAGATAATCAAACTACTAAGTACTATTGAGTACTTAGTTGAATAACTATCTAATAGAGTTATATGTGCGGAATAGTGGTTGGCCCTTTAGTTAAAACTCCTTTTTAATTCTGAAATCACCTTAACAGTTTATCCAGTTTCAGGAAACTTGTCCAAATCTGTTTTGCACAGTCTTGTGAATATGTCTTTGAAAGTTCAGTTTGTGTAATGTGTTGAATGAATGTTAATGCTTGAAAGTAAATCAACACAAGAGTTTATAGTGGTTCAGAGTGAGAACTCCTACATCCACTTTCCTTCACTCTTGGAATTAACTTGTTTTATAGTGCTAAGGTGCACTTGATCAACCACACCACTCCTTGGTGCCTTAATCCCTAGGATGTCAAGAGTCCTAGTACCCTTTCTCAACTCAGAACTGAATTGTTCTTCTCTCAACAGTTAGTTCCTTCCACTTCTACTACTACAACCTTCTAACTTTCTCTTTTGAAGGATATAAGGGTTGAAGTTTGGTTCCAACTAATGAGATGTCCTTTACAATGAGATTCAGTGTATAAGGATAGGATATCTATCTAAGCTTTGGATATACAATGAGTTTCAACTTAGAATGAAGTGTTTGAAGTCTAAGAATGTCTTATGAGGACTTTGAAGCATCAGAATAGTTTGATAGTTGGATGTTGTTGAGATGCTTCAAATGGTCTTCACACTTCTGTATTTATAGACAAATTTGAGAATTTTCCCGTTGGAGAGGCAGCCTCAAATATCTATAAATGTCTTCCTTGAACTCTGCAACTAGAAGACAGATTCTTGATAGTGACATGTCCTTGATTTGGGAAATAAATGGATGTAACAACTTTGTCTTGATTCTGCAGCACTTTTCCCAATGTCTGACTTTAAGATTCCCTTGGTCAAACATGGACATATCTTCTTATCAATGATCCTGAGATAAGGACAACATTCCTTATTACTAGGAAAATTCTGCTTATCAACTTCAGCAGATTCTGCTTATCAGCAGTGTTGGCATGCTCTTCAGATGACTTGGCTCTTTCCCTTTCCATGACTTCTTAGAGTAGTTCTTTGAGCATTCATGGCATTAGATAAGTGGACTTGACCTCATCAGCATAGTTGGCCTTGCACTTCAAAGCTTTGTTCTGATTCAAATGTGCTGAGACAATCTTGCTGGACAACTCTTCTGAACTTGACATTCATTGCAGTAAACTTGATCTTGATGATCTATTCCAATTAGTTGATCTTCAGATAGATTGTTGCATATTAAGCTGATTTAGATCAACATATTTGTCCTTTAGCAGACTTAAGGTCAATCCAAAACTGAGCCTTGAGGGGACTTAATCTATATAAGCTTCTAAGCATGTGTTCCCCCTCAATTTGTGCATCTATAACGTCTAAGAGCTGCCTAACATATCAGCTTCTCAACTAGTCTTAATCTACATGTTCCAACATTCCTGAAACATGTTCATGTATTCTGACTTATCTAATTGGCATGTCTTAAAGGGGTTTTGGTATCATAATCAAAACTCATTTTATTCCCAACAATTATAATGCAGAATTTTAAAATAGAGAATTTAGAGATATGTCGTATAAAAATAGACTCAAAATTAAACATTCATACATTGAAATAGACTTAAACTAAAAGGCCTCTAAAAAAAAATTGGTATGAATTGATCTTATTAACCAATTTAGTCAAATAATTATTAAACATACAAACTGTATGTTTGTACATTATGCAATGGGTTAATATGTTTGAATACTTCACACTAAGAATTTAGGAGTGAACCTATTTCAAGATATCAAAATCGTCAAAATCATCTCAATGTACTCCACGTCTGCACCCCATTTCTTTCATTCTGCCCTGCTAAATCTGTTGAAGTTTTGAATTCAACTTCTTCTCTAATAAACCCTCTAGAAGAACATTAATGTAATATTATGAAAAAAACATAATAAAAAGAACGCAAAGGGGAACATTTAAGATTAATATTAGGTTCAATCAATTTATTGCATACAATTATTCAAGAAATATACCTCTACTTCAAATCGTCCCTCAACAATTAGAAAATGAAAATTAAATAATATACCTCTACTTCAAATCGTCCCTCAACAATTAGAAAATGAAAATTAAATTTCAAATTCTATTGTAAATAGTCTGCCGCGAAAGGGTTGTCGAAATACAAAATATTCATTCACTAAAGTATAGACACATGCACAAACAAAGTAAAAAATCTGAAATTTTTTCGAGGAAAAAAAGGTTTGATGATTGAACCTCAAAATTGGCGAGATAATGGCCGAATAGAATCCACTGGATGGAAATTCGGGGATCCCTAGATGACATTTTGTACTTCACAAATGCAGAGAGATGGCATTTTGTACTTCACAAATGTAGAGAGAATTATGATTGTTTTGGAATACATGATTACATGAATATGCATAACTCTCATGAGTTTAAACTGACACTAGTGGCAGATTGATAAAAAAAATATGACATTTCAATGTCATTACTGAAATATCTTCCCTTCAATTGAAAAATGTTTCTCACAATTTTTCATTGTGACACGGACTGAGAGTCTTGTCACTTAAACGGGCTGAAAGTCTAAGTCTGAAATAATAAAATTATGTTTAGAGCACCTGAAAGTCTAGTAGAAACAACAAAATTATGTTAATCATCAATGAATTTAGCGCACCTGAAAGTCTAGTAGAAACAACAAAATTATGTTAATCATCAATGAATTTAGCGCACACATTGATATTGTAGAGTAAGACATTTGTATAGCAATAACAAATCAGTATTTCAGTACAAGCAGACTATTTTGTTATAGATGTATTGATCATTTCAATTTTAATTTATTTTGTCAAAAAATTAATTGAACATAAATTGTTTTCTAGACATTAAAGACAACTACTAATTAAAAGTAAGTACATGTAAATATCTAATGTTTCATTTCATTAAGAATATCACCAATGTATTATGGACAATGACTCATTGTTTGAATTCTTATTGGCTAAGTCCAAATCTATTTTCTTCATCAAGTAAAAAAATAGACTTAGTAGGCGTGTAACATTATGGATGTAGTTAATTCCACATAATCCATGGAACAAGAAGAAGAGATTGATCATTTTCAATAGTTGTTCTACATAGAAATGACGTTGAGACTAGGGTTGTAAACGAATCGAATCGAAGCGAATACCACACTATTCGATTCGTATTCGTGAAAGTATTCGAATATTCGTATTCGTTTATTTTTCGAATAATAAATTCGATTCAGTATTCGATTCGAATGGTTATTCGATATTATTCGATTCGATTCGCGTATTCGATTCGATTTTAAAAAAAATATTATTCGAGTATTCGATTCAAAATTGATTCGTATTCGATTCGATTTTTTTTTTTGTAAAATAACAACATATTTACTTAATAAAACACTAAACAAAAGCTAAATTGATGATTTTGTTGTTTCAACTCTCATTACACGCCACAAATTTAAATCGTTTTGGTACTGGGCGGCACCTAGCGGCCAAATTGCAACCTAAATGGTGGTTCCGCCAAGGCGTTAATGGTTTAAAAAAGAAATTATAAGAAGAAAACGAAAAAAATACACATTCAGAAAATATCTTCAATCTTCATTCTTCTTTCACACATCCGCTCGCCGTCGTGAAACTGCTGCCGCCGTCGCGAACTTCACAGTCGACGTCCTACCACCACAAAAAGAGCGGGCAGCCTGCTTGTCGCTGCCTCCGCGCTTGCCGCCTCCGCCCACTTGTCGCTGCCACACTTCTTTTCACCCTGGACGGCGGACGCCCAAACCCAAATTGTGCTGTCATTGAAATTTGAAATCGTGCCCCCTCCCCTTTGGCAAACCCTATTTTAGGTTAGCAAGTATTTTGAAAAAAAAACTAACTAGATAAGATATACTGGGCCACAGCCCACGAGTCTACACAAGCCCACTATTATTATTAGTAATTTATTATTAAATAAATATCTTTCTAATGTACTCCGTATTAGAGTTACGGAGAAGTGGAGTATATAAATTTTTTAAAATGTATTTTATATAATTATATATATATGTATTATATTTAATCGAATCGAATACTTACGAATATCGAATCGAATATCATAATTTTGTATTTGTATTCGTTTATTAATCGAATCAAAAAAAATATTTGAATTTGAATTCGAATCATAAAATTAAATTTCGAATACGAATACCGAATCGACCAAAATTATTCGCTTCGTTTACAACCCTAGTTGAGACTTGTCTCTTCATCTTCTACAACAATAATTGATCAAATAGATCAAGATAGCATCATCCATGGAAGATGAGTAAAAGCTACATTTATCATCATAAGGAATTAAAACTCTGATATTCTCTCTCTCCCCATCAATATGTAAATTATGCAAAACAAAATTTAGAATTTAAACTTGGCATATCCAAAAATGTACTATAATCTAATTCGTTGGGCTAATTCGATTTTTCATTTTCCTCATCTTTCATTTAGAAATAAATTAATGTCTCACTATTTTTTAAAACCAAAATCACTGTACAGACCTACGTAAATACGAAACATAAGTTAGCAATTTTAGTGACAACTAACAGAAAATGATTCTCCTCTAAAAAAAAAAAGAAGAAACTGATTCTTGTGGGGTTTCTACCTCTTTGCCCTCCAGCAAGCACCGATACGGAAGACACCTATATACAAAAAATGAAGAATAGAAAATGAGTACCATGGAGATGAGTAAGATAGATCGACCAGAAAATCAATTGAAGCAATAATGAGTACGGATAAGAAAGACAAGAAAATCCAATTAGCAATAAAGGACAATAAAATAGGAAATCAGACATTGACAGAAAATTAAGAAGACGATTTCAACCATAAATGTGATGATGGACTACGTCGAAGAAGGCAGCGCAAGAAATACAGATAAGACGGACGTACAAAATTTGAAAGACGAAAGTTGTAAAATGAAAACTGTAAAAAAAGGTAAAATTTAGTATGCACTCGAGTGCATGTTGTGCACCCTAGTCTAAAGAAAAGTGTATGTTATTAAACTGAAAAGTACAACACAATATTACTAAAAAGTGTAAGTCACTATGACTAAAAATATTATTATACAATTTAATAATTGAAAAGTGCAGCACCATTTACCAAAAAGTGTAAGTCAGTAAAACTGAAAAGTGCAACATGAACTAGGGTGCACAACAACCGGAAAAAAATGGAGAGAGAGAGAGAGAGTGGAGATAGAACAAAAAAATAATAATTTAAGAAAAATATAAAAGAATCCATAAAAAACGGTAAAAGATAAAAGGAGAAAAATGAGAGAACTAAAAAAATAATTAAAAAAATTGTAAAAGAAAACAACCAAGTTAAAAGGGAGAATTAAAAAATAATTTAAAAAATTGTAAAAGAAAACAACCCGAGAAAAAAAAGGGAGAGAGAGAGAGGAGAGAGAATGAAAAAAATAAATGGTAAATTTTAAGAAAATTAGAAATAGTAATTAAGGATAGATATTAATATTTAAAAGTTAAAGAAAAAATAACCTCTTTGTTTTTCAGTGAACTTTGTTGAAAATGGGTTGCATTAACACTTTCATCATCAACCAACTTATTATAACATTAGACATATTCAATAAACAAACCTTTATAACTGTTTTGGATTTTTGCATAATTCAATAATCAATGAGGTGTTTATAAAATCCCTCCCGGGTGTGCAACTCATCCTCACGCCTAATAAAAGAATAAGATGATATCAAATAAATATAAGAACATATTATTTTATATAAATAAATTGTGATTTGAAAAATTAATTATAGAATGGAGTACATACTTTTACATTTTTAATTCATCAATCACTACCAACTCAAAAACAATTCTTCTTGTTTACGGTCCTTTGATCCATGTTTCTTTGTGCGCATGAGAAAAGAGAGAGAGGAGAGATTTTTTATTTTTTTTTTAATTATGAGAAGAGAATAGAGAATTTAAAAAATCCTCTTGTATTTTTGTTCTTGTTGGGACTCCATCTGTCCTAAAAAACCTTTCATAGTTACTGTTCACCCACTTTTTAAAAAATATTATAATAAATAGATTTTTGAGATATAATTTTATAAAAAAATAAATAAGGGAGTTGACTTGTGTGTATGTATGGACTATAAAAATAATAACATTAAATGTAATATTGTAGATATTGTACGGGTGGAATTTCTAAAGGACCGAAAAAGTAGGTGTGAAAGGTTCTTTGGGACGGAGGGAGTACCATATTTATAGTTTTAATTAAGAGAATTTTTATAAAAAAGGTCATTCATAGAGACACTTATCCAATTAAAAACTAAAATTCTAATCATTTAAATTAAGGTCAAAATTGAATGTAAATAACCTATTATGCCCTTAACTTTAAATTTAGAGGTTAATTTAAAATTTTCAAATTTAATTAATGAATTCTTCACATTCCTTATTTTTCGCCCACATCTTCAACAACAATCCAATCAATCAACATTTTATAATTAGAAAACTAATTTAACCTAATTAACTTTCATTTTCAGATTTAATATATCTTCTGTTTTGATCAATTTATGCAAAGATCGTGGGAATTGGTTTAATTCGCTTGACTTTCCATTTTCAATTCACAATTCGAATAATACAGAATCAATGTTAATTTTGGTCAATTTCCCAAAAAAAAAACGTATTGCTCATAGCATTTGTTCAACACTTAATCTGTGACGACGACGACGAATTGGAGAGCCGCATCGCCGCCGCAGCTTATGTAGCAGAAGATGTAATTGAAACCCGTATTGTAGATCAAATTCATGATGCTACATCCACAACTGACTTGTATAAAGATCTACAAAGAGTGATATCAGATATGGATTTGATCCAGAAAGAGGCCATAGAGATAATCATTAAACCCAAGAACACGGAGCCTAATTATGTAAACAATCAACCCTCAGCATATTCCCCTATTTCAGCTTCGAGCAGAACCATAGTGGGGTTTGATGATGTCTTAGTCAATCAAGTCTTGGATCAGCTCTCCGGACTCTGGCCCCATACGTTTCAAATTAGGATCAATGGATTACTGCGTTATACTAAAGACCGAGTTTGATCTTGTATATTCGATTGCATTGTTAATTCATTGATGCCCTAAAAATTCACTAATTATATCTGCATATATTTGCGAATCTCACGGATGGAGACTGATTTTTAATCGTTTCTACATGGCAGATCTTCCTTATCGTTGTCGTCACGATCGAACCCCCCACCAAATCTCATTCGCGGCGACGTGACAACACAGACGCGGTGCAAGTGACTGGTTATTTTTTATTATTATTCTAGGGTTTTCTAATAAATAGCAGATTATCAATCAATGGTTTATTTTGTCATACTCAAGATCGAATTCGATGGGGAAACCAAGTTGGTTCGTGTTAATCAGTTTTCAACGTTTCTAGAAGTCTTCAATCAAGTGACTGGTATGTGGCCTACATTAATATACGGATTTTTATTATTGCAGATCAAATTTGCATTAAAGTCGTTTTTCTGCATAATGATATTTGCATATGCACATAATTTACTGCACACTTCTGCATTATTAATATGTTTATGCAACTTTAGTATTTTTTTTTCTCATTATAATCAAAGATTTTTCTGCAGATCTTTCTGCATAATTAAGTCAGCGATTTTTCTGAAGAAAATATCTAATTTGATTTGACGATTTTTCTACAGATCTTCAAGTTTGAAAATGAAATTGAATATCAGAGCTGTGTGGAAAATTCAATTGAATATCCGAGATTTGGGGAAGACTTGAATATTAGAGATTTGGGGAAAGTCCTAAAATTGGGAATGATAGAATAATAACAGTGTTTAAGAGAGAGAGAAAGATTTGCATTTCCAATTTTAAAATTGTTGACTAATTAATATATTAAAATTCAATTTTAAATATTAAGGGTATGATTGTACATTTAAATAGGATTTTTTCCTTAATTTGAAATTAATTTAAACTTTGTTCTTTTTTGATAAAACTCTATGTGAAAGGACCTTATTGGTGAAATCCCCTTTAATTAATACATCTTGATTCACTACTTTATAATCTTTGTTTTTCGATATAAAGTAATGAGCATATTTTTGTTTTCTCTCTTTCTGTAAATTTTGTAGGAAGAAAATGTGGTCCGGTTCTTTCGTGGGCACAATGTGTGAATATAGTTTGTTGATATGTCTTGAATCACACACTTCGCTGAGTTGTACGGGGCTTTAAGCCCAATTTCGGTGTTTTATCTCAATGCTATATATATATGGTCTTTGAGATCTGTAATCTGTAACCCTAATTAGTAATAAAATCCGTTCTCCTCTCTGCCCGTGGACGTAGCCAATTCATTGGTGAACCACGTAAATCACTTGTCTTCTTTACGTTTCTTGTTCATGCTCTATAATCCTATTCTGTCACAACAAACTGGTATCAAGAGCCTGGTCGTTTCGATCAAGTTTTTTTTTTCCGCACTGTTAGGGTTTTTTGGAGCCGATCGAGAATGTCTGCTTTCAACGTAAAGGTTGACAAATTCACCGGGAGAAATAGTTTTGGCCTATGGCAAATAAAGATGCGATCTCTGCTGAAGCAGCAGGGTTTGTGGGCGCCGCTATCAGGAAAACCTAAATCTGAGGATGTAAATGAAGAAGAGTGGAATACCCTAGAAGAAAAGGCCCACTCGACTATCATGCTATGTCTGTCTGACGATGTTATCATCGAGGTTGCGGATCAGGAAACTGCCGATGGTCTCTAGAAGAAGTTAGAGAGTCTCTACATGACGAAGTCTCTAACCAACAAATTACTTCTGAAGCAACGTCTGTTCCGTTTACGCATGCAGGAAGGTACATCTCTTCGGGATCATCTAGATAAATTAAATAAAATTTTACTAGATTTGCGTAATATTGATGTTAAAGTAGAAGATGAGGACGCTGCTTTAATTCTGTTAGTATCTTTGCCTGAATCGTATGAGAATTTTGTTGAATCGTTCATTACTGGGAAAGATACTCTGTCTCTGGAAGATGTTCGATCTGCTCTCCACAGCAGAGAAGACCGTCAACAGGCAACTGGCTCGGTCACAGAAAATCAGGCATCGGGGCTGTATGTTACGGGTAAGGGACAAAAGAAATCTGGGAAGAAAACTGGGAAGCCGAATCAGAAAGGATCAAAAGGTCCTAAACCCGATGACATCTGCAATTACTGTAAAGAACCAGGGCACTGGAAGAATGATTGTCCTAAGAAGAAAAGGAAGCAGGAGAAGAAGGATGGTGTCGGCGGTTCTGCAGCTGTTGCAGAAACTGATACAAATTCTGAAGATGATCTGGCCTTGGTTGTAGCTGGACAGTCACATCCTAATGATGTGTGGGTTCTTGATTCTGGGGCATCATACCACATTTGTCCTAACAGGGAGTTCTTCTCGACCTATGAGCATATAGATGGAGGAAATGTTACCATGGCTAACAGTGCTGCCTGCAAGGTGGTTGGGATTGGCTCAGTCAGGATACGGACACATGATGGGGTATTCTGCACCCTGGATAAAGTCAGGCATGTTCCACAGATGACGAAGAATCTGATATCATTGAGTCTCCTTGACAGCAAGGGTTTCAGTTTCAAAGGTGAAGGTGGAGTTATGTATGTTTGTCAAGGTTCAAAGGTGGTTCTGACAGGCTTGAAACGTGGTACCTTATATTATCTGCGAGGTTCCACTGTGACAGGTTCTGCTAATGTTGCATCATCTGAGGTTCAGACCATGGATATGACCAGGTTGTGGCATATGAGGCTCGGTCATATGGGAGAAAGAGGGATGCAGATTTTGTCAAAGCGGGATCTTCTTTCTGGGCATAAAGTGCAGAGTCTTGAATTCTGCGAACATTGTGTATTTGGGAAGCTTCATCGCAGCAAGTTCCCAAAGAAGGCAGTTCATCAGACCAAGGGGACTCTTGACTACATTCATATGGATTGTTGGGGTCCGTCACGTGTTGAGTCTATTGGAGGCCACAGATATTTTGTGTCTATGATTGATGACTACTCAAGGATGACTTGGGTAATTATGATGAAACACAAAAGTGAAGCTTTCAAGAAATTCAAGCAGTGGAAGGCGTTGGTAGAAAATCAGACTGGGAAGAAGATCAAGAGACTGCGAACTGATAATGGCCTGGAGTTCTGTTCGTCTGAGTTCAATGAGTTCTGCAAGGATGCAGGGATTGCTCGACACCACACTATCCGACATACACCGCAACAGAATGGTGTGGCAGAGCGCATGAATCAGACATTGCTGGAGAGAGCGAGATGCATGCTCTCGAATGCTGGTTTGGCTAGAAAGTTCTGGGCAGAAGCAGTAAACACGGCATGCTATCTGATCAACCGTGGTCCACACACTGGCATTGATTGCCAGACACTTTATGAGGTATGGTCTAATAAACTTGCAGATTATTCTTTGTTGAAGGTTTTTGGCTGTACTGTTTACTATCATGTTAGTGAGGGTAAATTAGAACCAAGAGCTAAGAAGGTTATATTTGTTGGTTTCGGGGATGGAGTTAAGGGATATAGAATCTGGTCACCTTCAGAGAATAGAGTTATATTCAGTAGGAATGTGATTTTTGATGAGAATTCTATGCTTAACCCCATTGTGAAGTCCGTTTGTACAAAAAATTGTAGTAATGTTAAACAGGTGGAGCTGCAAGTCACTCTCGATGAGAGTAAATCACAACTCCAAGGTGGAGAAGATCAACATACTACTGCTGAAAGTACAAGTTCTGATGTTCATCCAGAAGCTCGCCAGACAAGCATAGCTGTTGATAGAGCTAGGAGAACAGGCGTGAAGCCTCCTGTGCGGTACGGTTTTGAGGATATGGTGACTTATGCATTACAAGTCGCTGACGAGGTGGAAGAGGAAGAACCATCTGCAGGTGAACCATTCACCTACAGAGAGGCTGTTTCATGCAGTGAGTCGGCCCAATGGCTTGCTGCAATGAGAGAAGAGATGGAATCACTTGCCAAGAATGAGACTTGGGAGCTAGTCAAACGGCCTAAGGAGAGGAAGATTGTTACTTGCAAATGGATATTCAAGAGGAAGGAAGAAACCACACTTGGTGAGGGTGTGAGATACAAAGCTCGGCTAGTTGCAAGAGGGTTCACACAGAAGGAGGGGGTTGATTATAATGAGATATTCTCACCAGTGGTCAGACACACTTCCATCAGAGTGTTACTAGCAATGGTGGCACATCAGGATTTAGAACTTGAGCAACTAGATGTGAAGACAGCTTTTCTACATGGAAAGCTTGAAGATGATATCTACATGACTCAGCCAGAGGGGTTCCAGGTTCCGGGGAAGGAAGATTATGTTTGCAAGTTGATGAGGTCTCTATATGGGCTAAAGCAGTCTCCAAGGCAGTGGTATAAGAGGTTTGATAGTTACATGATCCAGTTGGGATACAACAGGAGTCCGTATGATTGTTGTGTGTATCACAATAAAGCTGATGATGGTTCCATGATCTATCTCGTCCTGTATGTGGATGATATGCTCATAGCTGCGAAGTCCAAGTCTGATATTCAGAAGTTGAAGGATCTGCTCAGTGCTGAGTTCGATATGAAGGATTTGGGTGCTGCCAAGAAAATTTTGGGAATGGAGATATATAGGGAAAGAGAGAAGAAGAAGCTTTTCTTGTCACAGAAGAGTTACATTCAGAAGATCTTGTCTAGATTTGGCATGTCTACCGCCAAGCCTATTGATACTCCAAGTGCTACAAATATTCACTTATCCACTGATTATGCACCAAAAACTGTAGCTGAGCAGGTGTACATGTCTCGAGTCCCATACTCTAATGCAGTAGGGAGTTTGATGTATGATATGGTCTGCACTAGACCAGATCTTGCACATGCTGTTAGTGTTGTCAGCAGGTTCATGGGACAACCTGGAAAGGAGCATTGGCAAGCTGTGAAGAGGATTTTTCGTTATCTCAGAGGTACGTCTGATGTTGGTCTCATTTATGGAGGTGATGCTCACGTTTCTGTGACTGGTTATTCTGATTCTGACTATGCTGGAGATGTTGATAGTAAAAGATCTATGACTGGTTATGTTTTCACTCTTTGTGGTTCTGTTGTTAGTTGGAAGACAACTCTGCAGGCTACAGTCACTTTGTCTACAACTGAAGCAGAGTATATGGCACTGACAGAAGCTGCTAAAGAGGGAGTTTGGTTGAAAGGGCTTGTAGGTGATCTTGGTCTACATCATGATCAAGTTATTGTATTCTGTGACAGTCTGAGTGCAATCTGTTTGACCAAGGATCAGGTCCATCATGAGAGGACCAAGCATATTGATGTGAGGTATCATTTTCTGAGGAATGAGCAGAGAATCAAGGTGATTAAAGTAGGTACTGCTGATAATCCTGCTGACATGTTCACCAAGCCGGTCCCACATAGCAAGTTTCGACATTGTTTAAACTTGCTAAATGTTACAAGCTGTTAGTTGCCCAAGGAGGGCAAATCTGAGGCAGAAAGGAGGAGTCTGTTCATCTGGCATTGTAATGATGCATCTGCAAGGAAGATTCAAGTCAAGGTGGAGATTTGTTGATATGTCTTGAATCACACACATCTGCAGTATTGGGCTTTAAGCCCAATTTCGGTGTTTTATCTCAATGCTATATATATATGGTCTTTGAGATCTGTAACCTGTAACCCTAATTAGTAATAAAAATCCGTTCTCCTCTCTGCCCGTGGACGTAGCCAATTCATTGGTGAACCACGTAAATCACTTGTCTTCTTTACGTTTCTTGTTCATGCTCTATAATCCTATTCTGTCACAACATAGTTGTTGGTATTAGTTCAAACAAAAGTGTAGTATTAAAGCATATGTTGTATAGTTTGATTTTGTCTAGTCCGTTCAAGTATATCAATAATTACTATTTATATTATTTTGGTATTAGGACCCAACAATATATTATTAGTTCATATACAATATAGTATTAGTTCCTATACAATATAATATTTGTTCACAAACAAACAAATGATTGTTGTGTACCATTATGTCATTATTGTGTTTGTGTTGTATACTTTAAAATTGAAAGACATTAGAGCTTATACATGTATATGAACGAATACTATACTAAACTAATACTATGGTGTATACAAATTAATACTATATCATATATGAACCAATACTATACATATTTCGAGCTTAGGACATATAACATTATTATATTATACTTCAAAACTGAAAGATACTAAAGCTTATACATGTATATGAATAAATACTACACTCTATACGGACTAATACCTTAGTATATAAGAACTACTACTATATAATTTTTCAACTAATACTAAACCATAACACTTTTTAACTAAAGTTAAAGTTCATAACAAACGAAGTAGAATAAATCTAAATGATTAAAAATAAGTGAGAAAAACTGATCTCATCCAACCTTTACAATGTACACAAACAAGAGTGTATAAAGACCAAAGGTAGTTGCTGCTGTTAGGAACTGTTTTGAGTAGTTATCAACCGTTTGCAACCACTTGTAACAACCCATGTGCTCTGTTACTGCCCAACTGAAATGGTAGTTATGCCCTCAAGTTGTTGTAACTGTAAAACTGTTAGTTAAACTAACTAACTTCGAACCAGAAGACATGCCCATAAAGATCAGATCACTACTTAGTGTTCTGATACCCAACTCTTCTGCTCTGATGATCAAAAGCTAACTCTGCTGATAGACTCCATACTGTGCTGATCTTAACTGCACTGACCAAGTACTGTGCTGACCCAAGTACTGTGCTGACCTGGTACTGAGCTGATCTACTCTGCTGAAGTACTGATCTTGGTACACTCTGCTGAAGTACTGATCTTAGTCCAGTCTGCTGAAATACTGATCTTAGTCCAGTCTGCTGAAATACTGATCTTAGTCCAGTACTGTGCTGATCTTACTCTGCTGATCCCAACTGTGCTGAACTCTAAGCATCACCTTCTCATCTGATTGAAACCCTTCAACTCATCTGATAAGGCCTAAGTCATCTTATCTGATCCTATCAGCTCAGTAGTTTACTGTGCTGATTTTGAGATTATGAGATAACACTCACAATTCTCCACCTTTAGCTCATAATCGAACTAATCTCCACCAAAAACAAAACACCAACACTATTCTCCTCAAAGAATAGCCTCCACTACTGATCTTCTGCCACAAGAACAGTAGCCTTCTCCTCAGAGGACTTAATGCAGTCCAATAAGTCTAAGACACAAGCCAAACTTCTCTTTTGGCAATGCCTTTGTGAACGCATCAGCAGGGTTCTCCTCTGTAGCAATCTTCACTACCTGGACCACCCCCTTCTCTACAATATCTCTTACAAAGTATAGCTTTACATCTATATGTTTAGTTCTCTCATGATACCCCTGATGCTTTGCAAGATGTATTGCAGTTTGTTTATCACAGAAGACAGTCACACTTCTTTGTGATATACTAAACTCCTTCAAGATCCCCCTAAGCCACATGCTCTCCTTTACTACTTCAGTCAAGGCTACATATTCTGATTCTGTAATAGATAATGCAACTACGGACTGATGTATTGACCTCCATGATATAGCTGTACCAAATAAGGTGAATACATACCCTGTTAAGGACTTTCTCGTGTCTACATTGGCTGCATAGTCGGCATCAACATATCCCACAAGTGCTTCTCCCTCATCTGATATCTTCTGAAATTTCAGACCTTTCTCAGCTGATCCTAGAACATATCTCATGACCCACTTAACTGTCTCCCAATGACTTAAACCTGGATCACTCATGTATCTGCTGATTACACTCATTGCATGAGTTAAATCTGGTCTACAACACACCATAGCATACATTAAACTCCCTACTGCACTGGCATAAGGAACCTTACTCATCTGAGCTCTTTCTTGGCTGTTCTTGGGACACATCTGATTGGATAGCTTCTGATGCTGGCCAATTGGTGTAGAAACTGACTTAGCTTGATTCATCCTGAATCTCTCTAACACCTTCCTCAGATAGGTAGGCTGACTAAGCTGAATTGCTCCCTCAACTCTACTGATCTCCATCCCAAGAATCACTTTAGCTTCACCAAGATCTTTCATCTCAAACTTACTTTTGAGAATCTTCTTAACTTGATTGATACTGTTAATAGACTCCCCAGCTATTAACATATCATCTACATACAACAGAAGATAGGTAACTGAACTCCCAACCCTCCTGAAGTAAACACAGTTGTCATACAAGCTTCTTGCAAAACCAACAGAGCAAATGTACTCATCAAACCTTAAGTACCAATTGTCTAGGGCTTTGTTTGAGTCCATAGAGTTATTTTCTGAGTAAGCACACTTTGTCTTCTCCATCTTCTATGTCCAACCCTTCTGGTATTCTCATGTAGATCTTCTCATCTAAAGTCCCATGAAGAAATGCTGTGGTCACATCCATCTGATGCAGCTCCAATTCATATTGAGCAACCATAGCCAACAAGATTCTGATGCTACAATGCTTTACAACAGGTGAGAAGATTTCATTAAAGTCAATACCTTCTTTCTGTGTAAATCCTTTAGCTACGAGTCTTGCCTTGTACCTAATCTTGCCACCTCTCTGAGCCTCCACCTTTTTCTTGTAGATCCACTTACACCCAACAAGTTTCTTGTTTTTAGGCCTCTCAACAATCTCCCAAGTCTGGTTCTTGTTAAGAGATAACAGTTCTTCCTACATAGCAACTAACCACTTCTCTTTGTCATGGCAGTTGATGGCTTCTGTGTAAGTTTTAGGCTCCAAAGACTCCACCTCAAGAGCTGCACATAATGCAAATGATACTATGTCAGCTTGACCATACCTCTGAGGTGGGTGGACTTCTCTTCTGGTTCTGTCCCTAGTCAGCTGATAGTCATGAAGCTCAGTATCACTATGAGTATTCTCCTCCTCATCTGGATCAATCTGATCTTCAGTTAGTGTTCTGATGTCATCATGCTCCACCTCCACCCGTGTCTCATCTGGTTTGTTGTGTGCTGTACTGGAGCTTGCCTCCTCTTTCAATGGCATTCTATTCTCATCAAAAGTTACATCTCTGTTGATAATACACTTCTGCATTCCAGCTTCTAGGCACCACAATCTGTATCCTTTCACACCTGAAGGATATCCTATGAACACACATTTCAAGGCTTGAGGCTCAAGCTTATCTTGCTTGACAGGGGCAAGTATCAGTTAACTCTTAGGCAACAAACTCATATCTTGGTTTACCAAGAAGAAAAACACAGTGGCTACCTCCACCACTGAAGCTGAATATGTTGCTGCTGGAAGTTGTTGTGCTCAAATCCTTTGGTTGAGACAACAACTCAGAGACTACAAAGTCAACTCTACTGAAGTGCCAATATTTTGTGACAACAACAGTGCAATTGCAATATCACAAAATCCTGTCTTGCACACTAGATGCAAACATGTGGACATCAAGCATCACTTCATTAGAGATCATGTGGAGAAGAAGGATATCAAGTTGGTAAAGATCCACACAGATCATCAAAAAGCTGATATATTGACAAAGCCACTTGTAGAAGCAAGATTTCTAGAATTATCAGCAGAGTTGGGTCTACTTGATCCAGGGAAATTGGACAATTGAGTCCAAAGGAGTTCATTAATTAAGGGGGAACAAATCTCAAACTTCAGCAGACTTGGTCAAGTCTACTGAAATTCAGAAAAGATGACCTAAATTTCAGGACACTTGTCCATTGAATCTCAGGACAGTTGTCCACATCTTTACAGGACACTTGTCCTAGTGGGGACAGATAAGTTGTCCTAGCTATCAAACCAAATCTTGGTCTGATAAGCACCTATTTTGGGTGATCAATGCGTACTTCGAAATCTGTCCCATTGAAAATACAGTTTTCACCTTTCTGGGATTTAATTTGTCTCCCACCCAAAAGGTCACTTTCCATGCATTAAATGCCAAGATTTAACTCTTGTTTGCATTAAACTTTTTGGGACATGATCTATCTCGAAAAACCCCCAGCCTTAAACAAACATTAAAACTCCACCCACGTTTTGAACAAAACAGTTTTTCACTATTACATTGGTTTTTGACCATTGGATCAAAATTGGACAACTCCCCTGAAGACAATCCTAGCCGTCCATTTTGATTTCCATTTTTGTTCACCTTTGAATTGCATCAAGACTTCACCAACTCATTGACAAACATTCTTTTTAGAATATTCACAAGTCTTAAGACCCCCACAAACACTTCTTCCCCAAGTATTCGAAACCCTAGTTCAAATTTTCTTCAAACTCTCTCAATCTTATTTCTGTAAACCTTCAATGACTCCCAAAGCAAAATCAGAAATGGTGATTGATTTCTCCAACAAGGTACTTGACCTTGATTTTGGCTATCTAAGCCACAAAAACAACCTCACATTCGAGATAATCCTTTCATTTGAGAGTGAGGATCCTAATGTTACCCCAACCTTGAGATGGTTGAGAAGGGCAGGTCTCCAGAAGTTCATGCAAGAGAAGCCAGACTCTTGTCTTGAATCCTACATGGCAGAGTTCTTTACTTTTCTCAAATGGAGAGGCAAACCTGAAGATGGAGAAGTTGCCACTAGACTGTCCTTTATAGCAGAAGGAGAAGAGGAAGAAAGATTTCACAGGGTGAAATTTTCAGAGGAAGAGGTTGAAGCTGCTTTTGGATTGCCTTCAGAAGGAAGGAATCCAGAATTCTATGGAAATGGTCTTGAGCAAGAAATTGCTCAAGAATGGCTTATTACTCCAAGGCCATTATCCTCTACTCAACATAAGAGAACACTCAAGCCAAAGTTCTTAACCTTATTTGAGGTAGTAGCAAAGAGCTTGCTCAGTAACACTGGAAGTTTAGAGCAAGTAAGTCATCCAAGGATAAGGATTATGGCTGCAGTAATTGATGCCAGTGATAAAGGCATCAAGTTTGATTGGAGAACTTTCATCTTATCTGAAATGATGAAAGAAAAGGCAAAGTTCGAAGTGAGAGCTCACAACAAGGTTGTGATGGAAGGAAAGCTGAGATATTGCACCAGGGCAAGTCTCTTGATTGAAAAGTTTGCTCACTACTCTGAGATGCAAACATTTGCCAAACCTCTCCCAGCCCAGAAAATATTGTTTAGAAAGCCCAGCAAGAAAACTGAGCAAAGGAGGATGCTTATGGCCAAACCTGCTGAAGAGAAGGTTGAGGAAAAGCCTAAGATGAAGAAAAGAACTAAGGCCAGGGCTGTCAAAACAAGGAAAATGTCTCAAATCCCCTCAGAAGAGAATTCTGGAGCCTCAACTGAGATTGAAGAAGTTGCTGAAGAAGGAGTAAGTGTGCCTTCTGACCACTCAGAAGAATTGAGGTTGAAGTACAATGATACTAGACAAAAGTCTAGAGGAGATAAGAGGATCAGGGAAGCTGTCCCTGAGAAGGAAGTGGAAGGTAGTGGGAGTAGTAGGGCCAGCAAGAGAAGGGTCAAACCTACTAACAAAGTGTTGGGATATGAATCCTTGAAACAATGTTCTAATTGATGAAAGTATGTTTTGATGGCCAAAAACAACTTAAAGTTAGTGATATATGTGGTTCTAAGTCATCTTAACTAAGTCATCTGAATATAAGCTTACTAATCTGATGAGAAACTTGAATTGAGATTACTGATCTTAATGCTAACTGAAATAAGTTTACTGATCTTATTGAGTAATAGTAAGAATAAAATTACTGATCTTAACTGAGTAATATTGAAATAAGATTACTGATCTGAGTATGGAAACTGAGAATATTTTTAGTGATCTTATATGAGATATTTGAAATCTGAGTTACTGATCTGATATACTTACTGATCTTATATGCTCACTGATCTTATATGTAAGTTACTGATCTTAAGTGTTTACTAATCTTAGTATTTACTGATCTTATATGGAAGTTATTGAACTTACATGAGTTACTGATCTTATGAGTTACTGATCTTATTGGTTACTGATCTGATATATGAACTGTTAAGAACTAAGCTGGTGTTTTGTATTGTATAGACAGCTTATAGTATAGGACTTAGATATACTCATCTGTATATAGTTCAGTTGATGTATAGATAGGTTTTATATTTGTAAGTTTGTATTTTATTGTATTCAGCATTGTAAAAGTTCAGAACAGTAGATTAGAACTAGATTAGAAGAAGATCAGAAGACTAAAGAAGACTCAGAGGACTACTTCAGACTAAGAAGACTTCAAGAAGAGTTGAAGAAGAGCTTAGAAGAAATCGGGAGAAGTTTTGAACAGTTTTTGGTTACTGTGCTGATTGAATCAGAAGAGTAAAAATCAGCAGAGTAAAATCCGAAGAGTAAAAATCAGAGCAGTAAGTTACTGTGCTGATTTGGTGAAATTGAAGAATAAGTTTGGAAAGCTTATTTAAAGTGTAACTGAAGATTTATTGAAGATATGCTGACTTGGAAGTTGAAAGAAGTTACAAAGTCGGTTACAAGAAGAAGTTACAAAAACAGTTTAGAGTTAGTTGAAAGTTAGTTCACAAACTGCTAACTGTCATACTAAGTTCTATAAATACTGTGTGATCTCCTACTGCTGAAGACTACTAAGCAATTACTGATCTTAGAGAATTCAAGAGCAAGTCTACAAGCAAGAACTCACAGAGTTAAGGAAATCAAAGCAAGGAGAAGAGCCACTGAATTGAAGAGAAGAATCAAAGGCTACTCAAAGAGAAGTTTTACTTTTCAAGTTTAAGTTTGTATTTTGTAAAACAAGTGTGCTAGTTACTTGTAGAATTACTAGTAGATCGAAGATATACCTGGAGGTATAATCGATAAGATCAAAGTCTTAATCTTGGGACTTTAAGCCACAAGAAGCTCAAGAAGAGTAATAAAACTTCACAACTGGAGTTGTGAGAGTGGATGTAGACATTTGTCGAACCACTATAAAATTCTGTGTTCTTTACTTTACTGTTTGTTATTTGTTTGAATTGTTTAATCAAGAACATTAAGAATTAACAAAGATAAAGATCTATAGAAAAGTTGAGTATAAACTTGATTGGGCTCATTAGTAATCTGATTATTCCGCATTGTGTATTCTGATATATTGAAAGATTTTTGAAAAGTCTATTCACCCCTCCCCTCTAGACATTTTCACTAGCTTACTCAATATTATTAACTCAACTTTGGGACCAACACAAAGTGTTGGAGCTTCAGGAAGAAAGGTCTCTACAATTGGCTCTAAGAGAGAGCAGAGCTGAAAGCAGGACCAAATCCAGGTCAAGGACCAACTCATCTGGTTCTGGAACTCCAGAATCCAAGGTCCCTGAAGGTCAACCAATAGAGGCCAACATCCCTGAAATTCAGAATCCTGAGCCCAACTCCCCTGAAACCCATGTTACCCCTTCCAACCAACCCATCACTCCTGTAGATCTCACAAAGAGATACTCTCCAGAAGGAAGTATGCAGAGAAGTGACATTGATGTGCTAGCAGACTTCGCAGTAGATGAGACAAGGCTTCTGTCCCCCCTTGATTCATCCATGCTAAATTACTCCAAACTTTTAGAACATGCACTCAATGAGCCAACTCCCCTGAGCAAAGCCCCTTCAGATCCATTGCTCTCTAAAGCAACTGAAGTACCTTCATTTGAACCTAATCCTTCTGAAGCCAACCCTTCTGAACTTAACTTGCCTGAAGCTGCAATTAAGGAAACCACAACTAACTCCCCTATAGCCCAAAGTTCTCCATCTAGTGAGAATGAGGAGGAGTATACTTATGAAAGTATGCTCAGAGGTGGAGCCAAAGCCACTGTGGACAGCTTATACCCACAACTTGCTGAATTTCCCAGAATTCAGAAAATGTTCCATGACTTGAGAATGCTAGTGGATGTCAAGGACAAAACATTGATGAAAATCTCTCAGGTCATCCAAGATAAGGGTGCTAATTGGTGTGCTGAAAACAAGATTCCTCACTGATGAGGAAGTCTTTGCAAAGTTGGTAGATGAGAAGATCATTGAAGAAAAAGAAAGAAAGGCTAAAGGCATCAAACACCCTGATAGCAGCTCAGATAATGATGATTCCCCTGATGATCCCTCAAACCCTTCAAACCCCAACCCTCCTGAAACCCCTCAAGCCAATCTCCCTGAACCTTCTCAACCCAAGTCTTCTGTAGCAAACAGACTTTCAAACCCTCCTAGAACCTATCATAGGAAAGGCTCTGTATCATCAGAGGTGTTGACCAAGGGTGGTAACACAACCAAAGACACATCTGCCAATGAAGGTTCTTCTGAACCCAAGGCACAGCCTAAAGATGTTGAGGTTCCTATGCTAGAGGCTAGTTTGATTAAGGCCTATTTAGTGTCAGAAGAGTTGGACACTGATCAGCCCTTAATCATTCTGGATGACTCAGTGGCTGCTGAAATGAGCACTGTGATCTCCTCACAACTGCCATCTTTGAACCTAGTTGAAGGTGAAGATGCTGCAGGTTTAGGAGAAGGAGTTGAAAAGGAAGATAGAATCAAAAAATCAGAGGGAGTTATGGATGAAAGAGAGGTAGTAATCACTAAGATTGTGAGTGTACCACCATATGAGGGTGGTGGAATAAGTGAGGAAGGACAAGTTATTTTTGAAGTCAAATCTGAACTTCAAGAATCCCTTGATGAAAGGAGGCCTGATTCCTTGGGTGAGAACATTATCTATGAAGGGAGAAAAGAAAGAGTTGAAAATGAGAAGAAGGCTGCTGATGTATCAGAGTCTTATACAAAAGAAATTGAGGGTGATGAGTGTTTATTTCCTAACCTGTTTGATTTGTCTAACATTGCAGGAATTTCTCTTGACCAAATCTTTGCAGATGAGTTCTTGACAGATGCTCCTATCCAAGTAGACACTGGTTCAGCACAAGCCTTACTTGGAATGCAATCAGAGAAATTGGACTCCTTGGCTCATCAAGTCCAATCTGCTCATGCTGAAACTTCAGGAGCACTGAATGAGCAAGGAAGAACTCTAGCATCTGTGGAGATGAGATTAACTGGCTCTGAAGACGTAGTCCTCCCTACATTGGAAGCAAGGATTAGTGGTGTGGAATCTGGTCTCCAAACCATTTCCACTGAGGTACAAAAAGCCAAATCCACCATGGAATCCATCTCAGAAGAGGTCAAGAAGGAACAAAAGCTGCTGAGAGACAATCATAATTCCAATGTCAAGGCTCTCAGGCTAACTGTCAAGCAAGCTCTTGGAAAGAAGACTGCACTACAAAAGAAAAGAGCTGAAGAACAAAGGATGGCTATGGTGAAAGCAGCCTCTGAAAATTTTTCCCAAGAGGTGATGGCCAACATTGCTGAAAGTGCAGTGGCAAACCTCACTGAGCTCCTTAAAGCCCAACTTGATGCATCCCTGAAAGCAACCTTGGAGGAGGTTGTTCAACAAAAGATGAAGCCTGTTCTAGCTTTTCTTAGCTTGAGCAGTGATAGGATGCAAAATATACATGATGAAAATGTATATCTGTTGGAGGAAATGAAGTCTCTAAACCAGGCCCAATCCCTAATGGCCACAACAATGAGTGAGCTAAAACCCCAGTGTTTTGATGCTGCCAAAAAGGGGGAAAGGGAAAGAGCTAGAGCAAAAGGTGCCTTGGTGATTGGAAGCCCAGTCAAGGGAAAAGACAAAGCTGCTGAAGCAAAAGGAAAAGAGCCTGCAGTGCTAAATTTAGAAGAATTGGATGAAGAAGAGCAACTAGCACTTGCCTTGAAGAATTCAATGGCCTCAACACAAGAAGAAAGAATGAGGTTACAACAGAGACCAGGTGGTGAGGTGTCTGGTTTGGACAAAGATGCTGAAGGTGTCCAAACTAGAGGAAAGATCAAGAGGGCAAAAGGAAAGAAAAGACAAGCTGAGACATTTACTGACTTTCCTAACAGCCTTGATCTTCCACCTGAGTTCAGAATTGATGATGATGAACCTACACCAAAGAAGGCCAAAGCTGCTGAAGAGCCCAAAACTGCTGAAAAAGACAAGTCTTCTGAATTGGTCAACATTGCTGAAAGTGCCAAAGCTACTGAAGATGTGGAAGCTTTATCTGAAGAAGGCTTTGGACCTGGACCAAAGAAGACAAAGATTGTGGTTCTGAATGATCCATCAAAGTTGTTTCATGAAGGGTATGGCAAAGACCCTGAAACACAACAGAAACTGGCCATGATGAGGGCCCAAGAGAAGATGGATTTGATGGATGAAGCTCAAAGAGCAAGAGATAAGAGAAGAGCAAACTTTCAGAAACCAAGAAGGAGGAGAGCAACTTACAGCAAGATGAAGCCTCAGCTTCTAGTCCCAATGGACACCAAATATCCACATCTGGATAAATGGGTGCTAATTCAGCTGAATGATACATGGGAAGAAGCTAAAAGGGAGTTTGTCTATGACTATTATGTCATTGACAGATGGAATGGAGGAGATGCCAATTCCTCCTTTGCTGAGTTCATGATAGAATACTACAGAGAGTTGTATCAACAATTGCTTGCAGCTGCTGATATTGCAAGAATTGAACTCAATGCTCTCAAGCCTATCATCTACATGCCTCCAAAGCTTGATGGATGGATGGATTGACCAAGCAAGGATCCTGAGGGAGTTCACAGAGATTCTTAAGCTGAACAAGATGACCCTTTGACCCAAAGGAACCAACCAGGAAGCCATGGAACTCAAGAAGAGAGTGTGGGCACAATATGGGATGGTGCCACCTAAAGAAGATGATCTCTGAAATGGCTAAGTCTTCCTGACTTTTATATGTTGAAATGGATAAATACTTAAAGTTGGTTACTAAATTGTGTTTTTGGTCAACTATTCTGAAGATGCTCAAGCTGCTGATATGATGTGCTCTAATGCCTAAATGCTGAATGATTTAAGAGTATATCATACTTTTGTAATAAATATGTGCTTAATTGTAATATCTCATGCTCTGATATGTTTTTGTTCAAACTATCAACATGCTGTAATGATTTTCATTTGAATGATAGTTGAACATATTTTGAATCAGAAAAACAAATCTCTCTATGCCTATTCTTGAAACCTATTTGCAACATGAATGGTGAGTACACTAACACATTTTCTTTCAGGGAAATTGACCTCAGTCATGTCTTCTGAAGATAAATGTAATAGGTGTAGTCAAGTCACTTTTGCATAAAATGTATAGGTTTTGGCATCATCAAAAAGGGGGAAATTGTTGGGAATAAAATGACATATGTTTTGATTAAATACCAAAACCCCCTGAGACATGCCTAAGTCAAGATGATTGTGTTCTAAGTATGTTAGAATACATAGCATAAGGCTAGATGAGAAGCTGATATGTTAGGCAGCTCTTAGATGATTAGATGCACATTATGAGGGGGAACCTATGCTTTGAAGATGATCAAGATCAAGTCCCCTCAAGGCTCAAAATCTGGAACAAACACTAAGGCCAAGCATACTCTATTGAAAACCAAATGCCTTGATCAGGAGAGTTGTCCAGAGAAGTTGTCTCTATGCAAGAACAAGGTTGTAAAGCTCAAAAGGACAAGTTTACTCAAATACTCTGACCAGGAGAGTTGTCCAAAGAGGCTAACTCTGTGCAAAGACAAAAGCTCTGAAGCTCAAAGGCCAAGTATGATGATCAGGAGAGTTGTCCAGAAGAGTTGACTCAGTAAAATTGAACCAGAACAAAAGTTCTAATGTTTGAAGGTCAACCATGCTGAAGAGTTAGAGACAACCATACCCTAAAGAACTTCAATACAACATGCTAAGATCACTTTGAAGTGAAGCAAAGGGAAAGAGCCAAGTCATCTGAAGAAGAGCAAGCCAACCATGCTGATAAGCAAAGTCTACTGATAGTGATAAGCAGAGTTGTCCATTTGATAAGGAATGTTGTCCTATCATTGGATCAACCTTCAGAAGCCATGTCCAAGTCTTAACAAGAAGTTAAACATTGGGAAGAGTGCTGCAGAATGAAGACAAAGTCTTAACAGCCGTTTATTACCCAAATAAGGACATGTCACTATCAAGAATCTGTCTTCCAGTTTGAAGAACTCAAGGAAGACATTTATAGCAATTTGGGACTGCCTCTCCAACGGGCAAATCCTCAAAATTTGTCTATAAATACAGAAGTGAGAAGACCATTTGAAGCACCAACTACCAAGCCAACTATCCTACAAGTAAAAGTGCTTTCAAAGCTTTCAAAAGACTATCTTAGTCTTCAAACACTTCTTCTAAGCTGTTCATCATTGTATATCCATACAAAGCTTAGAGAGATATCCTAATCCTTATACACTGATCTTCATTGTAAAGGATATCTCATTAGTTGGAACCTTACTTCAACCCTTACCCCTTTCAAGTGAGAAAGTGAGAAGGTTGTTGTAGTAGAAGTGGTAGGAGCTGACTGTTGAGAGAAGAACAGTTCAGTTCTGAGTTGAGAAGAGGGTACTAGGACTCTAGACATCCTAGGGATCAATTCACCAAGGAGTGGTGTTCTTGATCAAGTGCACCTTGGCACTATAAAACAAGTTAATTCCAAGAGTGAAGGAATTATCCTGTTAAATCAGGGAAAGTGGATGTAGGAGCTTGAGTCTCTGAACCACTATAAACCTCTTGTGTTGATTTGCTTTACAAGTACTTACATTCATTCAACACTGCACACAAAACTGATCTTTCAAAAGATACATATTCAAAGACTGTGCAAAACTGTATTGGACAAATTCCCTGAAGCTAAACTGGATTGCATTGTATTGACTAATTGATTTCAGAAACTAAAGGAGTCTAAACTTAAAGGGCCAACCACTATTCCGCACATATAACTCCATTAGATAGTTATTCAACTAAGTACTCAATAGTACTTAGTAGGTTGATTATCTTTAAAGAGTTAATCATCTTCAGCAGAGTTGTCCAAGACAACACTGCTGATCTCTGGTTTGATCAAGTTTGAAAAGAATTTGCATACAAGTGTATTCCCCCCCATACACTTGTTATATACTCCTTTGAGGACCAACAGTTCTCTAAATAGAAAATCAACCTCAATTAAATGGAAATTGAGAATAAACCTAATAAATTCAAATACTCACCTTTTCATCAATCACTATCAACTCAAAAAAAAAAAAATCTTCTACTTACCGTCCAACATCGCTAAAAACTTTTACTTTTAATCTCCATATTTTCTTGTCTACATAAATATGAGAAGAGAGAGAGGAAAGATTTTTTTTTATATTATGAGAAAATTAGAAAGAGAGAAACTTGGAGATAAAATCGAAAAAGAGAAGAGAGAATTTAAATAATCCTTTAAGAAAACGTAAAAAACTATGAAAAAATCCTTCAAGAAAACTGTAAAGAAAACTGTAAAAAATGAAAGACCAAAGTAACTTTTACTATTAGAAATTAGAACATGGCCCCTTTTCCTTTTCCTTTTTTTTTTATTGCAGAACACGTGAAGACACCATTTTCTTCAATTGCAAGAATTGGGCCTAGAATTTCAGCTCATTTTAATGGATCGTGGGCCTTCGAAAATGGTCTGCCCAAATAATTTTTTTAGGGTCTGACTATTTACACTTTTATTTTGGTTTAAAACACTCCCCTAAAATTTGTCAGAATGGATGCACCCCTTTGAATTATCCTAAATACCCTTTTATTTCAAAAAACTATCTACTAAACACACTCCACTCAAAAAATCCTAATTTTCCCTCTCTCTCTCTCTTCCTCTTTCTTTTCTCCTTTCCCCTTCCCCACCTCCATCGTCCTTTCTTTCTCCTTTCCCCTTCCCCACCTCCATTGCCGTCGCCCACCACCCCGTCGCCTCTGTCGCTGCCCTCCCTCCCCCTCCACCACCCCATTGCCTCTGCCCCTGCCCTCCCTCCAGAAAAGAAAAAAAAAAAACTATCTCCTTACCCCCCCACCCACTCACTCACTCACCCACCCACTTACCTCTCGCCCCTACCCCCAAATCCCAATTGCCCCGATTGCCGTCGCCCTCTCCAACTAACAGGAGCAACATGTATGTTTTTTTTTTCTTCGACAAATCGGGTCGGCCCTATACAATCTCGTTGATACATTGTTGTCGACGAGAGTTTATTTGATCGACCTAAAATGGTTGAATTTTTTTTTCTTTTTCTCGACAATGAAATGTCGACCATATTCACTCTCGTCGATAATAGGGTGTTGACGAGAATGTATATGGTCTACATTTCTTAAGTTTTTTAAAAAAAAAAAAATTTCTACAAACCAGTGTCGACGAGAATGTATATGGTCGACACTGGTTTGTCGAAAATTAAAAAAAAATTGAAATTTTTCTAAGTTGCTGAATTTTCTTTTTTGTTTGTGGTGAAATTTTGATTTGTTGTTTGGTGTTTGGTGGTGGTGGTGGCGGCGCCAGTGGCAATGGTGGTGGTGGTTGCAGGGTAAAATTAGGTTTAGGGTTTAAAGGTGAAGGAGGGGTGCAGTTAGTAACGGAGTGTATTTAGTAGTGTAATACTCTCTCCGTCCTAGTGAAAGCTACCCATGACCCATCTTTCCTTTTCCGTCCGTCCCAGTGAAAGCTACCCATTCCTTTTTTGGTAACTATTCTCTCTCACATTTCATTATATTCGTCTCTCTCTCAATCACATCACCTCTAATACAACTACTTATTATATTAATATTTCTTAACCTCCGTGCCCGATGCTCATGGGAAGCTTTCCCCGGGACAGAGGGAGTATGATTTAAAGGGTATTTTTAGTTTTTTACATTATTATTATATTATTAAACTAACAGGGAGAGTGTTCTAAATCGAAATGGAGGTGTAAATAGTCAGTCCCTTTTTTTTTATCTTCCACTCGTCTCGTACATTTTTCTCTCTGTCTCAGTTTCTTTTTTGATTTACACGTGTTTTGCTTCTAAAAATAAAAATGCTCAATTTACCTACAAAAATATCAAACAGAGAAAATTTCATTTTACGTCCTGTAACTTAGGCCTAATCCAATTTATATCCTTTATGTTTTTACTTTTTCGATTGCCGTCCTTTTTGGTCCAATTTACGTCCTTTCCGCCGGAAAATTTTAAAACTCACCGGAATGTGAGGAATAAATTGGGATTCCGGCCAAATAGTCCAATTTACGTCATTTAAGTTTGAAAATTAAAATTTAATAATTAAAATTTTCTAAAAATCCCATTAAAGATTTAAAAAATCTAAAATATCATTAAAACTCCAAAAATATCCTTAAAATTTAAAAATATAAAATGTGTAAATAAAATTCAAAATATATCAATAAAATTTTGAAAAATATCATTACAAATTATAAAATGTGTAAAACAAAAATAAAAAATTCTAAAATTTTGAAAATACAAAAAATAAAAAATTCTACAATTCAAAGAATGGAAAATGAGTAATTTAAAAATTAAGAAATTCAAAATCTCATTTAAATTTCTAAAAACTAAAAAAATCTGATTAATTTATTAAAAATTTGTAGATAAAAAATTACTAATTCTAAAAATCTAATAAGAATAATAAAAATTATTAACATTTCATTAAAAATCAAACTTGATTCATACTCGTCTGTCATTAAAGTTTTGCTCGAACTCCTAAAAATTTTGGGCCCCACGAGATTTTCCAACTCACTGTGGAGGTTGAGTGGAAGTTCCACACCCTGATCGATTTTGGAACCGTCCCAAATTCATTTTCACGATATTTTTAAAATTGTGCAATTTTTAATTTTTAAAATTTTAATTTATAGATTTTTTTAATTTTAAACATTTTTTAAAAAAAAATTAAATTTACACATTTTCAGATTTTTTGAATTCTAGAAATTATAGATTTTATTTTTATGAGTTTTTAGAAGGGAAAAAAAAATTTACACATTTTCAAATTTTTTGAATCGTAGAATTTATAATTTTTTTTAGATTTTTTAGATTTATTTTACACCATTTATATGTTTTTAATGAGATTTTTTTAATTTTTAATGATATTTTCAGAATTTTTTAATTATTAATGTATAATTTTCAAACATAAAGGATGTAAATTGGACTATTTGACCGGATTTCCAATTTTCCGGTGGAAAGGACGTAAATTGGACCGAAAAGGATGTAAATTGGACACCCTAGGACGTAAATTGAAAATGTGAAAACTTAAAGGATATATTTTGGATTAGGCCTAAGTTACAGGACGTAAAATGAAATTTTCTCTATCAAACAACTACCTTCTTATAATTGAGTGTAAGTAGTCCGTAAAAATAACATGAAATTCTATTAAATTTAGATTAAAATGCTCAAGAAAATTATGCAATTTTCACCCGAAACATTTTTCATTAATATAACATACACTTTTCAGTAATATTGTTTTGCACTTTTCAGATATACCGATTGGTACGTTTTAATAAATATTGTGTTCACTTTTTAGTTATAATGACTTACACTTTTTATTAATATAACTTATATTTTTCATTAATATTGTGTTACACTGACTTGTACTTTTTAATAAATATTATGATGTATTTTTTTTAGTTATAATGACTTACACTTTTCATTAAAAACTATGTTGCACTTTTCAGAAAAAAAAAAAAAAAAACCAACATTTGACAGTTGACTGGGTCAATGGACCGATCAACAGTCAACTCAGGTACCCATGATGCACTTGAGTGTATATACGTGTAAACCTTCTAAAAAATGTAGCACCTATTAATAACAGAGGAGGGTAGATGGCTCGTAAATAAACTCAATAAATAAATATGAATTCACTGCAATAAACAAATATCATGTTTGGAATTGCGCTGAACTCCACCTCCCCTAATTCACACTATGCAAAAAATTCCTTGTGTATGCTCAATTCGATCAATCATGCATGGAATGGCTTGATTTTTAGCAATCAAAATCGGTATTGTACGCAAAGTTCTTAAAAAAAGGAAAAAATAAAGGAGGAGAAGAAAGTTGTTAAAAAAAGTGTGCATCAAACCCTTTTTGGTGTTTACGGTTAAAATGCCATCATTCATCGCGGGAATAAAGATTTTTTACATAATTTTTAATCTTTCAGTATTTTAAAAAACGTTCTAACAAATTAATTGAATTTATGTCCCAAAATTGCTGTAAACATCAGAATGAAGTCATAATTTGTCATGTGCGCTGTACAAGTGCTCAGCTAATTTGATGTTTTCAACAAACATAGGAGGTAAATGGTACAGTTAAAAAAGAAATAGGAAGTGAAAATTTTAACTCTTTTTAAACTCTCTCGAAATTATTGAACATAAAATTTAGAGACTATTAGGAAATAGTGTATAATTTTATGGATATAATATTATGATTCATATATATCTTTTTAATATATTTGACCACTTTGTCTGAGTAATTATAAATAGGAATATGTTTTAACCAAGCAGAGAGTGTGGCATATATAACACAAAAACAAAAACAGTGAGACCAATTAACATCAAAAGTACATAAAGGCATACGCTACGCTAACATGATGATGAATTCAACAAGTATGAAAACCACTTGGAAGCAGCTCTAATGTCGTCATACTAACCATTGACCGGGGTCAATATCATCATCATCAGACTCAATGAGGTCTAAAGAAGCTTTCATACGATCCAAATCCATGTCTGTGAAGGCGTGCACAAAGAGACTCGACATAAAAGCACGTCAGTCGAAAGGGTGTTTGAGATGTTTAATCTGATTAGAACATCATTTGCCTAAAGCCCCTCGTGGATCAAGTTCATAGCATCGTTGGATATCAAGTGAGTCAAGGTTTGGACAACCATCAAGAATGGCTTCTAGTCCTTCATCGTTGATCAAATTAGAAATAAGACGTAAATTCTTTGCAATTGCAACAGCACACTCATTTCTGTTTGAGTCCTCCCTCATAAATAATTTCAGCGTCATATCTATCTAGATACTGACTGAATGTAAACGACTTCAAAAGTGGGCAAGCATTACCAATTTCAACAATATCTGAAGCTTCGAGTTCTGGAGATTGAATAAGGTGCAACTCTTCCAAGTGCTGAAGTTTATTCACTGCTTCAACCACTGCAGCTTTGCATCAACAACTCAAATAAATAACAAGAAATGAGGAAGCAAAAACAAGAATTAGCTAGAAATATAATTAAAGATTTTTCCTGATAATGATGACGACATCATTAATCTCGGGATAGAGATTTTTTTTACATCATTTAACTTTCCACATTTTAAAAAACATCCTAAAACTTTGAGATATCCTCAAGTTGATATGATGCACTAAAACTTATGAGCCTATTCTAAGCTTTTGAGGTGGAGGTTTATGAACCTAAAACTTACAGTGATTTTTTCTGATTGTAAAAAACGTGATAAACTATTATCACCAAATAAGAACGATACTTGAATAATCATTGATAAACCTAGTATAAAGGCTGATAAATACACCCTTTCCTTGACTGATATATACACCCTTTGAAACTAGTAGATACACTCTTGGTTTGTATCTAATCCTGTTAGTTAGTAAACTGTTAGTTTGTTAGTTTAGATTAGTTGGTTACTTTACCTTTGTATATATAGGGCACTTCTTCTTCTTCGCATTTTAAGATGCAGAGCTTGTAATCCATCTGCTTCTTGTACAAAATCGATCATGGATATTTCCAGAATCAAAGAAATGGAATTGGTTTTTCAATCCAATATGGTATCAGTTTCTCGTTGAAATTGACATACCGATTCGATCCTTTCGCTTCTGCTTCACTCAATTCGATTCTCATATCGATCCCAAATTTTCTTGGAGAGTTTTTTGTGTTGATTTAGGGCTTGTTTTTCGCGAGTTCTTCACCTCCGATTCCCCTTGATTTTGTTTCTTGGTCATGGCACCTACAGTTACTGATCCTAATTCTCTTGATCCGGCCAAAAACCCCTTCTCCACCTTAGCCCTTCACCAGAATGATAATCCGGCGGTTTCCATCGTCCTCGAGCCTCTCAACGGCACCAACTATATTTCTTGGAGCCACGCCATTAAAAGAAGTCTCAGCGTGAAAAACAAAATCCAGCTGATTGATGGCTCCTTACAGATTCCTTCGGAGGAGGACGATCCTGCTATCCACGCTGCCTGGATAAGGGCGAACAATCTGGTTTTGGTATGGATCCTAAACTCTATTTCTCCTGATATCAAACACACTTTAGAATATTTTTCTATTGCTAAAGATGTGTGGGATGAATTAGTGATTCGTTACAAACTTTCTGATGGAACTAGGGTTTATCATCTAGAAAAATCTTTAAGCACCATATCTCAAGGCTCTCAGTCTTTAGTTTGCTATTACAATCATTTTAAATCTCTTTGGGATGAATACTTAAGCTTCAGACCCATTCTTAAATGTTCTTGTGGGGCTATGGATAGTTGCACTTGTGATTTGCCAAAACTTATGACCAAAACTCTTGAGCAAGATGCTGTGATGAAATTTTTAGTTGGCCTCCATGATTCTTATAGCCCCATTAGGAGCCAATTCCTGTTGCAATCCCCTTTTCCTGCTTTATCAAAAATTTATGGTTTATTGCTTCAAGAAGAATCTCAAAGAGCTTTAAACAATATCCCTGAGCCTCCTTCTTCTGACTATGTTGCTATGTTGGCCAAGAACTCAAAATTCTTTAAGGATAAAAGAAAACCCATTAAGTGTAGCCACTGTGATGGTTTAGGCCATTCTATTGACAGATGTTTTCAAATCATTGGCTTTCCTCCTGGCTGGAGAGGCCCTAGGGGTCCTCCCAATAAAGACACCACTAAGACTGCAAATAACTCTATTAGATCCCCTTCCAAGAGGACTTACCCCATGGATTCTAATCCTCTTTGTACTCAGGATCTTTTTGATAAATTCTTGAGTTTTTCTAAGATACAGAACTTAGGTGATGGGAAGGACATGCCTCATTCTGTGGCAGGGGCCTCCACTGCCCATATTGAGGAAATTCCATCTTCCAAGGATACAGGTATGTTTCCTATCTCTTCATCCAATTTATGTTTCAATTCCTTTAAAGTTTCCACATGGATATTAGACACTGGTACTACTGATCACATGGTATTTGACATTTCATTGTTTACTATTCCTCCCTCTGTAGCTAATATCAAGATTTCATTACCAAACAATGCAATATCTATAGCTACACATATGGGAAATATTGTCATAAATGAACATCTCACTTTATATAATGTGTTATATGTCCCTGATTTCACCTTTAATCTCCTTTCTATTAGCCATTTAACTAGATATTCCAACTGCACTGTCAGCTTCTTGTCCTCTCATTGTATCTTACAGGACAATTCAACCAAGATGGTGATTGGTTCTGCTGAACAAGTTAGGGGCTTATATCTGTTACAAACTGATCACCCCTCTGTCAATAATGTTCTTAGACATTCTGTTCCTTCTAGTCATGCTTTTCATACTTCATGTAATTTTGATTTGTGGCATAAGAGACTAGGACATATTTCTAGTAAATGTTTGTTGCAAATTCCCAATTTGAATGTAAAAGCATCTAGTATTCACAACAATTGCTTGATCTGTCCTTTAGCTAAACAGAAAAGAAAGCCTTTTCCTTTGAGTACTTCTGTTTCTACTGGCATATTTCATCTAATACATTGTGATGTTTGGGGTCCTTTTTCTGAACATTCTGTTAGTGGCCATAGATTCTTTCTCACCATTGTTGATGATTATAGTAGGTGCACTTGGATTTACCTGTTAAAAGCTAAGAGTGATGTTAAAATCTCTTTACAACATGGTTCTCACTCAATTTGGTGTTAAAATTAGAAAATTAAGAAGTGATAATGGAACTGAATTTATTTTATCAGATTTTTATCACTCTTTAGGTATCCTTCATCAAACTTCTTGTGTTGAAACACCACAACAAAATGGCATTGTAAAAAGAAAACATCAACATCTTCTTCAGGTTGCTAGGGCTTTACTTTTCCAATCTTCTTTACCTATTAAATTTTGGGGTGAATGTGTTAAAACTGCAGCATTCATCATTAATAGGATTCCTTCTTCTGTTCTCAAACAGAAAACTCCTTTTGAAATCTTATTTGGCAAAACCCCTGATTATTCCTATTTCAAAACTTTTGGATGCTTATGTTTTGCAAATACCTTGGTTTCTCACAAACATAAGTTTGATCCCAGGGCTAGTAAGTGTGTCTTTATTGGTTATCCCTTTGGTATCAAGGGATACAAACTCTTTGATATTTCATCTGGCAAAATTATTGTTTCTAGAAATGTGACTTTCTTTGAAGATATATTTCCTTTCAAGAATGTTGTTGACTCTGACACACACACACATTCTGTTCCCACTGTTATTGATGATGATGTTTTTGATGATTTTCCTTTGATTTACAATGATAATCTTCAACATGATGATCCTCTGGACATTCCAGAAGTCCACAATGATGTTACTAATCCCACCACTAGTGAACATGATAATATCATACACCCTGATTCTATTGTTCATAACTTACATGAGGACTCTTATACAAGACCTTCTAGAACTAAATCACAGCCTGCTTACTTGCAAGTGTATGAAACTGATTTGCCTGCTTCTGTTGATCATTCTAAGTTGAATTTATCTCACTCTGGTAAACAGTACCCTATACATGATTACCTGTCTGTTAATAGGTTGTCTACTTCACATTCTCTTTTCACTGCTTCTATTTCTCAAATTCAAGAACCTAGATCATATAAACAGGCTATCCTAAATGATAATTGGGTCCTTGCTATGAATAAAGAGCTTGAAGCTTTAGAAAAGACCAATACTTGGACTCTTGTAGACTTACCTTTAGGTAAAAATTGCATAGGTTGCAGATGGGTTTATAAGGTTAAATACAATTCGGATGGCTCCATAGAAAGATATAAAGCTAGACTAGTGGCTAAGGGTTACACCCAACAAGAGGGCATAGATTACTTTGATACTTATTCTCCTGTTGCCAAAATCACCACTGTTAGGATTCTCTTAGCTATTGCTGTTGCTAAAGATTGGCATTTACATCAATTGGATGTGAATAATGCCTTCATACATGGTGATTTGCAAGAGGAAATATACATGCTTCCTCCTCTTGGTTATTGCCATAATACTGATAAAAGAGTTTGTAAACTAAATAAAAGTTTGTATGGATTAAAACAGGCTTCCAAACAATGGTTTACAAAATTAACTTCTTCTTTGACTTCCTTGGGATTCATTCAATCCAAAGCTGATACTTCATTGTTTACTAAGAATGATGGTGCTGATTTTACTGTGGTTCTATGCTATGTTGATGATTTGATAGTTGCAGGTTCCAATATTGACATTATTAATTTTGTCAAGAATTACTTGAATGATAAATTTACTATTAAAGATCTTGGTGTTTTAAAGTATATTTTGGGGATAGAAGTTGCTAGGAATAGTACTGGTCTTACCCTTTGCCAAAGAAAATATACTTTGGATTTGTTGAATGATTCTGGTTATTTGGGTTGCAAGCCTTGTTCTACCCCTATGGATTCCAATTTGAGTTTTGATATACATTCTCCTATTCTTGCTAATCCTAGCCATTATAGAAAACTTGTAGGTAAACTTCTTTACTTAACTGTTACCAGGCCTGATATTTCCTATGCTATTCAAACTCTTAGTCAGTACATGCAATCTCCCACTGTGGCTCATTTAACTGCTGTACATAGGGTTTTAAGGTATCTCAAAAGCAATCCTAGTACTGGTGTGTTTTACCCCAGGGATATCATCTTTCAATTGCATGCTTTTTCTGATTCTGATTGGGCTAGGTGCATTCAAACAAGGAGAAGTATTACTGGTTTTAGTATATATATTGGTTCTTCACTAATATCTTGGAAATCCAAGAAGCAATCTACTATTAGCAGGTCTTCTGCAGAGGCTGAGTACAGGGCTTTGGCATCAACTTCTTGTGAGATTCAATGGATTCATTACATTCTAGCTGACTTGGGAATTCAACTTTTACACCCTTCTGTCATGTACACTGACAGCAAGAGTGCCTTCTCCATTGCTCACAACCCTTGCCTACATCAAAGAACAAAGCACATTGCCTTGGATTATCACTTCACTAGGGAGAAGATTGAAGCTGGATTGTTCACATTGGTTCATATTCCTACTACAGCAAACCTGGCAGACATTCTGACAAAGCCTTTGTCACCTTCAAGCTTTGCTAATCTCAAATCCAAAATGGGATTGTTGAATATCCATTCCCATTTTGAGGGGGGGTATAAAGGCTGATAAATACACCCTTTCCTTGACTGATATATACACCCTTTGAAACTAGTAGATACACTCTTGGTTTGTATCTAATCCTGTTAGTTAGTAAACTGTTAGTTTGTTAGTTTAGATTAGTTGGTTACTTTACCTTTGTATATATAGGGCACTTCTTCTTCTTCGCATTTTAAGATGCAGAGCTTGTAATCCATCTGCTTCTTGTACAAAATCGATCATGGATATTTCCAGAATCAAAGAAATGGAATTGGTTTTTCAATCCAATACCTAGATTTTAGAAATTTGTGAGTTGCAAATGAATCTATAAGAAAAAATATGGAGCTATGCTTGTAGCTAGAGGCTTCTCTCAATGATAATAAACTGATTTCAATGAGATTTTATCACCGTGGTTGTAGCTTAATTAGTTTGATTTTAAATTACATTAGATAGATGTCGAGAAAATTTCATTTTACGTCCTGTAAATTAGGCCTAATCCAGTTTATATCCTTTAAGTTTTCACTTTTTCAATTTACGTCCTAGGGTGTCCAATTTATGTCCTTTTAAGTTCAATTTATGTCCTTTTCGCCGGAAAATTGGAATTCCGGTCAAATAGTCCAATTTACGTCCTTTAAGTTTCAAAATTAGAAATTAATAATTAAAAAATTCTGAAAAAAATTAAAAATATCATTAAAAACAAAAAATATCATTAAAATTTATAAATTGTGTAAAATAAATATAAAAAATTCTAAAATTCTAAAATTCTAAAAAAAAATTAAAAAATCTAAAATTTGAAAAATTTGTAAATTAAAAATAAAAAATTTCCAAAAATCTCAGAAAAACATAAAATTCTAAATATAAAAATCTATAAATTGAAATTTAAAAAATGTTTAAAATAAAATAAAAAATTATACCATTTTAAAAACCTCATTAAAATGAATTTGACACGGTTCTACAATCAATCAAGGAGTGGAATACAATAAAAAATTAGGAGTTCGAGAAAAACTTTAATTGCGGATGAGTCCGAATCAAGTCTAATTTTTTAATAATTTTTATTATTCTTATTGAGTTTTTAGAATTTTTAATATTTAATCTACACATTTTTTAAAAATTAAACAGATTTTTAGAATCTTAATGAGATTTTTTAATTTCTTAATTTTATGTTAAACATTTATATTTTTTGAATTGTAAATTTTTTTTTATTTAACACATTTTATAAATTTTAATGAGATTTTAAAAAAATTAAATAATATTTTAAATTTTATTTTACACATTTTATAGTTTTTAATTTTAATGATATTTTTGGATTTTTAATAATATTTTAAAATTTCGACTGATATTTTTAGAAAAATTATTTATTAAATTTTAATTTTCAAACTTAAAGGACGTAAATTGGACTATTTTGCCGGTATCCCAATTTATTCCTCAAATTCCGGTGAGTTTGAAAAATTTTCGGCAAAAAGGACATAAATTGGACCAAAAAGGACGTTAATCGAAAAAGTGAAAACTTAAAGGATATTAATTGGATTATGACTAAGTTACAGGACGTAAAATGAATTTTTCTCGATAGATGTCAAAGCATCAAGGTTACATAATGAAATAATTAATTACATTGATTGATGTGAAGTTGCTCAAGTTTAGTGGCCGGATTTAAGAATAAGTGGAGTTGGTCAGCTATTTGTAATTTTCACAACAATTAATTTCTATTGCAACAGAAATTCAGTTATTTCTGTTTGCGCTTGAACTAGCTAGGAACTTGAAGCAGAGTATATCACAAGTCAAGCACATCATTAGAGTATCTGGAAAACATATGAAACATGTACATACTATCAAACACGAGTGGATTGATTGGGAGAGTATCAATGTAAGTTGTTTTTCTTTTTCATGTTGTTTTACTGTTTGAATGAACTCATAACAGAGTTGTCATTGCAGGACCCAAGCGAAGCATTCAACGGCCCAAGTAGACAATGTACAGTCCTTCCCACACACCATTTATGCAAAACCTCATTTAATTGTATACAAGAATAAAATGATAAAGCATCATTTACGGAAGTACTTAATAATTATTATACTAATTTGTATTTTAAATGAAATGATGTGATATCAATTAAGTGCATTAATAATGATGAAGATTTACAAAGATAGCAATTTCAGTAATTATAAATAGGAATAAGTTTTATCCAAGAAAAGTCCTGCATATATCATAAACATCAATGTAGTGAAAGGAACACGTACACTAACACGAATTCAACAACGTACTATTTGATCATAAACAAAAGCAGTGAGACAAACATCAATGTACGTAGTGAAAACAAGCAGCAATGCGTTGAGCTAGCTAGCAAACGATGAACTGATAATCATAGGCGTCATCAGAGAGTAATCAGATCATCAAGTTCAGCGCATTGGCGGATATAGTCAATTAAACTGGAGTCCAAAGGCACTTCTAGATGTTTAGAACATCTTTTGCCTAAAGAAGCAGCACCTCCTAGATCAAGTTCAGGGCACATGCAGAGGACATGCAATTGAGTCGAGGTTGGGACAGCCATCACGAATGGCTTCTAGTCGTCCTTCATTGGTGAACAAATTAGAGATAAGACAAACAAGGCAGAGAATATTTGGCATGTTCTTTGCAATTGCTACAGCATACGCAATTCTGTGTGAGTACGGCTGTGAAAATAAAGGCTCATGTGAAAATTCTTGCTGATTGATTGTAAATGACTTCAAAATTAGTGACAATATCCAAAACTCGGATTTTGGACAAGTCAATAAGGTGCAACTCTTCCAAGTGTGGAAGTTTGTTAACTGCTTCAACCACTGCTTCCAATATAAATCCATAGCAGCTTTATTCAATAGTGAGACGCTTGAGGTGAGTTGATCTGCACGTTAAAAGAATAATAAAACTAACTTTAGGAAAACAAGAATTCAAAAGAAAAGAAGCAAAACAATATACAGCAACAACAAACCAACCAGTAAATGGACCAGACAATAAAAGGTAGATCATATAAAAGAAGAAAAACTTAGGACCATAAGCTCACAGGTCGAGCCAGAGGCCGGAGTGCCATTAAAACCTTGCTTGGGAAAACCCTCCTTAGGGATAAAACCCAAGTCAAGGAAAAAGGTACACTCCTCTAAAAGTCAATGTCTATAGAAAGCAGTATATAAATCATTATGCAGAAATGAGAGTAAAAAGTCTGGGGGGTTGCCTCTCCAGACACAATCAAGGCCCGTCTTGGCCACAGCATCCGCCGCCTGGTTGGCCTCTCTAAAGACGTGTGAGTATCTGATGTGCATGTCCTGTGTAAGAGGGTGGATCTGGCTCCAAAGGCCTTGCAGACGCCAAGGAATAGAGGGATTGGTGCTCATAAAAGTGTCAATCGTGAGTGTAGAGTCCGACTCAATCCAAAGGAAGTGCCATCCCTGATCATGTGCATACTTGATGGCCAAAAGTACCGCTGCCAACTCAGCCTCAAGAGGGAGGCCCCAACCCACCTTAGTGGCGACCGCAGCCACGAAAAAACCCCTGAAAGTCCTGAAGACCGCCCCAGCATGCAGACTGCCCGGGGAAGAAGAGGCACTACCGTCTGTGTTAACCTTGTACCAACCCGGATCTGGCGGGAGCCAAATCACAGATGAACCGTGTCTCGTTGGCCTATGTCTGTTCGAAACACCAAGAGCCCTAGCAATCAGTAGATCCCGAACCGTGCCGTCCGAATATCCCCTGGCTATGTTGTTGGCCTCCCTGATGCCTGAGATGATTTGAGCCATACATCTCCTAGTAGAGGGCGAGACCCCATTGAATATCACCCTGTTCCGCAGAGTCCAAACGGCCCAAATAGCAGTGATGAAGCCCGCCCTCCACAACTCCAGAGACTGCGGACCCAACCGAACTCTAGTGGCCTGAAGGAAGATGTCTAGGAAGCTAACCCCTGTGTGAATCGTGACCCCAAACATATGAGTCAAGTTGCGCAGAATCTCCAATGTGAACGGACAATGGGCAAGTAGATGGTCTAGCGATTCAGAATCCCCGCGACACAGCACACAAATTGACGGACCCTGAATCCCAAAAGACAAGAGCCAATCCGCTGTGGGCAGCTTGCCCCAAACCGCTCTCCAAATCGTAGTGGAGCGACACATGGGCATGAAGGTGCCCCAAATCCATGATGCCCAACCAAGTCTGGGTAGGGGTGATCTGAGCAAATCATATGCCATGCTGGAGGAGAGTTCCCCTGAAAGTGAGCCCTCCCAAATACGTTTGTCAGGTCCCCTAAGCACCGTGATCTGCAGGATGTCCCTGACAATCTCCGTAAATCTCATGATAAAGCACCTCGGGAAGTGCCAGCAATCATCATAAAAGATATCTCCAACCGTGGAAGTGAGGGTAGAAGCGAACCAATCAGGCAGACCCATCCTCTCAAAGATAGTATAACCGAGCCAATTGTCATGCCAAAAGCTGACACGAGATTCTCTGCCAATCAGCCACCTCGAGCCATCTCTAAGTCTTGTAACATGTGGACGAAGGCTCGGTCCAATAGAAGAGACTCTACCATAAGGTCGCAACCTGTGCTCTGAATTAAAATGCCTTCGATGCAGGAGCTCCGTATCTGGCGATTTATTTTGAAGAATATCCCAGCTCAGCTTACAAAGAAATGAGGCATTCGCCAGTCGGATAGAACGAACCCCAAGACCTCCTTCCCCCAAAGGGGCACAGACCCGCTGCCAAGAAATTGAACAAGCTCCATTCTTGCGGTTCACATCTCCCTTCCAAAGGAAGTTCCTCATAGCTGACTCCACCTGTCGTAGCAAAGAACTAGGCCATTTGTAGACCATCATCGAATGTACCAAAGTGGCCGTAATGACTGAATTAATCAGGCAACGACGGCCGGCAAGGGACAAAGTGCTGCCCTTCCACCTACTAAAGTTAGCTATGACAGAATCTGCAACGGGCTGTAAATGCGCTTTTCTTGGACTGCCGCGGAAGATTGGAACCCCTAGGTATGTGAAGGGGAGTGAACCCTCAGCAATGCCAGTAATTCTGAATGTCCTACGACGCAGCCTCCGAGGTACAGCTCTCCCAAAGAACACCCTGGACTTCGGAGGACTGTAGATCTGACTCGACAGTCTCCCATACCCTTGCAAGATGGAGTGCAGGTTCCTTACGTTAGCCTCTGTGGCCCGTAAGAATATCATGATGTCATCCGCGTAGAAGAGGTAGCGGGGGACATTACGAATGGGCTGGAGTCTACCTCTGTCTGTCTCCCAATCAATCCATCTTCCAAGAGCCTCCTCCGCAATACAAAACAATAATTGAGACAAAGGATCACCCTGACGGACACCCCTCGTACAAGAAAAGTAACCTTTCGGCTCCCCATTAATGAGAACCGAGATCCTAGCTGAGTCCAAAACTCCTCGGACCATGGAAATGAAGTTTGCTCTGAACCCCATCCTAGCCAAAACTGCCTCCAAAAACTGCCAGTAAATGGACCAGACCCCATTCTCTTAACTAGACAATTAACCAGTATTTCTATGCATAAACTTGAACATCGTGCAACCAAGTAAGTAAGGGAGTATTAATTAATTATACCGATCAAGAATGTAGTTTAGCAGGCCGTCATCGCAAGAATCTTCTTCAATAGTAAAATCTACCAACTGTCCCTGGCTACGATCCACTGCGCGCCTCCACAGGACGTCAATGTTCCAATCAGCGCGTTGGATATGAAGGACTCGCCAGATGGCGGGATCAGAGTAAATTATCCGCCAAGTGGTGCACACATACTCTGCACCTTCTAGTATGTCTAGAGGTCCAAGGCTTTGCAGGATAGTAGCAGTGACATCTACAGGTAAATCAATCCACTGCGGCGACACCCTTGGGACTTCATTTTCATTTTCGGCACTCATGCTCATCAATCAACTGAAAACAAATCAAATGCCAATACTACGCCTTGAGTAGTATAAATTGAAAATGTAGCATTGCCAGCAAATTAAATAATGAATTAATTAATGGAATTTGATAATATTTAAAGCAGTTTATTAAGAAAACTTTAGAAAAGGGGTGTCATATTTTAACTTGGTCCAACTAAATAAAATATTTGGAATAAAATGTCAAAAGGAACATCAAATTTCAATTCTCAACTAGTAACTCTACCTCAGATTTTAAATTATACTCCATTACTCTATTTTAATTTATAATTTTCAATTTTTTTTATCAATTTATATAATTCTTGCATTTTCTAAAATGAAATATATATTGTTTACATGATTTTTACTTTATCTTCATTCTCTAACTTTCACTTTTTATATTAACAATCATTTTTTCTTCTTAAGATACGGACCAACTCAAATGAAAATATTAAAAGTTTATAAAACTATAACTCAAAATATCATGAGCACACATTCTAAAAATGTGTGTCATTTCAAAATTGCAAATTCTCTCAAAATTACTTTTATAGAATAGCAAAGCTCATTTGCAGTTTAAAAAGAAAAGTTTAGGAAAGGTATGATATTTTAAGTTGTCTCGAACCAAAATATATTTGGGAGGGATAAAATATCAATAGTTCCTCACATTTCAATCATCAACTAGCAAGTAGCAACTAGGATTTAAAATTACATATTATCTCCAAATTATTATTTTAATACCGATATGATTTAGCTTAATTTTAATCAATTTGATTCAGTTGCTAATTTTTTTTTAGGTAAAGTCTAGAATGCACTCGAGTGCATGTTGTACAACACAATATTACTAAAAAGTGTAAGTCACTATGACTAAAAATATTATTTATACAGTTTAATAATTGAAAAATACAACACCATTTACCAAAAAGTGTAAGTCAGTAAAACTGAAAAGTGCAACATGGACTAGGGTGCACAACATGCACTCGATTCCATAGCAGACCAACCCAATTTTTTTTTTTTTTATATTCAAATCAAATACTGACTTTTTTTATTAATTAATCTAAATAAATACTCCATTGGTTTAATTTCATTATTTTTTTACTTCATTACTCTATGTTTACTAGGGGTCTAAGTGAGTTGAGCCTACTCGCGAGCTACTCGTGCTCGACCCGAAAATAGATCAAAATCGACTCGAAGTTAATTGAGTCGAGTCGAGTTTCGAGCTACTCGAGTAGCTACCGAGTTCGAGTTCGTGCTCATAAATACTCGGCTCGAAAGGCTCGCGAGCCTAATCGAGCTTGAACAATATTTACTATTTTTTCATTAATATATAATTTATATTTATATACGAGTAATCGAGTCGAGTTGAGTCGAGCCGAGTCGAGCTCGAGTTTATTTTAGAAAAAAATATGTTTTAAAATTAATTTTGAAAATTATATAGGTAATCTAGTCGAGCCGAACTCGAGTTTATCGAGTTTCTTATCGAGTCGAGCTCGATCTTCAAAATTTTAGGCTCGACCGAGTCGAGTATCGAGCTTCGAGTATAACAATAGAGTCGAGTTTCGAGCTCAGCACTACTCGGCTCGACTCGGCTTGTTTACACCCCTAATGTTCGCCATCAAAATATTATTTATTTACTCAAATTATTTTCGATTTATTAACAACCATTCATTTTATTTATAAATAGAACCCATAATTTTTCATCATTCTCTTAAGATATCTACTTAACGTATAAAATGATTAATATTTATTAAAATTTGTGTACAAAAAAATAGTCATAATGAGTTAGTATTGGAAAATACTTTTTTTTTGTCCTTTAAGTTGTTTGAATTTTGATTTGTGTCCTTTAAGTTTCTCAATTTTGAAATTAGTCCTTAATGTTTACAAATTTTAAGATTTTTGTCCTCTAAATTTTTCGATTTTGAAATTAGTCCCTTATGTTTACAAATTTTAAAATTAGTCCCTCTTGGCGTCAGTACATGTACCATTCCACACCAAATTATTCCTCTCTTTACAAAGCCCCCCACAACGCCATTACAAATAACTTTGAGGCAGTCGCATCAAGACACTTCAGCATAGCAAAAATCATGTCCTCCAATTATTTCGCGCTGATTAGTGCATGTTCCACTATAACCCAAAAGGGCATCTCTCGCCACATGCCCGTTACATATGTACATGTGAAGAATGTGTGCCAACCTATTTCGTCGTTGACCTCATAGTGAGGGCACTCCTTAGTATCAACTACCCTTCGTTGATGCAGTTTAGTCCTCGAGGGGAGGAATCCTTTACAAATTCACCACAAAAAGTTCCTAACTTTTGGCGGAATCCTCATCCTCCAAATACCATTTCAACCGGCCTGATTACTCCCCAAATTGCCACTACCTATCATATCACTAGAAAGGTGATAGGCCGTGCGCACTAAGTATGAAGAAGTATTGGATATTTTTTGTATTTTGGCTTAGTTACGGTTAATTAGCAATAAGAGTAGCTTAGCCTATAAATAAGAGCATCTTGTATTTTTCTCATTGACTGAGTATGTTGAATAAGAAAAAAAACAAAGTTCCATATGAGCGGTTACTTTCTTCTTCTTCTTCTTAAATCTATACTTCAACATGATATCAGAGCAGTTCGATTCTGGATTGATAGAATTGATTAGGTTTTCAATTACTTAATTCGATTGTTCGATTGAGAAATGGCACGACGGCGAAATGCGAATTTCAACTCAGATGTTTCGAATTCAGCATATGCAAACCAGCGCTCCTCGTATGAAACCGATTGTCTTCATGGTGCTGATCATTCAAGTTTTGTTCTCGTTCCGAATCAATTTACTGGTATAAACACTAATTCTCCCATACATTTTGCACTCACTACTCTTAAAGATATACGAATGAGGGCTTGGATTATAGATACAGGTGCTTCAAGGCACATGTGCAATAATTCACAATTGATGAGGAATTTAACTCCATTAAGGAGTAAAGTTACAGTATGCTTGCCAGATGGAAGCACAACAAAAGTTGAATATTCAGGAGAAGTTTATATATCACAGGATATTCTCCTAAGAGATATGTTGCTTATTCCTACTTTTAAGTACAATCTCTTATCTGTGACTCAGCTATGCTTGACCTCTAATGTCAAATGTATGTTTCTCGGTAATTCTTGTACAATGCAAGACTTCAGGAATGATAAACAAGTAGGTGAAGGGGAATTAATAGGGAACTTGTATGTGCTAAAGATTAAGGATGAAGACAGATTACATGTTACCTGTAACATGTCAGTAGATGCTTGGCATAGAAGCCTAGGGCATGCATCTTATACTACTTTGAAACATTTGAATTTCTTACAGCAGAAATGTAATAATGATAGTGAACAACTAGTTCAAGCTTGTGATGCATGTTTCAAGGCGAAACAACACAGACTGTCTTTTGGACATAGTACTATTCAATCAGAAAGCTGTTTTGAATTGATACACTTGGATGTTTGGGGTCCCTGTAGAGATGTTTCTCTTACACACACACACTATATTTTTTAACAATAGTTGATGATTTCAGTAGGAGCACGTGGGTGTTTTTGATGAAGCAGAAATCAGAAGTACCTTTTATACTAAATTTTTTTATGTTACTCATTGAAAAACAGTTTGGAAAATCAGTTAAGAAAGTGAGGAGTGACAATGGGATGGAATTTGTAGGGAATGAGTGCCAAAATCTGTTACATTCTCTTGGAATCATTCATGAGAAGTCATGTGTGCATACACCACAACAGAATGGTTGTCGAAAGGAAGCATAAACATTTATTGGAGGTGGCTAGGGCTGTTCTGTTTTAGGCAAAGGTACCTATGGAATTTTGGCCTTATTCGATCTTAATAGCAACTTTTATCATTAATAGATTGCCGTCTGCATTGTTGCATTGGGAATGTCCTTTTCAAATTCTTTATGGAAAGGTTCCAGATTATAACAGGTTGAGACCATTTGGTTGCTTGGCTTATGCTGCAAATGTATAGCCTCATAAGTCCAAATTCGATTCTAGATCACATAAATGCATTTTTTTGGGCTATGTATCTGGCAAGAAATGCTATCGATTGTATGCTTTGGAAGCTAAGAAACAACTTGTTTCTAGAGATGTGGTCTTCTTTGAAGGATTGTTTCCATTTTCACAAGAAAGGCATGAAACTGTTGTTAATCCTCACATATCGAATAACTCCAGACTTGATGAACCTCATCTTGGTTCGAGAGATGCAGATATTGTACCAATTTCTACTGAGTCCGATGTTCTGGATACAGCTGTACCAAGAGGAGTCATAGATTTCCTCACCAACCTGCTTCGATGAAGGATTACATATGTGTTGTTGATGAAGATCAATTCTCCCCACCTCCAGCTTTATCATTTCCCAAGGTTGCTGCTGGGAAACCATACCCTCTACAAACATATCCTTTTCATATGACTACTTCCATTCCCTCATCATATCTTGCTTTTATGACTAATATTTCTCTTGAGAAGGAACTTGTGAGTTATTCAGAAGCTAGCAAATTTCCGGCTTGGGTTGATGCTATGCAGAAGGAGCTTGATGCTCTCGAACAAAATCACACATGGGGGCTCACAACTTTACCTCTTGGAAAAAAGGCAATAGGGTGTAAATGGGTATACAAGGTGAAGAGAAAAGCAGATGGTATCGTTGAACGTTTAAAGGCTCGATTGGTAGCTAAAGGCTACAATCAGGTTTATGGTATGGATTATTTGGATAGCTTCTCTCGTGTGGCCAAAATGGTCACGGTACGGTATTTTCTTGCTCTTGCAACCATCAAAAAGTGGGAGATACATCAAATTGATGTTAATAACGCTTTCTTACATGGGCATTTGACTGATGAAATCTATATGGACATACCCCAAGGTTACTCAAAGGCAGGAGATAATCAAGTTTGCAAGCTGTCTATAAGTTTATATGGGCTCAAACAAGCTTCTCGAGAGTGGAATTCCAAGTTATGTTCTAAACTTTCTGCATTTGGTCTTTCCCAATCATCTTTTGATCATTGCTTGTTTACCATGCTCACATCCGAGGGGTTTCTTGCTATGTTGGTTTATGTTGATGATGTGCTTATTACAAGCTCAAATCCAGATTTGATTACGCGATTGACAGCATATCTGGATCTTCAATTCACTATAAAGAATCTTGGTTTAGCCAAATATTTTCTCACTATTCTTACCGCATCATTTAGTTCAAACAGCGTGTGGATTAACTCATTGTCCCATTTCCCTGAATCCAGTAACAACAAATATGAAACTCGGCTCCCAAGTAGGCTCTGGTCGGGTGAATTATGGAACCAGAAGTCCTTATCGTCCCTTTACTTCTTATGGCATTTCAGGAGGAGTAAGACATCAAGTTCCACCCTGATCCGCATATACGGTAACCAAATCGCCGTATTATTAGACTGATCATACGTGACAAACTTCCCCACGAAGTTTCCCAGTTGTAAGCCGATTGTCTCCGAGAAGAACCCCATCGGGAGTTCATAGGCTTGAACCCAGAAGCAGATCTTGTGTAGGGGAACCTGGGCAGGATGTTCCCCTTTCTGAAGATGATGGATCACCAACAGATGGTTACCGAAGAACCATGGTCCACCATCCACAACATTCTTCATATCAATCGAGTGATAGAATTGAAAGATGTATCTATCTTTCACGATTGTCTTGACAGTAAGACCCCTTTTTGGTTTCCAAATCGTAGCCATACGATTTTTCATTTCGGTGAAGTTGATGGTCTCCTCCCTTAGAAACCGTCCCACCAAGCAGTGATCTACCGAATGTCCCCTCTCGTCGAAGCCGGGGGGTTGAGGATCAATTCCTCCTCCTTATCTTCATCAATTGAGACATCTGAATTGGGCTTCCATGACAACTCTCAATCTAGGAGAGAAACACAACTCTCAAGCAAGAAGAGGTGTAGAGATACAAACTCTTAAATAATTATATCTAACAATGTTAATGAGATCGAGAGATAATTTAATCTTCCTTAGTGATTACCTCTATAAAAATACTAAACGGAATAGTTAGTTGAATTAATTCGTATGTAAATTTAATCTCAATTGAAATCGTCAGACCTAGGATCCACCTTATCTTATTGATTTTTCAAAACAACGTTAAATTGATATTTGCATGCTATTTTATTTATTTGGTTACTTAGAGTATTTTAAATATTTTTTGCTTAAACAAACCATTCATCCAAGCTATTATTTTTCTAGATAAAAATCGGTTATTAAAATCGTAGTAGTTATTAGGGCTAATCCTCGTGGATACGATACTCGTGCTCACTACGTATTATAATCTACGTCGTACACTTGCGGAATAATTTAGGCTATAAAAATGAATATGTGTAATTTGACGTGCAAGTTCCGGCAAGCCACATCATCAATTGTTGACCGAGAAAAAAAAGTGTATCTAATTGCAACACGATGAAAGGTTTGAGTTTTTTTTTTACAATAATCGTAAAGATGGTGATTAAATTGATACTGAGACTAAAGGTGATATATTTATTTATAATTAACATTTTTTTTTTTTTTTACATATTTTAACTTTCCACCATTTAAAAAAACGTCCTAAAACTTTGACATATCCTCAAGCTGACATAATGCACTAAAACTTATGAGCTTATTCTAAGCTTTGGAGGTGGAGGTTTATGAGCCTGAAACTTACACTGAAGCTTTCAGGTGTAAAAAATGTTATAAGTCGATTGTGGGTATGGAAGATGAACTATTATCACCAAATAAGAACGATACTTAAACAATTGTTGATAAACCTAGATTTTAGAAATTTGTGAGTTGTAATTGAATCTATAAGAAGAAATATGGAGCTATGAAAGAAGGTGGAGTTAGATACAATATTACAAGACTATGCTTGTAGTTAGAGGCTTCTCTCTCAAACATAATAAACTGATTTCAATCAGATTTTATCACCGTGGCGAAAAATTGTTCAATCAGTATTTTGATAGCCCTTCTACTTCTAACTTAATTAGTTTAATTGATTTAAAATTACATTATATAGATGTCAAAGCATCGAGGTTACATAATGAAAAAATTAATTACATTGATGTGAAGTTGTAGTTTTCAATGGAGTTAGGCACAAGTTTAGTGGAGTTAGGATATCACAAGTGAAACACGTATCAGGAAAACATATGAAACATACTATCAATAGGAATAAGTTTCATCCAAGGAAAGTCTCGCACATCGGCACATATCACAAACAAAAGCAAAGCAGTGAGACAAACATCAAAGTAGTGAAAGGAAAACGCTAACAGCCAATACATTGCTTATAATTAGTAGCTTGACGAATTCAAAAACATACTATTTGAAAACAACCTGCAGCAATGCGTTGAGCGAACGATGAACTGATGATCATGGATCAGAGATTAATCAGATCAATTCAATGCATTGGCGGATATAGTCAATTGTTTAATCTGCTCAAAACATCGTTTGCCTAAAGCACCTCCTAGATCAAGCTCAGGGCACATGCGCAGATCAAGTGAGTGAAGGTTGGTACAACCATCAAGAATGGCTTCTAGTCCTTCATTGTTGATCAAAATAGAAATAAGACAAAGATGGCAGAGATTTGGCATGCTCTTTGCAATTGCTGCAGCATACTCAATGCTGTGTGAGTACGCATGTGAAACGAAAGGCTCATATGATAATATTTGCTGATCGATTGTAAATGACTTCAAAACTGGGCAAGATTTACCAATGTGTTCAATATCTGAAGCTTTGATTTCTACCGAGTTAATAAGGCGCAACTCTTCCAAGTGTGAGAATTTGTTAAGTGCTTCAACCACATATTTCAATGTATCTCCACAGCAACATCGAATAGTGAGACGCTTGAGTTGAGTTGATCTGCATGTTAATAAAACTAACTTTAGGAAAACAAGAATTCAAAAGAAAAGAAGCAAAACATATATAGCAGCAACAAACCAACCAATAAATGAACCAGACCCCATTCTCTTAACTAGACAATTAACAAAGTAAGGGAAAATTATATTACTGATCAAAAATGTATTCTAGCACGTTTTCATCTTCAAAATCTTCAATAGTAAGATCCACCAACTGTCCCTGGCTACGTTGCACTGCACGATCCCATAGGTCAATGTTCAATTCATCCCAGAAATCATCGTCTTTGATATGAAGGACTCGCCACATGGAGGGATCAAAGCAGATTCTCCGCCAGCTAGTGCACACATACTCTGCATTTTCCAGTATGTCTTTGTATTCAAGGCGTTTCAGGATATTAGCCGTTACATCTGCAGGCAATTCAATCCATGGCGGAGGCGGAGCAACAGGTTCATTTTCATTTTGGGTTTTGGGTTTCTTTACTGTTCCTCTTCCTCTCATGGCAATCAATTGGAAAATAAATGAAAAAGAAGCATTGCGAAAGTATTAAATAAGTAATAAATTGGAATTGGCATGTATTACGACTCCCAAGGTCTGTCACTCTATATTCAATTCTCAACTAGTAACTCAGATTTTAAATTATAGTATTCTATTCATCTATTTTTATAATTTCCATTTTGTGTGTGTGTCAATTTTTATAATTCACATTTTTTAAAATGAAATATTTTTCACACACGTTACTTTATTTTCTACTAGACTCTAACTTTCACTTTTTATATAAACGATCATTTTTTTTTTAAATACATAATCAGTTCAAATGAAAATTATAAAAGTTTATAAAACTATGACTCAAAATATTATTAATTACTTATTTTTTCTTAAAATGTGTTTCATTTCAAAAGTTCAAATTCTTTTAAAAGCGAATAATCAACTTCCTATAATATTAACTAGTACGAAAGTCTCCCACTCTACATGCATCACACTTGGTATGGATTACTTTTATAGAATAGCAAAGCTCATTTGCCAACTATTTGGGGTTTAAAAAGAAAAGTTTAGAAAATGTGTGATATTTTAATTAAATTGTCGAACCAAAAAAATATTTGGATTGTCCAATTTCATTATTCTCTTTTTTTTTTCCTACGATACCAAGGCGTTTGAGGATGTTAGCGGTGACATCTGCCGACAATTCAATCCACGGACCAACAGCTGTCCGGAGTTCATTTTCAATTTTAGGGTTACATCTTCCGCTCATGGTGATTAATTGGATTTTTTTTGATATAGATTAGATATTCTCTTGTGTCTATATATATAATATATATAATCCCTTGTACTTCTTTACAATAATTCAATGAAATCATAATTTCATAATTAATTGTTTCTCTATATGGTATCAGAGCGTTGTACGGCTAACGTCTCGATCCGACGACACTCACTGTCGTTCAAATCTCCCGACTACCACCCTTCTCGGTCAAGCCTTTCAATTGCCCAACCTCCACACCTGCAACTCCCCTTTTTCTTTAAATCACAAACTGACGTGAAAAACCTCAACATAATTATCTTAATTTTCAACTCCCTGTTTCTTTAAATCACAAAGGTACTCAACCGTACAATTTTACAATAACAATTTACATCATTTTCTTATAGATACAAAGTGTATCTATATTTACAAGATATGAATAAATATTTACATTAAATATTCTAAGAGATAAGAATGAATTATAATATTAAAAGATACAAATCTTTATAATATTATATTCCTAATACGCCCCCTCTCAAGATGGAGCACCGTAGGAGAGTCCAATCTTGATCATAAGCATTTTGAAGACGAGAACGAGCAAGTGTCCAATCTTGATCATAAGCATTTGAAGACGAGAACGAGCAAGTGATTTTGTGAGAGCATCGGCTAGTTGATCTTCGGATGACACGTGTGATACAAATCTTTATAATATTATATTCCTAATATTTCTCTCCATTCATTCACATCTGTGATCTTGGAAATTAAATGAAATGCGAATTAAATAGTGGATACAGATGAGATCTTGTAAATTAAATGAAATGTGAATTAAATAGTGAATAGAAATTGAGAACGACGTCTATAATTACTCACTCACAACACACTCACTCACAACGCACTCACACAAGTGCGCGCACTCACGTGCACCTTCCTTGTTTGATCATTTCCAAGGTCTCATTTTCTTCCTTGTCCGCACTCACGTGCACCTTCCTTGTCCGCTTGCTTGGTTATTTCCAAGGTCTCATTTTCCTTGTCCCAAAGTCAACTCACGGCACCTTGTTGGTCATTTTCCTTATTTCCTTGTCCCAAAGTCTGCCTGCCTTTATTTCCTTGTCCCAAAGTCTGCCTGCTAGGTGTTTTGTGTTATTTCCAAAATCATTTCAATTCTCAATTAGTAACTCCGATATAATAATAATGTGGTGAGAAGATAATTACTCGATCTTTTTACTTGCAATAGCAGATCACCAATCAACTTTCTTTTCTTTGCAAACTGAACTTGTCCACAAGTCAATAAAGATCCTTTGTTATGATATTAATTTTTATTAATCTATAATACATCAAAAAATTTCTAAAATGGTTGTTTGGAAACTGGGAAATGATGATTTTGGAAATGACAGTAGGTGCTACAAAAATTTAAAAGTTTTGTCTTTCACGACCTACGTCAATAAATTCTTTTTTATTTATATTTAATTTAAACTTAATCTCATATTAATATTTTATTTTATATAAACAAAAAAACTCAATTTTTACTAGAGCATTTTATATTATTGCATGAGTTATCAAAATATATATAGTAATGAATGAAGTTCTCATTTGATTATCTATATATACAATTTTTTAATGTATAATACATTAAATCTTTCTAAAATATTCTAAAAAGTTATTAGGATATTAATAAAGTTGTTAGGATATTAATGGGTGAATTTGTATTTATTCATTCTCTCTCTTGTCAATTCATTTTATTTCAAAATATTTTTTGAAAGTGTGTGGGAAAGGTATCTAGTGTTTAAGTAAAAAACAGAAAAATGTTACACTGAATGTTGTGACAATTAGTGTAGCATTTAACTCTAACAGAATACAGAAAGTAAACACAGTACACAACGGAAGTCTAAAACACTAAAACACAATACGAACACAATGAAATAATTTTTAACATAGATTTTATTAATAACAAAATCTATGCTAAGCCTTACGGCGAAACAATAACTTAGTTCCTAAGTTATACACAAAAATATCGTGTGAAATGTCTCAGCAATTACTTCAACATTCCACAAACAGAATCTATCGAGGCAGGGGCCTGAATCTGTAAATAGACTTAAGTGTAAGACACTGTCTAAAGAACTAATCTGATCTATGATTCACTCTCACTCGATACAAGACTAGAACTAAGTACACTGGAAGGTGTGGTATCCCTCGGCGTACGTTAAACGATACAACTACTGACCATAACTCCGAACTAGGGTTGAACTCTCAAGAAGGTGTTACTCGAATAGTGCATACTTTGAAATGAATGTCTTATGCGGTATTTATAGAGAAATACATAGCTTCTAGATCCTTCCATTATGAGATCCTATTTTTTAGGACCTCAACCTCCATGATCTCTCTAGATCTTTCTGCCATCTTCCAGGTCGTTCTACAATGCTCTAAACTCTTCTATCACGTTCTGCAACCTTCTGGATTCTTCCATGTTCCAGACTCTTGTAGAACCTTCTGGAATCGTTCCTGAATGTGAGAGCATTTAGTACAACATTTAATGTAACGTTTCAGAAAAGACTTAGAATAAATCAAGGAAGGTCAAATTAAGATGTTGTTGATAATGTTAAAGCATTTAAGAGTTAACAACATCTACAATCTCCCCCAATTTGACTTTTCGACTACAACACACCTGATGCACATATATTTCTATACATACTCAGTATTATGTATTTAGGTGAGTTGAACATCAAGTCTAAATACTAGTCAAGACAATACCTGTTGTAACCGTTGGATCAAATCAAAAAGAGATCAAGAATAATTTTACTAAGATCCGTGCCATAAGATCAAAGTAATCTTATTCAAAACCAAAACAAGTATAAACAGTACACTTGTTTACAAAACATATAACTTTTACAAAAAATCAAAGATTAAATCAGAGCATATAAGGGTATATACCAGATTAGTTCTAAGACTTATGTAAGACTCAAAAAACAGACAAACAAAAACAAACAAGGACTAAACAATATAATCAGAGCAAACAAAACTATGAAAAAAAATAAACTAAACAAGGCATATTTATCATGCAGTAAGCAATTAATGATAGGAAAACAAATTAAGTAATAAGCAGTAATCAAATATCATTAGTGCAAACTAATTTAAGCAAGATAAATATAGAAAATCTATCAACTAGAAATAGTAAATATTGTATCAGAATAAACAGAATTTTAACTTAAACATAACAGAATAACAAAAACAAAAGTAGGACTGAAAATGGCATGAATTGCTATAACAATAGCAGCAGCATCAAGGTCCTGCACATGTGCCATCTGTACTTCAGTACTCCCCTGTCTTGCAGCATCTGTTCTAGATATCAGCATAGAGGATTTTCATATCCTCATCATCTTCAGCAGCATCTGCAAACTTGTCTTCATCAGCCTCCTCTGGTTCCTCAATAAAACAAGTTGATGCAAAGAGTGCAACAACATTGTTAGTAGCAGCAGTTCCTCCATTCTCTGTAGCAGCATCAGGTACACCTCCTACTTCAGGATTCAGCTCTTCAATAACAACTCCAGAAGTTCTAGCTGAAGTGGAAGGTGGTACTCCCCCTGTTGTAGTGGGAAGTAGCCTGGTCCACTTGTCTTTGATGAATTGGAGTTCATCAATCTGGTCATGTAAGTGTTGTAACTGCAATAATATAAAAGATCTGGGAACAGAGAACATGGTATCAAAATGACCACCAAAGTTCTCAACATCTGGTGCAACATTAGGTGCAGCTGTGTTCTGTCCAGGTCTCTGTGCTGATGAGGGTTGAGGTTGAGGTTGAGCAGGAGCTGGTCTTTGAGAAGAACTTCCAGGATTGTTCAAGGGCAGATCTTTCACTCTTTCACCAATGAGCAAAGCAGATGAAATGGTGTATAAAGGAACCTTACCTCTAAGAACTTCAGTCTTCTTAGGGCTAAAACCATGCATCTTCAAGTATGAACAAATAAGCACAGGGTATGGAAGGTTTCCTTTATCAGAAATGTCACCACTAAACTTCATCATGTGGTGGAAAATAGTCAATCCCAAATTAAACTTCTTCAAAACCACTATCCTATAAAGCAAGATTGTTTGATCCTTTGTCACTTTGGTAGAGTTGGTGGAAGGTATCCAATTATAAACTATCAATTTATGCAACACAGAATAAAGAGAAGTAAGGTCCTTGGCCAACATTCCATTTTTCCATCTAGTCAACAAACCACCAGTCATAGAAGCAGTAACAACATCCAAATCAGGTTCATCATCATCAAGTACTGGTTCTATGCCTAAAAAGTCATTAATCAATTCTGGTGTAAATGGAACTGTACTCCCCCTAAACTGTATATTTCCATGCCAACGGGAACTCCTCCTACCATTACTCTTCCTCAGACATGCATAAAATTCATACACCCAATCAGAAACAAATGTATCACACAAGTTCAGAGCTTTCAACAACTTTCTATCCTCTAAGAATTGAATTAAATTCTTACTCTCAAAATCAGAAGTATGAATTCTTCTTTCCATCAACAGTTTTCTCCTAGACAACCTAGTTATCTTATCAACCAATCCATCAATATCAGAATCTACTTCAGTTTCAGAATTACCTTCCTCAGAAGTACTTTCCTTTGAGCTTGGTTCTTTCTCCTCCTCAGAACTGGAATCAGCTTCTTTTTCAGAGCTTTTGTTAGAAGCTGCACTGCTTGAATCACCTCCATCATCAGGTTCTGGTGCTGGAGTACTTGATTCAGCATGTGAGGCAGCATTCTTCTTCAGGGCTTGCTGCATATCCCTGAGACAAACCTCCATTTCAGAATCAGAATCATGTTCTGGTTCTTCAGGCATTGTTCGAACAGCATCAACCTTTGCCTTTCCCTTCCCCTTAGGATCAGCTTTCTTCTTAGTTGGCTTCTCAATCACCACTTCTTCTTCAGATTCAGAGAATACCTGAATTGGTTCAGCAACATCACCACCTAGCTTTTTCTTCTTCCTCAAAGAGTCTGAGTAATCAACTCGAGTAAAAACTCGACCTGATCGTCTTCTTGGAACTGGGCTCCTCTTTCTCTTCTTCTCTTCGGCATTCCTCTTGAAAGGAATCGGTTCAGAGTCCGACTTCGAGATGTCAGAGTCAGTTTTGTCGGATTCTTCAGCATCCTCCATTTGAGCGTCCTCATTGTCGGATGTCTCCGCATTCGACGACTCCTTTGACTCAGCAACAGGGGATTCTTCAATCTCCTTTTCAGTCTCCCCCATAGAGGCAGCAGTCGGGGCCTCTGTTTCAGCGTTAGGGCTCGAAATTTGGGACTTTTCGGCTATGGATGAAGAAGGTGCAGTAGTGATCACTTCTTGGGTGCGCAAGTAGTGAGAAATGTCAATGGACATATCACCAATCATGAGGATGGGTGGATTAGGTGATCTCATCGATTGAGAAAAATTCTCAACCGCCTGGCTCAGCTCGGAGAGTGTAGCTTGGTTTGGGATGTGGATGGTTGTCGGAGTAGCTGGAGTGGGTGCGACGGTTGCGGCAGTTGGGGGTGAGTTTTCGTGTGAAGCAGCCATGGAAGCCAGAGTGTGAAGATTCGAGAGGGATGAAGATGACGGTTGTGAGTTGGGAGAGTTTGGTTTCTGTGAGTGGGTTTTCTTGTTTCCTGCCATTTAAACTCAAGAATTCGAAAAGAATCAACACAAGAATCGAGACACACAGTTAGCTTATAACAAATCTGCAAAATTAATACTCAACTTACTCAATTAATTACAAAGCTTAGAAAAACATGACATGGGAGTATTTATGTAGAGAGAGCTTAGTAGTTGGAATAATGTACGTGTGATTAAGGCTTGACTTAAAGAAAATTCTAGATTAAATGGATAATGCTCAACAAATTCAGCCACAAGTAAATCATGGGTGAGTTAATGGGGTAAAATCTTAATTAATAAATTAATTAAATTAAGAGTATTCTATAATAAATAAAAAGAATAAAAATGTGTATAATCTGAAATAATAAAAGAACGTGGTTAGTATAATTATAAATAAATAAAATAAATTCCCACAATTAATTAAATAATTACAACTTATAAAAATATAATCGAATCATGTAATGTTGTGCTCAAGGGTTTGACATACACCTCAACATTGGTTTTTCACAGGTTTTACCTATCCAATGTAGCCAATTTTTCAGCATTTTTCTTTTCATTGCATTTCTTCTTTTTGTGCTACAGCATCTAATTCGTATTGATCCATTGTTCCTGTAGAGTACATCATAGTAGCGAACTCCGTGCCCCATACTTACTTAATGGATTACGAACCTCTTGATGTTTTTACCAAAATTCACCTTTTGAAAAGAAGGCATCGTAGTAGCGAACTCCGTGCTCCATAGTTACTCAGTGAATTGGTACATCTTTTAGTATGCTGTAACATTCTCAATTTTTTCAAGCTTTTGAGAGGTGTAGTAAATGTCTATTTTTGCACAAACAAATTTCAGATTCAAGAATATTTTACAAAGGAATTATTCAACGAAAAATAAGAAATAAATCAAATTTATAATAACTATACCACCTTAGGCTGTTGTCTCAAATGCTACCGCATTTGTGACAACATCCTCTCAAGAATTATTCAGATATTACACATACCAAGAGATTTCCTCAAAAATGAGAATCTCTCATGGTCAAGAGCCTTAGTAAAAATATCAGCATTTTGATTTTCAGTAGGCACATATTCCAACTTAACTATGTTCTTCTCCACTAAATCTCTCATAAAATGATGTCTAATGCTAATGTGCTTAGTGAGTGAGTGTTGTACCGGATTCTTAGATATGTTAATAGCACTTGTGTTATCACAGAAAATTGTAAGGATATTGTTTTCAATTCCATAGTCATGAAACATCTTACTTAACCACAATAGCTGTGTGCAACAACTTCCTGCAGCTATGTATTCAGACTCGGCAGTGGATTGAGAAACACAATTTTGTTTCTTGCTATGCCAAGACACAAGATTGTTTCCCATGTAGAAACATCCTCCACTAGTACTCTTTCTGTCATCAATATCTCCAGCCCAATCCGCATCACTATATCCAATCAATGTGTTGTTGGTGTCCTTAGTGTACCATATCCCTAGTTCACTTGTACCTGAAACATATCTGATAATCCTTTTTACTGCATTCAGGTGAGATTCCTTTGGATTAGCTTGGTACCTAGCACAAACACACACACTATACATAATGTCAGGTCTACTAGAGGTTAGATAAAGTAAACTACCTATCATGGATCTATACAATGTTGGATCAACATCCTTTCCACCATTGTCTTTGCAAAGTTTCAAAGTAGAACCCATAGGTGTTTTCATTACTTTTGAGTTTTCAAGACCAAACCGTTTGACTAAGTTTTTAGCATACTTACCTTGAGAGAAGAAAATACCATCCTTACATTGCTTGATTTGAAGACCTAAAAAATAATTCAAGTCCCCAACCATACTCATCTCAAATGTTGCTGTCATTGCTTCAACAAATTTGTTCAGCATTGTATCACAAGTTGAACCAAACATAATATCATCAACATATATTTGAGCAATTAGTAAATCTTCTCCAGTATGTTTAATAAACAAAGTCCTATCAGCTTCTCCTCTAATAAATCCATACTCTAAAAGAAAGTCCGTAAGCCTACCATACCATGCTCTAGGAGCTTGTTTTAGACCATACAATGCTTTTTTTAATTTGTACACATGATCCGGGTATTGTGGATTTTCAAAACCTTTAGGTTGTTCTACATATGCTTCTTCATTTAATATGCCATTTAAGAATGTAGCTTTTACATCCATTTGATGTAGTTTAATATCAATAAAACATGCAATTGCTAGTAATAATCTAATAGATTCTATCCTAGCAACGGGTGCAAAAGTTTCATCAAAATCAACTCCTTCAACTTGGGTGTAACCTTGTGCAACTAACCTAGCTTTGTTCATAACAATGTTTCCAGACTCATCAGTTTTATTCTTATAAATCCACTTTGTTCCAATGACATTAGTATGACTAGGTCTTGGAACAAGTGTCCAAACTTCATTTCTTTCAAACTGATTAAGTTCCTCATGCATAGCATTTATCCAATATTCATCAGTTAATGCTTCATTCACACTTTTAGGTTCAATTTCAGAATAGTAACACTCAGCATTCACAACATTGCAAATAGAAGACATGCATATTGTTCTTACCACATCTACCTTATTCGATCTTATTCTTCCTCTTGTTTGCACTCCAACTGCAGCATCGCCTATGATCTGGTCAGTAGGATGACTTTTCCCCATTCTTGAAGAAGGATTCGTTTTGGGAACATACTGATCATTCTGTGGAATTACAACTGACTGTTCTGTAGATGTTGCTCCAGATGTGTTAGCATTTGGTGCAACATTATCAGACTTCAGTGTATTCTCAGAATTGTCAGTGACTTGTGATATATCTTCTTCATCTTTATCATCTGTAAGACCTTTATCATCATCAAACACAACATTAACAGATTCTTGAACAGTGTTAGTCCTAAGGTTATAAACTCTATAAGCTTTACTATTTCTAGAATAGCCTAAAAAGAAACCTTTATCACTTTTAGAATCAAACTTGTGAAGTTGATCCCTATCATTCAAAATATAACACACACAACCAAATACATGAAAATATTTCACACTTGGTTTTCTAACATTCAGAATCTCATAAGGTGTTTGATTAGTACCAGATCGAATATAAACTCTATTAATAATATGACATGCTGTATTCAATGCTTCAGCCCAAAATCTTTTAGAAAGACTTTTAGATAAAAGCATGACTCTTGCCATTTCTTGTAAAGTTCTATTCTTTCTTTCAACAATTCCATTTTGTTATGGAGTTTTAGGAGATGAATATTCTTGCAAGATACCTTTCTTATCACAGAAATCATTAAACATGTTATTCTCAAATTCCCTACCATGATCAGTTCTAATACGGCCAACTTTCAAGTTAAACACATTTTTTAACCTTTTATAGAGAACTTTAAAAGCAGCAAATGTTTCAGATTTATCTCTTAAAAACTCAATCCAAGTATATCTAGAAAAATCATCTACCACAACTAAGGAATATCTCTTACCTCCAATGCTTTCAGTTTCCATAGGACCCATCAAATTCATGTGCAACAATTAAAAACATCGATGTGTAGAACAATGTGACAGCATTCTATGCGGCACTCTTACCTGTTTACCTTTATGGCATGATCCACATACAGTGGTATTCAGGAAGTTCAGTTTAGGTATTCCTTTGATTGCATCTGATATGATTAGTTTCTTCATTGCCCTGTAATTTACATGTCCTAATCTTTGGTGCCATAAGACATTCTCATCATGTTTTGACAAATTGATACATTAGTTCCAATAAGATAACAGTTATCTGCAGACCTAGTACCAGTCATTACACAATCATCATCTTCATTAAGAACATACCAAGACTCTTTGTCAAATTTTACATGCAAATTATCATCACAAAGTTGACTAATACTAATCAGATTAGCAAGTAAGCCATCAACATGCAAAACATTTTTAAGCTTAGGAAAACCTTTAACATTCAAAGTTCATTTTCCTATTATCTTTCCTTTTGATCCACCACCATATGTAACATTACCACCATTCAAGGTCACATAATCAGATAAGTAGTCTATTTGTCCTGTCATATGTCTAGAACAACCACTATCAAAATACCATTGACCAAGTAAACATGCTTTCAAGGATGTGTGAACAACATTACAGGTAACTTTTGGTTTCCATGCAGATTTCACAGAATGTTTCCTAGGATGTGAAGACATTCTGGATGGCATAAACTCAGCTCTCAAATCTTTAAACATTTTCAAGCAGAAGGGACGAATATGACCATATTTAAAGCAATAATGACAAATATACTTCCTTTCAACCTTGTGAGAATCTGTTTGTGCAGATGTTACACCAGATGTGCTAGCATTTGCCTTCACAAATTTCACAGGTTTTCTAAAATTTTCAAAAATAGAAGCAGTTTCACCATCATAACCTAAACCATAATTATTAGATTTACCAGTAGCTATAACATCATTCACATCAGAAGCACTCTTGGAAAACTTTTTGAAACTTAAAGTAGAGTTGATCAATTTCTCCTTCAGTTTACAAACTTCAAGATCTCTTCTGGTAAGTAAGACTTCTAGCTTAGCAATTGTGTCTTTCAGATCCTCATTCTCTTTATTCAGAGAATTTCTGAGAGTTCCAACCATCTAACAATTTCTGATATGTCTCATCATCAATCCTTTTTCCTGCATCACCAACAAAACCATTAAAACAGTCCAGATCTGGGTGACTCTATTTTGATGTTACTGTAGATGTGAAGACATCTGGTGCAACATCAGAATCTGTATCATCCAGATCATCATCTGAGGAATCATTATAATCAATTCTAGTAAAATGAGCACTTTCTCTTTCATTAAACTCATCAAGATCATCATTATCAGATTCATCACTCAAGGTAGCACTAAAATTTAGTTTTTGCTTCAGTCTGGTATTGGCACACTCATTTGCATAGTGACCATATCCAGAACATGCATTGCATTGAACTGATTTTCTAAATTCAGGATCATACCTTGGTTTACCTTCACTCTTTGATGGTCTTGGTGTGAATTGAATCTTACTCCTTTCTGGTTGTGGTGTTGATGTGTTGATTTGGATCTTAGGCTGAATGTTTCCTTTAGATTTATGCATAGACTTCTTAAGAAATTTATTAAAATGCTTTGTAAGAAGAGCAATGTTGTCAGGATTGTTAAGGCATTCATCAATCAATTCTTCATCCGAATCAACCTTAGTAATGATGGGTTGAATCTCAGATTTGTTTGATGTCTCTCCTTTAAAAACAACTTTCTTATCATCTTTAGTTTCATCAATTTGATTAGTGTTTATTTCATAAGTTCTAAGAATACTCACTAATTCATTTTGACTCATCTTATCAGTATCTTTTGCCTCTTCAATAACACAAATTTTAGCATCAAATCTTTTAGGAACAGACCTTAATATCTTATGTACTACTCTAACATTAGAAATAGGGTCACCAAGAGAATGTGATTCATTAATAATCTCACTTAACCTTTCGTTGTAGGATGAAATTGTTTCATCTTCCCTCATTCGGAGATTCTCAAACTTTGTCCCCAACATCCGAAGCTTTGTCCTTCGAACACTATCGGAACCTTCACAATGCTCTTGTAACCTGTCCCATGCATCTTTAGAAGTAGAACAGTTAGATATAATTTTAAACATAGAGGTATCAACAGAAGTAAAAATAGCATTTAAGGCTTTAGAATTATATCCTGCTGTTGTTATCTCATCGGCTGTCCAATCAACCTCTTTCTTGAGTTTAATTTCACCATCGGCATCTGCTGGATTCTTTGGTACGTCCCAACCTGTAAGAACAGTCCTCCAAGCACGTTCATCAATTGACTTGATGTACATACGCATCTTAGGCTTCCAATAAGCATAATTTGAACCATCTAGAACGGGTGGCCTAAGTGCAGTGGATATGTGATGTGTTTCCATTGCTAACATAAACTAAAACACACTTTAAGCAAGGATCTAAACCTAGTGTCGTCAGGTATCGGCTCTGATACCAACTGAAAGTGTGTGGGGGGATGGTATCTAGTGTTTAAGTAAAAAACAGAAAAATGTTACACTGAATGTTGTGACAATTAGTGTAGCATTAACTCTAACAGAATACAGAAAGTAAACACAGTACACAACGGAAGTCTAAAACACTAAAACACAATACGAACACAATGAAATAATTTTTAACATAGATTTTATTAATAACAAAACCTATGCTAAGCCTTACGGCGAAACAATAACTTAGTTCCTAAGTTATACACAAAAATATCGTGTGAAATGTCTCAGCAATTACTTCAACATTCCACAAACAGAAACTATCGAGGCAGGGGCCTGAATCTGTAAATAGACTTAAGTGTAAGACACTGTCTAAAGAACTAATCTGATCTATGATTCACTCTCACTCGATACAAGACTAGAACTAAGTACACTGGAAGGTGTGGTATCCCTCGGCGTACGTTAAACGATACAACTACTGACCAAAACTCCGAACTAGGGTTGAACTCTCAAGAAGGTGTTACTCGAATAGTGCATACTTTGAAATGAAAGTCTTCTGCGGTATTTATAGAGAAATACACAGCTTCTAGATCCTTCCATTATGAGATCCTATTTTTTAGGACCTCAACCTCCATGATCTCTCCAGGTCGTTCTACAATGCTCTAAACTCTTCTATCACGTTCTGCAACCTTCTGGATTCTTCCATGTTCCAGACTCTTGTAGAACCTTCTGGAATCGTTCCTGAATGTGAGAGCATTTAGTACAACATTTAATGTAACATTTCAGAAAAGACTTAGAATAAATCAAGGAAGGTCAAATTAAGATGTTGTTGATAATGTTAAAGCATTTAAGAGTTAACAACATCTACATTTTTTTTTATTATTAATTTCACATTTATTATTATTTTTATTAATTTTAATCACTAATCTTAACCAACCGTACATTTTTTAATTAAATCTTCAAATACATATGTTTTATTTTTCAATTGGTTTGTTTTGCAGGTGCTCATTCTACATTTATGAATTATTTGAGGTAACTCTTCTCCTTAAATTAATCTTATATATCTATGGATTTGATTTGTAGTTTGTCTTCTTTCAGGTTGCAATAAATGCACCTAAAGATGAATGTATTTGCCACCATTAATTTTATAGAGTCAAGACATACGCATCAAATTAATTGTCAATTTTTATGCTCCAACTCCTGAGGAAACGTAAAAATATATTTGAGCTCGTCTATTATATGATAGATAGAAGTACAATACTCCCTCCGTTCCACAAAGATAGTCATGTATTTCTTTTTTGCATGTCTCAAATTATAGCCACATTTTCTCTTTTACTTTAGTACTCCCTCCGTCCCACAAAGATAACTACATTTGACTTTACACACAGATTAAGAAAAATCAATAAATGTATTCAAGTTTAACTAATATGCCTATTTTACCCTTGATATTCCATAAATTTTGTGTAAATTCCAAGGGAGTTGGGTCTTAAGAGTAATTATAAGGTGAGTTAAATTAAGGGTAAAATTGTCAATAAAGCATTTAATACTTAAGTAAAAGAGGAAATGTAGCTATAATTTGGGACATCCAAAAAAGGAAAACGTAGCTATTTTTGTGGGACGGAGGGAGTATTAAATGTTTTATTGTCAATTTTACTCCTAATTAATAAGAGTAATTAATGCTTAGCAGATTTTGGAGTATGAGATTTCAAGGGTAAAATAGACACTTTAGCTAAATTTAACTACATTTATTGATTTTTCTTAATCTGTGTGTAAAATCAAATGTGGCTATCTTTGTGGAACGGAGGGAGTACTTTTTTTTTTTTTAATATGTATTTAATGATGAAAATCACATGTTTGCATAATTTCAGGAGAATACATATTTTAGTCCCTAGGTATATTCCAATATTTTGTGGGTACTCATAAATTAATCCCTAAACAATTGCATATTACTATAAAAAAAAATTAAATATATTTACTAAGTGTATTATGATACATAGAGATATAGAGAGATAGATAGAATAATGATAAATTTGTTAATTAGGAATTCAATTAATTTTTAAATAATTATTTTTTTCAAAATCTCAAATTCTCAATTTACCATTTCTATTTATTATCAATTTTTTAAGCATGTATTTTTTTAATTGATTCTTAATTAGATTAGTATAAATTATCTAAATTTTTATTTTGTATGAGCGTACTTCTATACCTATTTATTTCTTTCAGGCATATGTTGTATTAAAGTCCATTATAATTTGTGCTAAGTTCACAATGTATTCAATTGAGATTCTGTTGGATTTTTTTTTATTTTAAAAAGTCAGTGGATTTAGAAAATCCATAGACTCTATGCAGAGTCGACTTTAAAAAGTCCGGACTTTTTTTATTGATTTATATGGATTTTCATAGATTTGATAGGATTCTGAAATACACATTTTTTTTATTGATTTACATGAATTTTCATAAACTACGCCCCTAAAACTATTGATGCAAACGTATATCGAACACACTTGTATATAAAAAAAATTATCTAAATTATTTAAAAAAAATACCAAAAATATATTAGTTCAAAATTTTCCCTCTTCCATGTGGAGATGTGTAATTCAGCACAAGCCAATACTAACTCTGCTTGTGTTTGAAATGGGAACTTGTGAATTGCGATTTGAAAATACCAAAAATTCTCTGAATCACATTTCTTAATGATGCATTGGCGAAGATTGAATAATTGCATTTCTGGAGTGACGACCTTGACCACCAAAATCTTTTAGATGATATCGAATACATTGACGTATATTATTGCTAACATAACGTTGTCCGGTATACTATAATTTTTAAAGAAAGAACATAATTTAAAATACAGAGATGTAATCTTTTTCACGATAATAATGGTGATGATTTTATTTCGTTTGAAGAAAAGCAGGAAGATGGACAGCTTTGCAAGAATGTCTGATTTTTCTCTACTTTTTTGGACTGTGATAGCCATGAACCAGTTTTATAGTGTAAAATTCTGAAATAATAAAAAAATTTATAATGTTTTTGTGTTGTATATCGTTTTGTTTCAAATAACAAGTGATTTTGAAGGAGACTAATGCAGTAGGTTAGCAGTTGAAATTTTGTTAGAAGAACAACAAAGTTTTTTTTTTCTTCTCTTCAGAGTTTTCTGGGAGAATCCGTTGAAATCTCTCCTCATTAGAAGAGATTTTGAAGAGTGAAATTTATTTATATTTTTTTGAAGAGAATCCATTAAAATCCATAGAGTATTGAAATCCGTAGACTATACAGATTTTTTAAAACTTTTTAAAATCCATATTGAATACCCCCAGATTTTAAAAGACTTTTAAAAATTCAGATTGAATACCCCTCAGATTTTTTAAAAGTCCAACAGAATCTCAATTGAATACACTCCCCCTTAGACTTATTTTATTTGATCATTTAATTAGGGTTCAGATCTAATTGATATCCATAAATTCTCTTTTTGATCCAAGTTTAATTTGTATTAAAATCTGAGGATTTGATTCTGATATGAGGGCATGGTTTCTTGTGATCACAAATTTGATCCCACTACATTCAGATTCTTACCAAATAATTTTCTCCAATTTTTTTTTTTTTTTTTTAATGATGTTTCTTATTTAAGCATAACTTATTTTCAAGTGACTCAATTTCGTGGGCTTCTGTACTTCTTTCAAACTACTAATGCATTTAAACTCTTACATTCTTTGTAGTAAGAGTAATTTGAAGAAAAGTGCATGTGTATATGCCTTAACCCTTCCATCACGTTTACTTTGTATATATAAGAGGTAAATAGCTCTTTCTGAGTTTATCCTCTACCATAAAAAATACTTTCTTGCTCTGGGGAGAGTGTAGATACACTTCCTCACTCTTTCTGAATTCACCTCGCGCACTAGAGGTAGATTTTCTCAATCTGAATTAAGAGTTTATACTTTTCATTCTTTTAAATATTCTCATCATTTGAGTTTCTATTCATAGAACTTTTTAGTTTTCTTTTTTATCCAAGCTTAATTCATACGAAGACTTATCTCATGATCTGATTCTAATATAAGAGAAACATTTCTCGTGTTACTAAATTAAACCGGCTTTGTATTCATGACTCAATCCACGAAGTCACTGAATTTTATTTTACTATGTAAACCCAACTCAGACTAAGATTCTTCGATGACTAGGAGAGGCGTGGCATAGAAGCGAGGCAGAGCTCATTACCCCCATCGTGTACCTGTAGAAACGTGGCTTCATGGTGGGTCTAGAGAAACATGACCCAAAGGCGAGTCAGAACTCATTACCTTATGGTGGGGTGGTGGGGTGTCGGCGACAGCACACCCAAAAATAATTACCTTAAATACCCACTATGTAGTAGAGTAAGCAAGGGTCGATCCCACAGAAAATAGTGAAACTCAATTGAATAAATTGTGTACGAAAACAATAAAATTGGGGGAGTTAACTAACTACTAGAAAAATAACAGGAAGCAATAAAAATAAATAGGAATCAAATATTAAAAACGATCTAGCCCTCGGATTGCGTTCCCTTGAATAATTTAATCAATTTAATCAGTGAACTCGATAATCTCAATCTAATCTCAAATCTTATCCCTAAACCAGTGGTACAACCAAACTAGTTCAAATTGTTTCTTAAGTTTAATTAACTAGAAGGTACGACCCCCAATTAATTTATTCCTACGAATAACCCCAAAACATGTATTCAAAGTTCAACTCGAGGAACGCATTAAAGAACTAAAACAATAGAATAAACTAGACTATGAATACGAGACGCTCGTTTCATACAACCTAGACGTTATTATCCCCTAAGGTGTTATGCCTTAGTTGCTACGATATCCACAATAATATAACAATTACGGATTATATATCGTGAATTAACTAGAATTGATAACAAATAAACTCGGATGGTCAGTCGTAATAAATCTATTAATCAAAACATGCTTCACATAAAATCAAATAATAACGAAATCGAAATATGAATTAAAATAAACCGTGAATCACATAATAAAAAAGACATAATTAAATCTAGGTTTCACATCCTCGGGTAGGGGTGGGAATGAGCCAGGCCTAGGTAGACTTTACAAAAAAAAAGTCTGGCCTGTTAAATATTTTTAAGTCCCGAGCCTGACCCATGGCCTGTCATAGGCTTTTTTTAAAGGCTTGGCCTGGCCTTTTTAACAAATAGGTCTGGCCCGAAGGCCTTTTAAAAAGTCATTTTTAGTCCTATTAGTGCATTTAAAAAAAAACCTACAACACTTATATTTCATCGAATCATAAAAAATCGACTAATTATATTGCTTAATGCTTACAAGTTAGAAATTATATATACTCCCTCCGTTTTTTATTAAATGTCACTTTGTCTTTTTCAATATTTTTTAAATAAGTGTCATTCTACACTTTTTTCTTCAAGTTTGACAATTTTACCCTTTTACATTGTACTCCCTCCATTTTCTTTACCTTGATTTAAGTTTTTTTCCCTTTTGAATATAGTACTATAACATAAATCATGCATAAACCATAATTATTGTATACATGAATATCATCTACAATATTGACCACATTCATTACTAAACATAAATTTAATATTAAAATTAGTTATCATTAATGAAGGGTAAAATGGTCCATGATTATATATCTTAATATGTTGAAAATTGTTAAAATGACACTTATTTAAAAGTGGAGGGAGTATTAGATACTCTTATTTAAGATGTTTTCTATATTTAAGTAAAATATACCATATATATTATATTTATATATATTAAATTAAATAGGCCGGCATGTTGGGCTTGAAAGGCCTACGAAAAAGGTCAAGCCCGGCCTATTTAACTAAATAGGCTTTTAACAAAGCTTGAGCCCGACTTGTTTATTAAACGAGTCGAGTCGAGTCGAGACGAGCCGGACTTTAATAGGCCGAGCCGTAGGCCCCTGTCGGATAGCTTGACCCATTCCCACCCCTATCATCGGGCTAGAAAAACAATCTACCTACTAAACATAATTAAAAGAATAATAAATAAAAACAAACACATTGCTTCAATTTCCCGACGCCTGCTGCTTTCTTCCCTTTTCCCCGAACGGCGGCTTCCTATGTGATATATGCCCACTTGCAAAGACTGCTGTCTCCGCTCAAAACATAGAAAGGGCCCATTAAATATTCAAGGCCCAACAAAGCCTACTCCTCTTTTCTCAATTAACTTGGGGTCTGACTATATGCACCTCCATTTCGGAGGGATGCACTCCCCCGATTTATACACACCCAAATATTTAGGTCACACACCCCCTCAAATGTCATAAATACCCTCCCTTCATAATATATATATTACTACCCACACCCCCAACCCTAAATTCTTCATCTTCCCCAACTCAACCTCCATCTTCCCCCTCCCCCTTCACCCCGTCGTCGGCCACCCCCACCTTTACCCCGTCGCTGGCACCCCCGCCCCTACCTCTGCCCCGCCTCGCCGCCTTATAAAAAAAAAATTGCAGATTGGCGGCCGCGCGGCCGCCCCCTCCCGTCCGACGCCGACCCCCAGGTTTGCCCCCTCCCCCTCCTCCCGTCCGGCGGCACCCTCGCAGCCTCCGCCACTGCGTCCGCCCTCGCCCTCGTCCCTCCGCGTTTCTGCAAAAAAAAAAGAAGAAAAACAAATTTATGCCGCCGCACCCTAATCTCTTATCTCCCCTCCATTTCCCCCCGTCGCCGGAATTGCCTGGATTTGTAAAAAAAAAAAAAAAAAAAATTACAGCGGCCGCCCAGTCAATTGGCCACCGCGGTCGCCCTCTCCCCCTCTTCTCTCCCCTCCATTCCCCCCAAACACCACCCCAATCTGTAAAAAAAAAAAAACAGTTTCAGTCGACGGCGTTAAAAACCAGGTTTTTGTTTTTATTTTTATTTCGACACTGTAATGTCGACCATGTACACTTTCATCGACAAAATGTTGTCGACGAGAGTGTATATGGTCGACATTACAGTGTCGATCGACATTTTTTCGTCGACCATATATCCTCCCGTCGACAAAATGTGATCGACGGAAAGATATATGGTCGGCACTGGTTTGACGAAATTTGTTAAAAAAATTGTTAGTTTTATAAATTTTGATAATGGTGTTTGTTGATGGGTTTGATAATGGAAATTTGTGGATGAATATGGTTGATTTGTTGAAATTTTTGATTTTTTTTTCTTGTTACCGGAAAAAATGGTGATGGCCGGAAATTTGGGTTAGGAATAAGATGAAAGAAATTATAGTAAGGTGTTTAGTAAATGGAGTACATCTAGTACGCTATATTTTAATGAAGGGTATTTTTTGACTTTTTACTCTATTATTTTATTAATAAATTGAAAGGGACAGTGCATCCCTCCGAAATGGAGGTGCATATAGTCAGACCCATTAACTTGGCCCAACAACAAAATGATAGGCCCATGTTTTCCTTTTGATTTACTTATCTGCACACACGTTCAATAGAATCAATTATGCTCAAATTCTTTTGTTTTTCATTCTCATCAAACAGCTCCATTTTATCTGAAATAAATAAGAAAATAAAAATATCAAGATAATTGAAGCACGAAATAATGAGTAGAAAAGATGCAGTAAAATACAAATTTAATTCACAAAGAATATTCAATTAAAGCACAAAAATATGCAATAAATTCGACTCATCATGGGGCAAAGAGAAATGTGGCCTAAAGGCGAGTCATGACTCGATACTTCATTGTGGGCCTAGAGACAAGTCAGAACTTGACACTCATTGTGGGCAAGATGCCGAGAAGGGATGTGCCATATAGGTTAGTTGTAGTTCATTACCTCATCGTTGACAAAGAGAAATTAAATATGGCATGGAGGTGAGCCTGAGCTCATTACCTCGCCGTTGGCAAAGAGAAACATGACCTAGAGGTAAGCCTGGGCTCATTACCTCATCGTTGACAAAAAGAGATATGACCTAGAGGTGAGTCAGAACTCGAAACCTCATCGTTGGCCAGGACATTTTCCATGTTTGACATGAGTGAAGGCTTTTTCCATGCCTGCACTAAGATCACTTTAAGCAAAGCACAATATGCATTTAAATTCAACATGGTTCAACATGCACGATGGCCAAATGGGTGCACTGGTGGCATTTGATAATTATGTTGATCACAAGACGATTAAGATTTATTCTACCATTTTCAAATTTCGATTTACATAAACAGAGCAAATATACCTCTCTTAGGTTGTCATGCATAAATCGACTGAGCCCTTTACCTGCGGACTCTATCCCCATCATTTTTGTAAAGCGAAATTCATCTTTTTCGCACTTTTGGCGAACATCGCTACTCTTTCCAATGCAAGGGTCATAAGCATTTTTCCTCGAAAAACAGACAAATCAATATGTGTCAAATTACTTCCATTTGACTTTGGTAATTAATGAATCAATCATATCATTGATTCAACTATTTTCAACACAAACACATTAAAAACACATTAAAAATGATGATATGAAAGACATAAACTTACCACGAGCTTGCATAGTTTATTCTCAAAACAAGTCAAAGCAATTGAATGTCTCAAACTCTCGAGCTTGTTAGAGGTAGGACTTGGTTGCCTCAATGGCCGAAAGTGAGAATCATATTGTTGGTCCTGAAAGGAGTATGGTACAAGTGTATGGGGAGGGAGAAATACACTTGTATATGCAAATCTTTTTCAATTTTAGCAAATCAGACCTTCAGCAAGGTTGTCCTGGACAACTCTTCTGAGTATGTATAACTTTCTTAAGATAATCAAACTAATGGTCACTCGGGGAGCATTCTCCTCGTCGGGAGTCGTATTAATAATTTGTACATATGGCCGGCACAGACAACCAAACACTCCCCAAAAGCTCTCATCGCCCAACATCTCACCGCTACCACCTGGCATGCTCGCCTCGGCCACCCATCATAAAAAATTATCTCCCACGTTTTATCCAAGTTTAGCTTATCTAATGCACCTTCCAAACATTTTAATTGTAACTCTTGCTCTTGTATCAAAAGTCACAAACTCCCCTTTTATGATTCTAGCATTACTTCAATTAAACCCCTTGATGTCATATTCTCAGATGTATGGTCGTCTCCAGTCTTATCTATTGAAAATTTCAAATACTATGTCATATTTGTCGATCACTTCAGCAAATATATATGGGTCTATCCCCTAAAAAGAAAATTTGATGTTCTACCCACATTCATCACGTTCAAAACCCTTGTTGAAAACTACCACCAAAACACAATCAAAACAATATACTCTGATAATGGTGGAGAATTCATTGCTCTTCGCTCCTTTCTTCAAACCCATGGCATCTCTCACCTTACCACTCCACCTCACACCCCGGAACACAATGGCATGTCTGAAGGTCGTCGTTGCCATCGCCATGTGGTCGACACAGCTTTGGCCCTTCTCCAACATGCCTCCATGCCTCTTACATATTGGCCATATGTTGTCTACTTGGCTGCCTATATCATCAACCGACTTCCCAAAGTCAATCTCAAAATGATATCCTCCTATCAACTTCTCTTTGCTCGCCCTCCCAACATATCAAAACTCCGTGTATTTGGCTGCCTCTGCTATCCCTGGCTTCGCCCATACACCACCCACAAACTTGATCCACGCTCTACCCCGTGTGTGTTCTTTGGGTACTCTCTCACTCAAAGTGCCTATCTCTGCCTTGACCCCTCGACTCATCGCATCTACACCTCTCGTCATGTTCGCGTTCTCGAACATACCTTTCCCTTTTCCTCCACCCCACTTCTCACCAATACGTCACCTGACCCTGCGACCATATGTCATCTCCCCGCTATTATAGGCTCCTCGCATATCCTTACGTTCCCTACTCCTCCCGACCACGCTCCACAAATCACTCCTCCCCTTCTCGCCCCTGACCTAACGCCGACCACCACCCTCCCTACCGATCACCTTGTGATCGCCCAACCACCTCCACCTCAGACGAGCCCACCAACAACCACTCCGATACCGAGCACTTCCACATCCAACGCCCCTGTGTCGCCTAATGCTCCCTTGCGACCTCCTGCACCTCGCATGATAACTCGCTCTCAAAATCAAGTGTTCAAACCAAATCCCAGGTATGGTCTCACATCAACATTATCTTCTGACATTGAACCGAGCTATGTTTCCCAAGCTCTGAAAGATAAAAATTGGCGAGCAGCTATGTCTACTGAGTTTGATGCCCTACTCAGTAATGGAACGTGGGACTTGGTTCCCCCTACAACCTCCCAAAACATTGTTGGCTCCAAGTGGGTGTTTCGCATCAAGCGAAAACCAGATGGCTCCCTGGACAAATACAAAGCTCGTCTGGTCGCCAAAGGTTTTCACCAACGCCCAGGTGTTGACTTTACTGAAACCTTCAGCCCGGTTGTCAAACCGGCCACTGTGCGAGCAGTCCTCAGCATTGCTGTCACACGGTAGTGGCCGCTCCACCAATTCGACGTCAACAATGCCTTCCTCCATGGCACTCTTTCAGACACCGTCTACATGGCCTAACCCCCGGATTTTGCAGATAAGACTTTTCCTTCTTATGTTTGCAAACTTCATAAATCCATTTATGGCTTGAAGTAGGCTCCTCGCACATGGTACTATGCTCTTCGCACCTTCCTTGAAGAAATTGGGTTTAAACCTACTCACTCTGACGAATCCATGTTCGTCTACAACAAGTCTAGTGTGGTCGCCTACTTTCTCATCTATGTTGACGATTTGATCCTTACGGGTAACAGCTCGCCCATGCTCGCTCGTGTTATTGCCGACCTCAGTTCTAAATTCTCAGTAAAGGATCTTGGTCCCCTATCATATTTCTTGGGAGTTGAGGTTCTTCGCTCCAAAGATGCATGCTTTCTCTCCCAACGCAAATACATCACCGATCTGCTCGCTCGTTTTAACATGGTCGCCTCAAAACCAGTTCGCACACCACTTCCAACCTCTGCTCGTCTAACTGTCTCCGATGGGTCACCGCCCACGGATGCCACCCAATACTGACAAGTTCTTGGCTCCTTGCAATATCTTAAACTTACCAGACCTGATATAGCCTTTGTCGTGCACAAGTTATCTCAATTCATGCATGCACCCACCACCACCCATTGGGGTGCTGTGATTAGTGTGAAAATTGCTTGAAATTCATGTATTTAATTTGCATAATTTTATAGGATTTTGTGCATTATTTACACTAATTTGACTCATTACTCTTGATTTGGAGAAAGGGTGTTGTTTGCTATTTTTATAGAAAAAATAGCATTTTTAGAGCAAACACGCCTCAATTATATTTTGGAGTCAATTGAAGGAGTGAGACGAGAATGGAGTTGGAACGAGAAAAGATAAATATCAAAATCATGTGGGTTTGTGAAGTAATTTGTACATCCCATTTAATTAAATAGAGAGCCCAAAAAGATTGAGCCCAAGTCTCCAATCTTGCTGTAAGAAATTAAATAAAGCAGTCATGTCATTTGTTAAAAAAACATGTGAAGTCCATTTCCAGCATTTTATTCGGTTCATTTTGGCGGCCCAATATGAATGCAAGGAAGCAAGCAGCTGGCCCATGTACTCCATTTATTTTAGTCGGCCAATGCGAGAAACAATTGGGGGGAGGCAGAACACACAGAAGTGGGACGCGAATTGGGCGAGAACAGAGAGCTCTCCATTGGGGGAGAAACCCTCCTCTCCTCCAACCACTCCACTCATTAGATAATTAGCTTGTTCTTTTCATTTCTTAGATAGATTTTAATTTAGTGTCTCAATTTAATGTTAGCTTTGGAGGATTTGAAGACAAGAGGTGATATTTTTCTATTATTACAATTTTAATTTGGTAATTTCATTTTCATTCATGTTTTGTAGTTTAATTTCTATTAGTTTTATTTTAGTTGTTAATTTAGACATGGGCTAATCTCCAATTGCCTTGGGTGTTGATGTTTTGATGATAATTAGTGTAATTGTAGATTAATTGCATGATTAGCTTAGAATTTGGGTGTTGATGTTTCTAGAGTTGTACTTTGATTGATTCATTTGGTTGATCAACCCTATTAGCGAGCATTTTCGATTATGTTTATTGCAACGAGAGTTGGGTAGCATGATTGGGAGTGTGAGTGTGAGCTTTGGTCAATTGAATAGAAGTTAATTAGTAATTAGCTCACCCGAGAGGGGTGTTAATGGCTAGACCGACAACCTTAGACACTAAACGAGTAGAGGTCGTCTAGGAGTTTGGTGAGAGGGCGTTTCATAAGCATTAGTAACCGTGTTGAAAGTGCTTATGAAACACTATCTTAGGAGCTTATGGTATTTGGTTAGATCCTATAATTGCTAATCAATGCACGATGTTGACCTATGCCTTCCGAGGGGGTTTACACACACATGTGATAGCCTTTAGCTTAACCCGAATTCTTAGTAAAATCATGTAATTAGTTCACTAGTTCACTTAATTGCTCACAAAACGGATACATCCGAGGCAATACTTTCTCACCTTGCACTTTCATTATTGAGAGTTAGTTTAGTTGTTTGCATTAGTTGTTTATTTCCTTAATTGATATTTGATTTATCCTCCCGTTTAGCTTCTATAACATCATTTTAACTTATAGTTTTGGGGCTCCACGCTCTCTCTAGGTCCTTGGACGATAACTACTAGGTCGTATACTTACTCAACTATAACGAACCCATACGCTTGTGGGGATTGTTATTGTTGTACAAAAAGTGTGCAAAAATACGAACCAAGTCTGCCAAGCGACTACTGAGATACCTGAATGGTACGAGGGATGTTGGAATCACCCTAACGTCAAATCCCTTCTCCTCGCTTCACTGCTTCACCGATGCCGACTGGGCTGGCGACACCGATGACCGTATTTCCACAAGTGCCTACATTGTCTTCTCGGGCACTAATCATATATCTTGGTCCTCCAAGAAACAGAAATCGGTTGCTCGCTCCTCTACCGAAGTCGAATATCGTGCCATTGTTGTTGCTGCATCTGAAGTTCAATGGCTGGAGTCCCTATTTAAGGAACTCCACTTCCCCACCTCGCCTACTCCTGCTCTCTACTGCAACAACATTGGGGCCACTTACCTATGTTCCAATCCTGTCTTTCACTCGAGAATGAAGCTCATCGCTATTGACTTCCACTTTGTCTGTGATCTTATCAAAACAAAGCAACTTCGTGTGTCTCATGTCTACTCGGCCGATCAACTCGTGAATGCTCTCACAAAACCGCTCTCCAGCACTCGTCTACAACTTCTTATGTCCAAGATTGGACTCACCTATGGTGCTCCATCTTGAGGGGGCGTATTAGACCTATATTGTAAATATGCCTTTATCTACATTTATTATATAGGCCCACCGTAATTTCCTATGGGCTCTCTTATAAAGCCCATTAAAGGTTAGGTTATAACATTTATTATGTCTTTGTATAAATACCTTTTGTACATCCCATTTATAATTAGTCAAGAAAACTCTCATTCCACCACCATGGTTCTATTTGTCTTGTCTTAGTGCTTGACCATGGCGACGACATTCTTGGAATGTTACAGATTAATTAGGCCGACATTTGAGCTTCGAAGTAGTTGGACATCATCAGATCATCGTCTGCTTGGAACTGGTTTTCAAATACTTGTTGAATTCATCAACTTAGCAATCTACTTATATGCTGCATGTTTTTGTTTGTGATATATATATGCCAGACTTTGCTCGACTCAAATTTCTAATATCTGACATTCAATCATACCAAATGAAATCTTGGTCTTTTTTTTCCATGCATTTCACTAAAGAAATACTACTACTGTTAATTATTTTTATTAATTGTTAAAAATTTCATGATTTGGCCAAATTAAAAACTACCAAATCAAATCCAAAATTTGGACCTAAACAAAATGAAAATCGAGATGAATGGCAATGGCACGTGTCCGTAGATCGAAAGAGAGGAGAATGAGAAATTTCAGATAAATCAGTCAAACAAAAACACGTACCTTGCTTGGCCCTCCCTCTATGGCGCGATACTAATATACTATAATTTTAAATCATATCCTAGCTAGTAACTAGCTAGTTGAATTAAAATTTGGTATTATATTTTATCCTCCCAAATACTCTGCCGCCATCAAAACTGTCCCAGCCGTGGACACTGTACGTGGATCAAAACTTAATTAGGAGAACACAACCAACCAAACCCAGAATGGCGGAAAGTGAAAAGGAATTCTCAACGGCCCCACCTGCAGACGTGACGGCCAATATCCTTCCTGCACAGACTTGGGGCTTTAGAGATACTGGAAAGTGCACAGATGATAGTGTGCACTTATTGGTGGAGAATTTGCCAGAGGCCCGCCATGTGGCAAGTTATTAACATCACCATCAATCTTGACTGGAAGCAAAATGTCCATGCCATGTGCCGCCGCGCTGTGGATCTCAGCCAGGGACAGTTGGTGGATTTTAGGATTGAATATCTCTACGATACTAGTTTGCTAAACTACATTTTTGATCGGTATGCATGCATCATTTTCCCTTGTGTTTTTTATATATATATGCTAAATTAGATTCTTCCTCTGTTTTCCAAGAATGACTTGTCAACATGCAGATCAAGTGAGCTGAAGCGTCTTACTCTTCATAACTGCAATTTAATGTATGGTCCCAGTTTTGTGTGAGGAAATGAAGAAAGTTCCACAATTGGAAGAGCTGCACCTTAATTCCATGTACACGGTGTACCCTTCAGATATTGAAACTATTGCCAAAGCTTGCCCTATCTTGAACTCTTTTACCTTTAATCTACACGGGATAATTATGCATATGCATCGCTACAATCCGCATCGTTCTAAAAAACCATGCAGGATATGTAACAATGGGTGCACTCTAGCAAAGCATGCCCAATCTGCGCCATCTTTCTCTTTTTTCACTGCCCTTGAATGATAAGGGACTAGAAGCCATTCTTGATGGTTGTCCCCACCTTGAATCGCTTGATCTCCGCCAATGCTTTCATCACCAAATAAGAACGATACTTAAACAATTGTTGATAAACCTAGATTTTAGAAATTTGTGAGTTGTAATTGAATCTATAAGAAGAAATATGGAGCTATGAAAGAAGGTGGAATTAGATACAATATTACAAGACTATGCTTGTAGTTAGAGGCTTCTCTCTCAAACATAATAAACTGATTTCAATCAGATTTTATCACCGTGGCGAAAAATTGTTCAATCAGTATTTTGATAGCCCTTCTAACTTAATTAGTTTAATTGATTTAAAATTACATTATATAGATGTCAAAGCATCGAGGTTACATAATGAAAAAATTAATTACATTGATGTGAAGTTGTAGTTTTCAATGGAGTTAGGCACAAGTTTAGTGGAGTTAGGATATCACAAGTGAAACACGTATCAGGAAAACATATGAAACATACTATCAATAGGAATAAGTTTCATCCAAGAAAAGTCTCGCACATCGGCACATATCACAAACAAAAGCAAAGCAGTGAGACAAACATCAAAGTAGTGAAAGGAAAACGCTAACAGCCAATACATTGCTTATAATTAGTAGCTTGACGAATTCAAAAACGTACTATTTTGAAAACAACCTGCAGCAATGCGTTGAGCGAACGATGAACTGATGATCATGGATCAGAGATTAATCAGCTCAATTCAATGCATTGGCGGATATAGTCAATTGTTTAATCTGCTCAAAACATCGTTTGCCTAAAGCACCTCCTAGATCAAGCTCAGGGCACATGCGCAGATCAAGTGAGTGAAGGTTGGTACAACCATCAAGAATGGCTTCTAGTCCTTCATTGTTGATCAAAATAGAAATAAGACAAAGATGGCAGAGATTTGGCATGCTCTTTGCAATTGCTGCAGCATACTCAATGCTGTGTGAGTACGCATGTGAAACGAAAGGCTCATATGATAATATTTGCTGATCGATTGTAAATGACTTCAAAACTGGGCAAGATTTACCAATGTGTTCAATATCTGAAGCTTTGATTTCTACCGAGTTAATAAGGCGCAACTCTTCCAAGTGTGAGAATTTGTTAATTAATTGCTTCAACCACATATTTCAATGTATCTCCACAGCAACATCGAATAGTGAGACGCTTGAGTTGAGTTGATCTGCATGTTAAAAAAACTAACTTTAGGAAAACAAGAATTCAAAAGAAAAGAAGCAAAACATATATAGCAGCAACAAACCAACCAATAAATGAACCAGACCCCATTCTCTTAACTAGACAATTAACAAAGTAAGGGAAAATTATAATACTGATCAAAAATGTATTCTAGCACGTTTTCATCTTCAAAATCTTCAATAGTAAGATCCACCAACTGTCCCTGGCTACGATGCACTGCACGATGCCACAAGTCAGTGTTCAATTCATCCCAGAAATCATCGTCTTTGATATGAAGGACTCGCCACATGGAGGGATCATAGCAGATTCTCCGCCAGCTAGTGCACACATACTCTGCATTTTCCAGTATGTCTTCGTATTCAAGGCGTTGCAGGATATTAGCCGTTACATCTGCAGGCAATTCAATCCACGGCGGAGACGGAGCAACCGCTTCATTTTCATTTTTGGATTTGGGTTTCTTCCTCTTCCTCTTCCTCTTCCTCTCATGACGATCAATTGAAAATTAAATGACAAAGAAAAGAACGTATTAAATATAAGTAGTCCAATTTAAAATGCCAAATATTTAGAGCAGTTTACCAAGAAAACTTTAGAAAAGGGGTGTGGGTGGGGCTAATAACACCCCCATAAAATGTTATACCCACCCCAAATGTTAAACACACCCCATTAAAATTTAAAATTCAATTTTTATTACTATACACACCGCAATTATTTCCTATTTACCCTTCAACCCTCATAACTAATAAAAATTAACTAAATCTTTAAAAACATATAAAATTTAAATTTTAATTAACAGAAAAACAAATCAATAATACAATGCGTGTAAACGGCCGAAAATATTTTATAAAATCATCTAAATTTTAAAAATCATTTAAAAATGGAACAGTCAATTAAAAATTAAGAAAATAAAAAAATGAAAAAAATTATAATTAAATCTAAATAAAATCTGAAAAATAAATCAAGTAAAATAAATTAACGATTAACGATTTTTTATAAAATTAAAGAAAATAATAAAGAAAAATCAACTCAATATTAAATTAAAAAATAAAATCTTTAAAAATAAAATAAAGCTAAATAAAAATTAAAAATTTCAATTAAATTTTAAAAAATAATTAAATAAATTATATTTTTAATATTTATAATTAATTTAATTAATTCGATTTCGGTGATTTTTAATTTTTTAGATTTTATTTATCATTATTTGAATTCTTAATTTGAATTAATTTTTGTTACGATTTATTAAAATATTTACAAATTTATTTATTTTTAATTGATTTTTGAATTTTTTTTATTTGAATAATTTATTTATTTTCTTTTTAAAAAATATTTAATTTTTTGCAGATTATTTTTAAAAAATATTTGATTTATTTAAATTAATTATTTTTTAAGATTTTATTTATCTTTTAAAATAATTTTCAGATTTTAATTACATTTTTTAAGATTTTTTCAATTTTTTTTTAAAAATTATCTTTAATTTGTATAAGGTTTACTTAGACATTTTACAATTATCTATTTTTATTTTTAAATTGATGGAGTGTGTATAACATGTTTTGGGGTGTTATTAGTGGTACCGGCGATGTCATATTTTAACTTGTCCAACTAAATAAAATATTTGGAATAAAATGTCAACAGGAATATCAAATTTCTATTCTCAACTAGTAAGTCAGATTTTAAATTATATTCCATTCATCTTATTTTATTATTTTCATTTTTTTGGGTGTCAATTTTTATAATTCACATTTTTTAAAATGAAATATTTTTCACTTTTTATATGAACAATCATTATTTCTTAAAATACGCCAATCAGCTCAAATGAAAATTATAAAAGTTTACAAAACTTGGTTCAAAACATTATTAATTACTCTTTTTTTTTTAAATGTGGTTCCTCATTCATTTCCTTGTAACTTGTCCGCATTTCCAAGGTATGTTGGATTTGTCGCTTGTCCGATTGGTTTTCAAGGTCGGTTGGGTCTGTCATTTCCTTGTCCGCGCACATTTCCTTGTCCGCGCACTTACAACTCAAGTGCACCTTTCTTTCTTGTCCTGTCATTATTTCCAATTGGAAGAATCATTTCCAAAATATGTTTGGTTATTTTGAAAATATCAGTTTGCCAAGAAAAGTTTGAAAAATTAAATTGTAAATCGTATTATTTTATTATATTCTTTAAACTATGTGGAATGATAACTCTACAAATTTCAATTCTCAATTAGTATCTCGGATATGATTTAAAACAATGTGATTAAAGATTTTTTTTAGTCCAATAGGTTAAAGCGATTTTGAATTCCCTCGTATATCAATAGACGAATTACACATTCTAATTTCAATTCAATAAGTATACTTAAATTTTGAAAACTATCATTTTATGTGCAATAGTAGATCGATCACCAATCAACTTTCTTTGTTGGAACGAAAATTATATAGTGCCGCCAATAAATTCTTTCTTATTTATATTTAATATAAATTTAATCTCATATTAATATTTTATTTTATATAAATCCACATTAAAAGTTTTCTTTGTTTATTTTTTTAAACTAACACGATTTTTTTTTATGGTAATAGACAAGGAACAAATGAAGTCAACTTTTACGAAAACAAGAGTTTAATTAAGATTAGAGACAATCCTATAGACACAACTAGAAAAAGAGACAAAAAGATATAGCATTAGGAATAAGGTCAAATTCATAACTAAATGACCAATTATGCCCTTACTCTTTCATCACACCAATATATTAAATTAAAATAATAATTAAAATTAAAGCTATCGGTATTTTTTAATTTCAAATCAATGTAAAATAAAATTATATCTTAAATTTAAAGCATTTCATGGTCAACATTGAAACACTCCCTTTTGCTGCAAATCCAATCTGCAGATCACAGCTTCAATAATCACTAAATCGATCTCCAAGTCCCAATTGCGCATAATCAATAAATCGATCTCCAAATCCTAAATTTCGCTATCTTCGATAACAGAATCATTCCAATTTGGGAGGTATGAATTCTGTTCGATCTTCAAATCCCATCTTCGATATTCGATCATCACCGAACCACCTCCATTTTTGCTGCAAATCCCATCTGCAAATCAAACCTCCATTTTTGCTGCAAATCCCATCTGCAAATCAAATCTTCAATAATCAATAAATTGAACCTCCATTTTTGCTGCAAATCCCATCTGCAAATCAAATCTTCAATAATCAATAAATCGATCTGCAAATCTCAATTGCGCTATCTTCGATACCAGAATCATTCCATTTTGGAGGTATGAATTCCGTTTTGATGCAATGATTCCATATTCAATTTCCAACTGTGATAATCAATAATTCGATCTTCAAATCCCATCTTCGACATTCGATCATCACCGAAATACCCAAAATAGAGTGAATTTTGAGTTTCTAAATCTCATCCGAGAACCATTACATTATCTAGGTAGGCAATTTTATTCCTGGTTGTTTTAATTCAATAATCAATAATTCGATTGGTTCATTGTTATTTCAATTTATACCCTGTCCGATTCGATCTTCGAGTTTTTCTAATTCTACCCTGTTTTATTTTGTGCGATTTAGGGCTCTATTGAACGTGTTAATTGGAGAAGCTATTTTACAGTATCAGAGATGAAATACGCTGTGATATTAAAGTTCGAATTCGAGGAGAAAACCAAGTTTCTAGATATTAAAGCTATTTTAGCATATATTCAACTAATATTCACACATGTGCATCAATCTTTAGCATATATTTTTCAATATGCAGTATCTAGATATGTACTCGTAGTTTTCTTATGATAGGGCCAGATATACTTAACTTAAGCCATAATGTAATGTTTTTTATGCTATCCAATGATATCACGGAAATATCATAATAATGAATATCTTTTGGAAAGTTACAATCCACAATTTTAAAGTCAATCATCATTAATACAATATTATTAATTTAAAATAGGAATATACCCACTACTCCCCACAATTATCTCACGTAATCCAAACAAACAATATATTTTTGACATTTTCAAACATACTTATATTCAAATGTAATTTTTTTCTATAAATAATATTATAATTACAATTTCTAAAATGAATAGTTTATTGATATCCACGTAATAATAATATGATTATCGTAGTAGTCATAAATATATAAAAAAAATGGTCTAATTTTTCTTCCATAATGCACATATCACAATGTGCATATTTGTTTGGCATATACTTTCGCATATATTCACTTTCGATACTCCTCACGTTACTTACTTAATTACATCATATGTATTTCTTTTTTATTTGTTTTGTTTTTGTGTATGTAACGGTTTACCATCCAAATTGTATAATATTGTCTATTCTGGTTCATAATCCGTTTTTTTAGTTCCCCTAAAGATAACATTAATAACATTAATGCATTTTAATTTAATGGAGAAGTTACAATTATAATTAATATGACAATCTTTAATATTTATTCTATATAATTATAAATTATTATATGTAATTATTGAACGAATTATTGTATATTTTTTTATAGAGCATTGAATATATTTATTTTTGAATAATAATTTTTAAAGATGTCCAGAGTTGAAAAAGTCTTAAATAATCTTTGTATATAATTAAAAGTAATTTAATATGACAATCCAACTTGATTTAGGAAACTTTGATTTTCGAACGCATTTATGCCCTGGATTTCCGGCAATTTAATATTCAAATCATGTTTTGAATTTCCTATTTTATCTTAATTGAATGTTCAAATTTTGACTTTATTTTAAACGGAGGATAAAACTGTACTTTTATAAATCATATTGTCCTTCTTCCTAACTTTAAAATTTATTGTCTTTATTTCTAGTTTGTATAGGTGAAATGTCCTATATACTAATTACCCCCGAAAACAAATTATTGAATAAGTTATCAAAACATTTAATGAGGTTATGATGAATGAAGTTCTCATGTGATAATCTATATATCTATATATACAAATGAATTTTATTTTAAAAGGTTGTTATGATATTAATTTTTATTAATCTATAATACATCAAATCTTTCTAAAATATTCTAAAAGGTTGTTATGATATTAATTTTTATTTTGTAGAGAGATTTTGAGAAAAAATAAATGACAATAATTTGTGAAAAGATTAATGGGCTTTAATTTAATTAGTTAGTTAATGTGATTTGATAGATATAATATTAAATTAAATGTACATTTTTTTTTTATAATTTTAATACGAATAAAATAAAATATTAATATGAGATTAAATTTAAATCTTATCTTAATATCATATATTTTTGTAAAACATTTTGGTGACAACATGATGATTGGCCTCTCCCTCCTCTCACTTCATTCTATTTTTTCTTAGGGTTAGTCTGCTATAGACTCGAGTGCATATTGTGCATCCTAGTTCATGTTGCACTTTTCAGTTTACTGACTTACACTTTTTGGAAAATGATGTTGCATTTTTCAATTATTAAACTGTATAATAATATTTTTAGTAATAATTGAAAAATGCAACCCCATTTACCAAAAAGTGTAAGTCAGTAAAATGAAAAGTGCAACATGGACTAGGGTGCACAACATGCACTTGAGTGCATACTAGACTTTACCTTCTTATTAATTTTACATTTATTATTATTTTTATTAATTTTAATTATTAATCTTAAATAAACATACATTTTTTAATCAAATATTCAAATACACACTTTTAAATATTAAAATTTAAATGAAACCAAAGGATTTAAAAAATATTTTTAATCTTCTCTCTCTATAAATCTGGACCTCTTCCTTCTCATTCCAACCTCTCTCTCAACCTCTTCTTTCTCATTTCAACCCCTCATCATTTTTTTTCTATTTCATTTTGTTTGGTTTTGAAATCTCAACACATTTTTTAATTGTTTTGCAAATTCTTAATTGCCACTTTAATTATTTTTTCTCATTTAAATTTGTTTTGTAGGTTTTCGATTTCTATCTCAATAATATCTTTATTAATTCATTCATATAGTTAAAGATGTTTTTTTTTTCGAATGGTATGTTTTGCATATTCTCATTCTACATTTATTAATTTATTGAGGTAACTCTTCTCTTTAAATTAATCATATATATATATATATATATATATATATATAGAGGGTTGGTCTACTATGAACTCAAGTGTATGTTGTGCACTCTACTCTGCACTTTTCAGTTTACTGACTTACACTTTTTGGTAATGGTGTTGCACTTTTTCAATTATTAAACTATATAATAATATTTTTAGTAATAATTGAAAAGTGCAACACCGTTTACCAAAAAGTGTAAGTCAGTAAAACTGAAAAGTGTACATAAACTAGATTGCACAACATGCACTCGAGTGCATACTAGACTTTACTATATATATATATATATATATATATATATATATATATATATATATATATCTAAAATAAAATAAATTATGAAATAAAATTTCCAGTTTTTTTTTTTTAAAAATAACCAAAATTTAGGAAAAAAAATACAAAAAAAATCGAAAAAATAACTAAACTAAAAAAATTCAATTTTTTTTCTAATTTGGGTATAAATGTATGAATATGACTCACTTTCCAACTTTAATTTAATTTATAATAACTAAAATTATTTTGTTAAGTCTTCATTATTTCTAAAATGATATTTGGTTTGTTACAAGTTTTTTAAGGTTGCAGATTATTTTTTAAAACTAATTAATAATATAATCTAATTAAAAAAATAAAATTTATATTTAGAAACTTAAATGACTTGAGAATTGGGGAAGAAACCAGCATAATATTTTGCATCAACTTTATTATTTTCTTTGGTGATCATCGTCATGTTGATGCATTCATATGTTTATTGAGTGTGATCGTATCTATTAATTGAATTGTGTGTTCAGTGTGATTCATTCTCACTTTTGTTCTTCTTAATTACTAGTTAGTTAATATCATTTTTTTAATATTGATGTATTAATTTGCATGGAATGCCTGGAATTATAAATGTGTTAAGTTATGTATTTTTTGTTAAATATAAATATTAGTTTAAATACGATATAGTATTAGTACGCCTATGGTATAGTACTAGTTAATATACTGTATAGTACTAGAGATTAATGTGGGTATAAAAATATTACGGAGTATTTAATATATGAACTAATACTATACAATATTTGAACTAGTACCATAGAGTATGTGAACTAATACTATACAATATGTGAACTAATACTATACTATATTTGAACTATTACCATAAAATATGTGAACTCGAAACTCGAAAAAATTAAAGCATTGATGCGTCGAAAAAGAACGCGCTCGGATCTCAGCCGTTCCTTTGCGAGCACTATCGATCACGATCTCAATCACTCGTTCGCCTTTAACAATCCTCGTATGAATCTTCTCGTAAGTCCAAATTTGGCCTGCAAAAGTACACCGGAGGGGGCCTCCGGCGTAGAAACTCCGACGCTCAAGTCAGAACTTATCGTAGGCGAAATCAAAGAGAAATTCCCCTGTATATCTAGGGGAATTCCGGCGAATATCGTGAAGTCTCTCTTCACTATTAGCGTATATTTTGTATGGCAGGGTGTATAATCAATAAAATGTGTGTATTGTAATAATAACTTAATTAAGAATGTGAAAATAACCTTCTTTATATACCTGGCCCCTCTCTGCGGAGAGGGAGAGACCTATTCTCCCTGAATTCTCGGCGTATATCTAGGAATTCGGCCTCACATCTCCAAGGACTCGGCTGATCCCCCTGAAGACTAGGCCCTTCAGCTTATCCAGTCCTCTTTTCGTGGGTTTGAACAATTCCCAGGACTTAGCCAAGGAAGACAGGCTATAATTCCCTTCGTGGGCCAAATCTTCCCCAGCCCAAGACCTATTAATTTCTTCACATATGGGCCAAAGGCCCAATTTCTCTGATTTCTCTGATTCCTCTACTCGAACCCAGGGGGTGTATTAATCCTGTTTCTTCAATATATTAACCTAATTACAACTATCATAACTTATCCCGTTTCCACGTGTCGACTCCTCCGAGAACGACATATTTATCTACATCAACCACTCCCCCCTACTCTCATAAAATGAATAATTTTTAGGAGAGTAGGAGAATAATAACCCTGGGATAAATGCCAGAGAAATATTTCATTTCCTTTCTTAAAACTCAAAATACCTCTTGAAATATTCTTATTGATTTGATTCCCTCTAGTAATAATTACTTCTCAAAAAGCGTTGGGTCTTTTACACTTCCACACGCAACTGTGCCCTTGAATCTCGCAATCACGCGCCTATATCCAACATCAAGCCGCCGTTTGTCTTTCACGCGTTTTTTAATTGGGAGGATCATTTAATTCTCCTCGATTCTCCCTCTTCTCTTTTCAGCGTAATCATTCAAAATTCATCTTTTCCACCAAAACCCTGTTTTCCCTTCATTTCAAATTTATCTATTCTCTATCTTCGTTTTCACCTTTGCGATCTTAACTTCTTCGTGCACGTCCAGCGGCTGTTTCGTCGTCACTCCTTAAAACCGACCTTCCTTCAGGTACCTATTCCTTCCCTTTTACTCTCATTTATACCATGTCATCTTCTTCAGATTCCGTTTCAATGGAAAGTTCAACTTCCCATCCTCTTTCTATCTTTCCTGTAATCGACCCTGCTTTAAAAAACACCATCGCTGGTTCTTCCTTGCTTTCTTCTGAGCGTGTTGCCGCTTTTCTCCGGTCGGGAATCTTTTCCACCGATTACGCCGTTAGGGCCGCCCATAGGAGGGAACGCCCGAATTTTCCTGGTACTAACACCTTGGCCTTCTGGGAGGCTCAGTTAAAAGCAGGACTCCGCTTCCCGATTCACCCTTATTTTTCTGAGATCTCTACTTACCTGCGCATACCCCTCAACCAATTCACCCCCAATGCTATTCGAGCAATGCTAGGTTTTTACATTTTGATGAAGGGGAATGGTGGCGAACCCTCAGCCCAGCTTTTCCTAACTCAGTACATGTGTAAGTATGCGGATGGGTTTTTCTATACTTCTGGCCGTCCTTCCAGGGCTGGAAAATTCATGGAGAAGCTCCATGAAGGAGTCCAAGACTGGAAGGACTATTACTTCTTTGTTACAAACCCCGTTCCTTGGGATTTTCCTCATGAAGGGTGGATTTATGAGAACCCTGGGGTGCCTCGTCCTCCTCTCTCTGTTTGTTCTTCGCTGAATTTGGAAGTGATGAACCATCTAAATGACAATGTTTCCGCTCATGGCTTTTTCGATGTAATGAGCATTTGCAAAAATCCTAGAGCCCTTTCTCATTTTGGTTTCGGTCGCCCCGATTACCCCCTAGGTCCCGACGATGGTAATACCATCTCTTTTTCCTTAGTATTGTCCTCACAATTCGAACTGCAGTGTTTATTAATGTCGTTTGTATTTCTTTATGCAGCTATGAGTTGGTTAACCCAAATTTCTCGCGATGCTGCTCCTCTTTCGATGGTTGCAAAGTCTCCAGCCCCTGAAAGCTCTTCAAAGGCCCCTGTTATTCCTTCCCCAGCGAAACCTGCCACCGGGTCCGTTGCTAAGCGCACCCGTTCCTCTACCGAGAAAACCATGGTCTCCGTCTTGCCTCCTGTCTCTGATGCCTCTAAGAAGAAGAAATCCAAAACCAAATCTTCCTCGCCTAATGTTGCTCCCGATGCTCCAGACGAAGTCAATGTTGACCATCTCTTGGCTTTTATAGGACGTTATACTCCGACTCCTGCTACCGAGGCCCTTAATGCTCTTTCTCCGGAAGAGCGAATTGTGCACGCCGCCCACAATTTCACACAGGTAGGTTTTCAATATGGATATTGCTTTGGATGACTCATAGAAGAGAGTATAGATACCTTACTTCTTGATGTTGTTTCTTGTGTAGTTTGGTCTTCTGTTTTCCAACATGTCTGAAAGAGCCCTCCAGTCCCTCTAGCAGGTAGATGACCTCCAAAGTCAGGTAGAGCTGGAGAAGGTGAAGAAGGAGATACTCGATGCAGAATTACGGGACGCCAATCAGAGGTGTAAAACACTCCGAGCGACACTCTCTGGGGAGATTTCTTCGTTGAAGGAAGAGTTTGGTAAACAGGTTAAACAGCTGGAGGTTACTCTTCCCCTGACTGGTATGAAGTTATGTATAGAGTCCTTGTTTACCTCTGCCATAGGTCAACAATTTCTAGGTACCTTGCATCAGGAGTGGTTGGAGGCCTTTCTTCAGAGCAGCAGTTTCTTAGGGGCCATGGGTGCATACATCCCTCACTTCATTGATCATGGGTTTTCTAATGCTGTGGCTGAACATTCTGCCCCTGGTTTTAATGGTCAGTATACCCGTGCTCTTCGACTGGATGAGCTGGATACTCCCCCTAAGTTCCCCGGAGATGCGAAGGAAGATATCAACACTCCTTGGTGGTTGCCGGGGATGAGGAAGGCGATCTTGGAGCTGAAGGGTGCTGCTCGGAGTTTAGATGATTTGGCACCGGCGAAGGATATGACTTTCCCCGTTCACGTAGATAATCCAACTCCGGTGACTACTGTGGCAGCACACGCTCTGGTGGAGAAGGCAGAGGGGGGTGATTCTAGCGGGCAAGCTGAGGAGACAGGAGCAGGTTCTGAGGGGAAAGATACCATTCCCCTCTCTTGAAAATTTCTCTGACAACAGTTTGATACTTTAAGACACTTTTTATTTTGCTAAGGCCTCTAAGGCCTCTTTTGGTATTTTCCGGAGACTCCACACTCCGGGGTCTTCTTGTGGAGGGCCTAGGCATGGTGCCTTAGGTCTTTGGATATTTCTGCTTTTCTTTTGATATCGTACCTGCACAATTACTGTTTGGCATGCATACATATATCTCTAGTTCTATTGATTAGATGTGTAACATAATATTCATCCTGCTTATGCATCTAGCATGTTTTCAGCATTTTATTAACACGTAAAGGCTCTAAAGCTCCTAGAGGAACCTTAATGAGGAGATAGGATTGATATCCCTGTATTTACTTGATAATTTGATAAGGCTTCTAGTCTCTCCCTTAGTACTAAGGTCTTTAGGGATCTTGGGGATCATCTTCCTTAGGCTGTTTATACTCGTAAGAGTTAGTTTATACTCGTAAGAGTTCGTTTATACTCGTAAGAGTTCGTTTATACTCGTAAGAGTTCGTTTATACTCGTAAGAGTTCGTTTATACTCGTAAGAGTTCGTTTATACTCGTAAGAGTTAGTTTATACTCGTAAGAGTTCGTTTATACTCGTAAGAGTTAGTTTATACTCGTAAGAGTTAGTTTATACTCGTAAGAGTTCGTTTATACTCGTAAGAGTTAGTTTATACTCGTAAGAGTTCGTTTATACTCGTAAGAGTTAGTTTATACTCGTAAGAGTTAGTTTATACTCGTAAGAGTTCGTTTATACTCGTAAGAGTTCGTTTATACTCGTAAGAGTTCGTTTATACTCGTAAGAGTTAGTTTATACTCGTAAGAGTTCGTTTATACTCGTAAGAGTTCGTTTATACTCGTAAGAGTTAGTTTATACTCGTAAGAGTTAGTTTATACTCGTAAGAGTTCGTTTATACTCGTAAGAGTTCGTTTATACTCGTAAGAGTTAGTTTATACTCGTAAGAGTTCGTTTATACTCGTAAGAGTTCGTTTATACTCGTAAGAGTTAGTTTATACTCGTGAGAGTTTTGAGAGTCGCCAGGGAGTTTTGAGAGAGTCGCCAGGGATAGGGTTTCTGGACAAGTTCATTATGTCTTCCGCTACTGTACCCCCTACTCCCCCTAGCTTTAGAGGCTATTCGTGAATAGAAACTTTAGGAAATTTTCCTAGGTGTTCTTCATTTGAGCATTTATGAGTCGGTGTAAATTTCTCTATCTTTGCAGTATCTCTAACATGCTATATTTCAGTTTCCAAAACATATTCGTTATTTCAGCACTCATCATGCAGGCCTTCAACAATTATCTTAACACGATATTAACATATGAAAAACATTTCATCATAAAATTAGCGCATAAGAGTCATCTCATCACAATATTAACATGCATTTAGGGAAATTGCTGAAATTTTATCCAAACCGATGCTCCATTGATCGAAAACGTTTATCAACATAGGCAAATAAGGGGAACCTATGCCGGCCTCATTAAAAACCTCTCCGTGGTAAAACCCCAAGGGGAAACCCACGTAGAGGGAAAAAGAGTGCCGGTGAAGCAATTATTCGAACGAGAAGTAAATATTCAAAATTGTTCATAAAGAAAAAGGAAGCAGGGGAATTACACCTTCCTCAAACATAAAATCTCTTCAAGTGGCACACGTTCCATGGCCTTAGTATCTCTTTCCCTGTCATGTCTTGGAGCTTGTATGCTCCACCTTTGAGTACCTGTATGACCCTGTATGGACCTTCCCAATTGAGTTCCATCTTTCCCGTGTTTTTCAAAGCATCTGCCCTCCGAAGGACTAAATCCCCAACTTTAAAGGAGCGAGGGATTGCCCTGCGGTCATATGCTGCTTTGATCCGACTCTTGTACCTTTCTGCTTTTAATCTCGCCATCTCCCTCTCTTCATCTACTAGGTCCAGCGCTTCCCTCATCAATTCTTCATTTCTCTTTTCTTCGAAATAAGTGATCCGGTGTGATTTGAGTCTGGCTTCAGGAGGTATCACTGCTGCTGCTCCATATACTAAGTAGAAGGGAGATTCACCTGTAGCTGTTTTAGGGCTGGTTCGGTAGGACCAGAGGACGTTGTCCAACTCCTGCACCCATTTTCCTCCTACCTCTGCCAATCGTGTTCGAATACCATCGACCAGGATCTTGTTTGTAACCTCTACCTGCCCATTAGCTTGGGGATGGGCTACTGAAGTAAACCTCTGCGTGATGTTCCACCTCTCGCACCATCTTCTTACTTTCTCTCCATTGAATTGAGTTCCGTTATCGGAAACCAAGATTCTAGGTACTCCAAACCTGCAACAAATGTGTCTAGCAAGAAAAATAATTACATTGTCCTCTTCGATTTTAGCCAAGGGCACAGCCTCTACCCATTTACTGAAATAATCCACGGCTACGATTAAAAATTTTCTCCCTCCTGGTGCCAAGGGGAAGGGTCCCACCAGATCGATTCCCCATTTAGCGAAGGGACAGGGCGAGTACATAGCCCCCATTTCTTCTGCAGGTACCCGTATCAAGGGTCCATTCTTCTGGCACTTCTCACATCTCTTCACATATTCTCTAGCGTCCCTGATTATATTAGGCCAGTAGAACCCTGCCCTGAACACTTTCTTCACCATGGTCTGGTACCCTTCATGGCTGGATGCGCAACCTTCATGGATGTCTTTGATCACTAGCTCTGCTTCTCTTTTTGAGAGACACTTCAAATAAGGTTGAGTGAAAGACCTCTTGTATAATTGGCCTCCCAGGATGCAATACTTCCTTCTCCACGCCTTTGCTTCCCTGGACATTGGGGTTACTGGACCCCTGTTCAATTCTTCCCATATTTCTTTCCTCCAATCATCCCCTGCGGTTATTTCTCCGATCAGGGTTTCCGTAGCTACTTGATCTGCCACCAACAGGGTTACCTGTCCGTCTCCCTCGAATTCAGTGGAACTAGCCAATTTTGACAGTCCATCCGCTTTCGTATTCTCTTCTCTTGGTACCTGTACCACTTCAAAAGTATGGAATTTATTTTATAATTTCTTTACCTCTTCTAGATAAGTGATCATTCTCTCATCCTTGGCGAGGTACTCCCCCATGACCTGCTGTACTATCAACTGTGAATCGGAGTACAAGGTGACCTTTTGCGCCCCTAACTCTGCAGCCATGCTAGCTCCTCTGATCAGGGCCTCATATTCTGCACCATTGTTTGAGGTGGAAAATCGAAATTTGACAGCCACCTGCACTTCCTGACCCTCAGGGTCAATCAGTAATATCCCTGCTCCACATCCTAAGGCAGATGCTGAGCCATCCACATATACCTTCCATCCCTGTTCTTCTTCCACTCTGGTGGACTCTTGAATGAAATCCGCTAGAGCTTGAGCCTTGATGGCTCTCCTTGGTTCATAGTCTATATCATACTCCTGCAGTTCTACTGCCCACTTGACCATTCTTCCTGATAAATCTGCTCTCCCTAGCGTCTGCTTCAACGGGAAATTAGTCCTCACCATCACTTTATAAGATAGGAAGTAAGGGCGTAGTCGCCTGGCCGTCACCACCACTGCCAAGGCTGCCTTTTCCACCTCTGAATACCTTGTTTCCGCTCCTTGGATTACCTTGCTCACATAATATACAGGCTGTTGTGTGGAGCCTTCCTCTTTCATCAGGGCCGTGCTCAGGGAGTGTTCCCCTACTGAGAGGTATAGGAGTAGGACGTCTCCCTGAGTAGGCTTAGTTAATTTTGGAAGTTGTTCCAGATGGCGCTTCAATTCTTCAAAAGCCTTCTGGCATTGCTCATCCCATTCGAATCTTGACCCCTTCCTTAGCGTTCTGAAGAAGTGATGACTCTTCTCTGCTGATTTAGCTATAAATCTGCTAAGGGCTGCGATCCTTCCGTTCAAAGTCTGCAATTCTTTCAAATTCCGAGGGGGTTGCATGTCGAGCACCGCCTTTACCTTAACAGGGTTCACTTCTATCCCTCTCTGAGTCACCATATATCCCAGAAATTTCCCTGACCCTACTCCAAAAGAACACTTAGCAGGGTTTAATTTAATACCATTCTCTCGAATTACCTGAAATATCTCCTTCAAGTCGTCAATATGTCCCTCTGCCTTGACACTTTTAGCTAGCATATCATCCACGTAGACCTCCATATTCCTGCCTATTTGCCCTCGGAACACCGAGTCTACCATTCTTTGATAGGTGGCTCCTGCATTTATCAGTCCAAAAGGCATACGTACATAACCGAAAGTACCACATGTCGCTATAAAGCATACCTTCGGTATATCGAGGGGGTTCAGCTGGATCTGATGGTACCCCTGATATGCGTCCATCATGCTGAGTAATTCGAACCCAGATGTGGCATCCACCAATTGGTCGATCCTGGGCAAAGGGTAGTGGTCTTTAGGGCAGGCTTTGTTCAAGTCCCTAAAGTCAATGCACATCCTCCACTTGCCAGCTCCCTTGGACACCAACACTGCATTCGAGAGCCATTCCGGGAACTGGACTCTCTTCACGTGCCCTGCATTCAACAATTTATCGATTTCCTCTTTTACTATGAGGTTCTTCTCCTTACCGAAGTTCCTCAACTTCTGTTTCACGGGCCTGGCTTTGGGATCCACATTCAGGTGGTGTATTGCTATTTCTGGAGGGATACCTGTCATATCCGTCGCTGTGAACGCAAAGATGTATGCATTCTCCTGGAGGGTGAGTACCATCTTTCTCTGGAGTTCAGGATTCATGTTCGTACCTATCCTGGTTGTAAATCCCTCCTGTCCTGGGTAGAGCTCGATGCTCATTAACTCCTCATCCACTTTAACTTTGGGTTGCTCTTGCATTAGTTCCCCCACTTTCTGTCTCTTTAGCTCAGGGTCTCCACCCTTAAACCTTTCTATTCCTCGGAACACAGCCTTGTCTGCTATCTTGACCGATTCTACGTAACACTTCCTCGCCTGGTATTGATCGCCACATATCTCTCCCACACCCCCCGAGGTAGGGAACTTCATCTTCATGTGGAAGGTGGAGATCACTGCCTGAAAAATATTCAGGCTTGGCCGTCCCATTACTACGTTATAGGAAGATGGGACATCTACAATCAAGAACTCTATGACTTGTACTCGACGGTTAGGGGCAACTCCTAACCCTACTTGTAGTAACGCTGAACCAAGGGGTTGAATGGCTCCCCCTGAGAATCCATACAGAGCTGTTTCCACCGGTCTAAGCTTTATATTCAAGTCCATCTTCTTGAAGCACTCGAAGAGCATGATATCGGCAGAGTTTCCAGTGTCTACAAAGATTCGTGCTACGTCGTATCCTGCTATATCCGTGGTAATGACCAGTGCGTCATTATGAATTTCTCTGGGCTCCCCAGCGTCCTCTGGCCCAAAATGGATGTCTGGGCCCTCTGCCATCTTTCCCACTTCATGGTGCTCTATATTTCTCTCCTTCAACGAGCGAACGCTCTGTTTTCTCTGCCTGAAGGAATCCCCATCAGCAGGGCCTCCCATAATCATATGAATAGTTCCCCTCTTCTGAGGAGGGGGTGGTGGCTCCTCATTGCCCTTCCTCTGATCTCTCCTGTCGTCCTCCTGCTTCCCCTCGGGGTCCTTTCTCTTTTGGCCCCTGGGGCCTTGTCGATCTCTAAAAATAAACTCTCTGAGGTGGCCTGCCTGAATCATCCTCTCTATCTCATCCTTCAGATGCCAACATTGGTTGGTATCGTGGCCATAATCGTTATGGAACCTACAAAACTTGTTTGACTTTGGGTTTTGGGGGCCTCTGCTTCTTGAGTAGGGGAACTTCATATCTGGATGGTCCCCTGCCACCTCTAGGACTTCGGCTGGTTCTATCTTCAGAGGGGTATATCTCTTCGCCCCTCTCCTGGGATTCCAGGGCGCAACTTCCTCTCTTCTCACGTTTTCCAGTCTCCTGGAGCTCCGATGTCTCTCTGGACTTGGTCTTCTAAGTGGAATTTCTTTCCTCCTTTCTCCATTACCCACTATAGCCCGGGTCTCCGATCGTTTAGCTTTCCTTACCTCCTCCAGGGTGAGGTATTTCTCTGCTCTCCTCAACAATTCATCGAAAGTCCGAACCGGCTTCTTAGCTAAAGAGGTGAATAAATCTCCGTCACGCAACCCGTTGGTGAGGGCATTGATTTTAACCTCCGAGGAGGCTGTAGGTACTTCTAAGGCCGCTTGGTTGAATCTTTTCAAGAAAGCCCGTAAGCTCTCGTTCTCTCCCTGACGCATGTTGAACAAAGTAAGGGTAGCTCTAGGCTGTCTCCTAGCGCTGGCGAATTGGTGCAGGAACAATTCGCTGAATTCGGACCATGAGTGGATAGTATCTGGTCCTAATTGCGTAAACCACTGCTGTGCAGCCTTGGACAAGGTAGTCAGAAATACTCGACATTTGACACCTTCTCCATACTGGTGCAGTAAGGCCGCGTTCTCAAATCTCATCAAGTGCTCATAGGGATCCGAAGTGCCATCGTATTCAAAATTTAAAGATTTGAAGTTAGAGGGCAGTTCGTCTTGTAAAATAGTAGGTGAAAATTGATATCCAGTGGTGTAAGAGGGTTTACTTACGTTGTCAGTAATATGTCTCTGCATATCCCTCATCTCTTTACGCAGGGCTTGTATCTGATCACTGACGGCCCCTTGATATGTGTCGTCCGTGCTTTCTCCCATCCCCGTATCCAGGGTGATATCCCCAAGGACTCTCTCTGCATCCCTCCGAAGGGGTCTTTCCAGGACGCTTCTCTCAGCCTGGGAAGGTACTTTCTCTTCTGGGTTTCGAGGGAGATCTTCATTCCTGGAAGGGACTGGGACCGAATCGATGACATGTTCGGGTGGATTTAGTCGTGTGCCCTTATGAACAGGTTCAGGAGGGCGAAGTCCTCGAGCAGTAATTATCCTTTCTACTGATTGCGCTATCATCTCATCCAACTGATCTCGAGAGACGGTCAAGAGTTCTGGTTGAGTGTTAGGGTTATCCTTATTGATCCCACTCCCTGATGCTCCTGAGATACCTGGTGTGTCTCCATCCTGAGTGGGAGGGATATCCTCCGGTACGTGGTCTACTGGTTGATTCCCTAGATTTCGGTTTGAGGGAAAACCTGGAGGAGGGATATCTTCTGATGTGTGATCCATGGGACGTTTCCCTAAATTCCGATTTAAGGGAAATCCTGGAGGGGGCGGAGGAAAAGGAGGCGGAGGAGTGGAATCTCCTTTCTCCTTCGTCTGCTTTGTTGGATCTTGTCCTCCACCCATATCAGTACGGAACTTTTCTCACGCCTTAGCTTGAAATGTTCCCACAGACGGCGCCAGTTGATGCGTCGTAAAAGAACGCGCTCGGATCTCAGCCGTTCCTTTGCGAGCACTATCGATCACGATCTCAATCACTCGTTCGCCTTTAACAATCCTCGTATGAATCTTCTCGTAAGTCCAAATTTGGCCTGCAAAAGTACACCGGAGGGGGCCTCCGGCGTAGAAACTCCGACGCTCAAGTCAGAACTTATCGTAGGCGAAATCAAAGAGAAATTCCCCTGTATATCTAGGGGAATTCCGGCGAATATCGTGAAGTCTCTCTTCACTATTAGCGTATATTTTGTATGGCAGGGTGTATAATCAATAAAATGTGTGTATTGTAATAATAACTTAATTAAGAATGTGAAAATAACCTTCTTTATATACCTGGCCCCTCTCTACGGAGAGGGAGAGACCTATTCTCCCTGAATTCTCGGCGTATATCTAGGAATTCGGCCTCACATCTCCAAGGACTCGGCTGATCCCCCTGAAGACTAGGCCCTTCAGCTTATCCAGTCCTCTTTTCGTGGGTTTGAACAATTCCCAGGACTTAGCCAAGGAAGACAGGCTATAATTCCCTTCGTGGGCCAAATCTTCCCCAGCCCAAGACCTATTAATTTCTTCACATATGGGCCAAAGGCCCAATTTCTCTGATTTCTCTGATTCCTCTACTCGAACCCAGGGGGTGTATTAATCATGTTTCTTCAATATATTAACCTAATTACAACTATCATAACTTATCCCGTTTCCACGTTTCGACTCCTCCGAGAACGACATATTTATCTACATCAAGCATATACCAATATAAACTAATATTATACTGTATATGAACTAATATATACAGTACTGCATATTAACTAATAATATATCATAATACTTATCAACGGTTATCATAACACTTATAAACTAAAAATTATATTCATAAAAAATTAAAATAAAGTGATTAAAAAATGAAAGTTCAAATGAAAAAAATAATTAAACAATGTAAAACGAAGTTAAAGTTGTAAGGAATGAAGTAAAATTTTGAAAGAATAAAGTGAAAATTATACACCAATTAATTAAAGTAAAATAGTACGAATAAAATTGAACACTTGCCTAAGAGAGGTGAGAGTTTTATTTTTTAAAACAAATTATTATTATACTATTTAATACTTAAAAAAATAATTAATATTATTTTTAAAATTTTCTTATTATATTTTAAAATTTTAGAATAATTATTTATGACATAAAAAGAAATTACGTTAAAAAATTATCATTTGAAACACAAATGATAAACAGGAAGAAAAATAAATTTAAAAAATAATATTAAAAAGATAAATATAAATATCAATTGAGTAAAATAAAAAAATAAAATTTTAAAAAATTAATGGAGTATTAGTTTTTAATGATAAAATTAAAAAAAAAATTAATTGAAGTAAAATAAAGGCCCATGAAAAAATGTATGTGTTAAATTGATATAGTAAATTGACCATATGTTATTGAATTGGATATAGTAAATGGGTCATGTCTTATTTGTAATTGATTATTGGATTGGATATAGTAGTTACATATATTGGATTGAATATAGTAGTTACATACATGTAACTGGTACACAAGAGTGCAACTCCAAATATAAACTTAACGATTTAAAATTTTTATAAAATTTTACACTCTTAAAATACACATAAAATTGATAGTATATAATTAATATAAAATTCCTACCGTAACTAAAATAAAATTTTACCTAAATATTAGGTAACCAATAATCTTAAAAAATAAAAATAAATTCTAAGAATTAAAAAATAATTGTGCATAATAACAAAAATATTGTAAAGAATATGGTAAAGTCTAGTATGCACTCGAGTGCATGTTGTGCACCCTAGTCCATTTGCACTTTTCAGTTTTACTGACTTACACTTTTTGGTAAATGGTGTTGCACTTTTCAATTATTACTAAAAATATTATTATACAGTTTAATAATTGAAAAGTACAACACCATTTACCAAAAAGTGTAAGTCAGTAAACGAAAAAGTGCAAGGACTAGGGTGCACAACATGCACTCGAGTCCATAGCAGACCAACCCAAAGAATATATATGTTTTACAAACAAATTCTCTATACAAACGTAATTATAATAAATTAAAATTACATAAAAATAATAACATAAAATGACACATGTGTAATAATAATAATTACATAATAATTATTTATAAATATCTATAATTCTTAACACTAATTCTTAATGTCTATAATTTAGTTAAGGTAACATAAAATGACACATCGTATTTACTATAATTCTTAACATCTATAATTAATTATTATTTTATTTAAATTAACATCATTCCTTAAATAGGGTAAAAGATTATGATAGAGTGTTATTCGCATATTTATAGATTTTAATAGATGGACACGTGGTGCAAATCTAAATGATGTAACAGGAGATGTTGCACCATTGTGTAACAGAAATGAAAGGTTTTGAAAATTTCAAATGACATGGTTTTAGAGAGAATTTAAAATCCCCTCAATTTTAACTAAAAAAATATGTTTAAGATTTTAAATCCATTCATTTCATTTTTAATCCAAACAAACAAGGGGAGTGGATTTGAATGATGGATTTGAAATCCATAGATCAAATCCTTCCATCCAAAAGTAGCCTAAGTTCATATAATATACTCCTAGATAAGGATGTACAAATTACAATACTTTAAAAAAATAAAAAATGTATTTAACGATGAAAACCACAAGTTTGCATAATTTCAGGAGAATACATATTTTAGTTCCTATGTATATTCCAATATTTTATGGGTACTCATAAATTAATTCCTAAACAATTGCATATTGCTATAAAAATTAAATATATTTAGTAATTGTATTATGATACGTATATATAGAGAGATAGATAGAATAATGATAAATTTTTTAATCATGAATTCAAATATTTTTTAAATAATTAGTATTTTCTTTAAAATCTCAATCAACAATTTCTATTTATTACCAATTTTTTAAGCACGTATTTTTTTTAATTGATTTTTAATTAGATTAGTATATATAAATTATCTAAATTATAGATTCAAATGATCAAAAGATTACGAATTTCCATATATTAAAAAATAACACCTCTAAAATTGTAAAGTTATATATATATATATAGAAATGATATGCAGCATAATTATTTGGCATTATCCAAGTCATCATATTGACTTATTTATTTATTCTAAAATATTAAAAATATATAATTACTAGTACAAAACTCGCGTATTATGCGAGATGATAAAAAAAAATTATATATATATAATAAATAGTAACAATTTTTTTTGTTATTCATCATCACACTAAAATTTAAATTGTAAGTTAGATAAAATAAAAAAAAATAAAAAATTAGATAAGTTAATAGCAAAGAAAAAACGATTACACAAAAAATGAAAAAAAAGAAACTGTCAGAGGGAGTGGGAGAAAGATAAGAATTTTTAAATTATTAGTATGAGTTAAATGCAAAGAAAAAAACGGTTACAAAAAATAGAAAAAAAAAAAAAAAATTAAAAATTCTATAAAATTAGGAAACCATAAAAGGAGGATAATTGAGATGCCACGTAAGAAATAATGGATTCACAATTAGTATATAAGGTAAATATGTATATTTCAACCTCTTTCCATATAAAATTAAGAAATAAAATATTCTAAATTTTTTTTTTTAAACTATTTTAACGGTTTTATTATTAATACATAATTATTAAATATTACATGTTTAATTTATTTATGTTACTCTACTTAAAAAAACCATTCATTAATTTATGTAATTTTTTATTATTTTAAGATTTAAGGGTTTTAGGGTTTACGGGTTTAAAGTTTAGGGATTTAGGGTTTTAGAATTTAGAGTTAAGTAAATTAAGGTAGTCATTATTTTTTATAACTTTAATTTTAATTTTTTGTTATTAAAAAAATAAAATATATAAATGAATGATTTTTTTTAAGTAAAGTACAATAAATAAATTAAACGTGTAATATTTAATAATTATGTAATACTAAATCCCTTAAAAATAGTCTTTAAAAAAATTTCAAATATTTTACTCCCTCCTATTCAAAATATAAGTCGCTTTAACCTTTCGTTTTCTTTGTAGAATATAAGTCATTTTGCACTTTTCAATGTAAATTAATTGCATTTATTCCAAATCTATCCTTAAGATCAATAACTATTTACATAAATGTATTTTTTTAAATGAGAATTACAAGCATCAATTAAGGTAAAATGAGAAGTCAAATATTTTTTTTAATATGTGTGCATGAGCTTAGGATGACATATATTTTGAAGGGTAGGTCTCCTATGAAATTGAGTCCATATAATAAATTGAGTTTTTTGTTACACTTTTTAATTGTAGTGACTTACACTTTTTAAAATAATATTTTAAGTTATATTGACGTACATTTTTCAGTAATATTGTGTTGTACTTTTTAGTTATAATGACTTACACTTTTCATTAAAAATTGTGCTGCACTTTTCAATTATAGCGACTTACACTTTTCACACTTTTCAGTAATATTATGTTACACTTTTTAATTATAATGACTTACACTTTTTAAATATACATTTTTTCAAAAAAATCGAGTCTATACAAGACCTTGACTATTTTGAATAGGAGGGAGTATTTCCTAATTTCATGGGTATATTTTTCATATTTTAGATTTATTAAATAAGTTAATATAATGACTTGGATAATGAAGTAATACTTTGGCTAGATTATTAATGGGCCCCATATCATTTCTTTCTACATTAATATAATAATAAATTTATACATGTTTTAATGTGGCATAGGCTTTATATCATTTTTTCTGAATCTTTTATTAATGACGTGGCTTTTACCGTTACATTATTATACTCCCTCCGTCCAATTTTATTATGCCCATTTCTCTGGACACAGGTTTTAATGAATATTTATTAGTTTATGTATAAAGTAGATAAGTTGGGGGTATGATGGAATGTTGTGGGGTCCATTTATAGATAAAGTGATTGTTTATGAATAAAGTAAGTGGCAAAGTGGGTAAATAAGTGATGATAGGAGGGTGAAGATAAAGTAATATGAATAATATTATTTCCTAAAAGGGTATGAGCATAATAAAATTGGACAACCAAAAAAGGAAAGTGAGAATAATGAAATTGGACGGAGGGAGTATATTGTTTTTTATATTTTTTAATTAAATATAATATTTAATAAATAAATAAATGACGGGTCAGTTCGCCAAAGACCGTGATCCAAACGGGTCAACCCTGGACCCACCTCCCTGGAAAATCTTGACCTAATCCACTTAAAACCTATCTTTTTTCTAATAAAACCTATCATAATTTTTTTAATCTAATAGAGTCAAAATTAATTTTTTGAGACAATTGTGCCCTTCCCCCATGTTTTGAAATTTCAAATATATCAATTTAAAATAATTAGTCAACTAACCATTCAATCAATTCTTAAATGCATTCTCTCTAATTCCCGGAAATCTTTCACCTTCAAAAATATAAAAAATTTCTTAAAAGATAGCTATCTCCATTTATTTCCTAAAAAAATTCATAAAAGATAGCTATCTCCATCTAAAATATAAAAAATTTCCTAAAAGATAATCTTGTTAAACTGAGGGTTTTGAGAAATCTGTAATTCAATCTACAGGTTTAGAAAAAAGCTTCTGCAAAAACGGCAAAGTGTAGAAGAACAGAAAAATAGAAGCGTATGTATTATCTAAACATATGCATATTGAAGTTCATGTGAATTACGTTCACTATTATGCAAACTAAAGTGCATTTCGACAATTTTGCATAAAAACAAGCAAACTAAAGTGCAGTCTAAACATATGTATATTGAAGTTCATGTGAATTACGTTCAGGAGTATGCAAATTAAAGTGCATTTTAATAATATGCATATTGAAGTACATATGAATGACATAAAAAGTATCGTCATTTCAATGCATATTCCATCACAAAAGAATCAGTACAACCAAAGCTTAAACAAAACTAAAAAAAAAGTAGAGATCAAAGCCTAAACAGAAAATTCAATTACCTTAAACTTCAAATCAAAATCCAACAAAACCTCAATCCTGATCTCGTTCTTGGCAATGGATCTGGAGCTCATCACCTTCGCGATCTCGATGACGTCATCGAACGAGATGTTGCCGTTGTGCTTGATGTTCTTCGTCTTCTTTCAGTCGCGCTCCGGCTCCTTCAACGCCTTGATGACCAAATGAATATACGTACGAGCGATGCAGATGATCGGAATTGAAGATCAATATCGAATCCTGAAATGGTCGAATCTGAATATGATCGAACTAAAAAATTGGGAATTCAAAATTTGGAAAGTCGTAGTCTTTCCAATTGTATAACCTAATACATTGAGGAGTTGAATAAATCCGAAAATTGAGGCAGAATTGAGGCAGAATAAATTTTGAAAATTTAAATCTCAATTTGTATGATTTAAGGGTAATTATGGGTTTTTATATTCAAAATGAAGCAAATAGACAAACTTTTAAGTAGGCGTTGCAATTAGTTGAATGTTTAGTAAAAAATCTCTTAATTTAATTTCCAATTGACCACGATGAGCGAAGGGACACCCATATGTAAGAACCCCAATATTGAAAGTGAAATCTCAACGGCGGTTTGTCCATCGCCGCCGCCGTGGATTGAATTGCCTGCAGATGTCACCGCTAATATCCTGCAACGCCTTGAAGTGGTAGCGATATTTCAAAGTGCAGAGAATGTTTGCAGTACTTGGCGGAGGGTTTGCTTTGATCCCTCCATGTGGCGAACCCTTCATATCGAACGTACTGATTTCGAGATTCAACTGACCCGTTACTTGTGGCGTCGCGTAGTCGATCGTAGCCAGGGACAGTTGCTACGTCTTTCTTTTGAAGATTTTTGCGACAGTAACTTGCTAAACTACACTGTTGATAGGTATTATAGTTTTCACTTAATTACTTACTCATGTCGGTGCACGATGTTCTTGTTCTTGTGTATGCATAAAAAAACAGCATTATTTTTTACTCTCTACATAAGAAAAAACTATTCTTATTTCAAATTGCCCTTGATCAATTTGTTATTTAAGGCGGCCTCTTATAAATTGTCTGCTACTTAATTGATGTTAATGTTACACATTCTCTATGTGGATTTTCTGTTATGTTTTGCTTCTTTACAATTCTTATTATATTCCTAAACTTGTATCAAGCGTCTTACGTACTCTTGAATTCTGCAACGGATTTTCAGTAAAAGTTTTGGTTGAAGCATTTAATAAACTTCCTCACTTGGAAGAAGAGTTGCACCTTATTAAATATTCATTTTTACTTATTCTACATAAGAAAAAGCTATCAAGACAGGGGATCACTTTCTGATCATTTCAAATTATTATTCCCTTCAATTTGTTATTTAAGCCTATTTTTGAAACTGGTTATAAATTCATGTCTAGTCAAGAGAAGAGATGGGGTCTGTAATTCTTTGTTTTGATTTTCTGTATATATATTATATATGAAGAATTGAATCATTCTCCTTTTCTTTCCTAAAGTTGTACTGTATTGTTTAAACCGATCAAGTCACCTCAAGCATCTCGTTTTTGAAGGCTGCCAAGGAATAATAGGGAAAACTGTGGTTGAAGCAGTTACTAAACTTCCTCACTTGGAAGAGTTGCACCTTCTTAAATCTCCAGAAATTTCATCTTCAGATATTGTTAAAATTGGTAATGCTTGTCCACTTTTGAAGTCCTTTACATTCACTCGGTATCTAGACAGAAATGAGTGTGCTGTAGCAATTGCAAAGAACATGCCAAATCTCCGCCATCTTTATGTTATTTGTAATTCTATCACCAATGAAGGAGTAGAAGCCATTCTTGATGGCTGTCCCAAACTTGAGTCACTTGATCTCCGCCTATGCCCCTACCTTGATTTAGGAAGTGCTTTACGCAAAAGATGTTCTGAGCAGATTAAACATGTCGAATTCCCTCTCGCTCAGACTCCTATTAGGTCGAGTCACTTTCAGTTCTCATGGTATTACTGATTTTCCTGGTGCTTTTGCTTCCCCGAGTCTGATGATGAATATAGTCTCTATGATGATGACGACATTTGAGCTTCCAAGTGCTTTTGAAATAGTTGTTGAACTCATATGATAGCCTCTCATTACCAATCTACTTTAATCCTTTCTCTACTTTGACATTCGTCTCACTGTTTTTGTTATATGTCAAGACAGACTCTCTGCTTGGTTAAAACACATTCCAATGTATAATTACTCAAATTGATATCTCTGCTATTCACTCGTACCAATGAAATCTAGCTCAATTTGGGTGTATATATTGATTAATTTAAAATAGGTGATTAATTAGATCTAAGATAGACCCTTAATAAAGTCTAAAAAAAAAATCCAACTAAGAAATAATTGTGTGAACATTAAATGATCATAAAAATACCTATCAACAATTTGATGTGAATCAATTGATATGTTTAAACTAATCATAAATAATCCAACATATTTATGAAATGACGTTCACCGTAGCATTCAAAGTAGGTTTACATCTTTTCAAATTTGATCATCCACATTTAAACTTTTTTTTAACATCATTTTCTCTATTTTAATTTCTAAACCCCTTTAATCGAGAGATCACCTCGCCAGGACCTCTTCGCGATGAAGACGAAGACAAAAGAGGTAAATTTTTTCTTTCTCTTCGCCATATTAAATTATGCGCGTCAATCAAGAGGCGGTTAGTTAAGGCGGGTCGGTTACCGATGGATCCCCTTCCATCGGTAAACGCACATTTAAATTATTACGCGCCCGTTTAGTGGTTCACGTGAGGGCCCAATAATATGGCGCGGTTACCGACGGAAAATATCCGTCGGTAACCCTATTTTACAATACCGACTGAAAAAATCCGTCGGCTAGTGACCCAAAAACGACACCGTGTAGAGAGTTCTGTGTGTCCGTTGGCATATCCGTCGGCATGCCGTCGGCAGCGTCTTTTAACTTTGTTTTCCGTCGGTATAGCCGATGGAAAGGTATCCGTCGGTATAATTCCGTCGGCAAAACTGCGCGTTTTTGTAGTGTTTCAAAATTGCAAATTCTCTCAAAATTACTTTTATAGAATAGCAAAGCTCGTTTGCAGTTTAAAAAGAAAAGTTTAGGAAAGGTGTGATATTTTAAGTTGTCTCGAACCAAAAAAAGGTAAAGTCTAGTATGCACTCGAGTGCATGTTGTGCACCCTAGTCCATGTTGCACTTTTCAGTTTTACTGATTTACACTTTTTAGTAAATGGTGTTGCACTTTTCAATTATTACTAAAAATATTATTATACAGTTTAATAATTGAAAAGTGCAACACTATTTATCAAAAAGTGTAAGTCAGTAAAACTGAAAAAGTGCAACATGGACTAGGGTGCACAGCATGCACTCAAGTCCATAACAGACCAACCCTAAAAAAAAGGGGAGGGGGAAGGAGGGAAATATTTTTTTTTGTCCTTCAAGTTATGTCAATTTTGATTTTTGTCCTCTAAATTTTTCGACTTTGAAATTAGTCTCTTATTGATGTGCCAAAATTTGCACGAGAGGATTGAATATCCTCCGAGTTGGATATATGACATCCCGAACGCGTATGAGCAACCAAAATATGCTGCCTCTGATAGAATCCTCCAGAAACCTGCAAAGAACACGCCGGAGGGGGGTCCGACGCGGACACTCCGATGCCTAAGTCAGTATAAGGCTTCTCAATATATCGCAAGGATCTCGAGATCCTTGATTTATCAAATCAGGCTCTCCAATAATATCAAGAATATGTTTTGTACGAAGTATATTAAGTTTAGTAAAAGTAAAAGAATCTAACCTGAAAACACCCTTCGAATTACCTATTTATAGGAAATTCCCCTCAAAGGGAAGTTATGGCTTCCTTCCATTTCGGAGCTACTCCTTGGACCCAGCTCAGCTGTGTTGACAAAGTCACCCTCTTTCTTTCTCCCCTGAAGAACCGGGGTCATCCCCCTTTAGTGGACCTCATCTCCTAAGATGATGGAGGAAGAAGTCTTCCTTCAATCACTCCTGGACTGATTCGTGGGGGTTCTCCTATAATCTCGGCTTGCCAAGTCATACCAAGACTAAGTCTTTCTGTCGTTTCTCTCCGGGCAGAGCTCCCTCCGGAAGGACTTCCAGAAGAGACTCTGTATCTAGAGAACATTCTTTAATCCCATGTTTCCTCCTTTACCTTATCCTCAATACACGTGTCGACTTCTTATGGGATGACATTTTTAGGCCGCATCATCTACTCCCCCCTACTCTCGTAAAAGGAGTATATCTTTTGTGAGAGTAGAAACTTCAAGTGAGTCTAGCACAAAGACATTTCTGGAGAGACGTGTATGATTCTAGCTCTAGAGAGAAATTTCGAAAATATTTTCTTCCACAAATTTTCCCGCCTCCAGCTCTAAAGACGTTTCGGCTTCCGTGCCCGGGTCCCACGCAGTCGCCTTTTTCTCACTCTGACTATCTTCCCGAGGAAAACCTCGATTTCCCCCTTTTCTCATTTACTTCACACAACCTTTTCTTCTCTTTTTCTCTTTTCCGAATTTCACTTTCTCAAAAATCCCCTTGCGTTGTTCACTGCTCTTCTCAGGCGTTCTCCGTTCCGAGTTTACCGTCGCCGGTCGCCTTATCTACCCTCGTAGTTCTCTCCTCAAGGTAACCTGGCTAGCCTCTTTCTTTTATTAACACTATTAGCCAATGTCTTGTCCGTTCTCTCCGCCTGAGGTTCTTAGTCAAAACCCTTCTGAGTCTACTCCACTTCCAATGGGAAGCCCAGAAAATAGAATTTCCACTTCTTCCCTAATCGATAATACTCACCTAGCCAGCCTGATCCAAGCCTACGCTTTTCCGCCGGAATACACTTTTCGAATTCCTCGCTTAACTGAACGCCCTGATCTCCCCGAACCCCGAACTCTAGCTTTTTTCGAAGCTCAAATTAGGGCAGGTCTTCGATTTCCGGTTCACCCTTATCTGGCCTCCATATCTACCCGCACACATATCCCTCTTAATCAATTCACTCCGAATGCTATCCGTACTATGATAGGATTCTTCATTTTGGTGAAAGGGAATGGCGGTGAGCCTTCTGCTGAACTATTTCTAAGCCAACATTCTTGCAAATTGACCGACGACTTCTTCTATGCTTGTGGAAGGAGATCTCGTGTTTGCAAGTTCCTGAAAAAACTCCATGAAGAGGATTCATCCTGGAGGGACTACTATTTTTTCGTTACTAGTCCTACTGATTGGCCATTTCCCCACGAAAATTGGATATTCCATAATCCGGGGATACCTCCTCCTTCTCTGAAGACTTATTCTGTTTCGAACCACACTGTCATGACTAACCTCAATACCCATATCATTTTACACGACTACTTTGATGTTATTGGTATCTGCAAAAATCCCCGCATCCTCTCCCACTTTGGCTTCTGTTCTCAAGATTTCCCTTTAGAACCTCGAGATGGTAAAAAATCTCTTGTTTTTGTATTTCGTTTCTTGCATGTGGTTATTTTTCTGAATTCTGAAAATCCCCTCGGTTATTTGCAGCAATGAGTTGGTTAACTCACATCTCGCGGGATGCCCCGGCTCTTGGAATAATGAAGACCCCCTCGTTGACTGTTTCGGAAGATCTCCCAAAAGCTCCTCAGTCTACTGCTCTGGAAAGCTCAATAAAGACTCCGGCTCCAGAGAGCCCTTCCAAGGTTCCTCCTCTTCCCAGCTCTTTGACCCAAGTCCCGGGTTCTATTGCCAGGAGAACTCGCTCAGCCACCAATGCCTTCTTTTCTGACTGCGGCACTTCTAAGAAAAAGAAGGAAAAAACTGCTCGAGCTCTTGCTGAGAAAGAAGTTTCCCCCTCTGCTGCGTATGAACCTCTCCAGCGCCTTATCAGCCCATGTCCTCCTCCTGCCAACATTGAGCTTTCCGACAAGCCCCTCCCTGAAGATCAACTGCTTCGCGGTGCTCATCTCTTTTCAGAGGTATTTTCTATTATCTTCCTGGTTTCTATCTTCTCTATATCTTAAACATTGTTCCTTTTCTTCATGTAGTTCGGCCTTGTCTACACTAAGATATTTGATCAAGGTGTTGAGATGGTTGCTGAGATTGAACTCCTTCGAGCTGAGGCATCCTCTCTTTAGTCGACTCTCAAGGGTATCACCGCGGAAAAGGACAAAGCTCACAAATGAGCTCAAGCTCTGTCTGAGGAGTTGCCTCTTCTACGGGCTCAGGGCAAGCAGGATGCAGCTAGGGTCAAGCATCTGGAAGAGGAGGTGGAAAGGATGAGAGTAGAGATGAGAAGGATGGAGCATGAATTACCAAACTTTGGAGTGCAAGCCTGCATCAAATCTCTGTTCACTTCTTCCTTGGGTCAAAAGTTCTTGGAGACCCTTCACACTCAATGGTTGTCCAGCTTTCTAAAGAGTTCGAGCTTTCTATGCGCCATGGGGTCACATATTCCTCATTTCATCGACCATGGCTTCAGCAATGCCGTGTCCGAACATTCAGCTCCGGGATTCGATGGGACTTACTCTCGCGCTTTTCGTCTGGACCAGCTCGCTACTCCTCCTAAATTCTTAGGGGATCCTAAGGAGAGCCCCGATAGTCTTTGGTGGCTACCTGGAATGGGTCAGGCCATTGCCAAGTTGCAAGCTGCTAAGGTGGGTATGGCTGAGCTAAAGCCTCTGGAGAAGTTGATCTATCCTTATGCCTCTGCTCCCAAGACTGTAGCAGGGTCAGATGGAGGAAAGGGTACTGAGGTTCCTTTAGGAGATGAAGAGGGCCCAGAGGAGGGCAGAGGGTCCAGCAGTCATGCTGTTATTGAGGAGGCTGCGATCGAGGGAGCTATGGTCGAGGAAGTTGTTGCTGAGGGAGCTGCTTTCTTTTGTTTTGCTACACTCTTTTAATTTCTGCTCGTAATACTTGCTTTCTCATATTTTGTAGGGGACCCCACACTCCTGGATATGTGGGGGCTTTTTGCAGTAGTTGTGTTAGCTTCATATCGCTTGCTTGTTGGCATGTTGTCTTTTCCTTTTATGCTCTCGTGGGCAACCTATAAGCCGAGTAAAGAATATGTTGGAGGTGTGCTCTTCTCTCCCCTCTATTGGTCTTATAGGTTGCACCATAATCGTTTCTTGGTTTCATGACCTTTAGAGTATTCTCTCAAGAAATATGAGGAAGCTCTCTCCCTTTCAAGGGATTGCCTCTGGTTTCAGATGGCTTGGGGAGGTCTTCTTCGACTAGCACTCTTTTTGTTTTCTAAGTACTCATCTTGGGTCTCGGTCATGGGGAGATACTTCCCAGTTCTCCTTGGATTTTAAGCAGATTTTGATTCATAAAATCTTCTTATTGATACGTTGAGGGCTCTCTGGAGCTCCTCGGCCTCTAGGCCTCTGAGTGTTTCTCACTCTTATTCTTAAAAGATTTTGATTCATAAAATCTTCTTATTGATACGTTGAGGGCTCTCTGGAGCTCCTCGGCCTCTAGGCCTCTGAGTGTTTCTCACTCTTATTCTAAAAAGATTTTGATTCATAAAATCTTCTCCTTGATACGTTGAGGGCTCTCTGGAGCTCCTCGACCTCTAGGCCTCTGAGTGTTTCTTACTCTTATCCTTAAAAGATTTTAATTCATAAAATCTTCTCATTTCATTGATTAACCCTTTTGGGTCTCAAATATGGTGAGGGCTCTCTGGAGCACCTCGGCCTCTAAGCCTCTGAGTGTCTCTCACTCTTATTCTTAAAAGATTTTAATTCATAAAATCTTCTCGTTTCATTGATTAACCCTTTTGGGTCTCAAATATGGTAAGGGCTCTCTAGAGCACCTCGGCCTCTAGGCCTCTGAATGTCTCTCACTCTTGTCCTTAAAAGATTTTAATTCATAAAATCTTCTCATTTCGTTGATTAACCCTTTTGGGTCTCATATAGAGTGAGGGCTCTCTGGAGCACCTCGGCCTCTAGGCCTCTGAGTGTCTCTCACTCTCGCAATTTTTATATTCATACATCGTATACTCAAATATGAGAAAGATAATCAAGACACGATAATTCTGTATAAAATCTTTTTCAATAAGGAATAAAGCTTCATTGATTTATTGTCAGTTTTCAACATAGGCCATAGATAACCTACGCTGGTCTCATTAAAAACCTCTTTTCGGAAAAACCCCAAAGGGGAAACCCGTAAAGAGGGAAAAAGAGCTCCGGTGAAGCCACTAAATACATTAAGCAAAATATGAATTGATGCAAAAATCACAAAATAAAAATCACCAATGGTCTCAAGACCTTACACTTTCTTCAAACAAAGAATCTCTTCAAATGGCAAACGTTCCAGGGTCTAGCTATGTCAACTCCCTCCATGCTCTGCAATCTATAGGCTCCTCCCTTTAATACCTGTGTGATTTTATAAGGCCCCTCCCAATTGGGCTCTAACTTTCCCGTATTCTTTAGGGCATCAGCTCTTCTTAACACCAGGTCCCCCACTCTAAAGGACCTCGGGATCACCCTTCGATCATATGCAACTTTAATTCTGCTCTTGTATCTTTCCGCACGTACCCTAACCATCTCCCTTTCTTCTTCCATTAAGTCCAGGGCCTCTCTCATCAGCCTCTCATTCTGATGTTCTTCAAATTGGGCAATTCGGTGAGACTGCAGCACGGCCTCTGGAGGTATCACCGCCGCAGCTCCGTAGACCAGCTGAAAGGGGGACTCTCCAGTTGCTGTCTTTGGGCTAGTTCTGTATGACCACAATACATTATCTAATTCATTCACCCATCCTCCTCCTATTTTCGTCAGCCTTGTTCGAATACCATCTACTATCGTTCGATTAGTAACTTCCACTTGTCCATTAGCCTGAGGATGGGCTACGGAGGTGAATCTCTGTATTATGTTTAGTCTTGCACACCATCCTCGTACATTTTCCCCATTGAACTGTGTTCCATTATCAGAGACCAATATTCTGGGTACTCCGAATCTGCAACAAATCTGTTTTCCCAAGAATTTAATCACATTCTCTTCATCTATTGTAGCCAAAGGAGCAGCTTCCACCCATTTGCTAAAATAATCCACTGCTACTATCAGAAACTTTCTCCCTCCTGAGGCTGGAGGGAAGGGTCCTACCAGATCCACTCCCCACTTAGCAAAGGGGCATGGAGAGTGCATAACTCCCATTTCTTCCGCAAGAGTCCTTATCAGGGGACCATTCTTTTGACATTTGACACACTTCTTTACGAATTCCTTAGCGTCCTTTGTCATGGAGGGCCAATATAATCCAGCCCTTAAGGCTTTCTTCACTACTGCTTTATATCCCTCATGACTAGCTGCGTTTCCTTCATGGATTTCTTTGAGTGCGTACCTTGCTTCTCGGGTTGATATGCACCTCAAATATGGTTGTGTGAACTACTTCTTGTATAAGTGCCCTCCGATAATGCAGTATTTGATCCGAAGGGCTCGGGCCTCTCGGGTGGTAGGGGCGTCTGTTTCCTTGATTAGTTCCACCCATATAGCTTTTCTCCAATCATCTCCTTCCTCAATGGAACCAATGGGGTTCCCCAGGGTCTCTCTTTCTGCTACTACTAAGGTCACTGTTCCTTGTCCATCAAACTCTGTGGAGCTGGCGAGTTTGGAGAGGCTATCCGCCTGCATGTTCGATCTTCTCTCGAGGTACCTGGACCACCTCACAATCTTGGAATTTGCCCATCACTTCTTTGGCTCGTTCCAGATAGGCAGCCATTCTATTATCCTTGGCTGCATATTCTCCATTTACCTGTTGAACAACTAATTGGGAATCGGAGTATAGAGTTACCTTTAGAGCTCCCAATTCTAATGCCATCTCCATTCCTCTGATCAAAGCTTCGTACTCCGCTCCATTATTCGAAGTCATGAATTGAAACCTCACTGCAAATTGTAGGTCCTCTCCTTGAGGGCCCACTAGCACTATCCCTGCGCCGCATCCGCTCAGAGTCACTGAGCCATCTACGTATATCTTCCATCCCTCGGCCTCTTCTGGTTTAGTAGATTATTGGATGAAATCGGACAAAGCTTGGGCTTTTATGGCCTTCCGTGGCTCGAAGTCCACATCATATTCTTGGAGCTCTATTGCCCATCTCACCATCCTTCCGGAGAGGTCTGCTCGGCCAATAACCTGTTTCAACAAGTAATTAGTGCGGACCAGTATTTTGTAAGAGAGGAAATATGGGCGCAATCTTCGCGCCGTAAATACCACGGCCAGAGCGGCCTTCTCGATTTCCGAGTATCGAGCTTGCTGACGTAATAGATAGGATGTTGGAGAGGTCCCTCTTCTTTAACCAAGGTTGTGCTCAATGAGAATTCCCCTACAGAGAGATACAGAATGAGAGTATCTCCAGGAGAAGGTTTTGTCAGCTTCGACAACTGGGACAAATGATGCTTCAGGTCTTCAAAGGCCTTCTGGCATGTTCCACTCCACTCGAACTTGGCCCATTTCTTGAGAATTTTGAAGAAGGGGTGCCTTTTTTCGGCAGATCTGGCTATGAATCTGCTCAATGCTGTGATCCTCCCATTGAGCGTCTGGAGTTCTTTCAAGTTCCTCGGCGGCTGCATGTCCAGTACAGCCTTCACCTTAGCTGGGTTCACTTCTATCCCTCTTTGAGTAACCATGTATCCAAGGAACTTCCCCGATTTCACTCCGAAAGAGCACTTGGTTGGGTTCAACTTGATACCGTTCTCTCGAATTACCTGGAAAATTTCCTCCAGGTCCTCCACATGCTGATCTGCTTTCACACTCTTGGCCAGCATATCATCCACGTATATTTCCATGTTTCTTCCTAGTTGTCTTCGGAAGACAGCATCGACCATCCTTTGATACGTTGCTCCAGCATTGAGTAATCCGAATGGCATTCGAACGTAGCCAAACGTTCCGCATGCTACTATGAAGCACACTTTGGGAACATCTGAGGGGTTCAGCTGGATCTGGTGGTATCCTTGGTATGCATCCATCATTCTTAGTAGTTCGAATCCATAAGTCGCATCCACTAACTGGTCTATCCTTGGCAAGGGATAATGGTCTTTGGGACATGCTTTGTTGAGGTCCCTGAAGTCGATACACATTCTCCATTTCCCTCCCCATTTAGATACTAATACTGCATTGGAGAGCCATTCCGGAAATTGTACTTTCACCACGTGTCCTGCTTTCAATAGCTTCTCTACTTCTTCTTTCACTATACTATTCTTCTCAACTCCAAAGTTTCGTAACTTTTGTTTCACTGGCCTTGCCTTTGGATCAACATTAAGGCAATGTAGTGCTATCTCCGGATGGATACCTGTCATGTCAGCTGGAGATAATGCAAATATATCGGAATTTCGACGTAATGTAGAGATTACCTTTTCTGTGAGTTCAGGTCCCAGTTGGGTACCTATCTTAGTAGCAAAGCCGAGTTTCCCTGGGAAGAGCTCCACATTCATCAGCTCCTCATCCGTTTTAACACTTACTTGCTCAGGTGTCATTCCTTCCACTTTCTTTCTCTTTACTTCAGGATCATCTCCTCTCGTCCTCTCCAGGCCCTTGGTTAAAGCCCTGTCCGCCATCTTCACAGACTCGGCGTAGCACTTCCGTGCTTGGTATTGATCTCCTCTTACTTCTCCTACTCCTGTAGCCGTAGGGAATTTCATTTTCATATGAAATGTGGAGATGATCACCTGAAAGAGGTTCAAGCTAGGTCGCCCCATTACCACGTTGTACGATGAGGGAATATCCACAATGAGAAATTCCACCAGGTGGACTTTTCAAGCTGGAGCGTCCCCCATCCCTACCTGTAGCATCACAGATCCCAAGGGTTGGATGGCACCTCCAAAGAAGCCGTACAGGGAGGTATCTACAGGTCGTAGCTTCACACTCAGTTCCATCCTCTTGAAGCACTCAAAAAACATAATATCAGCCGAGCTTCCCGTATCTACAAAGATTCGGGCAACGTCGAACCCAGCTATGTCGGTAGTGATCACCAAGGCGTCGTTGTGATCTTCCTTAACTCCTTTCACATCCTCCGGGCCAAACCTGATATTGGGCGTCTCTGTCATACGTCCTACTTCTTTCAATTGACCTCCTTGTCCTGCTTTTAGAGCTCAAACGCTTTGCTTTCTCTTTCGGAAGGAATCCCCATCTGCTGGTCCTCCCACAATCATGTGGATTACTCCTCTCTTTGGTGGTGGAGGGGGCATATCTTCGGCCGCCTCCTTAGTTTCCTTCTCTTCTGGTTTCCTTTCATATTCCTTCCGCTTCTGTCCCCGAGGGCCTTGCCTGTCTCTAAATATAAATTCTTTCAGATGCCCCGCCTGGATCATCATTTCAATCTCGTCTTTCAGGTGATAACATTGATTCGTGTCATGCCCATACTCATTGTGAAATCTGCAAAATCGATCGGACTTGGGCTTCTGAGGTCCCCAATTTCTGGAATACGGGAATTTCAAGTCAGGATGATCTCCTGCCACCTCCAGTACTTCGGCAGGTTCGATTCTCAAGGGTGTGTACTTCTCAAACCTTCCACGAGGACCGGACCGGGAACCTCCAGATGGATTACTGTCTCTTGCTAACCCGGAGGTCCGAGGGACCTCTGGACTGGAACGTCTGGAGGGGCCCTCTTTTCTTCTTTCTCGATCTTGTGGCCTAGTCTCCAATCTCTTGGCTTTTCGAACCTCCTCCAGGGTGAGGTACTTCTCTGCTCTATGTAGCAGCTCATCAAAGTTCTTAACTGGCTTCTTAGCTAAGAAGGAGAAGAAGTCTCCATCCCGTAATCCGTTAGTAAGAGCGTTGATCTTCACCTCCGGAGAGGCTGTAGGGACCTCCAGAGCCGCCTGATTGAATCTCCGGAGAAAAACTCTCAAACTCTCGCTCTCCCCCTACCTCAGATTGAAGAGGGTTAAAGTGGCCCGCGGCTGCCTCCGGGCACTTGCAAATTGATGGAGAAATAACTCACTGAATTCCTCCAAGGATCGGATTGTATTGGGTTCCAATTGAGTGAACCACTGCTGCGCCGCTTTTGCCAGGGTGGTCAGGAACACCCTGCACTTGATTCCCTCCCCATAGCGGTGTAATAACGCAGCATTCTCAAACCTTACTAGGTGTTCATACGGGTCTGCCGTACCGTCGTATTCAAAATTGAGGGGCTTGAAATTGAATGGCAGTTCATCCTGTAGTATGCTAGGAGAGAACTGACATCCAGAAACATACGCGGATCTACTTGCTCCATTGTTCATCTGTCTCCTTGTTGGTCCTTGGTGGAGTATAACACAAGTGTATGGGGGGGGGGGGAATGCACTTGTGTATGCAAATTCTTTTTCTTTTTGACAAACTGGTCTTATCAGGCAAGTTGTCTCACAACTGGCCTGAGTGTGAACTTTGATAGATACTTGTCCTACTGATTACTATTGAGTGATCCGTTGGCTAAATATCTAAAAGAGTTGCTAAGTGCGGAATGTGGTTGGCCTTTGACTTAAAGAAATACTCCAAGTTAATTTCTAAAAAGATACAGGTTATCAGGGACTTTGTCCAAAACAGATTTTCTCACTTACTGAGTTTTGCTTCTTTAAAATATGTTTGAATGTAAGTGCAATAAAGAATGCAGTAAGTAAATGGCACACAAGTTTATAGTGGTTCAGAGACTCAAGCTCCTACATCCACTTTCCCTGATTGAACAGGATAATTCCTTCACAATGGAATTAGCTTGTTTTATAGTGCCAAGGTGCACTGATCAACAACACTCTCTTAGTGTTTTGATCCCTAGGATAACCTGAGTCCTAGTGCTCAATCTCTCTGAGTTAAGACTGTGTTTTACAATAACAGTCCTTAACTCCTCACTTCTACAACAAACTCTCTCTTCACTAAATGAGGTAGGGTTTGAGGTTTGGTTCCAACTAGTAGAGATATCCTTTACAATAAGAACAGTGTAAAGGCTTAGGATATCTCAATGCTAAGCTTTGGATGTTTACAAAGATTGGCTTAGCTAAAAGAAGTGATTCAGGAAACTTGGAATTCTAGAGAACAGCTTGGTTTCCTTTGAAAGCTTGATGATAGTTTGATAGCTTGTAGTTGGATGTTTGAATCCCTTGATCACTTCTGTATTTATAGACAAATTTGAGCAGCTAACCGTTGGAGGGATAGCAATTCAAATATGTCTATTTGCAGCACCATTGAAACGGCTATGAAGCTTGGCATCCTTTTATCCACTGTGTAAAAGGGCTCTTCAATGGTTGCTTGAATGAATGTGTTGACTTCTGAAAAATGCGGCTGAGAAGACTTGTGTCAGATTCCAAATATGCACATTTTCCAAGGTTGATTTGTGGCAAAGTCTACACTCAATCAACGGTCAGATGGGACAAGCTCCCTGAACATTCCTGCTGCAGTTTAGAATGTTCCAACATTCATTCAATGCTTCATTCTTTAATGCTCTAAGTCTTTAATGCTTGGTTCAGGCATGATTGGCAATAAATGCTTCATTGAATGTGTCTTTTGGGCTTTGACATTCAATGCTCTTGATCATTTGTACTTCAACTGTCTTGATCATTTGCATTTATGAGCATTGCTTTACTGCTCTTGATCGCTTCAGCTAAGTTGTCCACTTGGTCAGTCTGTCTTGAAAGTTCAGCAACTTTGTCCTATAGACTTATCAAGCTGCCTAACATTCCAGCTTTGGACAACTATCCTGAACACTAAAATCTCACAACATTTCTGAGATTTTTCACTTAAGCAATCTACAAATTCAAGTGTACTGAGACAACTTGCCTGAACTAGACTTGAGCTTATCTCAACTAATCTGAACATCATCAATCAGGGATTTTGGTATCTAAATCAAAATCATTTTATTCTCAACACTCCTCATATCCTTCATCTCCTTCTGTAGAGCCTGTAGCTGGTCGCTAACTGGCCCTCCGTAGGTATCATTAGTGCTTTCTTCTGCTTCAGGGAGTTCTGTCTCTCGGGGTGCCAGATCTGCATTCCTTCTTGTATTTCGAGGGGGAATGCTTCTTTCTGCTCGGGAGGGCACCTTATCATCCCCTTCTACCCGCATCCACTTGGGAGGCTCCTGGTGCTTCTTCCTGGGGTTTCGAGGTAGGTATCTCCACATTTCCTGGTGTAACTCTGGGGGCTCGATCCCCCTGAGCCGCGAAAGCTTTCTCTACAGCCTGCTTGATGAGGGCATCTAATTGATCGGGAGAAACCAGGAGGGGTTCTGAATTTGGAGTGTCCTCCCGTTGGGGATCGGAAGTTCGGACCACTGGGGCTTCAGTGTTCACTGTTATCCCCTCTTCGATCGGGAGGGGAGGGTTCTCATCACCCAAGCCTGTGGTACGCGTCACTGGCGGATTTAATCCAGAAGGGGTATGAACTGGATCCTTCCCCCGGCCTCCCTTTGGTGTGGGATCAGTCGGTAAAGGAGGATTTTCCCCTGTAAGGGCTTTCTTTCCCGAAGTAGACGTGACCGTGTTGTTTCCGCCACCCATTACTCGAACAGGTAGAAATTCGTGAGAAAATCTTTCAACTCTTTCCCAAAGACGGCGCCAGTTGATGTGCCAAAATTTGCACGAGAGGATTTAATATCCTCCGAGTTGGATATATGACTTCCCGAACGCGTATGAGCAACCCAAATATGCTGCCTCTGATAGAATCCTCCAGAAACCTGCAAAGAACACGCCGGAGGGGGGTCCGGCGCAGACACTCCGATGCCTAAGTCAGTATAAGGCTTCTCAATATATCGCAAGGATCTCGAGATCCTTGATTTATCAAATCAGGCTCTCCAATAATATCAAGAATATGTTTTGTACGAAGTATATTAAGTTTAGTAAAAGTAAAAGAATCTAACCTGAAAACACCCTTCGAATTACCTATTTATAGGAAATTCCCCTCAAAGGGAAGTTATGGCTTCCTTCCATTTCGGAGCTACTCCTTGGACTCAGCTCAGCTGTGTTGACAAAGTCACCCTCTCTCTTTCTCCCCTGAAGAACCGGGGTCATCCCCCTTTAGTGGACCTCATCTTCTAAGATGATGGAGGAAGAAGTCTTCCTTTAATCACTCTTGGACTGATTCGTGGGGGTTCTCCTATAATCTCGGCCTGCCAAGTCATACCAAGACTAAGTCTTTCTGTCGTTTCTCTCCGGGCAGAGCTCCCTCCAGAAGGACTTCCAGAAGAGACTCTGTATCTAGAGAGCATTCTTTAATCCCATGTTTCCTCCTTTACCTTATCCTCAATACACGTGTCGACTTCTTATTGGATGACATTTTTAGGCCGCATCACTTATATTTACAAATTTTAAGATTTTTGTCCTCTAAATTTTTTCGACTTTAAAATTAGTCTCTTATATTTACAAATATTAAGATTTTTGCCTTTAAATTTTCCGACTTTGAAATTAGTCCACTATATTTAAAATTTTTAAGATTTTTGTCCTTATTAATTAAATGCAATTAAAGGTAAACATCATGTAATAATTTGCAAATCGTTGGTTTTGTCGTTTCCATGCACATTCAGCCTCGAATAGCTTATCTACAAATAAACGACAAAGTCAACGATTTGCATGATGTTTACCTTCGATTTGTAATAAGGACTAGAATCTTAAAATTTGTAAATATAAGAGACTAATTTTTCTAATCGAAAAATTTAGAGGACAAAAATCTTAAAATTTATAAACTTTAAAGACCAAAATTGAGAAACTTAGAGGACAAAAATCAAAATTCAAAAAACTTAAAGAACAAAAAAAAAATGTATTTTCCAATACTAACTCATTATGACTATTTTTTTGTACACAAATTTTAATAAATATATATTAATCATTTTATACGTTAAGTACTTAAGTAGATATCTTAAGAGAATGATGAAAAATTATGGGGTCTATTTATAAATAAAATGAATGTTTATTAATAAATCGATGATAATTTGAGTAAATAAATAATGGTGAACATAGAGTAATAAAGTAAAAAATAATAAAATTAAACCGATGGAGTATTTATTTAGATTAATTAATACAAAAAAGTCAGTATTTGATTTGAATATAAAAAATTAGCAACTGAATCAAATTGATTAAAATTAAACTAAATCATATCGGTATTAAAATATTAATTTGTAGATAATATGTAATTTTAAATCCTAGTTGCTAGTTGATGATTGAAATGTGAGGAACTATTGATATTTTATCCCTCCCAAATATTTTTTTTTGGGGGTTGGTCTGCTATGGACTCGAGTGCATGTTGTGCACCCTAGTCCATGTTGTACTTTTCAGTTTACTGACTTACACTTTTTGGTAAATGGTGTTACACTTTTCAATTATTAAACTGTATAATAATATTTTTAGTAATAATTGAAAACTGCAACACCATTTACCAAAAAGTGTAAGTCAGTAAACTGAAAAGTGCACATGGATTAGGGTGCACAACATGCACTCGAATGCATACTAGACTTTACCCTTGGCTAATAGTTCAAAAAAGAAAATGAGTAAAAATTATACTTAAATTATATTTGACTCACACAATAAGTTTTATAAAAAAAATATATCATCTTGTCCAAATTTATTATGTTAATTTTTTCGGATGTGAAGTTTAATAAATATTAGTTAATTTATGTACAAAGTAAATATGTTGGGGTATAATTGAGTATTGCGAGATCTACGTATAGATAAAGTGAGTGATTATGAATAAAGGTAATGAAGATTTGATAGATTCTGAGAAAAAATTAATGGGCTATGATTTTTTATAATTTTAGTATGAATAAAAAAATAATGATATTATATTAAATTTAAATTAAATATAAATAGAAATTTATTAATGTGGCAATGCCACACATAGACTGTAGGCATAAAAATAGTGTCCAGTGGTGAGCTCTATCAAATTTCTGTAAGTCCAAAAATATTATTCTGCAGCACAATTGTTAATTTGAATTTTTGCAAATACGCTTATATAATGTCTATGGGATACAATAATATGAGATACTAATTTTTTTCATTTTGGGTATCCGATATATATAAGTCCGCATCTGTGAACCAATACAATATTTAATATTTGGGAGGATAAAATATCAATAGGTACCTCAAATTTCAACTAGTAAAACGGATGAAGAGGAGAAAAAATGGATAAGAAATAAATCCCATGTTATTTTCCCTAATGACATACCCAACCTTGAAGAGGCCTTCGAATTGCATTAAGACATGGTCATGAATTAAATGGACACAACAAAAAAATAATTAATTGATTACGGAATATTTTATATGTAATAATTCAAATTGTGTAGGCATTTATATTTGTAATTAAATTAATCGTAGGACATGAAAATAGATTGAGAATTATTTTTGCAACGATTAATTTTAATTGACGAACTTTGTTTTGTTATTCTTATTTGTGCATCCTTTTATCTTGTGAATTTAATTGCAAAAGCCACGTGATTGAATTCGTTTGTTTATTTAAATCAACATCCGAGAGGGGAAATTTAAATATTGAGCATAGGATTGCATGATTTATTATGAGTCAATATTCGAGATATGAGATTCATAATAGAAGAGTAATGTAATATTGATTTGTTGAGAGGAGTAATTATTGGAGCGGAGTAGAGATACAAACTTTTTTTTTTGAAGTAAAAACTTCAATTTATTAGCAAATGCATAAACCATTTGATAGGCCGTCCACAATATCCGGAGGCTCTATCCAAATATGAGGATTAGAAAACATCCTAGCAGATCTAACAAGTCTATGGAATTTCATGTTTGACATACGACTAATTGCAACAACCGAACAAGACGTAAATGATGGTAGCAACTTCTCGCATGCGTCCACAATGTCTCCAAAGACCGAGTGATGCACTTGCCTTGAGTTTACCGCGTCCACCTCCACGATTAGCTTCTGGAATCCCAGCTCCTTGACCCACGAAAGTGCCTCAAGTAAGCTTAGCGCCCCATCCTCGTCCACCTGATATGTACCCAGTAGTACAGTCAGGGGCGGAGCCACAATGGGGCCAGGGGGGCCCAGTGGCCCCCCACCAATTTTTTTTTATATATATATACCCATTTTGTCCCGTAATTATTTATACACTTTTTTTATTGGGACGTCAAAAGATTATTTGCACATTTTTAATATGGAAACACCCAACAAAATTAATATCCTCCCAACATCATTTTATTTTCAAAATTGTCACTCATTTTTGCATACATTTTATTTTACCCCTCACTAAATCACCCAAAATATTCATACTTTATTCACCAATCACTAAATCCATTTTTCTTAAAAATTGTGCCGATCAAATCGTGCAAATAATAGAGTATTGGAACACATTAATGTATTAATTAAAAGACATTTACAATCGAAGATGAAAGTTAGCTTGTTTTTTTAATAAAATGTTTAATTTTGAATCGAACTATCAAAACTTCAAGTCAAAACGTTTTTAATTTTTTTGAATAAAATGTATTAATTAAAAGACATTTAATAAAATGTTTTTTGAATTTAATATTTTAGCAATTTTTAAATTGTTTCGCTTAATTTTGAATGAACTATCAAAACTTCAAAACAAAATGAAAGTTAGCTTGTTCAATTTAATTTAATGAAATGTATTAACAATTTTATAATGTAAAATTTTGAAGAGTATAATAAGTACATATTATTTTATTTTTAAAGTAATGGTAATCGGGCCCCCCTACCGAAATTTTCTGGCTCCGTCACTGAGTACTGTGGTGCGGCTCAGGATATACTCTCCATCCTCACCTTGAATAATTGCTCCAAATCCCATCTGGCATGAGTCCCGGAAGAAGGCATCATCCACGTTAAGTTTTACGAAGGATATCGGCGGCGCATGCCACACCTTACAGGTAGCAGCTATCGGCAAGGTGGGACAGAGTGAGCGCACTGCTTCCCACTCGCGCAAGTAGGACTCGGCTGAAAGAACATCCCTTTTGGCGTCAGTGCATGTACCATTCCACACCAAATTATTCATCTATTTCCAATCCCCCCACAACGCCATTACAAATAACTTTGAGGCAGTCGCATCAAGACACTTCAGCATAGCAAAAATCATGTCCTCCAATGATTCCACGCTGATTAGTGCATGTTCCATTAGAGCCCAAAAGGGCATCTCTCAGCCACATGCCCATTACATATGTATAAGTGAAGAATGTGTGCCAACCTGTTTCGTTGTTGACCTCACAGTGAGGGCACTCCTTAGTATCAACTACCCTTCGTTGATGCAGTTTAGTCCTCGTGGGGAGGAATCCTTTACAAATTCGCCACAAAAAGTTCCTAACTTTTAGCGGAATCCTCATCCTCCAAATACCATTCCAACCGACCTGATTACTCCCCAGATTGCCACTACCTATCATATCACTAGCAAGGTGATAGGCCGTTTTTCACTAAGTAATTGCCATCGTGCGTGAAGTGCTGTAGGTCCCTAAGTTGAGTTTAATAACGAGTAAGCTAGTGAAAATGTCTAGAGGGGGGTGAATAGACTTTTCAAAAATATTTCGATATATCAAAGTACGATGCGAAAATCAGAATATAACAATGAGCCCAATTCTAGTTTATACTCAACTTATTTCGAGAACTCTGTTCTATGTATACTCAACTAGTCTTGTTCAGATAAGTAATTCAATCAATCAAACAACTAATCAATTAATCAACAAACAAAACAGTAAAGTAAATCAAACACGAGATTTTATAGTGGTTCGACAACTTGTCTACATCCACTCTCACAACTCCAGTTGTGAAATTCTTATTAACTCGTCCAATGGAGTAATATGTTCTTGTAGCTTTAAGTCCCAAGAAATAAGACTTAGATCTTCTAGACAACACTACCAAGTGCTTCTTCGATCTTACTAGCGATTTACAAGTATCTAGCAACTTGAAACAGTAAACAACAATAAAACTTCTCTTCGTTCAGTAGTAGCCTTCTTTGATCTTCACTTGACTTGTGTAGCTTCACTTTCTGAACTTCAATCTCTGAGATTATTTTCTTCTTTGAATCTTCAATAATGCTTCAGTATGCAGTAGTATCAGTAGTCTCTAATGAATGAATACCTTGCGGTATTTATAGACTTCAAATCCAAGAACTTTCAGTTGTGTAACAACCTTTTCTTGAAAACTTACTTGTAACTGATTCTTCTTATCCTTTCACGCGTTTCTTCAGTTAAATTAGTTATTCCTTAACTAACTTCTTCAATCCTTATCTTCAGCACGCGTTTCAGTAACTAACTTCTGTCTTCTTATCTTGTTTTGTTGAGTCGTGTGCACTTGTCTTCTTCTCCAGTAGTAGACTTCGTCTTCTACTTGTCTTGTGCAGTAGACTTCTTCAGATTACAACATAGAACTAATCTAGTCCTATCATCTAATCTTAACAAGACTATTACATTACATTAAGCTTTTGTTACAAAGCTTAGTCAACTTAGAAACTATACATCAATATATTTTTACATGAAAACAATCATGAGCTTCTATACAGTAATTAAATCATGGCTCAATAACAAACTATTTAGTTAATATAAACAAATATGAAGTACTTATAATTCGTACTTATCTTTTAATAACACTTGTCTTTTGAAACTAGTACTTGTCTTGTGAAATCTACTAATCTTGTCTTATACAATACGACTTCATAACTAGAATAGGTCAGTCAACACTTAGAAAATATTCAAGTCTTCTTTTGGCTTATCAAAACTTCATCATGAGGATCAACAATCTTTTGTTTCTTCTCAACTGCAGCAATTTCTTCAGTTTCTTCAAAAGCTATCTTCCTTTTAGATCGTCTGGTCTGAACCTCAGCTTCTGGAGATGCAACACTTTTGCCCTTCTCCAATCTTTTCTGCTCATCAGCTTCAGCTTGCTCCAGCTCTGCAGTTTTAACAAGCCTCCTTTTAGGCCTCCTTAGCTCTTGCATAGCAGTAGCAGCATCCTTCTCTTCTGGTTCAGCACTCACTTTAGACAAGCTAACTTTCTCCACTCTACTTGCCTCTTCCCCCTTTTTGGCTTCATCATGTGCCTTAAGAGTGAAAAGACTTGTAAAGCGAGTCATTTCTTCCTTCACTGCTTCCTTCATTGCTTCCGCAACGAGCTCTATATTTCTTTGATGGGTCTGATCACGACTCATCTTGTCTAGTCGATCAGCAGTAGACTCTAGCTTCTTTGAATTAATAACTAATTCATCTTTGAAATGAATAGCTGTCTGGCGAAGTAGGGTGTTTTGCTTTGTTAGCTCGGAGAGAATAGCTTGAGAGCGCACCAACTGAGCTTGTGCTTCCCGCCTTTGTTCATCAGCAATCTCAATTTTTACCCTGTAGAGTCTTTCCATTTTACTCGACTCTTCAGCTAACGATCGAGCAAATGAGATAGATCTCTTTTTAGAAACATCCACTTGATTCTTGAGAAACCTTTCAACTTCAGCATACACTTCTGCTCGGAAAGTTGAGTCCATCTTGTTGACTTCTCCAACAATCAAATCTCTTGAGCTGTCAACAAGTGATTGATTCTGCTCCACTAACACATCCTTCACTTTCGAGTGCAAGAACTCATCTATAGCAGAATGAACAACTCCTTTCAAGTCTGACTTCAGCTCGTCAAGATAACCTTTAGGGAATACCTGAGTAGATGACTGAGCTTCACCAACTACTTCTTCTTGAACTGTCTTCACAAGTTCATCTTCATCAAACATGACAGCATCCATGAACTCATCATCTTCTTCTCCAAGTTTAAAAGAATCAACTTCTTCTAGACTGTCAGCCTCTTCTTCAGTAGGTTCCGAGGTTTGAACAATAATATCAACCAGTTCTTCCTTCTCCTCTTCCTCCACTAGCTCAGTCTGAGTTCCAATATCAGACGAGAACTCTTCAACCAAAATGCCATCAGGAATGTTCAATAGTCTCTTTACAAGATCAACTAAGGCTTTACGAGGAAATAATTCTGAGTGGTCTTGAACACCACTATTTTCTTTCTGTTCCATCTCCCAATCCATAAAGTTTGAGATTCCTCCCATGACTTGAATAACCTCGAAAAGATCGTCGGTTGATGATTTCTTAAGTGCAAACCAGGTGCTTATCCTGAGAAGGATCTCAAACTGCTCTGACGCGTAGTCAACTTCGAGAGTTGAGAGCTTTCTCTTCAAATTCTTGGTCACCCGGGCACGAATTCGCTTCTCCCTTAGACACATAGGATAATATACCAGGGAATCAAATCTAACATCAGACGGGGTCTGAGCAGGTGGGGTCCCTGTCTCAGTTGTTGCAGTGGCAACTGGCGTCTTGTCTGAAGTAGATGGGTTGGAGGGTTCAACATTTTCTGTTGAGGTAGAGGGAATATGGGCTGTGGTTTCTGGGGGCTCTAATGTATCTTGGTTTGGTGTGACAACTGTCGAAGTATCAGTTGTATCTTGTATGGAAGTGTTTTCAAGATGACTGGCCCTAAGCGGTAATGCTGCCAGTACTTGAGAGGTTGAGGGTACAGGTCGAGACCTAGATCGATGTGACCTAGCCTTGGTTCGGATAGAGGGGAGAGAGAGAGAAATTGAAATAGTTTGAGTAGAGGTACCAACCTGCGAACTCGACTCGACTGGACGAGTAGGCTATCCAACTCTTACGAGAGTGTACATTTCAGGAATTTGATCACTCGACTCCTTCTCTTGTTGCGACTCTTCATCTGACTGAGTCTTTTCTGAGTCATATGCACTGGACTCGACTTTTACAACTTCCTCTGATTCGTCATCGTTTGACTCGTCTTCTGAAGAACTAGACGAAGCAGCATACGACATCAAATCCATCGGATTCATCTCAACTTGCCTAGGAGCAGCTGGTCTAGTAGCGACTTGCTTCCTCAAGGCCTCCTTCTTCAAATAGAACTTCAAGGGATGAAATGGTTTTCCTTTACTCCATTCCGTCTTGTTTGGCATTAACAAGGGAAGTAGAATACTTAGCTTATTTCCATATCCAACAACATTTGATACCACCCAATTCCGAGTATCAGTATCAACTCGAACACTTTTCTCAAAGTACATGATTCGATCTGCAATCAGCTTGAACCAATTTCCTTCTGTAATTCCGTCAAAAATTGCAGCCATCACCCTTGCTTTAACAAGAGTAACAGAATCATGAGAACCAGTGGCACATAGCAGAATTTTGCTGGCTATGTCCAGCAGAGTTCGATACTTCTCCAGAAGATACATCTTCTTGACTGCGGGGAGCTTGCCATCCGGTTTCAACCTCAACTTCCTTCCACAAAATATACTTAGATATCTTGCTTCTTGACCAGCTGCGTAGTTTTCCACATCAATAGTTCCAATAGGCAACTTCAGATGCTCAAACATGGCTTCTCGAGTGATTTCCACCCGATTTCTTCCAAGGAACGATTCAATCACATCTCCTTGTCTAGTGGCGTTGGCAAAGAACTCAAGAACCTCTTCCTCCAGGACGACTTGAGGAAATGCCTCCAAGTAAGGTTTCAAACCACATCTGCTGCATTTGGTCAAGATCTCCGAATTTCCATCAGTGTGTTTACCTTTAAAGAACACCGAAGGTTCAACATGCACTTTGTTTTCTGATATAAATCTGCCGAGGTCGAACCTAGCTTGCATGTTAGTCCTTACATCAAAAATAGAGATGATCGTCATAGTGATACTTTGAGTAAGAATCAAATATTGAGAATCACAAGGAATTTTGAAAGCTAGAATAGGAGAATTAAGAAAAACGTGGGACGAGTAGTGTGTAAGTGTTGAGTTTTGTTAACACACGATGTTTGAATCAATGGTGAAGATTGAAAACAAATGATCCAACGGTTGGGACTCTTGGTATTCAGTTACGGAATCGAGAAAATAATGCGTTTTGATATTGTAAAATTTGGAATCCACCTTTCCTATTGGTTAAGACAGAGGAGTGAACTCATCTGACCTAGGATAGTAGGATTTGGCGCGAACTGGGTGTATACACCTCATTAAAATAGGAGTGTATAAATCGAGTTCTAGGGGTTTCCAAAAAAATATCAAAATACTATAATATTCTTAATTCACATTTATTAAACACTTAGAGTATTTCAAGTTCAAGCGAGCACTTATCTTGTCTGTTCGAGTCTATCCAGAACAGACGAGTAGACTCAAGCACACAAGACGAGTTCCCCCTACGACTGTGCTTGTCTATTTTGAACATCAAATGACTAGTTAACCTGTCTTATTTGTGCGACGGATTAGATAAGATACAGGTAGTAGATTAGAATAATTAAGACGAATATCAATCTTTAAAGAAATGAACTAGGTTTCGAACAAGATGACTTTTAACAAACTTAAGAGTCAACACAAGGCTTTTTAAGAAATCAAAGATTCCCCCTTAAATGTTTATTCCCTTAGTATTACCCTCAGCTTTACCAGCTTCCTCATCGGGTTGTTTGGTCAATCCTGTCTGACCTTGTATACTTGTCTTTTGAGTGAGTAGACGAGTGCTCTGTTCTTTTTGTGGTGACTTGTCTGTTTCTCCTTTCTTCTTAGAAATGTACCTGTCTGGTTAGTACATAGCTATAGGCAAGTAGGGTCAAGATCAATTAGTCCTAGACTAATGCATAACTCAAGAAAACGAGCCTCAGCTAATGGTTTTGTGAAAATATCAGCTCTTTGAAAATCAGTGTGAATCTTTTCCATGCGAACATCCTTCTTTTCTACATGATCACGTATGAAATGGTGTTTCACATCGACGTGCTTACAACGTGTGTGCAGAACAGGATTTTGTGTAATGGCAATAGCACTGTTACTATCACAGAATATAGGAACATTTGATTCACAGATATTATAATCTCTAAGCTGTTGAATAAGCCATAATAATTGACTACAACAACTACCAGCAGCCATGTACTCGGCTTCAGTAGTAGAGGTAGCAACACTTGTCTGCTTTTTCGAAAACCATGAAATGAGTTTTGTGCCTAAAAATTGACAAGAACCAGATGTAGATTTCCTATCTATTCTACAACCACCAAAATCAGAATCAGAGTAGCCACTTAGAGATAAATCATCATTTGAAGGATACCATATACCACGATTGATGGTTCCTTTCAAATATTTCAGAATCCGTTTAGTGATTTCCATATGACTCTCTTTTGGGTTAGCTTGAAATCGAGCACATACACCCACAGAAAATGCAATATCAGGTCTACTAGCAGTCAAGTAGAGTAATGAACTGAAAGTGTGCTGGTATGGATGTATAGAAGTGTTTAAGTATAAGTAGATAAATGTTGCACAGAATGTTGAGACAAATAGTGCAACACTGACTCTAACAGAATGTCAGAAATTAAGATACACAGCGGAAGACTTGAAACACTAAAAACAAACGAGACACAATGGAAATACTTTTAACATAGATTTTATAAATAAAAATCTATGTCTGCCTTATGGCGTAAAATCAATACTTATCTTCAAGTACAAATGTTGTGTGAAATGTTACAACAATAACTTTCACAACGAAACTATAAACAAGGCAGGTGCCAAGTCTAGAAAACGAACTAAGTGTATAAATTATACACTGTCGAAATGCCTAGTCTATCTAATGATTACACTCTCAATAGATAAGAAGACACACAGTCATACGGGTGGTATACAACGTATGATCTAAAATGTAGAACTATTGGCCACAATTTCCTAACAGGGATGAACGCTCGGTCTAGGATATTGATCGAATAGAGCACACTGAATTATGAAGCCTTCAATGGGTATTTATAGTGTGGGATACGAAATTCTAGAGGCTTCCACATTGAGGTCCTATTTTTTAGGAAACTCAACTTCCACAACTTCCATGATCTTTCTAGATCCTTCTAGGCTGCTCCAGGTCGTTCCAAATGCATCCAGGCTGTTCTAGCATGTTCTCCAATCTTCTGGAATCTTCCAGGTTCCAGATCCTTGTAGAAGCTTCTAGATCCTGCCAGAAATGCGACAACATTTAGGTCAACATTTAATGTAGCATTTCAGAAAAGACTTAGAAAAAATCTCGGAAGGTCGAATTCAGATGTTGTTGATAATGTTAAGACATTTAAGAATTAACAACATCTACAATCTCCCCCAATTTGACATTTCGACTACAACACACTTGATGCACATATATTTCTATACATACTCAGTTTTATGTACTTAGTTGAGGTTGACATCATTGCTAAGCACTAGTCAAGACAATACCTGTTGTAATCGTTGGATCAAATCAATTGAAGATCAAGGATAATTTCATAATGATCCGTGCCAAAGGATCAAAACTATTTTATCCAAAATAGAATAAGTATAAACTATACACTTACTCACAACATAAGTAACTATACTAAGATAATAAGTTGAACTGGAAGAAATTCACTTAGAATCTAAGTATGACACAAAAAAAATAAAATAATAAAATCAGAGCAAAACATAATATAAAAACAAAAACAGACACTAATACTATACACAACCTGCAATATTAGACACATGATAATCTGCAAACAAATTAAGCAAGACAGTAAACAAATATCAAGTGGAACCATTAAGCAAGTTGCAGTAATAAACATCCTATCATCTAAGAAAATAAATAACAAGTGTATCAGAATTTCAGAATACTTAAACATTAATTACAGAGATTTAACTGAATAAATGGCATAAACAGCAGCCATTATGAAATCAGATCTCCCCCTGTCTTGTAGCTTGTTCCTGTTCGTCAATGTTCCTGTTCATCAACTTCATCCACAAAGTAAATAGATGTAAGATGTGCAACTACATCAGTTACAGCAGCATCTCCTCCAGCATCAGGTACAGCAGCATCAGCAGCAGCTGGAACTCCATCTTCATTTATCTCCTCAATGACCACATTGGAGTTGGATGGTGGTGGTACTCCCCCTGTTGTAGGTGAAAGGAGGTTGGTCCACCTGTCCTTCAGGAACTGGAGTTCATCTATTGTTTCCTGCAAGTGTTGGAGTTGGAGTTTGATGAATTCCTGTGAAAGATACACATTACCAGAAATGTTGACACGAATGTTCTCAACATTTGGGGGTGCATTTCTCTGATGTGTTCTGGAAGGGCCTGGTTGAGCAGAAGTAGAGGGTCTGGAAGATCTCTGTGGACTATCAGTACCAGGAGCAACTATGGGCAGATCAATGATTCTGTCCCCAATCAATAAGGCAGGAGCAATAGCAAGCAGTGGCACTCTCCCCCTCAAAACATCAGTCTTCTTAGCAGTGAAGCCATGGTGCTTCAGATAGTTTGAAATCAAGACTGGATAGGGCATATTTCCTTTCCCAGTAGTTTTCCCAGTAAATTTCCTCATATGGTGAAAGATAGTATGTCCCAGATTGAACTTCTTAAGTATAGAAATTCTATACATAAGAATGGCTTGGTCTCTTGTAATCTTGGTGGTGTTGGTAGTGGGAATCCAATTGTATATGATCAGCTTATACAAAACAGAATGTAAGGAGGTTAAGTGTCTAGCTAGCATCTTCCTAGTCCACTTGGTCTTTCTACCCCCTGTGATTGCAGTAATCACAACATCCATATCTGGATCATCATCCTCATCAACATTAGGAGTGTGCAAGAACTCATTAATAAGTTCCGGAGTGAATGGCACATCCCTCCCCCTAAAATTAACAGTACCATAAGACCTAGAACTTCTTTTTCCATAACTTTTCTTCATACATGCATAGAATTCATAAGACCAGTTTGTAAGAAAAACTTCACCAAATGTAACAGCATTCAACAGATTTCTATCCTCTAAAAACTTAATCATCCCCTTACTATCAAACTCAGGCACATTAATTCTTTTCTCAATCAACAGCTTCCTCTTAGAGTAAATTTCTAACCTTTTCTCAACATAATTAGAGTGATCAGAGATACCTTCACTTTCTTCCTCAGAAGGCAGTTCCTCATCAGGATCAGTGTCTCCATCATGTGCAGAGGAGCTTTTGGATGAGCTCTTTGCTTCAGCAGATGAGCTCGTTGCCTTAGAAGATGAGCTGTCTCCACTTCCACCATCATCAGGTTCTGGTGTGGACTCTTTTGCAGCAGCAAATGACTCAGCATTCTTCTTAAGAGATTCTTGCATGTCTCTTAGGCAAACATTGAAATCAGAATCAGAGTCTGATTCAGCAGGTTCTTCTTCAGGGATCATCTTGGCCTTCCCTTTGCCTTTGGGATCAGCAGCAGCTTTCTTCCTTCGTTCATCAACAGCTTTCTTTGGTTTCTCAGCAATAGTCTTTGGCTTCTTTGCAACAACAGTGGCAACTTCGGTTTCTTCATCAGAATCAGTGAACACTTGAATAGGTTCACCAGCATCAGTTCCAGCTTTCTTCTTCTTCCTCATGGATTCAGAATAATCCACACGAGTGAATACACGGTACGATCTCCTTCTTTGTACAGGGCTTCTCTGTCTTTTCCCTTTCTGTGCATTTTTCTTGAAGGGAATAGGAGCAGACTCTTCAGAAAGTGAGAGAGATGAGTTTGTACCAGAATCAGAAGCTTGGGCGTCCTCCATTTCTTCATCCTCAGAATCGGATGCAGCAGCAGCTTCTCCTTCAACAACGGTTTCGACATGTTCCTCCGTTGAAACTGGAACAGTAGGATTAGGGCTTTTTGTTGCAGCAGTCATTTGAGCAGTTTGATCAGCCAAATAACTTGAGATATCCACAGTGATATCTCCGAATTGCATCACGGGTAGATGCCCGGTAGTTCGAAGAGTTGCAGCAGTCACTTCTTCGACAGCTTTTGTAAACTGTTCAACGGTCGAATCTTGTGGGATTTGGGTAGTTGTTGGAACAGGAGCGGTTGTTGATGGGGTTGCAGAGACATTGGAGTCGGCATTTGAGGAGTTGGATTGTTGCGAAGCCATTGAAGCAAGAATTTCAAGAGAGTTTTGGGCAGTTTGTTTGGAAGTTTCAGAAACAGAGTGTGAGTGAGAGTGTGATCGAGGGTGGTTTCCAGCCATTAAGAAGAATCGGTTGGATTTCCAAGGTAGGTTTTTGAGAGTGTATGTAGTAAATTTGGGAAATACACGGCCAAAGAACAGTTTCTGCAAATACAGTACTTAACAAAAACTCGAAAAAGACAATTAGCAAAATAAATCACAATTAATTGAGTTTTATGGAGAGAATGTATGTGTAGTTGGAGGTTAAAACGAATTATTCCAGAAATAATTTGATAGTGCTCCACATTTTTAGCCACAACCTAGATCATGGTTAATTAGTGGGAAAAATCAATTTTATTAATTAATTAAATAAATAATTAAGAAGTTTCTAGAATTCTTTACTTAGTCCAAGCATAATCTGAAAATTAAAAACGTGGGTTAGTTATATAATTGAATAAATAAAATAAATCTCAATAAATAATTAAATAATTACTACTAATAAAAATAAATTCGAATCAGGCAATGTTGTGCTCAAAACTGTTACAAACACCTCAACACGGTTTTTACATGAATTTGCTTCATTTGTGTTGCACCATAATTTTTCTTTTTGTGTTATAGCATCTAATTTGTATTGATCCATTGTTCCTGTAGAGTACATCGTAGTAGCGAACTCCGTGCCACATACTTACTTAATGGATTACAAATATATTGATGTTTTTACCAAAGAATCATCTTTTGAAAAGAAGGCATCGTAGTAGTGAACTCCGTGCTCCATAGTTACTCAGTGATTTGGTACATCTTTTAGTATGCTAATAACATTCTCATTTTTATGCATTTGAGAGGTGTAAGACATGTTTATTTTTGCACTACAAGGTTCTTAGATTCGTAGATATTTTACAAAGGAATTATTTAACTAAGTAAGAAATAAATTCAACTTATAAATTTTACAACCCATGATGTTGTCCCAAATGCTGACGCATTTGTGACAACATCCATCCGAATTTTTCAGATAGTGCTCATCCCAAGAGATTTCCTCAAGATTGAGAATCTCTCATGGTCTAATGCCTTAGTAAAAATGTCAGCATTTTGTTTTTCAGTAGGTATATACTCCAACTTAACAATATTCTTCTCTACTAAATCTCTCATAAAGTGATGTCTTATGCTAATGTGCTTTGTGAGTGAGTGTTGTACAGGATTCTTAGAAATGTTAATAGCACTAGTATTATCACAAAAAATTGTAAGTATACCATTCTCAATACCATAGTCATGGAACATCTTGCTCAGCCACAAGAGTTGTGTACAGCAGCTTCCAGCAGCTATATACTCAGATTCTGCAGTAGATTGTGAAACACAATTCTGCTTCTTGCTGTGCCATGAAACAAGATTGTTTCCCATGTAGAAACATCCTCCACTCGTACTCTTTCTATCATCTATATCTCCAGCCCAATCAGCATCACTGTAGCCAATCAAAATGTTGTTGGTGTCCTTAGTATACCAGATTCCAAGGTCACTTGTACCTGCAACATACTTGATAATCCTTTTCACAGCATTCAGGTGAGATTCCTTTGGATTAGCTTGGTACCTAGCACAAACACACACACTGTACATAATATCTGGTCTACTAGAGGTTAAATACAGTAAACTACCTATCATGGATCTGTAAAGTGTTGGATCAACATATGTTCCAGCACTGTCTTTGCAAAGTTTCAAAGAAGATCCCATAGGAGTTTTCATTGGTTTTGAATTCTCAAGACCAAATCTTTTAACCAAGTTCTTAGCATACTTACTCTGGGAGAAGAAAATACCATTGCTGCATTGCTTGATTTGAAGACCTAGAAAATAGTTCAAGTCTCCAACCATACTCATTTCAAATGTTGCAGTCATTGCCTCAACAAATTTACTCAACATTTTATCACAAGTAGAACCAAACACAATGTCATCAACATATATTTGAGCAATTAGTATATCATTTTCAGTGTGCTTAATGAACAAAGTTCTATCTGCCTCTCCTCTAATAAATCCATATTCCAAAAGAAAGTCAGTAAGCCTACCATACCATGCTCTGGGAGCTTGTTTAAGACCATACAATGCTTTCTTAAGTTTATATACATGATCAGGATACTGTGGATCTTCAAATCCTATAGGTTGTTCAACATATGCTTCTTCATTTAATATGCCATTTAGAAATGCAGCCTTTACATCCATTTGATGAAGTTTAATATCAATAAAACATGCAATAGCTAGCAGTAATCTAATAGATTCTATCCTAGCAACAGGTGCAAAAGTTTCATCAAAATCAACTCCTTCAACTTGGGTGTAACCTTGTGCTACTAACCTAGCCTTGTTCCTAACAATATTACCAGATTCATCAGTTTTATTCTTGAATATCCACTTTGTTCCAATGACATTAGTATGACTAGGTCTAGGAACAAGTGTCCACACTTCATTTCTTTCAAACTGACCAAGTTCTTCATGCATAGCATTAATCCAGTTTTCATCAGTTAAGGCTTCTTTAGCACTCTTAGGTTCAATTTCAGATAAATAGCATTCAGCATTTACAACATTACACATAGAAGACATGCATATTGTTCTTACCACATCTACCTTGTTTGATCTTACTCTTCCTCTTGTTTGCACTCCAACTGTAGCATCGCCTATGATCTGGTCAGAAGGATGACTTTTGCCTATTCTTGAAGAAGGATTCGTTTTGGGAATGTACTGATCATTCTGTGAATTTACAGCTGACTGTTCTGTAGATGTTGACCCAGATGTGTTAACATTTGGTGCAACATTTTCAGACTTCAGTGTATTCTCAGAAGTGTCAGTAACCTGTGATACATCTTCTTCATCCTTGTCATCTGTAAGACCTTTATCATCATCAAACACAACGTTAACAGATTCTTGAATAGTGTTAGTTCTAAGGTTATAAACTCTATAAGCTTTACTATTTCTAGAATAGCCTAAAAAGAAACCTTTATCACTTTTAGAATCAAACTTATGAAGTTGATCCCTATCATTCAGAATATAACACACACAACCAAATACATGAAAATATTTCACATTAGGTTTTCTGTTGTTCAAAATCTCATAAGGTGTTTGATTAGTACCAGAACGAATAAAAACCCTATTAATAATATGGCATGCAGTATTCAATGCTTCTCCCCAAAATTTCTTAGCAAGACATTTGGATGTAAGCATAACTCTAGCCATTTCTTGTAAAGTTCTTGTTGGGATATGAATCCTATAAACAATGTTCTAATTGATGAATGTATGTTTTGATGGCCAAAAGCAACTTAAAGTTAGTGATATATGTGGTTTTAAGTCATCTTAACTAAGTCATCTGAATCTAAGCTTACTAATCTGATGAGAAACTTAAGATTGAGTTTACTGATCTTAATGCTAACTGAAGTAAGTTTACTGATCTTATTAAGTAATATTAAGAATAAAATTACTGATCTTAACTAAGTTATGTGAAATAAGATTACTGATCTGAGTATGGAAACTAAGAATATTTTTAGTGATCTTATATGAGATATTTGAAAATCTGAGTTACTGATCTTATGTACTTACTGATCTTATATGTAAGTTACTGATCTGATATGTAAGTTACTGATCTTAAGTGTTTACTGATCATTAATATTTACTGATCTTATATAAAAGTTATTGAATTTACATGAGTTACTGATCTTATGAGTTACTGATCTTATTGGTTACTGATCTAATATATGAACTGTTAGGAACTAAGCTGATGTTTTGTATTGTATAGACAGCTTATAAGTATAGGACTTAGATATACTCATCTGTATATAGTTCAGTTGGTGTATAGATAGGTTTTATATATGTAAAGTTGTATTTTGTTGTATTCAGCTTTGTAAAGTGCAGAACAGTAAAATCAGAACACTAGTTTAGGAATAGATTAGAAGAAGATCAGAAGACTAATGAAGACTCAGAGGACTACTTCAGAATAAGAAGACTTCAAAGAAGAGTTGAAGATAAGCTGAGAAGAAATCTGGAGAAGTTTTGAACAGTTTTAAGTTACTGTGCTGATTGAATCAGAAGAGTAAAAATCAGCAGAGTAAAATCCGAAGAGTAAAAATCAGAACAGTAAGTTACTGTGCTGATTTGTTGAAATTAAAGAATAAGTTTATAAAACTTATTTAAGGTGTAACTGAAGATTTATTGAAGAAATGCTGACTTGGAAGTAAGTTACAAAGTCGGTTACAAGAAGAAGTTACAAAAACAGTTTTAGAGTTAGTTGAAAGTTAGTTCACAAACTGCTAACTGTCATACTAAGTTCTATAAATACTGTATGATCTCCTACTGCTAAAGACAACTGAAGCAATTACTGATCTTAGAGAATTCAAAGAGAAAGTCTACAAGTAAGAACTCACAGAGTTGAAGGAGATTGAAGAAGAAGAAGCCACTGAATTGAAGAGAAGAATCAAAGGCTATTCAAAGAGAAGTTTTACTTTTCAAAGTTTAAGTTTGTATTGTGTAAAACAAGTGTGCTAGTTACTTGTAGAATTACTAGTAGATCGAAGATATACCTGGAGGTATAATCGAAAAGATCAAAGTCTTAATCTTGGGACTCTAAGCCACAAGAAGCTCAAGAAGAGTAATAAAACTTCACAACTGGAGTTGTGAGAGTGGATGTAGACATTTGTCGAACCACTATAAAATTCTGTGTTCTTTACTTTACTGTTTGATATTTGTTTGAGTTGTTTTAATCAAGAACATTAAGAATAAACAAAGATAAAGATCTATAGAAAAGTTGAGTATAAACTTGTTTGGGCTCATTAGTAATCTGATTAATTCCGCATTGTGTATTCTGATATATTGAAAGATTTTTGAAAAGTCTATTCACCCCTCCCCTCTAGACATTTTCACTAGCTTACTCAATATTACTAACTCAACTTTGGGACCAACAGTTCTATTCTTTCTTTCAACAATTCCATTTTGTTGTGGAGTTTTAGGAGATGAATATTCTTGCAAGATACCCTTTTTATCACAAAAATCATTAAACATGCTGTTTTCAAATTCCCTACCATGATCAGTTCTAATACGGCCAACATTCAAGTTAAACACATTTTTGAACCTCTTATAAAGAATTTTAAATGCAGCAAATGCTTCAGATTTGTCTCTCAAAGACTCTACCCAGGTATATCTAGAAAAATCATCTACCACAACTAAGGAATACCTCTTTCCTCCGATGCTTTCAGTTTCCATAGGACCCATCAAATCCATGTGCAGTAATCAAAGCATCGATGTGTAGTACAATGTGACAGCATTTTGTGTGACATTCTTACCTGCTTACCTTTTTGGCATGGTCCACATACAGTGGTGTTGTGAAACCTCAGTTCTGGAATTCCTTTTACTGCATCTGCTTTGATTAGCTTTTTCATTGCTCTGTAATTTGCATGACCCAATCTTTGATGCCATAGAACATTTTCATCATGTTTTGACAAGTTACACATATTTGTTCCAATAAGATAGCAATTATCAGCTGACCTAGTACCAGTCATGACACAAACTTCATCTTTATTAAGAACATAACATGAATCTTTATCAAATTTCACATGCAAATTATCATCACAAAGTTGACTAATGCTAATCAGATTTGCAAGTAAGCCATCAACATGTAATACATTTTTAAGCTTAGGAAAACCTTCAACATTCAAAGTTCCTTTACCAACAATTTTTCCTTTAGAACCTCCACCATATGTAACACTACCACTATTCAAGGTCACATAATCAGATAAGAAATCAATACGACCTGTCATATGTCTAGAACAACCACTATCAAAGTACCATAATTCAGGTAGACATGCTTTTAAGGAGGTATGAACATCATTACAGGTAGCTTTTGGTTTCCATGCAGATTTCAAAAACTGTTTACCAGGATGTGACAGTTTCTTATGCAGCATTTTCAAGTTTTTCTGTTCTTCAAACAACTTTATACAGTAAGGACGAATATGACCAATTTTGAAACAGAAATGACAGATATACTTTCTCTTAACCTTGTGAGACTCTGTTTCTGCAGATGTTGACCCAGATGTGTCAACATTTGCCTTAACAAATTTCACAGGTTTTCTAAATTTATCAGAAATAGAAGCAGTAGTACCATCATAACCTAAACCATGATTGTTAGACTTACCAGTAGCTATAACATTATTTACCTCAGAAGCACTCTTGGAATATTTCTTGAAACATAAAGTAGAATTTATCAAATTCTCCTTTAAGTTACAGATTTCCAGATCTCTTTTGGTAAGAATAACTTCTAGCTTGGAGATTGTGTCTGTCAAATCCTCATTCCTTTTATTCAGAGAATCAAGGGTGAGTTTCTGATTCTTCCAATCATCTAACAGCTTTTGGTATTCATTGTCATCATTCCTTTTTCCTGCATCATCAACTAAACCATTAAAACAGTTCAAATCTGGGTGACTCTGTTCTGATGTTGCTGTAGATGTTGAAGCATCAGGTACAGCATCAGAATCTGTTTCATCCAGATCATCATCTGAGGAATTATAATCAATTCTGGTAAAATTAGAATATTCATTCTGATTTAATTCATCAAGATCATCATCAGAATCATCACTCAAGGTAGCACTAAAATTCAGTTTTTGCTTAAGTCTAGTATTGGCACATTCATTTGCATAATGGCCAGAACAAGCATTACATTGAACTGATTTTCGAAATTCAGGATCATACCTTGGTTTACCTTCACTCTTTGACAGTCTTGGTGTGAATTGACCTTTCCTCCTTTCTGGTTGAGGTGTTGATGTGTTGATTTGAATCTTAGGCTGAATATTTCTAGATTTGTTCACAGATTTCTTAAGAAACTTATTAAAGTGCTTAGTGAGCAAGGCAATGTTGTTAGGATTGTTGAGACATTCATCAAGCAATTCTTCATCAGAATCAACTTCAGTAATGATAGGTTGAGACTCAGAAATGTTTGATGTTTCTCCTTTAAAAACTACAACTTTCTTATCAGCATCATTTTCATCAACTTGATTAGTGTTTATTTCATATGTTCTAAGAATACTCACTAACTCATTTTGACTTAATGTATCTGTATTTTTTGCCTCTTCAATAGCACAAATTTTAGCATCAAATCTTTTAGGAACAGATCTTAATATCTTATGAACTACTCTAACATTAGAAATAGGATCACCAAGAGAATGTGATTCATTGATTATCTCACTTAACCTTTCATTGTAGGCTGAAATGGTTTCATCTTCCTTCATTCGGAGATTCTCAAATTTTGTCCCCAACATTCGAAGCTTTGTCCTTCGAACACTGTCTGAACCCTCACAATGCTCTTGCAACCTGTCCCATGCATCTTTAGAAGTAGAACAGTTAGATATAATTTTAAACATTGAAACATCAACAGAAGTAAAAATAGCATTTAAAGCTTTAGAATTGTAGCTTGCTGTTGTTATTTCATCAGCCGTCCAATCAACTTTTCTTTTGAGTTGAACTTCACCATCTGCGTCTGCTGGTCTTTTTGGAGCTTCCCAACCTGTAAGTACAGTCCTCCAAGCACGTTCATCAATTGACTTGATGTACATACGCATCTTAGGCTTCCAATAAGAATAATTCGAACCATCTAAAACGGGTGGCCTAAGTGCAATGGATATGTGATGTGTTTCCATTGCTAAACTAAACTAAAAACACACTTGACCAAAGATCTAACCTAGTGTCGTCAGGTATCTGCTCTGATACCAACTGAAAGTGTGCTGGTATGGATGTATAGAAGTGTTTAAGTATAAGTAGATAAATGTTGCACAGAATGTTGAGACAAATAGTGCAACACTGACTCTAACAGAATGTCAGAAATTAAGATACACAGCGGAAGACTTGAAACACTAAAAACAAATGAGACACAATGGAAATATTTTTAACATAGATTTTATAAATAAAAATCTATGTCTGCCTTATGGCGTAAAATCAATACTTATCTTCAAGTACAAATGTTGTGTGAAATGTTACAACAATAACTTTCACAACGAAACTATAAACGAGGCAGGTGCCAAGTCTAGAAAACGAACTAAGTGTATAAATTATACACTGTCGAAATGCCTAGTCTATCTAATGATTACACTCTCAATAGATAAGAAGACACACAGTCATACGGGTGGTATACAACGTATGATCTAAAATGTAGAACTATTGGCCATAATTTCCTAACAGGGATGAACGCTCGGTCTAGGATATTGATCGAATAGAGCACACTGAATTATGAAGCCTTCAATGGGTATTTATAGTGTGGGATACGAAATTCTAGAGGCTTCCACATTGAGGTCCTATTTTTTAGGAAACTCAACTTCCACAACTTCCATGATCTTTCTAGATCCTTCTAGGCTGCTCCAGGTCGTTCCAAATGCATCCAGGCTGTTCTAGCATGTTCTCCAATCTTCTGGAATCTCCCAGGTTCCAGATCCTTGTAGAAGCTTCTAGATCCTGCCAGAAATGCGACAACATTTAGGTCAACATTTAATGTAGCATTTCAGAAAAGACTTAGAAAAAATCTCGGAAGGTCGAATTCAGATGTTGTTGATAATGTTAAGACATTTAAGAATTAACAACATCTACATGAACCAATAAGACCACGATAATAAGATTGATCAGTACATTTACCATATTCGTCTGGATCCATCCTGTAGGTAGGTTGCATAGGAACTCCAGAAGATTTACAAGTCTTAATACCATACTTGTCTAGTAGATTACGAGTATACTTTGCTTGATTTATGAAAATCCCTTCTGGGGTCTGTTTTACTGGAAGTCCAAGAAAGTAATTCATTTCACCCATCATCGACATCTCAAATTTACTTTGCATGAGTGTTGAGAAACTTTCACTCAGCTTTTTGTTAGGTGAACCAAAAATGATGTCATATACGTAAATTTGGACGAGTAAAATGTCTTTCCCTTCTTGTCTTCTGATTAAGGTTCTATCGACCTTGCCCTTAGTAAAACCATTTTCCAATAGAAATTGAGAAAGAGTATCGTACCAGGCTCTTGGAGCTTGTTTTAGTCCATATAAGGCCTTCTTTAATCTGTATACCTGGTTACCTTTGACTTCGAAACCTGGGGGTTGTTCAACATACACTTCTTCCGCAAGAATACCGTTAAGAAATGCACTTTTAACATCCATTTGATATACGGTAAATTTCATGTAAGCAGCATATGCAAGGAACAATCGAATGGCTTCTAGTCTAGCAACAGGAGCATATGTTTCATCATAATCTATGCCTTCAGCTTGTGAATAGCCTTGGGCTACTAGTCTAGCCTTATTTCGAACAACGACATCATTCTCATCTTTCTTATTCTTGAAAATCCATCGAGTGCCAACTACATTATGATGTTTAGGTCTATCGACAAGTTCCCAGACGTCATTTCGAACAAACTGGTTCAACTCGTCTTGCATAGCGATGATCCAATTACTATCAGCCAAAGCCTCTTTGATGGTTTTAGGCTCGATAGATGAGAGGAAACAACACCAGCAAAACAAAGATGGACTAGATTGTTCTTGTGACTCAAAGAGTTGTCGTCTAGTCTTTACACCAACAGTGGAGTCACCAATGATATTTTCAGTATCATGAGCAGATTTCCATGTTTTTCTAGTCTTAGTATGCATATTATCATCATCTAGATAAATTATTGCATCATGCATTTCAATATCATTTACATCAGAAGATTTAATAGGAGTAGACGAGTCGACTAGTTCAGGCATGTCAACTGGTCTAGTGGATTTACCTTGAGCACTTACCTTCTCCTGATCATCTGACTCGAGAGCTTTCATGAACGGGTTATAGGCTTGCACAGATTCATAAACTTCTGATTCTTGGTCAGTTTGGATCGATAGATTAGTTACCTTCTTACTGATCTGGTCGGTAGACGAGTCCTGTAGAGATTCATCGAAAACTACATGTGGTGTTTCTTCCACACATAGGGTAGAGTAGTTGAATACTCTGAATGCTTTGCTAGTCGAGGAGTATCCTAAGAATATCCCCTCGTCTGCCTTAGCATCGAATGCATTCAACTTGCTTTTCCCATTGTTATGGATAAAACACTTACAACCAAATATATGAAAATATGAAACTCTAGGTTTTCAACCTTTCCATACCTCATAGGGCGTCTTACCTAGTGCTTTATTGATAGCACTTCTGTTTTGGGAATGGCATGCAGTATTGATCGCTTCTGCCCAAAACTTTTGAGGCGTATTATACTCTGTCAGCATCGTCCTGCAGGCCTCCTTAAGAGTTCTGTTCCTTCGCTCTGCTACTCCATTTTTTTGTGGTGTCCTTGCTGCACTAGTAAGGTGCTGGATGCCACGCTTAGAACAAAATTCTTTGATATAGCAGTTAATGAATTCAGTACCCTTGTCACTACGAATCTTGACAATGGACTGATTCTTCTCAACTTGTATCTTCTTCAACAAATCAGGTAGGAGTGTTTGTGTATCACTCTTCTTGTGTAAGAAGACTACCCAAGTGAACTTAGAATAGTCGTCTACCACAACAAGTGTGTACCTTCTACCGTTCAAGGTTGGAGGAGTTATTGGACCATGTAAGTCCATATGTAGAAGTTCAAGAACTCTACTTGTTGAGAGGGTTGGAATAGACTTAAAGGAACCTTTTACCTGTTTACCTTTTTGACAGGCATCGCATACATGTGATTTGAAATAGATTTTGTTGGGTATACCTTCAACAAGGTAATCTCTCGCAATCTTATTAATTACCTTAAAGTTCATGTGGCAAAGGCGTCTATGCCAAAGCCAACTGACCTCTTTGGGTGTCTTAGGAAGAAGACAAGTGTCCCGCGGACAACTATTCCAATTCACAATGTACACACTACCTTGTCTTATGCCGACGAGTAGTACGGTGTGAGTCCTCTTGTCTATAATTTCGCACTTTTGACTTTTGAACTGCATTTTGTAGCCTCGATCACAAAACTGTGAAACAGATAATAGATTATATTTCAAACCTTCTACATATGATACATCTTGTATCTCCACGTCGCCATTTCGGATATAGCCAAAGCCTTTTGTGATGGCTATAGAGCTGTCACCGAATATAACCTTTGGTCCTTCTTGCTCATGGTAGCTTGATAGAAGTGCCTTGGTACCAGTCATGTGGTGCGAACAGCCACTGTCTATGTACCAAGTTTCTCCTATTGAGCCACCCTTCTTGTATAGATCGAGTCGACCCTGCATTAGATGATATTTCATAATTTAGGTACCCTCCTTGTTTATTGGGGTCCTGGGGGGTTAGTCGAGTTCAATGGAATCTAAATGTACATTGGAGTTTTGAACAAGTTTGATCTTTTAAGCTTTCGACCATATTTGTTGCAAAATAAGACCCTATTGTCCTTGTCTGGCCTATTAGCAGTTCTTGGGTCTACTCGTCTGAGGTAGCCTTTAGACTTGACCTCTACTTGAGTAGGCACAGGTCTGTGATAGTCAGAGTAGGGCTTGTATGCATTTGGGCCATACGGTTTATAGACATGTTTAGGTCTTTCTACTCCTTCGATATCATACGATTCAGGTGGAGGATATAAGACGGGTTGAATACGATATTTTGGAGTCAATTTCCTAGGCCTAGACGAGTAGAGCTGAGACTGCCTTATGAAAGGAGGTCTAGGCTCTTTCCATCTAGTTTGTACTTGTCTAAAACTTGTTTCCTCAGGATACCAGTCCTCGTATCTGACCTGATTAGGTCGTCCACGATTTCTAGTCCTTTGTTGACTTGTCTTAAACGGAATAGCCTTGTTGTTAACTTTCTTTTTACCTCCCTTGGTAATTGGAATGTTAACTCGGGTCTGTTTGGGTACATTGCCTTCGGATGGAGTTCCAATATCGTATATCATTGGTCCTTTTCCTTTATCATTAGTCAAAGAGCTTGAGATAAAAATAGTAGGGTTCTTAGGAACTTGAGTAGACGAGCTGGGTGTCTCAGCACCTATGCCTGTCTTGTCAGCAGGAGCCCTATACCTTTCTGACAGTTCAAGGTTAACCTTAGAAGAGTTAACCAGGTCAGTAAGTTTAAGGTCTAGAGTGACAACCTCAGTTTCTAAGAACTTATTACGTTCTTCAAGCTTTTTGCACTTGCTTTTTAAAACATTGAATTCATGTTTCTCAGTAGCATGTGTCTTAAGTAGGTCTTGATACAACTTGTCTGTTAATGCACACTTGTCTTTGAGTTGTCTCAACTCTTCTTGCAAGCGTTCATTTATGACTGTTATATTAGGATCTACTTTAGACTGAGCTTCCTTAAGATCAATGATTTCTTGTTTTAAAATGATGTTTTCATCGCTGACTTCAATGAATGCCTGGTTAGCAAGTAGGAGGTTGTTGGTCCTGAAAGGAGTAGATAACAAGTGTATGGGGGGGGGGGAATACACTTGTATGCAAATTCTTTTCAACTAGATCAAACCAGAACTCAGCAAGGTTGTCTTGGACAACTCTGCTGAAGATGATTAACTCTTCTAAGATAATCAATCCACTAAGTACTATTGAGTACTTAGTTGAATAACTATCTAGGGGAGTTATATGTGCGGAATAGTGGTTGGCCCTTTAAGTTTAGACTCCTTTAATTTCTGAAATCACTTAGTCAATGTAACACAGTTCAATTAAGCTTCAGGGAACTTGTCCAAAACAGTTTTGCACAGTCTTTGAGTATGTATCTTTGAAAGATCAGTTTAGTGTGCAGTGTTGAATGAATGTAAGTACTTGTAAGGTAAATCAACACAAGAGTTTATAGTGGTTCAGAGACTCAAGCTCCTACATCCACTTTCCCTGATTTAACAGGATAATTCCTTCACTCTTGGAATTAACTTGTTTTATAGTGCCAAGGTGCACTTGATCAAGAACACCACTCCTTGGTGAATTGATCCCTAGGATGTCTAGAGTCCTAGTACCCTCTTCTCAACTCAGAACTGAACTGTTCTTCTCTCAACAGTCAGCTCCTACCACTTCTACTACTACAACCTTCTCACTTTCACTCTTGAAAGGTGTAAGGGTTGAAGTAAGGTTCCAACTAATGAGATATCCTTTACAATGAAGACCAGTGTATAAGGATAGGATATCTCTCTAAGCTTGTGTAAGGATATACAATTGAGTTCAGCTTAGATGAAGTGTTTGAAGACTAAGATAGTCTTTGAAAGCTTTGAAAGCACTCTAGCTTGTAAGAACTTTGAGCTTAGTTGGATTGTGTTGAGGTGCTGGTTGAGGTGCTTTCAAATGGTCTTCACACTTCTGTATTTATAGACAAAATGGAGGATTTGCCCGTTGGAGAGGCAGCCCCAAATTGCTATAAATGTCTTCCTTGAGTTCTTCAAACTGGAAGACAAATTCTTGATAGTGACATGTCCTCATTTGGGTAATAAACGGTTGTAACAGTTTTGTCTTCATTCTGCAGCACTTTTCCCAATGTTTGACTTCTTGTTAGGACTTGGACATGGCTTCTGAAGGTTGATCCAATGATAGGACAACATTCCTTATCATCTGGACAACTCTCCTTATCACTCTCAGCAGTTTTGCTTTTCAGCATGGTTGGCTTGCTCTTCTTCAGATGACTTGGCTCTTTCCCTTTATTTCTCTTGTGTATGGTCTTAGCTCATTCCTTTGAGGACCTTTAGGGACTGGTTGTCTCAATCTCTTCAGCATAGTTGATCTTAGGCTTTCAGAGCACTTGATCTTGGTCAATTTAGCTGAGACAACTCCTCTGGACAACTCTCCTGATCAGCATGATTGGTCTTTTTGCATCAGAGCACTTTATACTTTAGAGTTGGCTTATCTGGACAACTCTCCTGACCAAAACCTTTGAGTAGTCTTGTCCTTTTGAGCTAGGTAGGTTTGTTCTTGCATATGGCTAGCTTCTTTGGACAACTCTCCTGGTCAGAGCTTTAAGAATGTTTTCTCTGGACAACTCTCCTGATAAGAGCATCTTAGATTTCATAGAGTGTCCTTACTCTTTGTTCCAGAATTTGAGCCTTGGGGAGACTTGATCTTGATCATCTTCAAAGCATAGGTTCCCCCTCAAATTGTGCATCTAATTGTCTAAGAGCTGCCTAACATTTCAGCTTCTCATCTAGCCTATAATCTATATATTCTAACATTCTTAGAACATATTTTTCATTGACTTAGGCATGTCTCAGGGGGGTTTTTGGTATTCAATCAAAACATAGCTCATTTTATTCCCAACAATTTCCCCCTTTTTGATGATGCCAAAACCTATACAACTTAAGCAAAAGTGACTTGTCTACACCTATTACATGTATCTTCAGAAGACATGACTGAGGTCAATATTCCTGAAAAGTAATGTGTTAGTGTATTCACTGTTTTTGTTGCAAGTAGGTTTTAAGATAGGCATAGAGAGATTTGAGTTTCTTGATTCAAAATAAGTTCAACTATCATTCATTCAAAAATCATTACAGGCATGTTGATAGTTGAAATTAACATATCAGAGCATGAATCAATAACACTTAAGTATATCAGAGCACTTCATTACAATAATTCAAAATGATATTTTCAGCATCAGAGCACAGAACTTGTATCAGAGCAATCTTTAACAGATCAGAGCAACCAGATTAACACATCAGCAAGCTTGACCATATTTCAGCATAGTTGATCATTCAAGTAAGGTCAGAAGACTTAGCCATTTCAAAGATCATCCTCAGGAGGTGGCAGCATTCCATACTGTGCCCACACTCTTCTTTTCAGTGCCATGGCTTCTTGGTTGGTTCCCTTAGGTCCAAGAACCATCTTGTTCAGCTTAAGGATCTCAGTGAATTCCCTAAGAATTCTTGCTTGGTCAATCCATCCTTCAAGCTTTGGAGGCATGTATATGATTGGCTTGGGAGCTGTGAGTTCAAATCTTGCAATGTCAGCAGCTGTAAGTAGTTGTTGATACAACTCTCTGTAGTATTCTAGCATGAACTCAGTGAAGGCAGAGTTTGCATCTCCTCCATTCCATATGTCAATGACATAAAAGTCATAGACAAACTCCCTTTTGGCTTCTTCCCATGTGTCATTCAGTTGAATTGGCACCCATTTATCCAAGTGTGGATATTTGGTGTCCATTGGGATTAGAAGCTGAGGCTTCATCTTGCTGTAAGTTGCTCTTCTCCTTCTTGGTTTCTGAAAGTTTGCTCTCCTTTCATCTCTTGCTCTGTTGGCTTCTTCCATCAGATCAATTTTCTCATGGGCCCTCATCATGGCCAGTTTCTGTTGTGTTTCAGGGTCTTTGCCATACCCTTCATGAAACAGCTTTGATGGATCATGGGCTAGAACAGTTGTCTTCTTCTTAGGTTCAGATCCAAATCCTTCAGCAAATAACTCTTCAGTCTCTTCAGTTGATTTGGCACCTTCAGCAGTTTTTCCAGATTCAGAAGATTTGTCCTCTTCAGCAGTTTTGGCTTTCTTTGATGTAGGCTCATCCTCATCAATTCTGAATTCAGGTGGAAGATCAAGGCTGCTAGGAAAGTCAGTGAATTTCTCAATTTGTCTCTTCTTTCCTTGGGCCTTCTTGATTTTTCCTCTGGTTTGGACACCTTCAGCATCTTTGTCCAAACCTGACACTTCACCACTTGGTCTTTGCTGTTTCCTTGCCCTTTCTTCTTGAGCTGAGGCCATTGAGTTCTTCAATGCCAATGCTAACTGCTCCTCTTCATCCAAATCTTCCAAATTCAGCATTTCTGGCTCTTTTCCCTTTCCTTCAGGGACTTTGTCCTTCCCTTTCACTGGACTCCCAATCACCAAGGCACCTTTTGCTCTAGCTCTTTCCCTTTCCCCCTTTTTGGCAGCATCAAAGCAATGGGGCTTTAGGTCACTCATTGTTGAGGCCATCAGGGATTGGGCCTGGTTTAGGGACTTCATCTCTTCCAACAAATATACATTTTCATCATGTATATTCTGCATTCTGTCACTGCTCAAGCTAAGGAAAGCTAGAACAGGCTTCATCTTTTGTTGGACAACCTCTTCCATGGCTGTTTTCAGAGATGCATCCAGTTGGGCTTTTAAGAGCTCAGTGAGGTTGGCCACTGCACCTTCAGCAATGTTGGCCAACACTTCTTGGGAAAATTTTTCTGAGGCAGCTTTGACCATAGCTAGCCTTTGCTCTTCAGCTCTTCTCTTTTGTAGTGCTGTCTTCTTTCCAAGAGCTTGCTTGACAGTGAGCCTGAGAGCTTTGACATTTGCATTGTGATTATCTCTCAGCAGCTTCTGTTCTTTCTTGACCTCCTCTGAGATGGCTTCCATGGTAGATTTGGCATTTTGAACTTCAGTGGAGATGGTTTGAAGACCAGATTCCACACCACTGATTCTTGCCTCAAGGGTTGGTAGCACAACATCTTCAGAGCCAGTGAGCCTCATTTCTACAGATGCTAGAGTCCTTCCTTGCTCATTCAATGCTCCTGAAGTTTCAGCATGAGCAGATTGGACTTGATGAGCCAAGGAGTCCAACTTCTCTGATTGCATGCCAAGTAAGGCTTGAGCTGAGCCTGTATCAACTTGGATAGGTGCATCTGTGAGGAACTCATCTGCAAAAATTTGGTCAAGAGAAATACCTGCAACATCAGATAAATCAAACAAGTTAGGAAATAAGCACTCATCACCCTCAATTTCTTTTACATAAGACTCTGATACATCAGCAGTCTTCTTCTCATTTTCAACTTGTTCTTTTCTCCCTTCATGGATAATGTTCTCACTCAAGGAATCAGGCCTCCTTTCACCAAGGGATTCCTGAAGTTCAGATTTGACTTCAAGAATAACCTGTCCTTCCTCACTTATTCCACCCTCATATGTTGGTACACTCACTATCTTAGTGATGACTACCTCTCTTTCATCCATAACTCCCTCTGATTTTTCAACTATGCTCTCCTTTTCAACTCCTTCTCCTAAACCTGCAGCATCTCCACCTTCAACAAGGTTCAAAGATGGCAGTTGTGGGGAGATCACAGTGCTTATATCAGCAGCCACTGAGTCATCCTGAATGATTAAGGGCTGATCAATGTCCAACTCTTCTGACACTGAATAGGCCTTAATCAAACTAGCCTCTAATACAGGAACCTCAACATCTTTAGGCTGTGCCTTGGGTTCAGAGGAACCTTCATTGGCAGATGTATCTTTGGTTGTGTTACCACCCTTGGTCAACACCTCTGAAGTTACAGAGCCTTTCCTATGATAGGTTTTGGGAGGATTGGAAAGTCTATCTGCTACAGAAGACTTGGGTTGAAAGGGTTCAGGGAGTTTGGCTTGAAGGGTTTCAGAAGGGTTGGGATTTGAAGGGTTTGAGGGATCATCAGGGGAATCATCATCATTAGAACCACTGTCAGGGTGTTTGATTCCCTTGGCTTTTCTTTCTTTCTCCTCTTCAATCTTATCAGCTACCAACTTTGCAAAAATCTCCTCATCTATGAGGAATCTTGTCTTTGAAACTCCAGCAAAGTGTAGCAATCTGTTCTCCTCTATCTGCCACCAGTTTGCACCCTTATCTTGGATGACTTGTGATATCTCCATCAAGGATTTGTCTTTCACATCAACAAGCATCCTTAAATCTTGAAAGGCCTTCTGAATTCTTGGAAATTCAGCAAGTTGTGGATACAAACTGTCCACAGTAGCCTTGGCTCCTCCTCTGAGCATACTTTCATAGGTATACTCCTCCTCATCTCCACTTGAATGGGGACTTTGGGTTATAGGGGAGTTGGCTCTGGGTTCTCCTATCAAAGCTTCAGGCAGATTAAGTTCAGGGATGTTGGCTTCAGAAGGGTTGGGTGCAGTAGAAGGATCTTCAGTTGCTTTTGAGAGCAATGGGTCTGAAGGGGCTTTACTCAAGGGGGTTGGCTCATTGAGTGCATGCTCTAAGAGTTTTGAATAATTCAGCATGGATGAGTCAAGGGGAGACAGGAGTCTTGTCTCATCTACTGCTAAGTCAGCAAGCACATCTATGCCACTTCTTTGCACATTTCCTTCAGGAGAATATCTCTTAGTGAGATTTACAGGGGTAATGGGTTGGTTGGAAGGGGTGACATGGGTTTCAGGGGAGTTGGGCTCAAGATACTGAATTTCAGGGAGGTTGGCCTCTATGGGTTGACCTTCAGGGACTTTGGATTCTGGAGTTCCAGAACCAGATGAATTGGTCCTTGACATGGATTTGGCCCTGCTTTCAGCTCTGCTCTCCCTTAGAGCCAATTGAAGAGACCTCTCTTCTTGCAGCTCCAACACCTTTTCAGTAGGTTTGGCCCTTCTCTTGCTGGCCCTGCTACTTCCACTTCCTTCCTTCTCAGGGACAACTTCCCTGATTCTCTTATCACCCTTAGACTTTTGTCTAGTCTCATTGTACTTTTGCCTGAGTTCTTCTGAATGATCAGATGGCACTTGTACACCTTCTCTAGCAACTTCTTCAATCTCAGGTGAAGCATCTGAATTCTCTTCTGAGATTCTCTGAGACATTTTCCTTGTCTTGACAGCCCTGGCCTTTGTTCTCTTTTTCATCTTAGGCTTCTCTTCCTCCTGTTCTTCAGCAGGCTTGGCCAATAGCATCCTTCTTTTCTCAGTTTTCTTACTGAGCTTTCTGAACAGGATCTTTTGGGCTGGGAGGGGCTTTGCAAAGGTCTGCATCTGGGAATAGTGGGAGAACCTCTCAATCAACAAGCTTGCCCTGGTGCAATACTTGATTTTCCCTTCTAGCACCACCTTATTGTGGGCTTTCACCTTAAATTTAACCTTCTCCTTCATCATCTCAGACATGATGAAGGTCCTCCAATCAAACTTGATGCCCTTATCACTGGCATCAATAATGGCAGCCATGATTCTGATCCTTGGCTGGCTGACCTGCTCTAGGCTTCCAGTGTTGCTTAGGAGGCTCTTTGCAACTACCTCAAAAAGATTTAGAAACTCTGGCTTGAGAGTTTTCTTGTTTTGAGTTGAGGAGAGAGGGCCTGGAACTAATAACCACTCTTGGGCTATTTCCTCTTCATGTCCAGTGCCATATACTTCTGGATTCCTACCCTCATGAGGCAATCCAAAGGCTCCTTCCAGATCCTCTGAGGAGAATCTAACTCTATGGAATCTCTCCTCTTCCTCTCCTTCAGCTGTGTAGGATAGCCTGGTTGATACTTCACCATCTTCAGGCTTGCCTCTCCACTTGAGGAAGGCAAAGAATTCTGCCATATAGCTTTCCAGGCAAGAGCTTGGTCTTTCTTCCAAGAACTTTTGGAGACCAGCCCTTCTCAACCATCTCAGGGTTGGAGTAACCTCAGGATCTTCACTTTCAAAAGAGATAATTGGCTCGAAGTGAAGATTGTTCTTGTTGCTTAGATAGCCAAAATCTAGGTCTAGATCTTTGTTGGAGAAATATACAAGCATCTCAGGTCTAACCTTGGGGGCCATTGAAAATTGCAGAAAAAGGTTTGATGAAGAATGAGAGAGTTTGAAGAACTTTTGAGTTAGGGTTTCGAATACTTGGGGAAGAAGTGTTTGTGGATATCTTAAGACTTGTGAATATTCTAAAAAGAATGTTTGTCAATGAGTTGGTAAGGTCTTGATACAATTCAAAGGTGAGCAAAAATGGAAATCCAAAATGGACGGCTAGGATTGATTTCAGGGGAGTTGTCCATTTTTGATCCAATGGTCAAAAACCAATGTAACAGTGAAATAACTGTTTTATTCAAAACGTGGGTGGTTTTAAATGTTTGTTTAAGGCTGGGGATTTTTCGAGATAGATCATGTCCCAAAAGGTTTAATGCAAACAAGAGTTAAATCTTGGCATTTAATGCATGGAAAGTGACCTTTTGGGTGGGAGACAAATTAAATCCCAAAAAGGTGAAAACTGTATTTCAATGGGACAGATTTCGAAATAGGTTTTGATCACCAAAAATAGGTGCTTATCATACCAAGATTTGGTTTGATAGCTAGGACAACTTATCTGACCCTACATGGACAAGTGTCCTGAAGAACTGTGGACAAGTGTCCTGAAGAGGTAAGGTCATGTTTCTGAATTTCAGTAGACTTGACCAAGTCTGCTGAAGCTTGAGTTTGTTTCCCCCTTAATCAATGAGCTTCTTTGGACTTGTTTGTCCAACTTCCCTGGATCAAGTAATCCCAACTCTGCTGATAGCTCCAGAAATCTTGCCTCTGCAAGTGGCTTGGTTAATATATCAGCTTTTTGATGGTCTGTGTGAATTTTCATTAGCTTGATATCCTTCTTCTCCACATGATCTCTAATGAAGTGGTGCTTGATGTCCACATGCTTGCATCTTGTGTGTAAGACAGGATTTTGTGATATAGCAATGGCACTATTGTTATCACAGAAAATTGGCACTTCAGTAGAGTTGACTTTGTAGTCTCTGAGTTGTTGACTTAGCCAAAGAATTTGAGCACAACAACTTCCAGCAGCAACATATTCAGCTTCAGTGGTGGAAGTGGCCACTGTGTTCTGCTTCTTGGAGAACCATGAAATAAGCTTGTTGCCCAAGAATTGACAAGTCCCTGAAGTGGACTTTCTGTCAATCCTACATCCTCCATAATCAGCATCTGAGTAGCCAGTTAGCTCAATATTGTCATCAGCAGGGTACCAAAGGCCTAGATTCTCAGTGCCTTTGAGATACCTCAAAATCCTCTTTGCAGCCTCAAGGTGGCTTTTCTTGGGATTTGCTTGAAATCTTGCACAAACACCTACTGCAAAGGTGATATCAGGTCTGCTGGCAGTGAGATAGAGGAGTGAACCAATTATTCCTCTATACTCAGTAGAGTTGGTTGGAATACCACTCTCATCAGGATCCATCTTCCAATTTGTGTTCATAGGGATCCTTACTGGCTTGCTGGTTGTACACCCAAACTTTTTGATCATTTCTCTTGTGTACTTAGCTTGGTTGATGAAGATTCCTTCTTTAGATTGCTTGACTTGTAGACCCAAAAAGAAGTTCATCAACCCCATCATGGACATCTCAAACTTGCTTTGCATGAGCTTGGAGAATTTCTCACATAGCTTCTCATTAGGGGATCCAAAAATTATGTCATCCACATAAATTTGGACAAGCAAGATGTCCTCTCCTTCAGAGATTCTGAAGAGAGTTCTGTCCACAGTTCCCTTGGTGAATCCATGATCCAAGAGGAATTGTGACAGTGTATCATACCAAGCCCTAGGGGCTTGTTTGAGTCCATATAGAGCTTTCTTGAGTCTGTAAACTTGGTTTCCAATTTCAAACCCTGGTGGTTGCTCCACATAGACTTCTTCTTTCAAGACTCCATTCAGAAAGGCACTCTTGACATCCATTTGGTATACTTTGAACCTCTTGTGGGCTGCATAGGCTAGAAAGAGCCTTATTGCTTCTAGCCTTGCCACAGGTGCAAATGTCTCATCATAGTCAATGCCTTCATGTTGGCAATACCCTTTTGCCACTAGTCTTGCTTTGTTTCTGACAATCACATCATTTTCATTTTTCTTGTTCTTGAACACCCACTTTGTTCCAATAACATTTTGATGTGAGGGTCTGTCCACCAGCTCCCATACTTCATTTCTGGTGAATTGGTTCAGTTCTTCCTGCATGGCTGTGATCCAATTGGCATCTTGAAGTGCTTCCTCAATATCTTTTGGTTCCTGTTCTGACAAGAAACAACAGAACATAGCACTTTCACCATGAAACTTTCTGGTTCTGACTCTTATACTTGGATCACCAAGTATCAGGTCAGTAGGATGGTCAGATAACCAGGTCCTTCTTTTCCTGATCTCTTCAGTAGAGTTGTCCTCTACTGAAGGTGAGTCATTTTGATCATAGAATTCAGGATAATTTAATGCAGGATCTAATTCAGGATCATAATCAGGGGTGTTGTCCTCAATGTCAGGGACATTGGCATTTTCAACATTTTGAGTTCCCCCTTGATTATTTGATCCATTAACTACCTCAGCAGGAGCTGCTTCTTCATTGGTAGTTGTTACCTGGATGTGAACTGGGATTGGATCATTCAGTTCATCATTTCCATCAGTGGGATTTGTCTCAGGAAGGTTGCCTTCAGGATGGTTGTCCAATGTTGTATGTTCAGGTAGGTTGATTGGGACAATTTCTATGAGTTCAGTGTCTTTGTCTTTTAGGCTTAATCTGGTTGTCCTCTGTGTGATTTCTTCAGGTTCCAACTGATCATTCCTGATCTCAAAGATAGATTCATCAAACACAACATGAGGTGTTTCTTCCACTATAAGGGATTTCTTGTTGTAGACTCTGAAAGCTCTACTGATTTGAGAGTATCCAAGAAATACTCCCTCATCAGCTTTGCTGTCAAAAGCTTTCAACTGTTCTTTCCCATTATTGTGAATGAAACATTTACAACCAAATATATGAAAGTATGACACTTTAGGCATTCTTCCTTTCCAGAGTTCATAGGGGGTTTTGCCTTGCCCCTTAGTGATCAAACATCTATTTTGAGTATGGCATGCAGTGTTTATAGCTTCAGCCCAAAACCTCTTAGGTAGATTTGAATCAGCAATTAGAGTTCTAGCAGCTTCTTTTAAGGTTCTATTCCTTCTTTCTGCAACTCCATTTTGTTGGGGAGTTCTAGCTGCTGAGGTTTCATGAGCTATTCCATTTGATGTGCAGTACTCATTGATGTATGAATTAATGAACTCAGTGCCTTTATCAGATCTTATCTTGATAATGCTAAGGCTTTTCTCATTTGACAACCTCTTTAGAAGTTCAGGTAGTTTGACTTGTGTTTCCTTCTTATTAAGGAGAAATACTACCCATGTGAACCTAGAGAAGTCATCTACTACCACCAATGTGTATTTTCTACCATTTATGCTTGAAGGGGTAATTGGTCCAAACAGATCCATATGTAGAAGTTCAAGTACCCTTTTAGTGGAAATGACTGGTTTTCCTTTGAATGAGGCTTTAATCTGTTTTCCTTCTTGACATGGCTTACACACATGTTCTTTAATGAAAACCTCATTAGGTAGTCCTTTAACTAATGCATTTCTAGCAAGTTTATTCATAGATTTGAAGTTCAGGTGGTTTAGCCTCTTGTGCCATAGCCAACTTTGTTCACTAGAACTTTTAGCAATGAAACATGCAGCATCAGTAGACTTGTCCCAGTCTGCAAAATACACATTTCCCTTCCTAGTTCCAGTCAATAGGGTTTGTTGAGTTTTATCTTTAATTAGGCACTTTCCACTTGAGAACTCAACATTAAAATATTTATCACAGAATTGACTGATACTCAGGAGATTATATTTGAGACCAGCTACATAAGATACATTGGTTACTTTGATGTTACCAATCATCAAAGTACCATAACCTTTTGTTGTTGCTTGTGAGCTGTCTCCAAAGGTGACATTTGGGCCTTCTTTTTCAATAAAATCAGAGAGGAGTTCCTTGTTTCCAGTCATGTGCCTTGAGCATCCACTGTCAAGGTACCATGCTGTCTTTTTGTTCATGCTCCTCTTCTTGTGGCCCATTGGTACCTGCAATTAGATAGGTTTAGGTACCCTTTGAGTTTTGGGTCCTGAGAGGTTAGCTGTACCTTTGGGAACCCAAACTTGCCTAATAACCCTGATTGATTCAAGGTGGCTAAGTTGATTTCCTAGTGCATCAATATACACTGTCTTTCCCTTAAATGCCTTTGGGAAAGTATGTGTGAATGTGTTAACTCTGTAAGTTTCAGAGGAGTTGACCACTCTTCTGAACTTATGAGTTCTTTGTGCAGCTTGATGAAATCTTTGAGGAAAGGCCTTTTTATGACCATTACCCTTTGGCATGAAGGGTTTTGGTTGTCTCATTTTATTCTGCCTTAAAGGATGGTTTTCTTTAGGTCTATTCAGCTGAGGCTTTCTCAGATGAGTTGGCCTAGGCTGATTATACCTTGGATAATTCCTCTGAACATTGTTCAGGAGAGTTGCCCTTCCATTGGGTCTACTCTGCTGACCAATATTCCTCTTGTGCTCAGGAGCTTTGGCCATTTCCTTAGGTTTTGGCCTATTCTCCTGAATCACTTGAGTAGGCATTTCATTCAATTTGCCCTTTCCTTTGTTCAGTGGCTGAATTACTTCATTTTCAGCTTGTTGTGCCACTGACTTAACAAAGATTCTCTTAGTGTTACTTGTAGATGCAACACTAAGACAAGGTGAAGATTCAAATGGATCAAAACCTAATCCACTTCTTTGAGCCATAGGTCTTTGATAACTTTGAATTTCCTCTATTGCTCTAGAGGATTTGTTCAAAGCAGACATCTTTAATTTCAGGCTCTCTTCACTTGATTTAAGAATATCATACTCATGTGAGAGATTTTCAAATTTGGCATTTAGAATTTTAAGTTCAAATTCTTTTCTTTTCTGAGAGAGAAGTTGATCATCAATCTCCTTTTGTTGGTCAACTATCCTGAGATTTGCTTCCTCAAGCTTTCTCAAGACTTGTTGATACAACTCAGTAGACTTGACATCAACAGCTACCTCAGAGTTCTTGGTGAGTTCAGTAGCTAGTCTTTCATTTTCTCTCACACAATTGTCATGAAATTCTTGTAATCTAGTGAAATCTTCCATCAACTTTCCCAAGGAAAGTTTCAGGTTAACCTCACTAGTGTTTTGTGAGATAAATGATGGTGAACTAGAAGTAGAGGATACCTCATCATCCTCAAGAGCCATGTTGCAGACATCATCATCATCATCACTGTTGGAGAACAATCCATCAGAAGAGTTGAAACTTTCAGCACTATCAGATTCTTCACCAGCCATCATGGCTTTTCTATTGGTGAATTTTCTGTCTCTTTTTGCTTGTCTTTCTCTTCTTTCTTTAGAGCTTAGTTCAGGGCAGTCATATTGGAAGTGCCCTTTCTTTTTGCAGTTGTAACACAGATCTTCATCATCATCCTTCTTGGATTCATCTCTTCTCTTAGATGATGAGGGTTCAGCTCTACTGGATCTTCTCCTATCAGAGGACTTGTCCTCTGATCTTCTCTCTTCAGGCTTTTTGTCCTCAGCCTGATCTTCAGGGGAATTGTATCTTCTCCTGAATTTGTTATCTTGGTAGAATTTCTTGTATCTACCAAACCTTGTGTTGAGCTTGTCAAACCTTCTAGCCATCAAGGCTAGTTCTTCCTTCATTTCAGTCTTAGAGACTGACTTTGATGATCTGGGAGTGGGCTGCATTTCTGGTTCAGCAACTTTGGCTTTGAATGCCACTCCCTTAGTAGGATTTGAAGGTTCCTCAACAGGCTTTCTTCTATTGAGGTCAAACTCATAGGCTTTAAGTTCTGAGAATATTTGTTGCATGGGCATAGTGGAGAGATCTTTGGTATTCTGCATCATTACAGCATAGACATCCCACTTTTGAGTGAGACTCCTTAGGATTTTCAGTCCAACCTCTCTCTTGGTGTAGACCTTGCCCAGTGAATTAATCTCATTCATCACATCAGTGAATCTACCAGCAAATTTGTCAATGGACTCATCAGTCTCCATTGAGAATTGTTCAAACTTCTGCACAGCAACTTGGAGCTTGTTCTCCTTGATTTTTTCAGTGCCCTCACACATTTCAGCAAGGGTATCCCAAATTTCTTTAGCTGTGGTGCAGTGGTAGACTCTACCCATAACTGCATCTGGAATTGTTTGATAGAGGGTGTTCATGGCAAGATAATTCAAATTATCTTTCCTCTTTTCATCAGCAGTGAAGTCATCCTCATCTTTGGGAATCAATTCCCTTATATCTGCTCTTTGCTCATCTGTCAATCTGGGGTTAGTTTGAGTAAACACAAAAGGTCCTCTTGTGATTACTCTAAGCATATCAGTATGAAGAGATGCAAGATGAGCCCTCATTCTAATTTTCCAGAAATCATAATTGTCTATTGAAAACATGGGCAGTTTGTGATGAGAAATATGATTGACTGGATTTGTGGCCATGTTGTCTAATCCTTGAACAGCAGGTGGAGGAACAGCATTGTTGTTGGCCATATCTCAATAAGAATCAATCAATCAACAAGTAATGGATTTCAGATAGAGATCAGTTCAGTGACCACACCAAATATGTGAGTTTTGAAAATCAAGATGGATTTTCAGAAGCAGTGGTCTTTGAACCCCTGCTCCGATACCACTTGTTGGTCCTGAAAGGAGTAGATAACAAGTGTATGGGGGGGGGAATACACTTGTATGCAAATTCTTTTCAACTAGATCAAACCAGAACTCAGCAAGGTTGTCTTGGACTACTCTGCTGAAGATGATTAACTCTTCTAAGATAATCAATCCACTAAGTACTATTGAGTACTTAGTTGAATAACTATCTAGGGGAGTTATATGTGCGGAATAGTGGTTGGCCCTTTAAGTTTAGACTCCTTTAATTTCTGAAATCACTTAGTCAATGTAACACAGTTCAATTAAGCTTCAGGGAACTTGTCCAAAACAGTTTTGCACAGTCTTTGAGTATGTATCTTTGAAAGATCAGTTTAGTGTGCAGTGTTGAATGAATGTAAGTACTTGTAAGGTAAATCAACACAAGAGTTTATAGTGGTTCAGAGACTCAAGCTCCTACATCCACTTTCCCTGATTTAACAGGATAATTCCTTCACTCTTGGAATTAACTTGTTTTATAGTGCCAAGGTGCACTTGATCAAGAACACCACTCCTTGGTGAATTGATCCCTAGGATGTCTAGAGTCCTAGTACCCTCTTCTCAACTCAGAACTGAACTGTTCTTCTCTCAACAGTCAGCTCCTACCACTTCTACTGCTACAACCTTCTCACTTTCACTCTTGAAAGGTGTAAGGGTTGAAGTAAGGTTCCAACTAATGAGATATCCTTTACAATGAAGACCAGTGTATAAGGATAGGATATCTCTCTAAGCTTGTGTAAGGATATACAATTGAGTTCAGCTTAGATGAAGTGTTTGAAGACTAAGATAGTCTTTGAAAGCTTTGAAAGCACTCTAGCTTGTAAGAACTTTGAGCTTAGTTGGATTGTGTTGAGGTGCTGGTTGAGGTGCTTTCAAATGGTCTTCACACTTCTGTATTTATAGACAAAATGGAGGATTTGCCCGTTGGAGAGGCAGCCCCAAATTGCTATAAATGTCTTCCTTGAGTTCTTCAAACTGGAAGACAGATTCTTGATAGTGACATGTCCTCATTTGGGTAATAAACGGCTGTAACAGTTTTGTCTTCATTCTGCAGCACTTTTCCCAATGTTTGACTTCTTGTTAGGACTTGGACATGGCTTCTGAAGGTTGATCCAATGATAGGACAACATTCCTTATCATCTGGACAACTCTCCTTATCACTCTCAGCAGTTTTGCTTTTCAGCATGGTTGGCTTGCTCTTCTTCAGATGACTTGGCTCTTTCCCTTTATTTCTCTTGTGTATGGTCTTAGCTCATTCCTTTGAGGACCTTTAGGGACTGGTTGTCTCAATCTCTTCAGCATAGTTGATCTTAGGCTTTCAGAGCACTTGATCTTGGTCAATTTAGCTGAGACAACTCCTCTGGACAACTCTCCTGATCAGCATGATTGGTCTTTTTGCATCAGAGCACTTTATACTTTAGAGTTGGCTTATCTGGACAACTCTCCTGACCAAAACCTTTGAGTAGTCTTGTCCTTTTGAGCTAGGTAGGTTTGTTCTTGCATATGGCTAGCTTCTTTGGACAACTCTCCTGATCAGAGCTTTAAGAATGTTTTCTCTGGACAACTCTCCTGATAAGAGCATCTTAGATTTCATAGAGTGTCCTTACTCTTTGTTCCAGAATTTGAGCCTTGGGGAGACTTGATCTTGATCATCTTCAAAGCATAGGTTCCCCCTCAAATTGTGCATCTAATTGTCTAAGAGCTGCCTAACATTTCAGCTTCTCATCTAGCCTATAATCTATATATTCTAACATTCTTAGAACATATTTTTCATTGACTTAGGCATGTCTCAGGGGGGTTTTTGGTATTCAATCAAAACATAGCTCATTTTATTCCCAACAGAGGTCGTCTTCAACTGCACTAGTAGAGTGCTGAAGACTACTCCCTACTTTGCTACTGGCAGTATCACTTTCATCAGAATTTGATTCATCACAAGATTGAAAAGAAGTGGCAGATGATACCTCTTGGTCGATTTTAGCCATGCAGCATAGACCATCATCTAGGATGAAAGCTTCATCGTGATCTGGTTCAGACGGGTAGCTAGATGAGGATGATGGCAACTCGTCTGAGTCATAATCAGAGTCATTATTGGCCATCATTGCCTTCTTGCTACGGTTGTATCTTCTTTCCCTTCGTGCTTTGCGTTCTTCTCGATCATCAGTGCTCAGGTCTGGACATTCATATATGTAGTGACCTGGTTTCTCACAGTTATAGCACAAGAGATCAATAGTAGCCTTTTTAATAGGAGAGTTATTCCTTCGTTTATCACGTCTATCAGAACGAGTAATCTTCCTACCATCAGACTCTCTATCTTGTCTGTTACCTTTCGAGACTTCGTCTCTCCTCTCGGACGAGTTTCGGTCTCGTCTGGTCTCAGACGAGTTCTTAGAAGCAGACCCTCTATGATCTCTATAGAACTTCTTATATCTTCCGAAACGTTTATTCAGCCTATCAAACTTTCTAACCATGAGGCTTACCTGATCCTTCAGACTAAGATCAGTATCTAAATCGTCTTTCATAGAAGCAGGCCTAGTCTTAGTCTTTGACCTGTCTACCTTAGACGAACTAGCCTTAAAAGCAACGTTCTTAGATACAGCATGTTCTCTGTCACTACTTGCTATGGGTTCATCTTCGTCTAAATCAAACTCATGGGCCTTTAGAGTTTGAAACATGGTCTCTGCTGTCCACACGTCTATATCTTGGGTATTCTTAACAAGCATTTTTACTATTTTGAGAATCCTAAGATTGATTTCACGCGGAGTATAAGATTTACCAAGGACTTCCAAGTCATTCATGATTTTGGTAAAACGAGTATCCAACTGGTCTATTGTTTCACCTGTTTTCATATGAAATGATTCAAATCTTTGGACTGTTGTGGAAAGCTTGCTTTCTTTGATTAAGGATGTCCCTTCACAAATGATAGCTAAGCGATCCCACATTTCTTTGGCAGTTTTACATTTTAACACTTTTCCCAGATACTCGTTAGGAAGAGTGTGTAAGATGTAATTCTTGGCCAAGCTATCCAAATTATTCTGTCTCATTTCTTCTGAGGTTAGTTCTAACCTTGGTTTCTTGACGAGAGTACCCACGGGTTGATCTTTGTCGAGGGCAGCAGTATTGGGGATCATGGTCACTATTGGACCTTCAGTGATGACGGAGATCATTAAGTCGTGAGTGGAACTGAAGATGGCTTCCATCCTTAGCTTCCAATAGTCATAATCTTGAACCTGGAACTTAGGTAACTTGTTAGCACTAATTTCGAGCGACATGATTCAAGAAGATGCGTATAACACAGTATTGTATCAAGAAACAGATAATTCCAAGTACAGCGATAAAGAACACGTATGAGTACGTACAATCTAGGACTAAGACTTTCACCCAAGTCTTGAGTTGGTTATCAAGAAACAGCAGTTCGTAAACTACTGCTCTGATACCACTTGTAGGTCCCTAAGTTGAGATTTACAAGTATCTAGCAACTTGAAACAGTAAACAACAATAAAACTTCTCTTCGTTCAGTAGTAGCCTTCTTTGATCTTCACTTGACTTGTGTAGCTTCACTTTCTGAACTTCAATCTCTGAGATTATTTTCTTCTTTGAATCTTCAATAATGCTTCAGTATGCAGTAGTATCAGTAGTCTCTAATGAATGAATACCTTGCGGTATTTATAGACTTCCAATCCAAGAACTTTCAGTTGTGTAACAACCTTTTCTTGAAAACTTACTTGTAACTGATTCTTCTTATCCTTTCACGCGTTTCTTCAGTTAAATTAGTTATTCCTTAACTAACTTCTTCAATCCTTATCTTCAGCACGCGTTTCAGTAACTAACTTCTGTCTTCTTATCTTGTTTTGTTGAGTCGTGTGCACTTGTCTTCTTCTCCAGTAGTAGACTTCGTCTTCTACTTGTCTTGTGCAGTAGACTTCTTCAGATTACAACATAGAACTAATCTAGTCCTATCATCTAATCTTAACAAGACTATTACATTACATTAAGCTCTTGTTACAAAGCTTAGTCAACTTAGAAACTATACATCAATATATTTTTACATGAAAACAATCATGAGCTTCTATACAGTAATTAAATCATGGCTCAATAACAAACTATTCAGTTAATATAAACAAATATGAAGTACTTATAATTCGTACTTATCTTTTAATAACACTTGTCTTTTGAAACTAGTACTTGTCTTGTGAACTAGTACTTGTCTTGTGAACTCTACCGATCTTGTCTTATACAAGACGACTTCATAACTAGAATAGGTCAGTCAACACTTAGAAAATATTCAAGTCTTCTTTTGGCTTATCAAAACTTCATCTTTTATCTTTTTATTATCATTTAGGACTTGTTCTAGGATTCATATCCCAACAAGTGCCATACCAACAAGTCGTTGTACCCTAGAGGTGAAATTGTTTTTCTTAATATTCTTACTGCATCATTTGGTTCAAACAACGTGTGGATTAACTCATTGTCCCATTTCCCTGAATCCGATAACAACAAATATGAAACTCGGCTCCCAAGTAGGCTCTGGTCGGGTGAATTATGTAACCAGAAGTCCTTATCATCCTTGTACTTCTTATGGCATTTCAGGAGGAGTAAGACATCAAGTTCCACCCTGATCCGCATATACGTCAACCAAATCGCCGTCTTATTAGACTAACCATACGCCACAAACTTCCCCACGAAGTTTCACAGTTGTATGTCGATTGTCTCCGAGAAGATCCCCATCGAGAGTTCATGGGCTTGAACCCAGAAGCAGATCTTGTGTAGGGGAACCGGGGCAGGATGTTCTCCTTTCTGAAGATGATGGATCACCAACAGATGGTTACCGAAGAACCATGGTCCACCATCCACAACATTCTTCATATCAATCGAGTGATAAAATTGAAAGATGTATCTATCTTTCCCGATTGTCTTGACAGTGAGGCCCCTTTTTGGTTTCCAAATCGTAGCCATACAATTTTTCATTTCGGTGAAGTTGATGGTCTCCTCCCTTAGAAACCGTCCCACCAAGCAGTGATCTACCAAATGTCCCAACTCCGTCGAAGCCGGGGGGTCGAGGATCAGTTCATCCTTCTTATCTTCATCAATTGAGACATCTCTGAATTAGGCTTCCATGACAACTCTCAATCTAGGAGAGAAACGCAACTCTCAACCAAGAAGAGGTATAGAGATACAAACTCTTAAATAATTATATCTAACAATATTAATGAGATCGAGAGATAATTTAATCTTCCTTAGTGATTACCTCTATAAAAATACTAAACGGAATACTTAGTTGAATTAATTTGTATGTAAATTTGATCTCAATTGGAATCGTCAGACTTAGGATCCACCTTATCTTATTGATTTTTCAAAACAACGTTAAATTGATATTTGCATGCTATTTTATTTATTTGGTTACTTAGAGTATTTTAAATATTTTTTTGCTTAAACAAACCACTCATCCAACATCCAAGATATTATTTTTCTAGATAAAAATCAGTAATTAAAATCGTTGTAGATATTAGGGCTAATCCTCGTGGATACGATACTCGTGCTCACTACGTACTATAATCTACGCCGTACACTTGCGGAATAATTTAGGCTATAAAAAAGAATATGTGCAATCTAACGTGCAAGTTCCGGCAAGCCACGTCATCAATTGTTGACCGGAGAAAAAAAATGTGTATCTAATTACAACACGAGGAAAGGTTGAGGTTTTTTTTACAATAATTGTAAAGGTGGTGATTAAATTGATACTGAAACTGAAGGTGATGTATTTATTTATAATTAACCTTTTTTTTTTACATATTTTAACTTTTCACCATTTTAAAAAACGTCCTAAAACTTTGAGATATCCTCAAGTTGATAATTGATATAATGCATTAAAACTTATGAGCCTATTCTAAGCTTTGGAGGTGGAGGTTTATGAGCCTGAAACTTACAGTGTAGCTTTCAGGTGTAAAAAATGTTAAAAGTGGATTAATTGTGGGTATGGAAGATGAATTATTATCACCAAATAAGAACGATACTTGAACAATTGTTTATAAACCTAGATTTTAGAAATTTGTGAGTTATAATTTGAATCTATAAGAAGAAATATGGAGCTATGAAAGAAGGTGGAGTTAGATACAATATTACAAGACTATGCTTGTAGTTAGAGGCTTCTCTCTCAAACATAATAAACTGATTTCAATCAGATTTTATCACCGTGGAGAAAATTAAATTGTTCAATCAGTATTTTGATAGCCCTTCTGTTATACCTAGTCAAAGAGGTCAATCTTTGACAAGTCAATCCTAGTCATCATCTTACGTGGCGAGGACCAGTCAACAAAGTCGTGCGACGACTTGTCAACAAGACCAAGGAAATGTAATAGGTTTAATGTATTTAATATATTTAAGTGCTCGTCCAAAGATGTTGGCGAGCACGTGTCTTAGTTAGCTGCTCGCCCAAATGTGTGGCGAGCACGTGTCTATTCTTAGTAAGAGAAGTATTGAAGTCTTGGGAGAGAGCATGGAGCCTGGCGACCACACTCCTCGAAGGTCCTCCAGCGACCACCATGGCCCAGCTCCTCGGCATCTCGGCGAGGACGAGCACCTAAGGCGGTTTAGCATTAAATGTGCCATCAAATCACCTTTTCGGGCAGAATGAAGGTCCAATCTGGAGGCTCCACGTGTAAAGGGCGGGCAGCCCCTGAAAAACAGTATATAATGCCCATTTGGGCTCATTTGTAACAGAAGTTAGATTTTACACACAATCACCCCAACCTAAAGCAATAAACACTCCCAAGCTTGAAAGGCTTTAGCTTCTCCAAGAAGCTAAGTTTGGTGTTCTTCTTTGTTCTTCCTTAGATCATCATATAAATACTCCCTAAACGCGTAATAACCCCTGTTTAATTATATATGTTTGTATCGTACTAAAAGCAGTCCACATCCGAGTCAACCCGATTATAGTGCATACAACATTTGGCGCTAGAAGGAGGGGACCTTTTACGTGTTTAATCATCAAAGTTTCGTCCGATCATCGAGCGATCGGTTAGCAAACTCCCTGTTTCAAGTTTTAATCGGTATATCTACCGTTTAGAGCATCATCTACGATCTTTAGTGTTCTTCGTGTTCTTGAACATTTTCAGTTTTCGTAGCATATTTTGGAGTTTGATCTCCTTGTATTTGTGTTTTCAAGCTTCTTTTGTTGTTACTTTGCTAAAACTAGTAGTTGTAATAGCACGTTCTTCTGCGTAAGAACTTTAATCTTTCGTTTCTTAGATCATTACCTTGTAATCTAAGAAGAGACACTCTTTAAACGATGTCTCAGATTACGAATCTTAACGGAATCCCACCGCGCGGAGGGAACGAGCACCCTCCGCCGCCGGTGGTTCCGACGGCAAACCCTTTTGCCAACTTGAACATGGGGGATATTCTGAATGATCCCCAGCACTTAAAAGACCTTTCGGACTACCTCCTGGAGAAGAGGAGGCAGAACGAGAAGGAAGAGCTTGAGAAGGCCAAAGATCGGGCTTTCGTCGAAGCTCGCAAAAACAGGGGGCATGAGGATGACCGATCCTATCACTCGCACTCTGCTCGCCCCCAAGATAAAGGCAAAGACAAAGTCGACGAGCACTCCCACAATAGCCGCACGGCAGACTCGCGACAAAGAAATTCGGTTTTCAACCGGATGGACGACAATGATGGAAGGGCTCCTCGCCGAGTACCTTTCAATGTGGACGGCCAACCAGAAAGGGCCGACTACCACCGTCGCGCTGACAAGAGAGATCAGGGCGACAGAGTCTCAGCTCTAGACAGAGTGGGACCAGGGAAGGGTTCGCGAGCTCCGGCGAAGAGTTATCGCGGCCACCACTCTGACAGGCACTCTCCCAGGCGATCACGTCATGATGATCGCCCGGCCATTCCCATGGGAGTCGACGTAACGAGAACGTCGTCCCCCGAGCACAAACTGCCGAGGAGGGGCAAATCGCCCAATTCCTCGAAACACAAAAATTAATGAAACTAGAGATGGATGCTCTGCGAGCAGAGGTGGTCGCCTCGAAGCAAGGGACCACTCCGCCAATCAGTCTGCCCGCACCTCCACTAAGTGTTGCAATCCTAACTGCCCCCATTCAAAGGAAGATCCAAATGCCCTCCATGGCGGTATATGATGGGATGTCCGACCCCAGAGTACACTTGTCCAAGTACTCCAACTATATGGCCTCAATCGGGGCAACGAACGCCACACAATGCAGAAACTTCTCCCTAACCTTGGGAGATCGGACTCATCGTTGGTACACAACTTTGAGTGCCGGATCAATCACCTCATTCCATGAGCTGGGACAATACTTTCTGACCTACTATGGGTCCATTGCTGCTCGCCCAGCATCAAAGCAACGTTTGGCAAACGTTCGCCAATCATTGAATGAGTCGGGAAAGGACTTCATCGAGCGCTTCGATAGGCTGGTGATCGATGGAGAGGCCGTAAACGATGAGACGAAGCTGATCTCGTCTGTTTCCGGTCTAAGGATAGGTACCAAGCTGTGGGAATCTATCCATCTTACTTTCCCAGTTTCTTATGCGGACTTCCGCACGAGGGCTGGGAACTTCATCCAAATGGAGGAAATCATGGACGCCGCCAAGGCTAACGAGCAGCCTGACACGTCCAAGAGAGTGTGGCCCAAGAAAAATACCAACACTGGGGAATCTTCCCAGCCCAAGAAGGCGACCACTCAAGCTGGCAGTGCTCGCCCAGCGAACTTCAGGCCTTTCGAGGAGGCTCCTAAGATCATCCAGTTCAGGGAAGCCCTCACCGTGGATCCTAGGGGCATCTACGACGCAATCAGGGGAAAGAATCTGCTCCCCCAAGCAAAGCCCATGCATACGAGCGATGCAAATCTAGATGGTAGTAAGTTTTGCAACTACCACAACTCTGTCGGCCACCACACAAACGGATGCCGAGACTTGGTGAGAAATCTTTTCAAACTTTACAATGAGGGCAAGCTCACCCAATTCATCAAGTCCGGAGGTGGAAACGGCGACAACCGGGGCAAGAAGCGTCGCGACGACAGCGACGACCTGCGCCAACAACTGAGTCGTCCCAAGCTAACTCCTCCCATGCCAAAGAATCCTATTGGCGACATCGACAATGTGGGCGAAGACTGCCTTGTGATAGAAGGCCCTTTGGGGGGGACTCAGTCCGGAATCGCTCTGTCTATTCGCCGGGCTCAAGGTGAACAGCGAGCACTCAACAACGTGCACCAGGTGTGCGTCGCTCCAACTGCCGAGAAGCCTCCTTCTCATCAAATCCTTTTTTTCGGACGACGACCTGAACGGCGTGGTGCAGCCAAACAATGATGCTTTGGTCATCACGGGAAAAATAATGGGAACCATCGTCCATCGAATGATGGTCGACACTGGATCATACACCAACATCCTTTTCAAGCATACTTTGGATGCTCTTGGTGGATATGCAGAATACATCGAGCCTTGCGATGATATAATCGTAGGGTTCGGGGACACACGCAACCTTCCCATTGGAAAAATCAGACTATCTCTAGAGTTGGCATCGTCAAAAGAGCCAGAAATGCACCATGCTAGGCAGCTCGACTTCTTGATCATCGACATGCCATCGTCCTACAATGCGTTCCTAGGCCGACCTTTCTTCAACGAATTCAAGGCGGCCGTTTCTACTTTTTATTACTGTGTAAAATTTCCAACCCCGGCGGGAGTTATAACCGTTAAGGGCGATCAGACGCGGGCGAGGGAGTGTCTCGTCCGTTTTGCAAAACGTCATTCTAAGGAAAGTGCCATGGTTGGAAAGTATATTGAGTGTCAAACACAATCAGAACAAATGAGCTACTTGGAGGGTCTTCCTAGCAAGTACCGAAAGATTGAAGTTGGGGAGTGTAGTCGTAGTTTCGACGACCACCAAGTGGAGGCGAACGAGCACGCCTCCATGGAAGTGGACGACCACACCCCAATGGAAGTCGACGAGCAGACAGATTCGGGCGACCAGATCCCCGATGACCAGTCTCTAGAAAACTTTCCAGATCTGGAGCCTAGGTTAGGCTTTGAGCCAAAATTCGGAATTGAGGACCCTCGTTGGAAGGAGCCTAAAGAACGGGCAACTTCAGCGGAGGACCTTGAAACCATCCATTTAAATGAAGCTCGTCCCGAACTCGAAGTATTCATAGGTTCAAATTTACCAGAACATTTGCGATCGGACATGATCGCATTTTTGAAAGAGAACATCGCTGCATTCGCCTGGTCGCACGAAGATATGGTGGGCATTCCCACGAATCATGCCTGCCACAGACTAAATATTGATCCAACAAAGAGACCCATCACCCAAAAACGAAGGAAATTTGGGCCTGATAAAAGTGCGGCTTTGGCAGTCGAAATCAAGAAATTGATCGACAACAAATTAATAGAGAAAACTGGAACTGATCCTGAGTGGTTGGCAAATCCAGTGCTCGTCAAGAAAACGACCGGGTCGTGGAGATTGTGCATAGACTTCACAGATCTAAACGACGTCTGTCCGAAAGATCATTTTCCAATGCCCCACATTGATCACCTAGTAGATAACACAGCGGGGCACGAGATGTTAACTTTCATGGATGCCTTCGCAGGGTACCATCAGATTGCAATGCATCCCGACGACCAGCGACATACGGCCTTCATGACTGCGCTTGATATGTATAGCTGGAAGAGAATGCCTTTCGGTTTGAAAAACGCGGGGGCAACGTACCAAAGACTGGTAAACAAGATGTTTGAGAAACACATCGGCGAGATGGTGGAGGTCTATATCGACGACATCGTTGTCAAAAGCTTACGGAAAGAAGACCACCTACACCACCTTGCCATGACATTCGATATCCTAAAAGAGTACAACATGAAGTTAAATCCAAAGAAATGCAGTTTTGGAGTTAGCTCAGGAAAATTTCTGGGGCACTTGGTTAGCCAGCGGGGCATCGAGGCGAATCCGAGTAAAATTCAAGCAGTCATCAATATGCAAAGCCCAAGGAACGTGAAAGAAGTACAGAGGTTGACAGGATGCCTTGCATCGCTGAATAGATTCATTGCACGCACGGGCGATCGTTGCAAACCTTTTTTCGACGCTCTGAAAAAAGGAAAGTTCGAGTGGACCGATGAGTGTGAGAAAGCTTTCGAAAAGTTAAAGGAATATCTATCGGATCCGAAAGTCCTATCCAAGCCAGTCCCCGGCGAAATTTTGTATCTATACTTGGCGGCCACTGACTGTGCGATCAGCTCAGTGCTCGTCCGAGATGAGGGGAGCACACATCTGCCTATCTACTACGTAAGTCAAACACTGAGAGATGCGGAGTTGAGATACACTCCAATGGAAAAATTGGCGCACGCACTAGTCATGAGTGTTAGAAAATTAAGGCAATATCTGTTCGACCACGAGGTGGTCGTCCTCACCACTTTTCCTCTCCGACGAGCACTGCATCGTCCGGATACCACGGGAAGACTCTTGAAATGGTCGGTGGAGATCGGGCAATTTGGTCTCACCTACGCACCTAGAACGGCAATTAAGGGACAAGTGCTGGCAGAATTCATTGTAGAGCTCACTTTCCCAGAGAAATTGGCCGAGGGAATCGAACTTCCTTGGACACTGTTCGTCGATGGCTCGTCGACGAGCACCAAAGCAGGGGCAGGAGTTGTCCTCACCAGCCCAACCGGACAGACGTTTGCTTCAGCGATCGAGTTCGAGTACCGGGCGACCAACAACGAAGCAGAGTACGAGGCTCTGGTTGCAGGAATCAAGATGGCTATGGCCGTGGGCGCCAGAAAACTGAAAAAAATTTCTGACTCTCAGCTGGTTGTATGTCAAATCACGGGCGAATACGAGGCTCGCGGCGATCAAATGATAAAGTATCAAGACCTAGTAAAGGGATTACTCGAGCAATTTGATCAATTCCACATCGAGCAAATCCCTAGGGGGGAAAATACGCAAGCAGATTCTTTAGCTCGGCTGGCCACTTCAGAGGGGGAGGCAATATTTTCAGAAGCAACCATCACCAAAGTTTCTTCCCCATCGGTGAACAGAGGTCAAATCTTGCAGGTTGAAGCGACCAGCGACGAGGACTGGAGGACGCCGATCACCAAGTACATCAAGACCGGCGAGCTCCCGACAGACAAAGTCAAAGCAACCAGATTGCAACTCAGGTCCGCAAGGTACACAATTGTGGGCGACCAGCTCTACAAACGGGGTTTTTCAATGCCTTTATTGAAATGCCTCGGAGAAGACGAAGCGAAGATCGTCATGCATGAAATCCACGAGGGAGCATGTGGAAATCATACAGGGGGGCAAGCGATCGCTTTAAAAATCATAAGGCAAGGCTATTTTTGGCTAACACTGAAGAAAGATGCAATCCATTACGCGCAGTTGTGCAAGAGATGTCAAGCTTTCGCTCCCGCCATTCACTCACCACCAGACGAGCTCATCTCGGTGTATAGTTCGTGGCCTTTCGCGAAGTGGGGGATCGACATCATCGGACCTTTCCCACCAGCTGCTGGGGGAGTAACTTTCGTAGTCGTAGCAGTCGATTACTTCACCAAATGGACAGAGGCAAAGGCGTTGAAGACCATCACAACGGGCCAAATGACAAGCTTCATTTGGAAGAACATAATTTGCAGGTTCGGCCTACCACGAGCAATAGTGACCGACAACGGACGTCAATTCACAAGTCAAGACATGCTAAACTTCTGCTCAGAGTGGAACATCAAGAAAAAAATTTCAACACCCTATCATCCACAATCAAATGGTCAAGTAGAGGCGATCAACAAAATCATCAAGCACACTTTGAAAGCAAAACTGGATGGATTGAAGGGCAAATGGGCGGACGAGCTGCACATGGTTATGTGGGCATATCGGACGACCACGAGGAATTCTACTGGTGAAACTCCGTTCGCGCTCGCGTTCGGAACCGAAGCTGTCATACCAGCAGAGGGGAAAGTCCCAACTTTTCGAGTAGCAAATTATGACGAGCAGTTAAATAACGATGCACAGCTCTCCGATTTGGACTTCCTAGAAGAGCGAAGGCTAACAGCGGACGAGAAGAATGTGGTCTACAAGCAAAGGTCGGAACGCTACTACAACACCAAAGTACGTGCTCGCTAGTTCACTATCGGCCAGCTCGTACTTCGGAGGGCGACGGAGCAGTCCATCGTCATACTTGGCCCGACTTGGGAGGGTCCGTACCGAATAACGCGCACACTCCTAAACGGATCGTACGAGCTAGAAGATCTGGAGGGCAAGCCGAGCAAGTACCCATGGAACGCGGTCAAGCTGAAGAAGTATTACCAGTAAGTTTTTAATTTTTTCATATTTGTATAGTCTGTATCTAATTATCATGTCAATACAAGTAAAGTTTTAAATTTCCGTCAAGTGTTAGAAAAATTTGAAAGTTTAAACAAGGCTCTGCGTAGCCATCTAGGAAACAAAAGACGAGCACTCTTTCTTAAAGATGCTCGCAAGGTAGTGGCAAAGACGATCACTACCTATCAAACAAAGAGTTCAACCGACGAATGGTTAACTTTAAAAGACGAGCACTCTTTCTTAGAGGCTCGAAAAAGAAAAGACGAGCACTCTTTCTTAGAGGCTCGCAAAAGAAAAGACGAGCACTCTTTCTTAGAGTCTCGCAAAAGGAAAGACGAGCACTCTTTCTTAGAGTCTCGCAAAAGGAAAGACGAGCACTCTTTCTTAAAGAGGCTCGCAAAAGGAAAGACGAGCACTCTTTCTTAAAGATGCTCGCAAAGGAAAGACGAGCACTCTTTCCTAAAGATGCTCACAAAATAACAACGTCAAACGCAAACCAATGAAAGAAAAATAAGAAGTATTTATTAAAAGTACTTGCAAAAATTATCATAACACAAATTAAAAAACGAACACATCATAAGCAAAAGTTCCATTCATTAAAAAGCCATAAAAGGCTGGAATTACAAAAAAGGCCTTAATGGCCGAGCAGTTCTAAACAAAAAAAAAAAGAGGAGAAAAAAGAGACTAAGTCTCTGTAGTATTCCCCTCGCCAGCAGCATCGTGCTCGCCAGCAACATCCTCCTCGCCAACAGCATCGTGCTCGCCGGCAACTTCCCCTTGGGTGGCAGCATCCTGCTCGCTTTGTTTAGCTGGGCGTTCTTTTGGAGGATCCGTGAAAAATACCGGAACACCCAAGAGCCTAGGGAACTGAAGTCCCAATTTCAGTAGAGGAAGCAGAAGGAGTTCCGATTCCGGTTTAGGGTTTTCCTTCATAAGAAGGTCGTCCAAAAGTCCGCCGAGCGGAGTCACGTCCACCTCAGGATGAGCTTCCAGTAATTTATGAATAAGCCCGTGGGCAGTGAGTACCACAGTTATACTGGCCACACTCCCAACGAGTTTAGTGATCTCGTCTCGCTCATCCGTCAGGTCGAGCAGTTGCTGCCGAAGAGTGGCCAACTCTTCCTCATCATCTGCAGTTTTGTCTGCAAGATTTCTTACCTCGTCCTCGGCAGTCTTGAGGCGAGCACGGAGACGTTCGATCTCTTGGCGATCTTCTTGATCCTTCTTTCGAACCGTCTCAAGTTGGGCCTCAGAATCGGCCAACTTTGCCTCAGCATCGGACAGCTTGGTCTCGAGGTCGACCACTTTCTCCTCAGATGCGACCAGCTGCCCGTCGACGACAGCTTTAGCCTTGGCCATTTGGGCAAGTTTCGCAGCCCTGTCCTCGCTGAGCTTGCGACCTTCAGCGATCTGGCTGGCGAGCTTCTCTATGGTGTAAGAGGCTCGGCTCAAATCAATGGCGACCAGGCACGCATTTTCCATTGCATTATGGTTGTTGACCTCTTCGATCAGTGTGGTCGTCAGAGATCGAGGCAGGTGCTTCACCGCCCTTTGTGCGAATGGGTTCAAAGACTCTTTTTCGACCTGATCCCGCGACCGGTAGAAGCCGAGAAGGTTCTCATTAAAGGGTTGGGCGATCGGATAGTCGGCAACCCTATTAGAGATGGAAAGAATTAGAAAAAGGTATTTAAGAATTTTCTAGTCTTTTTGATAAGTAAACTTACTTGGCAACCCTTGCGGCTTCCCACCCGAGAAGTGTTTTATCTCCCGGAGCCCTCTCCCCGGCCGACGAGCTCGTCGCGGTCTCTCGCGACCGAGTGCTTCGGGGAGGAGGGGATGCGACCTGAATGGGGGGAGGCGAGTCACCCCTCGGCGGAGGAGATCTCCTCGGCGAGATCCCCCTTCCGCCAATTGGCGCGGCCCTCTGCTCGGCAGGTGGGCGAGAAGAGCCCCCTCGGGTTGGTTTAGCAACCTTTTTGGGTGGAGCCCCCGAGCTCTCCGCTCCTTTCCTTTTCTTACCAGCGCCATCAACGATCTTGCGCTCGCGGAGCAGTCTTGCCTGTTGAAGCATCCTGTTCGACTTTATGCGGTCGACTTCAACGGTGGGAGGAAGATAGGTGACAACCCTTTGTGGAACCACTACTGGAAAGAAAAGCGAGAAGTCAGTGTCTACGAAGAGTAAATAAAAAAAAAAATTGAACTAAGAAATATTTTGATACCTGGAGGGAACTCTCGAGTGAAGTGATGAGGAGGTACTCTGAGACCTGATCGCTCACGCATACACTCCCTGTTCAGAAATCGGCAGGACCTCTCCAGGTAGCGACGGTTGAGAACGCAGCAAACGTGGTATTGGAAGAGAGGAGTGAGACGGTGGTCGGCAGTCTTCTTGCGAACAGTTTCACCTACAAAAAGCGAGGAGTTATTCAGTATAGACAAGAACGAGCAGAAATTAAAAGACTTACCACGAATTCTTTGATATTCTGTCTCGATGGAAATGCGATCAGAAGATCCATCCGGCCTCACTGGACTCTTCCAGTCCCCGGCTACCCACCACCAGTTGGTTTTCCAGTCTCTAATCTTGTTGGGAACCCCTTCAACCAATTTAAAATTGTCACGGCCTCGTACATAATAGTACCCATGGCCTACTTTCCCTCCGGCCTCGGCCGCCTGAAGAAGATAGTTAATCTCCTTCGGGTTAAGCCACGTGTTCCGACATCCATTCTCAGCCGCCACCAGGCCGAACAGTGTAAGAATGCCGATCAGGTTCGACCAACCGTTCGGAAGTATTTGAGAAGGGGCCACATTCAAGAAGTGTAAGAAATTTGAGATACTGGAGTGCAGGGGGAACCTCAGCCCTGCCTCCATCATGCCGATGTTGACGGCGACCATGCCCTCTGGCGGCTGGTCGGCCCTCTCATCCTCGCGAGGAACAAAAAAGCAGACGTCGGCCGGCAGTTGATACCTCTTTCGGGAGTTCTCTAGCTGCGCCGAGGAGACTTTGCTCGCATACTTGCTCGCCTCGTACATCGTTTGGAAAGCTTCTCGATGCGGGCGAGGAACCTCTCGAGAAAGGTATTCGCTGAAATACTTATAGTAGGCCTCCCTCGAAACCTCGTCGCCATCCAAATTCTCCCTACCACTAAAAATGTCCTTTATGCTCTCCGCATATTGAACGACCTCCTCAAAATCCTCGCGGAGACTCCTCGTCAAGGTCTCCTCGACTTGGGCGATTTCTATCTGTTCGCCCACCTCTCGATCCAAACCCTGATCATGCAGGTCAGAGTCGGTTTCGCTGCCACTCTCCTCGGCATCGCCCTCCTCGGCGTCATTGCCGGCATCGTCCCTTTCAGATTCATCGAGCTCGTCGACGACCACTGCTTTCCCTAGATCGCGGACTCTGTAATTTATGGGTTCGGGGGAGTGGATCCTAGAGTCCGAAGAAGATGCCCTTTCCCTCAAAACTAAGGCTAGTCGATCAGCCTCGCCGGAACTCGCGGCACCACCATCTAACGGCGGCGAACCACCACCGGAACCACCACTAACACCCATTTTTTCTTAAGAAAAGGGGGAAAAATGAGTTTTTAAGAAGAAAATATGTTTGTTTTTACCTTTTTGCCGATCGTAAACCACCCGAAAGTCGCCGGAAAAGCTTGAAGAAGTTGCTTGGAAGGAGGCTCAAGAAATTCGAAATTTGCAAAGTGAAGAAAGTGTTTTTGTGAGGAAGGAAGTCATATTTATAGGCGAAATTCGTGCAGGGACTAAAGTGCAAAAAACGGGGTCAAAAACGCAATTTTCCCAAAATTTTGGGGTCATTTCCGAATTCGAGTTCGGAGAGTGGCCCTCACGCGCGACCTTTGAGGTCGGCACGCGCCCCACGCGCGCTTTTCAAATTTCGGGCGCCAACCACGCGCCCGACAAGTGTCAGATCCGCATTTAATAAAAGGTGCCTCAAAAGTCGTGCTCGATACTGGAAACGAGGCGACCGCCTCCATCTCACGTCATCAAGATCTCAAATTTGATTGTGTTGTCGAAGAACCATTTTCACCATCGGAAAAGACGATCAAACTGCTCGCCTTACCATTCTACGAATACGAAGAAAGGCGACCAGGGGGCAAATGTTATACCTAGTCAAAGAGGTCAATCTTTGACAAGTCAATCCTAGTCATCATCTTACGTGGCGAGGACCAGTCAACAAAGTCGTGCGACGACTAGTCAACAAGACCAAGGAAATGTAATAGGTTTAATGTATTTAATATATTTAAGTGCTCGTCCAAAGATGTTGGCGAGCACGTGTCTTAGTTAGCTGCTCGCCCAAATGTGTGGCGAGCACGTGTCTATTCTTAGTAAGAGAAGTATTGAAGTCTTGGGAGAGAGCATGGAGCGTGGCGACCACACTCCTCGAAGGTCCTCCGGCGACCACCATGGCCCAGCTCCTCGGCATCTCGGCGAGGACGAGCACCTAAGGCGGTTTAGCATTAAATGTGCCATCAAATCACCTTTTCGGGCAGAATGAAGGTCCAATCTGGAGGCTCCACGTGTAAAGGGCGGGAAGCCCCTGAAAAACAGTATATAATGCCCATTTGGGCTCATTTGTAACATAAGTTAGATTTTACACACAATCACCCCAACCTAAAGCAATAAACACTCCCAAGCTTGAAAGGCTTTAGCTTCTCCAAGAAGCTAAGTTTGGTGTTCTTCTTTGTTCTTCCTTAGATCATCAAGATCATCATATAAATACTCCATAAACGCGTAATAACCCCTGTTTAATTATATATGTTTGTATCGTACTAAAAGCAGTCCACATCCGAGTCAACCCGATTATAGTGCATACAACACCTTCTAACATAATTAGTTTGATTTAGAATTACATTAGATAGTTGTCAAAGCATCGAGGTTACATAATGAAAAAATTAATTACATTGATGTGAAGTTGTAGTTTTCAATGGAGTTAGGATATCACAAGTGAAACACATCATTAGAGTATCTGGAAAACATATGAAACATACTATCAATAGGGAATAAGTTTCATCCAAGAAAAGTCTCGCACATCGGCACAAATCACAAACAAAAGCAAAGCAGTGAGACAAACATCAAAGTAGTGAAAGGAAAACGCTAACAACCAATACATTGCTTATAATTAGTAGCTTGACGAATTCAAAAACGTACTATTTGAAAACAACCTGCAGCAATGCGTTGAGCGAACGATGAACTGATGATCATAGATCAGAGATTAATCAGATCAATTCAATGCATTGGCGGATATAGTCAATTGTTTAATCTGCTCAAAACATCGTTTGCCTAAAGCACCTCCTAGATCAAGCTCAGGGCACATGCGCAGATCAAGTGAGTGAAGGTTGGTACAACCATCAAGAATGGCTTCTAGTCCTTCATTGTTGATCAAAATAGAAATAAGACAAAGATGGCAGAGATTTGGCATGCTCTTTGCAATTGCTGCAGCATACTCAATGCTGTGTGAGTACGCATGTGAAATGAAAGGCTCATATGATAATATTTGTTGATCGATTGTAAATGACTTCAAAACTGGGCAAGATTTACCAATGTGTTCAATATCTGAAGCTTTGATTTCTACCGAGTTAATAAGGCGCAACTCTTCCAAGTGTGAGAATTTGTTAAGTGCAGGATATTAGCCGTTACATCTGCAGGCAATTTAATCCATAGCGGAAACGGAGCAACCAGTTCATTTTCATTTTTGGATTTGGGTTTCCTTACTCTTACTCTTCCTCTTCCTCTTCCTCTTCCTCTTCCTCTTCCTCTTCCTCTCATGGCGATCAATTGGAAATAGTATGATAAAGAAGCATTGCTACTAAAAAAATCTTTAATCAAATTATTTTAACTCATATCCGAGTTTACTATTTTAAATCAAGTTTACTATTTGAGAATTGAAATTTGTCGGGTTGATATTTTATCCTCTCACAAAGTTTAAAGAATATAATAAAATAATAGATGTACAATTTAATTTTTTAAACTTTTTTTGAAAAACTGATATTTTGAAAATGACCAAGCATATTTTGAAAAATGACCAACATACCTTGAAAATAATGACCGGACAAAGGTGCACCTCTTTGTAAGTGTGCGGACAAGGGAAATGACCAACAAACCCAACCTCTTGTGATTGTAAGTGTGCAGACAAGGGAAATGACCAACAGACCCAATTGACCTTGAAAACCAATCGACAAGCAACAGACCCAACCGACCCTAAAAACCAATCGGACAAGCGACAGACTCAACAGACTTTGGAAATGACAAAGTGACAAGGAAATGACTGAGTAAACACATTTTAATAAAAAATGAGTAAGTAATAATGTTTTGAGTCAAGTTTTGTAAACTTCTATAATTTTTATTTTAGCTGATTACGTATTTTAAGAAAAGAATGATTGTTCATATAAAAAGTGAAAAATATTTCATTTTAAAAAATGTAAATTATAAAAATGGACTCGCAAAAAAAATGGAAATAATAAAAATAGATGAATGGAATATAATTTAAAATCTGAGTTACTAATTGAGAATTGAAATTTGATGTTCCTTGTTGACATTTTATTCCAAATATTTTGATTTAGTTGGACAACTTAAAATTTGACACCTTCTCTAAAGTTTTCTTGGTAATCAGTTCTAAATATTTGAGAAATTATGAATGTAGAGTAGCAGACCTGGAAGTAATAATACATGCCAATTCCAATTTATTACTTATTTAATACGTTCGTAAGTGACGATCCAGAAATTTTCGGTAGGGGGCCCGATTAATATTATTATAAAAATAAAATATGTACTCATTATTTTCATCAAAATTTCACATTATAAAATTGTCAATACGTCACATTTCATTAAATTAAATTGATTGGAATTGGATAAGTTGACTTTTGCTATGTTTTGGTACAAGTTAATACTCCCTCCATCCCGTGATAACTTGCACATTTTAATCGATTCACTTTAAAAAAAAATTTGAATTTAATGTGTAGAGTCAAATAAGAAAGCTTATTAGATTTAGTAGGATGGAAAATAGATTTAGTGAAATTTAGGATAAAATGTAGACCCAGAATGAGTGATGATTTTAAAATAAAATGATGTTCAGATATATATTAAATGAGTGATGATTTTAAAATAAAATGATGTTTGCATATATATTAATTTTGTGGATTATTTTTATATGAAAAGTGTGCAAATAATTATAAATTAATTTTAATATGTGTGAAATTACCAAAATACCCCTAATAAATTTACAAAATTAGTGGGGAGCCACGCCCCCTGAGCATTATGTAGGTTGGTTACTGGTTACACACTTACACTCCATGTGAAGTATTTCACGTTAACACGTGATCGAAACATCACTAAATATTTCTTTAATGCCTCAAAAACATTCTTTTCTTTTTTTCTATTTTTAGTAAATTCATTGCTCAAATAAAATACTTATACCTCTTTTTTTTTTTATTTAACAAACCAACCCTTCCTTGCCAAACTCAAGTTGCAAGGCACTTAATTACCTATCTTGATTTTACCAAACTACTTGTTTTCTTGGATTAGTATTTCAAAACCTTGCCTCTTGTTTAATAACTTTGAATTTTAAAATTCCGATTTTGATTTTTTAGAATCCTACGTCGATTTTTAGAAATACCCAAAAACCAATTTATTTTGGGTGAAACCTATTTTTTTTTTTTTAAATCCTACATCAATTTTACTCTGAAATTTAAAAAGTCTAACTCAACAATAATATAATAAATTCAACCATTATAATCACACTAAAAAAAATATAATAATATAATATTAATTTAACATATATTATATCATAATATAAATTAAAATAAAATTCACATATTATATTATTCATCAAAATTTCAGAATATCAAAAATTCATTTAAAAAAACATCAAAAACCCAAAGTAAATCCTCCTCTACTTATTTAAAATACTCCACCTTTTTTTATAAATAAAAGTAATTTTGTATTTTTTTTTTTTTTTTTTGCAGAAGGTTGTGATGCCACGTGTAGCTTACTACTATACTACCTTGCGCACCCACGCGACCACCGACCACCGTGATCCCTCCTCATCCTCTCAAAATATCTTACTAATTATTTAACATATAAAATTTTGTCGCCCTCATCCTCATCCTCATCCGTTCCATTAGATAGAATAATGTTAAATTTTTTAATCATGAATTCAAATATTTTTTAAATAATTAGTATTTTCTTCAAAATTTCAATCAACAATTTCTATTTATTACCAATTTTTTTAAGCACGCATTTTTTTAATTGACTCTTAATTAGATTAGTATAAATTATCTAAATTAATTATAGATCCAAATCAAAAGGTTACGAATTTCCATATATTAAAAGATATGGAGCCGGCTCCGGTTAAATAATTATTTGCATTATCCAAGTCATCATATTAACTTATTTAATTATTCTAAAATGGAAAATAATTATTCTGAAATATGGAAAATATATAATTATATGTATATCTCAACCTCTTTCTATCAAAATTAGGAAATAAAATATTCTAATTTTTTTAAAACTATTTTTAATGGGTTTACATGTTTAATTTATTTATTGTACTCTACTTAACAACCATTCATTAACTTATGTAATTTTTTAAATAATAAAAAATTAAAATTATAAAAAATAATGATTTAAAAAATAATGACTATATTAATTTATCCTAAACCATTAATTTTAAGGTTTAGGGTTTTAGGGTGTAGGGGTTTAAAGTTTAGGGTTTAGGGTTTTAGGGTTTTTGGGTTTAGGGGTTTATAGTTTTAGATTTTAGAGTTAAGTAAATTAATGTAGTCATTAATTTTTAATCCATTATTTTTTATAACTTTAATTTTAGTTTTTTGTTATTAAAAAAATAAAATATATAAATGAATGATTTTTTTTAAGTAAAGTACAATAAATAAATTAAACATGTAAAATAATTATGTAATACTAAAATAAATTTTCGAATATTTTATTTTCTAATTTTATAGGTATATTTTTCATATTTTAGATTTATTAAATAAGATAATATAATATAATGACTTGGATAATGAAATTATAATTTGGCTCGATAAGTAGGTTATTAATGGGGTCCATATCATTTATTCCTACATTAATATAATAATAAATGTATACATGTTTTATCGTGACATGTATATATCATTTTCTATAATATCTTCCTTAATACTAATTCTGAATCTTTTATATATTGTTTTTTATATTTTTTAATTAAATATAATATTTAATAAATAAATAAATAACGAGTCAGTTCGCCAATGACCGTGATCCAAACGGGTCGATCGAAAGACCGTGATCCAAACGGGTCGACCGGACCCGCCTCCTGACGAGCTTGAAAAATCTTGACCTAATCCACTAAAAAAATGGCATTTGACGGCTGGGCAACCCCATTCCCTCTTATCCGCAATTCTTTGTTTTCAATTTCATTTAATTTCCAATTGACCACCATGAGCGGAGGGACACCCTTATGTAAGAACCCCAAAATTGAAAGTGAATTCCCAACGGCGGTTGCTCCATCGCCGCCGTGGATTGAATTGCCTCCCGATGTCACCGCTTATATCCTGCAACGCCTTGAAGTGGTAGAGATATTTGAAAGTGCAGAGAATGTTTGCACTACTTGGCGGAGGGTTTGCTCTGATCCCTCCATGTGGCGAGTCCTTCATATCCAACGTCCTGATTTCGGGATTCAACTGACCCGTTACTTGTGGCGTCGCGCAGTGGATCATAGCCAGGGACAGTTGCTACGTCTTTCTTTTGAAGATTTTTGCGACCGTAACTTGCTAAACTACACTGTTGATAGGTATTATAGTTTTCACTTAATTACTTACTCATGTCGGTGCACGATGTTCTTGTTCTTGTGTATGCATAAAAAAACAGCATTATTTTTTACTCTCTACATAAGAAAAAACTATTCTTATTTCAAATTGTCTTTCACTTGCTTCCCTTGATCAATTTGTTATTTAAGCCGGCCTCTTATATATTGTCTGGTACTTAATTAATTGATGTTAATGTTACACATTCTCTATGTGGATTTTCTGTTATGTTTTGCTTCTTTACAATTCTTATTATATTCCTAAACTTGTATCAAGCGTCTTACGTACTCTTGAATTCCGCAACGGATTTTCAGTAAAAGTTTTGGTTGAAGCATTTAATAAAATTCCTCACTTGGAAGAAGAGTTGCACCTTATTAAATATTCATTTTACTTATTCTACATAAGAAAAAGCTATCAAGACAGGGGATCACTTTCTGATCATTTCAAATTATTCCCTTCAATTTGTTATTTAAGCCTATTTTTTAAACTGGTTATAAATTCATGTCTAGTTAAGAGAAGAGATGGGGTCTATAATTCTTTGTTTTGATTTTCTGTATGTATATGAATTGAATCATTCTCCTTTTCTTTCCTAAAGTTGTACTGTTTGTTTAAACAGATCAAGTCACCTCAAGCATCTCATTCTTCAAGGCTGCCAAGGAATAATAGGGAAAACTGTGGTTGAAGCAGTTACTAAACTTCCTCACTTGGAAGAGTTGCACCTTATTAAATCACCAGAAATTTCAGCTTCAGATATTGTTAAAATTGGTAATGCTTGCCCACTTTTGAAGTCCTTTACATTCACTCGGTATCTAGACAGAAATGAGTGTGCTGTAGCAATTGCAAAGAACATGCCAAATCTCCGCCATCTTTGTCTTATTTGTAATTCTATCACCAATGAAGGAGTAGAAGCCATTCTTGATGGCTGTCCCAAACTTGAGTCACTTGATCTCCGCCTATGCCCCTACCTTGATTTAGGAAGTGCTTTACGCAAAAGATGTTCTAAGAAGATTAAACATGTCGAATTCCCTCTCGTCCAGACTGCTATTAGGTCGAGTCACTTTCAGTTGTCATGGGAGGCGGTGGGTATGACTGATCTTCTTAGTGCTTTTGCTTCCCCGAGTCTGATGATGAATATAGTCTATGATTATGATGACGACGACAGTTGAGCTTCCAAGTGCTTTTGAAATAGTTGTTGAACTCATATGATAGCCTCTCATTACCAATCTACTTTAATCTTTTCTCTACTTTGACGTTCGTCTCACTGTTTTTGTTATATGTCAAGACAGACTCTCTGCTTGGTTAAAACACATTCCTATGTATAATTACTCAAATTGATATCTCTGTTATTCACTGGTACCAATGAAATCTAGCTCAATTTGGGTGTATATATTGATTAATTCAAAATAGGTGATTAATTAAATCTAAGATAGACCCTTAATAAAGTCTAAAAAAAAAAAAATCCAACATATAAGAGATAATTGTGTGAACATTAAATGATCACAAAAACACCTCATCAACAATTTGATGTGAATGAATTGATATGTTTAAACTAAATAACCCAACGTATTTATGAAATGACCGTTTTTCAAATTTGACCACCAAAGCAAACTTTTTTTCGAAATTATTTTCTCTCTTTTAATTTCTAAACCCCAAACCCTTCGATTAATATAATTAATATTACAATATTGTAAGTTTCTATAATTTTTACTTAGATATATGGGTTAATTAGTTTTATTTTATTTACATTTTTATCATTTTTTTTGGTAAAATGGTAGATGGTAGTTATAAGCATTATTGTAAGGGGATATGTGAAAATTTTGAAGATAGTGATGTTCTAGTTGATAGTGAATATGATATGGATGAGGAATGATAGTTATATGAAAAGTATGTTGATCATGATAATGAGTTTAATTGTGTTGAAATTACTGATGATTAGACGGGAAATAAGTATGTGAGTGAGAAAGGTTTATGTTAGGCTAGAGGGTGAAAATGAGACATTTGATTATAGTGGTGATGAGTTTGAGAGTATTCAAAATTTATAACCAGTAACTAAAAGCCTGAGTTGAAGGTTGGACTTAACTTTTCATAAAAAAAAAAGAAGCTAAGAAGTCATTACCACTTTTTGTATTAAGAGGGGAATGAAAGGAGTATGTACAAAAGGCGATGTGAGTGGTACGCGAAGCATTATGTTAGAGTTGAGAAATGCGCCAAACTGAAAGTCAATATGCATACTCATAGTCAGGAAGTGAGAACTTGAGTTAAAACTACATATGCATACTTAGCATGTTAGAATTGTAGTTGTTACATTAGAGTCGAGTCGAAAGTTCCGGATATCCATTTTGCAGTTCGCCGATAGCTTCCGATTTGTAGTGCAACAGTCGTGAAGTTTTAAGTCTTGGGGACGGTTGCCAGTGATCCGTATTGCACCTGTGTACGGGCAATAACGACTTACGAAGATAGAGTCAAACTCTGAGCCCATCATTGGAAATGTGGGGAAGCAGTGTCATGGAAATCCTCTAAGCAAACTTGCATAGCTCGTTCCACAATGGAATCAGAGTTCATTGCATTGGACAATGCTGGTGAAGAAGCAGAATGGCTTCGAAACTTCTTAGAGGATATTCTCGATTGGAACAAACCAGTGCCTCCAGTGATGATACACTGTGATAACATGTCGGCTGTTGGGAGGGCACAAAGTAATATGTATAACGGTAAATCTCGACACATTCGTCGGAGACACAACACCGTTAGACATTTGATCTCAAGTGGAGTAATCTCCATTGACTATGTGAAGTCAAAAGAAAATATTGCGGATCCGCTTACAAAAGGCATTAACCGAGATCAAATGTATAGTGCGGTAAGGGGAATGGGGTTAAAACCCACACATTAAAGGGTGTTCATAGCGGTAACTCGTCCATGCTGACTGGAGGATCCCAAGAACTTGGTTCAACGAGACAACTAAGTTATGAAGCACTCAAATGTGCACTTGAGAAAACTAAAGAAACCCATTCTCGATTCCCTTCAAGTGCAACCTTACACCTTTCGGTGTAGAAAACTTGATGATGTGTGGTGAGGTTAAGCTTAACAGCTTTTAATGATTCCTATATCCCAAGGGTGGAGTATTGCAAGGTACTCTTGATAGGAGATCATTTATGGTGTTGAAATTGATGTTGAAGGTAGTGCATCTCAATTTTAGAGGTTGTATATATGTTTTGAGGCCTACAAACAAGTTTTAAATCTTGTAGGAAGGTTATTGGGTTGATGGTTCACACGTAATATGAAAAAAAAAAAAGATGTTTTTTCAAGATTTGTAGTTAAGAAGGCATTGTGGACAGCTGCTCGAGCAACTAGAATGGAAAGCTTCCATTGGAAGCAATGAATGACTTAGATGAAAAAACATACGACTGATTTGTAAAGAGAAATCCTTCCCAGTGGTCCAGAGCATAATTCAATGTTTTTCGAAAGTGTGATATCTTGACCAATAACATGTGTGAGATCTTCAACTCACGCATTCTTCCTGCAAGAGACAAACCAATCATCACCATCACCATCACCATGCTTGAAACAATCAGAAACATGTGAATAGAGATCTGCAAAAAAAAAAAAAAAGATGATACAATATGCCATAGAATCAAGTTAACACTACAAAATAAAAATAAATGAATAGAGATCTGCAAAAAAAAATAAAAATGGGATGATACAATATGCCATAGAATCAAGTAGACACTACAAAATAAAAATAAAAAATATGAACGAAGCAGCTGAATGTATTCCTATGAAATAAGATGATTGACATTTTCAAATTATGTGACCATTGGAAATGTGTTAAATGTGGTGTGTTAGGACACAATGTAAGAAATAAATGAATAGAGATTTGCAAAAAAAAATGGGATGATACAATATGCCATAGAATCAAGTTGACACTACAAAATAAAAATAAAAAATATGAACGAAGCAGCTGAATGTATTCCTATGAAATAAGACGATTGACATTTTCAAATTATGTGACCATTGGAAATGTGGTAAATGTGGTGTGTTAGGACACAATGTAAGAACTTGTCCTGAAAGAAAAAATGAAACAAACGTAGAAATAAGAATGAAGCATATGGAACTTGTAGTCGTGGGGCCGAGCAATACTCACAGTGGCGGACCTACGTAATGCCCAGGGGGGCCCGTGGACCCCCCACTAATTTTGTAAATTTGTTAGGGGTATTTTGGTAATTTCACACATATTAAAATTAATACTCTATTTTATAATTATTTGCACACTTCTAATATAAAAATAATCCACAAAATTAATATATATTCGAACATTATTTTATTTTAAAATCGGGACTCATTTTGGGTCTACATTTTATCCTAAATTTCACTAAATCTATTTTTCATCCTACTAAATCCTTCTTACACCTTATCAAATTACTCAAAATACGATTTCTTATTTGACTATACACCACTAAATTCAATTGTTTTTTAAAGTGAATCGGTTAAAATGTGCAAGTTATCACGTGACGGAGGGAGTATTAACTTGTACCAAAATATAGCAAAAGTCAACTTATTCGATCAATTTAATTTAATAAAATGTGATGTATTGACAATTTTATAATGTGAAATTTTGGTGAAAATAATGAGTACATATATTTTTTTTTATAATAATGTTAATCGGGCCCCCTACCGAAAATTTCTGGGTCCGTCACTGAATACTCAAGTAAAGAAAAATAAAAATTACCAGTACAATATGTATTTTTTATTTCAATTTAATATTTAAGTTTTTTGTATCACTAACATTATGTAAAAGCAAGTGAGAGTGACAATGTGGCAAGTCAAACTAGTCAAATTGCGTGGTCATGTAGTAGTTATGTACTCTGTTTATAATTATAATTATGGTGTATAGTTAGATGGTTTATAAGATATTTTTCTGTTATTATTATTGCAAATTCTTCTTCTTAGTACATACTCAATCAGTAATATTAATTAAAGATAAATTTAGTAAGAATTGAAAAAAAAATGGAGTGGAAGGTTTAGGGTTTAGGATTTAAAATAGGGGAAACGATGTCAAAATGATAGAAAAGAATAATTGAGTGATCAAATTGATAGTGATTAAATGTGGTCTAATCTAAAGAGTGGTAAAGTTAAGTGACAAAAAAAATATGATATTTTCTCTTTTATATTTCATAATTTTTTACATTTTTCACAATTTAGTAATAGATTGCACTCTTGTGTAACGGTTACATGTAAACAAGAGTATTTTTCTTAAATATTTGTTAGTGATTTATCTTGACTTTTTTCTTTAATTTTTTTTTTTTTTGTTTAATTTTATTTACATGTTAATTGTTGAAATTGATTTTTCAAGGTATAATTTCCATCTCCTATATCTATATGTATCGTTTCTCTCTAATACTCTCTCTTTTGATCTATAATTTATTTTATTTTTTGTCAGATGTCTTCCTCTATATATTTTTTAGGGACCTATATCTATATATAAGCTATTGATATTTTATCTTCCAAAATATTTTATTGGTTCGACAACTAATTAATATATAACACCTATTCTAAACTTTTCTTTGTTAAATTGAAATGGAAAAATTGCACTTTTAGTCTTGTAGAAATTTTTCAAAATCACTTTTGGTCGTAAGATTTGTAAATGGTTCTGTTTATTGCAGATTTGGTCATGCATGTAAGATAGTTTTTGGATGAAAATTGTTAATTTTTGGATGGAAACCGTTAGTTAGTTGACAAAAAAATATTCTTAAAAAAGTAATTATAATTAAAAAAATAATAAATTATGCTTATAGAATTAAAAAAATAAATAAAATCAGTTTTTTTTACTACAAATGAAGAAATCTCACTAAGTTATATAATATGAATTTTTTTTTTATAGAATCTATATATTTTTTTTTAATTCAAGAATTTGAATATAATTAAAAATTACTAAAAAAATAATGTAATTTAAATTTAAATAACTTAAGAAATTTAAATTTAAATAATTAAAACTGAAATATACAAATTTTAAAGTAAATTTTAAAAAATAATTTGAATATACAAAAAAATCAAATTAAAATATATACAATATATATTCAAATTTAAATTAATTTTTTTACCCCATATAATTTGGATATAATTTGAATTTTTTTTTTCTTTCAGATTTAATTGAATAATTTAATTTTAATATTATATATAATGATTGAATTTTTAAATCATAAAATTATTTCAAGTAAATTACCGATTTTAAATAATTATTTAAATAAATTGTTAAAGGGCTAGTTTTTGTGAAATATTGCATTTCAGTCATTCACACTCACATTCTTTATAAATACACCCAGTGACATTCAACCCACATTTTTTATAAATACATCCACTGACAGTTCAATTCACACCCATGTTTTTTTATAAATACACCCACTAGCATAAATATTTTTTATAAATACACCCACTAGCAGAAATTGTACTTAGTCGTCTTCTCCGAACAGTTTTCGGCCACCCGATGCCGCGGCCGAATGCTGCAATTTACGACGGCCTTAATCTTTAAATATTTTATATTTCTTTAAATATTCTTTAATTATTATTTTGGATCGAGGTTATTTTATATTACTACATGCAATAATATATGTTAATATATGTTATAATGTGAGTTACTTAATCAATAAAAATTCTAGAAAAAAATACTAAATAAAAGAATCGGTATTACTATATAAAAAATTATATATTACTACATACTTCAGTTTGAATTACTACATTGAATATGCGTTTGTTACTATATGTAACTTTATCAAATTATTTGGATTACAACATGGTTATTGTGTTTACTACATGCAATAGTATATGTTACTACGTATTATAATGCGAGTTACTACATTAACAAAAACACTAGAAAAAAACGGGTTACTAAATAAAAGAATTTGTATTATTATATAAAATAGTTTGTGTTATTACTACATAAAATAATGTGTGTTACTACATATTACGATTTGAATTACTACATTTAATATCCCGCGTTCGACAATAAAATAAAAGATAAAAAAATCACAAAAATTGACAAAATAAACGGGTTAAATTTTTTTTGTCAAAATTAGAACACAAGCGGGTTAGTTGACAAATAAATTAAGAATTAACCCAAATGAATTAATGGTGGCCCAATAATATATATTTTCAGTCTATTGACTTAATAAGTCAATATTTTCAGCCCAATTGACTTAATTGGTCAATATTCCATGTGTGCAATATTGCATATAAGTTTTTGTGATTGTTAAAATATATTTGGTAATTTTATAATTTTAGTGATATACCAAAATTTTAATTCGATATTAAGCTTTTGGAAAATGACCAAGATGCATGTAGAGTAGGAGACATTGGGACAAGGAATGAGTAATTATAGGGAGATGCCGTTTCGAATTCCAATTCATTAGTATATAATTCACGATTCTTCGTTTTCAATTTACTACTCAAGTAAGTATTCATATTTCATTTTAGATTTCAATTGATCCCAAAATTGAAAATGAACTCCAGATCGCGGTTGGTGCATCGCCGGCTTGGATTGAATTGCATAGAGATGTCACCGCTAACATTCTCAAACGCCTTGGAATTAGAATCGTAGACATACTTGAAGGTGCAGAGTATGTGTGCACTACTTGGCGGGTGATCCCTCCATGTGGCGAGTCCCAAGAAATGATTGACTCATTCCTTTATTAAACATTTATTGTTTAAATCTTTCCTTATATATAGCATTTACTGTTTTCCTTAATTCATGTAATTTAATTATTGTAAATTCTCAATATATTTTCAAGTCCTCACACCTCACTAAAGTTAACCGCGATTATATCTCATTGTTCACATGTATCAGTCTAAACACATACCTAAAAATGCTAACCCTAATTCTTTCTCTCTTCCTTCCTCTGCCGCCGCCTCCTATCGAGCTTGTCTCCCTCAATTTCTCTTCAATGGCAGAATCCTCCATCCCCATGAATGTTCTCATTCATATGGTTACGGTAAAACTTTCTTCTTCCAATTATCTCATGTGGAAGAAGCAGGTTGTCTCGATGCTTACCTGTGCCGATCTCCTTGAGTTCGTGGATGGCACATCCGATCCTCCTGCTGCCACTCATGCTACCTTCGCTCCCTGGAAATCGAAGGATCAGAAGGTTATTGCCCTTCTTCTCTCCTCTCTCACCGAGGAAACATTGTCGCGATCACGCATTTGGGTTAATTCTTAGAGGATGCTTTCAGCCACTCCTCTCAATCACGCATCACTCAACTTCGTGAGGAGCTCCTTCTCCTCAAGCGTGAATCTCTTTCCGTTGCCGACTATGGTCGACGCTTTAAGGTCCTATGTGACCAACTTGTCGCGATCGGCAAACCTATGGACAAATCTTACATGTCACACTGGTTCCTCCGGGGTCTAGGTCCTAAGTTCAGTGGCTTTGCGGATACTCGAATGGCTTTCTCGTCGGTACCCCCCGTTCTGTGACTTGCTGCATCAGGTTGTTGCCTTTGAAATTATGAATAAGCCTGATTCGGCAGAGCCTTCCCCAGTTGCCTTCTATGCTCGCGGTCAACCATCTGCTCGCCCTCAGCCTCGCGACCATACTGGTGGTCGCCCATCTGACTCTCCTCGTGGTGTCCAGAATAACTTCTCTAGTGGACGCGAGGGACGAAAGCCCTACGTTCCTCGTTGTCAAATTTGTCGTGGCGAGCACTATGCAAACAAGTGTCCTTAGCAATTTGTTTACGGCCCAGATCCTCGCTAGCCTACTTGTCCATCTGCCCGCTTGTCCAAGGACCCATCTGCTAACCTTGCTCAGTCATTTCACTCGACATGCACCATCTTCTTGCCAGCTCCCTCAGATTGGTATGTTGACTCTGGAGCCTCGGCCCACATGACTTCCAGTACCTCGCATCTGGACTTCTCGGTCCCTTATTCCGGTAATGGTCAAGTCATTGTTGGTAACGGTAATTCCTTATTGGGTCACTTTCGTACTCTAAGGATATTGGTCTTCTAGATGTTCTTGTAGTCCCTCATATCACCAAGAATCTCCTATCCATTAGCAAGCTCACATCTGATTTTTCAGTTGATGTTTGTTTCTCTAACAAATCATTTATTGTTCAGAATCGGGTTACCAAGAAAGTGGTGGCTCAGAGCCGATGTGAACAGGGGATGTACGTGTTGGAACGAGCACTCCCGACTTTGGTCGTTACTTTGAAACCGCTTGATGTTGCTCGTGCTTCTTTTGATTTATCGCATTCTTGTTTGGGGCATGTCCCATTTGATGTTATTAAAGACTTATATAGATTAGGTCATCTATCTGTTAATTCATTTTTGCCAAACCCTACTATTTGCACCTCTTGCCAGTTGGCTAAGAGTAAAGGTTTGTCTTTCACTATAAATGAAAAACGTGCTTCTATTATTCTTGATTTAGTCCACTATGACCTTTGGGGCCCTGCCCCCGTTACTTCTCTTGCTGGTTATCGTTATTATGCTATATTCGTTGATGATTATTTCCGTTTCTCGTGGATATATCCTCTCCGTGCGAAATTTGAGTTTTTTTCCACATTAGTCGCCTTTCACAAGTTTGTTTGCACCCAGTTCTCGGCAACTCTCAAAGTCTTTCAGAGTGATGGTGGTACCGAGTTCGTCAATAAAGTTGTTCGCACCTTCATGGCCGAGCATGGCATCTCGCATCGGGTGTCCTGTCCTTACACCCCCCAGGAAAATGGTCGGGCCGAGCGAAAGCATCGTCACATCACTGAAACTGGTCTCTCCATGCTTTTCCATGCTCGTGCTCCACCTAAATTTTGGTTCGATGCCTTTGCCACTACAGTTCATCTCATTAATCGCCTTCCATCCTCTATTTTTGGTGGTCAATCGCCATTTTAGGTCCTGATCGGCATTATGCCTCTTTATGGAAACTTCAAACCATTTGGTTGTCGGGTCTTTCCATACTTATGAGATTATGCCTTGGACAATCTATCTCCCCGCAGTCGACAATGTATCTTCTTGGGATACAATAGCCTTCACAAGGGTTTTCGGTGTTACGATCCTGACTCCTCCAAAATCTTTGTTACAAGACATGTTGTATTTGATGAAGGGTGTTTTCCCTTTTCAGGTTCTGCTCGGGCCCTGCCGACCAGCGCGGTGGTCTCATCCTTCTTGGATGCCGAGCTGTCCTCCTCGACTGACTCCTCATCTAAGTCCATTACACCCACCTCGACACTGCCTTGCTCGGCATGCACCTCTGAACCTGGCGAGGACCATCTTCCCCTCCGCCAGCCCCTCTTGCGGAGCCACCTGCTCCCCCTGAAACGGCCGAGCAACCCGTGTTGATCATTGAGACTCCGCTTGAGCGACCACAGTCCACTCACCAGATGGTCACGCGAGCAAAATCTGGGATCTTCAAGCCCAAGTATCCCCTAAACTTGGCTTCCACTGGCTTGATTAGTGCCCTCACCGCCTCCTCGGAACCCCGTGGTTTCATGTCTGCTGCTAAGTCCCCTGAATGGTTGGCCGCCATGCAAGAAGAAACCGATGCCTTGCGATTTAACAAAACTTGGGATCTTGTTCCTCGCCCTCAGGGTGCGAACATTGTTGGTTCAAAATGGGTGTTTCGAACCAAGTATAAATCTGATGGTTCCATTGAGCGTTACAAAACCAGATTGGTCGCACAAGGATTAACCCAAATCCCTGGCACAAACTTCTCTCATACATTTAGTCCGGTTGTTAAGGCGACCATAGTTCGTGTTATCTTGGCTCTCTCTATTTGCAACGGTTGGCCACTCCATCAGCTGGATGTCAAAATGCCTTCCTTAACGGCTATTTCCAGAAACCGGTTATCATGGCTCAACCTCCTGGTTTTGTCGATCCTCGGCTACCAGATCATGTCTGCAAGTTAAAGAAAGCCCTTTATGGTCTTCGCCAGGCTACCCTGGCCTGGTTTCAGCGGTTCAACTCCTTTCTGCTCGGCATTGGCTTCAAGGAATGCAAGTCTGACTCCTCGCTGTTTTATCTATTTCAAGGTTGCTCGGTCATCTATCTTCTTTTGTATGTAGATGATATCACTGTTATTGGAAACAACCCCAACTCCCTTGCTCGCTTCATTGCTCGGGCGAACAAGGATTTCGCTCTCAAGGACCTTGGTTGCCTCAACTACTTTTTGGGCTTGGAAATCTCTTACACATCCTCTGGGTTGTTCGTCGGGCAGTCCAAATATGCTCGTTAAATTCTTAAGCGAGCATATCTTCAGGACTCCAAGCCTATTGCTACTCCCTTGGCCGCGCGCGAAATCCTTGTCAGCACTGGTGATCCATTCTCGGATCCGACTATATACAGATCATTGGTGGGCACCCTCTAGTATCTCACTATAACTCGACCTGATCAATCCTTCTCGGTGAATCATATCAGCTAATTTCTGCAAGCGCCAACCATTGACCATTTCTCGGCAGTGAAGAGAATTCTTCGCTATGTCAAACACACTATCAACTACGGCCTTTCCTTCACTCGCCGACCAGATTCCTCAGTGGTCGCCTATTCTGATGCTGATTGGGCTCGATGTGTGGAAATTCGCCGCTCCACCTATGGTTACTCGGTCTTCTTGGGTGGAAATCTGATTTCTTGGAGTGCCAAGAAACAACTCACCGTTGCTCGCTCCAACTGTGAATCGGAGTATTGTGCCTTGGCCAACGCAGTTGCCGAGGTCGTCTAGCTAACCTCTCTGCTCCGCGAGCTCCGAATTCTACTACCTACTCGCCCTATTCTACTTTCCGACAACAACAACGCCCTTTTCCTCAGCCAGAATCCAGTGGCCCACAAACGGGCAAAGCACACTGACATCGACTGCCACTTTGTTCGCGAGCTCGTCACCTCCGGCAAGTTGTCTACACAGTTTGTCCCCACACGTCTTCAGCTCGCCGACATCTTCACGAAGAGTCTTTCTCGCCCGACGTTCGAGTTCCTTCGTTCCAAGCTCTGTGTTACTAAAATAGAAGTTACAACTAACGAATGAACTACTCCTCTAACTATTCTAATTAATACACTTTCATTTGTTAGCTTGACTTGTTGTTATTCTTCACAGAATGAATATGATATCGAATCCAAAATTCACAAGCATAGAACTCATAAAGAAATAATCTCGAAAAGAAAAAAAATAGGATATAAATACAAATTTATCAAAGATTTGGTAGAAATTAGTATAGAACTCAAGAAATTCATTCATACCTAATTGCGGAAACGTATCTAGATCGACGAACTTGTTTAATCAATCGTATACTAATTGATACGCGTACAACTTTGATACCCTGTAAAATTTCATAACAAGAAGGAATTGAATAGTATGCATATGGAGATAGTAGAGAAATATAAAAATTGAATTACATGATCAAAATGATTATCATCTCTCCTCTATATAAGAAGGAGATTTACAAGAGATGAATTTAATTCAAATATTGAATTTTTTATGGGGGCGGTTATCCATAGAATATACAAGACTTCTTTGAATTTTGCCTTACCCTCCCTGGTAATCAGCAAAGCATCCTTGAAAATATCATATGAAGGTGGTAATAACTCCAAAAGTAGAAAAGACTTCTTGTGATCATCTAAGGTAACTCCAACATTTTCAAGGTCATCAACTGCTTGCATGAACTCTATTAACTGCTCATCAAGGGTCTTATCATCTGTCATCTTGAAATTGTTGAGCTTCCTCTCCATAAACATCTGGTTTGACAAAGATTGTGTCAAATACAGATCACCAAGGGTCTCAAATACAGCAGCAACATCCTTCTCCTTCATAACTTCCCTGAACACATTGTCTCCCAAATTTAGAAGAACAATGTTGTAAGCTTTTTCCATAAGCTCTTCTTTCTTGGCCTGGTCTGCATCGGATTACACATATTCTTTTTTATTTTTTTATTTTTCACATCAGATTACATTTTATATAAATAAAAATAAAATTTTATAAAAATAAAAATTAAAGAGTTTATTAACAAACTAAGACAATCCATAAGTCATTTAAACAAAGTAAGACAAAAAAATTCAGTAAAACAATTAAGACCAAAATCAGTTACAAAATTCCTATTATGACCTTTCTTTATTAAATTAACAATTAAATATAATAATATACTCTTATATCATTTCTCATTTTAAAACTCACCCCTTAATTCATATTCAGAATCTTAAAATGGAGGCGGCATTAGGGTTTTTTGAGGTTGCAGCCGTCGCCCGTCACCAACTACACTGATTGAAGAATCGAGACGCTGGCCTCCGTGTGAGTGGCGGAGATCGATGAGGATGGTGGCGCCGACGATTTGACCATTTCTTTTTGCGATTTGTGATGATGAATTTGATCTGTTTCTTTTTGCGATTTTTACCTCATCGGCGATTGATTCGCGATGGATCCAGATTTAGTTTCGATTCGCCGCCGATGAAACTTGATTTTGATTCTCTTCGACGACGGGCTTTCAACTCGGCAGTTATAATTGATTTTTATGATTTGACATTTGTCTTAGCATCCTCATCAATTTTAGCTTATTATTGAATACGTTTCAAGTTGGTGAGCTATTTGACCGGAAAGTTGGGGCAGTCCACCTCCTTTTCGGCGGCGGCTATTTTGAATGAGTGGTTTGAAAATTGATTCTGGGCGCTTTTGTGGCTGTCCGGTGAATTATTTTGGAAATTATCAACATTAGGTGAAGAATTGTGAAATATTTTTCTTCTGTGAATTGGATTTATGAGTGCTAAATTTTTAAAATTATTAGTAGTTCTTAAGTATAAAATTCAGTTTGAGTTTGACGATTCTTTCTGATTGGGATACAGGAATTAAATTTGTTGTTATTATTATTTATTCAGATTTCTGATTGCCTATGTTCTTGTTTATTTATGGGTTACAAATAATTGAGATTTGCACCGATCCATCTTAATTTCGGCAAGATTGAAGCATCATACTCTTCTGTAGACACTGAATACTCTTGAAAACACGAGATGGAGAGTGAATAAAAGAGTACTCCACATCATTGACAGAATATGGGATAGTGGAGGTTGTCTTGGAGACTTAGTTGCATATATAAACTCAATTTACTACATATATTTGTATGTATAATGCATATTCAGTGTATTTTCTTGTAATGTAATTTTTAGATTCAATAGTTTATTTTACTTCACGAACTAAGAAAATCATAATTATTGTAGAATTTATGATAAAGTCTTATATTATTATTATGCAATGCACATATTATATATATGCATGTACTGAGAATATGCAACAATTTTTTATATGCAAAGATATTACCCAATATATTTATGACTATTTGACAATTTCCATAGATAAAATAACACATGCACATATTAAAGTATATGCAATTATCAATTGCATATATAAAAAAACGTATGCATATTTGAAAGTATATGCACTTATCGGTTGCATTTAATAAAATATGCGTATATGCATTATGCAAACATATTATAGGTGTTATTCAACAAGTATTTGTTAATATACTAAATGACCAAAATATTGTTACTAGAAGGCCAAAATATTACCACTACATGTATAAAAACATTACAAATTCACTCAAAAAACTAAGTGTTCAGAATATTTTTGGACTTGTAGTAATACATTTTTGACCTTATAATGGAAGTTTTTTGGTCTTTTAGTAACATAACTTTAGTCATATAGTAAGATAATATTTAGGAGCGAAAAAAAATATTTTAATTAAGGTTGACCCGCGTTTGACCTACAAATTTTAACTTAAATTTACCTTAATTAATCAATATTTCGTGTATGCAATATTATAAATAAAAAAATAATATTACGAGGAACATTCAAATTAATTAAAGAAAAAAAGACAAAAAAAAAAAAAAAAAACTCAAACTGAACCCTCATAAACAAAAGCTTCAAATGGACATCCCAGGTTTACGTGTGTCCCATTGATTGCTTCCACATTTCTTAAGGAATAATAGTATTGAATGAAAAAAAAAAGATAAATAGAAAAAAAAATGTAAACAAACAGTAAAGAATTGATAAAAATAAAATAAGTAACTTAATTTGGGACGCTCCAAATAATGAAATGGGGACACTTACGAGGGTGTATTCAATTGAGATTCTGATGAATTTTATTGGACTTTTAAAATCTGGGGTATTCAATCCGAATTTTTAAAAGTCTTTCAAAATTTTGAGGCATTCAATACGGATTTTAAAAAGTCTGAAATCTCTAGGTATTCAACCATCTATGGATTTTAATACTCTATGAATTTTGTTGGATTCTCCTTCAAAAATATAAATAAATTTCACTATTCAAAATCTCTTCTAAAATCTAGAGATTTCAATCAGAAGACTCTGAAAGAGAAGAAAAAAAAAACTTTGTTGTTCTTCTAACAAAATTTCAACTACTACATTAATCTCTTCGATTTAAAAGCACTTGTTATTTGAAACAAAAAGATATACAACACAAAAACATTATAAAAGTTTTTATTATTTCAGAACTTTACACTATAAAACTGGTTCATGTCTATCACAGCCCAGAAAAGTAGAGAAAAAACAGACATTTTTGCTGTATTTCGAACCACAAAATCCTACACAGCCTCAGTTTACAAAATCGAAAAGCTGTCCATCTTCATGCTCTTCTTCAAAGGAAATAAAATCAAGTACTATGTTATTCGATAAGCATATTCTTCACCACCATTATTATCGTGAAAAATTACATCTTTGTATTTTAAAATTATGTTCTCTCTTTAAAAATTATAGGTTACACACAGTTACACCTTAGCAATAATATATTCTCAATGGCCACCTAATTTATAGCATTAATGCCAACTTTAAGATCTTAAGAACATTTATTCACAATGTTCTTGAAAATGTTCTTGAGATCTTAAAGTTAGCTCGTCACCCAGAAATGCAAGTGAGAAGATTACCACATCTCGACATGAAAGAGAAAATTTGGAAGCTAGGTAGGGCTGTAAATGAGTCGAGTCGAGCCGAACGCGATGCTGTTCAAGCTTGTTTGAAATATTATCGAGCTTTGAAATTAGTGTTTGAGCTTGTTTGATAATTAAACGAGCCGAGCTTGAACGAGCTTTATTCGAGCCGAACACGAGCTGAGCTCGAGTAGTTTGACATTTTTACACTAAATTTATATTTTTTTACTTATCGAGCTCGAGTTCGAGCCGAGCTTTGGACCATACCAAAAGTAAATATATGTTCAAGCTTGTTTGATATCTATGTCGAACCAAGTTCAAACGAACTTTTACCGAACGATCTCGAATCGAGTATCGAATAGCTTGGTTTGATTTTTAGCCCTAAAGCTAGGTGGGAAATAAGGGAAATGAGGCCAAAGTATAACCGTGATGGAAATGAAGATGAGAATAATAATGATGAATAATAATTTATTTTTTTGAACTAATATATTTTTGGTATTTTTTCTAAATAATTTAGATAATTTTTTTTATATCCAAGTGTGTTCAATATACATTTGCATTAATAGTTTTAGGGGCGTAGTTTATGGAAATCCATGTAAATCAATAAAAAAATGTGTATTTTAGAATCCTGTTAATTTATGAAAATCCATATAAATCAATAAAAAAGCCAGTCAAACTCTGCATAGAGTCTATATATTTTATAAATACACCGACTTTTTAAAGTCCAAAAAAATCCAACAGAATCTCGATTGAATACAGCCCTTTTAATCTGGAATGGAGGGAATATAAAGTTGACATATATAAAAAGGCTAGACAGGCGGGTTGTAACCCGTTCTATTATAATTCATATTTTGTGATTTTTTAATTTTTATTTTTTACATTATTTGCACATGATCACTAAAAGAGTATCAAAATTTAAAACTGATACTTGGGAGCAATTGGTTACACTACACAATTGGAATTAAACTTTAATGAATTTAATTAAATGTTGAGGTCAAAGATTTAATCGAATAAATTGAATATTAAAAAATTCTAGTGTATCGATACAATATTCAATTGCATAGAAGAATTTGTTCAGAACTTGTAAACCGATTACTAGTTTTGGACAAATTATTTTCTTTTACTTCTCTTATCTTCTTCAGTTGAGTTCCCACTCAATTGAAAAATTCTAACTAAAACTAACAATTGTCTAACATATCAGTCCCTGATGGACCAATAACCTGATATTACATCAAACACAAGTTTTGATATCAAAATCAAAATTTTATCTTTATTTCTCTCCACACCTTTGCACACGAAAAAACTATCCCAAATTAATATTATCATAATTGATGTTCTCCTGCACTTGTGCATTCTCTTTTATGAGATTAAAATTAGATTTCTAAGAATCTACCTATTCAATCATAAATTTGTGCATTCTTTTTATTATCATCAATTTTTATGATATGCATACTCATGCTTGAACTCTCTGTTATGTCATAGGGTCATGATCGAAAAGAAAATGATTTTTTTACTAATCCGATTGACAAGATAAGGTGAATTCACAGGATGAATTATGAGTGCATAAATACAAGTCTTTTTTTGCTTTTATAAAGAAATAAATATGCATCTTTGAGAGAGAGGAGGAAGAAAGGTGGGTGTATATTTAGAATTCATATATATATATATATATTTTTTTTTTTATTGTAAAGGTATATTTGATAGTTTTGGAGGGCGTGTATCATTTATTAAATTTAGTAATGAATGTATTTAAATGTGGTACGAATATTTGACGCATAAAAAAGGCAGTACAACTTAAAAAAAACGAGAAATTAACATGTGAAAAAATTGATAAGATTTGACGCATAAAAAAGGCAGTACAACTTAAAAAAAACGAGAAATTAACATGTGAAAAAATTGATAAGAGAACGACACATGTCAGAATGTACGACACATTTCTTTTTTAATAATCTCTTGCAAGTGTAAAAGGATCGTCATAGTAAAAATAAGTGTATGATCAAATTATCAAACTCAAATGACTAGTTAGTAGTGTATCCATAGAATTGTATGTCGTCAAAAAATTACAATGAAAACCCAAAAATAAGAAATATCAATATTATACAAATAACGTCTCATTATTTTACATACAAAATATCACTAATGTGCATATGCAGCATATGAAATGTCATTGTTTAAAAAAAAAAAAACTGATTTAGTGACACTCTATATGCACAATAATGACACTTTATTGTCAAAAAAGAAAGTTCATGTAAACCTGGGTTCATAGGAGACCCACTCTTAATTATGGATTAATAAATTCTACAACAATTTAGCAAATGAGATCACTAATTTCAAATTCAATGTTTTACATATTGACAAAACGTCTCATAATAATAGGAATAACACTTATTAAAAATTCACAAAATGAAATATATAATGGAACATGAGAAGTGACATGTTCATATTTATTTTATGAAAACAAATTAATACTGAAAAAATTGAATATTAAAATCTTGAAAATACATTTAAATTCACATTCGAAATTTTGTTGTATTAGGAATTAAAATAAATGAATTAATTTCTTATCTTTCTACTGATAAAATTATTTTATGATATCACAGTCTAAAGCTCGCACGCCCAATTTCTACTGAAAGCAAGACCTTTCATCGAATCATGTCATGAAGAAAATCTACACCTCCCCTTGAACTAAAACCTTTGTTGATTTACTGCGTGATGATTTTATTGAAAAAGATCGAAGTTGCCATTCAACATCTCTTGGTCAACGGAATTTAAAAAAAAAAGAATAATCTATTTTCATCTATTTAAATTGTCCACTTCTCTTGCTCTAAAAATGAAGGGTAAAGGCGATAATACCAGCACGAGTGAGGGGGAGTATTAGGAATTAATATAAATTAATTAATTATCTACCTCCCTATAAGTTTGGACTTATGAGACGGGAATTCTGTCATATGCACACACAACTGTCCTGCACCCAAGAATTGGATTGTAGCCGGCCAACATTCCAGCACCCCAAGAATTGGATGGTAGCCGGTCAACATTCACAATTCCCAATGTGTTCTATTTTAAATAGCATTCGTGAATTTAATTAAAGAAGAATATGTGAATAAAGTAGGATGGGATGCTCGGAGAATGCTCAAAGCTGAGTCAATTCCCATCAAGGAACATAAACCCACATAAAAAGAAAAAAATGGAGAACAAGGGTGGCGCCGACCGTCTTTCCGGCCAGAAAAAACCTGTTATTTCCGATCAGGGTGTGGATTTTTTCTATGAAAAAGTTTGCAAATTGAATGAGTCTTCCGGCCTCAGCTTAGTGTAAGTGTCTGACCCTCTGATCATACATGTTCCATATGTACAAATACCAGAAAGATTGTTGTACAAATACAGCCCCTTTTTTATTTTGACTGAGTTTGTAAATTAATTTAAGTGAATTTATTCAAGATCTTTTAAGGGGTTTGGTTAACTCTGTCCTGAACATGAGAAATGATAAATTAGATGACAAATTCTTGTGTAAATTAGATTGATTTGTGATGAATTTTGTCCCATCACTTTCCCAAATTGGATATATCAAAAAGAAATGATTCCCTGTTTGATTATCTACATTTTGAGTGCCAATATATATTCTATAACAATAATTCTTTCTTATGTGTTTAAATGGATTGCATGTCATTTAGGAGTGTGTGGTTGATTTTACTTTCAACATTCCTGTCTTTCCTTAATTAGTATTCAAGTGTGGATATAATTGATTGAATTCTTTGGGATGCAGCTTCAACTTTCGCCAAACGAGATTTGCATCAATTTTACAAAGAAGTTATCAAGAGAGGAGGATTTTATCAGGTACATGAGTACAATCAATAGTTTGAGATGATTTTGAAATTGTACGTAGTGCTCGAGAATGAAACTGGAAAGACACTGTTTGGAATCAATAAAGTGGTATCAGAAGTATGTGGAACATCAATTATTATCAGAAGTTAAATGCCTTGATTGGATTTAAATTCTTAGCTTTTTAATCATGAAATAAATTTGCATTCATATAATGTTTGAAACAGTCATTTATAACGACTTATATTATACTTCATACGTTTTTTTTTAATGTGTGTGCACGACGATTTGTATATTTACGATTTGTTCAAAATGGGTCTACTTTTCTGGTTTGCCTTGAGCCTCAAACTTGTAAGGATGATCCTGCACACTAGTTGTGGAGCCAATAGTGCAGCTTTGTTAATCTTATTGTCTGCTCTATAAAAAATCTTGTTTAATGGTCAGGATGATCATGCACGATAGTTGTGGAGCCAATAGTGCAGCTTTGTTAATCTTATTGTCTGCTTTACAATAATGTAAAAAATCTTGTTTAATGGAAATGCAACTCAAGTGCATTTTAAAAAGGTATTAATTGTTTTACTAATGTTTTCCTAAAAGTTACTCCCTCTGTCCCACAATTGTTTGCACTCTTTCCTTATTCGTCCGTCCCACAATTGTTTGCACTTCCCAAAAAAGAAACATTTTTTTAAACCTCACCCTCACAATATTCACATATTTACACAAAATGCCATTACTTTTACCCTCAATCCAATCACCTTTTTACTTTATTCATATAACTTTACAAAATTACCCCTCAACACTCCACTCATTACATCTTTTTCTTAGTTTGCGTGCCCATAAAGTGGTGCAAACAATTCCGGGACGGAGGGAGTATTAGTTGGTCAATATTAGTTGTTTACAGTACAACTGGTACAAGAGACTTACTCTTATTGACAAAGTCTTGTTATATTTTTCTAGGTGACTAAAATGGGAAAATGGGGCGAAGTTGCATCAGCATCAAACTTGAACAGCTCTAAGTGTATGTCACCAGCTCAACTTAAAAACGTTTATGAAGTGCTCGTTCTCGAGTACGAACTAATGTACAGTTGCAAGATGCCTGATCAAGCAAACAAATGGCCCGATAAAAGTTCTCTAGGTTAAAAACTTCATTCTGTTAAACAAAAAATTGTACTAATGTTTTTGGGTTATTATAGCATTCTGCTTTTTATTTGCTTTTAGGTACAATATTTATTCTTTGGTAAAGTCTAGTATACACTCGAGTGCATGTTGTGCACCCTAGTCCATGTTGCACTTTTCAGTTTACTGACTTACACTTTTTGGTAAATGGTGTTGCAATTTTCAATTATTACTAAAAATATTATAATAATTGAAAATTGCAACACCATTTACCAAAAAGTGTAAGTCAGTAAACTGAAAAGTGCAACATGGACTAGGGTGCACAACATGCACTCGAGTCCATTACAGACCAATCCTTATTCTTTTCATAAATTATCTAATGACAAAGTTCGCATATCTTTAAAAATAAGTGATGATATTTGGCAGGGATTTCGTATACTGAGACGACGAGACCAAACAGCTCAACAGGAAAGAGGAAGCAATCTGACAGCTCATCTCCTTCTCCCAAAATTCGTTGTGGTGAGACTTGCAAAACAAATTTGTATACATGTATATGTGTGCGTGTGTGTGTACATAAATATTCAATAATGCATATCAGGCTTCATATTCACTGATTAATCTCGAGACTTGATATTAACAGGGCCAAAGACGGGACAGAAAAATGCAAGCAAGATAACAATTCCAGATTCGAATACTGAAGAATCGATATTAATGGCTCCTTTGAAACCAAGGACTGGATATCACATCTTCCTTAAATTGGAGACTCATAAATCAAAGATGACTCTTGGAGAGAGCTCCAATACTCAAAATCTTCCAGAAAAGGCTCCTGTTGCATGGAGAGCTCTTTCGGATGAACAAAAACTGGTAATTTACCTTTACTCTGTGTTCCTCGTATTATATATTATTTTTCAAATTTTCATTTTTATCAGACAATTAGACATCATAAATTAGGGTTGAGCATTTGGCTAAGTTTTCGGCTGAACTGACTGAATTGTGATTATATAAAATAAAAACCAAAACCGAACTGAATTAATGAGGTCTGTCAAATCGATCAATTCTGATAAAAACCTAAAATGTGCATATATTTTATTTGCATTGATTTTTCTCTCTTTTTTAAAAAATTCCACACAGTTCGATCAAAATGATCATATACACTTGACTTTTTACATATTTTTGTTTTGACTTTTGAGATTTTAAAGTTGAAGCGTGTGATTTATGATGTGTTTTTCTTCTTCTTGTTCTTAAGTAGACATCATCTGGATCATTAACACGTGTTTGGTACTCTTTGCAGCCATATATTGAGGCCAGTAAAATGGACAAGGAGAGATACGAGAAAGAGATGGCTGCTTACGAGCAGCAGCAACTAGAAAACCAGAATGCGAACAACCCAACTTTGCATGAAAAAGAGCAACAACAAAACCAGAATGCTAAGAGGCCAGCTTTGTATGAAAAAGAGCAACAACAAAACCAGAATGCTAAGAGCCCAACTTTGAATGAAAAAGATCAGCAAGAAAACCAGAATGCTAAGAGCCCAAGTTTGAATGAAAAATAGCAACAAGAAAACCAGAGTGCTAAGAGCCCAACTTTGTTTAAAAGAATGTGTCTGGCTCTCAGTTTTTTTATGTAAATTTAGCCTTAAGACTTTTGTTCTGTGAATGTTGTTTTGCTAGGGAGATGAACAACTTAATCCATCTAAGTTTAATTAGCTTTTTAAGTTTAGAATTGGGATCCTTTTTTTTTCTGGTTTTGAATTTGGTTGCAATGGGCTAAACCATCACATTACATGTGCTGTGAAATGTTATTTATTAGGTGACATTGTAACAAGCATATGTATGTTACTAGCTACCTATTTACACATGTGACACCTATTCCAGTGCATTAAAAATTTGGAGTTTCTGTGGACTAGGTGGGATGACTTAGATAGAGGTCGTTTGAGAGAAGACCGAGTTTCTGTGGACTAGGTGAGATGACCTAGATAGAGGTCGTTTGAGAGAAGGCTCGGTGGTCTTAGTTTGAAGGGGCGAGACTTTTAGAGGGAATTAAACCAAAAAAAAAAAAAAGCCATGAGGGCTTGACCCAATGTGCCCTAACAAATCCTCTGAAATTCGTTCCCTAATTTTAAGGTGGTTGTAACATGTAAAATTTCGACTAATTGCTTTTGCTATTACAATTTACAAGACTATAAAAATACTCAAACCGGAGGGAAAAGATATAGGAAAATATTATCCCGATCGTACCTTAGCCACACAGCTAAAGACACAGGAACAACGGTGAAAAACAAGAACCGAAATTCTTAGAGCAAAAGGAATTATTCTGAAATTCGCAGCAGGTATGAACTTCTTACCCTTATATCAATCAATTTCAAATTATAAGATTAGGGTTCGATCTTTACCTCCAGGAAAATACTCCAATTATGTTCCTCTCTATCTTTAACATTTTAATTTATTGCCAAACAGGTGTGTAAGATACGCACAATAGGAGCTAACAATTTCTGTTAGAGGAGAGAGAAATTGAGAGAGAAATTGAGAGAGAAAAGATATAGAATTGGATTTAATTTTCGCATATCTTCCAATTCGAAATACATTGGGTATTTATATGAATTACCCATGCCAAAACGACATCGTTTAGGGAAAGTAAAATAAATGAAATGCGATTTCTTAAAACAAAGAAACGCGACTCTGACTCTGTGTGTAACAATTCCCCCCCTTCACATTGTACTTGTCCTCAAGTAAACAAGTGAGGGTACTTGGCCTACATCTCCAAAAAGTCTTTCCAAGTAGCCTCCTCGTCCGGCAGGTGGGCCCAACGAACCAAAACCTCCGTCGCCGGTGACTTTCCTTTCTTAACCAATCTCCGAGCTAAGATTGCTACAGCTTGTAGCAGAACTTTGCCCTCTTTGTCGAACTCAGGTATGTCTCGAATTACCCCCTCATTACTTCCAATTCGATGCTTGAGTAGTGACACATGGAATGTTGGATGGATTTTTGCAGTGGGTGGAAGCTCCAAGGTGTAAGCAACTTCTCCAATTTTCTCCACAATCTGGAAGGGCCCTGCATATTTCGGACTGAGCTTCCAGATGTGTTTGCCATGGATTGATTTCTGGCGATAAGGTTTGACCTTGAGGTAAACCTACTCTCATACTTGAAATGCCCTTTCACTCCGATTTTTGTTGGCGAACTGACGCATTCGATCTCTGGCTTTCTGTAGTAAATCTCCGAGTTTCTGTATAATGAGTTGCTTGGTCTGAATTGAATCTTCTACTCCTTGAACTTGGCTTTGTAGAAATGGCCCTAATGTAAGGGGAATAGGTTTGTGCCCATAGAGTGCCTCAAATGGAGTAATCTTTAGGGTAGTGTGAAAATTGGTATTATACCAATGTTCATCCAATGGCAACCACTGAGCCCAGTGTTTAGGTGTAGGTCCACACATACACCTTAAGTATGTCTCTAAACACTGGTTCACCCTCTCTGTCTGTCCATCAGTCTGAGGGTGATAAGCTGTACTCAAAAGCTATTGAACTCCCAGCAATTTGAACAGCTGCTGCCAAAAGTGGCTTGTAAATATCTTGTCTCTATCAGAAATGATAGAGGCGGGTAGGCCATGTAGCTTGTAGATGGTATCCATGAACACAGATGCTAGTTCAGAGGCTGAAAATGGGTGAGATAGGGCTATGAAGTGGTTGTATTTAGTGAGCCTATCCACCACCACCCAAATAGTGTCCTTCCCCTCAGACATAGGCAGTTTCTCAATGAAATCCATAGTGATGTCTCTCCAAGCCTGTTATGGAACTGGTAGTGGTTGTAGTAATTCAGGCTGCTTAAGTGTTTCGTGTTTACACACTTGACAAATCTGACATTGGGCTATCCACTGCTGCACATCTTGCTTAAGATTAGGCCACCAAAATGTGTATTTCATCCTTTGATAAGTCACCTGAACTCCAAAATGTCCCCCCTCACTAGATTCATGCATAAAAAGGATGATCTTTGACCTGAAGTCATGCCCACTTCCCACATACAATATCCCTTTATATCTTACCAACCCAACCTTGTAAGTGAAGTAAGAAACATTAAAAGGATAGGTTAAGGCCTCAGTTATAACCTGCTGTACCAAAACATCTCCCTCATAACTCTCTTGGATTTCCTCAATCCAAGCTGGTTTGATCACAGTCAATGCTTGACATTGAGGCCCTTCATGAGAAATCTGCCTTGATAGTGCATCTGCCACTATATTCTCCTTTCCACTTCTGTACTCAATTTTATAATCAAACCCTAGCAATTTAGTCAAGTACTTGTGCTGTAAAGGGGTAGAAATCTTCTGCTCTAACAAGTACTTCAAACTTTGGTGATCTGTTCTGATAGTAAAAGGTGCATGGATCAAATAGCTCCTCCACTTTTCTACAGCCAAAATAATGGCTAAAAACTCCTTCTCATAGATTGATAGGCCCAAGTTCTTCACCCCCAAAGATTTTCTAATGAAAGCAATGGGCCTACTCCCTTGCACCAAAACAGCCCCAAGCCCCTCATAACTTGCATCTGTTTCTACAATAAATTCTTTGGAGAAATCAGGTAGTTGTAGGATAGGTGCCTCCATCATTGCTTTCTTGAGTTTCAAGAAAGCCTCTTCAGCTTCAGTACTCCACTCAAATTTCCCCTTTTTTTGTCATTTGAGTGAGTGCTTTAGTTATCTGGCCATAATGCATGATAAACTTCCTGTAATAGCCAGTGAGGCCTAAGAACCCTCTCAGTGATTTTACAGTTGTTGGTTTAGGCCATTCTTGCATCACCCTTACCTTGTTTGGATCAGCCATCACCCCTTGATCAGTTATGATATGACCAAGGTACTCCACCTCCCTTTGACCAAACACACACTTAGATGCCTTAGCCATTAGTTGGTGCTGCCTCATTAGTTCAAAAACTTGCCTCAAATGTAACTCATGTTGATCCATATCCAAACAGTAGACTAGTATATCATCAAAGAATACTAGCACAAACTTCCTCAAGTAGGGGTTAAACACTGAATTCATCACAACTTGAAATGTGGCAGGGGCATTTGTTAACCCAAATGGCATCACCACAAATTCATACAAGCCTGATATAGTGACAAATGCAGTTTTTGGGACATCATTAGGATGTACTCTAATATGATGATAGCTTGCCCTCAAATCAATCTTAGAGAAACACTTAGCCTGCCCTAGCTCATCAAGCAAATCATCAATCAAAGGGATAGGATAGCTATCTTTGATTGTGATTGCATTCAATTTTCTGTAATCTACACAAAATCTCCAACTCCCATCTTTCTTCTTCACTAGCAGCACAGGTGAAGAATAGGGACTCTGACTAGGTTTGATTATGCCACTTTCTAGAATTTCATGCACCAACTTCTCTATCTCCTGCCTCTGTAGATATGGATACTTATAGGCATGTTGTTTGACCGGTCCCTCCCCTTCTTTAATTTGGATTTGATGATCATATGATCTCTGTGGTTGCAATGTGGTGGGAATTTGAAAGATATCTTGATGTTCTTCCAAGAGTACCTTTAAATCTGGTGCTGTTATGCATTTGTCCACCTCTTTGTTTTCCTTAACATAGCACATAAAGTACAACTCCCCTTGTGATTTCTTCTTGATGAGCTTGTTAAGCTGCTTTCCAGTAATCATAGTCACTTGCAAATCATTGCTGATCCCTTGTAGGCTGATCACTTTCCCATCTCTCTCAAACTGCACATTATGCTTCTTAAAGTCAAAAGTGACTGGTCCCAATTGACTTAGAAGGTCTACTCCCATCACCATGTCACAGCCTTCCAAAGTGAGTACCCTCATAGGTGCAATGAATTTACATTCACCCATTACCCATTCAACTTGAGCACACTTAGTATTGCACTCCACCTTACTGCCATCAGCCACTGTGACAACAAGTGAGCTAGCCTCCTCAATCTCATAACCCAATCTCTTTGCTGTGTGAGGATCTATGAAACTATGAGTGCTTCCAGAGTCAAGTAACACCATAATTATATGCTGCTCCACCTTCCCTTTAATTCTGACAATGTCTGGGCTATTATGTCCAGCCAGAGCATGTAAAGATATAATAGGCTTCTGCCCTGTATCTTTCAACTCTTGCAAAACCAGTTCCTGACACCCATCTTCTTCTCCCTCCTCTCCAACATCTACTGTTATTATGAACAACCTTTTGCACTTATGCCCCACATGATATATTTCATCACAATTGTAGCACAAATTCTTTTTCCTCCTAGCTTCCATTTCAGCTGGGGTTAATCTCTTCTGAAATGGTATTCTTTCAGCTCCATTCTTTTCTTTAGGATCAGTGTTAGGCTGCTTCCAATTAGGATTGGTATTAGGCCTAGCATTAGGCTTGTTACCCCTAGTTTGCACCAATAACAAGTCCTACTGCTTGATTGCTAGTTGCATAGCTTCATCTAATATCATTGGTTTCATGATGTGTAGAAACTTCCCAATCTCCTCCTTCAGTCCACTTATGAAGCTTTGGATCCAATATTTCTCAGTAAGATGTTTGAGAATAGTTCCCACATAAGCTTTGAGTATTTCAAACTCCTTGATATACTCTTTAACTGATCCCTTTTGTGTTAACTTGTTAAACTTGCCTATCAAGTTATCATCATCCATATTAGCAAATTTATTTATAACAAGCACCACAAATTGTTCCCAGGGCATGTTCTCCCTACCCTCCATCTGATCCACATACCAATAATCTGCAGATCCCTCCATATTCATAGCTGATAGAACAATTTTTTCATAGTCACTCATGGGGTGAAACATGAAATATTTCCTACACATTCTGATCCAAGCTCTTGGATCATCTCCATTGAATTTAGGAAAATCCATTTTGAGGGTTCTACCCTGGGGTCTGGTTTCAATTTTTTGTAAAATGAATTACCTCAGGTGATGACTTAGTTCCTGGTGGTGTCCCTAGCAAACCACCATCGGATCTGCCTACTGTAGCAGCTTCTCCTGAGTCTCCTTCCATCATTGGAGCTTTTCCACGATTATTCTTAATTTATTTGGTTAACATCTCGCAGCTTGAATGCTTCAGCCATAGCCTCAAACTTAGCATCAAATTTTTTTGATAGCTCATCCTTCATTTCATTCATTTGATTTTCCAATATAGCAATCTTCTCAGTTTAGTTCACCATTGTTGATTTGTTTGCAGGTTACGCAGCAGCAGAAAGGATTGGCTCTGGGGCCACTGTAAGATACGCACAATAGGAGCTAACAATTTCTGTTAGAGGAGAGAGAAATTGAGAGAGAAGAGATATAGAATTGGATTTAATTTTCGCATATCTTCCAATTCGAAATACATTGGGTATTTATATGAATTACCCATGCCAAAACGACATTGTTTAGGGAAAGTAAAATAAATGAAATGCGATTTCTTAAAACAAAGAAACGCGACTCTGACTCTGTGTGTAACAAGGTGATATGGCAACATTAAATGCGCCCACCGTAGCAGAGGTTCCTAATCACTCCCATCACTCGATTGGAGTGATTGGAAACTTCGATTCCTCGCCGATATCCACCTCCTCCACCGTAACAGAGGTTCCATGTCGAGGTGAGAGAAATACGAGTTTTTTTTTTTTTTGTTTTTTTAAATATGCATTTTTTTAGAGAGGAAGAAGAAAGGCGAGTTAACTAGTGCAAAACCTGCGTACGCGGGATCGTAAAAAAATTATTATGTAGAAGGAGAAAATGAAAGAATGATAAAAAGAAAAATTAAAAAATAATTTTAAAAATGAAAATTAATATTATACATAAAATTATAATTATTTAGGAAATTTAAAGAAGTTAGGAGGAGAGAGAATGATTTTAAAAATGAAAATTAATATTATAAATAAAATAATAATTATTTAGGATATTTAATGGATGAGGAAATTAAGAGGAAAGAGAATGGATAAAGGAGGGAGAGAGAAAAATAGGAAAGAGAAAAATATTTTAAAAAAATCAAAATTATAGAAATTAAGAGTTTTAGAAAAGAAAGATTTTAAAGAAGACACGTAGGCCAGATTTAGAATTAGTATATACTAGTGTAAGACCCGCGAAATTCGCGGGTTGGTAAAATAAATACTCCCTCCGTCCCATACTTGAAGGCTCAAATCAATTGGGCACGGGTTTTAATGAATGAATTGTTTATTTATTAATATTGTGTAAGATAAAGTGGGGGTAGTAAAGACTTTTCAACTTTATAAATAGTAATAAAGTTACTTTTTAGTGTAATAAAGTAGTGACATTTGTTGTAATATTGTGATGTTTTAAGGGGAGTGTTTAAAAGTGTTTTTTCTATTTTAGGTAATGTGTCTTCAAGTATGGGACGCCCAAAATGATAAAATGTGTCTTCAAGTATGAGACGGAGGGAGTATTATTTAATAAATTTTAATATAATTATTAAATAAAATTATAATTAAAAAAATTAAACCAAGAAGAATTGAAAGAGTAAGAGAGAGAATGCATAAGAAAGAAAAAGATAATTTAAAAATGACAGTTGAAAAAAAAAGAGAAAAAAAAGAGAAAAGATAAAATTATTTAAAAAAAATTAAAATTACAGAAAATAAGAGTTTTAAAAAATGAGAATTGGAGTGAAGTCACACGTTAGTCAAGGTTCAAAATTAGTATATAAGGAAGATAATATTTTATGTAAAGTTCTTTTTAAATTTCTTTAATATTTTATGAAGTTATTACAATGCACATTTTTTTAGTTTTCTCATAACATTGAAAGAAACAACCAATAGTTATGAAATGTGAAAGTTACAATTTGAAACAAAACTGAAAAAAAAAAATTAAAATTTTGGGTTGTAATCTAAATGTGTATAAAAAAGAATAAACAATCCAAGCATATCTAATTAAAAAAAAAACATCTTGATATTAGCTTGAGAGAATATGAGTTATCAGTAGTCATAGAATATTAAAAGATTATTAAATTTTAATATTTTAGAACAAAATTAAGAGAATATTAAAAAAACATAAAAATATACCAATTTGAAAAAAATAAAAATAATGTACCATCTTTCAAATTTGAAAATACGTGAGAATAAAAATGGGAAAATGACAGTTTTTCTTAAAATTCAGTAAAACCATTACAATCATCAATCCATGATTCCCACGTAAAATTACAAAATTCTTTTATTCAACACAAAATATAAATTGAAATTAAAGTCTACTGACATACATAAATATGAATCATCATATAAATGTTATGGGTGTCACCTTCTCTTAATTTGTTTTTTGACTTTGATTTGAGAGGGAAAATAAAATCTTCCAGAAATCTTCTGGTTTAACTTCACGTCTTCAATTAGAGATTGGTGAACATTGGACTTGAGACTATTATTTCCTGCACAAAAATAAAAAGAACACAGAAAATAAATATAAATCAATATGATATAGTTGAAATATGATTTACAAACAGAAATAAATCCATGAAAAAAAAGTGGGTTGTACGAAGAAGAATAGTGTATTGTGAAATAGAGATTTCGATTGAAAAAGTAGAGAAATAATAAGAAAAAAAAAAAGGAAAATGATTCAAGAGATAAAAAGATGAGAAGAAACTTTAAATGAAAATTGAAGAAAACTGTAAAGAATTGAAAAAAGAGGGAGAGAGAAAAAAACAATTTAAAAGAACTGTAAAAAAATGGAAGAGAGAATTAAACCGAGAGAAATTTAAAAAAACTGTGAAGAATAAAAAAAAGAGGGAGGGAGGGAGAGAGAGAGGAGAGAGAAAAAAATAATTTTAAAAAACTGAAGAAAAAAAAAACGAGAATGAGAGGAGGAGAGAAAAAAAAAAGGTAAATTCTAAGAAAATTAGAAAATTAAGAAGAGCGTAATCAGAGAAGACACGTAGAATATAAAAGATTTAGAAATAGTAATTAAGGGTAGATTAGAGAACATAGAAACATTAAAAATTACACTATCTAAGAAAATTAGAAAACACGATTGATGTGCCAAAAATTGCACGGTCGGATTATATATCCTCGGGATTAGATATCCAAATTCCCGATTGCTTAGACCTGATTTGGGTACACTGCTTCCGCTGGAATGATCCTCCAAGGACCTGCAAAAGACACACCGGAGGGGGCTCCGGTGCGGACGCTCCGACGCTCAAGTCAGTATAAGAATCTTCGTATATCACAAGGACTTCAAAGTCCTTGATTTATCAAATCAAGCTCTCAAAGGATCTCGCAATGTATAATAATAAGAAATATATCCAGTCTTGTAAGAGTAAAAAGTCTAACCTCGAAATGTATCTTGCTTTACCTATTTATAGAGCCTTTCTCTTGGGAAGAAGTTAGAGCCTCCCCTTATCTCGGAGCTGCCTCTAAGACTCGGCCCTGCCGAGTGGACCGAGTCTTCCCTTCTCTCCACCTCCGGAAAGACCGGGGCCACTCTCCCTGGTGGACTCTTTCCACTACAATGAAGGAGAGAAGAATCTTTCTTTGGTCAATCTTAGTCCGATTCTTGCGGAGTTCTCCTATATTCTCGGTCTACCAATTCATATCAAAACTAAGTCTTCCTGATGTTTCTCTCCGGGTGGAGCTCCCTCCAGTGGGACTTTCAGGAGAGATTCTTTATCCAGAGAGTATTCCATAATCCAATACTTCCACTTTTATCCTATCCTCCATACACGTGTCGACTTCTTATCGGATGACATTTTTAGGCCGCATCATCTACTCCCCCCTACTCTTGTAAAAGGGGTATGTCTTTTGTGAGAGTAGAAAATTCCAGTGAGCCTAATATAGAGGCGTTTCTGGAGAGACGTGTATTATTCTTGCTTCGGAGAGGAATTTCAAAAGTGCTCCCCTTCGGAGATTTTTCTGCCTTGGCCACCTATAATTTGGCAATGACCTGACTCTTGGCTTCATAACTTTCAAAGAGTTTTCTCAAGAACTTTAGGGAATCTCTCCCTCTTTCAAGGAATCACTTCTGGTTTCAAGTGGCTCGAGGAGGTTTTCCTTGACTTTTAGCCAAATTTTTGTTTTCTAAGTACCCATCTTGGGTCTTAGTTATGGGGAGATGCTCCCCAGTTCTCCTTGGCCTCTGAACCTCTACTTGTCTCTCACTTTCGTTTAAAAGATTTTGATTCATAAAACCTTTCTTTTCATTGATTAATCCTTTTGGGTTTCCATCAGGGTGAGGACTCTCTGGAGCTCCTCGGCCCCTAGGCCTCCGAGTGTTTCTCACTCTCATTCTTAAAAGATTTTGATTCATAAAATCTTCTCCTTTCATTGACTAACCCTTTTGGGTTCCAAGCATGGTGAGGGCTCTCTGGAGCTCCTCGGCCTCTGAGTGTTTCTCACTCTCATTCTTAAAAGATTTTGATTCATAAAATCTTCTCATTTCATTGACTAACCCTTTTGGGTTCCAAGCATGGTGAGGGCTCTCTGGAGCTCCTCGGCCTCTACGCCTCTGAGTGTTTCTCACTCTTATTCTTAAAAGATTTTGATTCATAAAATCTTCTCATTTCATTGACTAACCCTTTTGGGTTCCAAGCATGGTGAGGGCTCTCTGGAGCTCCTCGGCCTCTAGGCCTCTGAGTGTTTCTCACTCTTATTCTTAAAAGATTTTGATTCATAAAATCTTCTCATTTCAGTAACCCACTTGGGTCTCAGGTAAGGTGAGGGCTCTCTGGAGCACCTCGGCCTCTAGGCCTCTGAGTGTTTCTCACTCTTATTCTTAAAAGATTTTGATTCATAAAATCTTCTCATTTCAGTAACCCACTTGGGTCTCAAGTAAGATGAGGGCTCTCTGGAGCACCTCGTCCTCTAGGCCTCTGAGTGTTTCTCACTTTTATTCTTAAAAGATTTTGATTCATAAAATCTTCTCATTTCAGTAACCCACTTGGGTCTCAAGTAAGATGAGGGCTCTCTGGAGCACCTCGGCCTCTAGGCCTCTGAGTGTTTCTCACTCTTATTCTTAAAAGATTTTGATTCATAAAATCTTCTCATTTCATTGATTAACCGTTTTGGGTTTCAAGCATGGTGAGGGCTCTCTGGAGCTCCTCGGCCTCTAGGCCTCTGAGTGTTTCTCACTCTCATTCTTAAAAGATTTTGATTCATAAAATCTTCTCATTTCATTGATTAACCCTTTTGGGTTTCAAACATGGTGAGGGCTCTCTGGAGCTCCTCGGCCTCTAGGCCTCTGAGTGTTTCTCACTCTGATTCTTAAAAGATTTTGATTCATAAAATCTTCTCATTTCATTGATTAACCCTTTTGGGTTTCAAGCATGGTGAGGGCTCTCTGGAGCTCCTCGGCCTCTAGGCCTCTGAGTGTTTCTCACTCTCATTCTTAAAAGATTTTGATTCATAAAATCTTCTCATTTCATTGATTAACCCTTTTGGGTTTCAAACATGGTGAGGGCTCTCTGGAGCTCCTCGGCCTCTAGGCCTCTGAGTGTTTCTCACTCTTATTCTTAAAAGATTTTGATTCATAAAATCTTCTCATTTTAGTAACCCACTTGGGTCTCAAGTAAGATGAGGGCTCTCTGGAGCACCTCGTCCTCTAGGCCTCTGAGTGTTTCTCACTCTTATTCTTAAAAGATTTTGATTCATAAAATCTTCTCATTTCAGTAACCCACTTGGGTCTCAAGTAAGATGAGGGCTCTCTGGAGCACCTCGGCCTCTAGGCCTCTGAGTGTTTCTCACTCTTATTCTTAAAAGATTTTGATTCATAAAATCTTCTCATTTCATTGATTAACCCTTTTGAGTTTCAAACATGGTGAGGGCTCTCTGGAGCTCCTCGGCCTCTAGGCCTCTGAGTGTTTCTCGCTCTCAATTCAAGGTGTTGATCATATCAAGACCCTTCAAGTTCAAGTAATCCGCTTGTATTTAGAGTAGGGTGAGGAACTTTCTAGCTTCCCTCGGCCTCGTGGCCTTTAAGTATTTTTTCACTTTTGTATTCTCATATCTCATATATGCTCAGTGATCTAAAGATCCTTCATCATTTCATCACTCCTAATTTTCAAACTTAGTCATCCAGCTACTCAGGGTGGTTAGCCCTCACGCGTTTCAGAATGCTCAAAGTATGCTTATGAATCATATCTTAAATTGTTAGGAAATATGTGCTCATACAAATTTCCAAGGATCTCCAAATGTTTTCATCACATCTTATAAAATCTTCAAATATTCATCAAAGATAAACATACATTTTAACATAATTTAGAAAAAATTAGACTCATCGCTAATCAAAAACACGTTCTTAACCATGCCTAAATTCTCAATCATTCTCTCGATTCAATCACGAAATTCTCCTAAGTAATCACCTTAGCATTTCTCAAATCAATCATTTCTGAAGCTTTAGGAAATGCTCATATGCTTCGAGGTTTTATATTCTAAACAACTATGTCTAGGTAACACATATCATATCACAAAGTAAAATTTAAAGTAAAAAGGTAAAATATACACTTTTCACTTACGTGGCTTCATATCAGCATCTCGGAGGTAGTAGGCCTAGACCCTTCATCACCCCCTTTAAGCATCGAAGTGTAAGGCATTTGCAAGGTCCGTCATCATGCTTGTCTCCGAATATCGCATCTCAACACCCTAGATGATCTTACTCACCTAATAGATCGACTCTTGAGTATATCCTTCTTTACAGTAGCCTTGTAGCCCTCATGACTTCCTGCTCATCCTTCATGGGTTTCTTTTATCACGTAATCTCCTTCGGGAGACATCTTAGATAGGGATGGGTCAACGATCGTTTGTATAATTGGCCACCCAAGACGTAGTATCTTAACTGCAAAGCTCGAGCTTCTCCAGAAGCTGCGGGGTCTGGTCCTTTATTCAGCTCTTCTCAACTTTTGAATATCAAATTTCAGCACCCTGTGGAGGGTTTGGTCAGCTTCAGCAGCTAGGCTCGGTGGAGCTTCAATCATACAAGCTTAATCTGAAATCTGAAGTCACATCTAGAATATCGAGGCATGTCAATCATACAAAATTCATAGATAAGTATGTTAGCCCCACATTCTGAAGTCACGAATCATTATTAGTCCTTAGTCATGGATTCTAGAGCATATAGTAACCACATAAACTCAACGTGCTACTCATGCTCTCTAGTATCTCAAGTCAATTTTCAAATTTTAACATCACATCTAGAGCGTCTAGTCATAATAATCACGTAAAAGTAGGAGGGTCGTACTTGATTTAGGGAAAACAAAGTATGATACGCATATCAATCTCATAATGACATACTTATAACAATATCGAATCAACGAATATCATAGCTTATTCATGTCACACTCATCATGACATACTCATTATAAAATCACGTTAGCATAAAAGATCTAACCTTTTTTTAGCTTTATCAAATTTTTTACTAACCGGTGGTATCGATATACTCGTTATTTGGGATCAGCACCATAGCAGGCTAAATATCATAATCCAGCTACTCGTTTGGTTCTCCATAGTTCTCTGCTCTTTCGGGCTCCTCCAGGACCTCTAGGTTCTCCAGGTTTACTTGTATATCAATCCCGAATTGATCCTGTAAAGATACACCAAAAAATGGGCCTCCCACACAGGCTCTCAAGTGCTCAGATAAGCTCCATAAGCCTCAATTATATAATTTAAATATGAAATAAGGGAATTTCAGATCTGGATGATCTCCAGCAACCTCCAAGACCTCTGTAGGTTCCAATCTCAGTTGGGTATATTTCTAAAACGTCCCTCGAGGCCCAGATCGGGATCCTCCCGCATCATTGCGGTTTCCTGTTCCTCCGGAGTTTCGGGGAGCTTCTGGGCTGGACCTCCTTGCTGTAGATTCTCTCTTCCTCTCTCCACTAGCTGGTTTCACCTCCAGCCTCTTGGCTTGCCTCACCTCTTCGAGGGTGAGATACTTTTCAGCTCTGAAGATTCTTAAGTTCTCTACCCGCTTCAGGTAATCCATCATCCTCTCACCCATTCTAGTTTTCAGACCTATCATTTTGTCTGTTTAGGGCTATTGGCCTTAATCTCAGGGACCTAAATAGGCTCAATCTCCACTTTCCATTTTCGAGCTTATCCCGAAATCCTCTAGGACTTGGATAGACCGAATATATAATCTGAAATCTTCTGAACCTACCCAGAGATCCTCCAGAACCTGGATAGGCTCGGTCTGTAATATGAAATTATATCTAAAATATGGAAGCATGTTAATTGTGTGTAAAATCATAATCATCATCAGTGTCTAATCATTAATCATCATCAACGTCTAATCATCATCAACGTCTAATCGTTAATTCTACCACATAGAGTAATCACAAGACTCAACATGTGAATTGCTTACCCATGCTTCTACGGTTTCAAGTAATTCTCGATTCTAAGATTATTTCTAGAGTATCAATCATGTAAGCTTAGGAGAATCATACTTAATTCAATGGAAAAGTTTGTGTCATATATGTCAATATCATTAAAATATGCTCATAGCAATATCAAATTATTATAAAAGATCTAATACTTTAGGCTCTATCAAACACATGTACTAACCTGTAGTACCGATGCATTTATCATATCTCTGCCTCGTACTCTCGCGTTTAGATTTTGGACCTCGAGGCCCTAAATACTCTTCCTCATACCTCCAAGTTTTTATTCTGGACCTCGGGGTCCTGAATACTCTGCTGCTCGTGGAGGGGCACAAATGTTGTCATCCCCTGCAGTGGCTGGAGGTATCTCCTTGCCAGGTTCACTCCCGAGGGCTCGAACACTCTGTTTCCTCTCATGGTCCTTCCGCTTCTGCCCTCGAGGGCCCTCCAGTACTTCGGCAGGTTCGATTCTCAAGGGTGTGTACTTCTCAAACCTCCCACGAGGACCTGATCGGGAACCTCCAGATAGATTGTTGTCTCTTGTTGAGCTGGAAGGCCGAGGGATCTCTGGGCTGGAACGTCTGGAGGGGCCCTCTTTTCTTCTTTCTCGATCCTGTGGCCTAGTCTCCAGCCTCTTGGCTCTTCGAACCTCCTCCAGGGTGAGGTACTTCTCTGCTCTCCGGAGAAGCTGTAGGGACCTCCAGAGCGGCCTGATTGAATCTCCGGAGAAAAACTCTTAAACTCTCGTTCTCCCCTGAATTCCTCCCAGGATCGGATTGTATTGGGTTCCAATTGATTGAACCATTGTTGCGCTGCTTTTGCCAGGGTGGTCAGGAACACCCTGCACTTGATTCCTTCTCTGTAGCGGTGTAATAATACCGCATTCTCAAACCTTACTAGGTGTTCATACGGGTCCGCCGTGCCGTCGTATTCAAAATTGAGGGGCTTGAAATTGAATGGCAGTTCATCCTGTAGTATGCTAGGAGAGAACTGACATCCGGAGACATACGCGGATCTACTTGCTCGATTGTTCATCTGTCTCCTCATATCCTTCATCTCCTTCTGCAGAGCCTGTAGCTGGTCGCTAACTGGCCCTCCGTAGGTATCATCAGTGCTTTCTTCTGCTTCAGGGAGTTCTGTCCCTCGGGGTGCCAAATCTACATTCCTTCTTGTATTTCGAGGAGGAAAGCTTCTTTCCGCTCGGGAGGGCACCTTATCATCTCCTTCTACCCGCATCCCTACTTCCTTGGATAGCACTTGAGAGGCTCCTGGTGCCTCTTCCTGGGGTCTCGGGGTAGGTACCTCCAGATTCCCTGGTGTAGCTCTGGGGGCTCGATCTCCTTGAGCCGCGAAAGCTCTCTCTACAGCCTGCTTGATGAGGATGTTCAATTGATCGGGAGAGATCAGGAGTAGTCCTGATTCTAGAATGTCCTTTCATTGGGGATCTGTGGTCCGGAACTCTGGGGCCTCAACGTTCCCTGTTGTCCATTTTTCGATTGGGAGGGGATGATTTTCCTCTCCCAAGCCTGTATTAGGCGTCACTGGATCTTTTCCCCTACTTCCCTTTGACGTAGGGTCATTCGGCAAATGAGGATTTTCCCCTGCGAGGGGTCTCTTTCCCGAAGTAGATGTGTTATTTCCGCCACCCATTTGCTCGAACAGGTAGAAATTAGTGAGAAAATCTTTCAACTGTTTCCCACAGACGGCGCCAGTTGATGTGCCAAAAATTGCACGGTCGGATTATATATCCTCGGGATCAGATATCCAAATTCCCGATTGCTTAGACCTGATTTGGGTACACTGCTTCCGCTGGAATGATCCTCCAATGACCTGCAAAAGACACACCGGAGGGGGCTCCGGTGCGGACGCTCCGACGCTCAAGTTAGTATAAGAATCTTCGTATATCACAAGGACTTCAAAGTCCTTGATTTATCAAATCAAGCTCTCAAAGGATCTCACAATGTATAATAATAAGAAATATATTCAGTCTTGTAAGAGTAAAAAGTCTAACCTCGAAATGTATCTTACTTTACCTATTTATAGAGCCTTTCTCTTGGGAAGAAGTTAGAGCCTCCCCTTATCTCGGAGCTGCCTCTAAGACTCGGCCCTGCCGAGTGGACCGAGTCTTCCCTTCTCTCCACCTCCGGAAAGACCGGGGCCACTCTCCCTAGTGGACTCTTTCCACTACAATGAAGGAGAGAAGAATCTTTCTTTGGTCAATCTTAGTCCGATTCTTGCGGAGTTCTCCTATATTCTCGGTCTACCAATTCATATCAAGACTAAGTCTTCCTGATGTTTCTCTCCGGGTGGAGCTCCCTCCAAAGGGACTTCCAGGAGAGATTCTTTATCCAGAGAGTATTCCATAATCCAATACTTCCACTTTTATCCTATCCTCCATACACGTGTCGACTTCTTATCGGATGACATTTTTAGGCCGCATCAACGATCAAGTGAGAAGATGCAATCAAAGAATCGGACGTGGAAAACAATAGATACATTAAAGAAAAACAATTAAAAAGTAAATTAAACTAAACTAATGCAATGATTTTTTGGACGTGGAAAACAATAGATCCATTAAAGAAAAACAATTAAAAAGTAAATTAAAGTAAACTAATACAACCATTTTTAAGAAGAATAGTAGAGAACGGAGAAGATTTTTTTTATAAGAATAGCAAAGAACGGAAGGGGGTTTACAACTGTCTTCTTACTTGCTATATTTAAAGAAATAAAAAATAATGAAGAATGAAGAACGATTGTTAATGAAAAGTGTAAATAAAAAAAATTAAATAAAGGAGACATAGAAATATGAGAGAGATAATTTAACAGTAAAAGAATGAAAATTGTAAAAGAAAAAGAATTGAGACAGAGAAATAAGGGAGATCTAGGAAAATAATTTAACAAAAATGTAAAAAAAACATGTAAATAAAAAAAAAGGGACATGTTTACTTGAACTCTTATTCCCATTCTCCTTTCATCTTTCATCGAACTTTTATGAACTCTTATTCCCATTGTCTTCTATCTTCTTTTATCGAAATTTTATTCTCATTTTCTTCACATCTTCCTTGAACTCTCTTCTTTATTGAACTCTTATTCACATCCTCTTCGTTTTTGCAATTTGACGTCGGTTAGGGACGGAGGAGGGAAAAAAATTACACTGTCTAACAAAAAGTTAACAAAACACAAAAAATATTAGACTATCTAATAAAATTAGAGAACACAGAAACATTAAAAAAAAAATACACATAAACATAGAAAACACAATTAAAAAGTAAATTAAACTAGGGACCTTCTATATGTAGTCAGGGTGTCGTAACGTGTCGTAATGACTACCGTAGTCAGTTAATCTAAGTTATTAAAAATCTAATCTAAAGGTTTAGATTTGATGACCTGTTACCTTTTGTAAATTTTACGATATGTATTGTCGTAATGTGTCGTAAAGTGTCATAAATTTGTATTTTCTATTAAATTAAATTAATTAAAATATATTATTGTAAATTTACATTTTTATCCTTATACAATAAAATAATTTATTACAACAATTATCTACACCCGCTAATTTTATGAGTTCACCCCAAATCATTTTTTACCATAGTTATCTACACCCATTCATTTTATGAGTTCACCCAAATCATTTTTACCATAGTTATCTGCACCCATTCATTTTATGAGTTCACCCCCAAATCATTTCTTTTTTACAACGGTTATCTAAACCTGCTCATTTTATGAGTTCACCCCCAAATTATATTTTTACCAAAATTATCTGCACCCGCTCATTTTATGAGTCCACCCCCAAATTATTTTTATACCACAATTATCTGCACCCGCTCATTTTATGAGTTCACCCCAAAATATTTTTTTAAAAATAATTACATTTAAAAGACTATATTATTTTTTTATTAATATATTTTTTAGTTTTAACACAAAATATAATAAAATCAACCCTAATTTATACATTTACAATCTACAACCGAGTCATTGCCGAGTTACCGTCGATTCACCACCAAATCACTCATATTTTTAGAAAAAAATCGTAAAAACATAATTAAAAAAAACTATCGAGATTAGGCACAAATTTTAATTTTTTTTCTTTTTAATTTTTCTTCTCATTTTCAATTTTTATTCCAAACTTTTTATTTCTTCGTTTTTTTTGTTTCCTACTTTTTTTTCATTAGTATATTTTTTAGTTTTAATACAAAATAATATTATATGTATGATTTTATTATAATCCCTCCGTCCTAGTGAAAGCTCCTCATGAGCTTCGGACACAGAGGTTAAAAAATATGATATAATAAGTGGATGTATGAGAGGTGATGTGATTGAGAGAGAGAAGAATATAATGAAATGTGAGAGGGAATAGTTTGGCAAAAAAGGAATGAGTAAATTTCATTGGGACAAACGAATAAGGAAAGTTGGGTAGTTTTCAATAGGAAGGAGGGAGTAGTCGGTAATACAACAAGTAATAACCAGTAATACCATAAACAGTAATCAGTAATACCATTAACAATAATTAGTAATACCACGAACATTAATCAGTAATACCATTAATATTAATTAGTAAAATTTTATACAATAACAAATAATTTCACACATCTAATTATATTCAATAATACAAAAAATAATTATCAGTAATACCATGAACAGTAAGTAGTAATACCATGAACATTGAATAGTAATATCTCATACTGATGTGCCAAAATTTGCACGAGAGGATTGCGTGTCCTCTGGATTGGATGTCCCACTCTTCGAACACGTACAATCACTCCAAGTATGCTGCATTTACTCGAAATCTTCAAGAACCTGCAAAGAGCACGCCGGAGGGGGGTCCGGCGTGGACACTCCGATGCCTAAGTCAGTATAGGGCTTATGGAAATCTCCCAAGGATCTCGAGATCCTTGATGTATCAATTCAGTTCTCAAAGAATATCAGAAAGTTATTTTTCGTTCAGTATCTCAAGTTTGTAAAGTAATAGTGTCTAACCTGGAAATCTCCTTGGATTTTCCCATTTATAGGAATCCTCCCTTGAGAGGAAGTCAAGTCTTCCTCCTTTTTCGGAGCTGCCCATAAGACTCGGCCCTGCGGAGTGGACAAAGCCTTCTCTTCTCTCCACTTCCCGAAGACTCGGCCGCCTTCCCTCTCACTTGACTTGGTTCCCAAGATAAAGGAGGATAAAGTCTACCTTTTACCAAGTCTGAGCCGAAAATGGCGGAACCTCCCTACATTCAAGGCTCACGACCTTTCATCAAAACTGATTCTTCTGAAAACTTCTTTTCAGCCGAAGCTCCCTCCAAAGGGATCTCCAGAGAGGATTTCCCATCAGAGAGTATTACATAATCTGATCCTTCCACTTTTATCTTATCCCCTATACACGTGTCGACTTCTTATTAGGTGACATTTTTAGGCCGCATCATCTACTCCCCCTACTCTCGTAAAAGGTGGATATCTTTTGGGAGAGTAGAGAAATTTCCCAGAATTTAATTCAAGGGTCCTTCGGGAGATACGTGTATCATTCCTGCTTTGGAGAGGAAATTTCAAAATATGTCCTTCTCCGAAGGCTTTTCCCGCCTCCAGCTAAGGAGACTTTTCGGTTTCCACGCGTGGGTCCCACGCGATCGCTTTTCTCTCTCCTTTGTTATTCTCCCGAGAAAAGTTCTCGATTCCTCCCCATATCTTCTCTCATTTACTCCACACAACCACCTTTCTTTCCTTCTCACCTTTTTCAAATTTCATTTCTTCCCAAAAGTCTTATATCGTCTTCATCTTTCTTCTTCGGTGTTCTTCTTCCGAGTTTTCGCCGTCGCCGGCCGCCCCGACCGATTCCGTAGTCCTCTTAATCAAGGTAATCCAGCTATCTTCTTTTTTTCTGTTCTTTCCACTTTTATTAGCACTGTAACTCGATGTCAAGCCCTCTTTCTCCGCCTGAAAATCTTAGCCCAAACTCTTCTGAATCGACTCCCTCTGTGATGGGGAGTCCAGAGAATAAAATTTCCCCTTCATCTCAAATCGACCATACTCATCTAGTTAGCCTTACTCATGCTTATGGTTTTCCATCGGAATATACCTTTCGCGCTCCTCGCTCAAACGAACGCCCAGATCTCTCCCAACCCCGGACTCTTGCTTTTTTTGAAGCTCAGCTTAGAGCAGGGCTACGATTTCCGATTCATCCTTATTTGGCTGCCATATCGACTCGCATGCAAATCCCTCTTAACCAATTTACTCCGAATGCTATCCGTACTATGATAGGCTTTTTTATCATGGTGAAGGGGAATGGGGGTGATCCATCTACCGAACTGTTTTTGACCCAACATTCTTGTAAAGTGAACGATGGCTTCTTTTATGTTAGTGGGCGAAGGTCTCGTGTTTGTAAGTTTCTGAAAAAACTCCATGAAGAAGACTCATCCTGGCGAGATTATTATTTTTTCGTTACAAACCCCATCGATTGGTCATTTCCTTACGGGGATTGGTTATTCCACAACCCAGGAGTACTCCCTCCTCCTTTGAAAGCTTATTTTGTTTCCAATTACATTGTTATGACTGATCTCAATACTCATATCCATCGGCATGACTACTTCGATATCCCTGGTATTTGTAAAAATCCTCGCATCCTCTCCCACTTTGGCTTTTGCCCTCAAGACTTCCCTTTAGATTCTCGAGATGGTAAAAAATCCTTTATCCTTGTTTCTTATTTCCCGTATGTGGCTATTTTTCTACATTCTGAACATCTTCTTGATTATTTGCAGCAATGAGTTGGCTAACTCACATCTCACGGGATGCCCCTGCTCTCAGTATAGTGAAGACCCCTGTATTATCCGCTCCAGAAGATCCTCCAAAAGCTCCTCCGTCTCCTGCTCCCGAGAGCTTAGCAAAGACCCCGGCTCCAGGGAGCCCTTCAAAAGTTCCTCCTCTCCCCGGTTCATCCACTCAAGTTCCTGGTTCAGTTGCTAGGAGAACCCGATCGGCTGCCAACGCCTTCTTTTCTGACTGTGGTACTTCTAAGAAGAAGAAGGGAAAAGGGACCCGTGCTGAGAAGGAATCTCCCCCTTCTACTGTGTACGAGCCTCTCCACCGTCTTATCGACCGATGCCCTGCTCCTCCCAACGCTGAGTTATCCGACACGCCTCTTCCTGAAGATCTACTGCTCCAGGGGGCTCGTCTTTTTTCCGAGGTACTTTCTATTATTTTCAGATCTCTGCCTTCTTCACATCCTAAACATTGTTTCTTTTCCTTTTGTAGTTTGGTCTTATCTATACTAAGATACTCGACCAAGGCGTTGAGATGGTGGCTGAGCTTGAACTTCTCCGAGCTGAAGCATCTTCTCTCCAGTCAACTCTCAAAGGGATCACTACGGAGAAAGATAAGGCTCATAAACGAGCTCAAGCTCTGGCTGAGGAATTATCTCTTCTACAGACTCAAAGCAAGCAGGATGCAGCCCGGATTAAGTATCTGGTGCAGGAGGTGGGACGGATGGAACGCGAGCTACCAGACGTCGGAGTGCAGGCTTGCATTAAGTCTCTATTCACTTCCTCCTTGGGTCAAGAGTTCTTGGGGACCCTCCATACTCAGTGGCTGTCCGGCTTCCTAAAGAGCTCGAGCTTCTTATGCGCCATGGGGCCCCATATCCCTCATTTCATCGACCATGGCTTCAGCAATGCTGTGGCTGAACACTCAGCTCCGGGGTTTACTTTTCTTTCGTTTTGCTGCACTCTTTTCATTTTCTGCTCATAATACTTGTCTACATACTTCGTAGGGGACCCCACACTCCTGGATATGTGGGGGCTTTTGTAGTGATCGTATTGGCTTGATATTGCTTGTTGGCGTGCTTTTTCTTCTCTGTTTGCATGAATAACTTACAAGACCAGCAATGAATATGTTGGAGGTGTGCTCTCTTCCCCCCCCTCTTTGTTGGTCTTGTAGTCTACGTTGGAGTCGTCTCTTGGTTGTCCTATCTTTTGATTTCAATTGGCTTGGTTATGGGGAGACATCCTCCCTCTTCTCTTGGTTCCTGAATCATAAAATCTATCTTTTTCATTATCTAGTCTTTGTAATTTTCAAGCATGGTGAGGGCTTTCTGGAGCACCTCGGCCACTAGGCCTCTGAGTGTTTCTCACTCGAACTCTTAAAAGATTTTGATTCATAAAATCTTCTTATTTCAATAATCCTCTTGGGTCTCAAGTAGGATGAGGGCTCCCTGGAGCACCTCGGCCTTTAGGCCTTTGAGTGTTTCTTACTCAAATTCTTAAAAGATTTTAATTCATAAAATCTTCTTATTTCAGTAACCCTCTTGGGTCTCAAGTAGGATGAGGGCTCTCTGGAGCACCTCGGCCTTTAGGCCTTTGAGTGTTTCTCACTCAAATTCTTAGAAAATATTATTGGTGACTCTACTGTTGGTGTTAAGACTAGACGACAACTCTTTGAGTCGCAAGAACAATCTAGTCCATCTCTGTTTTGCTGGTGTTGTTTCCTCTCATCTATCGAGCCTAAAACCATTAATGAGGCATTGGCTGATAGTAATTGGATCATTGCTATGCAAGACGAGTTGAATCAGTTTGTTCGAAACGACGTCTGGGAACTTATCGATAGACCGAAACATCATAATGTAGTTGGCACTCGATGGATTTTCAAGAATAAGAAAGATGAGAATGATGTAGTTGTTCGTAATAAGGCTAGACTAGTCGCCCAAGGCTATTCACAAGCTGAAGGCATAGACTATGATGAAACATATGCTCCTGTTGCTAGACTAGAAGCCATTCGATTGTTCCTTGCATATGCTGCTTACATGAAATTTACTGTATATCAAATGGATGTTAAAAGTGCATTTCTTAACGGTATTCTTGCGGAAGAAGTGTATGTTGAACAACCCCCAGGTTTCGAAGTCAAAGGTAACCAGGTATACAGATTAAAGAAGGCCTTATATGGACTAAAGCAAGCTCCAAGAGCCTGGTACGATACTCTTTCTCAATTTCTATTAGAAAATGGTTTTACTAAAGGCAAGGTAGATAGAACCTTGTTCAGAAGACAAGAAGGGAAAGACATTTTACTCGTCCAAATTTACGTAGATGACATAATTTTTGGGTCACCTAACAAAAAGCTGAGTGAAAGTTTCTCAACACTCATGCAAAGTAAATTTGAGATGTCTATGATGGGTGAAATGAATTACTTTCTTGGACTTCAAGTAAAACAGACCCCAGAAGGGATTTTCATAAATCAAGCAAAATATACTCGTAATCTACTAGACAAGTATGGTATTAAGACATGTAAATCTTCTGGAGTACCTATGCAACCTACTTACAGGATGGATCCAGACGAGAATGGTAAATGTACTGATCAAACTCATTACCGTGGTCTTATTGGTTCATTACTCTACTTGACTGCTAGTAGACCTGATATTGCATTTTCTGTTGGTGTATGTGCTCGTTTTCAAGCCAATCCAAAAGAGAGTCATATGGAAACCACTAAAAGGATATTGAAATATTTGAAAGGAACCATCAATCGTGGTATATGGTATCCTTCAAATGATGATCTATCTCTAAGTGGCTACTCTGATTCTGATTTTGGTGGTTGTAGAATAGATAGGAAATCTACATCTGGTTCTTCTCAATTCTTAGGCACAAAACTCATTTCATGGTTTTCGAAAAAGCAGACTAGTGTTGCTACCTCTACTACTGAAGCCGAGTACATGGCTGCTGGTAGTTGTTGTAGTCAATTATTATGGCTTATTCAACAGCTTAGAGATTATAATATTTGTGAATCAAATGTTCCAATATTCTGTGATAGTAATAGTGCTATTGCCATTACACAAAATCCTGTTCTGCAAACACGTTGTAAGCATGTTGATGTGAAACACCATTTCATACGTGATCATGTAGAAAAGAAGGATATTCGCATGGAAAAGATTCATACTGATTTTCAAAGAGCTGATATTTTCACAAAACCATTAGCTGAGGCCCGATTTCATGAATTATGCATTAGTCTAGGACTAATTAATCTTGATCCTACTAGTATATAGCAATGTACTAACCAGACAGGTACAGTCCTAAGAAGAAAGGAGAAATAGACAAGTTACCACAAAAGGCACAGAGCACTCATCTACTCACTCAACAGACAGGTATACAAGGTCAGACAAGTTGACCAAACAACCCGATGAGGAAGCTGGTAAAGCTGAGGGTAATACTAAGGGAATAAACATTTAAGGGAGAAAAGATTCAAGTAGTTTTGGCTTCATCAAAAAGGGGGAAATTGTTGGGATATGAATCCTAGAACAAGTCCTAAATGATGAATAAAAGATAAAAGATGAAGTTTTGATAAGCCAAAAGAAGACTTGAATATTTTCTAAGTGTTGACTGATCTAGTCTAGTTGAGTTGAAGTCATCTTGTACAGATCAGTAGAATTCACAAAGACAAGTACAATCTTATAATACAAGTATTATTGAAAGATAAGTACGATTTATAAGTACTTCATATTTGTTTATATATGTTAGATTATTATTGAGCTATAATTGTTGTATAGAGCTCATGTTTCTATATGTAATAGATAGATTCATTGTATAGTTATAAGTTGACTAAGCTTTGTTATAAAAGCTTAATGTAATGTAATAGTCTTGTTAGGTTAGATGATAGGGCTAGATTAGTTCTATTAGAAGTCTACTGCACAAGAAGAGAAGACCAGTCTACTACTCAAGACAGGTGGACTACAAGTCAAGTGCATCTACTAGACTACACAAGACAAGTTAACATGAAGTTAGTTACAAATACGCGTGAAAGATAAGGATGGAGAAGTTAGTTATGGAATAACTAATTCGTAACAAGAAACGCGTTTATGGATAAAAAGATTCAGTTGAAATCAGTTATCAAGAAAGGTTGGTTACAACTACCTAAGTTCTTGAAGTTCGAAGTCTATAAATACTTGAAGAAGTTTATCATTTGAGGACTACTGACGACTGATAATTGAAATACTGATTACTGAGATATTGATACTGCAAGCATTATTGAAGATTCAAGTGAAGTTTTCTCTCAGAGATTGAAGTTCAGAAAGTGAAGCTACACAAGACAAGTGAAGATCAGAAGGCTACTACTGAACAAAGAGAAGTTTTATTTTCTTTTGTTGTTTCAAGTTGCTAGATACTTGTAAATCGCTAGTAAGATCGAAGAGGCACTTGGTAGTGTTATTTAGAAGATCTAAGTCTTATTTCTTGGGACTTAAAGCTACAAGAACATATTACTCCATTGGACGAGTTAATAAGAATTTCACAACTGGGTTTGTGAGAGTGGATGTAGACAAGTTGTCGAACCACTATAAATCTCGTGTTTGATTTACTTTACTGTTTATGTTTGTTTGAATTGATTAATTGTTTACTTGTTAAACATACATGACTGATCTAGACTAGTTGAGTATACATAAAACAGAGTTCTCGAGTTAAGTTGAGTATAAACTTTAATTGGGCTCATTATTAATTTTGTATTCCGCATAGTGTAATTCTGATATATCGAAAGATTTTAGAAAAGTCTATTCACCCCCCTCTAGATATTTTCTTTAGCTTCCCTCTATATTAACTCAACTTAGGGACCTACAGTAGTCGTCGCTTGGGATTTCATCACTAAGGTCAACGGCTCCGAGTGTCGTCCGGTCAGAGATCCATCAGCAACATACTCACAGTCCTCCGTCGGGCCGTCGTCAACCGGAGGAAGAGGCTGCGAAGGAGCAGGGTGAAGAAGACAGATGAAGCAATGTAGCTTCGATTTGGACAGAGATGAACGACGAGAGAGAGGCAGCGTCGATCCGAGTGTTGCAGGCGAGCACCGTTGATGTAGGAGAAGCTCCTGGATCGCGAACGCAAGGGAGATTGATCGAAGCAGTCGCGTCGGTGGTCGAAATGAGGAGAGGATTTCGGCCACCATGGATCGTGGCCGAGATGGAAGATTATGTCGATTGTTATGGAAGTGAAGAATCGCGATTGCGATTCGAGGAGGGGTCTCGGGCTTCAGCGGCCGAGACCGAAGCGCCGCCTTCGCCGTCGAGGGGGTGGTCGGGCATGGTGGTGGCTAGGTCACCCGCCGACATGCATGAATTTTCGGCAGGTCCTTTACTCATCAAATTAAAATTAAAATTTAGGTGCACCGCTGATCGACTCTAATAAAATTATACCTATAATATTATTTTGTATTAAAATTTAAAAAATACACATGCAAAAAATGGAAAAGAAAGACAGGAAAATTTAAAAAGGAAAAGAAAAAAAAACAAGGAAATAAAAACTTTGAAAAAAAAAATTGAACATGGGAAGAAAAAAGAAAAATAGAAGGGGGAAGAAAAATTAAAAAGAAAAAAATTGAGATTTGTGGCTAATTTCGATAGTTTTTTATTAATTATATTTTTACGTTTTTTTTTTAAATATGGGTGATTTGGTGGTGAATTGATTTTTTAGAGTTTATTTTATTATATTTTGTGTAAAATAATAAAAGGATAATATAGTCTTTTAAATGTGATTATTTTTTAAAAAATATTTTGGGGTGCACTCATAAAATGTGCGAGTGCAGATAACCGTGGTAAAACAATAATTTGGGGGTGAACTCATAAAATGAACGAGTGCAGATAATTGTGGTAAAAAATAATTTGGGGGTGAACTCATAGAATGAGCGGGTGTAAATAACTGTTGTAAAAAAGAAATGATTTGGGGGTGAACTCATTAAATGAGCGGGTGCATATAATTGTTGTAAAAATATGATTAGGGGGTGCACTCATTAAATTAGTGGGTGCATGTAAAATATAAATAAAATTTAAAAAGAAGGGTAATATAGTAAATAACAAAATATAATTTAAATAATGCTAAAAATAACTGAAACCTGTATGACAGGTAGCAGGTCGTTTTTACGGTTACGACGCCACATGGCGCGATTCGACAAAGTGACTGTGTAGTCACTTTGTAAAATGTGACTACCGTAAGAATTGCCCATTAAACTAATAGCAACGGTTTTTGAAAAGAATAGCCGGAAGAAGTTTTTGATAAGAATGGTAAAGAACGGAAAAGAAGAATGGTTTACAATTGTGTTCTTACTCACTATATTTAAAGAAAATAAAAAATAATGAAGATGAAGAACGTTTGTTAAGAGAGGAACAACTGCTTTTTATTTTAAAAAAAATAAATAAATAATTTTTATTAATGAAAACGGTAAATAAAAAAAATTAAATAGAGGAAAGACAAATATGAGAGAGAAGAGAGAACCAAAAAAATAATTAAAAAAAATAACTTTTATTAATGAAAACTGTAAATAAAAAAAATTAAATAGAGAACACAGAGAAATATGAGAGAGAAAACCGAAAAAATAATAAAAAAATGTAAAAGAAAAAAAATAGATCGAGGAAGATTTGAAAAAATAATTTAACAAAAATTTAAATAAAAAATATTAAAGAGAGGAGATTGAGAAATATGGAAGAGAGAGAGGGGAGAGAATTGAAAAAATAATTTTAAAAAAAAAAAGTAAAAGAAAAAAAATACCTAGAGAAAAGGGGGATAGAGGAGAGAGAGAGAGAAAAAAGAATTGTAAATTTAAAAAAAATTAGAATATTAAAAAATTAAATATTTTTAAAGAATATTAAAGAAAACTGTAAATTTTATTTTTTTTAAAGAATATTGATGAAAACTGTAAAGAATCTATATAAGAGGAGAGAGTAAGGAGAAAGAAAAATTGTTCAGAAAAAAGAGAGAGAGAGAGGAAGAGGAGAGAAATAAAAATTATTTTTAAAAATATAAAAGAAAATTGTATAAAGAATAAATAAACAATTATTTAAAAAAAAAACTGTCGAAATAGAGGGAGAGAGAAAACTGTAAAAGAATAGAGAAAAGGGGGGAGAGAACAAAAAAAAATGTAAATTTTAAGAAAATTAGAAAAATAGAACGGAAGAAATCTGAGAAGCCAAGTAGGAGAAAAAAGATTCAGAAATAGTAATTAAGGGTAGACTAGTGTGAGACCGCAAATTTTGCGGGATTGGAAAAAAATTATATTAAAATTTTATATAATTTATTATTTTAAAATATATTTGATTATAATTAATGTATTTGATGGTTAATCATTAATTTCATTTGCACTTAAATTAAATTAGCTTTACTCAAAATATATATTCTAACTTAAAAAAAATAGTTGAGATCTCATTAAAAGAGAATTTTAGTTAAGAGGAATAAAATATCATCTTAATGAAAGATTACTATAAAAAAGAAATTATTTTATGAGAAATAAATGATATAATAAAATTGATACGTTTTGAATAATTAATAAGAAATTGAAACTTTTTATTTTATTGATTCTCTTTGTTTTTTAAAAATTGTATTATGAACGGAAGAAGAAAGAAATAAGTAAATTTATTTTACAGAAAAAAAAAATACATAAAATTACATTCACATCTTTCTTGAACTCTCTTCTCTATTGAACTCTTATTCACATTCTCTTCCTTTTTGCAATTTGACGTCATGTCACAACTGTTCTTACTCGCTATATTTAAAGAAATAAAAAATAATGATGAACGATTGTTAATGAAAACTGTAAATAAAAAATATTAAATAGAGGAGAAAGAGAAATATGAGAGAAAGGAGAGAACTAAAAAAATAATTAAAAAAAATGTAAAAGAAAAAATAAATAGACCGTAAAAGAGAAAAAATTGAGGTAGAGAAAGAGAAATAAGAGAGATTTGGGAAAATAATTTAACAAAAATGTAAAAATAAAAAACGGTAAATAAAAAAAGGAACAACCTTAACTCTTATTCTCATTCTTTCATCAAACTTGCAAATAACAAAAAAGAAGAAGGTTTTACAACTGTCTTCTTTCTCACTATATTTATATTTAAAAAAATAAAAAATAATGAAGAACGGTTGTTGAGAGAGTGATAACGCTTTATATTTTAAAAAAATTAATAAATAAATAAATAACTTTTATTAATGAAAATTGTAAATAAAAAAAATAAATAGAGGAGAGGAGAAATATGAGAGAGAGAGAGCAGAGAACCGAAAAAATAATTAAAAAAAATGTAAAAGAAAAAAAAAGAGATTGAGAAAAAAATAATTTAACAAAAATGTAAAAGAAAAAGAATAGAGGCAGAGAAATAAGAGAGATTTGGGAAAATAATTTAACAAAAATGTTAAAAAAAACTGTAAATAAAAAAAAAAGTACATGTCTGCTTGAACTCTTATTCCACTCTCTTCCATCTTCTTTCATTGAACTTTCATTCTCATTCTCTTCAATCTTTCTTGAACACTGTCTAACAAAAAGTTAAAGGAACACCAAAAAATATTACACTATCTAATTAGAGAACACAAAAACATAAAACAAAAAAAAAATACACTTGTAGACGAGGAAAATTCAATTACGAATTAAATTGCGACGCGTGGAAATTACGGGTTAAACATTAATTAAATTTTATTATTTATTTGTTGGAATAAATTTAATTCCTAAAATAAAGATATAATTAATTAATATTTAATTGTTCCCTCCAAATTAATTTGGGCCTTGAAAAATCAATGAGTTAAAACGGACCTCTAAAGTCCAATAAAACAAGACGGACCTCTAAAGTCCAATAAAACAAGACGGACCTCTAAAGTCCAATAAAACAAGACGGGCCTCTAAATTCCCATAAATGAAGATGGGCCTCTAAAGTCCAACAAATCAAATTGAGCCCAAATCAAATTGAGCCCAAATTAAATTGAGCCCAAATTAAATTGAGCCCAAATCAAATTGAGCCCAAGTAATTCAAAATTCGAAATCCTAACTACTTGCACAAAAATCTCCAGGCCTACACTTATAAATAGAGGCCTCATTTCATTCATTTTCATCATCAAGAAATCAGAAGCATTCAAGGCTCTAAAATTCTCTGCAGAGATTTTAGAGTGTTCTTCAGCAAGGGGAGGATCTTCAAAGGCGTTCTTCGTGCGATTCGGCGTTTCTTCAAGGCGTTCTTGGGGAAAAGCAACAAGAAACAGTGTTCGAGTGGAGATCAAGGTGCTAAGCCTCTTCGATTCGACGTTTCTTCAAAGTTCTTCGTGGATCTTCAACGGAAAAGTCCCGGAAAAGTCCTGAAAAGTCCCGAAAAGTCCCGAAAAGTCCCGAAAATCAACGTTTAATCCAAAATACGGCATCAAGCCTTTGGATTAACGTTACAAAGTCCCAAATTCAAGAACGATCTTCAACGACGTTCATCCAAAAAGTCCCTAAATTCGGCGGTTAATCCAAAATACGGTGCTAAACCTTTGGATTAACGTTATAAAAGCCCCAAATACAAGATCGGAAAGGATTCGGCTGCGGATCCAGCTCCAAAAGCTCAAGAAATCCAAGTGAAGTTCAAGAAGAGAGAATCAGAGGAGAAATTAGAGATTGTAACCCGCAAATACTCGGTTTTAATCCGAAATTAAATAAAATCGTTTACCATTTTCGCGTTTTTATATTTAATTCACGAATTTGTGTTTACAAATTGGCACGCCCAGTGGGACAATCTCTACCTCTCATCTCTACTCTTCAAGCAAATCAAGTCTCGACGATGACACCAATCAAGATTAAGATTAAGAGAGGTGTTGCATCCGGATCAGCTGGTCTTGACTTTGAAGACGTGAACGTAGTCACGAGGAGTATGTCAAGAAGCTCGAAATCATCGTCTTCTTCAGAGGAGGCTACTGCAGAGGGTCCACCACCCAACACTGTGAATGAGGAGAACAATCCAACATGTTCCCCTACTCGTTCCACAGCAAGCTCCTCAGATTCAAGCACAGCCTCAGCAATGGCAACAGACACTACGACTATTGAGGAGCAATTGTCAAGCTTAACTCGAGCCATAGAAGGACTCACGAAACATGTCCACGAACAAGATGCTCGGATTGCTAAATTGATGAGCAATACAGACAAAGGAAAGCAAGTCGAAGGGCATGATGCTGAGACGTCTGGTGAACGCCAGCCAATGGAAGTTAACCAAACTCTTAAAGATTTACAAGTTTCTCCCGATGGTTTGGTGCCCGTTGACCGATTGAAAGAAATCATACTTGGGGCAATCAAAGATAAGTTGGAGGAAAATCCTAAGTCCTCATTCACCTACAGCAAGCCTTACACGAAGAGGATTGACAGTTTGAAGATGCCAGCTGGTTATCAACCTCCGAAGTTGCAACAGTTCGATGGCAAGGGCAATCCAAAGCAGCATATTGCTCACTTCGTAGAGACTTGCAACAATGCCGGCACTTACGGAGATCACTTGGTAAAGCAATTTGTACGCTCTCTAAAGGGCAATGCATTCGACTGGTATACCGATTTGGAAGCTAGCTCGATTGACAGTTGGGAGCAAATGGAGCAGGAATTTCTCAACCGGTTCTACAGCACTCGTAGAACGGTGAGCATGATTGAATTGACAAACACTCGTCAATCAAAGGAGGAATCGGTGATAAATTACATAAACCGATGGAGAAACTTAAGTTTGAATTGTAAGGATAGATTGACCGAAGCTTCGGCAATCGAGATGTGTATTCAAGGAATGCAGTGGGGTCTTCGATATATCCTACAGGCAATTCGGCCAAGGTCGTTTGAAGATTTGGCGACTAAAGCTCACGATATGGAGCTGAGTATGTCTACAACCAGAGCTGGAGGGCCGCCAACTCAGGAGCCTTGGAAGTTCAAAGACAAGCAGGAAGTTAAGAAAGGGGGCAAACCTTTCACTAAAGATTCGAATAAAGAATCCATGGCAGTGACCGCTACTACTGTCAAATTCAGAAAGGGTGAAACTGATACGGGGAGTAAAGGAAAAGGCGTCGCCCAAGAATGGGGGCAAAGGAGAACAAGTCTGAGGGAATTACAACAAAAACAGTATCCATTCCTAGACTCTGACATCCCCGGAATGTTCGATGACCTGATCAAGAATGACCTCATCGAATTACCGGAAATGAAACGACCGGATGAAGCTGGGCGAACGGATGACCCAAAGTATTGCAAATACCATCGGTTGGTAGGGCATCCAATCCAAGACTGTTCATATTCAAGGAGAAAGTTATGCAGCTAGCCAAGGAAGGAAAGATCTTGCTAGAGGATAGTGAGACAACGGCAAATGCTGTCACAGTTGAGAACAACAGCGCATGTAGAGACCTCTCTTGCCATATGACCAGCGAGGAAGATGATGAACGACCTCAGACCAACGATGGTCTCGATGACAAAGTTAATGGTTGTTTTTCAACGATAGCTTTTACAGATGAAGACTTAATGCTTGGTTCAGAATCCCATAACAGGCCACTATTCGTAGTTAGCCATACTCGAGAGCAGAAAGTAAATCGGATATTGATTGACGGAGGTTCCGGGGTAAACATTTTACCCTTACGAGTGATGAAAAAGATGGAGATACATATGGATGAACTCGCAGGCAGTCGGCTGATGATACACGGGTTTAATCAGGAAGGACAGAGGGCCCTTGGCACCATAGTGTTGGATTTGCTAATTGGTGGGATGCCATCGACTGTAACTCTCCACGTCATAGATGCCAGGACTTCATATAACATGCTTCTAGGGCGCCCGTGGCTGCACGAAAATGGTGTGGTTCCTTCTACCCTACATCAATGCTTCAAATACTTTAGTCAAGGGGTTGTGAAAACAGTGGTCGGAGATGATAAACCTTTCACAGAGGCAGAGTCGTACTTTGCTGATGCTAAATACTTCTTTCGAGGTGCGAAAGAAACAAAGAACGAGGAAGGTCCAACACGGAAGGATTGCAAGGAGGCATCAACATCTCGCCTCAAAGAGAACAAATCGGTTCCCTCTATTGTTGAGGCATTGGAGGAGTTAACATTGCCGTTAACTAAACTAGATGGAAAGAAGCCATCTTCACAGCCAATTAAGGGGTTTGTTCGTCCTACTCAAGGACCTAAGGTGGAACATGGAGAGGTAATGGGACAGGATGTTACAAAGTTTTACGGTCCTAAAGCTTACAAGCTTTTAGTCAAAGCCGGGTATGATACACGGGAAAATTGTGCATTGGGGAAGGTTGTTAGTCAGTCTGAACATGGACTTAATGACACCCAAAAAATGTTGAGAAAGAGCGGCTATGCCGTAAAGAGTACCAAAATGGGACTTGGTTATACCACAAAGAATCCGGTTCGCATTGCAATTAAAAGAGCCAATGCCAACCACATTTCTGAAGAAGAATACTCATCGACAAATGATGCGTTCGATGAAGATGGTAAGAAGGTAAGACGACTTTCGGTCTTTGAGAGACTTGGGAAGTCTGCTAGCAAGAAGAGTAAGAAGATGAAACGCCCCTCAGTCTTTGATAGACTCGGGCCACAAACCCATCATCAAAAGTTGGGTGTTTCCAGAGTTCGGAGCTCAAAGCAATCCCGCATGAAGAGGCAGCATATGTTGACAATAGCATATGGGGGTGTATCCAAAGCCAGAAGGCAAACCATTGTTCTCGAGTATAGCGACAAAGAAGATGATACAGAGAGTGTAGCTTCTTCCAATTTTGTCAGTACCTACAACATTCAGCAGCAAGTGCCACAAGATATGGAAAGGGCACAAAGAAGGATCACTCGAATGATCAGAGAAGGGTACGTCTCTGACATTATCAACACTATTCAAACCATCCAAGTTAGGGGAAGAGATGGTCGAATAAGATCACGTGTGGACCTTACGAAAACAAATGAATACAATGAAGACATCACAACTGTGAATTACATCACCGAATGCGAAGATGTTCAAGTGGAGGAAGTGGATGCAGAGGATGCTCCTCCAGAACTCGAAGAGGGTGTCAAGACAACTATTGATGAGTTGAAAGAAATTAACTTGGGCGATGTTAACGACCCGCGACCAATCTATGTGAGTGCTTTATTGTCCGATGATGAGGAAGAAACTTACATTGAACTACTACGTGAGTTCAGAGATGTATTCGCATGGTCGTATAAAGAGATGCCAGGACTGGACCCGAAAGTAGCAGTACACCATCTCTCAGTAAAGAAGGGAGTTCGACCAGTCAAGCAGACTCAACGCCGATTCCGACCAGATCTTGTTCCGTTAATTGAAGTTGAGGTGAACAAGCTTATTGAAGTAGGTTTCATCCGAGAAGTAAAGTATCCTACATGGATCTCGAGCATTGTCCCGGTGAGAAAGAAGAACGGACAGATTCGTGTGTGTGTTGACTTTCGGGATTTGAATGTTGCATGTCCCAAAGATGATTTTCCGTTACCTATTCCCGAACTTATGATTGATGCAACGACGGGTCATGAAGCTCTAAGTTTCATGGATGGGTCATCGGGTTACAATCAAATTCGCATGTTGCCAAAAGACGAAGAGCTCACTGCTTTTCGTACCCCAAAAGGAATATACTGCTACAAAGTGATGCCATTTGGTTTGAAGAATGCAGGCGCAACATACCAAAGAGCCATGCAAAGGATTTTCGACGACATGCTTCACAAGAATGTTGAATGTTACGTTGATGACTTAGTCGTAAAATCAAAGAGGAGGAATGATCACCTCCAAGACCTGAGGGTTGTTTTTGAACGCTTGAGGCGTTACCAGCTTAGGATGAATCCTTTGAAGTGTGCATTCGGAGTCAAATCAGGAAAGTTTCTTGGATTTGTGGTTCGCCAGCGAGGGATTGAAATCGAGCAAGCAAAGATTGATGCAATCTTAAAGATTCCGGAACCTCGAAACATTCACGAGCTTAAAAGCCTACAAGGAAAGTTGGCCTACCTCAGAAGATTCATTTCAAACTTAGCCGGACGATGTCAACCATTTAGTCGTCTCATGAAGAAAGATACACCATTTGAATGGGATGAACCTTGCAGTAATGCTTTCAAAAGCATCAAGTCATATTTGATGAAGCCACCAGTATTGATCGCTCCGGTGCCCGGACGTCCGTTGATTCTTTACATCGCTGCTCAAGAGCGTTCAGTTGGAGCCTTGCTGGCGTAAGAAAACGAGTCGGGGAAGGAAAATTCTTTGTACTACCTGAGTAGAATGATGACTCCAAATGAATTGAAGTACTCACCAATTGAGAAGTTGTGTCTGGCTCTTATATTCGTGATCCAGAAGTTAAAGCATTATTTCCAAGCCCATACCATCCATCTTGTATCGAGAGCAAACCCGTTGAAGTATGTTATGTCTAGGCCAGTTCTCTCGGATCGACTCGCAAGATGGTATCTCCAGTTGCAACAATTTGAGATCATTTACGTCCCTCAAAAGGCTGTCAAGGGACAAATTCTGGCCGATTTCTTAGCTGATCATCCAATGCCTGCAGAATGGGAGTTATGTGACGACCTTCCAGACGAAGATGTCCTAAATGTTGAAATAACCCCTCCATGGAAGATGTATTTTGATGGGTCCGCCCATAAAGAAGGAGCTGGTGCTGGAGTTGTGTTTGTAACATCTGATGGAGAAGTATTGCCCTATTCTTTCACTTTAATAGAGAATTGCTCAAACAATGTTGCTGAGTACCAAGCACTCATACTTGGGTTGGAAATGGCAGTCGATATTAAGCAACTACATCTCAGGGTGTATGGAGATTCAAAGTTGATAGTGAACCAGATGCTTGGATCATACGAGGTTAGGAAACCGGAGTTGCTTCCTTATCATAAGTACGCTCGCCGACTCATGAATTATCTCGGAGACGTGGAAATTGAGCATGTTCCAAGGAAAGACAACAAGCAAGCTGATGCTTTAGCAAAACTTGCTTCAGCAATAGCATTGCCCGAAAGTAAAGCCCGTATCCCAATATGTAAAAGTTGGGTTGTGCCTCCTATACTTGAGGATGACGATGATAAAGAAGGTGAAAGTCATGTTATTGAGGTATTCGAAATTGAAGAAGAAGATTGGCGACAACCATTTGTCGACTACTTGAAATACGATAAGTTGCCAAGTGATCTGAAGCGAAGAGTGGATATCAGACGTCGAGCCCCTCGATTCATATACTACAAGAGTGTGCTTTATAGACGATCATTTGATGGGGTCTTCTTAAGGTGTCTCAGTAATGGTGAAGCCGCCCACGCAATGGAAGAAGCGCATGCCGGAATTTGTGGCGCTCATCAGTCAGGGCCAAAGTTACACTTTCGAGTGAAGAGGATGGGTTATTACTGGCCAACAATGGTGAAAGACTGTATGGATTACGCACGAAAATGTCAAGCTTGTCAGTTTCATGCCAACCTTATCCATCAACCCCCAGAACTGTTGCACCCAACCGTTGCCTCGTGGCCATTCGATGCTTGGGGTCTAGATGTGGTGGGACCACTAACGAAGTCATCAGGCGGTCATCTGTACATCCTAGCTGCAACCGATTACTTCTCTAAATGGGCGGAAGCCATACCTTTGAGAGAAGTGAAGAAAGAAAATGTTGCTGATTTTATTCGAGTCAATATCATTTTTAGATACGGGGTCCCTCGGTACATCATCACCGATAATGGAAGATCGTTCAGTAACAGTCACATCGACAAACTTTGTGACAAGTTTGACTTCAAACAAAGGAAATCTTCTATGTACAACGCAGCTACTAATGGACTCGCTGAAGCTTTCAACAAGACTTTGTGCAACCTCTTGAAGAAAGTAGTCTCCAAGTCAAAGCGAGATTGGCATGAAAAGATGAATGAAGCTCTATGGGCATATCGAACTACTTACAGAACGCCTACACAAGCTACTCCCTATTCGTTGGTGTATGGTGTTGAAGCAGTTGTTCCCCTTGAGAAGCAGATTCCATCTCTAAGGATGGCAATACAAGAAGGGTTGACGGAAGAAGAGAATGCACGTTTGCGTCTTGAAGAGTTGGAAGCGCTAGATGAGAAAAGATTGGAAGCACAACAAAGGCTCGAATGCTATCAAGCCCGCCTTTCCAGAACGTTTAACAAGAAAGTCAGGATACGTTCTTTTCAAGTTGGTGATTTGGTTCTTGCTGTAAGAAGGCCTATCATAGTAACTCACCGTGTTGGGAATAAATTCTTGCCTAAGTGGGACGACCCATATGTTGTTAAAGAAGTTTACACAAACGGCGCTTACAAGCTGATTTCTGAAGATGGCGTGAACGTTGGTCCTATAAACGGGAAGTTTTTGAAACGCTACTACGCGTAAAGAAAACAAGAATGCTCCATAAACGCATGAGCCTAAACTGTTTGTCGCTCCAAGAACGCATGAGCCTAAACTGCTTGTTACTCCATGATGTACGAGACTAAACTACTTATTACTCCTGGTCCGCACGAGTATAAACTGTGTACGACAACCACCAAAGGTAAATACATGTGGTTAAACTGTTAACTTACTCCACTAAAGGCATTTTAAGTGGTTAAATACTTAAATCCCTACTTTGTCTACAGTAGTTAAAGAATAGTCACTCCTGGCCCGCATGAGTATAAACTGTGAACGGTCCCCCCCCCCCCCCCAAAATATAAATCATATTTTGCTTGAACTACGTCATGACTTGATCCTCTTTAAAGAGGTACGTAGGCAACTTAGTATATTTCTAAGTACAGTCATAAGTTAAAATCGGATCGATGAACACAAAAGTGACGAACATATGAAGCATGAAGAAAACAAAGAAGGAAGAAAGTGAAGGGGGCAATGCCCAAACCTTATTTTGCCTTGTATTTCTGATTTTGTACTTTAATTTTGTAGAGGGGTGTACCTTTTCCCTTGACCCAGGTTTTGTCCCTAAGGAGGGTTTTCCAAGGCAAGGTTTTAACGGCGCTCCGGCCTCTGGTTCGACATGTGAACTTATGGCTTTAGGGTTTTCTTTTAATAGAGAATCTTTATTCTCCAAAAAGGGCCAATTCATTTATCTCGATGAATATACGAAAGCAAGCATTGAAGAATATGAACATGTGAGATATAGACGAAGAAAAGAAAATTTTAATCAAAGTGCCAAAGCAAAAATGGAATAGATACATGGAGTGTGCGAAGCAAAATATCCATGAAAAACAACAGATAAAACAAGGAAAAAAATAAAGGTCATAAAGCAACTAAATAAAGAGGCCTAAACCCTTAAACTCTTCTAAAGCCTCCTCTAGCTCGGTCTTCATCTTCTTCAAGCCTTCAATTACAACATCTTCTATTGGGGGCGTATTGTTGATAGTGGAGATTTCGTCTTGAAAATTTAGGATCTCGGTATCAAAACCTTGAACTAATGTTTCTTTTTCCTCCAAAGACTGGGTCAATACTTTCTTCTCCTTCTTCAACTCCTTCAAGCGTCGCACCTTATCCTTGACTTTTTGAAGCTTTGTTTGGATAGCCTCGGCTTGAGAAAGATTTTCAGCACGTTTCTCCTCAACCTCGTGAAGGGCATGCTTAATTTCAGTCAACCGTTGATTAAGAGCCTCCTTAGGACGTCCATCGGAAGATTTAGACCTCATTGTATCATGAGCATCGGCTCTCTCAAACAAAGATATCAAAGACACCTCTATAGTCGGGAGTTCAGTTTGGGCATAAGTCTGTAACCTCGTGAATGCAATGAACACTTCCTCCTTCATAGAAGATAAGAAGTTAATAGGGGTTTCCATGATTCTTGTTTGAAGAGCTTTCCATGTAGAAGAAACAAAGTCTCGTTCACGATCAAAAAAGAACTTATCACATTGAAATACTGAAACTGCTTGAGTACACTGCTTCCCAACGTTGATAGGGGAAGAAGCTTTCAAAATCTTCACCGAAGACGATGCCTCTTCCTCATCTGATCCATAATTACTACCAAAGATGTCAACCATCGCCTGAAAAAGTAGACATGTGAACATAATTAGTAAAGTAGTGGTATAAAAATGGAAAGTAAGAGAAGAGTGAGTGACGAAAACCTCTTTCTTCAAGGAGTCTTTAACCGATTCCTCCAAAGGTACTAAAGCTTTGGTAACCTTCTTGGCCCGTTTCCAATGGCGATCATCGTTGTTACCTTGACTCTCTTCCGAGCACTGAGAAACACTCTTTCTCTTGTTAGTCTCAACCACTTGCGCAACTTCAGGAATCAAGGGAGGATCGGCCGGCTTTCGAGAAGTATCTTCATCATGCTCTCCACAAGGATCATGACTATCAATAACTAGCACATCTTCTTCCAAGATATCGTCATGCTTCGAGTTGATCAAGTCGTCGACATGATTTTCTAAGTAAGTACCGTGGGCTTGGGCCCACCACTTCTTGTAATCTGGCGAAGAATACAGCTTAGCATTTACGGGGGGAATCGGTAAACACACTTTAGCACGAGACCCACGAAAAGTACAAGACTGCCAATAATGCGTCCCATTATCCAATGGGGTTTCACGAAGATCAAAAATCAACTCTCCCGGAACTTCTTGGTAAAAGCCAAACTGACGGCTAAATCGGTGCGGACTGTAGGGTTCAACAATAAAACGATTGCCTTGCCTCCAAGTAAGGTAATTGGATCGAATAGCGACAAAGTAACTCCAGTCAGCCCGTTGACCAGTTCCGGTATCAACATATGAGATAAGTTGCTTCCGATTTAACATATTGCATGTCCATTCGGCAGACTCTCCTCTATGAATCCGTTTACGAGCCTCCGCAGGGTTATGGTACTTAGCACCATTCTCTCCAGAATACTTTACCATTATAGGGGCACGGTGATCATGAACAGCAGGGTAATGAGTCCTAAAATATCGGGCTAACCAAACGTACACAAAATGAACCGGAAAGGCAGATCGGGCTCGGGACGGTTCGGGGTGCAGCGAAATCCGATTCAAACCTCTGTAAATATTAGCCAAGACCGGTACAACAAGATTAACTGTCTTACCCACAGCCATCAAACTAGCCATTTTGAAAGTAGCAGGACGTATCATATTCACTTCACCATTAGGAAGGGTAAATATGCAAAGCCAACAAGCTAAATGAGCAGCAAGATATGTCTCTTCTTGTTGGGCCGGTTCAATCTTGAGTGTTTTGAACAAAGTAACTTCTGCATCGGACCATGGCTTATGGACTCCAAGACTCCCAAGAGGATTATGAGTCGACTTAGGACGACAACTTCTCCTTTTCTCACTCCGTGTGGGAGGTTGACGATACTTTCCAGTTTTTCTTGACCAAAATGCAATCCATTGATCAATCGATACGCCACCCCTAGAAACGCCCCCACGAAGTATGTGGTAAGCGTGGAGTAAGTACTTGCAACTCTTTGGAAGGCATAAATCCCCAGTCTCGTCGAAAAGTTCGGGTGCGTCAGGTGTCACCTCGTCGTATAGACAACCATCTAGAGGAAGATTCGTTAGCTCATGCACGTCCCATAATGAGATGGACATCTCTCCAAAGGTAGTGAGCAACGTATTTGTAGATGGGCACCATGCCTCACAGAAAGCTTTGATAATTTCAGAATTAAAGTCGTAAGTGAAAAGGGAGGCAAAGACAACATAATAAATCCTGGCGTCCCTAAGGGTATGTTCACATCGGCTCAAAACGTCTTCAGTCCACTCCCAATATCCTTTGTCATAACTGAATTCTCCAGAAAACTCTATAGCTCCTCTCCAATTGTCCTTACCCATAACTATACGCCTCCCCAAGGTTGGTAGATGACTTACATCCTCTTCAACCTCGTTGCGATGGGAAGTGTTGTCAAGAACCCATGCCTTCGTCGATTTGTTCAAAGATATCTCATGCGACCAATTGTCCAAGTGAAGTCCAGCATTCACTAAGGGCCAAGGTTGTGCAGAGTTACCAATAAGGGGCATTTCTACACGTAGATGGGTCCCTTTCTCTAAAGGTTGGCGTTTGTCATTAAGGATCACCAAATGACGAGCTCCGGAAGAAGTAGCGGTATTTTTGAAGTGAACCATTTTTTTGAAAAAAACCTGGGAAGAGAAGAATAAAATTATTAGGAAATTTATCGTAAAAAGACGACAATTAATTAAATCTAGAAAACCCATTTATCCTAAATTAATTTGACAAATAAGGAGTTGGGCCTGTTTTAATTAATTTTACCCAGAGAGCCCACTATTCCTTCTCACACATTGGGCTATTTTGAATTAATTAAATAAACAAAACATGGGCCCATTTCCTTAATGAGTCAAGCCCAAATCCATCATATGTTGCCCTATTTTCTTCACTTAAAAAAGGCAGAAATCATAAACCAAATCCATCATGTGTCTCCCGTCGGCTGCCTCATCACCGGCGAACCTCCGCCGGAAACCGAGCACTACCGCCGGTGCTGGAACGTCGCCCGCCGTCACCGGAGACCGCCGCGCGTCGCCTGAAGCCCGTCGTCCACAACCGGAGACCGCCATGACGCATGTTCGCCACCGCCGTCGCCTCCAGTGCCGCTGCGCTCTACGCTGCCGCGTTCGGTCAAACTCCAACGCCGATGCTGCACTCCAGCCGCGCACCGCCTAAAGGTCGCCGCTGCCGCGCGTCGCCTGAAGCCATCTGCCGTCGCGCGCCTCCTTCCGCCGCGTCTCCAAAGCCGCCGCCACGCTCCGCCTGAAGTCCAGTCGCCACTGCAATGGCCGACACCGCGCGTCGCCTGAAGCCATCTGCCGTCGCGCGCCTCCTGCCGCCGCCCCCCAAAGTTCAGTCATCGCCGTGCCTCAAAGCCAACGCCGCCTGAAAGCCAGCCGTCGCGACACCTATTCACGCGCCGCCTGAAGTTTGTCGCCGACAGAAGTCCAGCCGCCGCGCCCCGAAGCTCCGTCGCCGGAAAACAAGCGGCACCGCCTCCCTCGCAGGCTCAAAACAAGTAATTTCAAAATCCCCTTCCTTTTCAAACTGTCCAAATCCGAAGAGATTAATACACCGACAACCGAAAACCCACTCTCTTTCGAATTTGGTCAATTTAATTAAGAAGGGCTATTGAAAAAATTGACTTGGGCGAAAATAAGTTGTGTATTTTTCCAGTTCATTAAAATCCACAGAATCGAAAGAGTAAAAAGACCCACGGGACACTCACATTCTCTTTCGAATTCTGTGAATATTTAAGAAATCCTTCTTCGCATGAGTGTTAATTCTTTTTTTTTTTGAGATTCACAAGTTTCAAATAGAGTAAAAAGACCCCTTGTCCCTTGGATCTCTCGTTTGAAAACCGTGAAATCGATAAGAATTCGTCACAGGAGTATGAAGTAATCGGATCACAGTGCATGAACATAATATATTTTTTGGACAAAGCATATATGTAGTACAAAACAATGAAAGGAAAAGCAGAATAGTTTTAACAAATTGATACGGATACATACATACATATACGTGCCAAAAAAAAAATCAAGAGAATGTTGCAGGAAAGGTTACCTCGTGAACTCTGAGTCTCTGACAATTGCTTTCTGATAATTGTTTTGCTTCGTAACAATTGAGCTTTGATAATTACTTTGCTTCTTTGTGAATGTGATAAATTATGAAGTGATGATTGAAGAAGGCATCCTTTATATAGGCTTGAAAGGGTGAAAAGATAAGGATCAACAAGCACATATTTTGGTATATCTCAACTAAATCTCCACAATTCTTGGAAAATCATATTTCAAAGATTTGGTGATATATATTTTGTGATTTACGGATGAAAGATATTCAAATACAATTGGGCCTTCTTCTTGGACTAGACTAATTGTAAGAAGAAAAGAATTGGGCTTTGAAACACTCCATACACTCATGAACTTGTTTGTTCATTTTGGCCCAAAAGACTACACTATTTGAGCCCATGAGATTAATTTTATTAATTGTGACAATTCATAAAGTCCAATAACACAAAATTTAGGTATGGGGAAAACATTGAAGTAATTTCGCAATTCATCCACTTCAAAGACAAATGTACTTGTGGATGAAATACGAGGGGGCAATTTGTAGACGAGGAAAATTCAATTACGAATTAAATTGCGACGCGTGGAAATTACGGGTTAAACATTAATTAAATTTTATTATTTATTTGTTGGAATAAATTTAATTCCTAAAATAAAGATATAATTAATTAATATTTAATTGTTCCCTCCAAATTAATTTGGGCCTTGAAAAATCAATGAGTTAAAACGGACCTCTAAAGTCCAATAAAACAAGACGGACCTCTAAAGTCCAATAAAACAAGACGGACCTCTAAAGTCCAATAAAACAAGATGGGCCTCTAAAGTCCCATAAATGAAGATGGGCCTCTAAAGTCCAACAAATCAAATTGAGCCCAAATCAAATTGAGCCCAAATAGGGTATTCTTAGCCCAAATCAAATTGAGCCCAAGTAATTCAAAATTCGAAATCCTAACTACACAAAAATCTCCAGGCCTACACCTATAAATAGAGGCCTCATTTCATTCATTTTCATCATCAAGAAATCAGAAGCATTCAAGGCTCTAAAATTCTCTGCAGAGATTTTAGAGTGTTCTTCAGCAAGGGGAGGATCTTCAAAGGCGTTCTTCGTGCAAAGCGGCAAGAAACAGTGTTCGAGTGGAGATCAAGGTGCCAAGCCAAGAAACAGTGTTCGAGTGGAGATCAAGGTGCCAAGCCTCTTCGATTCGGCGTTTCTTCAAGGCGTTCTTGGGGAAAAGCAACAAGAAACAGTGTTCGAGTGGAGATCAAGGTGCTAAGCCTCTTCGATTCGACGTTTCTTCAAAGTTCTTCGTGGATCTTCAACGGAAAAGTCCCGGAAAAGTCCTGAAAAGTCCCGAAAAGTCCCGAAAATCAACGTTTAATCCAAAATACGGCATCAAGCCTTTGGATTAACGTTACAAAGTTCCAAATTCAAGAACGATCTTCAACGACGTTCATCCAAAAAGTCCCTAAATTCGGCGGTTAATCCAAAATACGGTGCTAAACCTTTGGATTAACGTTATACAAGCCCCAAATACAAGATTGGAAAGGATTCGGCTGCGGATCCAGCTCCAAAAGCTCAAGAAATCCAAGTGAAGTTCAAGAAGAGAGAATCAGAGGAGAAATTAGAGATTGTAACCCGCAAATACTCGGTTTTAATCCGAAATTAAATAAAATCGTTTACCATTTTCGCGTTTTTATATTTAATTCACGAATTTGTGTTTACAACACTATCTAAGTAAATTAGAGAACACATAAACACGATCCAGCAAGTGAGAAAATGCAAAGAAAAACAATTAAAAAGTAAATTAAACTAAACAATCGTAAGGTTTTTTAGAAGAGAAAATGCAAAGAAAAACAATTAAAAAGTAAATTAAACTAAACAATCGTAAGGTTTTTTTAGAAGAATAGCCGGAAGAAGAACGACAAAGAACGATCCAGCAAGTGAGAAGATGCAAAGAAAAACAATTAAAAAGTAAATTAAACTAAACAATCGTAAGGATTTTGAGAAGAATAGCCGGAATAAGAATGACAAAGAAGAATGGTTTACAAATGTCTTCTTATTCACTATATTTAAAGAAATAAAAAATAACGAAGAACGGTTGTTGAGAGAGGAATAATCGTTTTGTATTTTTAGGAGAGAGAAATATGAGAGAGAGGAGAGAACCAAAAAATAATAAAAAAAAAATCTTTTATTAATGAAAACTGTAAATAAAAAAAATTAAATAGAGAAGAAAGAGAAATATGAGAGAGAATCAAAAAAATAATTAAAAATGTTAAAAGAAAAAAAATAGATTGAGAAAAAAATAATTTAAAAAAAAATTAAAAGAAAAAGAATTGAGACAGTGAAATAAGAAAGATCTGAAAAAATAATTTAACAAAAATATAAAAAAAACATTGTAAATAAAAAAAATTAAATAGAGGAGAAACCGAGAAATATGGGGAGAAAGAGAGAGAGGAGAGAATTGAAAAAATAATTTAAAAAAAAAAATAAAAGAAAAAAAATAGACCAAGAAAAAAGGGAGAGAGAAGAGAATTGAAAAAATAATTTTAAAAAAAAAGTAAAAGAAAAAAAAAGACCAAGAAAAAAAGGGGAGAGAATTAAATATTTTTAAAGAATATTAAAAAAAAGGGTAAAGAACCTATAGAAGAGAGAAAAATTTAAGTAAATTTTAAAAAATAATTTAATTTTTTTTTAAAAATTAATTTTTAAATTTTTTTTTTAAAGAATATTAAAGAAAACTTTAAAGAACCTATTAAAGAGATAAAAGAGAGAATAAAGAGAGAGCCTATCAAATCAAAGAGATTAAAGAGAGAATAAAAAGAGAGAAAATAAGTCAAGAAAAAAAGGGATATGGAAATTTAAAAAGATAAATTTTTTTTTAAAGAATATTGATTAAAACTGAAGAATGTATAAGAGGAGAGAGGGTAAAGAGAGAGAAAATGTCAAAAAAAAAAAAAAGTAAGGAGAGAGAAAAACTGTCGAGAAAAGAGAGAGGGGAAGAGGAGAGAAGTAAAAATTATTTTAAAAATATAAAAGAAAAATGTATAAAGAATAAATAAAACAATTATTAAAAAAAACCGTCGAGAGAGAGGGAGAGACAACTGTAAAAGAATAGGAAAAAAATGGGAGGGAGAGAGGAGAGAGAACAAAAAAATAAATGTAAATTTTAAGAAAATTAGAAAAATGGAACGGAAGAAATAAGCCACGTAAGAGAAAAAAGATTCAGAAATAGTAATTAAGGGTAGACTAGTGCAAAACCCCCGTATTATGAGGATAATATAAAAAAAATGATAAAGAGAAAAATTAAAAAATAATTTTAAAAATGAAAATTGATACTATAAATTAAATTATAATTATTTAAGAAATTTAAACGGAAGAAGTTATGAGGAGAGAGAAAACTAAAATAAAACGTTTAATTAAAAAATGCAGAAATTTAAGAAAAATAGAAAATTGAAAAGGAGATATTAGGGAGAGCACGTATGAAAGAATAATTTAAACAGAAAATTAAAAGTTAAAAAAAATATAAAAAAGAGAAGTTAGAGGAGAGAGAAAATTGAGGAATGAGAGGAAAGAGAAAAATATTTTAAAAAATAAATCAAAATTACAGAATAGATCGTAAAATGGAGGCTTTTTGAGAAGCCAGGTTAGGTCAGCATAATAAGATTCAGAATTAGTATATAAGGGCTAGTATGAGACTCGTCTAACGCGAGATTATAAAAAAGAATAATTTAAACAGAAATTTAAAAGTTAAAAAAATGTAAAAAATAGGAGTCAGAGGAGAGAGAAAATTAAGCAAACTGCAAGAGAGAGAGGAAAGAGAAAAATATTTAAAAAAATAAATCAAAATTACAGAATTTAAGAGATCGTAAAACGGAGGTTTTTTGAGAAGCCACGTCGTCATAATAAGATTCAGAATTAGTATATAAAGGAGACTAGTATAGTACAAGACTGCGAATTTCGCGGGAAAAAATTATATTACTATTATTTAATAAGATTTTATATAATTTATTATTTTAAAATATATTTGATGATAATTAATGTATTTGATAATTCATGTATAATAATATTTTTGTACTTGTACATGAGGTATGAAGGTATAGTAGCTTGTATTTTAATTATAAAAAGTAAACATAGGAAATTTAGAGCACGACATAGAAAATTAACGACACTTGAAATGAAGATAAAACAACGAAATTGAAATTACACACGAAGTGATGAAATATCATTGAGTATACAAAATTATTTTTTGTTTAGAAAATAATTATGAACATTAGAGATGAAATTTGTAGTCCTAAAAGTTTGTACAATAATATAGAGCGGTTGAATTAAAATCATATTCATAGCATATAAAGACATAGATTAAATTCTGGTCGAATTAAAATGAGTGCAAGTTGATTAAAATGTTTTGTTTAAAATTATTGAATTAGTAAATATTATAGGTGAGTCATTCAAAATGCATAGGATTTATGTAAAACAATTCAATAGGATTTATGTAAGATTATTGTTGGTCCTGAAAGGAGTATATAACAAGTGTATGAGGTATAATCAAACTACTAAGTACTATTGAGTACTTAGTTGAATAACTATCTAATGGAGTTATATGTGCGGAATAGTGGTTGGCCCTTTAGTTAAAACTCCTTTTTAATTCTGAAATCACCTTAACAGTTTATCCAGTTTCAGGAAACTTGTCCAAATCTGTTTTGCACAGTCTTGTGAATATGTCTTTGAAAGTTCAGTTTGTGTGCTGTGTTGAATGAATGTTAATGCTTGAAAGTAAATCAACACAAGAGTTTATAGTGGTTCAGAGTGAGAACTCCTACATCCACTTTCCTTCACTCTTGGAATTAACTTGTTTTATAGTGCCAAGGTGCACTTGATCAACCACACCACTCCTTGGTGCCTTAATCCCTAGGATGTCAAGAGTCCTAGTACCCTTTCTCAACTCAGAACTGAATTGTTCTTCTCTCAACATTCAGTTCCTTCCACTTCTAATACTACAACCTTCTAACTTTCTCTCTTGAAGGATATAAGGGTTGAAGTTTGGTTCCAACTAATGAGATGTCCTTTACAATGAGATTCAGTGTATAAGGATAGGATATCTCTCTAAGCTTTGGATATACAATGAGGTTCAACTTAGAATGAAGTGTTTGAAGTCTAAGAATGTCTTATGAGGACTTTGAAGCTTCAGAATAGTTTGATAGTTGGATGTTGTTGAGATGCTTCAAATGGTCTTCACACTTCTGTATTTATAGACAAATTTGAGAATTTTCCCGTTGGAGAGGCAGCCTCAAATGTCTATAAATGTCTTCCTTGAACTCTGCAACTAGAAGACAGATTCTTGATAGTGACATGTCCTTGATTTGGGAAATAAATGGATGTAACAACTTTGTCTTGATTCTGCAGCACTTTTCCCAATGTCTGACTTTAAGATTCTCTTGGTCAAACATGAACATATCTTCTTATCAATGATCCTGAGATAAGGACAACATTCCTTATTACTAGGACAATTCTGCTTATCAACTTCAGCAGATTCTGCTTATCAGCAGTGTTGGCATGCTCTTCAGATGGCTTGGCTCTTTCCCTTTCCATGACTTCTTAGAGTAGTTCTTTGAGCATTCATGGCATTAGATAAGTGGACTTGACCTCATCAACATAGTTGGCCTTGAACTTCAAAGCTTTGTTCTGATTCAAATGTGCTGAGACAATCTTGCTGGACAACTCTTCTGAACTTGACATTCATTGCAGTAAACTTGATCTTGATGATCTATTCCACTTAGTTGATCTTCAGATAGATTGTTGCATATTAAGCTGATTTAGATCAACATATTTGTCCTTTAGCAGACTTAAGGTCAATCCAAAACTGAGCCTTGAGGGGACTTAATCTATATAAGCTTCTAAGCATGTGTTCCCCCTCAATTTGTGCATCTATAACTTCTAAGAGCTGTCTAACATATGAGCTTCTCAACTAGTCTTAATCTACATGTTCCAACATTCCTGAAACATGTTCATGTATTCTGACTTATCTAATTGGCATGTCTTAAAGGGGTTTTGGTATCATAATCAAAACTCATTTTATTCCCAACAATTATAATGCAGAATTTTAAAATAGAGAATTTAGAGATATGTCGTATAAAAATAGACTCAAAATTAAACATTCATACATTGAAATAGACTTAAACTAAAAGGCTCTAAAAAAAATTGGTATGAATTGATCTTATTAGCCAATTTAGTCAAATAATTATTAAACATACAAACTGTATGTTTGTACATTATGCAATGGGTTAATATGTTTGAATACTTCACACTAAGAATTTAGGAGTGAACCTATTTCAAGATATCAAAATCGTCAAAATCATCTCAATGTACTCCACGTCTGCACCCCATTTCTTTCATTCTGCCCTGCTAAATCTGTTGAAGTTTTGAATTCAACTTCTTCTCTAATGAACCCTCTAGAAGAACATTAATGTAATATTATGAAAAAAACATAATAAAAAGAATGCAAAGGGGAACACTTAAGATTAATATTAGGTTCAATCAATTTATTGCATACAATTATTCAAGAAATATACCTCTACTTCAAATCGTCCCTCAACAATTAGAAAATGAAAATTAAATAATATACCTCTACTTCAAATCGTCCCTCAACAATTAGAAAATGAAAATTAAATAATATACCTCTACTTCAAATCGTCCCTCAACAATTAGAAAATGAAAATTAAATAATATACCTCTACTTCAAATCGTCCCTCAACAATTAGAAAATGAAAATTAAATTTCAAATTCTATTGTAAATAGTCTAAATAGTCTGCTGCGAAAGGGTTGTCGAAATACAAAATATTCATTCACTAAAGTATAGACACATGCACAAATAAAGTAAAAATCTGAAATTTTTTCGAGGAAAAAAAGGTTTGATGATTGAACCTCAAAATTGGCTAGATGAACCTCAAAATTGGCTAGATAATGGCCGAATAGAATCCACTGGATGGAAATTCGGGGATCCCTAGATGACATTTTGTACTTCACAAATGCAGAGAGATGGCATTTTGTACTTCACAAATGTAGAGAGAATTATGATTGTTTTGGAATACATGATTACATGAATATGCATAACTCTCATGAGTTTAAACTGACACTAGTGGCAGATTGATAAAAAAAAATATGACATTTCAATTGTCATTACTGAAATATCTTCCCTTCAATTGAAAAATGCTTCTCACAATTTTTCATTGTGACACGGACTGAGAGTCTTGTCACTTAAACGGGCTGAAAGTCTGAAATAATAAAATTATGTTTAGAGAACCTGAAAGTCTAGTAGAAACAACAAAATTATGTTAATCATCAATGAATTTAGCGCACACATTGATATTGTAGAGTAAGACATTTGTATAGCAATAACAAATCAGTATTTCAGTACAAGCAGACTATTTTGTTATAGATGTATTGATCATTTCAATTTTAATTTATTTTGTCAAAAAATTAATTGAACATAAATTGCTTTCTAGACATTAAAGACAATAACTAATTAAAAGTAAGTACATGTAAATATCTAATGTTTCATTTCATTAAGAATATCACCAATGTATTATGGACAATGACTCATTGTTTCAATTCTTATTGGCTAAGGACAATGACTCATTGTTTCAATTCTTATTGGCTAAGTCCAAATCTATTTTCTTCATCAAGTAAAAAAATAGACTTAGTAGGCGTGTAACATTATGGATGTAGTTAATTCCACATAATCCATGGAACAAGAAGAGATTGATCATTTTCAATAGTTGTTCTACATAGAAATGACGTTGAGACTAGGGTTGTAAACGAATCGAATCGAAGCGAATACCACACTATTCGATTCGTATTCGTGAAAGTATTCGAATATTCGTATTCGTTTATTTTTCGAATAATAAATTCGATTCGGTATTCGATTCGAATGGTTATTCGATATTATTCGATTCGATTTTAAAAAAAATATTATTCGAGTATTCGATTCAAAATTGATTCGTATTCGATTCGATTTTTTTTTTTTTTGTAAAATAACAACATATTTACTTAATAAAACACTAAACAAAAGCTAAATTGATGATTTTGTTGTTTCAACTCTCATTACACGCCACAAATTTAAATCGTTTTGGTACTGGGCGGCACCTAGCGGCCAAATCGCAACCTAAATGGTGGTTCCGCCAAGGCGTTGATGGTTTAAAAAAGAAATTATAAGAAGAAAACGAAAAAAATACACATTTAGAAAATATCTTCAATCTTCATTCTTCTTTCACACATCCGCTCGCCGTCGTGAAACTGCTGCCGCCGTCGCGAACTTCACAGTCGACGTCCTACCACCACAAAAAGAGCGGGCAGCCTGCTTGTCGCTGCCTCCGCGCTTGCCGCCTCCGCCCACTTGTCGCTGCCACACTTCTTTTCACCCTGGACGGCGGACGCCCAAACCCAAATTGTGCTGTCATTGAAATTTGAAATCGTGCCCCCTCCCCTTTGGCAAACCCTATTTTAGGTTAGCAAGTATTTTGAAAAAAAAACTAACTAGATAAGATATACTGGGCCACAGCCCACGAGTCTACACAAGCCCACTATTATTATTAGTAATTTATTATTAAATAAATATCTTTCTAATGTACTCCGTATTAGAGTTACGGAGAAGTGGAGTATATAAATTTTTTAAAATGTATTTTATATAATTATATATATATATATGTATTATATTTAATCGAATCGAATACTTACGAATATCGAATCGAATATCATAATTTTGTATTTGTATAGTATTCGTTTATTAATCGAATCAAAAAAAATATTTGAATTTGAATTCGAATCATAAAATTTCGAATACGAATACCGAATCGACCAAAATTATTCGCTTCGTTTACAACCCTAGTTGAGACTTGTCTCTTCATCTTCTACAACAATAATTGATCAAATAGATCAAGATAGCATCATCCATGGAAGATGAGTAAAAGCTACATTTATCATCATAAGGAATTAAAACTCTGATATTCTCTCTCTCCCCGTCAATATGTAAATTATGCAAAACAAAATTTAGAATTTAAACTTGGCATATCCAAAAATGTACTATAATCTAATTCTTTGGGCTAATTCGATTTTTCATTTTCCTCATCTTTCATTTAGAAATAAATTAATGTCTCACTATTTTTTAAAACCAAAATCACTGTACAGACCTACGTAAATACGAAACATAAGTTAGCAATTTTAGTGACAACTAACAGAAAATGATTCTCCTCTAAAAAAAAAAGAAACGGATTCTTGTGGGGTTTCTACCTCTTTGCCCTCCAGCAAGCACCGATACGGAAGACACCTATATACAAAAAAATGAAGAATAGAAAATGAGTACCATGGGCATGGAGATGAGTAAGATAGATCGACCAGAAAATCAATTGAAGCAATAATGAGTACGGATAAGAAAGACAAGAAAATCCAATTAGCAATAGAGGACAATAAAATAGGAAATCAGACATTGACAGAAAATTAAGAAGACGATTTCAATCATAAATGTGATGATGGACTACGTCGAAGAAGGCAACGCAAGAAATACAGATAAGACGGACGTACAAAATTTGAAAGACGAAAGTTGTAAAATGAAAACTGTAAAAAAAGGTAAAATTTAGTATGCACTCGAGTGCATGTTGTGCACCCTAGTCTAAAGAAAAGTGTATGTTATTAAACTAAAAAGTACAACACAATATTACTAAAAAGTGTAAGTCACTATGACTAAAAATATTATTATACAATTTAAAAAATTGAAAAGTGCAGCACCATTTACCAAAAAATGTAAGTCAGTAAAACTGAAAAGTGCAACATGGACTAGGGTGCACAACAACCGGAAAAAAATGGAGAGAGAGAGAGAGTGGAGATAGAACAAAAAAATAATAATTTAAGAAAAATATAAAAGAATCCATAAAAAACGGTAAAAGATAAAAGGAGAAAAATGAGAGAACTAAAAAAATAATTAAAAAAATTGTAAAAGAAAACAACCAAGTTAAAAGGGAGAATTAAAAAATAATTTAACAAATTGTAAAAGAAAACAACCCGAGAAAAAAAAGGGAGAGAGAGAGGAGAGAGAATGAAAAAAAATAAATGGTAAATTTTAAGAAAATTAGAAATAGTAATTAAGGATAGATATTAATATTTAAAAGTTAAAGAAAAAATAACCTCTCTGTTTTCCAGTGAACTTTGTTGAAAATGGGTTGCATTAACACTTTCATCGTCAACCAACTTATTATAACATTAGTCATATTCAATAAACAAACCTTTATAACTGTTTTGGATTTTTGCATAATTCAATAATCAATGAGGTGTTTATAAAATCCCTCCCGGGTGTGCAACTCATCCTCACGCCTAATAAAAGAATACGATGATATCAAATAAATATAAGAACATATTATTTAATATAAATAAATTGTGATTTGAAAAATTAATTATAGAATGGAGTACATACTTTTACATTTTTAATTCATCAATCACTACCAACTCAAAAACAATTCTTCTTGTTTACGGTCCTTTGATCCATGTTTCTTTGTGCGCATGAGAAAAGAGAGAGGAGATATTTTTTATTTTTTTTTAATTATGAGAAGAGAATAGAGAATTTAAAAAATCCTCTTGTATTTTTGTTCTTGTTGGGACTCCATCTGTCCTAAAAAAACCTAGTTACTGTTTACCCACTTTTTAAAAAATATTATAATAAATAGATTTTTGAGATATAATTTTATAAAAAAATAAATAAGGGAGTTGACTTGTGTGTATGTATGGACTATAAAAATAATAACATTAAATGTAATATTGTAGATATTGTACGGGTGGAATTTCTATAGGACCGAAAAAGTAGGTGTGAAAGGTTCTTTGGGACGGAGGGAGTACCATATTTATAGTTTTAATTAAGAGAATTTTTATAAAAAAGTTCATTCATAGAGACACTTATCCAATTAAAAACTAAAATTCTAATCATTTAAATTAAGGTCAAAATTGAATGTAAATAACCTATTATGCCCTTAACTTTAAAGTTAGAGGTTAATTTAAAATTTTCAAATTTAATTAATGAATTCTTCACATTCCTTATTTTTCGCCCACATCTTCAACAACAATCCAATCAATCAACATTTTATAATTAGAAAACTAATTTAACCTAATTAACTTTCATTTTCAGATTTAATATATCTTCTGTTTTGATCAATTTATGCAAAGATCGTGGGAATTGGTTTAATTCACTTGACTTTCCATTTTCAATTCACAATTCGAATAATACAGAATCAATGTTAATTTTGGTCAATTTCCCAAAAAAAAAAAAACGTATTGCTCATAGCATTTGTTCAACACTTAATCTGTGACGACGACGACGAATTGGAGAGCCGCATCGCCGCCGCAGCTTATGTAGCAGAAGATGTAATTGAAACCCGTATTGTGGATCAAATTCATGATGCTACATCCACAACTGACTTGTATAAAGATCTACAAAGAGTGATATCAGATATGGATTTGATCCAGAAAGAGGCCATAGAGATAATCATTAAACCCAAGAACACGGAGCCTAATTATGTAAACAATCAACCCTCAGCATATTCCCCTGTTTCAGCTTCGAGCAGAACCATAGTGGGGTTTGATGATGTCTTAGTCAATCAAGTCTTGGTTCAGCTCTCCGGACTCTGGCCCCATACGTTTCAAATTAGGATCAATGGATTACTGCGTTATACTAAAGACCGAGTTTGATCTTGTATATTCGATTGCATTGTTAATTCATTGATGCCCTAAAAATTCACTAATTATATCTGCATATATTTGCGAATCTCACGGATGGAGACTGATTTTTAATCGTTTCTACATGGCAGATCTTCCTTATCGTTGTCGTCACGATCGAACCTCCCACCCAATCTCATTCGCGGCGACGTGACAACACAGACGCGGTGCAAGTGACTGGTTATTTTTTATTATTATTCTAGGGTTTTCTAATAAATAGCAGATTATCAATCAATGGTTTATTTTGTCATACTCAAGATCGAATTCGATGGGGAAATCAAGTTGGTTCGTGTTAATCAGTTTTCAACGTTTCTAGAAGTCTTCAATCAAGTGACTGGTATGTGGCCTACATTAATAGACGGATTTTTATTATTGCAGATCAAATTTGCATTAAAGTCGTTTTTCTGCATAATGATATTTGCATATGCACATAATTTACTGCACACTTCTGCATTATTAATATGTTTATGCAACTTTAGTATTTTTTTTCTCATTATAATCAAAGATTTTTCTGCAGATCTTTCTACATAATTAAGTCAGCGATTTGTCTGAAGAAAATATCTAATTTGATTTGACGATTTTTCTACAGATCTTCAAGTTTGAAAATGAAATTGAATATCAGAGCTGTGTGGAAAATTCAATTGAATATCCGAGATTTGGGGAAGACTTGAATATTAGAGATTTGGGGAAAGTCCTAAAATTGGGAATGATAGAATAATAACAGTGTTTAAGAGAGAGAGAAAGATTTGCATTTCCAATTTTAAAATTGTTGACTAATTAATATATTAAAATTCAATTTTAAATATTAAGGGTATGATAGTACATTTAAATAGGATTTTGTCCTTAATTTGAAATTAATTTAAACTTTGTTCTTTTTTGATAAAACTCTATGTGAAAGGACTTTATTGGTGAAATCCCCTTTAATTAATACATCTTGATTCACTACTTTATAATCTTTGTTTTTCGATATAAAGTAATGAGCATATTTTTGTTTTCTCTCTTTCTGTAAATTTTGTAGGAAGAAAATGTGGTCCGGTTCTTTCGTGGGCACAATGTGTGAATATAGTTGTTGGTATTAGTTCAAACAAAAGTGTAGTATTAAAGCATATGTTGTATAGTTTGATTTTGTCTAGTCCGTTCAAGTATATCAATAATTACTATTTATATTATTTTGGTATTAGGACCCAACAATATATTATTAGTTCATATACAATATAGTATTAGTTCCTATACAATATAATATTTGTTCACAAACAAACAAATGATTGTTGTGTACCATTATGTCATTATTGTGTTTGTGTTGTATACTTTAAAATTGAAAGACATTAGAGCTTATACATGTATATGAACGAATACTATACTAAACTAATACTATGGTGTATACAAATTAATACTATATCATATATGAACCAATACTATACATATTTCGAGCTTAGGACATATAACATTATTATATTATACTTCAAAACTGAAAGATACTAAAGCTTATACATGTATATGAATAAATACTACACTCTATACGGACTAATACCTTAGTATATAAGAACTACTACTATATAATTTTTCAACTAATACTAAACCATAACACTTTTTAACTAAAGTTAAAGTTCATAACAAACGAAGTAGAATAAATCTAAATGATTAAAAATAAGTGAGAAAAATTGATCTCATTCAAATTTTTATCACAAAAATAAAGATTGAGAAAAGAGAAAAAAAAAGAGCAATAAAAAAATTGTCCGTCAATTTCAATCTATGTTGAAAGAAATGAGCAACATGCAAAAAAAAAAAAAAATAAAAAATAAAATAAGTCAATGAATAAATTTTTTTAAAAAAAAATTGGAGTTCTAAATGGAAAAATAATTAAATGAGATGAAACAAAGCAAATTTTGAAAGGTCCAGTTGAAAAAAAAATTAATGGAGGTAAAATGAAGAAAAACTTAAGATATATAAATAAAAAATATATAATAGTGTAATTAATTGAGATAAAATATTGTCATAAGAAATTGAACCCCGCTATAAATATTGAAACAAAATTTATGCAACTATAAACAGGAGTTTTACACTATTAAATGACAATATTTGTTTATATAAAATAAGAATTTTTAAAACTTAATTAATGTTAATTTTTTAAGAATTTATTATGCTTTAAAAAATTATGTAGAATGGTGATTTTTAAAATCATTAATGTACTACTTAATTTTTAAAAAATTAATTAATGTTATTTTTTTAATAATTTATTATGTTTTAAAAAATTAAAATTAATCTTTGTTGTGCCGAGGTAAAGACGAATTTTTTTTTTTAAAGAATTTTCATAGGTAATTTTTTAATTATTATTTGTGTCATAAAGAACAAAAATATTAATAAAAGGTAAAATGAATATTTTTTTGCCGAGAAAATTGTAGACTCAAAGGTGAAAAATAAATTTTAAAATTTTAATAATTTTTGTGTATGGTAGAAATCGAACTCACAAAAACAGTTAGAATTAATACATTCCTAACCAACATGCTGTAAACAATACATGTGAATAATTTCGCAATTAATGTATCAATACTTTAGTAGGATCCATACTTTAAATGGTTCCAGTTACATGTAGGTAACTGGTACACAAAAGTGCAACTCATCGAAAGATTTAGAAAATGAAATACATAATGGAATATGAAAAGTGACATGTGAATATTTATTTTATTAAAATAAATGAATTAATTCTCCACCTCTCTATCATTTTTTTTTATGAATACATCGATTTCTACGGAAAGCAATGCCATTTATAAACAAGTGTGGGTACCGTATAATTGATTGAATTCTTTGGGATGCAGCTTCAACTTTCGCAAAACGATGTTGGATTTGCATCAATTTTACGTGATTACGAAAGAGGAGGATTTTATATCAGGTACATACATCTCATTGTTGTTAATTTTAAAAGTCTCTGTTTTTTTCTAAATATTTGTCTATGCTATTGATATTGATGCTCAACATGTAGTAGATAGTTATTTTTACAATGAATCAATCAATAGTTTGGGATGGTTTTGAAAATTGTATTGCTTGAGAATGAAACTGGAAAGACACTGTTTGAATCAATAAAGCAAACTTTAATTTATAACGACTTATTATATTATAATTCATAATTTTGTATTTGTATATTTACGATTTGTTCAAAAGGGGTCTACTTTTTTTTGTTCAACTTAGTCTAAAACTTGTTGTTAATCTTATTGTCTACTTTACAATAATATAAAAAATCTTATTTAATGGTAATCCGTTTTAAAACGGTATTAATTGTTTTAGAGTACATTTTAAAACGGTATTAATTGTTTTACTAAATTAAAATTATTAGTGGATCAATGTTAGTTATTTTTTGGGAAGGTAATTTAAATATCTAGAAAAGTTGTTGAAAATTGAAATATAATATTTCTACTCTAAGAAACCATGTTTTTTTTAAAGATATAATTCAAATATCTACATAACTTTTAGTGAATTATATAATTTATAAAGTGAATAAATATTTTTTTTAGTTGGACCAACCGTTAAAATAATTTTCTTAGAAATCTCAATAATTCTGTAGATATTTTAATTGTTTTAAATTATTCTAGAATATCATATATTTAATAGTTTGGAGATTTCTACATGGTTTATGGGACAAAAAATAAAAAAGGGATAATTAGATGAGTGCAACCTATACCATTGAAATTGAACTTCAATAAATGAATTAAATATTGAGTCGAGAATTAAATTCAGGAAATTGAACACTAAATTGGATAAGAAAATTTGCCAAAAATAAAAAATAGTATCTTCAAATATATTATAAAAAAATAAATTTATTAAATATTAATCATACCTAAATCACCAAAAGATTTCTCGTGCTTTTCAACCGTCTTTCTAAATTGAGATCAGTTTTTTCAGTGTAGTCAAATTGTACAAAGTGACTATATAGTCAGCACATTGAATTGCGTCACGTGGCGTCGTATGCGTTGTATGAACCTCTTACCTGTTATAGTTTAAATTAATTAAATCATTTTTTAAATTGTATTTTGTTATTTACTATATTACCCTTCTTTTATTTAAATTATTTTTAATATATATATATATATATATATATATATATATATTAAGCAAAATTACTATTCTACCCTTTTTATATAAGCAAAATTATATTGTGCACGGTCCAGCATGCACAATTGCACGGTCTATTCTCAATAACCCGTGTAAATTGAAAAATGTATTGTAAGTGGTATTGTGCACGATTCAGGAGTCGTGTAGGATTGCATGGTCTATACTCAGTAACCCGTGACCCGTGTAATCGATAAATGTTCTAGAAGTGCTCACTTGCACGGTCCAACAACATGGTCTATACTCAGTCACCTATGTAAATCGAAAAATGTACTAGAAGTACTCACTTGCACGGTCCAACAGTCGTGCACGGTTGCACGGTCGATACTCAGTCACCTGTGTAAATAAAAAAAATGTACTGGAAGTACTCACTTGGACAGTCCAACAGCCGTGCACGGTTGCACGGTCGATACTCAGTAAACCGTGCAATCCAAAAAATGTGTTGTAAGTGCTCACTTTCACGACCAAACAGTTGTGTCTGGTTGCACGGTCGATATTCAGTAAAAATTCTTATTTTAGTTTATTATGATTTTTATTTTATTTTAGTTTAGTTTAATTTGATTTGTTAATTTTATTAATAATATAATATAAGGGTAAATAGGCAATTTTAAAAATACATATTTTAATTAAAGTAATAAATATAATATAATATTTTAATGTATTTGGATAAAAACATAATTTTATAATTATATATTTTAATTAATTAAATTAAATATAAAAAAATCAATGTATGATACCATACTACACATAGATGAATATTTTCAACACAAAGTACAAAAAGTAACAGGTCATCAAGTTTAAGCCTTTAGATTTAATTTTTAATGGTTCAGATTTAATTGGCTACGATAGTCATACGACACTCTACCTACATGTAGAAGGTCCCTACTTTCTAGTGTAATGAATGCATGTTATACTTTCTAATGTAACTAATGCATAGAGTTAGTAAATGAATTAGAAAATATTACTCGTACTTTATACGGAAACAAGCATATTTAAATGGGACATCCATAAAAGGAAAACAAGTGTATCTAATTGAGACGAAAGAAGGAGTAACTAAAATAAACAAAAGGAAAAGAGATAACTTAGAGTAGTGTAGATAATGGAGTGATAACTGCTCTAGGATAGTAATTCAGAAAAGTAATGAACGAGACAAACAGCACACAAGGATTTAAGTGGTTCGATCAATATGATCTACATCCACTGGACCAGACTAGTACTTCTTTGATTGATAAAGAATGTTTACACACTCATTCACTCGGAATTGGATATTTCCTCACTTCACTCGCGAACTCACACAACTCAAAGAATACAATAACGTATTAAATCTCTCATCCAACCTTTACAATGTACACAAACAAGAGTGTATAAAGACCAAAGGTAGTTGCTGCTGTTAGGAACTGTTTTGAGTAGTTATCAACCGTTTGCAACCACTTGTAACAACCCATGTGCTCTGTTACTGCCCAACTGAAATGGTAGTTATGTCCTCAAGTTGTTGTAACTGTAAAACTGTTAGTTAAACTAACTAACTTCGAACCAGAAGACATGCCCATAAAGATCAGATCACTACTTAGTGTTCTGATACCCAACTCTTCTGCTCTGATGATCAAAAGCTAACTCTGCTGATAGACTCCATACTGTGCTGATCTTAACTGCACTGACCAAGTACTGTGCTGACCCAAGTACTGTGCTGACCTGGTACTGAGCTGATCTACTCTGCTGAAGTACTGATCTTGGTACACTCTGCTGAAGTACTGATCTTAGTCCAGTCTGCTGAAATACTGATCTTAGTCCAGTACTGTGCTGATCTTACTCTGCTGATCCCAACTGTGCTGAACTCTAAGCATCACCTTCTCATCTGATTGAAACCCTTCAACTCATCTGATAAGGCCTAAGTCATCTTATCTGATCCTATCAGCTCATTAGTTTACTGTGCTGGTTTTGAGATTATGAGATAACACTCACAATTCTCCACCTTTAGCTCATAATCGAACTAATCTCCACCAAAAACAAAACACCAACACTATTCTCCTCAAATAATAGCCTCCACTACTGATCTTCTGCCACAAGAACAATAGCCTTCTCCTCAGAGGACTTAATGCAGTCCAATAAGTCTAAGACACAAGCCAAACTTCTCTTTTGGCAATGCCTTAGTGAACGCATCAGCAGGGTTCTCCTCTGTAGCAATCTTCACTACCTGGACCACCCCCTTCTCTACAATATCTCTTACAAAGTACAGCTTTACATCTATATGTTTAGTTCTCTCATGATACCCCTGATGCTTTGCAAGATGTATTGCAGTTTGGTTATCACAGAAGACAGTCACACTTCTTTGTGATATACTAAACTTCTTCAAGATCCCCCTAAGCCACATGCTCTCCTTTACTGCTTCAGTCAAGGCTACATATTCTGATTCTGTAATAGATAATGCAACTACGGACTGATGTATTGACCTCCATGATATAGCTGTACCAAATAAGGTGAATACATACCCTGTTAAGGACTTTCTTGTGTCTACATTGGCTGCATAGTCGGCATCAACATATCCCACAAGTGCTTCTCCCTCATCTGATATCTTCTGAAATTTCAGACCTTTCTCAGCTGACCCTATAACATATCTCATGACCCACTTAACTGTCTCCCAATGACTTAAACCTGGATCACTCATGTATCTGCTGATTACACTCATTGCATGAGTTAAATCTGGTCTACAACACACCATAGCATACATTAAACTCCCTACTGCACTGGCATAAGGAACCTTACTCATCTGAGCTCTTTCTTGGCTGTTCTTGGGACACATCTGATTGGATAGCTTCTGATGCTGGCCAATTGGTGTAGAAACTGACTTAGTTTGATTCATCCTGAATCTCTCTAACACCTTCCTCAGATAGGTAGGCTGACTAAGCTGAATTGCTCCCTCAACTCTGCTGATCTCCATCCCAAGAATCACTTTAGCTTCACCAAGATCTTTCATCTCAAACTCACTTTTGAGAATCTCCTTAACTTGATTGATACTGTTAATAGACTCCCCAGCTATTAACATATCATCTACATACAACAGAAGATAGGTAACTGAACTCCCAACCCTCCTGAAGTAAACACAGCTGTCATACAAGCTTCTTGCAAAACCAACAGAGCAAATGTACTCATCAAACCTTAAGTACCAATTGTCTAGGGCTTTGTTTGAGTCCATAGAGTGATTTTCTGAGTAAGCACACTTTGTCTTCTCCATCTTCTATGTCCAACCCTTCTGGTATTCTCATGTAGATCTTCTCATCTAAAGTCCCATGAAGAAATGCTGTGGTCACATCCATCTGATGCAGCTCCAATTCATATTGAGCAACCATAGCCAACAAGATTCTGATGCTACAATGCTTTACAACAGGTGAGAAGATTTCATTAAAGTCAATACCTTCTTTCTTTGTAAATCCTTTAGCTACGAGTCTTGCCTTGTACCTAATCTTGCCACCTCTCTGAGCCTCCACCTTTTTCTTGCAGATCCACTTACACCCAAAAAGTTTCTTGTTTTTAGGCCTCTCAACAATCTCCAAAGTCTGGTTCTTGTTAAGAGATAACAGTTCTTCCTACATAGCAACTAACCACTTCTCTTTGTCATGGCAGTTGATGGCTTCTGTGTAAGTTTTAGGCTCCAAAGACTCCACCTCAAGAGCTGCACATAATGCAAATGATACTATGTCAGCTTGACCATACCTCTGAGGTGGGTGGACTTCTCTTCTGGTTCTGTCCCTAGTCAGCTGATAGTCATGAAGCTCAGTATCACTATGAGTATTCTCCTCCTCATCTGGATCAATCTGTTCTTCAGTTAGTGTTCTGATGTCATCATGCTCCACCTCCACCCGTGTCTCATCTGGTTTGTTGTGTGCTGTACTGGAGCTTGCCTCCTCTTTCAATGGCATTCTATTCTCATCAAAAGTTACATCTCTGCTGATAATACACTTCTGCATTCCAGCTTCTAGGCACCACAATCTGTATCCTTTCACACCTGAAGGATATCCTATGAACACACATTTCAAGGCTTGAGGCTCAAGCTTATCTTGCTTGACAGGGGCAAGTATCAGTCAACTCTTAGGCAACAAACTCATATCTTGGTTTTCCAAGAAGCAAAACACAGTGGCTACCTCCACCACTGAAGCTGAATATGTTGCTGCTGGAAGTTGTTGTGCTCAAATCCTTTGGTTGAGACAACAACTCAGAGACTACAAAGTCAACTCTACTGAAGTGCCAATATTTTGTGACAACAACAGTGCAATTGCAATATCACAAAATCCTGTCTTGCACACTAGATGCAAACATGTGGACATCAAGCATCACTTCATTAGAGATCATGTGGAGAAGAAGGATATCAAGTTGGTAAAGATCCACACAGATCATCAAAAAGTTGATCTATTGACAAAGCCACTTGCAGAAGCAAGATTTCTGGAATTATCAGCAGAGTTAGGTCTACTTGATCCAGGGAAATTGGACAATTGAGTCCAAAGGAGTTCATTAATCAAGGGGGAACAAATCTCAAACTTCAGCAGACTTGGTCAAGTCTACTGAAATTCAGAAAAGATGACCTAAATTTCAGGACACTTGTCCATTGAATCTCAGGACAGTTGTCCACATCTTTACAGGACACTTGTCCTAGTGGGGACAGATAAGTTGTCCTAGCTATCAAACCAAATCTTGGTCTGATAAGCACCTATTTTGGGTGATCAATGCCTACTTCGAAATCTGTCCCATTGAAAATACAGTTTTCACCTTTCTGGGATTTAATTTATCTCCCACCCAAAAGGTCATTTTCCATGCATTAAATGCCAAGATTTAACTCTTGTTTGCATTAAACTTTTTGGGACATGATCTATCTCGAAAAACCCCCAGCCTTAAACAAACATTAAAACTCCACCCACGTTTTGAACAAAACAGTTTTTCATTGTTACATTGGTTTTTGACCATTGGATCAAAATTGGACAACTCCCCTGAAGACAATCCTAGCCGTCCATTTTGATTTCCATTTTTGTTCACCTTTGAATTGCATCAAGACTTCACCAACTCATTGACAAACATTCTTTTTAGAATATTCACAAGTCTTAAGACCCCCACAAACACTTCTTCCCCAAGTATTCGAAACCCTAGTTCAAATTTTCTTCAAACTCTCTCAATCTCATTTCTGTAAACCTTCAATGACTCCCAAAGCAAAATCAGAAATGGTGATTGATTTCTCCAACAAGGTACTTGACCTTGATTTTGGCTATCTAAGCCACAAAAACAACCCCACATTCGAGCCAATCCTTTCATTTGAGAGTGAGGATCCTAATGTTACCCCAACCTTGAGATGGTTGAGAAGGGCAGGTCTCCAGAAGTTCATGCAAGAGAAGCCAGACTCTTGTCTTGAATCCTACATGGCAGAGTTCTTTACTTTTCTCAAATGGAGAGGCAAACCTGAAGATGGAGAAGTTGCCACTAGACTGTCCTTTATAGCAGAAGGAGAAGAGGAAGAAAGATTTCACAGGGTGAAATTTTCAGAGGAAGAGGTTGAAGCTGCTTTTGGATTGCCTTTAGAAGGAAGGAATCCAGAATTCTATGGAAATGGTCTTGAGCAAGAAATTGCTCAAGAATGGCTTATTACTCCAGGGCCATTATCCTCTACTCAACATAAGAGAACACGCAAGCCAAAGTTCTTAACCTTATTTGAGGTAGTAGCAAAGAGCTTGCTCAGTAACACTGGAAGTTTAGAGCAAGTAAGTCATCCAAGGATAAGGATTATGGCTGCAGTAATTGATGCCAGTGATAAAGGCATCAAGTTTGATTGGAGAACTTTCATCTTATCTGAAATGATGAAAGAAAAGGCAAAGTTCAAAGTGAGAGCTCACAACAAGGTTGTGATGGAAGGAAAGCTGAGATATTGCACCAGGGCAAGTCTCTTGATTGAAAAGTTTGCTCACTACTCTGAGATGCAAACATTTGCCAAACCTCTCCCAGCCCAGAAAATATTGTTTAGAAAGCCCAGCAAGAAAACTGAGCAAAGGAGGATGCTTATGGCCAAACCTGCTGAAGAGAAGGTTGAGGAAAAGCCTAAGATGAAGAAAAGAACTAAGGCCAGGGCTGTCAAAACAAGGAAAATGTCTCAAATCCCCTTAGAAGAGAATTCTGGAGCCTCAACTGAGATTGAAGAAGTTGCTGAAGAAGGAGTAAGTGTGCCTTCTGACCACTCAGAAGAGTTGAGGTTGAAGTACAATGAGACTAGACAAAAGTCTAGAGGAGATAAAAGGATCAGGGAAGCTGTCCCTGAGAAGGAAGTGGAAGGTAGTGGGAGCAGTAGGGCCAGCAAGAGAAGGGCCAAACCTACTGACAAAGTGTTGGAGCTTCAGGAAGAAAGGTCTCTACAATTGGCTCTAAGAGAGAGCAGAGCTGAAAGCAGGACCAAATCCAGGTCAAGGACCAACTCATCTGGTTCTGGAACTCCAGAATCCAAGGTCCCTGAAGGTCAACCAATAGAGGCCAACATCCCTGAAATTCAGAATCCTGAGCCCAACTCCCCTGAAACCCATGTTACCCCTTCCAACCAACCCATCACTCCTGTAGATCTCACAAAGAGATACTCTCCAGAAGGAAGTATGCAGAGAAGTGGCATTGATGTGCTAGCAGACTTAGCAGTAGATGAGACAAGGCTTTTGTCCCCCCTTGATTCATCCATGCTAAATTACTCCAAACTTTTAGAACATGCACTCAATGAGGCAACTCCCCTGAGCAAAGCCCCTTCAGATCCATTGCTCTCTAAAGCAACTGAAGTACCTTCATTTGAACCTAATCCTTCTGAAGCCAACCCTCCTGAACTTAACTTGCCTGAAGCTGCAATTAAGGAAACCACAACTAACTCCCCTATAGCCCAAAGTTCTCCATCTAGTGAGAATGAGGAGGAGTATACTTATGAAAGTATGCTCAGAGGTGGAGCCAAAGCCACTGTGGACAGCTTATACCCACAGCTTGCTGAATTTCCCAGAATTCAGAAAATGTTCCATGACTTGAGAATGCTAGTGGATGTCAAGGACAAAACATTGATGGAAATCTCTCAGGTCATCCAAGATAAGGGTGCTAATTGGTGTGCTGAAAACAAGATTCCTCACTGATGAGGAAGTCTTTGCAAAGTTGGTAGATGAGAAGATCATTGAAGAAAAAGAAAGAAAGGCTAAAGGCATCAAACACCCTGATAGCAGCTCAGATAATGATGATTCCCCTGATGATCCCTCAAACCCTTCAAACCCCAACCCTCCTGAAACCCCTCAAGCCAATCTCCCTGAACCTTCTCAACCCAAGTCTTCTGTAGCAAACAGACTTTCAAACCCTCCTAGAACCTATCATAGGAAAGGCTCTGTATCATCAGAGGTGTTGACCAAGGGTGGTAACACAACCAAAGACACATCTGCCAATGAAGGTTCTTCTGAACCCAAGGCACAGCCTAAAGATGTTGAGGTTCCTATGCTAGAGGCTAGTTTGATTAAGGCCTATTCAGTGTCAGAAGAGTTGGACACTGATCAGCCCTTAATCATTCAGGATGACTCAGTGGCTGCTGAAATGAGCACTGTGATCTCCTCACAACTGCCATCTTTGAACCTAGTTGAAGGTGAAGATGCTGCAGGTTTAGGAGAAGGAGTTGAAAAGGAAGATAGAATCAAAAAATCAGAGGGAGTTCTGGATGAAAGAGAGGTAGTAATCACTAAGATTGTGAGTGTACCACCATATGAGGGTGGTGGAATAAGTGAGGAAGGACAAGTTATTTTTGAAGTCAAATCTGAACTTCAAGAATCCCTTGATGAAAGGAGGCCTGATTCCTTGGGTGAGAACATTATCTATGAAGGGAGAAAAGAAAGAGTTGAAAATGAGAAGAAGGCTGCTGATGTATCAGAGTCTTATACAAAAGAAATTGAGGGTGATGAGTATTTATTTCCTAACCTGTTTGATTTGTCTAACATTGCAGGAATTTCTCTTGACCAAATCTTTGCAGATGAGTTCTTGACTGATGCTCCTATCCAAGTAGACACAGGCTCAGCACAAGCCTTACTTGGAATGCAATCAGAGAAATTGGACTCCTTGGCTCATCAAGTCCAATCTGCTCATGCTGAAACTTCAGGAGCACTGAATGAGCAAGGAAGAACTCTAGCATCTGTGGAGATGAGATTAACTGGCTCTGAAGACGTAGTCCTCCCTACATTGGAAGCAAGGATTAGTGGTGTGGAATCTGGTCTCCAAACCATTTCCACTGAGGTGCAAAAAGCCAAATCCACCATGGAATCCATCTCAGAAGAGGTCAAGAAGGAACAAAAGCTGTTGAGAGACAATCATAATTCCAATGTCAAGGCTCTCAGGCTAACTGTCAAGCAAGCTCTTGGAAAGAAGACTGCACTACAAAAGAAAAGAGCTGAAGAACAAAGGCTGGCTATGGTGAAAGCAGCCTCTGAAAAATTTTCCCAAGAGGTGATGGCCAACATTGCTGAAAGTGCAGTGGCAAACCTCACTGAGCTCCTTAAAGCCCAACTTGATGCATCCCTGAAAGCAACCTTGGAGGAGGTTGTTCAACAAAAGATGAAGCCTGTTCTAGCTTTTCTTAGCTTGAGCAGTGATAGGATGCAAAATATACATGATGAAAATGTATATCTGTTGGAGGAAATGAAGTCTCTAAACCAGGCCCAATCCCTAATGGCCACAACAATGAGTGAGCTAAAACCCCAGTGTTTTGATGCTGCCAAAAAGGGGGAAAGGGAAAGAGCTAGAGCAAAAGGTGCCTTGGTGATTGGAAGCCCAGTCAAGGGAAAAGACAAAGCTGCTGAAGCAAAAGGAAAAGAGCCTGCAGTGCTAAATTTAGAAGAATTGGATGAAGAAGAGCAACTAGCACTTGCCTTGAAGAATTCAATGGCCTCAACACAAGAAGAAAGAATGAGGTTACAGCAGAGACTAGGTGGTGAGGTGTCTGGTTTGGACAAAGATGCTAAAGGTGTCCAAACTAGAGGAAAGATCAAGAGGGCAAAAGGAAAGAAAAGACAAGCTGAGACATTTACTGACTTTCCTAACAGCCTTGATCTTCCACCTGAGTTCAGAATTGATGATGATGAACCTACATCAAAGAAGGCCAAAGCTGCTGAAGAGCCCAAAACTGCTGAAAAAGACAAGTCTTTTGAATTGGTCAACATTGCTGAAAGTGCCAAAGCTACTGAAGATGTGGAAGCTTTATATGAAGAAGGCTTTGGACCTGGACCAAAGAAGACAAAGATTGTGGTTCTGAATGATCCATCAAAGTTGTTTCATGAAGGGTATGGCAAAGACCCTGAAACACAACAGAAACTGGCCATGATGAGGGCCCAAGAGAAGATGGATTTGATGGATGAAGCTCAAAGAGCAAGAGATAAGAGAAGAGCAAACTTTCAGAAACCAAGAAGGAGGAGAGCAACTTACAGCAAGATGAAGCCTCAGCTTCTAGTCCCAATGGACACCAAATATCCACATCTGGATAAATGGGTGCCAATTCAGCTGAATGATACATGGGAAGAAGCTAAAAGGGAGTTTGTCTATGACTATTATGTCATTGACAGATGGAATGGAGGAGATGCCAATTCCTCCTTTGCTGAGTTCATGATAGAATACTACAGAGAGTTGTATCAACAATTGCTTGCAGCTGCTGATATTGCAAGAATTGAACTCAATGCTCCCAAGCCTATCATCTACATGCCTCCAAAGCTTGATGGATGGATTGACCAAGCAAGGATCCTGAGGGAGTTCACAGAGATTCTTGAGCTGAACAAGATGACCCTTGGACCCAAAGGAACCAACCAAGAAGCCATGGAACTCAAGAAGAGAGTGTGGGCACAATATGGGATGGTGCCACCTAAAGAAGATGATCTCTGAAATGGCTAAGTCTTCCTGGCTTTTATATGCTGAAATGGATAAATACTTAAAGTTGGTTACTAAATTGTGTTTTTGGTCAACTATTCTGAAGATGCTCAAGCTGCTGATATGATGTGCTCTAATGCCTAAATGCTGAATGATTTAAGAGTATATCATACTTTTGTAATAAATATGTGCTTAATTGTAATATCTCATGCTCTGATATGTTTTTTTTCAAACTATCAACATGCTGTAATGATTTTCATTTGAATGATAGTTGAACATATTTTGAATCAGAAAAACAAATCTCTCTATGCCTATTCTTGAAACCTATTTGCAACATGAATGGTGAGTACACTAACACATTTTCTTTCAGGGAAATTGACCTAAGTCATGTCTTCTGAAGATAAATGTAATAGGTGTAGTCAAGTCACTTTTGCATAAAATGTATAGGTTTTGGCATCATCAAAAAGGGGGAAATTGTTGGGAATAAAATGACATATGTTTTGATTAAATACCAAAACCCCCTGAGACATGCCTAAGTCAAGATGATTGTGTTCTAAGTATGTTAGAATACATAGCATAAGGCTAGATGAGAAGCTGATATGTTAGGCAGCTCTTAGATGATTAGATACACATTATGAGGGGGAACCTAGGCTTTGAAGATGATCAAGATCAAGTCCCCTCAAGGCTCAAAATCTGGAACAAACACTAAGGCCAAGCATACTCTATTGAAAACCAAATGCCTTGATCAGGAGAGTTGTCCAGAGAAGTTGTCTCTATGCAAGAACAAGGTTGTAAAGCTCAAAAGGACAAGTTTACTCAAATACTCTGACCAGGAGAGTTGTCCAAAGAGGCTAACTCTGTGCAAAGACAAAAGCTTTGAAGCTCAAAGGCCAAGTATGATGATCAGGAGAGTTGTCCAGAAGAGTTGACTCAGTAAAATTGAACCAGAACAAAAGTTCTAATGTTTGAAGGTCAACCATGCTGAAGAGTTAGAGACAACCATACCCTAAAGAACTTCAATACAACATGCTAAGATCACCTTGAAGTGAAGCAAAGGGAAAGAGCCAAGTCATCTGAAGAAGAGCAAGCCAACCATGCTGATAAGCAAAGTCTACTGATAGTGATAAGCAGGGTTGTCCATTTGATAAGGAATGTTGTCCTATCATTGGATCAACCTTCAGAAGCCATGTCCAAGTCTTAACAAGAAGTCAAACATTGGGAAGAGTGCTGCAGAATGAAGACAAAGTCTTAACAGCCGTTTATTACCCAAATAAGGACATGTCACTATCAAGAATCTGTCTTCCAGTTTGAAGAACTCAAGGAAGACATTTATAGCAATTTAGGACTGCCTCTCCAACGGGCAAATCCTCAAAATTTGTCTATAAATACAGAAGTGAGAAGACCATTTGAAGCACCAACTACCAAGCCAACTATCCTACAAGTAAAAGTGCTTTCAAAGCTTTCAAAAGACTATCTTAGTCTTCAAACACTTCTTCTAAGCTGTTCATCATTGTATATCCATACAAAGCTTAGAGAGATATCCTAATCCTTATACACTGATCTTCATTGTAAAGGATATCTCATTAGTTGGAACCTTACTTCAACCCTTACCCCTTTCAAGTGAGAAAGTGAGAAGGTTGTTGTAGTAGAAGTGGTAGGAGCTGACTGTTGAGAGAAGAACAGTTCAGTTCTGAGTTGAGAAGAGGGTACTAGGACTCTAGACATCCTAGGGATCAATTCACCAAGGAGTGGTGTTCTTGATCAAGTGCACCTTGGCACTATAAAACAAGTTAATTCCAAGAGTGAAGGAATTATCCTGTTAAATCAGGGAAAGTGGATGTAGGAGCTTGAGTCTCTGAACCACTATAAACCTCTTGTGTTGATTTGCTTTACAAGTACTTACATTCATTCAACACTGCACACAAAACTGATCTTTCAAAAGATACATATTCAAAGACTGTGCAAAACTGTATTGGACAAATTCCCTGAAGCTAAACTGGATTGCATTGTATTGACTAATTGATTTCAGAAACTAAAGAAGTCTAAACTTAAAGGGCCAACCACTATTCCGCACATATAACTCCATTAGATAGTTATTCAACTAAGTACTCAATAGTACTTAGTAGGTTGATTATCTTTAAAGAGTTAATCATCTTCAGCAGAGTTGTCCAAGACAACACTGCTGATCTCTGGTTTGATCAAGTTTGAAAAGAATTTGCATACAAGTGTATTCCCCCCCCCCCCCCCCCCATACACTTGTTATATACTCTTTTGAGGACCAACAGTTCTCTAAATAGAAAATCAACCTCAATTAAATGGAAATTGAGAACAAACCTAATAAATTCAAATACTCACCTTTTCATCAATCACTATCAACTAAAAAAAAAAAATCTTCTACTTACCGTCCAACATCGCTAAAAACTTTTACTTTTAATCTCCATATTTTCTTGTCTGCATAAATATGAGAAGAGAGAGAGGAAAGATTTTTTTTTTAAATTATGAGAAAATTAGAAAGAGAGAAACTTGGAGATAAAATCGAAAAATAGAAGAGAGAATTTAAATAATCCTTTAAGAAAACATAAAAAACTGAGACATATGAAAAAATCCTTCAAGAAAACTGTAAAGAAAACAGTAAAAAATGAAAGACCAAAGTAACTTTTACTATTAGAAATTAGAACATGGCCCCTTTTCCTTTTCCTTTTTTTTTTTTTTTATTGCAGAACACGTGAAGACACCATTTTCTTCAATTGCAAGAATTGGGCCTAGAATTTCAGCTCATTTTAATGGATCGTGGGCCTTCGAAAATGGTCTGCCCAAACAATTTTTTTAGGGTCTGACTATTTACACTTTTATTTTGGTTTAAAACACTCCCCTAAAATTTGTCAGAATGGATGCACCCCTTTGAATTATCCTAAATACCCTTTTATTTCAAAAAACTATCTACTAAATACACTCCACTCCAAAAATCCTAATTTTCCCTCTCTCTCTCTTCCTCTTTCTTTTCTCCTTTCCCCTTCCCCACCTCCATTGCCGTCGCCCACCACCCCGTCGCCTCTGTCGCTGCCCTCCCTCCCCCTCCACCACCCCATTGCCTCTACCCCTGTCCTCCCTCCAGAAAAGAAAAAAAAAAAAACTATCTCCTTACCCCCCCCCCACCCACTCACTCACTCACTCACTCACCCACCCACTTACCTCTCGCCCCTACCCCCAAATCCCAATTGCCCCGATTGCCGTCGCCCTCTCCAACTAACAGGAGCAACATGTATGTTTTTTTTTCTTCGACAAATCGGGTCGGCCCTATACAATCTCGTTGATACATTGTTGTCGACGAGAGTTTATTTGATCGACCTAAAATGGTTGAATTTTTTTTTCTTTTTCTCGACAATGAAATGTCGACCATATTCACTCTCGTCGATAATAGGGTGTTGACGAGAATGTATATGATCTACATTTCTTAAGTTTTTAAAAAAAAAAAAATTTCTACAAACCAGTGTCGACGAGAATGTATATGGTCGACACTGGTTTGTCGAAAATTAAAAAAAAATTGAAATTTTTCTAAGTTGCTGAATTTTCTTTTTTGTTTGTGGTGAAATTTTGATTTGTTGTTTGGTGTTTGGTGGTGGTGGTGGCGGCGCCAGTGGCAATGGTGGTGGTGGTTGCAGGGTAAAATTAGGTTTAGGGTTTAAAGGTGAAGGAGGGGTGCAGTTAGTAACGGAGTGTATTTAGTAGTGTAATACTCTCTCCGTCCTAGTGAAAGCTACCCATGACCCATCTTTCCTTTTCCGTCCGTCCCAGTGAAAGCTACCCATTCCTTTTTTGGTAACTATTCTCTCTCACATTTCATTATATTCGTCTCTCTCTCAATCACATCACCTCTAATACAACTACTTATTATATTAATATTTCTTAACCTCCGTGCCCGAAGCTCATGGGAAGCTTTCCCCGGGACAGAGGGAGTATGATTTAAAGGGTATTTTTAGTTTTTTACATTATTATTATATTATTAAACTAACAGGGAGAGTGTTCTAAATCGAAATGGAGGTGTAAATAGTCAGTCCCTTTTTTTTTATCTTCCACTCGTCTCGTTTTTCTCTCTGTCTCAGTTTCTTTTTTGATTTACACGTGTTTTGCTTCTAAAAATAAAAATGCTCAATTTACCTACAAAAATATCAAACAACTACCTTCTTATAATTGAGTGTAAGTAGTCCGTAAAAATAACATGAAATTCTATTAAATTTAGATTAAAATGCTCAAGAAAATTATGCAATTTTCACCCGAAACATTTTTCATTATGTGAGTGTTATCTCATAATCTCAAAATCAGCACAGTAAACTACTGAGCTGATAGGATCAGATAAGATGAATTAGGCCTTATCAGATGAGTTGAAGGGTTTCAATCAGATGAGAAGGTGATGCTTAGAGTTCAGCACAGTTGGGATCAGCACAGTAAGATCAGCACAGTACTGGATTAAGATCAGTACTTCAGCAGACTGGATTAAGATCAGTACTTCAGCAGACTGGACTAAGATCAGTACTTCAGCAGAGTAGATCAGCTCAGTACCAGATCAGCACAGTACTTGGGTCAGCACAGTACCAGGTCAGCACAGTACTTGGGTCAGCACAGTACTTGGTCAGTGCAGTTAAGATCAGCACAGTATGAAGTCTATCAGCAGAGTTAGCTTTTGATCATCAGAGCAGAAGAGTTGGGTATCAGAACACTAAGTAGTGATCTGATCTTTATGGGCAAGTCTTCTGGTTCAGAGTTAGTTAGTTTAACTAACAGTTTTACAGTTACAACAACTTGAGGGCATAACTACCATTTCAGTTGGGCAATAACAGAGCACATGGGTTGTTACAAGCGGTTGCAAACGGTTGATAACTACTCAAAACAGTTCCTAACAGCAGCAACTACCTTTGGTCTTTATAAACTCTTGATTGTGTACATTGTAAAGGTTGACACCTTTTTGGGAGGAGAGATTTAATACGTTATTGTATTCTTTGAGTTGTGTGAGTTCACGAGTGAAGTGAGGAAATATCCTATTCCGAGTGAATGAGTGTGTAAACATTATTTATCAATCAAAGAAGTACTAATCTGGTCCAGTGGATGTAGATCACATTGATCGAACCACTTAAATCCTTGTGTGTTGTTTGTCTCGTTGATTACTTTTCTGAATTACTATCCTAGAGCAGTTATTTCTTCTATATTCAAGTGTTCTAATTAGTTGGAGACGTCTAGCTGATCGGAATCCATCTTGACAATTGGCGCCGTCTGTGGGAAACCGAAGTAGCTGCAGATCTAAAGATGGGGAATTCTACCAAGTACAACATAGAGAAGTTTATAGGCACTGGAGATTTTGGGCTGTGGAAGGTCAAGATGCAGGCCCTCCTTGAACAGCAAGGATTATTCGAGGCCCTCGAAGAATCCGAAGAGATTGCAGAAGAATCTGCAACAGCTGCGGCTGAAAGGAGCAAGTTGCTCAGGAAAGCTCGAAGCACGATCCTACTCTGCCTTGGAGATAAGGTCTTGAGGGAGGTTGCTAAAGAGAAGTCAGCGAAGGAGGTTTGGGATAAGCTTGAGAAGCTATATATGGTGAAAACTCTTGCTAACCGACTCTATTCGAAGCAGAAGCTGTATGCCTTTAGAATGGGAGATGACAAACCCATTACAGAGCAGCTAGATGAGTTCAATAAGATTCTTGATGATCTGGAGAATTTGGATGTCAAGTTAGAGGAAGAGGATAAGGCTCTGATCTTATTGAGTGCTCTGCCTAAGTCCTTTGAAATCCTAAAGGACACCATCTTGTATGGTAGAAAGGAAGCAATCACATTGGAGGATGTGATCTTGGCTGTCAAGTCCAAGCTGTTACATAATAAGACATCTCAAGGAGATAAAAGTAGCAGTGGGGAAGGATTGGCAATCAAGGGAGGACAGAAGAAATCTGCCTCCAAGAAAGGGTCTAGTCAACCCAAGGGAGCTGATAAGGGTAAATCAGCAGTGTCAAATCAAGGGGAAGTAGTGTGCCACCACTGCAACAAACCTGGGCACTTTAAGAGTACTTGTTACAAGTACAAACAGCTTATGAGAAAATCTGGTCCTAAGAACCCTGTTGATAAGAATCAAGCAAATCAAACCCAAGATGATAAGGAGCAGAAAGGCTATGAGTCAGCTCAGTCCCTATCCATCACTTCCACTAAAGAGCAGCAAGATTGGATTTTAGATTCAGGGTGTTCTTTCCACATGACTCCAAGAAGAGAGTGGTTTCATGATTTTAAGCATCAGAATGGAGGTTCTGTGTTGTTAGGGAATGATCACACTTGTAAAGTCAGAGGTGAAGGTACAGTACACTTGAAGATGTATGATGGAGTAGTGAGGATTCTCAAGAGGGTCAGGTATGTTCCTGAACTCAATAGAAATTTAATATCTCTTGGTATGCTGGATTCATTGGGCTACAAATTTCAGTCAGAAGACGGTGAGCTCAGAGTTTCAAAGGGGAAGCTTACTGTTCTTAAAGGAGAGAGAAGAAATGATCTCTACTTTCTTAAGGGGGGAACAGTTATTGGCAGATCAGATGTGGCAAGGGTGCAAGACAACTCAATGTTGTGGCATAGAAGATTAGGTCATGTAGGAGAGAAGGGCCTACTTGAGCTAAGTAAGCAAGGATTGCTATGTGGTGACAAGATCACAAAGCTTGATTTGTGTGAGCACTGCATTCTTGGGAAATCCAAGAGATTGAAGTTTGGGAAGAGTTCACACTCTACCAAAGGAATTTTGGACTATGTCCATTCAGATTTATGGGGGCCAGCTAGGAATCAGACCAGAAGTGGTGGGAGATACTTCATGTCTATTATAGATGACTACTCAAGAAAGGTATGGATCACTATCCTGAAATCCAAGTCAGAAGCATTTGAAAAATTTAAGGAATGGCTCACTGAGGTGGAGAACATTTCTGGAAAGAATCTAAAGCATTTGAGAACTGATAATGGGCTGGAGTTCATATCAGAAGAGTTCAATGTTTTCTGCAAGAAGAAGGGTATAGTGAGGCATAGAACAGTACCAGGTACACCTCAGCAGAATGGAGTAGCTGAGAGAATGAACCAGACTTTACTTGAGAGAGTTAGATGCATGTTGAGCAGCTCTGGATTGCCTAAAGTATTTTGGGGAGAAGCAGTGTCAATAGCAGCCTACTTGATAAACAGAAGCCCTTCCTCAGCTGTGCAACTTAAAACCCCAGAAGAGTTATGGTCTGGCCATGCAGCTGAGTACAGTAATTTGAAGGTGTATGGTTGTTCAGCATATGCCCATGTCAAGCAAGATAAGCTTGAGCCTCGAGCCTTGAAATGTGTGTTCATAGGGTATCCTTCAGGTGTGAAAGGATACAAATTGTGGTGCCTAGAAGCTGGAATGCAGAAGTGTATTATCAGCAGAGATGTAACCTTTGATGAGAATAGAATGCCATTGAAAGAGGAGGCAAGCTCCAGTACAGCACACAACAAACCAGATGAGACACAGGTTGAGGTGGAGCATGTTGAAACCAGAACAGTAACTGAAGATCAGATTGATCCAGATGAGGAGGAGATTACTCATAGTGATACTGAGCTTCATGACTATCAGCTGACTAGGGACAGAACCAGAAGAGAAGTCCACCCACCTCAGAGGTATGGTCAAGCTGACATAGTATCATTTGCATTATGTGCAGCTCTTGAGGTGGAGTTTTTGGAGCCTAAAACTTACACAGAAGCCTTAAACTGCCATGACAAAGGGAAGTGGTTAGTTGCTATGGAGGAAGAACTGTTATCTCTTAACAAGAACCAGACTTGGGAGATTGTTGAGAGGCCTAAGAACAAGAAACTTGTTGGGTGTAAGTGGATCTACAAGAAAAAGGTGGAGGCTCAGAGAGGTGACAAGATTAGGTACAAGGCAAGGCTTGTAGCTAAAGGATTTACACAGAAAGAAGGTATTGACTTTAATGAAATCTTCTCACCTGTTGTAAAGCATTGTAGCATCAGAATCTTGTTGGCTATGGTTGCTCAATATGAATTGGAGCTGCATCAGATGGATGTGACCACAACATTTCTTCATGGGACTTTAGATGAGAAGATCTACATGAAAATACCAGAAGGGTTGGACATAGAAGATGGAGAAGACAAAGTGTGCTTACTCAGAAAATCACTCTATGGCCTCAAACAAAGCCCTAGACAGTGGTACTTAAGGTTTGATGAATACATTTGCTCAGTTGGTTTTGCAAGAAGCTTGTATGACAGCTGTGTTTACTTCAGGAGGGTTGGGAGTTCAGTTACCTATCTTCTGATGTATGTAGATGATATGTTAATAGCTGGGGAGTCTATTAACAGTATCAATCAAGTTAAGGAGATTCTCAAAAGGGAGTTTGAGATGAAAGATCTTGGTGAAGCTAAAGTGATTCTTGGGATGGAGATCAGTAGAGTTGAGGGAGCAATTCAGCTTAGTCAGCCTACCTATCTGAGGAAGGTGTTAGAGAGATTCAGGATGAATCAAGCTAAGTCAGTTTCTACACCAATTGGTCAGCATCAGAAGCTATCCAATCAGATGTGTCCCAAGAACAGCCAAGAAAGAACTCAGATGAGTAAGGTTCCTTATGCCAGTGCAGTAGGGAGTTTAATGTATGCTATGGTGTGTTGTAGACCAGATTTAACTCATGCAATGAGTGTAATCAGCAGATACATGAGTGATCCAGGCTTAAGTCATTGGGAGACAGTTAAGTGGGTCATGAGATATGTTCTAGGATCAGCTGAGAAAGGTCTGAAATTTCAGAAGATATCAGATGAGGGAGAAGCACTTGTGGGATATGTTGATGCCGACTATGCAGCCAATGTAGACACAAGAAAGTCCTTGACAGGGTATGTATTCACCTTATTTGGTACAGCTATATCATGGAGGTCAATACATCAGTCTGTAGTTGCATTATCTACTACAGAATCAGAATATGTAGCCTTGACTGAAGCAGTAAAGGAGAGCATGTGGCTTAGGGGGATCTTGAAGGAGTTTGGTATATCACAAAGAAGTGTGACTGTCTTCTGTGATAACCAAAGTGCAATACATCTTGCAAAGCATCAGGGGTATCATGAGAGAACTAAACATATAGATGTAAAGCTGTACTTTGTAAGGGATATTATAGAGAAGGGGGTGGTCCAGGTAGTGAAGATTGCTACAGAGGAGAACCCTTCTGATGCATTCACTAACACTACAAAAAAAGTCTGATTTTGATACCAACGATTTAGAGACGGATATCCAATCAGTCTCTAATAGGTATGATTAGAGACTGATTTTCATTAATTTTTGGTTTCAAATCTCGATTTTTTAATAAATCAGTCTCTAATCTGTACCTATTAGGGACAGATTGGATATCCGTCTCTAAATCGTTGGTATCAAAATCAGACTTTTTTTGTAGTGTAAGGCATTGCCAAAAGAGAAGTTTGGCTTGTGTCTTAGACTTATTGGACTGCATTAATTCCTCCGAGGAGAAGGCTACTGTTCTTGTGGCAGAAGATCAGTAGTGGAGGCTATTCTTTGAGGAGAATAGTGTTGGTTTTTGTTTTTGTGGAGATTAGTTCGATTATGAGCTAAAGGTGGAGAATTGTGAGTGTTATCTCATAATCTCAAAATCAGCACAGTAAACTACTGAGCTGATAGGATCAGATAAGATGACTTAGGCCTTATCAGATGAGTTGAAGGGTTTCAATCAGATGAGAAGGTGATGCTTAGAGTTCAGCACAGTTGGGATCAGCACAGTACTGGATTAAGATCAGTACTTCAGCAGACTGGATTAAGATCAGTACTTCAGCAGACTGGACTAAGATCAGTACTTCAGCAGAGTAGATCAGCTCAGTACCAGATCAGCACAGTACTTGGGTCAGCACAGTACCAGGTCAGCACAGTACTTGGGTCAGCACAGTACTTGGTCAGTGCAGTTAAGATCAGCACAGTATGAAGTCTATCAGCAGAGTTAGCTTTTGATCATCAGAGCAGAAGAGTTGGGTATCAGAACACTAAGTAGTGATCTGATCTTTATGGGCAAGTCTTCTGGTTCAGAGTTAGTTAGTTTAACTAACAGTTTTACAGTTACAACAACTTGAGGGCATAACTACCATTTCAGTTGGGCAATAACAGAGCAAATGGGTTGTTACAAGCGGTTGCAAACGGTTGATAACTACTCAAAACAGTTCCTAACAGCAGCAACTACCTTTGGTCTTTATAAACTCTTGATTGTGTACATTGTAAAGGTTGACACCTTTTTGGGAGGAGAGATTTAATACGTTATTGTATTCTTTGAGTTGTGTGAGTTCACGAGTGAAGTGAGGAAATATCCTATTCCGAGTGAATGAGTGTGTAAACATTCTATATCAATCAAAGAAGTACTAATCTGGTCCAGTGGATGTAGATCACATTGATCGAACCACTTAAATCCTTGTGTGCTGTTTGTCTCGTTGATTACTTTTCTGAATTACTATCCTAGAGCAGTTATTTCTTCTATATTCAAGTGTTCTAATTAGTTGGAGACGTCTAGCTGATCGGAATCCATCTTGACACATTAATATAACATACACTTTTCAGTAATATTGTTTTGCACTTTTCAGATATACCGATTGGTACGTTTTAATAAATATTGTGTTCACTTTTTAGTTATAATGACTTACACTTTTTATTAATATAACTTATATTTTTCATTAATATTGTGTTACACTGACTTGTACTTTTTAATAAATATTATGCCGTATTTTTTTTTTTTAGTTATAATGACTTACACTTTTCATTAAAAACTATGTTGCACTTTTCAGAAAAAAAAAAAAAAAAACCAACATTTGACAGTTGACTGGTCAATGGACCGATCAACAGTCAACTCAGGTACCCATGATGCACTTGAGTGTATATAAGTGTAAACCTTCTAAAAAATGTAGCACCTATTAATAACAGAGGAGGGTAGATGGCTCGTAAATAAACTCAATAAATAAATATGAATTCACTGCAATAAACAAATATCATGTTTGGAATTGCGCTGAACTCCACCTCCCCTAATTCACACTATGCACAAAATTCCTTGTGTATGCTCAATTCGATCAATCATGCATGGAATGGCTTGATTTTTAGCAATCAAAATCGGTATTGTACGCAAAGTTCTTAAAAAAAGGAAAAAATAAAGGAGGAGAAGAAAGTTGTTAAAAAAAGTGTGCATCAAACCCTTTTTGGTGTTTACGGTTAAAATGCCATCATTCATCGCGGGAATAAAGATTTTTTACATAATTTTTAATCTTTCAGTATTTTAAAAAACGTTCTAACAAATTAATTGAATTTATGTCCCAAAATTGCTGTAAACATCAGAATGAAGTCATAATTTGTCATGTGCGCTGTACAAGTGCTCAGCTAATTTGATGTTTTCAACAAACATAGGAGGTAAATGGTACAGTTAAAAAAGAAATAGGAAGTGAAAATTTTAACTCTTTTTAAACTCTCTCGAAATTATTGAACATAAAATTTAGAGACTATTAGGAAATAGTGTATAATTTTATGGATATAATATTATGATTCATATATATCTTTTTAATATATTTGACCACTTTGTCTGAGTAATTATAAATAGGAATATGTTTTAACCAAGCAGAGAGTGTGGCATATATAACACAAAAACAAAAACAGTGAGACCAATTAACATCAAAAGTACATAAAGGCATACGCTACGCTAACATGATGATGAATTCAACAAGTATGAAAACCACTTGGAAGCAGCTCTAATGTCGTCATACTAACCATTGACCGGGGTCAATATCATCATCATCAGACTCAATGAGGTCTAAAGAAGCTTTCATACGATCCAAATCCATGTCTGTGAAGGCGTGCACAAAGAGACTCGACATAAAAGCACGTCAGTCGAAAGGGTGTTTGAGATGTTTAATCTGATTAGAACATCATTTGCCTAAAGCCCCTCGTGGATCAAGTTCATAGCATCGTTGGATATCAAGTGAGTCAAGGTTTGGACAACCATCAAGAATGGCTTCTAGTCCTTCATCGTTGATCAAATTAGAAATAAGACGTAAATTCTTTGCAATTGCAACAGCACACTCATTTCTGTTTGAGTCCTCCCTCATAAATAATTTCAGCGTCATATCTATCTAGATACTGACTGAATGTAAACGACTTCAAAAGTGGGCAAGCATTACCAATTTCAACAATATCTGAAGCTTCGAGTTCTGGAGATTGAATAAGGTGCAACTCTTCCAAGTGCTGAAGTTTATTCACTGCTTCAACCACTGCAGCTTTGCATCAACAACTCAAATAAATAACAAGAAATGAGGAAGCAAAAACAAGAATTAGCTAGAAATATAATTAAAGATTTTTCCTGATAATGATGACGACATCATTAATCTCGGGATAGAGATTTTTTTTACATCATTTAACTTTCCACATTTTAAAAAACATCCTAAAACTTTGAGATATCCTCAAGTTGATATGATGCACTAAAACTTATGAGCCTATTCTAAGCTTTTGAGGTGGAGGTTTATGAACCTAAAACTTACAGTGATTTTTTCTGATTGTAAAAAACGTGATAAACTATTATCACCAAATAAGAACGATACTTGAATAATCATTGATAAACCTAGTATAAAGGCTGATAAATACACCCTTTCCTTGACTGATATATACACCCTTTGAAACTAGTAGATACACTCTTGGTTTGTATCTAATCCTGTTAGTTAGTAAACTGTTAGTTTGTTAGTTTAGATTAGTTGGTTACTTTACCTTTGTATATATAGGGCACTTCTTCTTCTTCGCATTTTAAGATGCAGAGCTTGTAATCCATCTGCTTCTTGTACAAAATCGATCATGGATATTTCCAGAATCAAAGAAATGGAATTGGTTTTTCAATCCAATATGGTATCAGTTTCTCGTTGAAATTGACATACCGATTCGATCCTTTCGCTTCTGCTTCACTCAATTCGATTCTCATATCGATCCCAAATTTTCTTGGAGAGTTTTTTGTGTTGATTTAGGGCTTGTTTTTCGCGAGTTCTTCACCTCCGATTCCCCTTGATTTTGTTTCTTGGTCATGGCACCTACAGTTACTGATCTTAATTCTCTTGATCCGGCCAAAAACCCCTTCTCCACCTTAGCCCTTCACCAGAATGATAATCCGGCGGTTTCCATTGTCCTCGAGCCTCTCAACGGCACCAACTATATTTCTTGGAGCCACGCCATTAAAAGAAGTCTCAGCGTGAAAAACAAAATCCAGCTGATTGATGGCTCCTTACAGATTCCTTCGGAGGAGGACGATCCTGCTATCCACGCTGCCTGGATAAGGGCGAACAATCTGGTTTTGGTATGGATCCTAAACTCTATTTCTCCTGATATCAAACACACTTTAGAATATTTTTCTATTGCTAAAGATGTGTGGGATGAATTAGTGATTCGTTACAAACTTTCTGATGGAACTAGGGTTTATCATCTAGAAAAATCTTTAAGCACCATATCTCAAGGCTCTCAGTCTTTAGTTTGCTATTACAATCATTTTAAATCTCTTTGGGATGAATACTTAAGCTTCAGACCCATTCTTAAATGTTCTTGTGGGGCTATGGATAGTTGCACTTGTGATTTGCCAAAACTTATGACCAAAACTCTTGAGCAAGATGCTGTGATGAAATTTTTAGTTGGCCTCCATGATTCTTATAGCCCCATTAGGAGCCAATTCCTATTGCAATCCCCTTTTCCTGCTTTATCAAAAATTTATGGTTTATTGCTTCAAGAAGAATCTCAAAGAGCTTTAAACAATATCCCTGAGCCTCCTTCTTCTGACTCTGTTGCTATGTTGGTCAAGAACTCAAAATTCTTTAAGGATAAAAGAAAACCCATTAAGTGTAGCCACTGTGATGGTTTAGGCCATTCTATTGACAGATGTTTTCAAATCATTGGCTTTTCTCCTGGCTGGAGAGGCCCTAGGGGTCCTCCCAATAAAGACACCACTAAGACTGCAAATAACTCTATTAGATCCCCTTCCAAGAGGACTTACCCCATGGATTCTAATAGAAGAGACTCTACCATAAGGTCGCAGCCTGTGCTCTGAATTAAAATGCCTTCGATGCAGGAGCTCCGTATCTGGCGATTTATTTTGAAGAATATCCCAGCTCAGCTTACAAAGAAATGAGGCATTCGCCAGTCGGATAGAATGAACCCCAAGACCTCCTTCCCCCAAAGGGGCACAGACCCGCTGCCAAGAAATTGAACAAGCTCCATTCTTGCGGTTCACATCTCCCTTCCAAAGGAAGTTCCTCATAGCTGACTCCACCTGTCGTAGCAAAGAACTAGGCCATTTGTAGACCATCATCGAATGTACCAAAGTGGCCGTAATGACTGAATTAATCAGGCAACGACGGCCGGCAAGGGACAAAGTGCTGCCCTTCCACCTACTAAAGTTAGCTATGACAGAATCTGCAACGGGCTGTAAATGCGCTTTTCTTGGACTGCCGCGGAAGATTGGAACCCCTAGGTATGTGAAGGGGAGTGAACCCTCAGCAATGCCAGTAATTCTGAATGTCCTACGACGCAGCCTCCGAGGTACAGCTCTCCCAAAGAACACCCTGGACTTCGGAGGACTGTAGATCTGACTCGACAGTCTCCCATACCCTTGCAAGATGGAGTGCAGGTTCCTTACGTTAGCCTCTGTGGCCCGTAAGAATATCATGATGTCATCCGCGTAGAAGAGGTAGCGGGGGACATTACGAATGGGCTGGAGTCTACCTCTGTCTGTCTCCCAATCAATCCATCTTCCAAGAGCCTCCTCCGCAATACAAAACAATAATTGAGACAAAGGATCACCCTGACGGACACCCCTCGTACAAGAAAAGTAACCTTTCGGCTCCCCATTAATGAGAACCGAGATCCTAGCTGAGTCCAAAACTCCTCGGACCATGGAAATGAAGTTTGCTCTGAACCCCATCCTAGCCAAAACTGCCTCCAAAAACTGCCAGTAAATGGACCAGACCCCATTCTCTTAACTAGACAATTAACCAGTATTTCTATGCATAAACTTGAACATCGTGCAACCAAGTAAGTAAGGGAGTATTAATTAATTATACCGATCAAGAATGTAGTTTAGCAGGCCGTCATCGCAAGAATCTTCTTCAATAGTAAAATCTACCAACTGTCCCTGGCTACGATCCACTGCGCGCCTCCACAGGACGTCAATGTTCCAATCAGCGCGTTGGATATGAAGGACTCGCCAGATGGCGGGATCAGAGTAAATTATCCGCCAAGTGGTGCACACATACTTTGCACCTTCTAGTATGTCTAGAGGTCCAAGGCTTTGCAGGATAGTAGCAGTGACATCTACAGGTAAATCAATCCACTGCGGCGACACCCTTGGGACTTCATTTTCATTTTCGGCACTCATGCTCATCAATCAACTGAAAACAAATCAAATGCCAATACTACGCCTTGAGTAGTATAAATTGAAAATGTAGCATTGCCAGCAAATTAAATAATGAATTAATTAATGGAATTTGATAATATTTAAAGCAGTTTACTAAGAAAACTTTAGAAAAGGGGTGTCATATTTTAACTTGGTCCAACTAAATAAAATATTTGGAATAAAATGTCAAAAGGAACATCAAATTTCAATTCTCAACTAGTAACTCTACCTCAGATTTTAAATTATACTCCATTACTCTATTTTAATTTATAATTTTCAATTTTTTTTTATCAATTTATATAATTCTTGCATTTTCTAAAATGAAATATATATTGTTTACATGATTTTTACTTTATCTTCATTCTCTAACTTTCACTTTTTATATTAACAATCATTTTTTCTTCTTAAGATACGGACCAGCTCAAATGAAAATAATAAAAGTTTATAAAACTATAACTCAAAATATCATGAGCACACATTCTAAAAATGTGTGTCATTTCAAAATTGCAAATTCTCTCAAAATTACTTTTATAGAATAGCAAAGCTCATTTGCAGTTTAAAAAGAAAAGTTTAGGAAAGGTGTGATATTTTAAGTTGTCTCGAACCAAAAAAATATTTGGGAGGGATAAAATATCAATAGTTCCTCACATTTCAATCATCAACTAGCGAGTAGCAACTAGGATTTAAAATTACATATTATCTCCAAATTATTATTTTAATACCGATATGATTTAGCTTAATTTTAATCAATTTGATTCAGTTGCTAATTTTTTTTTAAGGTAAAGTCTAGAATGCACTCGAGTGCATGTTGTACAACACAATATTACTAAAAAGTGTAAGTCACTATGACTAAAAATATTATTTATACAGTTTAATAATTGAAAAATACAACACCATTTACCAAAAAGTGTAAGTCAGTAAAACTGAAAAGTGCAACATGGACTAGGGTGCACAACATGCACTCGATTCCATAGCAGACCAACCCAATTTTTTTTTTCTATATTCAAATCAAATACTGACTTTTTTTATTAATTAATCTAAATAAATACTCCATTGGTTTAATTTCATTATTTTTTTACTTCATTACTCTATGTTTACTAGGGGTGTAAGTGAGTTGAGCCTACTCGCGAGCTACTCGTGCTCGACCCGAAAATAGATCAAAATCGACTCGAAGTTAATTGAGTCGAGTCGAGTTTCGAGCTACTCGAGTAGCTACCGAGTTCGAGTTCGTGCTCATAAATACTCGGCTCGAAAGGCTCGCGAGCCTAATCGAGCTTGAACAATATTTACTATTTTTCCATTAATATATAATTTATATTTATATACGAGTAATCGAGTCGAGTTGAGTCGAGCCGAGTCGAGCTCGAGTTTATTTTAGAAAAAAATATGTTTTAAAATTAATTTTGAAAATTATATAGGTAATCTAGTCGAGCCGAACTCGAGTTTATCGAGTTTCTTATCGAGTCGAGCTCGATCTTCAAAATTTTAGGCTCGACCGAGTCGAGTATCGAGCTTCGAGTATAACAATAGAGTCGAGTTTCGAGCTCAGCACTACTCGGCTCGACTCGGCTTGTTTACACCCCTAATGTTCGCCATCAAACTATTATTTATTTACTCAAATTATTTTCGATTTATTAACAACCATTCATTTTATTTATAAATAGAACCCAGAATTTTTCATCATTCTCTTAAGATATCTACTTAACGTATAAAATGATTAATATTTATTAAAATTCGTGTACAAAAAAATAGTCATAATGAGTTAGTATTGGAAAATACTTTTTTTTTTTGTCCTTTAAGTTGTTTGAATTTTGATTTGTGTCCTTTAAGTTTCTCAATTTTGAAATTAGTCCTTAATGTTTACAAATTTTAAGATTTTTGTCCTCTAAATTTTTCGATTTTGAAATTAGTCCCGTATGTTTACAAATTTTAAAATTAGTCCCTCTTGGCGTCAGTACATGTACCATTCCACACCAAATTATTCCTCTCTTTACAAAGCCCCCCACAACGCCATTACAAATAACTTTGAGGCAGTCGCATCAAGACACTTCAGCATAGCAAAAATCATGTCCTCCAATGATTTCGCGCTGATTAGTGCATGTTCCACTATAACCCAAAAGGGCATCTCTCGCCACATGCCCGTTACATATGTACATGTGAAGAATGTGTGCCAACCTATTTCGTCGTTGACCTCATAGTGAGGGCACTCCTTAGTATCAACTACCCTTCGTTGATGCAGTTTAGTCCTCGAGGGGAGGAATCCTTTACAAATTCACCACAAAAAGTTCCTAACTTTTGGCGGAATCCTCATCCTCCAAATACCATTCCAACCGGCCTGATTACTCCCCAAATTGCCACTACCTATCATATCACTAGCAAGGTGATAGGCCGTGCGCACTAAGTATGAAGAAGTATTGGATATTTTTTGTATTTTGGCTTAGTTACGGTTAATTAGCAATAAGAGTAGCTTAGCCTATAAATAAGAGCATCTTGTATTTTTCTCATTGACTGAGTATGTTGAATAAGAAAAAAAACAGAGTTCCATATGAGCGGTTACTTTCTTCTTCTTCTTCTTAAATCTATACTTCAACATGATATCAGAGCAGTTCGATTCTGGATTGATAGAATTGATTAGGTTTTCAATTACTTAATTCGATTGTTCGATTGAGAAATGGCACGACGGCGAAATGCGAATTTCAACTCAGATGTTTCGAATTCAGCATATGCAAACCAGCGCTCCTCATATGAAATCGATTATCTTCATGGTGCTGATCATTCAAGTTTTGTTCTCGTTCCGAATCAATTTACTGGTATAAACACTAATTCTCCCATACATTTTGCACTCACTACTCTTAAAGATATACAAATGAGGGCTTGGATTATAGATACAGGTGCTTCAAGGCACATGTGCAATAATTCACAATTGATGAGGAATTTAACTCCATTAAGGAGTAAAGTTACAGTATGCTTGCCAGATGGAAGCACAACAAAAGTTGAATATTCAGGAGAAGTTTATATATCACAGGATATTCTCCTAAGAGATATGTTGCTTATTCCTACTTTTAAGTACAATCTCTTATCTGTGACTCAGTTATGCTTGACCTCTAATGTCAAATGTATGTTTCTCGGTAATTCTTGTACAATGCAAGACTTGAGGAATGATAAACAAGTAGGTGAAGGGGAATTAATAGGGAACTTGTATGTGCTAAAGATTAAGGATGAAGACAGATTACATGTTACCTGTAACATGTCAGTAGATGCTTGGCATAGAAGCCTAGGGCATGCATCTTATACTACTTTGAAACATTTGAATTTCTTACAGCAGAAATGTAATAATGATAGTGAACAACTAGTTCAAGCTTGTGATGCATGTTTCAAGGCGAAACAACACAGACTGTCTTTTGGACATAGTACTATTCAATCAGAAAGTTGTTTTGAATTGATACACTTGGATGTTTGGGGTCCCTGTAGAGATGTTTCTCTTACACACACACACTATATTTTTTAACAATAGTTGATGATTTCAGTAGGAGCACGTGGGTGTTTTTGATGAAGCAGAAATCAGAAGTACCTTTTATACTAAATTTTTTTATGTTACTCATTGAAAAACAGTTTGGAAAATCAGTTAAGAAAGTGAGGAGTGACAATGGGATGGAATTTGTAGGGAATGAGTGCCAAAATCTGTTACATTCTCTTGGAATCATTCATGAGAAGTCATGTGTGCATACACCACAACAGAATGGTTGTCGAAAGGAAGCATAGACATTTATTGGAGGTGGCTAGGGCTGTTCTGTTTTAGGCAAAGGTACCTATGGAATTTTGGCCTTATTCGATCTTAATAGCAACTTTTATCATTAATAGATTGCCGTCTGCATTGTTGCATTGGGAATGTCCTTTTCAAATTCTTTATGGAAAGGTTCCAGATTATAACAAGTTGAGACCATTTGGTTGCTTGGCTTATGCTGCAAATGTATAGCCTCATAAGTCCAAATTCGATTCTAGATCACATAAATGCATTTTTTTGGGCTATGTATCTGGCAAGAAAGGCTATCGATTGTATGCTTTGGAAGCTAAGAAACAACTTGTTTCTAGAGATGTGGTCTTCTTTGAAGGATTGTTTCCATTTTCACAAGAAAGGCATGAAACTGTTGTTAATCCTCACATATCGAATAACTCCAGACTTGATGAACCTCATCTTGGTTCGAGAGATGCAGATATTGTACCAATTTCTACTGAGTCCGATGTTCTGGATACAGCTGTACCAAGAGGAGTCATAGATTTCCTCACCAACCTGCTTCGATGAAGGATTACATATGTGTTGTTGATGAAGATCAATTCTCCCCACCTCCAGCTTTATCATTTCCCAAGGTTGCTGCTGGGAAACCATACCCTCTACAAACATATCCTTTTCATATGACTACTTCCATTCCCTCATCATATCTTGCTTTTATGACTAATATTTCTCTTGAGAAGGAACTTGTGAGTTATTCAGAAGCTAGCAAATTTCCGGCTTGGGTTGATGCTATGCAGAAGGAGCTTGATGCTCTCGAACAAAATCACACATGGGGGCTCACAACTTTACCTCTTGGAAAAAAGGCAATAGGGTGTAAATGGGTATACAAGGTGAAGAGAAAAGCAGATGGTATCGTTGAACGTTTAAAGGCTCGATTGGTAGCTAAAGGCTACAATCAGGTTTATGGTATGGATTATTTGGATAGCTTCTCTCCTGTGGCCAAAATGGTCACGGTACGGTATTTTCTTGCTCTTGCAACCATCAAAAAGTGGGAGATACATCAAATTGATGTTAATAACGCTTTCTTACATGGGCATTTGACTGATGAAATCTATATGGATATACCCCAAGGTTACTCAAAGGCAGGAGATAATCAAGTTTGCAAGCTGTCTAGAAGTTTATATGGGCTCAAACAAGCTTCTCGAGAGTGGAATTCCAAGTTATGTTCTAAACTTTCTGCATTTGGTCTTTCCCAATCATCTTTTGATCATTGCTTGTTTACCATGCTCACATTCGAGGGGTTTCTTGCTATGTTGGTTTATGTTGATGATGTGCTTATTACAAGCTCAAATCCAGATTTGATTACGCGATTGACAGCATATCTGGATCTTCAATTCACTATAAAGAATCTTGGTTTAGCCAAATATTTTCTCACTATTCTTACCGCATCATTTAGTTCAAACAGCGTGTGGATTAACTCATTGTCCCATTTCCCTGAATCCAGTAACAACAAATATGAAACTCGGCTCCCAAGTAGGCTCTGGTCGGGTGAATTATGGAACCAGAAGTCCTTATCGTCCCTTTACTTCTTATGGCATTTCAGGAGGAGTAAGACATCAAGTTCCACCCTGATCCGCATATACGGTAACCAAATCGCCGTATTATTAGACTGATCATACGTGACAAACTTCCCCACGAAGTTTCCCAGTTGTAAGCCGATTGTCTCCGAGAAGAACCCCATCGGGAGTTCATAGGCTTGAACCCAGAAGCAGATCTTGTGTAGGGGAACCTGGGCAGGATGTTCCCCTTTCTGAAGATGATGGATCACCAACAGATGGTTACCGAAGAACCATGGTCCACCATCCACAACATTCTTCATATCAATCGAGTGATAGAATTGAAAGATGTATCTATCTTTCACGATTGTCTTGACAGTAAGACCCCTTTTTGGTTTCCAAATCGTAGCCATACGATTTTTCATTTCGGTGAAGTTGATGGTCTCCTCCCTTAGAAACCGTCCCACCAAGCAGTGATCTACCGAATGTCCCCTCTCGTCGAAGCCGGGGGGTTGAGGATCAATTCCTCCTCCTTATCTTCATCAATTGAGACATCTGAATTGGGCTTCCATGACAACTCTCAATCTAGGAGAGAAACACAACTCTCAAGCAAGAAGAGGTGTAGAGATACAAACTCTTAAATAATTATATCTAACAATGTTAATGAGATCGAGAGATAATTTAATCTTCCTTAGTGATTACCTCTATAAAAATACTAAACGGAATAGTTAGTTGAATTAATTCGTATGTAAATTTAATCTCAATTGAAATCGTCAGACCTAGGATCCACCTTATCTTATTGATTTTTCAAAACAACGTTAAATTGATATTTGCATGCTATTTTATTTATTTGGTTACTTAGAGTATTTTAAATATTTTTTTGCTTAAACAAACCATTCATCCAAGCTATTATTTTTCTAGATAAAAATCGGTTATTAAAATCGTAGTAGTTATTAGGGCTAATCCTCGTGGATACGATACTCGTGCTCACTACGTATTATAATCTACGTCGTACACTTGCGGAATAATTTAGGCTATAAAAATGAATATGTGTAATTTGACGTGCAAGTTCCGGCAAGCCACATCATCAATTGTTGACCGAGAAAAAAAAAGTGTATCTAATTGCAACACGATGAAAGGTTTGAGTTTTTTTTTTTACAATAATCGTAAAGATGGTGATTAAATTGATACTGAGACTAAAGGTGATATATTTATTTATAATTAACATTTTTTTTTTTTTACATATTTTAACTTTCCACCATTTAAAAAAACGTCCTAAAACTTTGACATATCCTCAAGCTGACATAATGCACTAAAACTTATGAGCTTATTCTAAGCTTTGGAGGTGGAGGTTTATGAGCCTGAAACTTACACTGAAGCTTTCAGGTGTAAAAAATGTTATAAGTCGATTGTGGGTATGGAAGATGAACTATTATCACCAAATAAGAACGATACTTAAACAATTGTTGATAAACCTAGATTTTAGAAATTTGTGAGTTATAATTGAATCTATAAGAAGAAATATGGAGCTATGAAAGAAGGTGGAGTTAGATACAATATTACAAGACTATGCTTGTAGTTAGAGGCTTCTCTCTCAAACATAATAAACTGATTTCAATCAGATTTTATCACCGTGGCGAAAAATTGTTCAATCAGTATTTTGATAGCCCTTCTAACTTAATTAGTTTAATTGATTTAAAATTACATTATATAGATGTCAAAGCATCGAGGTTACATAATGAAAAAATTAATTACATTGATGTGAAGTTGTAGTTTTCAATGGAGTTAGGCACAAGTTTAGTGGAGTTAGGATATCACAAGTGAAACACGTATCAGGAAAACATATGAAACATACTATCAATAGGAATAAGTTTCATCCAAGAAAAGTCTCGCACATCGGCACATATCACAAACAAAAGCAAAGCAGTGAGACAAACATCAAAGTAGTGAAAGGAAAACGCTAACAGCCAATACATTGCTTATAATTAGTAGCTTGACGAATTCAAAAACGTACTATTTTGAAAACAACCTGCAGCAATGCGTTGAGCGAACGATGAACTGATGATCATGGATCAGAGATTAATCAGATCAATTCAATGCATTGGCGGATATAGTCAATTGTTTAATCTGCTCAAAACATCGTTTGCCTAAAGCACCTCCTAGATCAAGCTCAGGGCACATGCGCAGATCAAGTGAGTGAAGGTTGGTACAACCATCAAGAATGGCTTCTAGTCCTTCATTGTTGATCAAAATAGAAATAAGACAAAGATGGCAGAGATTTGGCATGCTCTTTGCAATTGCTGCAGCATACTCAATGCTGTGTGAGTACGCATGTGAAACGAAAGGCTCATATGATAATATTTGCTGATCGATTGTAAATGACTTCAAAACTGGGCAAGATTTACCAATGTGTTCAATATCTGAAGCTTTGATTTCTACCGAGTTAATAAGGCGCAACTCTTCCAAGTGTGAGAATTTGTTAATTAATTGCTTCAACCACATATTTCAATGTATCTCCACAGCAACATCGAATAGTGAGACGCTAGAGTTGAGTTGATCTGCATGTTAAAAAAACTAACTTTAGGAAAACAAGAATTCAAAAGAAAAGAAGCAAAACATATATAGCAGCAACAAACCAACCAATAAATGAACCAGACCCCATTCTCTTAACTAGACAATTAACAAAGTAAGGGAAAATTATAATACTGATCAAAAATGTATTCTAGCACGTTTTCATCTTCAAAATCTTCAATAGTAAGATCCACCAACTGTCCCTGGCTACGATGCACTGCACGATGCCACAAGTCAGTGTTCAATTCATCCCAGAAATCATCGTCTTTGATATGAAGGACTCGCCACATGGAGGGATCATAGCAGATTCTCCGCCAGCTAGTGCACACATACTCTGCATTTTCCAGTATGTCTTCGTATTCAAGGCGTTGCAGGATATTAGCCGTTACATCTGCAGGCAATTCAATCCACGGCGGAGACGGAGCAACCGCTTCATTTTCATTTTTGGATTTGGGTTTCTTCCTCTTCCTCTTCCTCTTCCTCTCATGATGTTACGATTGTCAATGATATTCGACTCCGATTAGACGTCCCCAATCACAAGCAAAATAATCGACCAATATTCAATCCAACGAAAGCATGGCAATTCACAAATATAAACGAAAACGAAAAACAGAGCACAAGAAGATTTAAGTGGTTCGATCAACGTGATCTACATCCACTGGACACACGACTTCAATTTGATTAGTATAAGAGATGTTTACAAACACTCATCACTCGGAAAGGGATTTATCCTCACTTCGCTCGTGAACTCTCAACTCTCAAAACGAATGCTCGTACGCGTCAAGAATTACAATTACAAGTAATGGGGTATTTATAGGTTGTCAAGGGTGATTGCAGCGTGTGTTGAAAGCGTGCTCTGTTGCCACGTGGATTCTGTTACAACCGTGTAACAAACTCACACCTTCAGCGTGACCCAATCTGAATTGACCTCCTTGCCCTTCACTTGTCTTCGCAAGACAAGACGACTCCATACTTAGCCAAAAATTAACCCTGCTAACAGAACTCAACTAGTCTGGTCAGACCTCTACTTGTCTGGTCTTCCCAACTCGTCTTGTCCTTGGCAACACCCATCTCATCTGTTTGGACTCCTCCAACTCATCTGATCTGGTCTGAGCTAACTTGTCTGACTCCACCAGCTGATACGCCCAACAGCTGAGTCCTTCAGAAGACTTCTATCAACTAAGTATCTCGACTGATCTGCCCAACAGACGAGTACAGTAGTAGAGTAGAATCTACCTGATCTTCACAAGACGAGTAGCACTCGTCTAGTCTAGGAGGATTTGAGATAAACCTCACAATTCTCCACCTTTAGCTCAAAATCTCCACCTTGAACTAACAGCTCCGATCTATCCTTCTCAAAGGACAGATTCTACTACTAATCTGCCCCCACCAGACTAGTAGCCTTCTCCGCAGAGGTCACTAATGCAAACCAACTGACCTAAGACATAAACCAAACTTCTCCTTTGGTAACGCCTTAGTAAATGCATCAGCAGGGTTCTCCTCAGTAGCTATCTTAACCACTTGGACGCTCCCCTTCTCCACAATGTCTCTCACAAAGTACAGTTTCACATCAATGTGCTTGGTTCTCTCGTGATACCCCTGATGCTTTGCGAGATGAATTGCGCTTTGATTATCACAGAAGACAGTCACACTGTTCTGAGATAAACCAAATTCCTTAAGAATCCCTTTCAGCCACATGCTTTCCTTAACTGCCTCAGTCAAGGCCACGTACTCCGCTTCAGTAGTAGACAATGCAACTACGGATTGATGAATAGACCTCCAAGACACAGCCGTACCAAATAGAGTGAACACATATCCTGTTAAGGATTTTCGAGTGTCAACATTGGCTGCGTAATCTGCATCCACGTATCCCACAAGTGCATCCCCCTCACTTGGCATCTTCTGAAATTTCAGACCCGTCTGTGCTGATCCCAGAACATATCTCATAACCCACTTAACCGTTTCCCAATGGCTTAAGCCTGGATCACTCATATATCTGCTGATCACACTCATAGCATGAGTCAAGTCTGGCCTACAACACACCATAGCATACATTAAACTCCCTACAGCACTGGCATAAGGTATCTTGCTCATCTGAGTTCGCTCTTGGCTGTTCCTGGGACTCATCTGATTGGACAATCGATGATGTTGGCCAATAGGAGTAGAGACAGTCTTTGCCTTATGCATTCTGAACCTCTCTAACACCTTCTGCAGATAAGTAGGCTGACTCAGCAGAATAGACCCGTCTAGTCTACTGATCTCCATCCCAAGAATCACTTTGGCTTCACCAAGATCTTTCATCTCAAACTCCTGTTTGAGGATCTCCTTAACTTGATTAACACTGTCAATAGACTCGCCTGCTATTAACATGTCATCAACATACAACAGAAGATAGGTAACACTAGTCCCAACCCGTCTGAAATAGACACAGCTGTCGTACAAGCTCCTTGTAAAACCAGCTGAGCAAATGTACTCATCAAATCTCAAGTACCATTGTCTAGGGCTTTGTTTGAGGCCATAGAGGGACTTCTTCAATAGACAGACCTTGTCTTCCCCTTCTTCTATGTCCAACCCTTCTGGTAGCTTCATGTAGATCCTCTCGTCTAGAGATCCATGTAAGAAAGCTGTGGTCACATCCATCTGATGTAGCTCCAATTCGAATTGAGCGACCATAGCTAACAAGATTCTGATGCTACAATGCTTCACAACAGGTGAGAAGATTTCATTGAAATCGATACCTTCTTTCTGTGTAAATCCCTTAGCTACAAGCCTCGCCTTGTATCTAAGTCTGCCACCCCTCTAAGCCTCCACCTTCTTTTTATAGATCCACTTGCACCCAACCAACTTCTTGTTCTTGGGCCTCTGAACAATCTCCCATGTCTGGTTCTTGTTCAAAGAAAGCAGCTCCTCCTCCATAGCAACAATCCACTTCTCCTTGTCGTGGCAGCTAATGGCTTCTGAATAAGACTTTGGCTCCAGAGACTCCACCTCAAGAGCTGCACATAATGCAAATGAGACTATGTCAGCTTGACCGTACCTTTGAGGTGGGTGGACTTCTCGTCTGGTTCTGTCCCGTGCCAGCTGATAATGTTGAAGATCATTCTCGCCTTGAGGATCGCCGTCCTCATCTGGATCAATATCATCTCCAACTGGTCTTGTGGAGTCAACTTGCTCCACCTCGACTTGTGTCTCGTCTGGTTGGTTATCAGCTGCACTAGTACTCGTACTAGTCTGTTCTGATAGAGGCATCCGACTCTCATCAAACGTAACATCTCTACTGATTATACATTTCTGCATCCCAGCTTCGATGCACCATAACCTGTATCCTTTCACGCCAGAAGGATACCCAACAAACACGCATCGCAATGCTCGAGGCTCAAGCTTATCTTGCTTGACATGAGCATAAGCTTGACATCCAAATACCTTCAAATGATTGTAATCGGCTGCACGTCCAGACCACAACTCCTCTGGGGTTTTGTATTGCACAGCCGAGGAAGGACTCCTGTTTATCAAGTAGGCTGCAGTAGACACAGCCTCTCCCCAAAACACCTTCGGCAGACAAGAACTGTTCAACATACACCTGACCCTCTCAAGTAGTGTCTGGTTCATCCTCCCAGCTACTCCGTTTTGCTGAGGGGTCCCTGGCACAGTCCTATGTCGTACTATTCCCTTCGATTTGTAGAACGCATTGAACTCGTCTGATAGGTACTCCAGACCATTATCAGTTCTCAAATGTTTGAGAGTCTTGCCTGTGACATTTTCACATTCAATGAGCCATTCCTTGAATTTCTCAAATGCTTCTGACTTCGACTTGAGAATAGACACCCACACCTTTCTTGAGTAGTCGTCTATGATAGACAAGAAGTATTTTCCACCAGACCTCGTCTGATTCCTCGCTGGCCCCCATAGATCAGAATTGACGTAGTCCATGATCCCATTGGTAGAGTGAACACCCTTACCAAACTTAAGTCTCTTGGACTTACCAAGAATACAAGACTCACACAAGTCGAGTTGAGTGATCTTGTCTTTGCCAAGTAGACCTTGCTTAGACAGCTCCACTAGACCCTTCTCGCCTACGTGAGCTAGTCTTTTGTGCCACAACATCGAGTTGTCTTGCACCTCCGCTACATCTGATCTACCAGCTACTGTTTCTCCCTTAAGAAAGTAGAGATCACTCCTTCTCTCACCTTTCAGGACAGTCAGCTCCCCTTTTGACACACTGAGCTCTCCATCAGCCGACTGGAATTTATAGCCCATAGAATCCAACATCCCAAGTGAGATCAAATTTCTCTTGAGTTCAGGTACGTACCTAACACTCTTGAGTATTCTTACTACCCCATCGAACATCTTTAGGTGAACACTACCTTCTCCAACAACTTTGCAAGTGTGATCATTCCCAAGCAGAACAGAACCGCCCTTCTGTTGCTTGAAGTCATGAAACCAATCTCGTCTTGGAGTCATATGGAAAGAACACCCTGAATCAAGGATCCATGCTTGCTGTTCTGTAGAGGATGTGATGGTTAGCGCTTAAGCAGACTCATAGCCTTCTTGCTCCTTCTCAACTTGAGTCTGATTAGCTTGATTCTTGTCATTAGAGGTATTGGCACCAGATTTCCTCAAGAACTGCTTGTATTTGTGACAAGCATTCTTATAGTGCCCAGGCTTGTTGCAATGGTAGCACACTGCTTCACCTTGATTGGACACAACTGATTTTCCCTTATCAGCTCCTTTGGGTTGACTAGACCCCTTCTTGGCACCAGATCGCTTCTGGCCACCTCTGATTGCCAATCCTTCTCCGCTACTGACCTTGTCTGCTTGAGACGTCTTGTTGTGCAGCAGCTTGGACTTGACAGCCAGCATTACATCCTCCAATGTAATACTTTCCTTCCTACCATACAAGATGGTATCCTTTAAGATTTCAAAGGACTTAGAGAGATCACTCAATAGAATCAGAGTCTTATCCTCTTCCTCTAACTTGACATCTAAATTCTCTAGATCATCAAGAATTCTATTGAACTCATCAAGCTGATCCGGAATGGGTTTGTCATCCACCATTCTGAAGGCATACAGCTTCTGTTTCGAATAGAGACGGTTAGCTAAGGTTTTAACCATGTAAAGTTTACCTAGCTTGTCCCAGACCTCTTTCGCGGTTTTCTCTTTAGCAACTTCTCTCAGAACCTTATCACCAAGGCAGAGCAGAATATTACTTCGAGCTTTCCTGAGCATCTTGCTCCTTTCAGCAGCAACTGTTGCAGATTCACCAGCTGGGGCTGTAGACTCTTCGAGCACGTCGAACAAGCCTTGATGTTCTAGGAGAGCCTGCATCTTGACTCTCCACAGCCCAAAGTCACCCGTGCCTGAGAACTTCTCAATATTATACTTGGTCGAATTCTCCATCTTCGATCTGGCAATTGATTAATGGTTGACAATCGATTCCTCTCGTTTCCGATTCCCACAGACGGCGCCAATTGTTACGATTGTCAATGATATTCGACTCCGATTAGACGTCTCCAATCACAAGCAAAATAATCGACCAATATTCAATCCAACGAAAGCATGGCAATTCACAAATATAAACGAAAACGAAAAACAGAGCACAAGAAGATTTAAGTGGTTCGATCAACGTGATCTACATCCACTGGACACATGACTTCAATTTGATTAGTATAAGAGATGTTTACAAACACTCATCACTCGGAAAGGGATTTATCCTCACTTCGCTCGTGAACTCTCAACTCTCAAAACGAATGCTCGTACGCGTCAAGAATTACAATTACAAGTAATGGGGTATTTATAGGTTGTCAAGGGTGATTGCAGCGTGTGTTGAAAGCGTGCTCTGTTGCCACGTGGATTCTGTTACAACCGTGTAACAAACTCACACCTTCAGCGTGACCCAATCTGAATTGACCTCCTTGCCCTTCACTTGTCTTCGCAAGACAAGACGACTCCATACTTAGCCAAAAATTAACCCTGCTAACAGAACTCAACTAGTCTGGTCAGACCTCTACTTGTCTGGTCTTCCCAACTCGTCTTGTCCTTCGCAACACCCATCTCATCTGTTTGGACTCCTCCAACTCATCTGATCTGGTCTGAGCTAACTTGTCTGACTCCACCAACTGATACGCCCAACAGCTGAGTCCTTCAGAAGACTTCTATCAACTAAGTATCTCGACTGATCTGCCCAACAGACGAGTACAGTAGTAGAGTAGAATCTACCTGATCTTCACAAGACGAGTAGCACTCGTCTAGTCTAGGAGGATTTGAGATAAACCTCACACATGACGATCAATTGAAAATTAAATGACAAAGAAAAGAACGTATTAAATATAAGTAGTCCAATTTAAAATGCCAAATATTTAGAGCAGTTTACCAAGAAAACTTTAGAAAAGGGGTGTGGGTGGGGCTAATAACACCCCCATAAAATGTTATACCCACCCCAAATGTTAAACACACCCCATTAAAATTTAAAATTCAATTTTTATTACTATACACACCGCAATTATTTCCTATTTATCCTTCAACCCTCATAACTAATAAAAATTAACTAAATCTTTAAAAACATATAAAATTTAAATTTTAATTAACAGAAAAACAAATCAATAATACAATGCGTGTAAACGGCCGAAAATATTTTATAAAATCATCTAAATTTTAAAAATCATTTAAAAATGGAACAGTCAATTAAAAATTAAGAAAATAAAAAAATGAAAAAAATTATAATTAAATCTAAATAAAATCTGAAAAATAAATCAAGTAAAATAAATTAACGATTAACGATTTTTTATAAAATTAAAGAAAATAATAAAGAAAAATCAACTCAATATTAAATTAAAAAATAAAATAAAGCTAAATAAAAATTAAAAATTTCAATTAAATTTTAAAAAATAATTAAATAAATTATATTTTTAATATTTATAATTCGATTTCGGTGATTTTTAATTTTTTAGATTTTATTTATCATTATTTGAATTCTTAATTTGAATTAATTTTTGTTACGATTTATTAAAATATTTACAAATTTATTTATTTTTAATTGATTTTTGAATTTTTTTTATTTGAATAATTTATTTATTTTCTTTTTAAAAAATATTTAATTTTTTGCAGATTATTTTTAAAAAATATTTGATTTATTTAAATTAATTATTTTTTAAGATTTTATTTATCTTTTAAAATAATATTCAGATTTTAATTACATTTTTTAAGATTTTTTCAATTTTTTTTTAAAAATTATCTTTAATTTGTATAAGGTTTACTTAGACATTTTACAATTATCTATTTTTATTTTTAAATTGATGGGGTGTGTATAACATGTTTTGGGGTGTTATTAGTGGTACCGGCGATGTCATATTTTAACTTGTCCAACTAAATAAAATATTTGGAATAAAATATCAAATCATCTTATTTTATTATTTTCATTTTTTTGGGTGTCAATTTTTATAATTCACATTTTTTAAAATGAAATATTTTTCACTTTTTATATGAACAATCATTTTTTCTTAAAATACGCCAATCAGCTCAAATGAAAATTATAAAAGTTTACAAAACTTGGTTCAAAACATTATTAATTACTTTTTTTTTTTTAAATGTGGTTCCTCATTCATTTCCTTGTAACTTGTCCGCATTTCCAAGGTATGTTGGATTTGTCGCTTGTCCGATTGGTTTTCAAGGTTGGATCTGTCATTTCCTTGTCCGCGCACATTTCCTTGTCCGCGCACTTATAACTCAAGGTGCACCTTTCTTGTCCTGTCATTATTTCCAAGGTCTGTTGGAAGACTCATTTCCAAAATATGTTTGGTTATTTTGAAAATATCAGTTTGCCAAGAAAAGTTTGAAAAATTAAATTGTAAACCGTATTATTTTATTATATTCTTTAAACTATGTGGGATGATAACTCTACAAATTTCAATTCTCAATTAGTATCTCGGATATGATTTAAAACAATGTGATTAAAGATTTTTTTTAGTCCAATAGTTTAAAGCGATTTTGAGCCGCCAATAAATTCTTTTTTATTTATATTTAATATAAATTTAATCTCATATTAATATTTTATTTTATATAAATCCACATTAAAAGTTTTCTTTGTTTATTTTTTTAAACTAACACGATTTTTTTTTTATGGTAATAGACAAGGAACAAATGAAGTCAACTCTTACGAAAACAAATTATTGAATAAGTTATCAAAACATTTAATGAGGTTATGATGAATGAAGTTCTCATGTGATAATCTATATATCTATATATACAAATGAATTTTATTTTAAAAGGTTGTTATGATATTAATTTTTATTAATCTAATACATCAAATCTTTCTAAAATATTCTAAAAGGTTGTTATGATATTAATTTTTATTTTGTAGAGAGATTTTGAGAAAAAATAAATGACAATAATTTGTGAAAAGATTAATGGGCTTTAATTTAATTAGTTAGTTAATGTGATTTGATAGATATAATATTAAATTAAATGTACTTTTTTTTTTATAATTTTAATACGAATAAAATAAAATATTAATATGAGATTAAATTTAAATCTTATCTTAGTATCATATATTTTTGCAAAACATTTTGGTGACAACATGATGATTGGCCTCTCCCTCCTCTCACTTCATTCTATTTCTTCTTAGGGTTGGTCTGCTATAGACTCAGTGCATATTGTGCATCCTAGTTCATGTTGCACTTTTCAGTTTACTGACTTACACTTTTTGGTAAATGATGTTGCATTTTTCAATTATTAAACTGTATAATAATATTTTTAGTAATAATTGAAAAATGCAACCCCATTTATCAAAAAGTGTAAGTCAGTAAAATGAAAAGTGCAACATGGACTAGGGTGCACAACATGCACTCGAGTGCATACTAGACTTTACCTTCTTATTAATTTTACATTTATTATTATTTTTATTAATTTTAATTATTAATCTTAAATAAACATACATTTTTTTAATCAAATATTCAAATACACACTTTTAAATATTAATTTTAAATATTAAAATTTAAATGAAACCAAAAGATTTAAAAAATATTTTTAATCTTCTCTCTCTATAAATCTGGACCTCTTCCTTCTCATTCCATCCTCTCTCTCAACCTCTTCTTTCTCATTTCAACCCCTCATCATTTTTTTTCTATTTCATTTTGTTTGGTTTTGAAATCTCAACACATTTTTTAATTGTTTTGCAAATTCTTAATTGCCACATTAATTATTTTTTCTCATTTAAATTTGTTTTGTAGGTTTTCGATTTCTATCTCAATAATATCTTTATTAATTCATTCATATAGTTAAAGATGTTTTTTTTTTTCGAATGGTATGTTTTGCATATTCTCATTCTACATTTATTAATTTATTGAGGTAACTCTTCTCTTTAAATTAATCATATATATATATAGAGGGTTGGTCTACTATGAACTCAAGTGTATGTTGTGCACTCTACTACTCTGCACTTTTCAGTTTACTAACTTACACTTTTTGGTAAATGGTGTTGCACTTTTTCAATTATTAAACTATATAATAATATTTTTAGTAATAATTGAAAAGTGCAACACCGTTTACCAAAAAGTGTAAGTCAGTAAAACTGAAAAGTGCACATAAACTAGATTGCACAACATGCACTCGAGTGCATACTAGACTTTACTATATATATATATATATATATATATATATATATATATATATATATATCTAAAATAAAATAAATTATGAAATAAAATTTCCAGATTTTTTTTTAAAAAATAACCAAAATTTAGGAAAAAAAATACAAAAAAATTCGAAAAAATAACTAAACTAAAAAAATTCAATTTTTTTCTAATTTGGGTATAAATGTATGAATATGACACGCTCACTTTCCAACTTTAATTTAATTTATAATAACTAAGATTATTTTGTTAAGTCTTCATTATTTCTAAAATGATATTTGGTTTGTTACAAGTTTTTTAAGGTTGCAGATTATTTTTTAAAACTAATTAATAATATAATCTAATTAAAAAAATAAAATTTATATTTAGAAACTTAAATGACTTGAGAATTGGGGAAGAAACCAGCATAATATTGCATCAACTTTATTATTTTCTTTGGTGATCATCGTCATGTTGATGCATTCATATGTTTATTGAGTGTGATCGTATCTATTAATTGAATTGTGTGTTCAGTGTGATTCATTCTCACTTTTGTTCTTCTTAATTACTAGTTAGTTAATATCATTTTTTTAATATTGATGTATTAATTTGCATGGAATGCCTGGAATTATAAATGTGTTAAGTTATGTATTTTTTGTTAAATATAAATATTAGTTTAAATACGATATAGTATTAGTACGCCTATGGTATAGTACTAGTTAATATACTGTATAGTACTAGAGATTAATGTGGGTATAAAAATATTACGGAGTATTTAATATATGAACTAATACTATACAATATTTGAACTAGTACCATAGAGTATGTGAACGAATACTATACAATATGTGAACTAATACTATACTATATTTGAACTATTACCATAAAATATGTGAACTCGAAACTCGAAAAAATTAAAGCATATACCAATATAAACTAATATTATACTGTATATGAACTAATATATACAGTACTGCATATTAACTAATAATATATCATAATACTTATCAACGGTTATCATAACACTTATAAACTAAAAATTATATTCATAAAAAATTAAAATAAAGTGATTAAAAAATGAAAGTTCAAATGAAAAAAATAATTAAACAATGTAAAACGAAGTAAAATTTGTAAGGAATGAAGTAAAATTTTGAAAGAATAAGGTGAAAATTATACACCAATTAATTAAAGTAAAATAGTACGAATAAAATTGAACACTTGCCTAAGAGAGGTGAGAGTTTTATTTTTTAAAACAAATTATTATTATACTATTTAATACTTAAAAAAATAATTAATATTATTTTTAAAATTTTCTTATTATATTTTAAAATTTTAGAATAATTATTTATGACATAAAAAGAAATTACATTAAAAAATTATCAACACAAATGATAAACAGGAAGAAAAATAAATTTAAAAAATAATATTAAAAAGATAAATATAAATATCAATTGAGTAAAATAAAAAAATAAAATTTTAAAAAATTAATGGAGTATTAGTTTTTAATGATAAAATTAAAAAAAAAATTAATTGAAGTAAAATAAAGGCCCATGAAAAAATGTATGTGTTAAATTGATATAGTAAATGGACCATATGTTATTGAATTGGATATAGTAAATGGGTCATGTCTTATTTGTAATTGATTATTGGATTGGATATAGTAGTTACATATATTGGATTGAATATATATAGTAGTTACATACATGTAACTGGTACACAAGAGTGCAACTCCAAATATAAACTTAACGATTTAAAATTTTTATAAAATTTTACACTCTTAAAATACACATAAAATTGATAGTATATAATTAATATAAAATTCCTACCGTAACTAAAATAAAATTTTACCTAAATATTAGGTAACCAATAATCTTAAAAAATAAAAATAAATTCTAAGAATTAAAAAATAATTGTGCATAATAACAAAAATATTGTAAAGAATATGGTAAAGTCTAGTATGCACTCTCGAGTGCATGTTGTGCACCCTAGTCCATGTGCACTTTTCAGTTTTATTGACTTACACTTTTTGGTAAATGGTGTTGCACTTTTCAATTATTACTAAAAATATTATTATACAGTTTAATAATTGAAAAATACAACACCATTTACCAAAAAGTGTAAGTCAGTAAATGAAAAAGTGCAAGGACTAGGGTGCACAACATGCACTCGAGTCCATAGCAGACCAACCCAAAGAATATATATGTTTTACAAACAAATTCTCTATACAAACGTAATTATAATAAATTAAAAAGAAACTGTCAGAGGGAGTGGGAGAAAGATAAGAATTTTTAAATTATTAGTATGAGTTAAATGCAAAGAAAAAAACGGTTACAAAAAATAGAAAAAAGAAAAAAAATTAAAAATTCTATAAAATTAGGAAACCATAAAAGGATGATAATTGAGATGCCACGTAAGAAATAATGGATTCACAATTAGTATATAAGGTAAATATGTATATTTCAACCTCTTTCCATATAAAATTAAGAAATAAAATATTCTAAATTTTTTTTTAAAACTATTTTAACGGTTTTATTATTAATACATAATTATTAAATATTACATGTTTAATTTATTTATGTTACTCTACTTAAAAAAACCATTCATTAATTTATGTAATTTTTTATTATTTTAAGGTTTAAGGGTTTACGGGTTTAAAGTTTAGGGATTTAGGGTTTTAGAATTTTAGAATTTAGAGTTAAGTAAATTAAGGTAGTCATTATTTTTTATAACTTTAATTTTAGTTTTTTGTTATTAAAAAAATAAAATATATAAATGAATGATTTTTTTTAAGTAAAGTACAATAAATAAATTAAACGTGTAATATTTAATAATTATATAATACTAAATCCCTTAAAAATAGTCTTTAAAAAAATTTCAAATATTTTACTTCCTCCTATTCAAAATATAAGTCGCTTTGACCTTTCGTTTTCTTTGTAGAATATAAGTCATTTTGCACTTTTCAATGTAAATTAATTGCATTTATTCCAAATCTATCCTTAAGATCAATAACTATTTACATAAATGTATTTTTTTAAATGAGAATTACAAGCATCAATTAAGGTAAAATGAGAAGTCAAATATTTTTTTTAATATGTATGCATGAGCTTAGGATGACATATATTTTGAAGGGTAGGTCTCCTATGAAATTGAGTCCATATAATAAATTGAGTTTTTTGTTACACTTTTTAATTGTAGTGACTTACACTTTTTAAAATAATATTTTAAGTTATATTGACGTACATTTTTCAGTAATATTGTGTTGTACTTTTTAGTTATAATGACTTACACTTTTCATTAAAAATTGTGATACACTTTTCAATTATAGCGACTTACACTTTTCACACTTTTCAGTAATATTATGTTACACTTTTTAATTATAATGACTTACACTTTTTAAATATACATTTTTTCAAAAAAATCGAGTCTATACAAGACCTTGACTATTTTGAATAGGAGGGAGTATTTCCTAATTTCATGGGTATATTTTTCATATTTTAGATTTATTAAATAAGTTAATATAATGACTTGGATAATGAAGTAATACTTTGGCTAGATTATTAATGGGCCCCATATCATTTCTTTCTACATTAATATAATAATAAATTTATACATGTTTTACTGTGGCATAGGCTTTATATCATTTTTTCTGAATCTTTTATTAATGACGTGGCTTTTACCGTTACATTATTATACTCCCTCCGTCCAATTTTATTATGCCCATTTCTCTGGACACGGGTTTTAATGAATATTTATTAGTTTATGTATAAAGTAGATAAGTTGGGGGTATGATGGAATGTTGTGGGGTCCATTTATAGATAAAGTGATTGTTTATGAATAAAGTAAGTGGCAAAGTGGGTAAATAAGTGATGGTAGGAGGGTGAAGATAAAGTAGTATGAATAGTATTATTTCCTAAAAGGGTATGAGCATAATAAAATTGGACAACCAAAAAAGGAAAGTGAGAATAATGAAATTGGACGGAGGGAGTATATTGTTTTTTATATTTTTTAATTAAATATAATATTTAATAAATAAATAAATGACGGGTCAGTTCGCCAAAGACCGTGATCCAAACGGGTCAACCCTGGACCCACTTCCCTGAAAAATCTTGACCTAATCCACTTAAAACCTATCTTTTTTCTAATAAAACCTATCATAATTTTTTTAATCTAATAGAGTCAAAATTAATTTTTTGAGACAATTGTGCCCTTCCCCCATGTTTTGAAATTTCAAATATATCAATTTAAAATAATTAGTCAACTAACCATTCAATCAATTCTTAAATGCATTCTCTCTAATTCCCGGAAATCTTTCACCTTCTAAAATATAAAAAATTTCTTAAAAGATAGCTATCTCCATTTATTTCCTAAAAAATTTCATAAAAGATAGCTATCTCCATCTAAAATATAAAAAATTTCGTAAAAGGTAATCTTGTTAAACTGAGGGTTTTGAGAAATCTGCAATTCAATCTACAGGTTTAGAAAAAAGCTTCTGCAAAAACGGCAAAGTGTAGAAGAACAGAAAAATAGAAGCGTATGTATTATCTAAACATATGCATATTGAAGTTCATGTGAATTACGTTCACTATTATGCAAACTAAAGTGCATTTCGACAATTTTGCATAAAAACAAGCAAACTAAAGTGCAGTCTAAACATATGTATATTGAAGTTCATGTGAATTACGTTCAGGAGTATGCAAATTAAAGTGCATTTTAATAATATGCATATTGAAGTACATATGAATGACATAAAAAGTATCGTCATTTCAATGCATATTCCATCACAAAAGAATCAGTACAACCAAAGCTTAAACAAAACTAAAAAAAAAGTAGAGATCAAAGCCTAAACAGAAAATTCAATTACCTTAAACTTCAAATCAAAATCCAACAAAACCTCAATCCTAATCTCGTTCTTCGCAATGGATCTGGAGCTCATCACCTTCGCGATCTCGATGATGTCATCGAACGAGATGTTGCCGTTGTGCTTGATGTTCTTCGTCTTCTTTCGGTCGCGCTCCGGCTCCTTCAACGCCTTGATGACCAAATGAATATACGTACGAGCGATGCACATGATCGGAATTGAAGATCAATATCGAATCCTGAAATGGTCGAATCTGAATATGATCGAACTGAAAAATTGGGAATTCAAAATTTGGAAAGTCGTAGTCTTTCCAATTGTATAACCTAATACATTGAGGAGTTGAATAAATCCGAAAATTGAGGCAGAATTGAGGCAGAATAAATTTTGAAAATTTAAATCTCAATTTGTATGATTTAAGGGTAATTATGGGTTTTTATATTCAAAATGAAGCAAATAGACAAACTTTTAAGTAGGCGTTGCAATTAGTTGAATGTTTAGTAAAAAATCTCTTAATTTAATTTCCAATTGACCACGATGAGCGAAGGGACACCCATATGTAAGAACCCCAATATTGAAAGTGAAATCTGAACGGCGGTTTGTCCATCGCCGCCGCCGTGGATTGAATTGCCTGCAGATGTCACCGCTAATATCCTGCAACGCCTTGAAGTGGTAGCGATATTTCAAAGTGCAGAGAATGTTTGCAGTACTTGGCGGAGGGTTTGCTTTGATCCCTCCATGTGGCGAACCCTTCATATCGAACGTACTGATTTCGAGATTCAACTGACCCGTTACTTGTGGCGTCGCGTAGTCGATCGTAGCCAGGGACAGTTGCTACGTCTTTCTTTTGAAGATTTTTGCGACAGTAACTTGCTAAACTACACTGTTGATAGGTATTATAGTTTTCACTTAATTACTTACTCATGTCGGTGCACGATGTTCTTGTTCTTGTGTATGCATAAAAAAACAGCATTATTTTTTACTCTCTACATAAGAAAAAACTATTCTTATTTCAAATTGCCCTTGATCAATTTGTTATTTAAGGCGGCCTCTTATAAATTGTCTGCTACTTAATTGATGTTAATGTTACACATTCTCTATGTGGATTTTCTGTTATGTTTTGCTTCTTTACAATTCTTATTATATTCCTAAACTTGTATCAAGCGTCTTACGTACTCTTGAATTCTGCAACGGATTTTCAGTAAAAGTTTTGGTTGAAGCATTTAATAAACTTCCTCACTTGGAAGAAGAGTTGCACCTTATTAAATATTCATTTTTACTTATTCTACATAAGAAAAAGCTATCAAGACAGGGGATCACTTTCTGATCATTTCAAATTATTATTCCCTTCAATTTGTTATTTAAGCCTATTTTTGAAACTGGTTATAAATTCATGTCTAGTCAAGAGAAGAGATGGGGTCTGTAATTCTTTGTTTTGATTTTCTGTATATATATTATATATGAAGAATTGAATCATTCTCCTTTTCTTTCCTAAAGTTGTACTGTATTGTTTAAACCGATCAAGTCACCTCAAGCATCTCGTTTTTGAAGGCTGCCAAGGAATAATAGGGAAAACTGTGGTTGAAGCAGTTACTAAACTTCCTCACTTGGAAGAGTTGCACCTTCTTAAATCTCCAGAAATTTCATCTTCAGATATTGTTAAAATTGGTAATGCTTGTCCACTTTTGAAGTCCTTTACATTCACTCGGTATCTAGACAGAAATGAGTGTGCTGTAGCAATTGCAAAGAACATGCCAAATCTCCGCCATCTTTATGTTATTTGTAATTCTATCACCAATGAAGGAGTAGAAGCCATTCTTGATGGCTGTCCCAAACTTGAGTCACTTGATCTCCGCCTATGCCCCTACCTTGATTTAGGAAGTGCTTTACGCAAAAGATGTTCTGAGCAGATTAAACATGTCGAATTCCCTCTCGCTCAGACTCCTATTAGGTCGAGTCACTTTCAGTTCTCATGGTATTACTGATTTTCCTGGTGCTTTTGCTTCCCCGAGTCTGATGATGAATATAGTCTCTATGATGATGACGACATTTGAGCTTCCAAGTGCTTTTGAAATAGTTGTTGAACTCATATGATAGCCTCTCATTACCAATCTACTTTAATCCTTTCTCTACTTTGACATTCGTCTCACTGTTTTTGTTATATGTCAAGACAGACTCTCTGCTTGGTTAAAACACATTCCAATGTATAATTACTCAAATTGATATCTCTGCTATTCACTCGTACCAATGAAATCTAGCTCAATTTGGGTGTATATATTGATTAATTTAAAATAGGTGATTAATTAGATCTAAGATAGACCCTTAATAAAGTCTAAAAAAAAAATCCAACTAAGAAATAATTGTGTGAACATTAAATGATCATAAAAATACCTATCAACAATTTGATGTGAATCAATTGATATGTTTAAACTAATCATAAATAATCCAACATATTTATGAAATGACGTTCACCGTAGCATTCAAAGTAGGTTTACATCTTTTCAAATTTGATCATCCACATTTAAACTTTTTTTTAACATCATTTTCTCTATTTTAATTTCTAAACCCCTTTAATCGAGAGATCACCTCGCCAGGACCTCTTCGCGATGAAGACGAAGACGAAAGAGGTAAATTTTTTCTTTCTTTCGAAAGAATAATCTGTATGCAGATTATATAAAAAAAAAATTGTCTTTACCGACGGAAATTTCCGTCGGTAATGCCCCATATTAAATTATGCGCGTCAATCAAGAGGCGGTTAGTTAAGGCGGGTCGGTTACCGATGGATCCCCTTCCATCGGTAAACGCACATTTAAATTATTACGCGCCCGTTTAGTGGTTCACGTGAGGGCCCAATAATATGGCGCGGTTACCGACGGAAAATATCCGTCGGTAACCCTATTTTACAATACCGACTGAAAAAATCCGTCGGCTAGTGACCCAAAAACGACACCGTGTAGAGAGTTCTGTGTGTCCGTTGGCATATCCGTCGGCATGCCGTCGGCAGCGTCTTTTAACTTTGTTTTCCGTCGGTATAGCCGATGGAAAGGTATCCGTCGGTATAATTCCGTCGGCAAAACTGCGCGTTTTTGTAGTGTTTCAAAATTGCAAATTCTCTCAAAATTACTTTTATAGAATAGCAAAGCTCGTTTGCAGTTTAAAAAGAAAAGTTTAGGAAAGGTGTGATATTTTAAGTTGTCTCGAACCAAAAAAAGGTAAAGTCTAGTATGCACTCGAGTGCATGTTGTGCACCCTAGTCCATGTTGCACTTTTCAGTTTTACTGATTTACACTTTTTAGTAAATGGTGTTGCACTTTTCAATTATTACTAAAAATATTATTATACAGTTTAATAATTGAAAAGTGCAACACTATTTATCAAAAAGTGTAAGTCAGTAAAACTGAAAAACTGCAACATGGACTAGGGTGCACAACATGCACTCAAGTCCATAACAGACCAACCCTAAAAAAAAGGGGAGGGGGAGGGAGGGAAATATTTTTTTTTGTCCTTCAAGTTATGTCAATTTTGATTTTTGTCCTCTAAATTTTTCGACTTTGAAATTAGTCTCTTATTGATGTGCCAAAATTTGCACGAGAGGATTGAATATCCTCCGAGTTGGATATATGACTTCCCGAACGCGTATGAGCAACCCAAATATGCTGCCTCTGATAGAATCCTCCAAAAACCTGCAAAGAACACGCCGGAGGGGGGTCCGACGCGGACACTCCGATGCCTAAGTCAGTATAAGGCTTCTCAATATATCGCAAGGATCTCGAGATCCTTGATTTATCAAATCAGGCTCTCCAATAATATCAAGAATATGTTTTGTACGAAGTATATTAAGTTTAGTAAAAGTAAAAGAATCTAACCTGAAAACACCCTTCGAATTACCTATTTATAGGAAATTCCCCTCAAAGGGAAGTTATGGCTTCCTTCCATTTCGGAGCTACTCCTTGGACCCAGCTCAGCTGTGTTGACAAAGTCACCCTCTTTCTTTCTCCCCTGAAGAACCGGGGTCATCCCCCTTTAGTGGACCTCATCTCCTAAGATGATGGAGGAAGAAGTCTTCCTTCAATCACTCCTGGACTGATTCGTGGGGGTTCTCCTATAATCTCGGCTTGCCAAGTCATACCAAGACTAAGTCTTTCTGTCGTTTCTCTCCGGGCAGAGCTCCCTCCGGAGGGACTTCCAGTAGAGACTCTGTATCTAGAGAACATTCTTTAATCCCATGTTTCCTCCTTTACCTTATCCTTAATACACGTGTCGACTTCTTATGGGATGACATTTTTAGGCCGCATCATCTACTCCCCCCTACTCTCGTAAAAGGAGTATATCTTTTGTGAGAGTAGAAACTTCAAGTGAGTCTAGCACAAAGACATTTCTGGAGAGACGTGTATGATTCTAGCTCCAGAGAGAAATTTCGAAAATATTTTCTTCCACAAATTTTCCCGCCTCCAGCTCTAAAGACGTTTCGGCTTCCGTGCCCGGGTCCCACGCAGTCGCCTTTTTCTCTCTCTGACTATCTTCCCGAGGAAAACCTCGATTTCCCCCTTTTCTCATTTACTTCACACAACCTTTTCTTCTCTTTTTCTCTTTTCCGAATTTCACTTTCTCAAAAATCCCCTTGCGTTGTTCACTGCTCTTCTCAGGCGTTCTCCGTTCCGAGTTTACCGTCGCCGGTCGCCTTATCTACCCTCGTAGTTCTCTCCTCAAGGTAACCTAGCTATCCTCTTTCTTTTATTAACACTATTAGTCAATGTCTTGTCCGTTCTCTCCGCCTGAGGTTCTTAGTCAAAACCCTTCTGAGTCTACTCCACTTCAAATGGGAAGCCCAGAAAATAGAATTTCCACTTCTTCCCTAATCGATAATACTCACCTAGCCAGCCTGATCCAAGCCTACGCTTTTCCGCCGGAATACACTTTTCGAATTCCTCGCTTAACTGAACGCCCTGATCTCCCCGAACCCCGAACTCTAGCTTTTTTCGAAGCTCAAATTAGGGCAGGTCTTCGATTTCCGGTTCACCCTTATCTGGCCTCCATATCTACCCGCACACATATCCCTCTTAATCAATTCACTCCGAATGTTATCCGTACTATGATAGGATTCTTCATTTTGGTGAAAGGGAATGGCGGTGAGCCTTCTGCTGAACTATTTCTAAGCCAACATTCTTGCAAATTGACCGACGACTTCTTCTATGCTTGTGGAAGGAGATCTCGTGTTTGCAAGTTCCTGAAAAAACTCCATGAAGAGGATTCATCCTGGAGGGACTACTATTTTTTCGTTACTAGTCCTACTGATTGGCCATTTCCCCACGAAAATTGGATATTCCATAATCTGGGGATACCTCCTCCTTCTCTGAAGACTTATTCTGTTTCTAACCACACTGTCATGACTAACCTCAATACCCATATCATTTTACACGACTACTTTGATGTTATTGGTATCTGCAAAAATCCCCGCATCCTCTCCCACTTTGGCTTCTGTTCTCAAGATTTCCCTTTAGAACCTCGAGATGGTAAAAAATCTCTTGTTTTTGTATTTCGTTTCTTGCATGTGGTTATTTTTCTGAATTCTGAAAATCCCCTCGGTTATTTGCAGCAATGAGTTGGTTAACTCACATCTCGCGGGATGCCCCGGCTCTTGGAATAATGAAGACCCCCTCGTTGACTGTTTCGGAAGATCTCCCAAAAGCTCCTCAGTCTACTGCTCTGGAAATCTCAATAAAGACTCCGGCTCCAGAGAGCCCTTCCAAGGTTCCTCCTCTTCCCAGCTCTTCGACCCAAGTCCCGGGTTCTATTGCCAGGAGAACTCGCTCAGCCACCAATGCCTTCTTTCCTGACTGCGGCACTTCTAAGAAAAAGAAGGAAAAAACTGCTTGAGCTCTTGCTGAGAAAGAAGTTTCCCCCTCTGCTGCGTATGAACCTCTCCAGCGCCTTATCAGCCCATGTCCTCCTCCTGCCAACATTGAGCTTTCCGACAAGCCCCTCCTTGAAGATCAACTGCTTCGCGGTGCTCATCTCTTTTTAGAGGTATTTTCTATTATCTTCCTGGTTTCTATCTTCTCTATATCTTAAACATTGTTCCTTTTCTTCATGTAGTTCGGCCTTGTCTACACTAAGATATTTGATCAAGGTGTTGAGATGGTTGCTGAGATTGAACTCCTTCGAGCTGAGGCATCCTCTCTTTAGTCGACTCTCAAGGGTATCACCGCGGAAAAGGACAAAGCTCACAAATGAGCTCAAGCTTTGTCTGAGGAGTTGCCTCTTCTACGGGCTCAGGGCAAGCAGGATGCAGCTAGGGTCAAGCATCTGGAAGAGGAGGTGGAAAGGATGAGAGTAGAGATGAGAAGGATGGAGCATGAATTACCAGACTTTGGAGTGCAAGCCTGCATCAAATCTCTGTTCACTTCTTCCTTGGGTCAAAAGTTCTTGGAGACCCTTCACACTCAATGGTTGTCCAGCTTTCTAAAGAGTTCGAGCTTCCTATGCGCCATGGGGCCACATATTCCTCATTTCATCGACCATGGCTTCAGCAATGTCGTGTCCGAACATTCAGCTCCGGGATTCGATGGGACTTACTCTCGCGCTTTTCGTCTGGACCAGCTCGCTACTCCTCCTAAATTCTTAGGGGATCCTAAGGAGAGCCCCGATAGTCTTTGGTGGCTACCTGGAATGGGTCAGGCCATTGCCAAGTTGCAAGCTGCTAAGGTGGGTATGGCTGAGCTAAAGCCTCTGGAGAAGTTGATCTATCCTTATGCCTCTGCTCCCAAGACTGTAGCAGGGTCAGATGGAGGAAAGGGTACTGAGGCTCCTTTAGGAGATGAAGAGGGCCCAGAGGAGGGCGGAGGGTCCAGCAGTCATGCTGTTATTGAGGAGGCTGCGATCGAGGGAGCTATGGTCGAGGAAGCTGTTGCTGAGGGAGCTACTTTCTTTTGTTTTGCTACACTCTTTTAATTTCTGCTCGTAATACTTACTTTCTCATATTTTGTAGGGGACCCCACACTCCTGGATATGTGGGGGCTTTTTGCAGTAGTTGTGTTAGCTTCATATCGCTTGCTTGTTGGCATGTTGTCTTTCCTTTTATGCTCTCGTGGGCAACCTATAAGCCGAGTAAAGAATATGTTGGAGGTGTGCTCTTCTCTCCCCTCTATTGGTCTTATAGGTTGCACCATAATCGTTTCTTGGTTTCATGACCTTCAGAGTATTCTCTCAAGAAATATGAGGAAGCTCTCTCCCTTTCAAGGGATTGCCTCTGGTTTCAGATGGCTTGGGGAGGTCTTCTTCGACTAGCACTCTTTTTGTTTTCTAAGTACTCATCTTGGGTCTCGGTCATGGGGAGATACTTCCCAGTTCTCCTTGGATTTTAAGCAGATTTTGATTCATAAAATCTTCTTATTGATACGTTGAGGGCTCTCTGGAGCTCCTCGGCCTCTAGGCCTCTGAGTGTTTCTCACTCTTATTCTTAAAAGATTTTGATTCATAAAATCTTCTTATTGATACGTTGAGGGCTCTCTGGAGCTCCTCGGCCTCTAGGCCTCTGAGTGTTTCTCACTCTTATTCTAAAAAGATTTTGATTCATAAAATCTTCTCCTTGATACGTTGAGGGCTCTCTGGAGCTCCTCGACCTCTAGGCCTCTGAGTGTTTCTCACTCTTATCCTTAAAAGATTTTAATTCATAAAATCTTCTCATTTCATTGATTAACCCTTTTGGGTCTCAAATATGGTGAGGGCTCTCTGGAGCACCTCGGCCTCTAAGCCTCTGAGTGTCTCTCACTCTTATTCTTAAAAGATTTTAATTTATAAAATCTTCTCGTTTCATTGATTAACCCTTTTGGGTCTCAAATATGGTGAGGGCTCTCTGGAGCACCTCGGCCTCTAGGCCTCTGAATGTCTCTCACTCTTGTCCTTAAAAGATTTTAATTCATAAAATCTTTTCATTTCGTTGATTAACCCTTTTGGGTCTCATATAGGGTGAGGGCTCTCTGGAGCACCTCGGCCTCTAGGCCTCTGAGTGTCTCTCACTCTCGCAATTTTTATATTCATACATCGTATACTCAAATATGAGAAAGATAATCAAGACACGATAATTCTGTATAAAATCTTTTTCAATAAGGAATAAAGTTTCATTGATTTATTGTCAGTTTTCAACATAGGCCATAGATAACCTACGCTGGTCTCATTAAAAACCTCTTTTCGGAAAAACCCCAAAGGGGAAACCCGTAAAGAGGGAAAAAGAGCTCCGGTGAAGCCACTAAATACATTAAGCAAAATATGAATTGATGCAAAAATCACAAAACAAAAATCACCAATGGTCTCAAGACCTTACACTTTCTTCAAACAAAGAATCTCTTCAAATGGCAATCGTTCCAGGGTCTAGCTATGTCAACTCCCTCCATGCTCTGCAATCTATAGGCTCCTCCCTTTAATACCTGTGTGATTTTATAAGGCCCCTCCCAATTGGGCTCTAACTTTCCCGTATTCTTTAGGGCATCAGCTCTTCTTAACACCAGGTCCCCCACTCTAAAGGACCTCGGGATCACCCTTCGATCATATGCAACTTTAATTCTGCTCTTGTATCTTTCCGCACGTACCCTAACCATCTCCCTTTCTTCTTCCATTAAGTCCAGGGCCTCTCTCATCAGCCTCTCATTCTGATGTTCTTCAAATTGGGCAATTCGGTGAGACTGCAGCACGGCCTCTGGAGGTATCACCGCCGCAGCTCCGTAGACCAGCTGAAAGGGGGACTCTCCAGTTGCTGTCTTTGGGCTAGTTCTGTATGACCACAATACATTATCTAATTCATTCACCCATCCTCCTCCTATTTTCGTCAGCCTTGTTCGAATACCATCTACTATCGTTCGATTAGTAACTCCACTTGTCCATTAGCCTGAGGATGGGCTACGGAGGTGAATCTCTGTATTATGTTTAGTCTTGCACACCATCCTCGTACATTTTCCCCATTGAACTGTGTTCCATTATCAGAGACCAATATTCTGGGTACTCCGAATCTGCAACAAATCTGTTTTCCCAAGAATTTAATCACATTCTCTTCATCTATTGTAGCCAAAGGAGCAGCTTCCACCCATTTGCTAAAATAATCCACTGCTACTATCAGAAACTTTCTCCCTCCTGAGGCTGGAGGGAAGGGTCCTACCAGATCCACTCCCCACTTAGCAAAGGGGCATGGAGAGTGCATAACTCCCATTTCTTCCGCAAGAGTCCTTATCAGGGGACCATTCTTTTGACATTTGACACACTTCTTTACGAATTCCTTAGCGTCCTTTGTCATGGAGGGCCAATATAATCCAGCCCTTAAGGCTTTCTTCACTACTGCTTTATATCCCCATGACTAGCTGCGTTTCCTTCATGGATTTCTTTGAGTGCGTACCTTGCTTCTCGGGTTGATATGCACCTCAAATATGGTTGTGTGAACTACTTCTTGTATAAGTGCCCTCCGATAATGCAGTATTTGATCCGAAGGGCTCGGGCCTCTCGGGTGGTAGGGGCGTCTGTTTCCTTGATTAGTTCCACCCATATAGCTTTTCTCCAATCATCTCCTTCCTCAATGGAACCAATGGGGTTCCCCAGGGTCTCTCTTTCTGCTACTACTAAGGTCACTGTTCCTTGTCCATCAAACTCTGTGGAGCTGGCGAGTTTGGAGAGGCTATCCGCCTGCATGTTCGATCTTCTCTCGAGGTACCTGGACCACCTCACAATCTTGGAATTTGCCCATCACTTCTTTGGCTCGTTCCAGATAGGCAGCCATTCTATTATCCTTGGCTGCATATTCTCCATTTACCTGTTGAACAACTAATTGGGAATCGGAGTATAGAGTTACCTTTAGAGCTCCCAATTCTAATGCCATCTCCATTCCTCTGATCAAAGCTTCGTACTCCGCTCCATTATTCGAAGTCATGAATTGAAACCTCACTGCAAATTGTAGGTCCTCTCCTTGAGGGCCCACTAGCACTATCCCTGCACCGCATCCGCTCAGAGTCACTGAGCCATCTACGTATATCTTCCATCCCTCGGCCTCTTCTGGTTTAGTAGATTCTTGGATGAAATCGGACAAAGCTTGGGCTTTTATAGCCTTCCGTGGCTCGAAGTCCACATCATATTCTTGGAGCTCTATTGCCCATCTCACCATCCTTCCGGAGAGGTCTGCTCGGCCAATAACCTGTTTCAACAAGTAATTAGTGCGGACCAGTATTTTGTAAGAGAGGAAATATGGGCGCAATCTTCGCGCCGTAAATACCACGGCCAGAGCGGCCTTCTCGATTTCCGAGTATCGAGCTTCAGCTCCTTGAATGACCTTGCTGACGTAATATATAGAATGTTGGAGAGGTCCCTCTTCTTTAACCAAGGCTGTGCTCAATGAGAATTCCCCTACAGAGAGATACAGAATGAGAGTATCTCCAGGAGAAGGTTTTGTCAGCTTCGACAACTGGGACAAATGATGCTTCAGGTCTTCAAAGGCCTTCTGGCATGTTTCACTCCACTCGAACTTGGCCCATTTCTTGAGAATTTTGAAGAAGGGGTGGCTTTTTTCGGCAAATCTGGCTATGAATCTGCTCAATGCTGTGATCCTCCCATTGAGCGTCTGGAGTACTTTCAAGTTCCTCGGCGGCTGCATGTCCAGTACAGCCTTCACCTTAGCTGGGTTCACTTCTATCCCTCTTTGAGTAACCATGTATCCAAGGAACTTCCCCGATTTCACTCCGAAAGAGCACTTGGTTGGGTTCAACTTGATACCGTTCTCTCGAATTACCTGGAAAATTTCCTCCAGGTCCTCCACATGCTGATATTCTTTCACACTCTTGGCCAGCATATCATCCACGTATATTTCCATGTTTCTTCCTAGTTGTCTTCGGAAGACAGCATCGACCATCCTTTGATACGTTGCTCCAGCATTGAGTAATCCGAATGGCATTCGAACGTAGCCAAACGTTCCGCATGCTGCTATGAAGCACACTTTGGGAACATCTGAGGGGTTCAACTGGATCTGGTGGTATCATTGGTATGCATCCATCATGCTTAGTAGTTCGAATCTAGAAGTCGCATCCACTAACTGGTCTATCCTTGGCAAGGGATAATGGTCTTTGGGACATGCTTTGTTGAGGTCCCTGAAGTCGATACACATTCTCCATTTCCCTCCCCCTTTAGATACTAATACTGCATTGGAGAGCCATTCCGGAAATTGTACTTTCACCACGTGTCCTGCTTTCAATAGCTTCTCTACTTCTTCTTTCACTATACTATTCTTCTCAACTCCAAAGTTTCGTAACTTTTGTTTCACTGGCCTTGCCTTTGGATCAACATTAAGGCAATGTAGTGCTATCTCCGGATGGATACCTGTCATGTCAGCTGCAGATAATGCAAATATATCGGAATTTCGACGTAATGTAGAGATTACCTTTTCTGTGAGTTCAGGTCCCAGTTGGGTACCTATCTTAGTAGCAAAGCCGAGTTTCCCTGGGAAGAGCTCCACATTCATCAGCTCCTCATCCGTTTTAACACTTACTTGCTCAGGTGTCATTCCTTCCACTTTCTTTCTCTTTACTTCAGGATCATCTCCTCTCGTCCTCTCCAGGCCCTTGGTTAAAGCCCTGTCCGCCATCTTCACAGACTCGGCGTAGCACTTCCGTGCTTGGTATTGATCTCCTCTTACTTCTCCTACTCCTGTAGCCGTAGGGAATTTCATTTTCATATGAAATGTGGAGATGATCACCTGAAAGAGGTTCAAGCTAGGTCGCCCCAGTACCACGTTGTACGATGAGGGAATATCCACAATGAGAAATTCCACCAGGTGGACTTTTCGAGCTGGAGCGTCCCCCATCCCTACCTGTAGCATCACAGATCCCAAGGGTTGGATGGCACCTCCAAAGAAGCCGTACATGGAGGTATCTACAGGTCGTAGCTTCACACTCAGTTCCATCCTCTAGAAGCACTCAAAAAACATAATATCAGCCGAGCTTCCCGTATCTACAAAGATTCGAGCAACGTCGAACCCAGCTATGTCGGTAGTGATCACCAAGGCGTCGTTGTGATCTTCCTTAACTCCTTTCACATCCTCCGGGCCAAACCTGATATTGGGCGTCTCTGTCATACGTCCTACTTCTTTCAATTGACCTCCTTGTCCTGCTTTTAGAGCTCAAACTCTTTGCTTTCTCTTTCGGAAGGAATCCCCATCTGCTGGTCCTCCCACAATCATGTGGATTACTCCTCTCTTTGATGGTGGAGGGGGCATATCTTCGGCCGCCTCCTTGGTTTCCTTCTCTTCTGGTTTCCTTTCATATTCCTTCCGCTTCTGTCCCCGAGGGCCTTGCCTGTCTCTAAATATAAATTCTTTCAGATGCCCCGCCTGGATCATCCTTTCAATCTCGTCTTTCAGGTGATAACATTGATTCGTGTCATGCCCATACTCATTGTGAAATCTGCAAAATCGATCGGACTTGGGCTTCTGAGTTCCCCAATTTCTGGAATACGGGAATTTCAAGTCAGGATGATCTCCTGCCACCTCCAGTACTTCGGCAGGTTCGATTCTCAAGGGTGTGTACTTCTCAAACCTTCCACGAGGATCGGACCGGGAACCTCCAGATGGATTACTGTCTCTTGCTAACCCGGAGGTCCGAGGGACCTCTGGACTGGAACGTCTGGAGGGGCCCTCTTTTCTTCTTTCTCGATCTTGTGGCCTAGTCTCCAATCTCTTGGCTTTTCGAACCTCCTCCAGGGTGAGGTACTTCTCTGCTCTATGTAGCAGCTCATCAAAGTTCTTAACTGGCTTCTTAGCTAAGAAGGAGAAGAAGTCTCCATCCCGTAATCCGTTAGTAAGAGCGTTGATCTTCACCTCCGGAGAGGCTGTAGGGACCTCTAGAGCCGCCTGATTGAATCTCCGGAGAAAAACTCTCAAACTCTCGCTCTCCCCCTACCTCAGATTGAAGAGGGTTAAAGTGGCCCGCGGCTGCCTCCGGGCACTTACAAATTGATGGAGAAATAACTCACTGAATTCCTCCCAGGATCGGATTGTATTGGGTTCCAATTGAGTGAACCACTGCTGCGCCGCTTTTGCCAGGGTGGTCAGGAACACCCTGCACTTGATTCCCTCCCCGTAGCGGTGTAATAACGTAGCATTCTCAAACCTTACTAGGTGTTCATACGGGTCTGTCGTACCGTCGTATTCAAAATTGAGGGGCTTGAAATTGAATGGCAGTTCATCCTGTAGTATGGTAGGAGAGAACTGACATCCAGAAACATACGCGGATCTACTTGCTCCATTGTTCATCTGTCTCCTTGTTGGTCCTTGGTGGAGTATAACACAAGTGTATGGGGGGGGAATGCACTTGTGTATGCAAATTCTTTTTCTTTTTGACAAACTGGTCTTATCAGGCAAGTTGTCTCACAATTGGCCTGAGTGTGAACTTTGATAGATACTTGTCCTACTGATTACTATTGAGTGATCAGTTGGCTAAATATCTAAAAGAGTTGCTAAGTGCGGAATGTGGTTGGCCTTTGACTTAAAGAAATACTCCAAGTTAATTTCTGAAAAGATACAGGTTATCAGGGACTTTGTCCAAAACAGATTTTCTCACTTACTGAGTTTTGCTTCTTTAAAATATGTTTGAATGTAAGTGCAATAAAGAATGCAGTAAGTAAATGGCACACAAGTTTATAGTGGTTCAGAGACTCAAGCTCCTACATCCACTTTCCCTGATTGAACAGGATAATTCCTTCACAATGGAATTAGCTTGTTTTATAGTGCCAAGGTGCACTGATCAACAACACTCTCTTAGTGTTTTGATCCCTAGGATAAGCTGAGTCCTAGTGCTCAATCTCTCTGAGTTAAGACTGTGTTTCACAATAACAGTCCTTAACTCCTCACTTCTACAACAAACTCTCTCTTCACTAAATGAGATAGGGTTTGAGGTTTGGTTCCAACTAGTAGAGATATCCTTTACAATAAGAACAGTGTAAAGGCTTAGGATATCTCAATGCTAAGCTTTGGATGTTTACAAAGATTGGCTTAGCTAAAAGAAGTGATTCAGGAAACTTGGAATTCAAGAGAATAGCTTGGTTTCCTTTGAAAGCTTGATGATAGTTTGATAGCTTGTAGTTGGATGTTTGAATCCCTTGATCACTTCTGTATTTATAGACAAATTTGAGCAGCAAACCGTTGGAGGGATAGCAATTCAAATATGTCTATTTGCAGCACCATTGAAACGGCTATGAAGCTTGGCATCCTTTTATCCACTGTGTAAAAGGGCTCTTCAATGGTTGCTTGAATGAATGTGTTGACTTCTGAAAAATGAGGCTGAGAAGACTTGTGTCAGATTCCAAATATGCACATTTTCCAAGGTTGATTTGTGGCAAAGTCTACACTCAATCAACGGTCAGATGGGACAAGCTCCCTGAACATTCCTGCTGCAGTTTAGAATGTTCCAACATTCATTCAATGCTTCATTCTTTAATGCTCTAAGTCTTTAATGCTTGGTTCAGGCATGATTGGCAATAAATGCTTCATTGAATGTGTCTTTTGGGCTTTGACATTCAATGCTCTTGATCATTTGTACTTCAACTGTCTTGATCATTTGCATTTATGAGCATTGCTTTACTGCTCTTGATCTCTTCAGCTAAGTTGTCCACTTGGTCAGTCTGTCTTGAAAGTTCAGCAACTTTGTCCTATAGACTTATCAAGCTGCCTAACATTCCAGCTTTGGACAACTATCCTGAACACTAAAATCTCACAACATTTATGAGATTTTTCACTTAAGAAATCTACAAATTCAAGTGTATTGAGACAACTTGCCTGAACTAGACTTGAGCTTATCTCAACTAATCTGAACATCATCAATCAGGGGTTTTGGTATCTAAATCAAAATCATTTTATTCTCAACAATTTCCCCCTTTTTGATGATGCCAAAACCTATTACAAAGGGGACTTGACTTATACTATACTTTTACCTTCAGGGAGAGTGAACTGGTCAACTTGCCTGAAAGAAACTGTTAGCACAATAAATCAAGTAAGATATGTCATGATAGGTTAGTTGAGATAATGAGTTGTTATCTCTTGATAGAAACATAGTGATCCAAAATAACAACAAACATAAAAATCATAACAGCAAATAGGGAAAAAGTGAACTTATCCATCACAGAGTTCCATCATCTTGAGGAGCAATGCCATACTGAGCCCATACTCTTTTCTTCAGTTCCCAGATCTCTTTGTTGGTTCCTTTAGGGCCAGGCTTCAACTTCTCCATCCTCATGATGTTGATGAATTCTTCCAGTATCTTTCCCTCATCAATTAAGTTCCCATTGAACTTAGGAGGCATGTACAGAATGGGACCAGGGGCCTTGAATTCAACTCTGGCCATCTCAGCTGCTGCAAACAGCTTTTGGTAGAGGTCCCTATGGTTCTCAAACATAAACTGCACAAAGACTTCATCTACACTCTCTTCAAGCCACTTTCCAATGACATAAAAGTCATATACAAAACTTCTCTTGGCCTCCTCCCATGCATCATTCAGTGAGATTGGAACCCACTTATCATGGTGAGGGTACTGAGTGTCCCATCTTTGCAGCATTTGAGGTTTAAGTTTTCTGTAAGAGGCCCTCCTTCTTGGGGCTTTGAAGTTTGCCCTCCTTCCATATCTTGCCTTGTTGGCCTCAACCAATTGATCCATTCTCTCTTTAGCTCTTAGAAGATCTAGCTTCTCTTGTGTTTCTGGATCCTTTCTATATCCTTCTTCAAACAGCTTAGAAGGATCATCAGCAAGTTTGGGCACAACAACTTCAGGCTCTCTGTCCTGTACCTCCTCTTCAACTTATTCTTCAATGGCAGGCAACTTGGCTGCTTTCTTAAATCTCTTTGATTGCCTTACTGGAGTAGATTTCTTAGACTGAAATTCTGATGGCAAAGTCAGGCTGGTTGGGAATTCATTGAAGGCTTGCAATTCCTTCCTTTTTCTTTCAGATGACCTTGTCATCTTCCCCCTTACTTCAGCAACCTTCTCTTTGGGTTCAAGTCCTGCTGACTCACCACCAGGCCTTTGTTGCTTCCTTGCCTGACTCTCCATTGCACACATCATGGACTCTTTGACAGCAATTTGAATCTGTTCTTCCTCTGTCAAGTTCTCAATGTTCATTGGGCCTTTTCCTTTCCCAATTTCTTCTACTGCCTCCTCCTCAGCATCAGGGACCTTCTCCTTTCCTTTGGATTCACCAATAACCAAGGTTCCCTTTGCCCTTGCTCTCTCTCTTTCCCCCTTTTTGGCATTATCAAAACACTGGGGCTTTAATTCACTCATAGTGACAGAGAGATGTGAGTGAGCATGAGTGAGGGACTTCAACTCCTGCAGTAGGTAAACATTCTCATCATGAATGTTTTGCATTTTATCATCTACCATGCTCAAGAATGTGTGGACAGGTTTCATCTTTTGAGCAACAATGGCATCTAAAGTGGCTTTCAGTGATTGATCAAGTTTGGCCTGAAGTTGATCAGTGAGGTTGGCCACAACTTGATCAGACACTTTGGCCATTAGTTCAACAGTGAACTTCTCTGCAGCTTCTTTCACCATTGCAGCTTTCAACTCTTCAGCTTTCTTTCTTTGTGCAGCAGTCCTTTGCCTTAATGCATCTTTGATTGTCCTTCTCAAGGCTCTCACATTATGCTTGTATAGAACTTTGAGGCCTTGCTGCTCTTTCTGCACAGATTTTGTGAACTTGACCATTTCCTCCTTTGCCTTTGTTACCTCTGTTGAAACTGTTTGCAGTCCAATTTCAACACCACAAATTCGTGCATCCAGTGTTGGCAAGATTACTTCCTCTGAACCAGTTAGCCTCATCTCCACAGAGGCTAGAGTCTTTCCTTGGCCATCTAGGGTATCAATTGTGGCAGCATGTGCCTTACCAACTTCCCTTACCAAAGTATCCAACTTCTCTGATTGTTCTTCAATAATAGTTGCAGTTTGAGTAGCAATCTGAAAGCCTGCTTCAGTGGTGTTGGCTTGCTCAAAGTACATCTTGTTCAATGTGGATACATTGGCTGAAACTGCTTCAAGATCAATATCAGCATTGACTGGTATATCTGTAAGAGAGGCATCTGCAAAAATTTGCTCAATTGTAACAGCAACAGAATCTGCAAAACTAAGAGTGTTAGTGAAATCTCCCTCAACACCCTCATTCTTTTTATCTCCCAATAGGCCTGATTCATCAGCACCTATACTCTCATTTTCAACTTCTTTCTTTTCTTCATTTTCAATAGATAAGCTCACATTCACTTGAGAATCAGGCCTCCTTTCACCAAGGGATTCATCAAGTTCAGATTTGACTTGAAGAATAGCCTGACTCTCATATTGGGCTGCACCCAATATTTCTACTTCATCTCCCTCTATAATTGGTGCACTCAGGGAACCTGTAATCACACAATCCTCACCATCATCTCCCTCTGAGTTTTCACCACTATTTGCCTTTTCAACTCATTCTTTTCCTAAACCTGACACCTCCATATCCTCAACAGGATCCACAGAGGGCAGTTGTTGGGAGATCACAGTGCTTGGGCATCCCAAGGCCACTGAGTCATCCTGAATGACTAAAGGCTGGTCAATGTCCAACTTTCCTGACATTGATGAGGCTTTAGCCAAACTAGCTTCTCCCATGGAAGTCTCAACATTGTCAAGCTGTGCTTCAGGTTCAAGAGAACCATCCTTGGCCAATGCATCTTGGACTGAGTCACCATCTTTGGTCAACTCCTCTGAATGATCAGAGTCCTTTTCAGAATGATAAGTCAAGTAATGTACCTGAGCAGAGTTGAGGCCTGGAGGGTTGGGATTGGTGTTATCATCATCATCAGATGGACTATCAGGGTGCCTGAGTCCCTGTGCAATTCTTTCTCTCTCAGCTAGCACCTTCTCATGAACAATGGTGCAGAACAAGGCCTCAGTGGTTAACACACTGGATTTCTTCACATTTGCAAAATTCAAGAGCCTGTTCTCTTCAACCTGCCACCAGCTTGCTCCTTTATCCTGAATAGCTTGAGCTATTTCTACCATAGTTCTATCCTTGATCTCAACAAGAGCTCTGAGATCATAGAACTGTTGTTGCAGCCTAGGATAGTCCTTCAACCCTGGATATAGTTCATCCACATTAGCCTTGGCAATCTGTCTTAACATCCCCTCATAAGTGTATTCTTCACCACTTTCATCTTCAGAGGAGTTGGCTTGGGATTCAGGACGGTTGGATTGGGATTCAGGTAGGCTTGACTGGATTTCAGGTAGGTTGGGTTCAGAAGGGTTAGAGCTTAAAACAAGTTGGGATTCAGGTGCTTTTGAGAGCAATGTTCCTGAAGAGGTAATTGGAATGGCTGGAATGGGTGGGAGAGCAGCTTGATCCCCTTCTCGAAGGACAGTTTCAAGAAGTTTGGTATAAGAGAGAAGTCTTGGATCAAGTGGGGAAAAAGGTCTATCCTCAAGATTGACCAAATCTGCCAGCACATCAATACCTGCTCTATTTGGGGCACCTTCAGGGGAGTAAACCTTCTTGGCAATGATTGGGGCATCTTCAGGAGTCTTGCACTCCTCTTCTTCATGCCTTGATGGGGATATTCTTTCTGATTGAATATCAGGAGAGTTGGCTTCAGGGCTGTTGGGCTTTGATTTGGACTTGGAGTTAGACCTACTAGCTTGCCTAATCTCCTTGAAAAACTCTTTCTTCTTTTTCTCCTCTTCCATCAATCTCTGCTTCTCAGAGGTTTTGATTATTCTTTTCCTCCTTTCAGATCTTGTTGGCTGGTCAAGATCCCTGAATTCTGTTACACTTTCAGGCTGTAAGGGGACAACCTCTCTGAATTCTTTACCCTCTTCAGGGGGGTTGACTCCTTCATCAGCAACCTTCTCAATCTCCTCAGAAGTGGCTCCTCCACTTCTTGACTGGCTTTCTGGGGAAGATTCTCTCAGAATCTTCTTCATCTTCTTCACCTTTGGCTGAACTTTTGGTGGTTGGGCTTTCCTTTTTCTTGGAGAGGTTCTGGTTGTGGGAACAATTGCAACAACTTTCTTGGAGGCAGCCTCCTGCTTCCTCTTTTCTGTCTTAGAAGACAGCTTTCTGAACATCACCTTTTGAGCAGGAAAAGGCTTTGGTTTTGCTTGTAGATGAGTGTAATGAGCAAATCTTTCCAAGAGCAGGCTGGCTCTTGTGCAAAACTGGAGTCTTCCATCAACCACCACCTTGTGGTGTTTCACCTCCTTAAATTTGAATTTCTCATTCATCATCTTGTCCAAGATAAAGCTTTTCCAGTTAAACTTGACTCTCTTCTCAGCAGAGTCAACCACAGCAGCCATTACTCTTAACTTAGGCATACTGATTTGTTCAACACTCCCAGAATGACTTAACAAACTCTTCACCACACAATCAAACAAGTGTCTAAAACCTGGCTTTAGAATGTTCTTGTTTTGAGCACTTACTAGCTTCTTGGGTGTAAGCAGCCATGGAAGGTAGAATTCCTGATCTTCTCCTTCCTTGTAAGTTTCTGGATTTAGGCCTTCTGATGGTAGCCCAAAGCTAGCATCCAAATCCTCTGCAGTGAAGATGATGGTGTGTTGGCTTTCTTCTTCTTCATCTTCCTCTACATATGTGAGCTTAGTGCACACATCTCCCTTCTTGCCCTTCCATCTGAGATGGGCAAAGAATTCAGCCATGAAGGAGTTCAGGCAGGAATCTGGCTTAGTGCCTAAGAATTTTTCTAGCCCAGCCTCCCTTAGCCATTTGAGGACTTGATGAACCTCAGTGTCTGGACTATCAAAGGCAACTAGTTTTTCAAACCAAAGTGAGTTTGGATTGCTGAGATAGGAGAAATCAATGTCCAAGGATGGATCATTGAAGTCTACAAGTTCTTCCCTCTTAATTTTGGGTGCCATGGATAATGAGAAATGGATAGGTTTTTGGAAAGTAGTTACAGGTTTGAGAGGTTTTGAAAATCTTAAGAGTTTGAAAAATTATGAATGCGTGAGGAAGAAAGTAAAAATGAGGAGTTTATATATGAATGGGATTTATTAACCGTTGGTTAATAGAATATGACAGTGGGTAATTTTGAAGACCCAATTGGATATAGTGGGGTAGTGGGCTTTCAGCGGTTTGATGGAGTTTTAATGCAAATCAATGGCCTTGATGATGACTCAAGAATTCATGAAATCTTAATTAAGATTTTGCATTTAATGCTGATTTGCCATTTTGGGGGCAAAGATCTTCATAGTACACGCCATCCTAAAATGGCCTACTCTTAGACCAAGAAACCTTTTAAATGTCTAATCAATGCTAAAAATAGCAAAAATTATCCAATTAATTCGGACAAACATCCTGAGATGTGTTTTGACTTCTCTCTTGGTCAAAACTGCCTGATTAGCTTGCCTGAGTGGGTCCCAAAGTTGCTGACTGGGTCCCACTTGGACAAAGCTCCTGACCAACATTGCTGAACATCATAAGGACAACTTTGCTGAGTTTCCCTTTTTGGCTGACTGCTTCAGTGAGGTTGGTCAACTTTGCTGAAGTTCAATTTAATGAACTTCCCACTTCTTATGAGCTTCCTTCCTTCATTCCCCCATCTTTCCTGGATCAAGTAAGCCTAATTCAGCTGATAGTTCCAAGAACCTTGCTTCAGCTAATGGTTTGGTCAAGATATCAGCTTTTTGCTTATCAGTGTGGATCTTGACAAGCTTGATATCTTTCTTTTCCACATGATCCCTTATGAAGTGATGCTTTATATCCACATGCTTGCATCTGGTGTGGAGCACTGGATTCTGTGAGATAGCAATTGCACTATTGTTGTCACAGAATATTGGCACTTCATTTGAGATTACTTTGTAATCTCTCAATTGTTGCCTGAGCCAAAGTATCTGAGCACAGCAACTTCCAGCTGCTACATACTCTGCTTCAGTTGTTGAAGTTGCAACTGTATTTTGCTTCTTGGAGAACCATGAGATAAGCTTGCTGCCCAAGAATTGACAAGTTCCAGAGGTGGATTTTCTGTCAATTCTACATCCTCCATAGTCTGCATCTGAATATCCAGTGAGCTCAATGTTGTCATCAGCTGGATACCATAATCCAAGATTCTCAGATCCCTTGAGATATCTTAGGATTCTCTTGGCAGCATCAAGATGGCTCTTCTTTGGATTAGCTTGAAATCTTGCACATACTCCAACTGCAAATGTGATATCAGGCCTGCTTGCAGTGAGATATAGCAAGGATCCTATGATTCCCCTGTAGTTAGTGGAGTTTGTTGACTCTCCACTTTCATCAGGATCCATTTTCCAGTTAGTATTCATAGGAATTCTGACTGGTTTGCTTGTAGCAATCCAAATTTCTTGATCATGTCCCTTGTATACTTGGCCTGATTGATGAATATTCCCTTCTTTGATTGAGTGACTTGAAGTCCTAAGAAGAAATTCATCAATCCCATCATGGACATCTCAAATTTGCTTTGCATGAGTTTGGAGAACTTCTCACACAACTTCTCATTTGGAGATCCAAATATAATGTCATCCACATAGATTTGGACTAACAAAATATCATCTCCTTCACAGATTCTGAACAAGGTTCTGTCAACAGTGCCTTTGACAAAACCATGATCTAGAAGAAACTGTGATAAGGTGTCATACCAAGCTCTTGGAGCTTGCTTTAAGCCATAGAGGGCTTTCTTCAATCTGTACACCTTGTCTCCTTCTTCAAATCCTGGGGGCTGTTCAACATATACTTCTTCTTTGAGCACCCCATTGAGAAATGCACTCTTCACATCCATTTGATACACCTTGAATCTCATGTGAGCTGCATATGCTAAGAAGAGTCTGATTGCCTCAAGTCTGGCCACTGGAGCAAAAGTCTCATCATAATCAATCCCTTCAGATTGACAATATCCTTTGGCCACCAGTCTTGCTTTGTTTCTCACAATGATTTCATTTTCATTTTTCTTATTCTTGAACACCCATTTAGTTCCAATGACATCTTGATGAGTTGGCCTATCTACCAGCTCCCAAACTTCATTTCTGGTAAACTGGTTCAGCTCCTCTTGCATGGCTATGATCCAGTTGGTATCTTGTAGTGCTTCCTCAATGTCTTTTGGTTCCTGTTCTGAAAGGAAACAACAAAACAGAGCACTTTCTCCATGAAATCTTCTAGTTTTGATCCCTTCACTTGGATTACCAAGTATCAGGCTAGATGGGTGGTCTTGCAACCAAGTCCTTCTAGACCTGATCCTTTCAGGAGGATTGTCCTCATCTGAAGTTGGATCACTAGATTCATTGAATTCAGGAAAGTTAATCGAAGGATCAAGTTCAGGATCATATTCAGGGGTATTGTCCTCATTGTCAGATAAGTTGACATTTTCATTGGTTCCCCCTTGAATATTGGATCCATTAACTACCTCAGCATTGCCTGCTTCTTCATTGGTAGTTGTTACCTGGTTTTGAACTGGGATGGGGTCAGTCAGTTCAATTTCTCCTTCAGGTTGGTTGTCTTTTGGTTGATTGCCATCAGGTAGGTTGTCCAGTTTTTGATTTTCATGAAGTTCAGGCTGGTTAACATCTACAAACACTGTTTCCTTGCTTTGAAGCCTTAATCTGGTTGTTCTTTGTGTTATCTCATCAATATTCAGGTTTCTATCCCTGAACTCATTAACAGATTCATCAAACACAACATGAGGTGTTTCTTCCACAATAAGAGTTTTGCAATTGTAAACTCTGTAAGCCTTGCTGATTTGTGAATATCCAACAAATATTCCTTCATCAGCTTTGCTATCAAAAGCTTTCAATTGCTCTTTCCCATTATTATGGATGAAACACTTACAACCAAATATGTGAAAATAAGCAACAGTGGGCAATCTACCTTTCCATATTTGATATGGAGTTTTACCTTGTCCTTTGGTGATTAAGGACCTGTTTTGTGTGTGACATGCAGTGCTGATGGCTTCAGCCCAAAACCTTTTAGGCAATTTGGATTCAGCAATCAAAGTTCTTGCTGCCTCTTTCAAGGTTCTGTTTCTTCTTTCAGCAACCCCATTTTGTTGAGGTGTTCTTGCTGCTGAAGTTTCATGAGTGATGTCATTCTTGCTGCAGTACTCATTGATGTATGAGTTTATGAATTCTGTGCCTTTGTCAGATCTGATCTTGACAATACTTAGGCCCTTTTCATTGCTCACTCGCATCATCAATTCAGGTAGCTTGACTTGGGTCTCTTTTTTGTTCAACAAAAATACTACCCAAGTGTACCTGGAAAAATCATCAACAACAACTAATGCATATTTTCTTCCATTTAAACTTACTGGGATAATTGGACCAAATAAATCCATATGCAGTAGTTGAAGAACTCTCTCAGTTGAGATGACAGGTTTTCCTTTGAATGAGGCTTTGATCTGCTTTCCTTCCTGACATGGCTGGCATATATGTTCTTTGGTGAACACTTGATTAGGCAGCCCTTTAACTAGAGAGTTTCTTGCAATCTTGTTGATGGTTTTGAAATTCAGATGATTCAATCTCTTGTGCCATAGCCAGCTTTGCTCATTTGTGCTTTTGGCAACAAGGCAAACTGCTTCAGGGGTTTTGCTCCAATCTGCAAAATAAACATTTCCCTTTCTCACCCCTGTTAGTAGCACCTGTTGTGTTGAATTATTTTTGATAATACATTCATTTGGTGCAAATTCAACACAATATCCTTTATCACAAATTTGACTTATAGACAGCAAGTTGTATTTTAGGCCTAGGACATATGAGACATCAGTAATTTTAACATTACCAATGTTTAATGTACCATAACCTCTTGTGATTCCTTGAGAGCTGTCTCCAAAGGTTACTGAAGGACCATTCTTTTCTATGAATTCTGAGAGAAGCTCTTTGTTTCCAGTCATGTGTCTTGAACATCCACTGTCCAAGTACCATGCTGTTTTCTTGTTGATGCTTCTCTTCTTCTTGTGGTCCTTGCAGCCCTCTTCATTTTCAAATGCCATTTAGCAGTCATCATCACTGTCACTGTTGGAGAACAGTCCATCATCAGAAGAGTAGACACTTTCTTCACTTGCTGATTCTCCAGCTACCATGGCCTTCCTGTTGTTCATCCTCTTGTCTCTCTTGTTTTGTCTTTCTTTTCTTTCTTTGGCACTTAGGTCAGGACAATCATACTGAAAGTGACCCTTTTTTTGGCAGTTGAAACACACATCTTCATCATCATTTTTCTTGCTTGAGGACTCCTTCCTCCTTGATGATGATGGTTCACCTTTACTGTATTTCTTTTTATCAGCATATCTGTCTTCTTTCTTCTCATCAGAGACTTTGTCCTCTGATTTGTTATCAGGAGAGCTGAATCTCCTTCTGGTTCTGTTATCTTGGTAGAACTTCTTGTATCTACCAAATCTGGAGTTCAGCTTCTCAAATCTTCTTGCCATGAGTGCCAGCTCCTCCTTCATTTCTGATTTTGAAACAGATTGAGAAGATCTTTGAGTATTTTTCTTCTCTGTTTCAGTAGCTTTGAAGGCAACACCTTTGCCTGAGGAGGATGGCTCATCATGCACCTTCTTTCTGTTGAGATCAAACTCATATGCTTTGAGTTCAGAGAATACTTGCTGCATTGGCATGTTGTCAAGATTGATTGTATTTTGCATCATGACAGAATATATATCCCACTTTGATGTGAGACTTCTCAGAATCTTCAAAGCAACTTCTCTTTTGGCATAGAACTTGCCCAAAGAATTCATCTCATTCATGATGTCAGTGAATCTGCCATCAAGATGATCAATAGTTTCATTTGGCTCCATAGTGAATTGCTCATACTTTTGGATAGCCACTTGAAGCTTGTTTTCCTTTATCTTTTGAGTACCTTCACACATAAGTGCTGGGGTATCCCAGGTCTCCTTTGCTGTGGTGCAGTGATACACTCTTCCCATCACTGCATCTGGAATAGTCTGGTATAGGGTGTTCATGGCAATGTAGTTCAGATTGTGCATTTTTCTCTCTTCTGCTGTTAGCTCATCCTCATCTTTTGGCAACAACTCCCTTGGGTCTGCTTTTTGAGCATCAGTGATCTTGGGGTTGAGCTTGGTGAAGGTGAATGGTCCTCTAGTGATGACTTTGAGCATTTCATCATGCTGGCAGGCAAGATGTGCTCTCATCCTGATTTTCCAGAAATCATAATTCTCAATTGAGAACATTGGCAGCTTGTGATGAGAAATATGATTGACTTGGTTTGGACCCGTGTTGTTGGTGGTGTTGGCAGCATCTCCTGGAACTGCATTGTTAGCCATTCTTATACAGATAGACAAAGGAAAATACAAGTAGATTTTTCAGAAATTTGGATCAGTTCAGTGACCACAGAAATAATGTGAGTTTTTGAAATTCAATTTGAATGTTCAGCAGCAGTGGTCTTTGAACCCCTACTCTGATACCACTTGTTGGTCCTTGGTGGAGTATAACACAAGTGTATGGGGGGGGGGAATGCACTTGTGTATGCAAATTCTTTTTCTTTTTGACAAACTGGTCTTATCAGGCAAGTTGTCTCACAACTGGCCTGAGTGTGAACTTTGATAGATACTTGTCCTACTGATTACTATTGAGTGATCAGTTGGCTAAATATCTAAAAGAGTTGCTAAGTACGGAATGTGGTTGGCCTTTGACTTAAAGAAATACTCCAAGTTAATTTCTGAAAAGATACAGGTTATCAGGGACTTTGTCCAAAACAAATTTTCTCACTTACTGAGTTTTGCTTCTTTAAAATATGTTTGAATGTAAGTGCAATAAAGAATGCAGTAAGTAAATGGCACACAAGTTTATAGTGGTTCAGAGACTCAAGCTCCTACATCCACTTTCCCTGATTGAACAGGATAATTCCTTCACAATGGAATTTGCTTGTTTTATAGTGCCAAGGTGCACTGATCAACAACACTCTCTTAGTGTTTTGATCCCTAGGATAACCTGAGTCCTAGTGCTCAATCTCTCTGAGTTAAGACTGTGTTTCACAATAACAGTCCTTAACTCCTCACTTCTACAACAAACTCTCTCTTCACTAAATGAGATAGGGTTTGAGGTTTGGTTCCAACTAGTAGAGATATCCTTTACAATAAGAACATTGTAAAGGCTTAGGATATCTCAATGCTAAGCTTTGGATGTTTACAAAGATTGGCTTAGCTAAAAGAAGTGATTCAGGAAACTTGGAATTCTAGAGAACAACTTGGTTTCCTTTGAAAGCTTGATGATAGTTTGATAGCTTGTAGTTGGATGTTTGAATCCCTTGATCACTTCTGTATTTATAGACAAATTTGAGCAGCTAACCGTTGGAGGGATAGCAATTCAAATATGTCTATTTGCAGCACCATTGAAACGGCTATGAAGCTCGGCATCCTTTTATCCACTGAGTAAAAGGGCTCTTCAATGGTTGCTTGAATGAATGTGTTGACTTCTGAAAAATGCGGCTGAGAAGACTTGTGTCAGATTCCAAATATGCACATTTTCCAAGGTTGATTTGTGGCAAAGTCTACACTCAATCAACGGTCAGATGGGACAAGCTCCCTGAACATTCCTGCTGCAGTTTAGAATGTTCCAACATTCATTCAATGCTTCATTCTTTAATGCTCTAAGTCTTTAATGCTTGGTTCAGGCATGATTGGCAATAAATGCTTCATTGAATGTGTCTTTTGGGCTTTGACATTCAATGCTCTTGATCATTTGTACTTCAACTGTCTTGATCATTTGCATTTATGAGCATTGCTTTACTGCTCTTGATCTCTTCAGCTAAGTTGTCCACTTGGTCAGTCTGTCTTGAAAGTTCAGCAACTTTGTCCTATAGACTTATCAAGCTGCCTAACATTCCAGCTTTGGACAACTATCCTGAACACTAAAATCTCACAACATTTCTGAGATTTTTCACTTAAGCAATCTACAAATTCAAGTGTACTGAGACAACTTGCCTGAACTAGACTTGAGCTTATCTCAACTAATCTGAACATCATCAATCAGGGGTTTTGGTATCTAAATCAAAATCATTTTATTCTCAACACTCCTCATATCCTTCATCTCCTTCTGTAGAGCCTGTAGCTGGTCGCTAACTGGCCCTCCGTAGGTATCATTAGTGCTTTCTTCTGCTTCAGGGAGTTCTGTCTCTCGGGGTGCCAGATCTGCATTCCTTCTTGTATTTCGAGGGGGAATGCTTCTTTCTGCTCGGGAGGGCACCTTATCATCCCCTTCTACCCGCATCCACTTGGGAGGCTCCTGGTGCTTCTTCCTGGGGTTTCGAGGTAGGTATCTCCACATTTCCTGGTGTAACTCTGGGGGCTCGATCCCCCTGAGCCGCGAAAGCTTTCTCTACAGCCTGCTTGATGAGGGCATCTAATTGATCGGGAGAAACCAGGAGGGGTTCTGAATTTGGAGTGTCCTCCCGTTGGGGATCGGAAGTTCGGACCACTGGGGCTTCAGTGTTCACTGTTATCCCCTCTTCGATCGGGAGGGGAGGGTTCTCATCACCCAAGCCTGTGGTACGCGTCACTGGCGGATTTAATCCAGAAGGGGTATGAACTGGATCCTTCCCCCGGCCTCCCTTTGGTGTGGGATCAGTCGGTAAAGGAGGATTTTCCCCTGTAAGGGCTTTCTTTCTCGAAGTAGACGTGACCGTGTTGTTTCCGCCACCCATTACTCGAACAGGTAGAAATTCGTAAGAAAATCTTTCAACTCTTTCCCAAAGACGGCGCCAGTTGATGTGCCAAAATTTGCACGAGAGGATTGAATATCCTCCGAGTTGGATATATGACTTCCCGAACGCGTATGAGCAACCCAAATATGCTGCCTCTGATAGAATCCTCTAGAAACCTGCAAAGAACACGCCGGAGGGGGGTCCGGCGCAGACACTCCGATGCCTAAGTCAGTATAAGGCTTCTCAATATATCGCAAGGATCTCGAGATCCTTGATTTATCAAATCAGGCTCTCCAATAATATCAAGAATATGTTTTGTACGAAGTATATTAAGTTTAGTAAAAGTAAAAGAATCTAACCTGAAAACACCCTTCGAATTACCTATTTATAGGAAATTCCCCTCAAAGGGAAGTTATGGCTTCCTTCCATTTCGGAGCTACTCCTTGGACCCAGCTCAGCTGTGTTGACAAAGTCACCCTCTCTCTTTCTCCCCTGAAGAACCGGGGTCATCCCCCTTTAGTGGACCTCATCTTCTAAGATGATGGAGTAAGAAGTCTTCCTTCAATCACTCCTGGACTGATTCGTGGGGGTTCTCCTATAATCTCGGCCTGCCAAGTCATACCAAGACTAAGTCTTTCTGTCGTTTCTCTCCGGGCAGAGCTCCCTCCGGAAGGACTTCCAGAAGAGACTCTGTATCTAGAGAACATTCTTTAATCCCATGTTTCCTCCTTTACCTTATCCTCAATACACGTGTCGACTTCTTATTGGATGACATTTTTAGGCCGCATCACTTATATTTACAAATTTTAAGATTTTTGTCCTCTAAATTTTTTCGACTTTAAAATTAGTCTCTTATATTTACAAATATTAAGATTTTTGCCTTTAAATTTTTCGACTTTGAAATTAGTCCACTATATTTAAAATTTTTAAGATTTTTGTCCTTATTAATTAAATGCAATCAAAGGTAAACATCATGTAATAATTTGCAAATCGTTGATTTTGTCGTTTCCATGCACATTCAGCCTCGAATAGCTTATCTACAAATAAACGACAAAGTCAACGATTTGCATGATGTTTACCTTCGATTTGTAATAAGGACTAGAATCTTAAAATTTGTAAATATAAGAGACTAATTTTTCTAATCGAAAAATTTAGAGGACAAAAATCTTAAAATTTATAAACTTTAAAGACCAAAATTGAGAAACTTAGAGGACAAAAATCAAAATTCAAAAAACTTAAAGAACAAAAAAAAAATGTATTTTCCAATACTAACTCATTATGACTATTTTTTTGTGCACAAATTTTAATAAATATATATTAATCATTTTATACGTTAAGTACTTAAGTAGATATCTTAAGAGAATGATGAAAAATTATGGGGTCTATTTATAAATAAAATGAATGTTTATTAATAAATCGATGATAATTTGAGTAAATAAATAATGGTGAACATAGAGTAATAAAGTAAAAAATAATAAAATTAAACCGATGGAGTATTTATTTAGATTAATTAATAAAAAAAATTCAGTATTTGATTTGAATATAAAAAATTAGCAACTGAATCAAATTGATTAAAATTAAGCTAAATCATATCGGTATTAAAATAATAATTTGTAGATAATATGTAATTTTAAATCCTAGTTGCTAGTTGATGATTTGAAATGTGAGGAACTATTGATATTTTATCCCTCCCAAATATTTTTTTTGGGGGTTGGTCTGCTATGGACTCGAGTGCATGTTGTGCACCCTAGTTCATGTTGTACTTTTCAGTTTACTGACTTACACTTTTTGGTAAATGGTGTTACACTTTTCAATTATTAAACTGTATAATAATATTTTTAGTAATAATTGAAAAGTGCAACACCATTTACCAAAAAGTGTAAGTCAGTAAACTGAAAAGTGCACATGGATTAGGGTGCACAACATGCACTCGAATGCATACTAGACTTTACCCTTGGCTAATAGTTCAAAAAAGAAAATGAGTAAAAATTATACTTAAATTATATTTGACTCACACAATAAGTTTTATAAAAAAAATATATCATCTTGTCCAAATTTATTTTGTTAATTTTTTCGGATGTGAAGTTTAATAAATATTAGTTAATTTATGTACAAAGTAAATATGTTGGGGTATAATTGAGTATTGCGAGATCTACGTATAGATAAAGTGAGTGATTATGAATAAAGGTAATGAAGATTTGATAGATTCTGAGAAAAAATTAATGGGCTATGATTTTTTATAATTTTAGTATGAATAAAAAAATAATGATATTATATTAAATTTAAATTAAATATAAATAGAAATTTATTAATGTGGCAATGCCACACATAGAGTGTAGGCATCAAATTTCCGTAAGTCCAAAAATATTATTCTGCAGCACAATTGTTAATTTGAATTTTTGCAAATACGCTTATATAATGTCTATGGGATACAATAATATGAGATACTAATTTTTTTCATTTTGGGTATCCGATATATATAAGTCCGCATCTGTGAACCAATACAATATTTAATATTTGGGAGGATAAAATATCAATAGGTACCTCAAATTTCAACTAGTAAAACGGATGAAGAGGAGAAAAAATGGGGCAATTGCTTATGTGTACCAGTTACATGTATGTAACTGGCTATTTACCCTCATTTTTTAATAAATCCACATTCCCTTTTTTTAGGCACTCCCTTCTTTTAACCACTTATGTGTACAAGTTACATACATGTAACTAAATCCAATTTTTTACATGGGTTATTAGTTATTTACCTTCTTTTTTATTAATTTCACCCCAAATTTTTTAAAAGAAAAATACATGTAAAATACTATATTACCATTTTATCAATTAAATTAAAATACAACTCATTAAAATTATAATTATACACCGACTATCGATTCACCAATAAATCACCACGAAGTCAAATATTATTCTATTTTTTTAACTTTTAAAAAATAAATATAAAAACATAACGAATATTAAAAAAAAATATGAAACTCAAAAATAAAATTATGAAATAAAATTTCCAGTTTTTTATTTTCAAAAATGACCAAAATTTAGGGAAAAAAAAATTGGAAAAAAAACTAAACTAAAAAAATTCAATTTTTTTCTAATTTGGGTATAAATGTATAAATATGACATGCTCACTTTCTAGCTTTAATCTGATTTATAATAACTAAAATTATTTTGTTATGTCTTCATTATTTCTAAAATGATATCTGGTTTGTTACAAGTTTTTTAAGGTTCTAGATTTTTTTTTAAAACTAATTAATAATATAATCTAATTAAAAATAAAATTTAAATTTAGAAATTTAAATGAGTTGAGAATTGGGGAAGAAACCAGCATAATATTGCATCATCTTTATTATTTTCTTTGGGATCATCGTCATGTTGATGCATTCATATGTTTATTGAGTGTGATCGTATCTATTAATTGAATTGTGTGTTCAGTGTGATTCATTCTCACTTTTGTTCTTCTTACTAGTTAGTTAATATCACTTTTTTAATATTGATGTATTAATTTGCATGGTATGCCTTGAATTATAAATGTGTTAAGTTATGTATTTTTTGTTAAATATAAATATTAGTTTAAATACGATATAGTATTAGTACGCCTATGGTATAGTACTAGTTAATATATTGTATAGTACTAGAGATTAATGTGGGTATAAAAATATTACGGAGTATTTAATATATGAACTAATACTATACAATATTTGAATTTATACTATACTATATTTGAACTCGTACCATAGAGTATGTGAACTAATACTATACAATATCTGAACTAATACTATACTATATTTGAATTATTACCATAAAGTATGTGAACTCGAAACTCAAAAAAATTAAAACATGTACCAATATAAACTAATATTATACTGTATATGAACTAATATGTACAGTACTGCATATTAACTAATAATATATCATAATACTTATCAACGGTTATCATAACACTTATAAACTAAAAATCATATTCATAAAAAATTAAAATAAAGTGATTAAAAAATGAAAGTTCAAATGAAAAAAATAATTAAACAATGTAAAACAAAGTGAAATTTGTAAGGAATGAAGTAAAAATTTAAAAGGATAAGGTGAAAATTATACACCAATTAATTAAAGTAAAATAGTACCAATAAAATTGAACACTTGCATAAGAGAGGTGATAGTTTTATTTTTTAGAACAAATTATTATTATACTATTTAATACTTAAAAAAAACAATTAATATTATTTTTAAAATTTTCTTATTAGATTTTAAAATTTTAGAATAATTATTTATGACATAAAAAGAAAGTACGTTAAAAAAATTATCATTTGAAACGCAAATGACAAACAGGAAGAAAAATAAATGTAAAAAATAATATTAAAAAGATAAATATAAATATCAATTGAGTAAAATAAAAAAATAAAATTTTAAAAAATTAATGGAGTATTATTTTTTAATGATAAAATTAAAAAAAATAATTGAAGTAAAATAAAGGCCCATGAAAAAATGTATGTGTTAAATTGATATAGTAAATGAGTCATGTGTTATTGGATTGGATATAGTAAATGGGTCATTTATTATTTGTAATGGGTTATTGGATTGGATTTAGTAGTTACATATATTGGATTGGATATAGTAGTTACATACATGTAACTGGTACACAAGAATGCAACTCAAAAAATGGATAAGAAATAAATCCCATGTTATTTTCCCTAATGACATACCCAACCTTGAAGAGGCCTTCGAATTGCATTAAGACATGGTCATGAATTAAATGGACACAACAAAAAAATAATTAATTGATTACGGAATATTTTATATGTAATAATTCAAATTGTGTAGGCATTTATATTTGTAATTAAATTAATCGTAGGACATGAAAATAGATTGAGAATTATTTTTGCAACGATTAATTTTAATTGACCGTAGGACATGAAAATAGATTGAGAATTATTTTTGCAACGATTAATTTTAATTGACGAACTTTGTTTTGTTATTCTTATTTGTGCATCCTTTTATCTTGTGAATTTAATTGCAAAAGCCACGTGATTGAATTCGTTTGTTTATTTAAATCAACATCCGAGAGGGGAAATTTAAATATTGAGCATAGGATTGCATGATTTATTATGAGTCAATATTCGAGATATGAGATTCATAATAGAAGAGTAATGTAATATTGATTTGTTGAGAGGAGTAATTATTGGAGCGGAGTAGAGATACAAACTTTTTTTTTTTTTTGAAGTAAAAACTTCAATTTATTAGCAAATGCATAAACCATTTGATAGGCCGTCCACAATATCCGGAGGCTCTATCCAAATATGAGGATTAGAAAACATCCTAGCAGATCTAACAAGTCTATGGAATTTCATGTTTGACATACGACTAATTGCAACAATCGAACAAGACGTAAATGATGGTAGCAACTTCTCGCATGCGTCCACAATGTCTCCAAAGACCGAGTGATGCACTTGCCTTGAGTTTACCGCGTCCACCTCCACGATTAGCTTCTGGAATCCCAGCTCCTTGACCCACGAAAGTGCCTCAAGTAAGCTTAGCGCCCCACCCTCGTCCACCTGATATGTACCCAGTAGTACAGTCAGGGGCGGAGCCACAATGGGGCCAGGGGGGCCCAGTGGCCCCCCACCAATTTTTTTTTTATATATATATACCCATTTTGTCCCGTAATTATTTATACACTTTTTTTATTGGGACGTCAAAAGATTATTTGCACATTTTTAATATGGAAACACCCAACAAAATTAATATCCTCCCAACATCATTTTATTTTCAAAATTGTCACTCATTTTTGCATACATTTTATTTTACCCCTCACTAAATCACCCAAAATATTCATACTTTATTCACCAATCACTAAATCCATTTTTCTTAAAAATTGTGCCGATCAAATCGTGCAAATAATAGAGTATTGGAACACATTAATGTATTAATTAAAAGACATTTACAATCGAAGATGAAAGTTAGCTTGTTTTTTTAATAAAATTTTTAATTTTGAATCGAACTATCAAAACTTCAAGTCAAAACGTTTTTAATTTTTTTGAATAAAATGTATTAATTAAAAGACATTTAATAAAATGTTTTTTGAATTTAATATTTTAGCAATTTTTTAATTGTTTCGCTTAATTTTGAATGAACTATCAAAACTTCAAAACAAAATGAAAGTTAGCTTGTTCAATTTAATTTAATGAAATGTATTAACAATTTTATAATGTAAAATTTTGATGAGTATAATAAGTACATATTATTTTATTTTTAAAGTAATGGTAATCGGGCCCCCCTACCGAAATTTTCTGGCACCTCACTGAGTACAGTGGTGCGGCTCAGGATATACTCTCCATCCTCACCTTGAATAATTGCTCCAAATCCCATCTGGCATGAGTCCCGGAAGAAGGCATCATCCACGTTAAGTTTTACGAAGGATATCGGCGGCGCATGCCACACCTTGCAGGTAGCAGCTATCGGCAAGGTGGGACAGAGTGAGCGCACTGCTTCCCACTCGCGCAAGTAGGACTCGGCTGAAAGAACATCCCTTTTGGCGTCAGTGCATGTACCATTCCACACCAAATTATTCATCTCTTTCCAATCCCCCACAATGCCATTACAAATAACTTTGAGGCAGTCGCATCAAGACACTTCAGCATAGCAAAAATCATGTCCTCCAATGATTCCACGCTGATTAGTGCATGTTCCATTAGAGCCCAAAAGGGCATCTCTCAGCCACATGCCCATTACATATGTATAAGTGAAGAATGTGTGCCAACCTGTTTCGTTGTTGACCTCACAGTGAGGGCACTCCTTAGTATCAACTACCCTTCGTTGATGCAGTTTAGTCCTTGTGGGGAGGAATCCTTTACAAATTCGCCACAAAAAGTTCCTAACTTTTAGCGGAATCCTCATCCTCCAAATACCATTCCAACCGACCTGATTACTCCCCAGATTGCCACTACCTATCATATCACTAGCAAGGTGATAGGCCGTTTTTCACTAAGTAATTGCCATCGTGCGCGAAGTGCTGTAGGTCCCTAAGTTGAGTTTAATAACGAGTAAGCTAGTGAAAATGTCTAGAGGGGGGTGAATAGACTTTTCAAAAATCTTTCGATATATCAAAGTACGATGCGGAAATCAGAATATAACAATGAGCCCAATTCTAGTTTATACTCAACTTATTTCGAGAACTCTGTTCTATGTATACTTAACTAGTCCTGTTCAGATAAGTAATTCAATCAATCAAACAACTAATCAATTAATCAACAAACAAAACAGTAAAGTAAATCAAACACGAGATTTTATAGTGGTTCGACAACTTGTCTACATCCACTCTCACAACTCCAGTTGTAAAATTCTTATTAACTCGTCCAATGGAGTAATATGTTCTTGTAGCTTTAAGTCCCAAGAAATAAGACTTAGATCTTCTCGACAACACTACCAAGTGCTTCTTCGATCTTACTAGCGATTTACAAGTATCTAGCAACTTGAAACAGTAAACAACAATAAAACTTCTCTTCGTTCAGTAGTAGCCTTCTTTGATCTTCACTTGACTTGTGTAGCTTCACTTTCTGAACTTCAATCTCTGAGATTATTTTCTTCTTTGAATCTTCAATAATGCTTCAGTATGCAGTAGTATCAGTAGTCTCTAATGAATGAATACCTTGCGGTATTTATAGACTTCCAATCCAAGAACTTTCAGTTGTGTAACAACCTTTTCTTGAAAACTTACTTGTAACTGATTCTTCTTATCCTTTCACGCGTTTCTTCAGTTAAATTAGTTATTCCTTAACTAACTTCTTCAATCCTTATCTTCAGAACGCGTTTCAGTAACTAACTTCTGTCTTCTTATCTTGTTTTGTTGAGTCGTGTGCACTTGTCTTCTTCTCCAGTAGTAGACTTCATCTTCTACTTGTCTTGTGCAGTAGACTTCTTCAGATTACAACATAGAACTAATCTAGTCCTATCATCTAATCTTAACAAGACTATTACATTACATTAAGCTCTTGTTACAAAGCTTAGTCAACTTAGAAACTATACATCAATATATTTTTACATGAAAACAATCATGAGCTTCTATACAGTAATTAAATCATGGCTCAATAACAAACTATTCAGTTAATATAAACAAATATGAAGTACTTATAATTCGTACTTATCTTTTAATAACACTTGTCTTTTGAAACTAGTACTTGTCTTGTGAACTAGTACTTGTCTTGTGAACTCTACTGATCTTGTCTTATACAAGACGACTTCATAACTAGAATAGGTCAGTCAACACTTAGAAAATATTCAAGTCTTCTTTTGGCTTATCAAAACTTCATCTTTTATCTTTTTATTATCATTTAGGACTTGTTCTAGGATTCATATCCCAACAATTTCTCCCTTTTTGATGAAGCCAAAACTACTTGAATCTTTTCACAATAGTAGACTAGTTGAGTAGTTATCTTGTCTTTAAACATCAAATAGTACTTATCTTTCATTTATTCAAAATATGATCAGTAGATATTACACATACTTAATCAAAATAAAAACTAAGTACCAGAGAAAAACTAATCTGAAAGAGTCCTTCTGGATTTGGAACACAGAATGCATCTAGAAGTCTCTTGTGAATAACTCTGATATGGTCTTCATCATCAATTTTCTCTTTGTCTAACAGCTCCTTTTCAAATTTCTTGATCTGGTTAAGATCAACTCTTTTTCCTGAGCTGGTCATAGGTGTCTTCCATTTCGGAAAGATCGGCACTAGAATGTTGAAATTTGCGGCAGCCGATATCCTCATGACATATTTCCGAATAATCCAATGATCAAGTTCCCATTGCCTCTTCACTTTGAGCCATTCTTGACGATGCTCTTTGTCAATGAAGTAGTCAATGAACTGATCTTCCATCTCTTCTTCATCAGCCTTCAGCTTCTGCAATCTTTCAATATGCTTTTCAACTTTCTTCTTGCTAGCATAATGACTTTCATCATGAGGATCAACAATCTTTTGTTTCTTCTCAACTGCAGCAATTTCTTCAGTTTCTTCAAAAGCTATCTTCCTTTTAGATCGTCTGGTCTGAACCTCAGCTTCTGGAGATGCAACACTTTTGCCCTTCTCCAATCTTTTCTGCTCATCAGCTTCAGCTTGCTCCAGCTCTGCAGTTTTAACAAGCTTCCTTTTAGGCCTCCTTAGCTCTTGCATAGCAGTAGCAGCATCCTTCTCTTCTGGTTCAGCACTCACTTTAGACAAGCTAACTTTCTCCACTCTACTTGCCTCTTCCCCCTTTTTGGCTTCATCATGTGCCTTAAGAGTGAAAAGACTTGTAAAGCGAGTCATTTCTTCCTTCACTGCTTCCTTCATTGCTTCAGCAGCGAGCTCTATCTGTCTTTGATGGGTCTGATCACGACTCATCTTGTCTAGTCGATCAGCAGTAGACTCTAGCTTCTTTGAATTAATAACTAATTCATCTTTGAAATGAATAGCTGTCTGGCGAAGTAGGGTGTTTTGCTTTGTTAGCTCGGAGAGAATAGCTTGAGAGCGCACCAACTGAGCTTGTGCTTCCCGCCTTTGTTCATCAGCAATCTCAATTTTTACCCTGTAGAGTCTTTCCATTTTACTCGATTCTTCAGCTAACGATCGAGCAAATGAGATAGATCTCTTTTCAGAAACATCCACTTGATTCTTGAGAAACCTTTCAACTTCAGCATACACTTCTTCTCGGAAAGTTGAGTCCATCTTGTTGACTTCTCCAACAATCAAATCTCTTGAGCTGTCAACAAGTGATTGATTCTGCTCCACTAACACATCCTTCACTTTCGAGTGCAAGAACTCATCTATAGCAGAATGAACAACTCCTTTCAAGTCTGACTTCAGCTCGTCAAGATAACCTTTAGGGAATACCTGAGTAGATGACTGAGCTTCACCAACTACTTCTTCTTGAACTGTCTTCACAAGTTCATCTTCATCAAACATGACAGCATCCATGAACTCATCATCTTCTTCTCCAAGTTTAAAAGAATCAACTTCTTCTAGACTGTCAGCCTCTTCTTCAGTAGGTTCCGAGGTTTGAACAACAATATCAACTAGTTCTGCCTTCTCCTCTTCCTCCACTAGCTCAGTCTGAGTTCCAATATCAGACGAGAACTCTTCAACCAAAATGCCATCAGGAATGTTCAATAGTCTCTTTACAAGATCAACTAAGGCTTTACGAGGAAATAATTCTGAGTGGTCTTGAACACCACTATTTTCTTTCTGTTCCATCTCCCAATCCATAAAGTTGGAGATTCCTCCCATGCCTTGAATAACCTCGAAAAGATCGTCGGTTAATGATTTCTTAAGTGCAAACCAGGTGCATATCCTGAGAAGGATCTCAAACTGCTCTGACGTGTAGTCAACTTCGAGAGTTGAGAGCTTTCTCTTCAAATTCTTGGTCACCCGGGCACGAATTCGCTTCTCCCTTAGACACATCGGATAATATACCAGGGAATCAAATCTAACATCAGACGGGGTCTGAGCAGGTGGGGTCCCTGTCTCAGTTGTTGCAGTGGCAACTGGCGTCTTGTCTGAAGTAGATGGGTTGGAGGGTTCAACATTTTCTGTTGAGGTAGAGGGAATATGGGCTGTGGTTTCTGGGGGCTCTAATGTATCTTGGTTTGGTGTGACAACTGTCGAAGTATCAGTTGTATCCTGTATGGAAGTGTTTTCAGGATGACTGGCCCTAAGCGGTAATGCTGCCAGTACTTGAGAGGTTGAGGGTACAGGTCGAGACCTAGATCGATGTGACCTAGCCTTGGTTCGGATAGAGGGGAGAGAGAGAGGAATTGAAATAGTTTGAGTAGAGGTACCAACCTGCGAACTCGACTCGACTGGATGAGTAGGCGATCCAACTCTTACGAGAGTGTACATTTCAGGAATTTGATCACTCGACTCCTTCTCTTGTTGCGACTCTTCATCTGACTGAGTCTTTTCTGAGTCATCTGCACTGGACTCGACTTTTACAACTTCCTCCGATTCGTCATCGTTTGACTCGTCTTCTGAAGAACTAGACGAAGCAGCATACGACATCAAATCCATCGGATTCATCTCAACTTGCCTAGGAGCAGCTGGTCTAGTAGCGACTTGCTTCCTCAAGGCCTCCTTCTTCAAATAGAACTTCAAGGGATGATATGGTTTTCCTTTACTCCATTCCGTCTTGTTTGGCATTAACAAGGGAAGTAGAATACTTAGCTTATTTCCATATCCAACAACATTTGATACCACCCAATTCCGAGTATCAGTATCAACTCGAACACTTTTCTCAAAGTACATGATTCGATCTGCAATCAGCTTGAACCAATTTCCTTCTGTAATTCCGTCAAAAATTGCAGCCATCACCCTTGCTTTAACAAGAGTAACAGAATCATGAGAACCAGTGGCACATAGCAGAATTTTGCTGGCTATGTCCAGTAGAGTTCGATACTTCTCCAGAAGATCCATCTTCTTGACTGCGTGGAGCTTGCCATCCGGTTTCAACCTCAACTTCCTTCCACAAAATATACTTAGATATCTTGCTTCTTGACCAGCTGCGTAGTTTTCCACATCAATAGTTCCAATAGGCAACTTCAGATGCTCAAACATGGCTTCTCGAGTGATTTCCACCCGATTTCTTCCAAGGAACGATTCAATCACATCTCCTTGTCTAGTGGCGTTGGCAAAGAACTCAAGAACCTCTTCCTCCAGGACGACTTGAGGAAATGCCTCCAAGTAAGATTTCAAACCACATCTGCTGCATTTGGTCAAGATCTCCGAATTTCCATCAGTGTGTTTACCTTTAAAGAACACCGAAGGTTCAACATGCACTTTGTTTTCTGATATAAATCTGCCGAGGTCGAACCTAGCTTGCATGTTAGTCCTTACATAAAAAATAGAGATGATCGTCATAGTGATAGTTTGAGTAAGAATCAAATATTGAGAATCACAAGGAATTTTGAAAGCTAGAATAGGAGAATTAAGAAAAACGTGGGACGAGTAGTGTGTAAGTGTTGAGTTTTGTTAACACACGATGTTTGAATCAATGGTGAAGATTGAAAACAAATGATCCAACTGTTGGGACTCTTGGTATTCAGTTACGGAATCGAGAAAATAATGCGTTTTGATATTGTAAAATTTGGAATCCACCTTTCCTATTGGTTAAGACAGAGGAGTGAACTCATCTGACCTAGGATAGTAGGATTTGGCGCGAACTGGGTGTATACACCTTATTAAAATAGGAGTGTATAAATCGAGTTCTAGGGTTTTCCAAAAAAATATCAAAATACTATAATATTCTTAATTCACATTTATTAAACACTTAGAGTATTTCAAGTTCAAGCGAGCACTTATCTTGTCTGTTCGAGTCTATCCAGAACAGACGAGTAGACTCAAGCACACAAGACGAGTTCCCCCTACGACTGTGCTTGTCTATTTTGAACATCAAATGACTAGTTAACCTGTCTTATTTGTGCGACGGATTAGATAAGATACAGGTAGTAGATTAGAATAATTAAGACGAATATCAATCTTTAAAGAAATGAACAAGGTTTCGAACAATATGACTTTTAACAAACTTAAGAGTCAACACAAGGCTTTTTAAGAAATCAAAGATTCCCCCTTAAATGTTTATTCCCTTAGTATTACCCTCAGCTTTACCAGCTTCCTCATCGGGTTGTTTAGTCATCTTGTCTGACCTTGTATACCTGTCTTTTGAGTGAGTAGACGAGTGCTCTGTTCTTTTTGTGGTGACTTTTATGTTTCTCCTTTCTTCTTAGAAATGTACCTGTCTGGTTAGTACATAACTATAGGCAAGTAGGGTCAAGATCAATTAGTCCTAGACTAATGCATAACTCACGAAAATGAGCCTCAACTAATGGTTTTGTGAAAATATCAGCTCTTTGAAAATCAGTGTGAATCTTTTCCATGCGAACATCCTTCTTTTCTACATGATCACGTATGAAATGGTGTTTCACATCGACGTGCTTACAACGTGTGTGCAGAACATGATTTTGTGTAATGGCAATAGCACTGTTACTATCACAGAATATAGGAACATTTGATTCACAGATATTATAATCTCTAAGCTGTTGAATAAGCCATAATAATTGACTACAACAACTACCAGCAGCCATGTACTCGGCTTCAATAGTAGAGGTAGCAACACTTGTCTGCTTTTTCGAAAACCATGAAATGAGTTTTGTGCCTAAAAATTGACAAGAACCAAATGTAGATTTCCTATCTATTCTACAACCACCAAAATCAGAATCAGAGTAGCCACTTAGAGATAAATCATCATTTGAAGGATACCATATACCACGATTGATGGTTCCTTTCAAATATTTCAGAATCCGTTTAGTGGTTTCCATATGACTCTCTTTTGGGTTAGCTTGAAATCGAGCACATACACCCACAGAAAATGCAATATCAGGTCTACTAGCAGTCAAGTAGAGTAATGAACCAATAAGACCACGATAATAAGATTGATCAGTACATTTACCATATTCGTCTGGATCCATCCTGTAGGTAGGTTGCATAGGAACTCCAGAAGATTTACAAGTCTTAATACCATACTTATATAGTAGATTACGAGTATACTTTGCCTGATTTATGAAAATCCCTTCTGGGGTCTGTTTTACTTGAAGTCCAACACAGTAATTCATTTCACCCATCATCGACATCTCAAATTTACTTTGCATGAGTGTTGAGAAACTTTCACTCAACTTTTTGTTAGGTGAACCAAAAATGATGTCATCTACGTAAATTTGGACGAGTAAAATGTCTTTCCCTTCTTGTCTTCTGATTAAGGTTCTATCGACCTTGCCCTTAGTAAAACCATTTTCCAATAGAAATTGAGAAAGAGTATCGTACCAGGCTCTTGGAGCTTGTTTTAGTCCATATAAGGCCTTCTTTAATCTGTATACCTGGTTACCTTTGACTTCGAAACCTGGGGGTTGTTCAACATACACTTCTTCCGCAAGAATACCGTTAAGAAATGCACTTTTAACATCCATTTGATATACGGTAAATTTTATGTAAGCAGCATATGCAAGGAACAATCGAATGGCTTCTAGTCTAGCAACAGGAGCATATGTTTCATCATAATCTATGCCTTCAGCTTGTGAATAGCCTTGGGCTACTAGTCTAGCCTTATTTCGAACAACGACATCATTCTCATCTTTCTTATTCTTGAAAATCCATCGAGTGCCAACTACATTATGATGTTTAGGTCTATCGACAAGTTCCCAGACGTCATTTCGAACAAACTGGTTCAACTCGTCTTGCATAGCGATGATCCAATTACTATTAGCCAAAGCCTCTTTGATGGTTTTAGGCTCGATAGATGAGAGGAAACAACACCAGCAAAACAAAGATGGACTAGATTGTTCTTGTGACTCAAAGAGTTGTCGTCTAGTCTTTACACCAACAGTGGAGTCACCAATGATATTTTCAGTATCATGAGCAGATTTCCATGTTTTTCTAGTCTTAGTATGCATATTATCATCATCTAGATCAGTTATTGCATCATGCATTTCAATATCATTTACATCAGAAGATTTAATAGGAGTAGACGAGTCGACTAGTTCAGGCATGTCAACTGGTCTAGTGGATTTACCTTGAGCAATTACCTTCTCCTGATCATCTGACTCGAGAGCTTTCATGAACGGGTTATAGGCTTGCACAGATTCATAAACTTCTGATTCTTGGTCAGTTTGGATCGATAGATTAGTTACCTTCTTACTGATCTGGTCGGCAGACGAGTCCTGTAGAGATTCATCGAAAACTACATGTGGTGTTTCTTCCACACATAGGGTAGAGTAGTTGAATACTCTGAATGCTTTGCTAGTCGAGGAGTATCCTAAGAATATCCCCTCGTCTGCCTTAGCATCGAATGCATTCAACTTGCTTTTCCCATTGTTATGGATAAAGCACTTACAACCAAATATATGAAAATATGAAACTCTAGGTTTTCGACCTTTCCATACCTCATAGGGCGTCTTACCTAGTGCTTTATTGATAGCACTTCTGTTTTGGGAATGGCATGCAGTATTGATCGCTTCTGCCCAAAACTTCTGAGGCGTATTATACTCTGTCAGCATCGTCCTGCAGGCCTCCTTAAGAGTTCTGTTCCTTCGCTCTCCTACTCCATTTTGTTGTGGTGTCCTTGCTGCACTAGTAAGGTGCTGGATGCCACGCTTAGAACAAAATTCTTTGATATAGCAGTTAATGAATTCAGTACCCTTGTCACTACGAATCTTGACAATGGACTGATTCTTCTCAACTTGTATCTTCTTCAACAAATCAGGTAGGAGTGTTTGTGTATCACTCTTCTTGTGTAAGAAGACTACCCAAGTGAACTTAGAATAGTCGTCTACCACAACAAGTGTGTACCTTCTACCGTTCAAGGTTGGAGGAGTTATTGGACCATGTAAGTCCATATGTAGAAGTTCAAGAACTCTACTTGTTGAGAGGGTTGGAATAGACTTAAAGGAACCTTTTACCTGTTTACCTTTTTGACAGGCATCGCATACATGTGATTTGAAATAGATTTCGTTGGGTATACCTTCAACAAGGTAATCTCTCGCAATCTTATTAATTACCTTAAAGTTCATGTGGCAAAGGCGTCTATGCCAAAGCCAACTGACCTCTTTGGGTGTCTTAGTAAGAAGACAAGTGTCCCGCGGACAACTATTCCAATTCACAATGTACACACTACCTTGTCTTATGCCGACGAGTAGTACGGTGTGAGTCCTCTTGTCTATAATTTCACACTTTTGACTTTTGAACTGCACTTTGTAGCCTCGATCACAAAACTGTGAAACAGATAATAGATTATATTTCAAACCTTCTACATATGATACATCTTGTATCTCCACGTCGCCATTTCGGATATAGCCAAAGCCTTTTGTGATGGCTATAGAGCTGTCACCGAATATAACCTTTGGTCCTTCTTGCTCATGGTAGCTTGATAGAAGTGCCTTGGTACCAGTCATGTGGTGCGAACAGCCACTGTCTATGTACCAAGTTTCTCCTATTGAGCCACCCTTCTTGTATAGATCGAGTCGACCCTGCATTAGATGATATTTCATAATTTAGGTACCCTCCTTGTTTATTGGGGTCCTGGGGGGTTAGTCGAGTTCAATGGAATCCAAATGTACATTGGAGTTTTGAACAAGTTTGATCTTTTAAGCTTTCGACCATATTTGTTGCAAAATAAGACCCTATTGTCCTTGTCTGGCCTATCAGCAGTTCTTGGGTCTACTCGTCTGAGGTAGCCTTTAGACTTGACCTCTACTTGATTAGGCACAGGTCTGTGATAGTCAGAGTAGGGCTTGTATGCATTTGGGCCATACGGTTTATAGACATGTTTAGGTCTTTCTACTCCTTCGATATCATACGATTCAGGTGGAGGATATAAGACGGGTTGAATACGATATTTTGGAGTCAATTTCCTAGGCCTAGACGAGTAGAGGTGGGACTGCCTTATGAAAGGAGGTCTAGGCTCTTTCCATCTAGTTTGTACTTGTCTAAAACTTGTTTCCTCAGGATACCAGTCCTCGTATCTGACCTGATTAGGTCGTCCACGATTTCTAGTCCTTTGTTGACTTGTCTTAAACGGAACAGCCTTGTTGTTAACTTTCTTTTTACCTCCCTTGGTAATTGGAATGTTAACTCGGGTCTGTTTGGGTACATTGCCTTCGGATGGAGTTCCAATATCGTATATCATTGGTCCTTTTCCTTTATCATTAGTCAAAGAGCTTGAGATAAAAATAGTAGGGTTCTTAGGAACTTGAGTAGACGAGCTGGGTGTCTCAGCACATATGCCTGTCTTGTCAGCAGGAGCCCTATACCTTTCTAACAGTTCAAGGTTAACCTTAGAAGAGTTAACCAGGTCAGTAAGTTTAAGGTCTAGAGTGACAACCTCAGTTTCTAAGAATTTATTACGTTCTTCAAGCTTTTTGCACTTGCTTTTTAAAACATTGAATTCATGTTTCTCAGTAGCATGTGTCTTAAGTAGGTCTTGATACAACTTGTCTGTTAATGCACACTTGTCTTTGAGTTGTCTCAACTCTTCTTGCAAGCGTTCATTTAGGACTGTTATATTAGGATCTACTTTAGACTGAGCTTCCTTAAGATCAATGATTTCTTGTTTTAAAATGATGTTTTCATCGCTGACTTCAATGAATGTCTGGTTAGCACGTAGGAGGTCGTCTTCAACTGCACTAGTAGAGTGCTGAAGACTACTCCCTACTTTGCTACTGGCAGTATCACTTTCATCAGAATCTGATTCATCACAAGATTGAAAAGAAGTGGCAGATGATACCTCTTGGTCGATTTTAGCCATGCAGCATAGACCATCATCTACTATGAAAGCTTCATCGTGATCTGGTTCAGACGGGTAGCTAGATGAGGATGATGGCAACTCGTCTGAGTCAGAATCAGAGTCATTATTGGCCATCATTGCCTTCTTGCCACGGTTGTATCTTCTTTCCCTTCGTGCTTTGCGTTCTTCTCGATCATCAGTGCTCAGGTCTGGACATTCATATATGTAGTGACCTGGTTTCTCACAGTTATAGCACAAGAGATCAATAGTAGCCTTTTTAATAGGAGAGTTATTCCTTCGTTTATCACGTCTATCAGAACGAGTAATCTTCCTACCATCAGACTCTCTATCTTGTCTGTTACCTTTCGAGACTTCGTCTCTCCTCTCGGACGAGTTTCGGTCTCGTCTGGTCTCAGACGAGTTCTTAGAAGCAGACCCTCTATGATCTCTATAGAACTTCTTATATCTTCCGAAACGTTTATTCAGCCTATCAAACTTTCTAACCATGAGGCTTACCTGATCCTTCAGACTAAGATCAGTATCTAACTCGTCTTTCACAGAAGCAGACCTAGTCTTAGTCTTTGACCTGTCTACCTTAGACGAACTAGCCTTAAAAGCAACGTTCTTAGATACAGCATATTCTCTGTCACTACTTGCTATGGGTTCATCTTCGTCTAAATCAAACTCATGGGCCTTTAGAGTTTGAAACATGGTCTCTGTTGTCCACACGTCTATATCTTGGGTATTCTTAACAAGCATTTTTACCATTTTGAGAATCCTAAGATTGATTTCACGCGGAGTATAAGATTTACCAAGGACTTCCAAGTATATTCATGATTTTGGTAAAACGAGTATCCAACTGGTCTATTGTTTCACCAGTTTTCATATGAAATGATTCAAATCTTTGGACTGCTGTGGAAAGCTTGCTTTCTTTGATTAAGGATGTCCCTTCACAAATGATAGTTAAGCGATCCCACATTTCTTTGGCAGTTTTCCATTTTAACACTTTTCCCAGATACTCGTTAGAAAGAGTGTGTAAGATGTAATTCTTGGCCAAGCTATCCAAATTATTCTGTCTCATTTCTTCTGAGGTTAGTTCTGACCTTGGTTTCTTGACGAGAGTACCCACGGGTTGATCTTTGTCGAGGGAAGCAGTATTGGGGATCATGGTCACTATTGGACCTTCAGTGATGACGGAGATCATTAAGTCGTGAGTGGAACTGAAGATGGCTTCCATCCTTAGCTTCCAATAGTCATAATCTTGAACCTGGAACTTAGGTAACTTGTTAGCACTAATTTCGAGCGACATGATTCAAGAAGATGCGTATAACACAGTATTGTATCAAGAAACAGATAATTCCAAGTACAGCGATAAAGAACACGTATGAGTACGTACAATCTAGGACTAAGACTTTCACCCAAGTCTTGAGTTGGTTATCAAGAAACAGCAGTTCGTAAACTACTGCTCTGATACCACTTGTAGGTCCCTAAGTTGAGTTTAATAACGAGTAAGCTAGTGAAAATGTCTAGAGGGGGGTGAATAGACTTTTCAAAAATCTTTCGATATATCAAAGTACGATGCGGAAATTGGAATATAACAATGAGCCCAATTCTAGTTTATACTCAACTTATTTCGAGAACTCTGTTCTATGTATACTCAACTAGTCTTGTTCAGATAAGTAATTCAATCAATCAAACAACTAATCAATTAATCAACAAACAAAACAGTAAAGTAAATCAAACACGAGATTTTATAGTGGTTCGACAACTTGTCTACATCCACTCTCACAACTCCAGTTGTAAAATTCTTATTAACTCGTCCAATGGAGTAATATGTTCTTGTAGCTTTAAGTCCCAAGAAATAAGACTTAGATCTTCTCGACAACACTACCAAGTGCTTCTTCGATCTTACTAGAGATTTACAAGTATCTAGCAACTTGAAACAGTAAACAACAATAAAACTTCTCTTCGTTCAGTAGTAGCCTTCTTTGATCTTCACTTGACTTGTGTAGCTTCCCTTTCTGAACTTCAATCTCTGAGATTATTTTCTTCTTTGAATCTTCAATAATGCTTCAGTATGCAGTAGTATCAGTAGTCTCTAATGAATGAATACCTTGCGGTATTTATAGACTTCCAATCCAAGAACTTTCAGTTGTGTAACAACCTTTTCTTGAAAACTTACTTGTAACTGATTCTTCTTATCCTTTCACGCGTTTCTTCAGTTAAATTAGTTATTCCTTAACTAACTTCTTCAATCCTTATCTTCAGCACGCGTTTCAGTAACTAACTTCTGTCTTCTTATCTTGTTTTGTTGAGTCGTGTGCACTTGTCTTCTTCTCCAGTAGTAGACTTCGTCTTCTACTTGTCTTGTGCAGTAGACTTCTTCAGATTACAACATAGAACTAATCTAGTCCTATCATCTAATCTTAACAAGACTATTGCATTACATTAAGCTCTTGTTACAAAGCTTAGTCAACTTAGAAACTATACATCAATATATTTTTACATGAAAACAATCATGAGCTTCTATACAGTAATTAAATCATGGCTCAATAACAAACTATTCAGTTAATATAAACAAATATGAAGTACTTATAATTCGTACTTATCTTTTAATAACACTTGTCTTTTGAAACTAGTACTTGTCTTGTGAACTAGTACTTGTCTTGTGAACTCTACTGATCTTGTCTTATACAAGACGACTTCATAACTAGAATAGGTCAGTCAACACTTAGAAAATATTCAAGTCTTCTTTTGGCTTATCAAAACTTCATCTTTTATCTTTTTATTATCATTTAGGACTTGTTCTAGGATTCATATCCCAACAAGTGCCATACCAACAGGTCGTTGTACCCTAGAGGTGAAATTGTTTTTCTTAATATTCTTACTGCATCATTTGGTTCAAACAACGTGTGGATTAACTCATTGTCCCATTTCCCTGAATCCGATAACAGCAAATATGAAACTCGGCTCCCAAGTAGGCTCTGGTCGGGTGAATTATGTAACCAGAAGTCCTTATCATCCTTGTACTTCTTATGGCATTTCAGGAGGAGTAAGACATCAAGTTCCACCCTGATCCGCATATACGGTAACCAAATCGCCGTCTTATTAGACTAACCATACGCCACAAACTTCCCCACGAAGTTTCCCAGTTGTATGCCGATTGTCTCCGAGAAGATCCCCATCGAGAGTTCATGGGCTTGAACCCAGAAGCAGATCTTGTGTAGGGGAACCGGGGCAGGATGTTCTCCTTTCTGAAGATGATGGATCAACAACAGATGGTTACCGAAGAACCATGGTCCACCATCCACAACATTCTTCATATCAATCGAGTGATAAAATTGAAAGATGTATCTATCTTTCCCGATTGTCTTGATAGTGAGGCCCCTTTTTGGTTTCCAAATCGTAGCCATACAATTTTTCATTTCGGTGAAGTTGATGGTCTCCTCCCTTAGAAACCGTCCCACCAAGCAGTGATCTACCAAATGTCCCAACTCCGTCGAAGCCGGGGGGTCGAGGATCAGTTCATCCTTCTTATCTTCATCAATTGAGACATCTCTGAATTAGGCTTTCATGACAACTCTCAATCTAGGAGAGAAACGCAACTCTCAACCAAGAAGAGGTATAGAGATACAAACTCTTAAATAATTATATCTAACAATATTAATGAGATCGAGAGATAATTTAATCTTCCTTAATGATTACCTCTATAAAAATACTAAACGAAATACTTAGTTGAATTAATTTGTATGTAAATTTGATCTCAATTGGAATCGTCAGACTTAGGATCCACCTTATCTTATTGATTTTTCAAAACAACGTTAAATTGATATTTGCATGCTATTTTATTTATTTGGTTACTTAGAGTATTTTAAATATTTTTTTGCTTAAACAAACCACTCATCCAACATCCAAGATATTATTTTTCTAGATAAAAATCAGTAATTAAAATCGTTGTAGATATTAGGGTTAATCCTCGTGGATACGATACTCGTGCTCACTACGTACTATAATCTACGCCGTACACTTGCGGAATAATTTAGGCTATAAAAAAGAATATGTGCAATCTAACGTGCAAGTTCCGGCAAGCCACGTCATCAATTGTTGACCGGAGAAAAAAAATGTGTATCTAATTACAACACGAGGAAAGGTTGAGGTTTTTTTTACAATAATTGTAAAGGTGGTGATTAAATTGATACTGAAACTGAAGGTGATGTATTTATTTATAATTAACCTTTTTTTTTACATATTTTAACTTTTCACCATTTTAAAAAACGTCCTAAAACTTTGAGATATCCTCAAGTTGATAATTGATATAATGCACTAAAACTTATGAGCCTATTCTAAGCTTTGGAGGTGGAGGTTTATGAGCCTGAAACTTACAGTGTAGCTTTCAGGTGTAAAAAATGTTAAAAGTGGATTAATTATGGGTATGGAAGATGAATTATTATCACCAAATAAGAACGATACTTGAACAATTGTTTATAAACCTAGATTTTAGAAATTTGTGAGTTGTAATTTGAATCTATAAGAAGAAATATGGAGCTATGAAAGAAGGTGGAGTTAGATACAATATTACAAGACTGTGCTTGTAGTTAGAGGCTTCTCTCTCAAACATAATAAACTGATTTCAATGAGATTTTATCACCGTGGCGAAAATTAAATTGTTCAATCAGTATTTTGATAGCCCTTCTGTTATACCTAGTCAAAGAGCTCAATCTTTGACAAGTCAATCCTAGTCATCATCTTACGTGGCGAGGACCAGTCAACAAAGTCGTGCGACGACTTGTCAACAAGACCAAGGAAATGTAATAGGTTTAATGTATTTAATATATTTAAGTGCTCGTCCAAAGATGTTGGCGAGCACGTGTCTTAGTTAGCTGCTCGCCCAAATGTGTGGCGAGCACGTGTCTATTCTTAGTAAGAGAAGTATTGAAGTCTTGGGAGAGAGCATGGAGCGTGGCGACCACACTCCTCGAAGGTCCTCCGGCGACCACCATGGCCCAGCTCCTCGGCATCTCGGCGAGGACGAGCACCTAAGGCGGTTTAGCATTAAATGTGCCATCAAATCACTTTTTCGGGCAGAATGAAGGTCCAATCTGGAGGCTCCACGTGTAAAGGGCGGGCAGCCCCTGAAAAACAGTATATAATGCCCATTTGGGCTCATTTGTAACAGAAGTTAGATTTTACACACAATCACCCCAACCTAAAGCAATAAACACTCCCAAGCTTGAAAGGCTTTAGCTTCTCCAAGAAGCTAAGTTTGGTGTTCTTCTTTGTTCTTCCTTAGATCATCAAGATCATCATATAAATACTCCCTAAACGCGTAATAACCCCTGTTTAATTATATATGTTTGTATCGTACTAAAAGCAGTCCACATCCGAGTCAACCCGATTATAGTGCATACAACATTTGGCGCTAGAAGGAGGGGACCTTTTACGTGTTTAATCATCAAAGTTTCGTCCGATCATCGAGCGATCGGTTAGCAAACTCCCTGTTTCAAGTTTTAATCGGTATATCTACCGTTTAGAGCATCATCTACGATCTTTAGTGTTCTTCGTGTTCTTGAACATTTTCAGTTTTCGTAGCATATTTTGGAGTTTGATCTCCTTGTATTTGTGTTTTCAAGCTTCTTTTGTTGTTACTTTGCTAAAACTAGTAGTTGTAATAGCACGTTCTTCTGCGTAAGAACTTTAATCTTTCGTTTTTTAGATCATTACCTTGTAATCTAAGAAGAGACACTCTTTAAACGATGTCTCAGAATACGAATCTTAACGGAATCCCACCGCGTGGAGGGAACGAGCACCCTCCGCCGCCGGTGGTTCCGACGGCAAACCCTTTTGCCAACTTGAACATGGGGGATATTCTGAATGATCCCCAGCACTTAAAAGACCTTTCGGACTACCTCCTGGGGAAGAGGAGGCAGAACGAGAAGGAAGAGCTTGAGAAGGCCAAAGATCGGGCTTTCGTCGAAGCTCGCAAAAACAGGGGGCATGAGGATGACCGATCCTATCACTCGCACTCTGCTCGCCCCCAAGATAAAGGCAAAGACAAAGTCGACGAGCACTCCCACAATAGCCGCACGGGAGACTCGCGACAAAGAAATTCGGTTTTCAACCGGATGGACGATAATGATGGAAGGGCTCCTCGCCGAGTACCTTTCAATGTGGACGGCCGACCAGAAAGGGCCGACTACCACCGTCGCGCTGACAAGAGAGATCAAGGCGACAGAGTCTCAGCTCTAGACAGAGTGGGACCAGGGAAGGGTTCGCGAGCTCCGGCGAAGAGTTATCGCGGCCACCACTCTGACAGGCACTCTCCCAGGCGATCACGTCATGATGATCGCCCGGCCATATCCCATGGGAGTCGACGTGACGAGAACGTCGTCCCCCGAGCACAAACTGCCGAGGAGGGGCAAATCGCCCAATTCCTCGAAACACAAAAATTAATGAAACTAGAGATGGATGCTCTGCGAGCAGAGGTGGTCGCCTCGAAGCAAGGGACCACTCCGCCAATCAGTCTGCCCGCACCTCCACTAAGTGTTGCAATCCTAACCGCCCCCATTCAAAGGAAGATCCAAATGCCCTCCATGGCGGCATATGATGGGATGTCCGACCCCAGAGTACACTTGTCCAAGTACTCCAACTATATGGCCTCAATCGGGGCAACGGACGCCACACAATGCAGAAACTTCTCCCTAACCTTGGGAGATCGGGCTCATCGTTGGTACACAACTTTGAGTGCCGGATCAATCACCTCATTCCATGAGCTGGGACAATACTTTCTGACCTACTATGGGTCCATTGCTGCTCGCCCAGCATCAAAGCAACGTTTGGCAAACGTTCGCCAATCATTGAATGAGTCGGGAAAGGACTTCATCGAGCGCTTCGATAGGCTGGTGATCGATGGAGAGGCCGTAAACGATGAGACGAAGCTGATCTCGGCTGTTTCCGGTCTAAGGATAGGTACCAAGCTATGGGAATCTATCCATCTTACTTTCCCAGTTTCTTATGCGGACTTCCGCACGAGGGCTGGGAACTTCATCCAAATGGAGGAAATCATGGACGCCGCCAAGGCTAACGAGCAGCCTGACACGTCCAAGAGAGTGTGGCCCAAGAAAAACACCAACACTGGGGAATCTTCCCAGCCCAAGAAGGCGACCACTCAAGCTGGCAGTGCTCGCCCAGCGAACTTCAGGCCTTTCGAGGAGGCTCCTGAGATCATCCAGTTCAGGGAAGCCCTCACCGTGGATCCTAGGGGCATCTACGACGCAATCAGGGGAAAGAATCTGCTCCCCAAGCAAAGCCCATGCATACGAGCGATGCAAATCTAGATGGTAGTAAGTTTTGCAACTACCACAACTCTGTCGGCCACCACACAAACGGATGCCGAAACTTGGTGAGAAATCTTTTCAAACTTTACAATGAGGGCAAGCTCACCCAATTCATCAAGTCCGGAGGTGGAAACGGCGACAACCGGGGCAAGAAGCGTCGCGACGACAGCGACGACCTACGCCAACAACTGAGTCGTCCCAAGCTAACTCCTCCCATGCCAAAGAATCCTATTGGCGACATCGACAATGTGGGCGAAGACTGCCTTGTGATAGAAGGCCCTTTGGGGGGGACTCAGTCCGGAATCGCTCTGTCTGTTCGCCGGGCTCAGGGTGAACAGCAAGCACTCAACAACGTGCACCAGGTGTGCGTCGCTCCAACTGCCGAGAAGCCTCCTTCTCATCAAATCCTTTTTTCGGACGACGACCTGAACGGCGTGGTGCAGCCAAACAATGATGCGTTGGTCATCACGGGAAAAATAATGGGAACCATCGTCCATCGAATGATGGTCGACACTGGGTCATACACCAACATCCTTTTCAAGCATACTTTGGATGCTCTTGGTGGATATGCAGAATACATCGAGCCTTGCGATGATATAATCGTAGGGTTCGGGGACACACGCAACCTTCCCATTAGGAAAATCAGACTATCTCTAGAGTTGGCATCGTCAAAAGAGCCAGAAATGCACCATGCTAGGCAGCTCGACTTCTTGATCATCGACATGCCATCGTCCTACAATGCGTTCCTAGGCCGACCTTTCTTCAACGAATTCAAGGCGGCCGTTTCTACTTTTTATTACTGTGTAAAATTTCCAACCCCGGCGGGAGTTATAACCGTTAAGGGCGATCAGACGCAGGCGAGGGAGTGTCTCGTCCGTTTTGCAAAACGTCATTCTAAGGAAAGTGCCATGGTTGGAAAGTATATTGAGTGTCAAACACAATCAGAACAAATGAGCTACTTGGAGGGTCTTCCTAGCAAGTACCGAAAGATTGAAGTTGGGGAGTGCAGTCGTAGTTTCGACGACCACCAAGTGGAGGCGAACGAGCACGCCTCCATGGAAGTGGACGACCACACCCCAATGGAAGTCGACGAGCAGACAGATTCGGGCGACCAGATCCCCGACGACCAGTCTCCAGAAAACTTTCCAGATCTGGAGCCTAGGTTAGGCTTTGAGCTAAAATTCGGAATTGAGGACCCTCGTTGGAAGGAGCCTAAAGAACGGGAAACTTCAGCGGAGGACCTTGAAACCATCCATTTAAATGAAGCTCGTCCCGAACTCGAAGTATTCATAGGTTCAAATTTACCAGAACATTTGCGATCGAACATGATCGCATTTTTGAAAGAGAACATCGCTGCATTCGCCTGGTCGCACGAAGATATGGTGGGCATTCCCACGAATCATGCCTGCCACAGACTAAATATTGATCCAACAAAGAGACCCATCACCCAAAACGAAGAAAATTTGGGCCTGATAAAAGTGCGGCTTTGGCAGTCGAAATCAAGAAATTGATCGACAACAAATTAATAGAGAAAACTGGAACTGATCCTGAGTGGTTGGCAAATCCAGTGCTCGTCAAGAAAACGACCGGGTCGTGGAGATTGTGCATAGACTTCACAGATCTAAACGACGCCTGTCCGAAAGATCATTTTCCAATGCCCCACATTGATCACCTAGTAGATAACACAGCGGGGCACGAGATGTTAACTTTCATGGATGCCTTCGCAGGGTACCATCAGATTGCAATGCATCCCGACGACCAGCGACATACGGCCTTCATGACTGCGCGCGCTTGATATGTATAGCTGGAAGAGAATGCCTTTCGGTTTGAAAAACGCGGGGGCAACGTACCAAAGACTGGTAAACAAGATTTTTGAGAAACACATCGGCGAGATGGTGGAGGTCTATATCGACGACATCATTGTCAAAAGCTTACGGAAAGAAGACCACCTACACCACCTTGCCATGACATTTGATATCCTAAAAGAGTACAACATGAAGTTAAATCCAAAGAAATGCAGTTTTGGAGTTAGCTCAGGAAAATTTCTGGGGCACTTGGTTAGCCAGCGGGGCATCGAGGCGAATCCGAGTAAAATTCAAGCAGTCATCAATATGCAAAGCCCAAGGAACGTGAAAGAAGTACAGAGGTTGACAGGATGCCTTGCATCGCTGAATAGATTCATTGCACGCACGGGCGATCGTTGCAAACCTTTTTTCGACGCTCTGAAAAAAGGAAAGTTCGAGTGGACCGATGAGTGTGAGAAAGCTTTCGAAAAGTTAAAGGAATATCTATCGGATCCGAAAGTCCTATCCAAGCCAGTCCCCGGCGAAATTTTGTATCTATACTTGGCGGCCACTGACTGTGCGATCAGCTCAGTGCTCGTCCGAGCTGAGGGGAGCACACATCTGCCTATCTACTACGTAAGTCAAACACTGAGAGATGCGGAGTTGAGATACACTCCAATGGAAAAATTGGCGCACGCACTAGTCATGAGTGTTAGAAAATTAAGGCAATATCTGTTCGACCACGAGGTGGTCGTCCTCACCACTTTTCCTCTCCGACGAGCACTGCATCGTCCGGATACCACGGGAAGACTCTTGAAATGGTCGGTGGAGATCGGGCAATTTGGTCTCACCTACGCACCTAGAACGGCAATTAAGGGACAAGTGCTGGCAGAATTCATTGTAGAGCTCACTTTCCCAGAGAAATTGGCCGAGGGAATCGAACTTCCTTGGACACTGTTCGTCGATGGCTCGTCGACGAGCACCAAAGCAGGGGCAGGAGTTGTCCTCACCAGCCCAACCGGACAGACGTTTGCTTCAGCGATCGAGTTTAAGTACCGGGCGACCAACAACGAAGCAGAGTACGAGGCTCTGGTTGCAGGAATCAAGATGGCTATGGCCGTGGGCGCCAGAAAACTAAAAAAAATTTCTGACTCTCAGCTGGTTGTATGTCAAATCACGGGCGAATACGAGGCTCGCGGCGATCAAATGATAAAGTATCAAGACCTAGTAAAGGGATTACTCGAGCAATTTGATCAATTCCACATCGAGCAAATCCCTAGGGAGGAAAATACGCAAGCAGATGCTTTAGCTCGGCTGGCCACTTCAGAGGGGGAGGCAATATTTTCAGAAGCAACCATCACCAAAGTTTCTTCCCCATCGGTGAACAGAGGTCAAATCTTGCAGGTTGAAGCGACCAGCGACGAGGACTGGAGGACGCCGATCACCAAGTACATCAAGACCGGCGAGCTCCCGACAGACAAAGTGAAAGCAACCAGATTGCAACTCAGGTCCGCAAGGTACACAATTGTGGGCGACCAGCTGTACAAACGGGGTTTTTCAATGCCTTTATTGAAATGCCTCGGAGAAGACGAAGCAAAGATCGTCATGCATGAAATCCACGAGGGAGCATGTGGAAATCATACAGGGGGGCAAGCGCTCGCTTTAAAAATCATAAGGCAAGGCTATTTTTGGCTAACACTGAAGAAAGATGCAATCCATTACGCGCAGTCGTGCAAGAGATGTCAAGCTTTCGCTCCCGCCATTCACTCACCACCAGACGAGCTCATCTCGGTGTATAGTTCGTGGCCTTTCGCGAAGTGGGGGATCGACATCATCGGACCTTTCCCACCAGCTGCTGGGGGAGTAACTTTCGTAGTCCTAGCAGTCGATTACTTCACCAAATGGACATAGGCAAATGCGTTGAAGACCATCACAACGGGCCAAATGACAAGCTTCATTTGGAAGAACATAATTTGCAGGTTCGGCCTACCACGAGCAATAGTGACCAACAACGGACGTCAATTCACAAGTCAAGACATGCTAAACTTCTGCTCAGAGTGGAACATCAAGAAATTTTTTTCAACACCCTATCATCCACAATCAAATGGTCAAGTAGAGGCGATCAACAAAATCATCAAGCACACTTTGAAAGCAAAACTGGATGGATTGAAGGGCAAATGGGCGGACGAGCTGCACATGGTTCTGTGGGCATATCGGACGACCACGAGGAATTCTACTAGTGAAACTCCGTTCGCGCTCGCGTTCGGAACCGAAGCTGTCATACCAGCAGAGGGGCAAGTCCCAACTTTTCGAGTAGCAAATTATGACGAGCAGTTAAATAACGATGCACAGCTCTCCGATTTGGACTTCCTAGAAGAGCGAAGGCTAACAGCGGACGAGAAGAATGTGGTCTACAAGCAAAGGTTGGAACGCTACTACAACACCAAAGTACGTGCTCGCCAGTTCACTATCGGCCAGCTCGTACTTCGGAGGGCGACGGAGCAGTCCATCGGCATACTTGGCCCGACTTGGGAGGGTCCGTACCGAATAACGCGCACACTCCTAAACGGATCGTACGAGCTAGAAGATCTGGAGGGAAAGCCGAGCAAGTACCCATGGAACGCGGTCAAGCTGAAGAAGTATTACCAGTAAGTTTTTAATTTTTTCATATTTGTATAGTCTGTATCTAATTATCATGTCAATACAAGTAAAGTTTTAAATTTCCGTCAAGTGTTAGATAAATTTGAAAGTTTAAACAAGGCTCTGCGTAGCCATCTAGGAAACAAAAGACGAGCACTCTTTCTTAAAGATGCTCGCAAGGTAGTGGCAAAGACGATCACTACCTATCAAACAAAGAGTTCAACCGACGAATGGTTAACTCTAAAAGACGAGCACTCTTTCTTAGAGGCTCGAAAAAGAAAAGACGAGCACTCTTTCTTAGAGGCTCGCAAAAGAAAAGACGAGCACTCTTTCTTAGAGTCTCGCAAAAGGAAAGACGAGCACTCTTTCTTAGAGTCTCGCAAAAGGAAAGACGAGCACTCTTTCTTAAAGAGGCTCGCAAAAGGAAAGACGAGCACTCTTTCTTAAAGATGCTCGCAAAGGAAAGACGAGCACTCTTTCCTAAAGATGCTCACAAAATAACAACGTCAAACGCAAACCAATGAAAGAAAAATAAGAAGTATTTATTAAAAGTACTTGCAAAAATTATCATAACACAAATGAAAAAACGAACACATCATAAGCAAAAGTTCCATTCATTAAAAAGCCATAAAAGGCTGGAATTACAAAAAAGGCCTTAATGGCCGAGCAGTTCTAAACAAAAAAAAAAGAGGAGAAAAAAGAGACTAAGTCTCTGTAGTATTCCCCTCGCCAGCAGCATCGTGCTCGCCGGCAACATCCTCCTCGCCAACAGCATCGTGCTCGCCGGCAACTTCCCCTTGGGTGGCAGCATCCTGCTCGCTTTGTTTAGCTGGGCGTTCTTTCGGAGGATCCGTGAAAAATACCGGAACACCCAAGAGCCTAGGGAACTGAAGTCCCAATTTCAGTAGAGGAAGCAGAGGGAGTTCCGATTCCGGTTTAGGGTTTTCCTTCATAAGAAGGTCGTCCAAAAGTCCGCCGAGCGGAGTCACGTCCACCTCAGGATGAGCTTCCAGTAATTTATGAATAAGCCCGTGGGCAGTGAGTACCACAGTTATACTGGCCACACTCCCAGCGAGTTCAGTGATCTCGTCTCGCTCATCCGTCAGGTCGAGCAGTTGCTGCCGAAGAGTGGCCAACTCTTCCTCATCATCTGCAGTTTTATCTGCAAGATTTCTTACCTCGTCCTCGGTAGTCTTGAGGCGAGCACGAAGACGTTCGATCTCTTGGCGATCTTCTTGATCCTTCTTTCGAACCGTCTCAAGTTGGGCCTCAGAATCGGCCAACTTTGCCTCAGCATCGGCCAGCTTGGTCTCGAGGTCGACCACTTTCTCCTCAGATGCGACCAGCTGCCCGTCGACGACAGCTTTAGCCTTGGCCATTTGGGCAAGTTTCGCAGCCCTGTCCTCGCTGAGCTTGCGACCTTCAGCGATCTGGCTGGCGAGCTTCTCTATGGTGTAAGAGGCTCGGCTCAAATCAATGGCGACCAGGCGCGCATTTTCCATTGCATTATGGTTGTTGACCTCTTCGATCAGTGTGGTCGTCATAGATCGAGGCAGGTGCTTCACCGCCCTCTCACTACAAGAAAAGAGGTTTTTAGTATCAGAAAATTGGTATCTGATACATTTTCTGATACTAAATCTTAACCTTTGGTATCAACTAAAAATTTTATGATACTACCTTTATTCTTGGTATCAATATTTTTTTTTTGATACTATCAAATTTATAGCATCCGTTATTTAGTGATACTAATATTGTTTTTGCATCAGAAATTTATTTATTGATACTACTTAGTTTTATGATCAAATACTTTTTCGATACTATTTATCATTGGTATCGAAAATTAAATTTCTGATACCATTAATTTTATAGCATCCAACAATTTTTTGATACTATTACTATTTTTGCATTAGTAATTTATTTATTGATACTACTTAATTTTTTGTATCAAATAATATTTTTGATACTACTTGTCATTGGTATCGGAAACTTTATTTCTGATACCATTAATTTTATAGCATCCAACATTTTTTTGATACTATTACTATTTTTGAATTAGTAATTTATTTATTGATACTACTTATTTTTTTGTATCAAATAATATTTTTGATACTACTTATTATTGGTATCGGAAACTTTATTTCCGATACCATTAATTTACTACTTATTTTTTTGTATCAAATAATATTTTTGATACTACTTATCATTGATATCATTTCTGATACCATTAATTTTATAGCATCCAACATTTTTTGATACTATTGCTATTTTTGCATTAGTAATTTATTTATTGATACTACTTATTTTTTTGTATCAAATAATATTTTTGATACTACTTATCATTGGTATCGGAAACTTTATTTCCGATACCATTAATTTTATAGCATCCAACATTTTTTTGATACTATTACTATTTTTGCATTAGTAATTTATTTATTGATACTACTTATTTTTTTGTATCAAATAATATTTTTGATACTACTTATCATTGGTATCGGAAACTTTATTTCCGATACCATTAATTTTATAGCATCCAACATTTTTTTGATACTATTACTATTTTTGCATTAGTAATTTATTTATTGATACTACTTATTTTTTTGTATCAAATAATATTTTTGATACTACTTATCATTGGTATCGAAAACTTTATTTCCGATACCATTAATTTAATAGAATCGATACAACTTATTTTTTGTATCAAATAATCTTTTGGATACTACTTATCATTGGTTTCGAAAATTTAATTTCGGATACCATTAATTTTATAGTATCCATCACTTTATCGATACTATTATTATTTTAGTATTAGTAATTTATTTATTGCATCAAATAATTTTTTTGATTCTTCTTATAATTAGTATCGAAAATTTAATTTTCGATACTATAAATTTTATTTTTAGTGTTAGTAATTTTCTTATTGATGGCACCTATATTTTTGCATCTAATAATTTTTTTGATACTATTTATCATTAGTATCGAAAATTAAATTTTTGATACTATAAATTTTATTTTTAGTATTAGTAATATTTTATCAATACTACTTATTTTTGCATCAAATAATTTTTTTTGATACTACATATCATTAGTATCAAAAATTAAAATTTTGATAATTTTTTATTGATAGCACTTATTTTTTTGCATCTAATAATTTTTTTTGATACTATTTATCATTAGTATCGGAAATTAAATTTTCGATACTATAAATTTTATTTCTAGTATTAGTAATTTTTTATTAATACCTCTTATTTTTTTGCATCAAATAATTTTTTTGATACTATTTATCATTTTTATCGAAAATTAAATTTTCGACACTATTAATTTTATTTTTAGTATCAATGATTTTTTTATTGATGCCACTTTATTTTTATAGTAATTATGATTGGTATCGATGATTAACTTTTGATACCATTAATAATTTATTTATTAATATAATATAATTTTTAATCAAATTTTTAATAGTAAAAATGATTAGATATCCGATACTAATGCTCATATATCCATTGCCCGATCATAAATTATTAATAGAGTTGGTAAACTAAACACTTGGAAATATTTTAGTGCTCGCGATTTATATACATGTACAGGTACTCCGTACTCGTCTTTGGATCGTCGCCGTTCACCGTCTTTCGTCGCCTTTCGTCGCCGTTCGTCGCCGTTCGTCGCCGTTCGTCGCCGTTCGTCGCCGTTCACCGTCGTTCGTCGCCGTTCACCGTCGTTCGTCGCCGTTCACCGTCGTTCGTCGCCGTTCACCGTCGTTCGTCGCCGTTCACAGTCGTTCGTCGCCTTTCATCACCGTCGTTCGTCGCCTTTCATCACCGTTCGCGTCGGCCTCCTTCCCCTACCAGGTAAGCCTTAATTTATTTTCTTAGCCCTATCTTCCACTAATTTAGGAAATTTGGATGAGTTTTATATAATTACGAGTACTATTTTTCAGATCGGCGCATTATATTTTTTCGATTTTAATGTTCTGGTATTAATCGGTCTTGCATTTGTCTTGTGTTATAGTTGAATTGAAGAAGCAGATCTCATTAACAAGTCAGATAATTAGTTGCATTCAAAGTAGTTGTTCAGTTTTAATAATGTTCTGGTATTAATCGCAGTTATGCTGTTTATGGAGCTTGCGTAAAATCAGTAAATCCATCATCGAATGAGGATATTGTATATCTTTCAGAGAAAATGAGAACAGAGCAGCGGCACAGGTTTCATTTTTTTGTCAGTTTTTACATTGCTGATGAGTGCATGGATTTTTCATTTTTGTGCAAGATATTTGGAAAGAGTTGAGTACAGAGAAGATAGATCAAATAAGAGCTATGTACTTCGTTTTATTTTGTATATCATCTGGTTGTTCAAGTTGATGCACACCAAATGTATGTTAAAATGCACATTTAATAAAAAAGAATTGAGTTTATACATCTTGAATTGCTTTCCATCCAGTAAAGATTAAATTTCATCATAAAGTTGTCGAACAAGGGAAGGGAATGTTTTTGGCATGATAATGAATTAATGATGATGTATATGCAATGCAGCTACTAATTAGGCAATTATTTGTTTCATCACATCAATTATTTCAGTTTATTTCTAAGTATTTTTAGGCCTCAGTCGTGTGTTGATTCCTATGGCAAGATTTATGTTCCAATACAGAGAATTTATGTAAATCCTAGTTTTAGTATTGGTTCATTTCCAAAAGCACTTCATATTTGTACCTTACACATTTGTGGAATAACTGCCTCAATACAATATGGTTATGTTATTAATAAAAAAAAATTAGGTGAATGCATATGGCATATCCAATTAGGATTATTTTCATCCTTATGGTGCAGAATGTTCTGAAAAAGAGTCTACATTTTATTCTCCCTGTTCTTGTTTTTATAATCTTAAGCACAAGTTATGACATCTTAAGCCTGGATCTATGACATTATGTTTTAACATATATGTGATACTAGCTAGATAATGATGTCACAAAATTAGAATTTTCTGGTTCACAGTTAAAGTGAAGCCGATCCTAAGCCTCTGGTGGCACCCCCAATTCCTCTGTGCGAGGAGAAGTATTACACCAAACTGTCTTGCATTGACTTTGTGTGGAGTGGCAACGACAGTGCGCGGGTTAGAGAAATTTGGAAGAGGATTAGAGTGAATAATCCTTGAAGGACTATTCTGATGAGAAGGTATGATGTTGTTTCTATGGTTTTCTCAATTTGTTCAGTTATATGTGTTTAATTATTGTGTGGAGTAAGTTAATGACTCATGTTGCATTATTTTCGATTTTTCTCATTGATAACTTGATTGGTCTCAGAGTGGATTGTTTAATTTCATGTAATTTTGGTTTTATGATTTAAAAACTTACACTAAAGCCTAATTATAACCGCTATCCCAGATTTAAAAAATGAAATGAGATAGATGCAGGACATTTCGTTATATAGTAAGCAGGAATGAAATTTTGTTTTGATTGACTTTAGATATGTTTTGATGGAGCATTCAGATGCTATAGGCTGTGATGTTGTGTGCTCATGGGATTTTATTCAGTATTTGAGACTATTGAGGATAAGAAACAAACTAATTATATTAATGTGTATAGCATGTCTGGTAGAGTGATCCAATAATTTTGGGATGTTTGGGATTAACAGGAACATACAGTATGTTTCTTATGTGTGAAATCAAAGTTAGAAGTCATTGTTTTTTTTTTTTTTTTGTGTTCAAGTTGCTTGTATCTTGACAACTGCAATGGATTCATCCTTTTGGCGATCATTCTGTCTTTTGTTTTATATTTTAGTTCAGATTACATTATATTCTTAATTTTACATTTAATAATGTTATTGTACTTAACATCAGGTCACTTTTTTGTTCCGTACTTCAAGTACTTCCTTGATGGCTGTGTTTGAAGACTTCCAAGGACAGAGATGGTGCAGTATCTCCTTATGTGTGGCATCTACGGGCTTTGATATTGTCATCTTTACATAAATGTTTCCGATCTCTACGATACTGGAGGTTCAAAGTTTCTTGATTCTTTTAATTTCCAGGTAAGGACAATCTCTTATTTTTTGCTTCACAGTCTAAATATATAATTCACTAATGGGTAATTAACAAAATAATAGGAAAGTTGCTATTGAACGACAGGGTAATAATAGGAAAGTTGTTCCTGTCCAATGCACCTCGTGTTAGGTTATTTTGAAATTGCTATTAAACGGCCGGGTAATAATAGGAAAGTTGTTATTACTGAATTATTATCACACGCCTTGAATTTCAATTCATGTTGTTTAACATTTGAAAGTGTTGTAGTTTAGATTATATGATTCATATTGCTATTGTGAGCTGAGATAGGTGCAAGATTTGAAAATGAAATGTATGTGTGGTAAATAAGTATTTGTCTTAAATATAAATATTGGTCGCGTGGGCTCGGGTTAAATGTGCAAAGTTGTATGTACTTTAGCCTTTTAGAGGGATTAATATCTAATTTAAGCAACTCTTCATTGAGTAGTCGCAATATTTAACTAAGCAAACTGCTATCATGTGGCACTGAATAGTAATCTAATCTTTTGTTTCCCTTTTTGATTTGTCAACAGACGTTGGAACATCAAAGCAGGAATATTACTTACATCTCAATTGTGTCTTGAAAAACACATCAAAGTTAGATATTTTGTAATGGAGCTTATATACTTAGTTTTTGTATATGAAACTAATATATTTGTGGTTCATTGTTGATAAATGTTATTTTTATATCTAAATTAGTAATATGGAGGGCAAATAAAGCTAAATTTGAATCATATTTAATATTAGTATTTTATACGTACAATCAATATAATATTGTATCAAAAAATTAATATAATTATCCGATGTTAAATGCCTATTTTGATACTAAAGAATTCAATCTTTTAGTATCATAAAATATTTATTGATACTATATATTTAGTATCGTTAAAATTAATTGATATTAAAAATACAATGTAGTATCAAAAAAATTGATACAATTATTCGATACTAAATATTTTTCTGACACTAAAGGTTATATCCTTTAGTATCAAAAAATATTTATTGATACTATATATTTAGTGTCGTAAAAAATAATTGATACTAAAAATACAATGTGGTATCAAAAAAATTGATACTATTATCCAATACTAAATATTTTTCTGATACTAAAGGTTAAATCCTTTTAGTATCAGAAAACATTTATAGATACTATATATTTAGTATCGTTAAAAAAAATTGATGCTAAAAATACAATGTAGTATCAAAAAAAATTGATACCATTATCCGATACTAAATATTATTTTGATACTAAAGGGTTCAATCATTTTGTATCAAAAAATATTTATTGATACTATATGTTTAGTATCAATAAAAGTTTACGACACTATAAATGCGTTGTTGTATCAAAACAAATTGATACAATAATTCGATACTCTAAATACAATTCTGATACTAAAGAGTTCAATCCTTTAGTATCAGAAAATATTTATTGATACTATACATTTCTGATACTAAAGGGTTACCCTTTAGTATCAGACTTTTTTTTCTGATACGCGGTCTTTAGGATCGGGAGTATAAGTATCGGAAGTGGTATCAAAATTTTTTTTGATACCAATACCCTTTGCTATCAAATATTTTATTTTTAGTATCAAAAAAAATCCGATGCTAAAAACCCTTTTTTTTGTTGTGTCTGTGCGAACGGGTTCAAAGACTCTTTTTCGACCGGATCCCGCGACCGGTAGAAGTCGAGAAGGTTCTCATTAAAGGGTTGGGCGATCGGATAGTCGGCAACCCTATTAGAGAAGGAAAGAATTAGAAAAAAGGTATTTAAGAATTTTCTAGTCTTTTTGATAAGTAAACTTACTTGGCAACCCTTGCGGCTTCCCAGCCGAGAAGTGTGTTATCTCCCGGAGCCCTCTCCCCGGCCGACGAGCTCGTCGCGGTCTCTCGCGACCGAGTGCTTCGGGGAGGAGGGGATGCGACCTGAATGGGGGGAAGCGAGTCACCCCTCGGCGGAGGAGATCTCCTCGGCGAGATCCCCCTTCCGCCAATTGGCGCGGCCCTCTGCTCGGCAGGTGGGCGAGAAGAGCCCCCTCGGGTTGGTTTAGCAACCTTTTTGGGTGGAGCCCCCGAGCTCTCCGCTCCTTTCCTTTTCTTACCAGCGCCATCAACGATCTTGCGCTCGCGGAGCAGTCTTGCCTGTTGAAGCATCCTGTTCGACTTTATGCGGTCGACTTCAACGGTGGGAGGAAGATAGGTGACAACCCTTTGTGGAACCACTACTGGAAAGAAAAGCGAGAAGTCAGTGTCTACGAAGAGTAAATAAAAAAAAAATTTGAACTAAGAAATATTTTGATACCTGGAGGGAACTCTCGAGTGAAGTGATGAGGAGGTACTCTGAGACCTGCTCGCTCACGCATACACTCCCTGTTCAGAAATCAGCAGGACCTCTCCAGGTAGCGACGGTTGAGAACGCAGCAAACGTGGTATTGGAAGAGAGGAGTGAGACGGTGGTCGGCAATCTTCTTGCGAACAGTTTCACCTACAAAAAGCGAGGAGTTATTCAGTATAGACAAGAACGAGCAGAAATTAAAAGACTTACCACGAATTCTTTGATATTCTGTCTCGATGGGAATGCGATCAGAAGATCCATCCGGCCTCACTGGACTCTTCCAGTCCCCGGCTACCCACCACCAGTTGCTTTTCCAGTCTCTAATCTTGTTGGGAACCCCTTCAACCAATTTAAAATTGTCACGGCCTCGTACATAATAGTACCCATGGCCTACTTTCCCTCCGGCCTCGGCCGCCTGAAGAAGATAGTTAATCTCCTTCGGGCTAAGCCACGTGTTCCGACATCCATTCTCGGCCGCCACCAGGCCGAACAGTGTAAGAATGCCGATCAGGTTCGACCAACCGTTCGGAAGTATTTGAGAAGGGGCCACATTCAAGAAGTGTAAGAAATTTGAGATACTGGGGTGCAGGGGGAACCTCAGCCCTGCCTCCATCATGCCGATGTTGACGGCGACCATACCCTCTAGCGGCTGGTCGGCCCTCTCATCCTCGCGAGGAACAAAAAAGCAGACGTCGGCCGGCAGTTGATACCTCTTTCGGGAGTTCTCTAGCTGCGCCGAGGAGACTTTGCTCGCATACTTGCTCGCCTCGTACATCGTTTGGAAAGCTTCTCGATGCGGGCGAGGAACCTCTCGAGGAAGGTATTCGCTGAAATACTTATAGTAGGCCTCCCTCGAAACCTCGTCGCCATCCAAATTCTCCCTACCACTCAAAATGTCCTTTATGCTCTCCGCATATTGAACGGCCTCCTCAAAATCCTCGCGGAGACTCCTCGTCAAGGTCTCCTCGACTTGGGCGATTTCTATCTGTTCGCCCACCTCTCGATCCAAACCCTGATCATGCAGGTCAGAGTCAGTTTCGCTGCCACTCTCCTCGGCATCGCACTCCTCGGCGTCATTGCCGGCATCGTCCCTTTCAGATTCATCGAGCTCGTCGACGTCGACGACCACTACTTTCCCTAGATCGCGGACTCTGTAATTTTTGGGTTCGGGGGAGTGGATCCTAGAGTCCGAAGAAGATGCCCTCTCCGTCAAAACTAAGGCTAGTCGATCAGCCTCGCCGGAACTCGCGGCACCACCATCTAACGGCGGCGAACCACCACCGGAACCACCACTAACACCCATTTTTTCTTAAGAAAAGGGGGAAAAAGGAGTTTTTAAGAAGAAAATATGTTTGTTTTTACCTTTTTGCCGATCGTAAACCACCCGAAAGTCGCCGGAAAAGCTTGAAGAAGTTGCTTGGAAGGAGGCTCAAGAAATTCGAAATTTGCAAAGTGAAGAAAGTGTTTTTGTGAGGAAGGAAGTCATATTTATAGGCGAAATTCGTGCAGGGACTAAAGTGCAAAAAACGGGGTCAAAAACGCAATTTTCCCAAAATTTTGGGGTCATTTCCGAATTCGAGTTCGGAGAGTGGCCCTCACGCGCGACCTTTGAGGTCGGCACGCGCCCCACGCGCGCTTTTCAAATTTCGGGCGCCAACCACGCGCCCGACAAGTGTCAGATCCGCATTTAATAAAAGGTGCCTCAAAAGTCATGCTCGATACTGGAAACGAGGCGACCGCCTCCATCTCACGTCATCAAGATCTCAAATTTGATTGTGTTGTCGAAGAACCATTTTCACCATCGGAAAAGACGATCAAACTGCTCGCCTTACCATTCTACGAATACGAAGAAAGGCGACCAGGGGGCAAATGTTATACCTAGTCAAAGAGGTCAATCTTTGACAAGTCAATCCTAGTCATCATCTTACGTGGCGAGGACCAGTCAACAAAGTCGTGCGACGACTAGTCAACAAGACCAAGGAAATGTAATAGGTTTAATGTATTTAATATATTTAAGTGCTCGTCCAAAGATGTTGGCGAGCACGTGTCTTAGTTAGCTGCTCGCCCAAATGTGTGGCGAGCACGTGTCTATTCTTAGTAAGAGAAGTATTGAAGTCTTGGGAGAGAGCATGGAGCGTGGCGACCACACTCCTCGAAGGTCCTCCGGCGACCACCATGGCCCAGCTCCTCGGCATCTCGGTGAGGACGAGCACCTAAGGCGGTTTAGCATTAAATGTGCCATCAAATCACCTTTTCGGGCAGAATGAAGGTCCAATCTGGAGGCTCCACGTGTAAAGGGCGGGCAGCCCCTGAAAAACAGTATATAATGCCCATTTGGGCTCATTTGTAACAGAAGTTAGATTTTACACACAATCACCCCAACCTAAAGCAATAAACACTCCCAAGCTTGAAAGGCTTTAGCTTCTCCAAGAAGCTAAGTTTGGTGTTCTTCTTTGTTCTTCCTTAGATCATCAAGATCATCATATAAATACTCCCTAAACGCGTAATAACCCCTGTTTAATTATATATGTTTGTATCGTACTAAAAGCAGTCCACATCCGAGTCAACCCGATTATAGTGCATACAACACCTTCTAACATAAATAGTTTGATTTAGAATTACATTAGATAGTTGTCAAAGCATCGAGGTTACATAATGAAAAAATTAATTACATTGATGTGAAGTTGTAGTTTTCAATGGAGTTAGGATATCACAAGTGAAACACATCATTAGAGTATCTGGAAAACATATGAAACATACTATCAATAGGGAATAAGTTTCATCCAAGAAAAGTCTCGCAAATCGGCACATATCACAAACAAAAGCAAAGTAGTGAAAGGAAAACGCTAACAACCAATACATTGCTTATAATTAGTAGCTTGACGAATTCAAAAACGTACTATTTGAAAACAACCTGCAGCAATGCGTTGAGCGAACGATGAACTGATGATCATGGATCAGAGATTAATCAGATCAATTCAATGCATTGGCGGATATAGTCAATTGTTTAATCTGCTCAAAACATCGTTTGCCTAAAGCACCTCCTAGATCAAGCTCAGGGCACATGCGCAGATCAAGTGAGTGAAGGTTGGTACAACCATCAAGAATGGCTTCTAGTCCTTCATTGTTGATCAAAATAGAAATAAGACAAAGATGGCAGAGATTTGGCATGCTCTTTGCAATTGCTGCAGCATACTCAATGCTGTGTGAGTACGCATGTGAAACGAAAGGCTCATATGATAATATTTGCTGATCGATTGTAAATGACTTCAAAACTGGGCAAGATTTACCAATGTGTTCAATATCTGAAGCTTTGATTTCTACCGAGTTAATAAGGCGCAACTCTTCCAAGTGTGAGAATTTGTTAAGTGCAGGATATTAGTCGTTACATCTGCAGAGCGGAAACGGAGCAACCGGTTCATTTTCATTTTTGGATTTGGGTTTCCTTCCTCTTCCTCTTCCTCTCATGGCGATCAATTGGAAATAGTATGATAAAGAAGCATTGCTACTAAAAAAAACTTTAATCAAATTATTTTAACTCATATCCGAGTTTACTATTTTAAATCAAGTTTACTATTTGAGAATTGAAATTTGTCGGATTGATATTTTATCCTCTCACAAAGTTTAAAGAATATAATAAAATAATAGATGTACAATTTAATTTTTTAAACTTTTTTTTGACAAACTGATATTTTGAAAATGACCAAGCATATTTTGAAAAATGACCAACATACCTTGAAAATAATGACCGGACAAAGGTGCACCTCTTTGTAAGTGTGCGGACAAGGGAAATGACCAACAGACCCAACCTCTTGTGATTGTAAGTGTGCAGACAAGGGAAATGACCAACAGACCCAATTGACCTTGAAAACCGCAACAGACCCAACCGACCCTAAAAACCAATCGGACAAGCGACAGACTCAACAGACTTTGGAAATGACAAAGTGACAAGGAAATGACTGAGAAAACACATTTTAATAAAAAATGAGTAAGTAATAATGTTTTGAGTCAAGTTTTGTAAACTTCTATAATTTTTATTTTAGCTGATTACGTATTTTAAGAAAAGAATGATTGTTCATATAAAAAGTAAAAAATATTTCATTTTAAAAAATGTAAATTATAAAAATGGACTCGCAAAAAAAATGGAAATAATAAAAATAGATGAATGGAATATAATTTAAAATCTGAGTTACTAGTTGAGAATTGAAATTTGATGTTCCTTGTTGACATTTTATTCCAAATATTTTGATTTAGTTGGACAACTTAAAATTTGACACCTTCTCTAAAGTTTTCTTGGTAATCAGTTCTAAATATTTGAGAAATTATGAATGTAGAGTAGCAGACCTGGAAGTAATAATACATGCCAATTCCAATTTATTTCTTATTTAATACGTTCGTCAGTGACGATCCAGAAATTTTCGGTAGGGGACCCGATTAATATTATTATAAAAATAAAATATGTACTCATTATTTTCATCAAAATTTCACATTATAAAATTGTCAATACGTCACATTTCATTAAATTAAATTGATTGGATAAGTTGACTTTTGCTATGTTTTGGTACAAGTTAATACTCCCTCCATCCCGTGATAACTTGCACATTTTAATCGATTCACTTTAAAAAAAATTGAATTTAATGTGTAGAGTCAAATAAGAAAGCTTATTAGATTTAGTAGGATGGAAAATAGATTTAGTGAAATTTATGATAAAATGTAGACCCAAAATGAGTGATGATTTTAAAATAAAATGATGTTCAGAATATTGTGTACAAAAATAAAAAACTTTTATAAACTCCACACATATAAAAAAGTCAACTAATTTATTTACTCCCTCCTTCTTTTTATATGTCGTTTTAAATTTTTAACTTTCTGCATTTTAATTGTCGTTCTACTCTTTAATACCAGAGATACCCCTATTTACTCACTTTTTTTTTTTATAAATTTCAGTGTCTATTTAAATTATTTGATCATTTCATTAGCAATGTTTAATGAATCACCTTCTTCTCTCCTCTTTTTAATTTTTATACCACCACCAATTCCAAATATCTCCAAAAATTTTGGAGATAAAACAAGATTGAAATTTATGAGTTTTCTGTAATTTAATTGATAATTATTATTTTTAATTTAATTTTTTTTTTCGATTAATTTTTTTCAAATTGTTTGTGAAAAAATAGATGAAGATAGCGGTTACTTTGTATTATTCTTATTTTTTTATTTTAATGGGTTTGTTAGAGTAAATGAGGGATTTATTAGAGTAAAATGAGGCATAATCTAATTTATCGTTCTCAATCAGATTTATCTGGTCAAAATTAAGATAATTAATAATCATTTAATAAGGTTAATTTAGGTACAATTTTATTTTATTAAAATTTGTGCAAAAGGCTAGAACGACAAATAAAAAGAATAGGAGGGAGTATTTTATACATAAAATTTTACAAAATTACCCCTCAAAACTTAAATCATTATTACAAATATGCTATGTACATCTAAATATGAAAGTAATCATATAACCGGAGTTGTATTTTAAATTTGAACATTAAACTTTTTCAACTATAATTGACCCTTTATATTTACTTTTTCCAATCAAACGCACAAATAATTTTAAAAGCACATTCTAACTAATAAAATAAGATATTCCCCCTAAATCATACTCATATATCAAGTCAAAAGTGAATTGATTTTAAATTTCTACAAGTTTAGACTTTTAAATAAGATATAATTCTTGAAAAAATGATGTGAAATAATTTAAATGCATTAAGATTCAAGAATGATCAAAATTACATTTGTAGCGAACCAATAACAAAGTAGCTTTAATTTGATGAATTCAACGAGTATTTGAAAAGCAGTAGCAAGTAAGATAGGATGATCTGATGATGTTCAACGTACCCCTTGGAAGCTCAAATGTCGTCATCATAATCTAGTCTACAATGTCGTCATCAGACACATCATGATTTGTATAATCAATAATCAGAGGTGTTCTAAGAAAAACAAGAAAAGCATCGGAGTCCAAAGGGAATTCGAGATGTTTAATTTGCTCGGAACATCTTTTGCCTAAAGCACCTCCTAGATCAACTACATCGCATAGGCTGAGATCAAGTGAGTCGAGTTTGGGACAGCCATCAAGAATTACTTCTAGTCCCTCATTGTTGATCAAATTAGTCATAAGACAAAGATGGCTCAGATTCGGCATGCTCTTTGCAATTGCTACAGCATACTCATTTCTGTTTGAGTAAACTCCATGCTTATTATATATAAACCCATGCTGATAGAATGTAAATGACTTCAAAGCTGGGCAAGAATCACCAATGTTTTCAATATCTGAAGCTTCGATTTGTGGCGAGTCAATAAGGCACAACTCCTCCAAGTGTGGAATCTTATTAAATGCTTTAACTACTGCTGTTTTCCCTTTAAATCCGGACCAGCTATGAAGAGTGAGACGCTTGAGGTGATTTGATCTGTTAAAAGAATATATACTACAACTTTAGGAAAACAAGAATTCTAAAGAAGCAAAACGAACAACAAACCAAATTAAACAAAATAGAGAGTAAAAAATAATGCAGTATTTGTATAATGCATACACTCGAACATGATGTAAGTAAGGCTAGGGAATATTAATTATACCGCTCAACAATGCAGTTTAGCATGTCGACATTCCAAGAAGATTGAATAGAAGGGTCTACCCACGGTAGGAATTGAATAGAAAGATGTTGCAACTGTCCCTGGCTACGATCCACTGCGCGAAGCCACAACTTACGGATCCCTTCATTCCAGAACTCAGCGCGTTTGATATGAAGGGCTCGCCACATGGAGGGATCACAGCAAACTCTCCTCCAAGTAGTGCACACATTCTCTGCACTTTCAAGTATCTCTACCACTTCAAGGCGATGGAGGATATTAGCGGTGACATCTGCAGGCAATTCAATCCACTGCGGCGATGGAGGAGCAACAGCCGTTGGGAGTTTATTTTCATTTTTGGAATCGGGGTTCATGGTGATCCGTTGGAAATTCAATGAAACGCCAATACTAACTTGAGTAGGAGTAGTATAAATTGAAAATGAAGCAGTGCAAAATAAATAATTGGAATTCGAAAGGGCATATGTATATGTAATTACTCACTCCATCAGCAGTATGGTGCACCTTCCGAGTCCCAAGGTCTTGGTCAGATTCCTTCATATAACAACAAAAGGTCGATCATTTCCCAAACTATTTGCACTTTACCATGGAAAGTTTAGAAAAGGTGTCATATTTTAAGCTGCCCAACTATATCAAAATATCAATAGTCCCTCAAATTTCAATTCTCAACTAAAATTACATAGGTATGTTTGTTTTGAAATTTTAATTATTTTGAAATTCGAATTTTAAAATTGTGTGGATTTCAAAATCTTAATAACTTGCCTATTTTGAGATTTAAGTAGGGTATGATTTAACTTTAGTTTTATACGTGTTTATATAGAGTTTAAATATAATTTATATAAAATTTATAGGTATTTTTTATAGGGTACAATTTTTAAATTATAATATTAAATCTCATGCAAGTAGAACATGAATTAAATTTCAAAATCTCAAATCAAATTTAAAATCCCCCTAGAACTTGGAAGAGTTAATTATGCATTACTCTCATGTCCAAACTCGCCTTGTATAAAGTGAAAAACAATGGATCACGTGAATTAAAAAGACATTACATGTCACTATTTATAATTTGCACAATGAAAAAAAATGATGTTTGTTAATCAATTTTTGAAATTATGGGACGTAAAATAATCTAATTACCAAATTATAGAACGTAAATTAAGTAATTTATAAAGTTATGGAACGTAAATTAAAATTTTATATTTTTTTGTAACACTTTTAAAAAAAGATGAAGTAAAAAATGACACATTTTCTAAACTTTTCTTTATAAATTGCAAATATATGGGAAATCATATAGAGTAGGAGACCTTGGGACAAGGAATGAGTAATTATGCCGTTTCGAATTCCAATTCGCGATTCTTCGTTTTCAATTTACTAGTCAAGTGAGTATTCGCATTTCATTTAATTTCCAATTCATCAGTACCATGAGCGGAGGAAGGAAAATCAAATCCAAAATTGAAAATGAACTCCCGACTGCGGTTGCTCCATCCCCAGTCAGTCTCGCCGCAGTGGATTGATTTACCGGTAGATGTCACCGCTAACATCCTGGAACGCCTTGGAATCGAAGACATACTAGAAGGTGCAGAGAATGTGTGCACTACTCGGCGTAGAATTTGCTCTGATCCCTCCATCTGGCGAGTCATTCATATCAAACGCGCTGCCCTCTGTTATGAACGGATCCCTAACTTGTTGCGTCGTGCAGTGGATCGTAGCCAGGGACAGTTGTTGATCTTATTATTCAAGGTTTTGGCGGTGATAAGTTTCTAAACTACATTGCTGATCGGTATTGAGTTTGTGCATACAACTACTTAATTAATTTTTACTGTCTACATAAGAAAACCCTAACAAGACAGGAGGCCACTTTCTATTATTCCCTGTAATTTGTCTTGCAGACACAAACTAAGTGGTCTTGTTATTTAAGCCTAGCTCTCTTGAACGTTGTATATATATGAGGAGGAATCATTCTCCTTACACATTTAAGCTTGGAGAGCTTTGAAAAGAGCTCTCCAAGTGAGAGTTGTCCAAGCTTAAGGGCTCTCCAAGTGCAATTAAGAGCTCTCCAAGTGCAATTTAGCTTGGAGAGCTCCCACTTGGAGAGCTCTTCTAAAAGCTCTCCAAGCTTAAATGTGTAGTAGCTAATGTTGTATTCTTTTTAACAGATCAAGTGCCCTCAAGCGTCTCACTCTTGAAGGCTGCTATGGTTTTACAGGGAGAGCTTTGGTTGAAGCAGTTAATAAATTTCCACACCTGGAAGAGTTGCACCTTATTTAGTTTCCAGTAATCAGAGCTTCAGATATTGTAAAGATTGGTAATGCTTGCCCACTTTTGAAGTCCTTTACATTCACCCAATATATAACTGAATATGAACTTGAAGAGTTCACTCAAACAGAAATGAGTGTGCTAGCTGTAGCGATTGCAAAGAACATGCCAAATCTGTGCCATCTACGTCTTATTTCTAATATGATCACCAATGAAGGACTAGAAGCCATTCTTGACGGCTGTCCCAACCTTGATTCACTTGATGTCTTCATATGCCGTGAACTTGATGCAAAAGATGTTCTGAGCAGATTAAACATCTCGAAACCCCTCTAAACTCTGCTTGTTATATTTTGAGTGTCTTAAAGCAAGGACTCAGAATCGGCGAAATTACTGATTTGATTGCTGATTTATGTTTATGATGACGACATTTGAGCTTCCAATTAGTAGTTGAACTTCATCAGATCATCATCTGCTCAATGCTATCTTACTTGCGAGTGTACTTTGTGATATTACTGATATATATGCCTCTCAGCTTTGTTAAAACATATTCCTGTTTATAATTACTCAGAATTGCTATCTTTTTATTCACTAGTACCAATGAAATCTTGATTTTTTTAATACTACTGATTATTAATATTAATTAATAAAATTGTTAATTCTAAATAAATAAATACACAACTTCTAGTCTCAATATCAATTTAATCACGATCTTCACTATTTTTATAAAAATCTCAACATTTTATCGTGTTGTAGTTAATAGTTTGATACATATTTTTTTCCGGCCAACTAGGGGTGTACAAAGTATGGTTCAGACTGACCGAACCAAACCAAACCATTAAATATGGTTCGGTTTTTTATTTACGGTTCGATTTACGGTTTTTAGAATTGATTTTTTTAGTATGGTTTGGTTACGGTTTGATTTTTTTAGAATTGATTTTTTCACTAATGAAAAACTGCAAAAAATTCTAACCAAACTGAACTTATTTTATATATATAAAATATATATATTATATAATATTATCTAAATAAATATTATATAATCCATAAACTAGTAAACCCAACCTCTACGTGCTTTTGTGGTTATTTAGTTATTTTTTAACGACTTGTTTGTGAACGTTGTAATAGCATTTCGTCTATTTAAATTATATTTTAAATTATTGGGATTTCATTTTATCTATTCTATTGAGACTGTGTTTTACATTTTTATTAATTATTGTGTATAGGGAAAAAATGAGCAAAACTACTGTTTGGTCAAAATCGATCGAACCGTCCGAAATATTATGGTTTCAAATCCTGGTCAAAATCGATCGAACCGTCCGAAATATTATGGTTTCAAATCGAACGGTTTTTATAAATACGGTTTGGTTTACGGTTTTTAAAAAAAAAGAACGATTTATAGTTTGGTTTACGATTTACGAGCGATTTAGTTAACCAAAACGAACCTTGCACACCCCTACGGCCAACAATCGATGACGTGGCTTTACAGAGCTCGCCACGTTAGATTACACATATTTTTTTATTTTCCACATCACATTATATGAATAACACTTTATAAAAATAAAACTTGGACTTCTACTCCACTGCTTCTTCTTTCCCACTTCTCAATATAGATAATTAAGAATCGGGATATGGGGCAATTATTCAAAGGCCTTCCCTACATCCCATACTTTTCTCCGCCGTAATGATGTGGCTTTCAGGCACAGGCATCAAAACGAGGACACCCGTGAAATTTGAAGATAGCAAGAAATTGAAATTAAGAGAAATATCACCTTGATTGCAAAAAATTAGCTACATATTTGAGTAAATGACAAAGTCCAACCTTAATCCTTCTTGAAATGTAAATGTAATCACTACTCTAATCTATGAATTTGAAATGCAAAAACTCAATATCACACAACTAACTATGTGAAAAACTCTCAACATAGAGGTGGAATCCTTCAAAAAAACGAAAATGAGGTCTTTTATACCATTCCCAATCAGTGTGGCATGTGGCCCTAGGTCAAAATGAGGAGAAAATAAAATTTGAGTTGACTCGGCCGAGTTGGAGGGCTTGTCCGAGTCGAATTTAGTTAAATTGTGTCACGCTTTTATCAAGACAGGAACTCGGTCGTGGCACTTGGGGCTTTTATTAAAAAACACATTTAAAAAATCACCTAAATCTTTAAAAATTAATTAAAGCTAGAAGAATTAATTAATTAAATAGGGGTTTCTTAGAATAGTTAACGTGTCGCCTAAACTATCAACAGTCTGATGTCGAATTGCATCGCATTGTGTCGCCCTAACTTGCTACCTAATACTTTTAATATTTTTAAATTTTATTTTATTATTTACAATTTTACCCTCCATTAAAATTAAAAATAATACTGATATTAATATTAAAATTAAACGAGGGAAGGATAGTGTCCATCGTGGCATACTGGCATTGCCACATCAACAATTTTTAATATTTAATTTAATTTTATGTTTATCAAATGTTCTCCATATAAATAGGAATAAAATATATCTCTTTAACGATAAAATATATTCACTACTAAAAAAAATTATATTTAATTTATCTCTTTCCGTAAATAATACTGTAAATCATATTTTCATATAAATAGAAATACAATAAGTTCAATAATATTTTCTCCATGGAAAAAGTTGGGCAATTCATCCTTCATTTTGCGCTATGAACAATAATGTTTCGAACTAAAATAAACTATTTTAAAATTCTCCATTTCTTCGGGCTTTATCGTGTAAGCAAATAAATTCTTCTAAAATTCTGAATCATATAAGCAAATAAATTCTTCTAAAATTTTGAATCATATGTTCTTCCATTGATGACGGTCACGGAGTATTCTTGAAAAATTATAGATAAAGAGATAAATTAAAGAAATATATTTTATTACTATTTATATTAAGACATGCCTCTAATAATATTCGATAAACATAAAATTAAATTAAATGTTAAAAAAATATTGTTGTGGCAATGTCATGTAAAATTAAGGGTAGGTCTCTTGTAGACTCAATTCCTTATAAGGAATTGAGTCCATTTTAGAAAATGGATAGGGTCAACAATAAATAAATATTACGCGGAATATGTTTAAATAATTTGCTGTAGCTGAAATGGTTAAGGTCAAACCATTTTATCTTCAGGTCGACATGCATTTTACAAATTTTTAACATGTTTTTTTGCACCGTTAGGTTATGTTGTACTTTTCAGTTGTAGTGACTTACTATTTTCAACATTTTTTTAGTTATATTGACTTACACTTTTTAGTAATGTTATGCTACACCTTTTAGTCATATTTTGTTACACTTTTCACAACATTTTTTTAGTTATATTGACTTACACTTTTTAGTAATGTTATGCTACACCTTTTAGTCATATTTTGTTACACTTTTCAGTTGTAGTGACTTACAATTTTCAACAATATGTTCAGTTATAGTGACTTACACTTTTTAGTAATGTTATGTTACACTTTTTACTCGTATTTTGTTACACTTTTCAGTTATAACAACTTACATTTTTCATTAAAATATTGTGTTGCACTTTTCAAGTATATTGACATGCACTTTTCAAGTATATTGACATGCACTTTTTAATAATATTGTGTTGCACTTTCTAGTTATACTAACTTGCATTTTCTACTTATACTAACTTGCATTTTCTACTTATAATGACTTATACTTTTCATTAAAAGTTGTGTTGCACTTTTCAATTATAGTGACTTACACTTTTTAATAAAAAAATGTGTTACACTTTTTAGTAATATTAACTTACACTTTTCAACACACAATTTCGAAAAAAAATTATCAATAAAAAAAATTACAAAAAAAAAAAATAATAATAATAAAAAAAAAATAACCAAATCAAAATTTTTATTCACAATAATCATGAATATTTAGGGTTCACAATATTTTTGAATATTTAAGATTTAAATTGACTAAGTCAACTCAATTCCTTATAAGGAATTGATTCTATATGAGACCAATCCTAAAATTAAATACATGTAATAAATTTAAAATTAGATTATTACGTGTTTTTTAAAACTCAAAAATATAATTTTGGGACGGATTAATGATATGAAAATTAAAATAAATATTATATATAATCAATTATTTTTTTATTAATTACGTGAAGATAAATTTTTACTTTTATAATTATATATTTAAATTATTAAATTTTAATTTTAATTTTAAAGTGCAATATGAGACAAAAAAAAATGATAATAAGTGCAATGTAAGACGATGGATTTTACGACACCAAGTGCAACAAGTAGTATTTCATCAAATATAAGCCATTAGATTTCAGATCTAATGGTTCGGATTAATGGACTGTGCATAGTTTAGACGACATCTGAACTATCATTAGAAGACCCCAAATAGATTGATTTTGATTTATTTTTGAAGATTTTTATTTTATATTTGATTTTTTTAATTTAGTAATTTTTTAAGATTGAATTGATTTTTATTTCACTTTTTTATTTAGTTTTTCGAAATTTTTAATTCTTAAATTGATATTTTTAATTTAACTATTTTTAAATTAAATTTGATTAAATTAATTTTTTTTTCAGATTTAATTAAAAAACAATTTAATCATTTGAAATTTTTGTTGATTTTCGTAATGTGTTAGACTTTTTTAATTGATTTTTCATTCAAAATTTTTTAATTTTTTTTATATTATTGAATAAATTTTTTGATAATTTATTTTTAAAATTTATATATTTTTTAAGATTTAGTTTTTTTTATTTAATTTGTATTTTTTTTAAGTGTTGGAAGGCAAATAAGAAATTAAGAATTGGGATATGTTTAATAAAAAAAATTATTTTTTAAACTTTAGTGAGGGTGTGTTTAACATTTGAGATATGTATAACATTGTATTTGAGGTGTGTATAACATTGTACTGAGTTTTAATAGCATACCACCCCATCTACTTCGAATTAATTAAGGTATCCTCATTCTAAATTTGAAATTTGAGGCTTCGAATTAATTAAGGTATCCTCATTCTAAATTTGAAATTTGAGGTTTAATTTAGTGCAGTTAATTTGCAAGTCTGAATGATTGAAAATCCGGACAGACCATTTTCAGTTGGAAAATTGTTCCAGAATGTAAAATTCTTTTATTCGACATTTGCATATATATCTTCACAAGATCTAATCAAGTCAAAAAGAAGTTTGAAAGAAAAAACAGAGATTAGCGTACAGTTTACAACATTCTCTCTCTCTCTGTCTTTCTCCTTTTTTTTTTTTTCCTAATTGTCTGTCGTTTTATAAGGTAGGCAGAAATGTGTTAGATTCACAATCAGCATATACCGTACTCAAATACTCCATCCAGTGCCGTTTTCAGATTAAATTTTTTTACAAATTAAACGTCCACATACTATTTTACAACTAATTAAGTGTCATACTTATTTTGAAAATTGAAATAAAGCCGTGAATGTGCGAGTAATATATCCTTTTTATTACGAGTAAAAAATGAGAATTATAAAAATAAGGATATTAATTTGTGGAAATAGAAAGGCAAGAGTGATGGATGATGCTAGAATATTGAGCAATTATATGTTGATGTAACACAGAAGTTGAATGCTCTCACCCCACCCAACCCAACTGGCCGATAACGGTCCATAAATTGCTCTAGGTTTTCAATTCAACCAGAGATGACATATGTACTGTTGCACAGAAAACATTTTCATTTAATACCAACGCAGTAATTGTTGTTGTTGTTTATTTTATTTTTTTCTTTAAGAGAGTCCATGGTTGTTAGTACAATTTATTAAACACAAAAGGCTAAGTAAGTTAGGTGATGATGAAATAAGAAGATATTGTTGGAATTAATGGGAATTAATTGGGTTTTGACACCTGATCTAATTTAATTAATTAGACGGACTAAAACATTAATTATAAAATAATTGAACGTGACATAGTCGATCTACTCGCGGAGTAGATGAACGTGGTATATTTAATATCTCAAAACCGAGTTAAGGTGAGTGAGAAATTAATTGTTGAACTTGGTCTTCAAGATTTGGTCTTCAAGACTTATCCACGTAAGAGATATTTTCGTGATATTCCCACGATTTTCTCAATATTCCCACGATTTTCTCAACAACCTCCTAGGGTTTCTTGTGCCTATAAATACAGACTCTTCCCTCATTCCAAACTTACGCTGAAATTCGCCCCTCAATCCTTCTACTCTCCTCTCGTCCCTATGTAGTGTATTGAGCTCCCGAAAGCCTTACACTGTTCTTTCTTGTGACGGATTTATATCCAAGAGTGTTCAGTTCGTACTAAGTACGTTCGCCGATACTTCTTACACAGTGGTGCTACTGCGTATTAAGTGAAAGTCGTTTTACCTTTGGGAACGGAACGCCGTAACAGTCGAGCACTATCCTGGGCGTATTCTGTTCTGCGGGAAAAGGGTTTCCCTTGACTCGACTTATTTGTGGATTTAATTGTTATTCTGATAATTTTGATATTGCAGTTTACACGGCGTAAGCAGTTTCCAACAATCGCAGAACAGAATATATATTAATTAATTTAATTTATTGAATAATTACTGCAAATATTGAAGTTTAATCATTAATTATTGGATTAATTATTGGATTACTGCTTTAACCAACTCAGTTTCTATGGTGCAAAATTTAGATATTGAAGTTGGTATTTTCAGAAAACTTTTACGAAGAGAAAATCTGCAAAGATGTTTCCGTGAATGTTTATGCGTAAACCAGAAAAAAAAATCGTGGGGCTACCCGAGAGTCTCCGCAGGCTTTGAGAACATAATTGATTTCTGTTAATTAATTACAAACGATTTGAGAGATCCGGTGATTCTGAGACAACAAATTCTGAGACAACAAGAATTCTGAGAGCAGGCGAATTATCCACAAAAGAGATATTAACTAATTAATTCATTTATTTTTAGATAATTAATTAATTAAGTTTTGAATAATTATTGCAGGTATTTACTCCTAATAAAAGGAAAAACCGCCTTCTGCAATTTTACTCCAATTTAGAGAGTTGGTCTAAACCTCAGATTAAATTCTGAGAGTTGGTCTAAACCTCTAGATGTTCTGGGAATTGTCTAATGCTCCACGTTAAAATTCTGGGAGTTGATTTAAGACTTCAGATTAAAATTCTGGAAGTTGGTTTAAGACTCCAGATTGGTTTAAGACTCCAGATTAAATTCTGAGAGTTGGTCCAGATGTTCTGGGAGGTGGTGCAGGCGCTTACTCATGGATTTGGCAAAATTCTGATGTTCTGGGAGGTGGGAGGTGGTTCAGGCGCTTACTCATGGATTTGGCAAAATTCTGAGAGATCACGCCTGGAAATCCAATTAAATTGGAATTATCCATTGAGCTGCGGGGCGTGCCTGGAAATCCAATTAAATTAAATTGGAATTGCACGTCAATTAATCTATAGGATTAAATTAGAGGACGTGCTGATAAATTGATTAATAACCGTAATTAATCAAAGAAGATTAAATTAGATTTAATTAAATCAATTAATCGAGAGGATTAAATTGATTAATTACATCAGTTAATCAGGAGTATCAAAGTGTATTTGATATGGAGCATGGCTTCGTAGGAGCATGGCTTCGTAGGAGCATGGCTTCGTAGGAACATGGCTTCGTTGGAGCATGTAGGAGCATGGCTTCGTTGGAGCTTGGCTTCGTAGGAGCTTGCACTACAAAAAATTTGATAAATGGCATCGGGGAAGGCATCGGATCTGCCGTCCCCAAAGATGAAGGCAATGGCAAAGGCATCGGCAGTGTGCCGATGCCAATATGCTCGATGCCATTTAAATGGCATCGGATTTGGGGAAAACCGATGCGAAATGGCATCGGCAGGTCGCCGTTACCAAATGGCATCGGGGCCCACTGCCGATGCCATTTCGCATCGGGGAAAGCGCCGTTACTAAATGGCATCGGGGCACTGCCGTTACCAAATGGCATCGGGCCCACTGCCGATGCCATTTTGCCGATGCCTTTTTATTAGAATTTAAAAAAGACGAATCTGGGTTTCGAACCCAGGTCGATAGGCCACCAACACCCACCCCCCACCGCTGGGCCACCCCATTTTCGCATATTCAGCCCATTTTCGCGATTTCAAGGGTTCGAACTCGTGACCTCGCGGTCTCGAAGGCTTTTAAGTGCCCCCTGTGTGCCGTTTAGGCTAGGAGCTTTTAGTCGACATGTTTTGAATGCAATTAATATATATTCAATTTAATTTGCGTTTTTAATTCTTTAATTAATTCAATTCATTCTAACTTTAATTGTTGTTTATTAAATTATTTATCAAAACATATCATATTATTTCTAAATTATGTTTTTCAAATTAACTAAATTATGTTTTTCAAATTAAATAATTTATTTACGGTATCAATTATTCACACTATTTAAATTTATTCTAATCTTCAATTTACAACATTTAAATTCATTCTAATTTTTTATTTCACAACATTATAATTACATACAACATTGAATATAATTATTTTCACTTATACATTTAAATTTATTCTAATCACATCATTTAAATTCATTTTAGTTTTCAATTCACAACATTAAATATATATAATTATTTTCACTTATCCATTTAAAAATATGAATTCACTTATCCTTCAATGGACCCTAAACCCTAAACCCTTAACTAAATTATATTTTTCAAATTAAATAATTTATTTACGGTATCAATTATTCAAACTATTTAAATTTATTCTAATCTTCAATTTACAACATTTAAATTCATTCTAATTTTTTATTTCACAACATTATAATTACATACAACATTGAATATAATTATTTTCACTTATACATTTAAATTTATTCTAATCACATTATTTAAATTCATTTTAGTTTTCAATTCACAACATTAAATATATATAATTATTTTCACTTATCCATTTAAAAATATGAATTCACTTATCCTTCAATGGACCCTAAACCCTAAACCCTTAACTAAATTATGTTTTTCAAATTAAATAATTTATTTACGGTATCAATTATTCACACTATTTAAATTTATTCTAATCTTCAATTTACAACATTTAAATTCATTCTAATTTTTTATTTCACAACATTATAATTACATACAACATTGAATATAATTATTTTCACTTATACATTTAAATTTATTCTAATCACATCATTTAAATTCATTTTAGTTTTCAATTCACAACATTAAATATATATAATTATTTTCACTTATCCATTTAAAAATATGAATTCACTTATCCATTTAATTAAAAATATTTTCATCTATTATAAAATTATTCTCTAGATCATTTTCAATTAAAATACACTTATCTAATGCGGAGTACTAGTGAATACTTTTTTTTTTTAATTGTAGAGAATAAGCTTGATTAATTTCCTAATTGTTGTAGTATATTATATATAATGTTCGTTTCACTCTGATCAGGAGTAATGCTAAATTCATAAGTCATACTCACGTAACTATCAAAATCCACGCAAATATGCATGACATATATATATATATATATATATATATATATAGAAATGATATTGAGCCCATATAATGGGCTCCTTAGGCCATCTCCAACCACAAACTCTCAAATGAAGATCTCTAAACTCTAAAATACACTTTTTCATACTCTATTTTAAAAACCTTCTCCAATCATGAAACTCTATATCTTACTCTATTTATTATTTTAATCATTTTCAATATATTACAATCATTAAATAATATATTTATCTTCATATTTAAATTAATTTATACAATTAAATATTCAATTAGTAAATTAAATATTGTTGATTTTATCAAAATCATAAAATGTAAATAAACTTGTAGTTTTTAAATATTACTTTTATTTAAATATAAAATTACAAAACACATAATGACGTAAAACGAAACATGTGAGTATAATGTATGTTTTATTGTATTTTAAGTTATTTTTTTTGTTGGTAATAATAATACACAAAAAAAAAAAGTTACACAATTAAAATTATATTATAAATTAGTATAACAATAGAATTGTAATTATATTTAACAAATTATTAATATAGAATTGTAATACAGAATAGTAAATATTAATAAAATAATAGATATAAAATATAGAGTTTTGAATAGTGAACTTCATATATAGAGTTTACTATTCAAAACTCTATTTCAAAACTTCAAAATAGAGTACGGTTGGAGGGAGCAAAACTATTTATAGCCTACGGTTGAAGATGGTCTTATGGAGTCAAATGATGATGTGTCATTATCTACATCATTATATTTACTTACATAATTAACACTATTTTATGGAAATTTAAAAAATTAAAGGATATTCATATAAAATTAGGAAACGTAGAACAAAGATACCATAATCAAGATTACCAATGCTAATTATTTTGATTTTTTAATTAATCAAGATTAATTATTTTGATTTTTTAATTAATCAAGGTTAATTATTTTAAGATTTTTTAAAATTATTTATTAACGTGTTTATTATCAGTATATAATTATTAAATTAAAAAAAACCATACAATTTATATATATAATTTTTTTAATAACAAAAAAATTAAAATTAAAGTTATAAAAATAATTAATTGAAAAATAATGACTACATTAATTAAACTAAATCATAAACTCTAAACTTTAAACCCTAAAAAAAATTATAATTTTCAATTTTAGTGTTTAGGGTTAAGAGGTTTAGGGTTTTAGAGGTTTAGGGTTTAGGGTTTAGGGCGACGGGGAAGGCATCGGGCCCACTGCCGATGCCATTTTGCATCGGGGGGGGCCGTTACCAAATGGCATCGGGGCCCACTGCCGATGCCATTTTGCATCGGCCATTAAATGCCGATGCCATTTCGCATCGGGGCCCACTGCCGATGCCATTTTGCATCGGCCATTAAATGCCGATGCCATTTCGCATCGGCCCGCCTGCCGTTGTCAATTGCCGATGCCTTTTGGACAATATTTTATAGTGTTGGCTTCGTTGATATAGAGCATGGCTTCGTAGGCTTAGGCTGAATTGATGTATTCTGAGAACAGAATTGACTTTGTCAATTAATTACCGAATAAAATAAATTAAGAATTAATTAAATTTTGGATAATTACTGAGGAATATCCAAATTTAATTATTAATTATCTCTGGGAATTAAATATTTGTGCTCGAGAGCATAAATTTGTTTTGAATTTAGTTCAAAAGATTTTGACTAGTATTAATTTGATCGAAAATTATGCTCGAGTCACGAATGACAATAAAAGTCACATTTGAAATTGAATTTAATTTTGGTATGTTGACCAAAGATTAAATTAATTTTTAAGTTGGAAATAATTCCAATAAAAGGAAAATCAAAGATCGATTTCTAATGTATCGAGGTTGTGTCCAAATTTGGTGAATAAGAGAAATTCACAAATAAAGTGGCAAGCAGCTCGAATGTGGGGATATGCATCTCCTCACATGGAAACATTCAAATGTGAGGGAGAGAGGTCTCCGTCGACATGTTTGAATGAAAAAGGTAGCTAAGGTGTGACCTTAAAGCTAAATATGAAAAAACCTAAAATGGTTGAATTCAGTGGAATGTTTTCCACAAGTAATGTGGATTTGTTCATCTTGAAAAATCACATTCGAGTAAAAGCTCCACACGAGGAGTGGAAAAAGTACTTTATTGATGATTGTACACGATTCTGCTACGTTTATCCTTTAAGAAGTAAAGACGAAGCTATTGAAGCTTTTAAACGTTACAAAACTGAAGTAGAGAATCAATTGGACACTCGAATTAAATCAATTCGTAGTGATAGAGGAGGAGAGTACGTAGCTCCGTTTGAACAATTATGTATTGAATCAGGGATTATACATCAAACGACAGCCCCTTACTCACCTCAGTCCAATGGTGTTGCGGAAAGGAAAAACCGAACACTAAAGGAGATGATGAACGCAATGTTAATCAGCTCTGGTCTACCTCAGAACTTGTGGGGGGAAGCTATCCTGTCGGCTAACCACATTCTGAATAAGATTCCTCATAAAATTAAGGATCAAACTCCTTATGAAGTATGGAGGAAACGAAAACCTTCATACAACTACCTCAAAGTGTGGGGGTGTTTGGCTAAGGTTGAAGTACCGCTTCCTAAACAAGTTAAAATCGGACCTAAAACCGTCGATTGTATCTTTATAGGATATGCTTCAAATAGTAGTGCCTATCGATTTCTGATTCACAAATCCGAAGTACCGGATATGACAGAAGGCACTACAATTGAGTCAAGGAACGCAGTATTCTTTGAAAACATTTTTCCTCTTAAGGAAAGAGAGGAAGACTGTTCGAGTAAAAGAACTCTCGAAGCAACGGACGGCACTGTTAGTCCTTCCACTCAAGAGAGTGAAGAACCGAGACGCAGTAAGAGAGCTAGAATTGATAAAGACTTTGGTTCAGACTGCATTACTTATGTTTTGGAGGAAGAAGAACCTAAAACTATCAAGGAAGCAATGGCAAGACCAGATGCACACCTCTGGAAAGAAGCCATAAAAAGTGAATACGAGTCTATTCTCTTAAACCACACGTGGGAGTTGGTTGACCTCCCTAAAGGTTGTAAGCCCTTAGGATGCAAGTGGATCCTTAGAAGAAAGTACAAAGCAGATGGATCTGTTGATAAGTACAAAGCTCGTCTAGTTGCAAAGGGTTTTAAACAAAAGGAAGGGTATGATTTCTTCGATACATACTCACCAGTGACTAGGATCACCTCCATTCGGGTGTTGGTCGCTATTGCTGCATTGCACAATCTCGAAATACACCAAATGGACGTTAAGACGGCATTTCTTAATGGTGAGATGGATGCTGAAATATACATGGATCAACCTGAAGGATATGTTGCTCCTGGGAACGAGAAAAAGGTGTGCAAACTCGTTCGATCACTGTATGGACTTAAACAAGCTCCTAAACAGTGGCACTTGAAATTTGACAATACGATGTTGTCAAATGGGTTTCGAATTAACGAATGTGATAAGTGTGTATACGTGAAGGACACACCAAATGGATATGTTATTGTGTGCTTATATGTCGATGACATGTTAATCATGAGTAACAATCACGATATCATAGTTAATACGAAGAACATGTTAAGTAGAAACTTCGACATGAAAGACATGGGATTAGCAGATGTGATTCTTGGAATCAAGATAGAGAAAACGTCCAATGGAATTTCCTTGACACAATCTCACTATGTGGAGAAGGTACTAAAGCAATTTAAGGCCTTTGACGATCCACCTGCTAAGACACCTTTGGAACTCAATGTTCACTTGAAAAAGAACAGAGGAGAACCAGTGGCTCAATTAGAATACGCAAGGATCATTGGAAGTGTGATGTACATCACGAACTGTACACGCCCTGATCTTGCATGTTCGGTAAACAAGTTGAGTCAATACACGAACAATCCAAGTCATGAGCACTAGAAAGCGTTGAAAAGGGTATTAAGATACTTAAAGTACACCCTTGATTATGGGCTTCACTACACAAGACATCCAGCTGTAGTCGAAGGATACAATGATGCAAATTGGATATCAGACACCAAAGACTCGTTGTCCACTAGTGGATATGTATTCACTATTGGAGGAGCAGCAGTGTCGTGGAGGTCCAAGAAACAAACATGTATTGCTCGTTCCACAATGGAATCAGAATTTATAGCGCTAGACCTAGCCGCTGCAAAGGCTGAATGGTTGCGTAACTTTCTGGAAGACATTCCATGTTGGAAAAAACCGGTACCTGCGGTAACGGTACACTGTGACAGTCAAGCTGCCATCGTGAGAGCTACGAATGTCATGTACAACGGAAAGTCGAGACACATACGTCGTCGACACAACTCTGTTAGAGAATTGATCTCCACTGGAGTAATGTCCATTGATTATGTCAATACGAAGGACAACATAGCGGATCCGCTCACGAAGAGCATAAACCGAGATCAATTGAACAAGCTGGTAGAAGGAATGGGTCTAAAACCCACAATAAAAACCAAAGCAGTGGTAACCCAACCATGATGACTGGAGATCCCAAGAACTTGGTTCAATGGGAAAACGAAGCTGTGGAGGTTAGTGATAAAACACTTGAAAATTACGACTATTCCGGACAGCATTATCTCAAGTGTTAACGACCCGTAAGATGTGGTAAAGGCTGAGTCTTCGACTCTTAATGATTCCTAGAGTATGACGGGATACTAAAAAGGAAGTCACCTATATAAATGAGAAGTGAGGGCCGCTTCGACCAAACATTTATGAACACAAAGGACGTCCATGGCCAAAACGGACAAAAACGTGAGAACGTTACAAAGACGAGATTGATGTGTGCTGACACTGTTGTCTAGGTATACACTATGGAGGAGTAGTTCAAGGCATCGCGTCCACTAAGCCGCCGGTATATCCGATAGTGTTTGGCTACAGAAAGTTCAAGGCCAAAAACCACTTATCCGGAAGCACGGAGATCTCACTCGAACTGAACACTGAGTCTGATGTTGTATAGATACGATTTTCACTCATGTGGGGGATTGTTGGAATTAATGGGAATTAATTGGGTTTTGACACCCTGATCTAATTTAATTAATTAGACGGACTAAAACATTAATTATAAAATAATTGAACGTGACATAGTCGATCTACTCGCGGAGTAGATGAACGTGGTATATTTAATATCTCAAAACCGAGTTAAGGTGAGTGAGAAATTAATTGTTGAACTTGGTCTTCAAGATTTGGTCTTCAAGACTTATCCACGTAAGAGATATTTTCGTGATATTCCCACGATTTTCTCAATATTCCCACGATTTTCTCAACAACCTCCTAGGGTTTCTTGTGCCTATAAATACAGACTCTTCCCTCATTCCAAACTTACGCTGAAATTCGCCCCTCAATCCTTCTACTCTCCTCTCGTCCCTACGCAGTGTATTGAGCTCCCGAAAGCCTTACACTGTTCTTTCTTGTGACGGATTTATATCCAAGAGTGTTCAGTTCGTACTAAGTACGTTCGCCGATACTTCTTACACAGTGGTGCTACTGCGTATTAAGTGAAAGTCGTTTTACCTTTGGGAACGGAACGCCGTAACAGTCGAGCACTATCCTGGGCGTATTCTGTTCTGCGGGAAAAGGGTTTCCCTTGACTCGACTTATTTGTGGATTTAATTGTTATTCTGATAATTTTGATATTGCAGTTTACACGGCGTAAGCAGTTTCTAACAGATATGAATTTGAGACAAAAAGAAAAACTAGCTAGTTTATTATTATTTGAATTCGAAGATGTTAAGAATTAATATACAAGGATTAATTCTTAACACCTCTCTACTCTACAAGTTCGAACTTTTTGATGAGACTGAATTTTTTCATGATATCAAAGCAAACTGGGCAAAACGACCTAGGTTCGATTCCCCACCTCGATCTCTACAAGTACAAGTTCAGCCTCTATACAAGTTCAGACTTTTAGATAGACGAAATTCTTCCGGTTGAACCAACCAAAACTCCAAAAATGCAACCATTTTTGCGAGTTGGGATCGATTACGACTATATTATATAATTACAAAAGCAGTAGCAGTAGTATATGAAAGAAAAAAAAACCAAGTAGTAGTAGTTGTTGTTCCGGAAAAAGAAAAACATGATGTTCTAGTGGGCAACCGAAGCAGATTTCTAAAAACTGGCCCGCCAACCTATCATCTCCCAACTTTGTCTTATAAGCTGAGTTCATGTATTCAGATGGGACATCGGTCCAGGTTCCGTCTTTGAGGCAAATTTGGAGGCCTGAGGCACTGTTGGACCTTAAAACGAATATAATTTGTGGGTCTGTGTGCTCCCCAAATCCTATCATAGTCTCACCAGGCAATCTCTCAAACTCAGAGCAAACTCAGAGGTTTACTCTAAAACATGAGTCGCTTTTCTCATCTCTCAGAAGCCTACTCAGAATTTTCTTATCCCCAATCCCCATTCCCTCCGCAATCATCTCGCCATATCTTTCACTATCTTTCACTGCTTCAACGTATTCCCTCACAAGCCCCCTGCACCATTCATTCATACATATTAAGTATTGATATATCATCAAGATCGATGATTATATATATTGAAAGTAATTAATTACCATAAAGTGTGTGAAATTTCTTGAACTTGAGGGTGGGAGTTGGTGCAGAAGAGGAGATACTCGAGGCAGCCGTAATCGCCGTTGGGGCCAATGCTTTTGTGGCTGTAGGGGCCCGACATGTCCTTTTCCTGCCGACTTTGTTGGAAGAACTTGAGGGCTTCGGCTTCAAAATTTTCAAGAAAATCCATGGAAAAACCGTGGTTCTTGACTTTGAAGAAGCCCAAGTCTGTCCAGGCCTTAACTATGTGAGTTTTGGCGTTAGGGTCAGTGAAGTTTATTACAGGGATGATCACTGTCGTCGAAGATGCAGTGGCCTTGTTGCTACATGTTTGTATCTGAGCTGCTAAATTCTCAAGTGTGGACTGATGAGATATTACCACTATCACCATTTTAATTGGAAAATACAAATTGAATAAACAGAGAGAAGTAATTATATAAGTACATGGAAGAGCTGATTTAAGTTGTAGATGAAAGAAGAAGGGAAGGGGAGGGGGTTTATATAGGCAGCAAAATGCATGGAGGAGTTAGGACATCTGGCTTGTGTGAACTTAATTTGATCACCACTAAAGTTAAAAAAACAAAGAAAAAGAAAGTGAAACTGTGGGCTCCAGGGTCACTCCATGTGAAGTGTTTCACGTGTTACATATATCGAAGCTTCACTAAATATTTCTTTAATGCCTCAAAAACATCCTTATCTTTTCTTTTTTCTATTTTTAATCAATTCATTGCTTCAAATAAAATACTTATACCTCTTTTTTTTTTATTTAACAAACCAACCCTTCCTTGCCAAACTCAAGTTGCAAGGCACTTAATTACCTATGTTGATTTTACCAAACTACTTGTTTTCTTGGATTAGTATTTCAAGTTAATTTATAACCTCGTCTCTTGTTTAATAACTTTGAATTTTAAAATTCTGATTTTGATTTTTTAGAATTCTACGTCGATTTTTAGAAATACCCAAAATCAATTTACTTTGAGTGAAAAAATATTATAATATAATATTAATTTAACATATATTATATCATAATATAAACTAAAATAAAATTCACATATTATACTATTCATCAAAATTTCAGAATATCAAAAATTCATTTAAAAAAACATCAAAAACTCAAAGTAAATCCTCCTCTACTTATTTAATTAAAATACTCCACTTTTTTTTTTCAATTAAAAGTAATTTTGTACTGTTTTTAAGTTGATGAAGAATGAGGCCGTGGTACATATTAAAATTAAAAATTGGGAATGAAGAATGCGTGTACATACGTGTTTAATAATGGTACGTTCTCCACAAGGCAGAAGCCTGTGATGCCGCGTGTAGCTTACTATCCTGTTGTTTCACACTACCGTCCCATTTTTTTTGGGAATGAAGAATGCGTGTACATACGTGTTTAATAATGGTACGCTCTCCATAAGGCAGAAGGCTATGATGCCGCGTGTAGCTTACTACTACCTGCGGTTTCCACGACACCGTCCCATTTTTTTTTATTCTGCATCCACGTGACCACCGTGATCCCTCTCATCCCCTCAAAATATCTTACTAATTATTTAACATATAAAATTTTGTCGCCCCTTATAAATCATACGAGCCTTCAGTCTTCTATTAAACCTGTTTTTTTTATCTTATTAAAAATATATATATTTAAATAAAGAGTAATACTCCAATGTATAGTATTTTTTTTATTTAAGAAAAAATATCTTGATCACCGAAAAAAAACTTCTTTTCAGATCATCAACATATTTATTCTTTTCTATCAATTTTGACGTTGTTAGTCAATTTTAATCTAATGGAGAAAAAAGGTTTTGAGCACAATTTTTTTTACATCATTTTTCTTCTTTTAATTTTTAAACTCCAAAATTTTTCAATTTTTATCTTCAGTGATTTTGAATCTATACGAAAAATCTGTAATAATGATAAGAAAGTATTTTTGAACAATATTTCAATTATTGGTTTTCATATTGAATTTGTACCATGATTGAGAATATAAACTTATTTCAAGGTAGTTAATTAATAGAATTCATTTTTCCATTTGTAATTATTAGGACATGATCATCTACTAACATTTGTGGTGAAGATTAATTGTAAAAAACTTTTTAAAATTATCAATTCATATTAAGAATATTTCAGAAACTTCTTTTTCTTCTTTCTTTTCTATTCAGATATTTCTCTGTTATCATTATTTGAGAGCACACATCAATATTAATTGAAAAAATATTGGGAGGGGGGGTTAGAGTTTAGAAATTAAAATTGGAAAAATGATGTAAAAAAAAATTGACGGTTCAAAACCTTTTCCCTTCTTCGTTAGTCAATAGAAAAAATTAATTGAGTGACCAAATTTGATAATAATTAAATGTGGGTGATCAAATTTAGAAAGTGGTAAAATTTAATGACTAAAAAGTGATATTTTTCCTTTATTTAAATATTATCATTTTTTGACAAACATTAATTCTGAGGAAAAAAACATTATTAAACCTAAAAATCTAAAATACGAGTTAAAAGAGATTAATCTCACGAAAAAATATTTGTAAGTAGGTCTCATATAATTTTTTTGTCTATGAACTTTATATCTTACTTGAATAATCTATTTATTATGTATTAAACATTTAAACATCTCATCGTCTCTCATTTTTTCAAATGGTATGTTAAGTTATGGATTGACACTTACATCATTACCCCTAATTAAATTTTATCGGGTTGTTCTAGTATACACTCGAGTGCATGTTGTGCACTCTAGTCCATGTTGCACTTTTCAGTTTTACTGACTTACACTTTTTGATAAATGGTGTTGCATTTTTTAATTATTAAACTGTATAACAATATTTTTAGTATAATAATTGAAAAGTGCAACACCATTTACAAAAAGTGTAAGTCAGTAAAACTGAAAAGTGTAACATGGACTAGGGTGCACAACATACACTCGAGTGCATACTTAGATTTTATGAATTGAATTTTATCATAACAATTGCATTCTGGATATATATCAAATTAATAAATAATTTTGCAATAATAATTTATATTATGATAATTTAAAAAAAAATCGAAAAAATAGGGGGTGGGGGAGGGGATGGAATGTGAAGAGAAATTTACTTTTAACTGGTTTTTTATTTGATAAGTCAAAAATTCAATTTGAGAAATAAAAATTCAATTACATGTATGTATTCAATTGCATACAAATAGCAAATTATTGGTCCTAAAGTAACATAAAGTATCGTTCGGTAGGTTGAGATATCTATGGTCAAATTTAAATATCTAAACTGATTTAGATTGAATCATATATAACGTGTGTTTTGATCATTTAGTATACACACATTTAAATATATTTTTATGTGTTGTATATAAACTTTATTTTAAACTAATTATTCATCTATTTTGGATTAATTTACCTACAAAACTGAGCCTCAAAGTGTGTCTAGGAATGGCAAATCTTCACTTTATTTCTAGAGTTACTCATATATTTAATTAATAAGGATGCTTAGATTTTATCCATCAAAAAGTATTATTGGTTGTCTAAGGGGGTGTTTCTTTTGGGCTTTGGGTGGTTTTAAAAACCAGATTTTTGAAATTCTGGTTTTTTAAATCCCGATGAATAGTAATATGGGTGTTTCTTTTGGGTTTTGAAATAGTGAAGGATTTAACTTTATGTCAAATCAAGTTGTAAGATTGAATTGTATTATTATATTATTATAGTATTATTATATTATTGTTGAAAAAAAATATAATGATTGGAGTAATATTATATAGATATAACTTTATGTCAAATCAATATATTTGATAAGGGTGGTTTTAAGTGGATTTTGAAAATCGGTTTTTAAATCCCGAAGTAAAACGGATTTTGGATCTTGAAATCCAAAACCTGGTTTTTAAAACTAAAAGGAAACATCCCCTAAAAGTAATCTCCATTTTTAGTAGATTAGAAAGTTCATCAAATGATATGATAAAATTATTTCTTTTGACACGTTATTTTTTATAATTATTTCTGCAAAATGATTCTTTACTTTTTTTTTTTTTTTTATAGTACTCTCCTTTCAAAAGTTGTATATTTTCTTTTGACATGTGGTAAAGAGAAATATAATACTCCCTCCCTTTCACAGTAACTTGTACATTTGGAATGACACATAATTTAAGAAATTGGTAAGAAAATGTGTAATGAGTGATGTTTTGAGAGGTAGTTTTGTAAAGATTTATGAATAAAATAAAGTAAAAAATAGATTGAGTGTGGAAAAGTAATATCATATTAGTAAAAAATAGATTGAGTGGGGTTATGAAAATATTTCCTTTTATGTAGTGTGCAAATGGTATGAGACATCCATATATAGAAAGTGTGCAAATTCTCGTGGAATAGGGGAAGTATTAAAAAGTATAATAATGAGTGGAGTTTTATATGGTAAATGAGAAGAATATGTGTGGAGAAGAATTAATGACATTTGTGTAAAATTAAGAATATTGTGATTGGTGAAATTTATATAAATTTTTTTATTTTAATGATGTGAAAGTTATTGTAGAACATTTCGAAAAATAAAGAAGTGTGAAAGTAATTGTTGAAGTATAGTATATATATATTTTTTTCTAAATTTAAATGTTTATACAAATTCATAGTATGACTACACGAATTCTCCAAAAAAAAAAAAAATGATGCACCAATTTCTCGTATTTAATATATTGATTTTTTGGCCATTTAAAAAAAGTATTTCCTTCATTACACAATAACTTTCACACGTTATTTTTTAAACTTTTCATAATAATTTTCACATCTTTAAATTGAAATTTTTTAAATAAAACTTTACTCTCACAATATTCTCAAATTTTATAAAAAAAATGTTAGTATTACTGAACTTATACACACAAATCAATTTTTTTTTTTTTTACTTTATGTATAAGCTTACAAAATTACACAAAATTACTCCTCAAAATCATACTCACTTCGTTCAATAATAACTTGCACTCTTTTCTTTTTTAGAATAGTACCTCATTTTGAAGGCTCCTTATTTTTGTAAAGTAGCCTAAAAAATGAGGTACTATTTTAATATGATTGACAATTGTCTACTTAGATAGATTTCCTAATTTGGGACACAAATTTGAATATGAAATCATTTCAAAATACGATTAACTATAAAGAAAATAAATTGCAAATTAAAATGTGAATTTGTTTTGTTGAATTGAAAGGAAAATAATGGACTACTAAATTTTTGTTAGGGGTGAAAACGTTTATTATTGGGGTGAGCACGTTTTTGTCCATTTACTAAACGCTTTTTTTTTATACTACATGCATTTAAGTATTTGCAAATATTTTTGGACCAAATTATGTTATTTTTCTAATAAAAAAAAAATTCAGGCTTTTTATTGTCAGCATATACGTCATGAGACGCGTTAATTTTAAAATTAAAATTTTCCAACAAATATAATTTCTAGAAATAGAGGTATTACAGAAAAATAAAGTTCTAAAGTACGTTCACGCCCTTTAAATACTATGTCAAATTTAAGTAGTCCCATTTTTATACGCAAATAAATCATATTTCTACTTTTATTTTATTTTTAAAAAAAGTATTATTCACGTTAATTTATCTTAACTAGCTAAGTTACTTATTTACTTAAATTGTCATTCATTTTATTCATATATAATGGTTTTATTTATGAGTGAATCTCACAATACCTCATTATATCCCCACTAACTTATCTACTTTATACACTAACTAATCAATATTCAGTAAAACTCATATTCATAGAAATTGATATAAAAATGTGTCACGTGCTATTATTAGGACTTCTCATCATTTTAAAAGCTTGCATAGTTGATAAAGTTACAATTACGCGGATTGCAACTCAAAAACTCTAACTTCTACAATTTATTTGTTTTCTTTTTAAGCACATTGTACACCCCCAAAAACCATTAAACACTTTTTTTCCTTTCAAGCTCTACCAAGTAGCTATACAAAAGTGGTAATTTTGCAATGCACCCACTCTTTTGTATGCATCATTCATCATCTCATCTTTCTTTCCTTCTTTTTCTTCTCACTTTTCTTTCTTTCTTTTTTTTTCTCTTAACTTTTTTCCCTTTACTTAGGCACAACTAGCCTTCCAAATTTGCATTCAAGCTCAACTCCACTAGTTCATGTAAAGGTAGGCTCGAAAAAATAGACAAATAGGCTAAATTTGCGTAGGTTGCCAAAAAATGTAAGTCATTAAGCTCAAGATGGCTAGCTACGGATAAAATTTCAATTGGTAAGGATAAATTTGGTCAAGTGACTATTCAAACAAAGACGTCTTATATCATTTTCAAAAGTCTTCACACAACTTAGTTTCAAATAAGACCAATGACAAGTTCTAGAATGTAAATTTGTGAATGATGCTCTCAAGAGTAAATCAAACCGATTTAATATCTCGATTCAAAAGGCTTAAAAGCTCACCGGTTTACATGAACATGAATATGGACACTTTCACAAACACCAATCATCACACAACACATCATCATGCAAGTATTCAAACTTCACCAATCAACTCATCACCACATCAAAAACTCAACAATTCATCAATACTTAAATCAAGTATCCAAAGAACGATCACCTCAATCATACACACAAATCAATGAACAACTATGGCACCCATGCATCCATAATCTAGAGCATAATCATCCAAGATCAACTCAACCATCACAAGCGTAAGAGACAAATTGTGCGCCGGTGCAAAATGTAACTCAAGTAGAATGGTGCGCCGGTGCAAGGTGTAACAAACTAGTAAAAAAAAAAACTCCCCCAAACTTAAAAATTCTAAGTTTGGGGCTAAAATGTGTTACCTTTCTCCTTGCACATCCTAAAGCTCTTCTTAGAAATCACCATTGCACAAGTGTTCTCCCACATCATGATTGATCTTGATTCTTCTCCATTTCTTCAAGGGCTCCAAATTTAATCTTCCATACCTACACAAAATCCAAACCATCAACCAACTACAAAACAAAAGCAAAAACTAAAGAAAGCAAAAAAAATCTTGGGTTGCCTCCCAAGTAGCGCTATTTTTAACGTCATATGCCGGACATCACTCCCTCTTGTTGACTCTTCAAGTCACACCACTTTGCCCCTTGATCCGATACTTCTTGAATCCAATCCTATCCATGGGTCCATCGAAACAATGTAGGGCTACTCCATTGGGGCCTTCTTATCACAAAGTCTTTGCTTGCCCGTTTCACCACCCAAGTCGGACATTTTGAAGTAATTGGGGAGTTTTCTTCCTCCAAACTTGGCTCTTTTGCTCATCTCAAGGCACTTAGCATCAAGTTTGGGCAATTCCTTCATGAACCCGACTTTGCAACACTCTTCAATCATCTTTTCTCCTCTCTCCATATTAATGCCACTTCGTATGCCTATGGACATGCAATGTTCTTTTGGGTTGCACTCGGTAGTAGATGGAGACTTATCATCATCAATCTGTTCTTCAATGGTAGCTTATTGATAAACTTGAGTCTAATTCGCATTCATTAATGCTTTAATGTCACCCATTTGAGCCTTAATACTTTCTACTCTTTCATTTGCTCCAAATTCTAAAGGGTCGAATCCGACTCGTTCAACCTTTCATCAACCACTCCCATGAATTTTTTTGTTTCTCCCATGACACTAATGAACATTTCCTCCATGCTTAACTTTTTTTACGGTTCATCAATGACTTCATTGGGCACACCAAAATTGGAAGGTGGTTGAAAGAAATTTCCCTAGTTGGCATAATGAAAATCATCATGGTCCCTCGAACACGGGTAGTAATGCTCATTATGGTGGTGACAAAAGCTTCCGAAGTGCCTTTCTCCATAGTCCATCTCTCTTTGATAGCGCATAAAACTTGCTCTTTCCACATAACTTGGCCTTGACAACCAGTTGGGAGTTCGTTCAATTAGCAAAGTCGTCAATCTAACCAATTGAGTTGCCAAATTCACTATAGCCTCTGAATCACTCATATGCTCTTTCCACATAACTTGGCCTTGACAACCAGTTGGGAGTTCGTTCAATTAGCAAAGTCGTCAATCTAACCAATTGAGTTGCCAAATTCACTATAGCCTCTAAATCACTCATATCTTCAAAAGTGCTTGACCTTTTTCACTTGGAGAAATAACAAGAAAGAGAAGCAGTGAGACAAAGATAACACTAGAAGCAAGAAAATAAAAACAAATATTTTTTGTGTTTTCAAAATTTTTTCAAAAGCAAGTAAAATCTAGCTTAAAATCTCACCAACTACCACTCTAGAACTAAAACGAGTTCCCCGGCAACGACGCCATAAACTTGATTCACGTATTTCACAACTCTAAAATACACGATCGTAAGTATACGGTGTATATTGTAGCGAAGTAAGTACGAAGTCGATCCCACGGGGAAGGATTAGTGTAGCTGATGGAGTGTGAAATTCTCAAGCTAATCCACCATTAAAGCTCCAATGGAAGAAACATCTTACAATGGGTGTGAGTGTGTTAAAATCGCAGCAGCTGCTTGCTTCCCAATTCGCCTATCTGTTCTCTCGTCGACCAATTGCCGAAATTCCCTCAAGTCCAAACTAAATAAATCATGGGCTGTAGAATCAAATTAAATGGGCCAAAAATTTAAATAGAAATGGCCCATCTCCTCTCCTTTCTTTTCTGCTGCCTGCTTCCTCTTTAATAATTGAAATAGGCCTCAAAATATTGGGCCTCCACTTGCTGATATGGCCCGTCTGAGTTGGGTATTGGACTGACTAAAATCGCACTAGTGGGCTCAATAATCTGGGCCTCATTTAATTTCTAAAAATTGCTGGAAATCATGTGCTGAGATTTATGGAATTAAATTGGCACATTTCACTCTCTACTGAATTTCATCCTCAGTTGGCTTCACAAAATTTAGGTGAGTGTTTTGCCTCCAAAATAACCATTTTTCCTACCAAATACACAAAACACCACTTTTCTCCCTATCAAGTGCAATTAGCCAAAATTGAGAAATAAAAACATAAAATTCTAAGAAATTGAGCTCAAAATGTGTCATAAAAATGTGCAAATTCCACCCGAATCAGATAGCAATTTGTGTAAAATTATAAATAGGAATATTTTTTTAACCAAGCTAGCAGAGAAAGTCTAGCATATGTATATGACAAACGTACAAATACAATGAGACCAACATCAAAGAAGTGAAAGGAATACGATATGTATATGACAAACGTACAAATACAATGAGACCAACATCAAAGAAGTGAAAGGAATACGTTAATGGGCAATACATTGGAAATGAATTCAACAACTATTTGAAAATTGCATGCACAAGCAAGTAAGTGAGCTAGCAGACGATGATCTGATGATGTTCAACCACTTCCAAGCTCAAATGTCTTCATCAGACTCATCATGAAATTCATAATCAGCAATCATGGGTGTTCTAAGAAGTTCAAGAAAAGCATCATTTTCCAAAGGGAGATTGAGATGTTTAATCTGCTCAGAACATCTTTTACCTAAAGCACCTCCTAGATCAACAGCAGCACATTGGCTGAGATCAAGTGACTCAAGGTTGGGACAGCCATTAAGAATGGCTTCTAGTCCTACATTCGTGATCAGATTAGTAATAAGACAAAGATGGGACAGATTTGGCATGCTCTTTGGAATTGCTACAGCATACGGATGCAAAAGGTCAGGTAGATAAAATGGAAGTTTAATTTGATTGAAAGTAAATGACTTCAAAAGTGGGCAACATTTACCAATGTATACAATATCTGAAGATGTGATATCTGGTGAGTCAATAAGGCGCAACTCTTCCAAGTGTGGAAGTTTATAAAATGCTCTAACTACTGCAGCTTTCCCTAAATATCCAGACCAGCCTCGAAGAGTGAGACGCTTGAGGTGATTTGGTCTGTCAAAAGAACACTGCAACTTTAGGAAAATAAGAATATTATAAAGAAGCTAATATGATTAATATTTCTTCTAAGTAAGCTTAGTTTATACAGAAAATAAACCAATTTTAAAAGATAATTTGAGATCAGAAAGTGATCCCTTATCCTGTTAGGTTTTTCTTATGTAGATAGTAGAATGAGTTAAAAATGAATAAACATCGTGCACCAATATGATGTAAGTAAGGGAATATTAATTATACCGATCAGCAATGCAGTTTAGCAGGTCGTCGTCCGAAGAACAATCAATAGTAAGATCTACCAATTGTCCCTGGCTACGATCCACTGCGCGAAACCACAACTTACGGATCCCTTCATTCCAGAACTCAGCGCTTTTGATATAAAGGACTCGCCACATAGCCGGATCAGAGCAAACTATCCGCCAAGTAGTGCAAACATTCTCTGCACTTTCTAGTATCTCTGCCACTTCAAGGCGTTGGAGGATATTAGCGGTGACATCTAGAGGTAAATCAATCCACTGCACAGGCGCCGGGAGTTCATTTTCATTTTTAGAATCATTTTCATACTCATCAATTGGAAATGAATGAAACGCAAATACTAACATGATTAGTAAATTCAAAACGAAAATGAAGCATTGCCAGCGAATTAAATACTAATGAATTGGAATTCGAAAGGGCATCAATAATTACTTCCTAGTCCCAAGTCTGCTAGTTACTCATCACGCTTGGACGTCAGGGTCATTACTTTCATTAAATAATATTTTTAATTCAAACAATAAACCTTTTCAACTATTAAATTGACACTTTATATTTACTTTTTTCCAATCGAACACACATTATTTTTAAAAGCACATTCTACTAATAAAATGAGATATTCCCCCTAAATCATACTCATATATCAAGCCAAGCATCTCATTTACTGTTAGACACATGCATTTTTAAGGAATAATAGTGTTCCCTCCGCATCAAAACGATGGTCATATTCACTTTTCACACGAACAAATAAAACATCATTTATTGTGTATAAAATTCTCAATTTTAAGTATAATCTTTTAAATATGCCCTTATTTAATTTAAATTATCTTAGAATTGAAATAACTCTTTTCACTCCCATGTTTATGGGGAGGGCGTCATGCCCACAAACACTACACGACAAAGAATAAAAAAAATTAAAATGTAAATTAACTCCAAACCCTAGACATTGTCATTTTTCATTCCCCCATTTATTAATTTTGATTTTTTTGGATAAATTTTATAATTTTAGTTTCATAATATTATTGATAATATATATATATATATATATAGAATAAGTTTTCTGTGTACTGTGCACACTAATGTACAAGTCAAGTGAATATATAATATTTCAAACAGAATGCTAAATATGGTAACTGCTGCTCTAGTGGTTGGTGTGCGTGTGAAGTTAGTATAAGGTAACATGTTCGAAACCTAAGGTTGGCTTTTATAGTTTTTTTTTACCATTTTATTTCAGTTATTATTTTTTTACCATTTTATTTCAATTTTTATATTTTACCATTTTATTTTTTTACCATTTTATTTCAATTTTTTTACCACTTTACTATAATATATCATAATAAATTTACTACTTTTCATTTTTTCCAATAACAACAATTACGTCTTTTCAATAATAAATTTACCACTTTTCAATAACAAAAATCACCATTTTTCAATAATAAATTTACCACTTTTCAATAATAAACCATAATAAATTTACTACTTTTCATGTTTTCAAATAACAACAATTACCACTTTTCAATATAAATTTATCACTTTTCAATAACAAAAATCACCACTTTTCAATAACAAACCATAATAAATTTACCATTTTTTCATTTTTTCCAATAACAACAATTACCACTTTTTAAAAATAAATTACTACTTTTCAATAACAAAAACCACCACTTTTCAATAATAAATTCCCCACTTTTCAATAATAAACCACAATAAATTTACCACAATTTCATTTTTTTTTTTTAAATAACAACAATTACCACTTTTCAATAATAAATTTACCACTTTTCAATAACAAAAATCACCACTTTTCAATAATAATAATTACACATTTTAGTAACAAAAATCATCACTTTTCAGTAACAATAGTTACATTTTTCAATAACAAATTTACCACATTTCAAAAATAAAATTATCAGTTTCCAATAAAAAAGAACTACACTTTTCAATAACAAAATTATCACTTTTCACTAATAACAATTACACTTTTAATAACAATGATTCACACTTTTATAACAAAATTACAATTTTTTCAATAATAAACAATTTTAACTATAAAAAAGTAAAAAACAATGAAAATCCATCTTGACTATCAACGTCTTCCTCCACAACCTCCGGCGGCGCCACCACCCCCATCTTCTCCGCCAAAATCTGATACCAACAAGAGTTGCTTCGATTTCCAAACAAATGTACTCCAGCAGCTTCCAAAACAATCTTTCTCTTAATTCCCTCAATTCTCTCCGTTCCCTCCGAGCCTCTCTCCAAAAACTCACTCTCGCTCCTCTAACCGCCATCGCTGCCCTCCTGACCTCCCTCAGCCCTCACCGGGGTGGCCACATCCATTTCCTAGCCGTCCACAACAAGCTCCTTTACGCCGCCTGAAATCAACGTGTTCGATCCAAACCACAATCAATTTATCCGATCCGCCGGAGTATAAATCGGTGTTGTCGCTTAACGCCAGCGCTTTAACACCGTCATTGTGTTTCTCCAGCGCGTTAATGGCTTCGTCGTGTGTGGGTACGAATTTGAGATCTGATGTTTTCCAGATTTTTAAAGCCCTGTCCCTTGAAACAGAGTAGAATGTGGATTGGTCAATTGATAATGCCATGGCAGAGACTGCATCAACGTGATAAATTCATTTGTGTTTTGTGCCATTTGATTTGGATGTGATTTTTGGGTACGAGGATGGTGATTGTTCGATCGATCCGTGAGTGTTGGGAGAAAGAAAGAAGAATGCGGATTAGTAGAAAAAACGGTTACAAAAGGTGTGTACTATATATATAGAGAATATAAATATGTGGAAAATATTATTTCTTAATTAGTTGTAGGAATGATTTACAATGGGTATTTATGGGTATTTATACAAGTGATATTTTAGGTCTAACTTAACCCTAATGGGCTTTATAAGAGAGCCCATAGGAAACTAAGATGGGCCTATACAATAAATAAGAATAAGAGTGTATTTACTAATATAGGTCCAATACGCCCTCTCAAGATGGAGCACCATTGGTGAGTCCAATCTTGGACATGAGAAGTTGTAGACGAGTGCTGGAGAGAGGTTTCGTGAGAGCATCCGCAAGTTGATCGGCCGAAGAGACATGAGACACACGTAGTTGTTTTGTCTTGATGAGTCACGGACAAAGTGAAAGTCAATGGCAATGTGCTTCATGCGTGAGTGAAAGACAGGGTTCGAGCACAGATATGTGGCACCAATGTTGTCACAGTAGAGGGCTGGTGTAGGTGAAGTGGGGAAGTGGAGTTCCTGAAGTAGGGATTTGAGCCATTGAACTTCAGAGGCAGCAGCAGCAAGTGCTCGATATTCGGCTTCGGTCGAGGAGCGAGCAACAGACTTTTGTTTCTTAGACGACCATGAGATAGGGTTAGACCCTAGAAATACAATGTAGGCACTGGTGGAAGTTCGGTCATCAGTGTCTCCGGCCCAATCGACATCAGTGAAGCAGTGAAGCGATGAGGATGGACTAGAGGTGAGGGTGACCCCAACGTTCCTTGTACCGTTCAAGTACCGCAGTAGACGTTTGACAGCACCCCAGTGAGTGGTAGTGGGTGCATGCATGAATTGCGACAATTTGTGCACGGCAAAGGCAATGTCTGGCCTGGTGAGTTGTAGATATTGAAGGGAACCAAGGACCTGACGATATTGGGTGGCATCTGCAGGCGAGGACCCATCCGAGATAGACAGGCGAGCAGAGGTCGGTAGCGGGGTGCGAACAGGTTTTGAAGTAAGCATGTTGTACCGGGCGAGCAGGTCAGTAACATATTTGCGTTGAGAGAGGAAGCATGAGTTTTTAGATCTGAGAACTTCCACTCCCAAGAAATAAGATAGAGGACCAAGGTCCTTGACCGAGAACTTGGCACGGAGGTCGGCAGCCACACGAGCAAGCATAGGTGTGTTGTTGCCCGTCAGAATGAGGTCGTCGACATAGACGAGAAAGTAGGCGACCACTCCAGTGTTGTTGTAGACGAACAAAGATTCGTCCGAGTGAGTGGGAGTGAACCCAATTTCTTCGAGGAAGGAGCGAAGAGCATAGTACCACGTGCGAGGAGCCTGTTTCAAGCCATAAATGGATTTGTGTAATTTGCAAACATAAGATGGAAATGTCTTATCTGCAAAGCCAGGAGGTTGTGCCATGAAAACTGTGTCTGAGAGTGTGCCATGGAGAAAGGCGTTGTTGACGTCAAACTGTTGGAGGGGCCAATGCTGAGTGACAGCAATGCTGAGAACTGCTCGCACAGTGGCCGGCTTGACGACCGGACTGAAGGTCTCAGTGAAGTCAACACCTGGTCGTTGGTGAAAGCCTTTGGCAACTAGGCGAGCTTTGTACTTGTCAAGAGATCCATCAGGTTTTCGTTTGATACGAAAGACCCACTTGGAGCCGACCACGTTCTGAGATGTATTGGGAGGAACTAAGTCCCAGGTGCCGTTCTGAAGAAGGGCATCAAACTCAGCCGACATGGCTGCTCGCCAGTTTTTGTCCTTGAGGGCCTGTGACACACAGCTTGGTTCAATGTCAGAAGTGATGACAGAAGTAAGCCCATACCTCAGATTTGGCTTGAACACGTTGTTCTGAGCTCGAGTTACCATGCGAGGTGCAGGAGGTCGTAAGGGAGCATTGGTCGGCACTGGGATGTCGGATGTGGTGGCGGGCAGCGGGGAGGTAGGTGTGGGTATGGTTGGCGGGGGTATATTAAATTGGTCGACCAGTGTGGGATGTTGGGGAATGGTAGTGGTCGGCACTTGGTTGAGGTCGAGGACGGTCACGGCAGAGTGAGGCAGCGAAGGTGTTAGAAGAGTGGGCGAGGAGCTGAGGTCAGAGGAAGTAGGCGGCGAGGAGGTGGAGGTCGGCAAGGGAGATGGTTGAATAATGGGAGAAGGGGTGGAAAAGGGAAACGTATGTTCAACAAATTGAACATGCCGCGAGGTGTAGATTCGGTTTGTGGAGCGATCAAGACAGAGGTAAGCACTCTGTGTGGGCGAGTACCCAATAAAGACACATGGAGTAGAGCGAGGATCAAGTTTGTGGGTGGTGTAAGGGCGAAGCAGAGGATAGCAGAGACAACCAAATACACGGAGTTTGGTCAGATTCGGGGGGCGAGCAGTGAGTTTTTCATAGGCAGAGATCATGTCAAGGTTAACTTTGGGAAGGCGATTTATGGTGTAGGCTGCCGAGCAGACGGCATAGGGCCAATAGGTGAGGGGCATAGAAGCATGGTGAAGGAGAGTAAGGGCTGTGTCGACCACATGGCGATGGCGACGTTCAGACATGCCATTATGTTCGGGAGTGTGAGGTGGGGTGGTGAGATGTGCAATGCCATGAGTTTGAAGAAAGGGGCGAAGAGCAATGAATTCTCTCCCATTGTCTGAGTAAAAGGTTTTAATTGTGTTTTGATAGTTGTTTTCAACAAGGGTTTTGAAGGCGATGAATGTGGGGAGAACCTCCGATTTCCGTTTTAGGGGATAAACCCATATGTATTTGCTGAAGTGATCAACGAATAACACATAGTATTTGAGATTATCAGGAGATAAAACAGGCGACGACCAAACATCAGAAAAGATAATATCAAGTGGTTTAGTAGATATAATGTTCGAATCATAAAATGGTAGTTTGTGACTTTTGATACATGAGCAAGAGTTACAGTTAAAATGTTTGGAAGGTGCATTGGATAAGCTAAGTTTGGAGAGAGTGTGAGCAAGAATTTTTGTCGATGGGTGGCCAAGGCGAGCATGCCAGGTGGTTGTTGTAAGGTGTTGAGTGGCGAAGGCTTGTGGAGAGGTGGTGGACATGTGTGCCGGCCAGACGTACAAGTTATTGATACGACTCCCAACGAGGAGAATGCTCCCCGAGTGACCATCCCGCACCTGAAAGGAAGAGCGATCAAAAACAACATTAACATTGTTATCACGACAGAGACTGGAGACTGAAATTAAGTTTTTCGAGATGTGTGGGACGACTAAGACATTCTAAAAACTGAGAGACTTAAGTTGAGGAAAACACATAGAGCCAGTGTGAGATATGTGTAAACCTTTACCATCACCAATTTCTACATTGTCAGGCCCGTCAAATGGTGAGTGAAGAGAGAGGTTGGCGAGGTCGTTGGTGATGTGATGCGAAGCACCCGAGTCAAGAATCCAGTGATCGGCAGGATATGTCGAGGAGGCTGAGTGAGCCGAGTAGGCCGGGCGAGCAGCTGTCCGATTGAGACGAGAGGGTGGTGTGTACTGCCCATGTGGGCGGCGAGGACCCATAGAAGGAGCAGTGGGCGAGAGTGATGAAGGAATCTCAGGGCAGGTGCGAGCAGTGTGACCTGGTGTTCGGCAATATTGGCAGGTGCCAAGATAGGGTCTTTGCGAGGACTGGCGAGGACGAGTGTCAACAGTTTTAGACCTCGAGTCTGGGCACGAGGGGCGATGATGAGGTTTACTGGCAGTAAGCGCAGATGCAGGTATTGAGGCCGAGGGTGGTCGCGAGGCAATTTGAACCTCGACACTGAGGAGCTTGTCGCAGAGCTCGGCAAAGGAGATAGGCTGTTCGCGAGCTTGGATGGCATTTGCTATGTCGTTGTAAGATTCATCAAGGCCAGTTAGAACTTGGAGAGTGACGTCCTCGGCATCAGAGGAAATGCCGAGGAGGGCAAGTTCGTCGACCACCGAGCGAACTTCCATAAGGAAGTCAGAAATTGGGCGAGCACCTTTGGTCAGGGAGCGAAACTTGGTTTTGAGGGCAAGGATGCGGCCTCTGGAGGGTTTCCCATACATGCTTTCAAGCATCGACCAGGCTTCGCAAGAGGTTTTGGTCGATGCCACAAAGGGAATGAGTTCCGGAGACATGGATCCAACCATGGCTGAGAAAATAAGGTTGTCCTGACACACCCACAGATCGTGCGCAGGGTTGGGAACGGTGGCGGTGGTGTCGGTGGTGCCGTCGGCAGCTGGGATTGTGGACGGGGGACATGGATGTGTGCCCAAGACATAGCCAAAGAGGTTGTGTCCAGTGAGGAGAAGACGAAGCTGGAAAGACCAAGCACCATAGTTGGTGGAGGTAAGCTTCAAGGACATATTTGCAAGTCCTTTGAAGGTGATTGGTGCCGGCGACTGAGAGGGAGCGACCATTGTTTTAAGTAGAGCAGCGGAGAGAGGAGAGGGGCAGCAATGAGTTGGGCGTCTTAAGACGGACAGTGGCGGCGGCGCTTCAGCGACTGGAGTGTTTGGTAGCGGCGGCGGCGGCGGCGGCGGCGGCTAGGGTTTGGATCAGGCGTGAGCCAAATGACTCGATGATACCATATAGAGAATATAAATATGTGGAAAATATTATTTCTTAATTAGTTGTAGGAATGATTTACAATGGATATTTATACAAGTGATATTTTAGGTCTAACCTAACCCTAATGGACTTTATAAGAGAGCCCATAGGAAACTAAGATGGGTCTATACAATAAATAAGAATAAAAGTGTATTTACTAATATAGGTCCAATATACTAAACCAGTTTGGTGTGTAGGATGTATATGAGACTTTTCCGTATAGTATATATTATTAAAATTCATAATTTTTTTTTCTATAAATAGAGAATATTGATATATAGATTTTGTATTATAATTTTATATTCTCTTTCAATTTCCTTTCTCCAAATTTTTACCCCGTCATTTTAAATCATCCAAATTATTTTTCAAACTCTTCAAATTATCCAAAGTACTCCCAAAATTGTCCTAATTTTCAATCTTTTTTTATAATTAAATATGTAATTCACATTTTTTGCATTGTTGTATTTTATGCATCTATCTTAATTTGTTTATTTACTAGTATATTGTATTTCAAATTTTCAACCGTTGTAATTTAATTTTATTACTGAGATTGCAGTCTATTTTAATTGTATGGTAAAATGCATTATTATTAAAATTTATAAATTATTAATCCCAAATAATTTAATAGATTTCTTATCTCTTTTAAATATAATAAAACTGATTATATATAATCAAAAAATAATACTCTCTCTGTCCACTAAAAGTGTGCTCACTTTTTTTTATATATGTTTTTAAAAAAATCATATTATATTTATAAAGAATATATTTGAGATAACGGGTAAAGAATATATTTGTTAGATACTCAATCTTGTTATTAAAGTAAAAAAAATATTCAAAAGTGAATTATTTAAATAGAATAAACGTATTTTTTGTGGACCTAAAAAAACAAGTGAACACACTTTTGGTGGATGGAGGGAGTAGTATATTTAAAAATTGGGTTGATAAAGCATGAAAAAAATAGAAGTAGTAGGGTGTATACGAATGTGGAGAAGAGATAAATTATTTATTTATCAGTAGATTTGGATGTGTGAAGGGGACTGATAAAGATGGTCTTACAACAATTTATTCATTAAATATAAGTAATTTTGATATTATACCCACATCATTATGTGCACTAAAAATGATCGAGATTTCATTTGAATCAATTTTTTGAAAGGGTTAATTCTAAATAAATACACCACATTTCATCTCAATATCAATTTAATCACGATCTTTACGATTTTTTTTTAAAATCCTAACCTTTCATCGTGTTGCAATTAGATACACATTTTTTTCTCCCGTCAACAATTGATGATTACACATATTTTTTTATTTTCCCTATAAAGATTACACTTTATAAAAAAAAAAAAATTATAAAAATAAAAATAAAATTGCAGTGTCTCCTCCACTTCTTAAACTAAATAAGTTTTTTTCTACCATTCTCAAACTAAATCAAGTTATTCTCCTAACCATAAAAATTAAATAGAAATAAAACTCTCGGCATCTTCGACGTCTTCTTCACTTCTCAAACTCAACAGAGTTCTTGTTATGCACGTCTCTCTCACTTCTCAAACTCAATCAATCAAGTTCTTCTCTTCAAATCCTAAAAATCAAAATCATAAGGGATATAACATTTTTGTTGCAATACTGTTTAAACACATTAATTCCTAGAATATTTTCCTCTCTCATAAAACATATAAATTGTAGTTCTCGAACTAGTTGAACAAAATAATAAAAAAACCACCAGGTTATCTTCAACATACACCCAAATACAATAATTAATTGAGGTCCACTAAAAAAAATTATAGTTCTCGAACTAGGAACAAAACAACAAAATTATTAAATAATTTAAGAATTCCTGAAGAAATAAACCACCAAATCACCAGTGATCATGGATTAGATGCTTGAGTTTTTTTTTGGTATGATTTTTATGGTTAGAAGAGAATAACTTGATTTAGTTTGAGATAGAGAAAACTTGATTTAGTTTGAGAAACAAAGGAGACAGCATGAAATTTTATTTTTATAAAATTTTATGGTTATGAGAGAATAACTTGATTTAGTTTGAGAATGGTAGAAGAAAACTAGTTTGAGAAGTGAGGAGACGCGTGCAATTTTATTTTTATTTTTATAAAATTTTATATTTTTATAATGTGTAATTTTTATAAGAAAAATAAAAAAATATGTGTAATATGACGTGCCGAGCTCCGGCCAGCCACATCATCAATTGTTGACCGGAGAAAAAAAATGTGTATCTAATTGGAACACGATGAAAGGTTGGGGTTTTAAAAAAAAAATCGTAAATGTCGTGATTAAATTGATACTGAGACTAAAGTGGTGTATTTATTTAGAATTAACCATTTTTAAAATAAAAACATTTGTACGTCCGGTGACTTAATTAAATTTAATCAAGTTTAAATTCATTAAGTACTCTTTTTTTTCAATTTACGCCCTTGAATGTTCAATTTACATTATTTCTTATCCATTCTATGTCCTCTTCGCCGTGAGGGTAGAGGGAATGGTATAAGAGTTGTTAAATACACTCTTTATATGCACCCTTTTGTATTTATCATATTTTGTTTCCAAATTAAGTTAATTAGTTGGACTGTTAGTTAGTTGATTACATTAGCAGTTAGAGTTTGAGATTAGTATTAGTAGGTAGAAGAGTTTCTTCAGAAAACAATTCATTCATTCATTTTCACTTTTCATAATTGTAAAATCAATCTCCTGGGAATTTTACCCAGATTTCAATTCAAGATATTCTTGGTTCTTCAAATCAATATGGTATCAGTTTCATGATGAAATTGACAAACAATTCGATCCTTTCGCTTTCGCTTTAAGCCCTTCGATTCTCATATCGATTCCAAAAAAAATTTTGGGGCTTTTTCTGTTGTTATTCGATTCCGATCGTGTCTCTCCCGTTTTCAATCGATTTAGTAATTACTCTGTTCGCCGTCCTCCTTTACATCCATGGCGCCTACCGTCACCGATCCTAATTCTCTCGATCCGGCCAAAAATCCCTTTTCCGTCTTTGCTTTTCACCAGAATGACAATCCGGCGGTGTCCATCGTCCTCGAGCCTCTCAACGGCACCAATTATGTCTCTTGGAGTCATGCCATTAAAAGAAGCCTCAGTGTGAAGAATAAAATTCGATTGATTGACGGTTCCTTGGACATTCCTTCAGAAGACGACTATCCCGCCACTCACGCTGCCTGGGTAAGGGCAAACAATCTGGTTTTGGTATGGATTCTTAACTCTATTTCCCCTGATATCAAACACACCTTAGAATATTTTTCTCTTGCTAAGGATGTGTGGGATGAATTAGTGATTCGATATAAACTCTCTGATGGAACTAGGGTTTATCATTTAGAAAAATCCTTAAGTACCATCTCTCAAGGCTCTCAATCCCTAGTTTGTTATTACAATCAATTCAAGTCTTGGGATGAGTACTTAAGCTTCAGACCTATTCTTAAATGTTCTTGTGGGGCTATGGATGGGTGCTCTTGTGATCTGCCTAAACTCATGACCAAAACCTCAAGATGATGTGATGAAATTCTTAGTTGGCCTCCACAATTCTTATAGCACTATTAGGAGTCAATTTCTTTTACAATCTCCTTTTCCTACTTTATCCAAAATATATGGATTATTGCTTCAAGAAGAGTCCCAAAGAGCTCTAAATTCTGTCCGTGAGCCTGTTTCAATTGACTCCATTGCTATGTTGGCCAAGAATTCTAAATTCTATAAGGATAAAAGAAAACCCCTTAAGTGCAGTCACTGTGATGGTTTAGGCCATACTATTGACAGGTGTTTCCAAATCATTGGATTTCCCCCTGGTTGGAGAGGCTCTAGAGGTCCTCCAAATAAAGACCCCACTAAGGCTGCAAATATCTCCATTAAATCCCCTACTAAGAGGAATCACCCCATGGATTCTAACCCTCTTTGTACTCAGGATCTCTTTGATAAATTTTTGAGCTTCTCTAAGATGCAGAACTTCAATGATGGGAGAGACATACCACACTCTGTGGCAGGGGCCTCCACTTCTCATGTTGAGAAAATTCCAGCTTCCAAGGATGCAGGTTTGTTCCCTAATTTTCCTTTTAAATCATGCTTCAATACCATTAAGGTTTTCACTTGGATATTAGACACTGGTGCAACTGATCATATGGTATTTGACATTTCATTGTTTACTACTCCTCCCTCTGTAGCTAATATTAAGATATCATTACCTAATAATGTTATATCTACAGCTACACATATGGGAAATATTATCATAAATGAACATCTCACTTTATATAATGTGTTATATGTTCCTGATTTCACTTTTAATCTACTGTCTATTAGTCATTTAACTAAATTTTCCAACTGTACTGTCAGCTTCTTGTCATCTCATTGTATCTTACAGGACAATTCAACCAAGATGGTGATTGATTCTGCTGAACAAGTTAGGGGCTTAATTATATTTGTTACAAACTGCTCACCCATCTATCAATTCTGTCATTAGACCTCTTGTTTCTTCTAATGTTGTTAATAATGACTCTTGTAACTTTGATTTGTGGCATAAGAGGCTAGGACGTACATATCTCTAGCAAATGTTTGTTACAAATTCCCAATATGAATGTAAAAGCTTCTAGTATACACGACAATTGCATGATTTGTCCTTTAGCTAAACAAAAGAGAAAACCCTTTCCTTTAAGTACTTATGTTTCACCTGGTATTTTTCATTTGATACACTGTGATGTTTGGGGTCCCTTTTCTGAATATTCTATCATTGGACATAGATTCTTTCTCACTATTGTTGATGACTATAGTAGATGCACATGGATTTATCTTTTAAAGGCCAAAAGTGATGTTAAGATTTCTTTACAAAACTTCTACAACATGGTTCTCACTCAGTTTGCTGTTAAAATAAAAATATTGAGGAGTGATAATGGAACTGAGTTCATTTTATCAGATTTTTATCATACTTTAGGCATTATACATCAAACTTCATGTGTTGAAACACCCCAACAAAATGGTATTGTTGAAAGAAAACACCAACATTTACTTCAAATTGCTAGGGCTTTACTCTTTCAATCTTCTTTGCCTTTAAAATTCTGGAGTGAATGCATTAAGACTGCTGCTTTCATCATAAATAGAATTCCTTCATCTGTTCTTAAACAGAAAACTCCATTTGAAAAATTATATGGCAAGCTTCCTGACTATTCATCTTTTAAAACATTTGGTTGTTTATGCTTTGCAAACACACTTTTGTCCCACAAACATAAGTTTGATCCCAGGGCAATAAAATGTGTCTTCATTGGATATCCTTTTGGTACAAAATGATACAAACTTTTTTATCTTTCCTCTGGCAGAATTATTATTTCTAGAAATGTACAATTTTTTGAACATGTGTTTCCTTTTAAAAACATGACTGAATTTCAAAACATAGGGTTTTGAGATATCTTAAAAGCAACCCTAGTAATGGTGTTTTCTATCCCAAAGATACCAATTTCAAATTACATGCTTTTTCTGATTCTGATTGGGCAAGATGCTTAGAAACTAGGAGAAGTATTACTGGTTTTAGTATCTTTCTTGGCTCCTCTCTAATATCTTGGAAATCCAAGAAACAATCTACTGTAAGCAGGTCTTCTGCAGAGGCTGAGTATAGAGCTTTGGCCTCCACCACTTGTGAGGTACAATGGATTCATTACATCCTAGATGATTTGGGAGTTCATCATTCAAAGCCTTCCACCATGTACACTGACAATCAAAGTGTCTTCTCCATTGCTCACAATCCCTGCCTCCATCAAAGAACAAAGCACATCTCCTTAGATTATCACTTTACAAGGGAGAAGATTCAGGCTGGTCTCTTCACACTTGTTCACATACCTACTACAGAAAACTTGGCTGACATTCTCACCAAGCCACTATCTCCTGCTGATTTTTCCAGCCATAAGTCCAAAATGAGCTTGTTGGACATCCATTCCCATTTTGAGGGGTATAAGAGTTATTAAATACACTTTATATATGCACCCTTTTGTATTTATCATATTTTGTTTCCAAATTAAGTTAATTAGTTGGACTGTTAGTTAGTTACATTAGCAGTTAGGGTTCGAGATTAGTATTAGTAGGTAGAAGAGTTTCTTCAGAAAACAATTCATTCATTTTCACTTTTCATAATTGTAAAATCAATCTCCTGGGAATTTTACCCAGATTTCAATTCAAGATATTCTGGGTTCTTCAAATCAATAAATGGGGGAAGCTAGTGCTCTGTTTTTTAATTAGACAAGATAATTAAGACCTTTTGTTTTGTACAACCTTTTAACCATTAGATTGGAAGGGATAGTTTGGTTTACTAGATGGGAAAGAATAGGAAAATGATGGATTGTCCTGTTCATTAAAATTAAAATTTAAATATATGTTCATGTTTGGACTGGTTGATTAAACTTTTAAAAAAATATTTTCTCCATCCTATTATAAGTTTTCTACTTTTCTTTTCGGAATGATCCACTATAAATTTTCATTACATTTTTGACATATTATTTTCTTTCTGTCAATCACATCACTTATATTTTATCTATTATTTTATTAGACAAATATTTGTGTGTACCAGTTACATACATGTAAAGTGTATCACTTAATTATAATATAATATTAGTGTATAGTATTAGTTCAAATACAGTATAACATTAATTAATAACTTTCATTTCAAAATTGGTCTTTGGGGCCCGCCTATCTTTTTGCAGACCCAAAAACTCCGAAAGCCCAACTCAGGAATTGTTTCGGCCCATTCGAAATACTTCAAGAATGCTCCAGACTTATCTGGAAGTCTCAAACTTGGTCTTCAAGATTTAGTCTTCAAGACTTATCCACGTACGAGATATTTTTGTGATATTCCCACGATTTTCTCAATATTCCCACGATTTTCTCAACAACCTCCTAGAGTTTCTTCTGCCTATAAATACAGACTCTTCCCTCATTCCAAATTTACGCTGAAATTCGCCCCTCTCTTCTACTACTCTCCTCTCGTCCCTACGCAGTGTATTGAGCTCCATTACACTGTTCTTTCTTGTGCCGAATTTATATCCGAAAGTGTTCAGTTCGTACTAAGTTTACCTTTGGGAACGGAACGCCATACCAGTCGAGCACTACCTGGGCGTATTCTGTTCTGCGGGAAAAGGGTTTTCCTTTGACTCGACTTGTTTGTTATCTGACTCTTTTGATATTGCAGTATACCCTATCAGGCATATAGTTTCCGACAAATAGTACTCCCTATTAATAATTAATATTAATTAATAAAAAAATCAAATTATTAATATTAATTAAAAAATAAAAAAAATTCAAAATTTGAATTAAAATCGAACAAATAAAAAATTAATTCCACTAGGAAACTCTGTAATTGTATATTCCTGATCTATGGATACTGCAGGTTTGGGTTTGTTGATTTTGAAAATTTTGAAATCCGGATTTTGACTAATACTTTTTATGTTTTGTGTTTGTTTTAAGATTTATGTAGGGTAGAATTTAACTTTGGTAAAGTCTAGTATGCACTCGAGTGCATGTTGTGCACCCTAGTCCATGTCCACTTTTCAGTTTACTGACTTACACTTTTTGGTAAATGGTGTTGCATTTTTCAATTATTACTAAAAATATTATTATACAGTTTAATAATTGAAAAGTGCAACACCAAAGTGTAAGTCAACAGACCAACCATTTAACTTTATAGTATATGATTATAGATTTTATAGATATTTATATAAGGTTTGTAGGTATTTATAGAGTTGATTTTTATAGGGTTATAGGGTGGGATTTTGAAATCTTGAATCAAAATTCTAAACTGGGTGGAGTTTCGAAATCCCAAATCCGAATTTCCCATTCCAAAACAAACATGCCTTAACAAGCTGGTCTATCTTTGTATTTTTTTGGGGGGTGAAAGCCGCAGGTTGCTAATACATTTTTTTGTAAATTGAGTGCGATTTTCATTTAATTTTGGTGCGATTTTTTGGGTTGGAATTAAGATTATTTTTTTTGTATTTTTTGTATGATAATTTGTTTAATTTAGACTTTTGGGTGTGTTTTAACGGGTGTGTAACTTTCACACAATTTTCATCCATTAAAACAAATGTAAATTTATTGAATAGGGTTAATAAAGTCCCACAAATCTCAAATTTATGAATTGTGTTTATACAATTTTTATCTTATAAATGAATAAAAATTGAAGGAATTTCACACGATTTTTTTTTTTTTTTTGACAGCAATTTTCACATAAAAGTTTAAGTATATAGCTAAACTAGTCCTATACCCGCGTTTTACGCGGGGTCAATTTATTAAAATAATAATATTATATTAGAGTCAATTTATTAAAATAATAACTTTAAATACTATATTAATTTTTATATCTTTTTCTTTTCATGTCAGAGTATGTGAGAGTTAATTTTTTTTTATTCTAATATATTTATAACATATACATTTCTACAAATTTGAATCTATATTATTATATTTATATTTTTATATATTATAGAGTAATATTTTTTAATATATTAATAACATATGCATTAATAAATAAGGGCATTATAAATAATTTTATTAATAAAAAAATATATAAAATTACAAATTTCTAAAAGCTTCACAATTCTACAAAACTACAAAACTAAGGAGGGTGTATTCAATTGAGATTCTATTGAATTTTTTTGGATTTTAAAAATTACGTGGATTTATAAAATCCATAAACTTGACAGGATTGTGGAATATATTTTTTTATTAATTTACATATATTTTCATTTTTTTATTAATTTACATATATTTTCATAAACTCCAATATTAATGCAAAGAGTTAAAGAGTTATTTTTAATATTTTTTTTAATTAATATTATATATATTATATAAAATATTTTACCAATAATATATATAAAGTTTATATATTAATTCGGGGCGGGGCAGATACCCGTGGGTCGGGCATAAGACCCAAACCCGACTCATACTCAATACGGAGCGAATCTGGCCTGACCCAAAGCTCGCGGGTTGGGTGGGTACCCACGGGTCGGATCAATATTGTCATTCCTAATTTTTAGTCTTCAGAGTTCTATGAGAGAATCCGTTGAAATCTCTTGTTTTTAGAAGAGATTTTGGATAGTACAATTTATTTATATTTTTTGAGGAGAATTCAACAAAATCCATAAAGTAATAAAATTCATTGAAATCTCTTGTTTTTAGAAGAGATTTTGGATAGTACAATTTATTTATATTTTTTGAGGAGAATTCAACAAAATCCATAAAGTAATAAAATTCATAGACGGTTGAATACCTCAGAATTTTTAAAGACTTTTTAAAATCCAAATTGAATAAGACTTTGAAAGTCCAAAAAAATCCTACAAAATCCACAACCAATACACCCCCCCTAAGTGGATGTTTGTTTTGGAATTTTAAGAATTTTGAAATTTGGATTTCAAAATCTAGTAGATTTTGAATTTTTAATGACTTAGGAGTATATATTTTGTGTTTATTTTGGAATTTAAGTAGGATATAATTTAACTTGTATAGAATTTAAGTAGATATTTATAGAGTTGACTTTTGTAGGATTTATAGATATTTGTAGGGTAAGTTTTTAAAATTATAAATCTAAATTCTAAAGTAGAACATGGTTGAAATTTTCCATTCCAAAATAAATATCCACTTAAAGACAAATACAATGATATCTTTAAATATAATAAATTATTATATAAACAATAACAAAATATAAATAAATTTATAAAAAATAAATAAATTATTAAAAATGATTATATTATAACAAATAATTGTATAATTATAACAGGGCATATTTATTCGACATTTCAATTAACTAATCAAACTTTGTTGGAATTTCTTAAATTATTCTAGACAATTACTAAAAATTCTCTAAAATCCTCCACAATATTCTCTATATCTTTGAAAGTTTTTAAAATTATTTTAGAATATATTCACACTCTATATCTCAAGAAAATTATATATACATTCATCCCGACAATAATTCATCTTAAAAGTCAAATATATATAATTTACGGCAATAATTCATCTTTTATAAAGTCAAATATAAATATAATTATATATACATTCATCCCGACAATAATTCATCTTAAAAGTCAAATATATATAATTTACGGCAATAATTCATCTTTTATAAAGTCAAATATAAATATATATAATTTTTTTTGCACTTCATTCTTGATGATTGGTGCAGTTAAAAAAACTTTAACAAAATAAATATATGCACTTCCAATGTATATTATAAAAAAATATTTACATAAAATATATAAATTACATTTGTTAATATATATAAAATTCAAAATTTATTATATAAAAATCGAACCTTTCTTTTTTTGAATTCCGATAATTTGATCTTAATTTGATTTTAGGATATTGTAGTTAATAATTTGCAATAAAATATTTAATTTATTTAAAATAAGTATACAAACTATTAAGTTGTATTTTTTTTAACTTATAAATTTACGGCAATAATTCATCTTTTATAAAGTCAAATATATATAATATGCACTTCCATGTATATTATAAAAAAATATTTGCATAAAATATATAAATTACATTTAAGTTAACATAAAATTCAAAATTTATTATATAAAAATCGAACCTTTCTTTTTTTGAAGTCGGACAAATAGGAACCTTCTTTTTTTTTTTTTTTTAGTCGGACAAATAGGAACCTTCTCTTTTGTTTTTGAAGTCGGACAAATAGGAACCTTCTCTTTTTTTTTTTTGAAGTCGGACAAATAGGAACCTTCTTTTTTTTGAAGTCGGACAAATAGGAACCTAAGAATATTGAGAACCTAACAATAATATTAATCCTAATTTGATTTTACAATTTGTATCGTAGTTAATAATTTGCAAGAAAATATTTAATTTATTTAAAAATAAGTATACAAACCTATTAAGTTGTATTTTTTTTAACTTATAAAATGAAACATTATTTTCATCTCATAATACGTTAAAATGAAACATTCGAAATTATAAACTCAGATTTTTAGATATAATTTTCTCAAAGAAATAAATATAAAATAAAATTTTAAAAAAAATGGTAATATACAAATTGATAAATTCTATAGTATAGAAAAAGAAATAACATGATCTTGAAATAAAATGTACTCCTACATCTCTAAAAATTAATTACATGATCTTGGAATATAAAGTACATCACTAAGAATTTTCGAAAAAAAATAAAAAAAATTCAATAAAGTACATCTCTAAATGGATTTCTTGTGCATTAATTACACATGACTTTTAAAATTTACATCATTGTAGATCTTGAACTTGCATAAGATGTTTCAAATGAAAAAACGAAGATGAAAATCATTTGCAAAACATGAGTACACATTAGAGATTAGAGAAAATAAAAATTTCTATAAAAACATCGTCATACCCGTAAACTCGAGAGAAATGAGTGATGAAATTATGATTAACAAATGATTTATGCATATGCTTTATATAATTGGATTATGATTTGAATGTACGATAATTAAGGTAGAAGGTGGGCAAAAATTAATGATAATCTTAAATTTGAATATTCAAAATTGAATTTGTTAATAACATATTTTTACATTGAAATTCTGTTTCATGAATTATATTTAAATTTTAATATTAAAAATTAATATTTAAAAGTGGGCATTTAGAAGATAAGATTAAAATGATTTTAAAAAAATCTTACGTCGGGTTAAAATTAATAATTAAGATTAATAAAATATTAATAATTGTTATATTAATAAGAAAAAATCAATTTTGAAATAGAATGAATTTGAGAAAATAGAGATTGAAATATATCAATCATATATTATATTAAAATTAAGATAAAATTAAAATTAAGATTTGATTAAAAAAATATAGTGATTAAAAAAATATATATAATGTGATTAAAAAAAAAAACCGCTCAGTCAAACAAAGAGAATAAAAATTTATTGATTTGAATTGTGATTAAATTTTAAAAAATAAATAATGTTGCGATTAAAGTTTAAAAAAATAAAATAAAAAATAATAATTATGATTTCAAATTTAAAAATAATAATTATGAGTAGATAATAGATAATATGTAAATTATTATTTTGAGATTAAAATAGGAAAAATTGATTTTTTTAATCAGAATGCCTGAGAATGCAGAGATTTTGAAATAGACGATTTTGGTGAAGAGAGAGATTGTGTAGAGTGATAATATTGTGACACGTGTCCCATTATATTCTCACAAATATAGAGTATTAAGATTAAGATTACGATTACAATTACGATTTGAAATGGAAGAATTTAAAGGGGCGAGATTAAAAATAATAATTATAAAATAAAATTTTGAATTATAATTTTGAAATTAAAATAAGAAAAATGGAATTTTTTAATCAGAATTCCTGAAAATTTTCAGAGATTTTGAAATAGACAATTTTGGTGAAGAGAGAGATTTTGTAGAGGGATATAATTGTGACACGTGAGTACTAGCCCTATACCCGCGTTTTTACGCGGGGTTGATTTATTAAAATAATAATTTTAAATACTATATTAATTTTTATATCTTTTTTTATTTGTTAGAATTTGTGAGAATAATTTTTTTTTATTCTAATATAATTACATATCTATAAATTTGAATCTATATTATTGTATTTATATTTCTATATATTATAATATTTTTTTAATATATTAATAAAATGTGCATTAATAAAATTATAATTTTAATTGTAAAATTAAAAATATTTTTAATAAGAATGGGCATTGTAAAATAATTTTATATAGGAATGTATATAAGTTTATAAATATTATATGGTTGAATTTTGTAGGTTAAAATTTTAAATCTAAATTTTAAAGTAAAACCGTGTGAAATTTTCCATTTCAAAACAAACATTTCCTTAAAGAAATCGTGACATTTCTAGTTCGGATGGAAATTTATGACTTAAACCTGCAATTTAAAAAAAAATACTATGAAATATATCAAGACAATAAAAAAATATTGTTAAAATTAATTTATTAATTTAGAAATAATAAAAATATAAATTTATATATTTAAAAAAATTTGTTAATTTGAAAATAATAAAAATATAAATTTATATATTTAAAAGATATCACAAATTACCTCCCCGTTATCATGGAGAATTTCCAAAATTGTTTTTAAAAATCATTCACTGGAGATTTTTCAAATGTTTTTTAAAATTCTCTAAAATCCTCCACAATACTTTATACACTTTAGAAAGTTTTTAAAATTATTTATAATCATTTATAAAGTCAAATACATATAGTTTTTTTACCCTTCATTCTTCATAATATGCAATTAAAAAATCTTTAACAAAATAAATGTCCATTATTATTAGAAAAAAATTATTTACATAAAATATATAATTGAGAAAATTAGTGGTTACGGTCAGTGTCAGCTACAGTAAATTTATTTTTCTCAACAACTCTAATTTAAAAAAAAAAATTGATCTTACAATTAATATTGATAAATTTACACACCATTTAATATTTAAAGAGGTTGTCTACAAAGTACTAACCATTTAATATTTAACTTACTGTTACGCGTGCCTATTTATAAATAAATTTAAAAATTAATACAATAATTTGATATATATTAAATATGTAAAAAAAATATTAATAATAAATCAAGAATAAATACCAATTCTATTTATTCAAGGTTGATTAATTAAAAGATTTTTAATTATTTTTTTCTTAATTTTTAAGAATTTAAATTGATTACTTTTTTAAAATCATTATTCATCAATTTAATATGTATACTGTATACACACATCCATTTAAAATATGAATATTCAAATTGAATATATAATGAAATAATCAACTTCATATCATATGGATACAACAAAAATTAATACAATGTGAGAGATCACATTCCTAAGTTTATAATTTACATGATCTTCAAATATAAAATACATTTCTAAAAGAATTTTAGATCAAAAAAATTGTAAAAATGTACATTGTTTTCATTTTTATTTTATAATTTACATTAGAAACTTCTGTAGACACGCTGAACAATAAAAATAAATCATACCTAACCAAGGTCATAAATATATACTCCTATGTTAGACAATAAGAAAATACCTAACATATCAAGGTCATAAATATATACTCTTATGTTAAACAATAAGAAAATTAGATGTGACCTATCCATTGATTATAATTAAATTTAAAAAATTATAATTAAAAATATACGACAATAACTATCAAAAAAATCTAATTTTGTAAATTAATACGTCCAATTTTGAAAAAACTATTAATTTATAGTTTGAGAAAAAATAATTTAAAAAACTGTAAATCTATAAATAAAAAATAAGAGAGAGAACAGAAAAATAATTTTCGTAAATTAATTTACCGTCCAATTTCGATTAATTTACAGTTTTAGAAAAAATAATTTAAAAAACTGTAAATTTATAAATAAAAAATAAGAGAGAGAACAGAAAAATAATTGAAAAAATGAGAGAAATTAAAGAAAATTGTAAAAGCAAAAAAAGTAAAATAAAATTATTAAAAAGATAAGATTAAAATGATTTGAAATTTAAAAATAATAATTATGAGTAAATAATATTAAAATTATTATTTTAAGATGAAAATAGGGCAAAAAAAAAAATACATAAGAAAAAGGAAAAAATCTACATAGAAGAAGGAAATAAGAAAAAAAAAAAGCATACTAAAGAAAGAAATTAAAAGAGAATCATATAAAAATAGAACATAAATAGAAAAAAAAATTATACCGAAAAATAAAAAAAATGCGTAAGAAAAAGAAAAAATCTACATATTAGAAGATTATCAAGGCTTGACAAAAAAAAATACGCAAGAAAAAGAAAAAATCTACATTATATTAGGCTACATATACATATGTGGGAGAAGGAAAAACTAAAATTGAAAAAAAAATTATGATTGTTGAAATGAAAGAAAGATGTTGAGATTTATATAGAATACTCCATAGAAGATTATGCGGAAATTCTGTTTCATTTTAAAAGTTCTGTTTAAATTCAAAAGTTCGATTTCATTTAAATTTTAATATTCAAAATTATGCATTTAAAATATGAGAATTTCCATTTTAAAAGTTCGGTTTAAATTCAAAAGTTCGATTTCATTTAAATTTTAATATTTAAAATTATGCATTTAAAATATGAGATTAAAAAAATGTATGTTAGATTAATGATTAAGATTAATAAAAAAATTAATAAAATGTGAAATTAATGAGAAAAAAGAGATTTTTGAAATGGAGGAATTTGAGAAAAAATAGATTGCAACCAATCAATTTGCAACACGTGGCTTGTTAAAATGTTTGCAAATATATGATAAATATATAATTAAGATTAAGATATATATTAAGATTTGAATTAATAAATAATGAAAGAACGTGATAAACAAATTAGGAGAATTATAAAATTTTAATAAGAATGCTTCACAATATTGGGATTTTGAAATGGAAAAATTTGAAGAGGTGAGAGATTAAAAATAATAATTATAAATAAATAAAATTAATTATAATTTTGATATTAAAATAGAAAATATATATATTTTTAATGTGAATATCTGATGCAGAGATTTTGAAATGGAGGATTTTGGTGAAGAGAGAGAGTGATAAAGCATGAAATTGTGATACGTGTACATTATATTCTCACAAATATAGAGTATTAAGATTAAGATTTGAAATCGAAAAATTTGAAGAGGTGAGAGATTAAAAATAATAATTATAATTAAAAAAATTAATTATAATTTTGATATTAAAATAGGAAATATATATTTTTTTTAATGAGAATGCCTGAGAAATGCATAGATTTTAAAATGGAGAATTTTGGTGAAGAGAGAGACTGTGATAGAGCATGAAATTGTGACACGTGTCCATTATATTCTCACAAATATAGAGTATTAAGATTAAGATTTACATTTGAAATGGAAGAATTTGACAGTAGAATTAATTTTTTTTTAATAGGAATGCTTGACAATATTGAGATTTTGAAATAGAAGAATTTGAGAGGGAGAGATTAAAAATAATAATTATAATTTATAATTTTGAGATTAAAATAGAAAAAATTAATTTTTTTAATCAGAATGCCTGAGAATGCAGGGATTTTGAAATAGACGATTTTGGTGAAAGAGAAAGATTGTGTAGAGTGATAGAATTGTGACACGTGTCCCATTATATTCTCACAAATATAGAGTATTAAGATTTTGATGCCCTCTCATATTTAGTGTCAATATCCTTTGCACTACACCAAAACATCTATGTTGCGTAAATGTCTTTGATGGGAATTAGATCTACGTCTATATAAACAAATAATTATTCAATAAAAAAAATGATTTAAGGGGGGAAATATCTATTTTATTAGTTAGAATGGTGCTTAATTTTTAAAATAACGTGTTTTTTTATTTATTTATTGGAAAAGATGGGGTACGGGTATTGATAAGATAGACAACGGTTTCAAATGCCTCAACCCAGAAGGTGTTCGTCAAGGATGATTGAAAAAGAAGAGTGAGACCCATATCAGTTATGTGGCGATGTTTTTGCTCTGCTCGGCTATTTTGAGTAGGGGTATAAGGGCAAGACATCGTGTGGATAATTCCCGAAGAAAGAAATAAGTCACGTAATTTGTGGTTGGTAAATTCAGTTCCACCATTCGATTGGAAACGTTTTATTTTACGAGCAAATTGATTTTCAACCAAAGTTTTGAAGGTGATAAAGGTAGAAACAAAGTCAGATTTTTGACAAAGAGGGTACGTAAAATCAAGTAAAACGAGAGTGATCATCAATAAACACAACATAATGTAAGAAAACCATCATTTGATTTAATAGGGGAGGGGCCCCACATAGGTTACCGTGAATGATATCAAGAGCATGAGAGACTTTTTGACGTGGCGAGCAAATAACAGGGCGAGAAAGCAAAGAAGTAACTGAAAGATATCATTTATTCTTAAGCAGATTTACAACATCAAAAGGAACAAGTCATAGTCTATTATGCCATATTTCAAAAGAACACGTAAGGAGGCAACAAAACTAGAAAGACATTTATCAAAAATATATAGGCCATGATCAAGTTTGCCCTGGGCTAGAATCGTACCTGTAATCCGATTTTGAATTTTAAAAGAATCGTTAGAGAAAATAAGACGAACAGGAAAATCATTCGTTAGTTTGCTAACAGAAAGAAGGTTCTTAATAATGAATGAGACGACCAGAACATTTGAGAAAGATAAATTGAAATTTAAAAAATGAGTACTAGTATGAGTGATTGGAAGGGTATTGGAAAAAGTAAAGATAAAGGGCCAAGTTATATGAGAATCATACAGTGAGGAAATTTTTGTTTTGGTCCTTTAAGTTTAGTACATTTTAAAATAAATCCTTTAAGTTTCAACTTTACAAAATATATTTTTTATGTTTTAATTTAGTCCTTTTTTATCCAATTTAAATCTTTTATCTTTGAAAACAATTAAAGTCAATTAAAATAATTAAAAAAAACTTTGTGGATCAAACTTAATTAAATTTATTCAAATAAAATTAGGTATGCAGTCCATTTTTAATTGACAACTTATTTATGGAACAAACTACATTTCAATATTTTTTTTTGACAACATCAAATTTATTGTTAAAATCAATTAATTATAAAATTATGTATAGAATTTAAATATAATTAAAAAATACAAAATTTATTTTTTCAACCAAATAAAAGTACAGTGTAAAATTTAAAAAATTTTAAAAAATATATTTGATCTGTAAATAATTTTTCAAAAACGAAGAAAAGAAAACACACATCAAAAAAATAAATTTACACAGCCAATATAATCTGGAAAAATAACAAAAAATGCATTTATTTAAAAAAAAATCTTTATACTTATTCTCTTGAATTTTCCTAAATTTGTGCAAATGATTTTTATTTTTATATGGGTGTTATGTCTGGTTATAGAGTTAATTCCAAGCTTGAGACCATGAAATGCATTTATTTAAAAATTCTTTATACTTATTCTCTTGAATTTTCCTTTTGAATTATAATTTTACATAACTTATAATGATGATAATAAGCTATTGTTCATGCATAAATCATAAAATTAAATTAAGAAAAACATTACTATAATTAACTTAAATGAAGTTTTATTCCATAAATACGTTGTCAATTAAAAATGGACGGTAGGTCTGATGTTATTTGAATAAATTTAATTAAGTATGATCCATGAAGTTTTTTTTAATTATTTTAATTAACTTTAATTATTTTCAAAGATAAAGTATTAAAATTGAATAAAAAATGACTAAATTAAAATATAAATGACGTATTTTGTAAAGTTAAAATTTGAATAATTTATTTTGGAATATCTATAGACAAAAAAAAAAAAATTCCTCTCATATAGTTGAAAAAGTTTATTGTTTGATTTAAAAGTATTATTTAATTGAAAAATTATAATTTAGAGATAATACTTTATACTCCCTCCGTTCCATAGAAACATGCACACTTGGATGGACACACAATTTAAGAAATGTGTAAGAAAATGTGTAATGAGTGATATTTTGAGGGTAGTTTTGTAAAATTTTATGAATAAAGTAAAGCAAAAAGTAGACTGAGTGTGGAAAAATAATGACATATGGGTAAATAAGAGTATATTTTGAGGGTGGGGGTGTGCAAATTCCTGTGTGTGGACGGAGGGAGTATAATTTTAAATCCGAGTTACTGGTTGAGATTCTTGAGAATTGAAATTTCGACAATTAAGATATGACAGCTTCTCAAAAGTTTTGTTTGTAAACTGCAAAAAGTGTACTGTACATGGGAAATAACCATGTAGGCCTTGTTTGGTACGTTAGATTGTTTAGATAAAAATCTAATTTAGTGTTTGGTGTGTTAGATAAGAGGTGTGTTATAATTTAAAGTTTATGAGTGATTTACCATTTTGTCCTCTTAATATTTGCAAAGTAACAACTATACCCCCAAACACTAACATCAAAAAAATTAGAAAATATGTCCATTTGTATAGGCCACAAAGGTGATAAAGTCGACGGTGACCTTCTTCAACGGCCACAAGGTGAAAATCGGACAGTTGGGTGTCGTCGACGTTTATCTAAAAATAAACCATTCACACATTTCTCCCTAGCCTCCAAGAAAAAGAAAAATACAGAAACAAAAACAGGGGAGAAGACCTACACCTCCAAGAAAAAGAAAAATACATAAATTGTGAAACAAAAATATATTAATATTACTCTGTAGCCTTAGAATCAAATTCTGAAACAAAAAAATACAGAAACAAAAACAGGGGAGAAGATCTACACCTAAGTTGAAAACAAACTACAAAAACAGAGTAGAATAACTACACACGGTTCAGACCTCGAATCGCCGTCAAACCTCAAATTGTTGTTACTGCCAGATCTCGGATTGTCGCCGCTGTCACACGCACAAACCTGAAAAACACAAGGCATCGTCACGCACATCGGTTGAAGTTTGACCCAGAAACAGATCTCGAATCGCCACCGCCGTGACCCCCTTAGCCTATTGAATCGCCAAATCGCCGAAAAGAGTGAAAAATGAACACGGTTGTTTGCTAAATATCGTGAGAGGGAGAGAGAGAGGGAGGAAGAGAGATGACTGGTCCGCCGTTCACCTCACCGGAAAAAATAAATCTTCGAGAGATGACCTAAATCGCCGAGAGACAAGCCTGAGTGTTTGCTAGGTCACCGAGAGAGAGAGATGGGGAGAGGGAGGCTGAATGTGGACGTGGACAAGGACGACGACGGAGAACCCCCACAATCGCCGAATCGCCAAAGAGAAGAACAAACCCTAAAATCGCCGAAAATCGTCGGAGAGCGGAGGCAAGAAAAATTGTGTGAAAAATGAATGAAAAGAGTGAATTGCTGTTTTAAATACCCAAGGGGTATTTTTGTCAAAAGGCCAAAGTATGGCCTCCGTGTTTTTGCTATCTTTCCTAATCTTAGGTGTTTTGAAAAGATTAGCAACGCGGGCTTGGGGGTAGAACAAGCGGGCTTGGCCCAAAAATACGGGCCAAACTCTTACAAACCAAACGCAAGATTAGTCCAGATTAGAGGCCTAATCTTGCCTAATCTACCCTAATCTAAGACACCAAACAGGCCCGTAGTGTATTCGCATTCCAAAATTCATTACTTAATGAGTAATAATTATAGTGCCGGAGATGCCCTTTCGAATTCCAAAATTCATTACTTAGGAGGGTGTATATTGAGATTTTGTTGGATTTTTTTGGACTTTAAAAAGTCACTGGATTTAGAAAATCCATAGACCCTATGCAGAGTTTCACTGACTTTTTTATTGATTTATATGGATTTTCATAGATTTGACAGGATTCTCAAATACACATTTTTTTATTTATTTACATGGATTTCCATAAACTATGCCCCTAAAACTATTGATGCAAACGTATATCGAACACACTTGTATATAAAAAAAATTATGTAAATTATTTAGAAAAAATATCAAAAATATATTAGTTCAAAAAAAAATTATTATTCATCATTATTATTCTTATCTTCATTTCCATCACACGGTTATACCTCTACTCATTTTCCACATAGCAGCCCAAGTTAGTACTAACTCTGCTTGTGTTTGAAATTGGAACTTGTGAATAGCGATTTGAAAATACCAAAAATTATCTCAATCACATTTTTTAATGATGCATGGCGAAAATTGGAACTTGTGAATAGCGATTTGAAAATACCAAAAATTATCTCAATCACATTTCTTAATGATGCATGGCGAAGATTGAATAATTGCATTTATGCAGGGGCGGATCCACGCTTTGCTTGGGGGTGGCCATGGCCCCCCTCAACTTTTGTCATTTTATTATATATATATATGTATTACTCATATTATATAACCATGAAAGGCTAAACGTCTAGTAAGTAAATGACCCAAGTATAAGTAAATGGCCAAGTGATCAAACAAAGTAAATGGGCCAAGTAAATAAGTCAGATTGAGTGCCTTTTAGTGTTAATTAATTTTCTTTAATTGCATAAAATATTTAAATAATAAATAAAGGGACACAAAAAGAAAATATTGGAGTAAATTTTATTTTAGTCTAATACTTTGTCTAGAGTGTTTAAAAAATATTTATCTTTTTAACTTAATTTTAATATTAAAAAAATTGTCCAATTTTAACATCAAAATAGTCAAAAATATTTTTAAAAAATACTTAATCTTAATTTTATCTCAATATTTTAGATAACCTTTATAGTATATATCTTAATACTCTATATTTGTGAGAATATAATGGGACACGTGTCACAATTCTATCACTCTACACAATCTCTCTCTTCACCAAAATTGTCTATTTCAAAATCCCTGCATTCTCAGGCATTTTGATTAAAAAAATTAATTTTTCCTATTTTAATCTCAAAATTATAAATTATAATTATTATTTTTAATCTCTCCCTCTCAAATTCTTCTATTTCAAATCTTATCACTCTACACAATCTCTCTCTTCACCAAAATCGTCTATTTCAAAATCCCTGCATTCTCAGGCATTTTGATTAAAAAATTAATTTTTCCTATTTTAATCTCAAAATTATAAATTATAATTATTATTTTTAATCTCTCCCTCTCAAATTCTTCTATTTCAAAATCTCAATATTGTCAAGCATTCCTATTAAAAAAAAAATTAATTCTCCTGTCAAATTCTTCCATTTCAAATCTAAATCTTAATCTAATCTTAATACGAGAATATAATGGACACGTGTCACAATTTCATGCTCTATCACAGTCTCTCTCTTCACCAAAATCCTCCATTTTAAAATCTCTGCATTGCATTTCTCAGGCATTCTCATTAAAAAAATATATATTTCCTATTTTAATATCAAAATTATAATTAATTTTTTTTAATTATAATTATTATTTTTAATCTCACCTCTTCAAATTTTTTCATTTCAAATCTTAATACTCTATATTTGTGAGAATATAATGGGACACGTGTCACAATTCTATCACTCTACACAATCTTTCTCTTCACCAAAATCGTCTATTTCAAAATCCCTGCATTCTCAGGCATTCTGATTAAAAAAATTAATTTTTCCTATTTTAATCTCAAAATTATAAATTATAATTATTATTTTTAATCTCTCCCTCTCAAATTCTTCTATTTCAAAATCTCAATATTGTCAAGCATTCCTATTAAAAAAAATTAACTCTACTGTCAAATTCTTCCATTTCAAATGTAAATCTTCACAATTTCATGCTCTATCACAGTCTCTCTCTTCACCAAAATTCTCCATTTTAAAATCTATGCATTTCTCAGGCATTCTCATTAAAAAAAATATATATTTCCTATTTTAATATCAAAATTATAATTAATTTTTTTAATTATAATTATTATTTTTAATCTCTCACCTCTTCAAATTTTTCGATTTCAAATCTTAATCTTAATACTCTATATTTAAGCGAATATAATGTACGTATCACAATTTCATGCTTTATCACACTCTCTCTCTTCACCAAAATCCTCCATTTCAAAATCTCTGCATTTCTCAGATATTCACATTAAAAAAATATATATTTCCTATTTTAATATCAAAATTATAATTAATTTTATTTATTTATAATTATTATTTTTAATCTCTCACCTCTTCAAATTTTTCCATTTCAAAATCCCAAAGCATTCTTATTAAAATTTTATAATTCTCCTAATTTGTTTATCACGGTTCTTTCATTATTTATTAATTCAAATCTTAATATATATCTTAATCTTAATTATATATTTATCATATATTTGCAAACATTTTAACAAGCCACGTGTTGCAAATTGATTGGTTGCAATCTATTTTTTCTCAAATTCCTCCATTTCAAAAATCTCTTTTTTCTCATTAATTTCACATTTTATTAATTTTTTTATTAATCTTAATCATTAATCTAACATACATTTTTTTAATCTCATATTTTAAATGCATAATTTTAAATATTAAAATTTAAATGAAATCGAACTTTTGAATTTAAACAGAACTTTTAAAATGGAAATTCTCATATTTTAAATGCATAATTTTGAAGTATATATTTTCTTATTGTTTAACATAAGAGTATATATTTATGACCTTGATATGTTAGGTATTTTCTTATTGTCTAACATAGGAGTATATATTTATGACCTTGGTTAGGTATGATTTATTTTTATTGTTCAGCGTGTCTACAAAAGTTTCTAATGTAAATTATAAAATAAAAATGAAAACAATGTACATTTTTACAATTTTTTTGATCTAAAATTCTTTTAGAAATGTATTTTATATTTGAAGATCATGTAAATTATAAACTTAGGAATGTGATCTCTCACATTGTATTAATTTTTATTGTATCCATATGATATCATATGAAGTTGATTATTTCATTATATATTCAATTTGAATATCCATATTTTAAATGGATATGTTTATACAGTATACATATTAAATTGATGAATAATGGTTTTAAAAAAGTAATCAATTTAAATTCTAAAAAATTAAGAAACAAATAATTAAAAATCTTTTAATTAATCAACCTTGAATAAATAGAATTGGTATTTATTCTTGATTTATTATTAATATTTTTTTTACATATTTAATATATATCAAATTATTGTATTAATTTTTAAATTTATTTATAAATAGGCACGCGTAACAGTAAGTTAAATATTAAATGGTTAGTACTTTGTAGACAACCTCTTTAAATATTAAATGGTGTGTAAATTTATCAATATTAATTGTAAGATCAATTTTTTTTTTTTTTAAATTAGAGTTGTTGAGAAAAATAAATTTACTGTAGCTGACACTGACGTAACCACTAATTTTCTCAATTATATATTTTATGTAAATAATTTTTTTCTAATAATAATGGACATTTATTTTGTTAAAGATTTTTTAATTGCATATTATTATGAAGAATGAAGGGTAAAAAAACTATATGTATGTATTTGACTTTATAAATGATTATAAATAATTTTAAAAACTTTCTAAGTGTATAAAGTATTGTGGAGGATTTTAGAGAATTTTAAAAAACATTTGAAAAATCTCCAGTGAATGATTTTTAAAAACAATTTTGGAAATTCTCCATGATAACGGGGAGGTAATTTGTGATATCTTTTAAATATATAAATTTATATTTTTATTATTTTCAAATTAACAAATTTTTTTAAATATATAAATTTATATTTTTATTATTTCTAAATTAATAAATTAATTTTAACAATATTTTTTTATTGTCTTGATATATTTCATAGTATTTTTTTTTAAATTGCAGGTTTAAGTCATAAATTTCCATCCGAACTAGAAATGTCACGATTTTTTTAAGGAAATGTTTGTTTTGAAATGGAAAATTTCACACGGTTTTACTTTAAAATTTAGATTTAAAATTTTAAAATCTTAACCTACAAAATTCAACCCTATAATATTTATAAACTTATATACATTCCTATATAAAATTATTTTACAATGCCCATTCTTATTAAAAATATTTTTAATTTTACAATTAAAATTATAATTTTATTAATGCACATTTTATTAATATATTAAAAAAATATTATAATATATAGAAATATAAATACAATAATATAGATTCAAATTTATAAATATGTAATTATATTAGAATAAAAAAAAATTATTCTCACAAATTCTAACAAATAAAAAAAGATATAAAAATTAATATAGTATTTAAAATTATTATTTTAATAAATCAACCCGCTTAAAAAAACGCGGGTATAGGGCTAGTTGAGAAATAAATAGAAAAAAAAATGTATAAACTACAATTGTTGAATGTTTTTGTGATAGGCAAGAATTATAGGTTTTAACATATTAAGTACATAATTATGTATTTTGAGATATTTAACTATGATACTGATATATCTATAAATGTCAAATTTTATTTTATCGGCCCCCCTAACCCACAATTCTGGGTCCGCCCCTGCATTTATGGAGTGACGACCTTGACCACCAAAGATTTTAGTTGGGGTGACGACTTGATATTGCTAACACAACTGTGTTCGATATACTATAATTTTTAAAGAAAAAAATATAATTTTAAAATACAGTTTTCACAATAATAATGGTGGTGAAGAATCTTATCGAAGAACATAGTTAGATTTTATTTCGTTTGAAGAAGAGAGGTTGTGTAGGATTTTGTGGTTCGAAATACAGCAAGAATGTTTGTTTTTTCTCTACTTTCTTCTCTTTCAGAGTTTCTGAGAGAATCCGTTGAAATTTCTGCTTTTTAGAAGAGATTTTGAATAGTGAAATTTATTTATATTTTTGAAGGAGAATCCAACGAAATCCATAGAGTATTAAAATCCATAGATTGTTGAATACCTAAAGATTTCTAAAGACTTTTTAAAATCTATATTGAATACCTCAAAATTTTGAAAGACTTTTAAAAATCCGGATTGAATACCCCAGATTTTAAAAGTCCAATAAAATCCAACAGAATCTCAATTGAATACACCCTCCTTAATCTGCAATTCTTTGTTTTCAATTTACTAGTCAAGTGAGTATTCTTTGGTTAATTACTTAATTGATCCCAATGAGAAGATGAGTTAATTTTGTCCCAATTAATGACTGTATCAAGGGCATGGTAAAAAGTTCATACTCTTCTTTAATTTATATGTATTTGGACGAAAGAACCCTTACTCCTTACCTAAATTACCATCTGCCCCACATATATATATACTTCCTCCGTCCCACAACTATTTGCACACTTACCTTATTTGTTCGTCCCATAATTGTTTGCATACCTATAAAAGGAAACTATCCCATAAACCCCACCCTCACAATATTCACATTTTTCCACAAAATGCCATTACTTTTACTCTCTTTCCAATCACCTTTTTACTTTATTCATATAACTTTACAAAATTACCCATCAACACTCCACTCATTACACTTTTTTCTTAATAAGTGTGCCCACTTTGTGGTGCAAACACTTCCGGGACGGAGGGAGTATAACTGATCAAACCCTAAATCCTCCATTGTTGCTCTGTTTTGAGGGTGAAGGCAGGGCAGGCGATATTTTTTCATGTTCATTCGATTCTATAATAACTCATCGTCTTCTCCCTTTTATTTATAATTTATATTTCTGAATTGTTCCATCGTAGTTTTCTCCATTGTTGCGTCGTTTGAGTCCAAAATGGAAACTGGGATCACTACAAAAAAAATATCCAAATAGAGAGGGATTTGACGAGGGAAAAGTCCTCTTTAACATGTCCCTCGTCAGAATTTCCTTGCCAGAATTTCCTCGCTATTTTTTGCCGAGCATTTTGTTGTGGAAGGTGCCATAATCAGAGTCGATTGCTCGGCGCAGCGGAATGCACAAAAACAACAATCACTTCCACATGAGCTCAATAGAAAACAGACCAAATATGCAAATTAACTACATAAAATAAATACGCAATAACACCAATATTTTTTTACGTGGAAAACCCCTTCACAAGAGGGTAAAAACCACGAGACCCCGTCCAGCAAAATACTCCACTATATCAAATTGGAATTACAAAGTTTCCTTCTCAATTACAAATAGAGGAATCAACACCAATAGCACCAAACTATCCTCAAGAATATTATTCTTGGAACACACAATAAATATAGAAAGAGAGCAAACTAAAATAGTACAATGAGAATGAAATCACCAATTTCTCTTTGTACCTATCGGAGACGATTCGTGAAAATCCTCTCCAACCAAAATGAAGAGCACGTCACCACGAACTCCCCCTCGAAATTTGAGACAAAACGGTGAAGAAACGAGTCCCCAAGAGACAAACCCTTCTTCTCCCTCTCTTCCCTGTTTCTTTTGCTACTGGAATAGAAAAGGCACGGCTGGTTGCTACACTCCTTAACCAAAACAATTCAATTTTGGGCTAATTTAATTTCTATAATGTTTAGTGGGCTTCTTCAATTGTTTATTTCTTGGCCCAACTATTATTGGGCAAGCCCAACAATCTCTCCCTCCCGATATAGTTGGCCATTTACGTCACTTCTACCTCGAGCTCATGCCGGTCAATCCGGCACACAAATCATGCTTCTAACGAGTAACCACCTTAGTCATCATATCCGCAAGATTTTTGTCGGTGTGAATTTTCTCAAGCTTCATAAGTTGTTTCTCCAATACCATTTTAATCCAATGGTACCTCACATCAATATGCTTCGTTCGAGCATGATACATAGAAATTTTTCTCAAGTCAATAGCACTTTGACTATCACAAAAAACCATGTACTCTTGCTTCAAACTCAATTCCTGGAGAAATCTCTTCATCCACATCATCTATTTTCCAACTTCGTTCGCTGCAATGCACTCTGCCTCATTGGTGGATAAGGCAACACACTTTTGTAACTTTTATTGCCATGAGACAGCCCCCCCTGCGAATGTAAACAAGTAGCCTGAAGTGGGTTTCCTCCCATCGAGATCACCTGTCATGCCTGAAGTTCCTCTAGAGTATTTGAATATCCACTTTACGGCCTCCCAATGATCTTTTCCTGGATTGGAAAGAAATCTGCTCACCAAGCTAACAACTTGAGCAATATCCGGTCGTGTACACACCATGGCGTACATCAAAGAACCAACTGCAGAGGAATAAGAAATTGTTGCCATCTCTTCTCTCTGCTCTCAAGTCGTGTGACAAGATTTCTTACTCAACTTGAAATGGTTAGCAAGTGGCGTGGACACAGGCTTATGATGTTTCATGTTGAACCTCTCAAGTACTTTCTCAATGTACTTTTCTTGTGACAACCACAATTTTTCCAGCCTTTCTGTCACGAATAATCTCAATGCCCAAAATCTGTTTTGCTGAGCCTAAATCCTTCATATCAAAGGATTTGGACAGCTCCCCCTTCAACCTGCTAATCGACACAATATCCTTTCCCACAATCAACATATCATCAACATAAAGCAACAAAATAATGAAGTTACCGCCACGGAAGTGTTTGACATAAACACAATTATCCGTCTCCGTTCTTTTATAACTTTGGCTAGCCATAAAATAGTCAAACTTCATGTACCACTGTCGTGAAGCTTGCTTCAAGCCATACAAGCTCTTCCTCAATTTGCTAATCAATATTTATGGGTGAATCTCACAATACCTCATTATATTCCCCTCTAACTTATCTACTTTATACACTAACTAATCAATATTCATTAAAATTTATATTCAAAGAAATTGATATAAAAATGTGTCACATGCTATTATTAAGACTTCTCATCATTTTAAAAGTTTGCATAGTTGAGACAAGCCTACCAACTTTATGGATGGCCTTTTAGTTGTTGTCCTATATTGAAAGATTTTATTTCAAATAAAAAAACGTGCGTCCAAAAATATTGACATAATGAATTTGAAGGGATGAGTATTACTTTTCAAAATTGAAAATATACATTCTTGATGTATTTTATTGTCCTATCAACAATTTCTTTTTGTATATCATCAAATTTAATATTTTAATTTAAACAAAATTTTATATGCATTAGATATATCATATGCAATTTAAGTTCATTAATATAAAAATATATATTAGTTGTTTTAGTAAAGAGTATTTATATATTAGTTGAGCGTAGAGCCGTAGTTTGAGTTGTTTCACTTGCTTGCAAGTTGCAACAAAACAACAAAAACAAAACATAAAAAACTCAAATTTACTCCCAAATGACAAATTGATATTGAAGTAAGGCACTTAATTACCTATCTTGATCTTATGATAATACTTGCTTTCTTGGATTAGTATTTCAAGTTAATTTATAACCATTTTATCTCCGGCTATGTTAACTTTAAATTTTAAAATTCAGTTTTTAATTTTTAGAATTTTAGGTCGATTTTTTAAAATACCCAAACCAATTTACTTTGGGTGAAGCCTAGGTTTTTATTTATAAAATTCTACGCTAATGTTACTCTGAAATTTAAAAATTAATTTACTCTGAAATTTAAAAATTAATTTTAAGGGTTGGTCTGCTATGGACTCGAGTGCATGTTGTGCATCCTAGTCCATGTTGCACTTTTCAGTTTTACTGATTTACACTTTTTGGTAAATGGTTACACTTTTCAATTATTAAACTGTATAATAATATTTTTAGTCATAGTGACTTACACTTTTTAGTAATATTGTGTTGTATGTTTTAGTTTAATAACATACACTTTTCTTTAGATTAGTACTCGAGTGCATACTAGACTTTACCTAATTTTAAAAAATCACCTTAAACAACTCCTATAAACCTATTGATTAATAACATAAAGTTTTATCCTTATAATCTCACTCACATCGTCACTACAAGAAAATTAATTTTTAATAACTAAATCTTATCATTAAATGTTAATTTGACATAAAATTATATTATCTCATACTATAAAATCCAAAAAACAATAAAAATACATATTATAATTATTCATCAAAAATTTCAAAATTTCAGAATATCAAAATCTCATTTAAAAAAACATCACAAACCCAAAAAAGTAAATCATCCTCTACTTAAAAATTTAAAAATACCTTCTTTTTTTTTCAATTAAAAGTAATTTTGTACTGTTTTTAAGTTATTATTGAAATTATCATAAAACATTTAAAAAAAACTGTTTAGATTTGATTTAACAACTACTTAAATATTCGATACAATCCATTAAAAGACTTTGATTTTTATTTGTTTTTCAATTAACAATCCAACAAACATAAATTCAATTAAAAATCCGACAAACATAAATTAATTAATAGAAAAAAACAGAATCATTGATTACAATGATGAATGAGGCGGTGGTACATACGTGCTTATACGTTCTCGATAAGGCTGTGAATTAGAAATTGAGAATGAAGAATGAGGCGGTGGTACATACGTGTTTAATAATGGTACAAGGGCTGTGAATGTGATGCCACGTGTATAGCTTATTACCGTGCATTTCCACTTGTGTTAACGTGAAATACTTCACATGGAGTGACCTGCAGCCCACAGTTTCACTTTCTTTTTCTTTGTTTTTTTTAACTTTAGTGGTGATCAAATTAAGCTCACACAAGCCAGATGTCCTAACTCCTCCATGCATTTTGCTGCCTATATAAACCCCCTCCCCTCCCCTTCTTCTCTCATCTACCACTTAAATCAGCTCTTCTATGTACTTATATAATTACTTCTCTCTCTCTCTCTGATTATTCACTTTGTATTTTCCAAGTAAAATGGCGATAGGGGTAATATCTCACCAGCCGACACTTGAGAATTTAACAGCTCAGATACAAACATGCAGCAGCAAGGCCAGTACATCTTCGACGACAGTGATCATCCCTGTAATAGACCTCACTGACCCTAATGCCAAAACTCACATAGTTAAGGCCTGCACAGACTTGGGCTTCTTCAAAGTTAAGAACCACGGCTTTTCCATGAATTTTCTTGAAAATTTTGAAGCCGAAGCCCTCAAGTGCTTCCAACAAAGTCCGCAGGAAAAGGACATGTCGGGCCCCTACGACCACAAAAGCATTGGCCCCAACGGCGATTACGGCTGCCTCGAGTATCTCCTCATCTGCACCAACTCCCATCCTCAAGTTCCAGAAATTTTACACACTTTATGGTAATTAATTACTTTCAATATATATAATCATCGATCTTGATGATATATCAGTACTTAATATGTATGAATGAATGGTGCAGGGGCTTGTGAGGGAGTACGTTAAAGCCATGAAATATATGACATGTTTGGTTACGGAGATGATTGCGAATGCGAAGGGAATGGATGGGGATAAGAAAATCCTGAGTAGGCTTCTGAGAGATGAGAAAAGCGACTCATGTTTCATAGTAAACCACTATTCGGTAAGCTCTACATATCCATGAGAAAATCCGGATAGTGGTTTACTCTAAAACATGAGTCGCTTTTCTCATCTCACAGAAGCCTACTCAGGATTTTCTTATCCCCATCCATTCCCTTTGCATTCGCAATCATCTCCGTAACCAAACATGCCATATATTTCATGGCTTTAACGTACTCCCTCACAAGTCCCCTGCACCATTCATTCATACATATTAAGTACTGATATATCATCAAGATCGATGATTATATATATTGAAAGTAATTAATTACCATAAAGTATGTGAAATTTCTGAAACTTGAGGGTGGGAGTTGGTGCAGAAGAGGAGATACTCGAGGCAGCCGTAATCGCCGTTGGGGCCAATGCTTTTGTGGCCGTAGGGGCCCGACATGTCCTTTTCCTGCGGACTTTGTTGGAAGCACTTGAGGGCTTCGGCTTCAAAATTTTCAAGAAAATCCATGGAAAAGCCGTGGTTCTTAACTTTGAAGAAGCCCAAGTCTGTGCAGGCCTTAACTATGTGAGTTTTGGCATTAGGGTCAGTGAGGTCTATTACAGGGATGATCACTGTCGTCGAAGATGTACTGGCCTTGCTGCTGCGTGTTTGTATCTGAGCTGCTAAATTCTCAAGTGTCGGCTGGTGAGATATTACCACTATCGCCATTTTACTTGGAAAATACAAAGTGAATAAACAGAGAGAGAAGTAATTATATAAGTACATGGAAGAGCTGATTTAAGTTGTAGATGAGAGAAGGGGAGGGGAGGGGGTTTATATAGGCAGCAAAATGCATGGAGGAGTTAGGACATCTGGCTTGTGTGAGCTTAGTGAGCTATACACGCGGCATGACATTGACAGCCCTTATACCATTATTAAACACGTATGTACCACCGCCTCATTCTTCATTCCCAATTTTTAATTCACAGCCTTATCGAGAACGTATAAGCACGTATGTACCACCGCGTCATTCATCATTCCCAATTTGTAATCAATGATTCTGTTTTTTTCTATTAATTAATTTATGTTTGTCGGATTTTTAATTGAATTTATGTTTGTTGGATTGTTAATTGAAAAACAAAGATAAAGTCTAGTATCCACTCGAGTGCATGTTGTGCACCCTAGTCCATGTTGCACTTTTCAGTTTAATGACTTACACTTTTTGGTAAATGGTGTTGCACTTTTCAATTATTACTAAAAATATTATTATACAGTTTAATAATTGAAAAGTGCAACACCATTTACCTTAAAGTGTAAGTCAGTAAACTGATAAATGCAACATGGACTAGGGTGCACAACATACACTCGAGTGCATAGCAGACTAACCCAAAAACAAATAAATTAAAATCAAAGTCTTTTAATGGATTGTATCGAATATTTAAGTAGTTGTTAAATCAAATCTAAACAGTTTTTTTTTTAATGTTTTATGATAATTTCAATAATAACCTAAAAACAGTACAAAATTACTTTTAATTGAAAAAAAAAAGAAGGTATTTTTAAATTGTTAAGTAGAGATGATTTACTTTGGGTTTGTGATGTTTTTTTAAATGTGATTTTGATATTCTGAAATTTTGAAATTTTTGATGAATAATTATAATATGTATTTTTATTGTTTTTTGCATTTTATAGTATGAGATAATATAATTTTATGTCAAATTAACATTTAATGATAAGATTTAGTCATTAAAAATTAATTTTCTTGTAGTGACGATGTGAGTGAGATTATAAGGATAAAACTTTATGTTATTAATCAATAGGTTTATAGGAGTTGTTTAAGGTGATTTTTTAAAATTAGGTAAAGTCTAGAATGCACTCGAGGGCATGTTGTGCACCCTAGTCTAAAGAAAAGTGTATGTTATTAAACTAAAAAATACAACACAATATTACTAAAAAGTGTAAGTCACTATGACTAAAAATATTATTATACAGTTTAATAATTGAAAAGTGCAACCATTTATCAAAAAGTGTAAATCAGTAAAACTGAAAAGTGCAACATGGACTAGGATGCACAACATGCACAGTCCATAGCAGACCAACCCTTAAAATTAATTTTTAAATTTCAGAGTAACATTAGCGTAGAATTTTATAAATAAAAACCTAGGCTTCACCCATAGTAAATTGGTTTGGGTATTTTAAAAAATCGACCTAAAATTCTAAAAATTAAAAACTGAATTTTAAAATTTAAAGTTAACATAGCCGGAGATAAAATGGTTATAAATTAACTTGAAATACTAATCCAAGAAAGCAAGTATTATCATAAGATCAAGATAGGTAATTAAGTGCCTTACTTCAATATCAATTTGTCATTTGGGAGTAAATTTGAGTTTTTTATGTTTTGTTTTTGTTGTTTTGTTGCAACTTGCAAGTGAAACAACTCAAACTACGGCTCTACGCTCAACTAATATATAAATACTCTTTACTAAAACAACTAATATATATTTTTATATTAATGAACTTAAATTTCATATGATATATCTAATGCATATAAAATTTTGTTTAAATTCAAATATTAAATTTGATGATATACAAAAAGAAAATGTTGATAGGACAATAAAATACATCAAGAATGTATATTTTCAATTTTGAAAAGTAATACTCATCCTTCAAATTCATTATGTCAATATTTTTGGACGCACGTTTTTTTGTTTGAAATAAAATCTTTCAATATAAGACAACAACTAAAAGGCCATCCATAAAGTTTGTAGACTTGTCTCAACTATGCAAACTTTTAAAATGATGAGAAGTCTTAATAATAGCATGTGACACATTTTTATATCAATTTCTTTGAATATAAATTTTAATGAATATTGATTAGTTAGTATATAAAGTAGATAAGTTAAAGGGGAATATAATGAGGTATTGTGAGATTCACCCATAAATAAAACCATTATATATGAATAAAATGAATGACAATATAAGTAAATAAATAACTATTAGAGAGTTAAGATAAATTAACGTAAATAATATTTTTTTTAAAAATAAAATAAAATAAAAGTAGAAATATGATTTATTTGCGTATAAAAATGGGACTACTTAAATTTGACATAGTACTTAAAGGGCGTGAATGTACTTTAGAACTTTATTTTTCAGTAATATCTCTATTTCTAGAAATTATATTTGTTGGAAAATTTTGATTTTAAAATTAAAGCGTCTCATGATGTATATGCTGACAATAAAAAGCCTGAATATTTTTTTTTTATTAGAAAAATAACATTATTTGGTCCAAAAATATTTGCAAATACTTAAATGCACGTAGTATAAAAAAAAAACGTTTAGTAAAAGGACAAAAACGTGCTCACCCCAATAATAAAATGTTTTCACCCCAACAAAAATTTAGTCGTGCATTATTTTTCCTTTCAATTCAACAAAACAAATTCACATTTTAATTGCAATTTATTTTCTTTATAGTTAATCGTATTTTGAAATGATTTCATATTCAAATTTGTGTCCCAAAATAGGAAAGCTATCTAAGTAGACAATTGTCTTTTTTTTTTTTTTTTTTTTTTTTTATGGAAAGTTAAATACCCATCTCTTTTTTATCCCACTTTGTCTTTTTTTTTTTTTTTTTATGGAAGTTATTTACTCATCCCTTTTCTATCCCACTTTGTCTTTTTTTTTTTTTGATGGAAGTTAAATACCCATTCCTTTTCTATTCCACTTTGTCTTTTTTTTTTTATGGAATTAAATACCCATCCCTTTTTTTCCCCTCTCCATGACTCGAACCCAGGACCTAGGGGTGTAAACAAATCGAATAATTTTGCTCGATTCGGTATTCGTATTCGAATTTTGATATTCGTATTCGAAATTTTATGATTCGAATTCAAATACAAATATTTTTTTTTGATTCGATTAATAAACGAATACAAATACAAAATTATGATATTCGATTCGATATTCGTAAGTATTCGATTATATTTATAATATATATACATAAATATATTTTTAAATGTATATTTGTCTCATGTTGTATAATACTCCCTCCGTCCGCCTATAAGCTTCCCATTTTACCATTTTGGTCCTTCCGTCTATAAGCTTCCCATACCCTTTTTGGTAAGTATTTTTTCTTACACATCACTTTATATCTTACCTTTTTTCTCTATCTCTCTCTTTCTTCCAATCACATCACTTACTATATCTATTATTTAATCACTTTTCTTAATCTCTATGTCAAAAAGTAACGGAAAGCTTATAGGCGTACGTAGGGAGTATTATTTAAATTATTATTTAAAAAAAATTCTCCATAAATTTTCGAATCGAATAGTTTCAAGTCAAATCGAATAGTATTGAATACGAATCAATTTCAAATCGAATACTTGAAAAATAATGTTTAGAATATGTATTAAAGAATTCGAATCGAATACACGAATCGAATCGAATAGTATCGAATAATCAATCGAATCGAATATCGAATCAAATTTATTATTCAAAAATTAAACGAATACGAATATTCGAATATTTTCACGAATCGAATCGAATACTGCAGTATTCGCTTCGCTTCGATTCGTTTACAACCCTACCAAGACCTAAGGCCTAGGTAGTAGTGCTCTAACCACTTGAGCTATCCCACTTTGTCAAGTAGACCATTGTCAATCATATTAAAATAGTACCTCATTTTTTAAGCACTTTACAAAAATAAGGAGCCTTCAAAATGAGGTACTATTCAATGAGATACTATTCTAAAAAAGAAAAGAGTGTAAGTTATTATTGAGCGGAGTGAGTATGATTTTGAGGAGTAATTTTGTAAGTTTATATATAAAGTAAAAAAAAAAGTTGATTTGTGTGTATGAGTTCAGTAATACTAATATTTTTTTATAAAATTTGAGAATATTGTGAGAGTAAAGTTTTATAAAAAAAATTTCATTTTAAGGATTTGAAAATTATTGTGAAAAGTTTAGAAAATAACGTGTGAAAGTTATGGTCTAACGACGGAAATACTTTTTTTAAATGGCCAAAAAATCAATATATTAAATACGAGAAATTGGTGCATCATTTTTTTATTTTTTTTTTGGAGAATTCTGTAGTCATACTATGAATTTGTATAAACATATAAATTTAGACAAAAAAAATAAAATATACTATTCTCCATTACTTCAACAATTATTTTTACACTTCTTTATTTTTTGGAATGTTCTACAATAACTTTCACATCATTAAAATGAAAAATTATATATAAATTTCACCATCACATTATTCTCAATTTTACCCAAATGTCATTAATTCTTCTCCACACATATACAAAAGTCAACTCATTTATTTACTTTATATATAAAGTTTTACTTACCACACAAAACTCCACTCATTATTACACTTTTTAATATGCGTGCTCACATATGAAAGTAATCTTGAGACGAAGAGAGTATAATACTTTCTCCGTCTTCGAAGGTTACTCATTCGTCATTTTAGATGTCTTTTTTTTTTCGGCAACATTCACGATTTCTCTCTACGGTTTCTTTTTTCTATCTCTTTTTCTACATTCTAAACCAACGACACATTTAATACTTTCCCTGTTCCACAGGAATTTGCACACTTTCTATATATGGATGTCTCATACCATCACTGCAAAATAATGGCCAGAAGGCAACGGCAATTGGCAACGGCAGGCTACCGTTGCCAATTGGCAACGACATTGATAACGGGAAGAAAAAAGGCGACGGGGGCGGGTGCCGTTGCCTTAAGGCAACGGATAAGGCAACTGGAGTGGGCCCCGTTGCAAAAAGGCGACGACATATAAGGCCCGTTGCCAAAAGGCGACGGCAATGGGCCCCGTTGCCATTTGGTAACGGGCCCCCACTCGCTAAAAGGCAACGACAGTGGGCCCGTTGCCTTTGTCGTCGCCCTACTTCAATTAAAACTCCTCCCTCCCCAGCCGTCCAGAAGCTAATTAAGCGGCGCACACACACCTCCATTACACAAACCTCCAAACTCAACATCCACGTTCGTTTGCAGATCGGACTCGGTTCTTGGCCATTTGTGTTCTACACTTCGACGGGAGCATTTCTACGGTAATTTTTTTCATTTTAATCGGTTAAATTTGAAGTTATATGTATATATATATATAGTTTAGTATATATATGCATATATGTTGTATGTATATATAAAATTGTTAGAATTTAATTGTTAGAATTATATTGTGTTAGGCATGTATTTTATATGTATGTATGTTTTAATTAATAAATTAAGTTATATGAATTTATTTGTTAATTAGGGTGTTAGAATTATATATATAATTGTGTTATGTCTATATATGAATTTATTTGTTAATTAGGGTGTTAGAATAATTATTAGAATATATTTAGAATTATATTAATTAATTTTAATAGAGTTGGAGGAATGAGACAATTAAGAAGAGCGAGCAGGCTCGTAAGAACCGCTTATCCGAGCCTGGAGGTCCGGGTACTGGCTGTGGTACTCATAAAGGCGGAGCTCGTGGAGCAGCAGAGGTCGCACGACGCATTGTAAGTATTTGTGGTAAATTATAATTAATTTTAATTAGTTAATTATTTAGTTAATTATACGTATATGTCTTCAATTCAAAATACAGGAGGAGAAGATGAGACGCCCTGCCCACGACGGGGAGATAGCTGAATATTACCACCGTTACGAAAACGGCACATACAGCTATGGTTATATGGGTGATATACTTGTAAGTGTGTACATATATATATACATTACATTATATAACAAATATATATACACGTATAGGACCAGGTACAGGAGGAGTTGACCAATCAATCAGGAGAACCGTCAGATGAACGTACTTCAGAGGATGGTTCCCAGGGCCCAACTATACCCGACATGTCTGATTTGTTCGTGAAGAAGGTCGGTAGGTCTCATGGACGTGTTAGGGGCCTTGGACAAGTAGGCAAGAACAGACGGGTCTCCTCTGGTCCTGGCGAGACGTCACGTGGTATGGCTTATGGACGATTCTCCCAGGAAGACATGGACAATGTTCTTGCCGAAGAACGGAGAATCAATGAGAGAGAGAGCAGCGCTTACTCCTACAAATGCAGCAGACGGAGGAGCGCATAGTCAAGACTTTTCAGGATCAGTTGGCAGCGATGATGGGTCAGATGACAGGTCAGATGGGTGGGATGGGTGTGATGGGTCAGATGGGTGGGATGGATGTGATGGGTCACATGGGTGGGATGGGTGTGATGGGTCAGATGGGTGGGGCGCCGAGGGCGCCGAGACCGTCGCACAACGTTCATGATCGTAGCCAGGTTGATCGGGATCAGGATGATACTGAGGATGATGGTGGTGATGAGGAGTGAAACATTTTTATATTATTTTATTATGTGTGATGTTATTATATTACATTGACGTTGAGGATTAATTTTTATTTTAATGTTGTGTGTGATGTTATTTTAATTAAATGGATAAGTGAATTGATATTTTTAAATGAATAAGTGAATTGAAAATAATTATATTTAATGTTGTGAATTGAAAATTAGAATGAATTTAAATGATGTGATTAGAATAAATTTACATGTATAATCGAAAATAATTATACTCAATGTTGTGAATTGAAAATTAGAATGAATTTAAATGATTTGATTAGAATAAATTTAAATGGATAATCGAAAATAATTATACTCAATGTTGTATGTAATTATAATGTTGTGAATTGAAAATTAGAAGTTGTATATTGAAGATTAGAATAAATTTAAATAGTTTAAATTAATTAATGATACCGTAATTAAATTATTTAATTTAAAACATATTATAATTTAGTTAATTCTCGTTTAGAAATAAATATGATATGCTTTGACAATTTAATAAGCAACCATTAAACTTAAAATGGATTGAAATAAAGAATTGAAACTAAAATTAAATTGAATATATATTAATTGTGTTCACAACATGCCGACTAAAGCTTCTAGCCGGGCACACAGGGGGCGCCCAAAACTCTACAGGATCGAGAGGTCCCGTGCTCGAAACCCAGCTAGAGCGAAAATTCGCGAATATTGGTGGCCTAGTGGTGGGGGTGTGTTGGTTGCCTTAGAGACCTGGGTTCGAAAACCCCAGCTGGAGCGAAAATTCGTGAATATTGGTGGCCTAGTGGTGGGGGGTGTGTGTTGGTTGCCACGCCCTTGCCAAAAGGCGACGACCATCTACCCTTGCCAATTTTGACAAGGGCCATCTACCGTTGCCAAAAGGCAACGGTTTTTCCAAAATCCGTTGCCTATAAAATAGCAACGCCCATATTGGCAACGGCGGAGTGCCGTTGCCTTCTTGATTAGTGAGGGGGAATCCGTTGCTTTCCCCGTCGCCATTTTGACATTTTTTTGTAGTGCATTTTGCACACCACATAAAAAGAAATATTTTCATAATCCTCACCCTCAAAATATACTCTTATTTATTCATATGATATTACTTTTCCACACTCAATCTATTTTTTACTACTTTACTTTATTTATAAAACTTTACAAAACTATCCCTCAAAACATCACTTATTACACATTTTCTTACCAATTTCTTAAATTGTGTGTCATCTCAAATGTACAAGTTCTTGTGGAACAAAGGGAGTACTATATTTCTCTTTACACCATGTCAAAAAAAAATATACAACTTTTGAAAGGAGAGTACTATAAAAAAGTAAAGAATCATTTTCTAGAAATAATTATATTTCCAGAATCGTTTAAAAAATAACGGGTCAAAAGAAATAATTTTAATTATCATATCATTTGATGAATTTTCTAATCTACTAAAAATGGATATGACTTACTCTCTCAAAACAAATGGAGATTACTTTTGGACAACCAATAATACATTTTTTTTTTATAGATAAAATCTAAGCATCCTTATTAATTAAATATACGAGTAACTCTAGAAATAAAGTGAGGATTTGTCATTCCTAGACACACGGCTCAGTTTAGACACACGGCTCAGTTTTGTCGGTAAATTAATTCAAAATAGATGAATAATTAATTTAAAATAAATTTTATACACAACACATAAAAATATATCTAAATGTGTGTACAGTATACTAAATGATCAAAACACACGTTATATATGATTCAATCTAAATCAGTTTAGATATTTAAATCTGACAATAGATATCTCAACATACCTACCGAGTCGTACTTTATGTTACTTTTGGACCAATAATTTGTTACTTTGTATGCAATTGAATACATACATGTAATTGAATTTTTATTTCTCAAATTGAATTTTTGACATATCAAATAAAAAACCTGTTAAAAGTAAATTTCTCTTCACATTCCATCCCCTCTCCCACCCCATTTTTTCGATTTTTTTTAAAATTATTTATTAATTTGATATATATCCAGAATGCAATTGTTATGATAAAATTTAATTAGGGGTAATGATGCAAGTGTCAATCCATAACATACCATTTAAAAAAAATGAGAGACGATGAGATATTTAAATGTTTAATGCATAATAAATAGATTATTCAAGTAAAGTAAGATATAAAGTTCATAGACAAAAATTTATATAAGACCTACTTACAAATATTTTTTGGCGAGTCTAATCTATTTTAACTCGTATTTCAGATTTTTAGGTTTAATAATGTTTTTTTCTCAGAATTAATGTTTGTAAAAAAATGATAATGTTTAAATAAAGAAAAAATATCACTTTTTTTTTCATTGAATTTTACCACTTTTTAAATTTGATCACCCACATTTAATTATTATTAAAATTGGTTACTCAATTAATTTTTTCTATCAATTTTGATGCAGTTTTTAGGGAATCTGTCATTGACTAACGGGGAGAAAGGTTTTGAGCGGCCAATTTTGTTGACATCATTTTCTCAAGTTTAATTCCTAAACTCCTAATTTCAATTTTTGTTCAATTTTTACTGAATTTATCTTCAATTAATATGTACTAAAAATCTCCAATAATAATAACAGAGAAATATATAGAATAGAAAAAAAAGAAAAAAAAGAAGTTTTTGAAATATTCTTAATATGAATTGATAATTTTAAAAAGTTTTTTACAATTAATCTTCACCACAAATGTTAGTGTCAAAGTCTTGTATGTACTCAAGTACACCATGTACTTGAGTAGACTTTAACTAGTCAAATGTTGACCGTTGACGCTTTGACTTTTTTTCTTCATTTTTTTTGGTTTTTTTTTTTTTAAGTGTATGTTATTATAACTAAAATGTGTATCTTTATTTTTTTAATGAAAAATGTATGTTCCTATATTGAAAAGTGCAATATTGTTTTTAATGAAAAGTGTATGTTATTATAACGAAAGTGTATGAACTATTAATGAAAAGTGTAAGTTATATATTAATGAAAAGTGTATGTTATATTAATGAAAAGTGGATGTTGTTATAACTGCAAAGTGTATGATCTATTTAATGAAAAGTGTATGTTATTATAACTAAAAAATGTATGTTCTATTAATGAAAAGAGTAAGTTATATATTAATGAAAAGTGTATGTTATTATAATTGAAAAGTGTATGCTAATGATACACCTTTTGGCTATTTGCACACTAAATTTTTTTTAAAAAATTATTATTAATTTTACACTTTTTATTATTTTTTTACTTGCACTTTTATTACTATTAATGATATTATTAGTAAGTGCAATTAATGATATTATTAGTACTTGCACTTTTTTTATAATTATTTTTTTACTTGCACTTTTATTACTATTAATAATATTATTAGTAAGTGCAATTAATGATATTATTAGTACTTGCAATTTTTTTATAATGTATAAAAAACTGGTGCTAAATTTTATTATTTATTACTTGCACTTTTATTACTATTAACGGTACACCATTTAATTATTAATTGTTGCACTTTTATTAATATAGAAAAACTGGTGTTAAAATAAAATAAAATTTCGAAAACGTTGTGATAAGGCAATCAAAGGGCAATCACCGGGCTAGAATGACTTTTGTTAAGTATTGAGTTATTTATCCTACATATACTTGATATTTTCTACACAACAGCCCAACCCAATGTTAGTACATGATCATGCTCGAATAATTATAAATGGAAAAATGAATTCTAATAATTAACTACTTTGAAATCTTAATACTCTATATTTGTGAGAATATAATGGGACACGTGTCACAATTCTATCACTCTAAACAATCTCTCTCTTCACCAAAATCGTCTATTTCAAAATCCCTGCATTCTCAGGCATTTTGATTAAAAAAATTAATTTTTCCTATTTTAATCTCAAAATTATAAATTATAATTATTATTTTTAATCTCTCCCTCTCAAATTCTTCTATTTCAAAATCTCAATATTGTCAAGCATTCCTATTAAAAAAAAATTAATTCTCCTGTCAAATTCTTCCATTTCAAATCTAAATCTTAATCTAATCTTAATACGAGAATATAATGGACACGTGTCACAATTTCATGCTCTATCACAGTCTCTCTCTTCACCAAAATCCTCCATTTTAAAATCTCTGCATTGCATTTCTCAGGCATTCTCATTAAAAAAATATATATTTCCTATTTTAATATCAAAATTATAATTAATTTTTTTTAATTATAATTATTATTTTTAATCTCTCACCTCTTCAAATTTTTCCATTTCAAATCTTAATCTTAATACTCTATATTTGTGAGAATATAATACACACGTGTTGGTCCTGAAAGGAGTATATGACAAGTGTATGGGGGGGGGGGAATACACTTGTATGCAATTCTTTTGCTAACTTGATCAAACCAGAGTTCAGCAAGGTTGTCTTGGACAACTCTGCTGAAGAAGATTAACTCTTCTAAGATAATCAAACTACTAAGTACTATTGAGTACTTAGTTGAATAACTATCTAGGGGAGTTATATGTGCAGAATAGTGGTTGGCCCTTTAAGTTTAGACTCCTTTAATTTCTGAAATCACTTAGTCAATGCAACACAGTCCAGTTTTCAGGGAACTTGTCCAAATAGGTTTTTGCACAGTCTTTGAATGTTTATCCTTGAAAGATCAGTTTTGTGTGCAGTGTTGAGTGTATGAAAGTATTTGAAATGTAAATCAACACAAGAAGTTATAGTGGTTCAGAGACTCAAGCTCCTACATCCACTTTCCCTGATTTAACAGGATAATTCCTTCACTCTTGGAATTAACTTGTTTTATAGTGCCAAGGTGCACTTGATCAAGAACACCACTCCTTGGTGAATTGATCCCTAGGATGTCTAGAGTCCTAGTACCCTCTTCTCAACTCAGAACTGAACTGTTCTTCTCTCAACAGTCAGCTCCTACCACTTCTACTACTACAACCTTCTCACTTTCACTCTTGAAAGATGTAAGGGTTGAAGTAAGGTTCCAACTAATGAGATATCCTTTACAATGAAGATCAGTGTATCAGGATAGGATATCTCTCTAAGCTTGTGTATGGATATACAATGAGGTTCAGCTTAGATGAAGTGTTTGAAGACTAAGATAGTCTTTGAAAGCTTTGAAAGCACTCTAGCTTGTAAGAACTGTGAGCTTAGTTGGATTGTGTTGAGGTGCGTTGGATTGTGTTGAGGTGCGTTGGATGCTTTCAAATGGTCTTCACACTTCTGTATTTATAGACAAAATGGAGGATTTGCCCGTTGGAGAGGCAGCCCCAAATTGCTATAAATGTCTTCCTTGAGTTCTTCAAACTGGAAGACAGATTCTTGATAGTGACATGTCCTCATTTGGGTAATAAACGGCTTGTAAGACTTTGTCTTCATTCTGCAACACTTTTCCCAATGTTTGACTTCTTGTTAGGACTTGGACATGGCTTCTGAAGGTTGATCCAATGATAGGACAACATTCCTTATCATCTGGACAACTCTCCTTATCACTATCAGCAGTTTTGCCTTTCAGCAAGGTTGGCTTGCTCTTCTTCAGATGACTTGGCTCTTTCCCTCTATTTCACTTCAAGGTGATCTTAGCTTGTTTCTTTGGTGATTTTTAGGGTGTGGTTGTCTCTTTCTCTTCAGCATAGTTGACCTTCAACCTTTAGAACATATGTTCTGATTCAATCATGTTGAGACAACTCTTCTGGACAACTCTTTTGATCAGCATATTTGGTCTTTTAGCATCAGAGCACTTTACACATAGAGTTGGCTTCTTTGGACAACTCTCCTGATCCACAGCCTTTGAGTAGCCTTGTCCTTTTGAGCTAGGTAAATTTGTTCTTGCATATGGCTAGCTTCTTTGGACAACTCTGCTGATCAGAGTATTTGGTTTTTTCATAGAGTGTCCTTGCTCTTAAGTGATTGTTCCAGAATTTGAGCCTTGAGGGGACTTGATCTTGATCATCTTCAAAGCATAGGTTCCCCCTCAAATTGTGCATCTAATTGTCTAAGAGCTGCCTAACATTTCAGCTTCTCATCTAGCCTTATGCTATGTGTTCTAACATTTTTAGAACACTATCAATTTGACTTAGGCATGTCTCAGGGGGTTTTGGTATTAGATCAAAACACATCTCATTTTATTCCCAACAATTTCCCCCTTTTTGATGATGCCAAAACCTATACTATCTAAGCAAAAGTGACTTGTCTACACCTATTACATGTATCTTCAGAAGACATGACTAAGGTCAATATTCCTGAAAAAATAATGTGTTAGTGTATTCACTGTTCTTGTTGCAAGTAGGTTCAAGATAGGCATAGAGAGATTAGTGTTTCTTGATTCAAAATAAGTTCAACTATCATTCATTCAAAAATCATTACAAGCATGTTGATAGTTGAAATTAACATATCAGAGCATGAATCAATAACACTTAAATACATCAGAGCATTTCATTCTAACAATTCAAGACATAAGTAAGATATTCAGCATCAGAGCACAGAGCTTGTATCAGAGCAATCCATAACAGATCAGAGCAACCAGATTAGCACACCACATCAGCAATCTTGACCATATTTTAGCATAGTTGATCAATCAAGAAAGGTCAGAAGACTTAGCCATTTCAAAGATCATCTTCAGGGGGTGGCAGCATTCCATACTGTGCCCACACTCTTCTTTTCAATGCCATGGCTTCTTGGTTGGTTCCCTTAGGTCCAAGAACCATCTTGTTTAGCTTAAGGATCTCAGTGAATTCTCTCAGAATTCTTGCTTGGTCAATCCATCCTTCAAGCTTTGGAGGCATGTATATGATTGGCTTGGGAGCTGTGAGTTCAAATCTTGCAATGTCAGCAGCTGCAAGAAGTTGTTGATACAACTCTCTGTAGTATTCTAGCATGAACTCAGTGAAGGCAGAGTTTGCATCTCCTCCATTCCATCTGTCAATGACATAATAGTCATAGACAAACTCCCTTTTGGCTTCTTCCCATGTGTCATTCAGTTGAATTGGCACCCATTTATCCAAGTGTGGATATTTGGTGTCCATTGGGATTAGAAGCTGAGGCTTCATCTTGCTGTAAGCTGCTCTCCTCCTTCTTGGTTTCTGAAAGTTTGCTCTCCTTTCATCTCTTGCTCTGTTGGCTTCTTCCATCAGATCCATTTTCTCATGGGCCCTCATCATGGCCAGTTTCTGTTGTGTTTCAGGGTCTTTGCCATACCCTTCATGAAACAGCTTTGATGGATCATGGGCTAGAACAGTTGTCTTCTTCTTAGGTTCAGGTCCAAATCCTTCAGCATATATTTCTTCAATGTCCTCAGTGGACTTGGTACCTTCAGCAGTTTTGCCAGATTCAGAAGATTTTTCCTTTTCAGCAGCTTTGAGCTCTTCAGCAGTTTTGGCTTTCTTTGATGTAGGCTCATCTTCATCAATTCTGAATTTAGGTGGAAGATCAAGGCTGCTAGGAAAGTCAGTGAATTTCTCAATTTGTCTCTTCTTTCCTTGGGCCTTCTTGATCTTTCCTCTAGTTTGGACACCTTCAGCATCTTTGTCCAAACCTGACACTTCACCACCTGGTCTTTGTTGTAGCCTTACTCTTTCCTCTTGAGCTGAGGCCATTGAGTTTTTCAATGCCAATGCTAACTGCTCCTCTTCATCCAAATCTTCCAAGTTCAGCACTGCTGGCTCTTTTCCCTTTCCTTCAGGGACTTTGTCCTTCCCTTTCACTGGACTCCCAATTACTAAGGCACCTTTTGCCCTTGCTCTTTCCCTTTCCCCCTTTTTGGCAGCATCAAAACACTGGGGCTTGAGGTCACTCATTGTTGAGGCCATCAGGGATTGGGCCTGGTTTAGGGACTTCATCTCTTCCAACAAATACACATTTTCATCATGTATATCTTGCATTTTATCATTGCTCAAGCTAAGAAAAGCTAGAACAGGCTTCATTTTTTGTTGGACAACCTCCTCCAAGGTTGCCTTGAGAGATGCATCCAATTTAGCTTTCAGAAGCTCAGTGAGGTTGGCCACTGCACCTTCAGCAATGTGGGCCAACACTTCTTGGGAAAACTTTTCTGAGGCAGCTTTGACCATAGCTAGCCTTTGCTCTTCAGCTCTTCTCTTTTGCAGTGCAGTCTTCTTTCCAATAGCTTGTTTGACAGTTAGTCTGAGAGCTTTGACATTAGCATTGTGATTGTCTCTCAGCAGCTTTTGCTCTTTCTTGACCTCCTCTGAGATGGCTTCCATGGTTGATTTGGCATTTTGAACTTCAGTGGAGATGGTTTGGAGACCAGATTCCACACCACTGATTCTTGCCTCAAGGGTTGGTAGCACAACATCTTCAGAGCCAGTGAGCCTCATTTCTACAGATGCTAGAGTCCTTCCTTGCTCATTCAATGCTCCTGAAGTTTCAGCATGAGCAGATTGGACTTGATGAGCCAAGGAGTCCAACTTCTCTGATTGCATTCCAAGTAAGGCCCGAGCTGAGCCTGTGTCTACTTGGATAGGTGCATCTGTTAAGAACTCATCTGCAAAAAATTGATCAAGAGAAATACCTGCAACATCAGACAAGTCAAACAAGTTAGGAAATAAGCACTCATCACCCTCAATTTCTTTTGTATAAGACTCTGATACATCAGCAGTCTTCTTCTCATTTTCAACTTGTTCTTTTCTCCCTTCTTTAATAATGTTCTCACTCAAGGAATCAGGCCTCCTCTCATCAAGGGATTCTTGAAGTTCAGATTTGACTTCAAGAATAACCTGTCCTTCCTCACTTATTCCACCCTCATATGGTGGTACACTCACTATCTTAGTGATGACTACCTCTCTTTCATCCTCAACTCCCTCTGATTTTTCAAAACTACTTTCCTTTTCAACTCCTTCTCTTAAACCTGCAGCATCTCCACCTTCAACAAGGTTCAAAGATGGCAGTTGTGGGGAGATCACAGTGCTTATATCAGCAGCCACTGAGTCATCCTGAATGATTAAGGGCTGATCAGTGTCCAACTCTTCTGACACTGAATAGGCCTTAATCAAACTAGCCTCTAGTACAGGAACCTCAACATCTTTAGGCTGTGCCTTGGGTTCAGAAGAACCTTCATTGGCAGATGTGTCCTTGGTTGTGTTACCACCCTTGGTCAACACCTCTGATAACACAGAGCCTTTCCTATGGTAGGTTTTAGGAGGGTTAGAAAGTCTATCTGCTATAGAAGACTTGGGTTGAAAGGATTCAGGGAGATTGGCTTGAGGGGTTTCAGGAGGGTTGGGATTTGAAGGGTTTGAGGGATCATCAGGGGAATCATCATCATTTGAGCTACTGTCAGGGTGTTTGATTCCCTTGGCTTTTCTTTCTTTCTCCTCCTCAATTTTATCAGCTACTAACTTTGCAAAAATGTTCTCATCAATGAGAAATCTTGTCTTTGAAACTCCAGCAAAGTGTAGCAATCTGTTTTCCTCTATTTGCCACCAGTTTGCACCCTTATCTTGAATGACTTGTGATATCTCCATCATAGATTTGTCTTTCACATCAACAAGCATCCTTAAATCATGAAAGGCCTTCTGAATTCTTGGAAATTCAGCAAGTTGTGGATACAAACTGTCCACAGTAGCCTTGGCTCCTCCTCTGAGCATACTTTCAAAAGTATACTCCTCATCATCTCCACTTGAATGGGGACTTTGGGTTATAGGGGAGTTGGCTCTGGGTTCTCCTAATGTGGCTTTAGGCAGATTAAGTTCAGGGATATTGGCTTCAGAAGGGTTGGGCTCAAATGAAGGTATTTCAGTTGCTTTAGAGAGCAATGAATCTGAAGGGGCTTTACTCAGGGGGGTTTGCTCATGGAGTGCATGCTCTAAGAGCTTTGAATAGTTGAGCATGGATGAGTCAAGGGGAGACAGGAGTCTTGTCTCATCTACAGCTAAATCTGCAAGCACATCTATGCCACTTCTTTGCACATTCCCTTCTGGAGAATATCTCTTAGTGAGATTTACAGGGGTAATGGGTTGGTTGGAAGGGGTGACATGGGTTTCAGGGGAGTTGGGCTCAAGGTTCTGAGTTTCAGGGAGGTTGGCCTTTATAGGTTGACCTTCAGGGACTTTGGATTCTGGAGTTCCAGAACCAGATGAATTAGTCCTTGACATGGATTTGGTCCTGTTTTCAGCTCTGCTCTCCCTTAGAGCCAATTGAAGAGACCTTTTTTCTTGAAGCTCCAACACCTTCTCAGTAGGTTTGGCCCTTCTCTTGCTGGCCCTGCTGCTCCCACTTCCTTCCTTCTCAGGGACAACTTCCCTGATTCTTTTATCACCCTTCTTCTTTTGCCTAGTCTCATTGTACTTCCTCCTCAACTCTTCTGAGTGGTCAGAAGGCACACTCACTCCCTCTTCTGCCACTGCATCAACTTCAGCTGATGCTCCTGAGGCTTCTCTTGAAGACAATTGAGACATCTTTCTTGTTTTGACAGCCCTGGCCTTTGTTCTCTTTTTCATCTTAGGCTTCTCTTCCTCATGTTCTTCAGCAGGCTTGGCCAGTAACATCCTTCTTTTCTCAGTTTTCTTGCTGAGCTTTCTGAATAGGATCTTTTGGGCTGGGAGGGGTTTTGCAAAGGTTTGCATCTGGGAATAGTGGGAAAACCTCTCAATCAACAAGCTTGCCCTGGTGCAATACTTGATTTTCCCTTCTAGCACCACCTTATTGTGGGTTTTCACCTTAAATTTAGCCTTCTCCTTCATCATCTCAGACATGATGAAGGTCCTCCAATCAAACTTGATGCCCTTATCACTGGCATCAATAATGGCAGCCATGATTCTGATTCTTGGATGGCTGACCTGCTCTAAGCTTCCAGTGTTGCTTAAGAGGCTCTTAGCAACTACCTCAAAAAGATTGAGAAACTCTGGCTTGAGAGTTTTCTTGTTTTGAGTTGAGGAGAGAGGGCCTGGAACTAATAACCATTCTTGGGCTATTTCATCTTCATGCCCAGTACCATAAACCTCTGGATTCCTTCCCTCATAAGGCAATCCAAAAGCTCCTTCCAGATCTTCTGAGGAGAATTTTACTCTGTGGAATCTCTCCTCTTCCTCTCCTTCTGCTGTGTAAGATAATCTGGTTGATACTTCACCATCTTCAGGCTTGCCTCTCCACTTGAGGAAGGCAAAGAATTCTGCCATGTAGCTCTCCAAGCAAGAGCTTGGTCTCTCCTCCATGAACTTTTGAAGTCCAGCTCTTCTCAACCACCTCAGGGTTGGAGTAATCTCAGGATCTTCACTTTCAAAAGAAACTATTGGCTCAAAGTGAAGATTGTTTTTGTTGATTAGGTAGGCAAAATCCAGGTCTAGATCCTTGTTAGAGAAATCAACAAGCATCTCAGGTCTAACTTTGGGGGCCATTGAAATTTGTAGAGAGAGTTTGAAGAAAATTAGAGTTAGGGTTTCGAATACTTGGGGAAGAAGTGTTTGTGGGTATCTTAAGACTTGTGAATATTCTAAAAAGAATGTTTGTCAATGAGTTGGTAAGGTCTTGAGACAATTCAAAGGTGAACAAAAATGGAAATCCAAAATGGACGGCTAGGATTGATTTCAGGGGAGTTGTCCATTTTTGATCCAATGGTCAAAAACCAATGTAACAGTGAAATAACTGTTTTATTCAAAACGTGGGTGGTTTTTAATGTTTGTTTAAGGCTGGGGGTTTTTCGAGATAGATCATGTCCCAAAAAGTTTAATGCAAACAAGAGTTAAATCTTGGCATTTAATGCATGGAAAGTGACCTTTTGGGTGGGAGACAAATTAAATCCCAGAAAGGTGAAAACTGTATTTCAAGGGACAGATTTCGAGATAGGTATTGATCACCAAAAATAGGTGCTTATCATACCAAGATTTGGTTTGATAGCTGGGACAACTTATCTGACCCTACATGGACAAGTGTCCTGAAAGACTGTGGACAAGTGTCCTGAATTTCAAGGGACAAGTGTCCTGAAGAAGTAAGGTCATGTTTCTGAGTTTCAGTAGACTTGACCAAGTCTGCTGAAGTTTGAGTTTGTTTCCCCCTTAATCAATGAACTTCTTTGGATTCATTTGTCCAACTTCCCTGGATCAAGAAGTCCCAACTCTGCTGATAATTCTAGGAACCTTGCCTCTGCAAGTGGCTTAGTTAGTATATCAGCTTTTTGATGGTCTGTGTGAATTTTCACTAGCTTGATATCCTTCTTCTCCACATGATCTCTAATGAAGTGATGCTTGATGTCCACATGTTTGCATCTTGTGTGCAAGACAGGATTTTGTGATATAGCAATGGCACTATTGTTATCACAGAAAATTGGCACTTCAGTAGAGTTGACTTTGTAGTCTCTGAGTTGTTGTCTTAGCCAAAGTATTTGAGCACAACAACTTCCAGAAGCAACATATTCAGCTTCAGTGGTGGAGGTGGCTACTGTATTTTGTTTCTTGGAGAACCAAGATATGAGTTTGTTGCCCAAGAATTGACAAGTCCCTGAGGTGGACTTTCTGTCAATTCTACATCCTCCATAATCAGCATCTGAGTAGCCAGTTAGCTCAATATTGTCATCAGCAGGGTACCAAAGGCCTAGATTCTCAGTGCCTTTGAGATACCTCAAAATCCTCTTTGCAGCCTCAAGGTGGCTTTTCTTAGGATTTGCTTGAAACCTTGCACAAACACCTACTGCAAAGGTGATATCAGGTCTGCTGGCAGTGAGATAGAGGAGTGAACCAATTATTCCTCTATACTCAGTGGAGTTGGTTGGCACACCACTCTCATCAGGATCCATCTTCCAATTGGTGTTCATAGGGATCCTTACTGGCTTGCTAGTTGTACACCCAAACTTTTTGATCATTTCTCTGGTGTACTTAGCTTGGTTGATGAAGATTCCTTCTTTAGATTGCTTGACTTGTAGACCCAAAAAGAAGTTCATCAACCCCATCATGGACATCTCAAACTTTCTTTGCATGAGCTTGGAGAATTTTTCACACAGCTTCTCATTAGGGGATCCAAAAATTATGTCATCCACATAAATTTGGACAAGCAAGATGTCCTCTCCTTCAGAGATTCTGAAGAGAGTTCTGTCCACAGTTCCCTTGGTGAATCCATGATCCAAGAGGAATTGTGACAGTGTATCATACCAAGCCCTAGGGGCTTGTTTGAGTCCATATAAAGCTTTCTTGAGTCTGTAAACTTGGTTTCCAACTTCAAAACCTGGTGGTTGCTCCACATAGACTTCTTCTTTCAAGACTCCATTCAGAAAGGCACTCTTGACATCCATTTGGTATACTTTGAACCTCTTGTGGGCTGCATAGGCTAGAAAGAGCCTTATTGCTTCTAGCCTTGCCACAGGTGCAAATGTCTCATCATAGTCAATGCCTTCATGTTGGCAATACCCTTTTGCCACAAGTCTTGCTTTGTTTCTGACAATCACATCATTTTCATTTTTCTTGTTTTTGAACACCCACTTTGTTCCAATAACATCTTGATGTGAAGGCCTATCCACCAGCTCCCATACTTCATTTCTGGTGAATTGGTTCAGTTCTTCCTGCATGGCTGTGATCCAATTGGCATCTTGAAGTGCTTCCTCAATATCACTTGGTTCTTGCTCTGACAAGAAACAACAGAACATAGCACTTTCACCATGAAACTTTCTGGTTCTGACTCCTATACTTGGATCACCAAGTATCAGATCAGTAGGATGGTCAGATAACCAAGTCCTTCTTTTCCTGATCTCTTCAGTAGAGTTGTTCTCTACTGAAGGTGAGTCATTTTGATCATAGAATTCAGGATAATTTAGTGCAGGATCTAATTCAGGATCATAATCAGGGGTGTTGTCCTCAATGTCAGGGACATTGGCATTTTCAACATTTTGAGTTCCCCCTTGATTATTTGACCCATTAACTACCTCAGCAGGAACTGCTTCTTCATTGGTAGTTGTTACCTGGATGTGAACTGGGATTGGTTCATTCAGTTCACCATTTCCATCTGTAGGATTTGTCTCAGGAAGGTTGCCTTCAGGATTGTTGTCCAATGTGGGTTTTTCAGGCAGATTGGCTTGAACAACATCTATGAATTCAGTGTCTTTGTCTTTTAGGCTTAATCTGGTTGTCCTCTGTGTGATTTCTTCAGGTTCTAAATGATCATTTCTGATCTCAAAGATAGATTCATCAAACACAACATGAGGTGTTTCTTCCACTATAAGGGTTTTCTTGTTGTAGACTCTGAAAGCTCTACTGATTTGAGAGTATCCAAGAAATACTCCCTCATCAGCTTTGCTGTCAAAGGCTTTCAACTGTTCTTTCCCATTATTGTGAATGAAACGTTTACAACCAAATATATGAAAGTATGACACTTTAGGCATTCTTCCTTTCCAGAGTTCATAGGGGGTTTTGCCTTGCCCCTTAGTGATCAAACATCTATTTTGAGTATGGCATGCAGTGTTTATAGCTTCAGCCCAAAACCTCTTAGGTAAATTTGAGTCAGCAATTAGAGTTCTAGCAGCTTCTTTTAAAGTTCTATTCCTTCTTTCTGCAACTCCATTTTGTTGGGGAGTTCTAGCTGCTGAGGTTTCATGAGCTATTCCATTTGATGTGCAGTACTCATTGATGTATGAATTAATGAACTCAGTGCCTTTATCAGATCTTATCTTGATAATGCTAAGGCTTTTCTCATTTGACAATCTCTTGAGAAGTTCAGGTAGTTTGACTTGTGTTTCCTTCTTATTAAGGAGAAATACTACCCATGTGAACCTAGAGAAGTCATCTACTACCACTAATGTGTATTTTCTACCATTTATGCTTGAAGGGGTAATTGGTCCAAACAGATCCATATGTAGAAGTTCAAGTACCCTTTCAGTGGAGATGACTGGTTTTCCTTTGAATGAGGCTTTAATCTGTTTTCCTTCTTGACATGGCTTACACACATGTTCTTTAATGAAAACCTCATTAGGTAGTCCTTTAACTAATGCATTTCTAGCAAGTTTATTCATAGATTTGAAGTTCAGGTGGTTTAGCCTTTTGTGCCATAACCAACTTTGTTCACTAGAACTTTTAGCAATGAAACATGCAGCATCAGTAGACTTGTCCCAGTCTGCAAAATACACATTTCCCTTCCTAGTTCCAGTCAATAGGGTTTGTTGAGTTTTATCCTTAATTAGACACTTTCCACTTGAGAACTCAACATTAAAATCTTTATCACAGAATTGACTGATACTTAGGAGATTATATTTGAGACCAGCCACATAAGATACATTGGTTACTTTGATGTTACCAATCATCAAAGTACCATAACCTTTTGTAGTTGCTTGTGAGCTGTCTCCAAAAGTAACATTTGGGCCTTCTTTTTCAATGAAGTCAGTGAGGAGTTCCTTGTTTCCAGTCATGTGCCTTGAGCATCCACTGTCAAGGTACCATGCTGTCTTTTTGTTCATGCTCCTCTTCTTGTGGCCCAATGGTACCTGCATTTAGATAGGTTTAGGTACCCTTTGAGTTTTGGGTCCTGAGAGGTTAGCTGTACCTTTGGGAACCCAAACTTGCCTAATAACCCTGATTGATTCAAGGTGGCTAAGTTGATTTCCTAGTGCATCAACATACACTGTCTTTCCCTTAAATGCCTTTGGGAAAGTATGTGTGAATGTGTTAACTCTGTAAGTTTCAGAGTTGTCCACTCTCCTGAACTTATGAGTTCTTTGTGCAGCTTGATGAAATCTTTGAGGAAAGGCCTTTTTATGACCATTACCCTTTGGCATGAAGGGTTTTGGTTGTCTCATTTTATTCTGCCTGTGAGGGTAGTTGTCCTTAGGTCTATTCAGCTGAGGCTTTCTCAGATGAGTTGGCCTAGGCTGATTATACCTTGGATAATTCCTCTGAACATTGTTCAGGAGAGTTGCCCTTCCATTGGGTCTACTCTGCTGACCAATATTCCTCTAGTGCTCAGGAGAGTTGCCACAATTTCATGCTTTATCACACTCTCTCTCTTCACCAAAATCCTCCATTTCAAAATCTCTGCATTTCTCAGATATTCACATTAAAAAAATATATATTTCCTATTTTAATATCAAAATTATAATTAATTTTATTTATTTATAATTATTATTTTTAATCTCTCACCTCTTCAAATTTTTCCATTTCAAAATCCCAATATATTGTGAAGCATTCTTATTAAAATTTTATAATTCTCCTAATTTGTTTATCACGGTTCTTTCATTATTTATTAATTCAAATCTTAATATATATCTTAATCTTAATTATATATTTATCATATATTTGCAAACATTTTAACAAGCCACGTGTTGCAAATTGATTGGTTGCAATCTATTTTTTCTCAAATTCCTCCATTTCAAAAATCTCTTTTTTCTCATTAATTTCACATTTTATTAATTTTTTTATTAATCTTAATCATTAATCTAACATACATTTTTTTAATCTCATATTTTAAATGCATAATTTTAAATATTAAAATTTAAATGAAATCGAACTTTTGAATTTAAACAGAACTTTTAAAATGGAAATTCTCATATTTTAAATGCATAATTTTGAAGTATATATTTTCTTATTGTTTAACATAAGAGTATATATTTATGACCTTGATATGTTAGGTATTTTCTTATTGTCTAACATAGGAGTATATATTTATGACCTTGGTTAGGTATGATTTATTTTTATTGTTCAGCGTGTCTACAAAAGTTTCTAATGTAAATTATAAAATAAAAATGAAAACAATGTACATTTTTACAATTTTTTTGATCTAAAATTCTTTTAGAAATGTATTTTATATTTGAAGATCATGTAAATTATAAACTTAGGAATGTGATCTCTCACATTGTATTAATTTTTATTGTATCATATGATATCATATGAAGTTGATTATTTCATTATATATTCAATTTGAATATCCATATTTTAAATGGATATGTGTATACAGTATACATATTAAATTGATGAATAATGGTTTTAAAAAAGTAATCAATTTAAATTCTAAAAAATTAAGAAAAAAATAATTAAAAATCTTTTAATTAATCAACCTTGAATAAATAAAATTGGTATTTATTCTTGATTTATTATTAATATTTTTTTTTACATATTTAATATATATCAAATTATTGTATTAATTTTTAAATTTATTTATAAATAGGCACGCGTAACAGTAAGTTAAATATTAAATGGTTAGTACTTTGTAGACAACCTCTTTAAATATTAAATGGTGTGTAAATTTATCAATATTAATTGTAAGATCAATTTTTTTTTTTAAATTAGAGTTGTTGAGAAAAATAAATTTACTGTAGCTGACACTGACGTAACCACTAATTTTCTCAATTATATATTTTATGTAAATAATTTTTTTCTAATAATAATGAACATTTATTTTGTTAAAGATTTTTATTTGACTTTATAAATGATTATAAATAATTTTAAAAACTTTCTAAAGTGTATAAAGTATTGTGGAGGATTTTAGAGAATTTTAAAAAACATTTGAAAAATCTCCAGTGAATGATTTTTAAAAACAATTTTGGAAATTCTCCATGATAACGGGGAGGGGAGGTAATTTGTGATATCTTTTAAATATATAAATTTATATTTTTATTATTTTCAAATTAACAAATTTTTTAACAATATTTTTTTAAATATATAAATTTATATTTTTATTATTTCTAAATTAATAAATTAATTTTAACAATATTTTTTTATTGTCTTGATATATTTCATAGTATTTTTTTTTAAATTGCAGGTTTAAGTCATAAATTTCCATCCGAACTAGAAATGTCACGATTTCTTTAAGGAAATGTTTGTTTTGAAATGGAAAATTTCACACGGTTTTACTTTAAAATTTAGATTTAAAATTTTAAAATCTTAACCTACAAAATTCAACCCTATAATATTTATAAACTTATATACATTCCTATATAAAATTATTTTACAATGCCCATTCTTATTAAAAATATTTTTAATTTTACAATTAAAATTATAATTTTATTAATGCACATTTTATTAATATATTAAAAAAATATTATAATATATAGAAATATAAATACAATAATATAGATTCAAATTTATAGATATGTAATTATATTAGAATAAAAAAAAATTATTCTCACAAATTCTAACAAATAAAAAAAGATATAAAAATTAATATAGTATTTAAAATTATTATTTTAATAAATCAACCCCGCGTAAAAACGCGGTATAGGGCTAGTAGGTTTATATTCTCAATCATTGTACAAATTCAATATGAAAATCAATAATTGAAATATTGTTCAAAAAAGACTTTCTTATTATTGCAGATTTTTAGTACAAATTCCAAATCACTCTATTTGTGAATTTTTTATTTCTTAGTCACTCATAATAATATTAATTGAAGATAAACATTGAAAAATATTAATTGAAGATAAATTCAGTAAAAATTGAAAAAAATTGGGGTTTGGGGTTTAAAAATTAAAAGAAGAAAAATGATGTAAAAAAAAATCGTGCTCAAAACCTTTTCTCCGGGTCAATGACACAGATTAACTAACAACATCAAAATTAATAGAAAAGAATAAATCAATTTAGATGTTGATGAAATCTGAAAAAGAAGTAAATTTTGATGAAATCTGAAAAAGAAGTAAATTTCGGTAATCAAAAGTGATATTTTTTCTTAAATAAAAAAAAAATATTATACATTATTACTTTTTATTTAAATATATATATATATATTTTTAATAAGATAAAAAAAGATCATTGTTTATATGTTAAATAATTAGTAATATATTTTGAGAGGATGAGGAGGATGGCGTGGGTGCAGACTGCAGATTCTAATGCTAATAAGAATAAAAAAAATATATGGTACGGGAGTGTCACGTGGAAACAGCTAGGGGTGTGCACTGGTTCAAAATCGGACTGGACGGGGATCGGAATCTGTCCTAATGCGTGGACTGGAGACCCACAGTAATTAATTTGGTCCGGGTTTGGACCGATTTTGTTTTTTTGACCATAAAAGTAATTAAATATGTTCGTTAAATTATATATTTAAAAAAATGTAATAGATCTGAACAATTTTAACTCACATTCTCAACAATTACTTGGTTTTGAAAAATAAGTAAAAGTGTATTAATAAAAAATATAAAAAAAATAAAAAATTCCGATCTTAGACCGGATCAAAAAAGCGAAATCCAAAATTTTAAGGACTGGAGATCGGACCGAAAACTACCGGTCCAGTCCGGTTCCGATCTGTCCGGTTCGTTCCGGTCTTTTTTTGTGCACTCCTAGAAACCGCACGAACCGGTCTTTTTTTGTGCACTCCTAGAAACCGCAGCGTAGTAGTATTCTTCATTTCCGATTTTTAACACGATTTTTAACAGCCTTATCGAGCACGGCCTCATTCTTCATCGTGCTCATTCTTCATTAACTTAAAAACAGTACAAAATTACTTTTAATTGAAAAGGTAATTTTTCAATGAATTTTTGATGTTCTGAAATTTTGATGAATAGTATAATATGTGAATTTTATTTTAGTTTATAGTATGATATAATATATGTTAAATTAATATTATATTATTATATTTTCTTTAGTATTATTATAATGGTTGAATTTATTATATTATTGTTGAGTTAGACTTAACACTTATGATACATTACAAAGAAAATTAACTGATTTAAAAAAAACAACCTAGGTATCACCCAAAGTAGGATTCTAAAAAATCAAAATCAGAATTTTAAAATTCAAAGTTATTAAACAAGAGACAACAATGGTTATAAATTAACTTGAAATACTACTAATCCAAGAAAACAAGTAGAGTTTGGTAAAATCAAGATAGGTAATTAAGTGCCTTGCAACTTGAGTTTAAATTTGCATTGCGACTGCAGAATTTGGCACATGAAACGAAACTGATTCTTAGAGTGTGAAATTTTATTCCAACAGCATCTCAACTAGTGAACAATTTTGGGCATGAAAATTTGAGTTTTTTTTTTTTTAAGTGAAACTATGATGTCATCATTATTAGGAAAATTAGGCAAGTTTGCAGTGTTTTGATTTAAAGAACAGTTTTTATAAGCTTTATATTAAATCATATTCCTAATTCTCGTTTTTGCCTCCTCTGGTTATTTATTTGAGTTGCTTGTGCAGATGTGGATTTGTTTTTTGGTCAGACAAAACGTACGTGAGTATATACATAACCATTCTTTGGTTTGACTTATGACATTCCGCCCCTTCAACATAAAACCAACTCCAAAGTCTTGTTTTTATTTCCATTATGATCAATCGAATGATATATCTTTGTTCTTAAAAATCTTCTCGTTTCTCCCTCTACACAATATCCAAGTGACTCCGTTCCATATGCAAGCTGCTGCTGTAAGTTCTGTTTTTTTCCTGAGAAGTCGACAATGGCTTCTCAAATTGATAATTGAGCTCGAATGTAACACTGTTAGCACCCCTAACCAGTTGTAGCATTCCATCCACACTTTCGTAGCAAAGTAACATTCAAATAAGCAGTGATTCAAACTTTCCTCCCCTGTTCCGCAAAAACACACAATTCAAATCTACATTTGGGCCTTTTGCCTTCCTCTTGCTTAAATTCAATTTTGTCAGTAATCTGTCCCAAACCATCCTCGTTTTCTGAAATTCCTGATATCGGCAGGCGCGGATTTGCAATGTATATATCCTCTTCCCCAATTTATGGTTTGAACCTGTTGATCATTCCAATCAAAGAATTAAACAGTTCAAGTTCCTCTACCTCCAAATCCAACCCCATTGCCCACTAGCATCCTCTCCCGTCTCGCTCACATATTTATGCTTATCCGTGCTTATGTTATATGATCCGTTGAATTTATCTTTCAAACTGTTTGCACCTAATAATAATATTGAGCACTTATGTGTATAATAGTATCACATTTTTATGTAAAATGTTTGCACCTAGCAAGTAATAATATTGACCACTTTTGTGTAAATATTCTCATATTACAATACTGTTCTGCACATAGACTAGATATTTCTCATATTCACAACAAATTTTGTCTTCACGTACAATCTCACATCCGAGCTACCAAAAATGCTCAAAGCATCATCATTGAATACAAAAAACAGAAACATTACAATTGCAAAAGAACCATGCCTAAAGAATTCAAGGTTGAAAAAAAATGCTCAAAGGGTTTGCTTCCCTCTCTTCCTCATCCTAAAAACTCTGAAGAGACAAAACTCACACCGAAATTCCCATCACTAATCAACAAAAATATCAAAATCAATATAGTCTAGTGGAAAACATATTCTTTCCCAAAGTCAAAACCACATCTTATAATCAACTTTTTGGGAAACTATCTTCTTTCCACACATGCAAAAGAAGCACATCACTTTTTAATCAATTTAACCTAAACCATCTTATTTTCCAAAGTCAAAACTCACGCCATCAAAACGCATCTGATTCGGCAGCAAAGGAGGGCTAAATGAAGATGTGGGCATTCTTGGAAGATTGGAGTATATATACTATGCAGTTGTTAGTAATTACATTTTTTAGTTATACCTACACCACATAGCTAGCTAAATGCAGTGAATACTTTGTACCTATGAGTAATTAAAAACTAATTTCTTTTGACAATTTTGCATCAATGCAAATTATGACATTTACACAGCATAAAGCACCGCATCTTCAACCTTTAATCTCAAATTTCTAAAGTAGGTCTCAACCTTTAATTTACTTCTGGACTCCTATATATTTATGGGCCTCTATTGTTCATTGCATTATTTAACTCTCTATGGAACATATAGAACATGAGAAATGAGACAAAAGAATATAACCGATAAGCTGCAATTTGAGTAATTATAATTAAATAGGAACATGTTTTAACCAAGCAGAGAGAGTCTCGCAATATGTATATCACAAACACAAACAGTGAGACCAACATCTACAAAATGGAATACGTACGTTATACATATATTGTTAATGCGTTGCTCGATGAAAATTCAACTACTATTTCAAAACCACCAACCAGCAAGCAAGTAAGTAAGCAGACGATGATCTGATTATGTTCATAATGTTCCATAATCAGAGAGGTCATCACAAGGGAATTTGAGATGCTTAATCTGCTCAGAACATCTTTTGCCTAAAGCCCCTCGTAGATCAAGATTAGAGCATTGACGGAGATCAAGGGATTCAAGGTAGGGACAGCCATCAAGAATGGCTTCTACTCCTTCATTGTTGATCAAATTAGTCATAAGACAAAGATGACACAGATTTGGCATGCTCTTTGCAATTGCTACAGCATACTCATTTCTGTTTGAGTGCTGATAAATAATAAATCGAGCCTCATTTTTATATAGATACTGACCGAATGTAAACGACTTCAAAACTGGGCAAGAAATACCAATTTTTACAATATCTGAAGCTTCGATTTGTGGCAAGAACATAAGGCGCAACTCTTCCAAGTGAGGAAGTTTATTAAATGCTTCAACCAAACCTTTCACTGTAAATCCGTTGCAGAATTTAAGGGTAAGACGCTTGATGCCACTTGATCTGTTACGTTAAAACAATACAAGTTTAGGATCAGAAAGTGATCCCCTGTGTGTTGTGTTGATACCATAATAATTCATAAAAATGAATACAGTATTAATTATAAGCAAGGAAGTGAATATGAATTATATATACCGATCAAGAATGTAGTTTAGCAGATTATCGGTAATGCGAGAAAATTCAATAGAAAGATCTACCAACTGTCCCTGGCTACGATCCAATGCGCGACGCCACAAGTTACGGATCCCTTCATTATGATGGAAGCCAGTGCGTTTGATATGAAGGACTCGCCAGATGGCGGGATCAGAGCAAATCCTCCGCCAAGTAGTACAAACATTTTCTGCAATTTCTAGTCTGTCTACCACTTCAAGGCGTTGCAGGATATACGCGGTCACATCTGGAGGTAAATCAATCCACCGCGGCGGCGATGGAGCAACCGCCCTTGGGAATTCATTTTCATTTTTGGAATTCATTTTCTCCAGTCATCAGCAATTGGAAACAAATGAAACGCCAATATATACTACTCCTACCAAATTGAAAATGAAGCATTAATGAATTAATTGGAATTCGAAAGGGCATGTATAATTACTTTTTGTTATTTATTCAATATTTGAATGCATTTTCCGTGGTTTGTTATTTTTTCTTACTTGTTAGAAAGGCAAATCTATGAATTCATCAGAGAGGGTTCCGAAATTTGATGGTTTGAGGTTCATAGAGACCCTGATTAGGGTCCATAGGTGAATATTCAAGTGGATTATGTTATAGCAGCTGGGAATGTTGTGTTATAATATGGTATGAGAGTTGATGCCTCAAATGTTTAGAATAATTGCAATACCAGTGCTCCCAAATTATGTAATTGTTGGGATATAAATCCTAGAACAAGTCCTAAATGATGAATAAAAGATAAAAGATAAAGTTTTGATAAGCCAAAAGAAGACTTGAATATTTTCTAAGTATTGATTGATCTAGTCTAGTTGAGTTGAAGTTATCTTGTACAGATCAGTAGAGTTCACAAGACAAGTAATAGTTTCAAAAGATAAGTATGAAAGAAAAAGACAAGTACAGTGTATAAGTACTTTGTATACGTGATAGGTTTTATATTGAGCTATTCAAGATGTATAGAAGCTCATGTTTTTTATATATGTAATGTATAGAATCATTGTATAGTTATAAGTTGACTAAGCTTGTGTTATAAAAGCTTAATGTAATGTAATAGTCTTGTTAGGATTAGCTGATAGGACTAGATCAGTTCTATGTTGTAATCTGAAGATGTCTACTGCACTAGAGAAGTAGAAGACACAGTCAGTCTACTACTACTAGACAAGGCAGGTGCGCAAATTACTCAAGACAGGTCAAATTGAAGTTAGTTACAAACGCGTATTGAAGAAAAAGACTGAAGAATTAGTTAAGGAATAACTAATTAACTGAAGAAACGCGTTGAAGGATATAAAGAATCAGTTACAAGTTAGTTTTCAAGAAAGGTTGTTACACAACTGAAAGTTCTTGGAATTTGAAGTCTATAAATACCCCAAGGTATTCATTGGTTGAAGACTACTGAAAACTGAGATACTGATACGACTACTGAAATATTGATACTGCAAACGTTATTGAAGATTCAAGTGAAGAAATTACTCTCAGAGATTGAAGTTCAGAAAGTGAAGCTACACAAGTCAAGTGAAGATCAAAGAAGGCTACTACTGAACGAAGAGAAGTTTTATTTTCGTTTTATTTGTTCAAGTTGCTAGATACTTGTAAATCGCTAGTAAGATCGAAGAAGCACTTGGTAGTGTTATCGAGAAGATCTAAGTCTTATTTCTTGGGACTTAAAGCCACAAGAACATATTACTCCATTGGACGAGTTAATAAGAATTTCACAACTGGGTTTGTGAGAGTGGATGTAGACAAGTTGTCGAACCACTATAAATCTCGTGTTTGATTTACTTTACTGTTTTTGTTGTTTAATTGGTTAATTGTTTTAACTACTTAACTGAACTTGACTAGTTGAGTATAGAACAGAGTTCTCGAATTAAGTTGAGTATAATCTTAAATTGGGCTCATTGTTAATTTCATATTCCGCATATTGTAATTCTGATATATCGAAAGATTTTAGAAAAGTCTATTCACCCCCCTCTAGACATTTTCTTTAACTTCCCTCGATATTAACTCAACTTAGGGACCTACAAGTGGTATCAGAGCAGTAGTTTACGAACTGCTGTTTCTTGATAACCGACTCAAGACTTAGGGTGAAGTCTTAGTCCTTGATTGTTCTTGTATACGTGTTCTTGATCATATTCTTGTAACATCTGTTTTCGTGCTCCCTGTTCTTGACTTATCTGTTATTCTTGATCATAACTCTACTTAGCACTTATTTCTTGAAATCATGTCTCTTGAGATCAGCGCTAACAAGCTACCAAAGTTCCAGGTACAAGACTACGATTACTGGAAGCTAAGGATGGAAGCCATCTTCAGCTCCACTCACGACTTAATGATCTCCGTCGTCACTGAAGGTCCAATTCTGACCATGATCCCCAATACTGCTGCCCTTGATCCAAATCAACCAGTAGGTACACTCGTCAAGAAACCAAGGTCAGAACTAACCTCTGAAGAAATGAGACAGAATAATTTGGATAGCTTGGCCAAGAATTACATCTTACACACTCTTCCTAACGAGTATCTGGGAAAAGTGTTAAAATGTAAAACTGCCAAAGAAATGTGGGATCGCTTAGCTATCATTTGTGAAGGGACATCCCTAATCAAAGAAAGCAAGCTTTCCACTGCAGTCCAAAGATTCGAATCATTTCATATGAAAGCTGGTGAAACAATAGACCAGCTGGATACTCGTTTTACCAAAATCATGAATGACTTGGAAGTCCTTGGTAAATCTTATACTCCTCGTGAAATCAATCTTAGGATTCTCAAAAGCCTTGATAGTCGATGGAAGATGGTAAAAATGCTTGTTAAGAATACCCAAGATATAGACGTATGGACAGCAGAGACTATGTTTCAAACTCTAAAGGCTCATGAGTTTGATTTAGACGAAGATGAACCCATAGTGAGTAGTGACAGAGAACATGATGTATCTAAGAACGTTGCTTTTAAGGCTAGTCCGTCTAAGATAGACAGGTCTAAGACTAAGACTAGGTCTGCTTCTGTGAAAGACGAGTTAGATACTGATCTTAGTCTGAAGGATCAGGTAAGCCTCATGGTTAGAAAGTTTGATAGGCTGAATAAACGTTTCGGAAGATATAAGAAGTTCTATAGAGAGCATAGAGGGTCTGCTTCTAAGAACTCGTCTGAGACCAGACGAGACCGAAACTCGTCCGAAAGGAGAGACGAAGTCTCGAAAGGTAACAGACAAGATAGAGAGTCTGATGGTAGGAAGATTACTCGTTCTGATAGACGTGATAAACGAAGGAAGAACTCTCCTATTAAAAAGGCTACTAATGATCTCATGTGCTATAACTGTGAGAAACCAGGTCACTACATATATGAATGTCCAGACCTGAGTACTGATGATCGAGAAGAACGCAAAGCACGAAGGGAAAGAAGATACAACCGTGGTAAGAAGGCAATGATGGCCAATGATGACTCTGACTCTGACTCAGACGAGTTGCCATCATCCTCATCTAGCTACCCGTCTGAACCAGATCACGATGAAGCATTCATAGTTGATGATGGTCTATGCTTCATGGCTAAAATCGACCAAGAGGTATCATCTGTTACATCCTTTCAATCTTGTGATGAATCAGAAACTGATGAAAGTGACACTGCCAGTAGCCAAGTAGGGAGTAGTCTTCAGCACTCTACTAGTGCAGTTGAAGACGACCTCCTACTTGCCAACAAGGCATTCATTGAAGTCAGTGACGAAAACATCACCTTAAGACAAGAAATCATTGATCTTAAGGAAGCTCAGTCTAAAGTAGATCCTAATATAACAGTCCTAAATGAACGCTTGCAAGAAGAGTTGAGACAACTCAGAGAGAAGTGTGCATTGACAGACAAGTTATATCAAGACCTACTTAAGACACACGCTACTGAGAAACATGAATTCAATGTTTTACAAAGTAAGCTCAAAAAGCTTGAAGAACGTAATAAGTTCTTAGAAACCGAGGTTGTCACATTAGACCTTAAACTTACTGACCTGGTTAACTCATCTAAGGTTAACCTTGAACTGTCAGATAGGTATAGGGCTCCTGCTGACAAGACACGCATAGGTGCTGAGACACCCAGCTCGTCTACTCAAGTTCCTAAGAACCCTACTATTTTCATCTCAAGCTCTTTGACTAATGATAAAGGAAAAGAACCATTGATATACGATATTGACACTCCATCAAAAGGTACTGTACCAAAACAAGCTCAAGTTAACATTCCAATTACCAAAGGTGGTAAAAAGAAAGTTAACAACAAGCCTGTTCCGTTTAAGACAAGTCAACAAAGGACTAGGAATCGTGGACGACCAAATCAGGTCAGATACGAGGACTGGTATCCCGAGGAGACTAGTACTAGACAAGTACAGACTAGACGACAAGAGTCTAGACCTCCTTTCATAAGGCAGTCTCAACTCTACTCGTCTAGACCTAGACAGGAAGGTCCAAAATATCGTACACAAGCTGTTCTATATCCTCCACCTTTGTCATATGATATCAAAGGAGAAGAAAGACCTAAACATGTCTATAAACCGTATGGACCTAATGCATATAAACCTTACTCTGACTATCATAGACAAGTGCCTGCTCAAGTAGAGATTAAGTCAAAAGGCTATCTCCAAAGAGTAGGCCCGAACTCGACTGATAGGCCAGATAAGGACAACAAGGTCTTATTTTGCAACAAATATGGTCGAAAGCTTAGAAGGTCAAACTTGTTCAGGACTCCAATGTACATTTGGATTCCATTGAACTCGACTAACCCCCAAGGACCCCAATAAACAAGGAGGGCACCTAAATTATGTATTATCATCTATTGTAGGGTCGACTCGATCTATACAAGAAAGGTGGCTCAACAGGAGAAACTTGGTACATAGACAGTGGCTGTTCGCACCACATGACTGGTACCAAGACTCTCTTATCAAGCTACCATGAGCAAGAAGGACCAAAAGTGATATTTGGTGATAGCTCCACTGCTGTTACCAAAGGATTTGGTTACATTCGGAATGGTGACATAGAGATTCAAGATGTTTCGTATGTTGAAGGCTTGAAATACAATTTACTCTCTGTTTCACAATTTTGTGATCGTGGATACAAGGTGCAGTTCAAGAGTCAGAAATGTGAAATCATTGACAAAAGAACTCACACAGTCTTACTGGTCGGCATTAGACAAGGAAGTGTGTACATAGTAAACTGGAACAGTTGTCCGAGGGACACCTGTCTACTTACTAAGAATCCTAAAGAACTTGGCTGGCTCTGGCATAGACGCCTTTGTCATCTAAACTTTAAGGTTCTTAATAAGATAGCCAGAGACTACCTTGTGGAAGGTATTCCCAATGAAGTCTACTATAAGTCACATGTATGCACGTCCTGTCAAAAAGGTAAACAGGTAAAGGGTTCTTTTAAATCTATTTCATCCCTCTCAACCAGTAGAGTTCTTGAACTTCTACATATGGACTTACATGGCCCAATAACTCCTCCAACTTTGAACGGTAGAAGGTACACACTTGTTGTGGTAGACGACTATTCTAAGTTCACTTGGGTAGTCTTCTTACACAAGAAGAGTGATACACAAACACTTTTGCCTGATCTATTGAAGAAGTTACAGGTTGAGAAGAATCAGTCAATTGTCAAGATCCGTAGTGACAAGGGTACTGAATTCATTAACTGCTATATTAAAGAATTTTGTTCTAAGCGTGGCATCCAGCACCTTACTAGTGCAGCTAGGACACCACAGCAAAATGGAGTAGCAGAACGAAGGAACAGAACTCTTAAGGAGGCCTGCAGGACCATGCTGACAGAGTATAATACGCCTCAGAAATTTTGGGCAGAAGCTATCAATACTGCATGCCACTCACAAAACAGAAGTGCTATCAATAAAGCACTAGGTAAGACGCCATATGAGGTATGGAAAGGTAGAAAACCCAGAGTTTCATATTTTCATATATTTTGATGCAAGTGTTTCATCCATAACAATGGGAAAAGCAAGTTGAATGCATTCGATGCTAAAGCAGACGAGGGGATATTCTTAGGATACTCCTCGACTAGCAAAGCATTTAGAGTATTCAATTACTCAACCCTTTGTGTGGAAGAAACACCACATGTGGTTTTCGAAGAATCTCAACAGGACTCGTCTCCCAACAAGATCAGTGAGAAAGTTACTGAGCTATCTGTCGAATCTGACAAAGACTCAGAGGTATATGAATCCGTTCAAGCTTACAATCCATTTATAAAAGCTCTCGAGTCAGATGACCAGAAGAAGGTGAGTGCTCAAGGTAACTCTACTAGACCAGTTGACATACCTAAACTAGTCGACTCGTCTACTCCCATTAAATCTTCTGATGATAATGATGTTGACATGCATGATGCTGTACATGATATAGATGATAGTATTATTGTTAAGAATAGAAATACATGGAAATCAGCGCATAATACTGAAAATATTATTGGTGACTCTACTGTTGGTGTGAAGACTAGACGACAACTCTTTGAGTCGCAAGAACAATCTAGTCCATCTCTGTTTTGCTGGTGTTGTTTCCTCTCATCTATCGAGCCCAAAACCATTAATGAGGCATTGGCTGATAGTAATTGGATCATTGCTATGCAAGACGAGTTGAATCAGTTTGTTCGAAACGACGTCTGGGAACTTGTCGATAGACCGAAACATCATAATGTAGTTGGCACTCGATGGATTTTCAAGAATAAGAAAGATGAGAATGATGTAGTTGTTCGTAATAAGGCTAGACTAGTCGCCCAAGGCTATTCACAAGCTGAAGGCATAGACTATGATGAAACATATGCTCCTGTTGCTAGACTAGAAGCCATTCGATTGTTCCTTGCATATGCTGCTTACATGAAATTTACTGTATATCAAATGGATGTTAAAAGTGCATTTCTTAACGGTATTCTTGCGGAAGAAGTGTATGTTGAACAACCCCCAGGTTTCGAAGTCAAAGGTAACCAGGTATACAAATTAAAGAAGACCTTATATGGACTAAAGCAAGCTCCAAGAGCCTGGTATGATACTCTTTCTCAATTTCTATTAGAAAATGGTTTTACTAAAGGCAAGGTAGACAGAACCTTGTTTAGAAGACAAGAAGGGAAAGACATTTTACTCGTCCAAATTTACGTAGATGACATCATTTTTGGTTCACCTAACAAAGAGCTGAGTGAAAGTTTCTCAACACTCATGCAAAGTAAATTTGAGATGTCTATGATGGGTGAAATGAATTACTTTTTGGACTTCAAGTAAAACAGACCCCTGAAGGGATTTTCATAAATCAAGCAAAGTATACTAGAAATCTTCTAGACAAGTATGGTATTAAGACATGCAAGTCTGCTGGCGTACCTATGCTACCTACATAAAGAATGGACCCAGACGAACAAGGTAAGTGTACTAATCAAACTCATTACCGTGGTCTAATTGGTTCATTACTCTACTTAACTGCTAGTAGACCTGATATTGCATTTTCTGTTGGTGTATGTGCTCGCTTTCAAGCTAATCCAAAAGAGAGTCACATGGAAACCACTAAAAGGATTCTGAAATATTTGAAAGGAACCATCAATCGTGGTATATGGTATCCTTCAAATGATGATTTATCCCTAAGTGGCTACTCTGATTCTGATTTTGGTGGCTGTAGAATAGATAGGAAATCTACATCTGGTTCTTGTCAATTCTAAGCAGACAAGTGTTGCTACTTCTACTACTGAAGCCGAGTACATGGCTGCAGGTAGTTGTTGTAGTCAATTATTATGGCTTATACAACAGCTTAGAGATTATAATATTTGTGAATCAAATGTTCCTATATTCTGTGATAGTAATAGTGCCATTGCCATTACACAAAATCCTGTTCTGCACACACGTTGTAAGCATGTTGATGTGAAACACCATTTCATACGTGATCATGTAGAAAAGAAGGATATTCGCATGGAAAAGATTCATACTGATTTTCAAAGAGCTGATATTTTCACAAAACCATTAGCTGAGGCCCGATTTCGTGAATTATGCATTAGTCTAGGACTGATTGATCTTGATCCTACTAGTATGTAGCAATGTACTAACCAGACAGGTACAATCCTAAGAAGAAAGGAGAAATAGACAAGTTACCACAAAAGAGCAGAGCACTCGTCTACTCACTCAACAGACAGGTATACAAGGTCAGACAATTTGACCATCCAACCCGATGAGGAAGCTGGTAAAGCTGAGGGTAATACTAAGGGAATACACATTTAAGGGGGAATTCTTGATTTCTTAAAGATCCTTATGTTGACTCTTTAGTTTGGTAAAAGTCATCTTGTTTGAACCTTGATCATTGACTTAGATTGATATTCATTATTATTTATCCTACTCGACTACCTGTAATACATCTAATCTGTAGTGCAAGAACAGACAGGTACATATAGTCACTTGATGTTTAAAGTAGACAAGCATAGTCGAAGGGGGAACTCGTCTCGTGCGCCAGTCTACTCGTCTGTTCTGGATAGACTCGAACAGATAAGACAAGTATTCTCATGATTTACATATTCTAAGTGTTTAATCAATTTGAATTAAGGATATATATGTAGTTTGAAGTATTGAAATTTTGAAAAACCTAGAATTGGATTTATACACTCCATTTAATGAGGTGTATATAACCAGTTCGCGCCAAAACTCTACTGAGCTAGGTCAGAGGAATACACCCCTCTATCCTACCAATAGAAGAGGCGGATTTCAAATTTTACGATACTAAATCACGTAATTTTCTCGATTCCGTAAAACTGAATTTCTAAAGCCTTTCATATCTGTCCATTGGATTAATACTTCCAATCTCAACCATTGAACTCAAAGGTTTAAAACCCATTTTACTCGTTCTTAACTGCTCACGATTTCATTTTCTCTTGATCTCATAACTTCTCAAGCACTCAAACATCTTCGAAATTCCTCGATTTTCATAAACCATTTTACTATGTCTATCGTTTCAATGTTCGATGCTCGTACTAACATGCAAGCTAGGTTTGATCTCGGTAAGTACATTACCGAAGGAAGAGTGCATACAGAAGGATCGGTATTTTTCAAAGGGAATCACACTGAAGACAACAAGGAAATCTTGATAAAATGCTTCAGATGCGGTTTGAGACCCTATTTGGAGGCATTTCCTGAGGTTGTTCTTGAAGAAGAAGTGTTGGAGTTTTATGCTACTGCAACTCGACAAGGCGACTCGATTGAAGCCTTTGTTGGAAGGAGGCGAGTGGAGATCACTCGAGAATTTCTGACCGAATCGCTGAAACTACCATCCGGATCGATAGATATTGAGAGATATGCTGAAGGCCGAGAGTTGAGGTACTTAAGTATTTTCTGTGGAAGAAGGCTGAAGTTGAAAAGCGATGGAAAGGTTCCTGTGGTGAAGAAGAAGGAGCTTCTTGAAAAATACAAGACTCTTCTTGATATCGCATCTAAAATGTTGCTAGGAGTCACTGGGAGTTTTGACTCTGTGACGCCCCAGAAAGCAAGAATTATGGCTGTGATTTATGATGGAATCACTGAAGGAAACTGGACTAAACTCTTCTTGGATAGATTGATGTACTACAAGAAGTTTGTGCAAGTTGACACCAGTTCAGCCAACTGGGTTGTTTCTGCAAATGTTAGCATTGGAAACAAGTTAAGTATCATCCTACCCATTCTATTGCCAAACAAGACGAGTTGGAGTAAAGGCAAGCCATTTCATCCTCTAAAGCATTACTTGAAGAAGGAAGCTCTGGCTAAGCAAGTTGCTGCTAGGCCATCTGCTCCTAGGCAAGTTGAGTTGAATCCGATGGATGTGATGCCGTATGCTGGGTCATCTAGTTCTTCAGAAGATAAGTCTAATGATGAAGAATCGGAAGAGGTTGAAAAAGGAGAGTCCAGTGCAGATGACTCAGAAAAGACTCAGTCAGATGGAGAGTCGCAACAAGAGAAAGAGTCGAGTGAACAAATTCCTGAAATGTACACTCTTGTAAGGGTCGGATCGCCTACTCGTCCAGTCGAGTTGAGTTCACAGGTTGGTACTTCTACTCAATCTGTTTCAATTCCTCTCTCTCTCCCTTCTACTTCCATTCGAACCAAGGCTAGGTCACATCGATCTAGGCCTCGACTTGTACCCCCAACCTCACAAGTGCTGCCAGTATATCCACTGAGGGTCAGCCTACCCGAAAACACTCCCAAATTAGATACAACTGATACTCCTACAGTTGTCATACCAAACCAAGACACATCAAAGCCCATTGAAACCATTGCCTTCACTCCCTCTCCCTCACCAGAATATGGTGAACCCCCCAACCCATCTACTTCAGACACGATGCCAGTTGCCACTGCAACAGCTGAGTTAGAGACCCCATCTACTCAGGACCCGTCTGCTGTTAGATTTAACTCCCTGGTATATTATCCGATGTGTCTAAGGGAAAAGAGAATTTGTGTCCGAATGACCAAGAATCTGAAGAGGACGCTCTCAACTATCGAAGTAGACTATGAGTCAGAGCAGTTTGAAATTCTTTTAAGGATATGCACCTGGTTTGCTCTTAAGAAGTCTTCAACTGATGACCTTTTCGAAGTTATTCAAGGCATGGGAGGAATCTCCAATTTTATGGATTGGGAGATGGAACAAAAGGAAAATAGTGGTGTAAAGGATCATTCCGAATTATTTCCACCAAGAGCCTTGGTTGATCTTGTAAAAAGGCTATTAAAAATTCCTGATGGAATCCTGGTTGAAGAGTTCTCGTCTGATATTGGAACTCAGACTGAGCTCGTGGAAGAGGAGAAGACAGAACTTGTTGATGTTGCTGTTCAAACCTCTGAACCTTCTGAAAATGAGGCTGACAGTTCAGAAGAAGTTGATTCTTTTGACTTTGGGAAAGAAGATGATGAATTCCTGGATGCTGTTATGTTTAATGAAGAGGAACTGGTAGAGAAAGTTCAGGAAGATGTGGTGGTTGAAGGATTTCCCATAGGCTATCTTGCCGAGTTGAAGTCAGACTTGAAAGATGTTGTTCATTCTGCAATAGAAGAGTTCTTGCACTCAAAAATGAAGGATGTGTTGATAGAACAGAATAAATCACTCGTTGACAGTTCAAGAGATTTGTTTATTGGAGAAGTCAACAAGATGGACTCAACTTTCAGAGCGGAGTTGTCTGCAGAAGTTGAAAGATTTTTGCAAAGGCAAGTTGATGAATCTGAGAAACGATCCATTTCATTTGCTAGATCATTGGCTGAAGAATCCAGCAAGATGGAACGTTTATATCGTGTGAAGATTGAGATAGCTGATGAACAAAGGCGAGAAGCACAAGATCAGTTGGTGCGTTCTCAAGCTATTCTCACTGAGCTGACAAAGCAAAATACTCTACTACGTCAGACAGCTACTCATTTCAAAGATGAGTTGGTCATTAACTCACAGAAGTTAGAATCTACTGCTGATCGCCTGGACAAGATGAGTCGGGATCAAACACATCAAAGGCAGATAGAGCTAGCTGCTGAAGCAATGAAGGAGGTCGTAAAGGAAGAAATGACTCGCTTTACAAGTTTTTTCACTATTAAGGCTCATGATGAAGCCAAAAAGGGGGAAGAGACAAAGACAAGTCGAGTGGATATTAGTGCTGAAGGAGAAAAAGCTAAATCCAGTGCTGAACCAGAAGCAAAGGAAGCTGCTGAAGCTATGCAAGATCTCAGAAGGCCTAAGAGAGGCAGAGGCAGGTTGGTTAAAACTGCAGAAGTTGAGCAAGCTAAGGCTGAAGCAGAAGAGTTGAAGAAGAAGGAGAAGGGCAAAGCAGTTGCATCTCCTGAAGTTGAAGTTCAGACTCGACTGATATCTAAAAGGAAATCTATTCAGATAGAAGAGCCGAAAGAAATGGAGACAACAACAAAAGTGAAAAAGCAGAAGGTTGTTGATCCAAGTGATGAATCTCATTATGCAAGCAAAAAGAAGATTGAAAAACATATTGAGAATTTGCAGAAGCTGAAGGCTGATGAAGAGAAAATGGAAGATCAGTTCATTGACTACTTCATTGACAGAGAGCATCGTCAAGAATGGCTCAAAGTGAAGAGACAATGGGAACTTGATCACTGGATAATCAGAAAGTATGGTGACTCTGAAAGTCCAGATGAACTGTATTCTATGTTTGATAAGTTTATGGAAGGACAGAATCAAATGCTTTGGAATCTGATATTGAGGATATCTGCTGCTGCAAATTTCAACATTCTAGTACCGATCTTTCCAAGATGGAAGACTCCCATGACCAGCTCAGGTAAAAGAGTTGATCTTAACCAGATCAAGAAATTTGAAGAAGAGCTACTTGACAAGGAGAAGATAGAAACTGAAGATCATATCAGAGTAATTCATAAGAGACTCCTAGATGCATTCTGTGTTCCAAATCCAGAAGAAGGTACTCTTCAAGACTAGATTTTTTTTGCTCTGATTACTTAGTTTTATTTTGATTAAGTATTTTTAATATCTACTGATCTTGTTTTGAAATGAATGAAAAGATAAGTACTATTTGATGTTTAAGACAAGATAACTACTTAACTAGTCTATTATTGTGGAAAAGATTCAAGTAGTTTTGGCTTCATCAAAAAGGGGGAAATTGTTGGGATATGAATCCTAAGTCCTAAATGATGAATAAAAGATAAAAGATAAAGTTTTGATAAGCCAAAAGAAGACTTGAATATTTTCTAAGTATTGATTGATCTAGTCTAGTTGAGTTGAAGTTATCTTGTACAGATCAGTAGAGTTCACAAGACAAGTAATAGTTTCAAAAGATAAGTATGAAAGAAAAAGACAAGTACAGTGTATAAGTACTTTGTATACGTGATAGGTTTTATATTGAGCTATTCAAGATGTATAGAAGCTCATGTTTTTTATATATGTAATGTATAGAATCATTGTATAGTTATAAGTTGACTAAGCTTGTGTTATAAAAGCTTAATGTAATGTAATAGTCTTGTTAGGATTAGTTGATAGGACTAGATCAGTTCTATGTTGTAATCTGAAGATGTCTACTGCACTAGAGAAGTAGAAGACACAGTCAGTCTACTACTACTAGACAAGGCAGGTGCGCAAATTACTCAAGACAGGTCAAATTGAAGTTAGTTACAAACGCGTATTGAAGAAAAAGACTGAAGAATTAGTTAAGGAATAACTAATTAACTGAAGAAACGCGTTGAAGGATATAAAGAATCAGTTACAAGTTAGTTTTCAAGAAAGGTTGTTACACAACTAAAAGTTCTTGGAATTTGAAGTCTATAAATACCCCAAGGTATTCATTGGTTGAAGACTACTGAAAACTGAGATACTGATACGACTACTGAAATATTGATACTGCAAACGTTATTGAAGATTCAAGTGAAGAAATTACTCTCAGAGATTGAAGTTCAGAAAGTGAAGCTACACAAGTCAAGTGAAGATCAAAGAAGGCTACTACTGAACGAAGAGAAGTTTTATTTTCGTTTTATTTGTTCAAGTTGCTAGATACTTGTAAATCGCTAGTAAGATCGAAGAAGCACTTGGTAGTGTTATCGAGAAGATCTAAGTCTTATTTCTTGGGACTTAAAGCCACAAGAACATATTACTCCATTGGACGAGTTAATAAGAATTTCACAACTGGGTTTGTGAGAGTGGATGTAGACAAGTTGTCGAACCACTATAAATCTCGTGTTTGATTTACTTTACTGTTTTTGTTGTTTAATTGGTTAATTGTTGTAACTACTTAACTGAACTTGACTAGTTGAGTATAGAACAGAGTTCTCGAATTAAGTTGAGTATAATCTTAAATTGGGCTCATTGTTAATTTCATATTCCGCATATTGTAATTCTGATATATCGAAAGATTTTAGAAAAGTCTATTCACCCCCCTCTAGACATTTTCTTTAGCTTCCCTCGATATTAACTCAACTTAGGGACCTACAGTAATCATCAGATTTCTAGGTTTTGAGTTCCACTCCTTGTATTCTCCTGCTCTTAAGAAGCCTTTGCTTCTGCCCTAATTCCAGACGTGTGACTTTAGTTCTTCCATCAGTATCTTCAAATCTGGAGTAAGTTTATTTGGCTAATTTAATAACTAATACTTATATTTACTTAGTTAGTGCTTTTAGACTTGCAGATTAACTATTTAGTTGATTTCAGTAGGTTATTTATTTAAATATTATGGGTAGTTTTGGATGTTTGGTTTGAGATTAGCATTTAATCCTACATTCTGGATCACTTTGTTCTTTGTTATGGATTGACGCTACCATTTTCCATAATTAGCGAAACTTGATTGGAGATAGATGATAATGTTAATTGTTCTGATTGTTTGGTGTAGTCCTAACCATTTTCCTACACTACTATCAGCAGTGTCACTTTCACCAGTATCAGAATTATGGCAAGACTGAAAAGAATTAACAGATGATACCTCATCATTTATTTTGGCCATCATTGTCAGTCCATCATCTGCTATGAAAGCTTCATTCTCATTGCTAGAGGGGTATTCAGATGAAGACGAGGGCAACTCTTCTGAATCCGAATCAGATTCATTGTATGCCATCATTGCCTTCTTACCCTTGGCATATTTTCTATCTCTTCTGGCTTTCCTTTCTTCTCGATCTTCAGAACTCAGATCAGGACATTCATATGCATAATGACTTGGCTTATCACAATTATAGCACACAGGATTGTTAGAACATTTCTTAGATGGTGAACGATTTCGATTCCTGTCATGCTTATCAATAGAGTTCCTATCTTTCTTATCAGAAGACTTCATATCCCTCTTATCAGATGAGTTCCTATCTCTCCTGTTCTCATTAGAGATCTCATCCCTTCTTTCAGAAGAGTTTTGATCCCTTCTGTTCCCAGAAGAGTCCCTGTTACTAGAACCCTTGGTTTCCTTATAAAATCTCTTATATCTACCATACCTCCTATTTAGTCTATCAAATCTTTTAATCATAAGGCTCATCTGATCTTTCAGACTAAGATCAAAACTATCTAGTTCATCTTTTATACTTGAGGCCTTAGACTTAGATGATCTAGACCCCTTAGAGGTAGAGGCTTTAAAAGCCATGTCCTTAGAGGCATCCTTATCCTTATGACTAACAGTAATCGGATCTTTTTCATCCAACTCAAACTCATGTGCCTTAAGAGTCTGAAACATGGTTTCTGCAGGCCAAGAGTCAATGTCTTGTGTGGTTTTAATGATCATCTTGACAATTTTCCACCTTTCATCCAAAGCTTTCAAGATTCTCAAGTTAATCTCTCTTTCAGTATATGTCTTTCCTAACACATCAAGGTCATTCATAATTCTAGTAAATCGAGTATCCAATTCATCAATTGATTCACCTGACTTTATTTTAAATGTTTCAAACCTTTGGACTACTGTGGACAGTTTGCTTTCTTTGATCAGTGTAGTACCTTCACAAAGAACAGCTAGTTTGTCCCACATTTGCTTGGCAGTCTTACATTTTAACACTTTGCCAAGATACTCATTTGGCAAGGTGTGTAAAATATAATTCTTAGCAAGACTGTCCAAATTGTTTTGACGCATTTCTTCAGAAGTCAATTCTGACCTTGGCTTAGGGACTAGTGCTCCAACAGGTTCAGATGGATCCAGTGTTGCAGTGTTTTGCACCATGGTAGTGATTGGTCCTTCTTTGACCACAGAAACCATCAGATCATGGATTGAGCTAAAGATGGCCTCCATCCTCAGCTTCCAGTAGTCATAATCTGCAATCTTGAACTTAGGAAGTTTGTTCACATTAGTTTCATCCATGTTTGATCAGACAGATAAGATCAGTAGTATAGCAAGTATTTTCAAGTATTCAGATAGTGACAAATATCAAGAAATAGTAGCAAGATCAGTAAGACTTCCCTCAAAGTCTACAAGGTTATCAAGAAACAGCAGTCCAAAGAACTACTACTCTGATACCACTTGTTGGTCCCAAGTTGAGTTAAAATTGATTAAGCTAGTAAAAGTCTAGAGGGAGGGGTGAATAGACTTTTAAAATCTTTCAAAATATCAGAGTTTAAATGCGGAAATATGTTCTGAACAGTACTGTTCTTACTGAGTCAGATCAGTACTTTCCAGTTTAGTTTTATACTCAACTTTTATTCAGATCTTTACTTAAACAACTTACTGTTCTTGGTTAAACAAATATTAAACAAATATCAAACAGAAAGTAAAGAACACAGGATTTATAGTAGTTCGACCAAAAAGTCTACATCCACTCTCACAACTCCAGTTGTGAAGTTTTATTAACTCTTCCTTGAGTTTCTTGTGGCTTAAAGTCCCAAGATTAAGACTGTGATCTTATCGATTACACTTCCAAGTGTATCTTCGATCGACTAGTAATTCTCCAAGTAACTAGCACACTTGTTTACAAAACACAAACTGTAAAATGAAAAGTAAAACTTCTCTTGATTAGCCTCTGATTTCTTCTCTTCAAATCTGTGGCTTCTTCTCAGGTTGATCTTCTTAACTCTGTGAGTTCTTGAATGCTTCCAATACTTTGATTGCTCTTTGATCAGTAAATGTTCAGTAGTCTTTGCAATAGAAGATCACACAGTATTTATAGACATTAGTATGACAGTTAGCAGTTTGTGAACTAACTCTCAACTAACAAAAAACTGTTTTTGTAACTTTCTTTTTGTAACCGACTTTGTAACTTCCTTCAACTAATTCCAAGTCAGCATATCTTCAAATATATCTTCAGTTACGCCTTAAATAAGTTTTCCAAACTTATTCTCCAAACTCACCAACTCAGCACAGTAAACTACTCTTCTTAGTTTTACTGTTCTTAGTCAGTCAGCACAGTTCTCAAAAACTGTTCTAACTTCTTCAGAATGCTTCTCTTGAACTTCTAAGCTTCTCTTCAACTCTTCTTGAAGGTCTTCTTATTCTGAAGTAGTCTTCTGAGTCTTCTTTAAACTTCTGATCTTCTTCTAAACTAATGTTCTAAACTACTGTTCTGAACTTTTACAATGCTGAATACAATAGAATACAACTTTACATATATAAAACCTATCTATACATCAACTGAACTACATACAGATGAGTATATCTAAGTCCTATACTATAAGCTGTCTATACAATACAAAACATCAGCTTAGTTCTTAACAGTTCTTATATCAGATCAGTAAACACAATAAGATCAGTAAACATATATTAAGATCAGTAACTCAGTTTTCAATTTCTCATATGATGACTTAGTTAAGATGACTTAGAACCACATATATCATTAACTTTAAGTTGCTTTTGGCCATCAAAACATACAATCATCAACTAGAACATTGTTTCAAGGATTCATATCCCAACAATTTTCCCCTTTTTGATGAAGCCAACACTACTTAAATGTTAATAAATCAGTAGTTAAGTATGTAGTCAATCATAACAGTTCATCATTTCAAAATTCATATTCATATTTATAATCAGATCAGATAATGCACATATTACACATACTCATAAAATATGAAATATAGAAAATATAGAAATAAAGATAAGGTTAAGAAATGTTATCTTGTGAGCTTAGTCCTTCATCTTCATTCTTCATTCTTCAGATCCTCTTCAGATCCTGAATGCCAAATACATCCTTGATTTGATGTCCATCATGTGTTGATGATCAGTAATACCTTCATCTTGAATAATCTTCTCAATGATTCTCTTGACTATAACATTTATAACTTTTCCTTCCCCCTTTTTGGCTTCATCATACAACTTCCTAATAGATTTCAGTTGTTGCATGATTTCACCCTTCAAGGTCTGGGTAAGGTCATTAGTATATTGTTTAGTAGATACAACAACAAGTTAGGTTAAAAATACTTTGCTGATTTTTATCAGCACGGTTGTTTCAGGTACATTTTTACATCATTTTTATCACAATTTTATTATAAGAACCACTTATCTGGATTCAGCTGAGTATAGCGATCAGCTGAGTAAACCTTCTTGGACATCAGATTAGTTGTTGGGTCAGCACAGTAGTCCTCAGATCAGTTCCCAACTTTTCTGATTTCACCTTTTTGATATCAGCACAGTAATCCTCAGATCAGTACTGTGTATCAGATCAGTTCTCTTCTGTAGACAGATTTTCTGTAATCAAATCAGTTCTGTAGACAGATGAGTAGTAATCAGATCAGTTTTGTAGACAGTTTAATTAGTAGTCAGATTAGTTCTGTAGAAGAATTGACTTTGTAGTCAGATCAGTTCTGTAGACAAAGAAACTTTGTAATCAGAATAGTTCTGTAGACAAGTCAATTCAATAATCAGAACATGTATGTAGACTGATAAAGACTGTAATCAGATCAGATCTGTAGACATCTCAAATCTGTAATCAGATCAGTTCTCCCTTTAGTGGAGAACTCCTCTTCTGTGCCTGTTTCACCTTGGTAAAAGTGTTAGTTCATGAGATATAAGTGTAAAACAGTACAGAGTAGTAAAAGTATAATTAAATCAATGATCATATCAAGGTTTATACTAAAGTGACTTAGTGTTCTGAGTCAACAAAAGGATCTTTAAGAAATCACAGATTCCCCCTTAATGTGTATTCTCAGTGTCCCTCAGCTTTACCAGCTTCCTCATTGGGATTTAGGTCACTTTAGTAACATTGTTACCTGTTTTGAAGAATGTAGTGGTCTGACATAGGGTTGTCTCTTCTGAGTTTAAGCTTTTGATGTACTGCTCTTAGTTTCTGTTTTAACCTTGTTACCTGTTTTGAAGAATGTAGTGGTCTGAAGGTCTTCTTATTCTGAAGTAGTCTTCTGAGTCTTCTCTAAACTTCTGATTTTCTTCTAAACTAGTGTTCTAAACTACTGTTCTGAACTTTTACAATGCTGAATACAATGGAATACAACTTTACATATATAAAATCTATCTATACATCAAATGAACTACATACAGATGAGTATATCTAAGTCCTATACTATAAGTTGTCTATACAATACAAAACATCAGCTTAGTTCCTAACAGTTCTTATATCAGATCAGTAAACACAATAAGATCAGTAAACATATATTAAGATCAGTAACTCAGTTTTCAATTTCTCATATGATGACTTAGTTAAGATGACTTAGAACCACATATATCATTAACTTTAAGTTGCTTTTGGCCATCAAAACATACAATCATCAACTAGAACATTGTTTCAAGAATTCATATCCCAACATATTGATTATTCCCGATTAATACACTATTGAATTAATATTAATGATTTTGATTACGCTATTATTAATTATTAATTGTGGTATTACTGGTTATTGTTCGTGGTATTACTGATTATATGAAATTATTTATTATTGCTTAAGGCATTACTGATTATTGTTTATGGTATTACATATTACTATTTATGGTATTTTACTGAATATAATTAAATTTGTGGAATTATTTGTTATTTGTATAAGATATTATTGATTAATGTTCATGATATTACTGATTACTGTTAATGATATTACTAATTATTGGTTATTGTATTACTAGTTATTACTTATTGTATTACCGACTATAATAAAATCATATCTTTATTATTATTTTATATTAAAAAAATTAGAAAAATACACATGAAAAAAATGAAAAAATAAAAAGTGTGGAATAAAAAATGAAAAAATAAAAAGTGTGGAATAAAAACTGGAAATTGGAAGAAAAATGAAAAAGTGAGGGAAGAAAAAAATTCGAGATTTGTGGCTAATTTTTATAGTTTTTTTTTAAATTATGTTTTTACGATTCTTTCGAAAAAATATGGGTGAATTGGTGGTGAATCGACGGTTACTCAGCTGTCAATTGTAAATATACAAATTAGGGATATTTTGTGAAAATTAATAAAAGGATAATATAATCTTTAAAATGTAATTATTTTTTAAAAAATAATTTGGGGGTGAACTTATAAAATGAGCGGTGCAGATAATCATTGTAAAAAGAAATAATTTGGAGTGAACTCATAAAATGAGCGGGTGTGGATGACTTATAAAAAAATGATTTGAAGGTGAACTTATTAAGGAGCAGGTGGATATAAAATATAAATAAAAAATTAAAATTAAAATTGGGGGTATGGTACATGGGAATGTACCCAAGTATCATCCAAACAAAAAATATAATAAGCCTAAAAACATGAAACAGGCCTTCCAACTAGTACTCAATCTAAACTGGAAACTAAGTCAATAAAATATTGTCCGTGCACCCACATCATTAATCGTCGAGATAGAGAATTATAAAGGAGTAAATACTTAATAGATACACTCCTAGCTTTTATATTGTTTTCTATTCAAATTTATACACCCTTCTTATTAGGGTCGTTAACCGATTAATTAGTTAGATTAGTGGTTAGTTTGTACGTTACTAAGTGTAATCTTAGGTATATAATTCTGGAGATTCATTCTTATGAACTCATCTTGTAAAATCATTCATCAAATACAGAAGAATTCTTTCGATTTAGTTTTTCTCTTCTTTGTGGAAAGATGATTCATGGTTTGATCATCAACATGGTATCAGTATCCAATTAAATTCACGATCTTACCGTGATTCACCATTTTCATCGATCCCCTCTTTTCTAGGGCTTCGATTTTATTTTTTCCCAAATCCGTTTCTGCGAAAACTCTGGTTCATCCATGGCGAACACAGATAACAACTCTACTTCGCTCTCTGACTCATCCACGGCGACAACCACCACAAACGCCAACTCGCTGGATCCAGCGCTCAATCCTCTCTCCATTAGCGTTACATCCAAACGCCAACCCTGATGTTGTCATTGTTCTTGAACCTCTTGACGGCACCAACTACGTTTCTTGGAGCCATGTCATCAAGCGAGGCCTCAGCGTGAAGAATAAAGTTCGCCTTATTGATGGTTCCTTGCCCGTTCCAGATGAAGATAAAGATCTGGCCATATATGCCGCCTGGGTAAGGGCTAACGACCTTGTTCTAATGTGGATTTTAAATTCGATTATACCTGACACTAAGAGAACCTTAGAATACTTTTCTATAGCTAAGGATGTTTGGGATGAGTTGAAAATTAGGTATGCCCTATCTGATGGCACTAGAGTCTATCATCTAGAAAAATCCCTAAGCTCTATCACTGAAGGTTCTCAATCCCTAGTCAGTTACTACAATCAGTTTAAGGCCTTATGGGATGAATATCTTAGTTTTAGGCCTCTTCTTAAATATTCATGTGGTGCCATGGATTCTTGTAAATGTGATTTGCCTAAACTAATGACCCAGACTCAAGAGCAAGATGTTGTCATGAAGTTTTTAGTAGGCTTGCATGATTCTTATACCACTATTAGGAGTCAATTCCTGTTACAATCTCCATTCACTCCTTTGTCCAAAATTTATGGCCTGTTACTCCAAGAAGAATCCCAGAGAACTTTAAATCTCACCCCTGAACCCATTCACCCTAATACTATTGCTATGAATGCCAAGAATGTTAGATTCTATAAAGACAGGAAGAAATCAATCAAATGTGGCCATTGTGATGGTTTGGGCCACACAATTGATAGATGTTTCCACATTATTGGCTTTCCCCCTGGTTGGAAAGGGCCTAGAGGGCCTCTTACTAAGGATCCCAACAAATCTGTCAGCAACTCCCTCAGATCTGTTCATGGGAAGGACTTCTCCAATCCTCTTATCCAACCTGAATTTTTAACAACTATGTGAATTCCTCCAAAGTGCAGCACCCTTGTGATAACAAGGAACCCTCCCACTTTGTAACAGGTGCAACAACTGCTCAACCTGAGGATCATCAACTCACCACAGCATCTGGTATGACTTCCACTGCTAATTTCAATTATGCATCTATTTCCTCTTGGATCTTAGACACAGGTGCTACATATCACATGGTATTTGATCTTTAATGTTTTCTACACCTCCTTCTGTTGCAAACATCACCATTTCTCTCCCAAATAATGTTGTTTCCACAGCTACTCACATGGGAAACATCACTTTAAATGACCATCTCACATTATACAATGTTTTATATGTTCCAGATTTCACATTCAATCTCTTATCCATTAGTCATATGACTAGATACTCTAATTGCACTACTAGTTTCTTGTACTCACATTGCATTTTACAGGACAACTTGAGCAAGAAGGTGATTGGTACTGCTGATCAAGTCAGAGGCTTATATCTCTTACAAACTCCTCATCCTTCTAGACAATGTACTTTAGATAATTCTGCTCTTACTGGTAGTTCTAAACTTGCCACTGTATGTTTGACTTGTGGCACAAAAGATTAGGTCATACCTCTAGAAAATGCATGTTGCACATCCCTATTTTGAATGTAAAACCCACTGATAAACATAGTGATTGTTTGATTTGTCCATTGGCTAAACAAAAGAAAAGATCATTTCCTTTAAGCACTTATGTCTCTTCTCATGCTTTTCAATCAATTCATTGTGATGTTTGGGGGCCATTTTCTTTATGTTTTGTCACAAATAATTTCTTACTATTATGGATGATTTCAATAGATGCACTTGGATTTACCTTTTAAAGGTAAAAAGTGATGTTAAACATTCATTAGAAAACTTCTATAATATGGTCCTCACTCAATTTAACACTAAAATTCAAACATTAAGAAGTGACAATGGGGCTAAATCTATACTTTCTTACTTTTATCATAAATTGGGCATCATTCATCAAACATCTTGTGTTGAAACCCCCCAACAAAATGGCATTGTTGAAAGAAAACACCAACATCTCCTTCAAGTGGCTAGGGCTCTCATGTTTCAATCCTCCCTCCCTTTACAATTTTGGAGTGAGAGTATCAAAACTGCTGCCTTCATAATCAATAGAGTCCCTTCTTACATTCTCAATCACAAATCTCCTTTTGAATTACTGTATGGGACAAAACCTGATTATTCCTTTCTTAAAACTTTTGGTTGCCTATGTTTTGCTAACACTTTAGTTTCCAATAGACAAAAATTTGATCCTAGGGCCACTAAATGTGTCTTTATTGGTTATCCCTTTGGCACTAAGGGATACAAACTTTTAGATCTTAAAATTGGAAAATTCATTGTTTCCAAAAATGTTAAATTTTTTGAAAACACTTTTCCTTTTGCCAACATGAGCACCCTTAATGAGCCCAACTCCACCATAGAACTTGAGGATGATGACTCTGATCTTCCCATTCACACAGATTTGATCAATGAAATTGCCACACACACTATTGTTCCCAACACTCCTGATACTATCACTCAACAAAATGAAGACATTGTTAATAATAATGCCATAGATCCTGGTCCTTCAAGAGTTGATGCTCATACTAGACCCTCTAGAACAAAACACAAACTGAATTTCTACAGCTTTATGAAACCAATCTACCTAGCTCTGTTGATCATGCTAAAATCAATCTCTCATTTTCTGATATTCAATATCCCATCCAACATTTTTTATCTACTGATAAGTTGTCCCACGATTATAAAATCTTTACAACATCTATATCCCAACAACAAGAGCCCAAGAGCTATAAACAAGCTGCTCTAGACCAAAATTGGGTCATGACCATGAAAAATGAAATTGATGCTTTATAAAAGAATCACACTTGGACTCTTGTTAATCTGCCTATAGGGAAACATTGTATTGGCTGTTGATGGATTTATAAGATTAAATACAACTCGGATGGCTCTATTCAAAGGTATAAAGCTAGATTGGTTGCTAAAGGCTATACACAACAAGAAGACATATATTATTTTGATACTTTCTCTCTTGTGGCCAAAATTACAACAGTTAGAATTTTACTTGTTGTAACCACATCTAAAAATTGGCATGTTCATCAATTAAATGTCAATAATGCTTTCTTACATGGTGATTTGGATGAATAAATATATCTGTTACCTCCTCCTGGTTATGTTTCACAAACTGAGAAAAGAGTTTGCAAGTTAAACAAAAGTCTATATGGTTTAAAACAAGCATCCAAACAATGGTTTACTAAATTGACTGCTTATTTATTATCCTTAGGCTTTACACAATCCAAAGCTGATACATCTCTTTTCACTAGACAAAATGGCATGGATTTCACTATTGTTCTTTGTTATGTGGATATATGATCTCATAATTACAGGGACTAACATTCATATCATCAATAACATTAAACTGCATCTATATATGATAAGTTCACTATCAAAGAACTTGGTCCTTTGAGATATATATTGGGCATTGAAATTGCAAGAAATAACAGGGGGATGACTTTGTGTCAAAGAAAATATACACTTGACTTACTTCAGGATTCTGGATATTTAGGTTGTAAGCCTTGCTCCACACCAATGGATCCCAAAATAACCTTTGACACTAATTCTCTTCCTCTTAAACATCCTGACCTTTACAGGAGGCTAGTTGGTAAACTTTTATACTTAACTATCACCAGACCTGACATTTCTTATGCAATCCAGACCTTGAGCCAATTCATCCAGCTTCCTACTGAAGCTCATTTGACTGATGTGCATAGGATTTTGAGGTATCTCAAAGGTAATCCAGGTACTGGAGTATTCTACCCTAAACTCAATACTTTTAAATTGCATGTTTTCTCTAATTCTAATTGGGCCAGATTGTGTTTGTCAAGACGGGCCGACAGGGCGGAACGGGCCAAAACCGCAAAAGCCCGCCATTTGGCGGGGCGGGGCGGGCCAACTTGTTTACTAGGCGGACTGCTAAAACCTCAACCCAAAAATAGGCGGGCCGCGGGTTTAGGCGGACCAACCTTTTTTTTTATAAAAATATTTATTATATTCATCAAAAAACGTAAAAAAAAAAAATATATATATATATATATATATATATTGTACATAATAGAAATAAACATCACGAATTAGAAATATTATCATTATTAATTGTATATAATATATTATAAAAAACAATAATAATATAAATATATATTAAAATAATATACATATATAATATATACGGTATAAAATATGGTATTATGAGTACAGAAAATGAAGAAAGAAGGAAAAAATGCGGCTGCTTTTATAATCTGTCATGCGGTAGAGTTTTTGCTTTTAATTAGATTTATTATATATTAATTTATAGACAAAGTTGGATAGCTCAAGTGGTTATAGTACCATTACTTAGGCTACCTAAAGTCTTGGGCTCGAATAATGGAAATGACAAAAAAATAAAATTATATAATATTTTTTTTTTCAAAATAAAAAAATGGCGGGCTAGCCCGCCAAAGACCGCAACCCAAACGGGCCGGCCCGCCTCTTGACGGTCTTGAAAACTCCTAACCCAACCCACTATTTTTAGTGGCGGGCGCGGGCTGGCCCAACGGGCCCATCCCGTTTTGACGGCTCTAGGTCAGATGTATGCAAACAAGAAAGAGCATTACAAGCTATAGTGTTTACTTTGGTGACTCTCTAATCTCTTGGAAATCCAAGAAACAATCTACTGTTACCAGGTCTTCAGTTGAAGCTGAGTATAGAGCTCTAGCTGCCACCACTTGTGAGCTTCAATGGATCCATTACATTCTTGATGACTTGAAGATTCAACATTCCACACCTTCCACTATGTACATTGACAGTAAGAGTGCATTCTCTATTGCTCATAACCCTTGCCTTCACCAAAGAACCAAGCACATCTCTTTGGATTACCACTTTACAAGGGAGAAGATTCAAGAAGGCCTTCTCAAGCTTGTTCATATTCCTAATGAACAGAACCTTGTTGATATGCTCACCAAACCATTGCCCCTTTCTCTTTTCAGTTTGCATAAATCCAAAATGTGCTTGATTGATATACATTCCCATTTTGAGGGGGGTATAAAGGAGTAAATACTTAATAGATACACTTCTAGCTTTTATATTGTTTTCTATTCAGATTTATACACCCTTCTTATTCACTACTACATATTTGGCCTTGGAGAGCTTTTAGAAGAGCTCTCCAAGTGGGAGTTGTCCAAGCTAAATTGCACTTGGAGAGCCCTAAAAGCTCTCCAAGGCCAAATATGTAGTAGTGATTAGGGCAGTTAATCGGTTAATTAGTTAGATTAGTGGTTAGTTTGTTACTAAGTGTAATCTTAGGTATATAATTATGGAGATTCATTCTTATGAACTAATCTTGTAAAATCATTCATCAAATACAGAAGAATTCTTTTGATTCAGTTTTTCTCTTCTTTGTGGAAAGATGATCCATGGTTTGATCATCAACAAGAATTTTTACATCACATGACCTTTCCACCATTTTAACGTCCCAAAATATTTTATCTAATAGAAATTAATATACAAGAATTAATATTCCACCTCTCTATAAGTTTGAACTTTTAGATGAAACAAAATTATTTCATGGTATCAGAGCCTCCAGACAAACGACCCGGGTTCGATTCCTGCTGTAAGCAACTCCATCGATTTAAATTGTCCACTCGATGAGCCTCCTTTCAAAAGGGTAAAAGGTGATAATTCGATCCACGACTTTTAGATGAGACAAAATTCTTTCACTATCCAATTACGTCTCAAATGTTAGCTAATTGAATTTATGTTCCAAAGTTGTTGTAAACATCAAAATGAAGTTGTATTTTGACATGTGCGTTGCAAGTGCTCGGCTAATTTGATGTAAAAGTACAGTACAATTTCTATTTCTATAATGAAAAGACAAAGATTTCAACAGAGATAGCAATTTAGGTAATAATAAACAGGAATACGTTTTAACCAACCAAAGAGAGGCGCGCATAATGTTATAACGGATGTGAGAAAGATAAAATAAAAATGATAAACGAGAACACAGATTTACGTGGTTCACTATCAATGTGATAGCTACGTCCACGGTAGAGAAGAGAGGATTCATATATTATTCAGATAGTTTTTCAGAGTAAAGATTTCAGAGTACAGAATGACATTAGGTCAAAATAGGGATATAAATATAAACCCTAACATAGTGAGCCCCCAAAAGAGGCCCAAAACAAAAACTTAGAGTTCAAGGCATTCCAAATATAAACCCTAACAAAAACTTAGGGTTCAAAGCATTCTAAATATAAACTCTAATAAACTGAGCCCCAAAAGGAGGCCCAAAACATAAACTTAGGGTTCAAGGCATTTCAACAAATCTCCACCTTGACTTGAATCCTCTCATAGATCAACAGATGTTTCAGATGCACCATAAAGATGCCAGATTGTACGAGTGACTCCTCGTACACAGATTTTCCCTCAATAGGGCAACTAACAACTTGTAATTTTCAACAAGTCCAAACAGTGTTGGAACTTGTAATTTTCAACAAGTCCAAACAGTGTTGGAACTTATTATTTAGAACTGGCTTGGTGAACATGTCAGCAGGGTTATCAACAGTCCCAACTTTCTCCACCTTAACTCTTTTCTCACTTCTCAAAAAATGATACCTGGCGTCAATATGCTTCGTTCTCTCATGATGAACTTGATCCTTAGTTAAACAAGTTCCAACACCAACAGAATCTGACAGCGTTGAACCTTGCAGGAAATACAAAGTCCCTAGTTTCACACCTTTCAGAACCACATTATCACCCTTGCAGACATACAGAACTCCGCCCTCACCTTTGAAACTGATACCCCTACTATCCAATAGACTCAGTGATATCAGATTTTTCGTCATGTGTGGAACATGTCTAACGTCGTTCAATGTGCAGAATTTACCATCATATGTTTGTAGCTGAATTGAGCCTATCCCAACCGCCCTACAAACAACATTATTGGCCATACTAATATTGCCTCCGTCTACCTGCTCGTAGAATGTGAACCACTCCCTGCGCGGACATATGTAGTAAGAAGCCCCTGAATCAAGAACCCACACATCGGAGTGATGTGTTTGCTCATCATCAACTAGGGTCAAATCTTCCTCATAATTGGTATCATCATCTTTTGCAACAACAGCAGTACCGGTCTTATTTTTTGCCTTCTTTTTCGGACAATCGAATTTACAATTCCCTTTGTCCTTGCAGTAGTTACAAACGTCATCAGGCTTAGGACCTTTGGAAACAAACTTCTTAGAAAAATTCTCTTTCCTAAATTTTCCATGTCCCTTACTCCCGCTAGCTACTAGTCCAATAGCCTGGTTGTCTGCACCCCTACCACTGGCCTTATGTATCAACTCTCTAGTATGAAGAGATGATCTAACCTCTTTAATAAATACAGAATCTTTCCCATCAATGAAAGATTGAACAAAATTCGCATACGACAAAGGTAGAGAAACTAACAGAATTAACGCAACATCCTCATCCTCAACATTAACATCAATATTACGAAATTCTAATAAAATTATATTCAATTGATCTAAGTGTTCGCGGAGTGACTAACCTTCTTCCATACGCAAACTGAATAGACGCTGCTTCAAAAGCAACTTGTTGGTGAGAGACTTTGTCCTATACAAAACACATGCACACCCCCAATCATGCAACTCAACTCTCGTTGCAATTAACATAATCGAACATGCTAGCTAATATGGTTGATTAATCAAATGAATAATTCAAAACACAACAATCGAAGCATAAACACCCAAAACCTAAGCTAATTATGCAATTAATCCATAATTACACTAAACACCCATCAAAACTTCAACACACAAGGCAATTAAGACTTAGCCCATGGTTTTAGAAGAGAATCTCATGGCTACAACTCAAACAAGCATAAAACCCATAGTTAAGAAATAAGAAATTGTAGGAAATTATGAAATTACTAAATTGAATTGCAAATAGGAGAAATATCACCTTGATGATAAAATTGTAGCTACAAAATGATGGAATAAATAATGCCCAATGCTAATCTTCACTTGAATTGCAAAATAAATCTATAATATAAGCTATTCTATGAAATTTAACTTCAAAAACCTAAGAACACCTTCTACTATATGAGAATTGTGTGAAAAATGCTTTCAAAAGTGGGTTGTAACCCTTAAAATCTGAATAAGAATCCCTTTTATAGATTATAGAGATGTTATTCGAGCCGAGCGAGTCCGAGTACCTAAGGTTCGAGTTCGGCTCGAGCTCGCTCGTTAACATTATTGAGCGTGAAAGATGGATCGACTCGACTCATTTTTTTATTAAACTCGAGCTCAAGCTCGACTCGTATATTTTTTTTTAATAATTCGATAGAGCTCGAGCTCGACTCATATATTTTTTTAGCTCGATAGAGCTCGAACTCGTTTAACCAAATTATTTGAGCTCGACAAAGCTCGAGCTCGAACTCGAAATCCTATAAATACACACATTTAATTAAAATATTGAAATTCCTATAAAAATACATATTTAACCAAAGAGTACTAAAAATATAAAAGTAAATGCAAACTTCAAAACTACATACGCGAGTACAATTAAAATATGAAAGCAACATCCACTACTTGATCGATAACAATTAGGAATATGAAAGCAGCATCCACTAACAAGTTAACAACTAACAAATGTACTCCACCCATCATAGAAAATAAAAATAGATTCCTACATCCAATGATTTACTACTTCCAATTTCTTGATATGACAACATCCACTACTTCAATCTTGATCTGGAAGTTCAATTTCTTGATAGGTTGATGTACATGATTTACCAACATCCAATGATTCCTACAAAATAAAAATGAGGAAGTCATTATATATAAAAGATAATCAACCAAAAGTAAAAGTATTAGAAAATTCATTTCACTTACACGAGGTCAAGTCTTTACACCATAAAGATTGCAGATCCAATAATTGCCACAAAGTAGCATTTGCATCGTCTCAACTGTCATAGAAGCTCGTCGATCATCAACTATTCGACCACCGACACTAAAAGCAGATTCGGAGGCCACAGTTGTAACCAGAATAGAAAGAATGTCACTTGCCATCCTTGACAATATCGGAAACCTCAACCTTTCTGATTTCCACCAAGCCAAAACATCAAGATTTGCAAAAACATCATCACAACAATACCTATTTTCTTCTAAATACACATCCAAATCCAGTTCTTTCGGTGGAGTTTTATCAATTTCATTGAAACGCATCAAAAAGTTTTCCTTACCGGTAAGAACATTAATTTCAAGCTTCTTAACAACTGCCTTATTGCTCATCAAATCTCTACCATGTCGATTTAACTGCTATTTTTTTGGGCCTTCGACATCAAATGAGATATAAGCTTCAACATATTCATTGTAAAGTTTATAGATAAGCATCTTTATTTCATAAATTTTATCCAATGTTTCTATCTCACCATAAATAATCGGAAATGCATGATCAACAGGTGTCATTTTATACCTCGGATCAAGAATAGTAGCTATTGTCAACAACACATTACTTTCTCCCCAATACTTATCAAAATTTTCCGAGATAGCCATGGTAATTTCTTTGATATTACCCGAAGTGTCAACAACATTTTCGTTTTAAAGAACTTTAACCCTATAAAGCTCAACAAGAAAAATGTTGGAAGTTGGATAATCTGATCTAGAAACCAGGTTAGTAATTTCATGGAAAATGCCAAAGAATTTGCAAACTTCCTCCACTTTCAACCAATCTTATTCACTTGGAACATAAGTAAACCAAGAGTCAATATATCAGTATATCTTGAAAAAACAACCTTGAATTATAAAGTTGATGCCAACATGAGATATGTGATATTCCACCTAGTTGGACAATCTAGAATCAACTTTCTAGAAGGTAATTTCAGCTTGCAATTTTTGAAAATTTGATAAGACGAGACTCCGAATTATTCAAGTATTTGACCCTATCTTTAACTACATCAATCACACCATGCAGATTTTTTAGACCATCTTACACCAAAAGATTAAGTATACACATCACATGAAAAATCTTTCCACCAAGACTAAGTCTCTTTTTTAGAGAAAAATCCATTTTAAGCCTTCTAATTCAAACATCATTATAAGAAGCATTTTCTACAGTGATGCTAAAAATCTTATCATCAATCTCTCAATCACTAACGCATTTACTTAAAGCTTCAGCAATAATGACCTGTATGAGGAGGTGGAACATTGCAAAAGTCCAAGACACGTTTCTGTAACACCCAATCAACATCCACAAAATTACCTATCACAACTATATACTGAAGTTTTTGACCAGATTTCCACAAATCAGTAGTTATACTAACCCTACTAGCACCCCTCAACACAGATTTCAACTTTTTCTTTTCTACTTGATAGGTATTATAACAATCTTCTCTAACTTGTTGACGGGTAATCTTTTTGTAAAATGGTGATACATCTTTCATGAACTTATATATTAAACACTACATGATCAATCATAGAAAATGGATACTCATCCACCATATGTGAAGCAAGCTCTCGTGCCTTAATATGATCGTACGAATAGTTGGTAATGGAAGTGATACTGTTGGTCCCAAGTTGAGTTTAATAACGAGTAAGCAAGTGAAAATGTCTAGAGGGGGGGTGAATAGACTTTTCAAAAATCTTTCGATATATCAAAGTACAATATGCGGAATAACGAAATTAATCAATGAGCCCAAGTAGTTTATACTCAACTTATTTCGAGAACTCTGTTTCAGTATTTACTCAACTAGTCTTGTTCAATTATGGAGATAAACAGTTAATTAATCAATACAAAACAGTAAAGTAAATCAAACACGAGATTTTATAGTGGTTCGACAACTTGTCTACATCCACTCTCACAAACCCAGTTGTGAAATTCTTATTAACTCGTCCAATGGAGTAATATGTTCTTGTAGCTTTAAGTCCCAAGAAATAAGACTTAGATCTTCTCGACAACACTACCAAGTGCCTCTTCGATCTTACTAGCGATTTACAAGTATCTAGCAACTTGAAACAGTAAACAAAAATAAAACTTCTCTTCGTTCAGTAGTAGCTTTCTTCGATCTTCACTTGTCTTGTGTAGCTTCACTTTCTGAACTTCAATCTCTGAGAGTATTTTCTTCACTTGAATCTTCAATAATACTTCAATATGTAGTAGAATCAGTCGTCTCTAATCGTTTAATACCTTGCGGTATTTATAGAACTCTAATTCCAAGAACTTTAAGTTGTGTAACCAACTTTTCTTGAAAACTAACTTGTAACTGATTCTTCTTATCCTTTCACGCGTTTCTTCAGTTAATTAGTTATTTCTTAACTAACTCCTTCAATCTTTAATACGCGTTTCTGTAACTAACTTCAGTCTTCTTGCCTTGTCTTGTCTTGTTGAGTCGCACCTGTCTTGTCTAGTAGTAGTAGACTTCTTCTTCTACTTGTCTTGTGCAGTAGACTTCTTTAGATTACAATATAAAACTAATCTAGTCCTATCATCTAATCCTAACAAGACTATTACATTACATTAAACTCTTGTTACAAAGCTTAGTCATCTTAGAAAACTATACATCAATATATTTTTACATAAAACAATCATGAGCTTCTATACAGTAATTAAATCATAGCTCAATAACAAACTAATCAGTTAATATACACAAATATGAAGTACTTATAATTTGTACTTATCTTTCAATAATACTTGTCTTTTAAAACTAGTACTTGTCTTGTGAACTAGTACTTGTCTTGTGAACTCTACTGATCTGTTCAAGATGAATTCTCTTAACTAGACTAGATCAGTCAACACTTAGAAAATATTCAAGTCTACTTTTGGCTTATCAAAACTTCATCTTTTATCTTTTATCAACATTTAGGACTTGTTCTGGGAGGATTCATATCCCAACAATTTCCCCCTTTTTGATGAAGCCAAAACTACTTGAATCTTTTCACAATAGTAGACTAGTTAAGTAGTTATCTTGTCTTAAACATCAAAATAGTACTTATCTTTTCATTCATTCAAAATATGATCAGTAGATATTACACATACTAAATCAAAAAATAAGAACTATGAATCAGAGCAAACAACAAAAAAAACTAATCTGAAAGAGTACCTCCTTCTGGATTTGGAACACAGAATGCATCTAGGAGTCTCTTATGAATTACTGACATATGATCTTCAGTCTCGATCTTCTCTTTATCCAGCAGATTTTCTTCAAATTTCTTGATATGGTTGAAGTCGATTCTCTTTCCTGAGCCTAACATCGGAGTAGTCCATTTAGGAAAAATAGGAACAAGAATATTACAATTCACAGCAGCAACTATCTTCATGATCAGATTCCACAGCTTCCTATCTTGAACTTCCATGAATTTGTCAAATATGACATAAAGTTCCTCAGAACTATCAGCTTCTCCATATTTACGAATAATCCAGTGATCTAACTCCCATTGCAACTTGACTTTGAACCAATCTTTACGATGTTCATCATCAATGATGTTGTCAATGAATGCATCTTCTACTAGATCTGGATTTGCTTTCAGCTTCAGCAGTCTTCTAATATGCTTACCCAGCTTCTTCTTGCAAGCATACTTAGATTCATCATCATCATCTATCTTCTGCTTCTTCATGACTTCAGTTTCTTCTTCTTGCTTTCCTTCAATCACGAGTTTTCTCTTGACTTGTCTGGTCTGAGTCTCAACTTCCACAGACGCAACACTTTTGCCTTTCAACAGTCTCTTCTGTTCTTCATCCTTAGCTTGTTCAAGATCTGCCTTCTTGACTAGCCTTCCTCTCTTGGGATATCTTAACTCTTCTATCGCAGAAGCAGCAGCCTTAACTTCAGTTTCTGCACTTGACTTTTCAGCAGCAATAATAACTCTACTTGTCTCTTCCCCCTTTTTGGCTTCATCACTTGCCTTAAGAGTGAATAGACTAGTAAACCGAGTCATTTCTTCTTTCATTGCTTCCTTCATTGCTTCAGCAGCCAGTTCAATTTGCCTTTGATTTGCCTCAACACGACTCATCTTGTCTAGTCGATCGGCAGTGGCTTCCAATTTCTTTGAGTTAATGGCCAACTCGTCTTTGAAATGAACAGCTGTCTGACGCAAGAGAGTGTTCTGTTTTGTTAGCTCAGTAAGAACGGCTTGAGAACGCACCAACTGATCTTGTGCTTCTCGCCTTTGCTCATCAGCTATCTCAATTTTAACTCTGTATAGCCTTTCTATTTTACTTGCTTCTTCAGCCAATGTTCGAGCAAAATTAACAGATCTGTTCTCCAAGTAGTCAACTTATTTTTTCAAGAAATCTTCAATTTGAGTATACATTTCTTGTCGAAACGTAGAATCCATTTTATTCACTTCTCCAACTATCAATTCTCTGGAGCTGTCAACTAGTGACTGATTTTGTTCTACCAAGACTCCTTTCAACTTTGATTCCAAGAACACCTCAATAGACGACTTCACTACTTCCTTTAAGTCTGTCTTCAACTCATCTATAAGGCCTTCTGGAAAATCATGAGTAGTAGAGTGAGTCTCAGTTAACTCATCTTCATTAAACACAATGGCTTCAACAAACTCATCATCTTCTTCACCAAGATCGATCGAGTTGTTGTCTTCTTCTTCCACACTTACAGCAGCTTCCTCAAGAAGATCAGTCTGACTGGCAACATCAACTAACTTGACTGTCAACTCTTCTTCCACAAGATCAGTTTGAACACCAACATCAAACCTGACCTCTGAAGACAAAATATCATCAGATATGTTCAGCATTTTCTTCACCAATGCTGTCAACGCATGAGGTGGGAACAACTCTGAGTGGTCCCTGACTCCACTATTCTCCTTCTGTTCCATCTCCCAATCTTGAAAATTGGAGATTCCACCCATTCCTTGAATTACTTCAAACAGGTCTTCTGTCGGGGATGTCTTCAATGCATACCATGTACATATCCTTAGAAGTTTCTCATACGCTTCTGAAGATGTGTCGATCTCTACTGATGGTAGCATCTTCCTTAGATTGTGTGACATCTTCAAACGCAACCTCTTCTCCCTTAAGCACATCAGATAATAGACGAGGGAATCAAATCTAACATCAGACGGGGTCTGAGCAGGTGGGGTCCCTGTCTCAGTTGTCGCAGTGGCAACTGGTATCTTGTCTGAAGTAGATGGGTTGGGGGGTTCAACATTTTCTGTTGTGGTAGAGGGAATATGGATGGTGGTTTCTTGGGGCTTTGGTGTGGCTTGGTTTGGTTCGACAGTTGTAGAAGTATCAACTATATCAAATATAGTAGTGTGTGGGGTTATGTTGGCTCGAAGTGGTTGCACTGCCAACACTGACGAGGTTTTGGGAATAGCTTTGGCACGAGATCGAAGTGATCTGGCCTTGGTGTTGACGGGGAGAGAGATAAGAATTGACAAAGCTCTAGAAGAAGTACCAACCTTTTGTTCAGTCGACTTGTCTGGTGAAGGACTCGACTCGACTCTCACCAGTCGATACACTTGCAACTCTTCCTCTTCCGTCTCAGGCTCCTTGTCTGAGTGGGTTTCCTCAGAATCTTCTGCAGCCTCAATCATTGCCTCCTCTTCCACATACTGAACTAGTCTACCACTAGTTCCGGCCTCAGCTCCCTCAGAATTTCTGCTCTCCGACTCGTCTTCCTCAGAACTATACGAGGCGGCTTCAATCATGACATCATCAGGATTGATCTGGACTTGTCTGGGAGCAGCAGCTCTTCTAGCAGCTTGCTTTGCTAGCGCCTCCTTCTTCAGATAATGCTTGAGAGGATGAAATGGCTTGCCCTTACTCCAACTAGTCTTGTTGGGCAACAAGAGGGGTAGGATGACACTTAGCTTGTTTCCGAAGCTTACATTCGCAGACACAACCCAGTTGACTGAACTGGTGTCGACTTGAACATACTTCTTGTAGTACATTAATCTATCCAAGAAGAATTTAGACCAATTTCCTTCGGTGATTCCATCATGAATCACGGCCATTATCCTTGCTTTCTGAAGTGTCACAGAGTCAAAACTCCCAGTGACTCCTAGCAACATCTTTGATGCGATGTCAAAAAGAGTCTTGAATTTGTCGAGTAATTCCTTCTTCTTGACAGCAGGAATTTTACCATCACGATTCAACTTCAACTGCTTTCCACAGAAAATGCTTAGATATCTCAACTCTCTGCCTTCAGCATATCTTTCGATATCTATCGATCCGGACGGTAAATTCAATGATTCAGTCAAAAATTCACGAGTGATTTCCACTCGCCTTCTTCCAACAAAGGCTTCAATCGAGTCGCCTTGTCGAGTTGCAGTAGCATAGAATTCTAACACCTCTTCCTCCAGCACAATTTCAGGAAATGCCTCCAAGAAAGGTCTTAAACCGCATCTGAAGCATTTTATCAGAATTTCTTTGTTGTCTTCAGTGTGATTTCCTTTGAAAAACACTGATCCCTCCACATGCACTCTTCCTTCGGTGATGTACTTTCCTAGATCGAACCTTGCTTGCATGTTAGTACGAGCATCAAATATCGAAACAATCGACATAGTAGATCGGTTATGAAAATCAAGAGATTTCGAAGGAGCTTGAGTGCTTGAGAAGTTATGAGAATCAAGAGATAAGAACTTGTGAGCAGTTATGAACGAGTAGTATGGGTTTTGTTAAACCTTGATTGTTGAAATCAATGGTTGAGATTAAAAGTTTTGATCCAATGGACAGATATGAAAGTCTTTTGAAATTCAGTTTTACGGAATCGAGGATATTACGTGATTTAATATCGTAAAATTTTGGAATCCGCCTCTTCTATTGGTAGGATAGAGGAGTGTACTCATCTGACCTAGCATAGTAGAGTTTTGGCGCGAACTGGTTATATACACCTCATTAAATGGAGTGTATAAATCCAATTCTAGGTTTTTCAAAATTTTCATTTACAAATTACATCTATATCCTTAATGTGTATTGTTTAAACACTTAGAGTATTTAAATCATGAAACCACTTATCTTGTCTGTTCGAGTCTATCCAGAACAGACGAGTAGACTGACGTGCACAAGACGAGTTCCCCCTTCGACTGTGCTTGTCTACTTTGAACATCAAACGATTATTTGTACCTGTCTTATCTTGTGCGACAGATAGTCGAGTAGAATAAATACGACGAATATCAATTTAGCTTAATGGTCAAGGATCAAACAAGATGACTATTAACAAACTTAAGAGTCAACATAAGGTTCTTTAAGAAATCAAGGATTCCCCCTTAAATGTTTATTCCCTTAGTATTACCCTCAGCTTTACCAGCTTCCTCATCGGGTTGTTTGGTCAACTTGTCTGACCTTGTATACCTGTCTGTTGAGTGAGTAGACGAGTGCTCTGCTCTTTTGTGGTAACTCGTCTATTTCTCCTTTCTTCTTAGAAATGTACCTGTCTGGTTAGTACATTGCTACATACTAGTAGGGTCAAGATCAATTAGTCCTAGACTAATGCATAATTCACGAAAACGAGCTTCAGCTAATGGTTTTGTGAAAATATCAGCTCTTTGAAAATCAGTATGAATCTTTTCCATGCGAATATCCTTCTTTTCTACATGATCACGTATAAAATGATGTTTCACATCAACATGCTTACAACGTGTGTGCAGAACAGGATTTTGTGTAATGGCAATAGCACTATTACTATAACAGAAAATAGGAACATTTGATTCACAAATATTATAGTCTCTAAGCTGTTGAATAAGCCATTATAATTGACTACAACAACTACCAGCAGCCATGTACTCGGCTTCAGTAGTAGAGGTAGTAACACTTGTCTGCTTTTTCGAAAACCATGAAATGAGTTTTGTGCCTAAGAATTGACAAGAACCCGATGTAGATTTCCTATCTATTCTACAACCACCAAAATCAGAATCAGAGTAGCCACTTAGAGATAAATCATCATTTGAAGGATACCATATACCACGATTGATGGTCCCTTTCAAATATTTCAATATCCTTTTAGTGGTTTCCATATGACTCTCTTTTGGATTAGCTTGAAATCGAGCACATACACCAACAGAAAATGCAATATCAGGTCTACTAGCAGTCAAGTACAGTAATGAACCAATAAGACCACGGTAATGAGTTTGATCAGCACACTTACCATTCTCGTCTGGATCCATCCTGTAGGTAGGTTGCATAGGTACTCCAGAAGATTTACATGTCTTAATACCATACTTGTCTAGTAGATTACGAGTATACTTTGCTTGATTTATGAAAATCCCTTCTGGGGTCTGTTTTACTTGAAGTCCAAGAAAGTAATTCATTTCACCCATCATAGACATCTCAAATTTACTTTGCATGAGTGTTGAGAAACTTTCACTCAGCTTTTTGTTAGGTGACCCAAAAATGATGTCATCTACGTAAATTTGGACGAGTAAAATGTCTTTTCCTTCTTGTCTTCTGAACAAGGTTCTATCTACCTTGCCCTTAGTAAAACCATTTTCTAACAGAAATTGAGAAAGAGTATCGTACCAGGCTGTTGGAGCTTGTTTTAGTCCATATAAGGCTTTCTTTAATTTGTACACCTGGTCTCCTTTGACTTCGAAACCTGGGGGTTGTTCAACATACACTTCTTCCGCAAGAATACCGTTAAGAAATGCACTTTTAACATCCATTTGATATACAGTAAATTTCATGTGAGCAGCATATGCAAGGAACAATCGAATGGCTTCTAGTTTAGCAACAGGAGCATAGGTTTCATCATAGTCTATGCCTTCAGCTTGTGAATAGCCTTGGGCGACTAGTCTAGCCTTATTTCTAACGACTAAATCATTCTCATCTTTCTTATTCTTGAAAATTCATCGAGTGCCAACTACATTATGATGTTTCGGTCTATCGACAAGTTCCTAGACGTCGTTTCGAACAAACTGATTCAACTCGTCTTGCATAGCAATGATCCAATTACTATCAGCCAATGCCTCATTAATGGTCTTAGGCTCGATAGATGAGAGGAAACAACACCAGCAAAACAGAGATGGACTAGGTTGTTCTTGCGACTCAAAGAGTTGTCGTCTAGTCTTCACACCAACAGTAGAGTCACCAATGATATTTTCAGTATTATGCGCAGATTTCCATGTATTTCTATTCTTAACAATAGCACTATCATCTATATCATGTACAGCATCATGCATGTCAACATCATTTGTATCATCAACAGATTTACCTGGAGTAGATGAGTCAACTAGAGCAGGCATGTCTACTGGTCTAGTAGACTTACCTTGAGCACTTACCTTCTCCTTGTCATCAGATTCGAGAGCTTTCATGAATGGATTGTATGCTTGAACGGATTCATATACCTCTGAATCTTTGTCAGATTCGATAGTTAGCTCAGTAACTTTCTCACTGATCTTGTTGGCAGACGAGTCCTGTTGAGATTCATCGAAAACCACATGTGGTGTTTCTTCCACACATAGGGTAGAGTAGTTGAATACTCTGAATGCTTTGCTAGTTGAGGAGTATCCTAAGAATATCCCCTCGTCTGCTTTAGCATCGAATGCATTTAACTTGCTTTTCCCATTGTTATGGATAAAACACTTACAGCCAAATATATGGAAATATGAAACTCTGGGTTTTCTACCTTTCCATACCTCATAGGGCGTCTTACCTAGTGTTTTATTGATAGCACTTCTGTTTTGGGAATGGCATGCAGTATTGATAGCTTCTGCCCAAAACTTCTGAGGAGTATTATACTCTGTCAGCATGGTCCTGCAGGCCTCCTTAAGAGTTCTGTTCCTTCGTTCTGCTACTCCATTTTGTTGTGGTGTCCTTGCTGCACTAGTAAGGTGCTGGATGCCACGCTTAGAACAAAATTCTTTAATATAGCAGTTAATGAATTCAGTACCCTTGTCACTACGGATCTTGACAATGGACTGATTCTTCTCAACTTGTATCTTCTTCAACAGATCAGGTAGGAGTGTTTGTGTATCACTCTTCTTGTGTAAGAAGACTACCCAAGTGAACTTAGAATAGTCGTCTACCACAACAAGTGTGTACCGTCTACCGTTCAATGTTGGAGGAGTTATTGGGCCATGTAGGTCCATATGTAGGAGTTCGAGAACTCTACTTGTTGAGAGGGATGGAATAGATTTAAAGGAACCTTTTACCTCTTTACCTTTCTGACAGGACGTGCATACATGTGACTTGTAGTAGACTTCATTGGGAATACCTTCCACAAGGTAGTCTCTGGCTATCTTATTAAGAACCTTAAAGTTTAGATGACAGAGGCGTCTATGCCAGAGCCAGCCAAGTTCTTTAGGATTCTTAGTAAGTAGGCAGGTGTCCCTCGGACAACTGTTCCAGTTCACTATGTACACACTTCCTTGTCTTATGCCGACCAGTAAGACTGTGTGTGTCCTCTTGTCAATGATTTCACATTTGCGACTCTTGAACTGCACCTTGTATCCACGATCACAGAATTGTGAAACAGAGAATAAATTGTATTTCAAGCCTTCAACATATGAGACATCTTGGATCTCTATGTCTCCATTCCGAATGTAACCGAATCCTTTGGTAACAGCAGTGGAGCTATCACTAAATATCACTTTTGGTCCTTCTTGCTCATGGTAGCTTGATAGAAGTGTCTTAGTACCAGTCATGTGGTGCGAACAACCACTGTCTATGTACCAAGTTTCTCCTATTGAGCCACCCTTCTTGTATAGATCGAGTCGACCCTGCATTAGATGGTATTTCATAATTTAGGTACCCTCCTTGTTTATTGGGGTCCTGGGGGGTTAGTCGAGTTCAATGGAATCCAAATGTACATTGGAGTCCTGAACAAGTTTGATCTTCTAAGCTTTCGACCATATTTGTTGCAAAATAAGACCTTGTTGTCCTTATCTGGCCTATCAGTCGAGTTCGGGTCTACTCTTTGGAGATAGCCTTTCGACTTGATCTCTACTTGAGCAGGCACTTGTCTATGATAGTCAGAGTAGGGTTTATATGCATTAGGTCCATATGGTTTATAGACATGTTTAGGTCTGTCTTCTCCTTCGATATCATATGACAAAGGTGGAGGATATAGGACTGCTTGTGTACGATATTTTGGGCCTTCCTGTCTAGGTCTAGACGAGTAGAGTTGAGACTGCCTTATGAAAGGAGGTCTAGACTCTTGTCGTCTAGTCTGTACTTGTCTAGTACTCGTCTCCTCGGGATACCAATCCTCGTATCTAACCTGGTTGGGTCGTCTACGATTAGTGGTCCTTAGAAGATTAGTTCTAGGTTGAACAGGCTTGTTGTTACCATTCTTTTTACCTCCTTTGGTAATTGGAATGTTAACTCGAGCTTGTTTTGGTATAGTACCTTTAGATGGAGTATCAATATCGTATATCATTGGTCCTTTTCCTTTATCATTAGTCAAAGAGCTTGAGATGAAAATAGTAGGGTTCTTAGGAACTTGAGTAGACGAGCTTGATGTCTCAGCACCTATGCCTGTCTTGTCAGCAGGAGCCCTATACCTATCTGACAGTTCAAGGTTAACCTTTGAAGAGTTAACCAGGTCAGTAAGTTTAAGGTCTAGAGTGACAACCTCGGTTTCTAAGAACTTATTACGTTCTTCAAGTTTTTTGCACTTGCTTTTTAAAACATTGAATTCATGTTTCTCAGTAGCATGTGTCTTAAGTAGGTCTTGATACAACTTGTCTGTCAATGCACACTTGTCTTTAAGTTGACTCAACTCTTCTTGCAAGCGTTCATTTAGGACTGTTATATTAGGATCTACTTTAGACTGAGCTTCCTTAAGATCAATGATTTCTTGTCTTAAAATGATGTTTTCGTCACTGACTTCAATGATTGCCTTGTTGGCAAGTAGGAGGTCGTCTTCAACTGCACTGGTAGAGTGTTGAAGGCTACTCCCTACTTTGCTACTGGCAGTGTCACTTTCATCAGAATCTGATTCATCACAAGATTGAAAAGAAGTAGCAGAGGATACCTCTTGGTCGATTTTAGCCATGCAGCATAGACCATCATCTACTATGAAAGCTTCATCGTGATCTGGTTCAGACGGGTAGCTAGGTGAGGATGATGGCAACTCGTCTGAGTCAGAATCAGAGTCATCATTGGCCATCATTGCCTTCTTGCCACGGTTGTATCTTCTTTCCCTTCGTGCTTTGCGTTCTTCACGATCATCAGTACTCAGGTCTGGACATTCATATATGTAGTGACCTGGTTTCTCACAGTTATAGCACAAGAGATCATTAGTAGCCTTTTTAATAGGAGAGTTATTCCTTCGTTTATCACGTCTATCAGAACGTGTAATCTTTCTACCGTCAGACTCTCTATCTTGTCTGTAACCTTTCGAGACTTCGTCTCTCCTTTCGGACGAGTTTCGGTCTCGTCTGGTCTCAGACGAGTTCTTAGAAGCAGACCCTCTATGCTCTCTATAGAACTTCTTATATCTTCCAAAACGTTTATTCAGCCTATCAAACTTTCTAACCATGAGGCTTACCTGATCCTTCAGACTAAGATCAGTATCTAACTCGTCTTTCACAGAAGTAGACCTAGTCTTAGACTTCGACCTGTCTACCTTAGACGAACTAGTCTTAAAAGCAACGTTCTTAGATACAGCATGTTCTCTGTCACTACTTGCTATGGATTCATCTTCGTCTAAATCAAACTCATGGGCCTTTAGAGTTTGAAACATGGTCTCTGCTGTCCACACGTCTATATCTTGGGTATTCTTAACAAGCATTTTTACCATTTTCCATCTACTATCAAGGCTTTTGAGAATCCTAAGATTGATTTTACGTGGAGTATAAGATTTACCAAGGACTTCCAAGTCATTCATGATTTTGGTAAAACGAGTATCCAACTGGTCTATTGTTTCACCAGCTTTCATATGAAATGATTCAAATCTTTGGACTGCTGTAGAAAGCTTGCTTTCTTTGATTAGGGATGTCCCTTCACAAATGATAGCTAAGCGATCCCACATTTCTTTGGCAGTTTTACATTATAACACTTTTCCCAGATACTCGTTAGGAAGAGTGTGTAAGATGTAATTCTTAGCCAAGCTATCCAAATTATTCTGTCTCATTTCTTCTGAGGTTAGTTCTGACCTTGGTTTCTTGACGAGAGTACCCACGGGTTGGTCTTTGTCGAGGGCAGCAGTATTGGGGACCATGGTCACAATTGGACCTTCAGTGATGACGGAGATCATTAAGTCGTGAGTGGAACTGAAGATGGCTTCCATCCTTAGTTTCCAATAGTCATATATAGTCCTGAACCTAGAACTTAGGTAACTTGTTAGCGCTGATTTCGAGTGACATGATTCAAGAAAATACGTATGACACAGTATAGTATCAAGAAACAGATATTTTTCAAGTATAGTGATAAAGAACACGTAAGAGCACGTATAGTCTCGGACCAAGACTTCACCCAAGTCTTGAATTGGTTATCAAGAAACAGCAGTTCGTAAACTACTGCTCTAATACCACTTGTTGGTCCCAAGTTGAGTTTAATAACGAGTAAGCTAGTGAAAATGTCTAGAGGGGGGGTGAATAGACTTTTCAAAAATCTTTCGATATATCAAAGTACAATATGCGGAATAACGAAATTAATCAATGAACCCAAGTAGTTTATACTCAACTTATTTCGAGAACTTTGTTTCAGTGTTTACTCAACTAGTCTTGTTCAATTATGGAGATAAACAGTTAATTAATCAATACAAAACAGTAAAGTAAATCAAACACGAGATTTTATAGTGGTTCGACAACTTGTCTGCATCCACTCTCACAAACCCAGTTGTGAAATTCTTATTAACTCGTCCAATGGAGTAATATGTTCTTGTAGCTTTAAGTCCCAAGAAATAAGACTTAGATCTTCTCGACAACACTACCAAGTGCCTCTTCGATCTTACTAGCGATTTACAAGTATCTAGCAACTTGAGACAGTAAACAAAAATAAAACTTCTCTTCGTTCAGTAGTAGCTTTCTTCGATCTTCACTTGTCTTGTGTAGCTTCACTTTCTGAACTTCAATCTCTGAGAGTATTTTCTTCACTTGAATCTTCAATAATACTTCAATATGTAGTAGAATCAGTCGTCTCTAATCGTTTAATACCTTGCGGTATTTATAGAACTCTAATTCCAAGAACTTTAAGTTGTGTAACCAACTTTTCTTGAAAACTAACTTGTAACTGATTCTTCTTATCCTTTCACGCGTTTCTTCAGTTAATTAGTTATTTCTTAACTAACTCCTTCAATCTTTAATACGCGTTTCTGTAACTAACTTCAGTCTTCTTGCCTTGTCTTGTCTTGTTGAGTCGCACCTGTCTTGTCTAGTAGTAGTAGACTTCTTCTTCTACTTGTCTTGTGCAGTAGACTTCTTTAGATTACAATATAAAACTAATCTAGTCCTATCATCTAATCCTAACAAGACTATTACATTACATTAAGCTCTTGTTACAAAGCTTAGTCATCTTAGAAAACTATACATCAATATATTTTTACATAAAATAATCATGAGCTTCTATACAGTAATTAAATCATAGCTCAATAACAAACTAATCAGTTAATATACACAAATATGAAGTACTTATAATTCGTACTTATCTTTCAATAATACTTGTCTTTTAAAACTAGTACTTGTCTTGTGAACTAGTACTTGTCTTGTGAACTCTACTGATCTGTTTAAGATGACTTCTCTTAACTAGACTAGATCAGTCAACACTTAGAAAATATTCAAGTCTACTTTTGGCTTATCAAAACTTCATCTTTTATCTTTTATCAACATTTAGGACTTGTTCTGGGATTCATATCCCAACAGATACCATCAGATTGCCCATCTGTGAAAGACAATATTTGGTGCTTCGCTTTGGTTTGATCTCCACTAGCTAGTCTCTTTGTGGACACGCGTTTAAATGACGCTTGTGATGAGATGTAGCTCCAATTGCGCTCTTAACAAAATATGTCTTGCAATGATTGTATTGTACCTTTTATGTTCCATTCTTGAACTTGTTTATATGTATTTATTGACAAAAACGTACGTGTAAACTAAGCAAAATGAGTAACTTAATCAGGGAGAGTACATACTTTGGGAGTAGTTTGATGTAAAATTACACAAATTTGTGTGCGCCATAATGGCAATTTATGCAGTGTGATTAATTGGTAGGTTTCCTTAGATCATGTTGCATCATTTTCGTCGCAAAAAATTGGATTTAATATATACAATTGAGTTAAAAGGACCATTTCAATATATTTAACTTTTGAGTAACACATATTTGTCTTTAAATTAACACATAAAATTGTGTTATTATATAAACACAAATGTACTCCCTCCGTCCGTCTATAAGCTTCCCGTTACTTTTTGCACAGAGATTAAAAAAAGTGATTAAATAATAGATATAGTACAAGTGATGTGATTGAAAGAAGAAGAGAGATAAAGAGAAGAAGAAAGATATAAAGTGACGTATAAGAAAAAATATTTACCAAAAAGGGTATGGGAAGCTTATAGACGGACGGACCAAAATGGTAAAATGGAAAGCTTATAGGCGGACGGACCAAAATGGTAAAATAGAAAGCTTATAGGCGGACGGAGGGAGTATTAATTATTGAAAAAAATGTGTTACTGTATAAATAAAACGTCATTATTGAGAGTGAATGAGGTACCCACATTAAAGAATACAAAGAACAATAATTGAAAACACGAAAAATACAGTCATGTTGAATAGTTTATCAATCCCTATAATTACAAATACATAATTATCAACAATTAATTGAAATAAATCTATGTGGTATTATTGTTGATTTTTTTCTCATTCATTAATTCATTAAAAAAAAAACAAATAATGATTTTGCCCCTCGTGATTAACATATAAAGGCAAAAACTTGGACCGTCTCACAGATCTTTTTCTGTGAGACTGATCCTTTTAATCCATAGTTCAAAATCTTGGGTAGGATAACCCATATTTTTTTCCAGATTTTGGTTTGTAAAAAAAGTGATAATGTTTAAGTAAAAAGTGGGGAAAATATAACTTTTGGTCACTGAACTTTACCACTTTTCATATTTAGTCACCCACATTTAATCACTATCAAAATTGGTCACTCACTTATTCTTTTCTATCAATTTTGATGCTGCTGTTAGTGAATCCGTAATTTACTAACGGGGAGAAAAGGTTTTGAGCGCCAACTTTTATTTTCCCTCTTTTAATTCCTTAACCCTAAACTCCCAAACCACCATAGTGATTTTGAGTTTGTAGGAAGAACTGAAGATGTCTAAATCTTCTGCACCCCCAAAATGGTAATTTTGTATAACTTTTACGTTTAAATATATGGGGTTAATTAGTTTTGTTTACATTTTTATCAATTTTTTTTTTTCAACATTTAGATAGTGAGAGGGAAATGACTGTGGTTGATGATGGTGATTTTGGTCCTGAAGTTGATATGTCTTTTTTAGATACTGTGATTTTAAATGAGCCTGGGGCCTCAAATTCTGAAAATTCCGAAGATAGTGACGTTCAGTGAATATGATATGGATGAGGATGATATGTTATATGAAAAGTATGTTGATCATGATGCTGAGTTTAATCGTGTTGGAATTAATTACTGTAATGTTACGTGACTAATTTCTTATTTTATATATTGTGCAATCATCAAGGGTACAAAATCCAATTATTGTGAAAGGAGAAGTAAATTACATCACTATGTCAAATCTAGCTACTTACGGGAAAGAGTGGCAGTGGTTCATCAAAGGACCAAACAAGTAAAATACCAAAGGAAAAACAAGTGAGGGTGATGGCAAGCCAAATTAATCAAATTGTGGTGGTCATGTGTTATGTACTCTGTTTTTATAATTATGGTGTGTAGTTCGATGGTTTATAATTATTGTATTCACTGTGGTTGAAAATTATTCAGACTTGCTTTTGTACTTTGTTTTTCAAACTTTTTTTAATAATATTTCAATTATTGGTTTTCATATTAAATTTGTATAATGATTGGAAATATAAACTTATTTCAAAATAATTAATTATTAGAATTCATTTCCCCATTTATAATTATTTGGGCTTCATAATCTATTCTTAACCACACATCATAATATTATTTGAAGATAAATTCAGTAAAAAAAAATTTTTAAAAAAAGGGTTTGGGGGTTAGGGTTTAGGAATTAAAGGAGGAAAAATAAAGAGATTATTGCCTAATAAGTCCACTATTATAACCCATTAATCTAATAGAGACACCAATATGTACACTTTTCTAATAGAGTCAGAATAGAGTTACAAATACAAGAATACCCTTATATAAATAAATAAGAATCTTATACTCATTTAATTCATTCTCCACCTTCACCAAAAATCAAAATTAAAACCCTAGCCTCTCCCCAACATCCTCTCTGCCGCCGCCCCCTTTTCCCACCGCCTCCCTCTCTTGCAACCGCCCCCCTCGATTTCGACGCTGAACCATGGCCGCCACCCACCAACACGACCGCCGCCGCCCTCCTCACGACCGTCGCCTCACAAACCAAGACAAAGCAGCACCTTGACTGTCGCCGTTGCTTTGCCACCGCACTGACCGGAGAAGACGAAGTGGCCGAAGAAGAAAGCCTCGTGGCCACCGCCGCCTGGCCGTCGAAGACGAAGCAGCCGCCGATCTGCAACCCCCTCGACTCCGATGCGCCAATCTATTGGATCTTGTTTTCTCTCTTAAGCACTGTGAGATGTATAAGCATTTTGGGTATTCTTGCTGCGGATCTAACAATTTTATCTTACATTTAAAATTTGCAGGTCAAGATATGAGATCCCAGTCTACGTGGTTCAGAACTGAGGGCAACTTTGAAAGGACACTCTGGGTATCATTCAGCATCTCTCTCTCTCTCTCAAGATGGAGACTGTTGGATCTGAAACTGAGGCGTATGCAATTGCAGACACTATGGCTGTAAGATCCCGATTTATAACTTTGATTTTAGCTTATAAATGATGTCTGGTAATGGAATATTCTCGATAGACCTTGCTTTGATTATATCAGGAGATGGAATGAGAAGTAAATTGGAGGTGTAATTGTTGAAATCAATTGCCTTTTTATTGTTTTACTTGCCTCAGTCTGTTGACCTATGTCCTATGTTCTTTTGTCAATAGTACTGCAAAGCAGATGTGTATACTGTAAATTGTGGAATGGCATATGGTCAAGCAGCAATGCTTCTGGCCCTTGGAGCAAAAGGTTATCGCGCATTACAGCCGAACTCATCTAGTAAGATCTGGTCCTTATATTAATAGTCTTCTATCTGTTTAAAATAGAGCACATCTAGTTTCATTTAAGGTACCCTCACATCTAGTAAGATCAGGATCAGATGACCAGTTTGTTCTTGTGTGGGATAAGCAGACAACTCAGCTTCTGGAGGAACTGAAAGGCCACGATGCCCAGGTATGGTTGGAGCATTTACCATTATTTTAAATTTTCTTTATATTTGCTTTATACATTTTCTTTCTATGGTAGAATTTTTTTTGTCTGGATCTTCAAAGGCCATTTCCTATTTGTCTATTTGGGACATTACCGATCTGTATGAATTTTTTATGTCATTGGTTTATGCCATATAGGGGGTGTTTACGGCTGCTTTTACTAAATTACAATTCAATGATTGTGAGAAAATTACATATAATCAAAAGTAGACAGTGTTTCAGAGTAGATATCTTGTGTAATTTGCGTTACGCTGTAAAATATCCTTGTAATACGATTTACGTGTTGTATTTCCAGTAAATCTTTCTCGATTTTTTAATATGTAGTTCGATTTGTTTTACTTACATACATGTTATCCATTTGGTCATTTCTATTGATGTATATGTGAATTGGTCTTGATCTAATTGTTTCGCATATGTGAATGAACAGATCACTGAAGCTAAAGAGCAAAAATCGTTGTCCAACGGTGTTGTAGCATCTACGTCACATATCTGCCTATAGAACAAATCTGCCAGCATTCAAGAGACTCAAAGCCCTGTTTCCGTTCTTGAAAGTAAATCTAAACGTGTTAGGTTTGCTGGTGTAAACCCGTCGCTTGTGGCATCAAAGACTCTGAATAAACTTGCTTTTTAGGTTATGTAGTGTTATGAAAATTTGTTATTAGTTGATCGTTTATGCAATTATATTTAAGTGTTTTTTTAGGTTATGCCAAATTTTCACCATATTACTTTAGTAAATGTGATATGCAATCACATTTTAGGAAATGATATGAATTATGCATAATGTGATATGCAAAATTGTTATCATATTTCAATCGAATGCATTATGCATTATGCATAACGTGATATGCAATATAATCATCATATTTTGAATTAATTATACATAATGTTATATGCAATATAATCATCAGATTCTAATTAAATTTGAAGAAATTATTTTGAATTATGCATAAGTGTTTAAATGATATGCATTAACTTCTGCATTTGAAACATGTACAGACATGTCGACTCCTGTGCACAAGCTTATTCTACCGATATTTAAGTGTTTAAATGATATGCACCTACTCACGCATATTATTATGTATGCACATGATATATGTCATACGGATATGCAATGTCTTAGTTGTTGATAATTTACGTGGTTCTATAGTTAAAAGGTTACAAATTCATATGCATATGCATTCGACACTGCATATACGTGGGTTGAAATGCAAATTTCCAGAATCCCTTAACTTAACGAAATAAATGGAGAGACCTACCTTTTAGGAAAGTTTTTAAATTTTAGAAAGTAATAAATTTTCGGGAATTCGAAAAATTGCATTTAATAATTGATTGGATGTTTAGTTGACTAATAATTGTGTATTTTATAAATTCAAAATTTCAAAATATGGTGGAAGGGCATAATTGACAAAAAATTCAAATTTTGACTCCAGTAGACAAGAATTTATGGTGTAGGTTTTATTAGAAAAAGCTAGTAGTGAAATGACCTTATTAGTTTATAACCCAAAAATAAAAGTTGGCACTCAAAACCTTTTCTCTGTTAGTCAAGCAGCATCAAAATTGATAAAAAAGAATAAGTGAGTGACCAATTTTGACAGTAATTAAAGGGTGACCAAATCTGAAAAGTGGTAAAGTTCAGTTACCAAAACTGATATTTTCCCTAAAAAGTGATAATATTTTTAACAAAAGTGACTATTACTTTTTACTTAAACACTATCACTTTTTGCTCAAATATTATCACTTTTTATATATAAAAATCGTCTAACGAATCTCATTGTGTGAGACGGTCTCACCCAAACTAGCCCAATAAGGGATTGAATTTTCTAAAGATTTTTTTAATAATGGAAGATGCGTTGTGCACAGAAGAGAAGAAGGCACGCGCTAAAGAGAAGATGGAGACCAAATATCAAATAGAAATAGAAGAATGAATTAAATTTCACTGCAATATTGTGAAATATTGTATATAAAATTTTGATATTACTTTATCATATTCTTTAATTAAAAATTTAAAACACTAAGGTAAAACTTACTCCTTCATATTCAATTTAAGGGGGATGTATTCAATTGAGACTTCTTTAGAAATTTTTAGGTATTCAACAATCTATATATTTTAATACTCTATGGATTTCGTTGGATTCTCTTTTAAAAATATAAATAAATTTCACTATTCAAAATTTCTTCTAAAAAGTAGAGATTTCAATGGATTCTCTCAAAAACTCTGAAAGAGAAGAAAGTAATGTATTTCGAACCACAAAATTCTAGCCTCATAGTTTACAAAAATCGAAAAGTTGTCCATCTTCCTGCTCTTCTTCAAACTAATCTTCCTACTCTTTCTTCAAACAAAATAAAATCTAACCATGTTCTTCGATAAGCATCACATATTCTTTACTACCATTATTATTATCGTGAAAACTGTATTTTAAAATTATATTTTTTCTTTAAAAATTATAGTATATCGTATGTTAGCAATATCAATATCAAGGTCGTCACTCCAGTAATCGACGTCAACTCCCCATTACGTGGTGTTCGATATCATCTAAAAAAATTTGGTGGTCAAGGTCGTCACTCCAGATGCAATTATTCAATCTTTCTTCTTCCTCATGCATGAATAAGAAATGTGATTGAGAGAAACACAAGCAGAGTTAATACTAACTTGGACTGGATTACACACCGCATCTGTGGAAGAGGAAAATTTGGAATTGCTTTCTCGAAGCCAACCACAAGCTAATCCATTGAGAACAAACAAGTATTGCTAATAACAATGAAGATATATTTTTGATATTTTTTCTAAATAATTTAGATAATTTTTTTTATATACAAGTGTGTTCGATATACGTTTGCATCAATAGTTTTAGGGGCGTAGTTTATAGAAATCCATTTAAATAAATAAAAAAATGTGTATTTTAGAATCTTGTCAAATCTATGAAAATCCATATAAATCAATAAAAAAGTCAGTCAAACTCTGCATAGAGTCTATGAATTTTCTAAATCACCCAAAAAAATCAAACAGAATCTCAATTGAATATACCCTCCTAAATGTTGTTTTAATTTATCATTTTATTTTCAATTTAAAAGTCGTTAATATTTTTTTTAATAGGTGTGAATGAAGTATATTAGAACAAAGGGTGTATCAAATGACGTTTGGTATTCTACAAAAGTACATTGGGAGTCGGAAGTATGCCCTTTCAAGTTCCAATTCATTACTTGTATTAAATACGCTCGCATGCACTTATCATTTAATTTCCACTTGATCAACATGAATCCCGAATCAAAAAATGAAGATGAAGTCCCAATGGCGGTTGGTCCATCGCCGCCGTGGATTGAATTGCCTGCTGATATCACCGCTAGTATCCTGCAACGCCTTGGACCTCAGGACATACTAGAAGGTGCGGAGTATGTGTGCACTGCTTGGCGGAGGATTTGCTCTGATCCCTCAATCTGGCGAGTCCTTCATATCAGTCACGCTGATTTCGTGAATGAAGGGATCCCTAATTTGTTGCGTCGCGCAGTGGATCGTAGCCAGGGACAGTTGGTAGATCTGTCTATTGAAGATTTTGGCGATGATAACCTGCTAAACTACGTTGTTGATCGGTATTATATATTAATTTTCCCTTGCTTTCATCATATCGGTGCACCATGTTAATATTTACTCATATGAAAAACCTTTCAAGACAAGACAGTGGATAACTTTCTTATTTCAAGTTATTCCCTTTAATTGCTCTTTTGAAAGTATAGTTGTATAGGAGGAATCATTCTACTTTTCCTAAAGTTGTAGTATTCTTTTTAACAGATCAAGTGACCTCAAGCGTCTCACTCTTGAAGACTGCTTTCGAATTACAGGGAGAGCTGTGTTTGGAGCAGTCAATAAACTTCCACACTTGGAAGAGTTGCACCTTATTGGATTGCCAAAAATCGAAGCTTCAGATATTGTAAACATTGGTAATGTTTGCCCAGGTTTGAAGTCGTTTACATTCACTCAGTATCTAAATGAATATGACCTTAAATTTATTAATCAGCTCTCAAACAGAAATGAGTGTGCTGTAGCAATTGCAAAGCACATGCCAAATCTGTGCCATCTTCGTCTTATTTCTAATATTATCAACAATGAAGGAGTAGAAGCCATTCTTGATGGCTGTCCCAACCTTGACTCACTTGATCTCTTCAAATGCCGTGAACTTGATCTAGGAGGTGCTTTATGCAAAAGATGTTCTGAGCAGATTAAACATCTTGAAACCCCTCCCAACCCTGCTTGTTATATTTTGAGTGTCTTAAAGGGAGGACTCAGAGTCGGCGAAATTACTGATTGGATTGCTGATTTAGGGCTCGATGACTCTGATGATGACTACGGTACTTATGATTATGATGAGGCTTATGAGTACGCTCATGAGCGCGGTTATGATGCCGCTTATTATTAGGAGCTTCCAAGTAGTTGAACTTCATCAGACCATATCGTCCGCTCAACGCTGGTATCTTCCTTTTTTTTTTTTTTTTTGAATTCACCAAGCTTCTCATTAGCAGTCTACTTTTTGGTTTTTGTCCACCTGTTTTTGTTTGTGATATATATGTACTTCATCAGACTCTATCAGCTTTGTTAAAACATATTCCTGCGTTTATAATTACTCGAATTGCTATTTTGTTATTCACTCGTACTACGGAGTTGTCCCAAATTTCGTGAATCCCAAACCAAAATTTGAACCTAAACAAAATAAAAAATTCAAACAAAACAAATTTCATGAAACCCGTTTCCAGCAAACTAAAAATTACCCTTACATTCAAGCAGCTTGTGCAAACTTCGACTCTAGCTACATTTTACATCCAATAATTTTTTACATTTTTTTGAAGGAGTCAAACAAAAGTCAAGTTTTTCAATAACCTCCTAAACATTGAAATAAAATTAATTCTTGCCAACCATCAACCAGTTCAGAATGAATTATCTGCCGTGAAGTCATAGTTCATTACGACTTTGCTCAATTTAATTTGGCCGGAGTCTGTCCCAAATTAGATTAGAATAATTTATTTGAATCAAGAACCATCAAAATATATTTTGTTAATACGAGTGCAAATAAATATACTGTAACCGAGTTTTAAAAGAAACATGGCTAATAAGAGAGATACATCAATCCTTTATTAACAGCCTCCAACCACAAACCTAGCTAAATTCACACACACAATATATATAAGAACAAGACTCTCAATGCATATTTTAGTCTATGAGCATCTTTATGTTGAATAAGTTCCAATGTTTAAAAAGACAAAGAGGTCCAGATTGGGCATGCTTTTGACGATTGCTAGAGCACACTCTTTGACATTTGGTGGCACTTGCTTTCATGCAATACCAAACGTCATTTTCCAACTCTACTGAATTTGCACTTTACAAAGAATTTAAATTTTAGAAAATTAAAGGGTGTAATATTTTAAGTTGTCGAACCAATAAAAATATCATTTGGTCCCTCAAATTCAATTCTCAACTAGTAAATTGGACTTAAAATTATTTCTAAATTATTAACTTTAAAATAATAGAAATATTTTAAAATCGAAAAATAAATTTATTTTTTATCTTTACTTTTTCGAGACAAGTTCACAAATGGTTCTATAACTTTGCCCGAATCTGCAAAAGGTCGTTTAATTTTTCAATTTATAAATTTCAGCCCTTTTAGTTTCAATTTTGATCCTCAGAGTCCAATTTCAGTCAAATCTAAGTCAATTTCAATCTTTTTAATCCATTTTTATCCTAAAATAGAACATGTATATATATTCTACACATGACAATATTTTTTTGCAATTTTTGGAGTATAACACATTATCTAATATGGTCTGAGATTTGTATTGATAAAATTCAATTTCTAGTTCATTTCCCCATTTGGACCCATCAATGCCAATTATGACATTTACACACCATAAATTAATATCTGGCTTGTCCAAAGGATAATGTAATGATATATTACGTATATAATATAAATTATATATGTTTATCTAATTATATTATATTAGTTGTATTTTCTTAAAGGGCCGCACTTATGTGCAATATTTCACGTGAAATATTAGGATATTTAAGGAAGGGTCAAAATTCGCGGATCTGTAGCGTGTTTGATCGGTCAAACGAATATTTCCTTAAAAATCGCGCAAAAGTCGCGCGCAGGAGGCTAATAGGATAACGGGTTTCAGTTCTGTGTTACTATAAAGGTAATTATATGTTACTGTAAGACCAAATATGTGTTACTGTAAGTACAAATAACACATAAATTGACTTTTCAAAGGAACTATTAATATAAAATAATTCAAGGAAGGATAAAATAGAAAAATTTGCTCTTAATCCGTGTTACTATAAATACAATTATATGTTACTGTACGAACAAATACGTGTTACTGTAAGGACAAGTAACACACAATTGACTTTTGAGTAACACATATTTGACCTTAAAGTAACACAGAAAACTATGTTACTATATAAACACAAGTGTATTACTTTATAGAAAAAGATGTGTTATTGTATAAACAAAACGTTATTATTGAGAGGGAATGAGATATGCACATTAAAAAGACGAAGAACAATAATTGAAAACACGAAAAACGGAACCATGGTGAGTAGTTTATCAATCCCTACAATTACAAAGACATAACTATCAATAATTAATTGGAATAAATATGTGTGGTATTATTGTTGATTTAATTCATTCAAAATAAAAAATAATGATTTCTCCCAATGTTTCCAGATTAACATATCTAAAATCTGAACAGTAGAATTGATAGGATTGAATTTTCTGAGGTTTTTTTTTTTTAATTGAAGTTGAGCGCTACGTAGGGGAGAGAATGAGAGAGAGGAGAATGAAGAAGAGGCTGAAGAAGAAAGAAGAGGGAGACGCGCAGAGGCTGAAGAAGAAGAGGGAGACGCGCAGAGGAGGAGAGAAAGAAGTCTCGCTGAAGAAGAAGATGGAGACTGGCTACCGGATAAAAACATAAGAATTAGTCAAATTGCACCATAAGACTATTGTGAAATATTGTATATAAGTTTTTGTCTTTCTTAAATATCTCTTTTTAGATTTGATTTGATATCATCAAGGTATAATTTGTATATATAAATGCTCTCCCATGTAAATCATTGCAATCATTCAATGAAATTATAATTTTATAGTCTCAATATGGTATCAGAGCCTAAAGGCTCACGCCCAAATATCCTGGGTTCGATTCCACACAAACCCTTGTAATCGTTGTTCGACGTTCTTGTCGTACAAAACCCACGATTACCCCCAACTTCAAGAAGACAAGTTTCTTCTTCCCCGTAATCATTGTTCGACGTTCTTGTCATACAAAACTCACGATTACCCCAACCTCAAGAAGACAAATTTCTTCTTCCCCGTAATCGTTGTTCAACGTTCTTGTCGTACAAAATCCACGATTACCCCAATCTCAAGAAGACAAGTTTCTTCTTCCCCGTAATCGTTGTTCGACATTTTTATCGTACAAAACCCACGATTATCCCAACCTCAAGAAGACAAGTTTCTTCTTCCTCGTAATCGTTGTTCGACGTTCTTGTCGTACAAAACCCACGATTACCCCAACCTCAAGAAGACAAGTTTCTTCTTCCCCAAGCTTCCATCCATGGCTGCTTCCCCATTGCTTCACCACTCATCCATAGAAGTCTCGGCCCTCGCGTTCCTAGCTACACCTTGCAGCCCGGCAAGTCACTTCCTCGTTCTCGCCTACAATCACTTATGATCAAGATTGGTCACTTCCTCGTTCTTGCCTACAACCACTTATGATCAAGATTGGACTCTCCTACCGTGCTCCATTTTGAGGGGGCGTATTAAGCATATAATATAAATTATACGGAGTATATATGTTTATCTAATTATATTATATTAGTTGTATTTTCTTAAATATCTCTTTTTAGATTTGATTTGATATCATCAAGATATAATTTGTATATATAAATACTCTCCATGTAAATCTTTGCAATCATTCAATGTAATTATAATTTCATAGACAATATGATATACTAGATTATTTTTGCTGGCTAATTGTTCGAGTTATTTTTTCAAGGTTGAATGTTCGTCTCTCACTATATTTCTTTCACTTTCGATCTATTTTATGCTTCATATTTTTATTTCAAATTAAATGTCTTCATCTCTACATCTCTTTCTATATATCTCTCTCTCTTTCAATCTCGTTTATGTGATATATTTTTTGACAGGCTAATTTTTTCGGATTATTATTGTACATGTTGGATCTAGTAAAGAACTGCAAATGTTTTACTTGTAATTAGATGATGAATGTTAAAAGTCAATTTTCTTTAATACGACAATGATTTTTTGACTAGTTTAATTTAATCATTAGTATTATCTTGTACGGTGGTAATTATTTTTCTAACAAATTTATTACGTGTATTTATATTATTCTGCAAAGGGATACCAGATAGTCTCAATTTCTCAGCATGCATTTCTAGTTCTTTTTCAGAAACAAGATTTATTATACAAACTTAGAAGTTTTTATGTACAAAGTGTGGGAAAAAAAAAAAAGGAAAGAGCAAGAGAATTTTGATGGAAAGTCGAATACTACTATTATTTTGAATCAAAAGCCTGAATGTTCATGACGAAGTTGGATAGCTCAAGTGTTTAGAGCACCACTACCTAGGCTTTAGATCCTGGGTTCGAGTCATGGGGAGGGGAAAAGAGATGGATACCTAATGTAATTCAAAAAAAAAAAAAAAAACTGAATGTTCATAATTCATAATAGATGACTATTTTAGAAAAGTTTGGGGGTTGATTCTCAAACAGAAGAGTGGAACCTTTACAAAATTCAATTAATGGCTAGACGTTGAGATAGAGAACAAAAGAGGTAAGTCCTTAAAACATTTAAGGACAAATAATGACCTTGAATATATATATCAGTTGAATTCAATGAATTTTGTAAAGAGAATGACAGGTCAGATGTATGTTAGCTAATGTTAAGTTACCTAAACTCTTTTGGGGAGAAGCTGTGTGCACTGCATGTTATTTGATAAACAAAACACCCCTCATTTGCTTTAGAAGGTAAAAACAGATGAGATCTGGTATGGCAAGTTGAGTGATTATTCAAAACTTAAAGTGTTTGGATGTCAAGCTTATGCCCATATTTGACAAGATAAACTTGAGCCAAGGGCTCTAAAATGTATATTCATTGACTATCATAAAGGTGTCATGGGCTATAGACTGTGGTGCCTTGAGCCAGGTCATAAGAAACTTATTATCAGCGAAAATGTTGATTTTAATGAGAAGGTAATGAGATATCCTCATAATGGAAATTCCAATGACCTAGATGGAAAAATTGTAAATGAGTTAGAAGAGAGTTTCTCAGCTGAGGTGGAGTTTCTAGGATCAGATGAGTTGGCACCAGAGGAGGTGGCCAACCCGGCTGATATAAACCTAGAAGACAACACCCCAAATGAGGTTTTCCTAGAACATGTAGAAGGAGAAGATCCAGAAGATGCTACCATGGAGGACATCCCTGCTAATCTAAGGAATTATAGTCTTACAAGAGATAAGCTCAGAAGGCTTATTCATCCCCCTCTAGGTTTCACCAAGCTGATCTTGTATCATATGCTTTGATCACAACAGAAGAGGTGGAGCATTATGAGCCAAGAAACTATAGGGAAGCTATCATCAGTCCTGAAAAAGAGTAGTGGATAACAGTCATGTCAGAGGAGTTGCAATCCTTGGAGAAGAACTAGACTTGGATCCTAGTTGAGAAGCCAATCAACCAAAAGTTAGTCAGATGTAGGTGGATCTTCAAGAAGAAGCTTGAAGTTGGATCTGGTGGTGCAAAGGAGCACATCAGATTCAAGGCAAAGTTGGTAGCAAGGGAATTCATACAGAGGGAAGGCATAGACTTTAATGAGGTTTTCTCTCCTATTGTTAAACATTGTTCAATAAGATTACTTTTGTCTAAGGTTGCTCAAGATGATCTTGAGTTACATCAACTAGATGTCATCAAAACTGCATTTTTGCATGGTGAACTAGTTGAAACAATATACGTGCACCAACCAGAAGGGTTTGTCATGTCTGAGAGTGCAAGTAAGGTATGCTTGCTTAAGAAATCATTGTATGGGTTTAAGCAAGTTCTAGACAATGGTATAAAAAGTTTGATCATTTCATGCTTTTTATTGGTTTCTTAAGAAGCAAATATGACAACCGTGTGTATATTGGTAAACAAGATTATTTAGAGAGCACCTATCTACTGATCTATGTAGATGATATGCTTATAGCTAGCAAGAGTATGAAGAAGATTACTCAGCTGAAGGAGCAGCTGAGTATCAAGTTCGAGATGAAGGATTTGGGTGAAGCCAAGAGGATATTAAGGATGGATATCTTCAGAAATAGAAAAGTAGGGAAGTTGTTCCTATCCCAAAAGAATTATGTTCAGAAGGTCTTAAGGAGGTTTCTTATGCACCAGTCCAAATCAATGAACACTTCATTTGGTTAGCAATTCAAGTTATCAGTCAGAAAATTTCCTAAAACAGATGAAGAGAAGAAGTAGATGCTTACTGTTCATTATGTTAATGAAGTGAGTATTCTCATGTATGCCATGGTGTGCAGTAGGCCTGATCTTGCCTATGCTGTAAGTATGGTTAGTAGATTCATGGGAAACCCTGGGAAGCTGCACTGGGAGGCTTTGAAGTGGATTATAATATATCTGAATGGATCAGAAGACTTAGGTCTAGTGTTCGAAAAGTCAGCTGATACTAAGAGTCCTCTGCTGGATTTTGTGGATTCTGAATTTACTGGAAATATTGATACAAGGAAGTCCTTATCTGGCTATGTGTTTACATTGTATGGCACTGCTATCACTTGGAGAGCAGTTTTACAATCTATGGTGACCTTATCCACAACAGAAATTGAATACATTGCCTTAACAGAAGTTGTGAAGGAATCATTGTGATTGAAGGGCATTTTGAGAGATTTTGGCATATACCAGAAGAGTATTTCCAGTTCTTTGTGATAATCAGAGTATAATCCATCTAGCCAAACATCAAGTGTTTCATGAGAGGTCAAAGCACATTGATGTGAAGTTACACTTTGTAAGGGATGATTTAGAGAAAGGCTTAGTCGAAGTTCAAAAAGTTGCATCAGAAAAGAATGCAGCAGATATGTTGACTAAGGTTTTACCAAGCAATAAATTAAAGCATTGCATGGAATTGGTAAACCTTAGAACCTGGGATGTTCATTAAGGAGAAAATGAACAGACAGCCTTGGGGAGGGTTGGGAAGAAGCAATTTTGCATTAAGGTGGAGAATTGTTAGGATTAATGCAATATTGAGATATCATCTGATTCTAGTTTCGATAAAAAAAGTAACTAGTCATCTGGTTTAGGTCAGTACAAGTTGAGTAAGGCTTACCCAGCTGATAAGGTTAGTCATCTGATCTTAGGAGTCAACTAATCTGAGAAGAGTAAGGACAACTCTTTTGAGTGCAAGTCGTCTAATCAGATCAAAAGAGTTGGGGTCCAAGTCTGTTGAAACCAAGTCAACTTATAGGCATATCAACTGATGTCAAGTCTGGTGATCCATGATTTCCAGAGTTAGTTATTTTTTATTATTCTGTTAGATTAGGGTTGATAGAATTATGTGAGATCAATTTAAGTGAGATCGTATTCTTTGTGTGTTGAGCGAGTTAGCAAGTTTTATAAGTGATCATACTTGTTTTGTAACACTTGTTCATATTAGTAAGAGAGCCTCTATCCTCCATGGACGTAGATCATTTGATCGAACCACGTAAATCCTTTGTTCTTATCTTTGTTTCTTACTTGATTCAATTCATTGCGTTTCTTGTTGTCTGAGGAATTGTTAAGTGCTAAATTCCATAACATTCTCCATATTAAAACATTAAGAAAATCAATTAAATTGAATAATAATGGATTCTCCATAATCTAGTCTACGGCATTGTTAGGCAATATTAAGGTTGAATGGTAAATCTAAAATCTCTCCATGCATATTCTATCTAGTCTAGGAGCATTTTTATGTTGAATAAGCTCCAATGTTTAAAAAGAGAAAGATGGCACAGATTGGGCATGCTTTTGACGATTGCTAGAGCACACTCTTTGACCTTTGGTGGCACTTGATCATTTGGCTTATGACAAAAGGTAAAAGACTTCAACTTAGGGCAAGAGATGCCAATACTTTCGATAATTGAAGCTTCAACTAATTGTGGAAAAATAAGATGCAACTCTTCTAAATGTGCAAGTTTTTTAGCTGCCTTCGCCAAACCCTTCCCGGATATAAAATAGCAACAATGAAGAGTAAGACGCTTGAGCTGACTTGATCGGTCGAAAAAGTAGTACAACATTAGACTAGAATATTATGGCTTTAGAATTAATAAAACAGTTGGGTTCTCCTCAAAAAAAAAAACAGTTGGGTTATTTGAATGAAATTAAATGAAAGAAACATAAACATAAACATTAGACTAGAGAATGCTTAAGATGCAGAAAAATCCGAAATACAATTCAGATACGACATAAATAGAATAAATTTCTGTTTGTTTTGAGATTTTGGAAACACCATACGAGCTCAAGAATGAATTAATTTATAGTATACGAATGAAAATTGTACCGATCAGCAATGTAGTTTAGCAATTCATCATGGCCGATATAAAGTAAGACTAAGATCGATCAATTTTGTGCTTGTCAATGAAGTATCGGGGGTTGTTGAATTCAATGACCCGCCCCATGGAGGGATCATCGCAGCAAACTCTTCGCCATATACTACACACTTTTTGTGCATTTTCCAACATCTCTTCCACGCCCAGCCTTTTCACTATATTAGCCGTAATATCCACCGGTAGTTCAATCCACGGCGGTGTCGCCGCCGTCGTTGTAATTACCTTTTCAATTTTGGGTTTGAGTTTCCTACTGCCCATGTAGATCGCCTCTAAATTCGTTGAAATGACGAATCTTCTTAAGATTTATTTAGAAGATAATGCCGCATCTCATGCTTATTTGATTTTGACCCACTGTATCTTATTGTTTTTTTTTTTTTTTTTATGGAAGTTAATACCCATCCTTTTTTTTTCCTCTCTCCATGACTCGAACCCAGGACCTAAGGCCTAGGTAGTGGTGCTCTAACCACCTTGAGCTATCCCACTTTATCCACTGTATCTTATTGTATCTATCGATAATAATAAGTGCAGCTACAATTTGATACTCCACTAGAGAATATATATAGTAAAATAAAATATTATAGGAAGAAATATTTTATTTATGTAAATTATTGCATTTTTTTCATTTTTTTTAATTGCAATCTTTTCGAAAACTTATTTGTAAATACACGGATGATCGACGGGTGAAAAATTAATTTCGAAAAGTAAAGGCAGAGGATTTCAAAATCTGGTCACAAATTCTTTATGAATCAGTTCAGCTAGCTTTAAAATTTGTGATGTTACAACGTTTAAATGCAAATGCTAGCATGTTAGCTGGGCACAACGAAGTTTCTAAATTGAATAAGATGTTGGGTTGTTTTGAATTATGAGTTAATTGGACTTATGTAATGTTATTGAGAAATATTATTGATTATTTAATTGACTTGTGTAGAGGTACTCGATTGATTATTACAAAATTTGGAACAAATGTCTTAAAAGTGAAGATTCTATGTGGAAGCAACGCATGCCATAAATTATTGATCCAAAGAATATTGTTACCTCCTTACAATTCAAGATTACCATTAAATTTTTAAAGAAGACGATTTTCCTTGATTGTATCGCATACTATGACAATAAACAAAAGTTAAGGGCAATAACTTTCACATGTCGATCTATTGTTGAAGAAAGATGTCTTTAGTCACGATCAATTGCAATTTCACAAGTAACCATGGCTTGAAACTTTAATTGATGACCAAGATTGTGATACTAAGTTAACAAAAAATGTTTATACAGATATGTATTTCAAAAATCTATAATTTCTATTGAAGTCGTTGCGATTAAGTTTTTTTTTTTTTTTTTATGCCGAATATCAATTTTACATTAAAAAAAAGTATAATGAAAAGGTGGGGTCACAATCAGGTCCGAGGGGCAGAAAAACAAGTGTGCCAATGCACCATGCATGTAGAAGTGAGAAATTTGTGAAACAGATGTAAAGAAAAAATTACAAGTAGGATGGTAAAAAAAAAAAAAAAGTTTAAAAATATTGTATTATTGTTATCAATGTATTGAGAGAATAGAAATGTAGATGATATGAATTTTTTGAGAGTATAAAAAAAGAGGAATGAAATGCTACATTTACCTCGTAAGTAGTTTACACATCCAATAAAAATTATAAAAAGGGTTAATTCTAAATAAATACACAACCTTTAGTCTCAATGTCAATTTAATCCCTACATTTACGATTATTGTAAAAAAATCACAACCTTTCATTGTGTTGCAAATATATACACATTTTTTTTACTCCGATCAACAATTGATGATATGGTTTGCCGGAGCTTGACACGTCAGATTACTTATATTCTTTTTTATTTTTTTATTTTCCACATCAGATTACATTTTATATAAATAAAAATAAAATTTTATAAAAATAAAAATAAAACTTTCGCCTTCTGCGTCTTTCTCAACTTCTCAAACTAATACAATTCTTCTTCTACGTCTTTCTCAACTTCTCAAACTAATACAATTCTTCTTCTACGTCTTTCTCACTCCTCAAATTCAATCAATCAAATTATTCTCTTATAACCCTAAAAATCAAAATCATAGAGCCTAACACTTGGCAAAAAAAAGAAAAAAAATTGTAAAAAATCCTAAAAAAAAATAATTCTAGGTATTACACTGTCGAGCATATGCATTTAACCCTTGAATGGTAGAAGGGTGTGGAAGATGAGTAAGAGAGGTCATGAGAAAAATCCTAGAAATTTTACAAAAATTGACAAGACATGGGATATAGAAATTTTACAAAAATTGACAAGACATGGGATACAAATGACTTGCTGAGCATATGGCATTCAACCCTTAAATGGTAGAAGGGTGTGGAGGATGAGTAAGAGAGGTCATGAGAAAAATCCTAGAAATTCTACAAAGGACTTCAAAACACCAGAGAAATTGCATGTAAGATTGTGTTTATGGTCATGTGACTTTAAAATGTCATGTTATTCCTTCCAAAAAAAATGTTTCTTATTTTATTAAATATTTGTATATTTCTCATAATTATATTGTTATATTCATTCTTCCAGGCGCCTCCAGTGAGGGGTAGAATAAGAGGTGGAAGGAGTGGTAGTGGAAGTGACTTGGGTACTTATAACCTACAATTGTAAATGTTTTGTACATTAGACGATCTAACTATGACTTATTTTTTCAGAATATTTTCTAGAATATTTTTGTTGCAGTAATCATTAATGTTAAACACATTAATTACTAGAATATTTTTTAAGAATATTTTCCTCTCCCGTAAAACATATAAATGATAGTCCTCAAACTAGTTGAACAAAATTATTCAATAGTTGAAAAATTCCTGAAAGATGAAGAAGAACTGATTTTGAAAAGGGGAGAAGAAGAACTTGATTGAGTTTGAAAATAAGAAAATTTGAGTTTGAGAAGTAGGGAGAAGACGCAGAAGAGGCGAGAGTTTTATTTTTATTTTTTATAAAGTTTTATTTTTATTTCTATAAAGTGTAATCTGGAAAATAAAAAAATAAAAAAAGAATATGTGTAATCTGATGTGGCAAGCTCCGACAAACCACATCATGATCAATTGTTGACCGGAGAAAAAAAATATATATCTAATTGCAACACAATGAAAGGTTGGAGTTTTTTACAATAATCGTAAAGGTGGTGATTAAATTGATATTGAGACTAAAGGTGGTGTATTTATTTAGAATTAACCCTTATAAAAATTAAAAAATTATAAGAAAGGAGTAAAAAGCAATGTCAATGACATTAAAAAATTAGAATTCATGACCATATACCTATCATTAAGAGTCATTTTCTGGTCAAAAATTTTACTATAAAAGTTTTAATAATAATTTTGTCATTTTCAATATAAATATAAAATTTACATTTTCTTTTCATCGAGTTGGGGTGCATACCGTCTAACTTGAGAGAGAAGTGTCCTAATTAAAGATCCAGGTGCAAATAACTACATAGAGACCACGTGAAGAATCAAGTTTTCGATCATCTGTCATCTCACGACTCACTCCAATCCACCACTCGCTTCCTCGAGCTATTTAGAAATAAGTACTATAGTTAATTATTACTCTCGAAACATTATAAAACAGAATTTAAAATAGAGAAACTGATTAAACATCGAAGTACAAAGAGCCCACAACATTACTGACAAGTATTCATACGAGTTGAGAAATACATAAACCTCGAAAATACCACAAGGTCTGAGAAAACATCAACAAAATGCCACAACTATTTGAAAACGATCTATCTATTGTCTTAGGCCAGCCAGTAATTGTATCCCATGGTAAAACGCGAGTAAGAAAGCATTGTAGGGAGACAATGGCTCAACTAGTTCTAAGCTCAAAAATAGTCATGGTCTAAGATCCATGGAAAATCATCATTAAAGAAACTGACATCATCGTTGAATGGGTTAGTATAGTCATCATAATACGCAATATCATCATAATACCCATAATCATCAAGTGAGTCGTAATCAGAAAGCTGAGACATAAATAATCGCTCAGCATCACAGTCGGAGGGGTACGAGTCATCAGCAACCCACTTAATATCACTGATTGAGTCAAAAGGATACTTCACGTGTTTTATCTGCTCAGAACATCTTTTGCGTAGAGCCCCTTGTTTTAGATCAAGGCGAAAGCATTGACGAAGATCAAGTGATTCAAGGTGGGGACAACCATCAAGAATTGCTTCCAGTCCCTCATTTTTCATCAAATCTGCAAAGAGGCGAAGATGGCACAGATTGGGCATACTCTGTGCAATTGCTTGAGCAAACTGATTAGTGTCTTCTATAAAATCATCATCATCTTCTAATAAATAATATTCAGGGTTCGGGTGCTTAGACCCACGATCATTAAATGAAAATGACTTCAACATAGGGCAAGAAATACCAATCTTCTTAATATCTTCAGCTTCTACTGTTGGCATGATAATAAGGTGCAACTCTTCCAACTGTGGAAGTTTTTTAACTGCTTCAACCAAACCAACCCCTGATATGTCAATGCAATCCTGAAGTGTAAGACGCTTGAGGTGGCTTGATCTGTTAAAATAGTACAATGTTAGAAAAGTCAAGTGGTTCTTGTGTGAGAAGAATCTGTGAGGATCAAATGTCCACAAGATATATAAAATTTCTAAAAGCAATAACAATCTCACTGGTGTACCAAGAGAAAGTTTAAGATGCAACAACATCAAGAACAAGAGAAACACCAATCTTAAGCATATGGAAAATCCACACAGAGAATGTCAACCCCAAAATAGAATGATAAATTTTTATGGTGTAAATTACCTGAAATTGCCACATTGTCATTATACAAAACGGAAACAAGACATATTGAGGCCAGAATAAGCCATGTCCCTATGCTATTTAAAACAGAGGGAGTATGTCGAACAACAATTTTAGTCCTATAACCAGGAGAGCTAGCGAGAAAGTAGGAAGCAAACACATGTATTAGCAACAAGATTAATGTAAAGCTCACGAAACAGCTAGATAATATTTTTGGTTAAGTCTACATTCCTAGAGAATTTTAAACAAAAACTAGGCGTAGAAGGGAAAACTTTTTGAACAAAAGAAAAGATAGCATAATCCAAAGCTAAATTTAAATACTACTAATCTTAAATTTTGGCTCAAGAAAAAAAAAGGGTGGTCAGCAATGGGCTCAACCAAAGCAATGACTCCTGATCACGCTGGGCCTTTTGACTTCATCATCGAACGGACTATTGGAGGTATGGATTGGTAAGAAGAAAGGTCTGTAGGTCCTGACTCGATTGGCCTGATATCCCAAAAAGGGCCGTCGCCTTCGGAGACAGCTCCAAAAGCAGGAAATTGTGGATGATCATCAAACATTTCGATGTGAGTTTGGGCGCAGGCAGCAGCAGTCTCAGCAAGAGGTGGAAGGTTGCGGGCGGACGTCTTCAGCTTGAAAGAGAAGGGGAAGAGAGATCGCTTGTCAGCAGAGCAGCGAGGAACAGGAAGTTGTTCGTCGGGTCCAGTGAGTTGGACTGTGATTTGATTGGCAACATGGCCAGTTGGTGCACAATCGGCCAGAGTGCCAGATTCATCAAAGAAGGTAGCGGCAATGGCAGCAACATTTTTCACTGGGATAAACCAGGAGGAATTCTTGTTCATACTAAAATATCGATGATACTTGCGTAAATCATCGCCAGCGGCAGTAGCAGGGAAGTCGAAGTCTTCATAACGTTCAGCGAACGCTTCATTCAGACGCTGATCAGCTTCACAAGGGTATTGGAGTCCAGGGGAAACTAAGCTCCAACTTTCGTGGGCATTCCGTTCGTCAAGAACGGGAAAAGAGTGGTGACCGAAAACGGTGGCACCAACAGCAGTTTCAGTTACAGGTACATGCTTGCCTTTCTTTGGGTACCGAGGGTCCTCGGAATTTATCACAGAATTAAGGTGCTCTAAAAGAGCAAAAATTCCAGGAATATTTGGAAGGAAAAAGGCATCAACATCCTGTCGGATAAAAGAACTTCGGCGAGCGGGGCCGGGGTTAGTAGGGAGACGGGGGTACACTTTCCCATAGTTTGAAAACTCGGGCTGGGAGGAGCATAGAGTCTTGAAGAGTGGCATAAGAGGGCCTGGAATGGCTAGACTCTCAAGGGAGTGAGTGGCAAAGAAATTAATCAGGAACTGGTGTAGTTTAGGTTCGAGCATTGAAACGCTTAAAGAAGCGCGCATGCATTGGATCCAGAAAATAACGGCGAAATACAACCGTAAAATATACGGATGGTAGCTGGGTGCAGCTCTCTTGAAAAAAAAATTATCAACCAAAACACTGTTGATGTGGTGGACGATATAGTCCATCATGAGACAGGAGGGTGAGTAGGCAGAAGGCTTATTGCGAGGGGGGTAAATAACCCTGGCATTCAAAAAACCATGCATAATACTGAGAGAAGAAGTACCCTCAAGTTCGGTTTTACCAAAAAAATCCTCCTTGTGAACATCACGAGATTTAAGGGGGGCAGGATTCACTGTTGGCTTGTTAATAACAGCCGATGCAGTAGATTCTTTTTCAGAGTTAGCGGAGGGCTCAACCTCATTGAGGTTAGGTAATCCTATTTCCTTTAAATAGGATAATTCACCCTCAGTTTCGGATGTAACTTTAGCTACATCTGAAAGGATGTCAGACATTTTTCTCTTCCTTCTCTTCGACATAGTGAAACAGTGGGTGCTATAAAATGGAACAGAATATCTGTTAGGAAATATAAATCTTAAAAGGTATCAACAAAGATAGGTATCACACCAATGCAATCTTGTAACGGCCAAAAAAATCATCATCAATGTATCAAGGCCTATGTTAGAATAATTCACTCTGTTTTTACGGAATTGAAAAATTCGCAACTACCAATATGCAGAGAATTCTTACGAATACGAAAATGGCCATTCAACTGATTCAAGTAAACACCATATTCTATTGACTAGTAAATTACACAGCTTCAGAAAGAGGAAGAAACTAACAAGTTCATCGCCTCATGTTATAGAAAATGACAAAGAGGGATACCACATACCACAGTTTTGCAGCATCAGTTTTAGTTCTTTTTCAGAAACAATATTATTTGTAACTTCAAAATAATAAATAGATACTGATAGAGGTATATCTAAAAGTTAAAAGTGAAAATACAAACTGATAACTGGTCATCGGTCGTAACAGTTCCACCTACTAAAGATTAGTCTAAAACAGATTGAGGTTAACACATACCCATAAGTTATTTCTGTTCAAACTTCAAAGTGTAAGCAAACAAGAAACGGGAAAGTGTAATAAAAATCAAATGAAAATAGGACAAATGTGATTTAAAATCAGAACCAAATTCCTCTGTTAATACTTGGCAGAGATTTATTCATTACAACAAGTAAAAGCGAGAGTTATTCAAGAGGCGAAAAACTTATTATTCATTATCAAGATTTTCTTTTTCATTTTTACATACTTCATTCAATTAGCATATGCGTTTGGTATGATTACAGAAGCTACCAAAAAGCAATCCACTCAATTCTCTTGAATTATACACACTATCAATCAACTCACAAAAAATAAAGATTCTATCAATCTCGCTAAACATCATGTCGTGCATGGCATAAAACAAAGCAATTCACAGATACATAAATAGAACAAAGTTTTGCAAAGATTAACAGACATAATTTCATTACGGATGAGGGATGCAAAAACGAGCACAGAGAATTAATTTATAAACAAAAAGGAAATTGTACCGATCAGCAACGTAGTTTATCAATTCATCATCTCCGAAATAAGTAAGACTAAGATCGACCAGTTGTCCCTGGCTACGATCCACAGCGTGACGGCACATTAAATCGTATTCCTGCATGAAGTGCTCGGGGTTGTCCAAGGCAATGACCCGCCACATGGAGGGATCATGGCAAACTCGTCGCCATGTAGTACACACTTTTTGTGCACTTTCCAAGATTTCTTCCGTGTCCTGTACATTTGAAACCGAACAAATTTAATAAATTTTCATTTTGTCATTTTGGTCTGTATCTAAATTTTTCATAACTTTTTTTTGATAAATATCTAATTTTTTATTGTTACACTTCAATTTATATTTTACTTTTTCATTTTATAGTTTAATCAATATTATATCTATAGTTTAATCATTCTTCTTAAGGTACGTATCAAAAAGTAATTAGAAATTTATAAATAGACCGATGGAGTATGATATTTTATATAAAGTATAATGATGTGCCAAAATTTGCACGAGAGGATTGCGTATCCTCGAGATTAAATGTCCTACTCTTCGAACACGTATAATTGCTTCGAATGTGCTGCCTCCACTCGAAATCTTCAAGAACCTGCAAAGAACACGCCGCAGGGGAGTCCGGCGTGGACACTCTGATGCCTAAGTCAGTATAGGGCTTATCAATATCTCATAAGGATCTCAGGATCTTTAACGTATCGAATCAGTTCTCAAAGAATCTTGGAAGTATATTTTGTTTAAAGTATATCAAGTTTTTGTAAGTAAGAATGTCTAACCTGGGGATATCTTCGAATTTATCTATTTATAGAGATACTTTCCGGAGAGGAAGTCAAGCCTTCCTCTTATTTCGGAGCTGCCCGTGAGACTTGGTCCTGCTGAGTGGACCAAATCCTCCCTTCTCTCCACTCCCTGAAGACTCGGCAGCCCTCCAGCTCAATGGACCTCATTCCCTAAAGTAAAGGAAGACAAGGTCTTTCCTTTATCAAGTCTGGACCTGAAATCGCGGGAGTCTCCTATATTTACGGCCCACGGCTTCATGTTAAGACTACTTCTTTCTGATACTCCTCTATAGACGGAGCTCCCTCTAGAGAGACCTCTAGAGAGGATTCTTTATTCAGAGAACACTAGATGACTCAATCCTTTCTTCTCCAATCCCGTCATTCATACACGTGTCGACTCCTTATTAGGTGACATTTTTAGGCCGCATCATCTACTCCCCCCTACTCTCGTAAAAGGGAGACATCTTTTGTGAGAGTAGAAAAATTTCCTAGAACTTAGTACAAAGGTCGTTCTGGAGAGACGTGTATTGTTCCTGCTTCGGAGAGGAAGTTTCAAAACATGTCCTTCTCCAAAGGCTTTTCCCGCCTCCAACTCTGGGAGACTTTTTGGCTTCCGCGCGTGGGCTCCACGCGATCACTTTTCTCTCTACTTTGTTATCCTCCCGAGGAAAACCCTCGATTCTTCCCCCTATCTCTCCTCATTTACTTCACGCAACCACCCTCTTTTCCTCTCTTCACTTTTCAAATTCCATTCTTCCCAAAAATTTCTCATCGTCTTCATCCTTCTTCTCCGCTGTTCTTCATCTCGAGTTTCTGCCGTCGCCAGCCGCCTCGTCTGATTCCATAGCCCTTCCACTCAAGGTAACCCAGCTATCCTTCTTTTCTTCTTTTATTAACACTGTAAATCGATGTCAAATCCTCTCTCTCCGCCGGAAGCCACTAGCCAAAATTCCTCTGAAGTGACTCCCTCTCTGATGGGGAGTCCAGAGAATATGATTTCCTTCGCTTCCCAAATCGACCATACTCACCTAGTTAACCTTGCTCATGCCTATGGTTTTCCGTCGGAGTACGCCTTTCGCGCTCCTCGCTCAAATGAACGCCCAGATATCTCCCAGCCTCGAACTCTTGCTTTTTTCGAAGCACATCTTAGGGCGGGACTACGATTTCCGATTCATCCCTATTTGACTGCCATATCCACCCGCATGCAGATCCCTCTTAACCAGTTTACTCCGAATGCTATCCGTACCATGATAGGTTTTTTCATCTTGGTGAAGGGGAATGGGGGTGACCCGTCTGCCGAACTATTTCTGAGCCAACATTCTTGTAAGGTGAATGATGGTTTTTTCTATGTTAGTGGGCGAAGGTCCCGTGTTTGCAAATTTCTGAAAAAACTCCATGAAGAAGACTCATCTTGGCGAGATTATTATTTCTTTGCTACCAGCCCCACTGATTGGCCATTTCCTCACGGGGATTGGTTATTTCACAATCCAGGAGTAGTTCCTCCTCCTCTGAAAGCTTACTCTGTTTCCAATCACACTATTATGAGCAATCTCAATACTCATATCCGTTTGCACGACTATTTCGATATTATTGGCATTTCCAACAATCCTCGCATCCTCTCCCACTTCGGCTTTTGTCCTCAAGATTTTCCCTTAGATTCTCAAGATGGTAAAAAATCTTCTATTGCTGTATTTTATTTCTTGCGCGTGGCTGTTTTCTGAGTTCTGAAAATTTTCTTGATTATTTGTAGCAATGAGTTGGTTAACTCATATCTCCCGAGATGCCCCTGCTCTCAGCATAGTGAAGACCCCTGTGCTATCCGCTCCAGAAGATCCTTCAAAGGCTCCTCCGTCTCCCGCTCTCGAGAGCTCTGTAAAGACTCCGGCTCCAGAGGGTTCTTCAAAAATTCCTCCTCTCCCTAGTTCTTCTACTCAGGTCCCAGGTTCAGTTGCCAAAAGAACCCGTTCCGCTGCCAATGCTTTTTTTTCTGACTGTGGCACATCTAAGAAGAAGAAGGGGAAAGCTACCCGTGCTGATAGGGGAACTCCTTCTACTGTATACGAGCCTCTCCATCGCCTTATTGATCGATGTCCTGCTCCTCCGGATGCTGAGTTATCTGACACGCCCCTTCCTGAAGATCGACTGATCCATGGCGCTCATCTTCTTTCTGAGGTATTTTCTGGTATTTTCCATTTTTATAATCTTTGCCTTCTTCATATCTTCAAGCGTTATTTCCTTTTCCTTTGTAGTTTGGTCTTACCTATGCTAAGATACTCGACCAAGGCGTTGAGATGGTAGCTGAGCTTAAACTTCTCCGGGCTGGAGCGTCCTCTTTCCAGTCAACCCTCAAGGGTATCAACACGGAGAAAGATAAAGCCCATAAGCGAGCTCAAGCTCTATCCGAGGAGTTGTCTCTCTTACAGACTCAGAGCAAGCAGGATGCAGCCAGGATTAAGTACCTGGTGCAGGAGGTGGAGCGGATGGAGCGCGAGCTGCCGGATGTCGAAGTGCAGGCTTACATTAAGTCCCTGTTCACTTCCTCTTTGGGTCAAGAGTTCTTGGAAACTCTTCATACTCAGTGGATGTCCAGCTTCTTAAAGAGCTCGAGCTTCCTCTGTGCCATGGGGCCGCATATCCCTCACTTCATCGACCACGGCTTCAGCAATGCCGTAGCCGAGCACTCAGCCCCGGGGTTTAATGGAACTTACTCTCGTGAATTCCACTTGGATCGACTCGCTACTCCTCCAAAATTCTTGGGGGATCCTAAGGAGAGCCCTGGTAGTCCTTGGTGGCTACCCGGAATGAGTCAGGCTATCACCAAGCTGCAGGCTGTCAAGATAGGTATGGCTGAGCTAAAGCCTCTAGAGCGTCTGATTTATCCTTATGACTCCGCTCTAGCCGTGGCACCCGCAGTAGATGGAGGAACTGGCGTTGCAGACACCATGGGAGGTACTACGGGTCCAGAGGAGGGCGGAGGATCTAGCAACCATGTTGCTGAGGAGGATGGCATTGTTGGAGGAGTTGAGGTCGAGGGGACTGTTGCTGAGGAAGCTGCTGTTGAGAAAGCAGTTTAAGTTTCACATTTCTATGATCACATCAAACAATTTATTTTTCTGTTGTTTTGCTACACTCTTTATTTTCTGCTCATAATACTTGCTCTCCATACTTTATAGGGGACCCCACACTCCTGGATATGTGGGGGCTTTTTGTAGTAATCGTATTAGCTTGATGTTGGATGTTTTGTTGTCTTTCTCTTTCATGCATGAGTAACTTACAAGACCAGCAAAGAATGTGTTGGAGGTGTGGCTCTCTTCCTTCCCCCTTTTTGTTGGTCTTGTAGGCTACGTTGAAATCACTCTTTGGATGTACAGTTTTTGTTTTTGATTTCGGGTGACTTGGTTGTGGGAGGTCATCCTCCCTCTTCTCTTGACTCCTGGATCATAAAACCTGTCTTCTTCATCATCTAGTCTTTGTAATTCTCAAGCATGGTTAGGGCTTTCTGGAGGGCTTCGGTTTTCTAAGCCTCTACGTCTTTCTCTTTCTTTTCACCTTCTTGTACTTGAAAGACTTTGATTCACAAAAATCGTCTCCTTTCATCAATTAACCCTCTTAGGTTTCAACTAAGATGAGGGCTCTCTGGAGCACCTTGGCCTCTAGGCCTTTGAGTGTCTCTCACTCTTATTCTTAAAAGATTTTAATTCATAAAATCCTCTCATTTCAGTAACCCACTTGGGTCTCAAGTAAAGTGAGGGCTCTCTGGAGCACCTCGGCCTCTAGGCCTTTGAGTGTCTCTCACTCTTATTCTTAAAAGATTTTAATTCATAAAATCCTCTCATTTCAGTAACCCACTTGGGTCTCAAGTAAAGTGAGGGCTCTCTGGAGCACCTCGGCCTCTAGGCCTTTGAGTGTCTCTCACTCTTATTCTTAAAAGATTTTAATTCATAAAATCCTCTCATTTCAGTAACCCACTTGGGTCTCAAGTAAAGTGAGGGCTCTCTGGAGCACCTCGGCCTCTAGGCCTTTGAGTGTCTCTCACTCTTATTCTTAAAAGATTTTAATTCATAAAATCCTCTCATTTCAGTAACCCACTTGGGTCTCAAGTAAAGTGAGGGCTCTCTGGAGCACCTCGGCCTCTAGGCCTTTGAGTGTCTCTCACTCTTATTCTTAAAAGATTTTAATTCATAAAACCCTCTCATTTCAGTAACCCACTTGGGTCTCAAGTAAAGTGAGGGCTCTCTGGAGCACCTCGGCCTCTAGGCCTTTGAGTGTCTCTCACTCTTATTCTTAAAAGATTTTAATTCATAAAACCCTCTCATTTCAGTAACCCACTTGGGTCTCAAGTAAAGTGAGGGCTCTCTGGAGCACCTCGGCCTCTAGGCCTTTGAGTGTCTCTCACTCTCGTTATGGTTATATTCATACGTCGCATGTTCAAATATGAGAAAGATAATCAAGACACAATAATTCTGAGTAATTCTTTCTTCAAAAAGGGATAGGGCTTCATTGCTTTATTGTCAATTTTCAACATAGGCCATAGATAACCTACGCCGGTCTCATTAAAAACCTCTTTACGGAAAAACCCCAAAGGGGAAACCCGTAGAGAGGGAAAAAGAGCTCCGGTGAAGCCACAAAATACATCAAGCAAAATATGAATCAATGCAAAAAATCACAAAACAAAAGTTATAGATGGTCTCAAGACCTTACACTGTCTTCAAATAAAGAATCTCTTCAAATGGCAAACGTTCCAGGGTCTAGCTATGTCGACCCCTTCTATACTCTGCAGTCTATATGCTCCTCCTTTCAGCACCTGTGTGATTTTATAAGGTCCCTCCCAGTTGGGCTCCAGCTTTCCTGTATTTTTCAGGACGTCCGCTCTTCTTAGCACCAGGTCTCCCGCTCTGAAGGACCTCGGGATCACCCTTCGATCATATGCAGCTTTAATTCTGCTTTTATATCTTTCAGCACGTACTCTAACCATCTCTCTTTCTTCTTCCATCAAATCTAGAGCCTCTCTCATCAATCTTTCATTCTGATGCTCTTCAAATTGGGCAACTCGGTGCGATCGTAAAACGGCCTCTGGAGGTATCACCGTCGTAGCTCCGTAGACCAGCTGAAATGGGGACTCTCCGGTTGCTGTCTTCGGACTAGTTCTATATGACCATAATACATTATCTAGCTCGTTTACCCATCCTCCTCCTATTTTTGTCAACCTTGTTCGAATCCCATCTACTATTGTTCGATTAGTAACCTCCACTTGTCCGTTAGCTTGAGGATGAGCTACAGAGGTGAATCTCTGTATTATGTTCAGTCTTGCACACCATCCTCGCACGTTTTCACCGTTAAACTGTGTTCCATTATCAGAGACCAATATTCTGGGTACTCCGAACCTACAACAGATTTGTTTTTTCAAGAATTTAATCACATTTTCTTCATCTATCGTAGCCAGAGGAGCAGCTTCCACCCATTTGCTAAAATAGTCCACTGCTACTATCAGAAATTTTCTCCCTCCGGAGGCTGGAGGGAAGGGTCCTACCAAGTCGATTCCCCACTTAGCAAAGGGACAGGGAGAGTGCATCGCTCCCATCTCTTCCGCAGGGGTCCTTATCAATGGACCATTTTTCTGACTCTTGACACATTTTCTCACAAATTCTCTAGCGTCTTTTGTCATGGAGGGCCAATATAATCCAGCCCTTAAAACTTTCTTCACCACCGCTTTGTATCCTTCATGACTGGCTGCATCACCTTCGTGGATCTCTCTGAGTGTGTACATAGCTTCTCTAGTTGATATACACCTCAAATATGGGTGCGTGAATGATTTCTTGTATAAGTGCCCTCCAATAATACAATATTTGATCCGAAGGGCTCGGGTCTCTCTGGTGGTAGGGGCATCTGCTCCCTTGGTGAGTTCTATCCATATAGCTCTTCTCCAATCATCTTCTTCTTCAATGGAGCCAATGGGGTTCTCCAGAGTCTCTCTTTCTGCAACTACTAGAGTTACTGTTCCTTGTCCATCAAACTCTGTGGAGCTAGCGAGTTTGGAGAGACTATCCGCCTGCATGTTCTTCTCTCGGGGTATCTGGACCACCTCGCACTCTTGGAATTTGCCCATCACTACTTTGGCTCGTTCCAAATAGGCAGCCATCCTGCTATCTTTGGCTACATATTCACCATTCACCTACAGAACAACTAATTGGGAGTCTGAGTACAGAGTTACCTTTGGAGCTCCCAATACTAATGCCATCTCCATCCCTCTGATCAAAGCTTCGTACTCTGCTCCATTATTTGAGGTCATGAATTGAAACCTCACTGCGAATTGTAGGTCCTCTCCTCGAGGGCCTGTCAACACAACCCCTGCTCCACATCCGCTCAGGGTCACTGAGCCATCTACATACACCTTCCATCCCTCGACTTCTTCTGGTTTAGTCGACTCTTGGATGAAATCTGACAAAGCTTGGGCTTTTATAGCCTTCCGTGGCTCGAAATCCACGTCATATTCTTGGAGCTCGATCGCCCACTTCACCATCCTTCCAGAGAGGTCTGCTCGCCCTATAACCTGTTTCAACAAGTAATTAGTGCGGACCAGTATTTTGTAAGAAAGGAAATATGGGCGCAGCCTCTGCGCTGTAACTACCACAGCCAGAGCAGCCTTCTCAATTTCTGAGTATCGATTTTCGGCCCCCTGAATGACCTTACTGACATAATAAATAGGGTGCTGCAGAGATCCCTCTTCTTTGACTAAGGCGGTGCTTAGTGAGAATTCCCCTACGGAGAGATACAAAATGAGGGTATCTCCTGGAGAAGGCTTCGTCAGCTTCGGCAACTGAGACAAATGATGCTTCAGGTCTTCAAAGGCCTTTTGGCATGTTTCGCTCCATTCAAACTTGGTCCCTTTCTTAAGAATTTTAAAGAAGGGATGGCTCTTTTCAGCAGACCTGGCTATGAATCTGCTCAGTGCTGTAATCCTTCCATTGAGTGTCTGGAGCTCCTTTATATTTCTTGGTGGCCGCATGTCCAGTACAGCCTTCACCTTGGCTGGATTCACTTCTATACCTCTTTGAGTAACCATATATCCGAGGAACTTCCCTGATTTTACTCCAAAAGAGCATTTGGCTGGGTTCAACTTGATGCCGTTTTCTCGAATTACTTGGAAAATTTCTTCCAGATCCTCTATATGTTGATCTGCTTTCACACTCTTAGCCAACATATCATCTACGTATATCTCCATGTTCCTTCCTAGCTGCCTTCGAAAGACAGCATCGACCATCCTCTGGTATGTTGCTCCGACATTGATTAACCCAAATGGCATCCGAACATATCCAAACGTTCCGCAGGCTGCTATGAAGCACACTTTGGGGACATCTGCAGGGTTCAGTTGGATTTGGTGGTACCCTTGGTATGCATCCATCATGCTTAGCAGCTCGAAGCCTGAAGTTGCATCTACTAGCTGGTCTATCCTTGGTAGCGGATAGTGGTCTTTGGGGCATGCCTTGTTGAGGTCCCTGAAATCGATGCACATTCTCCACTTTCCTCCCCCTTTAGGCACTAGCACGGCATTGGAGAGCCATTCTGGGAATCGGACTTCCACCACATGCCCTGCTTTCAATAGCTTCTCGACTTCCTCTTTCACAATGTTATTCTTCTCGATCCCAAAATTTCGTAGTTTCTGTTTCACGGGCCTTGCCTTTGGATCAACATTAAGGCAATGTATTGCTATCTCCGGAGGGACTCCTGTCATGTCAGCTGGAGAAAATGCAAATATATCGGAATTTCGACGTAATGTAAATATTACCTTCTCTGTGAGTTCAGGCCCCAGTTGGGTACCTATCTTAGTAACAAAGCCGAGTTTCCCTGGGAAGAGCTCCACACTCATCAGTTCCTCATCTGTTTTAACACTCACCTGTTCAGGTGCTGCTCCCTCTACTTTCTTCCTCTTGATCTCAGGGTCATCTCCTCTCGTCCGCTCCAGGCCCTTAGTTAGGGCCCTATCTGCCATCTTCACAGACTCTGCATAGCACTTCCGTGCTTGGTACTGGTCTCCTCTCACTTCTCCCACCCCTGTGGCTGTAGGGAATTTCATTTTCATATGAAATGTAGAAATGATTGCCTGAAAGAGATTCAGGCTGGGTCGTCCCATCACAACATTGTATGACGAGGGGATGTCTACAATAAGGAACTCCACCACGTGGACCTTCCGAGCTGGAGCGTCCCCCAATCCTACCTGCAACATTACTGATCCCAAAGGTTGGATGGCACCTCCAGAGAAACCATACAGAGAGGTATCTACAGGGCGCAGCTTCACACTCAGCTCCATTCTCTTAAAACATTCAAAAAACATGATGTCAGCCGAACTCCCCGTATCTACGAAGATTCGAGCAACATCGAATCCCGCTATGTCGGTAGTGATCACCAGAGCATCGTTGTGATCTTCCTTAACTCCCTTCACATCCTCCGGGCCAAATCGGATATTGGGCGTCTCCGTCATACGCCCCACTTCTCTTAACTGGCTTCCTTGCTCTGCTTTTAGAGCCCGGACATTCTGCTTTCTCTTCCGGAAGGAGTCTCCATCTGCTGGCCCTCCCACAATCATGTGGATTACTCCTCTCTTTGGTGGGGGAGGGGGCATATCCTCAGCTGCCTCTCTGGTTTCCTTCTCTTCTGGTTTTCTTTCATGCTCTTTCCGCTTCTGCCCTCGAGGGCCCTGCCTATCTCTGAATATAAATTCTTTTAGATGGCCCGCTTGGATCATCCTCTCAATCTCGTCCTTCAAGTGGTAACATTGATTTGTATCATGCCCATATTCATTGTGGAATCGGCAAAATCGATCAGACTTGGGTTTCTGAGGTCCTCGACTTCTGGAATATGGGAATTTCAAGTCTGGATGATCTCCTGCTACCTCCAGAACTTCGGCAGGTTCAATTCTCAAGGGTGTGTATTTCTCAAACCTCCCACGAGGACCAGACCGGGGACCTCCGGAGGGATTGCTATCTCTTGCTGACCTAGAGGTCCGGGGGACCTCTGGACTAAATCGTCTGGAGGGGCCTTCCCTTTCCCTTCTCCTCTCTCGATCTTATGGCCTAACCTCCAATCTCTTTGCTTTTCGGACCTCCTCCAGAGTGAGGTACTTTTCTGCCCTATGCAGCAATTCATCAAAGTTCTTAACTAACTTTTTAGCTAAGGAGGAGAAGAAGTCTCCATCACGCAATCCGTTAGTAAGAGCGTTGATTTTCACCTCTGGAGAGGCTGTAGGGACCTCCAGAGCTGCTTGGTTAAACCTCCGGAGAAAAGCTCTTAAGCTCTCGCCCTCTCCCTGTCTCAAATTAAAGAGGGTCAAAGTGGCCCTCGGTTGTCTCCGGGCACTGGCAAATTGATGAAGGAAGAGCTCACTAAATTCTTCCCAGGATCGGATGGTATTAGGTTCCAACTGAGTGAACCATTGTTGTGCGGCCTTTCCTAGGGTAGTTAGGAAAACTCTACACTTTATTCCCTCTCCATAGCGGTGTAGTAATGCAGCATTTTCGAACCTTACTAGGTGTTCGTACGGGTCTGCCGTACCGTCATACTCAAAATTAAGGGGCTTGAAATTGAATGGTAGTTCATCCTGTAATATGTTAGGGGAGAACTGGCATCCAGAGGCGTGAGCGGATCTACTGGTTCGGTTGCTCATTTGCTTCCTCATATCTCTCATCTCTTTCTGTAGGGCCAGTAATTGGTCGCTGACTGGCCCTCCGTAGGTATCATCTGTGCTCTCTTCTGTCTCAAGGGGTTCTGTCCCTCGGGGTGCTGGATCTGCATTCCTTCTAGTACTCCGAAGGGGAATACTTCTTTCCGCACGCGAGGGCACCTTATCGTCTTCCTCCCCTCGTATCCCCATCTCCTTGGACAACACTTGGGAGGCTCCAGGTGCTTCATCCTGGGGTCTAGGGGCCGGTACCTCCGGATTCCCCGGTGCAGCCTTGGGAATCCGGTCCCTTTGATCTGCAAAGGCTTTCTCTACAACTTGCTTGATGAGGGCGTCCAATTGATCGGGAGAGATCAGGAGTGGCCCTGAGTCTGGAATATCCTCTCGCTGAGGATCTGCGGTCTGGAACTCTGGGGTTTCAAGGTTCCCTGTTATTCCCTCCCCGACCGGTAGGGGATGATTTTCGTCACCCAAACCTGGAGTGGGTGCCAATGGCTGATTTGATCCAGAAAGAGTATGGACTGGGTTTTTCCCCCGGCCTCCCCTTGGTGAGGGGTCAGTTGGCAAAGGGGAATTTTCCCCGGGAAGGTCCTTCTTTCCAGAAGTAGATGTTTTGTCTCCGCCACCCATTTGCTCGGACAGGTAGAAACTCGTGAGAAAATCTTTCAATTCTTTCCCACAGACGGCGCCAGTTGATGTGCCAAAATTTGCACGAGAGGATTGCGTATCCTCGGGATTAAATGTCCTACTCTTCGAACACGTATAATTGCTTCGAATGTGCTGCCTCCACTCGAAATCTTCAAGAACCTGCAAAGAACACGCCGGAGGGGAGTCCGGCGTGGACACTCCGATGCCTAAGTCAGTATAGGGCTTATCAATATCTCATAATGATCTCAAGATCCTTAACGTATTTAATCAGTTCTCAAAGAATCTTGGAAGTATATTTTGTTTAAAGTATATCAAGTTTTTGTAAGTAAGAATGTCTAACCTGGGGATATCTTCGAATTTACCTATTTATAGAGATACTTTCCGGAGAGGAAGTCAAGCCTTCCTCTTATTTCGGAGCTGCCCGTGAGACTTGGTCCTGCTGAGTGGACCAAATCCTCCCTTCTCTCCACTTCCTGAAGACTCGGCAGCCCTCCAGCTCAATGGACCTCATTCCCTAAAGTAAAGGAAGACAAGGTCTTTCCTTTATCAAGTCTGGACCTCGGCTTCATGTTAAGACTACTTCTTTCTGATACTCCTCTATAGACGGAGCTCCCTCCAGAGAGACCTCTAGAGAGGATTCTTTATTCAGAGAACACTAGATGACTCAATCCTTTCTTCTCCAATCCCGTCATTCATACACGTGTCGACTCCTTATTAGGTGACATTTTTAGGCCGCATCATATAAGAAATGTAAAAGGTTATGAGAGAAGAAGGAAAACATAAATGAAAATATATATAATTTCTCAAAAACTTATAGTATGAAATATTTTATACATAAAATATAGATAATAGAGGTAAACTAAGGCAAAGATTCATAAGTAAAACATGACCCGCGAATATTTAGAAACTGCTTTAAGTAGTTGATGCGTCGAAAAAGAACGCTCTTGGATATCAGCCGTTCCTCTACGAGCACTGCTAATCACGAACTGAATCACTTGTTTGTCCTTGATAATCTTCACGTAAATCTTCTCGAGAATCCGAAAATGACCTGCAAAAGTACACCGGAGGGGGGCTCCGGCGTAGAAGCTCCGACGCTCAAGTCAGAATCGATCTTTTGGAGAATCAAAGTGGAATTCCCCTGTGTATTTAGGGAAATTCCGGTGAATAATATGGCGTTTCTTCTTAATTCTCTGTATATTTCGTAAAAAGTGTATTGATATCTCAAAAAAACGTACCTGATAACGTAAAAATGAGGTGCTTATATACCTGGACTCTTTCTCGGGAGAGAGAAAGACTCTTTCTCCCTATATTCTCGGCCCATTCCCATAAATCCGGCCCCAACTCCCAGAAGATTTGGTCCCCTTGCTTGAAGACTGACCCATTCTTTTGACTTAGTTAGAAAAGATTAATCCATATCATGCGTTCCCCTTTGGGCCAAATCCCTGGGCCCAAAGGCTATTAATTCCCCTTTATGGGCTGAAGGCCCAATTATTCTAATTTCTCCTCTTAAGCCCAGGGGTGTATTAATCCTGCTTTCAAGCTTATTGACTTAATTATGACCATCATAATCTATCCCGTTTCCACGTGTCGACTTCTCCGAGGGCGACATATTTATCTACATCAACCACTCCCCCTACTCTTGTAAAAAGATAATTTTTTAGGAGAGTAGGAAAACAATAATAAGATAAATCATAAAGAAATAATCTATTCCTTTAAATCCTCCTTCTCGTATTTCCCTCAGAATATTGGCTGATTTGATGTCTCTTCAATAATTATCTTCAGAATCTTTGGGCCTTTTCCACTTCCACACGCCAATTCAATTTCGAAATCCAGTTTGCCCAAGGACCAACATTCAGCCGCCCTTCTTCAGTCACGCGCGTTTTGATTGGGAAGCTTTTAATTCTCCTCGGTTTTTTCCCCTTCTCTCTCCAGCATAATTATTTCAAAAGATTGTATTCGCTCCATAAGAAAATCCTCTTTTCTTTTCCTCTTAAACTTATCCACTCCTCTTTACTCTCATTCCCATTTCTGCTATTAACTTCCTCGCACACGTTTATCGATCGGTCCATCACCTCCGAAAATCGACTTCGCCTCAGGTATCTCTTCTCCTTTCTCGTCTTTTCTTTTACTGCTCCCCATGTCGTCTTCTACTCTAAACTCGTCAAACTCGACATCCATGGAAAGTTCTACTTCCAACTCACTCTCCGTATTTCCCATAACCGATCCCGCCTTGAAAAATAAAATCTTTGGTTCTTCTCTACTTCCTCCCGAGTGGGTTACCGCCTTCCTCCGTTCGGGCATCTTTCCCCCTGATTACGTTGTTAGGGCAGCCCACCGGAAGGAACGCCCAAATTTCCCAGGTCCTAACACTCTGGCCTTTTGGGAGGCTCAACTAAAAGCGGGCCTTCGTTTTCCCATCCATCCTTACTTCTCTGAAATTTCCACTTACCTTCGCATACCTTTGAACCAGTTTACTCCCAACGCTATTCGTGCAATGTTAGGTTTTTACATTTTGATGAAGGGAAACGGTGGTGAACCCTCTGCCCAACTCTTCCTAACCCAATATATGTGCAAGTTTGCCGACGGGTTCTTTTATGCATGTGGCCGTACTCCCAGGACCGGAAAGTTTATGGAAAAACTCCATGAAGGGGTCCAGGACTGGAAGGACTACTACTTTTTCGTCACCAATCCATCTCCTTGGGAATTTCCTCATGAGTGGATTTATGAGAATCCTGAGGTGCCCCGTCCTCCTCTTTCCATTTGTTCTTCTCTGAATTTGGATGTGATGAACCATTTAAATGATAACGTTTCCGCCCATGGCTTTTTTGATGTGATGAGTATTTGTAAGAACCCTAGAGCCCTATCTCATTTCGGCTTCGGTCGCCCTGATTATCCTTTAGGTCCTGATGATGGTAATACCATTTCTTTTCCCTTGGTATCGTCCTCAAGATTTGAACTGCTATGATTTATTAACATATTTCCATACTTTCTTTTGCAGCTATGAGTTGGTTAACTCAAATTTCTCGTGATGCCACCCCTCTCTCGATGGTTGCTAAGTCTCCAGCCCCTGAAAGCTCCTCAAAGGCCCCTGTTCTTCCTTCCCCAGTGAAACCTGCTACTGGGTCAGTTGCAAAGCGCACTAGGTCTTCCACAGAAAAAGCCATAATCTCCTCATTGCCCCCTGCCTCCGATGCTTCTAAAAAGAAGAAGTCCAAGGTCAAGTCCTCTTTACCTTCCTCGGCTAATGCTACTCCTGATGCCCCTGGGGATATCAGTGTTGATCACCTTATGGCCTTCATAGATCGACATACTCCTATCCCTACTGCTGAAGCTCTTAATGCTCTGTCCTCAGAGGACCGAGTTGTGCACTCCGCTCATAGTTTTACACAGGTAGATTCTCAATGTAGATATTGCTTTGAATGACTAATGGGAGAAAATATAGACACCTTACTTCTTAATGTTGTTTCTTGTGTAGTTCGGCCTCCTGTTTTCTGATGTATCTGAACGAGCTCTTCAATCCCTTCAACTAGTGGACGATCTCCAAAGCCAGGTAGAGTTGGAGAAAGTAAAGAAGGATATACTCGAAGCAGAGCTATGGGAGACTAACCAGAAGTGTAAGGCACTTCAAGCGGAGAAGACAAGGTTGTCGGAGGAGGTTTCTTCGTTGAAGACTCAGTTTGGTGAGCAGGTTGAACGTTTAGAAACTACTCTCCCTTTGGCTGGGATGAAACTGTGTATCGACTCTCTTTTTACCTCCGCCATGGGTCAGAAGTTCTTGGGTACCCTTCACCGAGAATGGTTAGAAGCCTTCTTGAAGAGTACCAGCTTCCTGGGGGCGATGGGCGCATATATCCCCCACTTCATAGATCATGGGTTTTCCAATGCTGTAGCTGAACATTCTGCTCCTGGGTTCAATGGTCAGTATACTCGTGCCCTTCGATTGGAGGAATTAGCCACTCCCCCTAAGTTCCCTGGAGATCCTAAGGAGGACATTGACACTCCTTGGTGGCTGCCTGGAATGAGGAAGGCGATCTTGGAGTTGAAGCAGACTGCCCTGAAGTTGGACGACCTTGTTCCGGCGAAGGATGTGACTTTCCCTATCCATGTGGCCAACCCAGATCCGGTGGCAACTGTGGCAGCCGGCGCTCTAGAGGAGAAGACGGAGGGACGTGGTTCCAGTGGGCAGGTTGAGGAAGCAGGAGAAGGTTTCGAGGGAAAGAACGATGTTCCCCTCTCTTCATAACTCAATTTCTTTGATAACATTCCGGTACTTTTAAGACACTTTTATTTTTGTTAAGGCCTTTAAGGCCCCTTTTGGTATTTTCAGGAGACTCCACACTCCTGCGTTTTTCTGTGGAGGGCTAGGGTATGATGCCCCTGGTCTGGGATATTTCTATTTTATCTGCTGCTTCATATGGTACCTGCACATTATCATTTGGCATGCATATATATATATATATATATATATATATCTGTCATATATATGATGTGATACCTGTTTTGTTTTTCCTTTACTATGAATTTGGTATGTCTCTAGCATTTTCTTGACGCGTAAAGGCTCTAAAGTTTATAGAGAAGTCTTAACATGAAAGTATAATATGTCCTTATTTCTGTACTTACTTGATGTCTTGATACTGCTTCTAGTTTCTTTCTGGAGTTAGAGTTCTTAGGGATTATACTCTCCCAAGAGTTATAATGTTTAGGGATTATACTCTCCCAAAAGTTAAAATGTTTAGGGATTATACTCTCCCAAAAGTTAGAATTTTTAGGGATTATACTCTCCCTTAAGTTAAGATTCGTAGGGATTATACTCTCCCTTAAGTTAAGATTCGTAGGGATTATACTCTCCCTTAAGTTAAGATTCGTAGGGATTATACTCTCCCTTAAGTTGTTTATACTCGTAAGAGTTCTTAGGGATTATACTCTCCCTGAAGTTGTTTATACTCGTAAGAGTTCTTAGGGATTATACTCTCCCTGAAGTTGTTTATACTCGTAAGAGTTCTTAGGGATTATTGGCAGGTTAATCACATCTTCCGCTACCATACCCCCTACTCCCCCTAGCTTTAGAGGCTGTCGCGTATAGAAACTTTGGGAATTATCCTTAGGTAAAATACTTATGAATCGGTGTATGTTTCTCTATCTTGCAATATATCTATCATCTTATGTTGAACGCATTTATTATCTCCGCACTCATTACATGGACATTTGGCAGTTATCTCAGCGCAATATTCAATATATGAGAAATATTTCATCATAAAATCAACATGCATAAGGGTCATCTCATCATAGAATCAGAATATAAAAATCATCTCATCATCACATTAATCATGCATTAAAGGAAATTGTTGAAATTTTCCAAAAACTATGCTCCATTGATTCAAAATGTTTATCAACATAGGCAAATAAGGGGAACCTATGCCGGCCTCATTAAAAACCTCTCCGTGGTAAAACCCCAAGGGGAAACCCACGTAGAGGGAAAAAGAGTGCCGGTGAAGCAATTATTCGAATGAAAAGTAACCATAAAAATTGTTCATAAAGGGAAAGATGGTAAAGGAATAACACCTTCCTCAAACATAAAATCTCTTCAAGTGGCACACGTTCCATGGCCTCAATATCTCTTTTCCTGTCATGTCCTGGAGTTTGTATGCTCCTCCTTTTAGTACCTGTACCACCTTGTAGGGACCTTCCCAATTAGCTTCCATTTTTCCTGTATTTTTCAAGGCATCTGCTCTTCGAAGCACTAAGTCTCCAACTTTAAAGGAACGAGGCATCACCCTGCGATCATAAGCTGCATTGATCCTGCTTTTATATCTCTCTGCTTTCAGTCTTGCCATCTCTCTTTCTTCCTCTACCAGGTCCAGGTCCTCCCTCATCAGCTCTTCATTCTTCTTCTCTTCAAAATATGTAATTCTGTGTGACCCAAGCCTGGCCTCAGGAGGTATCACCGCCGCTGCTCCATACACCAAATAAAAGGGAGATTCCCATGTGGCTGTTTTAGGACTGGTCCTATAAGACCAGAGAACATTATCTAGCTCCTTCACCCATCCTCCTCCTACTTTTTGCAATCGCGTTCGGATGCCGTCTACTAGGATTCTATTTGTAACTTCCACTTGTCCATTGGCTTGTGGATGGGCCACCGAAGTGAATCTCTGTATGATATTCCATCTTTCGCACCACTTTCTCACCTTCTCCCCATTAAATTGTGTCCCGTTGTCAGAGACCAAGATTCTGGGCACTCCAAACCTGCAACAAATATGTCTAGCCAGAAATAGAATTACATTATCTTCCTCTATCTTGGCCAAGGGTACAGCCTCTACCCACTCACTAAAGTAATCCACGGCCACAATCAAAAATTTCCTTCCCCCAGGTGCCAGGGGGAAGGGTCCAACTAGATCTATTCCCCATTTGGCGAAGGGACAGGGCGAGTACATGGCCCCCATCTCCTCTGCAGGTACTCGTATTAAGGGTCCATTCTTCTGACACTTCTCGCATTTCTTCACATATTCCCTAGCGTCTCTGATTATATTGGGCCAGTAAAAACCCGCTCTAAATACCTTCTTCACCATAGTCTGATAGCCTTCATGGCTAGATGCACAACCTTCATGAATATCTTTAATCACTAGCTCTGCTTCTCTTTTCGAAAGACATTTTAAATAAGGTTGAGCGAAGGATCTCTTGTATAATTGGTCCCCCAAGATGCAATATTTCCTTCTCCAAGCTTTGGCTTCTCTGGACATTGGAGTTACCTGTCCTCTCTTCAGCTCTTCCCATATTTCTCTCCTCCAATCATCTCCTGCTGTTATTTCTCCGATCAGGGCTTTAGTGGCTAATTGGTCCGCCACTAGCAAGGTTATTTTTCCGTGTCCCTCAAATTCAGTGGAACTAGCCACCTTAGATAGCCCATCTGCTTTTTCATTCTCCTCTCTTGGTACCTGTATTACTTCAAAGGTCTGGAATTTATTCTTTAACTTCTTTACCTGTTCTAGGTAGGCGATCATCCTTTCATCCTTGGCGAGATACTCCCCCTTGACCTGTTGTACTATCAACTGTGAGTCGGAGTACAGGGTGACTTTTTGTGCCCCTAACTCTGCTGCTATGTTAGCCCCTCTAATCAGGGCTTCATACTCTGCACCATTGTTTGAGGTTGAGAATCGGAACTTGATGGGTACCTGTACTTCTTGGCCCTCCGGGTCAACCAACACTATCCCTGCTCCACATCCTACAGCCGAAGCTGAACCATCAACAACCATCAACATACACCTTCCAACCTTGCTCCTCCTCCATTCTGGTAGATTCTTGAATGAAGTCTGCTAAAGCTTGGGCTTTGATGGCCCTTCTTGGTTCATAATCAATATCGTATTCCTGTAATTCCACTGCCCATCTGACCATTTTCCCTGATAAATCTGCTCTCCCTAATGTCTGCTTCAAAGGGAAATTAGTTCGCACCATAACTTTATAGGACAGGAAGTAGGGGCATAGTCGCCTAGCCGTTACCACCACCGCCAGGGCTGCCTTCTCCACCTCTGAGTACCTGATCTCTGCCCCTTGGATGACCTTGCTCACGTAATATATAGGTTGCTGTGTGGAACCTTCCTCTTTCATCAGGGCAGTGCTCAGGGAGTGTTCCCCTACTGAAAGATATAAGAGCAATACATCTCCCTAAGAGGGTTTCGTCAGCTTCGGAAGTTGTTCAAGGTGAAGTTTGAGTTCCTCGAAAGCCTTTTGACACTGGTCGTCCCACTCGAACCTCGACCCCTTCCTTAATGTTCTGAAGAAGTGGTGGCTCTTTTCCGCTGACCTTGATATGAACCAACTGAGAGCTGCGATCCTACCATTCAGGGTTTGCAATTCCTTCAGATTCCGAGGGGGCCGCATGTCGAGCACCGCCTTCACCTTAGCAGGGTTAACTTCTATCCCTCTTTGAGTCACCATATATCCCAGGAATTTCCCTGACCCTACTCCAAAAGAACATTTAGCCGGATTTAATTTAATACCATTCTCTCGGATTACCTGGAATATCTCCTTCAGGTCGCCAATATGTCCCTCTGCCTTGACACTTTTAGCCAGCATATCATCCACGTAAACCTCCATGTTCCTGCCTATCTGCCCTCGGAACACCGAGTCTACCATTCTTTGATAGGTGGCTCCTGCATTTATCAGTCCAAAAGGCATACGTACATAACCGAAAGTACCACATGTCGTTATAAAGCATACCTTTGGTATATCAAGGGGGTTCAAATGGATTTGGTGATACCCTTGGTACGCATCCATCATGCTGAGTAATTCAAACCCAGACGTGGCATCTACCAACTGGTCGATTCGGGGCAGGGGATAGTGATCCTTTGGGCATGCTTTATTCAAATCTCTAAAATCGATACACATTCTCCACTTGCCAGCTCCTTTAGATACTAGCACCGCATTTGACAGCCACTCAGGGAACTGCACTCTCTTCACATGCCCTGCACTCAACAGCTTATCGATCTCCTCCTTCACAATGAGGTTTTTCTCCTTACCAAAGTTCCTTAACTTCTGCTTCACTGGCCTAGCTTTGGGATCCACATTAAGGTAATGCATTGCTATCTCTGGAGGGATACCTGTCATATCCGTCGCCGTGAAAGCAAAAATATCCGCATTCTCCTGGAGGGCAAGTATCATCTTTCCCTGGAGCTCAGGGTTCATGTGTGTACCTATCCTGGTTGTGAATCCCTCTTTTCCTGGGTAGAGCTCGATGTTCATTAATTCCTCATCTGCTTTGGCTTTGGGTTGCTCTTGCACTAGTTCACCCACTTTCTGTTTTTTCAACTCAGGGTCTTCACCCTTAAATCTCTCCATCCCTCGGAATACGGCCCTGTCTGCTATCTTGACCGATTCTACGTAACACTTCCTTGCCTAGTACTGGTCTCCACATATCTCTCCCACACCCCCCGAGGCAGGGAATTTCATCTTCATGTGGAAGGTGGAAATCACAGCCTGAAAGATATTCAAACTTGGTCTTCCCATCACCACATTATATGATGATGGGACATCCACTATCAAAAACTCTATCACCTGCACGCGTCGGTTAGGAGCGGTTCCTAACCCTACCTGTAATAACGCTGAACCAAGGGGTTGAATGGCACCCCCTGAAAATCCATAGAGGGTTGTCTCCACTGGTCTGAGTTTTATGTTTAATTCCATCTTCTTAAAACACTCTAGGAACATGATATCAACGGAACTTCCCGTGTCTACAAAGATCCTAGCCACATCATATCCTGTTATATCCGTGGTAATGACTAGGGCATCATTATGTATCTCTCTGGGTTCTCCAATGTCTTCTGGTCCAAAATGGATATCGGGAGCTGTTGTCATCTTTCCTATTTCACGACATTCCATGTTCCTTCCGCTCTTCAATGACCTGACGCTCTGCTTCCTTTGTCTAAAGGAATCCCCGTCAGCGGGGCCACCCATAATAATGTGAATAGTTCCCCTCTTTTGGGGAGGGGGTGGTTGATCTTCCGTGCTCTTTCTCTATTCTCTTCTATTTTCCTCTGGTTTGCCTTCAGGGTCTTTTCTCTTCTGCCCTCTGGGACCTTGTCGATCCCTGAAAATAAATTCCTTTAGGTGGCCTGCTTGAATCATTCTTTCTATTTCGTCCTTCAGGTGCCAGCATTGGTTCGTGTCGTGACCATAGTCATTATGGAATCTACAGAATCTATCTGACTTGGGATTCTGAGGGCCCCTGTTTCGTGAGTAGGGGAACTTCATATCGGGATGGTCCCCTGCCACTTCTAAAACCTCTGCCGGCTCGATTCTCAGAGGGGTATATCTCCTTATCCTTCCCCTGGAGTTCCAGGGCACAGCTTCCTCTCCTTTTACATTTCCCAGCCCCCTCGTGTTCCGGTGTCTTTCTGGACTGGGCCTCCTCGGCACTATCTCCCTTCTTCGTTCTCCATTATTCACTACTGTCTTGGTTTCCGATCGCTTAGCCTTCCTCACCTCTTCCAGGGTGAGGTATTTCTCTGCCCTCCTTAGTAATTCGTCAAAGGTCCGTACCGGCTTCTTGGCTAGAGACGTAACCAGGTCTCCGTCCCTTAGCCCATTAGTGAGAGCATTGATTTTGACCTCCGAGGAGGCCGTTGGTACCTCTAAAGCCGCTTGGTTGAACCGTTTCAAGAAAGCCCGAAGACTCTCATTCTCCCCTTGTCGCATGTTAAACAAGGTGAGGGTGGCTCTAGGTTGCCTCCTAGCGCTGGCAAATTGGTGCAAGAATAGTTCACTGAACTCCGACCATGAATGGACAGTATCTGGCCCTAGCTGGGTGAACCATTGCTGTGCCGCTTTAGATAGGGTAGTCAGAAATACCCTGCACTTGACGCCCTCTCCGTATCGGTGCAATAGGGCGGCATTCTCGAACCTCATCAAATGCTCGTACGGGTCCGTGGTGCCATCATATTCGAAATTTAAAGATTTAAAATTAGGAGGCAGTTCATCTTGTAAAATATTGGATGAAAATTGATAACCAGTAACGTAAGAAGGTTTACTTACGTTGTCACTCATATGCTTCTGCATGTCTTTCATCTCTTTCCGTAAAGCCTGTATTTGGTCACTGACCGCTCCGTGGTAAGTGTCATCCGTACTTTCTCCTATCCCTGCATCCAGAGTGGTATCCCCAGGGATCCTCTCGATATTTCTTCTAGAAGGGCGATCAAGGACGCTTCTCTCGGCTTGAGAAGGCACTCTTTCTTCTTGATTCTGGGGGAAACCTTCATTCTTAGAAGGGACTGGAGTCGAATCGATGACATGTTCCGGGGGATTCTGCTTTGTTCTTTCATTAACTGGTGGAGTAGGTCCAGGAGGGCGAAGTCCACGAGATGTAATTATTCTTTCCACTGCCTGCTCTATCATCACATCCAATTGGTCTTGAGAGACAGTGAAGAGTTCCGGTTGAGCATTGGGTTGTGGAGTGCCCTTATCCGTACCACTTCCCGAAGCTTCCAAGGTACCCGCCGTGTTCCCCTCCTGGACGGGAGGGATATCTTCCACTGTAGGATTTACAGGTTGTTTCCCCAGATTTCTATTCACGGGAAAACCTGGTGGGGGCGGAGGAAAGGGAAGGGGAGTGGAATCTCCCTTCTCCTTAGTCAGCTTCGTCAAATATTGCTCTCCACCCATTTAATATGGAACTTTTCTCACGCCTTAGCTAGAAACGTGTCGACTCCTTATTAGGTGACATTTTTAGGCCGCATCATATAAGAAATGTAAAAGGTTATGAGAGAAGAAGGAAAACATAAATGAAAATATATATAATTTCTCAAAAACTTATAGTATGAAATATTTTATACATAAAATATAGATAATAGAGGTAAACTAAGGCAAAGATTCATAAGTAAAACATGACCCGCGAATATTTAGAAACTGCTTTAAGTAGTTGATGCGTCGAAAAAGAACGCTCTTGGATATCAGCCGTTCCTCTACGAGCACTGCTAATCACGAACTGAATCACTTGTTTGTCCTTGATAATCTTCACGTAAATCTTCTCGAGAATCCGAAAATGACCTGCAAAAGTACACCGGAGGGGGGCTCCGGCGTAGAAGCTCCGACGCTCAAGTCAGAATCGATGTTTTGGAGAATCAAAGTGGAATTCCCCTGTGTATTTAGGGAAATTCCGGTGAATAATATGGCGTTTCTTCTTAATTCTCTGTATATTTCGTAAAAAGTGTATTGATATCTCAAAAAAACGTACCTGATAACGTAAAAATGAGGTGCTTATATACCTGGACTCTTTCTCGGGAGAGAGAAAGACTCTTTCTCCCTATATTCTCGGCCCATTCCCATAAATCCGGCCCCAACTCCCTGAAGATTTGGTCCCCTTGCTTGAAGACTGACCCATTCTTTTGACTTAGTTAGAAAAGATTAATCCATATCATGCGTTCCCCTTTGGGCCAAATCCCTGGGCCCAAAGGCTATTAATTCCCCTTTATGGGCTGAAGGCCCAATTATTCTAATTTCTCCTCTTAAGCCCAGGAGTGTATTAATCCTGCTTTCAAGCTTATTGACTTAATTATGACCATCATAATCTATCCCGTTTCCACCTGTCGACTTCTCCGAGGGCGACATATTTATCTACATCAGTAGTCTATTTTATGTGTAAAATATTTTAAACAAGTGTTACTCATATAATTTTACGTAAAAATATGGATAATTATTAATAAATGTATGATGTCTCGATAAAAATATTGGGAGTTGTTACTAAATAAATAGTATGGATAGTTATTAATAAACTTATCAATTTTACACTCGATTTTAATATAAAGTTAAATCAACTAATTTGTTCTAGTCCCTTCGAAGACCAATCAATTAGAAGTGGACAATTCAAATTTAACAAAAATTAGTCAATAGTGAACATGTCAACATGGTCAACCACCTAACCATTGCATATATAGATCGTTCTCCAAGCCTACTATAGGAGAATTAATTATGGTATTTGATGATATTTTTTTTTTTTTTATGGAAGTTATATATCCATTCCTTTTTTTTTCCTCCTCATGACTCGAACCCAGAACCTAGGATCTAGGTAGTGGTGCTCTAATCACTTGAGCTATCCCACTTTGTCATGGTATTTGATGATGAATACTTAAATGTATGTTAAAATTTTTTTAAAAAAAATTATAGGATACGATGGGTAGATTACTAAATAGATAAAGATTTTTCAACCAATAAATAGGGTTGAATTTATAAAAATTACAAAATTCTCATTTTGAGTCCTAAAAAAACCACATAGTTTAGATTGCAAAGGCAAAGTCCCACTAAATTAATCGCGAAACAAAAATAATAATGTTGGTCAATTGTATTGTATCCCAATTTCCACTCCTACTGTTTACATATTCAATTATTATTATTATTGTATATATAAACATTTGGCTATGTTTACTGTTAATTTGTTTAAATTTAAGGTCAATATTTTATTATTGTTTAGGAACATATGTAGGTATTTATACATTTGACTCTTTATTTATACACATTTTTATTAGTTCATTTACTTTGTCCATATAATAATTTAATTTTCATTAAATATTTAACTTTAGTAGCTACATAAGCTACGAAATATAATTAATTATGTGCCAAAGTTTAATGTCAGTTGAAGTAAAAAAAATCATTATATATCTGAAAGCGTAGACATTCAATTCCAATTGAAAAATGAGAACTCTAAAGTTGTAAACGACTGTATTTTTAAAATGAAAATCCATTTTCTTTCAATTGTGCTCTCCGAATTGAATTTACTAGTGTCACTGTTCAAAAGATAAATTATTTCCCATAAGCAGTCATTGGTTATTGAAACTTTATATGTTTTCCGAATTTTTTAAACGGTGACTCGGATAATTAATTAAATTGGTGGATGAATAAAGACGCATTGACGTATAACACTTAAAAACTAGGAATAAATTGCGAAATTAATCTCATAAATGAAGTTTCATACTCCCTCCTATTCAAAATATATGTTTAAGAAAATAATTGACTTCTAATTTTACTCTTAATTTAATCAATCCTTGTAATTCTCATTAAAAAAAATATATATACAGAGAAAAAAATTATTTACGTCCCGTAACTTTTACCTTTTTTAAAAAACGTCCCAAAAAAGTTAAAATTTTAATTTACGTCCCATAACTTTTTCAATTGCTTAATTTACGTCCAATTTTTGCTAAAAATCCCCAAATTTATGTAAATGGGACGTAAATTGAGCAATTGAAGAAGTTATGGGACGTAAATTAAATTTTTAATTAAAATGGGACGTTATGCGAAAAAGATAATTATATTCAACCAATGTGTACAATTCACTATAAAATTAATGTAGTTTATGTTATACAATCAAATAAAAAAATAATTCATTTATTCATAGATTAATTGTTCATAAATTAACTTATTTTAATATAAAAAAATAATTTATTTATTCATAAAGTAATTAATTATTATAAAAATCAATTAACTTACCTAATTTATTATTAAAAAAATTATTAACTTACCTAATTAGAAAAAATTATAATTACAATATAAGTATTATAAAATTATTTATTTTAAAGTAATCAAATAAATATAAAAAATGATCTAAGTATTACACAAACTAGGTCCACATATTTTTGTACGAACTAATATCAAATTAAAATTTATATAATAAAAATGAAAAACAAAAAAAAAATTAACAAATTGTTAAAAAGTATATTTTTCATCATCATCTTTCAATTACCGTGGGTAAGGGGTGAGAATTTTGGATATATTTGAATATTTTTTGATTTATTTGGGAATTTTAAATATTTATGGATTTTTGTATTTATTTAAAATATTAAAATAATTGTTAAGTTTTAATAAGAGTTTTTGATCATTTTAATAAAAAAAATTATTTGGGATTTTTATTATTTTAAAGATAAAAATTATATTTATTTGAGTATGTTAATTGATTTTTTAATTTTTTTTTGATATTATATATATTTTTTTGATATTATGAAATATTATTTACTTATTTAAATATTATTCTAAATTTATTTTCATATATTTTAAAATATTATTTAATATTCATAATTTATTTTATAATACTTATATTGTAATTATAATTTTTTTCTAATTATGTAAGTTAATAATTTTTCTAATAATGAATTAGGTAAATTAATTGATTTTTATAATAATTAATTAATTTGTGAATTTATGAATTATTTTTTTATTTGATTGTATAACATAAACTACATTAATTTTATAGTGAATTGTACACATTTGTTTAATATTTTTATCTTTTTCGCATAACGTCCCATTTTAATTAAAAATTTAATTTACGTCCCATAACTTTTTCAATTGCTCAATTTACATCCCATTTATATAAATTTTGGGATTTCTAGTGAAAATTGGACGTAAATTAAGCAATTGAAAAAGTTATGGGACGTAAATTAAAATTTTAACTATTTTGGGACGTTTTTCAAAAAAGGTAAAAGTTACGGGACGTAAATAGTTTTTTTCTCTATATATACATGTAAATATTTATTGATTTTAAGAGTAAATTTGGAATAAATGCAATTAATTTGCATTGAAAAGTATAAAACGACTTATATTTTGCAAATAAAAAGAAAAGTCAAAACGACTTATAAAATCAATATGAGGGAGTAAATTTTAAAAAATGTAATTTAACTCTTATATGGACAAAGTTAATGATTTTGAGTTGTTTGCATAACACAGCGTGACTCCAACATACTAATTTTTATTAGAAAGTCAAAAATAAAAAACATAAACCAGTCATCCTAAAACTAAAAATTGTACTAGCTCCGTCACATACTTGAAGACCCAAATCAATTGGGCATGGGTTTTAATGAATGAATTATTTATTAGTATTGTGTAAGATAAAGTGGGAGTAGTAAATATTTTTCAACTTTATAAATAGTACTAATAAAATTACTTTTTAGTGTAATAAAGTAATATCATTTGTTGTAATATTATGATATTTTAAGAAAATTGTTTAAAAGTGTTTTTGAGGTAAGTGACTTCAAATATGGAACACCCAAAATAATAAAATGGATCTTCAAGTATAGGACGGAGGGAGTAGAATCTTCTACTAAAAAAAGATTTCAAATCACCTTTTTGTTTTTGCTCTTTGTTTTTAGACTGGTAATTTGGGATTCTTTGGTGAAGGGTTACACAAATTTCTTTTACTTGATAATTAATCTGAGAATTTTTTTTAAATCGTTAATTGATACCATTAATATGTGTAGCTCTCATCATGACATGTAAATGTCATCAAGTTATCAATTCAGTTGCTACATGATTTTTTAGCGAGAAGTACATGAAAAACAAACAACCTTACTAATAATTGATCGTATGTGACTAAAATTGTTAGCACCTGATGAGAGAGATCCAAACAAGCTGACAAAAGCATTAGAAAAACAATTACACTATCCAGAAACGGCAAACAAAACCAGCTAGCACAACAAAAGAAAAAAGAAAAAAGTAAGATAATAATGTTAAGCCGGGCAATCACTGGATCTCTAGCAAGCATTATTGAAGTCCATGACCATCCTGATGTTCAATCTGTCCGAAGCTCAACTATAATTATGGTCAGAGATCGAAACTGAACGGGTCAGAATAGCAAATCGCCACATTGGAATTCAGAGTTGTCAAAACACCATCCATTATAGCCCTGTAGCAAACCATGCAATTTCTCTGGAAATTGAATTGCCAGCGAGCCACGTAATATCACTGACGGAGTCATAGGGGCGTTTCTGATGTTTAATCTTCTCATAATATCTTGTGCCTAAAGTAAATAGGTCAATATGAAAGCATAGGCGGAGATCAAGTGTTTCAAGGTGGGGACAACCATCAAGAATGGCTTCTAGTCCCTTATTTCTCATTGTGTTACAAATAACACTAAGATGGCGCAGATTAGACATGCTTTTTGCAATTGCTCGAGCACACTTACTACTGTTTAGTCCAAACTCATAATCTGAAATGTGTGTTTTGCCAGCACGCTGAAACCTCAGTTCATTATATGTAAATGATTTCAACATAGGACAAGAAATGCCAATTCTATAAATGTGTAGAGCTTTGACTGATGGCATGATAGTAAGGTGCAACTCTTCCAAGAGTGGAAGTTTTTCAACTGCTTTAACCAAACCTTTCCCAGTTATGCGATAGCATTCACGAAGCGTAAGACGCTTGAGGTGACTTGATCTGTTGAAACAGTACAACATTAGACCAGACAAGTGATTCTTAGCAAAGCAAAATGTATCAAAATCACAGAAAGAATGCGAACATCACCAATGAATGATGAATGCATGAGGCCTGAAATGAACACAAACAGCAGTGTTACATAGCTGCAACATAATATCTTTAATCGATATATTCATCCAGCACAGAAGTTATGAAAGGAAGACTATGTATGATGATTTTTTTGTTATCTTTTTACCGAATTGAAACTATCAATTGCAAGGAATGACAATGAGATAAAAATGACAGTGAGATACCACAAAATCTCTGTTTCTCAGCATGTGATTTACTTTTTTTTTTTTTAGAAATAAGAATTTTTATATCTGTTATAGCATATACTTTTTCTAGTTATCAATCTAAACAATTCCAACTTATAACAATTGCTCAAAGGTGGGATTGAAGATTTCACAGACTTAGAAATTCTACAATAGAAAGTGTAAGCTAAGCAGAAAAGGAACGAAGATCATTTTCGTTCGTATCCCCAATTAATTTCTTTTGTAGAATGGGAGAATGCAAAGGTCATTCACGAAGCAAGTGCAGTTCTGTCAATCTCAATATCCAGATTTTCATCTCATACTCCTTGAAACCTATATTGCAATTTGGAGATAATTTTGGATTGTACAGAGAAACTGTCAAATATCTGACCAAACAACTATAATTTAAAATTAATCTTACAGAAGCTTAAATATCAGTCACACTGTCAGTCAGCTGAAGAACAATAAAATTATCGTGCAACCTTTCTCTATCTATCACCGCATATAGCATGATGCACAGATATGCCTCAAACAGAACTAGTATTAACGAAACAACAACAAAATTGGGAAAAGAAAGCAAGTATGCATCGATCCAACCATAATTTGTGAATTTCAAAAGGGGGAAAGTGTACCGATCAACGACGTAGTTTAACAATTCGTTATCACCGATTTTATCAAAGCTAATTCGGATCAGTTGTCCCTGGCTCCGATCCACCGCAATACGGCACAAATGTAACAATGCGGCCACATTGTAATTGACAGCGGTGCGGCCCACGTGAATAACTCGCCAGATTGAGGGATCCAGGCAGAGTCTCCGCCAGGTAGTACACACTAGCTGTGCGCTTTCCAGTATGTCTATAAACCCAAGCCTTTGCAGGATATTAGCCGTGACGTCTCCAGGCAAATCAACCCACAGCGGCGGCGCTGCCGCTGAGGATGAAGCTACAGCCATTGGGATTTCATTTACCGTTGATGCTTATCGACTGTATGCAGGGCAGGGTATGAGAATTGGATTTGTTTCACCCTGAATGAACAGGTCTTCTCTTCACTATATAAAATTCTGTTGTAACAGATTACAAGGAATAAAACAAATCTTACAAAAAAAAGTAATTATATACTCCCTCCAATCTCCATCCACAATTAACTGTCATAGATCATGAGAATGATGGGTAGGGTTTTGAGGAATACTTTTATAAATTTTTTATGGGTAAAGTTAAAAGTAACGATATTTAGTGTAAAATTGTGATATTGTAAGAGTGTAGTTTAGATTTTTCATTTTAAAGTTTTGAAAATTATTATGTGACGTTTGAAAAGTAAAGCGTGAAATAATTATGGGATAATAGGAGTATTATATACAATTATTTACATGAATAAATGGATTGATAGAAAAAAATATACTCTCATCATTACTTGCACACTTTCTTTATTGGAAAGTCTTAACATTATGATGCAAATGAGGGTCGTGGACTCGCAATTATGTACCATCGAGAGCCAGATTGAGGGGCTGCAATGGGCTAGCATGGGAAGAGTCATTTGTCAATTTTAGTCCTTTTTCATATTGTCTTTTATTTCAGTCTTTTGGTTAGTTCTTCTATTATTCCAGCAGTTGAAAGACATTAGGTGGTTAGTTTATGTTATATCAGCAGCTTATAATAGTTAGATGGTTAGGATTGAACACCCATGTAGTCCGGTGGTTAGAATTGAGCAACCATATATAGGGGTGTAAAAACTATCGTTGGGGATCAATGAGAAATTAATATAATTCTTTTGCAAAGTTATTTGCAGCTCCATTTTTTTGCTAGACTGAGTTAGGGTAACAAATTTACTTGTATTTCATATTGTGGTTCTCATCAAATTGGTGATTTCATTGAAAGGATTCGAAAATCACAATCGTCATGATAGGAACTCATATGGAACGCATTGAGTTACTAGAGGTAAGAGTCGATCAATTGAAGACAGGCCTTACGAGCATCGAAAATCGCTTCAAGAAGGTTGGTTATACAATGGGTAAATTAGAGAAGATGGTAACCAAACTGTTGCGCAAGAATTCACCAAGAAGGGATTCATCGACTTCTTCTAAAGAGATCGAGGCTTCAAGACGCAGTTCCAGCAATGAAGTTAATCCAACGCATATGAGAGACATAACTGAAAGTATCTATAGCAATAACAGAAACGACGAAGATCGAAGGAAAGGGAAGCCCAAATTGTTTTGCAACTAGAAGTGAAAGCCATCGAAATCAAGTCGTTTAAAGTGCGAGTGGCCAATGGAAATGGAATTGACTGCAATAAGCAATCCAACCAAAAATGTACCAATACGCGTGCATGCAATGAGTGACTATTATGGCAGATATATATCTGCACTTTCCTTGGAGGGACCTAACGTGGTGTTAGGAGAGCAGTGGTTGGAAGGATTATGGGAAAGTCTCAAAGATTATGGCAAGGAGACTATACAGTTTAAATGAGGAGACGGTGTATTCACGTTGAATTCGAGTTTCGAAGAGCAATCCATGGAAGTGGAGCTTAAGAGAATCGAAAGAATATAAGTGTTGTATGCACTATAAACGGGTTGACTTTGGATGTGGACTGTGCTTAGCACGATACAAACATATATAATTAAACGGGGGTTATTACGTGTTTATATAGATTAAAGTGATGATTTGTGATGAACTTGATGAAGAACACACAAGAACACAAGATATAGCTTCTTGGAGAAGCTAAAGCTTTAGAAGCTTGGGAGAGTTTATTGCTTTGGGTAGGGAGATTTGGTGGAATGTTCAACTTAACTTACAAATGAGCCCAAATGGGCATAATATACTGCTTTTCAAGGGCTGCCCGCCCTTTACACGTGGAGCCTCCAGATTGGGCCTTCATTCTGCCCGAAAAGGTGATTTGATGGTGCATTTAATGCTAAACCGCCTCTGGTGGTCGTCCTCGGCGAGATGCCGAGCAACTGGAAAACCTGCTCGTCACTCGCCGCCGTGGTCGCCGGAGAACTTGGTCGCCACGTCTTGTCTCATCTCCCAAAGCTTCAACACTTTAAACTTCATACTAAAAATAGACATGTGCTCGTCACATACTTTGGCGAGCAGCTAACTAAACATGTGCTCGCCAACATCTTTGGTCGAGCACTTAAACATATTAAATACAATAAATCTATTGCATCTTCTTGTTGACTGGTCGTCACTTGACTTTGTTGACTGGTCGTCGCTTGACTTTGTTGACTGGTCGTCGCCATGTAAGCTGGTGACTAGGATTGACTTGTCAAAGATTGACCTCTTTGACTAGGTATAACATTTGCCCCCTGGTCGCCTTACTTCGTATTCGTAGAATGGTAAGGCGAGCAGTATGATCGTCTTTTTTGATGGTGAAAATGGTTCTCGACAACACAATCAATTTCGAGATCTTGATGACGTAAGAAGGAGGTGGTCGCCTCGTTTCCTACGCCGAGCTCGCCTTCCGAGGCACTTTTGATGACGTGTGATGTGACTTGTGTCAGGCGCGTGGGCGGCGCTCGAATTTTGAAAAGTGCGCGTGGGGCGCGTGCCGACCTCAAAGGTCGCGCGTGAGAGTCACTCTCCGAATTTGAATTCGGAAATGGCCCTAAATTTTGGGAAAATTACGGATTTTACCCCGTTTTTTGCAATTTAGTCCCTGCACGAAATTCGCCTATAAATATGGCTTCCTTACTCACAAAAATACTTTCTTCACTTTGCAAATTTTCGAACTTCAAGTTTCCGTCCAAGCTTTAAACTTCGAGCTTTTCCGGCGCGTCTTGTGGTGGTTTCCGATTGTTAAAAAGGTATTTAAATCATTTTTTTCTTTAAATCTCTATTCTCCCCCATTTCTTTAAGAAAAAATGGATTTTGGTGGCGGTTCCGGTGGTGGTTCGCCGCCGTTAGATGGTGGTGCCGCTAGTTCCGGCGAGGCTGATCGTCTAGCCATGGTTTTGACGGAGAGGGCGTCTTCGTCGGACTCTAGGATCCAATCCCCTGAACCCATAAATGCTAGTGTCCGTAACTTAGGAAAGGCAGTGGTCGTCGACGTCGACGATCTCTCCGACTCTGACAGGGATGATGCCGGCAATGATGCCGAGGAGGGTGATGCCGAGGATGGTGGCAGTGAGACGGACTCTGACTTGCACGATCAGGATTTGGATCGAGATTTGGGCGACCAGATAGAAATCGCCCAAGTCGAGGAGACCTTGTCGAGGAGTCTCCGTGAGGACTATGAAGAAGTTGTTCGATATGCGGAGAGCATAAAAGATATCTTGAGTGGTAGGGAGGACTTGGATGGCGACGAGGTCTCGAGGGAGGCCTACTATAAATATTACAGCGAAAACCCTCCTCGAGAGGTTCCTCGTCCGCATCGAGGAGCTTTCCAAACGATTTACGAAGCGAGCAAGTATGCGAGTAAAGTCTCCTCGGCGCAGCTCGAGAATTCTCGAAAAAGGTATCAATTGTCGGCCGACGTTTGCTTTTTTGTACCTCGCGAGGATGAGAGGGCCGACCAGCCGCCAGAGGGCATGGTCGCCGTTAATATTGGTATGATGGAGGCAGGACTTAGGTTCCCCCTACACCCCAGTATCACAAACTTTTTACACTTCCTGAATGTTGCCCCTTCGCAAATTTTACCGAACGGTTGGTCGAACCTGATCGGCATTCTTACACTGTTCGGCCTGGTGGCGGCCGAGAACGGATGTCGGAATACGTGGCTTAGCCCGAAAGAGATTAACTATCTTCTTCAGGCGGCCGAGGCCGGAGGGAAAGTAGGCCATGGGTACCATTATGTACGAGGCCGAGATAATTTCAAGTTGGTTGAAGGGGTTCCCAACAAGATTAGGGATTGGAAAACCAACTGGTGGTGGGTAGCCGGGGACTGGATGAGTTCAGTGAGGCCGGATGGATCTTCTGATCGCATTCCCATTGAGACCGAATATCGAAGAATTCGTGGTAAGTCTTTTAATTACTGCTCGTTCTTGTCTATACTGAATAACTCCTCGCTTTTTGTAGGTGAAACTGTTCGCAAGAGGACTGCCGACCACCGTCTCACTCCTCTCTTTCAGTACCACGTTTGCTGTGTTCTCAACCGTCGCTACCTGGAGAGGTCTTGCCGATTTCTGAACAGGGAGTGCATGCGTGAGCGAGCAGGTCTCAGAGTACCTCCTCATCACTTCACTCGAGAGTTCCCTCCAGGTAAAATATTTCTTCAAATTTCTTTTAAAATTCACTCTTCGAAGATACTGACTTCTCGCTTCTTTATCTAGTAGTGGTTCCTCAACGGGTTGTCGCCTATCTTCCTCCTACCGTCGAAGTCGAGCGCCTAAAAGCGACCAGTATGCTTCGACAAGCACAATTAATCCGCGAGCGCAAGATTGTCGATGGCACCGGCAAGAAAAGGAAGGGGGCGGAGAGCTCGGGGGCTCCACCCAAAAGGGTCGCAAGATCGACCAGAGGGGGCACTTCTCGCCCACCTGCTGTCGAGCAGAGGGCCGTGCCGGCTAGAGAAAGGAGGATCTCGCCGAGGAGATCCCCTACGCCGAGGGGTGACTCGCCTCCCCCCAAACCTGTTGCTTCCCCTCCTCCCCGAAGTACTCGGTCGCGAGAGACTGCGACGAGCTCGTCGGTCGGACAGAGGGCTCCGGGAGATAATACCCTCCTCGGCTGGGAAGCCGCAAGGGTTGCCAAGTAAGTTTTTTCAAAAAAGTTTTTTTAGAAAATTTTCAAGTATTTTTCTTCTAACTCTTTCATTTTTCAATAGAGTTGCCGACTATCCGGTCGCCCAACCCTTCAGCGAGAATCTCCTCGGCTTCTACCGGTCGCGAGACCCGGTCGATAAGGAGCCTCTGAACCTGTTTGCACAGAGGGCGATGAAGCATCTACCTCGCTCGTTGACGACCTCACTGATCGAAGAGGTCGACAACCACAATGCTATGGAAAATGCGCGCGTGGTCGCCATTGACTTGAGCCGAGCCTCCTATACCATGGAGAAGCTCGCCAGCCAGATTGCTGAAGGCCGCAAACTTAGCGAGGACAGGGCTGCAAAAATTGCTCAAATGGCAAAGGCAAAAACAGTTGTTGAAGGGCAACTGCTCGCCTCCGAGGGGAAAGTGGTCGACCTCGAGACCAAGCTGGCTAATGCTGAGGCAAATTTGGCCGATTTTGAGACCCAACTGGAGATTGTTCGAAAAAAGGATCAAGAAGATCTTCAAGAGATCGAACGTCTCCGTGCTCGCCTCAAGATCGCCGAGGACGAGGTAAGGACTCTTACAAGTAAGTCCGCAACTGATGAGGAAGAGTTGGCCACTCTTCGGCAACAGCTGGTTGATGCAATAGACGAGCGAGATGAGACTACTGAGCTCGCTGGGGGCGTGGCCATGTTATCGGTGGCGCTTACTGCCCACGGGCTCATTTACAAACTATTGGATGCCCATCCGGAAGTGGATGTGATTCCGCTCGGCGGGCTTCTGGACGACCTCCTTATGAAGGAGAATCCTCAGCCGGGAACCGAGCTCCCCTTGCTTCCGTTGGTGCAAATGGGACTCCAGTTCCCTCGACTCTTGGGAGTTCCGGTGGAGTTCGTGAATCCTCCCGAAGACTCCCCAACCCAACAGGACGAGCAGAGTGCCCCTGCTGTAGTGGAGGTTGTGGACGAGGAGGGGGTAGCTGGCGAGCAAGATGCTCCTGCCGAGGAGGATGCTCCTGTAGTTTAGTTTTGTACTTTGTTTTATTTAGTTTTTCTTAGGACTGTTTGGCCATTAAAGCCTTTTTTGTAATTTCAGCCTTCTAAGGCTTTTTAATGAATGGGAATCTTTTGCTTATGATGTGTTTGCTTATTTTCTTTATATTGAGTGATCGTCTTCGTCACTGCTTCTCGATTTATGTTATGATTTTTTTTTTTTTTTACTTCGCCTTTTATTTGTTTTTATTCGTATGCTTTCGATAGTGATCGTCGTTGCTATCTTGCGAGCATCTTTAAGAAAGAGTGCTCGTCTTCTATTGCGAGCATCTAAGAACGAGTGCTTGTCTTTCCTTTGCGAGACTCTAAGAAAGAGTGCTCGTCTTTCCTTTGCGAGACTCTAAGAAAGAGTGCTCGTCTTTCCTTTGCGAGACTCTAAGAAAGAGTGCTCGTCTTTCCTTTGCGAGACTCTAAGAAAGAGTGCTCGTCTTTCCTTTGCGAGACTCTAAGAAAGAGTGCTCGTCTTTCCTTTGCGAGACTCTAAGAAAGAGTGCTCGTCTTTTTAGAGTTAACCATTCGTCGGTTGAACTCCTTGTTTGACAGGTAGTGATCGTCTTTGCCACTACCTTGCGAGCATCTTTTAAGAAAGAGTGCTCGTCTTCTATTGCGAGCATCTAAGAACGAGTGCTTGTCTTTCCTTTGCGAGACTCTAAGAAAGAGTGCTCGTCTTTCCTTTGCGAGACTCTAAGAAAGAGTGCTCGTCTTTCCTTTGCGAGACTCTAAGAAAGAGTGCTCGTCTTTCCTTTGCGAGACTCTAAGAAAGAGTGCTCGTCTTTCCTTTGCGAGACTCTAAGAAAGAGTGCTCGTCTTTTTAGAGTTAACCATTCGTCGGTTGAACTCCTTGTTTGACAGGTAGTGATCGTCTTTGCCACTACCTTGCGAGCATCTTTTAAGAAAGAGTGTTCGTCTTTTGTATCCTAGATGGCTACGCAGAGCCTTGTTTTAAACTTTCAAAATTATCTAACACTTACTGGAAATTTAAAACTTTGCTTGAATTGAAATGACGATTAAATACAAACTATACAAATATGAAATAATTTAAAAACTTACTGGTAATACTTTTTCAGCTTGACCGCGTTCCACGGGTACTTGCTTGGTTTGCCCTCGAGATCTTCAAGCTCGTATGATCCGTTTAGGAGTGTGCGCGTTATTCGGTACGGACCCTCCCAGGTCGGGCCAAGTATGCCAATGGACTGCTCCGTCGCCCTCCGAAGTACGAGCTGGCCGATAGTGAACTGGCGAGCACGTACTTTGGTGTTGTAGTAGCGTTCTGACCTTTGCTTGTAGACCACATTCTTCTCGTCCGCTGTTAGCCTTCGTTCTTCTAGGAAGTCTAAATCGGAGAGCTGTGCATCGTTATTCAGCTGCTCGTCATAATTTGCTACTCGAAAAGTTTGGACTTGCCCCTCTGCTGGTATGACAGCTTCGGTTCCGAACGCGAGCGCAAACGGAGTTTCACCAGTAGAATTTCTTGTGGTCGTCCGATATGCCCACAGAACCATGTGCAGCTCTTCGGCCCATTTGCCCTTCAATCCATCCAGCTTAGCTTTCAAGGTGTGCTTGATGATTTTGTTGATCGCCTCTACCTGACCGTTCGATTGTGGATGGTAGGGTGTTGAAAAAATTTTCTTGATGTTCCATCTTGAGAAGAAATCCATCATGTCTTGACTTGTAAATTGACGTCCGTTGTCGGTCACTATCGCTCGTGGTAGGCCGAACCTGCAAATTATATTCTTCCAAATGAAGCTTGTCATTTGGCCCGTTGTGATGGTCTTCAATGCCTTTGCCTCTGTCCACTTGGTGAAGTAATCGACTGCTACGACGACGAAAGTTACCCCCCCAGCAGCTGGTGGGAAAGGCCCGATGATGTCGATCCCCCACTTTGCGAAAGGCCACGAACTATACACCGAGATGAGCTCGTCTGGTGGTGAGTGAATGGCGGGAGCGAAGGCTTGACATCTCTTGCACGTCTGCGCGTAATGGATTGCGTCTTTCTTCAGTGTTAGCCAAAAATAGCCTTGCCTTATGATCTTTAGAGCGAGCGCTTGCCCCCCTGTATGATTTCCACACACTCCATCGTGGATTTCGTGCATGACGATCCTCGCTTCGTCTTCTCCGAGGCATTTCAACAAAGGCATTGAAAAACCCCGTTTGTACAGCTGGTCGCCCACAATTGTGTACCTTGCGGACCTGAGTTGCAATCTGGTTGCTTTCACCTTGTCGTCCGGGAGCTCGCCGGTCTTGATGTACTTGATGATCGGCGTCCTCCAGTCCTCGTCGCTGGTCGCTTCAACCTGCAAAACTTGACCTCTGTTCACCGACGGGGAAGAAATCTTGGTGATGGTTGCTTCTGAAAATATTGCCTCCCCCTCTGAAGTGGCCAGCCGAGCTAACGCATCTGCTTGCGTATTCTCCTCCCTAGGGATTTGCTCGATGTGGAATTGATCAAATTGCTCGAGTAATCCTTTCACAAGGTCTTGATACTTTATCATTTGATCGCCGCGAGCCTCGTATTCGCCCGTGATTTGACATACAACCAGCTGAGAGTCAGAAAAAATTTTCAGTTTTCTAGCGCCCACGGCCATAGCCATTTTGATTCCTGCAACCAGAGCCTCGTACTCTGCTTCGTTGTTGGTCGCCCGATACTCGAACTCGATCGCCGAAGCAAACGCCTGTCCGGTTGGGCTGATGAGGACAACTCCTACCCCTGCTTTGGTGCTCGTCGATGAGCCATCGACGAACAGTGACCAAGGAAGATCGATTCCCTCGGCCAATTTCTCCGGGAAAGTGAGCTCTACGATGAATTCTGCCAACACTTGTCCCTTGATTGCCGTTCTGGGTGCGTAGGTGAGACCAAATTGTCCGATCTCTACTGACCATTTTAGAAGTCTTCCCGCGGTATCCGGACGATGCAGTGCTCGTCGGAGAGGAAAGGTGGTGAGGACGACCACCTCGTGGTCGAACAGGTATTGCCTTAATTTTCTAACACTCATGACTAGTGCGTAAGCCAATTTTTCCATTGGAGTGTATCTCAACTCTGCATCTCGTAGTGTTTGACTTACGTAGTAGATAGGCAGATGTGTGCTCCCCTCAGCTCGGACGAGCACTGAACTGATCGCACAGTCAGTGGCCGCCAAGTATAGATATAAAATTTCGCCGGGGACTGGCTTGGATAGGACCTTCGGATCCGATAAATACTCCTTCAATTTCTCGAAAGCTTTCTCGCACTCGTCGGTCCACTCGAACTTTCCTTTTTTCAGAGCGTCGAAAAAAGGTTTGCAACGGTCGCCCGTTCGTGCAATAAATCTATTCAGTGATGCAAGGCATCCTGTCAACCTCTGAACTTCTTTCACGTTCCTTGGGCTTTGCATATTGATTACTGCTTGAATTTTACTTGGATTCGCCTCGATGCCCCGCTGGCTAACCAAGTGCCCCAGAAATTTTCCTGAGCTAACTCCAAAACTGCATTTCTTTGGATTTAACTTCATGTTGTACTCTCTTAGGATATCGAATGTCATGGCAAGGTGGTGTAGGTGATCTTCTTTTCGTAAGCTTTTGACAACGATGTCGTCGATATAGACCTCTACCATCTCACCGATGTGCTTTTCAAACATCTTATTTACCAGTCTTTGGTACGTTGCCCCCGCGTTTTTCAAACCGAAAGGCATTCTTTTCCAGCTATACATATCACGCGCCGTCATGAAGGCCGTATGTCGCTGGTCGTCGGGATGCATTGCAATCTGATGGTACCCTGCGAAGGCATCCATGAAGGTTAAAATCTCGTGCCCCGCTGTATTATCCACTAGGTGATCAATGTGGGGCATCGGAAAATGATCTTTTGGACAGGCGTCGTTTAAATCTGTGAAGTCTATGCACAATCTCCACGACCCGGTCGTTTTCTTGACGAGCACTGGATTTGCCAACCACTCAGGATCAGTTCCAGTTTTCTCTATTAACTTGTTGTCGATCAATTTCTTGATTTCGACTGCCAAAGCCGCACTTTTATCAGGCCCAAATTTTCTTCGCTTTTGGGTGATGGGTCTTTTTGTTGGATCAATATTTAATCTGTGGCAGGCATGATTCGTGGGAATGCCCACCATATCTTCGTGCGACCAGGCGAATGCACCGATGTTCTCTTTCAAAAATGCGATCATGTCCGATCGCAGATGTCCTGGTAAATTTGAACCTATGAATACTTCGAGTTCGGGACGAGCTTCGTTCAATTGGATGGTTTCAAGGTCCTCCGCTGAAGTCGCCCGCTCTTTAGGCTCCTTCCAACGAGGGTCCTCAATTCCGCATTTTGGCTCAAAACCTAACCTAGGCTCCAAATCTGGGAAGTTTTCTGGAGACTGGTCGCCGGGGATCTTGTCGCCCGGATCTGTCTGCTCGTCAATTTCCATTGGGGTGTGGTCGTCCACTTCCATGGAGGCGTGCTCGTTCGCCTCCACTTGGTGGTCGTCGGAACGATGACTGCACTCCCCAACTTCAATTTTTCTGTACTTGCTAGGAAGACCCTCCAAGTAGTTCATTTGTTCTGTTTGAGTTTGACACATAATATACTTTCCAACCATGGCGCTTTCCTTAGAATGACGTTTGGCAAAACGGACGAGACACTCCCTCGCCCGTGTCTGATCGCCCTTAACGGTTATAGCTCCCGCCGGGGTTGGAAATTTAATACAGTAATAATAAGTTGAAGCGGCCGCCTTGAACTCGCTGAAGAAAGGTCGGCCTAGGAACGCGTTGTAGGATGATGGCATGTCGATGATCAAGAAGTCGAGCTGCCTAGCATGGTGCATTTCAGGCTCTTTTGACGATGCCAAGTCCAAAGTTAGTCTGATTTTCCCTATGGGAAGGTTGCGCGTGTCCCCGAACCCTACGATTATATCGTCGCAAGGCTCGATGTAATCTGCATATCCACCAAGAGCATCCAAAGTATGCTTGAAAAGGATGTTGGTGTATGATCCAGTGTCGACCATCATCCGATGGACGATGGTTCCCATTATCTTCCCCGTGATGACCAACGCATCGTTGTTTGGCTGCACCACGCCGTTCAGGTCGTCGTCCGTGAAACGGATTTGATGAGAAGGAGGCTTCTCGGCAGTAGGAGCGACGCACACCTGGTGCACATTGTTGAGTGCTCGTTGTTCGCCCTGAGCCCGGCGAACAGACAGAGCGACTCCAGATTGGGTTCCCCCCAAAGGTCCCTCTATCACAAGGCAATCTTGGCCCAGATTGTCGATGTCGCCAATAGCATTTTTTGGCATGGGAGGAGTTAGCTTGGGACGGTTCAATTGTTGGCGCAGGTCGCCGCCGCTGTCGTCGCGACGCTTCTTGCCCCTGTTGTCGCCGTTGCCACCTCCGGACTTGATGAATTGGGTGAGCTTACCCTCATTGTAAAGTTTGAAGAGATTTCTCACCAAGTCTCGGCACCCATTGGTGTGGTGGCCGACGGAGTTGTGGTAGTTGCAAAATTTACCACCATCAAGATTTGCATCGCTCGTATGCATGGGCTTTGCTTGGGGGAGCAGATTTTTCCCCCTTATCGCGTCGTAGATGCCCCTAGGATCCACGGTGAGGGCCTCCCTGAATTGGATGATCTCAGGTGCCTCCTCGAACGGCCTGAAGTTCGCTGGGCGAGCACTGCCAGCTTGAGTGGTCGCCTTCTTGGGCTGGGAAGATTCCCCAGTGTTAGTGTTTTCTTAGGCCATACTCTCTTGGACGTGTCAGGCTGCTCGTTAGCCTTGGCAGCGTCCATTATCTCCTCCATCTGAATGAAGTTTCCAGCCCTCGTGCGGAAGTCCGCATAAGAACTGGGGAAAGTAAGATGGATAGATTCCCACAGCTTGGTACCTATCCTGAGACCGGAAACCGCTGAGATCAGCTTTGTCTCATCGTTCACGGCCTCCCCATCGATCACCAGCCTATCGAAGCGCTCGATGAAGTCTTTGCCTGATTCAGTCAGGGATTGGCGGACGTTCGCCAAACGTTGCTTTGAGGCTGGGCGAGCAGCAATAGACCCATAGTAGGTCAGAAAGTGGTGTCCCAGCTCAAGGAAAGAAGTGATAGATCCGGGACTTAAAGTTGTATACCATCGATGAGCCCGGTCTCCCAATGTTAGGGAGAAGTTTCTGCATTGTGTTGCGTCCGTTGCCCCGATTGAGGCCATGTAGTTGGAGTACTTGGACAAGTGTACTCTGGGGTCGGACATCCCATCATATGCCGCCATGGAGGGCATTTGGATCTTCCTTTGAATGGGGGCAGTGAGGATTGCAACACTCAGTGGAGGTGCGGGCAGACTGATCGGCAGTGTGGTCCCTTGCTTCGAGGCGACCACCTCTGCTCGCAGAGCGTCCATCTCTTGTTTCATTAATTTTTGAGTTTCGAGGAACTGGGCGATTTGCCCCTCCTCGGCAGTTTGAGCTCGTGGGACGACGTTCTCGTCACGTCGACTCCCATGGGAAATGACCGGGCGATCATCATGATGTGATCGCCTGGGCGAGTGCCTGTCAGAATGGTGGCTGCGATAACTCTTGGCCGGAGTTCGCGAACCCTTTCCTGGTCCCACTCGATCTAGAGCTGAGACCCTGTCGCCCTGCTCTCTTCGATCAGTGCGATGGTGGTGGTCGGCCTTATGTGGTCGGCCATCTACGTTGAAAGGTACTCGGCGAGGAGCCTTTCCGTCATTGTCTTTCATTCGGTTGAACACCGAATTTCTCTGTGAGTCTCCCGTCTGGCTATTGTGGGAGTGCTCGCCGACTTTGTTCTTGCCCTTATCTTGGGGGTGAACGGGATGTGAGTGATAGGAATGGTTATCCTCGTTCCCCCTGTTTTTGCGAGCCTCGACGAAAGCCCTATCTTTGGCCTTCTCGAGTTCTTCCTTCTCGTTCTGATTCCTCCTCATCAGGAGGTAGTCCGACAGGTCTTTCAAGTGTTGGGGGTCATTAAGGATATCCCCCATGTTCAAATTTGCAAAAGGATTTGCCGGAGCCGGAGGGTGCTCGTTCCCTCCGGATGGCGAGATCCTATCATGTGGAGTATGCTGAGACATCGTTTAAAGAGTGTCTTTTCTTAGATTACAAAGAAATAATCTAAAAAACGAAAGATTAAAGTTCTTACGCAGAAGAACGTGCTATTACAACTACTAGTCTTAGTAAAGCAACAACAAAAGAAGCTTGAAAACACAAATACAAGGAGATCAAACTCCAAAATACGCTACGAAAAACTGAAAATGTTCAAGAACACGAAGAACAGTAAAGATCGTAGATGATGCTCTAAACGGTAGATATATCGATTAAAGCTTGAAACAGGGAGTTTGCTAACCGATCGCTCGTTGATCGGACGAAACTTTGATGATTAAACACGTAAAAGGTCCCCTCCTTCTAGCGCCAAATGTTGTATGCACTATAAACGGGTTGACTTTGGATGTGGACTGTGCTTAGCACGATACAAACATATATAATTAAACGGGGGTTATTACGTGTTTATATGGATTAAAGTGATGATTTGTGATGAACTTGATGAAGAACACACAAGAACACAAGATATAGCTTCTTGGAGAAGCTAAAGCTTTAGAAGCTTGGGAGAGTTTATTGCTTTGGGTAGGGAGATTTGGTGGAATGTTCAACTTAACTTACAAATGAGCCCAAATGGGCATAATATACTGCTTTTCAAGGGCTGCCCGCCCTTTACACGTGGAGCCTCCAGATTGGGCCTTCATTCTGCCCGAAAAGGTGATTTGATGGTGCATTTAATGCTAAACCGCCTCTGGTGGTCGTCCTCGGCGAGATGCCGAGCAACTGGAAAACCTGCTCGTCACTCGCCGCCGTGGTCGCCGGAGAACTTGGTCGCCACGTCTTGTCTCATCTCCCAAAGCTTCAACACTTTAAACTTCATACTAAAAATAGACATGTGCTCGCCACATACTTTGGCGAGCAGCTAACTAAACATGTGCTCGCCAACATCTTTGGTCGAGCACTTAAACATATTAAATACAATAAATCTATTGCATCTTCTTGTTGACTGGTCGTCACTTGACTTTGTTGACTGGTCGTCGCTTGACTTTGTTGACTGGTCGTCGCCATGTAAGCTGGTGACTAGGATTGACTTGTCAAAGATTGACCTCTTTGACTAGGTATAACAATAAGGAAACAAGGATCAAACAGTTATGTTATTCTCATTGAAATTTCACATATAGAAATGAGAGTGTTTTCTGGATTTCATCCTTGAGGACAAGAATGCTCGTGAAGGAAATGGAAATTATGCGAATAAGGGTCGTGGTTTCGCAATTACGTACCATCGAGAGTCAGATTGAAGGGCAACAATGGGCTAGCATGGCAAGAGCCATTTATCAATTTTAGTCGTTTTTCATATTGTCTTATTTCAGTGTTTTGATTAGTTCTCCTGTTATTCCAACAGTTGAGAGACGTTAGATGATATGTTTCTGTTATATCAGCAACTCATAGTAGTTAGATGGTTATGATTGAGCAACCATATATAGGGGGTGTGAAAATCCGTTTTCTTGTTAACCTAAGCTAGGGTAACAAATTTACTTGTATTTCATTAGATTACTTGCATACTCTTAAACTTTAAATGGAAATACCCCCACAAAATTAATGTATTTTTCCAACATCATTTTATTTTTAAAATTGTCACTCATTTTTTATCTACATGTTACTTTACACTTCATCAAATTCATTTTACACCTCACCAAATTCACTCTACATCTCACTAAATCACCTAAAATACCATTCATTTATCTTACATATTTAAAGTTCTAGTATTGCTTTCGAAATGTTTAACCACTCAACGTCATCATTTGTACTCCCTCCGTCCCGGGGAAATCTCCTCATGAGCTCCGGGCACGGAGGTTAAGAAAGACTAATATAATAAATAGATGTATTAGAGGTGATGTGATTGAGAGAGAAAAGAATATAATGAAATGTGAGAGAGAATAGTTACTAAAAAAGGGATGGGTAGCTTTCATTGGGACAAAGGAAAAAGGAAAGTTGGGTAGCTTTCATTGGGACGGAGGAACGGAGGGAGTAATATATATGTATATTTATACGTGAATATATATAAATGTATAATATATATTCAATTAATTAATCTAATACATTAAAAATATGATGTACGTACTGTCAAGTCTGGTAATACTCCATGTGGCACTAATTTATCTGGTAAAAGGATACTTAAGTTGTGGCATCGCGCAGTGGATCGTAGCCAGGGACAGTTTGTAGATCTTTGTATTGAAGATTTTGGCGAGGATAGAGGGCTAAACTGCATTGTTGATCGGTATAATTAATATTCCCTTTACTTTTACATCATATCATATTCGACTGTACTGCATTAGTTTTTACTCATTCTACATTAGAAAAACGTACGTCTCAAGACAGTTCCTGATTTCAAATAATCATTTACTTAAAGTTGTCTTTCAAACTGCGGTCTTGTTATTTCAGTCTCTAGATTTTGGAATTCTAGTTTTACTGAAGTTGTATTAATTCTTTTAACAGATCAAGTGGCCTCAAGAGTCTCACTCTAAAAGGCTTCCGTGGATCAGGGAAAGCTATGGTTGAAGCGGTTATTAAACTTCCACACTTGGAAGAGTTGCGCCACGAATCGAAGTTTCAAATATTGTAAAGATTGTTAAATCACTAAATCTTGCCCACTTTTGAAGTCATTTACATTCAATCAGGATGGATTTACATTTTGCGAGCTTGGATTTGCGCAGCCGTGTCCAAATAGAAATGAGTATGCTTTTGCAATTGCAAAGAACATGCCAAATCTGTGCCATCTTCGTCTTAAATCTAATTTGATCACAAATAGAAGCCATTCTTGACGGCTGTACCAAACTTGAGTCACTTAATGTCCGACGATGCCATGGACTTGATCTACGAGGGGCTTTAGGCAAAAGATGTGAGCTCATTAAACATTTCAAATTCCCTTTTGACGCCTATTGTTTTATTAAGTATCTTGATGCTCTCTCACGCCGATCTTGAGGATCCAACATTTGAGCATAATTAAACATCATCATCTGCTCAATGCTATCTTACTTTCAAATACTTGTTGAATTCATTAAGCTTCTCATTACCAATGTATTGCTTTTAGTACTTTGATGTTCATCTCACTATTTTTATTTTGTGATATATGCGAGCGACACTTTTCATTGATTAGGTCATCTCCCATCCTCGTGAGTCAATTTGGCACTAAATTTGAGTCCCCGCCACGTGCTCCGCAACTCTCAATTTGTGATAAATAAACAACGATTGTTTATCTTATGCGCAATTTCGATAACCCTACGTTCCGAGGGTCAAATCATCTCCATCCACTCAACTCAAATTAATAATACTACCCCCGTCCGCCTATAAATTTTTCATACCTTTTTTAGTAAGTACTTTTTCTTACATTTTACTTTATATCTCACTTTTTCTCTCTATCTCTCTCCTCTCTCCATCACATCACTTGTACAATATCTATTATTTAATCACAAGGGAAAATTGCGTTTTTAGTCCTGTAAAAATATTTCTAAATCACTTTTAGTCCTGGTATTTGAAAGTGGTCCTTTTTTATGCAATATTGGTCCTGTAAGTTAAATTTTGGATGGAACCGTTAGTTTAAAAAATAATATTAATATAAATAAATAAATTATACTCCATATAATCAAATATATTCTTAAATTATAATTTAATTGGAAAATATATATAGAATTTGGTATAATATGAAAATACAAAAAATATTTTTTTTTCAAAATCAAATACTCCGTAATAATTTATGTAGAAACTGATTTTTTTTTATATAGATTTGAAATATAATTAAAAAAATACAAGTAAAATTTTCAAATAAAATAATAATTTAATGTAAATTATGAAATTACTCTAAATAATATTTGAATAAAAATCAATAAAACTAAAAAAAAAACAGTTATATAAAATGTGGAGTATAATTTGAAGATAATTTATATAAAATCTGAATATTAAATTATTATGAATTAAAAAATATTAATTACAAATATTTAAAATGTAAATCCAGAAAACAAAAATTAAATTAAAAACTAAAGATAATAGAGTAATAAATATAAAGCAAAATATGTATATACACAGACTGTATATGTATATATCTTCCCCTCCAGGACGTGGTCTTCTTCTCGCCTGCGAGCGCCCCAGCCCCGATCGCCGCCAACGCCGCCACTCTGGTTCCATTCTCGTCACCACCTTGCCTTCACCCATCACCACACCTCAACACCACTGCCACCGTTAACCCCATATTCTTCCGAAATCTCATAAAAATCTGGCTACAAAAAATTCGAATCCGCGATGACGAAATTCATAGAGGCTACCCACTCTAGCCTCGTGTCAATTCTAAGAATCAAAGCTCCTTATCAATTTTAAATTTCAATCTCTCCTTCATCTCCAATTTGTGAAGTTTAATCGGATTTTTTTCAAATTTTTACTGTTTTTTTAACTATGTTTTTCTGATTTTTTATATTTGTGTTAATGTTTGGGATTGGGCCTTGTGGCGTGATGCGACATTCGGCGACGGGGTGTGGCGATCGAGGGTGGCCGTGAGATTTGAGATTTTGGTCCGATGTTATGGCTCGTGAGTGTGTTTTCTGTCTTTGGGAATTTCCGGCGAATGGATGGAGTAGGGGATGATGGGTTGGGACAGCGTACATAGGAGTAGCTGTGGTGATTGGGATGTCGCCGAAAATTTCTCCAGGGAGGGAGACGCCGGAAAGTTCGAGGGGGGCTAAAATTTTAATAATTTAAACATTTGTATTATAATTATAAATTATTTAATTGATTTTAATTAAAAAAAATATTGTTGTTAACAGAACGTTAGGCTCACTCATCATTTCTGTTCACAATTAACAGAAGTATTTTATAGGATCAAAAGTGTAGATAAAAGGACCAAAAGTGATTTGAATCTATTTCTACAGGACTAAAAGTGCAATTTTCTCCTTATTTTAATCTTTGTGCCAAAAAAGGCGGACGGGAGGGAGTAACTTTTTATTAAATATTTCGTATTTGTTTATCATCAAGTATATAATTTTATATTTAAATTAAATTAAGTAAACAAAATAAATAAAAGTGAAATGTTGTCTTACAATTACTTTTAGTTTTTAAAAATTTTACAACCGTTAATCATAAAATTTTATTATTTAATTTAAATAAAAATTTATAAAATAGTGAATTATGGAGTACAAATTAAATAATTAATAACATTAAATAAAAGGAAAGAAATAACAAACAATAATTGAGTTTGCATTTAAGTTGGTGACAAATTTGCCACAAAAGTTAGAGCCGTAGCAAATTGCCACTAACATTGCATACATTGGAGTTGTTTTTTACTCTAATTTATTCCCTCCGTCCGCCTATAAGCTTCTCATTTTACCATTTTGGTCCATTCGTCTATAAGCTTTCCATACATTTTTGGTAAATACTTTTTCTTACACATCACTTTATATCTTACTTTTTCTCTCTATCTCTCTCCTCTCTCAATCACATCACTTGTACTATATCTATTATTTAATCACTTTTTTTAATCTATGTGTCAAAAAGTAACGAGAAGCTTATAGGCGGACGGAGGGATTACCTATTTATTTGAGACTGTATTGGAGATGCCCTTAAACCATATTCATGTTTATAAATCCTGAGAAATCGGTATCTTGTTATTTACTCATACAAAAGAAATCTCGATTAATTTTAGTGCATGCTCCTTCATTTAATTAAAAATACTGTTATTAATTAATAAAAAAATCAATATTTGATTTGAACATTAAAAAATTACTAATTATTTATATTAATTAAGAAATAAAAAATTACAAAGAGAATCCAATGCGGCTTAAAATACATAAACTAGCTATGCATCTTTGCAAAGTAAGCTAAGAAAAAAAAAACAATTGTAAGGCATCATCGTAGATTATAATACTACCACGAGTATCGTATCACGAGAATTAACTCTAATATTTATTATGCCCTCCCTCCCACAAAGATATCCACATATTCATTTTTTGGATGTTCCAAATTATAACCACATTTCCTCTTTTACTTTAGTATTAAATACTTTATTATAAATTTTACCCCTAATTAATAAGAGTAATTAATGCATAACAGATTTTTGAGTATGAGATTTCAAGGGTAAAATTATCACATTAATTAAATTTGACTACATTTATTGATTTTTCTCTTAATGTAAAGTTAAATGTGGCTATCTTTGTAGAAAGGAGGGAGTACGATTTTAATAAGCGATTTTTATCGAGAAAAATAATAGCTTGAATGAGAGTTTGTTTTAACATAAATATTTAAAATACTCTAAGTAACCAAATAATCAAAATAACAATTTAATGTTTTTTAGAAAAATAAAAAAAATAAGGTAGGTCCGAAGACTTACAATTTCAGATCAAAATTACATGGCTTACACTTATATGGAGTCGAGTATTTATATGTACCCTAGTTGATCGGTCAATTGTTGACCGTCATTTGAATTTTTTTTTTGTTGTAATTTTTTTTCTTCTAAAAAGTGCAAGTTACTATAACTGAAAAGTGTAAGTCATTATAACTAAAAAGCGCAACACAATTTTTATTAAAAAGTACAAGTCAGTATGACTGAAAAGTGCAACACAATATTAATGAAAAATGTGAGTTATTATAACTGAAAAATGTAATACAATTTTTTACTGAAAAAGTGCAACACAATATTATTAAAAGGTGCATGTCACTATCACAATTTTTTTATGAAAAGTGCAAGTCATTATAACTGAAAAGTGCAACACAATATTAATAAAAAATGTAAGTTATCATAGCTGAAAAGTGCAACACATTTTTTATTAAAAAATGTAAGTTGTTATAACTGAAAACTACAACACAATTTTTTACTGAAAATTGCAACACAATATTTATTAAAAAGTGTAAGTTCTTATAACTGAAAAGTACAACATAATATTATTAAAAAAATGTAAGTTAGTATCACGTTTTTTAATGAAAAGTGTAAGTTATTATAACTGAAAAGTGCAAGTCAATATTACTGAAAAATGCAACACAATTTTTAGTGAAAAATGTAAATCACTATATGAAAAGTGCAACACAGTTTTAATGAAAAGTGTAAGACATTCCAACTGAAAAGTGCAACACCGAATCTACACAAGACCTGGTAAACTCAAGTTCTTATATAATTAAAAAGAACACTGAAAATATTATAAAAAAATGTAAGTTATTATAAATGAAAAATGTAACACCATTAAAAAAAAAAAAAAAAAAGTTGACTTGGTTAACTCAAGTTCTTATATAGACTTAACTCTACACAAGACCTACTCAAATTTCATACGAATTAATTCATTTGACTACTTCATTTAGTATTTTTATAGAGGTAACAACTAAGGAAGATTAAATCGTCTCGCGATATCATTAACCTTATTAAATATAACTATTTTAGAAGTTTGTATCTCTACTTTTTTCCAATAATTACTCCTCCCAACAAATTAAGAAAGGAAAATATTATTTTTGATCACCGAAACTTATCTCTTTTTAGATTTGATCATCCACATTTAGTCACTATCAAAATTGGTCATTGATGTTGTAAAATGTGGATGATCAATTTTATATTTTATTAAATACTCCCTCCGTCCGCCTATAAGTGTTACGTTACTTTTTGACACAGAGATTAAGAAAAGTGATTAGATAATAGATATAGTACAAGTGATGTGATTGAGAGAGGAGAGAGATAGAGAGAAAAAAGTAAGATATAAAGTGAAGTGTAAGAAAAAGTACTTACCAAAAAAGGTATGTGAAGCTTATAGGCGAACGGACCAAAATGGTAAAATGGAAAGCTTATAGGTGGACGGAGGGAGTATAACTATTTTAGATTTGATAATCCACATTAATATCCTCTCAACATCATTTTATTTTTAAAATTTTCACCCCTATTTACATACTCTTTACATTTTACTTTACACCTTATCATATCCATTTTTACATATCACAAATTACCTAAAATATGAGTATTCATTTATCTTACATTATAAACCACTAAATTTATTTTTGTTAAAATTCGTGCTGTGCAAATAATTTTAGAACGGAGAGAATAGTTTATTGAAAAATACTAATAATTTAGAGATAATATCACACTCACATATTTTCTAAACTTTTGTTGGTAAACTGCAAATAGTTGTAAAATGACCTTTGCTATTCTACCAAAGTAACCACCAAGCGTGATGTACAAGCAGACCTTGGGAATCGGATTGTAATTATAGATTCGTCGTTTCGAATTCCAATTCGTTAGTATTTAATTCATTTTCATTTTCAATTTACGACTCACTCCACTTAACTTAGTATTATCGATCACCATGAGCGGAAGGATCCTCGAATCCGGAAATGAAAATGAAATCCCAGCGGGGGTTGTTGGAGTCCTTCATTTCAAACACCCTGATTTATGTAACAATCAAGGCCGTATCTCGTGCAGTGGATTGTTGCCAGGGGCAGTTGGTGGATCTTTCGATTGAATGTTGTTGCACTCACGGTCTGCTGAACTACATTGTTCAACGGTATAATTTCCCCCCCCAAATTTCTTATTACGTTTTCGAATACATAATTATTCTGTTCCTGAGATGACTGACATTTTGATTAATAAATTAAGATTCTTGAAGGTTTAAGTTTTACAATGAACTTTGGAAAGATGCTTCCATTAAGTTTGTATTGCTAACTAGTCAGTATTTTACATATTCTCTATGTGGATTAGTTTGTTTAGAATTCTTATTTTCCTAGAGTTGTATTCTTTAACACAGACCAAATCAAATCAAGCGTCTCACACTACAAGACTGCAATGGATTTACAATGAAATCTGAGGTTGAAGCAGTTAAAAAGCTTCCACACTTGGAAGAGTTGCGCCTTACTCGCTTGCCAGGAATCCAAGCTGCAGATCTTGTAGAGATTGGTAAATCTTGCCCACTTTTGAAGTCATTTACATTCAATCAGAACGGATTTACATCTGGTCTGGATCCTGATCTCTCGCGTCCATTATTAATAAATAAATTTGGAGAAAAATACAGAAATGAGTATGCTTTAGCAATTGCAAAACACATGCCGAATCTGTGTCATCTTCGTCTTAATTCTATTTCGATCACCAATGAAGGACTGGTATCCATTCTTGATGGCTGTCCCAACCTTGAGTCACTCGATCTCCGCCAGTGCCTTGAACTTGATCTACGTGGTGGTGATTTACGCAAAAGATGTTCTGAGCAGATTAAACATGTCAAATTCCCTATGGACTCCGTTAGTTATAGTGAATATGTTAGAGAACCCGTGAAGTTTGTTTTTTTTCCGGATGATGATGACTAAGATGACATCTATGGTCGGGGTTAGGAAGAAATATGTGCGTGTTTTGTTGCTGGTGGTTTTTGAATAGTTGCTGAATTCGTCAAGCGTATTCCTTTTAGTACTTTGATGTTTTGTCTCCCTATTTATTATTACTGAAAATCTATTACAAAAAAATCTTCATCATTTTTTATTTTTTAAGCACTTAATGAGTTTGATGACTGAACAGCATATGTATATGATTACTATGTCGACATTTGAGCTTGTAGGTTGTTGAACATCATCAGGTCATCGCCTACTCAATGCTATTTTACTTGCTGCTGATGGTTTTCAATTAATTGTTGAGTTCATCAAGATTAGCAATGTACTTTCTGATGACTAAATTGATTTTAAACATTTCTAGTACTAGTGTGTTATTTTAATGAGATGAAATTTTATTTTCATCGTTTTTGGTTGATATATGGGTGATTTCCAGATTCATTTCAAATAATACAATTTTTTTGATAAATCGGTGTCGAAGTTTGGGTACTTTTTTCTCAAAACAGTGTCGAAATTTACAATCTTATAAATTCAGCTGAAAAAACACAATATTTTGCTAGAAATGATCGATGTTTCCCAAAAAAAAAAAAAAAAATCAAAGTGCGGTCAACTATTGACTGTTGATTTAGTCTTTTTTTTTCGAAAATGTGTATGTTAAAAAATGTAAGTCATTATAGTTAAAAAATGCAACACAATATTACTGAAAAGTGACACATTTTTTGAAAGTGTGGGGATGTTATCTATTGTTTAAGAAAAGACATAAATGTTGCACACAATGTTGCGACAAGAAGACTTGAAACACTAAAAATAATGCAAAACAATGTAAATATTTTTTCACATAGATTTTATAAATAAAATCTATGCTAGGTTTATGGCGAAAAATCTATACTTATCTTTAAGTACAAATATTGTGTGAAATGTTACAACAATAACTTTCACAATTGGAACTACAATCGAGGCAGGTGCTTGATCTAAAAACGAACTAAGTGTATAAAATATACTAATGTTGGTTCCTATCTATGATTACACTCTCGATAGATAAAGAAAAGCGATCAATCATACGGGTGGGATTCTTCGTATAAAATGTATAGCTACTGGCCACAATTCCTAACAGGGATGAACACTCAGTTTATGAGATTGATCGAATAGTACACACTGAGTTTTATACTCCAACTCCATGCTGAATAACGGAGCCTTACTTCTGTATCTATAGAGAGAAAAACGAATTCTAGCGGCTTTCATGTAAGATCCTATTTTTTAGGATCTCAACTCCCACGATCTCTCTAAATCCTTCCACAATGTTTCCTGTCGTTCTAAAATGCTTTCAAGTCCTTCTAGCACTTCTAACACGTTCTCCTAGGTTTTGGAATCTTCCAGGTTCCTTACTCTTGTAGAAGTTTCTAGATCGCCACCAGAAATGTGACAACATTTAGCTCAACATTTAATGTGACATTTTAAGATGTTGTTGATAATGTTAAAGCATTTAAGAGTTAACAACATCTACAATCTCCCCCAGTTTGACCTTTCGACTACAACACACCTGATGCACGTATATTTCTATGCATACTCAGTATTATGTATTTAGGTGAGGTTAACATCAAGTCTAAATACTAGTCAAGACAATGCATGTTGTAACCGTTGAATCAAATTAAAAGAAGGCCAAGAATAATCTTACTAGGATCCGTGCCATAAGATCAAAGTAATTTTATTTAAAACCAAAATAAGTATAAACAGTATACTTATTTACAAACACATATATATAACTTTACAAAAATCAAAAGTTAAATCAGAGCATCATATATGAATATGTACTAGATCAACCTAAGACTTAAGTAAGACTCAATAAACAAATCAAAGCAAAGACTAAATGAATAACAAAGCAAGAAATGTGAAAAACAATATCTAATAATGACTTAAACAATAAGTAGTAAGCAAATGAGAATTAAAGAGAAGTGTACTTTTAAATTATATTATCATCAAAGCAAAGCAAACAATTTAAGCACTACGCAGTAAGCTCATGATAATTAAAGAGAGGTGTACTTCTATATTATCCTCAAAGCAAACAATTTAAGCAAATTGAATAATAAGACAAATTAGAAAAACAAAACAAACAACAACTAATAAAGACCTAAAATCAGCAAGCAGTAAGCAAATAAAAATAATTCTTTAAGGCAAACAATTTAAGCAAACTTGAAGTAGTAAGCAAATAAGAATAATTCTTAAGGCAAACAGTTTAAGCAGACTGAAAATAGAGCAAAAGTTAGGGAAAAAATAAAAAATAATAAACACTAACATATACAACATGTAGTAAGCAAATAATGATAAGTAAGAAAACAATTTAAGTATAAAAGCAGTAATCTATTATCATAAATGCAAACAAATTAAGCAAGTTGAATAAATGACAACCTATCAACTAGAAAGTAAAAACAAAGTTGGTAAATCAACTTAAACACAGTAACAACAATAAATAAGATCAAGGAAATTATAAAAGGCACAAATACTTAAGTAACTAAACAAGTGACATATATTGTTGTATCAACAATTGCAACATCATGTTCATGTACATAATCACTTATAATGTTCAGCCCTCCTCCTGTCTTGTATCAACCTGTTCAGATGTCATAAAGAACATCTATATGTTCATTAGCATCAACAAATTGATCCTCCGCTTCTTCAACAACCTGTTCAGATGTCATAAAGAACACTTTGTTTCCTTTGCCTAAAGGAGTCACCATCGGCTGGGCCTCCCATGATCATTTGTATTGTGCCTCTCTTCTGCGACTAGTGAGGTAACTTCCCTTCATCCGCTCGAGGTTCCCACTCTCTTTCATCTGGCCTTCGCTCCTGTTCTTTTCTCTTCTGTCCCCGGAAGCTCTGTCTATCTCGGTAGATGAATTCTTTCAAATGGCCTGCTTGTATCATCCTTTCGATCTCATTCTTTAAATGGAAGCATTCATTCGTATCATGGCTATACTCATTATGGAAATGACAGTACTTTACGTCCCTGGGCTTCGTAGATCCTCTACTTCGATTAGAGGGATATCTCATATTCGGGTGGTCGCCTGCCACATCGAGCACTTCCGCTGGTTCTAGCTTCAGAGGGGTATATGTATCAAACCTCAGTTCTGGTCCCGATCTGAACCCATAATTCTTCGGACCTCCGAGGCTGGCCGACCCTCTAGGTCCTGAAGACCTCTTTGTTTACTCAGGAGGAGTTCTCCTTGCAGTTGAGTCCTTTGCTTTGTCGTTGGCCGGATCGCTTTGACTTCTTACCTTTTGGCTTGCCTCACCTCCTCCAAAGTGAAATACTTCTCTACCCGATGCAGTAGCTCGTCGAACGTCTGGGCTGGCTTCTTTGCTAAAGAGGAGAAAAGGTCCCCATCTCGTAGCCCATTAATCAAGGCATTGATCTTGACCTCTTGGGAGGCTGTGGGCACCTCCAGGGCTGCTTGGTTGAATCTTTTAAGGAAAGCTCGCAAGCTCTCTAATTCTCCTTGTCTTAAGTTGAACAATGTTAAGGTGGCTCGGAGCTGTCTTCTTGCACTGGCGAATTGGTGCAAGAAAAGCTCACTGAATCCAGCCCAGGAGCTGATGGTGTTAGGTTCGAGCTGAGTGAACCACTGTTGAGCTGCCTTTGAGAGGGTTGTTAGAAAAACACGACACTTCACCCCTTCTCCGTACCGGTGCAGGAGGGTTGCGTTCTCGAACCTCTTTTACTCTTTTTTTTAAACAAATCTATTTAATACTCACTACAAAAAACTGCTGAAATTGCGAGGGATTTTATTGAGGGGTTTAAATCCCTAGCTAAATAGCAAGGGATTTAGTGAGGGAATATAATGTTGAGGGATATTACAAGGGAAGAGATAACCCTAGCTAATTAGCAAGGGCAAAGGAAATCACTCAGTAAATGCCTAGGAAAATAGAGAGTATTTTAGCCCTTGGAAAATGGCGAGGGAAAGACCCTCGGCAACTTGACATACGTACCATTTAAATTTGCCGAGGGCTTGCGGACCCTCGTGAAAACCCTCGGCAAAAAAATTAATATTGACAAAAATATTATTGTGTGATGTATTTTTAATTGAAGTTGAGAATGTTATTTTTTTTTTTTTTTTTTTTGTGGTATGTAATTTTAATTGACGTTTTTAATTATGTTGTATGTGTACAACTAGTTCAATTTTGTCGTAATCACCAATTTAACAAATATAATTAATATGCATATTTGTGTGTTGAAAAAAAAATTAAACATAATTATGTATGCTACAATTATGGGTTGACAATTTTTAAATAAATTTAAAACTATATAATATATTTTAATTGTATTTAACATACAAACAATAGTGCTTCTAGCAAAATTGGCATATAAGGAGCACACAAGCCCAAGGTTGCAGGTTCGATTCTACTACATATTGTTTGCATGAAGTCATAATTTTTTATTATTTCAAGTTCATTGTCAAATGCTACGTAGATCCCACATCGAAAAATCAAAAGCTTTATGAATGTACCACACCAATTGCTGGTCTTTGTGACTCAAATTTGATTGGGCCTCATTTGTTATATTATCTGGGCCGCGCTGTTGGGCCTTGTTTATCTCTTAGAGCTGTGTGGTTCGACTTGGCTTACAAATAGCGTCCCACTAGAGTGGAAGGGGTTAAATATATGCCATTATATTTTTATTTTGATTTTGTCAAGGGCAGAAATCCCTCGCTATTTGTCGAGGGATTCTACAAGGATTAAATTAAAAAAAAAAAAAAGTTTGCCGAGGGATTAAGCCCTCGCTATTTGCCTAGGGCCTAAATAAATTCCTCGGTAAATACCGACGGTCATTTTACAATCCCTTGGCAGAAATTTACCGAGGAAGGTTTTGACTAGGGCTGCATTTCCTCACTAAATCCCTCAACATTTTGTTTAGTGAGGGTTTTTCCCTCACTAAATCCCTCGCGAAATGGTACATTTTTTGTTGTATTGAACATTCTTTTACTTATATTGATTACTATTGTGATTTAAAACTATTGTAAATTTAAATTTTTTTAATTTATATATTGTAAATCTAATTTATTTATTTTTTATGTTTTGATTAAAATTCTAAAAAGTTCTATCATGTATACATGTTTTACTCTTTTTTTAAAACAAATCTATTTAATAATTGAACATTCTTTTACTTATATTAATCACTAAATTTTTTATTTATAACTATGGTAAAAAAAAAATTTAATTTATATATTGTAAATCTAATTTATTTATTTTTTGTGTTTTGATTAAAATTCTAAAAAGTTCATATCATCTATACCTGTTCTACTCTTTTTTTTTAAACAAATCCATTTAATAATTCAACATTCTTTTACTTATATTAATTATTAAATTTGTGACTTACAACTATTGTATAGGTGAGAATCTTATTTTTAAATAGTATATTAGTAATTTAATTTATCCATGTTTTTATTAAAAAAAATTAAAAATAAATTCATTTAATAATTCATATTCTTTCACTTATATTAATCATTAGTGACTTATATTTATTGTAAAATTAAATTTTTAACTTATAAATTGTAAATGTAATTTTTTTGTTTTAATTAAAATTCTAAAATCCACATGTATAAATTTTTTTGTTTTAGCTTTGATTAAACATTATTTCACTTATATTAATCACTAAATTTGTGGCATATAATTATTGTAATTTTTGAAATTTATAAATTTTAAATGTAATTTTATTTTTAATTCTTTTGTTTATTAATAATTCTTTTATCTATTAATTCACGCAACAAAAGACTTAATTATCATATAAACTAAATGGATATAAAAACTAAAGAAATTATGTTCAAACAATATAACATAAAAAATTCTAATTCGATCAATAATTTCCTAATTAAATATAAAATTTCCTAATTTAATCTATAATTTTCTAATTTAATAAAAAAATAATAATTTAATCAATAATTTTCTAGTTAACTTAATCATCAATTTTATAATCTAATCGACATGTTTCTAATTTAATCAACAAATTTTCTATTTTAATCAATCATAATTTTCTAGCTAACAAAATTTCTTCTTTAATTAATAATTTAATTTTTGTAATTTTTAATTTTGTGATTACCGACGGAAATTTTCGTCGGTAATCACAATTTTTAATTTTTTTAAATTTATTATTATTATTTTAATTTTGTAGTTAGAGACAGAAATTTCCGTCGGTAATCGAAAAACAAATTCTGTCGATAAATCGGTTGACTTTGGTAATCCGTCGATAAAATTCCGTCGGTATTTTAATTTGCAGTTTTTTTGCAGTGATTATTAACGTTTTGAATCATTAAATATTTATTTAACCCCTAACCTCGAATCTTGGACCTGACCATGCATGGTTAATATCGACTCATTTGCTTATTTTTATAAGGGATTAAAAAAATTTAGTGAATTAAATTAACGCGTTTTTTTAATTTAGTCCACATAATTATCATTTTTTGAATTTAGTTCATTATGTTTCAATTTTTTTTTTATCCATTTACCTGCTACATCAAATTTAACAAGTCATTCTTGAATTAGGGTGAGGCTACCCAAATCCAGGGAAAGCTCTCGCAAGAATAGTGTATTTTCAAGAATGTTTTGTTTTTTAAGCAATGTAGAATGAGTACACTCAAGTATGTTCGTGTCAAAACTCAAAAGTATGTTGAATGAATAATGTGATCGTGTATTTTGTATAATGAATATCTTAAGACTCTAAAAATCGTACCTTGAGAGAAAAGATAGTCTTTTCCTCAACAGCAACTCGGTCCAGGGCCCATCTCTTCACTTACACGCCCTCAATCCCTAAATTCTCGGCGTCAACTCTACCTCTCCAGCCCTAACTTTCCTTTGAAATCGGAGGTCTCTTCTTAACCAAGACTCAGTCCAAATATTCCTGTGCTTGAATCAGGAATGTGGGCGGCCGAGGGTTATCCCTGAACTTGAATCAAAGATATGGACCGAGAGTTAGGCCCGCCTCTCCTCCTTATTTCTCAAGGGTTGGGCCCACTTCTTGTAAGTGCAATATTCCTTCAACTAAAAATAAGACACCTTTTCTAAACTTCTCTTCGGTAATGACCATGTAGAGTAGAAGGCCTTGGGACTAGGAATAAGTAATTATAGAGAGATGCCGTTTCGAATTCCAAAATTCATTAGTAGTATTATTTAATTCGCTTTTCTTCGTTTTCAATTTACAATTTCAATTGATCACCATGAGCGGAAGCACACCCACCCAAATGTAACCCCCAAATTGAAAATGAACTCCCGACGGCGGATGCTCCATCGCCGCCGTGGATTGAATTGCCTGTTGATGTCACCGCTAATATCCTTCAACGCCTTGGAATGGTAGACATACTAGAAAGTGCGGAGAATGTGTGCATTACTTGGCGGAAAATTTGCTCTGATCCCTCCATCTGGCGAGCCCTTCATATCAAAGGTAAGCATAGGATCCTTGACTTGTGTCGCGCACTGGATCGTAGCCAGGGACAGTTGCTACATCTTTCTGTTGAAGATTTTGGCAAGGATAGAGTGCTAAACTACATTGTTGATCGGTACAATTTCCCTTTACTTTTACATCATATCATATTCGACTATACTGCATTAGTTTTTACTCATTCTACATTAGAAAAACGTACGTCTCAAGACAGTTCCTGATTTCAAATAATCTTTTACTTAATTGCTACACTTCAACAAGTTGTCTTTCTGTCTTGTTATTTCAGCCTCTAGCTTTTGGAAGTACTGTTTAATTGTCTAGTCAAGAGATTGGGGTCTATACTATACTTATTTATGTTATACTCCCGAAAAGTTTGTTGCAAGTAAAAAGTGTAAGGATGAAAGTATTACTCCCTCCGTTCACGAAAAGTAGTCCCATTTGCCCTATATTCTTTGTCCACAAAATGTAGTCACATGCCCTTTTTTAAAACTATCACCCTTCAACCATCACTTAATTACTCAAATTGTCATCAACTTTATTCACAAACAATCACTTTATTCAAAATGGACCCCACAATACCCTACAATACCCTTACTTTATCTACCTTCTTCTTAAAACATGTGCCCCATCCCCATGTCCCTACTTTTCATGGATGGAGGGAGTATAAGTTATTTTGTAACTATATATAAAGTAAATAAATGAGTATATAAAGTAAATAAATGAGGTGGATTGAGAGTATGATGGGTTCCAAAGTAATGACATGAAAGGGTAAATATGTGTACACTGTGAAGATGGTGGAGGTGGGGGTTGATTATTTATATTTTGGGTATGCAAACTTTTGGGGACGGATGCGGTACATTATCTCCGTCGATTTTTTTCTATATTTGCTTCTTTAGAATTCTTGTTTTACTAAAGTTTGTTTAGTTCTTTTAACAGATCAACTCACATCAAGAGTCTCACTCTAAAAGGCTTCCGTGGATCAGGGAGATGTATAGTTAAAGCGGTTAATAAACTTCCACACTTGGAAGAGTTGAGCCTTACTGGGCTCCTGCCAAAAATTGAAGCTTCAGATATTGTGAAGATTGGCAATTCTTGCCCACTTTTGAAGTCATTTACATTAGAACTGTATGCATTTCCAGATGATTCTGAGCGCGTATATTTGCTTCCGTGCTCAAAAAAAAAATGAGTATGCTGTAGCAATTGCAAAGAACATGCCAAATCTCCGCCATCTATGTCTTATGACTACTTTCATCACCAATGAAGGAGTAGAAGCCATTCTTGATGGATGTCTCAACCTCGACTCACTCGATCTCCACCAATGCTGTAAACTTGAACTACGAGGGGCTTTACGCAAAAGATGTTCTGAGCAAATTAAACATATCAAATTCCCTCTTTCTTTTATTAACTATCTTAGTGATCTCTTAGGTCACATTGAGGTGCCTGATTTCGAGGACCTAGCATTTGAGGTTAATTTTGACTTATTGTGAACATCATCAGATCATCATCTGCTCAATGCTATCTTACTTTCAAATACTTGTTGAATTCATTAAGTTTCTCATTAGCAATGTATTGGTTGTTAGCTACTTTGATGTTCGTCTCACTCTTTTTGTTTTCTGATATATGCTAAACTTTTGCTTTGTTTAAAACATGTTCCTATTTATAAGTTCAGAGAAATCGGTATCTTGGTATTTACTCATACAAAAGAAATCTCGATTCTTTTAAATGCACTTAGGTTCCATTTGGATGGAGGAATTTGATCTACCAAATCTACTTCACTTGTTTGCATTATGAATGGATTTCAAATATTTAGATTTTTGTTCACACCATTTTTAGTGAAAATTGAGATAATTTTAAAACTTTACTAAAATCATTTCATTTGAAATTCATCTATTTTTAAGTCCTTTCATTTGAAATACCTTCTCAAATCAATTTTTCTCATCCAAACACGTCCTTTCATTTGAAATACCTTCTCAAATCAATTTTTCTCATCCAAACACAACCTTACTGATTCTCCCATCATTTAATTAGAGATACTAGTTATTACTGTATTGTTTAATTTTATTTTTATTAGTAAAAGTAATACATAAAAAATTGGGTTTGAAGTGGTATTTGATTTTGGTTTTATAAAAGGGAATTTGATCGGACCTGCGGACCGGTCTTTGAATGAAAAATAGCTCTGAAGTGGGTATTTAATTTTGAACCAACTCCATCCTTGGTTGAATTTTGGTATTGATAGTGTCTTGTTCTTAAAATTACGGCATTTCTACACTTTAAAATGAGCTCAGCTATACTACATAAAGTCATATACATGTTGCATTTCTCTTACCTTTTCCCCTGATGATGCGGCCGAAACTAAGTCGATTGTTTAGAGTGTCCGATTGTAATGCTAACAGTTTCTTTAGTCAAGCTAGACATTCCATTCAAAGTTACATTAAAATAAAGTGTGTTTCTCAGTTTTCTCATGTACACCACAAAAAATGCATCTTAGATAGTGACTCGCTTGAGAATGTATCTTCTACATAGGTTAGATCTTGTCAGCAAACGGCCCCAAAGAAGTCTCCATGAGTGGGCATTTACTTTCGATGGAGCGAAGCTTTTCCATATGAGTTTGAAGCCTTGGATCTTCTCATTGTCTGGATGCAGGTCACAGTTCTAATTGAGCAAGGCCATGTAGGTCTCTTTTGTAGAGAAATTCAATTCCCTGTCTTTGATGATCTCCATTTTCACGAGTCCTCGACTAAGGACGTTAATTCTCGATCAAAAGTGACAAACGATTAAAATTAGTTTTTAATAAATGATGTGATTGAAAGAGGAAAAATAATACTCCCTTTATCCATCAAAAGTATGTTCATTTACTTTTATGGAAACAATCACATTATTTTTACCTCACAACAACCCCACAAAACATGTTACTACATAAAAAATTCGTATTATTATATAAAATAGTTTGTGTTATTACCACATAAAATAATGTGTGTTACTACATATTACAATTTGAATTACTACATTTAATAGTGTTCTATTAAAAAAAAATCGTCACAACCGCTGGAGGAAGTCGTCGGAGAAAGAAATCGACAACCGCTTGAGAGATTGGAAAGAGAAGACGAATTGAAAGAAAAGAATTCGAAAAGATAAAAATAAAACCCGCGTTCGAAAATAAAGTAAAAAAATACAAAAAAAATCATAAAATCGGGTCAAATAAATAGGTCAAGTATTTCGATCAAAATTAAAACACAAGCAGGTCAGTTGACAAATAGATTACAAATTGATCTAAATGAATTAATGGTGACCAATAACATATATTTTCAGTCCATTGACTTAATAAGTCAATATTTACAGCTCAATTAACTTAATTGGTCCAGTCCAATTGACTTAATTGATCAATATTCCATGTATGCAAAATTGTATATAAGTTTCTGTGAAACTCTTTAGGGTACGAGGAAATATTAAATTGTACTCCCTCCATCCACCAAATGTAGTCCCATTGGGATGGGGCACAAGTTTTAAGGGAAAGGTAGATAAAGTAAGGATATTATGGGGTATTGTGGGGTTCATTGTGAATAAAGTAATTGTTTGTGAATAAAGTTGATGACAAATTGAATAATTAAATGATGATTGAAGGGTGATAGTTTTCGTAAAGTGCATGAAACTACATTCAACGAGAGGGAGTAGAATTTGAAGATTTTTTTTTTGAGCAAAAAGGTTAAAAAATTTATTCACTCAAAAAAACGCTAATCCCGGAGGATAAACGCCAACATATTACATCGCTTAATACAAAACGTCCTATCATCTCATACCTACCCAACATTTCACTATAAATCCGCCTATAGCCCCTCTTGAACATTCCCATAAAAGTGCCCAAAAGGATAGCACCTATCAAAACATCTATTTAAATCAGCCTCAACTCAATCCCCAAAAAACCTGTTTTCCTTAAAAAAACAACCTCTTGATGGTCCGAAAAGTTCCACCGTTACTGTTCTTGGCCAGCAGCAAAATTGGCCCAAAAAACAGCAACAACACTGCCCCAACCATGTTCCAATTCATGGGGTTTGCCTCCACGAAAGCCCCTCTAGCCTTCCTCCATAGACTCCTCATAATCAATGGCAACATTGGGTTCTCTTCCATGTATCCGATCCTCCCTCACTGCCCTGGATCCTTCTCCAATTTCGAAATAGGCCCCCTTGCCTTTGCCTTCCGAAGTTTGAGTCTTGTACGGTCCAGCCTTCACCAAACCTTGTTTCATGTTTCCTCTTTTCGCTTTAGGTTTTCCATCCGACCCCTCAAGATTTTCATGCAATTGGGACTTAGCTTTGTTGGCATTTCCCTCAACATCCACTTCGTGTACTTCATTATGTGAAAATTGAATTAAGCTCAACTTTAATGTTCAATTCGTTGGTCAGTGTTTGGTAAGAGCGATCACTAAGAATGTATCTAATAAAGCACCTAAGATCGGGAGGAAGGATATAGTCGTTCTTACCCGGGTAATCACACAATTAGAGGATTCTACTCTATCTAATTAACTAAACTAATCCCTAATTATGTTTTTCCACCTGAATACTAGAAACCAAACTCCTATATTCTCCTCACTAATCACTCAAACTCTCATTCAAGTAATTAGTGTAAATTAATGGGGTTCTAATGAAAATTACTCAACTCTCGTTGCGATAACCCAATATTAACTCAATCTACTCGACTCCCAACCCTCGATTATAAGATCTATCAAGACTAACCAACTCTCGTTGCACTAATCAAGCTTCAACATATAATCTAATAATTGAATTCAAGTAAATGATCATGCAAAACTCATTAATCTAACCTAAACACCTTCCAATTGAATTAAACAATCAAAATTAAACTAAATCACAATTTCCATCATAAATCAAAACACTCAAACACCAACAAAACTAGTTAATAACTAAATTAACAAATAAAAATAAACTTAAGAAAGATAAACAATAAAACATTAAATTAAAAAAGGATATCACCTTAATGGTCTTCAAATTCTTCAACACTTACAATAAAATAAAATACTCCATTAAAACTAGCTAATAAAAATAAACTAAATGTATTGAGTGAGGGGAGGGGGTGGAGGTTCCCCAATCGGAGCTGCTGCGTGTCCTCTGCGTCTGCTTGTTAATTCCCCTCTGCTGCCGAATGGCGAATTCTTGTGTGTTGATCCCCCAAAATAATTACATGGGCCGAAGCCATTAATTCCAGCATTCATGAATGGGCCAAAAGCTTGAAATGTTGACCAAATTGGAATGGCCCATAGACTTTTAAATGGCAGCATCGCCATTCACGTGAACAAATTAAATGAAGGGTTGGGGTATATACACCTTCAGCTTTGTTTAATACACTCCCCCTTCACTTTTATTAATTAAATATTCATACAAAATACCTATTTTACCCTTATAATAAAATACAAAGATACATACACTCCCCCAACATTTAAACTAATCCTAACACTAACCCTAATTTAAAACCCTAATTTAAAAGGCACACACTAACCCTAATTCTACACATTTAAGCTTGGAGAGCTTTGAAAAGAACTCTCCAAGTGGGAGTTGTCCAAGCTTAAGGGCTCTCCAAGTGCAATTAAGGGCTCTCCAAGTGCAATTTAGCTTGGAGAGCTCCCACTTGGAGAGCTTTTCTAAAAGCTCTCCAAGCTTAAATGTGTAGTAGCGCGCCCCTCTCACTGCCGCCACCCCTCGCCGCCTCTCCCACCGCCGCTACACCTCCCATACACTGCCGCCACCCCTCGTCGCCCCTCCCACAGCCACCATCCCCACCTCAAATAAAAAATTTAGAAATTAAAAAACAAACTTAGAAATTAACAAACCAGAATTGATCAAAACCTATTCGGTCGACTCTGGTTTGTCGACCAAAGATACTCCAATCGACTCTGGTTTGTCGATCAAAGATATTCCAATCGACTCTGGTTTGTCGACCAAAGATACTCCGATCGACTATGGTGTTTCGAAAGAAAATTTAAAAAAAAAAATTAAAGTTTTCGGCCATTAATTATGGGTCGCCCAGAAACACGTTCATCGACAACCCATCGTCGACTAAAGTCTTTTTGGGCGACCCATAATGGTCAAAAATAAAAATAAATAAATAAAAAAACCAAACCCGTTTCTTCTTTCTTCGTCGGCGACTGGGAGAACGGCGGTTGGCTGGCTTCGGTGAGGTTTCCGACGGCGGAAGGCTGGAGAAGTGGCGGAGGCGGCGTCGCTAGAGGAGGGGGCGGCGCCGCCGCTCTTGTTGCCGAATTAAAAAAAAAACAAAAAAGAAGATGGAGGACACCGCTCTTGTTGCAGAAGATGGAGGACGCCGTCGCTCTTGTTGTAGAGGATGGAGGACGGCGGCGGACGCTGGGTGAGTGGCGGCGAGCGCTGGGCGTGTGGTTGCGGGGGTGGGGCGCTGCGTGTGGTGGCGGGTGGCACCGAAGGGCCGCGGCGGACGCCGTCGTACGGTGGGGGCGGCTGGGGAGGAATTATATTTGGAGGAGGAGAAGAATTAGGGTTTTAAATGTGGAAGAAGAATGAAAATTAGGGTTTTAAGGGGTGTGTATTTATCTTATAGAATTTTAAGTAAAAGGGGTATAATAGATAATTTAGGGGGAGTGTATCTATCTTAAGCGTATTTTAAGGGGAGTACGTGTATCGGGGAAATGTATTAAACAAAGCTGGAAGGGTATATACCTCAACCCTTAAATGAATTAATTGCAAATGGGCTTCATTAATTCTTCACTAATGCAAATGGGCTGCTGATCATGGGCTTTGCAATTAATTTCAGCTAGGGCGTGGCTAAAGGCACCCGGATTTCCTATGAGTACACCCACGCGATGAGTACACACACAAAATGGATGAGTACACCCACGTGGAAAACTCAAAATTGCCCTTAACATTTCTCCCCCTTCCTCCCTCCATTCTGTCCATTCGGTACACCCACCCCTCCCAACTTCTCTCCCCCACTCGTCTCTTCTCCCCCATTCCCCACTTTTCTCCCCCACTCTCACTCCACCGTTCCCCCCTCCAAAAACGAAACCTCACTCACCTGCGACGTCGAACAGGAGATTGAAAGACACGGCCCTGCATCGTTTTTTTTAGCTTTTGAGGAGGACGTATTTTTTTTTCTTTTTTGCAAAAATGGTTAAAGGTTAGTTTTTCTTGCTTATATTTGAGAAGAAGAGGAGGACACGTGTTTAATTTCGGTGTTTGTTGATTGAAACATTGATTTTATTGTTGTAGGGTTTAAGTTTTGTTTTTTGAATTTTGTGTTAATTCATGCATGTGTTGATTAAGGTTGGTTTTTTGTGTTATAATCATGTTTATGTGTAGAATGTATCAAATTTTTTGATGTGTTATGATGAAAATAAACCAATGGACATCTAATTGGCATGGTTTAGCACGATTGCAACATTTTGGACTGGTTTTTCGAACATGGACCCAATGTTGGGAAGTTTTTTTCGAACATGGACCCAATGTTGGGAAGTTTTTTTCGAACATTTGTCAAATGTTAGAAAATTTGTTCGTTACAAAGACTTTTGGGTAAAAAATTCGACCAAGTAAAACTCGCGGAACTTTTTTTCGAACATGGACCGAATGTTGGGAAGTATTTTTTGAACATTTGTCAAATGTTCGAAAATTTGTTCGTTACAGAGACTTTTGGGTAAAAAATTCGACCAAGTAAAACTCGCGGAAGTTTTTTTCGAACATGGACCCAATGTTGGGAAGTTTTTTTCGAACATGGACCGAATGTTGTGAAGTTTTTTTCGAACATTTGTCAAATGTTCGAAAATTTGTTCGTTACAGAGACTTTTGGGTTAAAAATTCGACCAAGTAAAACTCGCGGAAGTTTTTTTCGAACATGGACCCAATGTTGGGAAGAAGTGATGACCCTTCGAATTCCCGCGTTTAGATAGGAGGTGAGTGTACTCATCCGGCGTTTTTTTAAAAAAGTACAAGAGGGATAAATACGTCATTTCGCAACACCCTTGGGACAAAAAAAAATTCCCATGGGTGTACTCATAGGAAATCCGGGTGCCTTTAGCCGCGCCCTTTCAGCTGTCTGCTTGGTTGCATGTGGGCTGCTCCCTTTTGTTGAAATGGCCCAACTTTTAATTCTCACGTCACAGTTTGGGCCTTACTTCTCTCTTCAGGACTCGGCCGTGCAAGTGGAGCTCGGCCGTGCCGCCTGTTTTGGTCCCAGCCTCTGTTACGAGGTGTCCCTCCTCGGACTGAGGGCTCGGTCGAGCCTTCCCTCGACTCGGTGTGACCTCTCTCTTGTTTTGCTCATATCTTTTAATTTGGGTGTCCGATCGACTCGATTCTTGTCTCGTTTCGACCCTTCACCTTCTTTCATATGGTCAACTCATGGACTCGATCCAACGACTGATTTTTTTGTGATTTGATTAAAAACACCTCGTTTTACCTGCAAAAAATTGCAAACTACACCATTTCTCCAAATCAAGTGCAATTAGTCAATTTAGTGTAAATAATGCACGAAATCATATCAAATTAAGCAAAATAAATCCATGAATTTCAAGCAATTTTCACACTAATCAGTTTCCCATCCGACCCCTCAAGATTTTCATGCAATTGGGACTTAGCTTTGTTGGCATTTCCCTCAACATCCACTTCGTGTACTTCACTATCAGCGTCGTCTAATTCCAGCCCACGCAAGACATCGAATCTTCCACTCTTCACTTCAGCCTCGTTTACACCCTTCTTCATCAAGCCGAAGTTAGAATTCTTGGTGTCCTTTTTTCTATGTTCCACCTTCTTAAATTCATCACTATCCAACCACTATCATGCGATTTTATCTCATACGGTACTCCCCAAGATTTGCAAATGTGATGAAGAGCTTGCATACCTGGGAATCGGCCTAAGAAATATCCGATGAGTGATTGATCCCATTCCGTAGACATCATATCCGTTGGAATTATCACCTTATTCGCACTAGGTGGAACGTATTGGAGCCTGAACTCAGATTGTAGCTCTCTGTTACCTTTAATTCGGTCCTTCAATTCACCATTCGACCATGCCTTCGTCCCCATGGAATTTTTCCCACTTGAAACAGCCTGGAATTCATCGTTTTGGCCCTCCTTGTCCGCGATTTCTGTATCGGACAAAGCAGGTTCCTTTCCTTCAACAATGTCGTCCCATTGATCACACTCTTCAGCCATTGCTTCGCCTTGAGCTTCAACGCATCACCATTTCTAGAAGATTCAAGAAATCCTCGAAATTGAGAATTCCAGTCGCACTTGTTCGTTTCAGCACCTCCATTAATGGCCAAATTAGGGAGACGCGTACCTTCAAAATCACAATTTGTCTTCATTGCTCCAGAAATTGCTTCGATTTCACCCACTTTGGATCGCGAATTTGGGTAGTTACTCTCCAGAACCTTGTCGTCCATGGCAGTTACAGCCATGGAAACATCATCGTCTTCTTCAGCCTGCACCGAGGCAGTTTCAACCACCTCTTCCTCCTTGCTTTCAACTCGCACAACTTCCAGTTTCTGCCTCGTTGATTGCATTGGGTGTGGCTCGCTTTCACCCACAAGCCTCCTACTCTTGGTCTTCTTCGTCTTGCCCATGTGATGAACAAAGAACTTAAGCCTTTAAACCGCCCTAAAACTTTTTGTAACCGCTTTCTCCCCTTCTCAATTTCAGAATGAAATTGAGGGAGAAGGATGAATTCCTCAATCGCAGCAACGTATGAATCTTAGAACGCATAAACACACACCAATTATGGAAGAAATTCCCCAAAATTGATCAAAGAATGTGAAGAATCGAGTTCCCAAGTCAAGATGAGAATCTTGGAGAGAGTTTCGAAATTTTCACACTCTGCGGGATTATTAGGACTATTAGTTGATGGAGAGACTTAGGTTGCGTTTGGATGGAGGGATTTGATGATTTGAGTAGGCATTTCAAATGAGAGGAGTTAAAAATAGATGGATTTCAAATTACATGGTTTTAATGAGAATTTGACTCTCAATTTTAACTAAAAAGTGTGTGAAAAGTATTTGAAATTGATTCATAATCCAAACATGTAGAATGAATTTGGACTGTGGATTTCAAATCCATAAGCCCCAATCCACCCAACCAAACGGAGCCTTACAAAATTTGAAGATTTGTGGCGCGATGTTTTTGTCTTGAACCAATTAATACATCACACCATGAATTTAAATTTATGATATTTTTACATATAATTTTCTTATTCCATAACAATACTTGATATTTCGTGTCGATTATAATTTTAAATACCATCTCTCGCATTTTTATAAAATTTTATTTTAATACAAATTACATTTCTTTAAATTTAAAAAAAAAAAGTAACAAAAAATTACATTTAAAATTTGGAAATTTAAAAAATTAAATTTACAATATTTAAATTTACAAATTTATCAATTAATATATGTAAAAAAAATTAAAAGGATTTTTTTTTTTAAAATGAGTCAAAAATATTACTCCGTAGCATATACAACTGATATTGAAAATATGAACGAATGTCTTGCTTGTCTACCGTCTAAGGGAGTGTTTTCAAACACTACAAACAGCTTCCAGAATCACTTTTTTTAAAGTTGCCCTCTCACAGTTTTTACTTTTCAGAAGTGCTTTTAACTGTTTATAGAGTTTGCAAACACCCCCTAAGTGACGCCCACATCTTGGTTTGATTCCAAGAGAGGCCGAGTCCCTAGTACCCACAAACTTTCCGATGGCCAACATTTTTTAATTAAAAAAATTATCGACGAAATAGAGCTTCGGTGTTAGCTATACTGTCGGACTTACCGCCGACTATTTGAGCCGTCCACATAAAGTTGCGTCTATATTTCTTTTGAGACGTCCACAAATTAAAAAATATGTCTATTTCATTAAAAAAAAAAAAAAAAAGTATACCCCTCCATATATACTTTTCCTCTCTACTTTATATATGTTTTGTATTTCGCTCTATGTTTCACTATTTAAATAAACTAATAATCATGGAAGCACATGTTAAACATTGGGTAAGTAAAACATAAAGTGGCACATGAAAAATGACACAAAGAATATATATAAACAATAACAAAGATACGAATTTCAGTTTATAAAAAGGAATACTATGTTTTAACCAAGCAAAGTCTCGCATATATCACAAAACAAAAACAGTGTGACGAACATCAAAGTACAAAATGGAATATGTTAACCAATAAATTTGTAATGAGAAGCTTGATGATTTCAACAACTATTTAAAAATGATGGAGTGAAGGCACTTAATTTCCCGTCCAAACCAAAGGCCGAAAAACAATTCAATAATTCGATAATCTCCAATTAAAGTAAACACACTGTAAATATGAGTTCATGGTCCATGAGCTAATTGCTTTAAATAACTCAAAAGTAAATAAATAAACACAGTGCATAAGGAAATAACTTCAAAAAGGAAATAACTAGAATACTAAGCAAAAAGGCAAAACAAACTCCTTTGTCTTCACTTACGCCTCTTGTACACCATCAGTGGCGTATCAAAAATCCATGCACCAGAAGCAAGTAAAGCATTGAGCAGACGATGGATCTGATGATGTTCAACTCAAATTTCGTTCATCATAATATTCATATATTCAAAATTATAGGCGTCGTCAAAATCATCATCATCATCAGAATCATCGAAATAATAACAAGTAATGAAGGGTTCTCTAAAATACTCAATTGAAGTAACGGAGTCCGCAGGGAATTTGAGGTGTTTAATCTGCTTAGAACATCGTTTGCCTAAAGCACCTCGTAGATCAAGTTCAAGGCATTGACGGAGATCAAGTGAGTGAAGGTTGGGGCAACCATCAAGAATGGCTTCTAGTCCTTCATCGTTGATGGAATTAGCAATAAGACGAAGATGGCAGAGATTGGGCATGTTTTTTGCAATTGCTAGAGCATATTCATTTCTGTTTGTTTCTTGTATAGAAGAATTATTGATTGAGCGGGGATGCAAAAATCCAGGGTGATAATATGCATATCCATGCTGATTGAATGAAAATGAGTTCAAAAGTGGGTAAGCATTACCAATGGCTATAATATCTGAAGCTTCGATTTTCAGCATGCATATAAGGCTCAACTCTTCCAAGTGTGGAAGTTTGTTAGCTGATTCAACCACAACTTTCAATGTAAACACACCGCAGTGTTTAAGAGTGAGACGCTTGAGGTTACTTGATCTGTTAAAACAATATATACTACAACTTTAGGAAAACAAGAATGATTCTTCCTGTACAGAAAATCCAAACAGAACAGAGAAATTGCCCAATCTCTTGACTAGACATCAATTTATAACCAGTTTCAAAAAAAAAAAAATATGTAGAATAAGTATTAATCTTCGAGAATCAGCTTAATTTATTATTGTCATTAACTCAACAACAACAACAACAGGATAATTACATATACTGATGCAATTACCTTTCTATCCATCATCTCATTAATCAAAAACGTAAAAAGAGATTTGGGGGAAAATAAAATATGCAATGAGGATACCGATCAATAACGTAGTTTAGCAGGTCGAAATCCCAAAAAAATCCAATAGACAGCTGTAGCAACTGTCCCTGACTAAGATCCACTGCGCGAAACCAAAAGTGAAGGATCCGTTCATTCGAGAAATCATCGTGCTTGTCAAACAATTTAAGGACTCGCCACATGGAGGGATCACAGCAAATTTTCCGCCAAGTAGTGCACACTTTATCTGCACTTTTTAGTATGTCTAGAGGTTCAAGGCGTTGCAGGATATTAGCGGTGACATCTAAAGGCAATTCGATCCACTGCGGCGACACTGAGGATGGAAGAACCGCCGCGCAGGGGAATTCATTTTCATTTTTGGAATCGGGGTTCATGGTCATCGTCACATTGGAAATTAAATGAAACGCCAATACTTAATTAAATGAAGGCATTGCGAATTAGTATATAGTAATGAATTGTGATATGGGCCACCTCGAATTTGACTTGACAAATTCTCCCGTACCCCTAGTGTACCGTGCCCCTAATTTTAATTTTAATTTTTTATATCGCCTAATTTAATGAGTTCATCCCCTAATTATATTTTTAATTTTTTACTACAGTTATCTCTACACCGCTAATTTAATGAATTCATCCATAATCATATTTGAGTTCACCTCCAAATTATTTCTTTTTTAGAACGGTTATCTACACCCGCTCATTTTAGGATTTCACCCCCAAATTATTTTTTACCTGCACCCGCTCATTTTATGAGTTCACCCTCAAATTATTGTTTTACCTCGGTTATCTGCACTCGCACATTTTATGAGTGCACCCCAAAATATTTTTTAAAAAATAATAACATTTAAAAGACTATATTATTCTTTTATTAATTTACACAAAATATAATAAAATAAACTCTAAAAATCGATTCACCACCAAATCACCCATATTTAAAAAAAATCGTAAAATATAATTAATAAAAAACTATCGAATTAGCCACAAATCTCGATTTTTTTTCTTTTTAATTTTTCTTCCCCCTCCTCTTTTCCTTTTTTCTTCCCATTTTCAATTTTTTTTTCCTAATTTTTGTTTTCCTTTTTAAATTTTCCTGCCTTTCTTTTCCATTTTTTGCATGTGTATTTTTTAAATTTTAATACAAAATAATATTATAGGTATGATTTTATTATAGTCGATCGGCGGTGCACCTGAATTTTAATTTTAATTTTAATTTGATGAGTAAAGGATCTACCGAAAATCCATGTATGTCGGCGGGTGGCCCAACCACCCCCTCAACGGCGACTGCGACGCTTCCGTCTCGGCCGCTGAAGCCCGGGACTCTTCCTCGAATCGTAATCACGATTCTTCACTTTCATGACAATCGACATAATCTTCCATCTCGGCCACGATCCATGGCGGTCGAAATCCTCTCCTCATTTCGACCACCGACGCGACTGCTTCGATCAATCTCTCTTGCGTTCGCGATCTAGGAGCTTCTTTGACATCAATGGCGCCCGTGTGCAACACTCGGATCGACGTTGCCTCTCTTTCGTCGTTCATCTCTGCCCAAATCTAAGCTACATTGCTTCGTCTGTCTTCTTCACCCTGCTCCTACGCAGCCTCTTCCTCCAGCTGACGGTGGCCCGACGGAGGACTGTGAGTATGTTGCTGATGGATCTCTGACCGGCCGACACTCGGAGCCAGTGACCTTGCTGATGAAATCCCAGGCGACGACTGCTAACCTAGGGTGCCCTCCCATTGGGCAAGGGTTCCCTTCAATTGGACTTGGTAATGTGCACCCCCTATTTTCTTCAGTACACCTCGATTTGCACTCTCTCCACTTTTTTTATTGTATTATTGTTAGTGGTATTATTGGTACTGGTATTACTAGTTATTGATTGCGGTATTACTATTAATATACTATTGAATTAATATTATTGATTATTAATTGTGGTATTACTGATTATGTGGAATTGTTTATTACTCCCTCCGTCCCAATTATATAGGCTTGTTGGACTTTTCACAAAGATTAAGAAATTTTATTGGGAATACACTTTATAGAAGTAAAATTTATATTATAACCCTATTTAATGAATGTTATAACTTTTAATGTAATTAATGCATAGGGTTATATTAGTAAATGAATTAGAAAATATTACTTTATATGAAAACAAGTCTATCTAAATTGGATATCCATAAAAGGAAAACAAGTCTATCTAAGTGGGACGGAGGGAGTATATATTGTTTAAGACATTATTGATTATTATTATTTTTGTGGTATTACATAATATTATTTTTTATGGTATTACAGACAATTTTTTTTGGTATTACTGAATATAATTAAATTTGTGAAATTATTTGTTATTATATAAGATATTACTAATAAATGTTCATGGTATTACTAATTACTGTTCATGATATTACTGATAATTGTTTTTGGTATTATTGAATATAATTAGATGTGTGAAATTATTTGTTATTGTATAAAATTTTACTGATTAATGTTCGTGGTATTACTAATAATTATTTTTGGTATTACTGAATATAATTAGATGTGTGAAATTATTTGTTATTGTATAAGATATTACTCCCTCCGTCCAATTTTATTATGCCCACTTCTCTAGGCACGGGTTTTAATGAATATTGATTAGTTTATTCATAAAGTAGATAAGTTGAGGGTATGATGGGGTATTGTGGGGTCCATTTATAAATAAATGATTGTTTATGAATAAAGTGAATGGTAAAGTAGGTAAATAAGTGATGATAGGAGGGTGGGGATAAAGTAGGTAAATAAGTGATGATAGGAGGGTGGGGATAAAGTAGTATGAATAGTATTATTTCCAAAAGGTAAAGTCTAGTATGCACTCGAGTGCATGTTGTGCACCCTAGTCCATGTGCACTTTTCAGTTTGCTGACTTACACTTTTTGGTAAATGGTGTTACACTTTTCAATTATTACTAAATATATTATTATACAGTTTAATAATTGAAAAGTGTAAGTCAGTAAATTAAAAAGTGTAACATGGACTAGGGTGCACAACATGCACTCGAGTCCATAGCAGACCAACCCTTTCCAAAAAGGGTATGGGCATAATAAAATTGGACAACCAAAAAAGGAAAGTGTGAATAATGAAATTGGATGGAGGGAGTACTAATTATTATTAATGGTATTATTGATTACTGTTTATGGTATTACTGGTTATTATTTATTGTATTACCGACTACTGTCTCCATTCTAGTGAAATCTACCCAATTTTCCTTATTCGTTTGTTCCAATGAAAGTTATCCATTCCTTTTTTGGCAAACTATTTTCTCTCACATTTAATTATATTTTTCTCTCTCTCAATCACATCACCTCTCATATTTTTAAACTACGTGCCCGAAGTTCATGGGGAGCTTTCACTAGGACGGATGGATTATAATAAAATCATACATATAATATTATTTTGTATTAAAATGAAAAAAAAAGTAGGAAACAAAAAGAAAATGAAGAAATAAAAAATCTGGAATAAAAATTGAAAATGGGAATAAAAATAGAAAAGAAAAAAAATCGGGATTTGTGCCTAATTTCGATAATTTTTCTAAAAATATGGGTGATTTGGTGGTGAATCGACAGTAACTCGACAATGACTCGGTTGTGGATTGTAAATGTATAAATTTGGGTTGATTTTATTAAATTTTGTGTAAATTAATAAAAAAAAAATATAGTCTTTTAAATGTAATAATTTTTAATAAAATATTTGGGTGTGAACTCATAAAATGAGCTGGTGCAAATAATTGTGGTAAAAAAATAATTTGGGGGTGAACTCATAAAATGAGCGAGTGTAGATAACCGTTGTAAAAAAGAAATGATTTGGGGGTGAACTCATAAAATGAGTGGGTGCAAATAACTATGCTAAAAAAAAATTTGAGGGTGAACTCATAAAATTAGCGGGAATAGATAACTGTTGTAAAAAAAATGGTTTGGAGTAAACTCATCAAATGAATTGTGCAGATAATTATAGTAAAAATATAATTTGGATTGAACTCATTAAATTAATGAATACAAATAAAGTATAAATAAGTAACCAAAATTAAAATCAGGAGGTACGGTACATGCGAGTGTACCCAATTATCACCCATTTGACTTTACCAACTCAATAAAGTACACCCCAAAAACCCCGTAATTTTAGATACAATAATAAAGAGATATTTTAAATAGGGTAACATCCGTGTATACACCGTACCCCTATTTTTTATTTTAATTTTTTATTTATATTTTACATATACCCACTAATTTAATAAGTTCATCTTTAAATCATATTTTTATTACAGTTATCGCACTCACTCATTTTATGAATTCACATTTCAAATCATTTTTTTTACAACTACACCCGCTCATTTTATGAGTTCAACCCCAAATTATTTTTTTACCATAATTACCTGCACCCCTCATTTTATAAGTTCACCCTCAAATTATATTTATACTACAATTATATGCACCCACTCACTTTATGAGTTCACCCCCAAATTATCTGCACCGCTCATTTTATGAGTTCACCCCCAAATATTTTTTAAAAAAATAATTACATTTTAAAAACTATACTCCCTCTGTCCCAGATTAACTTTCATACTTACTGTTCACTCCCTTTCTAAAAAGTATTATAATAAATATAATTTTAAGATATACTTTTATATAAAAAAAAAGTGAGTTGACTTGTGTGTATGTATGTATCATAAAAATAATGACATTAAATATAATATTTTAGATATTGTATGGATGGAATTTCTAAAGGACCGAAAAAGTAGGTGTGAAAGTTTTTTTTGGGACGGAGGGAGTATTATCTTTTTATTAATTTACACAAAATATAATAAAATCAACCCTAATTTATACATTTACAATTTGCAGCCGAGTTACCGTCGATTCACCACTAAATCACCCATATTTTTAAAAATAAAATCGTAAAAACATAATTGAAAAAAAAAAACTATCGAAATTAATCTCAAATCTCAATTTTTTTTCTTTTTAATATTTTTTTCCATTTTCAGTTTTTATTCTAAACTTTTTATTTCTTCATTTTTTTCTGACTTTTTTTTTTCTTTAGTATTTTTAAAATTTTAATATAAAATAATATTATATGTATGATTTTATTATAGTTGCTAATACAATAAGTAATAACCAGTAATACAATAAACAATAATCAGTAATACCATTAACAATAATTAGTAATATTTTATACAATAACAAATAATTGCACACATCTAATTATATTCAATAATACCAAAAACAATTATTAGAAATACCACGAACAGTAATCGGTAATACCATTAATATTAATCAGTAAAATTTTATACAATAACAAATAATTTCACACATCTAATTATATAAAGTAATACCAAAAAATAATTATCAGTAATACCATGAAAGCATGAATAGTAATTAGTAATACCATGAACATTGATCATTAATATCTTATACAATAACAAATAATTTCACAAATCAAATTATATTCAATAATACAAAAAATAATTATCAATAATACAATAAACAATAATATATAATAACATAAACAATAATAATAATCAATAATGCCTTAAGCAATAATACCACAAACAATAACCAGTAATACCACAATTAATAATCAATAATACCGTAATCAATAATCATAAATATTAATTCAATAGTGTATTAATAGTAATACCACAATCAATAACTAGTAATACCAATACCACTAACAATAATACCATAAAAAAAGTGGAGGGAGTGCAGATCGGGGTGTACTGAAGAAAATATGGGGTGCACATTACCAAGCCCAATTGAAGAGAACCCTAGCCAGATAGAAGGGCACCCTAGGACAGCAGTTGACGCCTGAGATTTCATCGACAAGGTCACCGGATCCGAGTGCCGGCCGATCAGAGATCCATCGATAACATACTCACAGTCCTCCGTCGGACCGTCGTCAACCGGAGGAAGAGGTTGCGCAGCATGGTGAAGAAGACGAAGCAATGTAGCTTCGATTTGAACAAAGATGAACAACGAGAGCGAAGCGGCGTCGACCTGAGTGTTGCAGGCGAGCGGCATTGATGTCGGAGAAGCTCCTGGATCGCGAACACAAAGGAGATTGATTAAAGCAGTCGCGTCGGTGGTCGAAATGAGCAGAGGTTTTCAGCCGCCATGGATCGTGGTCGAGATGGAAGATGATGTCGATTGTCATGGAATTGAAGAATCGCGATTGCGATTTGAGGAAAGGTCTCGGGCTTCAGCGGCCGGGACGGAAGCGCTGCCGTCGTCGTCGAATGGGTGGTCGGATATGGTGGAGGCTGGGTCACCCATCGACCGACATAAATTTTTGGCAGGTCCTCTACTCATCAAATTAAAATTGAAATTCAGGTGCACCGCAGACCGATTATAATAAAATCATACCTATAATATTATTTTGTATTAAGATTAAAAAAATACACATGAAAAAAATGAAAAAGAAAGGCAGGAAAAAAAAAAGTATAAGAAAAAAAAAACGAAGAAATAAAAAATTTGGAAAAAAAAATGAAAATGGGAAGAAAAAAGAAAAAGAGGGGAAACAAATTTAAAGAAAAAAACGAGATTTTTGGCTAATTTCGATAGTTTTTTATTAATTATATTTTTACAATTTTAAAAAAAAAATATGGGTGACTTGGTGGTGAATCGACGGTAACTCGACAATAACTCGTGTGCATATTGTAAATATATAAATTAGAGTTTATTTTATTATATTTTGTTTAAATTAATAAACAGATAATATAATTTTTTTAAATGTGATTATTTTTTAAAAATTATTTTGGGGTGAACTCATAAAATGAGCGGGTGCAGATAACCGTGGTAAAAAAAGATTTTGGGGTGAACTCATAATATGAGCGATGACCGTGATAAAAAAAAAAGATCTGGGGTGAACTCATTAAATGTGCAAGAGCAGATAATTATAGTAAAAAATGATTTGTGAGGTGAACAAATTAAATGAATGGGTGCAGATAATTTGAATTCAAAAAAGAAAAAAATGAAATTGAGGTAGACACCATGCACGTTGAGTGCATTGAAGTATTTGGCTTTTAAATATGAGTTGCACTCTTGTGTACCAGTTACATGTATGTAACTACTATATCCAATCCACAATATATGTAACTACTATATTCAATCCAATAATCCATTACAAATAACACGTGACTCATTTACTATATCCAATCCAATAACATATGACCCATTTACTATATCAATTTAACACATACATTTTTTCATGTGCCTTTATTTTACTTCAATTTTTTTTTTTAATTTTATCATTAAAAAATAATACTCCATTAATTTTTTAAAATTTTATTTTTTTATTTTACTCAATTGATATTTATATTTATCTTTTTAATATTATTTTTTAATTTATTTTTCTTCTGTTTATCATTTGTGTTTCAAATGATAATTTTTTTAACGTACTTTCTTTTTATGTCATAAATAATTATTGTAAAATTTTAAAGTCTAATAAAAATTTTTTAAAAATAATATTAATTGTTTTTTTAAGTATTAAATAGTATAATAATAATTTGTTTTAAAAAAAATAAAACTCTCACCTCTCTTAGGCAATTGTTCAATTTTATTGGTACTATTTTACTTTAATTAATTGGTGTATAATTTTCACCTTATCCTTTCAAAATTTTACTTCATTCCTTACCAATTTCAATTCGTTTTACATTGTTTAATTATTTTTTTTCATTTGAACTTTCATTTTTTAATCACTTTATTTTAATTTTTTATGAATATAATTTTTAGTTTATAAGTGTTATGATAACCGTTGATAAGTATTATGATATATTATTAGTTAATATGCAGTATTGTACATATTAGTTCATATACAGTATAATATTAGTTTATATTGGTACATGTTTTAATTTTTTCGAGTTTCGAGTTCACATACTTTATGGTAATAGTTCAAATATAGTATAGTATTAGTTCAGATATTGTATAGTATTAGTTCACATACTCTATGGTACTAGTTCAAATATAGTATAGTATGTTGGTCCCAAAGTTGAGTTAATAATATTGAGTAAGCTAGTGAAAATGTCTAGAGGGGAGGGGTGAATAGACTTTTCAAAAATCTTTCAATATATCAGAATACACAATGCGGAATAATCAGATTACTAATGAGCCCAATCAAATTTATACTCAACTTTTCTATCGATCTTTTTCTTTGTTAATTCTTAATGTTCTTGATTAAACAATTCAAACAAATAACAAACAGTAAAGTAAAGAACACATAATTTTATAGTGGTTCGACAAATGTCTACATCCACTCTCACAACTCCAGTTGTGAAGTTTTATTACTCTTCTTGAGCTTCTTGTGGCTTAAAGTCCCAAGATTAAGACTTTGATCTTTTCGATTATACCACCAGGTATATCTTCGATCTACTAGTAATTCTACAAGTAACTAGCACACTTGTTTTACAACATACAAACTTAAACTTGAAAAGTAAAACTTCTCTTTGAATAGCCTTTGATTCTTCTCTTCAATTCAGTGGCTTCTTCTTGCTTTGATTTCCTTAACTCTGTGAGTTCTTGCTTGTAGACTTGCTCTTGAATTTCTCTAAGATCAGTAATTGCTCAGTAGTAGCAGTAGTCTCTTCAAGTAGGAGATCATACAGTATTTATAGAACTTAGTATGACAGTTAGCAGTTTGTGAACTAACTCTCAACTAACTCTAAACTGTTTTTGTAACTTCTTCTTGTAACCGACTTTGTAACTTCCTTCAACTTCCAAGTCAGCATCTCTTCAAATATATTTTCAGTTACACTTTAAATAAGCTTTCCAAACTTATTCTTCAATTTCACCAAATCAGCACAGTAACTTACTGTTCTGATTTTTACTCTTCGGATTTTACTCTGCTGAGTCAGTCAGCACAGTAACTTAAAACTTTCAAAACTTCTCCAGATTTCTTCTGAGCTTATCTTCAATTCTTCTTTGAAGTCTTCTTATTCTGAAGTAGTCCTCTGAGTCTTCATTAGTCTTCTGATCTTCTTATAGTCTAGTTCTAATCTACTGTTCTGAACTTTACATTGCTGAATACAAATAGAATACAACTTTACATATATAAAACCTATCTATACATCAACTGAACTATGTACAGATGAGTATTTCTAAGTCCTACACTATAAGTTGTCTATACAATTCAAAACATCAGCTTAGTTCCTATATATCAGATCAGTAACCAATAAGATCAGTAACTCATGTAAGTTCAATAACTTCCATATAAGATCAGTAAACACTTAAGATCAGTAACTTACATATAAGATCAGTAAGCATATAAGATCAGTAAGTATATAAGATCAGTAACTCAGATTTCAAATATCTCATATAATATCACTAAAGTTATTCTCAGTTTCCATACTCAGATCAGTAATCTTATTCCAATATTACTCAGTTAAGATCAGTAATTTTATTCCTACTATTACTAAATAAGATCAGTAAACTTACTTCAGTTAGCATTAAGATCAGTAATCTCAATTTAAGTTTCTCATCAGATTAGTAAGCTTAGATTCAGATGACTTAGTTAAGATGACTTAGAACCACATATATCACTAACTTTAAGTTGCTTTTGGCCATCAAAACATACTTTCATCAACTAGAACATTGTTTATAGGATTCATATCCCAACAATTTCCCCCTTTTTGATGAAGCCAAAACTACTTAAATGTTAATAAATCAGTAGTTAAGTATGTAGTCAATCATAACAGTTCATCAATTCAGAAATCATATCATATTCACAATCAAATCAGATATTTCACATATTACACATACTAACAAAATATGAAATGATCACAAAATATAGAAATAAAGATTAAGGATAGAAATGTTATCTTCTGAGCTTGTCCTTCATCTTCATTCTGCATCTTCAGATTCTGAATGCCACATACATCCTTGCTTTGATATCCATCATATGTTGATGATCAGATATTCCTTCTTCCTTGATAATCTCAGCAATAATGTTGTTGATCTCTTTGTAATCAGGTTCTCCACTTTCCAGTCTTGGAGGTTCCCAATTAGGTTATTCAGGACACAAAATCTTTGTTCCAGCACGATTAGCAACCTGTGCTATGTCTTCCCAGAACTCTTGATCAATATTCAGCATGAATTCTTCAAAATCAATAAATTCTGCTTCCTTGCTCGAATGATCACCAAACTTCTTCACAATGAAGTTAGCAATCTGCCACTTCTTCTTCAAATTCTTCCAGTATTCCATATGTTCTGTCAAAACAATGAAATCCACAAAGTTTTCATCTTGAAAATCTTTGTCAAACTCTTTTCCTTCAGCTTTCTTTTGAGTATTCATCTTTCTCTTCAAAGCTGTAACTCGATTATCAAATCTTGTTTTCAAGAACTTGACATCCTTTTCTTTCTTCTTTTTCAAGTTTTCTTCTTCACTTGTAATGACAGCTTTCATTTTGCTTTTTGATCTGGTAATTCTTCCAGCTTCTTCTTCTTGTTGTTCTTCATCAGACAGGACTAACTTCCTCTTCTTCTGACTTGAACTCCCAGCAATATCAGGTCTTTTCTCAACAATTTTTTGATCTGGTAATTCTTCCAGCTTCTTCTTCTTGTTGTTCTTCATCAGACAGGACTAACTTCCTCTTCTTCTGACTTGAACTCCCAGCAATATCAGGTCTTTTCTCAACAATTTCTTGACCTAGCTGTTTTTGTTGCTTCCTTTGCTTCAGCTTTTCATTCAGAATAACAATTTCAGCTTTTAACTCATCCTGACTCACAACCAACTGAGCTTGTTGTGACTGTGTTTGTTCCATCACTTCCCTTGTCCTATCTTCCCCCTTTTTGGCTTCATCATGCCACTCTTTCAAGGAAGATATGTGTTGCTCCAGCTTTTTATGCAACACTTGAGACAGGTTCCTTTCTTGTACTCTATGAAGATCAAAGATTTTGGACATTGTATGCTCCATCACCTTTTCATAAGAGTGTTCAGAAGTCAATTTATTCATTCTTTCAGTAGCTTCTTGGAACATCTTGACAGCATCTTCCAACTTTGCTTGAAGCTCTGCATTCTGCTTTGTCAACATCTCAAAGTCAGAATTTTCAGATTCTTTCTCAACAGGACCTGTTCTGATCTGTTCTTGCACATCCTCAAGAACAATAGGATCAGCAGAGTGAATTGGAATGCTTTCCATCTCTTCAGCATCCAAAGCTTGAATTTCAACAACTTCTGTTTCCTCAATCACAACAGTGTTCTCAAACACCTCTGTTGCATTGTTAATCTCTTCATCAATTTCCATAAAATCCTTTTCAGCAGCATTCTCAGCTTCATCAACACCTTTCTCTTCACTAAACAAATCTTCATCAGAGTTAGGAGTTGCAATCTTCTCCACAGTATACTTGATTCCTGTTAATCTTTCAACAAGAAGTACAACAGATTCTGGAGTGACCAACTCAAGAAAAGAGTTAACACCAGCTGCTAGCATCTGCTCTGCTTCCCAATCATCAAAGATTGAAGCACCACCCATACCTTCCATGATGGCTAAACTCTCCTTCAAAGTACTCCTCTTAAGATACACCCATGTGCCAATCCTAAGGAGTTTCTCAAACTCAACTGAGCTCTCATCTAATCCAGGAAATTGTTTCAACAAGGCTATCCTCAAATCTATCCTGATTCTATCCTCTTTATCACAGATAGTGTACTCCATCAAATCAGCAGGTTTAGGAGCAATAAATTCAGGTTCAGGGGATGATGAAATGTCAATTGGTTCAGTAGAAGGTTCAAATTCATGTTCAGTAGAGTGAGCATGAACCTGTATTGGGGATTGATGTGGTGAAGGTTGATGTGAAGTTTGATGTTGAGGACTAGAAATGGGGGTAGGATCAAAGTTTGTGTTCTGAGGTGATGAATGGGGAGTGTTCTGAGTCTCAGATAAATAGTGATCTGATCTTCCAGAACATGAAGGTTGAGGGTTTTGTGTTTCAGTTTGGCTTGGTTCAGAGTTTGAAGGGGTAGGGGAGACAACAATCAATTTCCTCCTAACACTCCTTGACTTAGTCCTTTTATGAACAGCAATAGGACCAGGAACACTAACCTCTTGCTCATCTGAGCTTGATTGCACCACAGTTTCAACAAATCGAACTGTTGGTTCTGAGGCAGCTGTAGCAGACCTTCCTCTCCTTGGTCTAGTACTGCTCGGATCATGCCTTGCCTTCGACCTAACTTCAGGTTGATTGTCCTCAGATTGGTACATTGAAGCTCCAGACTCTTCTGCTTCAAGCTCTTGAGATTGTTCCAAAGGGTTCTCTTGTTCAAACTGAACGGACTCCTTCTTCATCAAGAATTTCCCATGATGGAATTTCTTGGGATTACTCCAATATGGCTTTTTCACCAGCTGAGGCAGCAAGAAACTCAGCTTGCTTCCAAACCCTAATTTCGATTTAATTGAAAATTCCATTGTATCCTCATCAAACAAAACTTTTTCTTTTTCAGTCAGCAGCCTTTCCAAGAAGAATCCTTGCCAATCACCTTGAACTCTGTCGATGATTGCAGCCATAATTCTAATCTTGAAACTCGATAAGGCATCCTGGCTATGATGTTGCCCTAACAAGCATTTTCCTGCTATGTCCATCAAAAACTGCAGACCAGTAGGAAGAACATCCTTCTTCAGATTAGTCAATGTCTCTGTTTCAACACCTGACCACCTTCCTACACATTCCTTTTCCTCTCCAGCTTTGTAAGTCAAAATATCCACCGGGCCTTGCGGTAAATCCAACATTACTTCTAGTATGTCCCTAGTAATTGTGACCTTGTGCCCAGCAAGCATGGAGTGAACACCATTTTTATCACCTTGGAGTTGCAAATAAAATTCCACAACTTCTGGTTCATAGACATTCATGGGAAATGATTCCAGAAATTTTCGTAGCCCACACTCTTCGCACATAGTCAGAATGGCTTGATTTTCAGCACTGTGTCGGCCATTGAAATACACAGCATTTTCCACAAAAATGCCCTTTTTGCGAATCCAGAAATTCGAATCGAATGTTCCTGCAACTTGGTTAGCTTCATTGATAATATTAATGGTTGCCATTTGAGAATTTTGTAGAAACCAGATTTTTCAGAAGTTATGAGGTTAAGAGATTTCCAGAAATGAACTCGTAAGAACGAAGAAGATGAAGTGTGATCGTTTTTGTTAAATTCAAAACCAATCTAGGGCTAGGATTGAATTAGATTATCACAAAGAATGGTTGGGATTAAGTCTCGAAATTCGAGTTAAACAATAACTGTTCACATTCTAGTAACATTCTTAATTTTTGGAGCCAACTTGTGTTTGATAAATACACCACAATTTTTAGGTTTAGAAATAGAGGAGTGTATTAATCTTCTCTATTAGTAATCTAAAAGTTTGAACAATTTTTGACTTAGAGTAATCTAAACCAAAAGACTGTTCTGATGCAAATCAGCACAGTAGTTTCCAAAACTATTTCACTTCATTTTCTTACAAGTATATAAAGAAAATATCACTTATCTGGATCAGCTGAGTACTGTGATCAGCTGAGTAACCTTTTTAGAAGTCAGATCAGTAGATGAATCAGCACAGTAGATTTCAGATCAGTAGATGGGTCAGCACAGTAATCCTCAGATCAGTACCCAAATTTTCTGATTTCACCTTTTTGATATCAGCATAGTGATCCTCAGATCAGTACTGTGTCAGATCAGTAGATTTCTTGTAGACAGATTAGTTGTAAACAAATCTTTCTGTAGACAGATTAGTCAATAATCAGATTAGTTCTGTAGAATAACTGAATTGTAATCAGATCAGTACTATAGACAAAGAAGTTTTGTAATCAGTACAATTCTGTAGACAAGTCAATTTATTAATCAGAATATGTTGGGAATAAAATGATTTTGATCTAGATACCAAAACCCCTGATTGATGATGTACAAGTTAGTTGAGATATGCTCAAGTTATTGTTCAGGCAAGTTGTCCCAGAACACTTAATGTGTAGTATGCTTAAGATAAAATCTCTGTAATGTTATGAGATATTAGTAATCAGGATAGTTGTCCAAAGCTGAAATGTTAGGCAGCTTGATAGGTCTATAGGACAAAGTTGCTGATCTATTCAAGACAAACTGATCAAATGGACAACCTGGCTGAAGAGTTCAAGTATACTGAAGCTGTGCTCATAAATGCAAAAGATCTAGGCAGTTGAAGTACAAATGATCAAGAGAATTAAATGTCAAAAGCTTACAGAAGATACATTCAATGAAGCATTTATTGCCAATCATGCCTGAACCAAGCATTAAAGACTTAGAGCATTAAAGAGTGAAGCATTGAATGAATGTTGGAACATTCTAAAACTGCAGCAGGAATGTTCAGGGAGCTTGTCCCATCTGACCATTGGTTGTGTGTGAAGTTTGCCACAAATCAACCTAGGACAATGTGCAAAATTGGAAACTGACACAAGTCTTCTCAGCCGCCTTTGTCAGAAGTCAACACACTCATTCAAGCAACCAATGAAGACCTCTTTTACACAGTGGATAAAAGGATGTCAAGCTTCATAGCCGTTTCAATGGTGCTGCAAATAGACATATTTGAATTGCTAATCCCTCCAACGGTTAGTTGTTCAAATTGCCTATAAATACAGAAGTGATCAAAGGAATTCATATCCAACTACAAGCTATCAAACTATCATCAAGCTTTCAAAAGGAAACCAAGCTGCTCTCTAGAATTCCAAGTTTCCTGAATCACTTCAAGTCAGCTAAGCCAATCTTTGTAAACATCCTAGCTTAGCATTGAGATATCCTAAGCCTTTACACTGTTCTTATTGTAAAGGATATCTCTATTAGTTGGAACCAAACCTCAAACCTTATCTCATTTAGTGAAGAGAGTGTTTGTTGTAGAAGTGAGGAGTTAAGGACTGTTAGTGTGAAACACAGTCTTAACTCAGAGAGATTGAGCACTAGGACTCAAGTTATCCTAGGGATCAAAACACTAAGAGAGTGTTGTTGATCAGTGCACCTTGGCACTATAAAACAAGCTAATTCCATTGAGAAGGAATTATCCTGTTCAATCAGGGAAAGTGGATGTAGGAGCTTGAGTCTCTGAACCACTATAAATTTGTGTCTCATTTACTTACTGCATTCTTATCTTCACTCCATTCAATCATATTTCAAAGATTCATAACTCAGTAAGTAAGAAAATCTGTTTTGGACAAAGTCCCTGATAACCTGTATTTTCAGAAATCAACTTGGAGTATTTCTTTGAGTAAAGGCCAACCACATTCCGCACTTAGCAACTCTTTTAGATATTTAGCCAACTGATCACTTAATAGTAATCAGTAGGACAAGTATCTATCAAATTCACACTCAGGCCAGTTGTGAGACAACTTGCCTGATAGGACCAGTTTATCAAAAAGAAAAGAATTTGCATACACAAGTGCATTCCCCCCCCCCCATACACTTGTGTTATACTCCACCAAGGACCAACAGAATATATCTGTAGACTGCTATGTTCTGTAATCAGATCAGATTAGTACACTTTTCAAATTTGTAATCAGATCAGTTCCCCCTTCAATGGAGAATTCCTCTTCTGTGCCTGTTTCACCTTGGTAGAAGTGTTAGTTCATGATATATAAGTGTAAAACAGTACAGATTAGTAACAATATGTTTAATTTAATGATCACATCAAGGTTTATGCTAAAGTGACTTAGTGATCTGAGTCAACAAAAGGATCTTTAAGAAATCACAGATTCCCCCTTAATGTATGTTCTCAGTGTCCCTCAGCTTTACCAGCTTCCTCATTGGGATTAAGGTCACTTTAGTAACCTTGTTACCTGTTTTAGTGATCTGACATAGGGTTGTCTCTTCTGAATGTTGAGTTTTGATGTACTGCCCTTAGTTTCTGCTTCATGTCCTTCTTGGTGTAAGATCAGTACCTGAAATGTTAGCACAGTTCTATATACAAACAGAATCCATATCTATCAATCCTAAACTAATGCACAATTCTCTGAATCTCACTTCAGCCAATGGTTTTGTAAAAATGTCAGCTCTTTGAATATCAGTATGAATCTTTTCCATTCTAATATTCTTCTTTTCAACATGACCCCTAATAAAATGATGCCTAATGTCAACATGTTTGCATCTAGTATGTAGAACAGGATTTTGAGTGATGGCAATGGCACTATTACTGTCACAATATCTAGGTACATTAGATTCTACAACATTGTAGTCTCTGAGTTGTTGTATTAGCCAAAGAAGCTGACTACAAAAACTACCTGCAGCCATATATTCTGCTTCAGTAGTAGAAGTTGCCACACTTGTTTGTTTCTTTGAAAACCATGAAATGAGCTTAGTTCCTAAGAATTGACATGAGCCTGAAGTAGATTTTCTATCTATTTTGCAACCTCCAAAGTCCGAGTCTGAATAACCACTTAAAGATATATCATCATCTGCAGGATACCATAATCCTCGATTAATGGCCCCCTTTAGATATTTCAATATCCTTTTAGCAGCTTCCAGATGACTTTCCTTGGGGTTTGCTTGAAATCTTGCACATACTCCAACAGAAAAAGCAATATCAGGTCTGCTGGCAGTTAGATAGAGTAGAGAGCCAATTAAAGCACGATAGTGAGGTTGGTCAGAAGACTTACCTCCTTCATCAGGATCCATTCTGTATGTAGGTTGCATGGGCACACCAACTGTCTTACAGGTTTTGTTGGGATATGAATCCTAGAACAAGTCCTAAATGATGAATAAAAGATAAAAGATGAAGTTTTGATAAGCCAAAAGAAGACTTGAATATTTTCTAAGTGTTGACTGATCTAGTCTAGTTAAGTTGAAGTCATCTTGTACAGATCAGTAGAGTTCACAAGACAAGTACTAGTTAAAGACAAGTACAATTTTATAATACAAGTGTTATTGAAAGATAAGTACGATGTATAAGTACTTCATATCTGTTCGTATATGTTTACATTGATTAGTTTGTTTTTGAGCTATAATTACTGTATAGAGCTCATGATGTTTCTATATGTAATAGATAGATTCATTGTATAGTTATAAGTTGACTAAGCTTTGTTATAAAAGCTTAATGTAATGTAATAGTCTTGTTAGATTAGATGATAAGACTAGATTAGTTATATTAGAAGTCTACTGCACAAGAAGAGAAGACCAGTCTACTACTCAAGACAGGTGGACTACAAGACAAGTGCATCTACTAGACTACACAAGACAAGTTAACATGAAGTTAGTTACAAATACGCGTGAAAGATAAAGATGAAGAAGTTAGTTATGGAATAACTAATTCGTAACAAGAAACGCGTGTATGGATAAGAAGATTCAGTTGAAATCAGTTATCAAGAAAGGTTGGTTACAACTACCTGAGTTCTTGAAGTTCGAAGTCTATAAATACTTGAAGGAGTTTGTCATTTGAGGACTACTGACGACTGATAATTGAAATACTGATTACTGAAATATTGATACTGCAAGCTTTATTGAAGATTCAAGTGAAGAAATTTCTCTCAGAGATTGAAGTTCAGAAAGTGAAGCTACGCAAGTCAAGTGAAGATCAAAGAAGGCTACTACTGAACGAAGAGAAGTTTTATTTTCTTTTGTTGTTTCAAGTTGCTAGATACTTGTAAATCGCTAGTAAGATCGAAGAGGCACTTGGTAGTGTTATCGAGAAGATCTAAGTCTTATTTCTTGGGACTTAAAGCCACAAGAACATATTACTCCATTGGACGAGTTAATAAGAATTTCACAACTGGGTTTGTGAGAGTGGATGTAGACAAGTTGTCGAACCACTATAAATCTCGTGTTTGATTTACTTTACTGTTTTAATTGTTTAAATTGCTTAATTGTTTTAACTACTTAACTGAACTTGACTAGTTGAGTATAGAACAGAGTTCTCGAAAATAAGTTGAGTATAATCTTGAATTGGGCTCATTGTTAATTTCGTATTCCGCATATTGTACTTTGATATTTCGAAAGATTTTTGAAAAGTCTATTCACCCCCCTCTAGACATTTTCATCTTCGAAGTCATCTTAGGGAAAGGTGGCATTTCTAATTTCATGGATTGGGAAATGGAGCAGAAGGAGAATAGTGGTGTTGGTGACCACTCAGAGCTTTTCTCAAATCATGTTATCACTGCTCTTGCCAAAAGATTACTTGGTATTTCTGACGACTTGATGAGTTCAGAATTCCAGTTTGATGTGGGTGTTCAAGTTCCAGACCTTGATATTGTGCAAGATATTGTGTTGTTTGAAGTTGATCAAGCTGAGTTGATTCAGTCTACTGATCCAGTCATAGATTTAGACAATGTCTCAGATCAGTTGAGAGGCATTGTGTTCAAATTTCAGAGGGACCATGCTGACTGTCCAAGGTCAGATTTCAAGTTTATTAATCGATATTCTGATTTTTTACTTCCCATTGAGTTATGTGGATACATGGAGAAGTTGCATGACCTATTGAAGAAAGACATGGCTACTGCTGAAAGGAAGGCTCGTGAAGCAAGGTTAGCTATTATTTCTTACTCTCCCCAACTTAATTTAAGAGCTATTGCTGGAAGTGTGCTTCCAGAAGTTGAACTAGTCGAAGACGAGGTCTTGACTCCTGCTTCAGAAGATCAGTTGGTGAAAGTTTTAACTCCAGTAGATGAAGTCATGCTTGATGTTACTCATGTTGAGGTTGGACAGTCGTCTCAAGCTATCTCAGCCGCCTCTATAGATGAGTTGAAGGAAGAATTGAAAGCTGTCATCAAATTGTCAATTGATGATTTTCTTAAATCTGATGTCCAGAAGACTCTTATTGAACAAAACAGTGTCCTTGTGACAAGTTCAAAAGATATGATCGTGAATGCAGTAAATCAGATTGATGATGAATACAGACAACATATGTTTGAACAGCTTGAAGGATTTCTCCAAGATCAAGTTGAATACTCAGAGAAGAGTTCAGTCGATTTTGCTCGCGTTCTAGCTACTGAATCCAGGAAGTTGGAAAGAGTCTATAGAGCGAAAATCGAAGTTGCTGATGTTCAGAGGAAGGAAGCTTATGATCAGTTAGCTCAGGCTCAACAACTTATCTCTGCTATGACTGATGAAAATAAAAAGTTACGTCTGACTGCAACCCATTTTAAGAATGAGTTGAATTTATCTACTCAGAAGCTGGAGTTGGTGGCGACCAGACTTGATAAGATGAGTCAGGAAGGTTCTCATCAAAAACAGATTGAGAAAGCTACAAACCTTATGAAGCAAGCTATGATGGAAGAAATGACTTGTTTCACTTCTCTTTTCTCTCTCAAGGCATCTGATGAAGCCAAAAAGGGGGAAGAGGCAAGTCGAGTTGAATTTGTTGCTGAAAGTGAGAAAGATAAGAAAGATACATCTAGTGCTGAACCAGAGGCTAAAGATGCTGCTGAAGCCATGCAAGATCTTAAGAGGCCTAAGAGAGGCAAAGGCAGGTTGGTTAAGACTGCTGAACTTGACCAAGCCAGGGCTGAAGCAGATGAGTTGAAGAAGAAGGAGAAGGGCAAGGCTATTGCATCTCCAGAAGCTGAAGTTCAGACAAGAGTGGTATCGAAAAGGAAGTCTATTCATATTGAAGAACCTACTCCTGAGTCAACTATTATGAAGAAGCAAAAGATTGATGAGCCAAGTGATGAAGCTCATTATGCTAAGAAGAAGAAAATTGAGAAGCACATTGAAAGTTTGTTGAAGCAGAAGTCTGATGAAGATCAAATAGAAGACAAGCTCATTGACCACTTCATTGACAAAGAACATCGTCAAGAATGGATGAAAGCGAAGAGGCAGTGGGAACTAGATCACTGGATTATCAGGAAGTTTGGAGATTCTGATAACTCTGACGATCTCTATGCTATGTTTGATAAATTCATGGAAGGACAGCATAAGATGCTCTGGAATTTGATCATAAGGATCTCTGCTAGTGCGAATTTTAATATTCTTGTTCCTGGTTTTCCGAAATGGAAGTGTCCCATGACTAGTTCTGGAAAAAGGGCAGATGTTAACCAGATCAAGAAGTATGAAGATGAGCTACTAGACAACGAGAAGATTGAAGATGAAGAACATATCAAGGAAATTCATACTAGACTACTAAATGCTTTCTGTGTTCCAGATTCAGAAAGAGGTAACTTTTCAGTATAGTTTAGTTTTGTTCTGATTTTGTTATTTTTGAAGTATTTGTAATATCTACTGATCTTATTTCTGAATGAATGAAAAGATAAAATACTATTTGATGATTAAAAGACAAGATAACTACTTAACTAGTCTACTAATGAGAAAAGATTCAAGTAGTTTTGGCTTCATCAAAAAGGGGGAAATTGTTGGGATATGAATCCTAGAACAAGTCCTAAATGATGAATAAAAGATAAAAGATGAAGTTTTGATAAGCCAAAAGAAGACTTGAATATTTTCTAAGTGTTGACTGATCTAGTCTAGTTAAGTTGAAGTCATCTTGTACAGATCAGTAGAGTTCACAAGACAAGTACTAGTTAAAGACAAGTACAATTTTATAATACAAGTGTTATTGAAAGATAAGTACGATGTATAAGTACTTCATATCTGTTCGTATATGTTTACATTGATTAGTTTGTTTTTGAGCTATAATTACTGTATAGAGCTCATGATGTTTCTATATGTAATAGATAGATTCATTGTATAGTTATAAGTTGACTAAGCTTTGTTATAAAAGCTTAATGTAATGTAATAGTCTTGTTAGATTAGATGATAAGACTAGATTAGTTATATTAGAAGTCTACTGCACAAGAAGAGAAGACCAGTCTACTACTCAAGACAGGTGGACTACAAGACAAGTGCATCTACTAGACTACACAAGACAAGTTAACATGAAGTTAGTTACAAATACGCGTGAAAGATAAAGATGAAGAACTTAGTTATGGAATAACTAATTCGTAACAAGAAACGCGTGTATGGATAAGAAGATTCAGTTGAAATCAGTTATCAAGAAAGGTTGGTTACAACTACCTGAGTTCTTGAAGTTCGAAGTCTATAAATACTTGAAGGAGTTTGTCATTTGAGGACTACTGACGACTGATAATTGAAATACTGATTACTGAAATATTGATACTGCAAGCTTTATTGAAGATTCAAGTGAAGAAATTTCTCTCAGAGATTGAAGTTCAGAAAGTGAAGCTACGCAAGTCAAGTGAAGATCAAAGAAGGCTACTACTGAACGAAGAGAAGTTTTATTTTCTTTTGTTGTTTCAAGTTGCTAGATACTTGTAAATCGCTAGTAAGATCGAAGAGGCACTTGGTAGTGTTATCGAGAAGATCTAAGTCTTATTTCTTGGGACTTAAAGCCACAAGAACATATTACTCCATTGGACGAGTTAATAAGAATTTCACAACTGGGTTTGTGAGAGTGGATGTAGACAAGTTGTCGAACCACTATAAATCTCGTGTTTGATTTACTTTACTGTTTTAATTGTTTAAATTGCTTAATTGTTTTAACTACTTAACTGAACTTGACTAGTTGAGTATAGAACAGAGTTCTCGAAAATAAGTTGAGTATAATCTTGAATTGGGCTCATTGTTAATTTCGTATTCCGCATATTGTACTTTGATATTTCGAAAGATTTTTGAAAAGTCTATTCACCCCCCTCTAGACATTTTCACTAGCTTACTCGTTATTAACTCAACTTGGGACCAACAGGTTTTAATACCAAATTTATCTAGCAAATTCTTAGTGTACTTTGCTTGATTTATAAAGATACCTTCTGAAGTTTGTTTTACTTGAAGACCAAGAAAATATGTCATTTCTCCCATCATGGACATTTCAAATTTACTTTGCATGAGTGTAGAAAAGCTTTCACTCAAGTTTTTGTTGGGTGATCCAAAGATAATATCATCCACATAAATTTGAACAAGTAATATATCATTACCTTCTTGTCTTCTAAACAAAGTTCTATCAACTTTGCCTTTTGTAAAACCATTTTCAAGTAAGAATAGAGAAAGAGTATCATACCATGCTCTTGGGGCTTGTTTCAATCCATAGAGTGCTTTCTTTAACCTGTATACTTGGTGACTATTCACTTCAAAACCAGGTGGTTGTTCCACATAAACTTCTTCAGCAAGTATACCATTCAAAAATGCACTTTTCACATCCATTTGATACACAGTGAATTTCATATGTGCAGCATAAGCAAGGAACAATCTTATAGCTTCTAGTCTAGCCACAGGGGCAAAAGTTTCATCATAATCAATACCCTCAGCTTGAGAGTAGCCCTGAGCAACTAATCTAGCTTTGTTTCTAACTACAAGATCATTTTCATCCCTTTTGTTCTTGAAAATCCACTTAGTGCCTACAAAATTATGATTACTAGGTCTATCAACAAGTTCCCAAACTTCATTTCTAGTGAACTGATTTAGTTCTTCCTGCATGGCTATAATCCAGTAACTATCACTTAAAGCTTCAATCACAGTTTTAGGCTCAATAGATGATAGAAAACAGCACCAGCAAAATAAAGACTTACTAGGTTCTTCCTTTGAATCAAACAATTATTTTCTAGTTTTAACACCTATACTAGAATCACCTAGAATCAGATCAGTAGAATGAGCAGACTTCCATGTCCTTCTATTCTTAACAGAAATGCTATCATCATTTACATCATGCAAATTATCATGCAGATCAGTATCATTTATATCAGCAGATTTGTTCACAGGAGAGCAATCATTCAATTCTTGTATTTCAGAAGTTTTAGATGACTCACCTTTGCCTTTTACCTTTTCTTTATCAGAATCTTGATCTAGAACATTCAGGAAAGAATTATATGCTTGTACAGATTCATATATTCCTGTATCATCATCTTCATTATTGATTTGAAGTTGTAGTTTGTCAATTTTCTTACTGAGCTGATGATCAGCAGAGTCCTGCACATTCTCATCAAAGACAACATGGGGTGTTTCTTCCACACATAGGGTAGAGTAATTAAACACTCTAAATGCTTTGCTTACAGAAGAGTATCCTAAGAATATCCCTTCATCAGCTTTTGCATCAAAAGCATTTAATTTACTTTTGCCATTGTTATGTATGAAACACTTACATCCAAAGATATGAAAATAAGAAACTCTTGGTTTTCTGCCTTTCCATACCTCATAAGGTGTTTTACCATGCACCTTATTAAGAGCACTTCGATTTTGGGAGTGGCAAGCTGTGTTAATAGCTTCTGCCCAAAATTTCTGAGGTGTGTTGAATTCTGCAATCATGGCTCTGCAAGCTTCTTTTAGTGTTCTGTTTCTCCTTTCTGCAACACCATTTTGTTGAGGGGTTCTGGCTGCACTTGTCAAATGCTGTATGCCAGACTTAGAACAGTAGTCAGAAATGTAACAATTAATAAATTCAGTCCCCTTGTCACTCCTAATCTTGACAATGGGATGACCTTTTTCAACCTGCAACCTCTTTAATAGATCTGGAAGTAGTGTTTGTGTATCACTCTTTTTGTGTAGAAAGACTACCCAAGTAAACTTAGAATAATCATCTACAACAACTAGAGTATACCTTCTTCCATTCAATGTAGGAGGATTGATAGGACCATGAAGATCCGTATGCAAGAGTTCCAAGACTCTGCTTGTTGAAAGAGTTGGAATGGACTTAAATGAAACCTTTACCTGTTTACCTTTTTGACAGGAATCACATACTTGTGATTTGGAATAGATTTCATTAGGAATGCCCTCAACAAGATGTTCTCTAGCAATCTTGTTGATTATCTTAAAGTTCAGATGGCAGAGGCGTTTATGCCAGAGCCAACTGTTTTCTTTAGGACTCTTAGTAATAAGACAGGCATTCTTAGGACAGCTATTCCAATTCACAATGTATACACTTCCTTGTCTTATGCCAACAAGTAGAACATTGTGAGTCCTTTTATCTATTATTTCACATCTTCTGGTTTTGAACTGAACCTTGTATCCCCTGTCACAGAATTGAGATACAGATAACAAATTATACTTCAAACCTTCAACATAGGAGACATCTTGGATTTCAACATCTCCATTCTTGATGAATCCAAATCCTTTTGTGATTGCTATTGAGCTATCACCAAAGATGACTTTTGGTCCTTCCTTCTCATGATAGTCAGTAAGTAAGGCCTTGGTACCAGTCATATGGTGTGAACACCCACTGTCTATGTACCAGGTCTCACCAACTGAACCACCTTTCTTGTATAAGTCCAGTCGATCCTGCAAGGTAGTGATCTTAATAACTTAGGTACCCTTGGTTATTGGGGTCCTTGGGGGTTAGTAGTGAGAGGTACCCAAATGAACATTGAGGATTTGAATAAGTGGGACCTCTTCAGTTTTCTTCCAAATTTATCACAGAACAGTACTTTATTAACCAGTTCAGAATTATCAGCAGACTTAGGATCTATTTTTCTGAGATAGCCTTTCCTTGGTTCTATCCCTTTTTCAGTAAGATCAGTATGTCTGTAATAGTTTGAATATGGTCTAAAAGCATGTGGACCATAAGGCTTATAAATTTGCTTTGGTCTTTTCTCTCCATAGATATCATAGGATAAAGGAGGAGGATAAAGAACAGGTTTGTTATGATAATGAGGCACAAATCTCCTAGGTTTAGTTGAATACAGCTGAGACTGCCTTATAAAAGGAGGTCTAGGCTGTTCCCAACTTGCCTGTGCTTGTCTTGACCTACTGTTCTGAGTTTGTCTCTTCTGATTCCAGGACTGATCTGATCTGGTCAGAGGAGTATAACTCTTCAGGTATGGTCTTGACTGTACTGGTCTTAATACATTCTTCATTTTACCATTCTTGGTAGTAGGAGGGATGTATTTAGACTGTACTTTGAGTTTTGGATCATCATCATAAGTCATAGGTTTTTTTCCTTTATCTAGTTGCAAAGAACTTGTACTAGCTTCATTAGTGTTCTTAAATTCTGAAGTAGATGGACTAGGCAGATCAGTACCTATTCCTCTTTTATCATTTGGAGCTCTATATCTGTCTGAGATTGTTTGATTAATCTTAGTAGAGTTAATCATCCCAGATAGCTTTCGATCTAGGCTCACTACTTCAGATTCTAAGAATCTATTGCGCTCTTCAAGTTTTTCACATTTAATCTTTAAGTCATTGAATTCATTAGTCTCTTTGGCTTGAGTTTTAAGCATACCCTGATATAGTTTGTCAATGGATGCATACTTTTCTTGGAGTTTGGACAACTCTTCTGATAGTCTTGCATTTATGACAGCTATATTAGGATCTACTTTTGACTGAGCTTCTTTTAGCTTAATGATTTCTTGCTTTAAAGATATATTCTCATCACTAATTTCAATGAATGCTTTGTTAGCTTGTAGAAGGTCTTCTTCAGTCACTCCTTGGGAATGATGAAGACTACTTCCTACACTGCTAACAGCAGCATCACTTTCATCAGTGTCAGAATTGTCACAAGATTGAAATGAGTTAACAGAAGATACCTCATCATTTATTTTGGCCATCATTACCAGTCCATCATCTGCTATGAAGGCTTCATCTTCATTGCTAGAGGGGTAGTCAGATGAAGACGATGGTAACTCTTCTGATTCCGAATCAGAGTCATTGTAGGCCATCATTGCCTTCTTACCCTTGACATATTTTCGATCTCTTCTGGCTTTCCTTTCTTCTCGATCTTCAGAACTCAGATCAGGACATTCATAAGCATAATGACCTGGCTTATCACAATTATAGCAAACAGGATTGTTAGAAGTTCTTTTAGGAGGAGAATGCTTTCTGTTCCTGTCATGCTTGTCAATTGAGTTCCTGTCTTTCTTATCAGAATACTTTCTGTCTCTCTTTTCAGATGGGTTCCTATCTCTCCTGTTCTCATTAGAGATCTCATCCCTTCTTTCAGAAGAGTTTTGATCCCCTCTGTTCACAGAAGAGTCCTTGTTGCTAGAACCCTTAGTTTCCTTATAGAATCTTTTGTACCTGCCATACCTCTTGTTCAGTTTATCAAATCTTTTGATCATAAGGCTCATCTGATCTTTCAGACTTAGATCAGAACTATCTAGTTCATCTTTTATGCTTGAGGCCTTAGTCTTAGATGATCTAGACCCCTTTGAGGTAGAGGCTTTAAAGGCTATGTCCTTAGAGGCATCCTTCTCCTTATGAATCACAGAAATAGGATCTTCTTCATCTAACTCAAACTCATGTGCCTTAAGTGTTTGGAACATAGTTTCTGTTGGCCAAGAGTCAATGTCTTGTGTGGTTTTAATGATCATCTTGACCATTTTCCACCTTTCATCCAAGGCTTTCAAGATTCTCAGGTTAACTTCTCTGTCAGTATAAGTCTTTCCTAATACATCAAGATCATTCATAATTTTGGTAAATCGAGTATCCAACTCATCAATTGATTCTCCTGGCTTCATCTTAAATGATTCAAACCTTTGGACAGCAGTGGATAACTTGCTTTCTCTGATCAGTGTTGTACCTTCACAAAGAATAGCCAGTTTGTCCCACATCTGTTTTGCAGTCTTACATTTTAGTACTTTACCAAGATACTCATTTGGTAAGGTATGTAAAATGTAGTTCTTGGCAAGACTGTCCAAATTGTTTTGTTTCATTTCTTCCGAAGTCAGTTCTGACCTTGGTTTAGGGACCAGTGCTCCAACTGGTTTTGATGGATCCAGAACAGCAGTGTTTTCCACCATGATGACAATTGGTCCTTCAGTCACCACAGACACCATTAGATCATGGGTCGAGCTAAAGATGGCCTTCATCCTAAGCTTCCAGTAGTCATAATCTGCAATCTTGAACTTAGGCAGCTTGTTCACATTAGTGTCATCCATGTTTGATTAGACAAATAGGATCAGTAGTATAGCAGATAGATTTTAGGTATTCAGATAGTGACAAATATCAAGAAATAACAGCAGGATCAGTAAGATATCCCTCAAGATCTGTAAGGTTATCAAGAAACAGCAGTCCAATGAACTACTGCTCTGATACCACTTGTTGGTCCCAAAGTTGAGTTAATAATATTGAGTAAGCTAGTGAAAATGTCTAGAGGGGAGGGGTGAATAGACTTTTCAAAAATCTTTCAATATATCAAAATACACAATGCGGAATAATCAGATTACTAATGAGCCCAATCAAATTTATACTCAACTTTTCTATCGATCTTTTTCTTTGTTAATTCTTAATGTTCTTGATTAAACAATTCAAACAAATAACAAACAGTAAAGTAAAGAACACATAATTTTATAGTGGTTCGACAAATGTCTACATCCACTCTCACAACTCCAGTTGTGAAGTTTTATTACTCTTCTTGAGCTTCTTGTGGCTTAAAATCTCAAGATTAAGACTTTGATCTTTTCGATTATACCACCAGGTATATCTTCGATCTACTAGTAATTCTACAAGTAACTAGCACACTTGTTTTACAACATACAAACTTAAACTTGAAAAGTAAAACTTCTCTTTGAATAGCCTTTGATTCTTCTCTTCAATTCAGTGGCTTCTTCTTGCTTTGATTTCCTTAACTCTGTGAGTTCTTGCTTGTAGACTTGCTCTTGAATTTCTCTAAGATCAGTAATTGCTCAGTAGTAGCAGTAGTCTCTTCAAGTAGGAGATCATACAGTATTTATAGAACTTAGTATGACAGTTAGCAGTTTGTGAACTAACTCTCAACTAACTCTAAACTGTTTTTGTAACTTCTTCTTGTAACCGACTTTGTAACTTCCTTCAACTTCCAAGTCAGCATCTCTTCAAATATATCTTCAGTTACACTTTAAATAAGCTTTCCAAACTTATTCTTCAATTTCACCAAATCAGCACAGTAACTTACTGTTCTGATTTTTACTCTTCGGATTTTACTCTGCTGAGTCAGTCAGCACAGTAACTTAAAACTTTCAAAACTTCTCCAGATTTCTTCTGAGCTTATCTTCAATTCTTCTTTGAAGTCTTCTTATTCTGAAGTAGTCCTCTGAGTCTTCATTAGTCTTCTGATCTTCTTATAGTCTAGTTCTAATCTACTGTTCTGAACTTTACATTGCTGAATACAAATAGAATACAACTTTACATATATAAAACCTATCTATACATCAACTGAACTATATACAGATGAGTATTTCTAAGTCCTACACTATAAGCTGTCTATACAATTCAAAACATCAGCTTAGTTCCTATATATCAGATCAGTAACCAATAAGATCAGTAACTCATGTAAGTTCAATAACTTCCATATAAGATCAGTAAATACTAAGATCAGTAAACACTTAAGATCAGTAACTTACATATAAGATCAGTAAGCATATAAGATCAGTAAGTATATAAGATCAGTAAGTATATAAGATCAGTAACTCAGATTTCAAATATCTCATATAATATCACTAAAGTTATTCTCAGTTTCCATACTCAGATCAGTAATCTTATTCCAATATTACTCAGTTAAGATCAGTAATTTTATTCCTACTATTACTAAATAAGATCAGTAAACTTACTTCAGTTAGCATTAAGATCAGTAATCTCAATTTAAGTTTCTCATCAGATTAGTAAGCTTAGATTCAAATGACTTAGTTAAGATGACTTAGAACCACATATATCACTAACTTTAAGTTGCTTTTGGCCATCAAAACATACTTTCATCAACTAGAACATTGTTTATAGGATTCATATCCCAACATAGTATAAATTCAAATATTGTATAGTATTAGTTCATATATTAAATACTCCGTAATATTTGTATACCCACATTAATCTCTAGTACTATACAATATATTAACTAGTACTATACCATGGGTTTACTAATACTATATCGTATTTAAACTAATATTTATATTTAACAAAAAAATACATAACTTAACACATTTATAATTCCAGGCATACCATGCAAATTAATACATCAATATTAAAAAAATGATATTAACTAACTAGTAAGAAGAACAAAATTGAGAATGAATCACACTGAACACACAATTCAATTAATAGATACGATCACAATCAATAAACATATGAATGCATCAACATGACGATGACCCCAAAGAAAATAATAAAGCTGATGCAATATTATGCTGGTTTCTTCCCCAATTCTCAACTCATTTAAGTTTCTAAATATAAATTTTATTTTTCAATTAGATTATATTATTAATTAGTTTTAAAAAATAATGTACAACCTTAAAAAACTTGTAACAAACTGGATATCATTTTAAAAATAATGAAAACATAACAAAATAATCTTAGTTATTATAAATCAGATTAAAGTTAGAAAGTGAGCATGTCATATTCATACATTTATACCCAAATTAGAAAAAAATTGAATTTTTTTAGTTTAGTTTTTTTTTTTCGATTTTTTTTGTATTTTTTTCCTAAATTTTGGTCATTTAAAAAAAAAAACTGGAAATTTTATTTCATAATTTTATTTTTGAGTTTATATTTTTTTAATATTCGTTATGTTTTTATATTTATTTTTTAAAAGTTAAAAAAATAGAATAATATTTGACTTCGTGGTGATTCATTGGTGAATCGATAGTCGGTGTATAATTATAATTTTAATGAGTTGTATTTTAATTTAATTGACAAAATGGTAATATAGTATTTTACATGTATTTTTCTTTTAAAAAATTTGGGGGTGAAATTAATAAAAAAGGAGGTATTTAATAACTAATAACCCATGTAAAAAATTGAATTTAGTAACTTGTACACATAAGTGTCTAAAAGAAGGGAGTGCCTAAAATAAAGGGAGTGTGGATTTATTAAAAAAGGAGGGTAAATAGCCAATTACATACATGTAACACTGGTACACATAAGCAATTGTCTTTAAATATAATTTAAAATAAATATTATTTATTAAAATATATTTTAATTTTCTAGTATTTAATCTTCCACTTAACCTCGTTAGTAAAAATAGAAAACATCTCCAAATTAAATCAAATATTTCATATGTCCACCACCAATTTATTTTGATTTATTTTTTCTGGGAAAATTAGGAAAAGCAGAAAAGAGGGCTAATACTGATTGTCAAATGGAAAAATATATCGTTGGTGGGCAGATTTGATTTGGTTTGGAGATATTTTCTGTTTTTATTTAAATTTTTTTTTGATTTATTTTTCTGGGAAAATTAGGAAAAGCAGAAAAGAGGGCTAATACTGATTGTCAGATGGAAAAATATATCGTTGGTGGGCAGATTTGATTTGATTTTTGGAGATATTTTCTGTTTTTACTAACGTTAAATGCAAGATTAGATATTAAAAAATTAAAATATATTTTAATGGATAATATTTGTTTTAAATTATATTTAAAATATATTAATAAGAATCATGCGGATTAGTAATTTCGTTCCATAAAAAACAGAAGGTTGGTTCTATATCACTAGGAGTGTGCACGGTTCGATTTGGTTAACTAAACTGTCCGAAAATCGTACACCAAACTATAAACCGTTTTTTTTTTTCAAAACCGTAAACCAAACCGTATTTATAAAAACCGTTCGGTTTGAAACCAAATATTTCGGGCTGTTCTTTTTTTCCTTATACACAATAATTAATAAAAATGTAAAACACAATCTCAATAATAGACAAAATGAAATCCCAATAATTCAAAATATAATTACGAAAATGTGAGAGGCTGAGAACGCCATGCACATAGAAGCTCTAAATACTAAATAGAAGAGAATGGATAGAGTTTCTGGCTTTGGACAATTGGGCTTGCCGGCTTGAAAAATGTCTTGGGTTTACTAGTTTAGGGATTATATAATATAGAGACTATAAATGTATAATATATATATTTTTATATATAATATAAATTTATATATATATAAAATAAGTTCGATTTGGTTCGATTTTTCATTAGTGAAAACCGTAAACCAAACCATACTAAAGGCTCGGCCGTGCCCCTCCATCTTCAAATGTTGCTGTATCGAGGTGCATGAGCTCGAGGCTAAGGCTCGGCCGTGCCTCTCTACTTTCCAAAACTTTATGTATCGAGGTCTTCTTGCTCGAGCTTCGTGCACGGGCGTGCCCTCCTCTATTCTCTTCTTGTTTTAATCATATTTTTTGATTCGGGTGTCCGATCGACTCGATTCTCGTCTCATTCTGACCCTTTCCTCGATGTCTTTCCTGTGGTTGACTCATCGCATTGATCCAACGGCTGGATTTTTCGTGATTTACTTCGAAACTCCTCGTTTTACCTAGAAATCAAACAACAACGTTCGTGTATCAAAATTTTGAGAATTAACTCACAATTACACGATTCTTGCAAGCATTACTTGGTATTTAAAGCACAATTCTTCCACAATTCGAGTAATCTCACGACAAATCATGTAGTTAGTAGTGGGGATGCATTTAATAGTATAATATTACTTAAATGATATTTTATGGTTTTCACATGATTATTAAATTAATAAAGTGATTGGGAAAGTACATTTAAATAAGTCGGAGGTACCCTTGCACAACATATATGTTTGATGCAGTGCAATTAAATATACTGAGACCAAATAAACAAAGACATCAAAATTCAATGACTTAGCAGAAATTCATTCAATTTTTATTCTCATAAGACAAAAACTTGTGTAAAACTCAATTAACAAATAAAATCAAAATGGATCATACGTACTCATTTTGTATATGAATAGAATATGAGATGAAGTGCATGCGAACCAAATTACACAAATGTTGCTTCATAGTTGTAACAAAATTTTGTATATAAGATCCATTCAAGATTTGTTTAGTAGGTTGACTTCACAAATTTCTAGACCTCTTTTGTAGTAGGGTTAATAACAAATTAAGATCACTCCATATTGCCAAATATATCTGCTTTTAATTGTCTGATATGTGAATGACTCGCCATATATTGCGGGCTGCTGACAAATTTTTCACCTAGTATAATATCAGCAGTGACATCCTTATTTTGTCTGATCATCATGGGAATCAGAGGGTGGTGGACAAAGCAATCGGCTAAGAGTAACGACCTACTGAATAGTTAAGATTCTGTATACTGAATTAATTAATATTCCCTCCGTTCCAGAAATGAGTTTGACTTTTGTGTATGTGTGGAGAAAATGTAATGACATTTGTGTAAAATTGAAAATATTGGGAAGGTGGAGTTTATAGAGGGTTTTCCATTTTAAGGGTGTGAAAGTTATTGTGAAACATCTCGAAAAGAAAAGTGTGAAAGTAATTGCGGAACGGATAGAGTAATATTACTGCAAAAAAAATTGGACCGAAGAGGGCTCCGGCACACTGTCCTCCGACGCTCAAGTTAGTTGAATTTTTATGAAAGAAATATGGATATCTCAAAAGTAATGAGCAATTAATATCTATGGAGTCAAAATGTAGGGTTACCTTCTTAGAATAGATAGGAGAGGGATTTTATACCTTTATTTTTTGAGTGTGTGAATTACTTTTCTACTATAGGGTTTGTAATTGAATATGTCACGTCATGGTACAATATTGACACATTCTAATTATCCTCCATGCAGTTCTCAAGTTTTGTAGATAATATTCTTAACATTTTGTGATTGTGCGGTCCCTTCTAGCCAATTAGAAGATATAATTCTCTCGAATGAATATGTGAGTTCATAGATACATAAGAGGAGAGATAGTAATCTCTCTTAAAAAAGGTGAGTTCAGTATTACAATGATTATGTCACATCACTTACCAACCCTAAGATTGTGCATACACATGCACCATCCTTTGTAAATCTCCAGGCGATGTCATCATCCTGATCGAATCCTATTCGCCTCTTATGAAGTCATTAGAATAATTTCTTTGAATCAAGAACCATCAACATATATTTTGTTAATACGAGTGCAAATAAATATATTGTAACCGAGTGTTGAAAGAAACATTGCTTTTAAGTATAAATACTAAGAGAGATACATCAATCCTTTATAAATAGCCTCCAACCACAAACCTAACTAAATTCACACACACACACACACACAAAAATATATATATATAAGAACAAGACTCTCCATGCATATTCTAGTCTATGAGCATCTTTATGTTCAATAAGTTCCAATGTTTAAAAAGACGAAGATGGTCCAGATTGGGCATGCTTTTGACGATTGCTAGAGCACACTCTTTGATATTTGGTGGCACGTGATTATTTGGCATATGAAAAAGGACAAAAGACTTCAACTTAGGGCAAGAAATGCCAATAGTTTCGATATTTGAAGCTTCAACTAAGTGTGGGGAAAGAATGTGCAACTCTTCTAAATGTGGAAGTTTTTTAGCTGCCTCAGCCAAACCCTTCCCGGACATTAAATAGCAACACTCAAGAGTAAGACGCTTCAGCTGACTTGACCTGTTGAAAAAGTTCAACATTAGACTAGAAAAACGATTCTTGGAAGACAAGAATATTATGGCTTTAGAATTAATAAAACAGTGGGGTTATTTGAATGAAACTAAATGAAAGAAATAACTAAAAACTGCATTGGTCTACCGAGAGAATGAACAAAAGAAACGCCAATGGAATCTTCAACATCACTAAAGAATGATTGATACATAGATGATGTATTTACCCCAAATGAGTCATCATACAAAAAGGAAGATATATACAACTAGGAGTAAATCATTATGTACTCCGTATATAGCTCATAAAACAGTTGATCACAACACCACAGGATATGAAAGAAAGACTGTATATGTAGAACACAACTCTTTGCAAAGTTCCTTAAGAATATTAAACTGTTTCCTGGACTGGTCACTTACACGCCATCAAAGAGGCAGAAACATAAAATGCCTCCAAAATCAATTTATCACGCGCCTATTGTTGCAAAATTAATCTACCAAGCTTCATGAATCAGTCACACTGTCACTCAACTCAATTAACAACAATAGAATTATAAACATTAATTGATTTTTACCCATCATCTCATACCTTAACAAGGATTGATGATATTCATGTATATATAAAAAGCAAGCATCATGCATATGCTAGTATATTAAGGAAAATTATACTGATCAGCAATATACATGAATATTTTGATACTGTGATCGACCAACTGTTCGTGGCTACGATCCACTGCACCAAGGAAATTATGGTGGTTGAACTTATCAGAAATTTACATGACAAGAAGTTCTCATTCTGCACAGCTCTCCTCAACAGCTCTGTCCTAAATTGAGTTGAATAGTTTCCTTTTCTAGGCCAAGGGGTCAAATTTGATTTGTATGAAAGTTTTACTGAGAAAAAGTAAAATGAAAAAGGTGGGATCACAATCACCTCTGAGGGGCAGAAAAACAAGCGGTCCAAGGCCAATAACGAAAAGGAAATAAGCCTAAAAACATGAAACCCATCGCACTCAATCTAAACTAGCTAGAAACTAAGCCCAAAAAATATCGTCCATGCACCCGGATCATTAATTAGTGTGTACACACACCAATTTAAACAATCTCATTGGTCTACCTAGAGAATGTTTAAGATCCAAGAAAAAGAGAAACACCAATCTTTAGCATATGGAAAATCCACACAGATAATGTCAACCCCAACAAAGAATGATAAATTACTGAAATGGCCACATTGCCTTATACAAAAAGGAAACAAGACATATTGAGGCCAGAATAAGCCCTGACCCTATGCTAATTAAAACAGAGGGAGTATGTCGAACAAGTATCACACCAATGCAATCTTGTAATGGCAAAAAATATCATCACCAATGTATCCAACCTATGTTAGAATTATTCACTCTGTTTTCATGGAATAAAAATTCTCAACTACCTATATCATTCATATGCAGAGAATTCTTACGAATACGAAAATGGTCATTCAAGTAAACAACCTATTCTCTTGTTATAGAAAATGACAAAGAGGGATACCAAATCAATACTTCAATTCTGTTGAATTATACACACTATCAGTCAACTTGCAAAACAAAGATTCTATCGATCTCGCTAAGCAAATCACAGATACGACATAAATAGAACAATTTTATTGTGGGGGAGGGATGCAAAGACGAGACAACACAATTAGAATGAATTAATTTATATAGAAAAAGGGAAATTGTACCGATCAGCAGCGTAGTATATCAATTCATCATCGCCAAAATAAGAAAGAGTAAGATGGAGCAATTGTCCCTGACTACGATTCACAGCGTCACGGCACATTATAGTGTATTTGTGCATTAAGCGGTCGGGGTAGCCCAATTCAATGACCCGCCACATAGAGGGATCATCGCAGCAAACTCTTCGCCATGTAGTACACACTTTTTGTGCACTTTCCAATATCTCTTGGACGCTGAGCCTTTTCAGTATATTAGCCGTGATATCCACCGGAAGTTCAATCCACGCCGCCGTCTTTTCAATTTTAGGTTTACTGCCCATGTTGATCGCCTCTAAATTCGTAAATGGAATGCGATATATATAATATATGGTTTACTCTAGTATGCAAGTGTATACATACACTCGATTGCCATGTCATTTGTTTTTTTGTTGGCCTTTGTTGTCATTTTTATGGGTCGCAGCACTTATGTACAATATTTCACGTGAAATATTAGTATATTTAAGGAAGGGTCAAAATTCGCGGATTTGTAGTGGGTTTGACCGGTCAAACGAATATTTTCTTAAAAATCGCGCAAAAGTCGCGCGCAGAAGGCTATCAGGATAACGAGTTCCAGGTCTGTGTTACTATAAAGACAATTATATGTTACTATAAGACCAAATATGTGTTACTATAAGTACAAATAACACATAAATTATCTTTTCACACAAAATATTAATACAAATTAATTTAAGGATAAAATTGAAAAAATTGCTCTTAATCCGTGTTACTATAAATACAATTATATGTTACTGTACGGACAAATACATGTTACTGTAAGGACAAGTAACACACAATTGACTTTTGAGTAACACATATTTGACCTTAAAGTAACACAGAAAAATGTGTTACTATATAAAAACAAGTGTATTACTGTATTAAGAAAGATGTATTACTGTATAAATAAAACAGTCATTTGAGAGTGAATGAGATACCCACATTAAAAAAGACGAAGAACAATAATTGAAAACACGAAAAACACAACCATGTTGAATAATTTATCGATCCTTACAAATAAAAAGACATAATTATCAACAATTAATTGGAATAAATCTGTGTGTGGTATTATTGTTGATTTTTTCTCATTCAGAAATTTATTCAAAAAATAAATAATGATTTTTCCCTTTGTGATTTGCAGATTAGATCTGAATTGATTTTTCTCTTTCGTGATTAGCAGATCAGATCTGAATTTTTTTTTAATGAAAGTAGAAGAAGAGAAGAAGGAAGAAAACGCAGAAGACAAAAGACGGAGAAGAAGCAAGAGGGAAAAAGAGGGAGAATAGCCGTATAAAAACATAACAATTAGTGAAATGCACCATAAAACTATGGTGAAATATTGTATATAAGTTTTTGTCCATTTTTATGGCCCCGCTTGTTGGCCTTTGTTGCCATGATGGCCCAGACCCAATAAGTAAATTCTTATTTTTATTCATCGCTGTTTTTTTTTTTTTTTTTTTTTCCTATATTTTTGTTTTTTGTTAATTAAAAAAATGGATAGAGAGGGTTTGATGTACATCAATCTTAAAAAATCTTACACCCACTATTTAGACGGCTAACATACTTATTAAAATATTGAGTATTTTTAATATGTATATTATAATAAAATGTGGAGAGAATAATGTTTGAACCATTTAATTCGTACTAAAAAAATATACACATTCTTCATTTAGATTTAAATTTTTATTCAATAAAAAGTGCAAAACAATATTACTAAAAAAATGTAAATCAATATAACAGAAAAGTGCAACATAATATTTACTAAAAATATAAATTAGTATAACTAAAAAGTGAAACGTGCAAGTCAGTATAATTGAAAAGTGCAGAACAATATTAATAACAAGTGTAAGTCAATATAACTAAAAAGTGCAACACAATATTAATAAAAGAGTAAGTCAATATATATAACTAAAAAGTGTAAGTCAATATTACTGAAAAGTGCAACACAATATTATAAAAAAAATGCTAGTCAATATAACTGAAAAGTGCAACACAATATTGATGCAAAATTATGTTCTAATTTTTTTATTAATGTTACATATTTTATTAGTTACTACTTGCACTTTTATTATTTACAACGTACACCTTTGTCAATTAGTACTTGCACTTTTATAATGAGATTATTAACTAATAAGGTCATTTCTATAGTGTTTTAAGCAGCTAAAAACTACAACTTTTAAAATTCCCCTATAGTGTTTTACTCATTAATTAGAATTTTAAATTCAAATCTTAATTGCAGCACATTAATTCCCCAATTATAGCGCATATTCAAAACAAATCTTGACCTTCTTAAAATCGAATCTTGACATTTCATTCCAGAAAACGCGATTACGATTTAATTCATCTCCATCATCGATTTCTGGGTTGAGGCCGGCGTTCTCAGCGTACTCATACACGAGGCCGGCGTTCCTTTTTCCAAATTTTTCAGATTATAGCGAATTGATTCGTAGTGTTTGTGTGAGTGACTATTTAGATATTCATTGTTGGCGATTTATTCTTAGAATCGTGCAACAATTCTGGGATTTTTGAAGGGACAAATTGTGTTCGTTCCTGGATTTAGGGGCTGGAGGATCTGGAATCGAGTTTCACGACGTGAGCTTGAAGAAGGAGTCTCAGGTTCAGCAGCGGCCAAACAAGTCAAGAATGCAAAGGAGACGTTCGGAACTGCTCCAACTGCCACACCAGTTTCAGCGTCTAGGCCTTCTTCGCCTATGAAGCGAGCCAGCCCTCTTGCAGTCTCTAAGTCGGCATCTCCAATGAAGAGGACGCAGAGGAGCGAATCACCTGGGAATTTCAAAGAATCGGCCAAGAGGAATGTCGCTGGAAAGGGCAGTTACTAAGGAAATCATGTGTGAGATCAAAGAAGTGGAGGAGAGGAAGCAGTTACTCATCGCCATGGCTGTTGAAGAAAGAAATAACGGTGAGTATGTAATTTCTCGAGAAATTGTGATTTTTTACTACTGTAAATTTTGTTAGTACTCGGGGATTAGGCGAAAAAAGGAGAAGTTTCATGGATACAGCAGCTTGACATGGAGGTGAACATTAGATATGCACATTATCGTATGCATGTATACATGCATATCGTATAGTGCATTTCACATATGCACATATGTAAAATGCATGTACCCCGTTTCCGTGCATATTAATATGCATATCCATGTGTGGACCTTTTTCTAAGCTTATAAACTCATAATTTTATTACCCATTTCTACATACCAAAATTTATTTCACTATTCATATTAAACTTCATAATCTATTTTCATATATGTATGCATATTCAAACAATGGATTTTCTTTCCTTTTCTCACAGTGTTGATTTTCTTGAATGAACTTTTTGCCGGAAACAATGGGTTTTCTTTCCTTGAAATCTCTCCGATGATGTCTGCAGAATATTTGGTAAAGAAATCCTGCATTAATTCAAAAGATTTGATGTAAACCTAATTAATATTTATTAATTTCAAATTATTTGTGTAGATTCTCTAACCAAATGCAGATTATTTGGGAAATTAATCTCTCAGCTAGAAAGTCAGCCAATTGATTCGAAATTGTTGTATTTTAGGAATTCTGAAAACTGGAAGGTGGTACAAAGCGCGTATTTCCAGGATATGCATTAATTATAAGGATTTGATGTTAATCTTTAAAATTAATTAAATTCGAATTAATTTAAATGGTAAAGGGCAATTATGTCTTATTAGGTGTCATTTTGACTCTAATAGATTTAAAATAAAAACCTATTCCTTATTAGATTTAAATCTCTTAGTTACTACTTGCACTTTTATTATTTACAACGTACACCTTAGTCAATTAGTACTTGCACTTTTATAATCTTGGAAAATATGTGCTAATTTTTTTTATTAATGTTACATATTTTATTAGTTACTACTTGCACTTTTATTATTTACAACGTACACCTTTGTCAATTAGTACTTGCACTTTTATAATCTTGGAAAATATGTGCTAATTTTTTTTATTAATGTTACATATTTTATTAGTTACTACTTGCACTTTTATTATTTACAATGTCAATTAGTACTTGCACTTTTATAATCTTGAAAAATATGTGCTAATTTTTTTTATTAATGTTACATATTTTTAGGGGATTTCACATATTAGGTCTTTCCACCTAGTGATTTTTTAAATAAGGACATGGTTTAAAATAGTTTCAAATTAAGATGAAAATGTAACACAAATGTAGCATCATGCCCTTACTATTTAAATTATGAATTTAATATTTAGAAAGTCAATTAGTTTTAAAATTTAAATCGGTGTGTATCAGCTCTTCGAAAATTTCGCATCAATTAAGACTTTCCGAAATTAAAGCTTTCCTAAATTAATGAAAATTATGAATATTGTAACGTATATTTTATAAATTATGTTTTTTTTCAATTAATTTTGTTGTTTTTGTTGTTAATGAATACAGAAACAACAATAATATGACACCAAGTAATGTAGAACAAAAATACGAAATAAGTATTTCTGCAGAAAGAAATAAGATTTTTTGCATACTTAAGATTATTGCGGAAGGACAAACATAAATTCTGCATATTTCTTTATATTGGTTGCATATTATGGGTTTGAATTGCATAAATAATGAAAATTATTAAAAATAAAAGAAAAGTCTGCAGAACAATGCAAATTTACCATAATATGATATATTTAATGATATTTCATTTATAAAAGTTTGAGGTGGGAGTGGGGCATTTCTTGATTTTTTTTTATTTACATAATAAAATTTTGAAAAATTCTATAAAATACTAACAAAAAACCTTAAATTGGCTTAATCGATTTTATAGATTTTTTTTAATTAGTTTTAAATTTTTTAAAGTTTTCGTGATTTTGTTAATATTTTACCGGTTTTATTTAGGTTTCTTTAGGTTTTTATTATTAATTTAATTTTTTTTAACTAATTCTCCTTAAATTTATTTTATTTTTTAATATTTTCATATTTTATTTAGTTTTTTACTTTTTTTTGAAGATTTTTGTGTTCTTAATTAATTTTTTTATTATATATTTTTTAAGATTTGATATTTATTGTTTAAATATTTTCAAATTTTATTGAGCAAGTTTTTTTTTTTGTTTTTTTTAAGATTTTTCTTTTTTAGATTAGGAATATTAATAAGAGGAGGGAAAAGTGGAAAAGTATTATTTTTTGTTTTGAGGAAGTGAGGTTATATATATATATATATATATATATATATATATATATATATACACGAATGAAATGGGGGTGCTACTAATGTAAATTTGTGCCTATATAATTTTGAAGGTGTGAGTAGGCCGGTTGTAAGTAAGTCGAGTCAACTTGCGAGCTACTCGTGCTCAATTCGGAAAAAAATCAAAATCGATTTGAAGTTAATCGAGTTGAGTTGAGTTTCGAGCTACTCGAATTTTATTTGCTCGTGAATGTAATATAGCTATATAGAGAAATTTTTATGTTTTTTATAATTAACTTTGATAGGGATTTGTAATATACCTATACAATGAAATTTTATTTTTTTCTCTAAATTTTTTTGATGGAAAAATGATTCTGGAATTTATATTCAATAATTTCCATGGTTGAATATTCCATTGCACATATTAGTTAGCGTTGGGATTTGCTATTGATAAAATTACAACACCCATTTTTTCAAAAGTTGTATTTTTGTTGGAATCACCGATTTCAACGAAAAAATGTAAAAAATCATTGAAATTGTATTGTTCGCTTGTATAGAATGAAGGGTCGGGATCGAGCTTGAGTAGTTTGATGTACTTACTTATCAAGTTCGAGTTTTAGACTATACCAAACAGAAATGTACGTTTAAACTTGTTTGATATCTAAGTTGAACCGAGCTGAAACGAACTTTTAACGAATGATCTCGAATTGAGTATCAAATACATTGATTTGATTTTCGACCCTAATAACATATTTTATATAATTTTGAACACTTGTTGTAATATTTAATCATTCATAATAAAGTAATTTGGTTGATATTTCTATTATAATTAAGATCACCACTACTCACACCTAAATGAGTCAAGTCGAGCCGAGCAGTGCTGAGCTCAAAACTCAACTCGATTGTTATACTCAAAGGTCAAAGCTTGAAATTCAACTCAGTTGAGCTTAATATTTTAAAGATCGAGCTCGACTCGATTAGAAACTTGAACACGGCTCGACTCGACTCGGTTACCTATATAATTTTCAAAATTAATAATAAAATAATAAATATTGTCCAAACTCGATTAGACTCACTAGCTTTTCAAGCCGAGTATTTATGAGCTCGAACTTGAACTCGGTAGCTACTCGAGTAACACGAAACTCAACTCAACTCGACTAACTTCAAATCGATTTTGATCTTTTTTCGAATTGAGCACGAGTAGCTCGCGAGTTGACTCAACTTACTTACAACCGGCCTAATCACACCTTCAAAATTATATAAGCACAACCATTTATTAAGTATACCCTTAAAAAATTTAAAAATCAATTTACATTAGTAGCACCCCCATTTCATTCGTGTATATATATATATATAATAACCTCACTTTTTCAAAACAAAAAATAATACTTTTGCACTTTTTCCTCCTCTTATTAATGTTCCTAATCTAAAAAAAAAAATCTTAAAAAAAACAAAAAAAAAACTTGTTGAATAAAATTTGAAAATATTTAAAAAATAAATATCAAATCTTAAAAAAATATATAATAAAAAAATTAATTAAGAACACAAAAATCTTCAAAAAAAGTAAAAAACTAAATAAAATATGAAAATGTTAAAAAATAAAATAAATTTAAGGAGAATTAGTTAAAAAAATCAAATTAATAATAAAAATCTAAAGAAACCTAAATAAAATCGGTAAAATATTAACAAAATCACGAAAACTTTAAAAAATTTAAACTAATTAAAAAATAATAATCTATAAAATCGATTAAGCCTTAATAAAGTTTTAAAATATTAAATAAATTATAAATTTAAGATTTTTTGTTAATATTTTATAGGATTTTTCAAAATTTTATTATTTAAATAAAAAAAATCAAGAAATCCCTCCACTCCCACCTCAAACCCCTCCCATTCATACCAATAGTTCTACACGTCCCACCTCAACCCCCTCCCCCTCCCCATCCCCATCTCTACAACTGGACCTCAAATTCTCCTGCCATTATATCAAACACCTTACATTTTATTGAAATTTTCATTTTCCTCCATAATATCTTTCTTTTTAAAGTGAATCAATTGTGGATCAATGTGTATGTATTTTCAGTATCTCTTCAAACACAGAAAACCTCTCAAGATAACTATTTTTTATTCTATTCACTAAAATATATGGGATACAATACTTAGCTTGTGTGTTCATTTACGTATTGATGATAAAGTGACTTTTTCATTTTCTTTAATTATATGCGTTAATTAGTATTTTTAATGCAGTTTAAACATGAACAACACAAATGAAGAAGATGATGAGTTTTTTTTGCTCAATATTCTCATGAACTACAGATGTCAACCTCGGTTATATATCAATTAATTTATGTATTTCTATGCTTTAATTAGCATATATATTTACAATTTTGATTTAGGGTATCTCAAATAAAAGGAAGAGGGAAGAAACTGGAATTTCAGTTGAAAGAAAGAGACGTGGAGTTGAAGCTAGATGTCATTATTCATCCACATTACAATCGAGTTGTTGGTGAAAATGCTATAGACCAATTATTTTGAAAGTGACCAATCTTCTCATTCGAAAGTGGTTATAATATTATAAATAAAGGAATCATATTCTTAAATTATAAATTAATGAAAATTATATATTTAATTTAAATATTATTTGATAATGGAAGAGATATATTTTTCTAAACTAAATAATAAAAATTGTGAGGTTTGTTGAGATTATTAAGACCAATATTTCTGACACAGTTTAATTTTCTTATTAGTTTGTAAATTCTGACATTTAATTACGTAAAAAATTAACCCAGAACCCCGCAGCCTCCCTTGACCCATGGCAAGGGCGACAATCGTATATTAATTAGTGTTATGCTTAGTGTTTATTCATTGTAAACTTATAATTAAGTGTGAATTCGAATGAAAATTTAAGGAACAAGCTTGAACATGACAAAGAAGAGGTGGAAGCATTAAGGACAAAGAACACAGAGATGGCTTTTTCAATAAAATTATGTTGGAAACTGGTCTACGCCGTGTAAACTGCAATATCAAAAATTATCAGAATAACAAGTAAATTCCACGAATAAGTCGAGTCAAGGGAAACCCTTTTCCCGCAGAACAGAATACGCCCAGGATAGTGCTCGACTGTTACGGCGTTCCGTTCCCAAAGGTAAAACGACTTTCACTTAATACACAGTAGCACCACTGTATAAGAAGTATCGGCGAACGTACGTAGTACGAACTGAACACTCTCGGAAATAAATCCGGCACAAGAAAGAACAGTGTAAGGCTTTCGGTAGCTCAATACACTGCGTAGGGACGAGAGGAGAGAGAAAGGTAGAGGGGCGAATTTCAGCGTAAATTTGGAATGAGGGAAGAGTCTGTATTTATAGGCACAAGAAACCCTAGGAGGTTGTTGAGAAAATCGTGGAAATATATTGCAAAAATATCGCAGCGGTTGAGATAATATCTCACACGTGGATAAGTCTAAGACCGAATCTTGAAGACTAAGTTTGAGACTGAAGTAGTTCGAATGGGCCGAGCCCATTCCAGAGTTGGGCTTTCGGAGTTTTTTGGTCTGCAAAAAGATAGGTGGGCCCCAAAGACCAATTGCCAAATCCAAATCCGAAGCCGAGCCGGCCGGACGGGCGGGCGCGCGCGCGTGTGGCTCTTAGAGGAGTGTCCCTCTTTTAGATAGTTGAACTACCAAATTACTTCAATACCTTTATACATCATAAATGTTTTGTAGGTTTCCTATGTGGGACAAATTCCCACTTTCTCAAACTTTCCAAGTTGAACCTCTTCAACTTCAACAATTAATTTCTCACTCACCTTAACTCGGTTTTGAGATATTAAATATACCACGTTCATCTACTCCGCGAGTAGATCGACTATGTCACGTTCAATTATTTCTTAATTAATGTTTAGTCCGTCTAATTAATTAAATTAGATCAAGGTGTCAAAACCCAATTAATTCCCATTAATTTCAACAATCCCCCACATGAGTGAAAATCGTATCTATACAACATCAGACTCAGTGTTCAGTTCGAGTGAGATCTCCGTGCTTCCGGATAAGTGGTTTTTGGCCTTGAACTTTCCGTAGCCAAACACTATCGGATATACCGGCGGCTTAGTGGACGCGATGCCTTGAACTATTCCTCCAAAGTGTATACCTAGACAACAGTGTCAGCACACTTCAATCTCGTCTTTGTAACGTTCTCACGTTTTTGTCCGTTTTGGCCATGGACGTCCTTTGTGTTCATAAATGTTTGGTCGAAGCGGCCCTCACTTCTCATTTATATAGGTGACTTCCTTTCGAGTATCCCGTTATACTCTAGGAATCATTAAGAGTCGAAGACTCAGCCTTTACCACATCTTACGGGTCGTTAACACTTGAGATAGTGCTATCCGGAATAGTCGTAATTTTCAAGTGTTTTATCACTAACCTCCACAGCTTCGTTTTCCCATTGAACCAAGTTCTTGGGATCTCCAGTCATCATGGTTGGGTTACCACTGCTTTGGTTTTTATTGTGGGTTTTAGACCCATTCCTTCTACCAGCTTGTTCAATTGATCTCGGTTTATGCTCTTCGTGAGCGGATCCGCTATATTGTCCTTCGTATTGACATAATCAATGGACATTACTCCAGTGGAGATCAATTCTCTAACGGAGTTGTGTCGACGACGTATGTGTCTCGACTTTCCGTTGTACATGACATTCGTAGCTCTTCCAATGGCAGCTTGGCTGTCACAGTGTACCGTCACCGCAGGTACAGGCTTTCTCCAACAAGGAATGTCTTCCAGAAAATTACGCAACCATTCAGCCTCTGCAGCGGCTAGGTCTAACGCTATAAATTCTGATTCCATTGTGGAACGAGCAATACATGTTTGTTTCTTGGACCTCCACGACACTGCTGCTCCTCCAATAGTGAATACATATCCACTAGTGGACAACGAGTCTTTAGTGTCTGATATCCAATTTGCATCACTGTATCCTTCAACTACAGCTAGATGTCTTGTGTAGTGAAGCCCATAATCAATGGTGTACTTCAAGTATCTTAATACCCTTTTCAACGCTTTTCAGTGCTCATGACTTGGATTGTTCGTGTATTGACTCAACTTGTTTACCGAACAGGCAAGATCAGGGCGTGTACAGTTCGTGATGTACATCACACTTCCAATGATCCTTGCGTATTCTAATTGAGCCACTGGTTCTCCTCTGTTCTTTTTCAAGTGAACATTGAGTTCCAAAGGTGTCTTAGCAGGTGGATCGTCAAAGGCCTTAAATTGCTTTAGTACCTTCTCCACATAGTGAGATTGTGTCAAGGAAATTCCATTAGACGTTTTCTCTATCTTGATTCCAAGAATCACATCTGCTAATCCCATGTCCTTCATGTCGAAGTTTCTACTTAACATGTTTTTCGTATTAACTATGATATCGTGATTGTTACTCATGATTAACATGTCATCGACATATAAGCACACAATAACATATCCATTTGGTGTGTCCTTCACGTATACACACTTATCACATTCGTTAATTCGAAACCCATTTGACAACATCGTATTGTCAAATTTCAAGTGCCACTGTTTAGGAGCTTGCTTTAGTCCATACAGTGATCGAACGAGTTTGCACACCTTTTTCTCGTTCCCAGGAGCAACATATCCTTCAGGTTGATCCATGTATATTTCAGCATCCATCTCACCATTAAGAAATGCCGTCTTAACGTCCATTTGGTGTATTTCGAGATTGTGCAACGCAGCAATAGCGACCAACACCCGAATGGAGGTGATCCTTGTCACTGGTGAGTATGTATCGAAGAAATCATACCCTTCCTTTTGTTTAAAACCCTTTGCAACTAGACGAGCTTTGTACTTATCAACAAATCCATCTGCTTTGTACTTTCTTCTAAGGATCCACTTGCATCCTAAGGGCTTACAACCTTTAGGGAGGTCAACCAACTCCCACGTGTGGTTTAAGAGAATAGACTCGTATTCACTTTTTATGGCTTCTTTCCAGAGGTGTGCATCTGGTCTTGCCATTGCTTCCTTGATAGTTTTAGGTTCTTCTTCCTCCAAAACATAAGTAATGAAGTCTGAACCAAAGTCTTTATCAATTCTAGCTCTCTTACTGCGTCTCGGTTCTTCACTCTCTTGAGTGGAAGGACTAACAGTGTCGTCCGTTGCTTCGAGAGTTCTTTTACTCGAACAATCTTCCTCTCTTTCCTTAAGAGGAAAAATGTTTTCAAAGAATACTGCGTTCCTTGACTCAATTGTAGTGCCTTCTGTCATATCCGGTACTTCGGATTTGTGAATCAGAAATCGATAGGCACTACTATTTGAAGCATATCCTATAAAGATACAATCGACGGTTTTAGGTCCGATTTTAACTTGTTTAGGAAGCGGTACTTCAACCTTAGTCAAACACCCCCACACTTTGAGGTAGTTGTATGAAGGTTTTCGTTTCCTCCATATTTCATAAGGAGTTTGATCCTTAATTTTATGAGGAATCTTATTCAGAATGTGGTTAGCCGACAGGATAGCTTCCCCCCACAAGTTCTGAGGTAGACCAGAGCTGATTAACATTGCGTTCATCATCTCCTTTAGTGTTCGGTTTTTCCTTTCCGCCACACCATTAGACTGAGGTGAGTAAGGGGCTGTCGTTTGATGTATAATCCCTGATTCAATACATAATTGTTCAAACGGAGCTACGTACTCTCCTCCTCTATCACTACGAATTGATTTAATTTGAGTGTTCAATTGATTCTCTACTTCAGTTTTGTAACGTTTAAAAGCTTCAATAGCTTCGTCTTTACTCTTTAAGAGGTAAACGTAGCAGAATCTTGTACAATCGTCTATAAAAGTAATAAAATACTTTTTCCCTCCTCTAGTTTGTACAAACTTCAAATCACATACATCCGTGTGAATTAAGTCTAGAGGAGCAGCAGTGTTCCTTTCAACAGTTTTAAATGGTAGTTTGGTCATTTTTGCTTCCGTGCATATTTCACATCGTTTGGATGTATCAACGTTGTCAATTTTAAGTAAATCGAGATTTAATAATCGCTTTAAGGATTTTAGATTCACATGTCCTAATCTAGAATGCCATAAAGAGGAACACTCAACGATATAAGCAGAAGTGGAAGCAATTTCATTAATAACTTGTTTGCCTTTGGGGCTTACAACCATTGTGCTTAATTTAAACAAACCATTCTCGAGATAACCCTTCCCGAGAAATTGACCAAACTTGCTTAGAACTATCTTATCAGCTTCAAAGACTAGTCTAAATTTGTTGCTAACTAGAAGAGATCCCGAAATCAGATTCTTCCGGATGTCTGGGACATGCAGCACGTTCTTCAATGTTAGCTCCTTTCCAGATGTCAGTTTAAGCACCACTGACCCAATTCCAGCCACTTCAGATGAGGCTTGATTGCCCATGAACAATTTTCTCCCATCAGATGGAGAGTAGTCTGTGAATGCAGATCTCTCCGAGCAGACGTGGCAGGTGGCACCAGTGTCCACAAACCACTCTTTCTTGTTGTCCACCATGTTGACCTCCGTCACCACTGCGGACATGTCCAAATCCGTAAGGTTCACAGAATTTTGTGCTTTCTGTTTGCCCTTTCCTTTATCGTCACGACGAGGTTGACGACACTCACTGGACCTGTGGTTTGGTTTCCCACAGTTGTAGCAGTTTCCAGTGAATTTCTGCTTTGTGGCTGGACCCTTCCCCTTCACATTCTTCGTTGTGGGGGCAGCAGATTCGTTTGGACGTCTCCTTTTCCTTGACGGACCCTCTTGTTCCATCAAGTTAGCTTTGGCTTCAATCTGGGGGGCAGATCCCTTGCCTTCTCTCTTCCGATTGTCCTCCTCAATCCTGAGACGGATAATCAGGTCCTCCAAGCTCATCAGCTTTCGTTTGTGCTTTAGATATGATTTGAAATCCTTCCACGATGAAGGCAGTTTCTCGACCACGGTCGCTACTTGAAATGCATCAGGTAACACCATATCCTTAGCAGCAATCTTGTGGAAAATAATCTGCAGTTTCTGGACTTGATCCACTACAGACTTATTGTCGTCCATCTTAAAATCGTACAGTTGTGAAACGACGAATTTCTTTAATCCGGCGCCTTCAGTTCTGTATTTCTTCTCCAAGGATTCCCACAGTTCCTTGGCAGATTGAATGTCACAGTAGACACTGTAGAGGGCATCAGAAAGTCCTCCAATAATGTGATTTCTGCATAGATAATCACCACTTAGCCATTGATCATAGAAGATCCTTTCTTGTTGGCTAGCATTTGCCTCAGGCTGTGTAGGTTTTGTTTCGGTTAAAAACCTATCCATTCCAAGCATGGTCAAGTAAAATCGCATCTTACTTTGCCATCGCTTGAATTCAGTTCCGGAAAATTTTTCCGGCTTTTCTCCTTGTACGACCATTGGCCTCGGCCCTGGTGCGGAGAAGGTAAACACGGGATCCCTTACGGGTAGGGCTGTAAATGAGTCGAGCCGAGCCGAACGCGATGTTGTTCAAGCTTGTTTGAAATATTATCGAGCTTTGAAATTAGTGTTTGAGCTTGTTTGATAATTAAACGAGCCGAGCTTGAACGAGCTTTATTCGAGCCGAACACGAGTCGAGCTCGAGTAGTTTGACATTTTTACACTAAATTTATCTTTTTTTACTTATCGAGCTCGAGCTCGAGCCGAGCTTTGGACCATACCGAACGTAAATATATGTTCAAGCTTGTTTGATATCTATGTCGAACCGAGTTCAAACGAGCTTTTACCGAACGATCTCGAATCGAGTATCGAATAGCTTGGTTTGATTTTCAGCCCTACTTACGGGATTGTGGAAGGCAGGGAGTGGTTCATGCGGATTGCTTCTGTTATTGACTCTTTCCGCATGATCACTTTGTTTTCCTTGTGATCTCAAGTCGGAACTGTGCGACTCTGAGCGATCAGGAGATGCTCCGTTATTAGCATTGTTGCCAATATTTTCAGTGCCACGCACTGCTTCCGTATTAACGGGATCGACATCCATGTTATCATTCATCTTTGATACTGCAGTGAATTTTAATTAAATTAATTAGTTTCGAAAATATTAATTCAATTAATTAAGTCCGAAAATACTAATTCAATATTCTGTTCTGCGATTGTTGGAAACTGGTCTACGCCGTGTAAACTGCAATATCAAAAATTATCAGAATAACAAGTAAATTCCACGAATAAGTCGAGTCAAGGGAAACCCTTTTCCCGCAGAACAGAATACGCCCAGGATAGTGCTCGACTGTTACGGCGTTCCGTTCCCAAAGGTAAAACGACTTTCACTTAATACACAGTAGCACCACTGTATAAGAAGTATCGGCGAACGTACGTAGTACGAACTGAACACTCTCGGAAATAAATCCGGCACAAGAAAGAACAGTGTAAGGCTTTCGGTAGCTCAATAAAATCGTGGGAATATATTGCAAAAATATCGCAGCGGTTGAGATAATATCTCACACGTGGATAAGTCTAAGACCGAATCTTGAAGACTAAGTTTGAGACTGAAGTAGTTCGAATGGGCCGAGCCCATTCCAGAGTTGGGCTTTCGGAGTTTTTGGGTCTGCAAAAAGATAGGTGGGCCCCAAAGACCAATTGCCAAATCCGAAGCCGAGCCGAGCCGGACGGGCGGGCGCGCGCGCGCGTGTGGCTCTTAGAGGAGTGTCCCTCTTTTAGATAGTTGAACTACCAAGTTACTTCAATACCTTTATACATCATAAATGTTTTGTAGGTTTCCTATGTGGGACAAATTCCCACTTTCTCAAACTTTCCAAGTTGAACCTCTTCAACTTCAACAATTAATTTCTCACTCACCTTAACTCGGTTTTGAGATATTAAATATACCACGTTCATCTACTCCGCGAGTAGATCGACTATGTCACGTTCAATTATTTCTTAATTAACGTTTAGTCCGTCTAATTAATTAAATTAGATCAGGGTGTCAAAACCTAATTAATTCCCATTAATTCCAACAATTTACTCATTAGAAATTTATATTTTTACAGGTTTGAAAGACAACTTCTGAGTAGGTTGATATACTACGTACCAATTCATCAACTTGATGATTTATTTAATATTTATGTTATGTAATTTATTTTAGACATTTAATTTTAATTTATCTAGTTTATTTTATGCAATGACTCACATTTTTGTTTTAAGTATTGATGTATTTTAAATTTGCACTTTTGTATTACTTGTTTGTTTATGTTAATCACAAGTTTTACTTTCAATTTGTAATATTTTATTTTCAATACATAAATAGATTATTTTATAGGTATAAAAACATTGTCAATGTTAATCACAAGTTTTACTTTCAATTTGTAATATTTTATTTTCAATACATAAATAGATTATTTTATATGTATAAAAATATTGTCACTAACTCAGAACTATATAGAAATACATTTGTCACAATATCTTCTTTTAATTTTTCTCATTATTATTATTATTTTAATCAAATTAATATTAATATAATGTTTACATATTTTTAGGTTTTAGTGATAACATAGTGTGACTATAATTAAAAATATTAAAAATATTATTATTTATATTGAATTTATTTAAAATATCAATATTAAAACATAAATTGTGATGAATTTTTAGCCTTTAGTGATAATTACATCGTAATTAGTGACATAGCAATAGTGATGACTTGTAAATAGTTATAGATACGATTATTATATCGTAACATAAACATTATATTTTGTGATAATAATTAGTCATGACTAAAAACGACATAATAATTTTGTAACTATACTATTTATATGTGACTGAAACATTGAGTTATATTGGCAACATAGACATGAGACTAAAAACATTGAGTTATAGTGACAATGAACATATGTGACTAAAACACTGAGTTATAGTGACAATAAATATATGTGACTAAAACACTGAGTTATAGTGACAATAAACATATGTGACTAAATCACTGAGTTATAGTGACAATAAACATATGTGACTAAATCACTGAGTTATAGTGACAATAAACATATGTGATTAAAACACTGAGTTATAGTGACAATAAACATATGTGACTAAAACACTGAGTTATAGTGACAATAAACATATGTGACTAAAACACTAAGTTACAGTGACAACAAGGAAATGTGACTAAATCATTGAGTAATATTGACAACATGGATATGTGACTATAAAATAAGGTTTGGTGACAAAATATGTACGTGACTAAAAATATGACATATAGTGATGTTTAAGACATTTCCACCACTAATCTTTTAGCTACACGATTTATAGCCACAAACTCAAAAATTGTCACTAACTATTTTTAGTGACAATATTCAAAGATTTAGTGACAAAAAAAGTTGTCACTAAAAGCTATTTTTTTTGTAGTGGTTTGTGGGTGAAATAGGTGAAGGGGATTTGTTTGAAAATCAAATATTTAGATGATATTGAAATCAAATTTGAAAAGGAAAGTCAATCAGGTTAAATTAGTTTTTTTTTTTATTTATGAAATTAGTTTTCTAATTATAAAATGTTGATTGGGAGGATTGTTGTTAAAGACGAAAAATAAGGAATGCAAATAATTCATTAATTAAATTTGAAAATTTTAAATTAGTCTCTAAATTTAAAGTTAAGGGTATAATGGGTTATTAAGATATGTTTTTGTCCTTTTTTAAAAAGATTATACTAGTGGTCCTTTATTAAAAAGGTAAGTCTATGAAGGGTCTTTTTTATAAAAATTCTCCATATTTTATTAGTTACTACTTGCACTTTTATTATTTACAATGTACACCTTTGTCAATTCAAAAAAAAACCGGACCGGAAAAATGACCGGAACCGGACCGGACCGGACCGGAACCAGACCGACCGGTTAGATTCCGGTCCGGTCTCCGGTCCGGAAAATTTTGGATTCCGGTCTTCCGGTCCGGTCCAAGACCGGAATTTTCCGGTCCGGACCGGTTTGGACCGGAATTTTTTTTTTTTAATTTTTTTTTTACTAATGCACTCTTAATTATTTTTCAAAACCAAGTAATTGGTGAAAATGTGTTGAGATCTATTACATTTTTTGCAAATATATAATTTAACAAACATATTTAATTTTTTTTAGGGTCAAAAGATCATTAATAATAATGTAAACAAAATTCACATTGACGTAATAAAGAGCAAACACTTTAATTTTCATACACAAATTCATCAATTTTGTTCTTCCTTCCATAAACTTAAAAAAAAAAAAGTTAAAAATTAAAAAAAAAAAAATCCGGTCCAACCGGTCCAAACCCGGTCCCGGTCCGGTCCAGTTCTGGACCGGTGCACACCCCTAAGTACTTGCACTTTTATAATCATGGAAAATATTAAAAAAAAATCGAAAAGGTGCTAAAATACATAAAAATGCGAAAAATATTGTAGCAAGTTGGAATCAAACCAGCAACATTATCTAAATTTAAGGGATGAACTGCCACTAGGCCACAAGGTACTTTGCATAATAATTATGTTGTTAATAATAAATAACCTCTTATTGGACTCGAGTGCACAACGTGCACTCGAGTCCATACTAGACTCACCCATAATATATACGTATTAGTGATAATGACTAAACTTCTCAAGATTAGTTTAGAAGATAATGCCATATCTCGGATTTATTTGATTTTGACCATATCATATTATACTTCCAACCATTTTTTACAACAATTTAAGATTATAAATTCATTAATTATAACGGTGGAATAACTAATTTTGATATAAAAAAATTTATTTAATAAAGATTTTTAATGGGTCAAGAACCTTGGGTGGTGATCGAAGGTGATTCGAAAATTGTAGTGGACATCGTGCAATTATCTAGTACCTATTATTCTATCTTTGGGAATTACATTAATGTGTGTAGAAATTTGCTTAGACTTACCTTAAGGGTCGATTCATTTTGTACGTAGGGGTGCCAACATCATGGCACACGAATTTGCAAGAGTCTCTCGATTCTATGAGAGTCATTTTTGTTGGGTAGATTCTCAGGAGTTTGTGGATGGACTATCAAATGGCATTTGTCTTTGCAATAATGAGAGTTAATCTTCCTTACTTTAAAAAAAAAAAAAAAAACAGTTGAAGCATGACAAATTAATTTCGGAAATGAAGGCAGAGGATTTAAGGGCATGTTTGTTTTGGGATTTTGAGGATTTTGAAATCCGGATTTCAAAATCTAGTGGATTTTAAAATCCTAATGCTTTTTATGTTTTATGTTTGTTTTGGGATTTATGTAGGGTAGGATTTAACTTTATAGAATAGGGTTATAGGTTTTATAGGTATTTATATAGAGTTTGTAGGTATTTATAGGGTTGACTTTTATAGGGTTTATAGGGTAGGATTTTAAAATCCTGAATCAAAATCCCAAACTGTAACGGGGTGGAGTTTCGAAATCCCAAATTCGGATTTCCCAACCCAAAACAAACATGCCCTAAATGTTTTATGGGTCACCCGCAAATCAGTTCAGCTAGCTTTAATATTTGTGAATGTAACAACGTTAATATGCAAATGTTGACATATTAATCGATGTGCTCACCGGAGTTTCTAAATCGAATAAGATATATTTGGGTGTTTTGAACCGTGAATTAAAGTTGAAGGTTAGTAACTTTAATGTTGTTATTGAAAAATATTGATCATTCACTTGAACATCAGGAAATTTAACGGGCAGGATTCACTGTTAGCTTGTTAATGACAACCGATGCAATATATTCTTTTTCAAAGTTAGGGGAGGGTTCAAGCTCCTTTTTTTTTTTAAGTTTCGAGTATTCGTACCAAGGAATGACTAATTCCGGGGAATCAATATCACCGTCCACTTGCGGGATACTATTTAAAGTCAGAGTTTTATGTTTTGTACGAGGATAGATAATCCAGTTTCATGTAAATAGGATAACTCCCTTCGATTTCGGATGTAACTTTAGCTACATCTGAAAGGAAGTATAACACATTTTTTATCTTTAAGATAGTGAGATATAAAATGGAATAGAAGGTCTCTTAGGAAATATAAATCTTAAAAGGTATCAACAAAAGATAGCCTCGTGCATGGGATAAAACAAAGCAATTCAAAGATACATGAAGTTTTGCAAACATTAACCGACACAATTATATTTGGACTAGTCTTATTGAAATATTTCATACATGCATTAAATACTAATTTGATTAAGTCAAAATTCTAAGCTAGCTCATTCAGTCTAAAAGTTAAATTAAAATCATTTTAAAAAATTTGCGAGTCATAAGCTCGAATTCAGATTGCCCAGAAAATTTGTGGATCGCAAACAGGTGGTTTACTACATGACCAAAATATTGTTACTACAAGATCAAAAAATTATCAATACAAAGTAAAAAAATTTAATACTAAATGCAAAACATTCTGCAAATTCACCCAAAAAAATTAATTGTCCATAATATTTTTGAACATGTAGTAATACACTTTTGACCTTGTAGTGATAAAATTTTGGTCTTGTAGTAACATTGTTTTAGTCATGTAGTAGCCGAATAAGTCAGAATTATTTTAATAATTTTACTCAAAAAAAAAAAAATGTGTCCACAATATTTTTGGACTTATAGTAATACACTTTGGGTGTGTCTCTTGTGCACTCAAGTACATGACGTACTTGAGTGGACTTTGATTGATCAACCGTTGACCGTTGATCGGTCAAACTTTGACTTCTTTTTTTTCAATTATTTTTTTCGATTTTTTTTTATTTTTTTATTTTTTTATTTTTTATTTTTTGTTACATAAAATTTATATTTTTCAATGTTATTTTCAACTATATTAACATACACTTTTTAATTATAATATCATACACTTTTCAGTTATAATAACATATACTTTTCATTAATATATAACTTACACTTTTCATTAATAGAACATACACTTTTCACTGTTTTCAGTTATAATCATTAATAGATCATACACTTTTCAGTTATAATAACATACACTTTTCATTAATATATAACTTACACTTTTCATTAATAGATCATACATTTTTCAGTTATAATAACATACACTTTTCAGTTATAATAACATACATTTTTCATTAATATAACATACATTTTTAAGTTATAATAGTATACACTTTTCAGTTATAAGAACACACTTTTCATTAAAAATAATGTTGCACTTTTCAATATAGTAACATATACTTTTCATTTAAAAAACAAAGATGCATTTTTCAATATACTAACATACACTTTTTCAAAATAAAAATCGAAAAAAAAATATCGAAAAAAAAATTCGAAAAAAAAATTCGAAAAAAAAAAATCAAAGTTTGACCGTTGACCGGTCAACGGTCAACTGTTGACTGGTCAAAGTCCACTCAAGTACACCATGTACTTGAGTGTATACAAGACTTTGGCATACACTTTTGGTCTTGTAGTGACAAAATTTATGTCATTTAGTAACATAATTTTGGTTATGTAGTAAGATAATATTTTAGAGCGAAAATAAATATTATAATTAAGGTTGACCCATATTTGACCCGCGAATTTTGACTTAATTGGTCAATATTGCATGTATGCAATATTGTATATAAGTTTTTTGTCACTTTATTATGGGAAGAGAGAATTAATTTATTTTCTGTTTAGGTGAGTCACACTATATATATGCGAAAGGTAGGTGTGTCACAATTCTATCACCCAAACCCTTCCATATAAATCACCAATTCCCTCTTCATTTTTCTTCCATGTTCTGATTTCTCAGCTTCATTATTTGTAAAATTTAATTATGAACTTCTTGGTAATTTGTTTGTGTTGCTATGGAGATATATGTGAGTTCCATCCATATATAAAATCCATTGCTTGATTCTATCACAAGTTTTTCCCTCTCTATATATAGATATGTTAATTTTTTTTTATTAAAAAGCTTAAATAGAGTGTAAGTGATACTAAATATATATACTCATCAATATTTTGAGTATAGGCAATGAGATCGAGTATGTCGAACAATGCAATTTTGTAAGACTAAGATCGACCAATTGTCCCTCGCTACGATCCTCTACCATTAAATTGTATTTGTGCATCAAGTATTCGGGGTTGTCCAATTCGATGGCCGCCACATGGAAGGATCATCGCTAATTCGCTAGTACACACTTTTTGTTCATTTTTCTTCTGTCGCGTAATATTCACGGGAAGTTCAGTTTCTTCCTCTGTAATATCACGGAAGTTCAATCCGTCGCCGTCATTGTGATTACCTTTTCAATTTTGGGTGATGGTTGGACCGGCTCATGAAAAGAAGATGAACCAAAAATGACATCATTCAAAATTTAGAAATTGGGATACAAAAATATTAAATTTGAGAATGAAATGTAGAAAGAGATTTTGTATCAATAAATATATTATTGATTTTATTCCTAATATTGTCATCTCATTTTTGTAATCATGTATTATTCATATCTTATATCTTAGTGATCATATATATATATTCAAATAATAGAACACCTGCTTAATTTATTGCAAATGTTGACATATTAATCGATTTTTAAATCAAATAAGATGTTTGAGTGTTCCGAATCATCGATTTTTAAATCAAATAAGATGTTTGAGTGTTCCGAATCATAAATTAAAGTTGAAGGTTAGAACATTAATGATGTATGCTATTGAAAATTATTGATCATTCACTTGATATGTATAATAGTACTCAATTAGTTATTACAAAACTTAAAACACATGTCTTGAAAGGGTAGATTATATGTTGCTGGTAGATTATATGTGAAAGCAACGCAAGTCATAAATTATTGATCTCAAAAATGTACTTTTTACATCCGAGATTACCATATATATATTTCTCTTGATTGTATAGTATGTTATGACAATAAACAAAAGTCAGACAATCACTTTCACATGTCGATCTATTTGCCCCCTATGAGTTCACCTCTCCTCTCCATTTTATTTTACTAAAAAATACAAAAACATAAAACTAGAAGTGAATAAGAAAAAACCACATGTGAATCTTTTTTAATTAACTGTTGATTGTTATGTATTTTGTAATTTGTTATGTATTTTGTAATTTTAGGGATGAACTATTCAAGATGTGTGTATCTAAATCTATATTTTTTGTTTGAGGATGAACTGAGTATTTCATTCGCACAGTAATGACATTTTATTCATACAGTAACACTTTTTTCTCTATAAAGTATTAGTACATTTGTATTTATATATTAACATAATTTTCAATATTTTACATGTGATACTCAAAAGCAAATTATGTGTTATTAGTAACATATTACCCATACAGTAATATATAATTGTATTTATAGTAACACTGATCAAGAACAAATTTTTCTGTTTATCTTTCGGGTGATTTGTTTTTTTTTTTTTAAGATGTGTTTGATTTAGTATGACTTGTAAAAAATCTACAAAAAAAATTTTATCTTCCTTAAATTTTTTTTTTTTTTTTGACAATACAAACAAGGATAACAAACAATCTCTTGTCAACAAGAGAGCTCACAGATCAGATCCTTGTAATATTGTGGACAGTCATCTTCATTCCAATCTTGAGGATATGAAGTGGTTAAAGAACTCTTGGCCAACTCATGTGTTATCCGGTTTCTTTCGCGTATGATATATTTGCATTCCGGAATCATTTCTCTTTGAAGAAGAAGTTGAACCTTATTAGCTATTATTGTCTCAGATACTCCCACTTGTATACTTCCATCAATAGCCTTAATAGCATTCATAGAGTCAAAATAAATCGTGTTAATTTTGATGTCCATCTGACTGCATTTTCCAATACCAATTTCCATAGCTTTCAACTCGGCTGCGCATACAGTACCTGGATTTTCAATACGTTGAGCTCCTGCCAGCCTAATCTTCTTTTGATTACACACCACAACGAAACCAACAGCATATAGTTTCCTAGCATCATTGAAGGCTGCGTCCGTGAGCATTATATTACCATCATCTTTAGGATATAGGTCATCCTTTGCACTTTCATGGTCGACTCCATCCGAACCACCACCACCCTTGTAATTAATAAGTTCGTGCAAGTACGAGATCGCCCAATTCACATTAAACTCAACATTACAAGCAACGGCAGTTTGATGTTGATCTTCCTTGTGCACATGATTGCATCTCTCAATCCATATCGCTCATGTAATCATCATAATCAAAGAAATCTGCTCCTGATTCATATTATTAGCGCACCAATATACAAAATCAAAGCATTCATACCTGGTAGCAGTATTAATGTCCGACCACAAGCCTTTTGTTTTCCAAGTGTTTTTAGCAAAAGGGCATCTAAATATGCAATGCATAGTATCTGCCAGATGAAATCCACAGCATTTGCAAATTGGACTGATAGGCACATGTTTCATGTTCAAATTTCCTTCAGAAGCTAAAAGGTTCCTCATCAATTTCCAACAAAAAATCCTCACCTTTGGCGGCACTTGCAGCTTCCAAATTTTATTAAAAACCCTCGTAATAGATGCCACAGACGATGGTCCTGCTGCTGAATTCCTATCATCACTTGTTTCTTGAGAATGAGCCAATTTGTATCCAGATGCCACCAAGTAACATCCTGTCGAAGATGCTGGCCAAAAAAGATGGTCCTGTCCTCCATTTTCATTGATTGAAGTGTTGAGGATATTATCTGCTTCAAAAGGAAGAAAAGCTTGTCTTATTAACTGCTCATTCCAGCCTCCTTCTTCCAATAAAAACCTGTTAACATCCGAGGAACTTGCAATTCTAGACCTTATCCGAATATGTGTTAATTATACCATTTGTTTTATGTGAAAAGTCAATATGTGTTATTGGTTTAGGTGTAACACTGATCAAGAACAAATTTTTCTGTTTATCTTTCGGGTGAATTTTTTTTTTTTTTAAGATGTGTTTGATTTAGTATGACTTGTAAAAAATCTACAAAATTTTTTTTATCTTCCTTAAATTAATTATACTATTTTTTTCATGTGAAAAGTCACACCACAAAAAATTGCAAAAATGGCGAGGGGGAAGGCAACGGATTCCCCCTCACTAATCAAGAAGGCAACGGCACTCCGCCGTTGCCAATATGGGCGTTGCTATTTTATAGGCAACGGACTTTGGGAAAACCGTTGCCTTTTGGCAACGGTATATGGCCGTCGCCTTTTGGCAAGGGCGGGGAGGCCGTCGCCTTTTCGCAACGGGCCCAGCTGTTGCCAATTGGCAACGGGGCCCAGCCGTTGCCAAGGCCGTCGCCTTTTTGTTACCTTTATAAAAATGAGAACCTGGGTTTCGAACCCAGGTCTCTAAGGCAACCAACACACCCCCCCACCACTAGGCCACCAATATTCGCGATTTTTCGCTCCAGCTGGGTTTCGAACACGGGACCTCTCGGTCCTGTAAAGTTTTGAGCGCCCCCTGTGTGCCGTTTAGGCTAGGAGCTTTAGTCGTCATGTTGTGAACACAATTAATATATATTCAATTTAATTTTAGTTTCAATTCTTTATTTCTATCCATTTTAAGTTTAATTGTTGCTTATTAAATTTAAATTGTCAAAGCATATCATAATTATTTCTAAATGAGAATTAATTAAATTATAATGTTTTTCAAATTAAATAATTTAATTACGGTATCATTAATTAATTTACACTATTTAAATTTATTCTAATCTTCAATTCACAACATTATAATTACATACAACATTGAGTATAATTATTTTCGATTATACATGTAAATTTATTCTAATCACATCATTTAAATTCATTCTAGTTTTCAATTCACAACATTATAATTACATACAACATTGAGTATAATTATTTTCGATTATACATGTAAATTTATTCTAATCACTTCATTTAAATTCATTCTAATTTTCAATTCACAACATTATAATTACATACAACATTGAGTATAATTATTTAATTTTCGATTATACATGTAAATTTATTCTAATCACTTCATTTAAATTCATTCTAATTTTCAATTCAAAACATTATAATTACATACAACATTGAGTATAATTATTTAATATTCGATTATACATGTAAATTTATTCTAATCACTTCATTTAAATTCATTCTAATTTTCAATTCACTTATCCATTTAAAAATATCAATTCTCTTATCCATTTAATTAAAATAACATCACACACAACATTAAAATAAAAATTAATCTTCAACGTCAATGTAATAAAGTAATATAAAAATGTATCACTCCTCATCACCACCATCATCCTCAGTATCATCCTGATCCCGATCAACCTGGCTACGATCATGAACGTCGTGCGACGCCCCCGACGGCCTCGGCGCCCCACCCATCCCACCCATCTGCTGACCCATCCCACCCATCTGCTGACCCATCCCACCCATCTGACCCATCCCACCCATCGTCTGACCTGTCATCTGACCCATCATCGCTGCCAACTGATCCTGAAATTTCTTGGTTATGCGCTCCTCCGTCTTCTGCATTTGTAGGAGTAAGCGCTGCTCTCTCTCCTCATTGATTCTCCGTTCTTCGGCAAGAGCATTGTCCATGTCTTCCTGGGAGAATCGTCCATAAGTCGTACCACTTGACGTCTCGCCAGGACCGGAGGAGACCCGTCTGTTCTTGCCTACTTGTCCAAGGCCCCTAACACGTCCATGAGACCTACTGACCTTCTTCACGAACAAATTAGACATGTCGGGTATAGTTGGGCCCTGGGAACCATCCTCTGAAGTAGGTTCATCTGACGGATCTCCTGATTGATCGTTCAACTCCTCCTGTACCTGGTCCTATACGTGCACATTTAAAAGTGGGTTAATACATTTTCAAGTAAAATTAAATATATATTTGTTATATAATGTAATGTATATATATATATGTACACACTTACAAGTATATCACCCATATAACCATAGTTGTATGTGCCGTTTTCGTAACGGTGGTAATATTCAGCTATCTCCCAGTCGTGGGCAGGGCGTCCCATCTTCTCCTCCTGTATTTTGAATTGAAGACATATACGTATAATTAACTAAATAATTAACTAATTAAAATGAATTATAATTGACCACAAATACTTACAATGCGCCGTGCGACCTCTGCTGCTCCACGAGCTCCGCCTTTATGAGTACCACAGCCAGTACCCGGACCTCCAGGCTCGGATAAGCAGTTCTTACGAGTCTGCTCGCTCTTCTTAATTGTTTCAGGATCTCTCCAGTGACGAACTAAGTCGTTCCAAACATTGACATCCCACCTCGGCCTCTTCTTTTCCTTCACCCACGCTTTCTTGACGTTTGATAACATGCCAGTGTACCGACCTGCTGCTTTTTGATGAAAGAGCCTGTACACCTCTTCAGTAGATGTGATTCGAGGGTCCCACCTGACCTCGGTCTGCCAAAAAAAATGAATTAATGAATTAATATAAAAAAATAACAAAATGTTAATGTAAAGTGATTTTATACCTGGAATGTCTCCCACCACCGTTGTATCGTGCCGGGTGATACCTTGGCAAAGTTGTGTGCCCCAAGCTCCATATTCCTATACATAATCGAACTGATCGTCCTCGAAATCAAATTTGAAGGCATCAACCTGTTACACGTATTTTATAATAATTAAAAAAATTATTAATAAACACGTTATACATACGTCTAATGAAAATGAAATAAGGAATATACTTACGTATCAAGGTAGATCGACAGTAAAATGCGACTCTCGGGTGCATCATAAGACATGCTGGCCTGTGTCCCGACAGACGGAGGTCTAACTGGCGAATGTATCGGTGGAGGGGATGGTTGCTGTGGAGGGGATGGTTGCTGTGTAGGTGGAATGAAATTAGGCACCTGAGTGTAATAGGAATCTAGATTCATTTCGGGCAACTGTAGCTCGGTCATATCGGGCATATATAAACCCTGTGGTGTGTGCACAATCGGTGTCTCATCCACCGGCTCTCCTCTACCTCTAGTACTTCTACCTCTACCTCGCCGATGTCCAGTAGAACCCTGACCAGAGCCCTGTCCAGAACCATGTCTACGACCACTCATCTGTCAAAATGAACGTACATTAAAACATTATTAACGTTTAACATTGTAACAATTAAAAAACATTATATATGAACATCACTGTAATGATTAACACTAGAATATAAATAAGGAATATAATTAAGGAATTAATATTTAGATAACATTGTTTAGCAATTAATTAACAACATCATTCATCATTCATCTTCATCTTCATCTTCAGTTTCATCTTCGTCGTCTTCTCTGTCTTCTTCTCCATCTTCTTCTCCGTCTTCTGCTGCATCTTCTTCTTCATCTTCTTCTTCATATTCTGCCACTTCCATCATTATACCGGTGTCATCAGTTAACATGACAGGATCATCATCTACTTGCACAATCATTTGAGTCTCTAAGTTATCCTCTTGCCATCGGTGTACTCTCCACATATTCAAATAGAATGCATCGGTGTACTCTCCACAATATGGACAAGCAAGTCTTTCGGCTGTACTCCAACCAGACAACATCGAGTATGCTGGGAAGTCACTAATGGTCCAGATAAGTGCAGCTCGCATCAAAAAGTTTTGCTTTCTACCAACATCGTAAGTTTGCACACCATTTTCCCATAAAAATCTCAAATCTGCTATCAGTGGTTGCAAAAACACATCAAGTTTGTCCTTCGGACTTTTAGGCCCGGGCACGAGAATCGAAAGAAACATGAATTGATCCTTCATGCATAACCACGGGGGTAGATTGTACGGAGTAAGTATAACTGGCCATGACGAATATTGTTTTCCCGTCATTCCAAACGGTGCAAAACCGTTTGTGCTCAAGCCCAACCTAACATTCCTAATTTCAGATGCAAAATGAGGATACGAACGGTCCAAATGCTTCCAAGCCAACGAGTCTGCCGGGTGACGCATAACACCAGAGTCATCAGAAGCGCACGAGGCATGCCATGTCATATCCTTCGCAGTGGCCTTGGACATGTACAATCTTTGCAAACGAGGAATTATCGGAAAGTAGAACATCTCCTTAACCGGACGTTTCTTTTTCAACCGACCATCTGCATCAACCCTACTCGGCTTATACCGTGATCGACCACAAATCTTACAAAAATCTAGTTCGCTGTCTGCACCCCAGAATAACATGCAATTCTGTGCACAACAATCAATCCTTTCTACCGGAAGACCCATCCCACTCATCAAATGTTTGGTGTCGTTAAATTTCTTGGGAACCTTATTTTCAGGAGGACAAATCTCACGAATCAACTCAACGACCTGATTGTATCCCCTTTCAGACAATCTGTTTTCCGTTTTAATGTTCAACAATCTGGAATTGAATGACAACTGCGAATGAGATTCACAACCAGGATACAAGTCTTGGTCCGCTACACGAAGCATGCCGTAAAACTGTGTCGCATTCTCGTTAGGGGGTTCTTCATTAAGTGCCTCATCTTCCACGTCTATTCCAAAATCAATGTTTGGGTCACCCATTAACTCTTCTACCATACTGTGGTACGAACTAGGTCCCGCTGGGTAAACGTCGTTTGAAGTTGACGCAAATTCATTAGTGTTTTGAAATGGACGTGGACCCCAACTCTCTTCCCCGTGATAAATCCAATTATAATAATTCAGTGTAAAACCATTTCGATATAAATGAGATTTCACTTCATTAGGATCTCTATAAGTTTGATTTCGACATCTAGCTTTCGAACAAGGACACCTAATTTTTCCTTCCCAAATCGAATCCGGATTACTAGTGGCAGCTTCAATAAATCCATTTACTCCACTAATAAATCCGGGGTTCATAATCCCATTCACTAATCTTGGACTATACATCCAACTACGACTTGAATAATTCATCATGTCAATTGACGTACGTCTACAACACACAAATATAACAACCAACGTCTCATACAATTCCTCCAACTCTATTAAAATTAATTAATATAAATCCAAATATATTCTAATAATTATTCTAACACCCTAATTAACAAATAAATTCATATATAGACATAACACAATTATATATATAATTCTAACACCCTAATTAACAACTAAATTCATATAACTTAATTAATTAATTAAAACATACATACATATAAAATACATGCCTAACACAAATATAATTATAACAATTAAATTCTAACAATTCTAACAATTAACAATTCTAACAATTTTATATATACATACAACATATATGCATATATATACATATATATACTAAACTATATATATACATATATATAATTTCAATTAAATTTAACCGATTAAAACGAAAAAATTACCGTAGAAATGCTCCCGTCGAAGTGTAGAACACAAATGGCCAAGAACCGAGTCCGATCTGCAAACGAACGTGGATGTTGAGTTTTGAGGTTTGTGTAAAATAGAGGTGTGTGCGGCGCTGGAATGAAGAAGAATGAGGTTCTGGAATGATTTTAATTGAATCAGGGCGACGGGGAAGGCAACGGGCCCACTGCCGTTGCCATTTAGCATCGGGGGGCCCGTTACCAAATGGCAACGGGGCCCACTGCCGTCGCCTTTTGGCAACGGGCCTTATATGTCGTAGCCTTTTTGCAACGGGGCCCACTCCCGTTGCCTTAAGGCAACGACACCCGCCCCCGTCGCCTTTTTCCTTCCCGTTATTAATGTCGTTGCCAATTGGCAACGGTAGCCTGTTGTTGCCTTCTGGCCATTATTTTGTAGTGTCAATATGTGTTACTGGTTACATAAAAAGTGTGAAAAGTCAGTACTATAAGTTTATACTTACTTTTGACAAATAAATTAAGGAATAAAATATGTAATAGGTAGTGGTGCGCGCTTTAACCACTTTTCATTACTCGAATCCAGAACTTCTTGGTTTAGGTGTGCTTTAATCACTTTAAATTATCCCACTTCATTTCATTACAGTGGTTAAACTCATATATCAATATATAATAATTTTTTATTTGAAATAAGGGCTCACAATGGCGGTAATTATAGTGGTTGAACCTAAATTTACTCCCTTCGTATGAGTTTAACCAATATTTCCTTAAATTAATTATGCTATCATCAAGTTTTCGATCATCTGTAAACCAGAACATCCTCCAGCTATTTAGAAATACGGTAACTATGTGTATACAGAATCTCTATATACAGATTCTTTTTTTTTGCTTTAATTAATATTTTATTAATTACTTAATTACCAATATACCCTTAATTAGAGATTCTGACTAAATATTAATTAAATAAATCACCACTACAAAAAATGGCTCAATTAGAGACCAAAGTTTTGAGACCGACATAATTCAGTCTCAAATAGAGACTGGTTTGAGACTGATCCGAAAAAAATTCGAGTTTTGAGACTGTTTTCAGTTCGATCTTTAATATTATGTTTTCAGACCGCTTAGAGACCGAAATTCGGTCGCTAAACCGAAATTAAAATTTTGATTTTGAATTTTATTTAGAGACCGACAATTCGTTCTTTAATTGGTATAAAAAAATTTGAATCGCAAAATTTTAATTGACTAGCAATTTTGACCGCTCGTTTAAAGATTGTTTTCAGTTCGGTCTTTAATATTATGTTTTTTATATCACTTAGCCACCGAATATCAGTCTATAAACCGAAATTAAAATTCTGGTTTTGAATTTTAATTGGAGACTAAAAATTCAGTCTTTATTTGGTATAAAAAATTTCGACAGGTTGTTTTATACGTATGTGAATCGATCACTTACCGTCGGGATCAGGCGAAAAACCTTTAAACTCGGACAAAGTATCCACATCCGAAAAAGAATCTTTTACTACACTATCTAAATTAGTGGAATATTTCACTACCTCCTCTAAATCAGGCACTACGATCTCTAAATAAAATGAATTGGGGACTATCGTCTCCACTTCCAACGAATCTGACTTTATGACTTTGTTCGAGATGGAGGAATCGAATTTAGAAGAAGAGGAATATTTATCCATCGTTGGGAGAGACAAATCAGATTGGCGATTATATGTATATTTTATGAGATATGAATAATTTTAAACAGTAGAGACCGATTTTTCGGTCCCAAATCGGTCCCAAATCAGGCGGTTGTGTTTAGAGACCGATATTTGCGGTCTCAAATTGGTATCAAATCAAGTTGTTTGTTTTCAGAGATCGATTTTAGCGGTCTCTGAACACTCCGGAAGAAAGCTCAGCCCATGCCCCATTCTTGCGAATAAATAGCCCATATATATCACATGTCATTCTCTCAATTTTAACCCACAAACCAGTTTTTAAATAGGTCATTCCTTGATTTTCCTCTCCAATATCAGTTTGAAGATCTCGTTTCAAATTCAACGTAAGGTTTCTCATTCCCTCTTTGTTAAATTAATGTTTTCTCATATTTCTCAAATTAATTAATTTATGAAGTGTTCACATTATGATAATTTTCTTTCAATGTATATTACATCATATAATTAATAGATATGTATAATAGTAGTAAATAATATAGATTAGGGACAGTGTTATCTTCATAAATCAAATACTAGTACCCAAGGGAACGGGTGAACAAATTTTGTTTATTATTTATGTTTCTTTTGATGTAGAGTTTTTATATTTCCTCACTTTGTCAACATTTAGTTGATTTATTGAATGAGTTATCAAAACATTTAATTAGGTTGTGATGAATGAAATTCTCATTTGATAACAATAGTCTATATTCTAAAATGTTGTTATGACAATGAGATTAATTTTTATTTACTAGAGAAGAGATTAATTTTAATTTTGTGGAGAAGAGATTCTGAGAAAAAATTAATGGCAATGGAAGATATGAGAAAAGATTAATGACGTGTGTGATTTGATAGAAATAATATTAAATTAAATGTAAAAAAGATTTTACAATTTTAATAGAGATAAAATAAAATATTAATATGACATTAAATTCAAATTAAATATAAATATAAATAAAAAATAATTTATTGACGTGGGCATCGGTGGGCTCTATATCATTTCCGATCATATACAATAAATAAATTAATTATATATGTATATAATTAATTTTAAAAGTTACACAAGACAATTACTTGTCAAAGTGGTAGGTGCCCATTACTGGGCACCCATCCACCAGGGATCAATTCCCACAAAGGCCAAAATAAAATGGTCAATAAATAAAGAGGGCGTGGGTGTCGGTTGCTGGGTCGGGTCAGTGGTGGGTGTCTGGTCGGGTATCGGTGGGTGTGGGTAAATAAAGAGGGTGTGGGTGTCGGTTGCTGGGTCGAATTTGTATTTTATTATTTAGAGACCGAATATTCGTTGTCTAATTATAGACTAGAGATCGATATGTGTTTTAGGCCCCGAAAATAGGTCGGGCCGACTCACGTTTAGGGACTGTTATAAGACCGAATTGTCGGTCTCTGAATTAGAGACCGACCAAAAATCGGTCTCTAATTTGAGACTGTTACATAAATAAGGACCACCATAAAACGGTCTCAAACCGGTCTCTAACGTGTGTTGAGACCGCCTTTACGGTCTTAAAATCGGTCTCTAATCGAGGCATTTTTTGCAGTGCAAGCGTGCTAATCTCTGCTACATTTACGCTAATTAAGGCACGCAAACGGCTGTTTTATTAATTCCCCCAATACACATAATTATGGCACATCATTACCTCTAGCTATTTTGAAACTTAAATTGTGTTGCAACCATTAATTTTGATTTAAGTTTATTCATTCTCCATCTTCACCATTAATACCGTTAAAAAAAAAAAATAACTCTAACATGGCTGATCCAGAAATGCTCCGATCACTTTTTGGAGATGATTCCGACGACGAAGAGAATATTGAAAGTCACTCAACTCAATCACCTAGTCCGACAGTTAACAATGAGCAAATCGTTGTAGAAACTGGAACGATCTTTGGGAGCATTGATGCATTGTTTAGGGCTTATCAGGAACATGCGAAAAGAAAAATCTTTAGCATTGTCAAACGGGCTTTGGTGAAAAGGGATGATTCACAACTAAAATACGCTTTGATGGCTTGTGATAAGGGTGGGATTTCTAAGGCAAATAAAGCGTCGAAAAAAATTGATTGCAAAGCTCGTTTGAATGCGAAGAAACTTGAGGATGGAACTTGGATTGTTAGTAAAATAGTGGATGAGCACAACCATGAAATTAATCCGGTCTTTTCTCCATTAATGCCAGCTCATAGGCATTTGAGTGTCCACATGAAGAGGCAATTAGAAGCAAACGATATCGCAGGAATAAGGACATGCAAAAATGTAAGGTTATGTGAAGTTCAGTCGGGTGGACCAGAAAATATAGGGTGCCTCCCTAAGGACTATAGAAATTTCATTGAACAACGAAGAAGACTGAGATTAGGTGATGGAGACGCAGAAGCAATCCGTGAAATGTTTGCTAAACTTCAACTGAGAGATAACAGTTTTTTTCATTTGATGGATATTGATGATGATAATAGGTTATGCAATGTTCTGTGGTTTCATCCTAGAAGTAAAGCTGCTTACGAAGAGTTTCACAACGTCGTGAGTTTAGACACAACCTATCTCGTGAATAGGTACAAAATTATTTAGGGTTTTTGTTGTTCATCCGTTTTACGTAATTTTTTAATTTCTGGATGCTTACATTAATATTTAGGGTTTAGGATTTGTTGTGTTGTTCATCAATTTTAAGGGTTCGTTTTAGGGTTTGGCTGCATGTTTAATAAATTTTCTATGCATTGTTTTGTTTTTGAAAATTAGGTACAAAATGCCATTTGCAAGCATTGTTGGCGCTAATCATCATGGTCATTAGATCTTGCTAGGATGTGCATTGGTGAGCAATGAAAAGGCTGATACGTATAAATGGATTTTTTCAAATTGGTTAAAAGCAATGGGTGGCATTCACCCTACTGCCATAATTACGGACCAAGCTGAAACCATTAAGATAGCCATAAGGGAGTTGATGTTGAACACTATTCATCGGTATTGCATATGGCATATTCTATCAAAAGTCGGAGAAAAGTTCAAATGGGTTGATGATATTAAATCATGCACCGTTGAATTTAAAGGCCTCGTGTACGACAGCTTAACCATTCAGATATTCGAGAGGAAATTGGCCGAGTTCTTGGTTAAATACAGGTTGGAAAATAATGAATAGTTAATAAGTTTATACAATGAGAGGGAGAAATGGGTTCTAGTTTACTTGCACCACACGTTTTGGGCCGGAATGATATCGACACAACGAAGTGAGGGAATGCATGCTTATTTTGATGATTTTGTTCACTCTAGAAGCACGCTCAAACAGTTCATGGAACAATACGATATTGTTATTGGTAATAAGTTTCAGAAGGAGTTCCTAGCTGACTTTCAATCGAAGAACAAGGTCATTAAGTGCATTTCTCAGTTTACATGGGAGAAGCAATTTCAACGTGCATACACGAATTCTATGTTCAATCGTGTTCAAGAAGAAATACAAAGGTTACTTTATTGTCATGTTGCTCTACCAACTGACGAAGAGAGAGCTCAAGATTCGAATGATGTTGGAGTTGAAAAAATTAGGGTTCTTGAAAGAAGCATCGTGAACAATTTTTATGTTAAGGAATTTACTTATACGGTTGAGTGGAGGCAAGTGGGAGAATACATCAATTGCAATTGCAGGAGGTTTGAGTTCAAGGGGATATTTTGTTGTCATATAGTGAAGGTGTTGGCATACATTAACATACTGAAACATAATCATAATCAAAATTAATACATTAACATACTGAAACATTATCATAATCATATTAAGTCCAAAATGCTGAAACATAAACGTCGATTCAAGCATAGTATTCAAAAGGTCAACACAAAACATAAACAAAGAATTCAAAAGTCATTACGAAACCCTTAAATCCAACCCTCGTCCTCCACCTTGATTGCTTTGTCATGTTTGACGACCGACACATAGAATTTGGACGGAACCTGGACATCACGCTCGAAGTGAAGAGTATCTCTTTGGCTAATTCTCAACGTATCCGCAAGCGAGGTCCAACCACTGGTCAATCGACAAATTCCCCTTGGACGTGTGTCAACCCGATGAAACTCGTACCTGCACTCAAACTCAATTCCAGAGTACCCAACACAAAGCATGATCATCTTCTCCTGGTACCCCCAACAGATCAATTACATTCTTCGGTAGGTTCTGCAAAAAACAGATGTCAAATAAACATTCAAAAAAGATAGCAGGAATTTACATATTGGAAACAAAATACCAAACGATTGTGGCACTCGGTTATCTTGCACTTGACTGTAAAAAACCTTTGTGGAGTCTGTCGAGTTTCATTTTCGATCTCTTTAGGGTTGTTTCCGATGGTGAAGCGTATTTTTCTTGCGGCTGATCTTGTGGTAGACATGTTTGCAATTCGAAAAGGGAGAGAGAGAGGGAGAGAGAGAGAGAGAGAGAGAGAGAGAGAGAGAGAGAGAGAGAGAGAGAGAGTATGATTTGGGAAAGAAAAGTATGCCACAAGATAAGGTGTATGATGGAATTAGGGTTTTTGCGAAAGGGGAAGGGGTGTATGTGAAAGGGGAAGGGGTGCATGCGAATGGGGTGAAGAGGTGTATGGTTTGGGAGAAGGAAGATGAACGTGGACAATGGTTAGTGGGGAGTTAATGTTTTTGTTTTATTAAATGAATATCCTCCACAATTCATCACCGTTGATGTAATTCAAATAAACTGATCTTGACCGTCCATTTAAATGCATTTAATTTAGATTTAAAAATCACATCATAATCACTAGTTTTTAGGGCTACATTTATGGAAGGGATTCGACAGATCTTAATTCATCTTCCAAGCTCAATCATAGTCGTTGATTAATTTCAGCAAAAAAGATCTAGGTCGTTCACCTTGTTTGACTTTTAAATTGAATCAAGCAGATTATCTTCCTTGAACTTTCCCACTTCATCGCCACCGTTGATTTAATTCAAATAAATTGATCATGTCCGTCCTTTCACATAATATCGCCTACAATGCATGGTTTAGGGTTTAATATGTAATCATTGCGTCTTGGAAGTAGATGTTAATTATGGTGAATTTCGTCATCAAGAAACGCGTGCATTCATTATGTATTGAAGAGTGTTTACTCGTGGAGGAGAGGGGGAGCTTTAACGTGGAGGAGTAGAAGAGAGACTGATCTCCAGGGTCTTTAATTGATTTAAAATGCGTAGTTGATGGTGGATGATAATTAAAGACCCTAATTAAAGGGTGATCAGTATAGTTAGGGAATAAATTTCCCAATAAGAGGGTATTAAGTTACAAGTGATAATTTAATCAGAAATTAGTTATTTTAATTTTACCACTAAAATATTAGTACAAATTAAATTATAAGTGCACATTTAAAAAAAAAATTAAATTAGTGAGTGAGTGAGTGAGACCTAAGTATTTATAAGTGCACATTTAAAAAAATAAATTAAATTAGTTAGTGAGTGAGACCTAAGTATTTATAAGTGCACATTTAAAAAAATAAATTAAATTAGTGAGTGAGTGAGACCTAAGTATTTATAAGTACCACATTGAAAATAACTTAAACATTTGAAGTTTGTTTTATTAATGAATCATTAGTGTGCACGTTGAAATGAGTAATCGTACACTTTACCCTAAACTCTAAACCCTATATGTCGAGAAACGAGTAATCGGATATAAGTGTACCACATTGAAAATAACTTAAACATTTGAAGTTTATTTTATTAGTGAATCATTAGTGTGCACGTTGAAATGAGTAATCAGACACTTTACCCTAAACCCTAAATTGGTAAATTAACATAAATTATTACCATAAAATAAAATCACTTATTAAAATTCCCTAAACCCATTAAAATGTCTTAACCTTTCACTTCCATTAAAATTATTACATTACAGGAGTATTTACTACAATTAAAATTGTCATTAAATTAAATCCACAAAAATAAAATAAAATAAAATCACTGATTAAAATTCTCTAAACCCATTAAATCACTGATTAAAAATAAAAGGAAATAAAATCAGAATTAAAATTTTGTAACCTTTCACTTCCAACGCGTGTCCACCCCAACGCACCCCTTCAAGTCCAAGTGTCCACCCCAACCCTACCCCTTCCCTTGGTATAAATAGGGACATTTTTAGATGAAAAAATTATACTCTCATCTCTTACCATTATCATCTGCGAAAAATGCCTTCTGGAAAGGTAGGTTTTCCTAAAAAAAATCATGTATTTTCTCATTTTTGAAAAACTGCTTTCGGATCTGATGTCTTTTTTTTTTTTTTTTTTTTTGCTATCTGTAGGATATATTCGAGGGACTAATGGAAATTTTGGAGAAGAACCAACGGGCCTTGGAAGATTTGCAATCGAGGCATGCAGCTGAACGACGTTTTCTGTGGTCTCACTTTGATAAGATTCGGTCGCTACAGGGTGCACGCCAGCAATTGGAAAGTAGGGTAATGTTCCTGGAGGAGGAGGTGAACGAGGGAGACGAGAAAGACCGAAAATATGCTGAAGCCCTACTCGTGGAGGCAAGGGTGCAACTAGAGACTGCTATTGCTGAATATGATGTTTATCACCAGATTTTCTTGGGATATTGAAGGGGGTTGCTGCTGTTTTTAGTTTATATGTTTTTATGTTCTTAGGTTTTAATTTTTATGTTTATGTTTATGTTTATGTTTTGAACTCTTTAAATTTAAATTTTTAAGTAGTTTTTGGGCATGTAGCCCTTTGATCGGTTGTTTTTTTGTGTTTTTGAATGGATCTATCAAATCAATCAACCGACATATTTGCGTGTTTATGTTAACCCTATTAATGTTTTTAATTGCTTTGTTTTGAAATTTATTAACGTATTAATTTTTAAACAACAAAATTATGTGAAAATTGGCTCTATACACAGAAATTTTGTGCATTGATAACAAGTTAATTTTAATGTGGGTAATCACTTAAACAATGTAATTTTAATTTAACAAGACAATCTACCCTTAATTTAATAAGGTGGTGTTAATTTAACAAGTGGTTAAAAAATGGATTTTAGACCAATGTCAAATCTGGCTCACATGCAGCAATAAAATTTGGTGGATCAAAATAAATTTTAACAAACTAATCAGTGTTTAATTTTACGTATTTTTAATTTCGAATCCTCATATGTAATTCGAATTTAATGTAATGTGATTATAACTTAATTTGTGCAAAGATTCTAGGTTCAATTTAATTTAAGTAAATGATACTTAATTTATAACAATTTTAGGTTCAATTTAATTTACCCTTTAATTTAAGTAAATAAGACTTAAATTTGTAACGATTCTATAACAATTCTAGGTTCAATTTAATTTAAGTAAATAAGACTTAATTTGTAACGATTCTAATTTAATTTGTATAAGCCAATCAGATGTTTTATATTAGGTGAAGTAAATTGTTGGTCCTGAAAGGAGTATATAACAAGTGTATGGGGGGGGGGGAATACATTTGTATGCAAATTCTTTTCAACTTTGATCAAACCAGAGTTCAGCAAGATTGTCTTGGACAAATCTGCTGAAGATGTATAACCTTTTCAAAGATAACCAAGCTACTAAGTACTATTGAGTGCTTAGTTGAATGACTATCTAAATTGGTTATAAGTGCGGAATTAGTAGTTGGCCCTTTAGTTTAAACTCCTTTAAGTTCTGAAATCACTTTAAGCAATACAGTCCAGTTTTCAGGGAACTTGTCCAATTCAGTTTTTGCACAGTCTTTGAATATGTGTCCTTTGAAAGATCAGTTTTGTGTGCAGTGTTGAATGTATGAAAGTATTTGAAAGTAAATCAACACAAGAGTTTATAGTGGTTCAGAGACTCAAGCTCCTACATCCACTTTTCCTGATTGAACAGGATAATTCCTTCACTCTTGGAATTAACTTGTTTTATAGTGTCAAGGTGCACTTGATCAAGAACACCACTCCTTGGTGAATTGATCCCTAGGATGTCTAGAGTCCTAGTACCCTCTTCTCAACTCAGAACTGAAATGTTCTTTTTTCAACAGTCAGCTCCTACCACTTCTACTACTACAACCTTCTCACTTTCTCACTTGAAAGGGATAAGGGTTGAAGTAAGGTTCCAACTAATGAGATATCCTTTACAAAGAAGATCAGTGTATAAGGATTAGGATATCTCTCTAAGCTTTTTATGGATATACAATGGAGTTCAACTTAGAAGAAGTGTTTCAAGACTAAGAATGTCTTATGACTTTTTGAAGCTTCAGAATGCTTGTTCAGTTGGATGTAGAATGGATGCTTCAAATGGTCTTCACACTTCTATATTTATAGACAAAATTGAGGATTTGCCCGTTGGAGAGGCAGTCCCAATTTGCTATAAGTGTCTTCCTTGAGTTCTTCAAAACTGGAAGACAGATTCTTGATAGTGACATGTCCTCATTTGAGTAATAAACGGCTGTTAAGACTTTGTCTTCATTCTGCAGCACTCTTCCCAATGTCTGACTTTAAGATTCACTTGTTAAGACTTGGACATGGCTTCTGAAGGTTGTTCCAATGATAGGACAACATTCCTTATCAAATGGACAACTCTGCTTATCACTATCAGCATACTTGCTTATCAGCATAGTTGGCTTGCTCTCTTCATATGACTTGGCTCTTTACTATTTGCTTCACTTGGAATTGATCTTAGCATCATTCTTTGAAGTCTTTTAGGGTGTAGTTGTCTTCATCTCTTCAGCATAGTTGACCTTTAAGCTTCAGAACATTTGTTCTTGTTTAATTGTACTGAGACAACTCTTCTGGACAACTTTCCTGATCAGCATACTTGGCCTTCAGTAGATTTAGTGATTGTTCCAGAATTTGAGCCTTAAGAGGACTTGTTCTTGATAGTCTTCAAGGCATATGTTCCCCCTCAAATTGTGCATCTAAACAACTAAGAGTTGTCTAACATATCAGCTTCTCATCTAGCCTTATTTTATATGTTCTAACATACTTAGAACATAATCATCTTAAACTTAGGCATGTCTCAGGGGGTTTTGGTATTGAATCAAAACATATCTCATTTTATTCCCAACATAAATGATACTTAATTTATAACAATTCTAGGTTCAATTTAATTTACCCTTTAATTTAAGTAAATAAGACTTAAATTTGTAACGATTTTATAACAATTCTAGGTTCAATTTAATTTAAGTAAATAAGACTTAATTTGTAATGATTCTAATTTAATTTGTATAAGCCAATCAGGTGTTTTATATTAGGTGAAGTAATTTTTTCAAATCTTTAATTCTATTTTTTAATTAAATTTGGGGGGTAATAATTATTTTGTTGGGGGGCTGCAACGAGTGTGTATGGCCAAATGGGATGTTGCGTATATCCAACAAAAAGATGGACATAATGTAATGATGACCTTTATGGGAGAGTGCAAAGGTTGCAAAAGTTCTTATGGGATGGCAATATAAATACCCCCAGACTTGTAAACCCTAAACACTATACCCAAACCCTAAACACACAAAAAATCCGAAATGGCAAGAACCCCATCCAAGTCGGCCAGATTCACTGAGTTCGTGCCCTCCTCACCAAAGGGTCTAATGTCTATGTACGAGTATACCAAAAGGCAGAATGAGGAGTTGAAGGAAGAGATGAAGACTTTCATGAAAAGGTTGTTGGTCCATTGCACACCACATTCGTTAAGCGACGTGATCCTGGAGGATGATCATTTACATAAAATTTACGAGTTCTTTGTTGAGACACATAGGGTCAAGGAAATTCCAATCATTATTCTCTCTGATTTAACAGTTCGAGACAAAGAAGATTCGGCAAGTGGCAATGGAGGTGGCGGTGGTGGTGGTGGTGGCGGTGAAGGTGACGGTGATATGGAAGAGAGCGTGGAAGGAGGTGGCCAAGAAAACAGTGTTTAGGTGTTTAGGAGTTTAAGCTATGGGTTAAGCGTGTCTTTTCTTCTTTGTTTTTGATGTTTTTAACTTATGGGATGTAATCTTCCCCCATTTTCCAATCGAATATATATGTTGAAGTTTTAATTAAATCAATGCAACCCACTACCACCACAACTTTTAATTGAGGTGTATGATGAGATTAGTGTAGTAGGGATTCTAAACAAAATTAATATTTACTTAAATTAACCTACCATTTTAATTAAACCAATACAACAACCACTAATTAATTGGAATAAATAGCCTAAATTAAATATGAGGAACTGTGGAATTGTAAAGCCAAAATCATGATTAAAATTGAAAGAGGGCGAAATTCCCAAATGAGAATACAAATAGAAAGAGTTCTTATTCTCAGAAATTGAAAGTGAAAAACGTATGAAAGAGTTTCAAGCTCTTATATGAATGTATAAGGCATTTAACTTAACTAAGTATAAGGCAGTGGTGTATCTACCAATTTATTGGTTCTAACCAGGAGGTGTATTTATCAACCCTTGATAGTAACCATCCGAAAGGTTGCAATGCTTGGTCAATTAACCATCCTCTCTTCCACACCCAATACGAATTACAAATGACAAGAACACCTTCAAATTCTGGAAATTTTCAATCATATATTAACGGTAGATTAATGCAACTAAACCCAAATTAAATCCTACAAAATCTGAAGAAAAAAAAAAAAAAAAAACGAAATTCTTATCTAAATTATCAATTTTAAACATCACCATTCATCATTCACCATTAGCCCTAAAACATCTCAAACAAAAAAAACCGTATCTTAACTTAGTAAAATTTCAACTAATGGTGAAATGGAAGATGAGGATTATGGACCCATTCATCCTACTAATTATGTACATTAAAAAGGAAACACAACTTTAATGGAAATAGAGTGTGAAATCAAATTAAACCATAATTCCTAAGAAATGCCGAAATTGTTGTACTACACAAATCTTCCCCAATTTTCTTCTCAATCTAAATCATACCTAAACCCTAAAAAATTTCAAACAAATTGAATCTTAACAAATCAAACTCAAATTGAACTTGGTAAGGAAATTAAAATCAATGACATAAATTGTTACAAAACATAAACTCTAAATTGATCGAAATAATTACTTACTACAATTGTGGAATGAACACCAAAAAAACAAGCTTGCAAAACCACCTACAATTTCAGAAACAAAACAAAAAAATAAAAATACCGGAATAAGAATGAATAAAGACCGATAATATTGCATAACTTCGTTTCCAATTCTTTTCGGATGATAAGAACTTGAGGCCTCCTTCGTTTCATCCTCTTTCAGATTTAATCCAATATTCGAATTTGAATCATCTTCACACGACTTTTCCTGAAAACACGTAGTGTATGCATCGATAGCCTCGTTTTCACTCCGAAATGATTTGTACATTGAACCTTTGAATCCAAGGACATGTGGAGCACATTCACTCCGACTATCATAAATTCCGACTCGTACGCCTTTGAAGACTACATAATATTTCTCAACTTTTTTTACGCTTGTGCTACTAAACATTATGGTAGAAGATGTTTTTTTTTTCATTGTAGAAGATGAAACTCTGTTAGAAGAAAGAATAAGAAAGAGACGAAGAAGAAGAGAGAGGAAGAAGAGAGGAAGAAACAATAACAAAGGGAGAGAGAGGAAAGGGTTATCTTGTGTAATTATTACTACCTTCAAGAAATAATAATTTAATATTTTATTCAAAAATAATAGTTAAACAATATATTTGAATCAAGAGTATATTAATCATTCTAGCACAACTTAAACCAAAAATGGACAAAAATGCCCCTGTCTGTACATACAGATTCTGTATGTTTAGCACCACCCTTAGAAATAAGTAGTTAATTATTAGTCTCGAAATTAACGTAAAAAGACAGAATTTATAATGCATATGAATGTAGAGAAACTGATTAAATGTTCGCTGCAGCCCACACATTACTGATAAGTATTCATACGACTTGAGAAATACATCAACCTCGAAAATACCACAAGGTCTGAGAAAACATCAACAAAATGCCACAACTATTTGAAAACGACCCATCTATGTCTTAGGCCGGCCAGTAACTGTATCCCATGGTAAAACGCGAGTGAGAAAGCATTATAGGGAGACAATGGCTCAACTAGTTCCAAGCTCAAAAATAGTCATGGTCAAAGATCCATGGATAATCGTCATCGAAGAAACTGACGTTGTTGAATGGGTTAGTATAGTCATCATAACACTCAATATCATCATAATACCCATAATCATCAAGTGAGTCGTAATCAGAAAACTGAGACATATATAATTGCTCAGCATCACAGTCGGAGGGGTATGAGTCATCAGCAATCCACTTAATATCACTGATCGAGTCAAAAGGATACTTCACATGTTTTATCTGCTCAGAACATCTTTTGCGTAAAGCCCCTTGTTTTAGATCAAGACAAAAGCATTGACGAAGATCGAGTGATTCAAGGTGGGGACAACCATCAAGAATTGCTTCCAGTCCCTCATTTTTCATCCAATCTGCAAAGAGGCGAAGATGGCACAGATTGGGCATACTTTGTGCAATTGCTAGAGCAAACTCATTAGTGTCTTCTGTAAACTCATCATCTTCTAATCTATAATATTCAAGGTTCGGCTTCTTAGACCCACGATCATTGAATGAAAATGACTTCAACATAGGGCAAGAAATGCCAATCTTCTTAATATCTTCAGCTTCTACTGTTGGCATGATAATAAGGTGCAACTCTTCCAACTGTGGAAGTTTTTTAACTGCTTCAACCAAACCAACCCCTGAGATGTCAATGCAATCCTGAAGTGTAAGACGCTTGAGGTGACTTGATCTGATAAAACAATACAACGTTAGACAAGTCAAGTGATTCTTGTACCTAGAGAATCTTTAAGATGTAACAACACCAAGAACAAGAGAAACACCAATCTTTAGCATATGGAAAATCCACACAGATAATGTCAACCCCAACAAAGAATGATAAATTTTTATGGTGTATATTACCGGAAATGGCAAGTACAAAGAAACGCATGAATTAGCAACAAGATGAAATATAAAGCTCACTAAACAGTTGGGTATCACACCAATGCAATCTTGCAATGGCCAAAAAAATCATCAACAATGTATAAAAGCCTATGTTAGAATAATTCACTCTGTTTTTATGGAATTGAAATTCGCAACTACCCATATGCAGAGAACTCTTACGAATACAAATGGACATTCAAGTAAACACCATATTCTATTGACTAGTAAATTACACAGCTTCAGAAAGAGGAAGAAACTAACAAGTTCATTGCCTCGTGTTATAGATAATGACAAAGAGGGATACCACATGGCACAGTTTCACAGCATCAGTTTTAGTTCTCTTTCGGAAACAATATTATTTTTAACTTCAAATAGTAAATAGATACTGATACAGGTATACCTAAAAGGTATAAAAGTGAAACTGATTCCTTTCAAATATATACAAACTGATAACTGGTCATAAGTCATAACATATTGAGATTAACACATTCCCATAAGTTAATTTGTGTTAAAACTTCAAAGTGTAAGCAAAACAAGAAACGGGAAAGAGTAATAAAATTCAAATGAAAATAAGCCAAAGGTTAATTAAAATCAGAACCAAATTCCTCTGTTAATACTTGGCAGAGATCTATTCATTACAGCGAGTAACAACGAGGGTCATTCAAGGGGCAAAATCTCATAATTCACTATCAATATTTTCTTTTTTACATACTTCAATTAGCATATGCGTCTGGTCTGATACTCTGATTACAGAAGCTACCAAAAAACAACCCACTCAATTATCTTGCGTTATATACACTATCAGTCAACTCACAAAACAAAGATTTTATCAATCTCGCTATGCATCAAATCGTACATGGCGTAAAACAAACACGAGCACAGAGAATTAATTTATATACAAAAAGGAAAATTGTACCGGTCAGCAACGTAGTTTATCAATTCATCATCGCCGAAATAAGTAAGACTAAGATCAACCAATTGTCCCTGGCTACGATCCACTGCCTGACGGCACATTAAGTCGTATTGCTCCATGAAGTGCTCGGGGTTGTCCAAGTCAATGACCCGCCACATGGAGGGATCGTGGCAAACTCTTCGCCATGTAGTACACACTTTTTGTGCACTTTCCAATATCTCTTGGACGCCGAGCCTTTTCAGTATATTAGCCGTGATATCTAGGGGAAGTTCAATCCACGGCGGCGGCGGGGTTGAGGATGAAGAAATTGCCGCCGAAATCTCCTTCCCCTTTTTCGGCCGGAATTTGAATTTGGATTTCCTTCTCCCCATTCTAGTATACTCTACTCTAGGGTTCTTTTCTGAATCGCAAGGAATTGGGAAGGGGCATTCGTTTCGAATTCCGTAACTACATTTTAGACGGGGGAATTTACGCCTATCTATATAATTATGTAACGGTTCGGATTTTTTTTTTTTTTTTTTGGGAAAGTTTAGATTAGGGTTATAATCTACCATATGCTCCTCCCTCCTCCGTCTCCTATACCTTTGAAATCGAAAAAAAAAAAATACTTTCTCAGTCTTGTTATAGAAAAATGTGATTGAAAGAGAGAAAACAATGGAGTATGTCAAAATGGAAAAAAATGAAATGAGAACTTATTGTAGAACATCAGTATTTTAAGTAAAATTATTGACGTAAAGTGTAAAAAAATGTAAAATGTTAGAGATGAAAAAAGAAAAAATGAATGACAATATATGTAATTTTAGGTAAAAGTATAAATAATTGTTAATAAATATACTATGTCTCGTAGACATAAAAATATGAATATTTACATTCGGTTTTAAAATAAAGTTTTACATTTGTAACTCACGTGAATTGTCGAAGTTCCACGTATTTTGCTTTGTTTGCATAACTTAGTGTGACTCCAACATCTCCCTATATACTAATATAGAGTTTAAATTGTTTATGTGTCATCTCTTCATTCATTTTACTTATGTGTCATCTTCTTATTCATTTTGTTTATATGTCATCTCATTATTCATCTCATATGTCAATATTACAATGAGTTGCATATTTACTTAAAAAATTTTTTTTTTAAAGTTAGACTATCACAATACTAATTATAAGCAAATAATTAATTATATTATTATACTAATTGCCTAAACGAGATTCCATTTTTAGATTTTTTTTCCACCTAAAATATATTCCATATTCGTCTTAATAAATAAAATTAGGAGTATCTAATTTCTATTATTATATGTTAATTCAATAGTACATTTTTGAAATTAATACTTATATTATGAGTAGTAGAATTACGAAAAATCAAGTTTATACTCCTATAAATTACTTCACTATTTATAATTGTTTTAAAATACGAATTATATTTTTTTATACTCCCTCAAAACGTAGTCCTACAAAAATGGACACATATTTTTTTTTAAAATAGATAAAGTAAGAGTATTACATGTATTGTAGTGCACTGTGAGGTCCATTGAATAAAAAGATTGTTTGTAAATAAAGTTGAATTGTACGTAATTTGAGTAATTAAATTATGGTAGAATGGTGAGAGGTCCATTGTGAATAAAAGGATTGTTTGTAAATAAAGTTGAATTGTAATTTGAGTAATTAAATGATGGTGGAATGATGAGAGGTCCATTATGAATAAAAGAATTGTTTGTAAATAAAGTTGAATTGTAATTTGAGTAATTAAATGATGGTGAAATGGTGAGGATACCATAAAATGTATGAGACAAAATTTTGTGAATGGACAAATAAGACAAATGAGACTAAATTTTATAAACGGAGGGAGTATAAAGTATATATTGTAAATATTAATTTTATGAACATAATAAGCGGGGCAAATAATACAAATGAGACTAAATTTTATAAACCGAGGGAGTATAAAAGTATATATTGTAAATATTAATTTTATGATATCTAGTACTCCCTCCGTCCCATACTTGAAGCTACATTTTACCATTTTGGGCGTCCCATACTTGAAGCTACATTACCTAAAATAGCAAAAACACTTTTAAACACTCTCCTTAAAACATCACAATATTACAACAAATGTCACTACTTTATTACACTAAAAAGTAACTGTATTACTATTTATAAAGTTGAAAAGTCTTTACTACCCCCACTTTATCTTACACAATACTAATAAACAACTCATTTATTAAAACCCGTGCCAATTTGGTTTGTAGCTTCAAGTATGGGACGGAGGGAGTACTAATTTCTATTAAAAAGTCGGGGGAAAAAAATCACAAACCAGTCATCCTAAAACTAAAAATTGTAGAATCTTCTTCTAAATCACCTCTTTGTTCTTAGAATGCTAATTTGGGATTCTTTGGTGAAGGGTTCTACAAAGTTCTTTTAAATGATAATTAATCTGTGATTTAAAAAAAAAAAAAAATTGTTAATTGATATTAATATGTGTAGCTCTCTTCATGACATGAATTTCTAGCGGCTCAACCGAGCAGCACATGCAAAAATTATACAACCTTATATTAATTGATTTGTATGCGACTAAAATTGTTAGCACCCAATGAGAGAGAGATCCGAACAAGCTGCCAAAACCATTAGAAAAACTATTACACTATCCACCAACAAAAACCAGCTAGCACGACAAAACAAAGATAGAAAAAGTAAGATAATTATGTTAGGCCGGGCAATCACTGGATCTCATAGCAAGCATTATTGAAGTCCATGACCATCCTGATGTTCAACCTGTCTGAAGATCAACTATAATTATTATGGTCAGAGATCGAAACTGAACGGGTCAGAATAGCAAATCACCACATTCGAATTCAGAGTTGTCAAAACACCATCCATTATAGCCCTGTAGCAAACCATGCAATTTCTCTTGAAATTGAATAGCCAGCAAGCGACTTAATATCACTGACGGAGTCATAAGGGCCTTTCTGATGTTTTATCTTCTCATAATATCTTGTGCCTAAAGTAAATAGGTCAATGTGAAAGCATAGACGGAGATCAAGTGTTTCAAGGTGGGGACAACCATCAAGAATGGCTTCTAGTCCCTTATTTTTCATTGTGTTGCAAATAACACTAAGATGACGCAGATTAGGCATGCTTTTTGCAATTGCTTGAGCACACTTACTACTGTTTTGTCCAAAGTTATAATCTGAGATGTATGTTTTGCCATGACGCTGAAACCTCAATTCATTAAATGTAAATGACTTCAACATAGGGCAGGAAATGCCAATAGAATAAATGTGTATAGGTTTGACTGATGGCATGATAGTAAGGTGCAACTCTTCCAAGAGTGGAAGTTTTTCAACTGCTTCAACCAAACCTTTCCCAGTAATGCGTTTGCATTCACGAAGCGTAAGACACTTGAGGTGACTTGATCTGTTGAAACAGTACAACATTAGACCAGACAAGTGATTCTTGGCAAAGCAAAATGTATCAAAATCACAGAAAGAATGTGAACATCACCAATGAATGATGAATGCATAAGGCCAGTAGTGTTGTTGCATAGCTGCAACATAATATCTTTAATCGATATATTCATCCAGCACAGCAGGTATGAAAGAAAGACTATGTATGATGAATTTTTTTTTAAAAATCTTTTTACCGAATTGCAACTATCAATTGCAAGGAATTCTTATGAAACAAAAATGACAATGAGATACCACAATTCCAACTTATAACAATTGCTCAAAGGTGGGATTGAAGATTTCACAGACTTAGAAGTTGTACAGTAGAAAGTGTAAGCTAAGCAGAAAAGGTAAGAGCAAGAGAATTTTGATGAAAGGGATGAAGATCATTTTCGTTCGAATCTCCAGTTAATTTCTTTTGTAGAATGGGAGAATGCAAAGGTCATTCACCAAGCAAGTGCAGTTCTGTCAATCTCAATATCCAGATTTTCATCTCATACTCTTTGAAACCTATGTTGCAATTTGGAGATAATTTTGGATTGTTAAAGAAAAGCTGTCAAATATCTAACCAAACACAAAAGCATTCAATTTAATACACCTATAATTTAAAATTAATCTTACAGAAGCTTAAATATCAGTCACACTGTCAGTCAGCTGAAGAACAATAAAATCATGATGCACAGATATGCCTCAAACAGAACTAGTATTAACGAAACAACAACAAAATTGGGAAAAGAAAGCAAATATGCATCCATGATCCAACCATAATTTGTGAATTTCGAAAGGGGGAAATTGTACCGATCAACGACGTAGTTTAACAATTCGTTATCACCGATTTCATCAAAGCTAATTCTGATCAGTTGTCCCTGGCTCCGATCCACCGCAACACGGCACAAATGTAACAATTCGGTCACATTGTAATTGACAGCGGTGCCGCCGACGTGAATAACTCGCCAGAATGAGGGTTCCAGGCAGACTCTCCGCCAGGTAGTACACACTAGCTGTGCGTTTTCCAGTATATCTATAAAATCAAGCCTTTGCAGGATATTAGCCGTGACGTCTCCAGGCAAATCAACCCACAGCGGCGGCGTTGAGGATGAAGCAACAGCCATTTGGGATTTAATTTAAAAATCAATTTACAATACTAAACTTACCTCATTTATTCCCTACCATAACCTTCCCAAAATCAATTAACAATTTTTCTTTCAATAATTAGAAAAAATTAAATAATTTTTAAAAACCAACTAAATATTAAATAAAAAAAATCAAATATTTGATTTAGTTGGACAAGTTAAAATACGACACCTTTTCTTAGTAAATTAATATTTGGGAAATGAAAATGAATTGCCTGTAGATTTTACAGATACCTAACATCCTGCAACGCCTGCAGGCTGCAGACATATATACTTGAAAGAAGTGTGCACTACTTGGCAGAGAAATTTGCTCCGATCCCTCCATGTGGCAAGTCCTTAATATCGAAGACTATATTTTTTGTGATGAACGGATCCGTAACCAGGGACAGTTGTTAGATCTTTCTATTAGACCATGTTTATCCATAACCCGTTATCAAATATAAAATTCATTTCTCACTCCTCCACCTACCCATTTTACACCACAACTCAAATTTATCTTTTTTCACACTTTATTCATAACCACCACAACCACAACCAACATTTAATAAATTATTTCTTTTATAATATAATAATTATATCTATTATTAATTCTTTATAATATTTTCACAATATTTAAAAAATATATACCGTTATTTAATATTAAAAAATTCATAATTATTATAACCATAGACTTAAAAAAAATTACAACATTCAATAATAAAATTTTCATTACAAAAATTGAAATACACACCTTAGAAGAGAAAAAAGATAATTAAAATGACCCGGTTTTGAAAGTCATGATGATAATTGAGATCATTTGTATCCATGTTAGAAGAGAAAAAAGATAATTAAAACAATTTAGAAGAGAGAAGTGAGTGTATGAAATTGTGATCCAAAATATATCAAGATTGTCTCTATTTATAGAGAATTTAATTTTATGAATTTTAGTTTTTTTTTTTTATTAAGTAGATAAGTGAAAATCAGAAATTATCTAAATAAAATATAACCGACGAGTAAAATTTTGACAAGTGGCATATTTGGATTGTTTTGGGATAAAACATTATCCCCCATGGCCCCACACACACTTGGTTATCTCTAGTTGACGGACAACCAAGATCATCCCAAATAAATCAATTTTCATTTTTTTTTTTTTTGTCCGCATATGTATGCCCAATTGCCCGACAAACATGGTCTTAAATATGTCTGCTAAACTGCATTGCTGATCGCTATGATTAATTTTTACTCATTCTACATAAGAAAAACCTATCAAATCAGTTTTGCTTCTTTTACTATAGTTGTATATTAATCTTTAAACAGATCAAGTCACCTCAAGCCTCTCACTCTTGAACGCTTCTATGGATATCAGGGAAAGCTATGCTTGTTGCTGTTGGTAAACTTCCACACTTGGAAGAGTTGTGCCTTATTGACTCGCCAAAAATTCAAGCTTCAGATATTGTAAACATGGATAGAATAAATAAGTTCGAGGATGATGAGAAGGGACAGTGTTGTGGATCAACGAAGTCCGGTTGGGCCAAGAAGACAGGCTTGTCAAGGAGGCCATGCAAGAGTGCATTTTCTACATCAACTTGATGCAAGGCCCAGTGTCGTTGAACAACAAGAGCCAAAATCACACGAACGGTAGCGATCCGAACCACGGGACTGAGTATGTGAGAAAAATCAAAATCCTAGATTTAAGTGAAACCCTAGGGGCATGTTTGTTTTTGGACTATCACATCTGGACGGGGGAGTAACGTCCCCGTCCTATTCTGGTTCGGGATTTCACATTCGGATTTCAGCATCCAACTTCATCCACCCCTAAAAATACAATACTCCGTATATTCTACTATTATAATAATACAACATCATACATTTACACAATTGATATGACATAAAGTTACATTATACTCTCTCCGTCCCATTATAAGTTTCTCACTTTCTCATTCCATTTTTGGCATATTATTTTTTCTCTCCCAATCACATCACTTACACTTTATCTATTATTTTATCATACTTCATCTTACACCCATCAATTATTTTTTCGTTCCCCATCACATCACTTGTACTACATCTATTATTTTATCATATTTCTTAATCAAAACACTCCAAAGAAAGTATAATACAAGTATACAACACCACACGCTCTTACACAATTGATTTGACATAAAGTTACATCATATCCTACTCAACATCCCAAAACAAACATACAAAATCACTATTCATTAGGATTTCTCCATCTAGGATTTTCTCATCCACATCTCCCTCATCCTACATAATCCCAAAACAAACATGCCCTAGGCAACGAGCTTGTAGCGTTAAATTGAACCATCAAAGTGATATTTAGTATGAAACACACTAAACGAAACTGAAAATTTCGATAACCGAACCCATACTTCTCTAAAACACTAACCGAAATTTTTGGTACTAAAACCGAATACCGAATTTCTCTACAACACTAACCAAAAACCAAAATTTTTGGTAACTGAACCGAACCCACATTCCATATTTTGTTTCAGTTCAATTTTCAGTTACTAAACCAAAATCTGCTCACCCCTACTTAGACCCAACTATGTTTTCCCTGGAGGACTAGAAACCAGATCCCAAATGCAGTTTGAATGAAGGGCATATATTTAGGGTGGATTTGAACAGTGCCCGGAGCCATAAAATTTGTATAGGGGCCCAATTAACATTACTCTAACACTGAAATAATTTAAAAATAATAATTTTTTTCATTATATTACAAACATCTCAAAACTGTATTAATATTATAATTTATAAAATACAGTATATGAATTTTTATATATAAATGTGCACAATCTTGAACAGGTCCAAAATACAACATTGAAATATTGTATCACTAACTAAATATTCAAATCTCATGACAAAAATCGAAATGATATGCTTACAAATTAATTAAATATTAACGATTTTGAATGATTTAAAATATTAACTCTGAAATATATAGTAGAAATTCAGAAATGTAGTGGGGGCCAACGTGGCACCATCTCTGGATTTGAAACAGACAATTAGGCAACCAACAAAGCAGTAGAAGCAATATCAACAAAATACTTAGAATTAAAAATACCAGACTTAACACGCGTTTGCATGGGATGACTTGCGAGAGCCTGTGGCAGCGGGGCGAGTGGAAGAACGTCGGCAAGGGCATGGGGCACAACAACGGGTGGAACAGGTGTGGGAACCTCGAGCGGAGACTGGGACACGGCAGTAGGTGGAGTGGATAGGCATTTCGAGCACGGGCCATCAGTAGGATTGATCGTCGAGTGTCACATGCTAGGGGAGGGAAGACGAGCCATCGAACGAGACGGGCAAACCTGGAAGAGAGGTTGTCCGGTAATAAGACTGTTCCTGAAACTCAAAAAATTGAGAGAAATTCAAATCCACATTAGAACGGTGTCAACACTTGAGCTTGTTAGTTGTTTCACATCATCTTCTACTCAATGCTATCTTACTTGCTACTGGTTTTCAAATAATTGTTGAATTCATCAAGATTAGCAATGTACTTTTATGTTAGCATATTCCTTTGGACTTTGGTGTTCGTCTAACTGTTTTTGTTTATGATATACATATTCGAGACTTTGCTTGGTTAAAACATAAAATAAATTAATTGATTTTAAACTTTTCTACAAGTTCAGACTAGTGTGTATTTTTAAATAGGATGAAAATTTTCCTTCATCTTTGGGTGATGGGTGATTTCCAGTACACTTTTCAGAAGTGGTAACTTTTCGATGTGAGATTTCAATCCAGTACACTTTTCAGAAGTTGTGGCTTTTTTATATGGGATTACAACTCTTCCTTGCAACCTTTAACTATCTATAAATAGTTTAGGATTGTGAAGAGTTGAAGCCATCGAAATATAAGAACTTTCTTAAGTGCAATTACTTCTATCTTTATTTTCTTCTTATAGAGTTTTTTTGATTTTATAAACACTTGTTGATTTCTGCTTCTAAAATTCGTTAGAGTGTAACTATCGAATTTTTCGTGGAATAGGTTTTGTATCCTGGAAGGTTAATTCTTTGAGAGAACCATTTACACCTGTGTGGGAGGAATTAATACCTTTAAAGATAGCATCGTTTTTCGGTGTGCCTAACCTATCATTAAATCCATTACCCACAAATATACAACACTTTTAAAGGTATTAAGTATTCTACAATGGATTCGGTATTGGTGAAGGCACAATTAAATGATGGAGAAAAGCTCGAGAGACTGAACGGGCTCAACTATAAGCGTTGGAGTTTGAAAATGGAGTACCTTTTGACAATTGCAAAGGTATTCTATGTTCTGTTTGAAACATGTCCGGAGGAAGACACTAATTCGGATGCAACTGAGGAACAAAAGAATGCTGCTAAGGAGAAGGCAAAGAAGTGGAAGAATGATGATTACATCTGTCGCTACACCATTCTGCAGTCACTGAACAACACACTTTTCAACGTGTTTCACATCCATAAGACTGCTGCGGAACTTTGGAATGCTTTAAAAAGAAGGTACGTCAATGAAGATGTTGGTAATAAGTCATTTTTGGTTAACAAGTATGTTGAATACAAGATGGTGGATACTCGACCGGTCATTGATCAGGTCAACGAGTTAAATGATATAGCCACAGAATGTGCTGATGCTGGTGAACCCATTTCTGAAACTTTTCAAGTTTCGACCATCGTGGGTAAGCTTCCACCTTCATGGAAAGATTACCAAAAGAAACTGAAACACAAAAAGAAATATCTCTCTTTGGATGAACTTCTTCAAGGTATCCAAATTGAGAGCGAAAGTCTCAAAAGAGAAAATTCAGTTTCTTCGAGAAATGATGGTGTTAATCATGTTGATATTCCTAGAACTTTTAAGGGAAACCAAGGGAAGTTCAAGAAGAGAAAGAGGCATGATAACAACAATAATAAAGAGAACGGGAGTGAAAATAACAACAACAAGAAAAAGAAAGGCAGTTGTTGGGTATGTGGCAAACCTGGTCACTATGCTAGGTCATGCCGTAACCGAAAGGGAGATGACGACAAAAAGGAACAAACTAATGTGGTTGACAAAAACTTTGTTGCGGTTATGTCTAAAGTTTGCCTTGTTAACAATGGCACTACTGATTGGTGGTTGGATTCAAGCGCAACTTGTCATGTCACACCAAATAAGAGTTTGTTCAAGACATATGAAAGGGTGAAAGAAGCCAAAGTCGTCTACATGGGAAATGCTTCTTCAAGCGAAGTTCTCGGTGTAGGAACCGTTGTTCTTACCCTCACTTCGGAGAATACTTTAACTCTGAGAAATGTGTATCATATCCCAGCTATGCGGAAGAATCTTGTATCAGTCACCAAGTTAGATGAAAATGGTTTCAAAATAGCCTTTGGTTCCCAAAAGGTGTCCATCACCAAGAATGGAAAATTTGTGGGAAAAGGCTATATGAAAGACAATATGTACTTCTTGAATGTTGACTATAGTAAAACTACATCTTCTGCTTACTTTTCTGATTTTTTACTTAGTATTGATGAGAATGTTAATTGGCATAATAGACTAGGACATATTGGTATAAATGCTATGCATCGCATGATAAGAAAAGATTTAATTCCCAAGTCTTCTCAAACTTTTACTACTAACACATGTGAATGTTGCTCCCAATCTAAGTTGACTAAAACTTCATTTAAATCTGTTTCAAGATCAACTAGTTTACTTGAACTCATTCATACAGATATTTGTGATAACAAAGAGCATATTACTAGAGGTGGTAAAAGATACTTTATAACATTTATTGATGATTATTCAAAATATACTTATGTGTATTTACTTAGAACCAAGGATGAGGCCTTTGATAAATTTAAAATCTTCAAGGAGGAAGTTGAGAATAAAACCAATTTAAGGATTAAATGGTTAAGATCGGATAGAGGTGGTGAATACTTATCTAACGAATTCACATCATTTTGTTTACAAAATGGAATTGTTAGAGAATTTTCAGCACCCAATACTCCACCTCAAAATGGAGTAGCCGAAAGAAAAAACAGATCCTTAATGGAAATGGTTAGTGCAATGCTTATAGACTCAAAATTACCAATGAGTTATTGGGGAGATGCACTATTAACCTCTTGTTACATTAGAAACAGGGTTGTGGATAAAAAGCATATGGAAACTCCATATGAATTGTTTATTGGGCATGCGCCTTCTATTAAACATCTAAGAGTATGGGGCTGTATTGCATATGCCTTAGATGTAACTTTGATAAATCTGGTAATGTTCCGACATTCCTTACTACTCAAACTTATAATTCAAGTAAGATGTGTTCAAGTTCGTGTACAAATCATTTGATCCGAGATTCGGGCTCTCAACTGCATCGTCGATCCAATGTAGATGAAACTGATGATAGCATATCGACAAGTGGCAACGAACCACTAAATTCATCTTCTATTGCTGTTAACCTAAATGGAGTCCCAAGTCATCTAATCATCTGTTTGTTGGTTGTGATCGTACTTATGTTTGTCACTATCATTGTCTCATTGGGTTTCCTAATTGCTCATTGAACTTTTGAGATGTGTTTATAATTTATTTTTAGAGTTTAATGGACCGATCGATCTTGAAGCATGTGGTTTTTTACTATTCAACCTGTGAATGCCATATATTCAAGATTCTAATGAAATGGCTGATTGACTAATCAAATGTTATTTTCCATTCAATGGAATATATTCTCTGACTTAAATCTTCATGAAAAGACCATTCACAACTTTCGAATCTTTTAGAACAAACCAATAACCAATCTCTTTCTAATCTTCATGAAAAGACAATTCCCAACTTTCTATACAACAGTATAACAACTACATAAGCTGCATTCCCCTAACACTCCACCTATGCTCATCTTCACATACTCAAAAAATGCCAAACTCTAATCTCCCAAGCATCCCTTTGCAAGAAACCTTGTTGTACTCGGGCATTTGGGACTTTGAATGTGATGATGTGTTCATTGATAGCCTACTTATCCAGAAGAGTCTAGGACGATGGCATGCGAACGAGGTAATAAACTTTGGTACAATATGCACTAGCATTCAAGCCGTGAATGAGAGGTACAACCATGCGTTGACATGGATCGATGGTATCGAACGTCATTCAGATCTTGAACGTCGGTACCACACTTTCAACAAGCTTAAAGAACACCCGAAAGTTTGGTGGGATCCGGAATGGAACGTCGTTCATACTTCGAAACAGGATTGGATTCGCTTGATTCAGGTTTCATTGAATTCTCGTCCTTTTATTTTATAGTATTTGACTAATTACATTAACATTTACATATTGTCACAGTCGGATGAGACCGTCAAAGCCTTCTTCCATCGTGGAGATCCACACCATGAGAAGTTTAACCTGTTATTTGGAATTCCCGATGCTCCCATCGAGCCTCCAGCGAATGTTGATATTATTCAAGTCAGCGACGATAGCAATTCTGATCCAATCATGGTGTCCGACGATGAGGGTCAACATGGCCATCCTCCGATAATAGACCCCACATTTAACTATGGCCCATGGGCGCCGGCAAGATCAACTGAATATGAGGACGTTGAACCGCTTCAAGAGTCGACCCCGTCATGGTCTCCTCCTAGTCAGCAATTAATCCAGCCTTCAGGCCTTCCGGACACTCCAACCACTTTGTGGAGTAGAAACAATAGAGGGGTTTGTTCTTCGTCTTGTGCTTCTTCAAGGTCTCCGAAGAAGGGGAAAAAGAAGATGACTTAACATGATCAAGTTGGTATGTCAGTCCCACGATGCTTCCGTTCACGTCTCATTGAGTCAGTCATGTGATTCCGATGCAATCTAATGTATTTTAGTTTCCGTTATGCTTACATTTTATGTTGTTTTCGTATTTGTTGTGTCTTTGAACATTTGCGTTTGTCGTGTTGTTGTCAACGTTTTAATGTATTTTCAAAATTGACAACCCTTATCTTATCGTATTTCGATTTCATTGTGTGCTTTGTGTGTATATTTTATTGGTAATGGGCCTTTTTGTGGGCTATTTGTTTGGTCCATACGGAAAATTCACTAGTTGCAATTAATATAGCATTGGACGACATAAGCTTACATGGATATTTCATAAATAAGAGTAAATCTAAGTGGAATACTACATAATTTGGTACCACACTTTCAACCTATGAACTTGAACATAATAGGTAGGAGACAGAATATGAGTGCAATGACAAGAAGATTTTGAAGTTTCGTCAACTCTTCAATCCGTCCAGTTTTATAGTCATTATCTGACTCTAGGTGGGTACATGATTCCTTCCAAATTTCAGCATAATCTTTTGCTTGACTCAACCTGTTCATGAGCTCTTGGTTTTCAACCAACAGTGCGTCGAACTTCATCACTATGCTCGGTAGCATTCCGTCTGGTGCAGTGGCTTTCACGTTCCTTGAGTGTTTGTCTGCCCAAAGGAAATAATCACATCCAGCATCATCGTTCGGATAATAGCACGAGTAAAAGAGTCTTCCTCTGCTTTGTTCGTTACTTGAAATGCATATACGGGCCTCTTTACCACAATCACATGTCACAAGCTGGAAGGATGGATTGATCAATCTAGGATTCTCCAAGAATTCCTAGAAATTGTTAAGCTGAACAAAATGGTACTTGGACCAAAGGGAACCAACCAGGAAGCCATGGAGCTAAAGAAGAGAGTGTGGGCACAATATGGGATGGTGCCACCTAAAGAAGATGATCTCTGAAATGGCTAAGTTTTCCTGACTCTTATGTGCTGAAATGGATGAAAACTTAACTTGGTTGCTAACTTGTTGATTTGGTCAACTATGTTGAAGATGCTCAAGTGTGCTGATGTGTTTTTGCTCTAATGATTGCTCTGATACTTAAGGACTAATGCTTAATGCTCTGATAGTATATCCTGATTAAGTATTGCTTTTGTAGTCAATTTATGCTCTGATGTAATGTTTCTCATGCTCTGATATGTTTGTTCAACTATCAACATGCTGTAATGATCCTCATTTTAATGATAGTTGAACATATTTTGAATCAAGAAACATAAATTGCATTATCTCAACTTATCTGATGTGTCAACCTATATGCAAACAATAACAGAAAATACACTAACACATTTTCTTTCAGGGAACTTGACCTCAGTCAACCTTACTGAAGATAAATGTAATAAGTGTAAACAAGTCACCTTTGCATAGACTGTATAGGTTTTGGCATCATCAAAAAGGGGGAAATTGTTGGGAATAAAATGAGAAGTGTTTTGATTTAATACCAAAACCCCCTGAGACATGCCTAGTCATAGTTGATTATGTTCTAAGGATGTTAGAACATATAGTATAAGGCTAGTTGAGAAGCTGAAATGGTTGACAGCTCATAGATGGTTAGATGCACTAGTTGAGGGGGAACATATGCCTTGAAATCTATCAAAATCAAGTCCCCTCAAAGGCTCAAGTCTCATGTATCCCAAGTCTGCTGAAGGACAAGTATGCTGATCATAAAGAAAAATGTCACAACATAACATATCTAAAGATCAAGCAAGTCCAATGCATCATCTAGACACAATCTCTAAGGCATTCTTATTTAGGAGGTTTGTCCAGAAGAGTTGTCTCAGCACACTTGTACTAGAACCATAGCAAGGAAATCCCAACCCTGCTGAAGGTGGTCAAGGATACTAATGTCATAGTGTGGATACAAAAGGATCAACAAGCATGCACAAACACATCCACACAAAGAGACAAAGCCAAGTCTTCTGAAGAATGAACAAGACAACTTTGCTGATAAGCAAACTCTGCTGTTACTGATAAGCAGAATTGTCCAAAGTGATAAGGAATGTTGTCTTTATCTCAGGACTAACCATCATAAGCCATGTCCATGTTTGAACAAGTGAATCTTGAAGTCAGACATTGGGAAGAGTGCTGCAGAATGAAGACAAAGTAGTTACAGCCGTTTATTTCCCAAAACAAGGACATGTCACTATCAGAATCCGTCTTCCAGTTTTGAAGAACTCAAGGAAGACATTTATAGACATTTGGATGCATCTCTGAAAGCAACCATGGAAGAGGTTGTGCAACAAAAGATGAAGCATGTTCTAGATTTCCTTAGCCTGAGCAGTGACAGGATGCAAGATATACATGATGAAAATGTATACTTGCTAGAAGAGATGAAATCCCTGAACCAAGCCCAATCCCTGATGGCAACTACAATGAGTGAACTCAAACCTCAGTGTTTTGATGCTGCCAAAAAGGGGGAAAGAGAAAGAGCAAGGGCCAAAGGTGCCTTGGTAATTGGAGGTTCAGACAAGGGCAAGGAAAAGGCTGTTGAAGATAAAGGCAAAGAACCAGCAGAGCTGAATCTGGAAGAACTGGATGAAGATGAGCAACTTGCAATTGCTCTAAAGAATTATGTTGCTTCAGCACAAGAAGAAAAGGCAAGGTTACAGCAGAGACCTGGAGGAGAAGGTTCTGGTCTGAACAAAGTTGTTGAAGGTGTCCAAACCAGAGGCCAAATCAAGAAGGTCATAGGAAACAAAAGAAGAGGTGAAACATTCACTGACTTTCCTAAAAGCCTGGAATTGCCTCTTGAATTTAGGATTCAAGAAGAAGTAGAGCCTATCTCCAAGAAGGCCAAAACTACTGAAAAGGTCAAATTTGCTTAAGTAACCAAGATTGCTGAAAAGTCTCCTGAAACTGACAAGTCTGCTGAGACTAAAGATGCCAAAGCTACTGAAGATATTGAAGAACTTTTTGAAGAAGGTTTTGGACCAACACCCAAAAAGAAGAAAGTTGTGCTGCTGAATTATCCATCCAAACTGTTTCATGAAGGGTATGGCAAAGACCCTGAAACACAGCAGAAATTGGCCATGATGAAAGCCAAAAAAAGATGGACCTAATTGAAGAAGCAAACTGAGCAAGGGATAAAAGAAGAGCTGGTTTTCAAAAGCCAAGAAGAAGAAGAGCAACATACAGCAAGATAAAGCCACAACTACTGATCCCCATGGACACCAAATATCCTCACTTGGATAAATGGGTGCCAATTCAGCTGAATGACTCATGGGAAGAGGCAAAGAGGGAGTTTGTCTATGACTATTATGTCATTGACAGGTGGAATGGAAGGGAAGTTAACACCACCTTTGCTGAATTCATGATTGAATACTTCAGAGAACTATATTAACAACTACTTGCAGCTGCTGATCTTGCAAGGATTGAATTCACTGCTCCCAAGCCAATCATCTATATGCCTCCCAAGCTGGAAGGATGGATTGATCAATCTAGGATTCTCCAAGAATTTCTAGAAATTGTTAAGCTGAACAAAATGGTACTTGGACCAAAGGGAACCAACCAGGAAGCCATGGAGCTAAAGAAGAGAGTGTGGGCACGATATGGGATGGTGCCACCTAAAGAAGATTATCTCTGAAATGGCTAAGTTTTCCTGAATCTTATGTGCTGAAATGGATGAAAACTTAACTTGGTTGCTAACTTGTTGATTTGGTCAACTATGTTGAAGATGCTCAAGTGTGCTAATGTGTTTTTGCTCTAATGATTGCTCTGATACTTAAGTACTAATGCTTAATGCTCTGATAGTATATCCTGATTAAGTATTGCTTTTGTAGTCAATTTATGCTCTGATGTAATGTTTCTCATGCTCTGATATGTTTGTTCAACTATCAACATGCTGTAATGATCCTCATTTTAATGATAGTTGAACATATTTTGAATCAAGAAACATAAATTTCATTATCTCAACTTATCTGATGTGTCAACCTATATGCAAACAATAACAGAAAATACACTAACACATTTTCTTTCAGGGAACTTGACCTCAGTCAACCTTACTGAAGATAAATGTAATAAGTGTAAACAAGTCACCTTTGCATAGATTGTATAAGTTTTGGCATCATCAAAAAGGGGGAAATTGTTGGGAATAAAATGAGAAGTGTTTTGATTTAATACCAAAACCCCCTGAGACATGCCTAGTCATAGTTGATTATGTTCTAAGGATGTTAGAACATATAGTATAAGGCTAGTTGAGAAGCTGAAATGGTTGACAGCTCATAGATGGTTAGATGCACTAGTTGAGGGGGAACATATGCCTTGAAATCTATCAAAATCAAGTCCCCTCAAAGGCTCAAGTCTCATGTATCCCAAGTCTGCTGAAGGACAAGTATGCTGATCATAAAGAAAAATGTCACAACATAACATATCTAAAGATCAAGCAAGTCCAATGCATCATCTAGACACAATCTCTAAGGCATTCTTGTTCAGGAGGTTTGTCCAGAAGAGTTGTCTCAGCACACTTGTACTAGAACCATAGCAAGGAAATCCCAACCCTGCTGAAGGTGGTCAAGGATACTAATGTCATAGTGTGGATACAAAAGGATCAACAAGCATGCACAAACACATCCACACAAAGAGACAAAGCCAAGTCTTCTGAAGAATGAACAAGACAACTTTGCTGATAAGCAAACTCTGCTGTTACTGATAAGCAGAATTGTCCAAAGTGATAAGGAATGTTATCTTTATCTCAGAACTAACCATCAGAAGCCATGTCCATGTTTGAACAAGTGAATCTTGAAGTCAGACATTGGGAAGAGTGCTGCAGAATGAAGACAAAGTAGTTACAGCCGTTTATTTCCCAAAACAAGGACATGTCACTATCAGAATCTGTCTTCCAGTTTTGAAGAACTCAAGGAAGACATTTGGGGCTGCCTTTCCAACGGGCAAATCCTCAAATTTGTCTATAAATACAGAAGTGTGAAGAATTTTTGAAGCACCTCAACCTTGACAAGAATATCCAACTATCCTACAAGTCAAAGTGCTTTCAAGCTTTCAAAGAGACTATCTTAGTCTTCATACACTTCATTCTAAGCTGAACCCATTGTATATCCATACAAGCTTAGAGAGATATCCTATCCTTATACACTGATCTTCATTGTAAAGGATATCTCATTAGTTGGAACCTTACTTCAACCCATATATCTTTCAAAGAGAGAAAGTTAGAAGGTTGTAGTAGTAGAAGTGGAAGGAGTTGACTGTTGAGAGAAGAACAGCTCAGTTCTGAGTTGAGAAAGGGTACTAGGACTCTAGACATCCTAGGGATCAATTCACCAAGGAGTGGTGTTCTTGATCAAGTGCACCTTGGCACTATAAAACAAGTTAATTCCAAGAGTGAAGGAATTATCCTGTTAAATCAGGGAAAGTGGATGTAGGAGCTTGACTCTCTGAACCACTATAAACTCTTGTGTTGATTTACTTTCAAGTACTTCCATACACTCAACACTGCACACAAAACTGAACATTTCAAAGACATATATCATAAACTGTGCAAAACAGATTTGGACAAGTTCCCTGAAAACTGGACTGTTTGATTAAAGTGATTTCAGATTTAAAGGAGTTTAAACTAAAGTGTTGGTCCTGAAAGGAGTATATAACAAGTGTATGGGGGGGGGGGGAATACACTTGTATGCAATTCTTTTCAACTTTTGATCAAACCAGAGCTCAGCTAGGTTGTCTTGGACAACTCTGCTGAAGATGATTAACTCTTCTAAGATAATCAAACTACTAAGTACTATTGAGTACTTAAATGAATAACTATCTAGGGGATTTATATGTGCGGAATAGTGGTTGGACCTTTAAGTTTAGACTCCTTAAGTTTCTGAAATCAATTTGTCAATACAGTCCAGTTTTCAGGGAACTTGTCCAATACAGTTTTGCACAGTCTTTGAATATGTATCTTTTGAAAGATCAGTTTTGTGTACAGTGTTGAATGAATGTAAGTACTTGTAAATCAAATCAACACAAGAGGTTATAGTGGTTCAGAGACTCAAGCTCCTACATCCACTTTCCCTGATTTAACAGGATAATTCCTTCACTCTTGGAATTAACTTGTTTTATAGTGCCAAGGTGCACTTGATCAAGAACACCACTCCTTGGTGAATTGATCCCTAGGATGTCTAGAGTCCTAGTACCCTCTTCTCAACTCAGAACTGAACTGTTCTTCTCTCAACAGTCAGCTCCTACCACTTCTACTACTACAACCTTCTCACTTTCTCACTTGAAAGAGGTAAGGGTTGAAGTAAGGTTCCAACTAATGAGATATCCTTTACAATGAAGATCAGTGTATAAGGATTAGGATATCTCTCTAAGCTTTGTATAGATATACAGTAAGTTCAGCTTAGAAGAAGTGTTTGAAGACTAAGATAGTCTCTTTGAAAGCTTTGAAAGCACTTGAATTCTTGTAGAATATTTGGCTTTGTAGTTGGTGCTTCAAATGGTCTTCACACTTCTTGTATTTATAGACAAAATGGAGGATTTTCCCGTTGGAGAGGCAGCCCCAAATTGCTATAAATGTCTTCCTTGAGTTCTTCAAACTGGAAGACAGATTCTTGATAGTGACATGTCCTTATTTGGGTAATAAACGGCTGTTAAGACTTTATCTTCATTCTGCAGCACTTTTCCCAATGTTTGACTTCTTGTTAGGACTTGGACATGGCTTCTGAAGGTTGATCCAATGATAGGACAATATTCCTTATCAAGTGGACAACTCTCCTTATCACTATCAGCAGTTTTGCTTATCAGCAAAGTTGGCTTGCTCTTCTTCAGATGACTTGGCTCTTTCCCTTTGCTTCACTTCAAGGTGATCTTAGCATGTTGTATTGAGATTCTTTAGGGTATGGTTGTCTCTAACTCTTCAGCATGGTTGACCTTCAAACATTAGAACCTTTGTTCTGGTTCAAACTTGCTGAGACAACTCTTCTGGGACAACTCTCCTGATCAGCATATTTGGTCTCTTAGCTTTAGAGCTTTTGTTTTCACACAGAGTTAACCTTTCTGGACAACTCTCCTGATCAGAACATTTGAATGACTTTGTCCTTTTGATCTTTACCACCTTGCTTTAGCATGGATACATCTTCTCTGGACAACTCTGTTGATCAAGGCATTTGGTCTTCAATATTGTATGTTTGGCCTTAGTGTTTGTTCCAGAATTTGAGCCTTAAGGGGACTTGATCTTGAACATCTTCAAAGCATAGCTTCCCCCTCACAATGTGCATCTAATCATCTAAGAGCTGCCTAACATATCAGCTTCTCATCTAGCCTTATGCTATGTGTTCTAACAGTCTTAGAACACAATCATCTTGACTTAGGCATGTCTCAGGGGGTTTTGGTATTTAATCAAAACATATGTCATTTTATTCCCAACAATTTCCCCCTTTTTGATGATGCCAAAACCTACACATTCTATGCAAAAGTGACTTGTCTACACCTATTACACATATCTTCAGAAGACATGACTAAGGTCAATATTCCTGAAAAGACAATGTGTTAGTGTATTCACTGTTTTTGTTTCAAGTAGGTTTCAAAGATAGGCATAGAGAGATTTCTGCAATAATGTATCTTGATTCAAAAAGTGTTCAACTATTATTGAAATGAGAATCATTACAAGCATGTTGATAGTTGAAGATAACTATTCAGAGCATGAATTCAAGATAACATTACAAATGAACATTTCATTACAACTGAATACTAAACATAGGATCAGAACATAAACAAAATATTCCAAGTATCAGATTAGAATACTGAATATCAACACCAATTCTTGTATCAGAGCAATCCAAATCATATGAGAGCATATCAAGGCATATCACATCAGCAGGCTTGTCCAAACTTCAGCAGATTTGACCACAAAAAAAAATCTTCAGATAAGATAACTTTCTTTTTATCCAGATAGGGTCAGAAGACTTAGCCATTTTTAGAGATCATCCTCAGGAGGTGGCACCATCCCATATTGTGCCCACACTCTCTTCTTGAGTTCCATGGCTTCCTGGTTGGTTCCTTTGGGTCCAAGGGTCATCTTGTTCAGCTTCAGAATTTCTGTGAACTCCCTCAGGATCCTTGTTTGGTCAATCCATCCATCAAGCTTTGGAGGCATGTAGATGATAGGCTTGGGAGCATTGAGTTCAATTCTTGCAATGTCAGCAGCTGCAAGTAATTGTTGATATAGCTCTCTGTAGTATTCTATCATGAACTCAGCAAAGGAAGAGTTGGCATCTCCTCCATTCCATTTGTCAATGACATAGTAGTCATAGACAAACTCCCTTTTAGCCTCTTCCCATGTATCATTCAGCTGAATTGGCACCCATTTATCCAAATGTGGATATTTGGTGTCCATTGGGACTAAAAGCTGAGGCTTCATCTTGCTGTAAGTTGCTCTCCTTCTTCTTGGTTTCTGAAAATTTGCTCTTCTCTTATCTCTTGCTCTTTGTGCTTCATCCATCAAATCCATTTTCTCCTGGGCCCTCATCATGGCCAGTTTCTGTTGTGTTTCAGGGTGTTTGCCATACCCTTCATGAAATAACTTTGATGGATCATGAGCTAGGACAGTTGTCTTCTTCTTAGGTTCAGGTCCAAATCCTTCAGCAAACAGTTCTTCAATATCTTCAGTGGACTTGGAACCTTCAGCAACATTGACTATTTTAGAAGACTTTTCATTTTCAGCAATTTTGGGCTCTTCAGCAGCTTTGGCTTTCTTTGATGTAGGCTCATCTTCATCAATTCTGAATTCAGGTGGAAGATCAAGGCTGTTGGGAAAGTCAGTAAATGTCTCAGCTTGTCTTTTCTTTCCTTTTGCCTTCTTGATCTTTCCTCTAGTTTGGACACCTTCAGCATCTTTGTCCAAACCAGACACCTCACCACCTGGTCTCTGCTGTAGCCTCATCCTTTCTTCTTGTGCTGATGCCATTGAATTTTTCAATACAAGTGCTAGTTGTTCTTCTTCATCCAGTTCTTCCAAGTTCAGCACTTCTGGTTCTTTTCCTTTTGCTTCAGCAGCTTTGTCTTTTCCTTTAACTGGGCTTCCAATCACCAAGGCACCTTTTGCTCTAGCTCTTTCCCTTTCCCCCTTTTTGGCAGCATCAAAGCACTGGGGCTTTAGCTCACTCATTGTTGTGGCCATTAGGGATTGGGCCTGGTTTAGAGACTTCATCTCTTCCAACAAATATACATTTTCATCATGTATATTTTGCATCCTATCACTGCTCAAGCTAAGAAAAGCTAGAACATGCTTCATTTTTTGCTGAACAACCTCCTCCAAGGTTGCTTTCAGGGATGCATCCAGTTGGGCTTTAAGGAGCTCAGTGAGGTTGGCTACTGCACCTTCAGCAATGTTGGCCAATACCTCTTGGGAAAATTTTTCAGAGGCTGCTTTCACCATTGCTAGCCTTTGCTCTTCAGCTCTCTTCTTTTGCAGTGTTGTCTTCTTTCCAAGAGCTTGCTTGACAGTTAGCCTGAGAGCCTTGACATTAGCATTATGATTGTCTCTCAGCAGCTTTTGTTCCTTCTTGACCTCTTCTGATATGGATTCCATGGTGGATTTGGCTTTTTGTACTTCAGTGGAAATGGTTTGGAGGCTAGTTTCCACACCACTAATCCTTGCTTCTAATGTAGGAAGTACTACATCTTCAGAGCCTGTAAGTCTCATTTCTACAGATGCTAGAGTCCTTCCTTGCTCATTCAATGCTCCTGAAGTTTCAGCATGAGCAGATTGGACCTGATGAGCCAATGAGTCCAATTTCTCTGATTGCATTCCAAGCAAGGCTTGAGCTGAGCCTGTATCTACTTGGATAGGTGCATCTGTTAAGAACTCATCTGCAAAAATTTGGTCAAGGGATATACCTGCAATATTAGACAGATCAAACAGGTTAGGAAATAAACACTCATCACCCTCAATTTCTTTTGTATAAGACTCTGATACATCAGCAGTCTTCTTCTCATTTTCAACTTGTTCTTTTCTCCCTTCATAGATAATGTTCTCACTCAAGGAATCAGGCCTCCTTTCATCAAGGGATTCTTGAAGTTCAGATTTGACTTCAAGAATAACCTGTCCTTCCTCACTTATTCCACCCTCATATGGTGGTACACTCACAATCTTAGTTATGACTACCTCTCTTTCATCCATAACTCCCTCTGATTTTTCAATTCTACTTTCCTTTTCAACCCCTTCTCCTAAACATGCAGCATCTTCACCTTCACCAAGGTTCAAAGATGGCAGTTGTGAGGAGATCACAGTGCTTATTTCAGCAGCCACTGAGTCATCCTGAATGATTAAGGGCTGATCAGTGTCCATCTCATCTGACACTGAATAGGCCTTAATCAAACTAGCCTCTAACATAGGAACCTCAACATCTTTAGGCTGTGCCTTGGGTTCAGAAGAACCTTCATTGGCAGATGTGTCTTTGGTTGTGTTACCACCCTTGGTCAACACCTCTGATGAAACAGAGCCTTTCCTATGGTAGGTTCTAGGAGGGTTTGAGAGTATATCTGCTATAGAAGACTTGGGTTGAGAGGGTTCAGGGAGGTTGGCTTGAGGGGTTTCAGGAGGGTTGGGATTTGAAGGGTTTGAAGGATTATCAGGGGAATCATCATCATTTGAGCTACTGTCAGGGTGTTTGATGCCCTTAACTTTTCTCTCTTTCTCCTCAATGATCTTCTCAGCTACCAACTTTGCAAAAACTTCCTCATCAGTAAGGAATCTTGTTTTCATCACTCCAGCAAAATGTAGCAATCTGCTCTCCTCCACTTGCCACCAGTTTGCACCCTTATCTTGGATGACTTGTGATATTTCCATCAAGGTTTTATCTTTTACATCCACAAGCATCCTCAAATCATGAAACATCTTCTGAATTCTTAGAAATTCAGCAAGTTGTGGATACAAACTGTCCACAGTGGCCTTAGCTCCACCTCTGAGCATACTTTCATAAGTATACTCCTCCTCATTCTCATTTAATGGAGAACTTTGGGCTATAGGGGAGTGGGCTGTGGTTTCATAAATTGCAGCTTCAGGCAAGTTAAGTTCAGGAGGGTTGGCTTCAGAAGGATTAGGCTCAAATGAAGGTACTTCAGTTGCTTTAGAGAGCAATGAATCTGAAGGGGCTTTGCTCAGGGGAGTTGGCTCATTGAGTGCATGTTCTAAAAGCTTTGAGTAATTGAGCATGGATGAGTCAAGGGGAGACAAAATCCTTGTCTCATCTACTGCTAAATCTGCAAGCACATCAATGCCACTTCTTTGCACACTCCCTTCTGGAGAATATCTCTTAGAGAGATCTACAGAGGTGATGGGTTGGTTGGAAGGAGTAACATGGGTTTCAGGGGAGTTGGGCTCAAGATTCTGAATTTCAGGGATGTTGGCCTCTTTAGGTTGACCTTCAGGGACTTTGGATTCTGGAGTTCCAGAACCAGAAGAGCTAGTCCTTGACTTGGATTTGGTCCTGCTTTCAGCTCTGCTTTCTCTTAGAGCCAATTGAAGAGACCTTTCTTCCTGCAGCTCCAACACTTTCTCAGTAGGCTTGGCCCTTCTCTTGCTGGCCCTACTGCTCCCACTGCCTTCACCATCCTTTTCAGGGACAACTTCCCTGATTCTCTTATCACCTTTCTTCTTTTGCCTTGTCTCATTGTATTTCAGCCTCAACTCTTCTGAGTGGTCAGAAGGCACACTTTCTCCCTCTTCTGCCACTTCATCAACTTCAGCTGATGCTCCTGAGGCTTCTCTTGAAGATAATTGAGACATTTTCCTTGTTTTGACAGCCCTGGCCTTGGTTCTCTTCTTCATCTTAGGCTTTTCTTCAACCTGTTCTTCAGTAGGTTTGGCCATAAGCATCCTCCTTTGCTCAGTTTTCTTGCTGAGCTTTCTGAACAGAATCTTTTGGGCTGGGAGGGGTTTGGCAAAGGTCTGCATTTGAGAATAATGGGAGAATCTTTCAATTAACAAGCTTGCCCTGGTGCAATACTTGAGTTTCCCTTCTAGCACAACCTTGTTGTGAGATTTTACTTTGAATTTAGCCTTTTCCTTCATCATCTCAGACATGATGAAGGTCCTACAATCAAACTTGATGCCCTTGTCACTAGCATCAATAATAGCAGCCATAATTCTGATTCTTGGATGGCTGACCTGCTCCAAACTTCCAGTATTGCTCAAGAGACTCTTAGCAACTACCTCAAAAAGGTTGAGAAATTCTGGCTTGAGAGTCTTCTTGTTTTGTGTTGAAGAGAGAGGACCTGGTACTAATAGCCATTCTTGAGCTATTTCATCTTCATGTCCAGTACCATAAACTTCTGGATTCCTTCCCTCAAAAGGCAATCCAAAAGCTCCTTCAATATCTTCTGAAGAGAATTTCACTTTATGAAATCTCTCTTCCTCCTCTCCTTCAGCCACATATGACAATCTGGTGGAAACTTCACCATCTTCAGGCTTACCTCTCCACTTGAGAAAGGCAAAGAACTCAGCCATGTAGCTTTCCAAGCATGAACTTGGTCTTTCTTCCATAAACTTTTGTAATCCAGCTCTCCTCAACCATCTCAGGGTTGGTTTAATCTCAGGATCCTCACTCTCAAAGGATACTATTGGCTCAAAGTGAAGATTGTTTTTGTTGCTTAAATATCCAAAATAAAGGTCTAGAGCCTTGTTGGAGAAATCAATGATCATCTCTGGTCTAACTTTGGGAGCCATTGAAGGTCCACAGAAGAAACTTGAGAGAGATTAAGAGAGTTTGAAGAAAATTTGAACTAGGGTTTCGAATACTTGGGGAGGAAGTGTTTGTGGGGATCTTAAGACTTGTGAATATTCTAAAAAGAATGTTTGTCAATGAGTTGGTGAAGTCTTGATGCAATTCAAAGGTGAACAAAAGTGGAAATCAAAATGGACGGCTAGGATTGTCTTCAGAGGAGTTGTCCAATTTTGATCCAATGGTCAAAAACCAATGTAACAGTGAAAAACTGTTTTATTCAAAACGTGGGTGGAGTTTTAATGTTTGTTTAAGACTGGGGAATTTTCGAGATAGATCATGTCCCAAAAAGTTTAATGCAAACAAGAGTTAAATCTTGGCATTTAATGCATGGAAAGTCACCTTTTGGGTGGGAGACAAATTAAATCCCAGAAAGGTGAAAACTGTATTTTCAATGGGACAGATTTCGAAATAGACAATGATCACCTAAAATAGGTGCTTATCAGACCAAGATTTGGTTTGATAGCTAGGACAACTTATCTGACCCCACTAGGACAAGTGTCCTGAAAAGATGTGGACAACTGTCCTGAAATCCATTGGACAAGTGTCCTGAATCATTTAGGGCATCTTTCTGAGTTTCAGCAGACTTGACCAATTCTGCTGAGGTTTGAAATTTTTTCCCCCTAAATGAATGAACTCCTTTGGACTCAATTGTCCAATTTCCCTGGATCAAGAAGACCCAACTCTGCTGATAATTCCAGAAATCTTGCTTCTGCAAGTGGCTTTGTCAATATATCAGCTTTTTGATGATCTGTGTGGATCTTTACCAACTTGATATCCTTCTTCTCCACATGATCTCTAATGAAGTGATGCTTGATGTCCACATGTTTGCATCTTGTGTGCAATACAGGATTCTGTGATATGGCAATAGCACTGTTATTGTCACAGAATATTGGCACTTCAGTAGAGTTGACTTTGTAGTCTCTGAGTTGTTGTCTCAGCCAAAGGATTTGAGCACAACAACTTCCAGCAGCAACATATTCAGCTTCAGTGGTGGAAGTAGCCACTGTGTTTTGCTTCTTGGAAAACCAAGATATGAGTTTGTTGCCTAAGAATTGACAAGTTCCTGAAGTGGATTTTCTGTCAATTCTGCATCCTCCATAATCAGCATCTGAGTAGCCAGTTAACTCAATGTTGTCATCAGCAGGGTACCAAAGGCCTAGATTTTCAGTGCCTTTGAGGTACCTCAAGATCCTCTTTGCAGCCTCAAGGTGGCTTTTCTTAGGATTTGCTTGAAACCTTGCACAAACACCTACTGCAAAGGTGATGTCAGGTCTGCTGGCAGTGAGATAGAGGAGTGAACCAATTATTCCTCTATACTCAGTGGAGTTGGTTGGAACACCACTTTCATCAGGATCCATCTTCCAATTTGTGTTCATTGGGATCCTTACTGGCTTGCTTGATGTACACCCAAACTTCTTGATCATTTCTCTGGTGTACTTGGTTTGGTTGATGAAGATTCCTTCTTTTGATTGCTTGACTTGTAGACCCAAAAAGAAGTTCATCAACCCCATCATGGACATCTCAAACTTGCTTTGCATGAGCTTGGAGAACTTCTCACACAGCTTCTCATTAGGGGATCCAAAAATTATGTCATCTACATAAATTTGAACAAGCAAGATGTCCTCTCCTTCAGAGATTCTGAAGAGTGTTCTGTCCACAGTTCCCTTGGTGAATCCATGATCCAAGAGGAATTGTGACAGTGTATCATACCAAGCCCTAGGGGCTTGCTTGAGTCCATATAGAGCCTTCTTCAGTCTGTATACTTGGTCTCCAACCTCAAAACCTGGTGGTTGCTCCACATAGACTTCTTCTTTCAATACTCCATTTAGAAAGGCACTCTTGACATCCATTTGGTACACTTTGAACCTCTTGTGGGCTGCATAGGCTAGGAAGAGCCTTATTGCTTCTAGCCTTGCCATAGGTGCAAAGGTCTCATCATAGTCAATGCCTTCATGCTGGCAGTAACCTTTTGCCACTAGTCTTGCTTTGTTTCTGACAATCACATCATTCTCATTCTTTTTGTTCTTGAACACCCACTTGGTTCCAATAACATCTTGATGTGAAGGTCTATCAACCAGCTCCCATACTTCATTTCTGGTGAATTGGTTGAGCTCTTCCTGCATTGCTGTAATCCAATTGGCATCCTGAAGTGCTTCATCAATGTCTTTTGGTTCCTGTTCTGACAAGAAACAACAAAACATAGCACTTTCACCATGAAATCTTCTGGTTTTGACTCATATACTTGGGTCACCAAGTATCAGGTCAGTAGGATGGTCATACAACCAAGTCCTTATTTTTCTGATCCCTTCAGTAGAGTTGTCCTCTACTGAGGTTGAGTCACCAGTGTTATAGAATTCAGGATAATTGAGTGCAGGATCTAATTCAGGATCATAATCAGGGGTGTTGTCCTCAATGTCAAGGACATTGGTATTTTCAACATTTTGAGTTCCCCCTTGATTATTTGACCCACTAACTACCTCAGCAGGAACTGCTTCTTCATTGGTAGTTGTTACCTGGATGTGAACTGGGATTGACTTATTCAGTTCACCATTTCCATCAGTGGGGTTTGTCTCAGGAAGGTTGCCTTCAGGATTGTTGTCCAATGTGAATTTTTCAGGAAGGTTGGCTTGGACAACATCTTTGAATTCAGTGTCTTTGTCTTTTAGGCTCAATCTGGTTGTTCTCTGTGTGATTTCTTCAGGTTCCAAAATATCATTCCTGATCTCAAAGATAGATTCATCAAACACAACATGAGGTGTTTCTTCCACTATAAGGGTTTTCTTGTTGTAGACTCTGAAAGCTTTACTGATTTGAGAGTATCCAAGAAATACTCCCTCATCAGCTTTGCTATCAAAGGCTTTCAACTGTTCTTTCCCATTATTGTGAATGAAACACTTACAACCAAATATATGAAAGTATGACACTTTAGGCATTCTTCCTTTCCAGAGTTCATAGGGGGTTTTGCCTTGCCCCTTAGTGATCAAACATCTATTTTGAGTATGGCATGCAGTGTTTATAGCTTCAGCCCAAAACCTCTTAGGTAAGTTTGAATCAGCAATTAAGGTTCTAGCAGCTTCTTTTAAAGTTCTATTCCTTCTTTTTTGCAACTCCATTTTGCTGAGGAGTTCTAGCTGCTGAGGTTTCATGAGTTATCCCATTAGATGTGCAATACTCTTTGATGTATGAATTTATGAACTCAGTGCCTTTATCAGATCTTATCTTGATAATGCTAAGGATTTTCTCATTTGACAGTCTCTTAAGGAGTTCAGGTAGTTTGACTTGTGTTTCCTTCTTATTAAGGAGAAATACTACCCATGTGAACCTAGAGAAGTCATCTACTACAACCAATGTGTATTTTCTACCATTTATACTTGAAGGGGTGATTGGTCCAAACAGATCCATGTGTAGAAGTTCAAGTACCCTTTCAGTAGAAATGACTGGTTTACCTTTGAATGAGGCTTTTATCTGTTTTCCTTCTTGACATGGCTTACACACATGTTCTTTAATGAAAACCTCATTAGGCAATCCTTTAACTGATGCATTTCTAGCAAGTTTATTCATTGATTTAAAGTTCAGGTGGTTTAGCCTCTTGTGCCATAACCAACTTTGTTCACTAGTACTCTTAGCAATGAAACATGCAGCATCAGTAGATTTGTCCCAGTCTGCAAAATACACATTTCCTTTCCTAGTTCCAGTCAATAGAATTTGTTGAGTTTTATCCTTGATTAAACATTTTCCACTTGAGAACTCAACATTGAAATCTTTATCACAGAATTGACTGATACTTAGGAGATTATATTTGAGACCAGCTACATAAGATACATTGGTTACTTTGATGTTACCAATCATCAAAGTACCATAACCTTTTGTGGTTGCTTGTGAGCTGTCTCCAAAAGTGACATTTGGGCCTTCTTTTTCAATAAAATCAGTGAGGAGTTCCTTGTTTCCAGTCATGTGCCTTGAGCATCCACTGTCAAGGTACCATGCAGTCTTTTTGCTCATGCTCCTCTTCTTGTGGCCCAATGGTACCTCATCATCCTCAAGAGCCATGTTGCACACATCATCATCATCATCACTGTTTGAGAACAGTCCATCAGAAGAGTTGAAGCTTTCAGCACTATCAGATCCTTCACCAGCCATCATGGCCTTTCTATTGGTGAACTTTCTGTCTCTTTTAGCTTGCCTTTCTCTTCTTTCTTTAGAGCTTAGTTCAGGGCAGTCATACTGGAAGTGCCCTTTCTTCTTGCAATTGTAGCATAGGTCTTCATCATCATCCTTCTTGGATTCATCTCTTCCTTTTGATGATGAAGGGTCAGCTCTACTGGACCTTCTCCTATCAGAGTACTTGTCCTCTGATCATTTCTCTTCAGGCTTTTTGTCCTTGGCCTGATCTTCAGGGGAGTTGTACCTTCTCCTGAATTTGTTGTCTTGGTAGAATTTCTTGTATCTACCAAACCTTGTGTTCAGCTTGTCAAACCTTCTAGCCATCAAGGCTAGTTCTTCCTTCATTTCAGTCTTTGAGACTGACTTTGATGATCTGGGAGTGAGTTGCATTTCAGATTCAGCAACTTTGGCTTTGAATGCCACTCCCTTAGTAGGATTTGAAGGTTCCTCAACAGGCTTTCTTCTATTGAGGTCAAACTCATAGGCTTTGAGTTCTGAGAAGATTTGTTGCATGGTCATGGATGAGAGATCTTTGGTATTCTGCATCATCACAACATAGACATCCCACTTTTGAGTGAGGCTTCTCAAGATCTTCAATCCAACTTCTCTCCTGGAGTACACCTTTCCCAATGAGTTGATTTCATTCATCACATCAGTGAATCTACCAGCAAATTTGTCAATGGACTCATCAACTTCCATTGAGAATTGCTCAAACTTTTGCACAGCAACTTGGAGCTTGTTCTCCTTGATCTTTTCTGTACCCTCACACATCTCAGCAAGAGTATCCCAAATTTCTTTGGCTGTGGTGCAGTGGTAGACTCTACCCATGACTGCATCTGGAATTGTTTGGTAGAGGGTGTTCATGGCAAGATAATTTAGATTATCTTTCCTCTTTTCATCAGCAGTGAAGTCATCCTCATCTTTGGGAATCAGTTCCCTTACATCTGCTCTTTGCTCATCTGTCACCCTGGGGTTAGTTTGAGTAAACACAAAAGGTCCTCTTGTGATTACTCTTAACATGTCAGTGTGAAGAGATGCAAGATGAGCCCTCATTCTAATTTTCCAGAAATCATAATTGTCTATTGAAAACATAGGCAGTTTATGATGTGAAATGTGGTTGACTGGATTTGTGGCCATGTTGTCCAATCCTTGAACAGCAGGTGGAGGAACAGCATTGTTGTTGGCCATTTCTCAAGGAAGTAGTTAGTCAATAGGTAAGAGATTTCAGATAGAGATCAGTTCAGTGACCACACAAATATGTGAATTTTGAAAATCAAGATGGATTTTCAGAAGCAGTGGTCTTTGAACCCCTGCTCTGATACCACTTGTTGGTCCTGGAAGGAGTATATAACAAGTGTATGGGGGGGGGAATACACTTGTATGCAATTCTTTTCAACTTTTGATCAAACCAGAGCTCAGCTAGGTTGTCTTGGACAACTCTGCTGAAGATGATTAACTCTTCTAAGATAATCAAACTACTAAGTACTATTGAGTACTTAGTTGAATAACTATCTATGGGGAGTTATATGTGCGGAATAGTGGTTGGCCCTTTAAGTTTAGACTCCTTAAGTTTCTGAAATCAATTTGTCAATACAGTCCAGTTTTCAGGGAACTTGTCCAATACAGTTTTGCACAGTCTTTGAATATGTATCTTTTGAAAGATCAGTTTTGTGTGCAGTGTTGAATGAATGTAAGTACTTGTAAATCAAATCAACACAAGAGGTTATAGTGGTTCAGAGACTCAAGCTCCTACATCCACTTTCCCTGATTTAACAGGATAATTCCTTCACTCTTGGAATTAACTTGTTTTATAGTGCCAAGGTGCACTTGATCAAGAACACCACTCCTTGGTGAATTGATCCCTAGGATGTCTAGAGTCCTAGTACCCTCTTCTCAACTCAGAACTGAACTGTTCTTCTCTCAACAGTCAGCTCCTACCACTTCTACTACTACAACCTTCTCACTTTCTCACTTGAAAGAGGTAAGGGTTGAAGTAAGGTTCCAACTAATGAGATATCCTTTACAATGAAGATCAGTGTATAAGGATTAGGATATCTCTCTAAGCTTTGTATAGATATACAGTAAGTTCAGCTTAGAAGAAGTGTTTGAAGACTAAGATAGTCTCTTTGAAAGCTTTGAAAGCACTTGAATTCTTGTAGAATAGTTGGCTTTGTAGTTGGTGCTTCAAATGGTCTTCACACTTCTTGTATTTATAGACAAAATGGAGGATTTGCCCGTTGGAGAGGCAGCCCCAAATTGCTATAAATGTCTTCCTTGAGTTCTTCAAACTGGAAGACAGATTCTTGATAGTGACATGTCCTTATTTGGGTAATAAACGGCTGTTAAGACTTTATCTTCATTCTGCAGCACTTTTCCCAATGTTTGACTTCTTATTAGGAATTGGACATGGCTTCTGAAGGTTGATCCAATGATAGGACAATATTCCTTATCAAGTGGACAACTCTCCTTATCACTATCAGCAGTTTTGCTTATCAGCAAAGTTGGCTTGCTCTTCTTCAGATGACTTGGCTCTTTCCCTTTGCTTCACTTCAAGGTGATCTTAGCATGTTGTATTGAGATTCTTTAGGGTATGTTTGTCTCTAACTCTTCAGCATGGTTGACCTTCAAACATTAGAACCTTTGTTCTGGTTCAAACTTGCTGAGACAACTCTTCTGGGACAACTCTCCTGATCAGCATATTTGGTCTCTTAGCTTTAGAGCTTTTGTTTTCACACAGAGTTAACCTTTCTGGACAACTCTCCTGATTAGAACATTTGAATGACTTTGTCCTTTTGAGCTTTACCACCTTGCTTTAGCATGGATACATCTTCTCTGGACAACTCTGTTGATCAAGGCATTTGGTCTTCAATAGTGTATGTTTGGCCTTAGTGTTTGTTCCAGAATTTGAGCCTTAAGGGGACTTGATCTTGAACATCTTCAAAGCATAGCTTCCCCCTCACAATGTGCATCTAATCATCTAAGAGCTGCCTAACATATCAGCTTCTCATCTAGCCTTATGCTATGTGTTCTAACAGTCTTAGAACACAATCATCTTGACTTAGGCATGTCTCAGGGGGTTTTGGTATTTAATCAAAACATATGTCATTTTATTCCCAATAATGTCATTTTATTCCCAACATAAAGGGTCAACCACTAATTCCGCATATATAACTCACTTAGATAGTCCTTCAACTAGGTACTCAATAGTACTTAGTAGCTTGGTTATCTTAGAAGAGTTAAACACATCAGCAGAGTTGTCTAGGACAACCTTGCTGAAGTACATTTGGTTAAGTTTGAAAAAGAATTTACATACAAGTGTATTCCCCCCCCCCCATACACTTGTTATATACTCCTTTCAGGACCAACATTCGAGAAGTGGCATACCAATTGGGGTGAAACTTGGCTAATGAGTGGATTGAAAGCAATTCTATGTTCATCGCTTTCCACATAAGGGACTATTTGAAGCATCTACATAAAAAGAAATAAAATAGAATGTCATTTACATCGTTCAATGTGCAACTAACCTGGGTAACATTTGTAATCGGTTAGTATGTTACATTTTCCCGTATAATTGTTTCATCGTCATCCTTTAAGCATTCACGTTCCCCATCTTTAACACAGTCACTCTCAGCATCCTTCGCACACTCGTCATCAGCCTCCTTCATTTGCTCATTATTCGATTCCTTCGCACACTCGTCACCAGCCTCCTTAAAACACTCATTATCATACTCATTCACACAATCGTGTTCCTACAATTAAAAATAATCAAGCATTAGTAAATAACAATTCGTAATTGATAGATTAATTTCTTACTGAATTAAACTTCATGTCTTCACGAACGTGATCGTCGCCACCGTTCACTTTCCTAGCCTCTTGTCTATCAGGTTCCACTACATTCTCATCTTTGGGGTTTTGATCGGTCTCCACAGACTTGGCGCTAATACCAAGCTTCAGGAAAATAGCATTCATCAACATCTCTAGTCTTGCCTGAGTTTTGTCTATAGTATCTAGCCGTCCAATGACCGTTTCATGAAAGCCCTTTATCTTTGGTTCGTTTGTTTCTGTTGTTTCATCTTTGTGGACTGTTTGAGTTTTGCGCGCCCCTCTTCCGATTGCATTTGTATCGCAATCAGTAACATCAATGATTGGATTAGTCTTTCTTTTACGAGATAGTCGGGATGGATCATCATGAGTGCGGACTTGATCGAGTTCCTCTTCCCATAGGACGACACTACGGTAAGACGGTGAATTTTCCTCAACCTTTGAGGGCACTAGATTACCCACCACACGCATCTGCATAAAGGGGGTGATTATTATAAAATACACAATGTAATCAGTCAAATTGGGAACATTTTGCACTTACATTATCTATAGAGCGATCTCGTCCCTTCAACCTTGGGAAACATTTATTACTGAGTTGTTGATAACGTATAACCCCGTCTACACAACTCCATCTAATCATACGTGGGATGGATGTCCGACGGCGGGCTATAGGCACAGCACAAATAGATGCAACAATGTGCATTGTCTCATATGCCCAGACATGAAGGGCATAACTGAAACCATAAACATCAATGTACATTCTTGATTTTGGTTTAGACCGTTGTTCGGGCTTCTCACTCTCTTGAAATTTAAGGGCACTAAGTTTCTTCCTAACATCATCAACAAGGAACTCGAAAGCAACACGACCCCATGGATAACCATTAAATTCAGCCAAGTCATTAATGAGGAACATATATTCAAGATCAACAAACTTTGAAGTTTTATGTTTAATGAGCACAACACCATAGAGCAATAGCAACAACGACAATTTCAACGACAAATCAGATTGAGGATCTTGTCCACATTTGTATAAAAATGCATCCTCAATTTGGGATACGATTACCTCTATTGCAGACTTAAAGACCTTCTTGTGCACCAACGAGTTGGTGGGTATTAGAGACTTCGAACCAAATTGCAATCCGGTGACTAATGCAAATTCCCTAGGCCCGAATTCAGTTTTTGTGTTGTTGATATTGAAAATTAACTTGTCTCCTACATTTGTCGAGTCTTGCTTATACAACAAATGAAGGTAGAGTTGTCCTTGAAATGCGAGATCTTCAATATCTAAGAACTGCCCAAAGCATGTCTCACGAAATTTTACTATGTTTTTTGCACCTAGACTGTTGCCAATAGTATCTATGATGCGTAATTCCGATCTATTACTAAACCCACTGCAAACCCAGGTTCAATACTCTTCGTTGCCATTCAAGCCTGTTATAAATCTGATACAAAACTCACCAGTCACCAACAAACACATATATATGACACATAATAATGCACAACAAAAATATCAAATTAACACTATCGCAATGAATACCGACCATAGAGTTATGAATACCAACATGCAAACAAGATATAAGTTGAAGTTGATATGCAACAGTATACGAACCTTTTTCGATCAATTGATGATAATTTCAAGGCGGAGAGTGAATCGAAGAACGCGAGTTGTTTCCAGTAGGCAATTACGAGTCCTCCTAAAGGGATAGAAACACTCCAACTGAGAATGGATTATTATTTTCACAATAATATTTTATTCCTGTAATTTTTTAGCGCGCACCGACCTTGGGATTAGGGTTTTACTGTTTGGGATAGTGGGCCTCCTATCTGGGTTTTAAATGGGTTGTGATGTGTTTTTGAAAATGTGGAATTGTGAAGTAAAAAATAAATCAACATTTGAAGATGTGTTAAACAATGAGCTTCACTCGATAAGAAACTCGATAAGATGAATGGAATGGGATCGTTTCGACTCGATTACCTATTAATTTTTCTAAATTAAAGTTGTCAAAAATGGGGAATTGTGAATTAAACAGTGGGATCCACAACTCGATAAGAAACTCGATAAAATGAATGGAATATACTCGTTTGCCTATTTAATTTTTTTAATTAAACTTGTGTTTACGAAATCGAACTCCACTACTTATTTTTTTAAAATCAGTATCATAGTTGTATTTTAAAATTTGTCCGAGTTAATGGGCTTCGTATCCGTATTTTAAATGGGTTGTATTGTGTATTTAAAAATGGGCAATTGTGAATTTTATAACTAATCAACAGTTAAAGATGTATTAAATAGAGGGTTCGTCTCGAGTCAATTGCCTATTGAGTTTTTTAATTAAAATTGTAAAACGTATTTTTTTCGAAATAATAAACTCGTACTCGACTCGATTACCTATTTTGAAAAATGGGCGTCATAGTTGTATTTAAAATGGGTGGATATGTGAATTAAAGTGAAATATCCAATCACCGAATCATTTAATTTCAAAAAATTAATATTAATCATCTCAACTTTTAATTAATCGTCGCATAAGCTGAAAAGTTTAAATCTAACTGGAAAACCAAACGACGCTACACTCCGGGAATCGCACCTATCCTTGCTTGTAAAAAGGGTTTTCATCTCAACCTTCAAACCACATCGCAATCATATTCGCAGACCATTCTCTTTCTAACTAAAACAAGAATTTCACAAAATCATCCACAAAATGAGTCGTAGAAAGTTATCTATGCCCGCAACGCTGCCGTTCGAGTTGATTTGGGAGACATTAACCCTTCTGCCAGCCTTGTGTGTTCTTGGATGCAAGAGTGTGTGTCGGTCCTGGAAAACAATGATTGAAAGTCCCGCCTTTGTGAACCAACATTTGTGTGAAATGATCAAGCAGAACAGAGGTGGGTACATGCTGGACCAGGAAAATAGGCGCCAGAGTATAGTGGTCCATCGGAGTGGGCCAACGGGATGGGGAGAATTGGAGAAGCCGTTCGAAGTTGTTGGGAGTTGTAACGGAATACTTTGTGCCATCGGGCTCGAAGATAACATTTTCTTGTGGAATCCAACTACAAATCATTATCGGGTACTTCTTCCACATAACATTCTGTTTTATTTAAATGAGTGCAATAGGGCGGTGTTGTCCTTCGGGGTGGGGTACGATGAAGGGACGAATGATACTAAAGTGAATCGCCTTATACGGTTCACGGGTTCGAATTTGGATCCATATTTGTCGATATATTCTTTAAGACAAAATATTTGGAGAGATTTGGGGCATTATCGGGATATAGATTGTGCGCCGGAACCAGGTGTGTATGTGAAGGGTGCGCTTCATTGGATTATTTCTTTTGGTCCACATAGTCGTCAAGTGGCTGCATTGGATATGGGGTCAGAGGAGTTTAGAATAATACGAACCCCTATTGAAGCGTTGGATCCGGGGTTCCCTCATAATATTGGTGCGCTGGACAGTGATACTCTTATTTATTACTCCAGCTTCTATTTCTTTGAGAACCGTATAAGTTTTTGGATTCTTAAGGAGTATGGAGATGACAATTCGTGGACAAAGATAACGATGGATGGTCCAATACTGAGGAACGTCGTAGGACTAGTGAGTATCCAGCCGATGAGATTCAAGAAGCCGGATGATTCAAAGATCCTTATGAGAGTTGATCCAATTGGAACATTTGTGTATTGGGACATGGTCGAAAACAGGTTTTATGAAACTGATTATGATGTAGTTGTGCCTGGACATTGCACAATGAACACATACATTGAGTCAGTTGAGGTTCCATGATCTTGCACAATGAACTCCTTATTGTGTTTTGTGTTTATGCTTATTTTGGCTAGTACGAAGATTATATTGTTGTACATTATTATATGAACCAATGGGGTATCCATTTTGTTGTTTTGAAATCAATGTAACATATATTTTTTGTGCATATTGCTCTGTTGGTTTACTTTAGCATCATTTTCTTTCATACACAATGAATGATGTGGGCTTGGCTACTCAACAAACAATAGATTCAAGATCACAAAATTGTAAACAATACTTCCTAAAGAAACGCCACACAAATAGCCCACAATTGTAATATGACATAATAGAAACATGTTTTGTACAACTGATTATGATGTAGACATTGCACAATGAACACATATATTTCGTTAGTAGAAGTTGGGATTTGTTCGTGCACAATGAACACACATTGGGGTACCTATCTTGTTGTCATGAAAAATAGTGTTTATATTCGTTCTTTTTTTTGCATATTCATTGTTTTGGTTGTCTTTAAAGTCACTTTCTTCCCCACACATATGTGCTTGAGTGCCTGACTACCAATAAACAATACTTCATAAACAAACACCCCAATCAAAACAACAAATTCCAACGACAATGCGAACATTCAAATATCCAAAAAAATGTACCAAGGCAGGAAGCATGAGCATGTTATAAAATTAGCAAAACAACATTCAACCAAAATACTTTAACATCCATAAACCACGCAAATGTATCCATCGATTGTACAAAAAGTTGACAAAATATAGAGTATCCAACAGCCGAAAATATAGGTAATAAAGTATCTAAGATGTCAAAAGGGAGAGAATTTAAGTTTCAATCAACAACACCAGGCCCATCCAAAAAAACAACCAAACATCCTTCATAAACGAACATCACCGGATATGGTGCACAAACCGAGCACGCGCTTCAGGCGGAAAACCCAACAACATCTCCACGACGGCAGTGTTCTGCACGAGTGATTTGTGGTGAGAGTGCATGAATTTATAGTGTGAATATGCTTGAATTGTCGTATTAAGAGTGCAAAAGTTGTGTAAAAATAGTTTGTTTATCGAATTATTGATACATGATTGTTTTGCATTGTTTTTAGGGAAAAACGATGAGTTTTGAAGCAAATCACACGAAGGAATCAATCTGAAGAAAATGTCAGATGAAAGAAGATGAAGAGAGAGTGCATATGCAAGAAGAATCGAGCTAATCGGAGCCACGGATTGGAATTGGTGCACAAAAGAACATGGAAGAGGCAATTCGGCCGAGCTACACAATTCGGCCGAGTGGAATCTTAGTCCAGAATCTGGAACATCTTGCAATCCGGCCGAGCTCTCCAATTCGGCCGAGTGGAATCTTAGTCCAGAATCTGGAACATCTTGCAATCCGGCCGAGCTCTCCAATTCGGCCGAGTGGAATCTTAATCCAGAATCTGGAATGACAGACAATCCGGCCGAGCTCTCCAATCCGGCCGAGTGAAAAAGATTGGTAATTCGGCCGAGCTCTCCAATCCGGCCGAGTGGAATGGGAATGCAGAATCTGGAACGATTGGTGATCCGGCCGAGCTGTATCATCCGGCCGAGTTGCCTGAAAAAGAGGACAGTGCATTCTAAGGCCCGACTCGGCCGAGCTACAGAACTCGGCCGAGCTGCTGAGTGAACAAAAATTGCAAAATACGCTTTTGGAAGTGCCCGACTCGGCCGAGCTGTCCAATCCGGCCGAGTGACCTCCTATTTTTGCCCAAAAACGTGTTTCAACTTAAGGGCACGTGTTCAGCACTTTTGGAGGAGTATATAAGGTCCAAAGTTCGTTTTTGAAAGGGGATTTCCACACATTGAGAAGTATCTACACATAGTTACACATAGTGATAGGTTTTTGAGATAGTTTTCTTCTTGTTTTCATTAGATTAGCTTAGAATTTAGTTAATTTGGTGCTTTCAATCAAGGATTGTAAGTGGGCTTTGCTTATTCCATCATATTGTAGTTACCATTTCATGATCAAGGTGATATTATTCTATTTTGCAATTCAATTTGGTATTTTCTCAAATTCTCATTTCTTTTGCTATTTCACCATGAGTTTGATGTTATATGTTGATATAGCCATGGGATTCTCTCAAGAAACCATGGGCTAATCCTCTATTGTCTTGGGTGTGGATGTTTTGATGAGAATTTAGTGTAAATTGTGGATTAATTGCATGATGAGCTTATAATTTTGGGGTTTAGGTTTCTAGGGTTGTATTTTGGATGATTCATTTGGTTGATTAACCCTATTAGCAAGCATGTTCGATTATGTTTATTGCAACGAGAGTTGGGTGGCATGATTGGGAGTGTGAGTGTGAGCTTTGGTCAATTGAATAGAAGTTAATTAGTAATTAGCTCACCCGAGAGGGGTGTTAATGGCTAGACCGACAACCTTAGACACTAAACGAGTAGAGGTCGTCTAGGAGTTTGGTGAGAGGGCGTTTCATAAGCATTAGTAACCGTGTTGAAAGTGCTTATGAAACATTATCTTAGGGGACTTATGGTATTTGGTTAGATCCTATAATTGTGTTGGTCCCAAAGTTGAGTTAAGATTGAGTAAGCTAAGAAAGTCTAGAGGGGAGGGGTGAATAGACTTTCAAAAATCTTTCAAAATATCAGAATATGCAACGCGGAATTTAGTCTTCTTATGTACTGTACTGTGCTTACTCAGCTCAGATCAGTACTTTCAGAATAATATGGGCCTTACTAGTTTATACTCAACTTTTATCTAGATCTTTATCTTTGTTAATTCTACTGTTCTTGTTTAAACAATTATGAAACAAATATCAAACAGTAAAGTAAAGAACACAGAATTTTATAGTGGTTCGACAAATGTCTACATCCACTCTCACAACTCCAGTTGTGAAGTTTTATTACTCTTCTTGAGCTTCTTGTGGCTTAAAGTCCCAAGATTAAGACTTTGATCTTTTCGATTATACCTCCAGGTATATCTTCGATCTACTAGTAATTCTACAAGTAACTAGCACACTTGTTTTACAAAATACAAACTTAAACTTGAAAAGTAAAACTTCTCTTTTGAATAGCCTTTGACTCTTCTCTTCAATTCAGTGGCTTCTTCTTCTTCAATCTCCTTCAACTCTGTGAGTCCTTGCTTGTAGACTTGCTTTTTGAATTCTCTAAGATCAGTAATTGCTTCAGTAGTCTTCAGCAGTAGGAGATCACACAGTATTTATAGCATTTAGTATGACAGTTAGCAGTTTGTGAACTAACTCTCAACTAACTCTAAACTGTTTTTGTAACTTCTTCTTGTAACCGACTTTGTAACTTCCTTCAACTTCCAAGTCAGTATATCTTCCATAAATCTTCAGTTACACTTTAAATAAGCTTTCCAAACTTATTCTTCAATTTCACTAAATCAGCATAGTAACTTACTGCTCTGATTTTTACTCTTCGGATTTTACTCTGCTGATTTTTACTCTTCTGATTCAATCAACACAGTAACTTAAAACCGTTCAAAACTTCTCCAGATTTCTTCTAAGCTCTTCTTCAACTCTTCTTGAAGTCTTCTTATTCTGAAGTAGTCCTCTGAGTCTCCATTAGTCTTCTGATCTTCATCTAATCTAGTCCTAATCTAGTGTTCTGATTTTACTGTTCTGAGCTTTACAATGCTGAATACAACAAAATACAACTTTACATATATAAAACCTATCTATACATCAACTGAACTATATACAGATGAGTATATCTAAGTCCTATACTATAAACTGTCTATACAATACAAAACATCAGCTTAGTTCCTAACAGTTCATATATCAGATCAGTAAACCAATAAGATCAGTAACTCATAAGATCAATAACTTCCATATAAGATCAGTAAATATCTAAGATCAGTAAACACTTAAGATCAGTAACTTACCTATCAGATCAGTAAGCATATCAGATCAGTAACTCAGATTTCAAATATATCATATAAGATCACTAAAAATATTCTCAGTTTCCACACTAAGATCAGTAATCTTATTCCAGATAACTCAGTTAAGATCAGTAATTTTATTCTTAATATTACTAAATAAGATTAGTAAACTTACTTTAGTTAGCATTAAGATCAGTAATCTCAATCTTAAGTTTCTCATCAGATTAGTAAGCTTATATTCAGATGACTTAGTTAAGATGACTTAGAACCACATATATTACTAACTTTAAGTTACTTTTGGCCATCAAAACATACTCTCATCAATTAGAACATTGTTTATAGGATTCATATCCCAACAATTTCCCCCTTTTTGATGAAGCCAAAACTACTTAAATGTTAATAAATCAGTAGTTAAGTATGTAGTCAATCATAACAGTCCATCAATTCAAAATTCATATCATATTCACAATCAAATCAGGTATTTCACATATTACATATACCAACAAAATATGAAATGATCACAAAATATAGAAATAAAGATTAAGGATAGAAATGTTATCTTTTGAGCTTGTCCTTCATCTTCATTCTGCATCTTCAAATTCTGAATGCCACATACATTCTTGCCTTGATATCCATCATGTGTTGATGATCAGTGATTCCTTCTTCCTTGATAATCTCAGCAATAATGTTGTTGATCTCTTTGTAATCAGGTTCTCCATTTTCCAGTCTTCGAGGTTCCCAATTAGGTTCTTCAGGGCACAAAATTTTTGTTCCAGCACGATTAGCAACCTGTGCTATGTCTTCCCAGAATTCTTGATCAATATTCAGCATAAATTCTTCAAAATCAATAAATTCTGCTTCCTTGCTCGAATGATCACCAAACTTCTTCACAATGAAGTTTGCAATCTGCCACTTCTTCTTTAAATTCTTCCAGTATTCCATATGTTCAGTTAAAACAATGAAATCCACAAAGTTTTCATCTTGAAAATCTTTGTCAAACTGTTTTCCTTCAGCTTTCTTTTGAGTATTCATCTTTTTCTTCAAAGCTGTAACTCGATTATCAAATCTTGTCTTCAAGAACTTGACATCCTTTTCTTTCTTCTTTTTCAAGCTTTCTTCTTCACTTGTCATAACAGCTTTCATTTTGCTTTTTGATCTAGTCATTCTTTCAGCTTCTTCCTCTTGTTGTTCTTCATCAGATAGAACTAGCTTCCTTTTCCTCTGACTTGAACTTCCAGCAATTTCAGGTCTTTTCTCAACAATCTCTTGACCTTGTTGCTTCTGTTGCTTTCTTTGCTTCAGTTTTTCATTCAGAATATGAATTTCAGCTCTTAATTCATCTTGACTTACAACCAGCTGAGCTTGTTGTGACTGTGTTTGTTCCATCACTTGTCTTGTCCTATCTTCCCCCTTTTTGGCTTCATCATGCCACTCCTTCAGGGAAGAGATGTGTTGCTCCAGCTTCTTATGCAACACCTGAGACAAATTCTTCTCTTGTACTCTATGAAGGTCAAAAATTTTGGACATTGTATACTCCATGACCTTCTCATAAGAGTGTTCAGAATGCATCTTGTTCATCCTTTCAGTAGCTTCCTGAAACATTTGGACAGCAGCCTCCAACTTTGCTTGAAGCTCTGCATTCTGCTTTTGCAATTTGTCAAATTCAGAAACATCAGATTCCTTCTCAACATGATCTGTTCTGATCTGTTCTTGCACATCCTCAATAGGATCAGTAGATTGAATAGGAATGCTTTCCATTTCTTCAGCATTTACATCCTGAATATCAACAACTTCAGTTTCTTCAAGTACAACAGTGTTCTCAAACACTTCTGTTGCATTGACAATGTCTTCATCAATTTCCATAAAATCTTCTTCAGCAGCTTCAGTTTCATCAACACCTTTCTCTTCACTAAACAAATCTTCATCAGAGACAGGAGTTGCAATTTTCTCAACAGTGTACTTGATCCCTGTTAATCTCTCAACAAGAAGTACAACAGATTCTGGAGTGACTAACTCAAGAAAAGAGTTAACACCAGCTGCTTGCATTTGCTCTGCTTCCCAATCATCAAAGATTGAAGCACCTCCCATACCTTCCATTATAGCTAAACTTTCCTTCAAAGTACTCCTCTTAAGATACACCCAAGTGCCTATCCTAAGGAGTTTCTCAAACTCAACAGAGCTTTCATCCAATCCAGGAAATTGTTTCAACAGTGCTATACTTAAATCAATTCTGATTCTATCCTCTTTATCACAGATAGTGTACTCCATCAAATCAGCAGGTTTAGGAGCAATAAATTCAGGTTCAGGAGAAGATGAAATATCAATTGGTTTAGTAGAAGGTTCAAATTCATGTTCAGTAGAGTGAGCATGAACCTGTAGTGGGGATTGATATGGTGAAGGTTGATGTGAAGTTTGTTGTTGAGGGGTAGGAATAGAAGTAGGCTCAAAGGTAGTGAGTTGAGGTGATGAATGGGGAGTGTTCTGAGTCTCAGAAAAGTAGTGATCTGATCCTCCAGAACATGAAGGTTGAGGGTTTTGGGGTTCAGGTTGGCTTGGTTCAGAATCAGAAGGGGTAGGAGAGACAACAACTAACTTCCTCCTAACACTCCTTGACTTAGTCCTCTTATGAATAGCAACAGGACTAGGAACACTAACCTCTGGCTCATCTGAGCTTGACTGCACCACAGTTTCCACAAAACGAACTGTTGGCTCTGAGGCAGCTGTAGCAGATCTTCCTCTCCTTAGTGTAGTACTGCTTGGATCATGCCTTGCCTTTGATCTAACCTCAGTTTGATCATCCTCCGATTGGTACATTGAAGCTCCAGACTCCTCTGCTTCAATTTCTTGAGAGTGTTCCAAGGGGTTCTCTTGTTCAAATTGAACAGACTCCTTCTTCATCAAGAATTTCCCATGATGGAATTTCTTGGGATTACTCCAATAAGGCTTTTTCACCAGCTGAGGCAGCAAGAAACTCAGCTTGTTTCCAAACCCTAACTTTGATTTCAGTGAGAATTCCAAAGTGTCCTCATCAAATAAAACCTTTTCCTTTTCAGTCATTAGCCTTTCCAGGAAGAATCCTTGCCAATCACCTTCCACTCTGTCGATGATTGCAGCCATAATTCTAATTTTAAAACTCGATAAGGCATCCTGGCTATGATGTTGCCCTAACAAGCACTTTCCAGCTATATCCATCAAGAACTGCAAACCAGTAGGAAGAACATCCTTCTTCAGATTCGTCAAGGTCTCTGTCTCAACACCTGACCATCTTCCCACACACTCCTTTTCCTCTCCAGCTTTGTAGGTCATAATATCCACTGGACCTTGCGGTAAGTCCAACATTACTTCGAGAATGTCCCTCGTAATGGTGACCAGCAAGCATGGAGTGAACACCATTTTTATCTCCTTGAAGTTGTAAATAAAATTCCACCGCTTCTGGTTCGTAGACATTAACGGGAAATGACTCCAGAAACTTTCGTAGTCCGCATTCTTCACACATAGTTAAGATAGCTTGATTTTCAGCGTTGTGTCTGCCATTGAAGTAGACAGCATTCTCCACAAAAATCCCCTTCTTGCGCATCCACAAATTTGAATCAAAAGTTCCTGCTACTTGATTAGCTTCATTGATAATATTGATAGTTGCCATTTGAGATTTTTGTAGAAATCAGTTTTTCAGAAGTTAAGAAATTTTCAGAAAAGAACTCGTAAGAATGAAGAAGATGAAGTGTGATAGTTTTTGTTAAATTCAAAACTAATCTAGGGCTAGGATTGAATTAGATTATTACAAAGAATGGTTGGGATTAAATCTCGAAATTCGAGTTAAACAATAACTGTTCACATTCTAGTAACATTCTTAATTTTTGGAGCCAACTAGTGTTTGATAAATACACCACAATTTTTAGGTTAGAAATAGAAGAGTGTATTAATCTTCTCTATTAATAATCTAAAAATTTGAACAATATTTGACTTAGAGTAATCTTAAATTAAAAGACTGTTCTGATGCAAATCAGCACAGTAGTTTCCAAAACAATTTCACTTCATTTTCTTACAAGTATATAAAGAAAATTTCACTTATCTGGATCAGCTGAGTACTGTGATCAGCTGAGTAACCTTTTTAGAAATCAGATCAGTAGATGAATCAGCACAGTAGATTTCAGATCAGTAGATGGGTCAGCACAGTAATCCTCAGATCAGTACCCAAATTCCCTGATTTCATCTTTTTGATATCAGCACAGTAATCCTCAGATCAGTACTGTGTCAGATCAGTAGATTTCTTGTAGACAGATTAGTAGTAAACAAATCTCTCTGTAGACAGATTAGTCAGTAATCAGATTAGTTCTGTAGAATAACTGAATTGTAATCAGATCAGTACTGTAGACAAAGAAACTTTGTAATCAGCACAGTTCTGTAGACAAGTCAATGTATTAATCAGAATATATCTGTAGACTGCTATAGTCTGTAATCAGATCAGATTAGTAGACTTTTCAAATCTGTAATCAGATCAGTTCCCCCTTCAATGGAGAATTCATCTTCTGTGCCTGTTTCACCTTGGTAGAAGTGTTAGTTCATGAGATATAAGTGTAAAACAGTACAGATTAGTAACAATATGTTTTAATTTAATGTTCACATCAAGATTTATGCTAAAGTGACTTAGTGATCTGAGTCAACAAAAGGATCTTTAAGAAATCACAGATTCCCCCTTAATGTGTGTTCTCAGTGTCCCTCAGCTTTACCAGCTTCCTCATTGGGATTAAGGTCACTTTAGTAACCTTGTTACCTGTTTTAGTGATCTGACATTGGATTGTCTCTTCTGACTGTTGAATTTTGATGTACTGCTCTTACTTTTTGCTTTATCTGCCTCTTGGTATAAGATCAGTACCTGAAATGTTAGCACAGTTCTATATACACACAGAATCCATATCTATCAATCCTAAACTAATGCACAATTCTCTGAATCTCACTTCAGCCAATGGTTTTGTAAAAATGTCAGCTCTTTGAATATCAGTATGAATCTTTTCCATTCTAATATTCTTCTTTTCAACATGATCCCTAATAAAATGATGCCTAATATCAACATGTTTGCATCTAGTATGAAGAACAGGATTTTGAGTGATGGCAATTGCACTATTACTGTCACAATATATAGGTACATTAGATTCTACAACATTGTAGTCTCTGAGTTGTTGTATTAGCCAAAGAAGCTGACTACAACAACTACCTGCAGCCATATATTCTGCTTCAGTAGTAGAAGTTGCCACACTTGTTTGTTTCTTTGAAAACCATGAAATGAGCTTAGTTCCTAAGAATTGACATGAACCTGAAGTAGATTTTCTATCTATTTTGCAACCTCCAAAGTCCGAGTCTGAATAACCACTTAAAGATATATCATCATCTGCAGGATACCATAATCCTCGATTAATGGTCCCCTTTAGATATTTCAATATCCTTTTAGCAGCTTCCAGATGACTTTCCTTGGGGTTTGCTTGAAATCTTGCACATACTCCAACAGAAAAAGCAATATCAGGTCTGCTGGCAGTTAGATAGAGTAGAGAGCCAATTAAAGCACGATAGTGAGATTGGTCAGAAGACTTACCTCCTTCATCAGGATCCATTCTGTATGTAGGTTGCATGGGCACACCAACTGTCTTACAGGTTTTAATACCAAATTTATCTAGCAAATTTTTAGTGTACTTTGCTTGATTTATAAAGATACCTTCTGAAGTTTGTTTTACTTGAAGACCAATAAAATATGTCATTTCTCCCATCATAGACATTTCAAATTTACTTTGCATGAGTGTAGAAAAGCTTTCACTCAAGTTTTTGTTGGGTGATCCAAAGATAATATCATCCACATAAATTTGAACAAGTAATATATCATTACCTTCTTGTCTTCTAAACAAAGTTCTATCAACTTTGCCTTTTGTAAAACCATTTTCCAGTAAGAATAAAGAAAGAGTATCATACCAGGCTCTTGGGGCTTGTTTTAATCCATAGAGTGCTTTCTTTAACCTGTATACTTGGTGACTATTCACTTCAAAACCAGGTGGTTGTTCTACATAAACTTCTTCAGCAAGTATACCATTCAAAAATGCACTTTTCACATCCATTTGATACACAGTAAATTTCATATGTGCAGCATAAGCAAGGAACAATCTTATAGCTTCTAGTCTAGCTACAGGGGCAAAAGTTTCATCATAATCAATACCCTCAGCTTGAGAGTAGCCCTGAGCAACTAATCTAGCTTTGTTTCTAACTACAAGATCATTTTCATCCCTTTTGTTCTTGAAAATCCACTTAGTGCCTACAACATTATGATTACTAGGTCTATCAACAAGTTCCCAGACTTCATTTCTAGTGAACTGATTAAGTTCTTCTTGCATGGCTATAATCCAGTTACTATCACTTAAAGCTTCAATCACAGTTTTAGGCTCAATAGATGATAGAAAACAACACCAGCAAAATAAAGACTTACTAGGTTCTTCCTTTGAATCAAACAATTGTTTTCTAGTTTTAACACCTATACTAGAATCACCTAGAATCAGATCAGTAGAATGAGCAGACTTCCATGTCCTTCTATTCTTAACAGTGTCATCATTTACATCATGCAAATTATCATGCAGATCAGTATCATTTATATCAGCAGTTTTGTTCATAGGAGAGCAGTCATTCAATTCTTTTATTTCAGAAGTTTTGGATGACTCACCTTTGTCTTTTACCTTTTCTTTATCAGAATCTTGATCTAGAACTTTCAGGAAAGGATTATATGCTTGTACAGATTCATATATTCCTGTATCATCATCTTCATTGTTGATCTGAAGCTGTAGTTTGTCAACTTTCTTACTGAGCTGATGATCAGCAGAGTCCTGTACATTCTCATCAAAGACAACATGGGGTGTTTCTTCCACACATAGGGTAGAGTAATTGAACACTCTAAATGCTTTGCTTATAGAAGAGTATCCTAAGAATATCCCTTCATCAGCTTTTGCATCAAAAGCATTTAATTTACTTTTGCCATTGTTATGTATGAAACACTTACAACCAAAAATATGAAAATAAGAAACTCTTGGTTTTCTACCTTTCCATACCTCATAAGGTGTTTTACCATGCACCTTATTAAGAGCACTTCGATTTTGAGAGTGGCAAGCTGTGTTAATAGCTTCTGCCCAAAATTTCTGAGGTGTGTTGAATTCTGCAATCATGGCTCTGCAAGCTTCTTTTAGTGTTCTGTTTCTCCTTTATGCAACACCATTTTGTTGAGGGGTTCTGGCTGCACTTGTCAAATGTTGTATGCCAGACTTAGAACAGTAGTCAGAAATGTAACAATTAATAAATTCAGTCCCCTTGTCACTCCTAATCTTGACAATGGGATGACCTTTTTCAACCTGCAATTTCTTCAATAGATCTGGAAGTAGTGTTTGTGTATCACTCTTTTTGTGTAGAAAGACTACCCAAGTAAACTTAGAATAATCATCTACAACAACTAGAGTATACCTTCTTCCATTCAATGTAGGAGGATTGATAGGACCATGAAGATCCATATGCAAGAGTTCTAAGACTCTGCTTGTTGAAAGAGTTGGAATGGACTTAAATGAAACCTTTACCTGTTTACCTTTTTTACAGGAATCACATACTTGTGACTTGGAATAGATTTCATTAGGAATGCCCTCAACAAGATGTTCTCTAGCAATCTTGTTGATTATCTTAAAGTTTAGATGGCAGAGGCGTTTATGCCAGAGCCAACTGTTTTCTTTAGGACTCTTAGTAATAAGACAGGCATTCTTAGGACAACTATTCCAGTTCACAATGTATATACTTCCTTGTCTTGTGCCAACAAGTAGAACATTGTGAGTCCTTTTATCAATTATTTCACATCTTCTGGTCTTGAACTGAACCTTGTATCCCCTGTCACAGAATTGAGATACAGATAACAAATTATACTTCAAACCTTCAACATAGGAAACATCTTGGATTTCAACATCTCCATTCTTGATGAATCCAAATCCTTTTGTGATTGCTATTGAGCTATCACCAAAGATGACTTTTGGTCCTTCCTTCTCATGATAATCAGTAAGTAAGGCCTTGGTACCAGTCATGTGGTGTGAGCACCCACTGTCTATGTACCAGGTCTCACCAACTGAACCACCTTTCTTGTATAAGTCCAGTCGATCCTGCAAGGTAGTGATCTTAATAACTTAGGTACCCTTGTTTATTGGGGTCCTTGGGGGTTAGTAGTGAGAGGTACCCAAATGAACATTGAGGATTTGAATAAGTGGGACCTCTTTAGTTTCCTTCCAAATTTATCACAGAACAGTACTTTATTAACCAGTTCAGAATTATCAGCAGACTTAGGATCTATTTTTCTGAGATAGCCTTTCCTTGGTTCTATCCCTTTTTCAGTAAGATCAGTATGTCTGTAATAGTTTGAATAAGGTCTAAAAGCTTGTGGACCATAAGGCTTATAAATTTGCTTTGGTCTCTTCTCTCCATAGATATCATAAGATAAAGGAGGAGGATAAAGAACAGGTTTGTTATGATAATGAGGCACAAATCTCCTAGGTTTAGTTGAATACAGCTGAGACTGCCTTATAAAATGAGGTTTAGGCTGTTCCCAACTTGCCTGTGCTTGTCTTGACCTACTGTTCTGAGTTTGTCTCTTCTGATTCCAGGACTGATCTGATCTGGTCAGAGGAGTATAACTCTTCTGGTATGGTCTTGACTGTACTGGTCTTAATACATTCTTCATTTTACCATTCTTGGTAGTAGGAGGGATGTATTTAGACTGTACTTTGAGTTTTGGATCATCATCATAAGTCATAGGTTCTTTTCCTTTATCTAGTTGCAAAGAACTTGTACTAGCTCCATTAGTGTTCTTAAATTCTGAAGTAGATGGACTAGGCAGATCAGTACCTATTCCTCTTTTATCATTTGGAGCTCTATATCTGTCTGAGATTGTTTGATTAATCTTAGTAGAGTTAATCATCCCAGATAGCTTTCGATCTAGGCTCACTACTTCAGATTCTAAGAATCTATTGCGCTCTTCAAGTTTTTCACATTTGATCTTTAAATCATTGAATTCATTAGTCTCTTTGGCTTGAGTTTTAAGCATACCCTGATATAGTTTGTCAATGGATGCATACTTTTCTTGGAGTTGAGACAACTCTTCTGATAGCCTTGCATTTATGACAGCTATATTAGGATCTACTTTTGACTGAGCTTCTTTTAGCCTAATGATTTCTTGCTTTAAAGATATATTCTCATCACTAATTTCAATGAATGCTTTGTTAGCTTGTAGAAGGTCTTCTTCAGTCACTCCTTGGGAATGATGAAGACTACTTCCTACACTGCTAACAGCAGCATCACTTTCATCAGTGTCAGAATTGTCACAAGATTGAAATGAGTTAACAGATGATACCTCATCATTTATTTTGGCCATCATTGCCAGTCCATCATCTGCTATGAAGGCTTCATCTTCATTGCTAGAGGGGTAGTCAGATGAAGTCGATGGTAACTCTTCTGATTCCGAATCAGAGTCATTGTAAGCCACCATTGCCTTCTTACCCTTTGCATATTTTCGATCTCTTCTGGCTTTCCTTTCTTCTCGATCTTCAGAACTCAGATCAGGACATTCAAAAGCATAATGACCTGGCTTATCACAATTATAGCAAACAGGATTGTTAGAAGTTCTTTTAGGAGGAGAATGCTTTATGTTCCTGTCATGCTTGTCAATTGAGTTCCTGTCTTTCTTATCAGAATACTTTCTGTCTCTCTTTTCAGATGAGTTCCTGTCTCTCCTGTTTTCATTAGAGATCTCATCCCTTCTTTCAGAAGAGTTTTGATCCCTTCTGTTCACAGAAGAGTCCCTGCTATTAGAACCCTTAGTTTCCTTATAGAATCTCTTGTACCTGCCATACCTCTTGTTCAGTTTATCAAATCTTTTGATCATAAGGCTCATCTGATCTTTCAGACTTAGATCAGAACCATCTAGTTCATCTTTTATGCTTGAAGCCTTAGTCTTAGATGATCTAGACCCCTTTGAAGTAGAGGCTTTGAAAGCTATGTCCTTAGAGACATCCTTATCCTTATGGATCACAGAAATAGGATCTTCTTCATCTAACTCAAACTCATGTGCCTTAAGTGTTTGGAACATAGTTTCTGCTGGCCAAGAATCAATGTCTTGTGTGGTTTTAATGATCATCTTGACCATTTTCCACCTTTCATCCAAGGCTTTCAAGATTCTCAAGTTAACTTCTCTGTCAGTATAAGTCTTTCCTAATACATCAAGATCATTCATAATTTTGGTAAATCGAGTATCTAAGTCATCAATTGATTCTCCTGGCTTCATTTTAAATGATTCAAACTTTTGGACAGCAGTGGATAACTTGCTTTCTTTGATCAGTGTAGTACCTTCACAAAGAATAGCCAGTTTGTCCCACATCTGTTTTGCAGTCTTACATTTTAATACTTTACCAAGATACTCATTTGGTAAGGTATGTAAAATGTAGTTCTTGGCAAGACTATCCAAATTGTTTTGTTTCATTTCTTCTGAAGTCAGTTCTGACCTGGGTTTGGGGACCAGTGCTCCAACTGGTTTAGATGGATCCAGAACAGCAGTATTTTCCACCATGATGACAATTGGTCCTTCAGTCACCACAGACACCATCAGATCATGGGTTGAGCTAAAGATGGCCTCCATCCTAAGCTTCCAGTAGTCATAATCTGCAATCTTGAACTTAGGCAGCTTGTTCACATTAGTGTCATCCATGTTTGATTAGACAAATAGGATCAGTAGTATAGCAGATAGATTTCAAGTATTCAGATAGTAACAAATATCAAGAAATAACAGTAAGATCAGTAAAATATCCCTCAAGATCTGTAAGGTTATCAAGAAACAGCAGTCCAATGAACTACTGCTCTGATACCACTTGTTGGTCCCAAAGTTGAGTTAAGATTGAGTAAGCTAAGAAAGTCTAGAGGGGAGGGGTGAATAGACTTTCAAAAATCTTTCAAAATATCAGAATATGCAACGCGGAATTTAGTCTTCTTATGTACTGTACTGTGCTTACTCAGCTCAGATCAGTACTTTCAGAATAATATGGGCCTTACTAGTTTATACTCAACTTTTATCTAGATCTTTATCTTTGTTAATTCTACTGTTCTTGTTTAAACAATTATGAAACAAATATCAAACAGTAAAGTAAAGAACACAGAATTTTATAGTGGTTCGACAAATGTCTACATCCACTCTCACAACTCCAGTTGTGAAGTTTTATTACTCTTCTTGAGCTTCTTGTGGCTTAAAGTCCCAAGATTAAGACTTTGATCTTTTCGATTATACCTCCAGGTATATCTTCGATCTACTAGTAATTCTACAAGTAACTAGCACACTTGTTTTACAAAATACAAACTTAAACTTGAAAAGTAAAACTTCTCTTTTGAATAGCCTTTGACTCTTCTCTTCAATTCAGTGGCTTCTTCTTCTTCAATCTCCTTCAACTCTGTGAGTCCTTGCTTGTAGACTTGCTTTTTGAATTCTCTAAGATCAGTAATTGCTTCAGTAGTCTTCAGCAGTAGGAGATCACACAGTATTTATAGCATTTAGTATGACAGTTAGCAGTTTGTGAACTAACTCTCAACTAACTCTAAACTGTTTTTGTAACTTCTTCTTGTAACCGACTTTGTAACTTCCTTCAACTTCCAAGTCAGTATATCTTCCATAAATCTTCAGTTACACTTTAAATAAGCTTTCCAAACTTATTCTTCAATTTCACTAAATCAGCATAGTAACTTACTGCTCTGATTTTTACTCTTCGGATTTTACTCTGCTGATTTTTACTCTTCTGATTCAATCAACACAGTAACTTAAAACCGTTCAAAACTTCTCCAGATTTCTTCTAAGCTCTTCTTCAACTCTTCTTGAAGTCTTCTTATTCTGAAGTAGTCCTCTGAGTCTCCATTAGTCTTCTGATCTTCATCTAATCTAGTCCTAATCTAGTGTTCTGATTTTACTGTTCTGAGCTTTACAATGCTGAATACAACAAAATACAACTTTACATATATAAAACCTATCTATACATCAACTGAACTATATACAGATGAGTATATCTAAGTCCTATACTATAAACTGTCTATACAATACAAAACATCAGCTTAGTTCCTAACAGTTCATATATCAGATCAGTAAACCAATAAGATCAGTAACTCATAAGATCAATAACTTCCATATAAGATCAGTAAATATCTAAGATCAGTAAACACTTAAGATCAGTAACTTACCTATCAGATCAGTAAGCATATCAGATCAGTAACTCAGATTTCAAATATATCATATAAGATCACTAAAAATATTATCAGTTTCCACACTAAGATCAGTAATCTTATTCCAGATAACTCAGTTAAGATCAGTAATTTTATTCTTAATATTACTAAATAAGATTAGTAAACTTACTTTAGTTAGCATTAAGATCAGTAATCTCAATCTTAAGTTTCTCATCAGATTAGTAAGCTTATATTCAGATGACTAAGTTAAGATGACTTAGAACCACATATATTACTAACTTTAAGTTGCTTTTGGCCATCAAAACATACTCTCATCAATTAGAACATTGTTTATAGGATTCATATCCCAACAAATTGCTAATCAATGCACGATGTTTACCTATGCCTTTCGAGGGGGTTTGCACACTTATGTGATAGCCTTTAGCTTAACCAAAATTTGTAGTAAAATCATGTAATTGGTTCACTAGTTCACTCAATTGCTCACAAAACGGAAACACCCGAGGCAATACACTTCTCTCGCACTTTCCAACGAAAGTTAGATAGATTTTTTACTTCTTGTCATTAGTTATCATTACTTTGGTTAATTTAGTTTAATATTTTTTCTCTTATTCCCAAAAATCCAAACAACATGCATTTAGATACTTCAACTCAATATTCCTTCAAAACAATGCATCTTAACCAATTCACCCAACAATAATGCAATCAATATATCCAAAACAATTATTCCATGCAAAATCAACCATATAGCCACTTCTATCATGAATTGTGTCATATCATAACATATCTCAAATGTTTATTCCCAAAATTATTGCAACCCAAGTGTTTGTTTAAATTCTTCCATGAAATTACAACTTGAATCACAAAATTGAAGGCCTAAACATCCTACCCATGCAAAATTGACACCAAAATCGAGTTCTAAGCTATCATAAACATCAACCAACACCAACATTCACCATAAATATTCAATTCCATACAAATTCTTGCACAAAAATTCACAAAAATTTCATCTTTACCATTCTTGCACAAAATTTCACAAAAAAATTTCAAATTTTCACAACAATACTAACAAATCATCTCAACCTCAAGTAAAAGTCTTCAACTTAGACAAAATCCAAGAAGAAAACGTACCTTTGTTTTGAAGACTTGCAAGAATTCGAAATTTTTCTCGAAATTATGAACTTTTTTGGTGAAATTATTGGGTGTTTGTGAGTATTATGGGTGAATTTGGTGTAGGAATGAGGATTGGAGTGAGCTTTGTGTGGAGGAATGAGGTTTTGGTGTAAGGATGGAAGGAGGCGAAAATTTGGGGCTAGGGTTTTGAGAAATGAGGCAAAAAATGAGGAGAGAGGGTATTTATACTCAAAACGCGCGTGAACAGTAACTCGGCCGAGTTGCCAACTCGGCCGAGTCCTTTCCTCTTTCTTTTCAGACAGCTCGGCCGAGTGCTGTAGCTCGGCCGAGTTACAAATGTTCCAGAATCTGAATTCGTCCAGCAAGTCGGCCGGATTAGGTAACTCGGCCGAGTTGCAAACTTGTCCAGTTTCTGTGACAAGCAGCAGCTCGACCGGATGGTGTAGCTCGGCCGAGTTGTTGTTTTTACCCAAAAACTCACTTTTTTCGATACTAACCTGATTTTCGGTTCGATTCGAGTCAGGGCACTCGTTCGATCAAACCGAATTTGTCTTTTCCAGCTCCAAGCTTCACCATAGCACCAATTTTTGGCTTTTCTCTCGTTTCCAAAAACAACCATTAATGCACACAAGTGACCAACATTGCTCATGTGCTTGTTGCAAAATTTCTTTAAAACGATCATACCCCCCCAAACTTTTTCATTGCCAAGCAATTAAAAGTTTGGAAAAAGAGTGATAAAACGAAATTGCAACAAGTAACAGTCTCTATGTACTAACTTAAAATCCCACTACTCAAGACTTCAACATCACCATGCAAAAAGTTATCAAACACAAGCCATACAAATGTATTGAAATCATAGCATCAAAGACCTATGCTCAACATCCACATAATCCAAGCACAAAAATCAAAAGACAATATCCCTACCCCCCCCCCCCAAACTTGATTTTTGCAAAGCAAACTCAAGTTTAGGATGGGGTGTACCTCATGGTGATTATTCATCCCTCTTGTGCACCGATCATATGCCCATAAACCAAGTTCCTCGTTCGTTGGTCAAACGTCCATAAGAAGAGACCTACCATAAGAGAAACCCTACACACTTCATGAGAAAACAACCAAACAACTAGAAATTAAAAAAAAAAAACTACTAAAGCAAGAAAAACAATGGGTTGCCTCCCATTTAGCGCTAGGTTTAACGTCCTATGCCGGACGGAACTCCGTTAGTTCAAGGGTCACGAAGGCCAACTAGATGTACTACCCCCTTGTCGGGAAGGGAGTAGTAATGCTTAACTCGGTGGCCATTCACTTTGAATTCTTCTCCTTTTTCATTAACAAGATCGAGGAAGCCCGTAGGAAACACTTTCTTAACACGGAATGGACCTTTCCACTTTGATTTCAACTTTCCGGGAAATAGATGTAACCTCGAATCGTAGAGTAACACTTCATCCCCCTCTTCAAAGATTTTCATTGATAGCCGTGCATCATGCCATCGTTTTGTCTTTTCTCGAAATAGTTGAGAACTTGCATAAGCATCTTCACGAAATTCCTCAAGTTCGTGCAATTGAAGGAGCCTTTTCTCTCCACACAAATCGCTGTCCAAGTTAACCTTTCTCAAAGCCCAAAGTGCTTGATGCTCCACCTCAACGGGAAGATGACAAGCCTTCCCAAAAACTAATTGGTAAGGTGACATCCCAAGTGGGGTTTTATAAGCTGTCCTATATGCCCAAAGAGCATCCGGAAGCTTATTCGCCCAATTCTTTCGGCTTGTGCTCACCGTCCTTTCCAATATCTTTTTGATATGTCGATTTGACACTTCGGCCAACCCATTTGTTTGGGGATGATAAGGAGTTGCCACCTTGTGTGTAACACCATACTTTGCAAGAAGTTTCTCCATCATTTTGTTCACGAAATGACTCCCCCCATCACTAATGAGAGCTCTAGGAACGCCAAATCGAGTGAAGATTCCCTTCAAAAAGATCATCACCGTGTTTGCATCGTTAGCCCTTGTGGCAACGGCCTCAATCCATTTTGACACATAGTCAACCCCAAGTAAAATGTAGGTAAAACCATTGGAAGACGGAAACGGTCCCATGAAGTCTATCCCCCACACATCAAACAACTCAACCTCTACGATGTTGTTCAAAGGCATCTCATTCTTCTTGGAAATCCCACCACCACGTTAACATTTATCACATCGGAGTACAAACTCTTTGCAAGACCGGAACACCCACGGCCAATAGAATCCCGATTGGAGTACTTTTAACGCCGTCTTCTCACCCCCATAATGCCCACCACATGGAGACGAGTGACAATGATTCATTATATCTTCCCATTCCTCCTTCGGGACACACTTCCTAATAATGGAATCGACACCCCTTCTCAACAAATGAGGATCGTCCCAAATGTAACTCTCCACATCCTTCAAAAATTTCCTCTTTTCATAGGTGTTTGCCCCAAATGGCATGCTCCCACTTGCCAAGTAATTGGCGATGTCCGCATACCAAGGTCCCTCATCGTGAATCTTTCCCACAAATGCTCCATGGACACATAACAACCTCTCATCCGGGAACTCTTCTTTTACTTCTCCAAATTCTTCCTTGAATTCCTTAGCTCTCTCAATCCGGGACAAGTGATCGGCTATCACATTGTCACTCCCCTTCTTATATTTGATCTCAATGTCAAATTCTTGAAGAAGTAAGATCCATCGGATTAGCCGTGGCTTTGCATCCTTCTTTCCCATTAGGTAACGAATAGCGGCATGGTCCGTGTACACAATAGTTTTCGCACCTACTAGGTAGGGTCGAAATTTATCGAATGCATACACAACCGCTAGAAGTTCCTTCTCCGTAGTTGTGTAATTCACTTGAGCTCCATTGAATGTTTTTGAAGCATAATATATAGCTCGGAATACCTTCTCTCTTACTTGACCAAGAACTACCCCCATTGCCACGTCACTAGCATCACACATCAATGTAAACGGTTCCGTCCAATCCGGTGCTACTAAGATGGGAGTGTGGATCAACGCTTCCTTCAATGCACTAAAAGCATTCAAACAAGCATCATCAAAAACAAAAGGGACATCCTTTTCAAGTAAATGTGAAAGGGGTTTAGAAAGTTTAGAGAAGTTTTGAATGAACCGTCTATAAAAACCGGCGTGGCCCAAGAATGAACGAATTCCCCTCTCGTTTGATGGAGGAGGGAGCTTCTCTATTGCAACTATCTTTGCCCGATCAACCTGCAAACCTTTAGAAGACACATGATGACCAAGTACCACCCCTTCCTTTACCATGAAATGGCACTTTTCCCAATTAAGGACAAGGTTGGTATATTGGCATCTTTTAAGAACTAACTCCAAATGATCCAAACATGTGTCAAATGAGTTCCTAAACACCGAAAAATCATCCATGAAAACTTCCATCACTCTCTCAATCAAATCATGAAAAATAGACATCATGCACCTTTGGAATGTTGTCAGTACATTGCATAACCCAAAGGGCATGCGTCTCCAAGCAAACGTTCCATAGGAACATGTAAAGGTTGTCTTCTCTTGGTCTTCAGAGGCAATCATTATTTGATTGTACCCGGAATAACCGTCGAGGAAGCAATAATAAGCAAATCCACCAAGTCTATCTAACATTTGATCCATGAATGGGAGGGGAAAGTGGTCCTTACATGTAGCCTTATTCAACTCTCTATAGTCCACACACACTCTCCACCCGGTTGCTACCCGTGTAGCAATTACCTCATTTTGATCGGTCGTGATGACCGTCATCCCCCCTTTTTTAGTTACAACATGCAATGGTGATACCCACGGACTATCACTAATAGGAAAAATCATACCCGAGTCTAGAAACTTGATCACCTCTTTCCTAATGACCTCTTGCAATATGGGATTTACTCGTCTTTGAGGTTGGACTATAGGTTTAACATCACTCTCGGTCCTAATCCTATGCATGCATATAGACGGATTAATACCCTTCAAGTCATCAATGGTCCAACCTAAGGCTTTCTTATTCCTAGCAAGCACAACCAACAATTTATCCAACTCACCATCATTTAACAAAGAAGAGACGATAACGGGGTACCTCATTTCGTTATCCAAGTAAGCATACTTGAGGTGATCCGGTAACGGCTTCATCTTCTCTTTTTTTTCTTCCGGCCCTTGTCCTCCTTCAACGGGAATATCAAGTGGTAGTATTGGAGGTCTCCTTCTCATCTCCATTGCATCAACTTCTTCTATTGATTCCCTATAAGAACTTGGCAACAAATCATTAGAGACAACCAAAGAATCACATAGAAATGAAGAAATAGAATGAGTTAAAGAAGTGTTAGAGAAATCTTCCCATTCATCTTGCACCATGTCGTCAACCACATCTAAAAAATTGCAAGACTCCACTTCTCCAAGCTCTTTCAAAGACTTGTAAATTGAAAATGTGATTTCTTCATGATTGAAACTCAATTTCAATTCCCCTTTCTTCACATTGATCATTGCCTCCCCCGTTGCAAGGAAAGGTCTCCCAAGGATCAAAGGTACGTGCTCATCCTCCGCCATATCAAGAATGACGAAGTCCACGGGAAATATGAATCGATCCACTTTCACCAACACATCTTCCACTATCCCTCTTGGCGTCTTCACCGATCGATCGGCTAGATGAAGGGTCATTGTTGTTGGTATCAACTCCCCCATATCCAACCTCTTGTAAATCGAGTAGGGCATAAGGTTGATGCTTGCTCCTAAGTCACACAAAGCCCAAATTGCTTCACTACCCCCAATTTCACAAGGAATTGTGAAACTACCCGGATCTTTCAACTTAGTAGGTAGACTTCTTTGTAGTAAAGCACTACACTCCTCCGATAGATTGATTGCTTGATGAACTCCAAGTTTCTTCTTGTTGGCAATCAAATCCTTGAGAAACTTCATGTAGTGGGGCATTTGGTCCAAGGCATCAAGAAGAGGGAGATTGATGTGGATCTTTTTAAAGATCTCCATGAATTTGCTAAACTTCTCATTCAACTTCTTTTTCATATACCTTTGAGGGAATGGAAGTGGTACATGAGTAATGGGAATCCCCCATTTGTCACATGGTACATCATGCTTCTTCTCTCTTAGCTCTTTAGCAATTTTCCATTTTGGGGTCCTTGGGCTCTTCACTTCCTCATCTCCACTTTCCTCCTCCTTCTTTTCTTTCTCTTCATTTTTATCATCCTTCATTCCTTCAACTTCCAACTCCTCATCTTGCTTTCCTTCCTCAACTTCTTCAATCTCTTCATTTTCTTTCTCATCCTCAACATCCGTAGGCATTTTTGGCCCTTCATAAGAAGTGCCACTCCTCAATTTAATTGCTTTACAATGCTCTTTCGGATTCACTTCGGTTGTCGATGGAAATCTTCCTTTGTTTGGTTGGGATCCAATTGAAGTTGTCATTTGTCCCATTTGAAATTCTATCGATTTTTGATTACTCATAAGTTGGGCAAGCATTGAGTCGGTGGACTTTTGGTTACTCATGAGTTGGGCAAGCATTGAGTCGGTAGATTTTTGGTTACTCATGAGTTGGGCAAGGATGGAGTCGGATGCTTCGGATTTCTTCTCACTTGTCTCCATTCTCTTCATGAGGAGTGCAAGACTCTCATCCGTGGAGGACTTCCCTTCTCCACTTGGAAGTTTTGCTCCGGGATCAAATCCGGGAGGATATTGAATAGCACTCTTAGGATTGGAATATGACAAGTTCTCATTCCTCCGAAAATTCGGGTTTTGAGGAGTTTGGTATTGAGGGGATGGTCCCCCTTGTCCTTGAGATGATGAAGATTGCCCTTGGAATCGGTTTTGAGTAGGACCTTGAAAGCCTTGACCACGATTTTGAAATGGTGGTTGCCCTTGATATTGTCGATTCCCTTGAAAGTTTTGAGGATACCCTTGTTGACCCATGTATTGCACTTCTTCCATAGGTCCCATTTGATGGTCCTCTTGAACAAAGGGTAAATGATTATCTCTTGATTGAGATAAAACATTCACCTTTTCAATGAGTGTGGCCATCATCTCTCTCATGCTATCATTAACATCCACTTGAGCTACCCGATTTTGGGCTCCACGGTCTACTCTCATCTTGAAAGTATTGCTTGATATTCCTTCAATTATGTCATTGATCTCCTCCACCGATTTCATCCAAATTGAACCCCCCGTACAAGCATCAATGTGGTGTTGATCTTCCAATCTTAGCCCACCAATGAACCAACATGTTGTTTGTTCTATTGGGAAACCATGATGGGGGCATGTGATGAGAAGACTCGTAAACCTTTCCCATGCTTCTTTGATTCCCTCATTTGGACCTTGTTTGAACGTAGAGATCTTTAGCTTGGCTTCCATCGTCTTTGAAGGAGGGTAGTACTTCAATAGAAATCTCTTTTTCAACTCTTCCCATGTTCTCACTTCTCCGGTCGGAATGCTTGATTGTAGCTACGCTTTTGCTTTCCCCGACAATGTAAATGGAAATAGCCTCATCTTTTTAGCATCTTCCGACACTCCGTTTTGCTTGAGAGTGTCGGCTATCTCCAAGAATTGAGCAAGATGTTCATTCGGGTCTTCCTCAAATCCTTCCTCCGTCCTTCCTTCAAATTGTCTCTCCCTCAACATCCTTAATAGAGAGGCACTAATCTCGAAGTTGTTTGCCTCCACCCTTGGTCTTGCTAACCCATCGTAATGCTCCCTAGGTTGAGGCTCAAAATATTCCCTCATTGGCCTTCCATGGTACACACGTTGAGGCTCTTCTATATGTGGAGGGGGAGGGATGTATTCCTCTTGAATGTATTGAGGGTGAGGATATTGGTAAGGTGGAGGATAAGGGTGTTGAGGTGGTGGATATTGATTAGGTGGTGGTGGATAGGGTAAGTGGGCTTGTTGTGGAGGTGGGTAAGGATAAGGATAGTACCCTTGATATGGAAGGTGATTTTGAGGTGGATTCGGATTATGGAGAATTGGTAGAGGGTTTTGAGGTGGATTACCTCCTTGTTGATTCCCAACTTGGGGATTCTCTCTTTGAGGCTCATCATCTCCATTTGGTGGAGGATTCATCTCTTCAATGTTCTCCATCTCAAATGGTTCTTCTATGACTCTTTGTCGGTTCCTACTTCGATTCCTTCTTCTTGCGTGTGCAACAACATGCTATAATCAAAATGGTATGGTTTATCCTCCACAACATGGAGATGTGAGCTACGATGATTGGAGGAACTTTGATCACCATTATCAAATGCAACAAGTTCCCTCCTATTATCAAGATTGGAGGAATGAAGAAGCATCACCTCCTCCTCAAGGATATTATCCTCCACATCCACATCAATACCCTCCTCCTCAACACCCTTATCCACCATATCCATATCCTCCTCCACCACCTGAAGAGCAGTATCGTCCACCTCCTCTTCCACCTATAGAAGAACCTCACTTTGAATTTCATGAAGCTTCAGAAGGAAATTGGTATGATAGTGAGAGGAGCTTTGAGTACGATCATCAAGTGCAACAAGTTCCCTCTCATTATCAATATCATGATTGGGGAAAAATGGAAGCTTCACCCGTTCTTATAGAAGCATTCAAAAACTATATGGGTGAAGATGAATTTCAAAGAGCTTTGGATGAAATTCGGGAAAACAATGAGTTTTGGCCACCAAACAATGAGGGTAGGACTACTATCGAAAAACTCTGCATTGCACACATGAAGGAGAGAATGGAAGAAAGAGAGAATCAACTCAAGTCACTTCTGAATGGAATGGAGCGGATGAACTCAACAATTGGGGCATTGGTCATCGCTATGAAAGCAGAAGAGGATCCAATTGAGGATGAGGATAAAAAGGGGTATCCACTTGAAGACATGAGCACGGGAAGGAGTTTAATGGTGATTGAAGAAGATGATAAAGAGGAACATCCCTTGATGGACATGAGCTACAAGGAACAAGAAAATCAAGAAGCATCACAAGATGAGTTGGAGGGCGAAATGAGCATTTCTAAACCTTTACACTCTTCAATTTTCACTTTACTTGATATTGATGCTTCTATTGATTTTATTTTGCCTCTTAATCACTTTGATTCAAAAAAGGAAGTTGAGAAGAGTTTAGGTATTCTTGAGGAGAAAGGAAAGCAGTGGAAAGAGCAAGATGAACATTCATCGATGAAAGTATGGAAGAAACATGTGGATGCTTGGTCTTCCATTCATAAGAGCCTTCTTGAGTTTGAAGCTCAAAGGTTGAAATACAATGGGAAGGAAGACCGATATCCATGGCCTTTCCGATGAGTTCTTTTATTTCCGTCCGGCTTGAAGACGTTAAACTTAGCGCTAAATGGGAGGCAACCCATTCTTTATTACTTTCTTTTATTTTTAGATTTGTAGCTTGTTTGATCTTTTGTTTAGTTTTTGTTTTGTAGGTTGAGTGTTGTGTTGGTGGTCAAGGATGTGAGATACGCATGGTGGAGCTCAAGGGTAGTGGTGCTTCGGTGCTAAAGGTCCAATGGACAATTGGTGACGATAGCTTGCTTCTTTGGTGAGCTTGGTTGGTGGTAAAATTCTAAGGTAACACACTCATTCTCAAACTTTGCATTTAACTAGATAGTTTCACTTAAGTTTGGGGGAGATTTTGTGTGTTTACCTTCATTTATATTGCACCGTTGTTCCTAGTTTTGGTGATTGAGATATCTTGTGGATTGTTGGTATTTGAGGCTTAATTGATGGTGATTGTTGGTTATTGAAGTTTGGTTGAGCTTGTTGGTATTGATTGATGCTTGCTTGTTCACTTGATTTTGTGAAGATTTGTGTTTGATTTGGTGCTCTCAATTCATGATTAGACAAGCTTGTGAGTTTTAGAGCCCTTAGACTTTCATATATTATGGTCTATTTTTCTTCTTGTGAGTATCATTCATACTTGTGTGCTCTAGAACTTGCCAATTGTCTTGTTTGAAGCTACTATTTGTGTGAAATCTTTGGAAGTGATATAAGGCCATCTTTGTTTTGAATAGTCACTTGGCCAAATGTTCCATACCAAATGAAATGTTTCCGTAGTTAGCCACTTTGAGCCTATTGACTTATATTCTTTGGCATCCTACATATTTAGCCCATTGTCCATCTTTTATGAGCCTAATTTTCCCTATGAACTAGTGGAGCTTGAATGTTGAAAAAATGTGGTTGAATTGAGGTGAAATATGAAATTGGTGGATTTGTTTGGTTGGAAAGTGAAAGATTGAAAAAAAAAATATATTAATTGTGAGTTGTGCATAAAAAAGATTGAGTTGATGGGAAAAGAAAAGAAAAATCAAAAAAAGAAAACTCTCTTATGCACAAGAATTTTGTAGAGCTTGAAGTTCAAAAGTGTTGATTGGTTGGTGGTGAAGAATGTGCTTAAAAAGAAAAGAAGCAAGTAAATTGTGTGAGATAGAGAACTTTGAGTTGCAACTTGATCAATTGCAACTTTTCTTCTTGCTCCACTAGTTTATGAGTTACTTTATCCAAACTTTCCATACCCTAATCAAAGAGCCTACATTACAACCAAATGTGAAGTCCTTATTGATTCATTGATTGAGCACATAGCATGTGGTGGAGAACTTAGACTTTTGGCAAGCATATGGTAGTGCACTTGTGTGATTTGATGTTGAGAGCATACACTTCCTTGATATACACTTTGAGTGATGAGTGATACACTTACTTGTGAGGATATTGTGAATTGAGTACTTAATCTTGCATGGATTTGAACATATCTTGTGAATTTGCTTGTTGATTTTTCTACCTCAAAGCTTGATTAGATTGAAAAAGTTGACAACCACTTATTCTATTTTGGCTTTAATGAATTCCTTCACAATCCTCCCACTTGTTCTATTTTTCTTTCGTTGCTAGAGAACGAGCAACACTTTAAGTTTGGGGGAGTTGATTAGTGTGATAATTGCTTGAAATTCATGTATTTAATTTGCATAATTTTATAGGATTTCATGCATTATTTACACTAAATTGACTAATTGCACTTGATTTGGAGAAAGGGTGTTGTTTGCTATTTTTATAGGAAAATGAGCATTTTTAGAGCAAAACACGCCTCATTTATTTTATGAAGTCAATTGAAGGAGTGAGACGAGAATGAAGTCGAAACGAGGAAATAATGAAGGTGAAAATTATTTGGGCCAACAATTTAATTGATGGCCCATTTAATTAATTGTTGGAGGTATTGACTAATAGGCCCACTTAATTAACTGGGCCTAAGAATTACAGGGCCATTTATCAACCAATTCGGCCCATTGAATTTGGAGATAACAAAAGTAGCTGGAATCAAGAGTGAGTAGGAGCTGGGAGTTTAAGAAGCTGGAATTCTAATGGGCCGAAGCCCATTTTCATCAATTAATCCCATTAGCAACAATTGGAAAAGAGGCCCATTCACACTTATACATTGGCAGTAGCCATTCAGCATCGGGGGGATCGGCCAACACACGCAGGAGGAGATTGGCACGCAGAACAGGGGCAGCTCTCCATTGGGGGAGAAATCTCTTCTCCTCCCCACCACTCCACTCATTAGATAGTTTAATTTGTTATTTCATTTCATAGATAGATTTCAATTTAGTATTTCATTTTATTGATGGTGAGATTGAAGTATTTGAAGACAATAGAGGTGCTTTCTTTCCTTATTTCAATATTGGTTGATTATTTGATTTTAATTCATGTTTTGTAGTTTAATTTTCATTAGTTTTATTCTAGTTGTTAATTTAGACATGGGTTAATCCTCAATTGCCTGTGTTGATGTTTTGATGAGAATTGAGTGTAATTGTGAGTAATTGCATGATTAGCTTAGGATTTGTGTGTTAATTGTTTCTATTGTTGTACTTCGATTGATTCATTTGGTTGATCAACCCTATTAGCGAGCATGTTCGATTATGTTTATTGCAACGAGAGTTGGGTAGCATGATTGGGAGTGTGAGTGTGAGCTTTGGTCAATTGAATAGAAGTTAATTAGTAATTAGCTCACCCGAGAGGGGTGTTAATGGCTAGACCGACAACTTTAGACACTAAACGAGTAGAGGTCGTCTAGGAGTTTGGTGAGAGGGCGTTTCATAAGCATTAGTAACCGTGTTGAAAGTGCTTATGAAACACTATCTTAGGAGCTTATGGTATTTGGTTAGATCCTATAATTGCTAATCAATGCACGATGTTGACCTATGCCTTTCGAGGGGGTTTACACACACATGTGATAGCCTTTAGCTTAACCCGAATTCTTAGTAAAATCATGTACTTAGTTCACTAGTTCACTTAATTGCTCACAAAACGGATACACCCGAGGCAATACTTTCTCACCTTGCACTTTCATTATTGAGCGTTAGTTTTAGTTGTTTGCATTAGTTGTTTATTTTCTTAGTTGGTATTTGTTTTATCCTCCTATTTAGCTTCTATAACACCATTTTAACTTATAGTTTCGGGGCTCCACATTCATTCAACTAGGTCCTTGGACGATAACTACTAGGTCGTATACTTACTCAACTATAACGAACCCATACGCTTGTGGGGATTGTTATTGTTGTACTAAAAAGTGTGCAAAATACGAACCAAGTCAATGGCGCCGCTGCCGGGGAACTTTGCATGGGTAGGATGTTTAGGCATTCAATTTTGTGATTCAAGTTGTAATTTCATGGAAGAATTCAAACAAACACTTGGGTTGCAATAATTTTGGGAATAAACATTTGAGATATGTTATGATATGACACAATTCATGATAGAAGTGGCTATATGGTTGATTTTGCATGGAATAATTGTTTTGGATATATTGATTGCATTATTGTTGGGTGAATTGGTTAAGATGCATTGTTTTGAAGGAATATTGAGTTGAAGTATCTAAATGCATGTTGTTTTTTAAGGATAAATGGATTCGGACAGTGATGTGGAGATAGTTGTTAACACGAGAAAAAGGAAAAGAACTCCCGAAAGCTTAGGAATTCAGTTTACTCCGGAGGAGCAAGTTAGGGTTCGCCCATTGTTCGACCGAATTATCTGCGAAATCGGGAGCACTCGTTTTCCGGAAGAGAGGTGTATGGAGGCCATGGGAACCAAGGATGATATGTATACTTTGTTTGGAAAAGTAGGCATGGGTGAGTTCCTCCAAAAGGAGCCACGAACTTATATTCGGCTCACAGCGGAGGTAATTTGCACACTAAGGGTGGAAAAGAATGATAGAAATGTCATCTCCGGGATCTCCTTTAGGGCTATGAATGAGCCCTACCACTTATCCTTGACCGAGATCAACACCATCTTTGGTGCCCCGAGAGATAGAGATGGGAAGTTATTGAAGCAGAAAAAGAGCTTTGAAAAAGAGAAATTTTGGGAACTCATCTCATCATCTCCCGATCCCTATTCCCCTACAACTTCGAAGGCAACGTGCATTCGAAATCCGGTGTTGAGGTACATTGAGAAGGTGCTCTCCAACACACTCTTGGCGAGATCGGAGAGTGGTTCGGTCAACCAAGATGAGCTCTACATACTGTGGTGCTTGGTGTATGGGCACAAATTTAACGCCGCCTACTATTTCGTGCATCAACTCAACCGGATTAGGAGGAGCACGGCTGCAAAATCCAGGGTGATAATAGGGGGTATGATCACATTGCTATGTGAGAATGTGGGCATTGACACCTCCAATTTGATTGTCGTAGACGACGAGGATTTGAACATCTACACCATGAAGAAGATGAAGGTTCTTCTTGAGGAAAACAATCGTCTATGGATATTGTGGCAAGGGGTAAAGGGATTCCCACTCCCGAACACTAGTTTGACCACCCTTGTTGGAAACAAAAAAAAAAAGTCAAGGACAATCTCTACCTTAGCTCAAGAGCACACGAGCTAGCAATTGTAGAAGCTGGGGGAATTATTCAAGGGGGGCAACAAGCGAGGGAAGTGAGGATGATTGAAGCTCAAGGGGGAAACGAAGCCCAAGAAGGTGGTGAGGGTGAAGAAGAAGAAGGAGACGGTTCCGGACCATCTCGCTCTCAATGGGAGAAGTATTTCAAAGCTCAAGAAGACTTTGTGCAAAGTCAAAATGAGAGGTGGTTAGCCCATGAGAACTACTTGCGTGAAGAGGAGATGAGGAGGCAAGCCGAAGAGGAATACCGTAGAGGGGAAGCTTTGAGATGGCAAGCAGCGGAGGACCATAGGAGGGCTGAAGTAGAACGATGGGGGGCGGAGGATGATTATAGGAGGGGGCTCGATGACCGTTGGAGAGCCCAAGAAGAGGTGAATTTGATGATCCGTGACATGAACGGATGGCACATCAACGAAAATCATTTCAGTCCTCGTGCACCTCCTTCTTGAGCCAAAAAGGGAGTTTACCTCTAAACTCTTACTATCATTCGGTTCTAGTTCATTTGGATAACAATTCGATTTGGTTGTATTTGTATTGAAATTCTATATCTCTCTCTTTCTTTCTCTCATTTGATACATTGGTTCATGTACTTATTTGTGGATGATTTTATTTCATGAATGGGATGTTGATTGTTATCATTTGTGATGTTAGATTTGTGATGAGTTGAGTTATGGATGATTGTTTAGCAATGATGGTAGTTTTGTGAATTTTGATGTGAATTGTGACTTGATTGTGGATGAACTTACCATTTGAGTGTGTTTGGTGAGAATAACGAAGCTTAGGAGAGTACACGAATTCACATGATTGAAACCCGGTGAGAATTGATCTTCAAACCAATCATGATCCGGTTGTTGTTTGAGAGTGAATTGGTCATTATCTCTAGTTCTAAAACTTGCCATGAGTTTTGCTTGAAGCCAAAATTGTGTGAATCAAGAAGAAGTGATTTAGGCCATCTTTCATAATCATTAGTCACTAGCCAAATATTCCCTTACCAAAAGAATTTCCGTAGTTAGCCAAGTCGAACCTTGAACTTGATCTTTTTGGTAACCTATGTTGTTTAACCTCTTTAACTTAATAAGCCTTTGCCTAACTAGTGGAGGACAAGTGAAGAGTGGAAGAAGTTGAGTTTTAAATGAGAATTGTGGAATGTTGAGCAAGTGGAAAAACAAGAAAGAGTTGGAAAAACAAAAGAGAAAAAAAAAATCATTAAATGAGAACCTCTTTGAAAAAAAAAAATATTATGAATAAAATCAAAGAGGTGGTCTCATGATTTGAGTTTGAAAGAACAAAAGGGTGTTTCTTGTGACAAAGAAAGGAGTAAATTCCTTGTGGGAAATAGAAAAGTGAGGGAATGCATGAATGGTTTGAAAGAAAAAAAGAAGTGATAAAGTGTTCATTGTACCTCCACTAGTCTAGTCATTTTTATCCAAATGTTTCCCACCATGTCCAAAGAGCCTACGTTACGTCCCGAGAAAAAGTCCTATTGATCTTGTTGTGAAACACAAAAGGGGTGGATAGAAGAAACTCATGGCAAGCTTATGGTAACTAGTTGATGTGAAGCAATTGATGAGTGATGCAAGTCCATAATTCCTTTTTGTGATTGAGTGATACACATCTTGTGAGGAATGTGGATTTAGTATTCGATTTTGCTTCGTTTGAATCACTCCGTGCATGATGGTGGTAAGAGAGTTCATGATTGAAGATCATTCTTTGAAAAGTTCATTTGCTTGTATCATTGCTAGCATTGATTCAATGGTTCACAAATTCATCACAATCACTCACCTTTGTTCTTTGATTCTTTGCTTGGGGACAAGCAAACCTTTAAGTTTGGGGGGGGTGATTTGTGGTGAGAGTGCATGAATTTATAGTGTGAATATGCTTGAATTGTCGTATTAAGAGTGCAAAAGTTGTATAAAAATAGTTTGTTTATCGAATTATTGATACACGATTGTTTTGCATTGTTTTTAGGGAAAAACGATGAGTTTTGAAGCAAATCACACGAAGGAATCAATCTGAAGAAAATGTCAGATGAAAGAAGATGAAGAGAGAGTGCATATGCAAGAAGAATCGAGCTAATCGGAGCCACGGATTGGAATTGGTGCACAAAAGAACATGGAAGAGGCAATTCGGCCGAGCTACACAATTCGGCCGAGTGGAATCTTAGTCCAGAATCTGGAACATCTTGCAATCCGGCCGAGCTCTCCAATTCGGCCGAGTGGAATCTTAGTCCAGAATCTGGAACATCTTGCAATCCGGTCGAGCTCTCCAAGTCGGCCGAGTGGAATCTTAATCCAGAATCTGGAATGACAGACAATCCGGCCGAGCTCTCCAATCCGGCCGAGTGAAAAAGATTGGTAATTCGGCCGAGCTCTCCAATCCGGCCGAGTGGAATGGGAATGCAGAATCTGGAACGATTGGTGATCCGGCCGAGCTGTATCATCCGGCCGAGTTGCCTGAAAAAGAGGACAGTGCATTCTAAGGCCCGACTCGGCCGAGCTACAGAACTCGGCCGAGCTGCTGAGTGAACAAAAATTGCAAAATACGCTTTTGGAAGTGCCCGACTCGGCCGAGCTGTCCAATCCGGCCGAGTGACCTCCTATTTTTGCCCAAAAACGTGTTTCAACTTAAGGGCACGTGTTCAGCACTTTTGGAGGAGTATATAAGGTCCAAAGTTCGTTTTTGAAAGGGGATTTCCACACATTGAGAAGTATCTACACATAGTTACACATAGTGATAGGTATCTACACATAGTTACACATAGTGATAGGTTTTTGAGATAGTTTTCTTCTTGTTTTCATTAGATTAGCTTAGAATTTAGTTAATTTGGTGCTTTCAATCAAGGATTGTAAGTGGGCTTTGCTTATTCCATCATATTGTAGCTACCATTTCATGATCAAGGTGATATTATTCTATTTTGCAATTCAATTTGGTATTTTCTCAAATTCTCATTTCTTTTGCTATTTCACCATGAGTTTGATGTTATATGTTGATATAGCCATGGGATTCTCTCAAGAAACCATGGGCTAATCCTCTATTGTCTTGGGTGTGGATGTTTTGATGAGAATTTAGTGTAAATTGTGGATTAATTGCATGATGAGCTTATAATTTTGGGGTTTAGGTTTCTAGGGTTGTATTTTGGATGATTCATTTGGTTGATTAACCCTATTAGCAAGCATGTTCGATTATGTTTATTGCAACGAGAGTTGGGTGGCATGATTGGGAGTGTGAGTGTGAGCTTTGATCAATTGAATAGAAGTTAATTAGTAATTAGCTCACCCGAGAGGGGTGTTAATGGCTAGACCGACAACCTTAGACACTAAACGAGTAGAGGTCGTCTAGGAGTTTGGTGAGAGGGCGTTTCATAAGCATTAGTAACCGTGTTGAAAGTGCTTATGAAACACTATCTTAGGGGACTTATGGTATTTGGTTAGATCCTATAATTGCTAATCAATGCACGATGTTTACCTATGCCTTTCGAGGGGGTTTGCACACTTATGTGATAGCCTTTAGCTTAACCAAAATTTGTAGTAAAATCATGTAATTGGTTCACTAGTTCACTCAATTGCTCACAAAACGGAAACACCCGAGGCAATACACTTCTCTCGCACTTTCCAACGAAAGTTAGATAGATTTTTTACTTCTTGTCATTAGTTATCATTACTTTGGTTAATTTAGTTTAATATTTTTGCTCTTATTCCCAAAAATCCAAACAACATCATTTAGTTACTACAATAGCACGATAACTTGGAACTTTAGGGACTCATTCTCACTTAATTAAGTCCTTGGAACGAAATTTTACTTGGTATACTTATCTTACTACTAACGAACCCATACGCTTGTGGGGATAGTATAGTTGTAAAAAGTGTACAAAAATACATCCAAGTCAACGAGCACGTTCGATGTGTCAATCCTCTGATCAAGAGTCAACCCTGGAATGTCGCCAAGAAGGTTATAGATGTCGTGCCTCTTAAGACCAAGATTTGACTCATATTGTAACGCATCACAAATCACGCCTAAGCGATGGTCGGAGGATGTGGCCATCTGACCCAACACGTTCATCAATGGATCTTCAAATGGGTGTGGGTAACTGAGTTTAAGAATCCTTGTCCATTGAACAATTAACATTAGCATTAACATCAGGTTGCTCAATGTCTGCGTTCGCTCCACGAACATTAGTCCCAGCTTGCGGTGGCTCTGATTCCATGTTCACATACTCAACATCATCCACAAGCGGCAAATCATCATCAACAAGGGAATTGAAAGCTTCGTACACATCCTCAGCGCCAGATCCGGTTGCTCGATCATTACCGAACACCTCAAGCCAATCATCGTACATTGGCCAGGGCTTGAAGCGCATTGTTGCGGCATATGGATCTTTTTGAAAACATAAACAATCTACAACTTAAATACAAATACATAATAGAATCAACCACATCTATTGAATTGCACAACTGAAAACACAAAATAATATAAACCACACACATATATTGAACAAACTTTATGTGAATACCTTAATAAAATCTTTTCCCACATCTCATTGTCACAGTCAATGGGGTGTGTTGTACTATTGAATCCAATTCCGGAGTTATCTTTCAGCATGGTGTTGGGGGAGCCATATAGCCTCTTCCAAACAATAATCTTTGAATTAATGTGTGGATTTGCTCGAATGTCGGTGCCGGGCAGCTCAACCAACATCATCTCCTCCAATTTATTCCGATAACCTGGTTGGAAGCCATTTTCGGTCTTCCAGCCATCAAGCACAATCTCCTTAAGCTTACTCAGCAGAACGGACTCCTCTACGTCAGTCCAGTTTCGCCTCTTTTGCTTGTTATTTTCAGTTGTCAATATGTTCGAACGGGCCTTGTACCTCTTATTCCCCGTTGGTGGGGTAGTATCGAAACTTGAGCCTCCACCTTCCATCTACGACCGATTCAAAGCAATAATGATAAACCAAACTCAACAAGCCCTAATTTTTTTCAGACTAAAACATATTTAGACAAAATGGAAGGGGAAAACGGTAAATCCACTAGAAACCCTCGCAAACAGTGAAGAAAGTGTCATATTGAACAAGAAGACGAAATTTCCATCGACTAAAACACCAACCCGACATAATCGTTTAATAGCTAAGAAATGTACATCATACGACAACGAGTTCTGAAATGGAAAAAAAAACAAAGATAAAAAAACCTGAGACATTGACGACTTCAACAATAGAGAGCGTACCTGCAACGGAGAGAAGAAAAACAGATGGTTAGCGGTGACAAAGAAACTCAGACGACGAGGGAATGGAGTATGATGAAGAAAACCTTGCGTGTAGTACGTGTAGTAGAGAGCTTTGGAAGTCGAAGAAATGGAGATCTCGGGAAATGTGAGCGTGAAGTCGAAGAATGGCAAATGACAAATGTATAAAGAATGTTCAATTTTTATATATCGGGAGTAATATGGTGCATCAAACAATGAATTAGTGATGAATAGTGAGGGTATAAATGTCTTCTCATCATTTTGATCATTTTTATATGGTGAATTGAACATTCTATCAAACAAAAAATAATTTTATATGAAGCTTTATAAAGTTTAATACATGCTATCACACGAGAATAAAGTGTTTTCAGCCCACTTTTTTGTACTTTATATCACACAAGATTTTATCTTTATACACCTTTATATGTTACTTTTTGCATTAATTTAGTAAGCGGGCCTCTTATATGTCATTTTTCATACTAAATTTGTGCCCTGTATCAAACGGGGCGTAAGAGTAAACAATTAATCTGATAAATTCAAATAAAGAAAGTGTGTAAGGTATCAGAAAAGTAATATGTTATCAATGTATACATTATTTTTTTTAAGTAATTAATCATAATTTTTTTAAAAATTATATGACATGCAGATTGTGTAGGGACAAATCAAATTGTATATTAGTCTTTTTAAAGAGTGACACAATTTATGTATATAAGTACAAATTATTACTCCCTCTGTCTGCCTATAAGTTTTTCATTTTACTATTTTTGTCCGTTCACCTCTTCTCATACCTTTTTTTTTTTGGTAAGGACTGTTTTCTTACTCTTCACTTTATATCTTATTTTTTCTCTCTATCTACTATTTTTTTTTTTTTTTGGGGATGTATACAAGTATTTATTGTAGCATTTTGGATTCAAAATCGAATCTATTTCTTCTTTTACCTCGCACAATCCCTAGAGTCAATCAGCATGGAAGGGAAAGTTAGAAATAGAGTAGTATGTGTAGACGAAGATTAAATGTTGACACAGACTTAAACACGAAAGTCGAGGCTAGAGTTTGACTCTATCTCCGTAAGACGTTATTGCCCCGTACACAGGTGCAATACGGATCACTGGCAACCGTCCCCAAGATACAGCGACTTAAAACTTCACGACTGTTGCACTACAAATCGAAAGCTATCGGCGAATCGCAAAATGGATATCCGGAACTTCCGATAAAACTCTAATGCAAGGACTTAGAATGATAGAATGTTTTGGAGGATAAGAATGCAAGAAAGCTTTTTGGCTTGAGTGTTTTTGGAATGCAAATGTGGGGATCTATTTATAGACTTCCAAGAGTCTTTATGATAATAGTTGTGACTCTTCATAATAATCTCCTCTTTCCAAAAGTTACAACCTTTGGAAATAAACAATTATTCACCAAAAGGTATGTCTTTTAAATTAATGCAATAATTCTAAAAGACATCACCTTTAAATTAATGAAATAATTCTAAAGGACACAACCTTTGGAATATAATCATTTCACCAAAAGACATGACATTTCATTTCTATATCTATAGGTCACAATCCATTACTATTATCATATAATAATAAATACATTCAACAATATATTTATTCACTCATTAAATGACCAACTTTAATATTAATTTCTCATCCACCCAAAATTTGGTTTTGAGAAATCAAATCAACTAATTCCATTTACGCAAAACGGATTATAAAATTGTCACATAATATTTTATAAAATGTGGTCAAAACCAACATTTTCCAACAATCCCCCACATGAATGAAATTAATGCATGTGACTCCCTATGAAAGTTCCGATGAACCGTTACTGCATCGGGATAGGTAGCTTCAGACTTTGAACCTTCCCTAGTAAAATGCCATCGGATTTACTTGCCACTCAGTGAACACGATGTCTTGAACTGGTTGGCATTTTGTGTAAACCAAGACAATGACATATACACAGCAACGACTCTGATACCCTTTGGTTCTCACGTTGTGTCCGTTTCGGCCCTGGACCATATCTTGGATTCATAAGTGTGTTTTCATTTGAAGCGGCCCCACTTCACACTTATATAGGTGATCTCCTATCAAGAGTACCCTGCAATACTCCACCCTTGGGATATAGGAATCATTAAAAGTTGTTAAGCTTAACCTTACCACACGTCAGCAGGTTTTCTGCACCGAAAGGTGTAAGGTTGCACTTGAAGGGAATCGAGATTGGGTTTCTTTAGTTTTCTCAAGTGCACTTTTGAGTGCTTCATAACTTAGTTGTCTCGTTGAACCAAGTTCTTGGGATCCTCCAGTCAGCATTGACGAGTTACCGCTATGAACACCCTTTAGTGTGTGGGTTTTAACCCCATTCCCCTTACCGCACTATACATTTGATCTCGATTAATGCCTTTTGTAAGCGGATCCGCAATATTTTCTTTTGACTTCACATAGTCAATGGATATTACTCCACTTGAGATCAAATGTCTAACGGTGTTGTGTCTCCGACGAATGTGTCGAGATTTACCGTTATACATATTACTTTGTGCCCTCCCAATAGCTGACATGCTATCACAATGTATCATCACTGGAGGCACTGGTTTGTTCCAACCGGGAATATCCTCTAAGAAGTTTCGAAGCCATTCTACTTCTTCACCAGCCTTGTCCAATGCAATAAACTCCGATTCCATTGTGGAACGAGCTATGCAAGTTTGCTTAGAGGATTTCCATGACACCGCTCCTCCACCTATAGTGAATACATATCCACTAGTGGACTTTAAGTCTTTTGAATCAGATATCCAATTAGCATCAGTGTATCCTTCCAACACTGCTGGATATTTTGTATACAAGATTCCAAAACTTTGCGTATGTTTCAAATACCTAAGGACTCTCATCAGAGCCTTCCAATGAATCTTGTTGGGGTTGCTCGTGAATCTACTGAGCTTACTGACTGAGTATGCTATATCAGGTCGTGTACAATTCGTTAAGTACATCAGACTTCCGATAATTCTAGCATACTTATGTTGATCCACTGGGTCTCCCTTATTTTTGGCTAAGTGCACATTTGGATCCACGGGAGTGTTAGCCGGGGGAACGTCAAAGACATCAAATTTCCTAAGCACATTTTCAACATAATGAGCTTGTGTTAGGACAATTCTGTCAGGAGTTCTAGAGATCTTTATCCCTAGTATGACGTCTGCTAGGCCCATATCTTTCATGTCAAAATTTCGTTTCAACATGTTCTTAGTTTTCATGATTATATCATGATTGCTTCCCGTTATTAGCATGTCATCTACGTACAAACATACTATCACATATTCTTCGTGTGTGCCCTTAATGTAAACACATTTGTCACACTCATTCGTTTTGAAGCCATTTGATAACATCACTGTATCAAATTTTTCATGCCATTGGAGAGGTGCTTGTTTTAGTCCGTACAAGGACTTAACAAGTTTGCACACCTTGTTCTCCTGGCCAGGTATAACAAACCCTTCAGGTTGTTCCATGTATATCTCCTCATCTAATTCCCCATTTAGGAATGTCGTTTTTACATCCATTTGGTGTATCTCAAGGTTGTGCAATGCTGCAATAGCAATGAGCACTCTAATGGATGTAATTCTCGTTACAGGAGAATACGTGTCGAAGAAATCGTATCCCTCCTTTTGTTTGAACCCTTTTACTACTAAACGAGCTTTGTACTTATCAATTGATCCATCAGCCTTATATTTTCTCTTTAGGATCCATTTGCATCCTAAAGTTTTACAACCTGGTGGAAGATCAACTATCTCCCAAGTATGATTGTGCATGATAGACTCAATTTCGATGTTTATAGCCTCTTTCCAGAGAGGAGCATCTGGACTAGACAATGCCTCTTGAACTGTCCGAGGTTCATTTTCCATCATGTATGATAGAAAATCTGGCCCAAAGGACTTTTCCTTTCTGGCCCTTTTACTGCGTCTTGGTTCTTCATCAACCTTAGGTTCCGCATTAACCTCTGGTGAACCAATTGCAGTTTCATAATTTCTCTTATGTGAATTTACTTCTTCCCTTTGGTTCTTAGGGAATATTTTCTCGAAGAACACAACATTTCTTGACTCGATAGTCATTCCTACATTCATCTCCGGAACGTTTGATTTGTGCACCAGGAATCGATATGCACTACTATTATGTGCATACCCAATGAAGATGCAATCAACCGTTTTTGGTCCTATTTTTACTTGTTTTGGCTTAGGTACTTCAACCTTAGCCAAACACCCCCACACTTTAAGGTAATTGTAGGATGGGATTCTACCCTTCCATAATTCATATGGAGTTTTATCCAATTTCTTGTGTGGTAACTTATTAAGAATATAGTTGGCTGAAAGTATGGTTTCCCCCCACAAGTTCTGGGGTAAGCCTGAACTAATAAACATAGCGTTCATCATCTCTTTTAGAGTTCTATTCTTGCGTTCTGCAACGCCATTTGATTGAGGTGAGTATGGTGTCGTTGTTTGATGAATGATGCCATTTTGGGAGCAAAATTCTTCAAACGGTGCAACATATTCTCCACCTCTATCACTTCGAATCATTTTTATTCGCTTGCTAAGTTGATTTTCAGTCTCATTCTTATAAGCTTTAAAAGCTTCAATTACTTCGTCTTTGCTCTTCAAGAGGTATACATAACAGTATCTTGTGCAATCATCAATAAACGTTATGAAGTAATTTTTACCACCTCTAGTTTGCACAAACTTTAAATCACATATATCTGTATGGATAAGTTCTAAAGGTGTAGTACTTCTTTCCACCGAATGGAATGCTAATTTGGCCATTTTTGCCTCAACACAGATCTCACACTTTTGTGAATCAAATTCCATTTTGGGGAGTAAATCTAAATCCACTAAACGTTTTAGGGCATTTTGAATTACATGTCCTAATCTACCATGCCATAAATTAGAACACTCAAGCAAGTAATTAATATCACTATTATTAATACTGCGTTTAATGTCACTCTTGACAGTTAGTACATTCATTTTGAAAAGGCCCTTCTCAAGGTACCCTTTCCCGATAAATTGACCACATTTGGTCAGTACAAATTTATCAGCTTCAAAAACTAATTTAAATCCGGCTTTGTTCAACAATGAGTCGGAGACTAAGTTCTTTCGAATGTCTGGGACATGCAGCACATCGACAAGAGTTAGTTCTTTTCCTGAGGTCATTTTCAGTACCACTCTCCCCAATCCGACCACGTTCGATGTAGCAGAGTTTCCCATGAAGAGTTTTCTGCCATTGATCGCTTGATAGGATGAGAACATTTCCTTATCTGAACAGATATGACGGGTAGCACCAGTGTCTACCCACCATTCCCTCGGGTTATCCACCAAGTTTGCTTCGAACACGACAGCGGATAGATCTAATTCAGACATTTCTTCAGGCAGGGATTTGTGTTCCACAATATTAGCCTGATTCTGGTTGGCATTCGCGTTGGCCTTCTTTGGCTGGCGACATTCACTTGCCTTGTGTCCGGGCTTATCACAATTATAACAGTTACCTTTGAACCTTTTAGCGTTCTGAGGTTTCTGTTGTTTGTCAACGCGTCTGCGCTTTTTGCCTCTTCTGGACTCAGCTAGGTTCACTTTCGCCTCTTCACTACTCTTATCGCTTTTGCCCTCGGATTTTCGGTTATCTTCCTCAATCCTTAGTCTCACGATCAAGTCCTCAAGACCCATTTCCTTACGGTTGTGCTTGAGGTAGTTCTTGAAGTCCTTCCACAGAGGCGGTAACTTCTCTATTATAGCAGCTACTTGAAAGGATTCAGACAATTGCATATCCTCGGCATGAATCTCATGTAGGATCAACTGCAATTCTCGAACCTGTTCTAAAACAGTTTTCGAGTCAACCATTTTGAAGTCGAGGAACCGTCCGACAATGAATTTCTTCAATCCGGCATCCTCCGTTTTGTACTTCTTTTCCAAAGACTGCCACAATTCTTTGGCTGTCTTGAAGGTGGCATAGACACTGTACAATGAGTCGTCTAGCCCGTTCAGAATGTAGTTACGACACAGGAAGTCACTGTGATTCCATGCGTCAAGAGCAGTCAACCTCTGTTGGTCGCTGTCATCCTCCTCTACAGTAGGAGGATCTTCCCTCAAGAACCGTGCAAGGTTCAGGGTAGTCAGATAGAACAACATTTTCTGTTGCCATCTTTTGAAATCATTACCGACAAATTTTGGTGGTTTCTCAGAGTGAATATGAGAAGTAGGAGCAACAGAAATAGTAGAAGTAGACATCTTCGAATACACAAAAATAACGTCTTACGATTGTTAGAAAGAGAGTAGTATGTGTAGACGAAGATTAAATGTTGACACAGACTTAAACACGAAAGTCGAGGCTAGAGTTTGACTCTATCTCCGTAAGACGTTATTGCCCCGTACACAGGTGCAATACGGATCACTGGCAACCGTCCCCAAGATACAACGACTTAAAACTTCACGACTGTTGCACTACAAATCGGAAGCTATCGGCGAATCGCAAAATGGATATCCGGAACTTCCGATAAAACTCTAATGCAAGGACTTAGAATGTAGAATGTTTTGGAGGATAAGAATGCAAGAAAGCTTTTTGGCTTGAGTGTTTTTGGAATGCAAATGTGGGGATCTATTTATAGACTTCCAAGAGTCTTTATGATAATAGTTGTGACTCTTCATAATAATCTCCTCTTTCCAAAAGTTACAACCTTTGGAAATAAACAATTATTCACCAAAAGGTATGTCTTTTAAATTAATTTTTAAATTAATGCAATAATTCTAAAAGACATCACCTTTAAATTAATGAAATAATTCTAAAGGACACAATCTTTGGAATATAATCATTTCACCTAAAGACATGATATTTCATTTCTATATCTATAGGTCACAATCCATTACTATTATCATATAATAATAAATACATTCAATAATATATTTATTCACTCATTAAATGACAAACTTTAATATTAATTTCTCATTCACACAATGGTTTTGAGAAATCAAATCAACTAATTTCATTTACGGATTATAAAATTGTCACTTAATATTTTATAAAATGTGGTCAAAACCAACATTTTCCAACAACAAAGGGATGGGTTTCGAAAACAGAAGGCTGAAGGAAAAAATAAATGAAATTCCAAGGGCTGTTGTGAAATGGATTGAGTTGCCTGCAGAAATCACGGCTAATATCCTGCACAGGCTTGGCGCTATAGAGATACTGGAAAGAGCACAGCTAGTGTGTACTACCTGGCGGAGGGTTTGTCAGGATCCCGCAATGTGGCGAGTTATTCACTTGAGAGCCGCCGATCTCGATAACGAACAGGACGATTTTTCCCGTGTTGCAGTGGATCGGAGCCAGGGGCAACTGTGATCGAAATTAGCCTTAATCACTTGGGTGATGACAAATTGCTAAACTACATTGCTGATAGGTACGATTTCCCCCTTTTCATCTTAAACATATTATGATTCGATTTGCTTAATTAATTGCTTTCTTTTTCCTTTTTTTTTTTTTTTATGCCTGTTTGAGGCGTTTCTGTGCATCATGCTATGCTATCTGCGGTGATGGATAGAAAGGTTCCGTGATTGTTTTTATCTTCTTTTTGAGTTGACTGAAACTGTGATTCATAAAGCTTCTTTTAATAAGATATACTCCCTCCGTCCACAGGAATTTGCACACTTTCCATATATGGATGTCCCATACCAATTTGCACACTCCATAAAAGGAAATATCTTCACAACCCTCACCCTTGAAATATACTCATATTTACTCATATGCCATTACTTTTCCACACTCAATCTACTTTTTACTTTACTTTATTCATAAAAGTTTACAAAACTACCCCTCAAAACATCAATCATTACACTTTTTCTTACACATTTCTTAAAATGTGTGTCAATGGTGCAAGTTCCTCCGGGACGGAGGGAGTATATTTTACAATAATAGGTGTAAAATTGATTTTGTAAGGATGATTACATTTGCATTTGGTCAAAGATTTGGCAGTTTCTCTGTACAATCCAAAACTATGTCCATATAGGTTTCAATGAGTATGCAAACAAAATCTGGATACAGTTTGGGGTTGCTTGCAACATATAGGAAAAAATAATAGTAGTAGTAATTCATAACATGAAATTTTTTGTTCTCCTTGTGACGAAATCCTGATTGTTCTCGCGCGAATGAATATTAACAGGAGATGGTCTTCTGATTTGTTGTCTTTCTTCCATATAAAAAATTCTTGCTCTTTCTTTTTCTTGTTTTGCCTACACTTTAATTTCTACTGAAGAACTTCTAATAAGTCTGGGAAATCTTCAATCCGAATTGCTATCAGAAAATGCATGTTGAAGTAATGTAATTTGGCAGGTTGGAACGGTTTACAGGGATAGCAAATACAATACGGAGTACTACTCAAGTTATTAATTAATACGCGTTCAATTTCATTATTCTTCTCATTCTATTTTTTGAAAATAATATTATTCACACTATCCTCAAACTGTCATTTATTTACTCAAATTGTCATTCATTGTACGTAATGTTTTGCATTCTCTATTTGGATTTCATATTTTTTGTGGTGCTGACATCTTAAGTGGTTATTGCTTTTAAAAGTAATTCCTTTCTTTTGTTGACTTTTGATTCTGATATATTCATTAACCTGCTTTGCCAAGAATCACTTGTCTGGTCTAATGCTGCACTGTTTGGTCAGATCAATTCACCTCAAGCGTCTTACACTCATTGAATGCATACATGTTAATCTAACGGGGGAAGGCTTGGTTGAAGCAGTTAAAAAACTTGCACACTTGGAAGAGTTGCACCTTGCTGTCGTGCCAGCAGTCCCTGAACACATTGAATCTATTGGCATGTGTTGTCCTATGTTGAAGTCATTTTCATTTAACGAATTTGGGTTTCAGCCTCCTGAAAAAACATTTGTTCCAGATGATGAGGAGTTTAAATATGGAAAAGACAGTAACGAGCACGCTCGACCAATTGCAAAAAGCATGCCCAATCTGCGTCATCTTAGTCTTATTAGCAACACGATGAAAAATAAGGGACTAGAAGCCATTCTTGATGGTTGTCCCGACCTTCAATCACTTGATCTCCGCCTATGCTTTCATCTTGATCTACAAACAGCTTTAGGCACAAGATGCTACGAGCAGATAAAACACGTGAAAGGCCCTTTTGACTCCGTCAGTGATGTTGAGTGGCTCGCTGGTGATTTATATGAAATTGCGTGTGCTATAAACAACACGCGGCATGATCATTATGAATTTGAATTTGATGATTATCCATTCTGATGATGGCTGTCCATGGATTTTGATCATAATTATATATAATTGAGCTTGGAACAGACTGATTCGATTGAACATCAGGAGAATCATCGTGTGATATCTTGTACTGCTTTCTTTCTTGCATTTACTGTGAGGACCTAACATAATTATTTTGAATTTAACAAAATCATACCTCGCCTCAAAAACCCAATGTTTATATCAAATATAGAAATACAATAAACCTGACAAAAATAGCACATATAGTTTCCCATCTATTTTTCTTACCAAATATAGAAAGTAATTTTGTTGATATTAAGTTTAAAGAATACTCACTCTCAGTGAAAGCTATCTTTCAGCCGTTTCAATGAAAGCTACACATCCTCTTTTTGAAACTTTGAGTATTAAATTGATTTGTAGCTTAATTTTAATATGGTTCGGAATGGAAGTGTATAATATTTTCAGGTGAATAAAATGAAACAATTGTCATTTTTAGTGTACATTTGATGTTTTGGAAGTTTATTGGTTTAATTTTGCTAATAATATGTGATGGTAGTTGATAAGTTGTTATTACTCGGACTAAAGTAGTATTGTTATACTTGTCTTTTTATTAATGTGAATTGAAAATGTTGCTTTAACATTGATTAATGTTCTTTACTAACAAGGATTTTCTTAATCTAGAACGCGTCTCCGATTAATGCAAAGCCTACAACAGAACCTCCCTGTTGATGCACATCCACGTAAGGTCTTTGTTATTTTAGTCTTGATTGTTACATTATTTTTGTTAGATTGTATTAATTCGACGTTGGTTGATTAAATAAAAATGATAAGTGTGCAGATGACGATAATTTGGGTTATGCATTATGAGGATATGCTAATTGTTCTCTATTTATTTTGGGGAGAACGGTTTCTGGTTGGAACAACATAAGTTTAGGGATAAAATGATTTATCACACTAGGGATGTTAAACTGTTTTCGTTTGCGATATTGGTATCTCCGATGTCAGAGTTGAAATTCATTATCTGAAAAACAGACTTATTACACTACAAAAACGCTTGTTTATGCCGACGGATGTATACCGACGGATTTCCTTTCCGACGGCTGTACCGACGGATTACCGACGGAATTCAAAGTCAGAAGACTCTGCCGACGGAATTCAATTTCCGTCGGCTTTCCTGACGGGATACCGACGGATATGCCGACGGACACTCAGAACTCTCTACACGGTGTCGTTTTTGGGTCACCGGCCGACGGAGTGTTCCGTCGGTATTGTAAATATTTCGTCGGTAACCGACCCGCATTAACTAACCGCCTTCTTGATCCACTCCCAAAATTAAATGTGGTCATTACCGACGGAAATATCCGTCGGTAACCGACCCGCAGTAACTACCATAATTAATCTGGTCATTACCGACGGAAATATCTGTCGGTAAAGGCAATTTTTTTTTTGTATATAAACTGAAGAACAGATTACAGAAACCCTCCCTCCTCCCTCCTCACTCTTTCCTTCTTCATCTTCATCGCGCGAAGAAGAGGCTCGGCCGAGGTGATCTCTCGACTCGATTAGAAAATCTATACGGTACGCTTTCTTAATTTGTTAGTAATTAATTTTTAAGTTATATATGTATTGCCTATAATTATGAATTAAATTGCATGTGTTAATTTAAATTGTTATATAGATTAATATGAAATTAATTGTTTGTAGTTGATGTATATAGTTAATTATTTTGAATGTATGTAGTTGATATATCTAATTAATTAGTTGATATTGTAAGTGGATAATTGCCTATATGTATAGCTAGTTGATGTATATAGTTATTTATAATAAATCGATGTGATTTGTTAAGATCGATATTGCATGTTTTGCATAATTGATGTTAAATATATAATTGATATTATTGTTGAATTTGCATATACGTTGGAGTGGAGTTAATTACATAATTAAATTATGATATTGTACGTTATAATTAGCTAGATTAATATTGTTGATTTACTAATTATGAAATTATTGATTAAATTAGGGGCTTTGTTAATTATATTAGGAAATTGTTATTTTAAAGTTAGAAAAAATTGTTACTAAATTTATTAGGTTATAGATTGTTAATTAAAATAGAAAATTGTTAATTAAAGTTGAAAATTATTGAATAAATTAGTTATTGTTGAATAAAATGGGAAATTAGTTATTGTTGAATAAAATAGGAAATTATTTATTAAAATAGGTTATTATTGATTAAATTAGGTATTGTTGATTGAATAAAAAATTATTTATTAAAATAGGTTATTATTTCTTAAAATAGGTTATTATTTAGGGATTAAATTTTAATTTATTAGATTATTGTTTTTTATTAAATTAAGAAATTTATTATTAATTAATTAGTATTATATATATAATTTATTAATTTAAATGTTTAAATTAAATAGATGACTGGAAATGGTGCTGGTGCCTCTGGTGGCTCGGGATCTCACGGGGCCTCCGGGTCACGTAGCCGATCGAGGAAGAGTCGATCCAAACTTAGACCCGAGGCGCCGGCGCCTACACTGTCACGAACACCATTATCGTCGCCTCCGCCACCCATTCCACACCCGTCGCCTGATCAGTCGTCGTCTCATTCGTCTGTCCGGGACCATCCTGCTGTTCCTGCTCAGGATGGCCGGGAGCGCGTTTAGGCTACAAGTGGAGGAGTGTAAGTAATTAAATACTTTTATTGTTTAATAATTAATAATTAATTAATTTCACATTCGTTTTAATTTATAATGTGTTTTGTTTGTTAATTAATGTCACAGATTGTTACCTGGTAACGAGGTCTCCAGGGCATGCACGGTTGCTTTTGGCTCTTTACCGATCTCTGCGGGTGCATATACCTGGTCGAAGGTCCCAAAACAAAAAAAGTTGGCGTACTTCGAGAAATTTCAGGTAGTAATTAATTACTTAATTATTTAATTAATGTTTGTTAATTTGTTCAATAATAAACAATTTATTATATGTGCAGAAACAAACCACTTGGGATCGGAATATGTACTCAGACCAGGCTATGTTCAAGTATTTCTGTAAATCGGCGCAGCAGCGGTATAAGGATTTAATGTACGAATGGAGAATGGCATGGCGGCGCGATGGGACGACGCAGAGCTTGGGTAAGGATGATAATGATGTTGTGTTGTGGGATTCATTGACGAGGGAGTGGCTGGATCCGGAGTACATCAGGAAATGTGAGATTGCTAAGGCCAACCGGAGATCCGACGATGGGGGTGGGATGTCCAGGCATCGGACTGGAGCCCGGTCCATCCTTGAGCAGTCGATGGTCATTGTAAGTGTTTATTAATTTTTTAATTAATTTCAATAAATTTAATTATATATTTAATATATATAATACATAAATTTAATTATTAGGAACGGGATACGGGGCGTGTACCCACTCACTTGGACCGGATGAGCATTGCTCATCCGTTTAATGCTGATACACAGCAATCCACATACGGGCGCACAACTAACCTCCACGTAAGTAATAAAATTGTTTAATTAAATACATTTTTTATAATTTATTCTATTAATTTAAAATTATTAATTATGTAGTTGGAGATGAAACGGAGGATTGCCGAGATCGGAACTCAAGTCGACCCTACTCAAGCCGGAAGCAGCAGTGCCCCTACAGTCGAGGAGGTGGACCGGGCTTATTTGGAAGTTGCCCCCACCACCCGCGGACGAGTTCTGGGCCTTGGTCGTATGAGCGCTGATGTCATTTCCGGCGCTGGTCCGTCCCAGACGGCATCGCAGGGTTCCGTATCTTCCACCCCAATTCCTGATGTGACGATGGCACAATTCAACCATTACATGCATGTGATGCATGTGAATATGGATCGAGAGATGGGGTGGTCGGACGAGAGGATCGAGGAGGTTTATCGGAGAACCATGCAAGCTCCTCCACCGACGGCCAACGTGAATGTGCCTGTTCCCCCAGCCCCCTCAGCCCCCGCAGCCCCCTCCCCCTATGTCCCGACCATGCAGCACGATGATGACATCATTGGTCAGTTCGTTGGCAACGATGACGACATTGATATATTCTACTATGGTCAATGAGTGACTTTGAATAATTTATTTTTTTATGTGTTTAACAATTTTATTTTTATGTCTCGTAGAACTATTTACTTTTATGTCTCGTAGAACTATTTATTTTTTATCTGCATTTTTGTTGAACTATTTACTTTTATGTTTAAGTATCAGTTGTTTAATTTTAGTTATGTGTGTTTTATGTGTTAAAAATGTGTATATTTAAATTTGGATGTTTTATGTGATAGATAAACAACATTTTCATTGAAAATTGCCTTGAAGAAAGGCTGTTGTTGTGGTTACATTACATGCATACACTTAACATTACATAAACTTAGCAATACATATTAGAGACATAAACTTAGGATTACATCCAACCTATAAACTTGAACACATAGGGTAGAACACAGAATACTATGGCCACAACAAGAAAGTTCCTCTGCTTCTTTAGCTCTTCAACTTTTCCAGCTTCAAATCCTAATTCTGAGGTTAGTTGGTCAGATGTATCCTTATACATATCCCCAACTAGTTGCGCATGATTCAAATTGTTGTTGAGCTCTTGATTTTCAAGCAAAAGTGAGTCAATTCTCCTCACCATGCCCGGAAACATTCCGTGTGAACTCGTTCCTTGTCCGTGAATTTCGTGTTCATCGGCCCAAACAAAAAAGGAGCATCCATTACCATTTAGTGAATCTGGGCAAGTATAAAATAGTCTACCTCTGCTTTTTTCTTGCTTCGACATGCACACACGAGCTTCTTTTCCACAATGGCATACCACAATTTTCATGGATGTCGAAGATGAAGACATGAGTTTCTGTATTTTTTTAAATTTTGATGTTTGTGAAGAAGTAGGTTGTTTTGAGTGTGGTTGGAGTGTTAAGAATACATAGTTAAATTTTTTTTATACGCGTCTTTACCGACGGAAAGTGATTCCGTCGGTATTGACACATGTTCCATACCGACGGAATTTCCGTCGGTAATGTAAATACCGACTGAAAATTGGTCAACGGAATCTGACTGATTTGACATACATTTAAAATATGTGTTACCGACTGAAATTATCCGTCGGTATTGGCAATACCGACGGAATTTCGGCGCGTGATATACCGACGGACTGACATTTCCGTCGGCGTGTAGTATTGAAAAACATTCCAGAACCTCAAAACACGCGAAAATTTTTAGTGTGGAGCAAAAAATTTGGATTGGAGCGAAAATTTAAGGTATGTTTTTTAGTGTGTAATTTTAATTTGGTGTTTAGTTTTTTAGTGTGTAATTTTACTACATAATTTTTACTTTTAGTGTTTAATTTTTAGTGTGTAATTTTATTTTGGTCAAATTGTTTAACAGATGGAATTGCCGGATCGTCGGTGGATGTATTGTACTCCTAGGCTCGTTTTAGGAAATGTGAATGTTGAATTTTATGATAAACTCGTGTCATTTGTTGAATTTGCAAAGCTACACCCACATTACATGTCTGGGGATTGTATTAGGTGTCCGTGTAATGCTAAGAAATGTAAGAATAGATCATTTAAAAGCATTGATGAAGTCTTATGCCACGTTGTTATGAATGGGTTCGTTGATAATTACTATAATTGGACAAGTCATGGCGAACAACGGTGGCCTTATAATTTTGATCAAGTCTTGTACTATTACACTACTGCAATTTATGAACAACCCGTACACGTTGAGCATGTCGGCACCAGTAACGATCCAGAGTTTGGGGTGGAAGAACCCGATATGTATCAAACAATGGTGATGGAAGCCGGTATGTCAAATATAGAGGAGGAACCAACGGATGAAGCATTTCAGTTTTATGAGATGCTCAAATTAGTCGATCAAGATTTGTACCCAGGGTGTGATTCTCATTCTCAGTTGTCATTTAATGCTCGACTTATGGCTATCAAGACGGAGAACAAGCTATCTAACAGAGCATATGAGCAAATGACATAATTATGCAGTGAGATTTGTCCTGTCGATAATAAAGTACCTACGACGTTTCATCAGAGCAAACAACTGATGAAGAATATGGGTTTGCCGGTTGAGAAGATTGATTGTTGTGTGAATGGTTGCATGTTATACTGGGGTGATGACGATAGCGATCTTCTTATGTGTAGAATGTGTGGCCATCCCCGGTACAAAGAGGCACGACGGAAGGGACCAGGTGGTCAATCGAGCAAGACAAAAAAGAAAGTGCCACACAAGAGGATGTATTATCTTCCTATCATTCCTCGTTTAATGAGATTGTTTCAATCTAGTGCTACAGCTCAACACATGACGTGGCATGCAAGAAATTCTGAAGATACTGAGGCTGAGGATATGAGACATCCGTCCGACTCTGAAGCCTGGAAACACCTTGATAATGTGTTTCCAGGATTTGCTTGTGAACCGAGGAATGTGAGATTAGGCTTGAGTACTGATGGTTTTGCACCGTTTGGGAGTTATGGAAAGAAGTATTCTTTGTGGCCGGTGATACTGAATCCGTATAATCTACCTCCATGGATGTGCATGAAACCTCAAACAATGTTTCTGACTGTATTGGTGCCTGGTCCGTCGAATCCAAAGCATAAACTTGATGTTTATCTCCAGCCTCTTATTAAAGACTTGATCTTCCTATGGGATAACGGAGTCCAAACGTATGATGTTTCTAGGAAACAGAACTTCACGATGCGTGCTGCTTTATTGTGGACCATTAGCGACTTTCCTGCATATGCTATGTTGTCCGGGTGGAGTACAGCCGGAAAGCAAGCTTGTCCGTATTGTATGGAATATTCTGAAGCTTTCAGTCTCCCGGAGAGTAGAAAAGTTTCATGGTTCGATAATCACCGAAGGTTTTTACCTCGAGATCATCCATTTCGAAGGAATAAGGTGGACTTCACGAAGAATAGAACAGTCACAAACAATCGACCGCCCCTTCGAAATGGTATTTTATACATTTATTTTAACATGTTTTTTTGGGTTACATTTATTCTAACATTTATTAATCGTACAGGACAAAGTCTGTTACATGAGATTGAGTGGACGGGTTTGAAAAAAACTACGGAGGAAAATGCAGAAGAACACAACAAAGGAATCCCAGGTAACTGGAAGAAAAAGAGTATTTTTTGGGACTTGCCATATTGGAGTTCACTATTGCTCCGACACAATTTGGATGTCATGCACATTGAGAAGAATGTGTTTGACAACGTGTTTCACACAATCATGAACACAGAAGGCAAGACGAAAGATACTCCAAAGTCCAGGGAAGAGTTGAACACTATCTGTCGCCGTGATGAGTTGGAACAGGATACCCGTACAGGTAAATATCCAAAGGCTTGCTACACACTAGATAAGACACAAAAATAGGAATTGTGTAGGTGGATTAAAGAGTTCAGATTTCCAGACGGCTACGTGTCAAACATGAGTCGATGCGTAGACACAACAAAAGGCAAAGTTGCAGGGATGAAGAGTCATGATTGTCATGTTTTTATGCAGCGCTTGATACCTATTGCGTTTCGAGAATTTCTTCCTCTGAATGTGTGGAGGGATGTCACTGAATTAAGTCTCTTTTTTAGAGATTTAACGTCTACAACAATCAAGGTTGATGATATGAATCGTTTGGAACGAGACATTCCAGTTATTTTGTGTAAGTTGGAACGTTTTTTCCCACCTAGCTTCTTTGACTCGATGGAACACTTACCTGTTCACTTAGCGTATGAAGCTAGGATTTGTGGTCCAGTGCAGTACAGGTGGATGTACCCATTTGAGAGGTGAACAATTCTATTTCTCTCATTTAATTAGTTTTTAGTATATGGAGCCTTATTTTAATTTGTTAACTATTATAATTTTAGGTATCTCCACAACTTGAAGCGCAATGCTAAACAGAAGGCAAACGTCGAAGCATCGATTGTTAATGCGTATTTGAATGAAGAGGTTGGCATGTTTTGTTCATATTATTTTGAAGACCATGTCAACACGAGGATCAGGAATGAACCACGTAACTTCGATGGTAGAGGTACGCAACAAGAAGTCGATGGCATGCTCTCTGTATTCAAGTCTAAGGGGCGACCTATAGGAAAAGCCACTGAACGATATTGGTCAACACACACAGAGGCTGAAATAGCACAAACGTACGTGTTATTGAATTGTGATGAAGTTCAGCCTTACATTGAGTAAGTATTTCATATATTTATCATCTAATTAAATAGCACTAAACGTGCGTCATTTATCATCTAATTGTGTTGTGAATTATTAGGATGTATACACAAGAACTACGACATGCAGATCAAAACATCTCAGATAGAGACATAGATACTAGTCTTCAACGTCAATTTGCCCGATGGTTCCAACGTTATGTGAGTATCATTAATTGAATTTTACGTGAACAAATAATTGGTTTGATTAATGTTAATTTTAACTGTACGTATAGGGACAATCGCACGATTTTCAGAGCCGGTTCTTACAGGATCTCAGCAAAGGACCACTACGTCGTGTGAGGACTTACAACGGCTATATTGTGAAAGGCTACAGGTTTCATACATCAGAGTATGCATCAACAAGAACGACTAACAACAGTGGTGTTTGTCTTAGGGGTGCGAATTACAATGCAGATGCAAGTGATTACTTTGGGGTGTTGCACGAAGTCGTTGAAATTGAATATCCGGGATATCCAGTGAAAACCGTAATGTTGTTCAAGTGCCATTGGTTTGACACATCCCCTTTAGGAACCAAAATTCATCTGGAGTACAAGCTTGTGGATGTTAATTCGAAAAGGAAGTATAGCGGGGATGATCCGTTTGTATTTGCCTCTCAGGTATCTCAAGTCTACTACTGCACGTATCCAGGAGCTGGAAAACGTAATAGATCAGAATGGCACGCTGTTTGCAAAGTGAAGGCAAGGTCAATGGTGGAGGTCCCCCAAAAGGAAAACAACGATGAAGATGAACCTCCGTTTCAAATGGAACAAATAGAGAATCAAACTGAAGTGTTTGCGGGAGATTTTAATCTTTCGGTAGATTTGACGGCTGCAAATCCACAATTGATTGTTATTGAAAACGATAGTGGACATGAGGAGGAGGATGAACATGACGAGGGGGAGGGGGAGGATGAAGAAGATGAGGATGAAGAAGATGAGGAGGAAGAGGAAGATGTGGCAAATAATGAAAATGAAGACGAAGATGAAGATGAATATTAAATTAATGTAACCTAGCTATTTTATTTTGTACAATTTATAAGATTTCATTATTTATCATTTGGTTATAACTTATAATTTAATTATTTATCATTTGGTTATTTTATTAATTAACTTATAATTTAATTTAATTATTTATCATTTGGTTATAAAAATTCAATGGCGACGGAACATATCCGTCGCCATTTCCGTCGCTAACGGCAACGAGCCAAAGCCGACCGAAATATCCGTCGCCATTTCCGTCGCTAACGGCAACGAGCCAAAGCCGACCGAAATATCCGTCGTCATTTCCGTCGCTAACGGCAACGAGCCAAAGCCGACCGAAATATCTGTCGCCATTTCCGTCGCTAACGGCAACGAGCCAAAGCCGACCGAAATATCCGTCGCCATTTCCGTCGCCATTTCCGAATATAAATGTAACTTTCTCTCATTTCACGCGTATTTTCCATCCCCCTCTCTATGTCTCTCCTTCTCCCTCTCCCCCTCCCCCACTACTCCGACCGTCTCCTCCGCCACTCCGACCGGCTCTCTCTATGTCTCTCCCTCTCCCCCACTCCGACCGTCTCCTCCGCCACATGCTGCCCCTTGCCCACGTTCGCAGCGGCGCCACCCCCTTCTCCGGCCGTCCTCGCTGCGACCGTTCGCCCATCCCCACCGTCCGCGACACCCTACCGTCCCTCCCCGCCACGCCGCCGTCCAAGTCAGGTGAGCATCCCTTCTTTGTTTTTTTATTGTGTCCGATTTCTTTTCTAAAAAAAATTAGGGTTTTGAATTTTTTTTGTATTTGTTCGAAAATTTTATTGTGTCCGATTTCTTTTCGAAAATTTAACAAAACTTTGAGGGAACGATTTAAAAAAAAAAATTATTCTATCCCTTGCAAACACAAATTAAAAAGAAAAAAAGAAAAGCCTTAACAAATTTGAATTATTGATTTATTTATTGTACTCTAAATCTCTTATCTTTGAACTACCAGCATGACCGAAACTATGCGAGCCTAATGAAGTTACTTGATCTCTGTTGAGGTATGTTCAATTTTTATGATAATTTAATTTATGTTTAAATATATAAAATGACAATTGAATCTTGATTCTTTGGAATTGATTTTGAAATGGCAGGGATGGAGTCGAGTCAGCGAAGGACAATTTAATATACTCCACGGTACGTATTAATATACTCACATTCTTGTTAAATTATTTCTCATATAAGTTTTTGTTAATGTTTACTATGTTGTTTTAATATTTCACAAAGCTTTTTCAAGCATTCTAGTGAGGGGTATAGTTGTCATAATCAGGAGCAAAATTCTATTTGCTTCTTACTTGATCGATCCTCTGCCAAATCCGGAACACCATTCGATGCCTTAGCACGATTTTGTTTTTGTTTATTCTGTTGGATGTAATGTAGATTTGTGTATTGAATTATTTAAGCAATTTTGATCGTGTATTGAATTTTGATCGTGTATTGAATTTTAAGCAATTATGTAAGCAATCGGGATCGGGTCGGATCCCGATTGCAAATAAATTTTTTTTTTAAATTTTTGGTACTTACCGACGGACGTTTCCGTCGGTGTAGCGTCGGTAATACCGACGGGCGAGCCGACGGAATTCCGTTTTTTTTTAAAACATTTAATACTTACCGACGGAAACTTCCGTCGGTAAATTAAAATAATAAAATTTAAGTCCAACATATACCGACGGATCTACCGACGAAAAATTGATTTGGGATCTGTCGGTAAAGGCGACCCGGTTTGAAAACTTGGTTTGAAAACGTGTTGGCTTGACTGCCGACGGAATTGAATCCGTCGGTATAGGCGACCCGGTTTGAAAACGGGTTAGTTTGAATCCGTCGGGAATCCGTCGGTATATACCGACGGACGCATATTTTCCGTCGGTAACCACTACCGACCAATTCATTGACGACGGATAAAATCCGTCGGTAATTCCGTCGGTAAGAGCCAATACCGACTGAATATCCGTCGGTATAACCGTCGGTAAAACACCTCTTTTTTGTAGTGTTACTAATAATTGTTGAAATTTCACTAAATTTTTGTGGGGTGTGCTTAAAGAATTTTGGAGTGTGAGTAGTGGTACTCTACTTGTCGTTGGCTTTTCTTCGATGAATCTTGAAGTGGCTGGAAACCTAGCAAACTCTCTAAATACATGGCTTAAAAAGATAGAAATATTGTTTGTATTACTAAAGAGATTTTGTTAGCTTGAACCTATGTGATTTTTCGATAGTATTTAAGATGATAACTAAATTGCCTAAGATATGACATGTTGGCCGTTGATGCTTCCTGTTAACTTGAATTTTGAGTTCTTGGATTAACTCTATTGCTCTTTGAGTGAAAGCTCTTATATATGCTTCAATGGAAATATATGACTGAAGAATAATTGGTTGGCTCAAATTTAGTTCATTTTATTCTAGAATCTTTCTAAGGTAACAAAGCTCTTATTCCTATAATTAATTTGACTTTGAAGAGTATTTTTTAAAATTTTATTCCCTCAGTTCCAATAACAGCTTTGCATAGCTTTTGGGCACGAGAATTATTAAATATAATAGAATAAGTAGTTGTATTTGAGATGATGTGATTAAGAGAGATAATAATATAATAAAATGTGTGAGAGAGAAATTTACCAAATAGGAAAGAGAAGTTTTTATTAAGACGGACGAAAAAAGAAAGTTGTGGAACTTTTATTGTGACAAAGGGATTACTTCTTTTGAGATTTTTATTTTGACGGGGCTTCTTTTGAGATGATGGTGCATATTCTTTATTTTACTATGACTCTGTTTGTGAGCATTATCTAAAGAACTTAATTTTTGATATTCTAATCATCCTGCATTGAGAGGAAAATTGTTAAGACTGTTGAAGGTTATCATCTCATATGTTTTGCATTTAATACCTAAGGATATTTTGATTTTTATTAATGATGAATCATTATTCAGGTCATTCTGTTGAGAATGCACTAAGTTCAACTATTGAAGTAGGGTTCTTCAACCGAGCCATGACTATTGAATGCACTTTTAAATATCGGGCACAACCACGTAATTCTTTTTGTACACCATCTTTTAATTTATTTATTTTCTCATGTTGCTGAACACAATATATTTGCTCTAAGACAAGTTTATGTTGATACAAGATGGTATATGAGTCTGACTATGCGAAGTTCATTTTTTTAACCTTGAATTTCATTTTGTCATAACTGCCTCTAAAATTTTAGAATTTTATTTATTTATTTTGTATCAGTGTTTTTCAATACTTTCCTTCTATTTTTTCTTCCTTATATAGTTTTACACATATTAGTACAAACACATTTATTTCTGTATATGCATAATAACTTATTATATTCTTATGTTAAATCTCAATTACATGAATTATTCAAACTTTCCTTTTTAATTTAATCTTGAGATTAATTGCTACTTACTCTATATTTAGGTCAACAAATTCGTGCTAAAATTGGTAGCAAAATTAATATTATGTGTTTTCAAGAATCTCAATTGAATTACAACACAATTTTTCTATATTATAGTAACTATTTTTTTTAAATATAATTATAATTACATATTATACAAAAGGAAGATAATAAAATTTAAATTAAGTATACATATAAAGATATGATATTAAATATTAGAATATTTATTTAAAATCCCGTGTACTATACGGTTCTACACTAGTTTTATTACATTCTTCTCTTTCTCAATTACATCACCTCTAATACATCTATTTAGGGTAGGGCTGCTGTGTACTCAAGTACACGGTGTACTTGAGTCCACTTGCAGCCCTACTTATGTGGATAAATAATATATTCCACGCAAATATACCAACTAGCTGTTTTAGCCTAGTGGTTGCCCCTTGAGTTGTTTACCACAAGGTCACGCGTTCAATTCCCAACTACAACAAATTTTGAATTTAATTTTATTTTATCATCTGTTTTTTTTATTTTCGCACCTAATAAATATTTTAGCACTCGTTTATATAGATTATAAAAGTGCAACACTAATAATCAAAAGGTGTATCATTGATAGTCATAAAAGTGCAAGATTAAATAATAAAATTTGTGAAATTAATAACAATTTTTTAAAAAAAAATTAGGAACAGTTTATCTAGATTATAAAAGTGCAAGACTAATAACCAAAAGGTGTATCATTGATAGTCATAAAAGTGCAAGTTTAAATAATAAAATGTGTCAAATTAATAACAATGTTTTTCAAAAAATTAGGAACAGTTTATGTAGATTATAAAAGTGCAAGTACTAATAACCAAAAGGTGTATTTTAAATGTCATAAAAGTGCAAGAATAAATAAAAAAATGAGTGAAATTAATAACATTTAAAAAAAAAATTAGGAACAGTTTATTTAGATTATAAAGGTGTATCATTAGCATACACTTTTCAGTTATAATATCATACACTTTTCAATTATAATAATATACATTTTTCATTAATATATAATTTACATTTTTCATTAATAGAACATACATTTTTCATTAAACGATCACACACTTTGCAGTTATAATAACATACATTTTTCATTAATAAAACATACACTTTGCAGTTATAATAACATACACTTTTCTTTAATATATAACTTACACTTTTCAGTTATAATATCATACACTTTTCAATTATAATAACATACACTTTTCATTAAAAACAATGTTGCACTTTTTAATATAGTAACATACACTTTTTAGTTATAATAACATACACTTTTTCAAAAAAAGAAAAATCGGAAAAAAAAAATCGAAAAAAAAATCGGAAAAAAAAAGTCAAAGTTTGACCGTTGACTGGTCAACGGTCAATATTTGACTGGTCAAAGTCTACTGGGCTGCGGGTCGGGTCACAAAAATTGGGCCTGGAAAAGCATTGGGTAGGGTAGGGCTACAAATGGGCCTAGAGTACACCGTGTACTCAGAAACATACAAGAATTTGGCCTATTTATTCTACCATATTTCTTAACCTCCGTGTCCAAAGCTCTCAAATAGCTTTCATTGGGACGGAGGGAGTATTATTTTACGCACGGGTAATCCGTCGGTCTCGTGTCATCGACAGACTTGCCGACCAAATATTTTTGTTAGTACTGACGAATTTATCAAAACCGTCGGTAGCATCAGTATTACAGACGACGAAACACATCGCCAAATTCAAATTGTCCCGTTTGGATACCGGGTCAAATAGTCACCGGTAAGACCGAGGGTTCTACCAACGACAATAGTCGTCAGTAATTTCGAAAATATAAGTTTATTTTTTGTAAAATGATAATTAATTATTTCGTCGGTAACCCACGAAAATCGTCGACAAACAAAATTTAAAAAAAAGGGTTTGAACCCGCACCGCCCCAACCCCCGCCTATATTGCACTGCACTTAAATTGGCGAAATTCTTGGCCTCTCTTGGAATCGAACAAAGATGTGCGGACAATTAAGTCATTCGTTCAAATTTGCATTATTAATTGTATATGTACATATTTTTTAGTACTATTTTTTTAAAATCCTTTTAATTTTTTTATATATATTAATTGATAAATTTGTAACAATTCTATTGTAAAATTAATTTAAATTTCTAAATTTTAAATGTAATTTTTTTTTTTTTTTAATTTTTAAAGAAATGTTATTTGTATTAAATTAAAATTTTATAAAAATGTGAGGGATGCTATTTAAAATTATAATCGACTCCAAATAAGTATGGTTATTGTGAACAATTAGATATGATCATTGTTAACTTTGGTGAGTTGTTATGATTTGTATATACTGTATAGTGAAGACTTACAATAATTGAACTACATGATTATAAGAAATAATATATACAATAAATGCTATATACGAGGAATGAGTCAATCATTCCTTAATATCCCTCGTCAAGCGATGCGTGTGATGAGGAAAAATGCAGAGCTTGGAACGAAGGAACTCGAACGTCGGGCGAAGAAGGCTCTTCGTGAAGATGTCGGCCAGCTGAAGATGTGTGGGGATAAACTGTGTGGACAGCTTGCCAGAGGTGATGAGCTCGCGAACAAAGTGACAATCGATGTCAATGTGCTTTGCCCATTTGTGAGCCACTGGATTCTAGCTGAAAAAAAGGGCATCATTGTTGTCGGAAAGGAGAACAGGGCGAGCGGGTAACGGAATGCGGAGCTTGCGGAGGAGAGAGGTTAGCCATGACGACTACGGCAGTTGCGTAGGCTAAGGCACGATACTCCGATTCACAGATGGAGCGAGCAACGGTGGGTTGTTTCTTGGCACTCCAAGACACCAGATTTCCACCCAAGAAGACCGAGTAGCCGTAGGTGGAGCGACGAGTTTCCACACATCGAGCATAGTCAGCGTCAGAATAGACGACCACGGAGGAGTCTGGTCGGTGAGTGAAGGAAATGTCGTAGTTGATAGTGTGTTTGACATAACGAAGAATTCTCTTCACAGCCGAAAAGTGATCGCTGGTCGGCGCATGGAGAAATTGGCTGACATGATTCACCGAGAAAGATAGATCAGGTCGAGTAAAAATTATTTCTATTAATATACATATTTTAGAATAAAAATTATTTGTTACTATTAACTATAAATATTATTCCATTCATCCCAAAATATCTTTCACATATAAGTGAACACATTTTTTAAGAAAGTGTAATAATTAGTAGAATGTTGAGGGATAATTTGATAAATTTGTATGTATAAAGTAAATAAGGGTTGGGGTATATACCCCTCCAGCTTTGTTTAATACACGCCCCCTTCACTTTTATTAATTAAATATTCATACAAAATACCTATTTTACCCTTATAATAAAATACAAAGATACATACACTCCCCAAAATTTAAACTAATCCTAACCTAATTCTAACACTAACCCTAATTTAAAACCCTAATTTAAAAGACACCCTAACTCTAATTCTAATATCCTTCCAGTCGTTGTCGTCGCCGCCCCCTCTCACTGCCGCCACCCATCGCCGCCCCTTTCACTGCCGCTACACCTCCGGCAGCCACCATCACCACCTCAAATAAAAAAATTAGAAATTAAAAAATAAACTTAGAAATTAACAAACCAGAATCGAATCAAAACCTATTCGGTCGATACTGGTTTGTCGACCAAAGATACTCAGATCGACTCTGGTTTGTCGACCAAAGATACTCAGATCGACTCTGGTTTGTCGACCAAAGATACTCCGATCGACTCTGGTTTGTCGACCAAAGATACTCCGATCGACTCTGGTTTGTCGAAAGAAATTTTTTAAAAAAAATTAAAGTTTTCGGCCATTATGGGTCGCTCAGAAACACGTTCATCGACAACCTATCGTCGACCAAAGTCTTTATATATGGGCGATCCATAATGGTCGAAAATAAAAAAAATAAAATAAAAAATAAATAGAAAAACCAAACTTGTTTCTTCTTTCTTCGTCGGCGACTTAATTGGAGAACGGCGGTTGGCTGGCTTGGGTGGGGTTCCCGGCGGCGGAAGGCTGGAGAAGTGGCGGAGGCGGCGTCGCTGGAGGAGGGGGCGGCGCCGCCGCTCTTGTTGCAGAATTTTAAAAAAAAAAAAAAAGATGGAGGAGGACGTCGCCGCTCTTGTTGACTACTACATATTTGGCCTTGAAGAGCTTTTAGAAGAGCTCTCCAAGTGGGAGATGTCCAAGCTAAATTGCACTTGGAGAGCCCTTTAAGGGCTCTAAAGGGCTCTCCAAGTGCAAAAAGGGCTCTCCAAGTGCAATTTAGCTTGGACAGCTCCCACTTGGAGAGCTCTTCTAAAAGCTCTCCAAGGCCAAACATGCAGAAGATGGAGGACGGCAGCGGACGCTGGGCGTGTGGTTGCGGGGGGCGGGCGGGCACCAAAGGGCCGCGGCGGACGCCGGCGTACGGTGGGGGCGGCTGGGAGGAAGGGTTGAAATTATATTTGGAAGAGAGGAATTAGGGTTTTAAATGAGGAAGAAGAATGAAAATTAGGGTTTTAAGGGGGTGTATTTATCTTATAGAATTTTAAGAGAAAGGGGTATAATAGGTAATTTAGGGGGAGTGTATCTATCTTAAGCTTGTTTTAAGGGGAGTACGTGTATCGGGGGAGTGTATTAAACAAAGCTGGAGGGGTATATATCCCAACCCAGTAAATAAAAGATTTGACTTGTGTGTACGTATGTGTGAGTCAAAAGTAATGACATTTTATATAAATTGTGGATATTGTAAGAGTGGTGTTTATAAAAAAAAAAAAAAATTCATTTTAAAGGTGTGAAAGGTACACTACAAAATAATTTGAAAATGGCATCGGATCTGCCGTCCCCAATGATGAAGGCAACGGCAAAGGCATCGGCAGTGTGCCGATGCCAATATGCTCGATGCTATTTAAATGGCATCGGATTTGGGGAAAACCGTTGCCTTTTGGCATCGGGGGGACAGCCGATGCCATTTTGCATCGGGGCCCACTGCCGATGCCATTTTATTAACATTTAAAAAAGATGAATCTGGGTTTCGAACCCAGGTATCGAGGCCACCAACACCCACCCCCCACCGCTGGGCCACCCCAATTCTCGGAAATTTGGCATTTTTCGCGAATTGTGGGGTTCGAACTCGGGACCTCGCGGTCTCGGAGGCTTTTGAGCGCCCCCTGTGTGCCGTTTAGGCTAGGAGCTTTTAGTCGACATGTTGTGAATGCAATTAATATATATTCAATTTAATTTGAGTTTTTAATTCTTTAATTAATTGAATCCATTCTAACTTTAATTGTTGCTTATTAAATTATTTATCAAAGCATATCATAATTATTTCTAAATTATGTTTTTCAAATTAACTAAATTATGTTTTTCAAATTAAATAATTTAATTACGGTATCAATTCACACTATTTAAATTTATTCTAATCCTCAATTTACAACATTTAAATTCATTCTAATTTTTAATTTCACAACATTATAATTACATACAACATTGAATATAATTATTTTCACTTATACATTTAAATTTATTATAATCACATCATTTAAATTCATTCTAATTTTCAATTCACAACATTAAATATATATAATTATTTTCACTTATTCATTTAAAAATATGAATTCACTTATCCATTTAATTAAAAATATTTTCATCTATTATAAAATTATTCTCTAGTTCATTTTCAATTAAAATACACTTATCTAATACGGAGTACTAGTGAATACTTTTTTTTTTTAATTGCAGAGAATAAGCTTGATTAATTTCCTAATTGTTGTAGTATATTATATATAATGTTCGTTTCACTCTGATCAGGAGTAATGCTAAATTCATAAGTCATACTCACGTAACTATCAAAATCCACGCAAATATACATGACATATATATATATATATATATATATATATATATATAGAAATGATATTGAGCCCATATAATGGGCTCCTTATGGAGTCAAATGATGATGTGTCATTATCTACATCATTATATTTACTTACATAATTAACACTATTTTATGAAAATTTAAAATATTAAAGGATATTCTTATAAAATTAGGAAACGTAGGACAAAGATACCATAATCAAGATTACCAATGTTAATTATTTTGATTTTTTAATTTATCAAGATTAATTATTTTGATTTTTTAATTAATCAAAGGTTAATTATTTTAAGATTTTTTAAAATTATTTATTAACGTGTTTATTATCAGTATATAATTATTAAATTAAAAAAAACCATACATTTATATATATAATTTTTTTAATAACAAAAAAATTAAAGTTATAAAAATAATTAATTGAAAAATAATGACTAAATTAATTAAACTAAATCATAAACTCTAAACCCTAAAAAAAATCATAATTTTCAATTTTAGGGTTTTAGGGTTTAGGGTTAAGAGGTTTAGGGTTTTAGGATTTTAGGGTTTAGGGCGACAGGGAAGGCATCGGGCCCACTGCCGATGCCATTTTGCATCGGGGGGCCCTTACCAAATGGCATCGGGGCCCATTGCCGATGCCATTTCGCATCGTCCCGCCTGCCGTTGCCTTTTGGACAATATTTTGTAGTGGTATTATATTATGCAAAATCGGTCGAACACAGTTCATACAACAACAACAAAATCGCACACATTACAACAAATTGTGCATATCAAACTCAATAAAATTGTCACCCATATTCATCTGATATAATCAAACAACGAACGATCAAGAATCAACAAGCAGCTTCAATCATATTATTTTTACCGATTATTTTCATGGTAATAGGAGGGGAGTAGAAAGAGGTTAGAGGAAAAAGAATGAATGAGATAGTGTATTTAATACTCCCTCCCTCCGTCTATAGATTTTTTATACCTTTTTTTTATAAATATCTTTTAATTTTTTATTCTTATACTTCACTTTATTTTTTACTTTTTCCTTTTATCTTTTTCTCTTTCAATCACATTACTTGTAATATTTATATATATATATATATATATATATATAATTTAATCAATTTTCTTAATTTATGTGTCCAAAAATAATGGTAAATTTATAGGCGAACGAGAGTAATAGATTAGTATTGAAGTTATTTTAACCTTTAAATGGAAAAGAGTATGAAAGAATAAAATAGAGTGTGTTTAGTAATGAAGTGATTTTAATTTTTAAATAGAAAAAGGGTATTAAAAGAATAAATTGATGTATGTTTAGTAATAAAATTTATCTTTTAAATTATACTCCCTCCGTTTCATAAGTGTTTGCACCACAATATAAACACACTTTTTAAGAAAAATGTGTAATGAATGAAGTATTGAGGAGTAATTTTATAAAGTCGTATGAATAAAGTAATAAGATGATTGGAAATATGGTAAAAGTGTGTAAATATGTGAATATTGTGGGGGTGAGATTTATGAGATAATTTCCTTTTATGGATGTGCAAACAATTGTGGGACATACTCAGGTACAAATAACTAAATAAGGTAAGTGTGCAAACAGTCGTAGAACGGATGAGTAATTTGGTGCGTTTAACATTTAGGGTGAATTTAACATTTTTTGGTTTTTTAGTGGCCCACCGAACATATGTATTCCTTCAAGATAATTATCCTAAAAACCGTGAAAATAGCCGTTGGTGCTCCATCATCTTCCCTTGTTTGAAACTTATTGCATGTGAAGATGACAGATTGGAGGAGTGTGGGCCCTTTCCTAATCCACCATATTGTGCCTAATAATCCAGGCCAATCAATTTCCTATTAAAAAACTTTCTTTTTTTCAAAACTTTCTTAGACCATGGGGGGGTTCAACTTTCCTTTATGTTTATAATTATTAAAAGTATGTAATTTTAGTTCAATATTAAGTAAATCTTATATTAAAAAATTAACATATGAGTGAATTATACAACTAATATGTTAAAAAAAATCATTAATTCATACTCCCTCCATCCCAAAATTTTATGCACACTTTCCACAACGGGACGTCCCAATATTTTTTGCACACTTTAAAAAAAAAACAACTCACGTAATTTTTACCAATAATACCCCTCCTTTATTCTACCTTTCTTTTTCTTTAGTCAAATCTTTCTCATTTTAGTCAATGAATTACTAATAATACTATCTTACACATCACTTTATTCCATTTTTTTAATCTTCGTGTCGATCAAAGTATACATAAAATCATGGGACTGAGTGAGTATAAAACTAAAGTACACAATAATTCAATAAAACATACTCTAGTCGGCTGATTTTATTATTAAAAAAATAAAAATAAAAATAAAAATAAAAAAGTACACCTCCCCAATTTCCAATTTTGTTGTCGGTACAAGACAAGTGTGAATCTCTACAATTTTAGTTGCTATATTTCCTTTGCTGCCTTTTTCAGAAAAGGAGCGCGTCGATTCCTTGTTTTAACCACCACCACTCCTACATTCTCTCTCCACTACTCTTCTCTCTCTCTCTTTCTCTCTCCACCCCACCATTGTCTTAAACTTAAAAACTACTTTACAGAAACCCCTTTTGGCAGTTGAGCTTTGTAAAATCTCCACACAGAAGAATAATCTTGATTTTTTTATCATCTGCAGCGCAAATCCAAATAATTATTATTGGTATGTCAAGGTTGCGGCTTTTGGGTATTGTTGTGGTAGTATTGTTTTGGGGTGTTTTTGATGTTGAAAGCAGCGTTGGTGTGAACTGGGGAACCATGGCTACACACAAGCTGCCTCCGAAAGTAGTGGTGCAAATGCTTAAAGACAACGGAATAGACAAGGTGAAACTGTTCGATGCAGAGCAATCCACGATGAGTGCTCTTGCGGGAACCGACATCCAAGTCATGGTTGCAATCCCTAATGACCAACTTTCCGCCATGGGGGATTTCGATCGAGCTAAGGAGTGGGTTAGGCGCAACGTTACTCGCTACAATTTCAATGGCGGAGTTAATATCAAGTACTAATTCTCTTCTTTTTTATTTCCTTTATTTCCTCTGTTTCTTGATTTCCTTTTATAAGGTATGATACCATTAAATGTGATTGCATTATTTTTTTAATTGAGATTTGTATTTCGATTGATGGATTAAATTATGGCAGCTTCTTTAGGACTAATAAACATGATTATCAAGGAAAACAATCTCGGACCAATTATAATCACGGGCTAAATTCAATTCAAGTAAACCAAATATGAGAATTATCGGGATAAAACAATATATCCTGTCTAATCTAATAAACCAAACATGGCCTTAGTTGATTCTGGCTCCCTTTGTTATTTATAGAGTAGTTTGATGGTAGAATTAGCATATTTGGTTGGTTAACTTTTGCAATATCCCATTTTTATGCTCTTACAAATGTATTGGAACTTTTGGGCCAACTGAATTGAACATCTACTCATTAGCACATACATAAGCATAGTGACCCTTTAAAGAAAAACATTGGACTTCTTGGAGTGAGTTGAATAATCAGTTTATTGATGATATCCCTCTCATTCAGCTGCTGCTATGGCACAAAGTTTTCTTTTTTGATTTAATAGTAGACATTTGGTTGTTGAGTATTGAGTTTTGGCCAATTCCATGGGGGTAGACTTATTGACTCCTTTTTACAGATATGTGGCGGTAGGCAACGAGCCATTCCTGACATCCTACAACAACTCATTCATCAACACTACGTTTCCGGCTCTCCGGAACATTCAGACTGCTCTAAATGAAGCTGGGTTTGGGGACAACATCAAAGCTACTGTGCCTTTGAATGCAGATGTGTATGGTTCACCAGTTTCCAACCCCGTCCCATCAGCGGGAAGGTTTAGGACAGATATCTTAGATCAAATGACCCAGATTGTTCAGTTCTTGAACCAAAATAAGGCACCCTTTACTATCAACATCTATCCTTTCTTAAGCCTTTACGCCAACGAGCACTTCCCAGTTGATTATGCCTTCTTCGATGGAGTCAGTAATCCCATTGATGATAATGGAATTCCATACACCAACGTCTTTGATGCCAATTTCGACACCTTGGTTTCGTCACTCAAAGCAGTGGGGCTTGGCGATATGCCAATTATCGTAGGGGAGGTAGGGTGGCCCACCGATGGAGACAGAAATGCCAACATAAATTATGCCTTGAGGTTCTACAGAGGGCTTTTGCCAAGACTTGCAGCCAATAAAGGGACCCCTCTGCGCCCATCGAATATAGAAGTTTACTTGTTTGGCCTCCTTGATGAGGATATAAAGAGCATTGCTCCTGGTAATTTCGAGCGTCACTGGGGAATCTTTAGGTACGATGGACAACCTAAGTTTCCTATGGACTTCTCAGGACAAAATAATGTAGACAAGTATCTCGTGGGCGCGCAAGATGTGACTTATCTTTCCAACAGATGGTGTATGCTAAGGCCGGATGCTAAGGATCTCAGCAAACTTGCAGAGAATATTAATTATGCTTGTACATTTTCGGACTGCACTCCCCTTGGATATGGTTCTTCATGCAATGGTTTAGATGCGAATGGCAATGCATCGTACGCGTTTAACATGTATTTTCAGGGTCAGAATCAAAAAGCCTTGTCTTGCAACTTCCAGGGGCTCGCCGTCGTGACTGATCAGAATATATCTCAGGCAAATTGCAATTTCACCATTCAGATAGCTACTACATCCACTGCTTTTTCAACTACATTATCCGGGGAGGTGTATTTGGTAGCTCTTACATCATTATTACTTATCTTATTGTTGTAGATTAGATACCAATTATTTCTTTTGAGGTATTATTGATTGATATTTGTTTGGGACAGCAATTTCCCCCATTTTCTTATTAAACTTTGAATTTTGAATTTTGTAGCAATCAATCGATTTGAGGAATCGTGATTGAACAAGCATGAGATTTGTGGTTATATACTTATATTCCAATTTTGCATGTTTTTTTCTTTCGCAGCAATAGAAGTAATGAGTTGCAGTATTTTTTTTAATGGTAAAATAAGAAAGTTGTTCTTAAGGCTGTCAGTACTCCTTGTCCACGAAAACTATGACGGAGTACTTTTAATATACAAATAAGAAAAATGAGACAAAGTATTATTAGCAACCTTCAAAGCCTAACACAAAAATAATAGTAAAATAACATCACGTTTATTTTGAAATACAAGATAAAATAGTAATGAAATACTCTCTCCGTCCACCATTATTTTGAAATACAAGATAAAATAGTCAATGAAATACTCTCTCCGTCCACCACGAAATATAGTCTCATTTACTTTATATTCTTTGTCATAGTCAATGAAATACTCTCTCCGTCCACCACGAAATATAGTCTCATTTACTTTATATTATTTGTCAATAAAATATAGTCTAATACACTTTACTCTTCAACAATCATTTAATTACTCAAATTGAACCTCACAATACCCTATAATACCCTTGTTTTATCTACATTTTCCTTACAACATGTGTCCCACTTCAATGGGACTATATTTGATGGATGTAGTAACAGATTTCAAATGGGATTCGGCTGACGACACCAAGTGCTATTTATTTCAGTACTCATTCGTTCATTCGTTTTTTATTTTTCTCGGAGGCAATTCAAGACTCAATTCTGTCATTTTTTTTAGCGTAGTATTTCAAGATGTAACCTTGGGATACATTGTACAGATAATTATCAACATGTATTGGCCAATAGAGAAGAGAAAATAAAATAAAATAAAATAGACCAACTATTTGACATAAGTAAAGATTCATCCCCAATACTGTTAACTACACCGCAATATGAAACTGCAAATATGTCCTTTTACATGCTAATGGAAAATCAGTTACAAAACACAAATGGAAATGCAAAATCGCAATTTTTATTCTCCGATCCATCACAATGTCTCGGTGGACCATTAAATTCGACAGCTAGCTCATCTCCATCTTAATTGCCTTGCACCTGAGTCAAACCAAAAGATACACTGATTGATCATATATATATCTGTGAAAATCCAGCGCGCACACACATGGAACTCACAACTGAAAAACTTTTGCTTGAACGGTCATTCAGTTAAAAAATCAATGGATGACACTAATAATCTTTCACAGTTTCTACAACTGAACATACTTCCAATATTAGAACTCCAGTTAGTTGGTAACAAATGCCTAGAGAATCAATCAGAATTCATTTGGGAAAGAAAAGCATACCATCTGTGGAACCACACCTCATGAATTATGTGGGAAAGTCCCTCATATGGTTTGCAACTGAGAGAAGGAAATTCGAATAGTTGAACCACTAAGGGATGTAGCATGCTTGCACACCAAAGCTTCTGTAGCATGCTCCTCGTTTTCAAAAAGAACCAGAGCCTGCTTCTTTCCGTTCATCTCAAAGAGTTTTGTATTGACAATTGTTCCATGCTCTTCCAGGTGAGATATTATTTCTTCTTCAGTCACATCCTGGGGGAGAGTGGAGATGTGGATCATTTTTGTGGGGGAGCAACAATACCGGTAATTCTTGGCTGCGTTACGATTGAAACGATTGAGGTTTGAGTTGACGTATTCATGGGTATCAGCTCCAGTTGTGATGTTTGGATGTTTCGAAAAATTCACCTCCAAACGCTTCCCAAACAACATGGCTCCCTATATAATAAAAACAAATGTAAGTTACTAGCATGGTCATCAGATGAATTGCAAAACATACATTAAAAAAAATATAGTGAAGGATATAGATTAAGTAGTGGGCAGAGGATAGCGAAGTCCAGCAATATGAATTTTTTTTAACACATATTCTGTCCCTTAGGGAGAGGCCCGGCTGATTCAGCAGGATAAATAAATGCATCTCAATTAACATTAAAACAAATCCCCGGACCTTCAAAAAATGAACAGCCAGTTCAGCCTGGAAACCATCACCCATTTGAACCAATGCGTGATCCGGTTTATTTCGGAGAAGTTTGATCCTAATAATGTTCCCATATATTGAGAACAAATTAAAAAGCTTATCCTCATCTACTCTCTGCAAAACAAGGCAAGGCAAGGGATGGAGTGAGCACAGTTTAATGCTGATTTCTATCATTATAAGCACATTAAAAAAAATGGAACAGCACAGGTGGTGCATAAATGCACCGTATGTGCTATCGTGTGTGTGAGAGAGAAAGAGGTAGAAACTTACATCAGGATTCAGATTAGATACAAGAACTGTGCACCTATCATTTGTACCACTTATACCGGGTGGAAGTCCACCTCCAAAGGCAGCAGCGATAGCAGCAGCATTGCCCATCTGCAATTTGAGTAACAAGAAAAAGATCCAGCACAAATACAATAAACAACCCCTTGAAAAGCAAATGAATACTCGTCCTAGAGTGGCAAATCACACTTTAAAATGAAATTAGATAATACATGAGCAGGAAACTGAATCATACATTTACATATGAGCAAACGCTTACAAACCACCATATATGCTAGCCTCACCAGGCAAATCCCACACATTAATAACTGCTACTCAATCAATATCCACAAGCTCTTAATTGGTCAGCAGCCAAGACACAATGTGATAGATACAGATACAAAGTTGTGCCTAAAAGCTAAATGAGCGGCCATACCTATGAAATAATATGATTGCAACTAGCAAGGGCATGATATAAACCTTTGAGAGAAAAATAAATGTTGATGTTTCCATACTCCGATTAAGAAACTCACAGCATGCTTAGCACATTTGAATTACAGATATATTTGCGCCAATGGTACATAAATTTGAGCCGTTACACACCTGTGGAAATCCGACTGAACAGGGAGAAGGAGGGAGAGATCAGAAACTGGAATAGATTTAAAAATCAAATGATGCCATTGAGAAACAGTAATAAATAGATAATTACACACCTGAATGGGTATACATGCCTGCATCTCCATACCCAGGCTGCCATAAGAGTACAATATTTGAGAATTGCCAATCAGAAAACAGTCTCAATGACAAGATAAAGTATGACAGTCTTAATACTGGAGAAGAATGGAATTACTTGAGGGGACTTGCCCTTTTGTTCTGAAGGCAAGGAAGGGTTTGTAAAATCCCTAAGCCAAGAAAGATAATAATAAGAATCCGTATTTGCAGTACAATTACAAATAACAGACAACTAACTCGAAACTAAGTTCATGCACTTACCGAGAACGCTCATTGTTATAATTCACTTGCAGTTCATCAAGGCTGCATAAAAAGGAAGATTTGGTGACTAGAAAAAGAAAAAAAAGCAACAGAGAGAATTCCAGCAAAATGGAGCATGCATGCACCAATAATCTTAAGGTTAACTCACTTTGAGAACTGAATGTCCAGCTGACAACAGCCATCGTATATATTTCGTCCCTATAGCAAGTTATATACATTGTCAATGTCAGCATAACATGTGTTATGTTGCTTATAGTTTAGCATCCAACTTACCTGAAGAGAGTTCCTCGCTGAAATAGCACTTTGGTGTAACTGATACTGAATGAGAGCTTGAAAACCTGCACAAATTTCCGTGTTGGAATCAATCAGGGACTACAACTTAAACTAGAAAAACCGACAGTTACACTATGCATTTCATACAGTACGGGATAATGAATCTTTATTTCATACACCACAATGAAACAGAAATAATAGCAAGACACCAAGTCCTAATTAAATTGATTCGTCATGAAAACTAGGGAATTGCAAACAATCCATACAGAGGTATTCCTCAACACATCTAGATATGAAATTCTTCAAACGCCTAAACCAGTATCGAAATAAGAAAGTGAGAAAAGAGAAAATATGAAGATGCTGACCAGCCGACTTCTGAAACGTGACGATCTTCTCTACAAATCCATGTGGAGAAAAAACTTGATGCAGCACTTCCACAGTTATAGGATATAGCATGTGATGTATCGTAACTAAGAGGATTCGGTTAGGCTGGATATCCAGAGAGAGCCGAACAGCAGACCAGCAGAGAGACAGAAAGAGAGAAGACCCCAACAGCAAACCAGCACAGAGACAGCAGAGAGAGAAGAGAAGGGAATGAATAGAAAAAGAATACAGAATGACAAAAACAAGAAATGGACATATGGAACTAAAAATAACCAGCATCAAGCAATCAATTCATATGAAAATACAGGAAATTAAGTAAATGAGGAAACAAGATCAAGAGAATGTCACATCACACAGCATTCATAACAGAGAAATATGAAGAAACCTCAGACTAATGGGGGAAAAAAAAGGAAATTTAGGATGTCAAGCAAGATATATTTCCTAATCCACAAGGAATTGGATGGCATAGCATCTAAACTCACCAACAAGAAGTACTTAAGCGCAGAAAAAGAAACATACACACAAATGCCTAAGTATTCTCTCGCCGTATTCTCTCTAGTATTAACATCATACTTCTAATACATTTTTCAATTATATTACTATATCAAAAAAATCGATACTCCATGGCTACTACACAACTTTCACCGGTTGAGAAGTTGTCAACAAGAGCCTTAGGCTCATATCATTAAGATGATGTATGAATTAGACTTTATCTACATAATTCTTTTCAAGCACCAAGTAATCTGAGTTCCATAACTGGTATTTTCTGCAAGTACCATTACACAGAAAGCTTTGATATTTGTCAAACGTGCACATTTCCTCGTATATGGACAGAATTAGAAGATGATTAACCATATGTTATAAATAATGGTAACAAAGACTTGATAAACCATATACTTGAACTGGAATAAGTCATTTTATAGTTCACCTTAAAAAAAAAAAACAGTTTACATATGAGAAATTTAACAAAGATTACTCAACATCAAATTTTCCTACAATTAATACCGTTTTTGCTTAAACATCATGCCCATATATTTCTATGGAAACTACTTCATTGTTTTATTTTTTTAATATATTTATGTGTTATGTGTTAGGAACTTTATTCATGCTCAGAACCACACAATCTTACATGTCATAATACAACAGCTACTATCTAGAAGAACCTAGAGACCAACTTGCAACTTAAATACGCCTCACCACAGTATCACTATCATGGAAGTCAAGGGAAAAATAGTCATAGTACATAATAGTCACCTCATCTCCTCGTGCTTGAGTGTTCTGATCCATGATTGTTAGTTCTTGGTGAGATGAGAATTGAATATAAACATTCCTTCCCCTGAAAGGCATTAATAGACAAGATAATGCTTAAAATAACGAAGTTGAAAAGCATAGGCCAGATTATTAAAATACCTTATACTTGGCTGAACACTAGTAAAGAATTGTAATGCATTCACTGCCGAAGGGATATCTTGCATTTGGAGGAGGGCCTGCAATTTTGGTACAAACAGCAATATCGGAATTCATTTGTAGCTAAATATATACCACGGTTTCTAGGACATAATTTCTAAACTGTGACCTGGTTCTTGGCTCGAAGCATCACAAGCTTGGTGATGACTCCAAATGGCTGGAACAGCTGGAGCAAGTCACTCTAGAAATGCACAAAATATATTAAATGTTGACCTATGGAGGAAGGCTTAATTTTCTATTGGCAGAGCAATACAAGTGTTTACACTGTTTGCATTCAAAATTAACCACAATGTAATACAACTTGCTTACCCCTGAATTATTTTTATCATTAGAAAGAAAAGGAGAAAAAGGTTGTGAGTTGACTTATGACTAACTTTTTGTTATTAGCCTTTCTAATATAAAGCAAACACTTTTGCAGATAATAAAATTAAGCATCCAAGATTTCTAAATCCAAAAAAAATCAGTACCTTGTTCAAAGCGTGAAACCATTCACTCAACAGATACAGGTTGGAGAATTGCAGAGTTATGGTATAATTTGAATGAAAATGGATCCTCTCCTCCTGGCTTACTTAATGAAAGACAATATCTTCTAATATATACTTTAATCGCATAGAAAACTATTTCAATTAGTTGCCAATACCTCCACAGGAAAATATCAAATTACGGGTTAGTGTATGCTTATCCATGCAGTCATGCAATCTTCTTGGATAGGAAGTCATTTTAATGAAAGATTTTGGTTTTCGAACTTTAGTGGGTCTCTTGTAACCTCATCCATATCTAACTACTACTCCCTATGTTTAAGTAAATTGGTGTGCATTAGGAGTACAAGAAACCTATTCAGATTGGGGTTGAACACCAGTTTAGAATATAAAAAAGGAGAACATTATTCCCAAGATGTACTACTAACAAACAGAAAAACCTGGAAAGTGAAACATATTGCACCAAAAATCACGGTATGTGGAGATAATATACCTCTGAAATTTCATGACCCACATTTCGGACATGAATGACTTTTGAGGGCTCAGCCATTGTCAACAACCTGAAATCACAGAATATAAATGTAGGGCATCTTGATAACTAAAAGTGAATACAGCAATCCACCTTGAATGCATTGTAATTCAGTGACGTAAACATGTGGAGTCAAAACCCCCCAGACAATGGGTCTTTGAATTCAAAGGCTCGTGTTCAAGCCAGTAAAGCACAACAAAATTATGGCCCGTGTTTTGAAACAAGATATGATTTTGTAAAATTCTAATTAGTGGGCAAATCTACACCACCCAGAGGTTGAAAAAGTCAGCTAAAACCCAAAATGTTATAGATTAATCATGTTCTTTTCTGCAAATTTAATCATTACCTTATTAAAAATGCAGTATTGCTCTTGAATCAGGCTTTATAGAAACGGATGGAGCATAACCAGTGCCCGGGCAGCCTGCTAGAAACTACCATGTATAAGCTTAAAATTTCAATAAATTCCACCGATCCCTACATCCATTCCACCCGCTCCAGATAAAAAAAACCCAATTGATACGGCATCAAATTAGCAGCACAGAGATGTATTCCTTCTTAAACTATTAACCAGAAAGTATATATACATAGCATTTGTATAACGAGAGTAAAATTACCTTGGGTAACACAACAGAACAGAGAGGGGGAGAGAGACAGAGAGCGCGAAGCAGAAGGGAGGAAGTTGATCGTTGTACTTGAGAGGGGAGTAGGGTTAGGGTTTTCTCGACCAGAAATTATTTTTATTTTTTAATCACGGTTTTGCCCTCGAAAATAATTAACAACTGGTCAATGTTTTCAAGTATATTTGGAAATAGGGGGGTGTTTAAGGAAACTCAAAAAAATCATTACTGATTTGATGAATATATATGTAATTAGGGCAGACTACTTTTATCTTTTTCAGTTGGTGGAGGGGCGATTTGGGGTGGGACTTATTTATATCTCATACTTCAAAAAAAAAACAATCTTTATTGTTATTTTTCTTTTTTTATGATCTATTCATCCTTTTCCTTAATCTGCATCCTTAATTGTTGGTTTTTCATTATTCATACTTAAGTACTTTAGGTGCAACTTGGCAGCGTAGTAGTATAAATGGAAAATAATCTAGAGTAATGGCTTTGTAGACTTGTACACCCGTCCCAACTATTTGCACACTTAACTTATTTGTCCGTCTTAGAATTGTTTGCACACCCATAAAAGAAAACTCTCTCATAAACTTCACTCTTACAATATTCACATATTTACACACAAAATGTCAATATTTTTACCCTCTTTCCAATCACTTTTTTATTTTATTCATATAACTTTACAAAATTACTCTTCAACACTCCACTCATGTAAACACTTATGGAATAGAGAGAGAGTACTGGTTATTTAGATGGCAAAAACTTGTGTGAAACCGTCTCACGGATCTAGAACAAGAAAAATTATGGAATAGAGAGAGAGTACTGGAATCTAGAACAAGATATTAGATAATTATCTTGTTCTAGATTCCAAGAAAAAATTATGTCATTATGTATCAAGTTTAAGGTTTCAAATCTCAACCTATTTAACTTGAGGAATTGATCTGGTTAGAAGCTACAACATTAATATACATTAATATGTATTTAATCTATTAGATTAACTAATTGAATACATACATACAAATATATATTGTATATTAGAAATGATAGCATTGAGTTACAAGAAAAAATAATAAAGTAATACAAAAGTGATCACTTTTTTATCAATAATAATCCTAAACAAGTAAAATATGGTACTATATCTGTTTCACGATTTATTTCACATGTAAAGTGGTACACAAAATAAAATTTAGTGTGGATTTTGAGGTGTAATTTTGTAAACTTTTATGAATAAAGTAAATAAATGAGTTGACTTGTGTATTTGTGGAGAAAAAGTAATGACATTTGTATAAAATTAAGGATATTGTGAGGGTGGAGTTTATAAATGGTTTTTCATTTTAAGGGTGTAAAAATAATTGTGGGACATCCCAAAAAAAAGTGTGAAAGTAATTGTGGAACGGAAGGGGTAATTCTTTTGAGATCAATTTTATAATTAAAATATTTACAAAGTATTTACCTTTATGGATTATATAAGTATAGAAGTGCAATAAAAAAATTCTTGAGACAATTTTTACAATAAATTTATCATTATTTTTACTTAATTAAAAAAATTAAATTTAATAATATATATATATATATATATATATATATGGGTGAGGTAGGGGTCCGGGCCCCTTGGGGTATAACATGGGTTCGCTCCTAAATCTGGTGGCATAGATTTTGAGACTTATGAGTATGCTTTCTCTGTCTCAAATTCGAACATATTTACACTGAAAAGTTTTGACTATATTTATATATGACATTGTGAAGTTTCATATCTTCAAATATCATTGAAACACTGTACATCAAATGAAATAGGTGTATACACTAGAGTATCTTCTTTAAACCAATAATTCATTGTATGAAATTAATATCACAATCGAGCATGTGAAAGTGTATGTAGAAATTTAGTTTTTGAACCACTATAAATTATTGTGTTATTTATTATCTTAATTATCTTACATGCCATCTTGTATACTTTGATAAAAAGCATATCACGTCAATTTGTTGGTTGTACACCAATGGTTTTATATTGCATAAGAGAGAGGTTTTTATCTATATATATATATAATAACAGGATAGTCTGCTATAAATAACTATTTTCATTTTCCCACTCATTTTTTTTACCATTTATAGAAAGCATCTTTTTTATTAGGTAAAGTCTAGTATGCACTCGAGTGCATGCTGTGCACCCTAGTCAATGTGCACTTTTCAATTTACTGACTTACACTTTTTGGTAATGGTGTTGCACTTTTCAATTATTACTCATTTACTAAAAAGTGTAAGTCAGTAAACTGAAAAGTGCACATGGACTAGGGTGCACAGCATGCACTCGAGTCCATAGCAGACCAACCCTTTTTATTAAGTCATAGTGAAAACTGAAAAGTCATTCCTACTTTTTTAAAAATTTGTAATTAATTGTTTTTTTAAATATTATTTTATTATTTAATAAATCACCTGCACAAAACCCAGTTAGTGGACCGAGAAAAATTGATAGCAAATCGATGAGGCTTTCTTAGGAAGCCAACTCTTCAAATTTAAAGTTCATATAGATACTCTCTCTCTCACAAATTATACGCATCAAGAATTTTTCAGATCATTTCCTCAACCATTTTCTCCTTTCAGGATTTTGATCATTTTACTCATATCAGTTGGTCTTTCATGGATTTGTTTTGCTTCAATGGGATTTTCGATTCCTGTTTCAATATAATCCCAATCTCACTTCTACTCACAAAATTTCGTCAGCCTAATTCTCACTCAAACTCACAAAATTGCCCAGAAATTGCCTAAAAATCGTCCCCCCTCTCCCCCTCTTCTCCTCCGCCGATCGCTGTCACCCTCTCTTCTCCTCCGCCTATCGCCGTCACCATCTCTCCCACCATCAACCGCCGCCTCTCTCGATGTACTGCGGCACAGCCCCACGCAGCCAGGCGGTCGCGATTCACATGCGAGCGATCCCCCACGCACAGACGGCCGATCCCCACGTACAGGCGGCCGATCTCCCACGGTATTGATTTTTTAAAATATTTTTTTTGTTGTTTTTGCAGTTTTTTTGCAGATCCAATGCTTAGTTTTAGGATTAATGTTCTTCTTTAGCCGTAGAACTTAGTTTTATTAAACATGTACTCAGGCATGCTTTACATTCTCATAATATTATTCCTAATGTAAAAAACAAAGGAATGAGAAAGTCTCTCAATATAGTTCTGATTTTCAAGATATTCTTTGTTGATCATGAACATGCTAAAATCTTTGATTCTCTTATAACTGGTAATATTAGGATTCAGGGGCATTTATAGAGCTTTGAACATCATGAATGCTTGATAAATGTTTGAGTCGTTTGATCAAGTATTCATGGGATGTAAGGTATACACACATATTTTGAATATTTTAGGATTATTTAAGGATTCTTGAACCTGTAATTTTAATGTAAAGTTTTTGGTTACAAATGCTTTTCTTGATAAATAAGGTTAAATTGGTGGGTGGTAGTGAGAAAAGATATACTTTCGTGATGTTAGAAACAGGAGAAAATTTGTATGAAATCTAGGAGCTTGATTGATTAGAAGCTTAAGTTTGACTCAATTTATGCTTTCATTTCTTTTGACAGGTGATTGTATTTGAGTGTCAAGGATTCCAAGTTTCAGCGACAAAATTAATAGGGTGGATGTGTTTATATATACCTAAAACTACCAGGAAAGTAAGTACATGAATTAAGGATAAAATTGATAGCGTAGACTGTAGAGAAGGAATTTTTATTCAGTATGCTGGATTATATCCATCTTTTTAGAAATATTTCAAAACAGTGTGTTTCTGATTTAAGGAGTGGGGATGCAGCTTTCTTCCTTAAATCTCTTAACTGGAATATGTATATATCTAATTTGATAATATGCCTGTGGGCTGTGATGCCATAGAAAAAGTAGTAAAAAGTAGCTTAACTTGATAACTAATTATTGTGAATAACATCTGTGAGTTTTTGTTCATTTGGTAAAACAGAAAAACATATGTGATTCTTTGCTCTTTTGGTACTGAAGAACTTTATCCTGATATCCAATTTTGTGTTTCTGCTTGAGTAAGGGATTGCACTCCTGATTTTCAACTTTATCCACAGAGAGGCACTTGGATGGTAGTGTTCTTATCTTTCTGGACACTTGGAACAGTTCTTGAAGCTTCTATAGCTTGGGTAGGACATATATAACACACCTGCTTTGTTCATTTGTCATAATGAATTCATGAAGTCTGCTGATTGTTTTTTTCTTTTAAGCATTTAGGTACTGATGCATTCCCTCGACCTCTCTCTCTTATGCTAATAGTAATAGGTATATCACTATATAAATATATCGGATTTTTCATATAACGAATTTAGGATGCACATTGTAAAGACTATAGTCTATATAATAACTTACTTCATCTTTTAATATGACAAAGTATAAAATCAGTAGGTTGCTTGCAATTGTATCATTATACATTATCTCTATGAGAGAAGTTAAGAAGTAGCTAGAAATAAATCAGGCGCTACAGTTTACAGTGAATATGCTCTATAGTAAGGGTATAAGAATTAATTTACTCAATTTTAGGCATGCTGAATTTTTTCAAAAGAAAAGTTCAATAAATATGTAACACATCGAATGAATTTTTTCAAAATAAAAGTTTAATAAATATGTATCATTTTAATTTGTTTGCAGTAAACTATGTACGGAGTATTATTTTTCATGTTTCCCAACATTCAAATTCAAATCTATAATTCTGTAAACATATGATATTATTTTACAGTGTATAAATGTTGTTGTGGTGTAGCTATTTTCATTGTTTTTGAATGAAATATGTAGTAAATACATTTTCATAATGACACATAACATTCTTTATTTTCGGAGGAAAATAGTTGCTTTGATTAGATCCATTTGATTTTGGCAAGTTTCTGTATATAGAGGTTGAGAAGGGATTTGAATAGTATTTTATTGTGCATTTAATTAATATTCTTCACGGATGATTTTGTTGTTTTTCAAGAAAATTTAGATTTGTTACGTTATTTGCTTGCTTTTGATTACAAGGATTAATTTTTTGAATGTGTTATTGTATGTTTTATTCTTAATACACATCATCATTACTTGAAAGAAATATTTTGAATTTCTAATTATTTTTTATTTTAGTTTTCGACGTTGATTTATATTTTAATATGATTTGGCTTTATTTTTCACAAATTTGAATTTGTTAGATTTGGGTGTAGAATTGTTCTTGGTTCCCCAATATCAAATTTAGTGATGACGGATTCTGTCCTGACAAAATTTTTATTCTGTTTTTGTTCTTGGTTCGTATTCTGGTGACTTTCAACTCAGTTATTTTTTAGGTTTGGATCGAACTTCTTTCTTGATTTCAATTTTAATTGTTGGTTTTCTGCCCGTAATGGTGGTTCTGTTCAAACATCTTCACCGGAATTCAACAAAAAAGTTTTGAATTGACAGTTGGCGTCTTGGCTAGGCTTCTTAGTTCTACCTATTGATTTTTTTTTCGTGATTTCAATGTCATTTAATGTCTTTACGACGTCTTCTCTGTTAGTTTCTTCTACCGAAAACTTTGATGGTGCCAACTCAAGTTGGTGTCTTCACTATTTGGTACATGGAATGATATTTTATTCAAGCTGATCAAATGATGGATTACAATATATCATAAGAAACATAAGCAGGGTGATAAAATCTCATAGAGAACATCTCGATTTGTTAGCATTTGCATTTAATTTTTTTGCAACAAGTGAACGAAATATATTATCACAAGAAAATCAAAGGTCATTTGAACTCCATTTACACCGTTGTAAAATACAACTCCCAATTCGTAAGAGTAATGGATGTATATAAGATCAAAGCTCGACTCTTTTCCCATTTTAAGATACAAAAATATTTAAAATATATTGTAGCTTACTAAGAAGCAATCGAGTATAATTTGTAGTGAGACTTTGTATTTTGTTCAGATCTCAGTTAAAAGACAAAGTTTTATTACAACTTACAGGTTAAATTATTTATTACTCCTATACATTACACTACTCTCAATAACAACACACCACTCTCAATAAAAAAAATTCACATTCGTCAATAAATCAATATATTCCTGGCTGCAGCTCCACAACATTTCATTAATTTTATGAATTCATCTTTCTTTCTAATATAGTAGTAACGCGGAATGAAATGTTTTTTACTTGCAAAACATTCTCTTTTGCATTCTTATTTTACTTCTTTTGCATTCTTATTTTATCTCTAAATAATTTTGTTGATTTTCCTGACAATTTTAAATTTTCACCACGGTTGATGATAAATTCAATATGCTCATAAGGGTGAGCAAAATATAGTTCTAAATGCTTCAACACTTTTGGTATTTTTTAGGCTGTAATTAGATTAGAATTTATTTGACTAACTTCCAAACTTTGAAATTTCATAACATTCGTCTATTTGTCTTTAATTAGTTTAATTGAAATACCTGTAACATAAAAATATGATAAAGCTGTTGAGAGAAATAGAAAATCAGTTTTTAATTAGAAAACTCTTTATAATGTATAGTATAATTGAGTTAATTTAAGTGTATTTTTGTATAAAAAAATATTTTAAAATCTATAATTTCTATTTATATTATTTAGATTTGTGTACCTTTTTCAAATATTTCTACATTATATAAACTAAATAATTTTCAAATACTGTAAGTATTTTTTTAATGTTGAATCTCAATTTTAATCATATTGAATTATACACTTATCAATATTTTTTTAACAGGAACACTATTATTAAATTAAACATTATTTTTTACATTAAAATAATTTAACTACACCACATTTTTAATATAAATATACATATTTTAGAATAATATCAATAGTAACATAATATTAATATAATTCTTAAATTATAATTAGACCGTGCATCGGGTGAAATACTAGTTAGACGAATACAATAGGAGTACAAGACATACACATTTCCGCTCTCATCTTATCTTATTAATTGTTCAACTGGATAACTAATCTAACAGTTAGTAGAATAATTATCAGTTTAAGTTGAACACTTCACACTTTGTCAATTATTGTATGCAAGTTTCAGTTGAGCACGAATAAGAATTTGTAAGAAGAAAGTTTTGTTACTATATGATCAAACTTATAAAAAAAAAACAGAAAAAAACCAGATTTTAAAGGTATGAAGAATAAAATAAGTTTTTTTTTTTTTTAATGTAATTAAGATAACAAAAAAAAAAAAACTATAAACATGGAGAATAAGGGGTTGAAACAAAGATGTGTGTTTTTTATGCAGTTTTGATGAAATTTGTAGTATGAATAATAATAAAAAATAAATCAAAGCAATTAAATGCATATAGGTTAATGGTGTAATTAATTCCTTACGGTAAGTGTTTGTTTTTTTTTTTTTTTTTTTGACGGGGCGGTAAGTGTTTGTTTTTATAGTGTCAAAATTAACACTTTAAATTCTCTACTTTTCAAAAGCTTGATTCTACTAGATATTGTGTGATCTAGTACATTCTACAGAGGTTATACAAACTATCAAAATAGGTAGAATGAAAGTTTGGTGTAAGAGTTCCAACTTATAAATCCTTTAAACAATTTGTTCACATAAATTATTTTCCAATCTTATAATCTAAAGTTGTCTTGGAATGAGAAGGCGGGATGTTGGATCTCTGATGTCTGAATTATAAATAGGTAGTCTCTTTGGTGTGTGTGTGATTGCTTGCTTGAATAGCTCGTTTAGTAGAGTTTCAGTAGTTGTTCCACTTGAATATTGTCTTGTATTTGTAGATGATTTCAAACAACTAACGTTTTTTTAGAATCAATACATATATTATTGATGCAAATCTTGTTTTGAGATTTGAAAAAAATCGTCCCTTGTATATACATTCAATAGAAGAAATGTGTATTAACGTTTGATTGCATCAATCGCTCGGATCTAGTCAACGTTGTACTTCTGTTGTCAATCCTTCATTGAAGTTATTTAAGACAATTCAACGTTTCAATTTAAAAGAGGTATCATGTAGTTCAATTTTGGCTCAATCTTTTGTTTTCTGACTTCTTTCGATACTTGGTCATAGGAGTGGACACAAAACCGCATAAATTGTATTTTTTAACTGAACCAACAATTTTAAATCTATTTAGTTTGATTTATTTGGTTGATCAGCTCGATTCAGTTGTTTTATTATATATATATATATATATAAAATCAGTTTTCGGTTCAATTAAATTTTACAAAACTCGTATAAATCGTACCAAGTCGAAATACTTTATATAAATAAAAAAGTACTCATTTAATTAATAAATAATACGAAATCGTACATCGACAAAAAAAAAAAATCCTACTTGAAGTATATTACTCTCAATTTTTCAATTCGACCCTTGTCGTCTTTTTGCCCCACTCAAAAATAATTATCCCCCGTGGTTAAATATTTATATGTGGAAAATGCAACTATACCGTTATGACATGATTGATATGTAGGAACGAAGTGGAAATGAAATTATCATTCCCCAAAGTTAGGGAATGGTGAATCCTACCACTCCCATGATTTTATCTATTCACATATATATTTAAGAATTATCTTTTTTATTTTTTATTTTTTTTACAAAATTGTTATAACTTATTTTTCTAATTTTAACAACATTATTATATACTTCCAAAATAAAATAAAATTATAATTGTAAAAATAATAATAACACTATTTATTCAAAAAATAAATTATAAATTTAAAACTAATAATAAAAATAATAAAATATTTTACTCCAATAATATAAATAATATAATAATAAATCACAACATATTAATAAAAATATCAATAATATTTTATAATAATATTAACTATCTTAAATAATTATAAAATAATAATATTATTATTTAATAAAAATATTATCATTTAAATATAAAAAATCAATAATAAAGCATTATAATAAAAAATATATAAAAATAATAAATATTACTATTAAATACAAACATAAAAATAATAAATATTATTATTAAATAAAAATTTAAATTAATAATATATATATATATATATATATATGATTATTAAACACCTAATAATTAAAATTAATAATAATATTATTATTGTTTGAAATATATATTATAATTCCAACCAACCATTATATTTTTCATAACCATAAATTTATACTCTCACAATTTCATTTATAATCCATATCAATTATAAGAATAACTATTCTTATGTCATTACATTGAACCCTTCATTCCACCACAATCATTCCATTAGTTTTTTTGTGTGATTTATATGGTTGTAAATTTGTAATTTGATGAACTTGTTAGTTTGAGTTGTGAATTTTACATTTTTTTCCAACAATTTTCTTCAAGTATCTCAAAATTCCATCAAATGTAATTATTATACTTTTTTTAAAACAAAAACATTTTTTTTATTCACATCAATTGACTAATACACTCTCAACAAAAAAATTTACTTATTTTTTATAATATTAATAAACAATTTTTACATTAAATTTCGTATAAAAGTTAAAAGTACGGTCAATCGAACAAGGAAGGATAAGAGTACATATTAATATGCATTCATCAATTTACGAGACTTAATCCCAATCGTTTCTTAAAGAAATATAACTCAAATAATAAAAAATCATGTATACGATTATTTCACATATAAAAACAAGTAATACTCATGCAAAAATTAGAAAATACTCGTAATACACCTATGCAAAATATAGAAAATAATTATTTAATTTTACAAGCAACCTAGTGTGTACTCCATTTTACAAGCAAATATTATTATTTCAGAGACCCCAAGTTACAGTGTACATTTGAAAAAAGTTACTGTAAACTTATATTTATGTAAAATATTTTACAATTTCTTCGTACAATTTTTCAATTACAATCGTACCCAGTCCCACAAGAAAAAAAGAAAAGAAAAAAAAAAGAGAGATAAAAAAAAGAAATGGAGATTAGAGAGGGCAAAGGGCAGCACTGCAGGCAGTCAGGAAGGCAGTAGAAAGAGGAGGATACCATTGCGCGCACACAACTCTATCCAAAATCTTAACCTAGCAGCTCTCACTTTCATCTCCATCTTTAGGTAAATACGTATTTCCCCTGAAGATCTCTTTTGATCGGCTAATCGAATTGGCCTCTTCAATATGATTTTGCTGTCTACAAAGCGATCCTTCTGCTTCTGCTGTTTTAGAGGTCTGATTATTTATCTGAAACAGCCTACAAATTTTGCTGCTGTTTTTTTTTTTTTTGAAACTTGAATTTTATTTATTTGAACAAATTGCCTTTTAAACTTTTCTGTTCGTTGATGGATTACTTAATGTTTTTTATATTTATGTGCTTATTCTGCTACAATCATATGATTGCCTATGTTTTAGGGTGTACTCTACTCACTCATAAACCATGGTAAATGTTTGGGCCTTTTCTCTTTGTTTAGGAGTTGAACCTGCTGGATTAAGCTTCAATGCGTTATTTTTCGCTTGGAAAATTTTGAATTCGAAACAATACATGAAGCTTTTTTTTTTTCCATTGTGCGTGGGTGTAGATACTAGATAATATGCGGAAATTTTAGGCATGCGTTTAGATGCTAATTTTCTGAACGTGGTATCTTTTATGCATCCGTTTTTCAAAACTTATGTGTCATGGTTTTCGCACAATTTGATTGGACATAGCCTGCTAAAAAGTTTGAGTTCTTGTGTTCTTTTCTGGTGTTGATAGCTTACAGATTGGCACTCCACCCACAATTTGTTATTTAGGTTACTGAGCAGAAGGTGGGGAATGAGTCGTAGGTGATTTTGTATGGGTGAGGATGCCAGAATTGCGTAGCGGAGCACGGAGATCAAAACGACTTGGTGATCTCCATCCTGCACCTGAAACTGCTAATCAAGACGAAAAAATTGTTGCACCTGCTCAGACTAGAACCAGAAGGAGAGGACGAGGGAGAGGCAATGCAGGTGCTATAGCAAAAGGGCCTTCTGCAGCAACTCCCTCACGACCGGCTGCTGCTGGTAGAGGCAGGGGGGCAAGGTTGGTAGGTCTGGACCCGGAGCCACCTGGTGTGCTTCTTCCTCAAACTGTTGGCCTTGGGGCTCCTGAACTTGCATTTAATAGAGTTGAGGGTGTTCCAGATAAGGAAATTGCCATGGATGGTGGTGGGAGTGCAGACAAAATAATGGGAGTTGAAGAAGATCCAAGTACAACTCCAGTGCCTGATAGGGTAATTTCTTCTTTTATAATATTGACTATCTTTCTAAACAACATTGATGTATGAGTATGTTCCGTGATTGATGGTTTCTAAATTTCAGAATTGCATGCATTTATTTCTTGAATTGATTTCATTATCTGTCGACTTATTGTGTTTTGGCAAAGTATCAACTATTAACTCCAGTTTTGTTGGTGTAGGTACAAGTGGGTAACTCTCCCATGTACAAGACAGAAAGGAAATTAGGTAAGGGTGGATTTGGGCAAGTTTACGTAGGCAGACGGTTAAGTGGTGGCACTGAAGGGGCGGGACCAGATGCTATTGAGGTAACACTTGATGCACACTATTGAATATGGTGTCTTTTTAGATCTAAGTGTTTTCTGAAGTTAATTGAAAATTCATCGTTTTGCAGGTTGCTTTGAAGTGTGAACACCGAAGTAGTAAGGGCTGCAATTATGGCCCTCCATTTGAGTGGCAGGTTTACAAGTAAGTTATCTGTTGATAACTTGGGGATGTTGTCCTCTTGATTCAAATGCTTGCTTTCTGATATTTCTTTTCCTTCAACAAAGTGCGCTGAATGGATGTTATGGGCTCCCATGGGTACACTACAAGGGTCGCCAAGGGGATTTTTACATTCTGGTGGGTTTTGATTTTTGCACTCCGGTTCCACATTCATCCATTGTTACAATGAATAGCTTTTTTTTTTCTTCTTCTCAGGTCATGGACATGCTTGGGCCCAGTCTTTGGGATGTTTGGAATTCTTTGGGCCAGTCGTAGGACTCTCTCTCTCGCTTGACTCTCCTTTTGTTTTATGTTTATTTACCTTGATGATGAGCACGTGAAACAGGATGTCTCCAAATATGGCGGCTTGCATTGCTGTTGAGGCTATATCAATTCTGGAAAAGCTTCACATGAAGGGGTAAAACCAAGGATAATTTTTTTTTTATAAAACGTAACCATAACATTGGTCAAATAGTGCTGTTAATTTTACAATCCTGATTCTTGCTTTGTTGGTGTTCCAAATTGCTTCAATATACAATTGATTATTGGTACTCCTATGTGATACTTATCTAGATTTGTCCATGGAGATGTGAAGCCAGAGAACTTCTTACTGGGTCAACCTGGGACTGCTGAAGAGAAAAAGCTTTATCTTATTGATCTCGGCCTGGGTATGATACTCCATTATAGTGATCCTATTCTGTGTCATGACTACCTTAAATTTAATATTCAGCAACCATGCATGTAAAAAGGCAAATAACATAAACTTATGTTTCACATCTTCATCTGAGGCGCTCCTTTTCTTCTCAGACCCTTTTACTTCTTGGATCTATATTTTCTCTCTTTTTTGTAACACGTTTCTGATGCAGCTTCTAGGTGGAAAGACACATCATCTGGCCAGCATGTTGACTATGATCAGAGGCCAGATATATTCAGGTTTGTGAAGATTATATTTATATAGAATTTCCTCATCTGGGTAAGAGTTTGGTTTCGTAAAGAGTGGTGATGAGATGTGGGATTTAGTCTAATTTGTCAACAAATGTACATGTCTTAACCGGATTGATTGGATGGTATATTTAATATTTATGAATTTTATTACCTCAAGTGCACTTTGATGAACTATGAAGTGTAGTAACTACATGTGACCAGTATGCTGCTACTTTACATTCCGAAATTGAAAAATAAGTCCCAAGGGCTTATCCCAGTCTACATATGTGTGTGTGTGTTATTAACTTAAATTTATTGTTATTATTAGTATTATTTTTGAAATAATGCTACTGCCATTACAGTGGATGACAGACTGGATTTGTTTCCACCGTCCAATCAATTTGTGGACTGGCTGGTTCAGATATGAACATATATATATATATTTTTATGTAGTCTTATAATGCTGACCTGAAGATTGATTTGATTATCCATTTGAGTCAAATATCATTAAAGATTAAAGTTTATGCCACCTCCATTTGTTTGTAGAAATGGCCTAATTATAATTGGGGAAACTGTAATTTTGTGACAAATCCAGTTTTCTTTACTCTTCTCAGCCATCCAATGTTTGCTAGCAACTTTTAATTTTTTCAGCACACTGCGGGACTTTGGGTTCCTAATCTAAAAAATTGATTTTTTGTGGGCTAAATATAAATTTTTTGTTTGCATCCTTTGTTTCCAATGTAAACATGGTACTAGATGTGATAGATAATAGATAACATCTAATACCATATTGGACATTCCTGGTCACACAGAGGCACAATACGATATGCAAGTGTGCATGCACATTTGGGTCGTACAGGAAGTAGGAGGGATGATCTTGAGTCACTGGCATACACGCTGATATTTCTCATAAAGGGGAGGCTACCATGGCAAGGCTATCAGGTGAATTAGCATATTTGCTTTGGTAAGTTATGGCATCTTACCTCATTAGTCTTAACTTATTGTTCTCCGTTATTATTTTGGGATGGTACAGGGCGACAACAAGAGTTTTCTAGTCTGTAAAAAGAAAATGTCAACTTCGGCAGAGTTGATGTGTTGCTTTTGCCCCCCGCCATTTAAACTGTTTCTTGAGGCTGTTAGTAATATGAAGTTCGACGAGGAGCCAAATTATGCTAAGCTGATATCACTTTTTGAAAGCCTTATTGAACCTTGCTCATCCCTGCGACCAATAAGAATTGATGGAGCTGTCAAGGTAACATATTAAGGGAATCATCGTACTGGGATTAACTTTATTTAGTAGAATTATTCGAAGGTAACCCAAAAATATTAGAAGCAAACAGCATACTGGGAGCTCTGAAGGATTATTCATCTTTTTAACAGGTGGGCCAAAAGCGTGGAAGAATGCTATTGAACTTGGAAGAAGAAGAGCAGCCGAAGAAGAAAGTACGACTAGGTAGTCCTGCTACTCAGTGGATTTCAGCATATAATGCACGGAAACCCATGAAACAGAGGTGAGTATGTACTCGCAAATATGTGTTGTGGTACATGCAATTAAGTTGCACCTTTTGTTAATCTCATGCACAAGTTCATTTTGCTTTTGTATCTATTCTCTGGTCAAACATGGATTTGGATTTGTTAATAGTGATTTCCCAAACTATAAACGAACATAGCCTAAAAGTATTATTTAGAGGATTTATTATATTTGTCCTTGGGTATGTCACGTCTTCCCTACAATTGATGTTAGTATTTTTTATTGATGTGGTGAATCTTGAAGAATTATGGATTTACATAGTTACTCTCTGTTTTATTCCTTCTCCCTAAATGGTAAAAAATGTTAAGTGATTTATACAAAACAAAACCACTTTGATCAAACTCTGGACATAAATATATCTCCCAAATTAATAATCTCTTCATTTTTTCCAAAGCACAAAGTTGGGACAATTTATTCTTCTCCACATTTCTCCCATTATAGAGATCAAAATATTTTTTCAAGTGCGAGAAATGTAACAAAACTTTTTTGTTGAAGTTGAATTTTGGTTCCTGAAAGTTCTGTCCACCTGGGAGGTCAATTCCAAGAGGAATGAATGCAGATGCGGGAACGTAAAAGCCAATACGAAATTGATAGGAAATACAGAAAATTCCATTGAAATTTTTAGGGGAAAAAGAATCCTTTCCTTGATGTTTGGCTTACATTAGAAGTGCCTTTAGATAGTAGTGGCCTTTAGATAGTAGTGCAATTTTTATTCCCTGGGATGGAGAAATTTCAGGCTTGACGAATGACATTGCTAAGTCGCATTGGAAAAATGGATAATTTTGGGGTTAAACCTGATCAAGTATTCTTATATTTAGGTTGCTTGGTATAGTATATTTCATCTGTGCAAAACCTTTTAGTTATGAGTTCTCAATTTTTTACTTGTACATGTGGCAAGTAGATGCATTTCTTTTTATAAAATCATTTTCAAAGCATTTTTAGTCCCCTGCGTGTTTCAGAATTTTGAATTATGGAAGTTACAAAATGTATTATCTGCTTATTTTTGTTCTTATTGTACTTGTAGATACCACTACAATGTTGCAGATTCAAGGCTGCGTCAACACGTAGAGAAGGGTAATGAAGATGGTTTATATATTAGCTGTGTTGCTTCAGCAACAAACCTTTGGGCTTTAATCATGGATGCTGGAACGGGATTCAATTCACAGGTGTATGAACTTTCAGCTGTCTTCCTTCATAAGGTTGTCTGCCAATACTCATAATTCACATAATAGCATTACTTCTTGCTGGTGCTCCTCCGTTTGATCAAATTTTCTATTGTTCTTTTAGGATTGGATCATGGAACAATGGGAGAAAAATTATTACATCAGTTCTATAGCTGGTGCAACTAACGGAAGTTCTCTGGTTGTTATGTCTAAAGGTTGGTCGTTTATTATTTTTTAAGGTTCTTATGATGCTTTCCAAGGATGACATGATAGTTATGCGATTTGTTGCTTTTCTGTCAGGAACTCCTTACACCCAACAGTCATATAAAGTTAGTGAATCGTTTCCATTCAAGTGGATAAACAAAAAGTGGAAAGAAGGGTTCCATGTAACATCCATGACTACTGCTGGCAATCGTTGGGGTGTTGTAATGTCTCGAAATTCCGGATATTCTGAACAGGTAAAATTTGAACGTAATGTGTCTATTTAGTTTTGTTTCCCAAATTATGTGGATACTGTGTAATGAAAAACCGGATTTATAGGTTGTAGAGCTTGATTTTCTTTATCCAAGCGAGGGGATACACCGAAGATGGGAAAATGGTTACAGAATAACCTCCATGGCTGCAACTGCTGATCAAGCCGCCTTTATACTGAGTATACCTAGACGTAAAATGACCGATGAGACTCAGGAGACCCTTCGCACATCTGCATTCCCAAGTACCCATGTAAAGGTACAACTTTAGTGTAATTACATTTTGAATATAAATATCTGAACATCGAGGGACTTGATCTTTTGCTATAGTTTTGGACAGGGTTAATTGCATGAAAGTCCCTCATGGTTTGGAAATTTCCCTTGTGGTTTGAAAATTACACGAAAACCCCATGTGCTTCGTTAAATCAAGCATTAAGTTCTTCATGGTATAATCTCAATATTTGGAAAAAAATAAGACAGGGGAAATAGAGAAAATATGTAAAACCGTGAACTCGTCTCTGAAGAATTTGCTTGATTTAATAAACCATGAAGGGTTTTGCGCAACATTTCCAAACTATAAGGTGATTTTGCACAACATTTCCAAACCACGAGAGATTTCGTGCAAATAACCTGTTTTGGACATTCCTTGGTGTTTTAATTTTATTCTATTCTTTTTTTATTTTTAAAATTTGAATGGCGCTGTGCCTTTGACAATGGTTTTCATACTTGCAGGAAAAGTGGTCGAAAAATCTATACATTGCGTCAATATGCTATGGTCGTACTGTCTGCTGAAGCTGTATCTTGGAGTTGAAACTTTAAAAAAATGAGATTTTCCTACTCATTTAAAAAAGTGGGAGTATTATTGATATGCACCTGTAAAATTCTCCAAGTGTGGGAAACAACGCAAAACACGTGGTCTGAAATGGAACCGAGTAAAATTGAGTGAGCTGGTACTTAATTTTATTATGATATCCGAGGGTCTGTCAATTCATTCATCCTTGTTTGCAATGTTATTTTGTTTGACTATGTATGTTAAACTCAATGTGAGATCCCATGCCATTATAATGAACACCTAAATAAATAGTTCAAACTTCAAATGCAAGTAATAAAATTTCTCCAGTGGCCTGCGACCCACATCCACTGCACTCCGTTTCTTAATTGTGAAATTCTAAGTAGGTTGGGGCAAAACAACTAGTTCACGACTCGACTCTTAGTTAAATACTGCAAGTAAATAAAATCATTCACTCACATATTTCTTGCACTTGCAATATCAGATATTCACTCAAATAAAATCACTCACTAAAAGAATACGAAATATTTCTTGCACTTGCAATATGCTGGCTAAATTAATGATGCAAAGTTTTCGTGAATAAACATGCTAGTTAACAAATAAATTGTTGAGCAACACAAGAATGGGTTAACAAAACATAGTGAAATCATCTACTGATTCAGTGGAATGTGAAACAATCCAAATGCAGACCAATTTCACACATTACCAGTTTCAATTTTAAACTCAAACAAACATCTTGGGAGAACTATGAAGGAACATCTCATTACACGTCTGAAATATTTAAAGCCTAAGATAGGAGCACCAAAACAAACTGCAACTAGAGCTGTTACACGAACCGAGTTGCTCGTGAGTTCGCCCGTTAGATACTCGATTTACTAACGAACCGGCTCGAACTCAACTTGTTAAGCTCCTCGATAGGCTCATTACTCTTTAACGAGTCAAGCCGAGCTCATTTCTTAGCTCGTCAATGTAATCGACTGATATAATAGCCCTATCTGCAACACATCACATTATGTCAATGAATTTAGGGATGACAATGGGGCAGAGCAGGTATCTCAATATCCAAACCTGCCCCGCGCATATACGCATCCGCCCATCCGCCCTGCCCCATGATCAGCTACGGGGCAACATTTTATGCCCTGCCCTGCCTCGCACAGGTACTTGCCTTGCCTTGCCCCGCCCTACCCCAAATCTCATTTTATATGTATATAAATTACTATAAAATGATATAAACTAAACATTAAAATTCATCATTAAACTAAACTAAAATAAATATTGATATAAATTAGGGTTAGTTTTTTTTACTTAATTAAATTATTATATATTTGTATATACATATATATATATATTTAAATTCGGGACAGGGCAAGGCGGAACAGAACAATAAATATGTAAACCCAAACCCGGGGGACTGACTTGCCCCATTCTGAGTATGGGGCAGGGCAGGGCGACTTCAGGACAGGTAATTTGCCATCCCTATCAATGATATATAATCCCCTTTTCATTTCCAGATTTGAATAGTTGCCTAATATCAAGAATGTGTGAACTAATACAAATGCAGTAGCATATTGCAGGCATGAAAGTCTTCGTCATAATTGAGAGAGTTGTAGGGTGAAGAATTAGAAACTGCCCAATGCAGACGAATTATACTCGTTCTGCCGGTTTCAAGTTTAAACTTATAAACAGACATAATGTACACCTATGATGAAGCATCTCATCACACGAAGGACAAAATGTGATTTAATCATCAATTTAACAGGTGAACAAATGGCATTAGTCTGAGGAAAAGTAAAACAAAATATAACTCGGATATTACATGATAGGGCACTAATTCTCATTGTTAAATAAAAACCCATCAGTGAAATGCATAATGCTGATCGACTGAATATATCTATGACCTTCCTCTGCCCCTGAAACCGCCACCACGACCACCACCACCTCTAAATCCCCCTCCTCTTCCACCTCTGGGGGCACCCCTTCCACGGAATCCACCACCTCCTCTACCACCGCCTCTTCCACCACCACGTCCTCCCCCTCTTCCACCAGCTTGTGCTTGTCCCCTGTAAAATTATTTCAGAATAGAGATTTAATAAGGGGAATAAGCAAATGGCACAGAACAATCTATTTATCAAGAGAAGGGGGTTTGTAGAAAGTGTATGGTTATTTAACTAATGCATCAATAAAATTAACAGCTGTAGTGAAACAACAGAAGGAATCCCCAGCTCTTGTTCTTTTCACTAAACATTATTCATATATTCATATTAAAGCTCAGTACAACATAAAATCACATAATAACACCCAAGAGTCAACTAATGAGCATTATAAGTAATGTAAACTTGAAAAAATATCAGATGTAGCAAAGTAACAATTAATCAATGGTTAAGTTCTCAATCTCATCATAAACAATAATTGAAGCAACATCCAGAGAGCAAAAAGGTGCAATAAAACTAAGAAAAAAAGAATAGGATGAGTTCACATTCACTTTCTTGATATTTTGTACAACATCCACCACATAAACTTTAAAGGAAACTTTAAAAGTTTTACTTGGGGAGTATGCAAATGACATTGATGTGTGCCTTGCGAATTGCATTACATACAATATAAATGGTCCATACAGTATATATTGGCAAATATCACCAAGAGCATATGATTATACATAAAACAGAGCAGAGTAAAACAGTAAAGAAACAACATACTTTGGCTGAGGAAGAAATCTTGCGAGCGGCAAAAGCTTCGCAGGGTCAATGTAGAATTTATCACCCGAAGAATACGACGTCGCCACAATGCCCTCCATCATCTTAATCGAAAAATACTACAACACACCACAACACAAGTGTTAGTTAAGAGATAATAAAGCAAATTAAAAGATGCTAAATTAGTACGGTGATACTTACAGATTCATTGATTGGACCGAAGATTTCATCTACTTTACCAATCTGAGTCATGTTTTGAAGATAAATTGGAGCATTGAAGTAAGGTATTTTCTCGTGAGTGAGCTTTGTCACTGCCTCCCCCTCACAAGCATGAAGAAATGTTGAAATCTCTGCGCGTAAATCGAACTTTATAATACAAAACAATTAACTTGATATGCTTTTTAAAGTAAGCGTGTAGAGAGAGAGTGAGACGGACCAACAACTTCAGAAGGAGGGCCTTCGTCACGAAAGCCACGGCCGCCGCCACCACCGAAACGACCGCCACCTCGAAAGCCACGGCCTCCGCCGTCCCGACCACCTCTAAAACCTCCATCTCGGCCTCCTCTAAAGCCGCCGCGTCCCCTTGGAGGTCTCATGTTATTGCTTGCTGGTGGAGTGCTGGTTCAACGGTGAGAATGCAGTAGGGTTTAGGGTTTTAAAGTAAAGTATCAGCTTCTCAAGGTTAGGCCTATGGATGACTATTCCGCTGTTGGCCCATTAAATCTCAAAAGCAATGGCCCATATTTAGGCTTTTGAGGCCCAATAAAAGCAATGGCCCAAACGGTGGGGATTTCCAACTGCTTTTTTTTAGGGCGCGGCTAAAGGCACCCAAGGATCCTATGAGTACACCCATGCGATGAGCACACCCACAAAACGGATGAGGACACCCACGTAGAAAATACAAAATTACCCTCCCCTCAATTAAAACCATTCATTCTTTCTCTTCCTCTCTCCCCATTTCAGTACAACCAGGCCACCACTCCCTCCTCCATCACTCCAATGGCCGCCGCCCACCCACCTCCTCCCTCCAGGCGCGGCCGCCGCCCACCCACCTTCTCCCTCCAGGCGCGGCCGCCGCCCACCCACCTCCTCCCTCCCAGGCGCGACCGCCGCCCCGTTTGAAGAAAAAAAGCCGCGGTCATGAAGAAAAGCCCGTCGTCGCCGTCCGTCCGGCGGCACCAGATTTGTAAAAAAAAGCTCGCTGTCGCCTCCGGTGTTGAAGAAGCCTGTCGGCCTTGTTGAAGAAGCCCATCGACCGCACCACCTCCTCCTTCAAGCGGCCTCCCCCCACCTCCTCCCTCCAAGAAAGTCGTCGCCCACACCCCCTCCTATGCCGTCGCCGCCGTCAAACGAAGGTAAGTAGGGTTTTGATATTTTTGTTACACATCTAAACAAAAAAAATTAGGGTTTTGAATTTTTTGTTACAGATCTAAATAAAAAAAATTATAGTTTTGAAAAATTTGTTACAAATCTAAACAAAAAAAATTAGGGTTTTGATTTTTTTTTTTGGTTTTTGAATTTGTCCGAAATTTTCTTTTTAATCCAAGTACTTAATTCGATTTTTTTTCCCGAACACCGTGTTCGATTTTTTTTTTCGCACAAATGTAAATTGTTTTAGAATTTTTTTCGAACACAATGAGTTTGTTTAGGAAAAACTTTCGAACATATTCACTTTGGTGGGTTAAAATTTTCGAACAACCCTTTTTTTTCGGACAATATTGATATGTCCGAAAGAAAATCCCGAAATACAGTCTTTTGAAATTTTCGGACAAATTTGAATTGTTTTGGAATTTTTTTCGAACCTACTGATTTTGTTTTGGAAAATTTTTCGAACATGTTTGTTTTGGAAAGATTTTCGTACAGTTGGTTGTTTATTTTTGTTGAAATTTTGGGTTTTTGTTGTGGAAGAAGTGGTGGTGGGGGAGATAATTTTGTGAAATAGAATGGGTGGGTGTACTCATCTTCGTTTCTTTCATAAATTTTACCTTAGGGGTATATTGGACATTTTACATGTACTGAAAAATTAAAAAAATGTTAGGTGGGTGTACTCATAGGATCCTTGGGTGCCTTTAGCCGCGCTCTTTTTTTAAGGCCACGGATAAATGGTCCCCCATACATTATGTCTTCACCCCCACAATTTATATTTTGAACTAATATGCAAAAAAAAAACTATACTGCCTAGTGTGCTGAGTTCACCCCCCACAAATAAAATAAAAAAACAAAGGCTTTTGTATCCCTCTCCCATCCAAAACATAATATTTCTTTATAATTAATTATTTTTCATGTTATTATAGTTTTATTTGATTATATTGTTGCATGATTGTATAATAGTAATAAATATATGTGTTGTGTATTTCGTTTTCAAATTTTTTAAAAAAATTGCATTTTGCAAAAACTCAGCACTGGTTCACCAAATTTTATGAAATCTTTCGAAAAAAAGTTTCACGTTTTGATTCAAAACTCGGTCAACCAGTGTTGAATCGGCCAAAACCCCTGTTTTGTCGTTTCTTCTCATATTTGGGGATGAACTCATATTTAGGGTGAAAACATAATATTTAGGGCATTTATCCGTGGCCTTCTTTTGAGTGGGTCAGTCCTTCTTGGGTATGTCTAAACATTGGCCACATTTATACCACTACAAGAAAATTTATTTTTAGTGACAGAAATCCTGTCATTATAGCTTCTCTAACTAAAAATCTTTAATGACAGAAATTGACTTTTAGTGACAGCAAGGGCGGACCATCACAGTGGCTGGGGTGGGCTATAGCCCACCCAGCTTTTTATCAATTCTTTAATATATATATACTCTCTCTTCTATTAAAAGTGTGTTTAATTCTATTGTTTTAGTCCACAAAAAAATATGTTTATTCTATTTAATTAGTTAACTTTTGAGTATATTTTTTACTTTATATTAATAATGTTGAGTATCTACCAACAATATTTTTTACTCGTTACCCCACATATATTTTTATAATTAAAATATAATTTTAAAAAAAATATATGTATAAAAAAGTGAGCATACTTTTGATGAATAGAGGGAGTATATATATTACTCTCTCCGTTTCTAATTAGATTGTCCTCTTTTTATTTCGGCATGTCCCTTATTAGATTTACCATTTTTAAAAATGACAAAAACTTACCATAATTTTTTTTCAATTATTCCTATTAAATATTTCAAAATTACAAAAAATGTTACTCCATTATTTTACACATACAAAACCTCCTTTTTTTTTTTTTTTTTTGTATTATTCTTCTCAATCACAATAAAAGTTATTTTATCTCATACTAATAAATAACTTTCACATTAAATCTTGTGTCAAAGCCTCATGTACGATTGAACAAGGATAATGAGGGAGTAAAAAGAATTTGCAAACACAAATCCAATCCTTTGACTTACGTTAAAAAATAAAAAAAAAATCCCACAAAAGTATACTCATTCTTTGTTAAATTGTTGAAAAAATACACTTTTTTTATTCTTTAAATAAGTTAATTAAAATTTTAATTAACCTATAAATTCTTAATAAAATTTTCAATTCAAACTTTGAATCGCACGTGCAATAAAAAAATTGGTATAGCCCATCCTAAATTTTAATTTTGGATCCGTCCTTGAGTGACAGATTCTGTCATTAATTCTAAATTTCCTGTCACTATAGACTTTTAGTTAGAGAAGAAATAATGAAAGGATTTTGCAACTAAAAACCAGTTTTCTTATAGTGTACGTACAAACACAATAGTTGAGGATACCCACCGAGATTTTTCTTTTTTTAATTTAGTAATGTATAAAATGCCAGTTCTACTTTGACTAAAATTTTAATCGTCACCTCCATAATGTAATCCAAAACTAACATATTCCAAAAAAAAAAAAGTGTCATTCGTTATGAACAAAAATAAAACACAACCCAACAATATTAACGTGCCAACAATTTTCGAGAAAAAAAAAATGATACTTGCATTAAATCTCAAAAAATACAGAAATTCTAAAATTTGACAAATTAAAAAAAAAAAGACCAATATCTCGTCAACCGTGGCCCTAAACATTTTTCTATCTAATTTTGCCCTTTTCGAGCATAACTTAAACATTCTCCTCTCTATTTTTACTCGGCCCAGTCTATATACCCCTTCAGTTTTGTTAAATCTACTCTCTCGATACATACACTCCTCCAAAAAAAATGAGTATATGATAGATGTACTCCTCGGCCCCAAATTACCCCATCTATCTTAAATAAGATATAACATTACCCCATCTATCTTAAATAAGATATGTTAAATGCACTCCCCACCAAAACTACTAAAATCCTAATTTATCTTTTCCTTTTTTTACCTTCTCTTTCAAAACCCTAAATCACTCCTCCCTCCCCCCTACGCCGCCGACGCGCCACCTGCCCCCACCCATAAGCTTCGCGCTGCCCCCTCTCTTCTATAAACGACTGTGACCTCCCCCTCCATTCTTTGTCGCGCCACCTGCCGCCCATGAGATTCGCGCCCCCCTCTCTTCTCTATCTCCGCTAAACGGCCGACCCTTGCTGAAATAGAAAAAAAAAAAACTCGCCCCCACGCCAACAGTCGGCCGCCGCTTGTTCAGAGGTAGTTTTTTTTTTTTTTTTTTTAAATTCGACGGACCAGTGTCGTATAGATGCACTATCGTCAACAATGTTTCGAGAACGATAATGCTTCTATTCGATTAAATGTTTTCGAATTTTTTTTCGGCAAACCAGTGTCGACCGGATGCATTATTGTCGACAATTTGTTGAAAATAATGCATCCGGTCGATCTTGGTTTGTCGAAAATATGTTTTAAATTTTTATTTTGTGTTTTAAATTTTTTGTGATGTTTTATGTTATGGTTTGAAATTTTTTAATTTTTTGTTGTTGAAAATGTGTTGTTGGTGGTGGTGGTGACGACGGCGGTGATGACTACTATTAGGGTTAAGATTTAAAAGTGGAGGGGAGTGTATTTATTAGAGTTATTTTTGTATAAGAGTAGTTTAGATATTTTACATGATTATTAAATTAAGCCGCGACTAAAGACACACCAATGCTATGAGGACACCCACGCGATGAGGACACACACAATGGGATGAGGACTCCCACGTGTAAATCTCAAAAATACCCTTCTCTCATTAAAACCCTAATCCGTCAACTCATTTGGTACACCCACCCCATTTTCGCCTCCTCTTCTTCCCTCCTATGAGCGGCGCCGTCCGTCATCCCCCTCCTCTAGTCGTCGGCAGCATCACCGCCCCCGGTTCGCCAGCGCTACCCTCCCTCTCCACGTCTCCGCGGCGCATAGCCACCATCCCTCCCCACGCAGCGACAACGCCGCCGTCCCGTTCCACATCGCAGCGGCGCAACATCCCCCACCCAACACGGCGACAACGCCGCCCTCTCTCCCAACGTCACTGCGGCGCAACTCCGCCTCCCCACGCGGCGACAGCGCTGCCTCACTCCCCACGTTGCCGCCCTACAGATCGGGAAACAGGTTGGAAAAAACGCGCGACCGCCCCCTCTCCTGTTGCTCGTCGCCCCCTTCTCCTTCGAACGCCGCCGCCCCTGCCCTCGCCGCCGCTCGTTTCAAGGTAGGTTTTTGAAAGTTTTTGAAAAATTTTAGAAATTTTAGGAAAATTAGGGTTTTTAGGAAATTTAGGAAAATTAGAGGATGTTTACTTTGGGCTTTGGGTGGTTTTAAAAACTGGATTTTTGAAATCCCGATGAATAATACTCCCTCTGTCCGCCTATAAACTTCCCGCTACTTTTTGGCACAGAGATTAAGAAAAGTGATTAAATAATAGATATAGTACAGGTGATGTGATTGGAAGAAGGAGAGAGATAGAGAGAAAAAGTAAGATATAAAGTGATGTGTAAGAAAAAGTACTTACCAAAAAGGGTATGAGAAACTTATATACAGACGAACCAAAATGGTAAAATGAGAAGCTTATAGGCGGACGAAGGGAATAATATAAGTGTTTCTTTTGGGTTTTGGAACAGTGGAAGATTTAACTTTATGTCAAATCAAGTTGTAAGATTGAATGAGTTTGTATTATTATATTATTGTTTGATGAAGTTATAATGATTAATTAATTGTGTAATGATTAAATGTATTATATTATTGTATTATTATATTATTATAGTATTATTATATTATTCTTGAGAAAGAATATAATGATTGTAGTAATATTAGGTAGATATAACTTTATGTCAAATCAATATATTTGATAGGGGTGGTTTTGAGTGAATTTTAAAAACCGATTTTTAAATCTCGAAGTAAAACGGGTTTTGGATCTTGAAATCCAAAACCTAGTTTTTAAAACCAAAAGTAAATATACCCTAATGGTTATGTGGATGAGTAGAATTAATTATGTCAAATATAAAATCATAACATATATATAGTCAATTATGCTACACAATATTATTATACACTGTACTGTACTGTACATAAAGAAAGCGTGGTGTAAATGAGTCTTCAAACCATACTTATTACATCGGACTTTCTTCCACCATCTTGCGATGACTTGTTGAAGAACTCAATACAATCGGAAATTGCCTCATTGTAGTGCGACTTTGAGTAGTCGCATGAGCTCCGCCTTGGCCCTGCCTCCGACTCCGCCCAGCCGCCCCGACTCGGGAGGACCCGGGGGAAGAAGAGTCGCATTATTATCTTCCGAAATCGCTCTAATACTTTCATTGTTGAGAAACCTTAATCTTGAGCATTTCTCCTCACACAACTGCTACTTATATAATTAATTTTAATACTAATATTTTATTATCGGGGAAGTGATACTATCATTTGTGTCGTATGGAGGAATAAATTAAAAGGAGCTCTGTGACCCAATGATCGATGTTAGTTAATTTCCGAGGAAAAAATGTTGTCTCTAGGCACGTGATTAAATCATTTGCATGTCTGTTTTTTTTTTTTTTTTTCCCTAAATTATAATTAATGATATAGAATATTTGATGGTTGGTCTTATAACAAATATTTTATGTAGATAGTGAATTTCTTTCGATTTCATATTAAAACAGTGTATATATACTTTTTATACATATATATATATATAAAATTAATTTAGAGATGTATATTAATTAATCCATAAATTAATTTTGATTTAAATTTCAATAAAAAGAAAATATCAATATATTCATATTTACTAATTATCCTAGTTACTTTGTAATTTTAAGTAGAAATTATTAAAATATTTATGATGTTGTTGATGGGATCATATATTTATACAAGGGTGTTCAAGAAATGCAGTTATTAATTAAGTTGCCAGTTTTATATGTCTTGTCTAATTTATCATCCAGTTTTATGTGATCTTAGTTTCTTGAGATCATGATGTAATGTTAGACAAGTTAAAAAGACCTATCCAAATTATTTGTATTGTTACATTGACCCAATTTAAAAAGAATTACGAATTTATACACGTTTAATGTATTACGCGATTTTGTAAAAAAAATACTCTTTGCTTTGGCTAATCGTTTTGCTAAGGCAATATCTAAATCATTGTGAAGTTCACATTATTGGATTGGAACTCCAATTATTATGGATAACTTTCTCAATAGCTCTTATAGTACTTCTACTTTTTAAGTTATACTAAAAGTTATTTTATTTATTAAAAAAAAAAAGATATCGGTTGCGATAATATTGATAATATATATTAACGCTGAAAATAAGATTATTTTACAGGCAACCAATATGATTTTGTCTCTTGAATCTTCAGCACAGGTGGAACAAGCAACCCTTTTTTAGTTTAGACGTTTATTCTTTGAAAAAAAAAATGTCCTCCCCCGCCCACTATAAGTGTGCTCACTTCTTTTTTTTAGGTCCACAAAAAATACGTTTATTCTATTTAAATAGTTCATTTATGAATATTTTTTTTATTTTAATAACAAGATATGTATCTACTAAATATATTCTTTATTCGTTATCGCAAATATATTCTTTATAAATAAAATATAATTTTTTTAAAAACATGTATAAAAAAAAGTAAGCCCACTTTTAATGGATAGAGGGAGTATATGTTAATATCTGAACCGACCACCTAGGCAGAGTTCATATGGGGGAGGTATAGCAATTTATTTTGAACAAATACTTTCAAAAAATAAAATTGTTTTGAACAAATAATTATATATCTAAGCTTGAAATTTACCATGAATAGAATTGATACTACAAATTAATTTAGGTGATGGGAGGTAAAAGTTATATGAAGGCACTATGTGTTTGAAGTTCAAACATTTTTTTTTTCTATAAATAAAAATAAAATTGTGAAGGTTATTGAAAAACTATTTTGGGGAGGGGGAAGGGGGGTGATACTTAAATAATACTCAATTCATTCTACAAAAATAATCATATTTAAAAGCTTTACACATGTCAACAAAAAATCTCTAATTTATTGTGTTTAAAATGCTAAATTTAATTTACCTATAAAGTTCATGTTATACTCTTTATTGAATATCATAACAATAAACATCATGTTTATTCATAATATACATTAAATAGAAGAATTTAAACATGATTATTTTTTAGAATTGGGGGATCTGATCAATACATTTAACGAAAAACTAGTGCTTTCTATAAAAAAAAAAAATTACATTAAAAAAATACAATATTTTTACCTTAAAATAAAATATTGTCATTATAATGAGAGACTACAGTCTTATACTAACATTTTAATAAAAGTAAATTAATTGAAACAAACCTAAAATGCAGATTCAAAATTTCTTTCTATATAGAAGAATCTTGTGCAAGAGATGAATCTTTGAATTACACGCCCACATGAGTACTGTATCAGTGTATGTGTGTATTTGTGGGTTATTCAAGATTCAAGAACTCTCATTTGCACACGGGCCCTTTTGTATATAAGGGGAGCCTTAAATAAATATTTCATAACATCCAATATTAATTTCTTGAAGAGATAAGAACATAATTAGTGTATCAAGAGATTAATATACCCTTTAAATTGAACAGCTTTTGATATATAACAAATATTAGTGAGAATCGATAATGAAACTGACACACGTAAAGTAGAAATATTAGTAATAAATGGAGTAGTATAATTATCCTTGATTCCTTGAGTTTCTTGAAAATAATAAAATTATTATCTGCTAATAATTAATCTCGATAGCTATGAGCAGATGAATGTGGTGATGATGGTTGACTAATTATTGCAATAGTTTTGAAATGACTTGAAAAGTATGCTTGTTATGATGGGTGCCCATCTTTTTCAGAGAAATCTGTAATGTTGCCTGAAGAAATCATCAGGGAAATGTTAAAAGCTCTTCCAATCCTAGGCTATGTTTGTTGCAACATGTGGAATATGTTTGTTGCAATAGCCTATGTTTGCTATGAGCTCAAACTGAAAATTACTCTAGTAGTTTAAGTTCGATTTTTTCTCGAGTTAAGCATGAATAGTTTGTTAGTTGTCTCGACTCATTTACATTTCTACTAGTTAATTTGTATTGTGTAATTCGTTTGTATGACAAGGGGTAGCAATATAGTGATATTTCACTAGGGTAATAAAATTCAAGTTATTTCTAATCGAGCATGCACATTCGAAAATGTGTTTTGATCTTTGTCCTTGTTTTTAACGTTTTTACCTAATAAAAAATTAGATTGTATTTAGACTGCTCGATTAAAAATGTTCGTTGAAGAGTATTTCATTTAATAAAGTTAAGGGATAAACCCGATAAATATAACTTGTTGTTTGTTGAGCAGGGGTGGTCCTGTGGCAGGGCGGTAGGGACGACCGCCCTGGGCCCCGAAATTTCAGGGGCCTACTTATATACATATATATATATATATATATATATATGTGACGAAAGATGTGTGACAAAATACTTTTTTTCTTATAGTGAATAAAATACAAATGTCATGTTCACATTTTGTGCACGATCCGTACGTGCACATTTTGTGCAAATTTTATGTATGATATGTATATGCATGTTTCATGCACGGTCCATATGTACACATTTCATACTTATTTTAAGAGTTTTTTAACCCTTAGATATTTTTTACACCTCCCATTTTACATTCTATTACTAACTTTTTTAAGAGTTACTATTAGGTGCAAAATGGATGGTAAAATATCATTTATACCCTATATAAAAAAATAATTTTCCTCCATCGTATTTTCATTACGCAAAAACTCATTTACTATCAAAATGCTAGAAGAAGGGGCTATGTTTGTTGCAATAGTTTGCAACATGAGGAATATGTTTGGTGCAATAGCCTATGTTTGCTCATAATAGTAATTAGCTCGAACTCAAAGCTTGAAAATTACTCGAGTAGTTTAAGCATGAGTAGTTTGTTAGCTGTCTCGACTTACTTACATCCCTACTAGTTTGTATTTTGTAATTCGTTTATATGACAAGTGGTAGCAATAGTGATATTTCACTATATAGAGTAATAAAAAGAGATTTTTTACTATAGGGCACAAGGTTATCAAAACTATTGCAACAAGACATAGTCCAAAAAAATAGTTGCAACTACACACAAAATATGACTTAAAATGGTCTATACACAGGAAAATCCAACGGGAGGAGAATTAGACTAGTTGTTATAATCACATAACTTATATGCCTCTGCTATTCCTTTCTTATCTATTGATGGATCTAAAAAAATCCCCAAATTCAATCGACATTATCAGATTTCTTCTCACCAATTTTAATGGAGTTTTCTTAATTTATCAGATTTCTCCATTGTCTCTCTTTATTGAGGACGTCAAATGGGAGGAAAGAATATGTATAGGATCTAGAGTAGGAGGCAGTATTTGGGAAGGCAAAAAGTTGTTTTTTTCCCTCTTCATTAGCTTTTAAGTTAGATGGAAAGTCAATGTTATTTTAGTCATTTTGTCAACAAATTTGTTGCTAGTCAACAATTTTTTTCCTCGGTGTGTAATTGCAACTTGTTCCCTCACTTTGTGTGTTACAGTGATCCACCCTAATAAAAATCAAGTTATTTCTTATAGAGCATGCATATTTAAAAATGTGTTTGGTCTTTATCCTTGTTTTTAACGTTTTTACTGAAGTAAAAATTAGATTGTATTTAGACTGCTTGGTTAAAAATGTTCATTGAAGAGTGTATTTCATTTAATAAAATTAAGGGATAAACTCGATAAATATAACTTGTTGTTTGTTGAGGGTCATCATTCATCAATCCTAGAGTTTGAACTGTGAATCGAATGTTACATTTATATAATTAGCAAAGTTAGAATCGAAGGACGTATGAACTGTGAATCCCTCTTTGTTAGGCGTTTTATCTTGGTAAGTAATTCATACGAGAAGCGCGATATAATATGTGTTTGTTTTGGAATTTTTTTTGAATAGTCCGTGTTTGTTTTGAAAAAAATTTCGAACATCTTGTTCGATCTTTTTTTCCGGACAAATTTGAGTTGTTTTGGAATTTTTTTCGAACATATTGAGTTTGTTCATTAAAAATTTTCGAACAACTTAGTTTGATGGGTAAAAATTTTCGAACAAGATGTCCGATTTTTTTTTTCGGACAAATGAAAGTTGTTCATGATTTTTTTTCGAACACAGTTTGTTGGGTAAAAATTTTCGTACATTAACTTTTGTTCGGTTAATATTTTCGAACATCTTAAGAAATTTTTTATTTTTATTTTTTTGAAATTTTGGACTTTTTTTTTGTTGAAAAATGGTGTTTGTTTTGGTGGTGGTGGAGATAATTCTGTGAAATAGAATGGGTGGGTGTACTCATCTTCGTTTTTTTCATAAATTTTACACTAGGGGTATATGGAACATTTCACTTGTTCTGAAAGATTAAAAAAATGTTTGGTGAGTGTCCTCATAGCATTGGTGTGTGTCTTTAGTCGCGCCCTTAAATTAATAAATGTGGTGGGGGAGTATACCTAACAAAGTGGAGGGGTATATAGCCAGGGCCCTTTCACCCTCTTGATCATGATTTTAAGCCCATACGAATGAATATAGGGTGGGACTATTTACACCTCCATTTTGGTTTAGAACACTCCCCCTCTTGATGCACCCCCCTAAAATCTAATTGAGATAGATGCACCCCCTCAAATTGTCATAAATGCCATTTCTATCATTTAATGTATTTCTACTAAAAACACCATTGGCTTATCAATGCACCCCCCTATTTTGAAAGACTTTCTCCCTCCCCCTTCTTCCCTTTGCAAAAAACAATCTCCCCCTCCGACCGATTTCACCCATCCACAACCACCGACCGACGACACCCATTCACACTCCCTCTTCTCTAGTCGCCTCATGGACAAACAAAAAGACCCAGGTATGTAATTTAAAAATTAATGTTCTTGAGTTTTAATGGGTTTAGGGTGATGGTGCACTTCTTTAGTTTTTTATGGTGCATTTGTTTAGTTTTTATGGTGTTTGTATGGTGATTTTTATGCGTTATTATTTTAGGAATGTAATGGTTGATTTTGTTAGGGTTTGTATGCGCTATTAAGGATGCAATTTAGGGTTTAAGGTTTAGGGCGATTTGGTACGCGATTGGTTGTAAGGCTATGTATGTATTGTGATTTGGTACGCGGTTGGTTGTTGGTTGTCGTTTTTCTGGTTGGGTTAGTCTGTAATCGCTGAACCAGTGTCGATAGACATTCTCCCCGTCGACTCTGGTTCGTCGGCGATGTGATTGGTCGTCGACATCGGGGGGTCGACCACAACTGTTGTTGGTCGATATCGGGGGGTCGACCACAACTGTTGTTGGTCGACATCGGCTGATCGACCACAACCGTTGTTTGTCGACCCTCTGTTGTCGACGATGTGAATTTCAATCGACATTTGTTTGATTCTTCAAATTTTGTTTGTAGTGAACAAGAGAGTAAGGCCAACCGCTTCTAATAGAAAAAAAAATCCTCCTCAAGGACAAAGTGCACCTGCACCTCAAGAAGAAATTGCACCTCCACCTCAAGAACAAAGTGCCTCCTCACCACCACAAGAACAAAATGCCTCCTCACCACCGCAAGAACAAAGTACCTCCTTACCACCGCAAGAACAACATGCACCTGAACCTCAGGAACAACAAATTTCCCCCGCGCTAGAACAACAACAAGAAGTTGCACCCCAACCACTAGTTTCCCCATCTATAGGTGAAGAATCTGAAGACGCGGATGAGGATGAGGTAGAATCTGAAGATATATTTGACGATGATGACGATGAGTTCGATGATAGACATGAGGTAGCAAATGAAGAAGAGGAAGCAAATGATGATGTGGCCAATCCTCCACTGTTGACCACTTTCCAAATTCACGTGGCCAAGTACATTTGGAAGGGGGAAGAGCGCGTCGTGCTCAAGTGCCATAGCCACATTAGTAAGCTTTTGGTATGGGAATTTGCTGAGAACGAAGACATCCCACAGCATCGACGATGGGTTAAGTATTTTAAAAAGTCCGGACTGCTTCAAATTAGGAATTTCTCCTACAGATCCACTAACAAGAACCTCATCACTACTTTTGTTGAGCGATGGCACCCTGAGACCAACTCTTTTCACTTTCCATTCGGTGAAATTACCATTACACTGGATGATGTTTTCTGCATTACCGGGTTACCTATTGAAATACGGCCAGTACGGTCTACTCGTGTTGATCACATCTCTACATATTCTGATGTTAGTAAGTTGTTGGGCGTAAAACCCGATGTTGCGAGGGGTTTAGTAAGTGGTTCACGGGGGTCTTCGGTTAAGTTAAAATGGTTGCGAGAGAACTTCATGGAGAAACAGTATTCTGATGACCATGTTCAGGTGTTGCGTGCTTCACGGGTGTACGTGTGGTATACATTTGGCTGCTCTTTATTTGCGGATAAGACTGGAACTCGTGTGTCCACGTCTTGGCTTCAGTATTTGGAGGATATGCAAGGTTTGCATGAGTATGCATAGGGAGCGGCCACATTGGCTTATTTATACAGACAACTCGGTTTTGCATTCAGGCATAAGACCGCACAGATATCAGGCTATTTGACTCTATTAGAGGTAAAATTCATACTTTCCTGTATTGGTCTTTATTTTGCGTTTTTAATCAATAATTTTAACCCGTTGTTTGTTTGTAGGCTTGGATTTATGAACACTTTCCCGTATTGGTCAAACCTCCCCATAACATGGACTTTAAGACTGGTGATCCACTATCAGCGAGGTGGGCCCCTAAAGGATATGTCGGCCCATCGATGGCTCGTGTGCAAGCATTCCGAGAGCGTATGGATGCACTAGAACCTTATGAGGTGAGAACTTGCCTTATCCTTTCTTTGGTGTGAATAAATGGTATTTAATCAATAATTTACTTGTACTGCAGGTTACGTGGAATCCATATGCAAAAATGAGACAAGATTATCCTTTGTATGAAGTCGCGTACTTTCATGGGTGTTTGGTATGTGGTGATATCGTGGAGCCGTACATGCCAGATCGAGTCCTTCGACAGTTTGGATTTGTCCAAACGATTCTAGAGAGGCCTCTTGTTGCACGTGCTGAACGAAGTGCTAAAACTTCAAAGAAGACTAAGCTTGTGTGGGGCTATTTGGCTGATTATTTTGAGACGTGGGATATGCACCTGCTTTCGTCTGAAAGGCTCGGAGAGAAGGCCAGACTACCGTGGGAGAGTGCTCCGGACTATAGAACATGGTTCACGAAGAACACGCACGTGTTTTTGTCGAACCCAGCCACACGTGTGACAACATCGTATGATCGAGTACCCATTACAGATGATGCATGGCTTATGATCAGCCTCGCTCAAAATATGATGGCTCCATTGGTTCAAAGGTGGAAGTACGGAGACACACCGACAGCGGATGAGGCAATGTAGGTTATGGAATCGGCTTGTAGAACACTACAACCGCCACCTATTCCGTCCGTATCATCATCAAGGCCAACAAGAGGCAGGGGCAGGGGAGGAAGCGGAAAGAAACGGGCCAAGAGATAAATAGAGAATTTGTGTGTCGTGGTGTTTTATGAATACTTATGGATAATTTAGATGTTTACTTTATTTGGATAATTTGATGTTTAATTTGGATGAATTTATGTTTCTTTGGATAATTTGATGTTTATTTGAATAATTTGATTTTACTATGGAATATGCAAATTTATGCAGATGTGTTTAATTATATTTGGATGAATTGATCAAATTTATGTATATGTGTTTAATTTATGTAGGTGTGTTCAATTATTTGGGATAAATTGATTATAATGTCGACCAAACCTCGTAAGCAAGACCAAATGTTGTTCGTCGACCACATAAAGTCGACCTAACATGCACATGTCGTCGAAAAAATGTTGGTCGACCACATATTATCGACCACAATGCCTCTATTCATCCTTAGGTTGTCGAATATTAGGGGATTGGTCGACTACTTTATGTCGACTTCAATTAACTTGGTCGATGATTTATCGTTGGTCGACATGATGTTGTCGACCACAATGCCTCTGTTCACAATTAGGTTGTCGACGTGGGGTAGTTTGGTCGATCACACGTTATCGACGACATTAGGGGTACCTCTAGCAATAACATCGTAATGTCGATCGACACTCAATGGTCGACCATAATAGTGTTGGTCGATTATTTATTGTCGGTCGACAATATGTTGTCGACCAATGCGCCTCTGTTCACAATTAGGTTATCGACATACACATTATCGATCGACACTCAATGGTCGACCATAATAAACTTAGTCGATTATTTGTAGTCGGTCGACATGATGTTGTCGACCAAAGTGCCTCTGTTCATAATTAGGTTGTCGACATGGGGTACTGTGGTCGACTATACGTTGTCGACGACATTAGGGGTACATCTAGCAATACATTTGACATTGTAATGCCACTCGACACTCAATTGTCGACCATAATAAAGTTGGTCGATTATTAGGCGTCGGTCGATATCTTGGTGTCGACCAAATTGCCTCTGTTCACAATTAGGTTGTCGACATGAGGTAGTTTGGTCGACCATTCGCTGTCGACGTAGCGTAGTTTGGGCGACCATTCGCTGTCAACGTAGTGTAGTTTGGTCGACCATACGGTTTCGACGTAGTGTAGTTTGGTCGACATACCATTCTATTCAAAACAAAATGAGTTCAAATGTAACTGTAATGACCAAATTTGTAACTAGGATCACAAAGCATTCTATTAAAAAAAAAAATGAGTTCAAATGTAACTGTAATGTACAAAATTTATGACCAAGTTACAAAATATATGAGTATTTATGGCCAAGTTAAAAGTTTGACAAAAGCAATTACTACTCCAAGTCATTTACAAATAGTTTGACAAAAAGAATGACTACTCCAAGTCATTTACAAAAGTTTGACAAAAGAAGAATGACTACTCCAAGTCATTTACCAAAAAGAATGACAATCACCCTATCTAATACGATTTTCCTTATACGCGTCCATCCACCCACTTGCAATTTATTTTTTGTGTGTAACCCACGAACTTGCAACGGGAGGAAATGGGACATTATCAGACAACACTACATGTAGCAACCAATAATGACATTAATTGGACATCTATATATTTTTCATAAATATAAAAAGTTAGTAGAATACCTTCACAAAGTGATTATCATTGACGTGACCCACATAAATTCTTTTGGGGTTTTCAGGTGGCGAAGTTCGTAGAGGAAGAAATGTCAACGATATCTTATTACCCACATTTATCAAGGCCACATTGTAGGCCGATGCCACCAAGTACCCCATATAGGGTAGATGAAACCAAAACTTTGACTGTGCAAAATCAGCAAAACAGTTTAGGGCAGTCAATATCTCGTTGAACATCTTATCCTCTCTAAAGACACCCGTGTATAAGTGGACATGGTGACTCAACTCCGTCATCATATCTTGTCGAACTTTTGCCCAGTTGTCCTCCCCAAACCCCATTGCCTCAGCTACCGCTCGAAAACCACAATGGTCGTCTGATGCAACATTAACACATTCCATCACGAACGGTTGAAAACGAACGGGCAATAGATCTATAAGTCCTTCTTGTCAGGTAGATGAGCGCGTACGCTTACGAGGAACCACCTATGCACCATTTTTTTTCACAAAATAAGCAACGTATTAATAAGCAATGAGCCATAAAACATATAGAAAAGACAAATACCTTCGCCTCTTGTTTCTTTTTATTTGAAGCAGACACCTTCGCCTCTTGTTTTTTTGTATTCGAAGTCTTTGAAGGCTCCGCCACGTCAATAACCGGGGTTGGGAAAGGCATTGATTCTATGTACTCAAAGAGGCTACGATCCCGTTTTGTCGAAGAAGCTTTAGGTTTTTTCTTATTGGTTTTGGGTCGACCACGGGTCTTGACTTTCGGCTCCGGTTCAATAAGAGAAGTGGTCTTTGGATTCCGAAGTTCTATGGTTTGCCTCAGCATTACTCTCTTCTACGTCGGCTCCTCCTGCTCCTTGTAGGCAATCATCAAACCTTTAATAACATCCTCATATCGGGTGTCAAGATCTTCAGCCACATCCTCTTTCACATCTTTCTCATTTCTCAAATTTGGCTCCATGTCAAGCTTTCTCCAAAACTTATTAATAGCCTGTAAAGGTATCGATTTGCCAAGCCGGTGATATTCGTCGAGTTCGTAAGTGCATGGCAACCCACATACCTTCCTTAGATAGTGATTGCATATGTCAGGATTGGACTCGCCGTGTTCGATACACGTCATTTCTTTGTAAATCTTTTCCAACGCGTAAATTGACACCACTCCTACAAGCTCATGATATATCACAGGCTTGAACTTGTGTAAAGCAACATTCACACTCTTCTCAAACGAGGCTTTAATTGCATTGTGGCTCGCTTGATAAAGTGCGTCCGTCTTTGACCAACAAATCTCAAAATTGCCCACGCTATTACCTAGCGACCTCTTCAGTGCTGCATGATGACTCTCAACCCTGAAATTGTAGTTATAGTAATTATCATTTTAACTACACAATAAATAGAAAAAGTCCAACAACTGGAAACTATGAATTATCAACGAATAATCAACAATTATATATATAATATTAAAACATACATGTTCGTTGTTGTATTCTCATAATGCATGTATTCACTGTCCACACGACTATGAATCTCTCCTTGAAGGGATTTACCCACTGTGTCATGCACTACGAGTATGCTTCACTTTCCTTGTGAACATTTGCATACTCACTTTGAAAAACCTTAAGAACGGTAGTCAATTCTTGTTCGGATGATGTGTTCATCACATTTTTCCATGAAAAGAAGAATCTTTCCCAATCCTCCTTGGTCTCAAACTTGCCCTTGCATTTGGCCAAAACATTCCTATCTATGTGCCATCTACATAAGAAATGTTTAGCCTCTGGAAATATGGAAGAAACAACATTCACGAGGGCTAACTCCCGATCCGTAACAACAACTCTCGGTAAACTCACATCCTCCAACAACTCACGAAGGACACTTAATGCCCACGTATAGTTCTCCTCCTTCTCACCATCGAGAAATACAGAAGCTACCGAGAAGGTCATGCCTGTGGATGTAAATCCTACCATCTCAAAATAGGGCAACTTATATTTGTTAGTCTTGTACGTGCAATCCATTATCAACACATTTGGAAATGCACGGTACAACTAAAGGCATGTGGGGTGTGCAAAAAATACATCTCGAATAGTATTCGACAATGGACAATATCCGTGGCTTTGATAATATTGATTATCAATCAACAATGTCATCAACTGTTGTAGTTGACTCTTTCCAGCAAAACCTGCCAATTTATACTTGCTTCGAACGTTGTACACGATGCGGATGGTAGAATAGTTGTTCGGATTTCTCGACTTAAGCAATTTTAACACATCCTTCGGCGGATGATTCGGGTGGAATTTACGCATTTTAGAGCCACATGTGAAGCATGTTTTTGATGAGATTTCATTGATTTATGCATTGATTATGATGATTTGAGCCAAAATGAGAGAAAGGTTGTGTTTTGTCGATTTTGTAGGAAATACGATGAAATTTGGAGCAAAACACCAACCATACTTTACTGGACCAGGAATATGAGTGTACGGTTGGATTCGCCTCGAAAAACGGAGTGGAATAGCCTAAAGAATCGAGTCAATCGGACAACCGAGGCGAAAGATATGCACGAAACAAATTTGGAGTGCCCAGCAACTCGGCCGAGCCAACCAACTCGGCCGAGCCCTTGATCAAGGCAGATTCTGGAACCAAGTTCCATCTGGCCGAGTGCGAGGAAAATTTTGGAGAGACAACTCGGCCGAGTTGGACCACTCGGCCGAGCTACTGAAGGATGCAGAATCTGGAACCATTTGCCACTCGGCCGAGCTCCCTGACTCGGCCGAGCTCCCTGACTCGGTCGAGCTGCTGAACAAAGTTTGGACGCTGGAATCAATTGCACTCGGCCGAGCCCTGAATATTTTGGCCACGATTTTAACACCCCAACTCGGCCGAGCTGTCCCACTCGGCCGAGTCACCTCTGTTCTCGGTGCCCTTTACATATTTTGTCCAATTTCCAAGGACCTAAGTGCAATTTTCACCCATAAGCCCTACCCCAACACTATATAAGCCCTCATTCTTGAAACCGAAGACATTCTCCCCCAATTCCTAAAATTCCACACATAGTAACACATACTTGGAGGTGTTTTGGCCATATCTTCATCAATTCTTCATCAAATCAAGCAAGGAAGGATGCAATAGCTTGGAAATTCCATTCTCTACCACATTTTAGACTAAGCTTTCTCTTTCTCTCTATTTTTAGTTAGATATTTCCTTTGGATTTTGTAATTTGATTATGTTAGCTATTGACTAGAACACATTTGGTTCTAAGGCTTTGTAAACATTGGGATTGAAGTTTATGCATTAATTTCTTACTTTAAATGGTGGTTGTCTCTTATTTGCATGTTTAATTCTCATCTGGGAGCATGTTGTTATTGGCCATGATGATTTGCTTAATTCATTGTTAATTAGGATAATATTGAAAGATTTATTCTATTAATCGTATGCAAGCATGCAACCCGATATTATTATGATCTCGAGAGAGGATTAGTTATCGGAGAGGGAATTGAATGATCTTAGGGGCTATTTTAGGTAGTGTGATGTTTGTGATGTAGAAATACGAACTTGTGTTGCATGTTCCTTTGGATTAGTTGTATCGAGAGATTGATTAATCCTTCTTTAGTGATTGATACACGTATTATGCAACACTAAAATAAACAACCGCAAGTGTACGACGTCTATTGTAGCGTGATAAGCACGAGGTCGATCCCACGAGAAGGTTAAAGCATAAAAGGGTAGTTTGCTAGTCGAATTCTAAATAGACGTGATCGATAAATTGAGTGGTGTGAATTACTCTAAGATTGCCTAACTATGTGTCACAAATAGACAACAAAAGAGTAAATGTAAAATCGATCAACTAATCATGCAAAGTAAGAAAACGAAAGTAAAACGGATGTAACTCAAAGAAAGAAGGTGGGTTCCAAGACGATTGTAACACTTAGATGTCCGTTTATGAATGTTATCTCGTTTAGATGGCCATTAAGTTTATCTCATATAAGGTGATCACACAAGAAGAATTAATTAATCTCTCGATCTAATTAACCAAAGGCGCAATGCAACATAGGTTCGTATTTCTACCTCACAAACATTACACCGCCTAAAAGAGCTCCTAAGACCATTCGATTCCCTCTCCGATAATTAATCCTCTCTCGAGCTCATAATAATATCGGGTTGCATGCTTGCATACGATTAAATGAAATAAATCTCTCGATCTTACTCCAATTAACAATAGATAAGCAAATCATCATGGCCAATAACAACATGCTTGACAATGGATAATTAAACATGCAAATAGGAAACAAACACCAATTAAAGCAAGAAATTACTCATAAACATCAATCCAAGTCTTACAATGCCTTAGAACCACAAATGTGTTTAAATTACAAAATCCAAATGAAATAACTAAATAAAAAGAAAGGGAAAGAGAAAGTTTAGTCTAGAATGTGGTAGGGAATGGAATTCCCAAGCTAATGCCTCTTCTCTTCCTTGATTTGGTGAAGAGATGAAGAAGTTATGGCCAAAACACCTCCAAATATGTGTAACTATGTGTGGATTGGGGGAAGGTGTCTTGGGTTTCAAGAATGAGGTCTTATATAGTGTTTGGGAAGGGTTTGGATGGCATATTTGCAAGTTGATCCCTCAAAATTGGAGAAAATACAAGTTTGGCACCGAAAATGGGGTTACTCGGCCGAGTTGGGGTCACTCGGCCGAGTGGAACACTTAAAAAGCGTGTAACAACTTTGTCTAGCAGCAACTCGGCCGAGTTGGAGTCACTCGGCCGAGTGGTCTTCAAATTCCAGTGGCTACGAAATTCAGCCTTACTCGGCCGAGTAAGCTCACTCGGCCGAGTGCGCAGTAAACTTGCAACTCGCAGATTCGGCCGAGTAAACTCACTCGGCCGAGTTGCCTTGTTCCTCGATTTCGGCCTCTTCTCGTTTCGTGCATAACTTTCGCCTCGGGTGTCGGATTGACTCGATTCCTTTGGCTAATCCACTCCGTTTTTCGAGACGAATCCAACCGTGCACTCCTCTTTCCGGTGCGATCACTCGTGGTATGTGTTTTCCTCCAAATTCCATCGTTTTACCTACAAAATCAACAAAACACAACCTTTCTCTCATTTTGGCTTAAACAATCATATTCAATGCATAATTCAATGAAATCCACATCAAAACATGCTTCACATGTGCCTCTAAAACGTGTAAATTCCACCCGAATCAGTGATCAACCCTATAAGAGAGCAACCTTAATTGCCATTCGAATGAGTTATAAATCATAAACGGACATCTTAGTGTTGTAAATACCTTGGAACCTACCTTCTCTTAATTGAGTTTTCATTCGTATTTTCTCTCGTTTCTTTGGTTTGCATGTTATTAGATCGATTCTTCATTACTTTTTATTGCTTATTTGTGACAATTTGGTAGGCAATCTTAGGGTAATTCACCACATTCACTTAATCGATCGCGTCTAAATAGAATTCCGTTAACAAACTACACTATTACGCTATACCTCCTCGTGGGATCGACCTCGTACTTACTTCTCTACTATAGGCACCGTATACTTGCGGTCGTTTATTCTAGTGTTGTAGAATACGTGAATCAAGTTTATGGCGCCGCTGCCGGGGAGTATTTATAGCTCTTGAGTGTAGGTTGATAGAGTTTTAGTTTAGACATTTTACTTGTTTTTCCTTATTCTCAAAAATCCAAAAATATTTGTGTTTGTTACTTTGAGCTTACTTGAGATTCTCACTTTCGTTTGATCTTTTGATAGATATGGTTTATGATGACACGATCTAGGAGGAGTCAACAAGAAGTGTTACCCTTGGATCCGGAGATCGAAGCCAATTGTCGAAGAAGGAACGCCGAAAGGAGAAGAATCGAATTAGAAGAGATGAATCGAAGGGAAAATCAGATTTTTGAAGAGGTCGACGAGGAAGTTGGAAATCAAGGGGTTGATGGATTTGTTGAGGAACCGAATGGGAATGGGGGAAATCGGCCACAAAGAGTATTGAGAGACCACTTCCGTCCTATTCCAAGACCTTATGGAGGAGCGGGTCGGGAACCCGTAGATGCACACAACTTCGAACTCAAGCCGGCCTTGATCGTAATGGTGCAAAACAATCAGTTTGGTGGGCTCTCGAAGGAGGATCCTAACCTCCACTGGTCTCAATTCCTCGAGATAAGTGGAACGGTTAAGATCAACCGTGTTCCTCAAGACTATATCCGTTTACAACTCTTCCCATTCTCACTCCGGGACCGAGCAAAGCAATGGTACCTCTCTCTCCACTTGAGGACCATCGAGAATTGGGCCGAACTTGTTGATGCATTCCTCATGAAGTACTTTCCTCCGAGCAAGACGATCCAAATCCGAGGAGATATATCCTCATTTATGCAAGATGACGACGAGTCATTGGCCGAGGCTTGGGAGCGATTTAAGGATTTGATAAGAAGTTGCCCTCAACATGGTTTTTCACGAGACCAATTGATATGCTACTTCTACAACGGAATGGACCATCGTACAAGGGGTATGGTGGATGCTTTGGCCGGAGGAGGTTCTTTGTTGGGCAAGACAACGGAAGAGGGATATGTGCTCTTGGAAGAGATGGCAAAGAATGGACATCAATGGCCATCCGAAAGAAGACTAAACCGAAGAGTTGCTTCAACCCAAGATTTAGATGAGAATGCTAAACTATCCAACAAAGTGGATAAATTGATATCTCTTATGACGGCTAAAGCTTTAGTGGGGTCGAGTGACGAGCAATATGAAGAAGCCCACTACATGAACAATCAAAGAGATAAGCAATTTAGAGAGAGAGAGGTTGGAACGAGAGGCAAGCCCGTGAGAATCTTTCCAATCCAAACCAATATCATTCGAATTTGAGGCATCATGAGAATTTCTCTTATGCTAACACAAGGAACACCATCATACCACCTACGAATTTCAACGTGAGAGATGGTGAAATTGTGGAATCCCCATCAAAGTTATCGTTGGAAGACATGTTTGGCGCATTCATGGGGGAAACTAAAAATTTCATGAGAGAGACTAAGAATAATGTGGCAAAGATATGGCAAAGACTTGATGAGCATGGTGAAATGATCAAGGATGTGACTACCCATATGAAAGCTATGGAGAAGCAAATGGGTCAACTTGCCAACATCATTGGAAAGCAACACGTTTCGGGGCAATTCCCCTCTAACACGGAGCTAAATCCCAAGGAGCAATGCAAAGCTATAAAGTTAAGAAGTGGGACAAGCTACGAAGGGCCCAAGATGCCATTAGAGGAGGAAGTGGTAATGGCACCCGAGGGTGTTGACAAAGGAGATGGCCAAGTGAAAGAGAAGCAAGAAGAGAAAGAAGGGGAGAAGAAGAGTGGGGAGGCAATCCCTCCACTAAACAAAGGCAAGAATGTAGTGCCTCTCCCATATCCTCAAAGGATGAAGAAGAAGAGCTTGGATAGCAAGTTTGCCAAGTTTGCGGAGATGTTCAAGAAGCTCCATATTAATATCCCTTTCACCGAAGCTCTTGAACAAATACCACATTACTTCAAATTCTTGAAGGAAATAATGTCAAACAAGAGGGAAATGGAGGCGTATGAGACGGTGCACTTAACCGAACAATGTAGCTCCATAATTCAAGCTAAGCTACCTCCAAAGCTTAGGGATCCTGGATCCTTCACTTTATCATGCACCATTGGAGATGGAGGTACATTAAGAGCATTATGTGATTCGGGAGCTAGTATAAACCTTATGCCTTTGTCCCTCTTCAAGACTCTTGGTTTAGGAGAGCTCACACCAACTACAATGAACCTCCAATTGGCGGATAGGTCTATGACATACCCTTTGGGTATAGCGGAGGATGTATTGGTCAAAATCGACAAGTTTATCTTTCCGGTAGACTTTGTGGTTTTGGATATGGAGGAGGACAAAAACACTCCATTGATATTAGGAAGGCCATTTTTGGCAACCGGAGGGGCTATAATTGATATGAGGAATGGAGAGTTAGAGCTTCGAATGAACTAAGAGATAATTATGTTTGACATGTATAGAACTATCAAACTCCGGAATGATGAAGATATGGAAAATGGGAGCCCCAAGGGAGATCACCCTCCAATGCCCATGAAAGAGGAGGTGGGAGAAGATTTGAAGGTCAATTTTGTGAAAGAGGACCCCCAAGTGGAAGAAAGTGAATTGAAGATGGGCAAGAAGGCCAAGTTTGGGGGAGTTTTCTTTAAAAACTCCCCCAAATCAAGAAAAGCTACTTATGCAAGCTTGGGAGTGAATGAGGCGTCAACCTCCTATGACGCGATTGAAGAGCTGGATGGGCTAGCTAGTGGATGTTTTGATGGACTCAAGAAAGTTGTATGGGGAAAGAAGGTCAAGAACAAGGATGACAAGGGGGTGACTTGATAGTCATCTCAAGAAAGAACCGTCCGGCATAGGACGTTTAAAATAACGCTTCTTGGGAGGCAACCCAAGGTTTTATTGCTTTCATGTTTTTATTGCTTTGATAGTTTTGATAGCTTGGTTTATTTTGTAGGTATGGATGAGAAGCATTTTGGATGTCATAGCTTGAAGAATGAAGAAGGAAGCAAAACCAACTTTGGAGAGGGGAAGCAAGTGTTGCAATGGTGATCTTTGAAGAGCATTGGATGTGCAAGGAGGGAGGTAACAACTTGTAGCCCCAAACTTAGAATTTATACATAGTGAAATTCTAAGTTTGGGGGAGTTATTTTTTTCTTTTATTTTTCTACTTGTTGTTACCCTTGCACCGGTTCGTCATTCTACTTATGTTACATTTTGCACCGGCGCACACTTGGCTTTCATATGCTTATTGTGTTTGAGTTGGTTTTGATCATATGTTGGGTAGTGGATTTTTAGTGAAATGTGAGCATGAATAATCATTGGAATCCATGGTTGAGTAGTTGTGGTGATGTCTATTTGCTTTGAATGTATGCATGATTGGTGTTGGAGAATAGTATCATGTTGTGTTCATATTTGTGATCTTTGATAGCATAGATGCATGATGTGTTATTGTTTGGGAACATTTGATGAATGTGAGAGTCCTATTGAATGAACCGGTGAGAATTGAGCCATAAATCGAGCATGTAATCCGGTTTGATTCGTTTGAGAGTGGACTAGGTTATTTCTAGTGATTCTAGAACTTGCCCAAGTTCTTGTTTGAAAGCATGATTGTGTGAAACTTTGTGATGTGATATAGGCCATCTTGTTCTAAAAGAGTCACTTAGCCAAAATTTCCTAAAACCGAAGTAATTTTTCGTAGTTAGCCCCTTTGAGCTTAATTCCTCATTTTCTTGGCAAACTACAATGTTAACCACTTAGCCTTTTTGAGCCTTTGATACCTACATCTAGTGGGGGATAAAAGACAAAGTGGATAAACATGTGCTTGAAATGTCTTTGGTGAAGGGAGAGATTGGAAAAGTTGAAAGAAAAAAAAAAAAGAGGAAGATGAAAAGAAAATCAATGGAAAAGAAAAGAGGGACAAAGAGCCCCAAAAGCTTGAAAAGAAGAATGGTTCAAAAAGATGAGGTGATGAATGCTTGAAAAAGAAAAGAAAAGAAAAGGAAAAAGTGAGGATGGAGTTTGCAAGCTTTGAAAGTGAAAACACACATTGTAAAATAACAAACTTTGTCCTCCACTAGAAGAGTTATAATTCCCAAATTCATCATACCTTGTCCAAAGAGCCAATGTTACATCCTTGATTAAGTCTTATTGATCACATTGTTGAGCATTTGAGTGTTGTAGAAAGTAGAAGTTGGGCAAGCATATGGTGATTGCATAGCATAACTTGGTTGATGAGTGCATTAATATCCTCAATTTGTTTTGTGTTTGAGAGAAACACTCCATCATGTGAGTAGAGGACTTGAGCATTTGGATTGTGTTTCCCATTCACAATGTGTTGTGTGTTTGTGCATTCTTTGATTCACAAGTGTGAATTGCAATAATGAGCCTATGATCTTCATTGAGAAATGCACTTTGAGAAAGAGATATCACTACATCTTACTTTGCATGTGTGATTTGCATTGAATATTCCATTGTGATCATTCCACCCTCATTGCTTTAAGTGCTTAGTTGTTTGAGGACAAACAACATTTTTAGTTTGGGGGGGTTTGATTCGGGTGGAATTTATGCATTTTAGAGCCACATGTGAAACATGTTTTTGATGAGATTTCATTGATTTATGCATTGATTATGATGATTTGAGCCAAAATGAGAGAAAGGTTGTGTTTTATCGATTTTGTAGGAAATGCGATGAAATTTGGAGCAAACCACTAACCATATTTTACTGGATCAGGAAGAGGAGTGCACGGTTGGATTCGCCTCGAAAAACGGAGTGGAATAGCCTAAAGAATCGAGTCAATCGGACAACTGAGGCGAAAGATATGCACGAAACAAATTTGGAGTGCCCAGCAACTCAGCCGAGCCAACCAACTCGGCCGAGCCCTAGATCAAGGCAGATTCTGGAACCAAGTTCCATCCGGCCGAGCTAGCTGATCCGGTCGAGTGCGAGGAAAAGTTTGGAGAGACAACTCGGCCGAGTTGGACCACTCGGCCGAGCTACTGAAGGATGCAGAATCTGGAACCATTTGCCACTCGGCCGAGCTCCCTGACTCGGCCGAGCTGCTGAACAAAGTTTGGACGTTGGAATCAATTGCACTCGGCCGAGCCCTGAATATTTTGGCCACGATTTTAACACCCCAACTCGGCCTAGCTGTCCCACTCGGCCGAGTCACCTCTGTTCTCGGTGCCCTTTACATATTTTGTCCAATTTTCAAGGACCTAAGTGCAATTTTCACCCATAAGCCCTACCCCAACACTATATAAGCCCTCATTCTTGAAACCGAAGACATTCTCCCCCAATTCCTAAAATTCCACACATAGTAACACATACTTGGTGGTGTTTTGGCCATATCTTCATCAATTCTTCATCAAATCAAGCAAGGAAGGATGCAATAGCTTGGAAATTCCATTCTCTACCACATTTTAGACTAAGCTTTCTCTTTCTCTCTATTTTTAGTTAGCTATTTCCTTTGGATTTTGTAATTTGATTATGTTAGCTATTGGCTAGAACACATTTGGTTCTAAGGCTTTGTAAACATTGGGATTGAAGTTTATGCATTAATTTCTTACTTTAAATGGTGGTTGTCTCTTATTTGCATGTTTAATTCTCATTTGGAAGCATGTTGTTATTGGCCATGATGATTTGCTTAATTCATTGTTAATTAGGATAATATTGAAAGATTTATTCTATTAATCGTATGCAAGCATGCAACCCGATATTATTATGATCTCGAGAGAGGATTAGTTATCGGAGAGGGAATTGAATGATCTTAGGGGCTATTTTAGGTAGTGTGATGTTTGTGATGTAGAAATACGAACTTGTGTTGCATGTTCCTTTGGATTAGTTGTATCGAGAGATTGATTAATCTTTCTTTAGTGATCAACCCTATAAGAGAGCAACCTTAATTGCCATTCGAATGAGTTATAAATCATAAACGGACATCTTAGTGTTGCAAATGCCTTGGAACCTACCTTCTCTTAATTGAGTTTTCATTCGTATTTTCTCTCGTTTCTTTGGTTTGCATGTTATTAGATCGATTCTTCATTACTCTTTATTGCTTATTTGTGACAATTTGGTAGGCAATCTTAGGGTAATTCACCACATTCACTTAATCGATCGCGTCTAAATAGAATTCCGTTAACAAACTACACTTTTACGCTATACCTCCTCGTGGGATCGACCTCGTACTTACTTCTCTACGATAGACACCGTATACTTGTGGTCGTTTATTCTAGTGTTGTAGAATACGTGAATCAGCGGAGCGTTGCACTTGGACATATCAACAACCAACTCTTCTTCTTCGGGCGTTAGCCTACCAACGTACGAGTGGCCCTCGAGGTAGATGGCTACAGGATGATTGTGGGTCCCACATCTCACGTCCAACCTCCACTCATTTTTTGATATTTTTATGCCCCTTAACAGAAAAGGACATCCACACTTCTTCGACCTAGTTCTTATTTTTCGGCCCTTTTGATCATCAAAATCAACATCATTATCATCGTTTGGTAACACAGCTAATTGGTTTCTTCCCCTTGGCTTATTTTGACGATAGGTTCCACCACGCTCACATGCCAATAAAACTTGTGCCTTCTTCTTGCCACTGCCATTATCTGAGCGTTTTACAACAATGACAATGTTGTGTTGTAAGGCTACGTCTCGAACCCATTCTTGTAAGGCCTCCCGAGTTTCGAAATAGTTAAAATTGGTGAAGACATTGGTGTAGTCCATCACAAGATCATTATACGGGGCATGCTCATTCACCGGGGCATCCTCATTACCCGGGGCATCCTCATTAATTGAAATACCCTTGTTGGCTTCATCATCACAAGGCCCCAATGGGTTATCCGAATAATAAAAGAAATCCGGATCAAACTCTTCATCATCCGCCAAATTCTGAAAAACAAACACAAAATCCATGCTATAATCCGAAGGATGTTGACGAAAATAATATAGTTGTATAATAATTCAAACACTCAACCCTCGTATCATACGTTAGGATTAACTTATGTGCCGACACTCAACCCTAAATCATGCTATAAGCGTAATCAAAAGGACAAATCGACTAAAAATACTATACGTCGACATCATCATATCGACCAACATACTTTCCGTCGGTCATCTTTTGTCGGCCACATAGTATATGGTCGACATCGTCACATCGACCATCTCATCCATGGTCGACTTCGTCCCGTCGACCAACAAGTACATGGTCGACATCGTCCAACTGACAGAACCATACATGGTCGATGTCTTCCCATCGACCAAAACACACCACGTCGATGAACCAGTATCGACATACATACGCTACCAAACTCATATTTTTTAAACGCGCCAACATCCCAAAAACCATTTTCTTCCAAATATATATCATAAACTACTCAAAACCAAGCAAGTAACAATATATGATGAATTAAACTAAGAAAACACCCTTAAATATCCCTACATTACGAAAATAAAAAGTGTCAAAAAGCAAAACATTAAACTTACATATTTGAAGAATCCTTCACGTGTTTCAACCATTTTTTTATCCTTCAAGGACCCCGAATATAAAGGAACGATTTTCACGAGTTAAAATGGTGAAACAAAGAGAAACAAAAGATGGAAAATGAGAGTGGCCGAATTTATTTTCGGTAACTTGAAAGTGACGAAACGAAACTGTAGAAGGGGTTTAGGATGGAAGGTGAAAGGGCCGAAAATTTGGGGGGGGGAGGGGGTGCGTCCAGTAAGTGAGGTGCATTTAGTATTTACCATTTTACTAATAGGGTATTTTTGGTATTTCACATTATTATTATAATATAAAATAATAAGGGGGAGTGTTCTCAACGCAAATGGAGGTGTAAATAGTCCCACCCATGAATATATGATGGTAGACCTAAGAGGTTAATTACTCGGCATGGTGTATAAACCCCTCCAGCTTTGTTAGATACACTTCCTCTTCATTTATTAATTATAAAATATACCATATGTAAAATGTCATATTTGCCCTTTTAACTAAAATGTTATATATACATCCACTCCCCTAAAAACCCTAATTTTTCTATTTCTTCCCATTTTCATCTTCCTCATTCTTCCACATTTCAATTTCTCCCTTCCATCCAACTTGTCGCAGCCGCCACCCTTTGTCGAGAGCCGCCAGTCGTCCAGCTTGCCCGCGCTGTCTGTCGATGCACCCAAGCCGCTGCCCTCCTCTCCTCCTCCTCCCACGTTTTCTATCGTGATGTGCATACAAGCGGCAGCGTCGATCCTCCTCCCTCGCCCAGCGCCGCTGCCACCCTGCCCCACACAGACCGCCTCCGCCGTTGTCCTCCTCTTTCATTTTTTTTAAAATTTTTTGTAACAAATAGCGGCGGCGCCGCCCCTCTCGCCCAACGACGTCGCCGCCTCGTCCCCCACCGCCCTCCTCTCTCCCCGTCCGGCCGTCCCCACCGTAAGTCGCCGCCCCTCCGGTAGCTTTTTTTCCCTTCTGTTTTGTGTTCTGCATGTACGCTTTTTACCTTTTTTTTTTTTTTATTTATTTTGAACAAGAAATGTCGACCAAAAACATTATCGTGTCGACATTTCTTGTCCAAAATTATTTTTTTTAATTTTCTTTCAATACAATGTTGTCGATAAGAATGTTTTTCGTCGACAAATTATAATGGACGATATATCTTACAGTCGATTTTTTATTTTATTTTATAATATTCTGAATATATTTTGGATGGGTGGCGGCAGTTGAGGCTGTCGGAGATGATGGTGTCGACGGCGGCTGCTGCAAAATTTGGGTTAGGGTTATGATTTTAGTAGGGAGTGTATGTATCTATAACATTCTAGTTAAAAGGACAAATATTGTATTTTACATATATTTTATAATTAATAAGTGGAAGGGGGAGTGTATCTAACAAAGCTGGATAATTACTCTTACCACCAAACACATGTCCCTCTCTTCAATTTTACTTTTGCTAAATAATCATATACTGTATTTAACAAGTCTGTAGAAGAAATACACCTTTAAAACTTAGTTGGACAATTCATACTACAGTCACATTTTACGAATTGACTATATAGTCACTTTATCGAATCGTGCTACGTGGCGTCGTAAACGTCGTAACAATCTGCTACCTGTTATACAAGTTTAAGTTATTTATATTATTTTTTAAATTGTATTTAATTATTTACTATATTACCCTTCTTTTATTTAAATTATTTTTAATATATATAATATATATATATATATATATATATTAAGTAAAATTACCGTTCTACCCTTTCTTTTTAAATTTTATTTATATTTTACCTGCACCCACTAATTTAATGAGTGCACCCCCTAATCAAATTTTTACTACAATTATATACACCCGCTAATTTAATGAATTCACCCCCTAATCATGTTTTTACTACAGTTATCTGCACCCGCTCATTTAACGAGTTCACCCCCAAATCATTTCTTTTTTACAACAGTTATCTACACCCGCTCATTCTATGAGTTCACCCCCAAATTATTTTTTACCACAATTATCTGCACTCGCTCATTTTATAAGTTCACCCTCAAATTATTGTTTTACCACAGTTATCTGCACTTGCACATTTTATGAGTGCACACCAAAATATTTTTTAAAAAATAATCACATTTAAAAGACTATATTATCCTTTTATTAATTTACACAAAATATAATAAAATAAACTCTAAAAAATCGATTCACCACCAAATCACCCATATTTAAAAAAAAAACCGTAAAAATATAATTAATAAAAAACTATCGAAATTAGCTACAAATCTCGATTTTTTTTCTTTTTAATTTTTCTCCCCCCTCCTCTTTTTCTTTTTTCTTCCCATTTTCAATTTTTTTTCCAAATTTTTTATTTCCTTGTTTTTTTTTTCTTTTTCTTTTCCTTTTTAAATTTTTCTGTCTTTCTTTTCCATTTTTTGCATGTGTATTCTCCATTTTTAAATAAAAAGTTTGGAATAAAAATTGAAAATGGGAAGAAAAATTTAAAAGAAAAAAAATCGGAATTTGTGCCTAATCTCGGTAGTTTTTTTTAATTATGTTTTTACGATTTTTTTCCTAAAAATATGAGTGATTTGGTGGTGAATCGACGGTAACTCGGCAATGACTCGGCTGTAGATTGTAAATGTATAAATTAGAGTTGATTTTATTATATTTTGTGTTAATTAATAAAAAAATAATGTAGACTTTTAAATGTAATTATTTTTTAAAAAATATTTTAGGGTGAACTCATAAAATGAGCGGGTGCAGATAACTGTGGTGTAAAAATAATTTGGGGGTGAACTCATAAAATCAGCGGGTGCAAATAACTTTGGTAAAAATATAATTTGGGGGTGAACTCATAAAATGAGCCGGTGTAGATAACCGTTGTAAAAAATAAATGATTTGGGGGTGAACTCATAAAATGAATGGGTGCAGATAACTATGGTAAAAAATGATTTGGGGTGAACTCATAAAATTAGCGGGTGTAGATAATTGTTGTAAAAAAAATTATGTGGGGCAAACTCATAAAATGAGTGTGTGCAGATAACTGCTGTAAAAATATAATGGGGGGTGAACTCATTAAATGAATGGGTGCAGATAAAATATAAATAAATAATTAAAATTAAAATAAGGGGTACAGTACATACGAGTGTACCCAAGTATCACCCTTTTTTCTTCCCCAATTCCAATTAGTCGGCACAATTCTTAAAATGTTTGAGAATAACTTATTTCTCCCCAAATTAATTTAATTTGAAACTCTCAATCGCCATTAGGAGGTTTGAAGCAAAGGTTTGAAGCAAGAATGATTTTTCTCATTGATTTGGTTTGTTTTATTGTGAGGAAATTTTATTTTTAGTCCTATAAGTTTGATACATTCCAAAATAAATCATTTAAGTTTCAACTTTACAAAATACGTCATTTACCTTTCAATTTTTGTCCTTTTTTACATCAATTTTTATCCTTTATGTTTTGTAAGCATTAAAATTGGTAAAGTTGGTGCCACATATATTTAAAAAAACCACATCATCATGTCACATCACATTATATTAAAAAAAATAAAACTAATAACACCCCAAAATATTCTACACACACCCCATAATTTTAAATACAAAAATAGATGTATATAAAATGACTAAATAGCCCTTATATAAATAAAGAGAAAAATAATTTTAAAAAAATAACATGAAAAATCTGAAAAATATGTAATTAAAATTTAAAAGTATTTAAAAAAAACTAACAAAATCTTTAAAAATAATTAATTTACATAAATTAATTAATTTTTTTGAAAAAAATCTTAAAAAATTAAATAGAATCTGAAATTAAAAAATAAATCATAAAAAAAAATTAAATTAAAATTATTGAAAAATTCAATAAAACATTAAAAAAAAGTAAATTAAAAAATCTTACTTGCTTAATAGTCGAGTAAGGTAACAATGCATGATGAACTTGTATTAAAATTTTTGGAATTTAGCATATCACTTGTTGTAAATCTATAAGTGCAAACTTTTGAAGAATGCAAAGTGTATTACTGCATTAGTGTTCATCTCATACTTATTACTGTGGAACAAATTAGGAAATACATTCTTTTTCGTGGGGGTCTTACTTGGCCACAACTCATTTCTCTTTTTTTGCTAATTTCTAGTGAGGTTCTGGGAGGGCCAATTTCAAGAATTCATGTTGATCTGTTGTAACTTGCGGTAAGAATTCAAGAAAATTAAATTGAAGTAAGATTTTATTTTTTTATTTAATTTTCTTAATATTTATTTTTGATTGAGTTGATTTTTATTTCGTTTTTTATTTTATTTAGTTTTTTTTTAAATTGAATCATTAATTGATATTTTTAATTTAATTATTTTATAAATTTTATTTGATTTATTTAATATTTTTAGATTTTATTTGGATTTAATTGATTTTTTCATTCAAATATTTTTTAATATGTAGTTGATTTTTTAAAATATTTTAAAATTTTATTTAGTTTCTCGTATTATTGAATATTTTTTAAATTTATATTTTTAATCATTTAATTGAATTTTAAATCATATTTTTATTTTTTATTCAATTTGTATTTATTTTGAGGGATAAAGGGTAAATTGAAAATAATTAGGGTGTGTTTATTAATAAAAATTGATTTTTAAATTTTAGTGGGGTGTGTATAACATTTGAAGTTTGTATAACATTGTATTGGGTGTTAGTAGCATCATTCAAAAAAATTATTTGCACCTAGTTATACGTTTCAATTAATAAAGTAAAATACGATTCACATAATTAACATATATAACACCCTGTGAATTTACTTCTGAAATTTATTTTGTTTCATATTTTTTCAAGTTATTTTTTAAAATTATTTTACTCTTTATTTATTTATTTATTTATGTAAGAGTTACTTAGTTATTTTATATGGACTATACATTTATTTTTATTTAAAATTATGGGGTGTGTATAGAATATTTTGGGGTGTTATTAGCTCTATTTTTTTTAATATAATGTGATGTGGCATGATGATGTGGCTTTTTTAAATATATGTGGCATCAACTTTACCAATTTTAATTCCTACAAAACATAAAGGATAAAAATTGATGTAAAAAAGGACAAAAATTGAAAGGTAAATGACGTATTTTGTAAAGTTGAAACTTAAAGGATTTATTTTGGAATGTATCAAACTTATAGGACTAAAAATAAAATTTCCTCTTTTATTGTTAATAAATTGATTTGATTTATTTTTTGTCATTAATTTTATTAATAACATAAGGATAAATATGTAATTTTAACATTACATAATTTAATTACATTAACAAAAATATAATAAATTATTTTATTGTATAAGGATAAAAATGTAAATTTACAATAATATATTTTAATTAATTTAATAGAAAATACAAATTTATGATACATTACGACACATTACGACAATACATATCGTAAAATTACAAAAGGTAACATGTTATCAAATCTAAACCTTTAGATTAGATTTTTAATGGCTTACATTAACTGACTACGGTAGTCATTACGACACGTTACGACACCCTGACTACATATAGAAGGTCCCGACTTAGTTATCACAAAAAATGTGAGATTAAATAAAGTTTATTTATTTAAAAAGTTATTAAAATCATTTAAAATACCTTAAAAGGCGTTTAAATTTATATGATTATTTGCAAACAACCATTTAATCATTCAAAACGATTTGACAACACTTTACAATGATACGATAAAAAATTGTATACAAGGATGGAATGCTTGGTTGAGGACTTTATGAGTAGAAAATAAAATGAAAATATAATTGTTTTTTATGTACAAGAGTGCTACTACTAAATTATACAGTACGTTTTAAGTTTTTATATTATTTACAGATATGTAAAAATTACTACGGAGTATGTTTTTAGGAAATCACAGTCGAGCTTGATTAAAAAAAAAAAAAAACTCAACTAAGTTAACCAATTCCAAATACAGATTTCTTCAATAGATGATGACACTTATTTGTAAGATAAATAAACTTCAAATAATATTATGATATTATTTATGGTACCTCAATGGGGAAATTGTTTAAAATCATCATAATTAAAGGAAGCACAGCGTGCATGCAGTATTTTGTTTGCTGCATCTCTGAAAAAGAATGCACTTGCCAACTAAGAAGACATAAAAGAGAAAGCTAAGAAAATCCAGAATTTACAATTCCATTGATGGATTTATTACAGTTATCCTGGAGATTCATATTTACACACAGAAAATTAAAGAACTTAATTATGTTGACAAAGTAATATAACCCCTGGAGATTCATATTTACACACGGAAAAAAAGTTCCCATAGCAGAATTATCCACAGCAGAATTCAAGAAGCAGCATATTTAGGTTAGATCAACTTGTAGTTTGATTGACATATAGAGAAGAGTTAGAAGAGCACCCTGAGGAATTGGAGCATACCTTGCAAGATTTGAACCAAACCACATAGCAACAACTACAAGAGCAACCACACTGCTGCTTGTTTTGCCACAAACCCAACTTGCAAATGATAGGAGCATCGTAAGCAAAATGCCAATCCTTCCTCCCAATATCCACGCAATTAAATACCCTAACTTATATCCCGCATCCAATTTTCGGTCAACCAACGCCATAAGGCTACTGAACGTCAGAGAGAGTCGGATGCCCACTGTGTGCATCAGAAACAGAGAGAGAAATGCTGATTTAAGCACTTCCACGAACGAGTCTCTCTCCTCATCTTCGTCAGGCACTTCGTCTGCATCGTCATGAAATGAGAATTGAGTGTGATATTGTTCCCAATATTTCTCGCGTTGCATTTTGCGCCTCGAGTAAGCCCATCTATAGAGCCTTAAGCCATCCTCGCATTCTGGATTGATGGCCCATTCATCTCCCAATGGCCTCCTGGTGTGGAGATCCTTATCGTATTCCTTTCTTGTTGTTTCATTTATCAGTATCTGTATTCAGGAATCAATGCAATGGATTGAAGATGATAGAAGATAGACTACTTTTACTCTTTCTATTCTATAGCTTATAATACTTGAATGCAAGCAAAATTAAATTCAAAGGGAAAGTGGCTTACTTCATACGCAACTCGGATGCTCTTGAAATCCTCATCCGCTCCTTCTACCTTGTTAACATCAGGATGATACTGCAGTCACAAATCAAGTAAAGCAGATAAGTCTAAAAACATTCTTATTTCTCTCTTGAAAATCTCTACGCCTAAAGCCCTATAAGTAGACCAAACATGCTATGTTTCGGGATTATGGTGGATGATGAAATCTAGAGATTTCAAAATCTTAACGAATAGTGAAAGAGTTGGATTTAACTAAATGTCAAATCAAATGTGTAAAATTGGGTGACGTGATATTATTATTAGAGAAATTTTATGTCAAATCAAGTGTGTAAGGGAAGTGATGTGATACTTTCATATTATTATTGGAGAAATTTTATATAAAATCAAGTGCATAAGAGTGAATATGTATTTTTAGGCGTGGATGAGAGTCTATTTTGAAATCGGGATATATAATCACAAAATAGAACATCTGGTCAAGGAAATCCCTAATCAAACACAGCAAATCTAGGTGTTTGGCTGATAACCGAAGAGGAGCACTGCCTTTTAGATGTTAGCATAAGTCCTACTGCTATTTTGTTTCAAAATAATCTTTCATCTTAATCTATGATAGATTCATCCATCGTGTTATGCTGTCTGATATTTCTACAACACATATGCAGAACAATGTAACCACACAAGACTTCATGTTCATAAGATGAATTATAACGAATTAAATACTAATCATAACTGGAACAAATGCAAATAAGCCTCAAGGATGAGCAGTTGAATTTTAACGAACCAAAATACCTTTCAGATTATCGTCTCGTCTTAAATACCCATCGGAAGGATATGATAGTTACTAATTTCCTAGATTAAGATGATCAATTTGATAATGATGGAGCTAACAAAATTGTGCAATAGGGTATTTGGGAGCATTAGAGCGAAGGTGGATATACCTTGAGAGCGAGGAGACGGTAGGCCTTCTTAATGTCTGAGAATGTGGCGTTTTGTGAGAGTCCTAGTACGTCGTAGTGATTATTGTGGCGGTTGACGGTGGCGGAAGCTGTTAATCGACGGCGAGGGGAGCTTGGCCACGACCATGGGACACTCAATTTAGAGCCACCACCGTCGAACGAGGTGGGTCCCAACACTAGGTAGCCGTACGCCTGCATAACGCGCCGCTCCTCTCTCTCTCTCTCTCTCTCTCTCTCTCTCGGAAGAGCTTCAGCAGATTTTTTCAAAGCCCAACCCAATGTGTGTACGTAGACATCGAAACGGACTTGGGCTCCTGGGTTTCGCTATGGCCCACTCTTTTGAAGCACAAATTACACAAAAATCTCAATTTAAATTGTTGAGAATTTTATTTTATTTACATATATAACATTGCATTAAATAGGGTGAATTAATTCTTACGTGCATTAAACGTAACTAGTAGGGCACCCGTGCTTGCCACGACCAAATATATTAAAATATGTCGAAAGGTTTTAAATTTAAATTTTTTAATAGTGTCACTTTTTATTCAATTAGATAATTAATAAATACTAAAATATATTTTATCTATTTCAATATATATATATATATAGAAATACATAAGAACTATGTATTTAAATTAATTTTTAGTTTAAAATTTTATTTTTTATATTAACTACATTTTTCTTAGATAATATTGATAAAATAAGTAAAAAGATTATCTAATTTTTTCTATTCTTAAAATCAAAATTAAAAAAAATCTCTAAAGTAATTTAAATTACAATAAAAAATCTCAATTCTTAAAGTCAATTAAAATTTACAATAAAAATAATTGTTGTAATTTTAATTTTTTAAGGTTAATATTAAATTATGAGAAATAATTTAATCAATCAAAGTTCTAAAAAAATTACAAATAATTTAAAGTAATTAATTGACCAACTAAATTAAAATGACTTGCATATTAGTGAAGTTGAATAATTTAATTCCATTAAATTATGACACGAAAATAAATAAACATACCTGAAAAATGTTTAATTCTTCTTCTACTCCTTATAAAGAATATCATCAAAAGGATGTTTTCAACACTTTTCCCAAAAATCTCAATTTAAATTGTTGAGAATTTTATTTTATTTACATATATAACATTGCATTAAATAGTGTGAATTAATTCTTACGTGCATTAAACGTAAGTGCAAAGTGCTAACTTAAATTTTTACTACGGAGTACTATTTTTGGGGATAATATAACTTTTCTCATTCTTTTACCCCCAATACTTTTCAATATATCATTGTTACGTCTTTAACATTAAGTATTAATATCATTCATCGAAAATTAAATTTTTTTTTTTAAAAAAACATTTTTTTGCCTTTTAAGTTGTTTGAATTTTGAAATTTATCCTCTAAATTTATCGACTTTGATAATCCCTAATGTTAAAAATTTTAAAGATTTTTATCCTCCAAATTTTTTGACTCATGTTTACAAATTTTAAGATTTTAGTACTTATTACGTGCAATCAAAGGTCTGTCTTATTACCTGCAATCAAATGTAAACATCGTGTAATTACATGTAAATCGTTGACTTTATCGTTTATCTGCAGATACACAATTTGACAGGGTTCATATGTGATTTAGTTCCCGCCTAATCCGAATTGGTACAAGGTTAACACGGACGACAATGCTTCTTCTTCCCCGAGTAGTCTAAATGCAGGGGCTGTCTTCAAGACCTTCAGGGGATTCTTCGTGGTTGCGGTTGCTACTAAGGTGGGTTGGGGTCTCCTTCTTAAGGCTGAGTTGCCTGTTGTACTTATGACCATCAAGTACGCACATGATCATGGTTGGAACTTCCTTTGGATTGAGTCTGATTCGATACTCACGATTGACACACTTACGAGCTTCAATCCTTCCATTCCTTAGCGTCTGTAAGGTCTTTTGAGCCAGATCTACCCTCTTACGCAGGACATGCACATCTGATACTCACACGGCTTCAGAGAGCCCAATCAGACGGCTGATGTTGTGGCCAAAATTGACCTTAATTGTGTATGGAGGGGTTACCATAGATTTTTTACTCTCATTTATACACAATGATTTGTATTATGTTTTTTTTTATAGACATTGATCTTTAGAGGAGTGTACATTTTTCCCTAGTTTTGAGGGTTTTGAGGGTTTTCTTAGACAATGTTTTAATGAGGCTTAGGTCTGACTCCCCTTATAAGCTTATGGTACTATGTTTTATTTTATGTGATCTACCTTTTATTTTTTATTGTCAAAGTCGAAAAATTTATAAGACAAATTTTTTAAAATTTATCAATATTAGAGAATAATTTCAAAGTAAAAAATTTTAAGAATAAAAATTAAAACCGACAGCACAAAAAAATGTATTTTCCAAAAAAAAAAAAAAAGGGACGATGACGATGTGAATACCTAACAAAGATGGCGTAAGTAAGATACCGAACCGTATGCCGGATCGGAAAGGAATGGAAAGGAAAACAAAATACTACTGAATTGAATTCTGAGTCAGTAGTGCAGAAGCGCGCTCCATTCTTTTGTAACTTCCTTTTCAATTTTAACCCAAAATACGTCCACATTCAACAATCCCCAAATTCTGCCATCTCTTATTAAAGTCCATTCCACCATCACCAAATCACCAATTTCTCTATTTCCAGGTAATTTCTTTCCATTCCTTCTTCGTAATCCTCATTCTAAATCTTTGATTTATTAAACTTCTGTTTTAGCGTCCCTATTCAATATGCTATTATTGATTCTAACTCATCCTTGTTTCTCATCAAATGTTTGAGAGAGAATTAGGAATGTGGCCTTTTGATTTCTGCTCATATTTAGATAGTACCATTTTCCTGGACAATGCTTAATTAATTGCTGTCGAGCTGATCGAACAACTTCAGCGATTGCATCGTCAACTATGAAAAATCCTGAGAAATTGAAAACTAACCGCATAGTGTTTTGTTTTGTTTTGTTTTGATTTTTATGTTTTCCTTTAATACTATTAAAAATGATTTTACATAAAGCTGTCTCGGATCTTGGTTGTCGTTTGCTCTCCAGTTTTTTTTTAAGGTGAAAACAGTCCGTCTTATTGTTTATCACAACTTGAAGAATAGATTATTAGCTCAGATGTGGTTAATGTCTGTCATGTGATAAAGAATAACACCCAGACTGATGCCTTAAAGTTGAATCTTGTTTTTGTTGTGTTCTCAATAGTCAATATTCTGTTATAAGAATCTGATTGCCTATATACCTAACAGGTTAAAGAAGAAATTTCCCTAATGTCTACTGTGGGCAATTCAACAAACATTTTCTGGCATGAATGCCCTGTAGGGAGGGTTGAACGGCAAAAGCTGCTCAATCAACAGGGATGTATTGTATGGATTACTGGATTAAGTGGATCAGGTGAATATTGTACTTTTCATATTTTTCTTTGCGTTATTGTATCAGATCGAATATTAATGAGAGTGCTGCGACATCGGAATATTAATAAGATCTAACTACGCACCCTTTAAATTGATTTACAATTTCATCAGTTAATGTCTTTCGATTCCATCTCTGCAGGGAAAAGCACTCTAGCATGCTCACTGGGCAGAACATTGCACTCTCGGGGTAAACTTTCATATGTTCTCGATGGAGACAACCTTAGGCATGGTCTGAATAAGAATCTAGGTTTCGCACCAGAAGATAGGACAGAAAATATACGCAGGGTTGGTAAGTATCTCTATATACTGTTTCTATTGCTTATTTGGGCCTACCGTTTCATCTCATCTTTGTTCTAGTTTTTATTTCTCGCATTATGGATCCAAACATGTGAATCTGTTTATACTTTTTTTTGTTTTGGGAGGTGGTGGGGGTTACTCTTATATTCAATAATAGCATATTGTAAAACACCAGAAACTCTTAATTCGGTATGTTTAGATGTAGACATACTTTTAAAGATACTTCAACTTTGGTTTTTGCATTTTAAGTGCATAATAGTTGCAAAACTGTAAGTTCCTCCTCGTTTATGTAGACAATGTTCTACTTACCCTTGAGGGAAACTGGTGCAGCAACTTGTGCAATGATGAAAATTCAAGGATATTTATTTCTTTCCTGGTGTAGATTCTGCTTGATGGTTTGCCTAACAAAGTACTCCTTTGCTCGGGTAAATATGAACATTGGATATGCTGTATTCTGTGACTTGACAATCATCTCTAATTAGGAAAAGCATGTTCTAGGATAATATGACAAACCGTTAATTTAATATGATAACATTAGAATATTGAGCTAAATTATTTTTATAACTTGTGTTTTTGTCATCTATTTAGGGGAAGTTGCAAGGCTGTTTGCTGATGCTGGCTTAATATGCATTGCTAGTCTGATATCTCCTTATCTTAAAGACCGCGATGCTTGTCGTGCATTACTTCCTGAAAATTTTATCGAGGCAAGGGTTTGGTCTTGTCAAAAATTGTCATCTACAGGGTTGATGGGGAAATATAATTTATTTATATATATTTAATGAAAATTTCCAGGTTTTTTTAAACATGCCTCTAGAATTGTGTGAAGGAAGGGACCCCAAAGGTCTTTACAAGCTTGCACGGGCCGGGAAGATCAAAGGTGTGTTGCTAATAAGAATATTAAGGAGAAGAATTTCTCCTGCATGTCATATTATTTTGAAACTTGATGAGTGTTTTAAGCAAAGTAGACAATTTTGCAGGGTTTACAGGAATAGACGATCCTTATGAAGCTCCTTTGAATTGTGAGGTGTGCAGTTTTACTTGCTGTTGTTAGGTCTTATAGTTATAGATTGCATTATATTATTATAATTATTATTATGTTTCAGATTGAGATAAAACCAGAGGATGGAATTTGTCCAACACCCAACGAGATGGCTGGGCAGGTGGTATCATACTTGCAAGGAAAAGGATATCTAGAAGCTCAGTGATGATTGGCAAGTTATTATATCTGTTGAAAACAGCAAGGTCCTCTCATAAATGATTTGCCTTTTAGATTCAAGATAAATGCGATACATACGTATGCAATATAAATTTGTTCTTAAAAACGAAGAAGAATAAGAAATAGTAGTCTGGACTGGAGTCCTTTTGATACTATCGTGTTTTCATGTCTTTGCAATGAATTCAATAGGATTGCAACGTGTCAAACATAATTATACAAGAAAAACGTAAATAAATCTAGTATGACGTAGTATTATTTTTTAAAATATGGAGTAGTTATTAACGATATTTGGCTGAAGGACAAAGTCAAGTGAAAAGTCATTCTCTTGGATGGATTTGTTAATTTTTTATTACAAGCTTTTATATCTGTTGTATTGGTCCTAGTTCATAACAAATAATTTCCCCTTTCTTCCTTTTTAAATTGCTTCATCCGTGCTGAAATAGAATAGAGCAGGTGAAGGGGAATCCTTCTTCTCCGCTAATCCCCCTTTTTTCAATCAATTCCTGTGATTTGTTAGGAAAGCTTGTTCTGCATTCATACACACAGCAAATGAGAATATTATTATTGTTGTTGATACTGTTGGGAAGGGGGTTAGCACTTTAAAGGTGTAGGTGTGCATAAAGTTTTAGTTTTTTTGGATTCAACCATTTTGAAATAATATTTTTTTCTATGTTCTCTTTTGCTTTTCATTCATTTATTGTAGTTGTTGAGATGCAGTTGAACAAGTCTCAAGTCTCAAGTGATCTACTCGCATTTGTTTCTCATCTTTGGATCACATCACAGTATTTAGTAAAAGGAACTTGGGGGTTGAGGTGTATCATGAATGTTTGGGACATAGGAAAATGCCCGTCTTTAGATTTCATGTTCTCGATTGAGCCCTTGTCTGTTGACTAGTTAGTCCTTAAGCTTTTTAGTAAAAGGAATTATGGTTATTGGGGTGGATGATCACTCTTCTATGAGTAAAGATAACAAGCAAATATACCGGGTTTTTTATTTTTTTAAATAATCAATTTAGAGTTGGAAGGCATGCTAAATCAATTAAGAAAAATTATGTTCTAGTTTATCAATTAAATTGGAAGGTTCAATAAATAAATTAATCGCTTGAGTTTGATTTCCCCTCCGTTACAGAAAGTATATTGTTGCCACGCATTCGTAACAGCACTGGTACCTTATAAATGTAATTTCTAAGTTCTATTAACAGTCAGCATTTTTTTTTTAATTTGTCTCAAATTATAATTATTTATTATTAAAAGTGTATAAATTATTTAAAAACAAAAACTTATATGGAGTATAAAATATTCATAAAATATACTCCCTCCGTCCCGTCCCGATATATCTATGAGCACGCTTATTAAGAAAGTATAATAATGAATAGAGTTTTGAGGGATAATTTTATAAATTTTTATTTATAATGTAAATAAAGGAATTGAATTGTGTGTATGTGTGGATTCAAAAGTAATGACATTTTATGTGAATATTGTAAAGGTAGAATTTATAAAAAAAAAATCTTTTTAAAGGTGTGAATGATATTGTGGAACATCTAAAAAAGAAAAATGTGTAAGGTATTATTGGACGGGGGAGTAACTAATTAAAATAAATTGGGGTAAAATTTAAACCCGTCAAATCCGGGTCAATACAGGTCAAATTTAATTGAAATTTATTTTTTGGCTCTTAAATAATGTCTTACTACAAGGCCAAAAATATGGTGTTAATACTTCAACTACGACAAGATTAAAATATATTACTACAAAGTCGATATATAAAAAACTTAGTTTTTTATAGGATTTTTGACATTGTAGTCCTTATTTTGTAATAACTTAGTTTGGTGCTAAACTTAGTTTTTTATAGGATTTTTGACATTGTAGTCCTTATTTTGTAATAACTTAGTTTGGTGCTATATTTTTAACCTTGTAGTTTTATATTTTGATCTTATTATAAACATTATTTTGATTTTATAGTAATCACTTTCTTCGTTGCTTGTGATTCATGGAATATTTTGAACAACTGAATTTAAACTTATACTCCGTAACTTGCAAACTTTTAGAAACTTTATTAATAAAAAAATATTCACATAATTGTTACTCCCTATTTTTTAAAATCCTTTTAATTTAGGGTAGGGCTTCTGTGTACTCAAGTACACGGTGTACTTGAGTCCACTTGCAGCCCTACTTATGTGGATAAATAATATATTCCACGCAAACAAATCAATTAGATGTTATAGCCTAGTGGTTGCCCCTTGAGTTATTTACCACAAGGTCACGCGTTTGATTCCCAACTATAACAAATTTTGAATTTAATTTTATTTTATCATCTGTTTTTTTTTTTTAAATAATAAAATGTGTCAAATTAATAACAATGTTTTTCAAAAAATTAGGAACAGTTTATGTAGATTATAAAAGTGCAAGTCATAAAAGTGCAAGAATAAATAAAATTTTAATTGTCATAAAAGTGCAAATTTTATTTTATCATCTGTTTTTTTTTTTAAATAATAAAATGTGTCAAATTAATAACATTGTTTTTCAAAAAATTAGGAACAGTTTATGTAGATTATAAAAGTGCAAGTCATAAAAGTGCAAGAATAAATAAAATTTTAATTGTCATAAAAGTGCAAGAATAAATAAAAAAATGAGTGAAATTAATAACATTTAAAAAAAAAAAATTTTATCATCTGTTTTTTTTTTTTTTAAATAATAAAATGTGTCAAATTAATAACAATGTTTTTCAAAAAATTAGGAACAGTTTATGTAGATTATAAAAGTGCAAGTACTAATAACCAAATTTAATTTTATTTTATCATCTGTTTTTTTTTTTTAAATAATAAAATGTGTCAAATTAATAACAATGTTTTTCAAAAAATTAGGAACAGTTTATGTAGATTATAAAAGTGCAAGTACTAATAACCAAATTTTAATTGTCATAAAAGTGCAAGAATAAATAAAAAAATGAGTGAAATTAATAACATTTAAAAAAAAAAAATTTATCATCTATTTTTTTTTTTTTTAAATAATAAAATGTGTCAAATTAATAACAATGTTTTTCAAAAAATTAGGAACAGTTTATGTAGATTATAAAAGTGCAAGTACTAATAACCAAATTTTAATTGTCATAAAAGTGCAAGAATAAATAAAAAAATGAGTGAAATTAATAACATTTAAAAAAAAAATTAGGAACAGTTTATTTAGATTATAAAGGTGTATCATTAGCATACACTTTTCAGTTATAATATCATACACTTTTCAATTATAATAATATACATTTTTCATTAATATATAACTTACACTTTTCATTAATAGAACATACATTTTTAATTAAACAAATCATACACTTTGCAGTTATAATAACATAAATTTTTCATTAATAAAACATACACTTTTCATTAATAGATCATACACTTTGCAGTTATAATAACATACAATTTTCTTTAATGGAGTATATAACTTACACTTTTCAGTTATAATATCATACACTTTGCAGTTATAATAACATACACTTTTCTTTAATGGAGTATATAACTTACACTTTTCAGTTATAATATCATACACTTTTCAATTATAATAACATACACTTTTCATTAAAAACAATGTTGCACTTTTTAATATAGTAACATACACTTTTAATTAAAAAAACAAAGATACACTTTTTAGTTATAATAACATACACTTTTTCAAAAAAAAAAATTGAAAAAAAAAATTGGAAAAAAAAAAGTCAAAGTTTGACCGTTGATCATTTAACTGGTCAAAGTCTACTGGGTTGCGGGCCGGGTCGCAAAAAATGGGCTGGGTAAAAGCATTGGATAGGGTAGGGCTACACATGGGCCTAGAGTACACCATGTACTCAGAAACATACAAGAATTTGGCTTTAATTTAATGTAAGGTGTTGTGGGTTGAAAACAAACTTTTAAATCTTTGACATTATTGTTTTAAATAAGGATATATTAGGAATTTTTTTAATTATTTTTAAAATTTTAAGTAAAATTAAAGATATTTTATTGATTGATGTTAAAAAAAAGTGTATTTTTATAGGAAGGATGGTATAGCTCATAAAAGAAAGGAGCAGCTCGAGAGCTGGGCTTGAATTTTTAAGGTTCAAACTCGTCACATTTATATTGTTTAATGAGTTGAGTTTGAGCTTGTTAAATACCGTACTTAATTTACTAACGAACTAATTCGAGCTCGACTCATTAGGTTCAATAATTTTAAAAAATTACATAATTTTATTAGACTCGACTCGATCAATAAACTTGCTCGTTCTCGAAGGAAGGGGAAGGAGTATAATTTAGAGTCACAAATTAAGACTCCATTTTATTTGTAGGACCAGAAAATACAGTTAACCCTCAAATCGAAGCTCCAACACACAGAAAGAGAGAAGAGAAGAGGAAGAGGATGAGGAGTGTTGCAGTTCAGCACCTACCTTCCTTCCTTCCACAACCCTTTCTCCCTCGTTTTCTTTCTTCTTCTTCTTCTTTTTCTTCTTCATCGCCTTACTCAATTGGTGTTAAGAATATTAATCATGATATCAAACGTCCGCCCCACTCCTCCTCCCAAATACCTATGGCTTCCCTGTTCTCCACCAATCAGGTCTATAATCTATTACTAGCTTTCAATTTCCTGCTATTACCTTTTTGTTTAATTAAATGTAATCTTGTTTCTGAGTTCTCACACAGAATGCCGCCGATGTCAAGGCCGAACTCGATGTCTTTCAGCTCATTCAAGCTCATCAGGTTCTTCTGCTTGCTAAACAAGTGTATATATGTGTGTGTGTGTTCGCTGTATTGAATTTCAATTTCGTATTGTTAGGAGAAAGCGGCTAGACTACCTCCTATTGACCAAATTAGGACACTCCTCAATTACAGCTTACGCGGAGTTCTCTCTACTGTCTCTCAGGTTCATTCTCTGCCTTGGTTATTCCCCACTCAATGATTGAATACAAATCTAGTACTATTATTATTTATGAAATATTCAAACTTAACTTGTGAAGATAACACTCATATTCTTGGTAGCCTGCTTTCCTACAACTTACATAATCGTCTTACCTATATTTCACTTCTCTTTTTTGATAGATTATCTGTTTACCCCCGAGGAATTTCTTTGTATCTGTTTATATTGATCGTTTGTGTGTATGTGATCATAATTCTAATTTCTGGTGTTACTAATGCACTGTGTCCTGATTTAATGCAGAAGTACGAGGGGTACCCATCAGGGTCCATGGTGGACCTTGCTTGTGATGCTTATGGATCTCCAATATTAGCAGTTAGTAGTTTGGCAGTTCATACAAAGGTCCTTAAGACTATCTTCAACTTTTAATTCAATTTCTCTAAGTATTTTTGACAATGGCAGCATCTCCGTTTGCCCTTTCACCTGGCTGTGTGTAATTTGAAGTGTTAATATTTGATGCAGGATCTTTTAGCTAATCCCAAATGCTCATTGCTTGTAGCAAAAGATCCCGAGGATAGGACAGACCTAGTAATCACAGTGCATGGTGATGCCATCTCAGTAAGCATGAATTGTTCCATAATTTCAACATTTTCCCTCTTTATTCCATATCTATGGGACTATCTGCGTTAATATAGGTCGGTGAAACTGATAGAGAAGCCATTCGTACTGCATATTTGGCTCGACATCCTGAAGCATTTTGGGTAACGCTCAACTTTCTTATTTGTAGCTTGTGCCATTCAACATTCCAAAGGCAGTATGACTATAATGTATAACTTTTGTGAAGGTTGACTTTGGTGACTTCCAATTCCTGCGGATTGAACCTAAAATTGTTAGATATGTATCAGGGGTCGCAACAGCTATATTAGGATCAGGAGGTCCGTGTATTTCTGGAGACCTTTTCTATTCACTAGTTTTCCGTCATTCTTTTCCATTCCACACCCTTATAGTTCCAGCAATGCTTATTACACAAGCAATATTGTATCTCTTCATTACTTCATTTTTAGTTGGTTTCATGATTTGTGATCTATTCTTATTGATCAGTGACCTCTCTCTACCCTGATATTTTGCAGAATTTAGCAAAGAAGAATTTAGAACAGCAAAAGTGGATCCTATATATCAATATTCAAAGCCTATAACGGTATGACCGGCCATGTCAGCAACACCACTACATTATTTATTTGCCATTTTTGACTGCCTGAATTTTACTGGCTTCAAACTTTGGTTGCAGTCGCACATGAATAAAGATCACACAGAAGATACAAAGCTGATAGTGCAGCACGCTACTTCTGTCCCAGTAATATATATTTTTCTTCAGTGTTCATTCCAGCAACAATCATTATTGTGTGGGCTTTAGATTTCCTTTTTTGAATGAATATGGAAGTACATGGAATGTTGGCTTGCATTTGTTGTGAACAAGAAAGAGATTGTAGACATGTCCTTGTGAGATTTTTCCCATCCTTTCTTAGCGTAAGGATGCTGATGAGTAGAATAACTTTGATTGTTGATATTTATTATTGAGCATAAAGTATCATGAATGCTTTTATATTTGACAACATCAAGGCATCAGGGCAGGTTGACTTATGCTTGACAGATGCCCTTAATTATATCCTGAAAATTGAATGTAATTTGGAGTATTTTTAATTTTCAGGTGGATTTTGCATACATGTTGGACATAGACAGTCTCGGTTTCAACGTGAAGGTTGTTATATTGAGTACTCTGATCCTATTTCCTGATTGACACATCTTCTTGTGTCATTTTACTTACAAGAAATATGGCTTGTGTTCTCCTCCACTTTTCTATTTTGACTTGTCATTATTTTCTTTATCCATAAGAAAGCATGTGGAGTTATTAAATATAATGATTGTATGTGAAGGCTGGTTGTCAGGGGAGTACTTTGAAGCTGCGAATTCCTTTTGCAAGGCGCGCTGCTGACAGAAAGTGAGTAATAGAATTTCAGTCAGTCCGTCGGTACTAATGTGCTTTGTTCATTAATTTCGTAGGACCATTTTGTGTATCATACTAATATCGGAGCAAAGAAAATGGATCGATAAAAAGATGTTGATTTATTTAGTTAGGTTAGCAAGAGTAACTAATGACTGAACAATTTAATTGTGGTGTCATGTAGTTTTAGATCACTATTAGTATTAAAATCTCTCTCTGGTTTTTCAATTTGTTTTGTAAACATAATAACACCCCTGGATTTCTTACTATTGTAGGGATGTGAAGACACTGATAGTGGAAATGCTTCAAGCTGCCAAGGCCAGCCAAGCCAGTTAATATATATTTCTGTTTGTTGCTGCACCAAATATATATACTACAATAGGAGGTAGCTGCCTGACTGCCTGCCTTTGGTCCGATAATTGTTATTCTTATTTATTTGAGTTTGGTTTGCCTAAAACATTTCAGATTAATTTAAAACAAACTCGTATAATTAACCACGTTCAAGTTTTCCAAGAATATAACAAAGGTTACCATTATTTTTTGGAAATAACTTAAATATTTGTAGCTCTAATTATTAAATGGGAAAATACATTTTGTCCTGTTTGAATTTTGATTTTTGTCCTCTAAATTTTTCGACTTTGAAATAGTCTCTAATATTTATAAATTTTAAGATTTTAGTCCTTACTACCTACCATCAAAGGTAAACATCAGGCCAGGGACCTGATTTGTACAAACGTAATTTGGGTCCTGATTTGGAGATACACGAGTTGAGACTCGATGTGCATGTGAATGATAAAGTCAATGATTTCCAGGTAATTACATGATATTTACATTTGATTGCACTTAATAAGTACTAAAATCTTAACATTTGTAAACATAAAAGACTAATTTCAAAGTAAAAAAATTAAAATTGGTACAAACCTAAGGGAAAAAAATGTATCTTCCCTTATTAAATTAAATCCATTTGATTAGGTTTAGCCAAAAGCCTAATAATAGTAAAAAATCAAATGGAAAACCGGTCACAATAATTGGAAGTTTGAATGGAAAAAAAAAAAAAAAAAAGTAATGGGGCCGCGTAACATGCTAGAAATTAGAATAATGAAGGGCAATTCCAGATGGAGATGGAGGGGGTCATAGAGCCGTTGGCGACAGTTGTATCCACACACTGTTTCTTTTCTTTTAAAATTAAAAAAATAAAAGCCGTATTGGCCAGCACGTTGTGTCGTCAACGGTAACCATTCCAAAACCTTATTTATAACCAACTCAACCCCATTCCATTCTCCACAACAAAAAGACATCGAAATAACAATCATCTATTCCTTTAATTACATTACATATTTACATTAATAGTGCAAATGGAGGCAATGAAGAAGATGCTGTTGATGGTTGTGGTGGCGCAGGAGGCACCCGCCCCCAGCCCCGCCTCTGACTCCGCCGCTATGCTGCCTTGTGTTGCTGCGTTGGTAGCCAGCCTTGCCCTTGGGAATGCTCTTCTTTTTTAAATCTAATAGTATTTCGTGGAGAGTTGTGTGACTCACTCACTCAATCCACCTACCTCCTGCGCTTGTTTTTTATTATTCTTTAATATGTTGTTTGATTGAACAAATGGATGCCATTATTTCGTTGATATATATATATATATATATATACGATTCTTTGTGAAATTAATCATTAATCTTGGTGAAATGGAAATTAGCTACTGAAGAATTACTCTACATTTTTATTATTTTCAAAGCTCATCAAGTATCTTAATCTGACTCGTAATTTGTCTTTTTAGATAGATCTAATCATCCTTGCTATATATAATATTCTTCCGGTGGTAGTGGTGTGTTTGTAGAAAGAATCTTTTGACACCCAACAGACAATGTTTCGCTGTTATTACCAAACTAGCAGCTTACTAAATGAATCATCACTCACCAAACTCATAAATTTTAGTATTATGTATGTATTTAAACAAGTCTCTGTTTTTAATCGATCCAATTATAATAAATTGATAAAGTTTGCAAGTTTTGTACCAGCAGCTATCGAAACAAGAATATTAAATTCTGATGATTATACAACACAACTACTACATGTTACAGTTACTACAGTAGTGTACAACATGAGTGCAAGATGAGGAAGATGTTATAAATCCATCCTATTACCTATAACTATACATATAATGATTAGTGATTGGGGGTGGCATAATAATTTATTGTTACCGATTATAATCTATCCATATCATTCATTCAACACAATGGAGTAAGTATATACTATTAATTTGAGAGAGATGGAGATGGAGATGGAGATGGAGATGGATCATAATAACCACCACAGGTGATACGAGCCTTGCTTATTGGAACTTGAACTCCTCCTCCTCCTCCTCTGATGGCCTCATTCAGCTTACTTGCCTGCTGAATCACCTGCACACACCAATAAAACAAAACAAATATGTTGTTAATAGATGTAGATTAATTAAAGTGTAAAGATTGTGTTTGATTAGATTAGATTACCTTGTGGGTGCTGTAAATCTGAAACCGAATGTTTTGATTGGGCGTAGTCTTGTTGTTGTGGTTCAAAACAACGATGCAGAAAGTAGCAGCAGCAGTTATTCCAAATGACCAAATAGCACCCATCCCCCTCTTCCAAACATTATTCCCATTCCCTTTCCCTTTCCCACCTGAAGAAGAATCAAATTCCCCTATGGGAGTGTTCAATTTCTTCAACAAAACCTGCTCTTGATCACCCACTGCCACTTCCACTTCCACTGGTGGTATCATCTCATCATCATCATCGTCATCGTTATCATGATCATGATCATTTGGGTTTAAGGTGATTTTGGGTTGAAGGATGCTGCTGCTATGTTTTGGAGGACAAATGAAGTAATTCATCTCCAAAACACTATCATCATCATCATCATACTTGCTTGAGTAAATCTTTATCTTGTTGCCCCCATCATCATGATCATCATCATCGAGTAACTCCCACTCGTCCAGATCCATTTGCTTCATCATCAGCACGGATTCCATCAATATCTTGTCTTGCCTTGTTTGTGTAGATATTTCTAGCTATAGGTGCTTCTTGAAATAATAATTAAGGTGGCTTTTGATGAATTTTCAATACCGTGAATGAATGGTGATTGAGAAATTAAAGGAAAACGATAGATGCCCCAGGGTCCACCCCAATACAACTCTTTCTCCTTTTATTACAAAACTAGGACTAGATAGATACTTTCTCTCTTTTCTAATTCCTTCCTTGTTTTGATTCCATAAATATCTGAATTCCTCAATCTAATTCTTTTACGACAAATAATAAATTAATTTCCAGCACACTATAACATCCAACTTTCTTGAAGAAAAACTTGACATGACCCAAACAACTGCAGCTTGGTAATGGTAAACTAAAGTATATAATTTGCTTCGAATCTAAATAAAAATTACTATTAAAAAGGGGGACAAAATAGTAGTAAAAGAGAGGGAGAATTGGTATAGCAGTTGCTTGGTGGAGTTGGATAGTTGTTAGGACGATGGAGACTGGATCGATTGAGACATAGCAAAAATCCAAATGCCAGAATAAAAGATTTTTTTATTCTATTCTTAATTTGGTGTTGATATACTCACAGCATAATAAAACTGTAGTTGGGGTGGACGATTTTAGGAGATACTCCTATGTGTTTACTAGTTTGTTGTTGATATGAATAATCACAGATATTATACTAACTTGTTTGTAACCAATAAAACAAAGATCATATATATTTCATAATTTTACCGCAGCCCAAGTTCCAAAACTTTGAATAATTTCATGGAAACACATGACCTCCTCTCCTCTCATTTAATTTGTGAGGTGTTATCTCAAAATCTATTGTCAGTCGTTGATATCAGCTAAGTGGGTCAGATAAGATAACTTAGATCAAATTAGATGAATTGAAGATTTTTAATTAACTGAGATGGGGTTGCATTAGAGTCAACAGAGTAATCAGAGTTGATCTTAGGACAGCTAAGTTGCATGTCTATCAGCGGAGTTAGTCTTATGTTGATATCAGAGGAGTTGGTATCAGATGAGTTATGTTTTGGACAAGTACTCTTCTAAAGGAACAGTTAAAATACGGTTTCGGCTTCTATTGGGTATAACTTTCAAACAGTTGGGTCAAATTGCACATGGTTTGTTGCAACGAGTAGCTAACAGTGTCAACTAACTAAGTGATGCAGCAACGAGAACGTATAAATAAAGAAGATAAATACGAAGAACACACACTATCCGTTGATTCTACGAATACCCGAAAAAGTGACAAGAACTAAAATACGTTGATTCACGAAGAATACTTAAAGGACATATTGAGATACACTCTCATATTTTATTAATCAATTCAACTCCCTAATAACAATGTAAAACGTATCTATTTATAATATGAAATACTAAGAAATATATAAATACTAAATATAATAATAGCAACACAAATCTTCTGTACATAAGCATAAATATCTAATCAAATATTGATATTGATTTCCATCAATATCTCCATCACTAAGTGTGCTAATAACAACCGCAATCAACATGGAGAGTATATATTCATTTGTACATTATAAATGTTAGTTTTTCATTATCTTTGATTTGTGTGAGATCACGAGTGAAAGTGAGGAAATTCCCGTTTTGAGTGATGAGTGTGTAAACATTCTTAAGGGAATCGTCTAGTAAATTATTCATCTAGCGTGCTGGTTTTTTTTAAGTTGTTCTTTATTTGATCTACACTTTTATCTTGTGAATTACTCATCTGATTTTGGGAGGGTTTGAGGATTTATAACTCATTAGTGTTGTTATTTGAACCAACTCGTTAAGGCTCAACTCGTTTGGCTAAACGAGTCGAGCTCAAGTTCGTTAGATACTCGATTTACTAATGAGTCGACTTGAGCTTGACTTGTTAGGTTCTATATCTTTTTTTTTTTTTTTTTGTAAAAAAATACATTAGACTCAACTCGATAGACTTATTAACGAATCGAGTCAAACTTAATTTTAACTCGTTAAGAGTTCGAGTCGAGCTCGAACTTCAAATACGAATCGAATAACAACTCTAAACTTGTAGATTTCTTGACATAATTAACTATAGTACTATTCAATATAATGGGAAAGTAAAGATGAACTACAACTTGATTGAAAGTTGAAACAGTTACTCATATGAAATACTCCCTCTCATTTTATATAAAATTAAAAAACATATTTTTTTGACACATTTACTTCTCATTAATTTTCCTGTCTTCTCATTAACTTTTTTTTTTCTATTACACATTGTTGGTTCCAAGTTGAGTTTGTAATATTGAGTAAGCTAGTAAAAGTCTAGAGGGGAGGAGTGAATAGACTTTTAAAAATCTTTCAATATATCAGAATACGTAATGCGGAATTAATCAAAGTAACAATGAGCCCAACTCGATTTTATACTCAACTTATATTCGAAATTCGAACTTCTGTATGAACACTCTACTTGTCTTGTTCTTATATGCAATTAATCAATTAAGCAATTAATCAATCAAACACAAATAAAACAGTAAAGTATATCAAACACAAGATTTATAGTGGTTCGACAACTTGTCTACATCCACTCTCACAACTCCAGTCGTGAAATTTATTAACTCTTCCAATCGAGTGTTCTTGTGGTTTTAAGTCCCAAGATATAAGACTTTGATCTTTTCGAAAACACTTCCAAGTGCTTCTTCGATCTAACTAGCTATTTACAAGTAACTAGCGACTTGAAACAAAAATGTAAAATAAAACTTCTCTATTCAGTAGTAGCCTTCTTGAGCCTTCACTTGTCTTCTGGCTTCTTTCTGAACTTCAACTCTGAGAGTGTGTTTGCTTCGAATATCTCTTATGAAAGCTTCAATTCTCTTAGTAACAGTAGTCTTCAAATGTAGAATACCATGGGGTATTTATAAGCTTCAATCATCAAGAACTTTCTGTTATGTAACTAACTTTTCTTGAAAACTAACTCTTAACTTCTTCTTCTTATCCATCCACGCGTTTCTTCAGTTAATTAGTTATTCCATAAATAACTCTTCAAACTTTATCTTCACACGCGTTTTTGTAACTAACTTCTGTCTTCTTGTCTTGTTGCGCACCTGTCTTGTCTCCACTTGACTTGTCTTGCGCAAGTCTTCTTCTGCAGACTTTGATATAGAACTAATCTAGTCCTATCAACTAAACTAACAAGACTATTACATTACTTTAAGCTTTATAAAATAACTTAGACATATTAAGAACTATACAATGAATATGAACGAATACAAACAAAACATGAGCTTCTATACATCTTGAATATAGCTCAGTATAAACACCTAAACAAATATACACAAAGTACTTATAAAACGTACTTGTCTTTTTCTTACATACTTATCTTGTTATCTTACTCGTCTTGTGAACTCTACTGATCTGTTCAAGACGACTTACATAACTAGACTAGATCAATCAATACTTAGAAAATATTCAAGTCTTCTTTTTTGGCTTATCAAAACTCATCTTATATTTTCATCATTTAGGACTTGTCTTAGGATTCATATCTCAACAATTTCCCCCTTTTTTGATGAAGCCAAAACTACTTGAATCTTTTCACAATAGTAGACTAGTTAAGTAGTTATCTTGTCTTAATCATCAAAAGTGTTATCTTTTCATTCATTCAAAAATACGATCAGTAGATTACACATACTTAGCAAAATGAAAATAAAGTAAAGATACAATTACTTACTAATATTACCTTCATCAAGATCTGGAACACATAATGCATCGAGGAGTCTTCTATGGATCTCTGAGATATGTTCTTCATTCTCGATCTTCTCCTTGTCTAGCAACTCTTCTTCAAACTTCTTGATCTAGTTGAAGTCGATCCTCTTGCCAGAACTCAGCATAGGAGTAGTCCATTTCGGATAGATCGGAACAAGAATGTTAAAGTTAACAGCAACAGCTATCCTCATAATCAAGTTCCATAACATCTGATCTTGAACTTCCATAAACTTGACTTTGAACCATACATCACGATGTTCATCGTCAATGAAGTTATGTATGAACGCATCTTCAACTTGATTTGGATTTGCCTTTAACTTCTGCAATCTTCGAATATGCTTGCCAACTTTCTTCTTGCTAGCATAATGCGAATCATCAAACTTCTGTTTCTTCACTATTGCAGTTTCATTTTCAGCTTTAGGCTCTTCTTCAATAATCAACTTTCTCTTGACTTGTCTGGTCTGAACCTCAGGAATTGCAATCGACTTGCCTTTATCCAATCTCTTCTGCTCTTCTGCCTCTGCTATTAAATCAGCTTTCTTCACTAGCCTTCTTCTCTTCGGCCTTCTCAACTCTTCTATAGCAGTAGCAGCAACTTTCATCTCTGGTTCAGCACTAGACTTTTCTTCAACTCTACTTGTCTCTTCCCCCTTTTTGGCTTCATCACTTGCCTTAAGAGTGAATAGACTAGTAAAGCGAGTCATTTCTTCTTTCAAAGCTTCTTTCATAGCTTCTGCAGCAATCTCTATTTGCCTCTGATGCGTCTTGTTATGACTCATCTTGTCAAGACGATCAGCAGTAAGTTCCAATTTCCTGGAGCTTGAAATGAATTCATCCTTGAAATGAGTAGTTGTTTGCCTAAGCAATCTGTTCTGTTCAGTCAGCTCTGTAAGAACAGTTCTAGCACGCATCAACTGATCTTGTGCTTCACGTCTTTGCTCATCCGCTATCTCGATTTTTACACGGTAGAGACGTTCCATCTTCTTAGACTCTTCAGCCAATGATCTAGCAAAGCTAATAAAACGCTTTTCTGCAAAATCAACCTGTCCCTTCAAGAAGTCTTCAATCTGGACATACATCTCTTGTCTGAAGGTTGAGTCCATTCGGTTGACTTCACCAACAATCAACTCTCTCGAATTATCTATAAGAGATTGATTTTGCTCCACAAGGACTTCTTTCAAGTCAGATTCCAAGAACTCATCTATCGAAGACTGAACAACATTCTTCAAATCCATCTTCAAACTGTCTAGGAATCCTTCTGGAAAGACATGAGAATCTTGAGTTTCATCAATTATATCAACATCTTTGACAGCAATCTCATCCTCATCAAAGATAAAAGCTTCGACAAACTCATCATCTTCTTTAGCAGATAAGTCCAAATCATCTTGAACTTCAGCACTTCCAGCAACTTCTCCAAACAGATCAGTTTGAATTCCAGCATCAATGGTTTCAGCCACCAACTCTTCTTCCACAAGATCAGTTTGAACTCCAACTTCAAACTTGTCTTGAGAAGACAAAACATCATTGGAAACATTTAGCATCCTTTTCACCAAAGCAGTCAAGGCATGCGCTGGGAGGAGTTCTGAGTGGTCTTTTACTCCACTGTTCTCTTGTTGCTCCATCTCCCAGTCTTGGAAATTCGAAATTCCGCCCATTCCAATTATCACTTCAAACAGATCTTCAGTCGGGGCCTTCTTCAATGCAACCCATGTGCATATTCTCAATAACTTCTCAAATTGTTCTGAAGATGAGTCTATCTCGACTGTTGGGAGCATCTTCCTCAGATTGTTAGACACTTTCGCACGAATCCTTTTCTCTCTTAAACACATAGGATAATACACCAAGGATTCAAATCTATGTACGGGAGGGGTCTGAGCAAGTGGGGTCCTTGTCTCAGTTGTTGCAGTGGCAACTAGAGGGGTTCCCGAACTAGATGGGTTGGGGGGTTCAACATATTCTGTTGAGGTTGAGGGATTTTGGATGGTGGTTTCTGGGGGATTCGAAGAGTCTAGGTTTGGTTCGACAACTGTAGGAGTATCAGTTGTATCGAATATAGTAGTGTCTTGGGTAATGTTGGCTCTCAGTGGTTGCACTGCCAACACAGATGAGGTTTCGGGTACAGGCTTAGCACGAGATCGTAGTGATCTTGCCTTGGTTTTGACGGGGAGAGAGAGAGGAATTGAAATAGTACGTGAAGAAGTACCAACCTTTTCAGCAGTCGACTTGTCTGGTGAGGGACTCGACTCGACTCTCACCAGTCGATAGACTTGCAGATCCTCCTCTTCTTCCTTAGTCTCCTTATCTGATTGAGTTTCTTCAGAGTCTTCAGCTGGCTCAAACATAGCCTCTTCTGACACATACTGAACTAGTCTCCCACTAGTTCCAGCCTCAGTCACCTCTTCAGAATCTTCATCCTCATCCGACTCGTCTTCCTCATCACTAGACGAGGCGGCTTCGAACATAGCATCTTGAGGATCGATCTGAATCTGCTTAATTGCTTAGCTAGGGCTTCCTTCTTTAGATAATGTTTCAAGGCATGGTGACTTGGATCATATTTTTGCACACTTTTTACAACTATACGATCCCCACAAGCGTATGGGTTCGTTATAGTTGAGTAAGTATACGACCTAGTAGTTATCGTCCAAGGACCTAGTTGAATGAATGTGGAGCCCCGAAACTATAAGTTAAAATGGTGTTATAGAAGCTAAATAGGAGGATAAAACAAATACCAACTTAGAAAATAAACAATTAATGCAAACAACTATAACTAACTCTCAAAAAGATGAAAGTGCAAGGGAGAAAGCATTGCCTCAGGTGTTTCCGTTTTGTGAGCAATTAAGTGAACTAGTGAACCAATTACATGATTTTACTACGAATTCGGGTTAAGCTAAAGGCTATCACAAATGTGTGCAAACCCCCTCGAAAGGCATAGGTAAACAACGTGCATTGATTAGAAATTATAGGATCTAACCAAATACCATAAGCTCCTAAGATAGTGTTGCATAAGCACTTTCAACACGGTTACTAATGCTTATGAAACGCCCTCTCACCAAACTCCTAGACGACCTCTATTTGTTTAGTGTCTAAGGTTGTCGGTCTAGCCATTAACCCCCCTCTCGGGTGAGCTAATTACTAATTAACTTCTATTCAATTGATCAAAGCTCACACTCACACTCCCAATCATGCTACCCAACTCTCGTTGCAATAAACATAATCGAACATGCTTGCTAATAGGGTTGATCAACCAAATGAATCATCAAAATACAACCCTAAAAATCTAAACACCAAAATTATAAGCTAATCATGCAATTAATCCACAATTACACTAAACACCCATCAAAATATCCACACCCAAGGCAATTGGAAATTAGCCCATGGTTCTAGAAGAGAATCCCATGGCTACAACAACAAATAACATCAAACTCATAATAAAATAACAAGAGATTGAAGAAATTAAGAAAATACCAAATTGAATTGCAAAATAGAGTAATATCACCTTGATCATGCGAATTTAGCTACAAAACGATGTAATAGACGATGCCCGATGATAATCGTAGCTTGATTTGAAGTAAAAACCACTATTCTATCTAATCTATTGAAGAAATTAAACTAAAAATGAAGAACACCTACAACTATGTGTTTGTGTGTGAGAAAATGCTTGGAAAAGGAGTAAGACTCTTTCTAAAACTCAAATTGGAGCTATTTATAGTTGGGGTAGAAGTCTTGGACGAAATTTGCACTTAGGTCCCTCGAAAATGGAGAAAATAGCCTAAAACCCCTGAAATTGATGTCACCCGGCCGGGTGGCTCCCACCCGGGCATGCCACCCGGCCTAAATACGAAGCTCCCTCTTCTTTGGCCTTGCCCGGGTTGAATCCACCCGGCCGGGTGGGTTTCACCCGGGCCAAATACGAACTTCTCTAAAATCTGCCCTTGCCCGGGTGGTTTTGACCCGCCCGGGTCGATTCTACCCGGGCATGCTTTTTCTTCTCTTCATATCTCGAGCTTCCGACCTCCGATTGACTCGATTCTTTTTTTCATTCCACTCCGTTTTTCGAGACGAATCCAACGGTGCACTCCTCTTCCTGATCCAGTAAAGTATGGTTGGTGTTTTGGTCCAAATTCCCTCGTATTTCCTACAAAATCGACAAAACACAACCTTTCTCTCATTTCGGCTTAAACAATCATATTCAATGCATAATTCAATGAAATCCACATCAAAACATGCTTCACATGTGCTCCTAAAACGTGTAAATTCCACCCGAATCACATGGAATGGCTTGCCTTTACTCCAACTAGTCTTGTTTGGCAGCAAGATAGGTAGCAAAATGCTAAGTTTGTTACCAAAACTTACAGCAGCAGACACAATCCGGTTGGCCGAACTCGTGTCAACTTGCACATTCTTCTTGAAGTACATCAATCTGTCCAAGAAGAGTTTGGTCCAATTTCCTTCTGTGATGCCATCATGAATTACGGCCATCACTCTCGCCTTTTGAAGAGCTACAGAGTCATAACTCCCAGTAACTCCGAGCAGCATTTTTGAAGCAATGTCAAGCAACGTCTTGAACTTGTCTAGAAGATCTTTCTTCTTGACAACAAGAATTTTTCCATCTCGACTCAATTTGAGTTTCTTTCCACAAAATATACTTAGATACCTCAGCTCTTGTCCTTCAGCATATCTTTCGATATCAATTGATCCGGACGGTAGCTTCAATGTTTCGGTCAAAATTTCACGAGTGAATTCTACTTGCCTTCCTCCAACAAAAGCTTCGATGGAGTCATCTTGTCGAGTAGCTGTGGCATAGAACTCGAGCACCTCTTCCTCTAGCACGATCTTAGGAAAGGCCTCCAAATAAGGTCTCAAGCCACATCTCCAACACTTTGTCAGGATCTCTTTGTTGTCATCTGTGTGATTTCCTTTGAAAAACACCGAGCCTTCCACATGCACCTTGCCTTCCGAGGTATACTTCCGTAAGTCGAATCTTGCTTGCATGTTGGTGCGAACATCGAATATCGAGACAATCGACATAGTAGGAGAGTAATAATCAAGAAGTTTAAGATTTGCAAAGAGTTTTGAGTGCTTGAAAGTAGGAAGTTATGAAAACGTGAGAAGAGAAGAGTGAACACCTGGGTTTTGATAAAACTTGAGTTTTGAATCAAGGGCCAAGATCGAGAGGTTTGATCCAATGGTCAGATATGAAAGTCTTTTGGAATATTACGTGATTTGATATTGTGAAATTTGAAATCCGCCCTTTCTATTGGTTAAGACAGAGGAGTGTACTCATCTGACCTAGCGTAGTAGAGTTTAGGCGCGAACTGGGTGTATACACCTCATTAAAGGGAGTGTATAAATCCAATTCTAGGTTTTTCAAAATTTCGCATTATCAAATTACATTTATATCCTTAATTCGTACTGTTTAAACACTTAGATCATATCGAATCATAAGAACACTTATCTTGTCTGTTCGAGTCTATCCAGAACAGACGAGTAGACTAATGCGCACCAGACGAGTTCCCCCTTCGACTGTGATAGTCTATTTGAAATTTGAACAACTTCATGTACCTGTGTTATCTTGTGCGACGCGTTAGATAAGATACAAATAGTAGAGTAGAATAATTAATTTGAATATCATTCTAGTATAGTAATCAAGGTTTCGAACAAGATGACTCTTAACAAACTTAAGAGTCAACATAAGGATATTTAAGAAATCATAGATTCCCCCTTAAATGTTTATTCCCTTAGTATTACCCTCAGCTTTACCAGCTTCCTCATCGCGTTGTTTGGTCATCTTGTCTGACCTTGTATACCTGTCTTGTTGACGAGTAGACGAGTGCTCTGCTTTCTGTGGCAACTTGTCTTTTTCTCCTTTCTTCTTAGTGATGTGCTTGTCTGGTTAGTACATTGCTACATACTAGTAGGGTCTAGATCAATTAGTCCTAGACTAATGCATAATTCACGAAATCGAGCCTCAAGTAATGGTTTTGTGAAAATATCAGCTCTTTGAAAATCAGTATGAATCATTTCCATGCGAATATCCTTCTTTTCTACATGATCACGTATGAAATGATGTTTCACATCAACATGCTTACAACGTGTGTGCAATACAGGATTTTGTGTAATTGCAATAGCACTGTTACTGTCACAGAAAATAGGAACATTTGATTCACATATATTATAATCTCTAAGCTGTTGAATAAGCCACAATAATTGACTACAACAACTACCAGCAGCCATGTACTCGACTTCAGTAGTAGAGGTAGCAACACTTGTCTGCTTTTTCGAAAACCATGAAATGAGTTTTGTGCCTAAGAATTGACAAGAACTAGATGTAGATTTCCTATCTATTCTACAACCACCAAAATCAGAATCAGAGTAGCCACTTAGGGATAAATCATCATTTGAAGGATACCATATACCACGATTGATGGTTCCTTTCAAATATTTCAGAATCCGTTTAGTGGTTTCCATATGACTCTCTTTTGGATTAGCTTGAAATCGAGCACATACGCCAACAGAAAATGCAATATCAGGTCTACTAGCAGTCAAGTACAGTAAAGAACCAATAAGACCACGGTAATGAGTTTGATCAACACACTTACCATTCTCGTTTGGATCCATCCTGTAGGTGGATAGCATAGGTACTCCAGAGGATTTACAAGTCTTAATACCATACTTGTCTAGTAGATTACGAGTATACTTTGCTTGATTTATGAAAATCCCATCGGGAGTTTGTTTTACTTGAAGTCCAAGAAAATAAGTCATTTCTCCCATCATTGACATTTCAAACTTACTTTGCATGAGTGTTGAAAAACTTTCACTCAGCTTTTTGTTGGGTGATCCGAAAATGATATCATCCACGTAAATTTGAACAAGTAGGATATCCTTACCTTCTTGTCATCTGAACAAGGTTCTATCGACCTTGCCCTTAGTAAAACCATTCTCTAATAAAAATTGAGAAAGAGTATCGTACCATGCTCTGGGAGCTTGCTTTAATCCATATAAGGCTTTCTTCAACTTGTACACTTGGTTGCCTTTCACTTCGAACCCTGGAGGTTGTTCAACATACACTTCTTCCACAAGAATACCATTAAGAAATGCACTTTTAACATCCATTTGATATACAGTAAACTTCATATAAGCAGCATATGCAAGAAACAATCTTATGGCTTTCAGTCTAGCAACAGGTGCATAAGTTTCATCATAATCTATGCCTTCAGCTTGAGAATAGCCTTGGGCAACTAGTCTAGCCTTATTTCTAACGACTACATCATTCTCATCTTTCTTGTTCTTGAAAATCCATCGTGTGCCTACTACATTATGATGTTTAGGTCTATCGACAAGTTCCCAGACGTCGTTTCGAACAAACTGGTTCAGCTCGTCTTGCATAGCGATGATCCAATTACTATCAGCCAATGCCTCATTAATGGTTTTAGGCTCGATAGATGAGAGGAAACAACACCAGCAAAACAGAGATGGACTAGACTGTTCTTGCGACTCAAAGAGTTGTCGTCTAGTCTTCACACCAACAGTAGAGTCACCAATGATATTTTCAGTATCATGAGCAGATTTCCATGTTTTTCAAGTCTTAGCATGCATACTATCATCATCTAGATCAACTATAGCATCATGCATTTCAACATCATTTGCATCAGAAGATTTAATAGGAGTAGACGAGTCGACTAGCTCAGGCATGTCAACTGGTCTAGTAGGTTTACCTTGAGCACTTACCTTCTCCTTATCATCAGACTCGAGAGCTTTCATGAACGGGTTATAGGCTTGAACAGATTCATAAACTTCTAATTCTTGATCAGTTTGGATCGATAGATCAGTTACCTTCTTATTGATCTGGTCGGCAGACGAGTCCTGTCTAGATTCATCGAAAACTACATTTGGTGCTTCTTCCACACATAGGGTAGAGTAGTTGAACACTCTGAATGCTTTGCTAGTCGAGGAGTATCCTAAGAATATCCCCTCATCTGCTTTAGCATCGAATGCATTCAACTTACTTTTCCCATTGTTATGGATAAAGCACTTACAACCAAATATATGGAAATATGACACTCTGGGTTTTCGACCTTTCCATACCTCATAGGGCGTCTTACCTAGTGCTTTATTGATAGCACTTCTGTTTTGGGAGTGGCATGCAGTATTGATCGCTTCTGCCCAAAACTTCTAAGGAGTGTTGTACTCTGTCAACATAGTCCTGCAGGCCTCCTTAAGGATTCTGTTCCTTCGTTCTGCTACATTTTGTTCCGGTGTCCTTGTTGCACTAGTAAGGTGCTGGATGCCACGCTTAGAACACAATTCTTTAATATAGCAGTTAATGAATTCAGTACCCTTGTCACTACGAATCTTGACAATGGACTGATTCTTCTCAACTTATATCTTCTTCAACAGATCAGGTAGGAGTGTTTGTGTATCACTCTTCTTGTGTAAGAAGACTACCCAAGTGAACTTAGAATAGCCGTCTACCACAACAAGTGTGTACCTTCTACCGTTCAAGGTTGGAGGAGTAATTGGGCCATGTAGGTCCATATGTAGTAGTTCAAGAACTCTACTTGTTGAGAGGGTTGGAATAGATTTAAAGGAACCATTTACCTGTTTACCTTTCTGACAGGCATCGCATACATGTGATTTGAAATATATTTCGTTGGGTATACCTTCCACAAGATAATCTCTTGCGATCTTATTAATCACCTTAAAGTTCATGTGGCAAAGGCGTCTATGCCAAAGCCAACTGATCTCTTTGGGTGTCTTAGTAAGAAGACAAGTGTCCCGCGGACAACTATTCCAATTCACGATATACACACTGCCTTGTCTTATGCCGACAAGTAGTACGGTATGAGTCCTCTTGTCTATGACTTCGCATTTTTGGCTTTTGAACTGCACTTTGTAACCTCGATCACAAAACTGTGAAACAGATAATAGATTATATTTCAAACCTTCTACGTAAGATACGTCATGTATCTCTACGTCGCCATTTCGGATATAGCCAAAGCCTTTTGTGATGGCTGTAGAGCTATCACCGAATATAACCCTTGGTCCTTCTTGCTCATAGTAGCTTGATAGAAGTGCCTTGGTACCAGTCATGTGGTGCGAACAGCCACTGTCTATGTACCAAGTTTCTCCTACTAAGCCACCCTTCTTGTATAAGACAAGTCGACCCTGCATTAGATGATATTACATAATTTAGGTACCCTCCTTGTCTATTGGGGTCCTGGGGGGTTAGTCGAGTTCAATGGAATCCAAATATACATTGGAGTCCTGAACAAGTTTGATCTTTTAAGCTTTCGACCATATTTGTTGCAAAATAAGACCCTGTTGTCCTTGTCTGGCCTATCATCAGTCATTGGGTCTACTCGTCTGAGGTAGCCTTTCGACTTAACCTCTACTTGAGTAGGCATGGGCCTTTGATAGTTAGAGTAGGGCTTGTATGCATTGGGGCCATACGGTTTATAGACATTTTTAGGTCTTTCCTCTCCTTCGATATCATAGGATTCAGGCGGAGGATATAAGACGGGTTGAATACGATATTTGGGAGCCACATTCCTAGGCCTAGACGAGTAGAGCTGAGACTGCCTTATGAATGGAGGTCTAGGCTCTCTCCATCTAGTCTGTACTTGTCTAGTACTCGTCTCCTCAGGATACCAATCCTCGTATCTGACCTGGTTTGGTCGTCCACGACTAGTGGTTCTTTTTCGACTTGTCTTAGACTGAGTAGGTCTGTTGTTAACATTCTTTTTACCGCCTTTGGTAATCGGAGTGTTAGCACCAGTCTGCTTGAGTACAGTGCCTTGGGATATTGTTCTAGTATCGTATTTCATTGGTCTTTTGCCTTTATCATGTGTCAAAGAGCTTGAACCAACATCAGTAGGGTTCTTCATGACTTGAGTAGGCGAGTTAGGTGATTCTGCACCCAACCCTGTCTTGTCATTTGGAGCCCTATACCTATCCGACAATTTTTGATTAGTCATTGAGGACTTAATCAAGTCAGTAAGTTTAAGGTCCAAATTTACGACCTCAGTCTCTAAGAACTTATTGCGTTCTTCAAGCTTTTTGCACTTGCTCTTTAAAACGTTGAATTCATTTGTCTCAGTAGCATGTGTCTTGAGTAGGTCTTGATATAACCTGTCTGTCAATGTACACTTGTCTTTGAGTTGTCTCAACTCTTCTTGCAAGCGTTCATTTAGGACTGTTATATTGAGATCTACTTTAGACTGAGGTTCCTTAAGATCAATGATTTCCTGTTTTAAGGCGATGTTTTCGTCACTGACTTCCATGAATGCCTTATTGGCGAGTAGGAGGTCTTCTTCAGTCACGCCAGTAGAGTGATGAAGACTGCTCCCTACACCACTATCGGCTGTATCACTTTCATCAGAATCTGATTCATCACATGATTGAAATGAAGTTGCAGATGATACCTCTTGCTCAATTTTTGCCATGCAGCAGAGTCCATCATCAGCTATGAATGCTTCATCATGATCAGACGGGTAGCTAGACGAAGACGATGGTAACTCGTCTGAATCCGTTTCAGAGTCATTATTAGCCATCATTGCCTTCTTACCCCTGTTGTATCTTCGTTCCCTTCTTGCCTTGCGTTCTTCACGATCATCAGTGCTCAGGTCCGGACATTCGTAAATGTAATGACCTGGTTTCTCACAGTTATAGCATAAAAGATCGTTAGTAGACTTTTTATCAGGAGACTTATCCCTTCTCTTATCTCGTCTATCAGAACGCTTAATCTTCCTATCGTCAGACTCTCTATCTCGTCTGTTACTTTTCGAGACTTCGTCTCTCCTTTCGGATGAGTTTCGGTCTCGTCTGGTCTCAAACGAGTTATTTGAAGTAGAACCTCTAAAGTCTCTATAGAACTTCTTATATCTGTCATAGCGCTTGTTTAGCCTGTCGAACTTCCTAACCATAAGGTTCATCTGATCTTTCAGACTTAGATCAGACTTATCTAACTCGTCTTTTATGCTAGCAGACTTAGACCTGTCTACACTAGAACTCTTAGACGTAGTAGACTTAAAAGAAACATTCTTCGACACAGCCTTCTCCCTATCACTACTGGCTATAGGATCTTCCTCATCTAGTTCGAACTCATGCGCCTTAAGGGTCTGGAACATGGTTTCTGCAGGCCATGAATCAATGTCTTGGGTGGTTTTGATGATCATCTTGACCATTTTCCACCGTTCATCCAAGGCCTTCAGAATTCTCAAGTTAATCTCTCTCTCAGTATAAGTCTTTCCTAGCACTTCAAGATCATTCATGATTCTAGTAAATCGAGTATCCAATTCATCAATTAATTCTCCTGACTTCATTTTAAATGTTTCAAACCTTTGGACAGCTGTGGATAGTTTGCTTTCTTTGATCAGCGTAGTGCCTTCACAAAGAACAGCTAGTTTGTCCCACATTTGCTTTGCAGTCTTACATTTTAGCACTTTGCCAAGATACTCGTTTGGCAAGGTGTGTAAAATATAATTTTTAGCAAGACTATCCAAATTGTTTTGACACATTTCTTCAGAAGTCAACTCTGACCTTGGTTTGGGCACCATCACACCAACGGCTTTAGACGGGTCCAGAGAAGCAGTGTTTTGAACCATCGTGACGACTAGTCCTTCTTTGATCACAGACACCATTAGGTCATGTGTTGAACTGAAAATTGCTTCCATTCTCAACTTCCAGTAGTCATAGACCTGCACGGAGAACTTCGGAAGTTTATTAGCGCTGATCTCGATAGACATTGTTTAGCAGTTGATCAGATAGGATAAAAGCAAGAAATCAAGATACAGATATATCAAGAAAATGTGATATGAATCAGAACAAATACGAACCAAGACTTCACCCAAAGTCTTTAAATGTTATCAAGAAACAGCAGTTCGAAAACTACTGCTCTGATACCACTTGTTGGTCCCAAGTTGAGTTTGTAATATTGAGTAAGCTAGTAAAAGTCTAGAGGGGAGGGGTGAATAGACTTTTAAAAATCTTTCAATATATCAGAATACGTAATGCGGAATTAATCAAAGTAACAATGAGCCCAACTCGATTTTATACTCAACTTATATTCGAAATTCGAACTTCTGTATGAACACTCTACTTGTCTTGTTCTTATATGCAATTAATCAATTAAGCAGTTAATCAATCAAACACAAATAAAATAGTAAAGTATATCAAACACAAGATTTATAGTGGTTCGACAACTTGTCTACATCCACTCTCACAACTCCAGTCGTGAAATTTATTAACTCTTCCAATCGAGTGTTCTTGTGGTTTTAAGTCCCAAGATATAAGACTTTGATCTTTTCGAAAACACTTTCAAGTGCTTCTTCGATCTAACTAGCTATTTACAAGTAACTAGCGACTTGAAACAAAAATGTAAAATAAAACTTCTCTATTCAGTAGTAGCCTTCTTGAGTCTTCACTTGTCTTCTGGCTTCTTTCTGAACTTCAACTCTAAGAGTGTGTTTGCTTCGAATATCTCTTATGAAAGCTTCAATTCTCTTAGTAACAGTAGTCTTCAAATGTAGAATACCATGGGGTATTTATAAGCTTCAATCATCAAGAACTTTCTGTTATGTAACTAACTTTTCTTGAAAACTAACTCTTAACTTCTTCTTCTTATCCATCCACGCGTTTCTTCAGTTAATTAGTTATTCCATAACTAACTCTTCAAACTCTATCTTCACACGCATTTTTGTAACTAACTTCTGTCTTCTTGCCTTGTCTTGTTGCGCACCTGTCTTGTCTCCACTTGACTTGTCTTGCGCAAGTCTTCTTCTGCAGACTTTGATATAGAACTAATCTAGTCCTATCAACTAAACTAACAAGACTATTACATTACTTTAAGCTTTATAAAATAGCTTAGACATCTTAAGAACTATACAATGAATAGGAACGAATACAAACAAAACATGAGCTTCTATACATCTTGAATATAGCTCAGTATAAACACCTAAACTGTGAGTGTTATCTCATAATCTCAAAATCAGCACAGTAAACTACTGAGCTTATAGGATCAGATAAGATAACTTAGGCCTTATCAGATGAGTTGAAGGGTTTCAATCAGATGAGAAGGTGATGCTTAGAGTTCAGCACAGTTGGGATCAGCACACTAAGATCAGTACTTCAGCAGACTGGACTAAGATCAGTACTTCAGCAGAGTGTACCAAGATCAGTACTTCAGCAGAGTAGATCAGCTCAGTACCAGATCAGCACAGTACTTGGGTCAGCACAGTACCAGGTCAGCACAGTACTTGGGTCAGCACAGTACTTGGTCAGTGCAGTTAAGATCAGCACAGTATGAAGTCTATCAGCAGAGTTAGCTTTTGATCATCAGAACAGAAGAGTTGAGTATCAGAACACTAAGTAGTGATCTGATCTTTATGGGCAAGTCTTCTGGTTCGAAGTTAGTTAGTTTAACTAACAGTTTTACAGTTACAACAACTTGAGGGCATAACTACCATTTTCAGTTGGGCAATAACAGAGCACATGGGTTGTTACAAGCGGTTGCAAACGGTTGATAACTACTCAAAACAGTTCCTAACAGCAGCAACTACCTTTGGTCTTTATAAACTCTTGTTTGTGTACATTGTAAAGGTTGGATGAGAGATTTAGTACGTTATTGTATTCTTTGAGTTGTGTGAGTTCACGAGTGAAGTGAGGAAATATCCAATTTCGAGTGAATGAGTGTGTAAACATTATTTATCAATCAAAGAAGTACTAGTCTGGTCCAGTGGATGTAGATCACATTGATCGAACCACTTAAATCCTTGCGTGTTGTTTGTCTCGTTGCTTACTTTTCTGAATTACTATCCTAGAGCAGTTATTTCTTCTATATTCAAGTGTTCTAATTAGTTGGAGACGTCTAACCGATCAGAATCATCTTGACATAAACAAATATACACAAAGTACTTATAAAATGTACTTGTCTTTTTCTTACATACTTATCTTGTTATCTTACTCGTCTTGTGAACTCTACTGATCTGTTCAAGACGACTTACATAACTAGACTAGATCAGTCAATACTTAGAAAATATTCAAGTTTCTTTTTTGGCTTATCAAAACTCATCTTATCTTTTCATCATTTAGGACTTGTCTTAGGATTCATATCCCAACACACTTTTATCTTTGAAAGAAAGTAAGAGAAAATGAATCATTAATATATTTTCAATTAAAAGTGATATTGTAGGAGTTACAAATGAACAATTTAGAAAAATTCGTGATAAAAATAAGAAAAGCGACAAGCTTTAAAAAATAAAAAATAAAGATAAAATGCGACAAACTTTCTATTTGTTGAAAACGAATCGAGGCTCAAAATAGAAACAAGTGACCAGTTTCAACAAAAATGATTAATTTAACTCATTCATTCTCTAATAATCTACTTTAATTTCTATTTTTACACCGTTTCACAACAAGATACAATATTAGATTTACATCCGTTTCACATTAAATGTCTTTTACATCCGTTTCAGATTAAATGTCTTCAAACTTTTCTCTTCTCCATAATTTTTTTTCATAATTTTTTTTTTTTTTTTATGAAAGTTAAATACTCATCCCTTTTTTCCCCTCCCCATGACTCGAACCCAGGACCTAAGGCCTAAGTAGTGGTGCTCTAACCACTTGAACTATTCCACTTTGTCTCTTCTCCATAATTTATGATATATGCAAAATATGACAGACAATTGAATAATTAAAAGAGTTGAATAATAATAATAATAATAATAATAATAATAATAATAATAATAGCTCCTTCATTCCATATATTTTTGGGTGATTAAATGAAATGTGCTGGTGGTAAATGTGGGCTCCAATTGAAGTAAGAAACAACCAACCGGCCCACCCAGCCCAGCTGTAATGGCCCACTAAAAGGCGTGGAATTCGTTCACAAAAACTCCCCTCCCTCCACTCTGTTTATTGTTTCTATTCTTGTAATCAATTCAATATTCAGAAGCAAACTGCGTTTCTTCGTTCTTCTTTTCTCCGATCTTCAACGTTTAATCCTAGATTACCTCTGTTTCTCTCTTCTCTCCATAATCCTAGATTAGCTAAGAGGAGAGAATATCTGAATTCGATTGAACAAGGATGAGAGAAATCATAAGTTTACATATAGGTCAAGCCGGAATTCAGGTCGGCAACTCGTGCTGGGAGCTTTATTGCCTCGAACATGGCATTCAACCCGATGGAAGGATGCCTAGGTATTATTCCTTTCTACCTATTTTCATTTCTTTTCAACTCTGATTTCTAACAAAATTGCATTTCCCTTGGATGTGTATCGCTATGGCATCATGCTGCGTATTATGCGGATCCTGATATTTCACTATCTATGTCCTTTACGAATGATTCAGTTTTTGTTTGTTTGGTTGGTTCCGATTGTTTAGTCTCCGCTCATATACTTGTATTTCATGCTCTGAAGATTGTTAGTTTACTGTTTTATCCGATGTTAAAGCCTTCAGTTGAGAGTCTACTCCTTATCCTGCATTTACATCATTTATTTTTCTGTTGTGACCTATTTGTGAATCATCCCTAACACTCGTCCCTCTTCACGTGCAGCGACACATCTGTTGGCATAGCGAATGATTCTTTCAACACCTTCTTCAGCGAAACTAGTGCTGGAAAGCATGTACCTCGTGCTGTGTTTCTTGATCTTGAACCCACTGTTATTGACCAAATCAGGACTGGAGAATACAGACAACTCTTCCATCCAGAGCAACTCATTTCTGGTAAAGAGGATGCTGCTAATAACTTCGCAAGAGGACACTATACAGGTAACATTCGCTTAATATCTTAGTTATTTAATGATAATTTGAGTGAGCGATCTCAAATTTTCATGCTAATTACATTTGGTGCAATACTATGCTCTGCAGTTGGTAAGGACATTGTTGACCTCTGTCTTGATCGAGTTAGAAAGCTGGCAGACAACTGCACTGGATTGCAGGGCTTTTTGGTATTCAATGCTGTTGGTGGTGGCACTGGTTCTGGCCTGGGTTCCCTGCTTCTTGAGCGTCTGTCTGTAGAGTATGGAAAAAAGTCAAAACTAGGGTTTAGTATCTTCCCATCTCCACAGGTAATTATTTATCTTGATACGTAATCTGATCAATTAGATTGTTGTATTCTCAGCACTTAATGTAATTGCTACTTTTGTACTAAATGGTTCATATAATATCTGATTGCTGTGCTTCTAGGTTTCTACTGCTGTGGTAGAGCCTTATAACAGTGTCTTGTCCACTCACTCCCTTCTGGAACATACAGATGTTGTGGTGCTTTTGGACAATGAAGCTATATATGATATTTGTAGGAGGTCCTTGGACATTGAGAGGCCAACTTACACGAATTTGAACCGCTTGATTTCACAAGTAATCTCATCTTTGACCACTTCCTTGAGATTTGATGGTGCCATTAATGTGGACATAACAGAGTTTCAAACCAACCTTGTGCCTTATCCTCGTATCCATTTTATGCTTTCATCATATGCACCAGTAATCTCAGCTGCTAAAGCTTACCATGAGCAAATATCTGTTCCTGAGATCACAAATGCAGTATTCGAACCTTCAAGTATGATGGCAAAGTGTGATCCACGACATGGGAAATATATGGCGTGCTGTTTGATGTATCGTGGCGATGTTGTTCCAAAAGATGTTAATTCTGCTGTTACTACTATCAAGACTAAAAGAACCATTCAGTTTGTTGACTGGTGAGTGCCTGCATTTAAATTACAGTTTCATGATCCAGTTGAATTCATTTAGGATAGGCATCTCTTGCTATAAACACCTAGCGAAAGATGTGAATGATTTACTATTTGGTTTCTGCTTGTTTCCTTTTATGTGCGCGGGAAAACGTTGTTAATACGTGAAGTGTATGTTTGCAGGTGCCCAACTGGTTTCAAATGTGGCATCAACTACCAGCCACCCACAATGGTGCCTGGGGGTGATCTTGCACGTGTGCAGCGTGCAGTGTGCATGATAAGCAACAACACCGCTGTGGTAGAAGTTTTCTCCAGAATCAATCACAAGTTTGATCTGATGTACGCTAAGAGAGCTTTTGTTCACTGGTATGTTGGTGAAGGAATGGAGGAAGGTGAGTTCTCTGAAGCCCGTGAGGATTTGGCAGCCCTTGAAAAGGACTACGAGGAGGTGGGTGCAGAAGGTGCGGATGATGAAGGTGGTGCAGATGCAGATGAATATTAATAGCCATTTGATTTGTTCAGACTCTTTAAAAATATGTTGCTGTTATGTTCACGTTATATTCGATTGACAATTTACAGATTTTGTTTGGACCACAAGTTTTAGAAGATAATCAGTTTTGCAAACGTAAACGTATAAACTCAGTAACAGTTTAATGACTGGTATAATTCTTTTCTGTCTCATAAGTTGTCATGTTTGTTTTTACATTGCAAAAAATGGTACAAGGAGATGATGTCGAAAATACTATTCAAATAAATTATTTCTCGCACAAAAAAATTAATTGAAGATGAACTCAAAACTTAATTAAATTTATATAAATGAGAAGACATTGTATAAATAAAAATTTAAATAACAAAGTTCTCAATTCTCATCCAATGCAAAAGATAAAATGCAAATAAGTTCTAGGTTCTGCATGTATTCTAGACAAACAGAAACATTTGACCAAATCACAGCTGCCTACAAAAAGCACCATACCCTCGTCCTAATGTAACATAATAAGCAGGCCAGGAAACCAACAAATTCCACTTAACGGTTGGCCTTGGCAACTCTCTCAATCTCATCTTTCTTTTTTATAGCATAGCTGCAAAAGAAGAATTGAATGATCATCAGCAGTTCAACTACAGCAAGAAACAGCACCTGATGAAAAGAGATTTATGAAACAAGGCATTTCTCACCTGTTTGAAGATCCTTTGGCAGCATTGATAAGTTCATCAGCAAGGCACTCGGCAATAGTCTTGACGTTCCTGAAAGCACTTTCACGTGCACCGGTTGTAAGCAGATATATTGCCTGATTGACGCGACGAAGGGGAGAGATATCAACTGCCTGTCTTCTCACAACACCAGCTGACCCAATACGGGTGGCATCTTCCCTTGGCCCACTACACAAATTTTGAGTTAAAGCTACTAATAATTTCCAATGAAATGTTATTAACTACAATAATATACATAAACGAGAAGGGAGTTGCAAACGACAAACCTGTTGATAACAGCATCAACAATGACTTGGATGGGGTTCAGATCAGTCAACAAGTGGATGATCTCCATGGCATGCTTAATAATCCTAACTGCCATGAGCTTCTTTCCATTATTACGCCCGTGCATCATAAGGGAGTTGGTCAACCTCTCAACAATAGGGCATTGAGCCTTCCTAAAACGCTTTGCTTGGTACCTGCCAGCTGTGTGGGGCATGTATATAGGATGCTTGGCCGCAGTAGCAGTGATGTAATCTTCCACAGAAATGTCACTAACCTATAACAAGTAAGAACCACCCGTCAAAAGGTTTGAATAAAAACCAAACTAATCTCAGTAAACTTTCAACTGAAATTAGTTGTGCTGGAAAAGACACAAGGTCGTATAAGCACATGGCCAAACACAGTTATCCAAAATAAGAGATCATTAGTAGAATTCAAAATTATTTATTACTCCCTCCTATTCAAATGTCATATTAGATCAATGGGCACATACTAAGATCATTAACTTCCTACAATACGAATAATTGATAATTATGGAATTGTACCCAAAACTTTGAAGACTTTTTACTACCCAAGTTATTTTTATTGAGTTCAAGGTTAGTTTAATGAACGAATTTAAGTTATTGCAGATTAAAAGTGATCACACAACACATGCAATACAAGCATTTTGAACAATAAAAAATCGGTATGTCATGATGTTTAATGGATATCATAGTAATTCTATTTTTTTATAAATGTACTCATATTGAGTATTAATATCCAGGACGCACACACATACATCATAAAATAATTACACGAATAATGAATAATATAGCTGTAACAGTCATTTGAGCGAGGGAATCATATGCAATCAATTATGCTAATAAAGAAAAGCATTACGGAAAGGAGGGAGTACATTGTAACCATATTACCTCTGGATATGGTAGTTTTTTTAGTGGGATTCAAATCCTTCTCATTAAAGGGTGCTCTTTATTCTTTAAAAGATTATTCTACACTTTAGACTCAGTATAGTAAGTTAGACAAAACATAAGTGGGAGAGTAGGGGAAAGGTTGATTAGGAAATTTGGTCTAATGACGTAAATTAGAGTCAGGCAGTAGAATATTTTTTGCATCTTAATTAATTTCAAGAAATGGGCATTCTAATCATTCTAATCATGCGTTTGGCTAGGCTCCAAATACCACACATCCAATTTATTGAAGCAAAATGAAGTGTACCAAAAAATAACAACACCAAGGAAAATAGATTCATTTGAGAGTTTTAGGGTACATCCAAACATAATTGGAGACATTGTGTACGGATAATAACATTCCAAGAACAAGAAATTAACACAACAGCAAAGATAGGTTAATAAACGACCAAACGGGGAATAATCGGAAGATTATTAAAGAGGAGATAATGACCTGAACTTCATCGTACGACCAGCGATTGAACAGCATAACCCCGGTTTGAACTTTGTCTCCATCAATCACCTGGGGTGCCACAACAACTTCCGCTTCGGCCTCCATATTTTCTGACTCACCTGCACAAAACAAGAATATACAATTATTCATCCATCACATATAGATAAGAATGGAGAAGATAGAGAATTGTGGTATAGTTAGCAGACCTTTGAATTGTGACGGCGTGTGGTGGCAGAGTGAGTGAGGGGGCAAAGCTGCTGCTGAATGAACAAGTGAAAGAAGGCGTAAACCCTAATCGCAAATATAAGAGGAGTCCTGGGTTTGCTAGTCAAATGACAAAAATATCCTCCAGTTTATGATAAAATAACAGAAGTGGCGTGGCCATTAGTCATGGGCCTCTTCCACATGGGCTCACTAAAAGCCCATATAAAAAATTAAAGTTGTTAGCCATATTACATCTTACAAACTCTTAAATAAATAAATAAATAAATAATAATAATATATATATTTATATATATCAATTCTACCAAACGTATGTTGTTCACTTACCTTATTTTTTTCGTCCCTTCACCGAAAAACTTAGAGCAACCATATTGGTGGTAAGGTTATAACAAAATATTCTCTTACACCTCTCCATACCTCCATAAATAATCGTGTCCTAATAACCTCCACATCCCTTTAATAGTTATAACCCATTTTATATGGGGATCCACCATCCTTTTATATTAATTTTATTAATATACATCAATTATCTTACTATATTTTTTATTTACAATTATAAAAAAAACTACCTAATTTTTTTAGATAAATATATTTATTAATATTATATCTGTTATTTTAATTATTTATTTAAAATTATTATGCATAATAAAATGCATACTTAAAATTGTTTTATTTTGTTACCATGGGATTAATTAATACTTAATTAAAAATATCATAAATACATAATTTTGTTACAAACGGCTATATAGCAACGAATTGATTTTTTAAGCCAGCAGAAGTTGAATTTGAATTGTCAAAATATACTATATACATAATACATAAATTGAGATACATATTTTTAGTTTGTTTAATAAATAAAAAAAAAAGCTTCGCTGCAACAACCAGAATTGGTCGGCCATGTCCACTTCTTTTTTTATGCGCGGGCTCACCTCTTCATCTTCCATAGTGTCGTGTAGTTCACTTCCATATAATTCAATTTTCTTTAGCTTTTTTTAAGTGTTACAACATTTTATTGCATTGATAATAACTCCTATTTTAGAGTTATAACCGCCTAAAATGCAACCAATGTGTTGCTCTTACAAACTCTTAAATAAATAAATAATAATATATATATTTATATATATCAAAAATATATTGTTCACTTACCATATTTGTCCTTTCACCGAAACTATGCACATTCTTATTATGGAAACTTTATCCCCGTCTTCAATCACCGCTTAATTATTTAAATTGTCACTTTCACTTGTAAAAATCATTTTATCATAAATATACACACAATAATTCTACTTTATACTCCCTCCGTCCCACAATAACTTTCACACTTTCCTTTTCGGGATGTCTCACAATAACTTTCACACCCTTTATAAACTCCACCCTTAGAATATTCTCAATTTTACACAAATGTCATTACTTTTTCTCCACACATACACAAAAATCAACTCATTCTTTACTTTATACATAAAGTTTTACAAAATTAACCCTCAAAACTTCACTCATTATTACACTTTCTTAATTTACGTGTCCACCTACCTATTAAAGTTAATACGGGACGGAGGGAGTATATTTTTTCTTGAAACTTATATTAAGAGTATGAGCATATTTTTAGTGTAGGGAGGGAGTATATAAGAAGACGTATAATGGTATTTTTTTAGTTTAAGAGATGAATACAAAAAATATACTTTCTCCGTCCAATTTTATAATGCTTATTTGAATTGGACACGGGTTTTAAGGAAAATTGATTATTTATGTAAAAAGTGATGGGTGAGAGTAATGTTTTTTTTCTTTAGGAAATGAGAATTATAAAATTGGATAAATTAAAAAGAAAAGTGAGAATTATAAAATTTGAAAGAGGGAGTATTTTATCATGTGTAACACTTTGAAATGATTATCCACTGTTATATTTGCGAGGTTAAAAACATTTAATAATAAATAAACTTCAAGTGAGCAACATACAAAGGCCATTCTTCTTTTTTTCAACTATACAAGGATCATTCTTAAAAAATGAAAATCACTCAGGTTTATACATTCATGACTTATTTAAAAAGTATCGAGAATGATTGGTTTTTACAAGGAATATGTTTTACAAGGAATGAGAAAAGAAATAATAATGAATGAGGAATAATGAGATTGATCCCTTCGAATTAGTCGTTTCTTGGACTGGATACTGAGTCTTTAAAAAAAACAAAAAACAAAAAATGTACATGCCCAACAAGATAAATCAGACTGGGAAAAAAAAACGAGTTGAAGAACATTTGCTTCTTGAGAATATTGCAATAATTGGTGACATGTAAGAAAACATGGTTTTACATAACACTCTACAAACTAAACAATGTCAAAAACGGTACACAGAATGAGCTATATTGTGTATATAACAGCAAGGTGCAATAATTTAGTGGCATGGATGTAAACATTCCTAGCATAGTTTTACATAATAATAATAATACTCTACAAATCAAACAGTGTCAAAAATGGTACAGGGAATGAGCAAAATCATGAAAGGGTAGCCTCAACATAATCCATAGCTTTCTTCTTCACTTCTTCAATTCGTTTATCATCACCAATGGACTTTTCATACTCAAGATACTTCTTGAATAAGAACTGCACAAACATCATATAATCAATAATAATTACAATTAACAATAATTACAGTAATAATAATAATAACCTCCCTACTCACCTTCATCTTCTTTGGGGGAAGGCTCAAACTTACTGCTCTCTCAAATAATGCATGAATCAAATCCCCGTCACCAAGGCGAATCTCCTGTAAATTTTAAAACAAACCTCGTTACAAGGACAACCAACAAAATACTTCTACTTTTTTTAGTATGATTAAAAAATTATTACTTGATCCAGATAAACACTCCATAAATCTGTTCTCTTGGGATATTCTCGAAGCATTCCCTCAAACATGGATCTTCCCCTATCTGGAACACCACATTTAAACTCCAGAATTGCAGACTGTGAAATAAATTTTATATGCTTATGCCGTGGTAGACACATAAGAGCTCGATTTACAACAGACTGAACCCCATCATTTTTGTTTTTCAAAAAGAACTGGATCTTTCTCAGCCACACCTGGATGCCAAACAGATTATATGTCACTTGGGGAATAACCAGTGGCATTAAATATTAATGGAAAATCGCGGAATCATATGTGTGTACCTTGCACGACTTCTTAAACTTTCTTGTCATTTTTTCAAGAAGCGAATCAGCCAATTCATGTTGTTCAGTTCTCTCATACATTCCCAGGAGTGCAAGATGCACCTTTTTAGGATCACAATACTGCAATGCTCTTTGAAATATTTTTGAAACAGCCTCCTGAAAAAGGAATTTTGAAATTAAAATAATTTGGCAAACGGATTTTCAACTTTTAAATGCTCTTTTTCTTCTTTAAACTAGCATCAGGATTATTCGTATTACCTCTGGAGGACTGCCATGCTCATTTTCCAAGTTGAAATAAGCAACCCAGATATTCAGCTTCTCAGATTCTTCTCTCATATTTATTGTTCTCAAAGCCCTAATATGACAGTCAATTGCTGAGTTTAATGGAAATAGGTCTTGGGATATATACATTGAAGGATTTTTTTCATGCTGAAATTCATAGATAGGACAGACACTGAAAATAGAACACCAACTGAATTAGGTACCTTTCAGCAATAGATCGTGCCTTGTCGATATCTGCCAAAGCAACCATAAATTCCATGTATTTTATCCATATAAAGCTGCTGTTAGGGGAACTCCGAATAAGTTTATCAAATTCATCGGTGCTCCTTGGGATGTCATTTATTAGCAGCCTCTCCTCGGCAGATCTTATTTCTCGCTCCCTTTACAGAACCATCAGTAAATTACACTCGTAATTCCACAGCAACCAATATAAAAAAAAGAAAGAAGCAAAAGTGTGAAATTACCTCTCTTCCCTAGCTTTCTTTTTTGCTTTCTTTTTGTCTTTATCATCAGTGGTATCCACTGCTGCAGCTGTAGAACTTACGACACCTTGACCAACACCAGCCTCAATATCGAAGCTTTCTATGTCATCCAGTGGAACATCAAGAGGAGGCACAAGAGCCCTAGATTCAGCATCACCGAGTATGGAATCATGATGATGATCATCATATTCATTATTCACGTTCTCTGGTATAATTGTTGATTCGGCTAGAACAACAGAATCATGGCTCAGTGTTGAAGGTGCCTGCAATAGTTCCTCATTTTCAAGATATGAATTCTTCATCCCCAAAGAAACTCGGTTTTTCTCTTTATCCACCTGAAAGAACATAAGGTGACACATCAATTCAAGGCTCAAGAATTTAAACTTCCTTTTTTTCTTTCAATAACCTACTCTTGGATCATCATTACTTAACACACACAGTTTTTACAATTGAAGCACAGACAAACAAATTAAAGCAACCCTTCCTTTTTTTCTTTCAATAACCTACTCTTGGATCATCATTACAATAACCTACTGACGTGAATTTGAATTTAAATAGTGGACTAACCTTCAAAACTTTCGCTGTCACTCTCTCACCTGCTTTAAACTTTGACAGCAGATCATCTATATGATCATCAGAAAGCTCTGACACATGGCACAACCCAACCTACACAAATGAAAGAATAATTAGCATATTGGGAACAGTGATATGAAAATATTTGAAATTCATCGAACAAGCTGATTCAAGGATGGTAGATGCCAATGAAGAAAGCTGATAATAGACAAAAGACAAGTTCTTGAGCAAAGCCAACAAATATACTAGAACATCTTCTTCGAGCAAGAAACCAGTTAACTTACCACGTTTGTGTGATCGATGGATATAAACAACCCGTATGACTCAATGCGCTTGATTTTTCCATGAACAAGATCTCCAGCACTAATTTGGTTTACTTGATTAGTTTCTGACTTTGGTGCACCTGAAGTTCGAAGGGTGACTTCAACGCGCTTTGATAACGGTTCCACTGAAACCACCCTGCATCAAATGTCAGAGATGCATACTGTAATCAATATAGAATAGTTCAATTCAGTATACTTACTTGCCAATCACAAGTTTTCCAACATGAAATTCCTTTTCTGGATTTTCAACAAAAATGTCCGACAAATTAGAAAGGAGGATTTTAGCATCCATCTTCCGTGAAAGCATGATAAAGCATCCTTTTGCAGAGACATTTTTTACGTAACCCTACAGCAGTCAACAACAAGGATTCACAAAACATATAGTTGAGAACATGAGCAAGAATCAACTACTAATGCAAGAATCGTGGTCATGTTGATGTATGAAAACCAATGGATGGAAAAGTAACAGTATAGTACCTGCACAACCATATTAGGATGAAGGTCTGTTAATTTTTCCACACGCTGGATACAAGTGTCCCTGCAATCATGAACTTGTGTTGAGACGCCAGAAACTGTAGATATATAATAATATGATAAAAGGGCAATGATACTATGATGACCCCATGCTAGGCTGTCAAATTAACTTCCAAAGGTCAATATATCTCAAATTGCTAGGAATGTTCTGAGAACAAGACCTAACTATTAAATAAAATCAAGTTCCACATAGTCATGTGTAGATTTATAAAACCTATCGGTAAAGATTGCACTCGTAAATTATCAACCTAAGCTACATGTTCAACTTATTCAAACTTTTGACGATTCTATTGACAGCAATCACAGCCTTTCAGTAATTTCTTCAACTTCTTTTAAATACTATTTTCCTAAGCTAAACAGAAATATATATTAAACTTATAATTCAACACAATATATATCTTCTTCACTTTCTCAAGGCACTAATATAGTGCAACATGCAATCACTCATCAGCTTCATAGAAAAGCATAAGTGATACTGTATAAGCTTACATGCTGCCATTGAGCTCAGTGGATTTCAGGTCACGTGAAGCATCTGGAGTTGACCTCAGGGATAGATCAACATGGACAGCTCCCTTAATAGCACAGTTAATCTCCACAACTCTACATTTCACAAACTGTCCTACATGATAACCAGAAAGTGGGTTTGAGGCCCATGAGTCGGTCAATTCAGTAAAATGAACCTTCCCATAATGGTGCTGATCAAGTTGGACCAACAAACCACCGACACCAGGAAGAATTTTTGAAATCCTGCCACCTACAACACTGCCTTCAACTAAATGGCTTAATGAATGATGGTCAGAAACAATTCCATCTTTATGGTCCTCAGAACTGACAACTGGAGCATGTAAGACTACACGAAGTAGTTTTTTCTCCTTATTCACACTGATTACAAAACCAGAAACACGTTTACCCACGTAGAACCGCTTCTGGAAATCTGAAAGTTCAGCAGGCTCACAAGAAGAGTCCAGAATGTACAACTGAGCCTTAATATTTCGAGATATACTCAACCAGACCCAATCAGGGTCAATCTTATACACAAATCCAGAAACACCTTCGCCATATGAGTAGTCAAATTCTTCAGAAGATAACTTCTTATCTGTTTCATTATATCCTGTATCCACAATGGAATAAAAATAAGTTAATCAACAGCTTCCTAAACAATTTACACTAAAGTGACTGCAGACACTATAACAAAGAAACAATCAAGATTGTGGATGCAGGTTTAGCAGAGACCCCTAGGTAGTCAAAATGAGTCAAATGGAAGAGATGTATTAAAACATTTACCAATGTTTGATCTATAAGAAATGAAAATATATCAATTAGAAATTTATAATAAAAATGGATACAGGTGATGAGAAATCCCATATAAACAAAAACAAAAGAACAAAACTCCAACGTATAGAAAAAACAAAAAGAAGAGTGGAAAGTATCCGTTAGAGCAGGAAACTACTTAGTGACAAGTATTCAATGTGATTCAACAAATATAAAACATAAAAAATATGTATTACAGATTTAGGCTCCCGCTAATCATTGTTACTAAATGGAAAGACCAATCTGCATACGGCGTCATCTAAGTTGGAGACATTACAAAATCATCAGTGAATTAAAGGAGAACAAGAACACATTTTACAGTTCCGAATTTTCCGTGTAGAGGAAGGAAATGAGTTTTCCAGGATTAATAATACGGCTTAATCTAACTTCAGTCTTAAAGATCAAGAAAACTCTGGAAAATTCCATGCTTTTACGGCTACCAGTAGTGATTTTAGGAAATAATGCTTATACCCATCCACAGTTATGAGTATTTATTCTTTAGACCTGTCAGCAGTATCATCATGCTAAATGTAAGTGTTTGATGAACAACATTGCTAACCTTCAAGCAAGGATGGCTTGATCGATAATTCAAAACATCCTCTAGTGTTTTCAAGCTTGATGCCCTTTGAGACAATCCTTGCTGTCATTGTTTGTCCAATTCTGTAGTTACTAAGGGGGCTTTCAGCAGAATTATCATCAGTTGCCTGCCAAAAAGAATCTAAAACATAAACACCAAAGGAGGCTTCGCATGTTACCAATCTCGACAATTAGAAGATAAAGACTCACAACCTCAGTTACATGTATTCTTCCATGAAATCCAGATCCAAATTTCACCCGGATTTCAAGAGGCTTCATTTCAGTAATCTGAAAATCAACCAAAGACATCATTTAAATGTAGTAAATAATCTGCATCCAAAACCATGGTTCCCAACTAAAGAAAATGAAACAATTCGAACCTCTGCCTGAATGAGAGATCCAATATCATAGCTAGAGTTCTTCTTTGCACGCTTAGAACTGGATGTCTCCACGCCATCACTTAAACATTTGAGAAGCAGTAGCAGCCTCCCACCAGTTGAAGGAGCTGGAAGAGCCGATACAATGGCAGAGATACTGCACACACAAAAAACATTACAATTATTAAACACCTGACTTTGTTCTGAATCTGATAAACAGTACAACGGCAGTATTTAGAGTAGGGTTACCAACTTAATATGATAATGTAATTCGCACGCATTATTAGCTAATTATTGCAAATTATATTTAAAAACTAACCAAGAAACATTTGACATTGCCCCGAGCATTTCAAAAAAATTTATGATGAACATTGCAAAGAGTTTACCAGTCACTCAAGTCAAAAGGGTATGTCAGTTAAAGCAACCAGCGTTTGTGTTTTATCAGCATGTGCATCATTACCTCTGTCCATGGGTAAATTGTTTAGGAGGCAATCTCTGGGTGTTGTAATCAGTTAGTGATGCGTAGCCTACGGTGAAATCATAAGCTGGAAGTGAGAGAACCTGTTTAGAGGAAGAGGTTTAGCATTCACATAAATACCATGGCATATTAAAAAGAAAAGAATAATAAAAGGGAAACTAACAACTCACCAAGTAATTTTCCTTCACAATTTCAACAACTGCATTTACCGTTTGATTCACTTCTAACTCCTTTTGAGCTTCTCTTTTGCGTTTCTGCATAAAATAATATAACAATTAGGTACAAAGAGTCGACACCTTCGATGGAACAACAGCATTTAATACATCTGTGGCCTCACAAACACCAATGAAAAAAGATACATATAAACAGTCAACACAATTATTGTTACGGAACCCATGCTTGAGAATGAGCCAACATGGCAAAACTTAGAGAAACCTTCTCTAATATAGTTAATAATACTTGAAGGCAAACCTTCTTAAGGGTTTTTACAGTAGAGCTCTCTTCTTTAGTTCTATTGATGAACTCTGCCTTCAAAGACAGGTCCACAAGGCATTCAACCTTCGAAACATCAAGAACTGCAGCTCTGACAACCAAGTTGTTTTCCACGTTGGTTCCAGCCACTGTAAAGAATTATTCTTATCATTTTCAGCAATACCCAAAAAACAAAAAAAAAAAGCACTAGACAAATTTAGGACAGTGACTTACAATGGTAATGTGAAATGAAGCCAAAGACATCATTATATCCCTCAAAGCTGATAACAACACCAAAATCTTTAATTTCGTGCACTTTCCCTTCTACAATGCTGCAAATACCAAATTCATCCACCCATCTCCGGCGGCTGTCGGAGTCCAATGCTTGTAGCTTTGCAATCTGGCCAAAGAAGCGTAAGATGAACTTCAGAAACAAATTAACCATTTGATTATTTTGCTAGATATAGTATTAGTTACTGTCCTAATGCTTTAATCCTGGAAAAACTCTAAAACATGACTCTTAAGGTGTACTCTAAAGGAGTTTGTCAATGAGCGAGAGAAATTCCTGATGTTACCTTCTCTTCCAAAATAAAGTATTCTTGAATAAAAGATGCATCAGTCGAACAGCACAATGACTGCTTCAGTGATAATGTTATTCTACCTGTATCACTAGCAACCTGAAAAGATATTAGAAAGGAAAGATTATACAAGAAGTTTCCCAATGTTTTTAATGTATAAATGAGGTCTTGATATTGGGGTTACATCAACTATGTTGCTGCGAACAGACTGCCCTACGTAAAAGACCTCAGAAAGATCTGATCTCCTGTCATCAGTAGCCTGCAAAACAAACACGGATTTAATATAAACAGTGAATTGATAGTTAATACATTTACAGAGATCAGGTACTTTTGATTTCATACCTTGCCTTTGGGAGCAAAGCCAGTCAAACGTCCAACAAAACGGACAAAGCATCCGGTGTCAATTATATTGCAGATGTAACCCTGGAAAAAAAATGTATATGAGTGAGGATAAGATGAAAAGCTTATAAACTAGGCTTCCAACACAGGTCAAAGTCCCTGGTCGTCATTGAAATTGGAAAACATTTAGCCAAAATGCCTGACTGAAGAGGGAAACTCTTACATGAACCACAGAGTGAGAACAGATATGGCTAACATCAAGAGGAAGCTGTGTGTTTGATTTAACTAGTGAATACTTGGCAGTGAGTATAAGATTGTTTCCTTCAATATCTGCAACATTTTGAAATGAAAGTATAAGTACTAAACCATAACAGAAAACTTAGTTCTCAATTGTACTTTTCACTCAATAAAAGGTCATTCACGGGTCTGCTGCATATGCTTGAGCAGGAAGAAAAAAAGATCACAATGTATTCTTAACAATCCTTTACTCCTAAATTTCTGGTCTAATGCAAAATCACAACCATGTGATATCTTATCTCATTTTTCCAATCTCATCTTTAGAGTCCACAGAGAAGTTACTGGGACAAGAAAAACAGGAGAAAGTAACTCTCGATCAATATAGGTGAAGGAACAATGGAAAAATTACCAAGAACCAACAGCTCGTCAAAGTGGTACCCTGGCTTCATAACAGACATCAATAAAGTGGCAAGCCCTGTTACACATACAGAGAGAATCAGGAGCAAAATTAAATACAAAAACTAAAGACCTGCAGAACCATAGGGATAAGCAGAACATAGTGAAAAAATCAAAATGAAATCAACAAATTACCATGGTGGTCTGCCAAATGTTCAAGATTGATAGTGCCTTTCCTGTAACTTGCACCAGCGACACCCACTACAATTGCGTGAGGTGTTATACTCTCAACAACTCCAGAGACGAGGCTGCCTGGTTTGATGCTCTCGTCCTCCGATGCCCTACCAAATATTTCAAAAGGAATAGGTAATAACATGGCAAAACATGTTTATGTGACACAAATATCACATGGTTAAAGAGAAGACTAACCTCGTAGGTGTCACGTTGAAACTGAGATTTATTCTGCGTGAAGCAGGAATACATTTGACAACTCTACACTTGACCACTTGTTCAACATGAAACATGGAATGTATGTCATTGCCAGGACTTAAACCAAGTTCCGATCTGTAACAGAGTGCACCTTAAAGTTCAATAATTACGTGAAACATTCAAACCAAACAAGCTCAAATTGTTCAATGGTGTCAAGGGCAACCAGAGTAGCACAGAAGAGGAATCCATATGCTCAACATGCAACAATTTCCACAAATATATTATTTTTGAGGCACAGAAAACTGACCTGGGGGCAAATCCTTGAACCCCGTTGTAGAACCGAACGAAACATCCATGATCCTCGATCTTTGTAATCCACCCATGAGTGACTAACCCATCAGTCGCTTCGGTATAAGCACTAAGAATCTCTAGCTTTGATTTCACCTGAAATAATCCCAGAACTACTTTCAGGGAAGCAAGACAAAAGAAATACTGGAATATGAAATAAAGTGAAAACCAGGGGACAAGTTCTAGTCCCTGACAAGATCTGCTAGCAAATACAACTCAATTCAATGACTCCATGAACTAAAAATACAGCAAAAGGTCAATATCTACGAACATTTTAGACTTAGAGAGCTAGAAACACACAAAACGCGCAACAATTCACATCAAGTGATTTCACAGTACTCAGTAAGAACTAAAGAGGTCAATAATTGACTTGAACAGTTTCCTGTGCCATGAAGTTAAAGTTATGGTTTAATTGTTCTGAGTGCATTGCCAAGTCCACTTTCCAAGTCGAACTGTTTAAGTGTTTAACCAAACATTAGTACAAGAGTTTTTATGTTCCTCTTTTGACACAGAAATAACTCCTGATCATGGTTAAAATCCGCATGTGGAAGGATATCAACCTCAACCTTCAGAACTTCACACTAGATTTAGTGAATAAGAATGACAGGTCACCAGACCAGGCTAAATATAAAGCATATATATCAGGAAAAGGAAAAGACTTCAGACTAAATTCAACAATATAGAAGCAAAGAGAAAGCATACAAGAGTTTTCTTGTGCGTAACAGTGATTCTCTTGGACTTGCCACCAAGAACGCGAAATACTAACTCAATTCCAACCTGAAAATATTTATAATAGATAACAATAAACATCAAGAAGAACCAAAGTTACTATTTTAATCAACACAAATGCAGAAGAGAATCTTGCAAAACAAGAATATATAGCAACCTGGAATTTTTTCCTGGGTTTTGCAATTTCAAATTCTGACATATGACGGAGAGGACATAGTGCTTTCACACCACTAGCTAATTGCACAATAGCACCAAAACTGTCAACGACAATAACTTTAGCTTTTACCACCATGCCTGGCTTCAAATCAGAGTGAGTGAAAACTGAACCCTCCAAAGCACTAGTCTGTTTAGAAGAATAACAAGAAAGGGAATATGTGTCAATCATATTGGCTGCAAAAATAAGAATGTGGTGACATGGTGGTCAGTGATCACATATTATACAAAGTTGTGCTAAACATCAACAATGATAGATAAGATCATCTGCTATAGACTGCACTTCAATTCCCAAAAATAGATTTAAAAAAACACATATTCAGTGGATGGGAACTTGTTTCACAAGATTACTTGTAAGCAAAGTATATTATTGATAAATAAAGCACAAACTACCTTTAAAGTGCCAGTTGCAAGCCCTTCCAAGTGCCTATATCCATGTACTCTGACACGGACAGAGCTTCCTTCCTTAAAACTCTTCTCCAATTTAACTTCCTTATCAGCTATGTCAGATGCCTGAAATTTTCACAATAAAATTAGAGCTAGCAGATCAAGATCACATAAGAAGCCGATTTGTAATAAAACTTACATTGACATAAGCAGGGGTTGGAACTGGTAAAGTAGGAACTTCCAGAAGAAGGCCCGACCCTTTATCAACTCTGACTACTCTAGATTGGTCAAAGATATCTCCAATCTTAACAAGCTGTTCGAAAAATAAGCTCATATGAGTGAGAAATTGTTCTTATTTTTCAATATATTCTCTTAATTTAGAAAGTATCAGGGGAGGAATGTCAGGAGAAGGGGAAAGCAAATATGTGGAGTATATCAACGAGCTAAAAAGAGAATACAAAGAATACATTACTAGAGGTGTATTACATAAAAAAAAACTTACAGATGATGGAGCCTTATTACTGACAAGGTGAGGATTCAGTGTTAAACCAACAGACCTAGTTGAAGGATCGATAAACAAGATCCGAGCATTGAACTACACAAACAACAAAAAGAGAGTGGAAACACAAACATCAACACTCATTGAAACTATAAAAAGGACAATAGAACTGCATAATTAGTAACGTCCATGAGAATGGTATATGGACTTCAAGAAAGACTCTCAGAACCACTGAGACAACGAATTCAACAACTCTTTAACTAGTATCAATCTAGCCAGATGATGTTATACAATTGTAGCAGAAAAAGATCCCAATTCCATCTAATTTAAATTGTAAGCAACATAATTAGTATCATCTATGAGACTCGTACATGGACTTCAAGAAAGGACACTCAGAACCACTGAGTCAACAAATTCAACAAATCTTTAACTAGTAGAAATCAAGCCAGATGAGGTTAAACAATTGTAGCAGAAAAAGATTCTGAAATCCCAATTCCATCTAAGTTAAATTGTAAGCAATATTACCTTCATATTTTTGGCATAATCATTCTTCCAGTTTGCTTTAGGAAAAGTTTTATCGAGATTAAATAAGTCAACCTGTAAATGAAGATATATCATTCAAAAGACAGGAATATAACATTTTTGTAATATATTTAACATATTCATAATAAAGTGACATACAGTTCCAATAAAGTAAGTAAGAAATGATAATATGATGCCATTTTCAAGGGTTGACTGCACACGAGCATTAACCATCATGCCTGGAACAAGAAGGTCTATTGAAATACCCTTAAAATCCTTGGTCTGCATAAATACAGATGAATTAGTAGAAGAAAAACACTCCAGGAAAAAAATATACGGCAACTACATACCACACATTTTGAAACCATGCCAGGGTCGGAACTCAAATGGACTACTTTTCGAGATTTGTCTACACTTTTTACAACCCCTTGCAAAAGCTGGCCCATGCCTACTTCAGTGTTTCTTCTCTCTACAAATTAAGAGAATACGTCAATACGAGCAATGAAGCATATACTGGAGAAAAGCCCAATCCCTAAATCTCCCTTTTTGTTTGTGGTATTATATTTTAAAAGACATCATATAATTAATCGTAATCATCTTGATGTTAACGAATTGAACAATTGAACAAGTCAAGCTAAAGCAATCTATTTCCAGAGTGAAGAAAATTATGGAGTTGTGCCTAACTAGAATACCATGAAATCCAAGGCAATTATGTTCCCTCAAAAAATGCTCAATGCAAATTACACTTGGAATATCAAGAACCAAAAATAGGGCCCAACGAATTGTCACAAATGTTTTTAGTGATATTCTGTCTTGAAGCAAAAAAACAGTGTTAAACAATTCCAGGAAGCATGATAGATATAAATTACCAGATTGGCTGAGCTTTGGCATAAATCCAGCAAAAGAAGGCAATCCAAAATGGAGCATAAAACCATGATCCTCAATGCTTTTTGCATACGCACTCAGCACCTGAATATCACATAAATCATTCAGAGGTGTCAATTTACAACCTGCTAAATAAGCTAGAAAATAATACATTAGTACCTCAAGGTGTAAATTGGCTCGAAATTAGGAGAGAAAGAGAGAACGTGCAAACAATTCATTCACAAATTTGGGGAAATAAGTATATATATGGAACCATGGCTTTACAGGAGTACAAAGGAATAGACTGTCTACGTAAATAAGTCCAGAAGCTAACGTGATGTTTGTTTTGGGTTTTAGATGCTGCTTAACTGATAAGAACAAAAGCAAAATACTATGGACAACAAGAAACAACCAAATGTAACTTTTTAAACATAAGTAATGCTTATATGAGGCTACACTCTTGAAACTACATACCATTCCTTCTTGAATAGAATCCAGTGTCAAGCTTTTGTGCAATACAGACAGACGCAAAGAAAGCCATATCTTTCTTTGTGCTAATTCTTTTCTATCATCATCTACTTGCAATACAATGCAAGACACAAGCTGCCCTTCATGATACATTTTAGAAATGAAGCTAGTCTCCGCATCCTGCAATGTGGCGAGTGAGTAAAATCAGTCAGAAAGGAGGAATGAAAGGGATACCTAGTTCATAATTTATTTATTAAAAAAAAAGTAATTATTACAACAACAAAAAAGTCACTAGAGATATCAATGAAAAGAAATGTACCCCTCGTGGTTCAACATCCAGAATGGGATCAAATGCATCACATGCACGAACTAGTCCCCTTAAGCCACCTGGAAGACTGACCACAATATCTTTCTCATTCACTTCAGTAATAACACCCCACAGCTTCATTCCCGCAGAAACATTCTGAAACACATCAGGAAGAAAGTCAAAAGTTAAAATTCCTTTCCATAATATAAAAACCAAAAGGTATGTTTGATTTTGGATTTGAAAACCGGATTTGATATTTCGAAATCTAAACCAGGTTCAATTTTACGACTTTAGAGTCCACATTTTAGAAACTCATACATCCACCCCTACAATTACCTGTAACCCTATAAATACCATTTTTTCTACACCACGTCCTCTCCAATGAGGCAATGACTCGTTAATGCAAATATGATCTTTTTTTATTCTCGCCCTTATTTTAATTATAATTTTTCACAGCATTATTCACACTTTTGCAACTGCCAATAAAAAAACTTAATTATTACACAATCATTCAATCTTTACAAATACATTAAATAATACTCCTATATTAATACAAATTCCACACACTCTTCCACATTGATATGACATAAAATTAAATCCTACCTTACTTGAATCCAAAAACAAGTACAGTCCATTATTAATTATCTACATATTGAAATCCAAATTTCAAAATCCTCTAAATCCCAAATCAAACATATACCTGAAATGTAGTACTAAATTTGTTTAACTCTTACAAGTGAAGGGAAGAAAGGCACCTAAGTCAGTATTAGTTCACATTGTATACACAATCATTATAAAGACTTATTCACATCAGAAAATGCAACTGCAACCTATTCAGATGCATGTAGTTGCAGATAATATAGAGACCCATTCATCCAAATGAAATGTGTATAACCAAATTGTTGAGCTAAGGATTCTCCAATTTGTTCTTTTGCGCAAATTGAAGGTCAGCCACTCCAACTAACATTTTTTAATGATCATAAAAAGTGCTGCTGCGTCAATTTTTCATAGCTGTACTTATAGGCATTAAAACAATAAACTAAAAAAGGCAACTTTATTAAACAGATTTGAGATGAGCAAGAAACAAGAAGAGAGAAAGCATACCTTAAGAGTAATTTTATAAGAAAATCTTGGACCTGCAGTTCCATCACCAAAGAGCGATCCCAAATCTTCCTCTGCGGAGTGGTTACTATTTTGCACCCTCTTTTCCTTCTTCCTTTTCTTTAGCACTCTCTGGTCTGTCTCAAAGTCCTTGTGCGCTCCTTCCCTAGCCCCACTTCTCTCTTCTCTACTAAACGAACTTCCCCCTCCTAAACCGCAATAAAAAGTAAAGAGGAAATTGAGTACAGGTGTACAACAACAAAGAATTAAAGCCAATGCTCCTCACTAAGAGAAACTGAGACATGTTTAACAACTATGAGTTATTGCTGAAGTGCAATAAACTTCCATCTTAAACTCAGGAAATACACGAAATCAAATGCAAATATTAAGTTCATGAACGAGAGGGAAACCTCTGGGGAAGTCTGGGGCATCATCTTCAAGCTGAAGAGGCAATTGAGACGACGAAGCTGCGGCACCTTTAAGATTATTTTTGGGCTTCGATGTCAATTTCTTTGCAGGCGGCGCCATTTTTTATCACTCGGCAAGTAGAGGAAGCAGATTTTTCACGGCGGAGGTGACTGCGAGAGCGGCCAACAAGAGGTTTTAGAGGGTTTGGGTTTTATTTATTATGTATAAAAACTAAATTATTAGTAAAATCTTGAACCAGCCTAAATTATAAGTTTGGGCTGCACTAATAGGCCCAGGACAGAAATCAGGTTACTCACAACTACATAATTAGAAAATACACCTACTAGAAATCAGGTTATTTATTTTGTGTTTAAATTCCTATGCTACCCTTTAATAATTTAATCCTAACCTGAACCAATATGTTAATAGAGTGTTTGCAAACTATTCAAACTGTTTTTAAAATGGTTAATTCTAAATAAATACATCACATTTATTCTCAATATCAATTTAATCACGATCGATTATTGTAAAAAACTTCAATCTTTTATCGTGTTGCAATTAAATACACATTTTTTTCTCCCGACCAATAATTGATGATGTGTTTTGCCGAAGATTGTCACGTCAGATTAACCATATTCCTAAATTAAATTTTATATAAATAAAAATAAAAATAAAACTTCCACTTCTTCTGCGTCTTTTTCAACTTCTCAAATTCAATACACTTCTCAAACTCAATACAATTATTACTTCTCAGTATTTCTCACCTCTCAAACTCCAAGTTCTTCTCTTCTAACCCTAAAAATCAAAATCATAAAGATAGAACCTAACACTAAAATAACAAAAAAAGAAAAAAAATTGTAAAAAATCCTTAAAAAAAATTATAGGTACTACATGATAGGTCAAGCATTCAATCCTTGAATGGTAGAAGGATGTGGAAGATGAGGAAGAGGTCTTGAGAAAATCCTATAAATTCTACAAAATTGACAAGGGATACAAATGACTTGCTTTGTATGTAATGTAGTTTCAAAAGATCAGATAAATTGCATGTAAGATTGTGTTTTTGGTCATTTATACTCATTTTTTTTTAGCACACATATGATTTAAAAAATGTCAGTTATATGTTTGTCATGTTTGAAGAAAAATGGCAAATCAAGACATGAGTGTATTGATTTGCGAAACTTTTGACACTATTATATGAGGGTAAGTTTCTTATTTTATTAAATATTTGTATATTTCTTATAACTATATTGTTATATTTATTCTTCCAGCATTAATCATTAGTGTTAAACACATTAATTACTAATATTTTTTAAGAATATTTTCCTCTCTCATAAAGCATATAAATTGTACTCAATAGTTGAACAAAATAACAAAATTATTCAATAATTGAATAATTCCTAAAAAAATAAACCACCATATTTGATGATTTTTAGGGGATTTTGATTTTGATTTTTAGAGTTAGAATAGAAGAATTTCATTGAGTTTGAGAAGTGAGAAAAACGAACAAGAAGAACTCTATTGATTTTGAGAAGGGGAGAAGAAAAACTTGATTGAATTTGAGAAAGACGCAGAAGAAGAAGCGGAAGTTTTATTTTTTATTTTATAAAATTTTATTTTTATTTATATAAAATTTAATCTAATTTGAAAAATAAAAAAATAAAAAAGAAGCAAACCACTCATCAATGGTTAGTAGGAGAAAAAAATGTGTATCTAATTACAACAAGATAAAAGGTTGGGATTTTTTACTAAAAGTCGTGGTGTATTTATTTAGAATTAACCATTTTTAAAATAACTTTTTATTTTAAAATTATGGAAAAAACATTGAAATAAATGATTTTTAAGCGGTTTATAGAATTTGCAAAACATACTAAATTTAATTCCATTTTAGTTTAGGGTTGGTGTGCTATGGACTCGAGTGCATGTTGTGCACCCTAGTCCATGTTGCACTTTTCAGTTTACTGATGGTGTTGCATTTTTCAATTATTAAACTGTATAATAATATTTTTAGTAATAATTGAAAAGTGCAACACCATTTACCAAAAAGTGCACATAGACTAGGGTGCACAGCATGCACTCGAGTGCATACTAGACTTTACCTTTAGTTTAAGTGATTTGGTTGAACTCAATTTTAAAATGTAAGAAAATCTGTGATCAATTTTCAATTCGAGAAGAAAAAAAATTATTTATAAAGTATTTTTATATTCTATAAATATTTAATAACTTAACAATATATTATAGAATTAATTGAAAAAATAAATCATCACTCATTTATTAATTACAATATGTCTTTTTTTTTTGTACCACTTTTTAAAGTTTTGAAATTCGATGAATTTGACTATTTTTTGTCAACACATACATGATGTGGATGTCGAAATCGCATTAGATGCTACGTGCACAGATGCCCACGTAAATGTTATAACAGGTGAATGAACGTTTTTTATTTTCGACACATTATTTTAGTAAAAGTAATATGCAAAATTTTAAATTATTTTTTATGGACTGAATTGTGTGTTCTATTCTTTTGAGTTTTGGGAATGATAATAATTAAATTAGTTTATGGGTTATTTTTAAAAATGTTTTTTTAGTATTATTTTTAGTTAAAAGTGGTTTTTTTTAGTATTTGTCTTTAGTTAAAAATGTTTTAATTTTTCTTTTTAAATATCCATTAGTCGCGGCATCAATGTGGCACCTTGTCGGCTCCAACAACCACATTATGATTTATTTGTTGTCAAAAAATAAACAGATGCATTAAATTGCAAAACTTAAAAATGTGATGTATCGAATTACAAACAAATAAAAGATATATTGTAATAGATAAACACTCGAAATGTCGTGATTTTTTTTATTTTTTTTATTTTTTTGCAATTAATTAACCCTATTTTTCGGTGAAAATAACGTAAATTGGACATCTTAGAATCTAAATTTAAAGGATATAAATTGAATTAAATCTAAGTTAGAGTAAGTAAAATAAAATGATGGTGGGGCTCAATATAAGACTCCCTCAAAGATATTTTGTTTAAATTCCTTGTATTTTTTATTGGGAGGGTCTTATGTGCAAAACCATACCCCAAATATGATAATAGGTTATTACTCCATCACACTTGATATTATTACGTTTAAATATTATTGTGTGCATAGTAAAATAATACATTACTTTTTGTTTTACAATGGAAAAAAAATGTTTTATAGGTTTTTCTAACATTGAAAAAATTTAACTTACATTATTGCAAGAATAAATTAAGGGAGACATCTCTATCACATGATCCGGAGGGTCAACCCAGTAAAAGAAACTTCTGAAATTTCGAGAGGATACAACTAAATCAAGCCCCATATAAATGGCACTCCGTTTGACAAAAGAAAGTGTAGCATTAGAAAAAAATGATAATAAATCCTTACAAGCTTTCACGTAGTCTCCGAAAGTCGACACCATATTAACCGAGGCATTAATGACGACAATCGCTATCTTTTCATTTCCCTCCACAATTGTCTCGTCTACATTCAAGATGTTTAGCCAGGAAAGTGCATGAAAGAATCTCATTGCTTCTCCAATACCAATTACCTCCATGAGACATGGAATTACCAAGATTTTGTCCATGGCGAAGCCTCCAATCTCATCTCGTATTACCATACCTAAGCATGTTTCAAGCGAGTCCCGAAAGAAAGTTGCATCCACATTGAGGTTGATCTTGACTTAGGGAGGCTTGTGCCACACACCACAAATTGTCGCCTAGGCAAGGTCGTCTGTTACAACTTGGGCTCGCCCCTTTGAACTTACATTTCACCATTCCAACCAATGAGTTGTTGAACCATTATCTTCTTGCACCAGTGTATCGCAACGACCGTCTCATAATTTAGCATTTCGCTCTTTCAAAATTTGTCAAAGCACCATACCGAAAACTGGCCACAATAGTTTTAATCGAGCTGGAGAGCATAAAAAATATTAGTTAAAAGAGCCATCTACCTGCATAGCTCTTGCATTAATTTTCGACCACAGTCCAACAGTAACCCAATATTCATAGGCATAGGGGAAATCAATGAACCGGTGCCGATTTGTTTCCACATCTCGTTCGCACATAATGCATGACTTATCTGTTGATTTGTCGTGAGATTGCTCGAATTTGTGGATACATTGTGCTTTAAATACCAAGTTATTCTTGCAAGAATCGTGTGATTGTGGTTTAGTTCTCGAAATTTTGATACACGAACATTCTTGTTTGAATTCTAGGTAAAACGAAGAGTTTCGAAGCAAACCACAAAAAATCCAGCAGTTGTATCAATCCAAAGATTCAACCACATGAAGGGCATCGAGGAGAGTGTCGAAACAAGATAAGAATCGAGCCGATCGGACATCCGGAGTGCAAGTTATGCTTTGAACAAGGAAGGAGGAATCAACTCGACCGAGTGCTCAGACTCAGCCGAGACAGAGAGTTTTGAAATTTACTGAGCACTCGGCCGAGTCGAGGCAAAAACCCAAAACCCACTGGAATTGAGTGACCACTCGGCCGAGACAAAGAGTTTCAAATTTACTGAGCACTCGGCCGAGTCACTTGTTGATAAAAGCGTGGCACGCTTTTTACTTAGTCCACTCGGCCGAGTCACAGTGCATTTTTTGCCCACTTCCAAATTTGACCTAGGGACACGTGCCAAGCTTGATTGGAAGGGTATAAAAGGCCACAAATTCATTTTTCATAGGGAGGTAGCCATTGAAATAGTTCTCAAGCTCCCCAAATCTAAATTTCACCATCATTAGCTCATTTTGCTTAGTTTTAACCATAGAACTTGGTGGATTTCCATAACTAGTTTATCTTTGAGGTTGTAATTTCATTTCAAGCTAGAGATTGAAGATCGTGTTGATATTTTGAAGGTTTATTTCATATTTGCAAGACAAGAGGTGATATCTTAATTTAATTTGAGTATTTTGTTATTATTAATCATGGGTATGTTTTTTTTCTCACTCTTCTTCCTTATTTCCATTAAATTAGCCATGGGCTAAGAATATTGGTGTTTGGGTGTTGTAGAATTGTGATGGAATTAATGTATTTATCTTGATTTTGATTGTGAAATTCATTGGAAGGTATATTGGTTAGGTTTATGGGTTTTGATAGATCATTTGCTAGAATTCAATTAGTAGGTTATATTAGAAGCTCAATTAATGCAACGAGAATTGGTTAATCGGGGTAGATAGTATAATCGAGGGTTGGGAGTCGAGTGAATTAAGTAAATATTGGTTTATCACAACGAGAGTTGGGTAAATTTCATTAGAACCCCATTTATTTACATTAATTGCTTGAATGAACATTTGAGTGATTAGTGAGAAGGCCACAGGAGTTTGGTTGTTAGTATTCAAGTGGGAAAACATGATTAGGGATTAGTTTAGTATAATTTAGGTAGAGTCGAACCCCCTAGTTGTGTGATTACCCGGGTAAGAAAACCTCTATTCATCCTCTCGATCCTAGGTGCTTTACACGATATATGCATTAGTGATTGCTTCTACCAAGTGTCATCCAATGAAATTCACATAGAAGTCGACTATTAACATCGATTCCACACAAGGACGAACATCCGAACACTACCTCTCATCACTTGATTTTCATCATTATCTCTTTAATATTTGCTTATCATAGTTGTTAATTGAGAGTTTCAATTATATTTTCTTGCACAAAACATGACTTTTAACTATATTCAAAGAACAATACATAACACTAAGGTTACTTTAACATGCTAGTCTCGCGGATCGATAATTTAATCGAGCCTTGCTTTTATTACATACGATCCTCTTATACTTGAGGGGAACGTGTTGGTAAAATCACGTGTTAAGTTTTTGGCGCCGCTGCCGGGGATTAGTTTTGTTTTTAAGTAACTTAGTGTTTGTTGGTCTTTAGTACTAGTGATTTTATTTTTTTTGTTAGTAAGTTCTTTATTTGTCTTGTCTTTGAAATTTGATACTTGGTTGATTCTATAGGTGCATGAACACAAGAGCAAGTGGAATTGATCCTATTCCTATTGATTTAGAGATTGAAGCTACGACTAGAAGAAGAAATCGAGATCGGAATCAAAGACTTGAACAAGAGAGAACAATGGCGAAAAATCAAAGAAACAACAACAATCAAAACATCATTCCACCTCCGATTGGCAACCGAGTACTTGAAGCGGGAAATGAGGGTGTAGTTGGTCGTGAGGAAGAGAGAACCATCCGGGATTACTTTGAACTCCCGGTTCAAAGGTGCTATGATGGAATCGAGCGCCCTCCGATTGCGCCCAACAACTTCGAAATTAGCCCGAGTCTAATTCGAATGCTAGAGAAGAGGCAATTTGGGGGTGAGCCACTTGAAGATCCCAATCAACACTTGTCCCGATTTTTGGAGTATGCGGATACGGTCAAGATCGATGGGGTACATGAAGATAATTTGAAGATGAGGCTTTTTTCTTTCACCTTGAAAGATAAAGCTAAGGAATGACTTTCCTCAATGATCAACAACCGAGCAACCACATGGGACGAGCTTAGCAAGAGATTCTTATTGAAGTTCTTTCCTCCATCCAAGACTCTTCAATGCAAAACCGAGATTACTCAATTTCTCCAAAGGGAGAATGAGAGTATTTATAGTGCATGGGAGAGATTCCAAAGTCTTTTGAAGAGATGTCCTCAACATGGGTTTGTGGAAGAGCAAACAATTAGCTTCTTCTACAATGGATTGGGGCTTTCTTCAAGGCAATACATTGATGCATCGGTGGGTGGGCAATTATTTGCAAAGAGTGCAAGAGTAGCAAAAGAAATCATTGAAGCAATTGCTACCAACACCTACGATTGGCCTATTGATGGAAATAGATCCAATAGAGTTGCTCAAATTGGAAATAACTCAACAACATTGGGTGATACAATCAAGATGCTCTTGGACAAGGTTGATTTGATGGAGAACAATCAAAGAAGGGAAAATTTTGGGGGAGGAATGGAAATGCCTAACATGTTGAACCAAGTTGAGGATGATAACTACATGGGGAGGCCCCAACACCCACAAGGGAATTTTCAAGGAAATTTTCACCAACCCTTCCCAAACCAAGCTCCCAATCAAAACTGTTTCCAACAACATGCCCAAGCCCAATTCCAAGGAAACCCTCCTTACTATCCAAATGCTCGGAAACATGAAAACTTTTCTTATGGAAATCCTAAGGCCGCTCTCACTCTCCCTCCGGGATTTTATCCGGGTGCTCGTGCACCAAACAATGAGGGGAGTCCACATTTGGAAGACTTGTTAACCACTTTCATAGCTCAAAATAATCAAACGACGACTCAACAAAACCAAAAGATAGATATATTGGATGAACAAATGCTCTCATTGGCTAAGCAAATGAAGAACATGGAGTTTCACATGAGCCAATTTGCTTCTTCAAGCGGTGGAAACCAAAATGGCAAGTTTCCTTCCACTACGGAAACTAATCCTAAAGAGCATATATTGCAAGAAAGTTGAGTTAAGGAGTGGGAAGAGTTATGAGGGCCCAAGTATGCCAATTGAGGAAGGAGAGAAGGTTGATGAAGATGAGGGAGATGAAGAAGACTTTGTGATTGTGGAAGAGCAAGTTGGGATTGAAGACAACAAGAAAAATGAAGAGGTGAAGAAAGAAGAAAGGATACCTAAGTGGAAGAAAGCCAAAGAAGCAAAGTTGCAAGAAGAGATAATAGAGTGTGATACTTGGGGAATTCCAAAAACACTTGATCCACCACCATTCCCTCAACGTTTCATGAAGAAGAAACTTGACGAGAAGTTCGCAAAGTTCTTGGAGGTGTTCAAGAAGGTGACTATTAATGTCCCTTTGATGGAAGCTCTTGAAGAAATGCCCACTTATGCAAAGTTTCTTAAGAACTTGATCACGAAGAGAAGAAAGGCGGGTGATAATGAAGTGGTGAATCTCACCTTGGGATGTAGTGCAATACTACCAAAGAATCTCCCTCTAAAGATCAAGGACCCGGGAAGCATAACTCTCTTGTGTGAGTTGGGGAACAATGAGAAAAGAAGAGCACTGTGTGATGTAGGTAGACCTGTCAAAACGGGCCGGCGGGGCGGGGCGGGGCGGGCCAAAACCGCAAAAGCCCGCCATTTGGCGGGGCGGGGCGGGCCAACCCGTTTGCAAGGCGGGCTACCAAAACCCCAACCCAACCCAAAAATAGGCGGGCCGCGGGTTTTGGCGGGCCAACTTTTTTTTTTTACAAAATATTTATTATATTTATCTTATATATATTTATTTGTATAATATATTATAAATACAGTAATAATATACCTATATATTAAAGTAATATACTTATATTTTATATACCCTATTATGAGTACATGAAGAAAGAAGAAAAAAAATGAAACTGCTTATATAATCTGTTATGCGCTAGAGTTTTTAATATTAGTTAGGTTTATTATATATTGTTATTAAATAAAGTTGGATAGCTTAAGTGGTTAGAGCACTATTAGTCAAACAGTAAGGTCTTGAGTTCGATTCCTAGAAAGGGCATTATTTTTTAATTAAACATAATATTTTTTTAAAAAATCAAAAAATGGCGGGCCAGCCCGCCAAAGACCGCACCAACCCGCCAAAAACCGCAGCCCAAACGGGCCGGCCCGTCTGGGCCCGCCTCCTGGCGGGCTTGGAAAATCCTGGCCCAACCCACTATCTTTAGTGGCGGGGCGGTCTGGCCCAACGGGCCCAGCCCGTTTTGACGGCTCTAGATGTAGGGGCAAGTATCAACCTCATGCCTCTATCCATCTTCAACCGATTGAAGGATGGAGAGATGAAACCCACTTCCATGACCCTCCAACTCGCAGATCGATCTATCACGTATCCGGAGGGCATTGTTGAGGATGTGTTGATCAAAATTGGAAAGTTCGTTTTTTCGGCGGACTTCGTGGTGATGGACATAGAAGAGGATGAGAGTGTGCCATTGATTCTATGGAGGCCTTTTCTAGCCACGGCTAGAGCGGTGGTGAACACTTACTCAGGGGAAGTAACTTTGGAGCTTGGCAAGGAAAAGTTTGTTGTCCAATCATATGAAGCCATGAAACACTCATCCGAGGAGTTTGAATGCAAATCAATTGCTGTTGTGGAACTTTGTGTCCAAGAGACACTTGAAAATTCTCTTGACCCTTTCTCTACTAATATTTTTGATACTCCTATTCTCGATGTTATGAATGATGAATTTTCACTTGATTTTATTGATGATAGGAAATCTTGTGAGAAGAAGGATGTCAATGAAGTTTGGGGAAGAAAGAAGTTCCAAACATCACCTCTAAGGGAACCCGTGTAAGGAGTAGAGAAATCAGAAGGAAAGAAAGAAGGATTGAAACCTCTACCGGAGCATCTCAAATATGCATTTCTTGAAGATGATGGAAAGTGTCCGGTAATCGTTTCTTCCTTTTTAAATGAAAGTGAATTGCATGATCTTCTTGTTGTCATTAAGAAGCATAAGTCGGCTTTAAGGTGGTCTATTGAAGATTTAAAAGGCATAAACCCTTCGATTTGCATGCATAAAATCCGCTTAGAAAAAGATAAGAAGCCCATTGTGCAAAATCAAAGAAGAGTGAATCCTATCATACAAGAGGTAATTAGAAAAAAAGTGATTAAGTTTCTTGATTCGGATCCTATCATACAAGAGGTAATTAGGAAAAAAGTTATTAAGTTTCTTGATTCGGGGATGATTTTCCCCATTTCGGATAGTCCATGAGTCTCACCATTACATGTAGTGTCTAAGAAGGGTGGAATGACGGTCATACATGGGGATAATAATGAGTTGATTGCTACTAGGGTTGCCACGGGATGGCGGGTATGTGTTGATTACCGTGAACTTAACAAGACCACACATAAGGACCATTTTACATTGCCTTTTCTTGATCAAATGCTAGATAGATTGAGTGGACTTGCATTTTATTGTTTCTTGGACGGATACTCCGGGTATAATCAAATCATGATTGCCTCGAAAGATCAAGAAAAGACAACATTTACTTGTTCATATGGTACTTTTGCATGTAGAAGGATGTCATTTGGGCTTTGTAATGCCCTGACTACCTTCCAAAGATGTATGATTATAATTTTTCATGGACTTATTGAGAATATTATGGAAGTGTTTATGGACGACTTTTTCGTTTTCGGAGAGTCGTTTACCTCTTGCTTACAAAATCTTGAGCTTGTGTTACAGAGATGTGAAGATACTAATCTTGTCTTAAATTGGGAGAAGTGCCATTTCATGGTAAGAGACGGGATTGTTCTTGGACACCACGTGTCATCAAAGGGGTTGCAAATGGATCGTGCTAAGGTGGTAGCCATTGATAAATTACCACCACCATCGAGTGAGAAAGGGATAAGACCATTCCTTGGTCATGCCGTATTCTATCGTCGGTTCATCAAGGATTTCTCTAAGCTTTCTAAACCCTTATCTCATGTACTTGAGAAAAATGTGCATTTTGAGTTCACTAATGATTGTTTGATTTCTTTCAAGGCTCTTAAGGAAGCATTGATCACCGCACCGATCCTAATAAGTCCGGATTGGAGTGAACCCTTTGTGCTCATGTGTGATGCGAGTGACTTCGCTATGGGAGTAGTTCTCGGATAAGTCCGAGAAAAGAAATTCCGAGCAATTATTATGCTTCCAAGACCTTTAACCCGACTCAAGCAAATTACACCACTATGGAGAAAGAGCTATTGGCGGTCGTATATGATTTTGATAAATTTCGCCCCTATTTGGTGGGGGGGGGAAACAATTGTGTATACGGACCATTCGGCTATTCGCTACCTCATGAGTAGAGATGTCTATCGGGCTGACCCTAGCCCTATAGGGCTACGGGTTAAACGGGTTAGGGTCTTAACCGGTTCATACTTAACGGTCCTACAATTGTTAGGACCTAACCCTAACACTAGCAGCCTACAATTTTTTTTTCTTTTAAAATTAAAGGTCTGAATTGGCACGTTCAACAAGAAAATAAAATAGAAAAATATATAATTAGTTAATGATCGGTAAATGAAAAAATAAAAGTATATTTTAAACACAATTCTATAACTCATTGGTCCTTAATATGGCTAAATAAAGTTAAACAAATATCATAATCTAATAAAAAAAAAGTAATATTGATTAATGGATGATAATGAGCTACTTAATGTTTATAGTTATGACTATGGGCCAAATGACTCAAAATTTGTTCTAAGGTTATACATAAAAAAAAAAAAAAAAAGGTAACAACTCGGGCTAGCGGACTGACCCTGTAGACCTGCGGGTTGGCCCAGTTTAGCCCGCGGGCTAACCGGTCCGGGTCAAAAAAGCCTGGATTTAAACGGGTCTATAATTCATGAACCCTAACCCTACATTTTTCAGGGTTAAACGGGCCAACCCGACCCAGATAAACATCTCTACTCATGAGCAAGAAAGATGCTAAACCTCGATTGATCCGGTGGATGTTGCTTCTCCAAGAGTTCGATATAGAGATCCAACGTAACAATTTAACATGTTCACAACGGAGTGATTGTTCACGTGTTAAATATTTCCATACAAATCTTTTGGGGTCGATAATTTAACCAATTTCTTGGAAAGTAGGTTCAGTGTTCACCTTTTTTGGAAGACAATCTCTTCCCGCTCTTCATATAAAATATTTTATTTAGAACGGAACACCGAGCCTCCATATGTTGTTTCAATTTCTATCCACCACGTGACTTGGGTTAGCCGCAATTCGCGACATGATCTTATATGCGTACTTGATTGAGTAGCGGACATCTCGATTGTGATGACAAATAAATACATCCAACGTACCTACCGGGGGAAGAGACATGTTAGCAATATGACCACCATCTTCGGGTATGAATTCCTCAATATGCGCTCAATCCCGGGAGTGCTACTCAGGGCTAGTAAGGGCCGAAACTCGAAGTTCTTCTAGTCCGTCAATCGAAAATTAGCGTTTTAAACATTGTTTAGTAATTTCAAATTTCAAATGTCAGTAAGTTAACCTTCAGGTGAAGAGTTGGGAGGTGTCCGAACTTGATAGAATTATGGGCTACACAGTTGAGGAATGTAAATGTTGTAGAATCACCAATTTCATGAGAGATTGTAAAAGAAGAAGCACAATAGAGAGATAATGGAGTTTTGCCGCAACTAAAGAAGGAATTGAGATGTGCAATGGAAATATGGATGCACAAACTTAAGGAAAAGAATGCTGAGACTGAGAGTATGAATGTAAGGAATGCGTGTATGCTTTTATGAGGTTATATATAATGGTGCAAATCCACAATAAAATTTGTAAGCTTTTTTAAGTTCAAATTCAATTCAACAAAAAGATGAAAAAATAATTATGGATCTTAAGTTCTTAACTAACACGAGCTAACGAGCTACAATAAATATTATTAGGGCTTGCTTTGAAATCGTTCGAAAGGTTTCATTTCATTTTCACCTGAAAAAATGTCGCGCATAATCGGTTTCAGCCGTCGTGTTGTACATCTCAAAAACCTCCATGGCTCTCACTCCAAAACACTGACCTTTCTCTCATCCTTTTCCACTTCCGCGTCTGAGTCGGCGGCCTCTGAGCCGAAACCACCATTGTATAAGCCGCCGCCGGTCGGCGTATCGCTCACCAAGCACGCTGGTCGAGCCGTGTTCGCACTTCGGAAAATCGAAGCCGGTGAACACATTCACACTGCAAAATCTATCATCTGTCACCCGTCTCCACCCTCACTTCACAAAGTTTGCTATGTCTGCTTAAGGAGACTTACAAACAAGGACAATGCTTCAGGAGAGACTGTGTCTTTTTGCAGCCAACACTGTGAAGAGGAGTCGAAGGTAATTACAGTCGATCACACACACCACACCCTGTATAATTATCCATTCGTGCTTAGTTTGTCTTTTGCTTTCCTCTTAAATTCTTAATTAAGTCATTTTGCTTCATGACATTAGAAGTTCTACGATCTTGAGAAGAAGGCAAATTGGTCAAGATTCAATGAATATTGCCGGTATGAAAATCTCCTTTGAGTTCTAATAATGGTATTTGATCATGTTGAGTATTCACCATATTTTTCTGATTTTCTGAAGAGCGCAGGGTTTAAAATATCCGCATCTAGTCAAGCGGTTTGTCTGCAAGAGTATTTCTGGATTCATTACTCATGCCATTTTTGACTTGCATCAAGCTGAGAAGTTAACTTCTGATCAAATTTTTGCAGTAAGATTCTCCTATATTTTTTAAAATGTTACTCCGTATATCCTAGTGGTGCTCTAATATGCTTGATGAAAATTTGTCTGCCTAAACCCAAGGCTGTTTTGCTTGTATTAGAAACAGAGTATATTAGACTTGAATCTAGAGGATTAGGCAGAATAAACATACTTATTTAACCGGCAAGAGCTTTCTCTAAACGTATTAAGATTGTAATATTCATGAATTAAACATTATGAAATTTAATCTAAATGGCTCTCATATGTTATTTCTCCTTCACTTTATTTGCCTTGATTCAATTATATTCAGATGAAGGAGGAATTTGTCCTGCTGAGAAGCACTCTTGAGGACGCCGGCATTGACCATGAGAAGATGTCATGTATCCTTGTGATGTGAACTTCATCAATATTGAATTTATTTCGTTATCTAGTTTTGTTATTTCTTTGACTTGTTAGTTCTCACTGAAGAATGGTATATCGATGTTATGGCACGGATACGGATCAATGCCTTCCGCGTTGAACTACCTGCTGGATCATATGAGGATCTTCATTCCTTGGCATCAGCAGCAGTAGAAGGAGAAGCTGCAGTTGGAAATGTCATGTATATGCTTCCATCCTTTTACAATCATAGCTGTGGTAAGATCTCTCGTTTTATTGGAGAATTGAACTTGCCACTTTGACTGTCTATGGCGTTTTGCTACAAATTTAGACTCAAAGAGTATTTATAATTAGCTATTGAAATTTCTGCAAATGAGTTGCAATAAAAATAGTAATCTCACAAGTTAATAACATGACATTTTCCCCTTTTACTGCAGATCCTAATGTGAATATTGTATGGACTGAAAACGTGGATGCTAAAATGGTGGCTCTCCGTGATATTGAAGAAGGTCCTCTCTTTTAACTTGGTGCAATGTTTAAGTTATTCCAGAGTGTGTGCTTTACTGATAGTGATAAGTTTCTGAAGTTATTCCTATGGCGGACCTTTGCTTAATTTTCTTATATAGTTATATAACTATTTCAAGATAACAGTGGTTCATAATTATGCTCCCTCCGTCCCTTATTAAGTTTCTCATTCACAAATTAAGGAATATAGTATAAAATGTTTAGTTGAGTCTTGAGATCTGACATGAGAGATAAAAGTACACAATTTGGGATATTATATAATATTTGTAGTAGCAATTGTTGTAATAAAAATGAACCATAGGGATAAGTGTTAAAGATGGTAGGGACACAACTTTCCATTTTAGGAAATGAGAAACAAACTTTGTTTGGGAAGTCGGTTTTGGCAAAATGGGAATCTTGTCAAGGGATGGAGGGAGTGTATAGTAATTCTACAGTGGGCCTACAATTAGAGTAACAAGAAGAGATAAAAAAATGCTTCCTCAAATAGGTTTCTCACTCCAAATTATCTAGCTCCTAACACTCTTAGTCCACTATTTTTTGAATTACCTTGCATGTTTTCTTTGTCAAACTGGGAAGACTAATTGAATGGACAGTATCCACACATATTTCCTTGTGTGTTAGTGTTATGAAGGAATGAATCAAGTATGGTGTTAATGGCACTGCAGATGAAGAAATGCGAATCTGCTATCTGGACGCTAGCATGGGTTATGAGCCTCGACAAAAGTTCCTGTATGAAGGATATGGTTTCAAGTGCGACTGCGCTAGATGCATGTCCAAGGAGTAGTTAACTTGAGGCTAGGCAAAATAAAATAAATACCTCTATCTCTCTCTTAGTTTAGTCAGCCGCTGTCTTTTGTTTGTGACAGACGATTCAACTTTTTCTTGGTACATATCTTATAATACACTCTAGCAATGACTGTTAAAAATGAATCGATGCTGCTATCCTGTTATTGATTTGGACTAGTATTTGTGATACTTTGCTGTTGTCATTACGAAAATCAATCACATAACTCATCTTTTATAGTTTTATTTCAATATTACTACCAATTTCCTAATGAACTAGTAGTAGTAATTCCATAGGACAGGGCATTGCCTAATACCTCTGTGTTTTTATTTTATCTGTTGTGTTAAAAAAAAAAAAAAAGTGGATAAGAAAGTGACTGTCCATTGTGATTCCAACATTGTTTAATTATACACATACATTGATTCTGGCATTGTGATTTAACATCCATCGATTCCAATATGCCTGCATTCCATAATCTTTTCTTGCTGAATCAAAGATTTAACATCTATGATTGTTTCTGCTTCTGATGCACCAATCTGCAATCTTCCATTTATAGCTTTAATAGCATCAAGAGAATCAGAGTACACCTTCTTAATCTTTATCCCGATTTGAGCACATCTTCCAATGCCACTTTTAATGGCCATGAGTTCAGCACCACAAACTGTGCCTGGATTAACAATGCACCTTGCCCCCGCTAGAAGGATCTTTTTCCTATCACTCACTACCACAAATCCAACAGCATAACACTTTCTAACATCGTTAAATGTTGCATCTGTATATAGTGTATTACCATTTTCAGCAGAAACCAGACCTTCTTCAGAACTTCCGATGGTATCATCATTGATGTTTTCAATCCCCACCTCATTAACAAATTCCATCCAATACGATTTTGCCCAACTCACATCAAACTTGACATTGAAAAAAGCCGCACATTGAACCTGCTTTTCTGTATGAACAAAATGACATCTTTCGATCCATATTGCCCAAGCTATCATACAATCAAAGACATTTTTTCCATATTCAAATTTTGAGAACACCAAGCCATAAAATCAAAGCAATCATACCTGACTGCATTGTTAATATCCGACCATAGCTCCTGTGCTTTCCATGTGTTCTTTGCGAAAGGGCACTTGAATATATAATGCATAGAATCTGCCATATGATATCCACAACATTTACATATCGGGCTAATTGGCACATGGTTTTGATTCAAATTACCTTCAGAAGCTATCAGGTTTCGCGTTAGTTTCCATCCAAATATTCTCACTTTTGGCGGCACTTGTAACTTCCAAATAGTACTAAAAACCTTCACATTCAAAGCTTTATTTGATGGCCCTATATCTGCACACCTTTCACCCTTCAAAGCCTGATTATGAGCTAGCTTATAACCCGATGCTACTGTGTAAATACCAGTCGAAGATACTGGCCAGAATAGTTGATCATGCTCCGCATTCTTCATGATTGAAGTATTTAAGATATTTTCCGCTTCGTAAGGTAGAAATGCTTGACTTATCATTTGCTCATTCCATCCACCTTCTTCAGTCAAGAATCTGCTAACAGATGATGCACTTGCAATTCTGGAGCCTATCCTTCCTCCTTCCAAATTACATACCAATCTATCTTTAAAAATGTGGACATTTAGGCCGTTACCAATCCTCCATCTAGCGCCTTCATCAACCAAATCTTTACTCCACAACATAGATCTCCACACAAATGATGGATTAGATCCTAATTCCAACTCATCTAGCCTGACACTTCTGACATATTTAGCTTTAAAAATCTTGCTCACCAGTGTATCCTGTGCTGTAATAATTCTCCATAATTGCTTTGCAAGCAAGGCTTTGTTAAACATCACCAAACTACGGAACCCTAATCCACCCTCATCCTTTGGTTTGCAAAGCTCCGCCCACTTCTTCCAATGTTTCTTCTTTGAAAGCTCTGAATCTCCCCACCAGAATCCAGCAATGATTTTTTCAATATCAGTACAAATTGCCACCGAAATCCTAAAACACGACATTGCATATGAAGCCATAGCTTGCAACACTGCTTTGATCAGAACCTGTTTACCACCTTCAGAGAACGATTTATGATGCCAAGAAAGCACCTTGTTTCGAACCCTATCGGTATGATAGCTAAACTTCAATTTTTTGGCTTTTGGAATAATTGTTGGAAGTCCCAGATAAAGCTCATGGCCATGAGAATCTCTAATACCAAAAATCAATTTTGATTGATCTATATTGCTCTGGCAGGTGTGAGGACTGAAAGTGATTGAAGATTTTTTCCTGTTGACCAATTGACCCGAAGCTTTTTCATAAATATAAATGCAATGCGCCAAACATTGAGTCTCATTTTTCGAAGCTTGGAAAAACACAATGCTATCATTAACAAAGAAAAGGTGAGACAAAGAAGGAGCACCTCTTGCAATCCTGAAGCCGGATACCAGTTTAGAATCAATGGATGCTGAAATGATTGAGGAAAAAACCTGTGCACATAATACAAATAGGTATGGGGAGAGTGGATCTCCTTGGCGAATACCTCTTATAGGAATGAAACTCTTAGTTAGTGCGCCATTGATTTTGATGGAGTAAGAGACTGTTGAAACACATTCCCAGATCAATTGAATCCATTTTTGTGGAAAACCCATTGCTTGTAGTACTCTCATCAAGAAGCTCCACTCAATTCTATCATAGGCTTTTGTCATATCCAATTTCATGGCTGCATAACCTGTTTTGCTCTTAGTGGTCTTTAAGAAATGCATTCCTTCATAGGCCAATAGTATATTATTCGTGATGATACGTCCCGGCACAAAAGCACTTTGATGTTGATCAATCACCCCCCCAATACATTCCTCAACCTATTTGTCATAGTTCTTGCAAGAATGCGATAACACACATTGCATAAACTAATAGGCCTATAGTGTAAGGGTAATGTTAGATTCACCTTTTTTGGAATAAGCGCTATGATCGTATGATTCCAGATTTTTAACGAGCCCTTGCCATTCAGAACCTTCAAGACTGCCATTGTTACATCTTCACCAATCATTTCCCAGTTCTTTTGATAGAATGAAGCCGGAAACCCGTCAGGTCCAGGTGCTTTCCAAGGAGACAAATCGAGCACTGCCCCGAGCACTTCAGCTTTAGAGAAAGGAATGTCAAGTGAATTGGACCTTTCCTTTGACATTTTGACATTCAAGAATTGAATTGCTCTACCAATTTCATCTTCTGAGGGGTTGTTAGAAGTAAAAAGGTTCTGGAAGAAGTTAGAGAAAGCACCCTCAATTTGGGTGTCAGAAAAAAACCATACTCCATTGCTATCTTGGATTTTCCTAATTTGATTCATCTTGAGTCGAACATTAGCTTTTGAGTGAAAAAATTTCGTATTCCTATCACCCTCTTTAAGCCAAGAAATCCGAGACCTCTGTTTCCAAAACCACTCCTCTTGGGTAAGCAAAGTAGCAAGCTCAGCCTCCAAATCGCCCACCTTCTGCATATCTGGAATTCCAGTGTCATCATCCAACAATTTATTAATTCTGGTTTGTGCTTGCTTAATTCTAAGCTCCAAAGTACCTCCCTTTTTTTTTTGCCCATTCCGAAATCACTTTACCACATTCTTCTAATGATTCATTTAAAGGCACCACATGATCAACCCTCTTCCAAGAAGTGGACAAAACATTTTTAAAACCTTCCTCCTTCATCCAATAATTTTCAAACTTAAAAGTTTTATCCTCCCTTTTCTTCCATACTCTTGGCAAATGCACATCAAACTCAATAAGAATTGGCCTATGATCAGAGCCCATAAAAGGCAGAGTAGAGGCTTCAAAATAAGTGCACATATTCATCCATTCTCTATTTGCTAAAAATCTATCGAGCTTTTCCTTTATATAGTGATTCCCTTTCCTTCTGTTGTGCCAAGTAAATTTTGATCCAAACATGTTTAGACATTTAAGATCATTGGCCTGTATTACTTCTTGGAATTGAGCCATATTACCATCCTTTCTACAATTCCCCCCCATCTTTTCATGATTAAAAAGTACTTCATTAAAGTCACCACCAACAATCCAAGGGATAGAGAGCATAGGTAAGTAGTTCTTAAGCCTTTTTAATAATTTTCATGACTCAATTCTTTGTTGCGACACTGGATGCCCATAAAACCCAATAAACCTCCAATTATTAGACAATCCAGATATCAAACAATCAATATGTCCAAGGGAGTAAGACAAAACAGAAACATCAACTTCATTCCACATAATAACAAGGCCTCCTGCTCTACCAGAGGAATCTACACAAAACGCATTTTGAAAACCTAGTCGAACCCTAACACAATTAGCATATGAGGAGGTACATTTAGCTTCAGAAATAAAAAGCAAAGACGAACGATACGATACTACCAGCCTACTAATCCTACCGAACGCACGCGGACTACATATACCACGTGCGTTCCAGCACAAAAGCCTCATTCATCTCGGCGGGGTTGAGTCACCTCAACCTCCGCCCCATTCGGAATTGAAATTTCCGACCCATAAGTTTCAATCATACTACGGGCTTTTTTGAGAAAAAATAGAGCATCAATTTCATGACGTACAGTCTCTGCCCTTACAAAGTCAGCCAAATCTCCAGAGTGGTCCTTCCATAGACGCTTTTTTCCGGATTGCATATTATCAGGAATTGAGAAACTCTTATCACCTTCATACCCAAGCTCCTTGTTATTGTTTTGATCCTCCATCTCCCAGTTGCTTTGCCCAATCTCTTCACGAAGAGGAACATATGGTTGTTCCCCTTCATGAATTATTTCCACATAATCTGTAAAATCAAAAGATTTGAAGCTTCGACCCACTTGATGAACCACTCTATAATCATGGCCATTGTCCTTATCTTTTCCCCATAATGCTTCAATAACAACCCTATGTTCAAAACCAGCAGGAATAGAGAAATGAAGTGACTCTAATATCAAACCTGTCCTTGGGTCAATCCTCCCTTTTCCTCCTTGGGCTGCTTTTTCACCTTCCTCTCTCCTTGCCATCAGATCCTGAAAATTAAACACCACTTCCCTTTCCTGTTGCCTGGGCTGGACTTCCTCATTTAGGTTCCATTGTGCTCCCAACACTTCTTGTTCTGCCATTTTCCACATCTCATTTACTCCTTCATCCAGCATAATGGCCTTTCCTTTTTCCTTTCTTCTTCTTTCAGATTCTTCTCTTGCAACATCCTCCAGATTAATAACATTTTTGTTCCTGTTCACCTCAGTATTAACAGGAACACCGATGTTATTTACCTTCCTATTATTTGCCACCGTTAGACCTAAAAGGCGATAGAAATGCTGCATGTCCTCCTGAGTGGGCTTTTTCTGCTTGTCAGCTTTCAACCATTCTGGAAAATACCTATGGTTGTCAATCCACGCCTCCTCTTTGTCTTTAACCCTGTTACAGCCCCTGACAGAATGTGTAAGATGACCACAAAATACACAGAAATCTGATAATCTTTCATAGCGAAAGTAAATGAAAATCGTTGTATCGTGTACAGTAAAGTTTGTGAAACGACACAACGGAGCCTCTGTGTCAAGCAAGACACGAACTCGTAGCGATTCCCCCCACGCCACCTCTCCCTCTTTCGCATCAACCTTAATAACTTCCCCAATAATCCCGCCCACTCGTTCTCCAGCCTGCTTGATCATTGCATGTGCAGGTAACCCATGGATATGGACCCAAATAGGCACTCGATCCATTTTTAGGTTATCAAAACATTCAGAACCAGTGAGCTGCTTCAGCACCATCATCGATCTCCTCAGGTTCCATGGCTGCATGTTGAGAACCTCTTGCATTTCTGCCTTTTTTTGAAAATCAATGGCATAAAGACCATCACCAACCAAGGTAACCGTGATGGTTGAAGCAATATTCCAGCAAGAAATGAGTAATCGTGTTAACTCAGTGATGTTGAAAAAACGCCTAGCCACAAATTTCAAAGCCACCGAAGAAGGTGGGATGATGAGTTCATTCATCTGAACTGAAGGATTTGCACATTCTTTTTTAGAAATAGAACATGCACTCATTTTTTCTTGAATAGCCACATCCATTTTTTGTAGAGAGGAAGAAAAATCGTACAAGAGAAGAAAGAGAATGATTTGTGCCTTTCTATCTTCCTTACCATCGGATTTTATAGGCAGAGATGGAGTGTGGAAACTATGGATGCATTCTAATACCATTGGCCAATTTGAACAAAATGAATCGATTGCAAACTTTTTATCCAACATTGTCTCTAAATTTGTATAACCCAAGAAAACCACTTAACAAAAAACCCTAATCCAGCGTTGCTGTGAGAAACACAGCCAGTATGTGGGCAAGTGAGGATCACTCTCCCCTTTGTTGTGAATATTATCAACACCAAGGCAATGATGAGCTGAATTTTCCTTATTCCAAGAAGATCTTAAAAAAAGGCTCCTTATTTTTTGCAAATGTCAACTTTCAATAAATGAGGAATTTAAAGGTTTCAGAAACAAGAAATAATCACTAAATAAATTTAATGATCAGAATTTAAACCAAGAACATCAATTAATTTAACCAAAGGAAGATGATCAATCCTTTTCTCTTGAGAGAGAGAGAAAGGACGAAGGATGAGACTTTGTTTTTGAAGTAATAATGTAGTTTGAGTGTGAATGTGAATATTAAATCTGTAATTCAATTCAACAAAAAGATGATAATTGTTTTTTATGGATCTTAACTAACACGAGCTACAATTCAACAAATCGTTCGAAAGGTTTCATTTCATTTTCACCTGAAAAAATGTCGCGCATAATCGGTTTCAGCCGTCGTGTTGTACATCTCAAAAACCTCCATGGCTCTCACACCAAAACACTGTCCTTACTCTCATCCTTTTCCACTTCCGCGTCTGAGCCGAAACCACCATTGTATAAGTGGTCGCCAGTCGGCGTAGCGCTTACCAAGCACGCTGGTCGAGCCGTGTTCGCACTTCGGAAAATCGAAGCCCTCACTTCACAAAGTTTGCTATGTCTGCTTAAGGAGACTTCCAAACAAGGGAAATGCTTCAGGAGAGACTGTGTCTTTTTGCAGCCAACACTGTGAAGAGGAGTCGAAGGTAATTACAGTCGATCACACACACCACACCCTGTATAATTCTTCATTTGTGATTAGTTTGTCTTTTGCTTTCCATCTTAAATTCCTAATTAAGTGATTTTGCTTCATGACATTAGAAGTTCTACGATCTTGAGAAGAAGGCAAATTGGTCAAGATTCAATGCATATTGCCGGTATGAAAATCTCCTTTTAGTTCTCATGATAGTATTTGATCATGTTGAATATTCACCATATTTTTCTGATTTCTGAAGAGCGCAGGGTTTAAAATATCCGCATCTAGTCAAGCGGTTTGTCTGCAAGAGTATTTCTGGATTCATTACTCATGCCATTTTTGACTTGCATCAAGCGGAAAAGTTAACTTCTGATCAAAGCTGTGGTAAGATCTCTCGTTTCACTGGAGAATTGAACCTTGACTGTCTATGGCGTTTTGCTACGAATTCAAAGAGTACTTATAATTTAGCTATTGAAATTTCTGCAAATGAGTAGCAGTAAAAATAGTAATATCACAAGTTAATAAACATGACATTTTCCCCTTTTACTGCAGATCCTAATGTGAATATTGTATGGGCGGAAAATGTGGATGCTAAAATGGTGGCTCTCCGTGATATTGAAGAAGGTCCTCTCTTTTACCTTGGTGCAAATTTTTAATTTGTTTAAGTTATTATTCCAGAGTGTGTGCTTTACTGATAAGGTTCTGAAGTTATTCCTATGGCAGACCTTTGCTTAATTTTCTTATACTAATATACTCTAGCAATGACTGTTAAAAATGAATGCTATCCTGTTATTGATTTGGACTAGTATTTGTGATACATGGGCTGTTTTCTGTTGTCATTACGAAAATCAATCACATAACTCATCTTTTAGTTTTATTTCAATATTACTACCAATTTCCTAATGAAGTAGTAGTAGTAATTCCATAGGACAGGGCATTGCCAATACCTCTGTGTTTTTATTTACTCTGTTGTGTTAAAAAAAAAAAAAAACCAAGTGGATAAGAAAGTGACTGTCCATTGTGATTCCAACATTGTTTAATTATACACATACATTGTTTCTGGCATTGTCATTCCAAAATCTAGCAGTTTATGCATCATCACCCTGCCAGTTCACGGGTTAAAGATATATATATGGGAATTGTGATTCCAAAATAAAGGGTAGGGTAAACAATGTGACATATTTGTCATGTAAAAACAAATTGATTCTAACAGTTTATGCATCATCACCCTGCCAGTTCACATGTTTTCTGAAATTCCACTGGTTAAAGGTATGAGTAGTGACACTATATATATGGGAATTGTGATTCCAACATTGTTCAATTATACACTTGCATTGAGAATCATATATCAATGGCAATCATCTCCCCCAACCCTGACTTGGTAGACCTTAAAATTACTATCCAAGATTCCGGCCTCGTCTTCCCCACCCAACAAACTCAGAAAACATCTCCCTTCTTCTTATCCAACATAGACTACTTTCTCAATTTCATTATCGGATCTGTCCACTTTTTCCACCCCAATCCCCATTTTCCACCGGAAAATGTGGCCCCAAGGCTCAAAGCTGCACTAGAAAGGGTGCTGGTGCCCTACTACTTTATGGCCGGAAGACTGATGCAGAACCAGCAGTTACGCCGCTACGAGATTGACTGCAACTCTGCCGGAGCTGGCTTTGTTGTCGCTTCTTCTGAGTACTCTCTTCAACAGATGGGAGATTTGGCTTCTCCAAACCTTGGATTCCACCAACTTGTTACTCAAACTTTGGATGCTACTGATCAGCCACTTTGTGTTCTTCAGGTTATTTGTATTTAGTTTTTTTTTAATATCTTGACTTTCACTTGTGAAATTATAATCATATGCTTAACATCCTACCTTTTGCTGCAAGTGTTTATTTTACAGTTACAGACTGTGCATGTCTATTGTTTTGATAATACTTTAGTCTTTATTTTATTTTCTCTTATCTTCCAAACAAGTGACTGTATGCATGATTACTGTTTTTATTCTTGAAACCAACGTCAAATTTCATGTGTTTATCGCATGCTGCAGGTAACATCATTCAAGTGTGGTGGTTTCGCACTTGTCATATAATCACATGTTGCTTGACGGGATATCCGCAAAAATATTTCTAGAAAATCTAGCATCACAAGCATTTGATCAAGACAAGCCCTTGGCTGTGATTCCTGTCCACAATCGCCGCCTTCTCGCCGCCAGAGTTCCACCACTCGTCACTTTCCCCCACCCCGAGTTTGTGAAGCTCAATAACCCTTTTGCCACTGTCACTGTCCATAAAAAACTGGACGTCATAGTCCTCAAAATAAGCCCAACTGACATCAATTTCTTGAAGGCCAAGGCAAATGCAGATGACTCAAAGGTCACGACCTTTAACGTCGTAGCTGCACTTGTATGGAAGTGCAGAGCTCTAGCTTTACTCGACATCGAGCAAGATAAACCGAGAGTGGTGACCAATCTGTGTGTTGTGGATATACGATCAAGGGTAAACCCAGCATTGCCACGCGAATACTGTGGCAATGCACTACTAACGGCTTACTCATCAGCAAGAAGCGACGACATCCAAAAGGCGACCTTCACAGAGGTGGTGGAAATGGTGTCACAAGGGCAGGAAAGGATGAATGATGAGTTTGCGAAATCTGCAATAGATTGGTTGGAGATCAACAAAGGGGTCGCAGTTGGAGATATCATTTTGTCGTCGTGGTTGAGCTCGGGGTTCGATGAGGTTGTGTATCCATGGGGCAAGCCGGCTTATAGTGGCCCGGTCATGGGCCCTATGGAGCGTCTCTGTTGGATGTTCCCTATTCACGACGATGGAGTTGGCGTCTTGATTCAACGTCCATCTCAGGAAATGGAGAGGTTCCAGTACCATGTTCTTCACTATTTAGGACATGATTAAAATCCCATCTATGATCAATCATAAATAAAACTTCTTGAGACCACTTTGGTCACAAGAATGAAGTAGTATCAAATAATGTAGGTACGGTTTTATTGTATGTGCTTGTTCATGTGAACAAGCATCGTTTCGTTTGTATTGAATTTCAACTTCTTAATGTTAGTCCGTTCTCATTTTGCCACCCCCTAAGTTATGGTCCTTGAAAAAACATTTCCCATAATATTAACCATTGTCCACTACAAGAAAAGGATTGAACTAAACTGCAAGTAAAGCTTAGCTAGCAATGTGTGTGTTGGGATTAGAAAATCACACCCTTTGATTCATTTTATTATTATTGTTATGGACTATGTAAGATGAACCAAGTTGAGGCATAAAAATAATCAATTCTCCACCAAATTATTCGTCTCCATATAAATGTGTGAAGGGGTGGCAAAAAGAGTGCCTTCTTGTAATTCTCCTAATTCTCATCTCCTCACCTCCTTTAAATCATTAACAAATCATCATTTTTAATCACATTCACTCTTACTCTTACCAAACTCATATCTTAAACAAGATTGTTTGGTAGCTTGTCTTTTTTTTTTTTTGGTTTTGTTTTGCAAACAACAAGAGAGAGAGGGAGAGAGGGGAAATAAAAAAAAGAAAAGAAAAAAAGAAAAGTTGGTTAGCTAAGTTTCCAAATTTTCCGTTCTCAAAAAAGCTTCACATCATCTTGCATCCTCTTTTACATACTTCCCTCGTGTAACAATGGAGGCTTTCTCCCTGAGTTCCTCCATTAAAGTGTCGAATATCAAGCATGCAAAGCTTTTTTCTTCACAAAGCAAAAGAAACATGATTTGTTGCCAAAGCAGTAATCATGCAATAAAATCTAGCGCGATTTCATCCGTTTTCACAGAAAAATCAGCTCTGATCAGCCCAGATCATGCACCGGGGTTGATAGAAGCTGGGAGTTTAGTTTTGAGTCCAAACGGGAAGGATTTGGAGATGCATGAAGAGGAAGGTATCGGCATTGTCAAATTTCTCAGAGCGAAAACGTTTCTTATCACTGGTGCTACTGGTTTTCTGGGAAAAGGTCTTGTATTTTCTTCAACTTTAGTCCATTTTTGCCTAGAAATAATGCTTTTATGATAAATAATGTAGTAGATAATTGTTTTTTCAGTTCTCATAGAGAAAATCCTAAGAACAGCACCTGATGTTCAGAAGATATTTGTCTTGATCAAGGCTAGGAACAAAGAAGCTGCAGTAGAAAGACTGAAAAATGAAGTACGAAACTCTCCCGATACTTCTGAATCTCGTTTTTACAACATCTTTACGTTAACTTTTATGTTTGCATATTGTAGATCATGAATGCCGAACTTTTCAAGAATCTCAAGGAAATTCATGGAAAATCATATCAAGCTTTCATGTTGAGTAAGTTGGTTCCTGTGGTTGGAAATGTTTGCGAAACTAATCTGGGATTAGACGAAGCAGCAGCTGATATTATAACCAAAGAGGTTGATGTAATCATAAACTCTGCAGCTAATACCACTTTCGATGAAAGGTTACAAATTCTTTCTTTCTACCTCGGTCTTTTCAAGATCAAAATATGAAGAATCAGTAATGATTTTCTAGTAAAAATGTGATGATTTCAGGTACGATACAGCACTTGACATAAACACTGGTGGACCGAGTCGACTCATGAGTTTAGCCAAACAATGCATGAAACTGAAGCTTTTCTTACAAGTATCAACAGGCAAGTAAATGGTAGTTCAATAATAACATCCAACTTCTACAAACTTCCTAAAACCAAATTTCTCCATCTAAACTAACATGTTGTAGGTAGATCTAACAAGATGTTTTTGTTCAGCTTATGTTAATGGACGAAGGCAAGGGAGAATTATGGAAAAACCTTTCTGCATAGGCGAAAGTATAGCGAGTGAGAACGTTCTTTATAGGAACCAGCCCAAACTGAGTGTTGAAGATGAAATAAAGATAGTTGTGGAATCAAAGAAAGCTCTTAGAGACGACGATTTAGTGCTTCAGAAAATGAGAGAACTAGGCATGCAGAGGTAATTTAATCATCAAAAATCACTGGTTTCAACATTTCTTCCCATCATTCTAATCAAATTTCCAAACAGGGCAAACAAATTTGGATGGCAAGATACGTACGTATTTACAAAAGCCATGGGGGAAATGATGATAGATAATTTAAGGGGCGACGTACCAGTAGTTGTAATAAGACCAAGTGTGATCGAGAGCACGTACAAAGATCCATTCCCTGGATGGATGGAAGGAAACAGGTATTTTAGTCAGTTTTAGTCAACTAAAGATTTTTTTCCAGTTAACTAAAAACAAAATGTATACTCATCAGGATGATGGATCCAATCATTCTGCAATACGGAAAGGGGCAGCTCACAGGATTTCTGGTCGACCCCAATGGAATTCTTGATGTGGTAATACAAATACATCAATTTCCTAGTAGTTTTATTGCAAAAGGAAATCCAAAGACCTGTTTGAGACTTCCCCCGAAAGACAGTCTTGTGTGAAGCAGTTTCACTGCGAAACTAGTTTGCATTTTGTGTATATTTAGTTTTATAGTATTAATTGTAACCAGCTGTTTCATTAAAAGGTATTAATTGTAACCAGCTGTGTGGTAAAACTGGTTCACACAAGACCAACTCACTTCAAAATTACTTGTGTTTAGGTTCCAGCTGATATGGTCGTGAATGCGACTTTAGCTGCAATGGCAAAGCACGGAGCAGGTGGGAAACCAGAATGCAGCATCTATCAGGTTGCTTCGTCTCTAGTCAACCCGTTAGTTTTCAGGGAGTTGGCCAAATTGCTCTACGAACACTTCAATGCCTCCCCATTCATGGATTCAACAGGGAATCCAGTTCGTGTTCCAAAGATGAAGCTATTCAGCTCCATGGAAGAGTTCTCGTCTCATCTATGGAGGCACGCAATCAATCGAATGGGATTAGGAGCTTTGACCAATCTTGACGGGGGACTGTCTCAAAGGCTCGAACTAATCTGCAGAAAATCAGTCGAACAAGCAAAGTATCTAGCAAGTATCTATGAATCGTACACGTTCTACGGTGGAAGGTAAAATAAAAATCAACAAAATTTTGAAATAATAATCTAATGCTTCATAATAGTTACAAAAGACTGTAAATAAAATGGCAGGTTTGACAACAGAAACACCCAAAGATTGATGGGATTTATGTCTAAAGAAGAAAGACAGCAGTTTGGGTTTGATGTTGAAAACATAGACTGGAAAGATTATATCACTAATGTTCACATTCCAGGATTGAGGACACACGTGATGAAGGGACGAGGCCTCGGCAGTTAATGCAGAACAAAAGATAACTATTAAATTCTGTAGCTAACTGTAAAAGGATGTTTTTATATTTTATTTCTTTTTCATGTATTTTCATAATTAAGAAATATATATCTATGTAATCTCCTACAAGAAGAGGCAAGCTATTGCCAGTTTATAAAAATTTAGAGATCTGTCAACCCGTGCATCTGGAATAAACTATACTCGCGCACATGCTTCAGTTTCTACAGTTCCTGAGTCTAACAAGAGAGTACAATTTAAATAAGCATAGAGTTATAACAATGTTAAATATACCATCACTGTGGAATTTAAATGGAGAAGAAGATATGTCATACCTAAACTTCCAAAGTAAAAGCTTCCACTAGACTAGCAGGTAAGAAGTGGTTCTTGCAAACAAATCCTTCTCAAATTGCAGTTCAACGAGAAGATAGCAGATCTACAGAGAAGAACACTGACAAGTATGGGATATTAAAGTGGCAGTGATGGTAACCAAGAATTGTAAATACACTTAGATTGCTCCAAAGGCCGGAAATTCAACACAATCAAACTACTCTAATAATGTAATAATATAGCATCACATACAAAATTGCAACAAATTCTCTATACAATATGCATCTAGCATTGAAATGAAAAGATATAGAACAGAATGAAAAGAATAGTGCTTCTATTATTATACATCACAAGCGCAGGTGAGAGAACATAGAAGGAACAAGGTCAACGACAGACCAAGCAAGACCAGCATACTGAAGGAGCCGTATGCCGGTGTCAATATCAAATGAGGTCTGTTTGGAGAAAAATAACACTTTCTGAAGATAACCTCCTGATTGCTTTATTTCATCAGACTTCTTGTCAGCAGGTGTTCCATTTAAGGTAGGTATATAGCTTGTTGATCGTACTGGGATTCCCAAAGTACTAGCGAGGATCGGAAGAATCCATTTGGCAAGAGACTTGCTACAAAACTTAACAAAAAGGATTGTTGGGATGCCCAATAGTATTCTACCCACAAATGCTGCAACTGTAAGCTCAGGTGAAAATATGCGTGCAACACTCTCATGGTGAAACTGATGGAACGTCTGGTGGATACCAATCACCTGGATAATATAATTTTCAATTAAAAATGTCTTCATGCCAATGTAAATCAAACGATACAAAAGCTGATTCTAAAAAGATGTGACTAACTTTTATAACAGATATGACATGCATAGTGAATATACTCATACCGAGAAAGGAATATGTGCACTTACTATTCCCAGGGCAACACCAATAAAGGATGTATGATACTCGAAGCTTGGTGTTGGAAGTTCAGGAGTCGGGTAAGCAAAGAGTAACAAGAAGCTAAGGGCAGCCCAGAATGATATAACTGCAGAACAAAGACTCGTTTTGTAAAGATTTGAACCAATAGCAGACAAAGAATAGATGCAGCATCCAACGCTAATTCTTAAACGTTCACACAAAATTTTGGCTGGCCTAGCCTAGTACCACAAAACTGTAAACTGAAGTTGTAAGGCATGCAATGATGAAGGGAATCAGCAGTCGTACCATTTTGACCTGAAACTACGAAATTGTCTATGTATTCAGAAACAGAGAGCCATATTGCCAGGATCATCAATCCTAATACTAGACCGCCAATAATATCGATCAAGCTATGCATTCCGAGGTACATCCTTCCTGAAAATATAACACCTTTTAGTACATGAAACTTGAAGGAACATAGACATGCCAAAATATAATCAAATAAACAGAAACATACCCAATCCAATTACACCAACAATCAAGCAGGCCAAGGTGAATGCCCCAACTCTTATAAGGGCATCATTAGTTTCAGTGTAATCCAAAATGTAGAGTAAAAGGTATCTGGATAATGATGCAACATGTTTAGAGTAGACAGCATTGAAAAGGCAAACTAGGAGTGAATGAAGTGCAAGAAATTCGCATTACCCTGAAAGGCAAACAGTATTAAGAGTATGCGAAGAAGGTAATCCGTATTCCATTGCATTCTCTTGTTCATCTTTGGTGGCTGTTACTCTCCTGACTGGTGGAGATTTGGGTCTAGGTGCAGAAACCACATCCTATTTGCCATGAGCATAAGTGAATTAGAAATCAACCTCAGAAATTTAGGCTTAACTTGGTAGATAACGGATATAATAATACCTTTATACAGTTTCCAGCATAATCACAAAACGCAATCAAGAGAGTCATTTGCCTAGCCAATTTGCAATGCCCAGTCTAGCACATACATAAAGCAAACACTAGTGATTAAAAGAAACAAAAGCTGAAAAATGATTGATGAAGTGAGAGAGTATACCCAGAAGAGAAAGGGCAGAAAAGCAGTATAAAAGGGGACAGAAACACCACATGATAACCCAGAAAAGAAGGCATCCAAATGTGTATGCTGGTATTTCTGCAAAATTGAAGAAAATTTCACCTCAAGATTATAACTTTTACTACTCCACACACACACACAACTGATTTATTTGCAAGAAACCTGAATTTTGATAATAATTGGAGTGGAGGAGAGGACATGGTGAGAAACCGATGGTTGTATAAAGGATCTGATGAGTTGAGTGAAGTTGAAAAATGAGGAAATGAGAATCCAGAATGCTATCCCACATAATGAAATCACTTGCCAGCCCGATATGCTTTCCATCAAATCTCTCAAACCCCAGGCAGGCAGGCAGAGAATGAAATGGAGAAAGATTGAATAATAGAAATCAACAAACTTTCGAGAATTACAAAGACACACACACCTGAAGAAAAATCAATGAGGTGGACTTAGCCTTTCTTTTTGTCTTACTTTCTCAATTCTTTTTATTTTATTTTTTCCAAGTGCAGAACAACAATAGATGGCATGCCAGCCCAACTAACATGGAAACACCAGCAGCCGCTTTTGACCGTTGAATTCAAATACGGACTACAATTAAAAATACATATATATAGTGTATTTATTAATTATATATATATATATATATATATATTTTTTTTTTTTTTACAATTTGTAACACTACCTCTTTATATATAACATTGTAATCAATAAATACTCATAAAAATTCTCAACTATTGGGTGCGTAAAATTCACATCTTTAAATAGGACTATAGGAGAGTAGTATTAGAACATGAGAAATTCTCAATTTTAGATAATAATTCCACATATATATATATACTCAAAGATATATAGTTATCTCTAACATAGGATAAAATTAAATTTATACATATAATCGTATGTAATAACGTGTATTTATTTAGTACTAATATGCAATTGTGATATATTGTGTAATTAAATTTGATGTTTTAATTTATTTCATTGAAATCAATTTTTTTTATTACATATATCACTTTTCTGGTTTAACTTTTTTGATTTAAATTAAAATACAAAACTATATATTTGATTATAAATAAATATTTGATAAAATAGAATATAAAAAAATAAGATTAAAATTTTGATAAAATTATATATATTTGATTATAAAATAATATTTATTAAAAATTTGTAATAAAATTATCACCTTTATTTTAATGCAAAACAGTTTATATGAAAGATGACATGTCAAAAAATGTCAGGAATATTTTATCACATATGTTATATTCCATTTTATAACACTTCTACAATACATTCGTCTTACTTTGTTGCACAGTTTTCGATACAATTCCAATCATCTATTTCTTGTTTTTTATTTATTGTTTTATATTCAACTCAATATTCTTTTTATTTCTTTCAATCAATACACAATTATTCAATCACTTCAACACCACTTTTTATAATACTAGTTTGGGTGCCACCTCAATTCTGAAACACGGTAAATTATGGAGTAGTTTTTTTCTTTTTACTGAAAATGGTTCATTTGCAGATTCACTGTGCAGAGTGTCATTAAAATTATAATAACGGAGATTAATAGGAATAGAACATTGTATATCATAAAATCAGTGACGGTATATAGAAAGGTTAAAGTGATTCTTCACTTGGTACATAATTCAATAAATTGAGTTTCTTTTCAAAAAGTTATCCAAATATTTTTGCAAAGCATGTTACAAGTGGCAGTTCATAAGGAAAATAAAAGGTTAAATTACAAGATACCGATAAAGGCCAGAAGATATTCATCCAAACTTACATAAATATTGAAAGCAGAAAACAATTTGTGTTTCCATAGAGTTTCTTGAACCCATCAAATTCACTACTATCAGCAATACGTGAAATTATTGATCGAATGCCAAATAACTGCTTAAGATCCATCAGTGCAATCAGTATGCTTAAAAATGAAGTCCGTCAATATAAAACAAACTTGAGTTCACATGGTTTAAAAATGACTAATAAGATGCAAATAAAGTGCAAAGCTTTGTTCCGTAAAATAAACTTGGTCAAGGTAAATGTGGATGGTAGTTGTATCTCTTCTTCATGGGCTCTTTTTGCTGGGGCGTTGTTCCGTAACTCGAGAAGTTTTTTGGTGGCAGCTTTCACCCGTAGTATTGGTTGGGGCTTTCCCATTGAGACAGAGATTGCGGCGGGCTTCATGCTATTATGTTTGCATACTCTTAGGGTTGGAGACACTTATGAATTGAGTCTAACTCGGAGTTGGCAATTCGGACCTGACAGGGTCTCATTCAGATTATTCCTTGGAGACTTTGGGGCCTGTGGAGCGTTACACGCCACCTTTTGGACGACATGACGGTCCGCTTCACATATATCTTCAGGGAAGCGAACCAGACAGTTGATTCTCTTGGCAAGCTTAGAGTCACCTCCACCATTTGGAGAGGTCATTGCCCGAATATTATCTCTCATTTTTTGTATTGCAATATGAACACTGAGTATTTTCGTTTCAACAAGATTGTTTCTTAGAGGGGGTACCTTTTCCCTCGACCCGGATTTTGTTCCGGGTAAGGTTTTAACGGCTCCTCGACCCTTGGTTCGACATGTGAACTTATGGCTTTAAGTGTTTTTTCTTTTCTTTCTTAATAATATCTTTATTTCCCCAAAATAGTCTCAAACATTTAATGTCGTCCAACGGTAAAATAAATGCACCCCTCACGTTTTCTTTTCTGTGGAAACGTTCTTTCCCCAGTAGCAGCATACAACTAAAAGTTATTAATTTAAAAATATAGGTGGGCGCAATGAGAAATTTTGAGCTACATATAATAAGGACTTTACAATGGAAGAAGCCATTTATTTGATCATCATATACACAAATGTCAAAAATCACAAAAGCCATCTGAACAATTGTGAGACTGTGAATTCGAGAATTGAATTACAAAATTGGTAGAAAATAGTACTCCATATTTTTATCCTAATCATAGAGTACTCAACAATTTAATTTACAAACATAGACAAGTGAACTACAAATAGTGTGTATAACATTATCCATGTATGTGTTTTGTAGAATGTTGTGTGATATATCTAATGCTCAGAATCATGTTTGTCATAAAGCCTGGCCTCAAACACAGCCCTGGCTTCCACCTCCCGTGCCCTCATCACTCCCACCTCGACTTAAAATGCCCACACTCTAACAAAACATAGCAATTTTTATTAAAAAAAGAAAGACAATTCAACCATTCATTTAGCCCTACTACTGCATGCATATAGTAATAGTATAATCTACTCAATTTATCAAAGAATGAGCATAAAACTGGAGAAATAAACCAAAAGATATTTGAAAGAAATCGTGATATAGAACTATCCTATGGCTGATGAGATTATCTGAAATTTCAATAAAACAGATGCCGCAGAACCAATTTCACATCAATAAATTTCAGTCTACTTTTTTTAACCCGTTAAATTTGTGGAAAAAATCATCAAGGGGATGGCCGGATGCAGCAGCCAAAATCTAGAAATAATAAATAAATTAAACATAAAAATATAGATATACCTGAAAAACAGATCGAGTAAAAACAATGCCAAAATCAGCCTCGAACATGATTAAATCTTTTTAAAAAAAATACTTTTCAATCCCTCAGAACAATGCATCATCAATGGACATCAGGCCACTACTTTTATTTAAACATATAACGTTCATCACATGGGTCGATTCGATGCAACTAAATTATAGTAACAAAATCAGAATGAAAAAAGGAAAAAGAAAAAGACGGTTCAGAGTAGAGCCATTGATGGAGGGGCGTCTTCATTTCTGTGTTTACATAAATTAATAATTTATTTTACTACATCCTGTATTTCAGTGTGGCATGGTTTTTTTTACAGCAGACAAGGGGGAAGACGGAAAAAACAAGAAATTAAAGAAAGGTTGGGAAGGTAATTTCAAATTTAAACAGGTGAAAAATTGAGACAGAGGAAAACTCTGGCTTAGACGAAGAGGACGGTGCGAAATGAAACGAACTTAAAAAAAAAAAAAAAAAACGGTATATTGGACCGCCACGTATAACTCGTTTACCTCTGAGTGTGGCACATGGCACCTGCTTGGGCAACTGGAGACCGGCAGAGAAAACTGACCGTTTTGAGTATAGTCCTCTTTATATATAGTAATAGATAGTAATATTATCATCCACCTAACAAAATGTTACAAAATTCACACTCTCAAACGTATATAAAATTCAAATTCCACCAATCCTTACCTGATTTCAAATACCCTCAAATTCATAAACAAACATAACCTTTGTATTACCCGTCTTTAAATTTTATTAATGGGTGGAATCTATTTTTCCACTTTAATTTATTTTCTTCTCATATCAATTTGTGTCATTCCTTTTTACAAAAAAAAAAATCAAATGCACGATTCGACCAATATCACCAATTCTATCTATTTTATGTTTTACGTGATGATCCGTTGTTCTTTTATCGCAATATTTTACTCCGTATAACAAACTCTTCTCCAACTGGATTCGTCTTTCTTGGGGTCCATTTATAAATAAAGTGATTGTTTATGAATAAAGTTAGTGACAATTTACATAAATAAGTGATGGTTGAAGGGTGAAGATAAAGTAGTATGAATAGTAAATTTTCTATATATGGAATGAGAATAATAAAATTGGACAACCCGAAAAGGAAAGTAGGAATAATAAAATTGGACGGAGGAAGTATATTCTTTTGTCTTTTCTTTATTCTCCTCATTTTCAGGCACTTTCTTTTCAAACCGCTCCACTCTTTTTTTTTTCATTTTGTTCTTTAAATTTGTCAATTGTTTCTTCACCTCTTCGAGTCGGACTATTTTCTTCGCATCCTGAACTAGTGTTTTGTTCATACAATAACACATTTTTTCTTTAAACAATAATATTTTTTCTTGATATAGTAACACATTTTTTGTATTACGCTATAGTGTATACATACCTATATAATTATAATATTTTGAACAATATAATTATGTTAGCGTATAAATAACTATGTGTTACTTTATGTGTTATAGTATGTATTAAAACTTGCTTATTAATACCCTCACCCACTTCAAAACCACCCTCTATATATATTAATTACCCTCACTTATCTCAGTGTCTTCAGTGCCCTTACCCACTTGGAAATAGGGCTGTTATTCGAGCCGAGCCGAGTATTTGAAGTTCGAGCTCTTATCGAGCCGAGCTCGGCTCGGCTCGATAACATTGGCGAGCTAAGAAACGAGCTCGGCTCGACTCGCTAAAGGATTTAACGAGCTTAACGAGCCTATCGAGCCGAACCGAGCCTAACGAGCCTAATTGAATTTAAAGAAAAAAATTAGATATCGAGCCTAACAAATCGAGCTCGAGCCGGCTCGTTAGTAAATCGAGTATCTAACGAGCTCGAGCTCGGCTCATTTAACGAACGAGCCGAGCCGAACTCGAGCCTTATCGAGCCGAGCCGAGCTCACGAGCGGCTCGGTTCGTGTAACAGCCCTACTTGGAAATCAACCTCAACACAAACATGCACCTCCCTAATTTTTTTTTTTAGTTTCTATAGTCCATGCAATCAGTTCAGCATCATTCCACATCAATTTAAACTCATTCTTAAATAAGACATATTTTTTTTTTCCATTAAATGTATTATGATTCACATCTTTCTTAATATTTAAGTGATCATATATTATGACCTCACCACCAACATAATTAACTACAGGTTTGCTGAAAAACTTACCATCATAGTGCAACTTCAGTGTAATTACTCAACAACTGCAATTAATATAGATACAAAAATGAAGTTACATAAACAACCTTAAAAAAAGATAAACATATGAGACAATTAGTGAAAGAATAATAAAACTATCCATTAAAATAAACAAAGGAAACAAAGGGGGAAGTAAAGACGTTAAATAATCAAATAAACATTAAACCCCTTACGGTATTTTGGAGGACCACTACGATCCCATCTCTTTTCTCGTATCAACATCGAGCTCTTTGATTCAATGTGATTATCTAGGGTTATGTGATTTGGAACTTGGAATTTAGTGTGATAAGCGTGTGTGTATTGATTAGTGCGATTAAGTAGTGCTCAATTTGAGAGATGATAAACCCTAATTTTTTTAATATATTATTTAATAAAAAAAATTAAACCTCAACCATGTATATTAACAAAAAAATAACACGCATATTTTCCCTCCAGCAGCTTATGTGGCAGTCCATGTGGATATGGACTTCTGGCCGAAAATATTGATTACGTGGCAAATTTTGACTGAAATTTAAAATATTCGTCCGGAAGGACTGAAATCAAATAAAAAGGATCAAAATTGGATTTGAAGGACCAAAATTGAGACTTAAAGGACTAAAATTGATAAAAAAAGTTATCGAACCTTTTGTGAATTTTGAAAAAGTTACATGATCATCTATGAAATTTTTTCCAAACAATTATTAATACTTCTAATACAACTATGTATAACATATAATATAGGGTTGTTCTTACTAAAATATTTCGAGTTCTGCAATGTTATGCAGAAAAGCGTAATCCACATGATTTAATGATTTGATCAAAAAATTCGGATATTGATCCATAAAATTTGAAGTTATCTTATTTAATCGAGAATTGCAGATGCAGTATTTCACAAGAGGTTGCCTCATTTGTTTATATGGTCGGTACTATGTTACCGCATGTTTTCTTATTGTGTCTACCGTGTAATTGATCTCCAAATATACACATTATAATATTTATCCTTCCAATTGAAATTAATAATAACCTTAAAAACTATGGATAATAATCAATTGATTTTCATTTGATAAAGAAATGATATTGAAAAGGTAATCCAATTCTATCACCATATACTTAAATATCGTGAAACAATAATTTTAAAATAAGAATTATTATTATTATTTGGGAGTCATAAAATACGTGGGTGCAATCAATGTACGCGCGCTATATTAATTTTGAATTACGAATTGTTTATTATTATTATTATTATTCTATGAAAAAACTACTTCCTCCGTCCCACAGGAATTTGCACACTTTCTATGATGTCCCATACCAATTTGCACACTCCATAAAAAGAAATATCTTCACAACCCTCACCCTTAAATATACTCATATTTACTCATATGCCATTACTTTTCCACACTCAATCTACTTTTTACTTTACTTTATTAATAAAAGTTTACAAAACTACCCCTCAAAATATTAATCATTACATATTTTCTTACACATTTCTTAAAATGTGTGCCGGTCAAATGGTGCAAGTTCCTCCAGGACGGAGGGAGTAGTTTAATTCAATAAGTATAAAAAGTGATGTGTTGAGAAGCGTAGACCGAAGTTGAAAACACGACTTTGATCAACTGAAAGAGGAATAAGGAGAAAGGAAAGTACGTTTAACTGTTTTTAACGAAGTTGAAAAGTAGAAGAAAATGATGTAAGGAAAACACCAAATCCCGATTAATTTGGTTAATTGCCCAAATTTGTGCTTTAGCTCCTCCTTTATTTTCTCCTCTTGCTAGGGTTTTCATAATTCTTCTTCCATCTCCGTTTGTCGTGCTCGTCCATTCCAGGTTAACTCTCTGCATTTGCATTTACATTTACATTTACACTTACTCGGATTTGTGTTTTCTCTATCAATGTGTGTTGTCACATTGTGCGGACGCCATCAAAGCTTTTTACTATTCATCTGCTTAATTCTGTGTCTATTTGTCAGAGAAACGCCAATTTTTTAAATACTCTCGAGCATCTGTTTGCGTTTTTTTTAATTTGCTTGCATTTTCCAAGTGCTGAGCTGTTTTGGTGCTGATTACCATCTCGCCTTCTTTTTCTTAGGTGAGGAATCGAGTGGAATTTATTGTTTCTTAGTTATTTTTTGTTATTACGGTTCCTATGGATGTATAATCTATTATGATCTTGTTTCATTACTTGGTGAATTCGAGTTTTGAGCTGTGATATCAGCTGTTTGGAAGTCTGATTACTTAGTCTACATTTCTAGGATTGCAGATTTTTGTGCATTACACCTGAAGAGTATATTTTGAAGAATTGTTTTGGAAAAATGAGTAGTTCATGGGCTGATGCGATTGATAATGCTGGGACAAGTGGTGGGAATGAACGCCCATCAGCTCCGACCAAGTTTTCTTATGTTCCCCCGCACCTTAGGAACAGACCTACAGCATCCGAGCCACCTGCACCACTGCCATCTGGCCATGGTGGTGGGTCCCGGTGGGGTGGTTCTAGGCCCGATTATGGACGTCAGGGATATGGTGGTCGTGGAAGCGGGGGTTGGGGGGGCAGAAGGGAGCAGCGGGAGATCAATCCGTTTGATAATGACGACGTTGATGATGAGACAGAGCTTAAGTTTAACGAGCAGGAGAACACAGGCATCAACTTTGATGCTTACGAGGATATTCCTGTGGAGACGAGTGGGGATAGCGTGCCTCCACCAGTAAATACATTTGCAGAGATAGATTTGGGGGATGCACTTAATCTGAATATCCGTAGGTGTAAATATGTGAAACCAACTCCCGTTCAGCGACATACAATACCAATATCATTAGCTGGCCGTGATTTGATGGCTTGTGCTCAGACTGGTTCCGGAAAGACAGCCGCCTTTTGCTTCCCAATCATTGCTGGAATTTTGAGGGCAGATTTTCCCCAGAGGCCACGAGGACTTCGTACTGTTTTTCCGCTAGCTCTTATTCTTTCACCAACAAGAGAACTCTCAATGCAGGTTGCCCTATCCTCCACTTTGGTGCTACTCATATATTTTGATTTCTCTTATTTCTAACTAGTTCACTTGACCTGCAGATACACGAGGAAGCCAGAAAGTTTTCGTATCAAACTGGTGTTAGAGTAGTTGTTGCTTATGGAGGGGCACCAATAAATCAACAGGTTCATTACTATCATTATTTCTTTAAATTTTCAAAAGTAGTGTTTTGTGAATGATCTTAGTATAGTCATTTTATGTGGAAGGAACCAAGGTAAGTATGTGATGTATATGACTACTTTATGCATCTGTTTGCATTATGTAGATGCCTTTGCTATTTTTGGTTGTTGGGAGTATTGGGGGAACACGTAGTTTTGAAAGGCGCCTGAGGCTATAGGTCAAAACGATTTTACAGCAAGTTTATGGTATATATAATACTGTCACATGCTTTGGATCCCTTGTTACAATAGACACAACTAAATGCCATTGATTTGTTTTGCAGCTGCGTGAACTTGAGAGGGGAGTTGACATTTTGGTGGCAACTCCAGGAAGATTGGTTGATTTGCTTGAGAGAGCCAAAGTTTCATTACAAATGATAAGATATTTGGCCCTTGATGAGGCGGATAGAATGTTGGATATGGGTTTTGAACCTCAAATCAGAAAGATAGTGGAACAGATGGATATGCCACCTCGTGGTGAAAGACAAACAATGCTATTCAGTGCAACATTCCCTAAAGAGATCCAGGTCACGTTTCTATTTCTCGTCGTATTCACTGGATTCTTGTCTGCACCTTCTGAAATCTTTAAAACAATTTGGGGACCTGTATATAAAATGTAACCTTGAGATGTTTCAGAAAGAAAATACATATCAGCAAATTCAGTTTTGAAAGAAAAGCAAACATCTTTGACTTCAAAATTTGATAAATATATCCAACTCTCCCATAATCATCACTTGTTTGCCCCATATCTTACTAAGCATTTGATTATATTCAATATATTGTGAACTGACAGTGCTGCCATCACCATGAAATTGGTACATACATAAACTCCAGCAATCTTTTTGAAGTTTCTTCTTATTGTGTGCAGAGAATGGCATCAGATTTTCTTTCAAATTACATATTTTTGGCGGTTGGACGAGTTGGTTCCAGTACAGACTTAATTGTTCAACGAGTTGAATTTGTTCATGAAAATGACAAGAGAAGCTATTTGATGGATCTTCTGCATGCCCAGAGGGCAAATGGGGCAGAAGGAAAGGTAGGTTGACATTCTAGTGAATAAAGTAGACTTTACTTTTGTTTGATCTTCTGGTCCAATTTATTCAGGGTAAAACCTAATTGTGGCCTTAGTTAGTGTAGATTGGAATAAACAGACTTTACTGTGAAGTGATTTTATTATTTAAAAAAAATGATTATTGATCAGATTTATAAGGATGGTGATAGTTGCTTTTGGTTGATTAGAATCGTAATGTTTATACCTTACAATCTCCCTCTACATCAAACAAATTAAAAATAAAATTACTTTCTCATACAAACACATGTTTATAGCTTTCTTTGATTGTCTGTTTATGTCAAGAACATTTCTATTCCTGATTGTTACCGATTGGTGCAGCACTCTCTTACCTTAGTATTTGTGGAAACAAAGAAAGGAGCTGATTCTTTGGAGAATTGGTTATGTGTTAATGGCTTTCCGGCCACTACAATTCACGGGGATAGAACGCAACAGGTCAGTAAACAACGCAATTGATACAAATAACATTACATGGCGTGTACTGTGATGTTCAGTGGATTAAAATGGACTTGTAGTTAACTAAGCTCCACTTTATTTTAGTTTGGAATGCCTAAAATTTATGAGGCATCTGTATTAAATATCTGGCAGTCAATGTATCAATGCTTGTTTGTGGCTTTTAGGGGATGTTTGTTTTGGGATTATGTAGGATGGGGGAAATCCTGATGAATAGTAATTGTGTGTGTTTGTTTTGGGATTTTGAGTAGGATGGGATGTAACTTTATGTCAAATCAAATTGTGTAAGAGTAGTTGGATGGGATGTAATAGTAGGATGTATAGGTATTTTTAGGGGTGGATGTAGTTGGATGGGGAAATCCGGATGTGAAATCCCGAAGTAGAACAGGACGTGGGACGTTACGTCCCACATCCGGACGGGTGAGTCCCAAAACAAACATGCCCTTAGGGAACACACTTGGACCTAGTGTAGTAATGTTGCACCTGTAAAATTGGTTATTAATCCTGAAGGTACTCGTCATTGATATGGTTTTATGGACTTCCTAAAGTGGCTTTATCTGTTAGTATGAAACCTACTCCCTCCGTCCTTCCGAAAGTTGTCTATTTGCTTTATGCACATTGATTACGGAATATAGTATTATATGTGTAGTATGTTGTTGACGTAGAGAGAGGTAGGAAAGAGAAAAGGTAGAGAGAGATAGGAAAGAGAAAACGAGTGGTGTTGCAAAAAAAGGAAAGGGGTAACTTTCCGTGGGACTTCCAAAATGGTAAAATGAGTAACTTTGAAGGGACGGAGGGAGTATCTTATAGCCTGACTTTCAAATTATCATATGACATAAAATTTGTAGTCGACAGGAAAAGTTATAACTAGGGTTAAGAATAAACCAATGTATTGCTAACCACATGTAGGAAGAGCAACCACTTCTAATAAAACAAAACGCCCCAACAGTCGCTGCCTTGCTCAATTCGGCACTGGAGAATTAATACTGGCTAAGCGATTGTCCAGCTTGGTTAGTTCATGACATAGTTCGCAGTTGTCCAAATTTATCATACAACTGAGTAACTGACAATCAAATACTACGAGCACACCACATTCATATACTCTTCCTGAGTTTCATTGCAACTGGCTTAAGAATTCATTTTCTTGAAATGAATGATAGCCAAAATCGTCTAACTGTTTCAGTGCTAGTGCGTTAGGAAATCCTTCCTGTATGAATGATAACCAAGTTCCTGTTAAGTGTTAAAATGTTTTAGCTATAACATTGACGGTTGTGATTCCAAGATTAGAATATTGTCCTGTGGATCCATTGTCAATTCTTCGAAAAGTTTACCAGATTTGGTGATATTTGTCTAGTTTATGCCTGCCTCTTCATAATCTAGATTTGTGGTTTCAGGAAAGAGAGTTTGCATTGAGATCGTTTAAAAGTGGAAATACACCTATACTAGTAGCAACTGATGTGGCCGCTCGTGGTCTCGATATTCCTCATGTTGCTCATGTTATCAATTTTGACCTCCCGAATGACATTGATGACTATGTCCACCGCATAGGGCGTACTGGGCGTGCTGGCAAGACAGGTTTGGCTACAGCATTCTTCAGTGACAGTAACACATCATTGGCAAAGGCACTTGCCGATTTGATGCAAGAAGCAAATCAAGAGGTGCCTGATTGGTTGACTCGGTATGCCAGTCGAGCTTCGTATGGAAGTAAAGGTAGGCGTGGAGGCAGTGGTCGTTTTGGTGGTCGTGATTTTAGAAGAGATTCCTCTTTTAATAGTGGCGGTGGTGGTGGTTATGGTGGCGGTGGCGGTTATGGCGGCAGTGGTGGTTATGGTGGCGGTTATGGTGGCAGTGGTGGTTATGGTGGCAGTGGCGGTTATGGGGGTGGTGGTTATGGCGGCAGTGGTGGTGGTGGTGGATACGGTCAGGGTCAGCCCAGTGCCTGGGATTAATGTGAAGAGTAGATATATTTTGGTATCAAAATTTGATCTGATGATTATAAATTATGAGAGAAATACCCTTTTGGTTCCCAAATACCAACAACTTATGTAATCCGATGGCATGGGATTACGGCAGAGATTTTATAACCAAGCAAGTACATTAACATAGGTGTTTTGAGAATCTTTATTGAGAATCTCAATTATTAGATGCATTTGTTTATCTGATTTTAGTTGAGACTTGAGAACAAATATCGCACATACCCAAGTTTGGGACTATACAATGGAGTTATCTTTAGTCAGATTATAACATGGTTTTGCAGTCCTGATCCCTTTGCTCATTTTTTTATTTTTTGTAAAAGAATATATTATCTGTAATACATACAAAAAAAATGTACTCCCATCATTTCTTCTACTAAACAAGTAGATGTATAAGAGTAATCAGATGTATTTCTCGCAAATTGTGCCAAGCGTTGTAAATATTAATAATATAGTTTCAGTAGATTTTTGGGTGAGATGGTCGAAACTCCAATTTAATATTAAGTTTTTTTTTAAACATAATTAATTTTTAATTATAAAATTGTGTGCTGTATTTTTAAGAATTCTTAAAACTTGTTGAGAGTCATATTTTTAATTATAAAAAATATACAGTATAAAGAAAAGTTTATAGATCTAGTTAAATAAAAAAACTAATTACGTTTATGTTTAAATTTAAAAGAAGTTAGAGAAAATAAGTTAAGTTTATCCTGATCGAAATAATTCATTTTTTGTACTCCATGATTAATGATAAAAACTGGTAGTAGCAGAATTGAGCATAAAAAGGGAAAGAATAAGACATGGAAATGTTTGTAAGAAGTGGAAACTATCATATGTTCCTAGGTTACCACAATTAGGTAAATAGTAGTACTAAGACTACTACAATTGTCATGCACTTTGCTATATTAAAAATTAAAGGAAGCACTAAAAATAGTAATACCAAATTACCAATGTCTGAAAAATACTAGATTGTCAAGAGGCAAACTTTAATAAATAAATTTAAAAAAAAAAAAAAAAAACTTAGAATTGAATGATGTCAAATTGTCACAGTACCAAGTTACCAACCAATCTCTAGCTAGCTAGGTAGGTACCCATTGGATTTTTTTTTATTATTTTTAAAACCATAATATTGCAATGGTCCCCTGTTGGTTTATTTAAAGAAAAAAAAAAAAGATGAGAAAGGTATACAAATTATATAATATAAATACGAAGAACAGTAAAAATAGCAATGTGTGTGTGGGGGTGTAGGGGGAGGGACCAGTTGAAGTAATGCCAAAAAAGAAGTTTATATGAATCTGAATAATGAGTAAAGTAGAAAAGGGTCCACTTCACTCACATTTTTTTTTTCTTAAAAAAAACATGCTGCAATTGTTACACTGCTATTGCTAATTAATAATGAATTCATCAAACTATCAGGAATATAATAGATGATGATATTATTTATTTGGCAAGCTGAATGAATCTAGCTAGTTTAGTTAGTATTATATATCATGAAAGAATTAACAATATTCTTTTTATTTGTCTCTTAGTTTAGGTAACTTCGAATTCAGTAGATTAGATGTGTCAAATTTTCACGTACGATACTATGTACTATTCATCTTATACTTTACGACTACTAACATTGTGTATATATATAAATCTTGTAAATATATAAAGCAATTAAATTACGAGTGGTTGTGTGCGTATGTATAGTCAACATCTGATATCAAGAATGTGTGGACCATTTTATATTTGATGGTAGCTAGTTATGTATATGCAGTAAATAGGGGGACACCATCATTTTAATTATATATTGCCTTCCTTACAACTACCAAAAAATCTTTTTTAACTGTACCCTAATATATTGACACCCCACCCCCCCCCCCCCCCCCCCAAAAAAAAAAAAAAAAAAAAACCCTAATTATAATATAGGAGTATATTTGTTGTTAACTTTACCCTAATATTCAAAGCAATTGCAAACTGCATGATTTTTTTTCTTGAAGAAATAAATGATCCAGCTGAGGTAGCTACAAATTATAAACACTGCAATTTAATCAGACACATTCATGTACTTCTTTTATGTATTGCTTTAAGGTTCTCCTCCACCCACGTGCCCAACCCCACAATTAAAAATATACACTATTTCAAGTCCACAACATTGCTGCTTTATATATCTATTTTTTAAAAAAAAGTTGTGCCAAAAAAATTGAGCACATTTTTTTATGGACGAAGGGAGTATAATATATGTATGATGATTAATATAATTAATTAATAAATGTAGAGGTGATGATGATTTCATATGAATAGAATGCAGGTATATATATAGCATTACTATGTATATATATAAATTGTCTCATGCATGTGTTGAAAAGAGACAATATTTGTGAGTTTCAACATCAAGATCCTTTAAAGATCTAAGGAAAATGATATTTCACCCGAATTTTAGCTAAAATTCAATGAACTAGTAGGGTTCCACAAACTGAATTGTACTTGCCCAATTGTTCGACCTCCATTCAAATAATTTAGCTATATATATGTACTATATACAGTCCACTCAACAATCTCATTATGATATATGTATGTCTCCTCAACTTAGCTGTCTCATTTATTCTTTAATTTGTCCACTTCAATTCATTTAATCAGTAGTACTGTTTAGTTTATTCTTGTTTGTGATTTTTATTAACTAAAATAAGAAATACTAACATATAAGAAGAATTCAAAAAGATCGAGTGAGGATGTTTGGCATTTTAATAATAATAATTAATTACAATAATAATAATAATAATAAAAAGGGTATATATATACACGTATGTATGTTGATGCGGATGCATATTATGGAACCCACCAGCTACATAAGTGACGTGTACTATATTTTAGCAATTAAGTACAATTATAATTTTATGTAGGTGGTGAATTCCATAAAAAACTCGATCATTATCTGATTTCATATGAAAACTGTATATATATATATATATTAATGGTGAAGCTACATGATCTGGCAAAGATGTGTAAGTATGCATGGTGGTCCAGGGAGGGGCAAGAATTTGAGTTTGCAGACAATAATACTGATGGATCATTGCACATCAAGCTTTTAAAGAGAGTTCAATGGGTTGTTGTTATATGAAAGGGATTTCACATATTCTTTATTTATTGACTTGCCCTACCCCTAGCCCTAATACATACATACATGTACTCTCAGTATATATATATATATATATACATACATACTTGAATTAATGTAAGTATCCATTTTCAAAAGTATATAGTTGGGGAGGGGATGGTGGGCTCCCATGTTATTTTCTCCACTTGCCATATGCCCCTTTCCTTGCATCCACATTTTTAATTTGCTTCTTCTTAATTCCCCCAAAATATCTGCTCCAAAGCAGAAACACGAAGTGAGATAGCACAAGTGCTTAAAACACCACTATTTAGATCAATGTCTGTCATGAATTCGAATTATTTAAAACAAATAAAGAGACCGTTTGAATAATATAATAATTCAACAGCGTCCAAAGCCTCCGACTGAATTTGAATATATGGTTAATTGGGTTAATCGTGAAGCTAATTGTTTAGCTGGCACATGCTTTAGTTAGAACTGCTATATAAATCTTTCCCTAGTCCTTCGTGTTGGGTCGAGCCTCCGTCCATTGTGGTAAGCCTTTCTCGTGTTGTTTGCTCATGCTATAAATAAATAGATGGGTTGCTGTAAAAAAAAAAAAAAGAATATTAATACAAATAAACAATGGACAAAAATTTGTATGAGACGTACGGTCTCATACACAAGATGTATTTTTCCTCACATGTATATTACATATATGATCTGTGAACTTATGACCTTACTCAGATTATTGTTTTAAATCAAAGTGATCGAGATGTAAATAATACTCCATCTGTCCCCAGATAATTTGCACGATTTGACTGACACGTTTTTTAATAAAAAAGAATTTAGTGTTTGGTGATGTAAGATAAATGGGGAGTATCTTAGGTGATTTAGTGAGGTATAAAGTAAAACTGTGTAGGTAAAAAATAAGTGACAATTTTAAAAATAAAATAATGTTGGGACTTGGGAGTGTATTAATTTTGAGGAGTATTTTCATAATGAGAGTGTGTCAATAATCTTAGGATATCCCAATAAAAAAAATGTGCAAGTAATCATGGAATAGGAGAAATAATATACTACCTTCGTTCCTGAAAAATTTGCATACTCAACCTCACGATATACATGTATTTGCCCTTTATGCAATATCTTTTGGGATCCACCATACACTCAATCAAACTACTTTATTTAGTTTATATATAAAAGTTTATAAATTACCCTCAAAACTCTAATTATAAAGTATATTTTTTTTTTAAACTCTGTTCTAAAAAATGCAAAATTTTCAGGATGAGGGAGTACTTAGTATAACTAAATGTGCACCGTCTTAATAAAAAAAAAAAAAAAGGTAAAAAAAGGACAGTTAGTATATATATATATTGTGTATTAGTATAGCTTAATTAATGATAGCATATGAGTAGTAGTACTATATAATACTGTATATGCAAGCAAGAAGCTGGTTTCTCCAAAACTTTAGTATTTAATTTGAGTAATTAATCTTTAAGAAGTTATAGAAAATGAAAATAAAAGTTTTGTGAAATAAATAAATAAATTAATGAGATGTGGTCCAAATACAATACACGGGAAACACAAGAGGGAGAGGGTCCCATGCATCCCAACGTACTATCTCATTCTTCCACTAACAAGTATATTTATTTATTTATATACATGGTACGTAAATTAATACCTATACTATATATATATATTTTTTTATTTTTTATTTATTTATTTTTCATTTGCAGTGGTAGTCGAGTGATCGAAGAGAAAAAAAAATAAGGATATACTACTATTATAGATGTTAATTTCACAGAAGGAGTAGTAAATATTATATCCAAAAAGGGGGTTTAATTCATTTGCATGTATAAATGTATGGGTAAGCTAGCTAGGAGGGCCCTGCTGCTTTCCAACTTCCATTTACATAAATTAGTAATAAATTAATTAACTACGACAATTACTATATATATATTCTAAAATCCCATAAAAATTCAAATAAATAGTTGATAGCGACTCATCTTGGAATTGTAAAGAAAAAGGTTGAATTATTATCTACCTATGTAAGGTATTTCAAATGGAGAATAATTGCTTGCAAATATGGGTCAGCCATGTGCTTCATTTTACACCGCTCAGACTTCAACAAAATTATCAAATATATATGTATACCTAGATAGTCATATATTATTTGTTTATTCACCAAACGAATACTTATTTCTTTTTATATAAACAATTACTTTACTTTTAATTCACAACAACACTCTTATTTTATATATATATTTTAAAATTTATGTTCAAATGTATAAACATACTTTTGATGGACGGAAGGATTATTTGATATGAGACGGTTAAGGACAGTGTGAACAATGAGATATGATCACCGTTAACTTTAGTGAAAGGAGAATACTTGTATATATAGTGAAGATTACAATAACTGATTTACATGATTGTAGGGAATTTAAATATAATTAATTAATGCTATATACAAGGAATGAGTCAATCATTCCTTAATATCCCCCGTCAAGCGATGCGTGAGATGAGGAAAAACGCAGAGCTTGGAACGAAGGAACTCGAACGTCGGGCGAGGAAGACTCTTCGTGAAGATGTCGGCGAGCTGAAGATGAGTGGGGACAAATTGTGTGGACAATTTGCCAGAAGTGACGAGCTCGTGAACAAAATGGCAGTCGATGTCAATGTGCTTCGCCCGTTTGTGAGCCACTGGATTTTGGCTGAGAAAAAGGGCACTGTTGTTGTCAGAAAGTAGGACGGGGCGAGCAGGTAACGGAATGCGAAGCTCGCCGAGCAAGGAAGTTAGCCAGACCACCTCGGCTGCAGTGTTGGCCAATGCACGATACTCCGATTCGCAGCTGGAGCGAGCGACAGTGAGCTGTTTCTTAGCACTCTAGGACACTAGATTTCCACCCAAGAAGACCGAGTAACCATAAGTGGAACGACGAGTTTCCACACATCGAGCCCAATCGGCATCAGAATAGGCGACCACGGAGGAGTCTGGTCGGCGAGTGAAGGAGAGGCCGTAGTTGATAGTGTGCTTAACATATCGAAGAATTCTCTTGACTGCCGAGAAGTGGTCGATGGTCGGCGCTTGGAGGAACTGGCTGACATGATTCACCGAGAAGGATAGATCCGGCCGAGTGATTGTGAGATACTAGAGGGCGCCGACCAGGGAACGATAAAGCGTTGGATCCGAGAACGGATCACCAGTGCTGACAAGGGTCTCGCCGGCGGCCAAGGGAGTGGCAATAGGTTTGGAGTCTTGAAGTGCTGCTCGCTCAAGAATCTCGCGAGCATATTTGGACTGTCCGACGAACAGGTTTGCCAATAGCTGCAAGCTGGTCGCACAACACCTTGAAACGACGACCATACTCTGCAACAGATAGGGTATTGCGCTTGAGGAGGAGAAGTTCCTCACGAAGCTGAGTAATTCGAGATTGGGAGGAGTGGCTGAAAGCATCTTTGAGGGCAATCCATATATCGTAGGCTGTGTCACAGTCGATGACTTCTGCCAGGGCCTCTTCGGTGAGAGAGGAGAGAAGGAGGGCAAGAACCTTCTGATCCTTCGATTTCCAGGCGGGAAAGGAGGTGTGGGTTGTAGTAGGGGCAGGAGATGAGCCGTCCACAAGACTAATAAGATCGGCACAAGTGAGCATCGGTACAACCTTTTTCTTCCAGAGGAGATAGTTGGAAGAGGAGAGTTTCACCGTGACCATATGAATGAGGACATTCATAGGGATTGAAGAGTCTGTCATTGAAGAGGGAAGATCGAGGGGGACAAGCTCGATGAAAATATAAGAGAGGCGGTGGCGGCACAACGGCGGCGGGAGCAGAGGGAGAAAGAAATTTAGGGTTAGGGTTTTTAGGTGTTTTAGGCTGATACCATGTGAACAATGAGATATGATCACCGTTAACTTTGGTGAAAGGAGAATACTTGTATTTATAGTGAAAATTACAATAACTGATTTACATGATTGTAGGGAATTTAAATATAATTAATGCTATATACAAGGAAAGTAGTTATATACAAGGAATGAGTCAATCATTCCTTAATAGGCAGAGTCAGAAAAAAGATGGACATGGAAACCTAAAATGAATACAATACAAAAAAAAAATGTTTACATAAATTACGGCATACGATTCTTTATCTGATAGAATTCATCGATAATAGAATCAAACTTAATGTTTTCAAACAATTCTCTTTCATTATTGACAATTATATAATCCGATAGATTAATTGTTTTTCATTTTGTTTTAAAGAACACTCCCTAACAATGGGGAGCTAGTCTCCGACTCTCCGCCCTTGAGGACGGAACCCCACTTTAGTATTTATACCCTATATTTGAATATTTAAACCCTCTCTTGACTAGAAGAAGAAGCAAAGCATAAAGGTTATTTTCAAGTAGTAGTAGTAGTCGAGCCTTGAGAGAAGTGAAAGTTGTTAGAAAGCTGTAAATCATGTTGTCAAAAAATTATTCCCTATGACTATGAAGATATAGTATGACACTAACAAACTTTTTCTAATTAAATCTGTCTGTATATACACAAATAAAAAAAAGTTATTTTTCAGCAGCTTCACTGTGCATGTCAGGAACAGTAATTCAACATTAATCAAATTAAAACGTGTATAAATATCGTGCAACGACACAGAATTAAATTGTTTTATTGCGTACAACCACACCAATTAATTAATTAATACTCCTTAATTCAACTCGCGATCATCATAAATTAATAGTATTAATGAAGACACATGTCGATCACCACAATTAATAGTAAGTATATTATAAAATGAATTAATTGATTCTACAATTCTCTAAAATTACGTCCATCTTAGTTCAAATCTCGTTGAAAACAACTCTACGTTTCTCATTCCCAAGTGAAGTGAGCCGTGTTATTTTGAAGAACCTAAATAATTTGAGAGTGTTGGTAGGTGTTATTAGAGGGAAGTCCCATGAAAGAAATTAAGGTGCATGTAAGCTGCGCAGCCCTAACATGGTTTATATATACTTTAAAATCAAGAATATATATATATATATAGTTTGATACTTTAACATGTACAAGTACTTTATGCATTGATTGGTTCCATAAGAAACCCACATTCTGGTTCCATATCAAAACCGTATATTCTAGCTATTACGTATCTATTAATTAGGTTGTGAAACTAAACCCTTTGCCAGAAAATAAAATCATGGTCATGATATAACCCTCGAACTAATTAAGGTGATACTGATACATATACTACAATTTATTAAATGTGTGTGTTTGTGTGTGAGAGAGAGAAGGAGATGAAAGGAGGAGATGGAAGAGGGATAATGATGATATGCATCCATCTCTTTCATTTTATTTCAAGTAATTTTGTTCTGGACCACTTTTGGGAAAGGTTCCATGACATATATAGATGTTGTAGCTAAAACAGCCATATATGTAGCACCTCATATTATGAAGCAGCTGCAGCAACAATTAGTACATGGTCCTCACTACCTACCGATCCATCAACTAATTTGACCCGATGGGTTACGGGTCGTTACACATTTGCGATGCGTCGTTAGTTTGCTATTTGCGATGGTTTTTTCCGTGTAGTGCACATATCTAGGTAGCTAGCTACTTGAACCTCACTACTTGCAAATTAAAATAAAATGTGATTGAAGATATATATACTAGGCGTTTGAAATAGAGTCATGTCTATTAATAATTTTATTGACATTAATTAAGCAAGGTAATTATTTATTTATAGTACATTTTTCCAATAAGGAGAAAATATCATGTGTAGATGTAGCCTAGCAACTGCAACAACTCGTACACACATGCATCACTATACTGGACAGGGAGAGGGGACCTTATATTCATCACTAGATTTTAATTTAGACTTCTTTTTTTGTCAAATTTTAAACCATGCATATATGACATGAGTATATGTATCTGCAGGCCCCACCGTATATACTATACTTAACAACACTAGAGATCTAAACCTCCTCTTTCCTTTCACACATATATCTTCTTTTCCCATAAACTAACACTACATCTCCTCCTCTCAACATACCATGGACAAGACCGACAGAGAGACTCGGGACTTCATGAACGTCGAGTCCTTCTCTCAACTCCCCTTCATCCGCCCTGCCCCGCCCAAAGACAAGCAGCTCCACGGAGGAGGAGGAGGAGGAGCTATTCGCCTCTTCGGTAAAGAATTTGGAGCACTGGACGACGAAGACCAAGGCGTCCAAGAAGAAGAAGAGTTGGATGGGGGTAAAGAGAGGGAGAGAGATATGAGCAGTAGCAGCAGCAGGAAATTCGAATGTCACTACTGCTGCAGAAACTTCCCTACTTCTCAAGCGCTAGGGGGCCACCAGAACGCTCACAAAAGGGAACGACAGCAGGCCAAGCGCGCTCACTTGCAGTCCGCAATGGCAGCAGATGCACACGTCTACGGCCTTATCAACTACGCACGCTTTGGCTCCTCCGCTCCACCACTGCCTATGCCTACTTATAACCTGCACTACTCATGGAACCAGGCCAACAGCAGCAGCAGGCAGCTCTACCACCACCACCACCAGCCTCAGCCCATCAACGGCAGCCCCTTGGCATTGTGGCGACTCCCGCCTGCGCCTTCACCTCGTGTCGACCACCACCGTCCCTTTGAGTCTCCATTAACCTCATCCACTACCAACAATATCTCTACTTCTCAGTTCCGGTTTGGCGGCTATGAAACCAAGCCCCAGAATAATAATAATATTCATGAACATGTGAGTTTAGATTTACATCTTTAATTCATTCTTTCATTTTAATTTAATTGTTGGAAGAATGATTAATAGAGTATTATATTATATTACATTACATATACACATGCGCGCATTCTACCTCTTAGAGATTATATATCCAAGACGCAGCTATTTCTCGTGTTTCTTGATTATATGCATGTAAATTAATAGCCTTTTAACTTATGTAGTTTGCTTGAATCTTTTTTATTTTAACAAATACCTACACTTAAAGATTCAAACCACAAATCCAGCCATTTTAATCTCCCATAGAAATTTAATAAACGTTATTCTTCACCAGTTAGCCCAACAGCCGACTCAATCATGAAGAAACGAGTATATATCTAATCTAGATGAAGAAGATCTGGTGTGAAAGCTAATAATCTTCATTAATTTTATTAGGTTTCATGCTTTGAAATTAAATCTTCTCCTCTTTCTAATAGCTAGGCTAGGCTACATTGACAACACCAACACTTTCAACAATATTTGAGAATCTATATTAATTCTAAATTTGTAATTTTTTAAGGCTCAGTATCCACCTATTAATAAACATCCACTAGCGAGACCCCTTTTAAAGTCAGAGCAAAACTTTATATGCACTGACCCCTAAGAATTGCTTGCACCTAGAGAGGAGCAAATTCCTAAATTCTAAATTCCTAAAAATTAATTTAATATATAGTTTTATCATTGCGCACAATTTGATCAACTAATTTACCATACAAATTTGGGAGGATTAGAATCCATGAAATCCTTTAATTAATTAATCCTAATGTTGTTTTTCTATATTTCTAGAAAAATTACATCGCCCAAGTCATAAAGAAATGATTTCACATTAGAAATTGGAGGGTGCGCTGTTTTCTTGAGAGAGAGAGGGAGCTGGGGCACCAACCAATCCTGAATAGATTCTCATCGTGGAGCCTGCAATCTTTTTCAGCACACACACAAAAAAAAAAAAGCCAAAAATGTAAAAGTGCCATTCCAAAAATTCAAATTGGAACTGACTAATATGCATTTAATTAACTAAGGTACTTGATGACTCAGAGAAAAATAATACAGGAATAATTGCATGGGAGCTAGGGAGTTTACCAAATTACAGTGGTAATACAAGAGAGAGAGAAAGGTCCAACAATCTGAAGGCCCACGAATTAATAGACACTGCGGTGAGGACAGAGGAAACCTAGAGAGAGAGAGAGAGAGAGAGAAATGGACAGAAAAAGTAGAGAAATGTAAAGGGGAGAAAAAAGACATATGAAGAGTAGTAGTAGTAGTACATTACATTATGGGAGGGAACCTAGGACCACACAGAGGTGGGGATTCAACTCAAAAACATAGGACCACAACTATATAAAGCTTGTAAACGAGGTTGACAGTCTTGACCAGGCACTCATTAAGCAGAATAATAAACCTGGTTCTTGCTTGGCTTTTACCCAATATACATACATGCATCTCTACATCATTCATTTTGAATCACAGACCCACCCACCTATGATAATATTAGCACACATATATAGGGTAAAATGTTTTTAAGGCCTGTAACTTAAGGACAATAACTCTTAAAAGTCACAAATTGAGGCCAAATCACCCCGAATCACTACTTTGATCTCAATTCACGACTGTTAAAGGTTGTAGTCCTTAATCTACCAGCCCAAAAGGTCACAGTCCTAATTTTGTCAACTCGAAAAGTTATGATCCTCATTTTGCCACTCTCCCTAAGTTACGGTCTTTAACCACCACCCATCCCCCCCACACACACATATTGACGAATCCATCTACAACAACGACAAGGTCGAAAATCTTCATGTATTACTTAAAGCACCGAGTAAAGCACATAATTGGCAAATGGTACTCCATTAGTCCCCTTAGACAAGTTAAATGCGATTGAATAATTTAAGCTAACAAATATATAGAGGGGCGAAAGTGAGAATTTATGGCTTCAAAATGTAGTACAATTCGGAAAAGTAAGACACCTTCTTAAGGGGAGTAGTATTATTCAGCAAGGGCAGCAACATAGGTACAAGGTTTACGCTGATATCTTCGCATGAACTAGCAAGTCATGCTCAGTTTGATCATATTAGGTTAAGAGTTGAGACATATACCAGAAGAACCAATCACTCATATGGTAACCAAACATAAATCTGTAATTAACAGGAAAGATTATGTTAAAAATACAAAGTACTAAATTTCTTAAAGAGTTAAAAACTAATTTCACTGCATGTATGTACAGCTAGTTATTTTTTGGTTCAAGTCCACATTGAAAATACAAAGGGCAAGAATGTAAGGAATACTATGCTCCTGATAATTTGCTTACCAGCCACAATTCTCAGCCACAATCAAAGGACCACGAATACAATAACAATTCAACATGTGTCTTGATTTCTCTATATTGGTTCAGAAAGTTTCCAAAACACAGAAATGAAAATAACTTCAACATATTAGTATAGAAGAGTTACAAGCCTAATATTGAGAATTTCAGACAGGTATAATTGCAATAGGGGATCAGAATTCAGCCATGTGAGTCCAAGGGATCAAGAGAATCTATGCTAGTAGCCACCAATAAATGAAAATCAGTGAGCATTTCATCAACCGTTGTAGAATAATGGCAACTCCACCTACTTAAGAACAGTTATTATACATAGAAAACACCCCACACTGTATAATTCATGCAATTAAATTATGTTAGATGGATTCAACACACCAGAGGAGCATCATTAAAACCATCGTAGAGTCTAGACAGCATCAATTTAAAAATAATAATAATAACTCAATAGAAAAGGCTGGTCCCCACAGAAACTTCTCCCTTCTTGGAAACTAGTGAAGTGGCACCTTAACATTCTTCTCCATAATCAATTGAGACAGTAATATATTACAAAGTTGATTTCTTGTCGCAGTTTATGTGTAGATAGGTAGTATATTTAACTTAACCTCTGCATTTAACATTATGGCATCAGTTCTTTGATAACAATGAGATGCAAATGTGACTCATATTAACAGATATCATCCAAAACTCTGATGAGCTTTTTCCTAAAATAACACAGTAACGATATACCATCTTATACTCCTAAAAAATGGCAGATCAAATAGTCATGTATTGAAGGAGAATCATATAACTACTTGAAATTAAACATAAACAAAAAAATACATCTAGATTTACATGATAGTTCCAGTTACAGGTAGGGATGCTAAGCTAATACAAAACTGAACAAAGTGAAGTAGAATTAATACGATTTTAAGCACCTTCGATCAGTGAATCATCTAAGCTCCTTGTTTTGAATTCTTGAGACGTGGTTGTCTTCAATGTATCTAGTGAGCAACGAAATCCCATAGTGGGATGCACTTGAAGCAGCATAGTAAGATGTCACACTGAGCTGAGTAAACTTAGGAAGTGCATAGCCTGTAATGATTATGAAGGTGTCAATAAGTATTCTGGTATTAGAATTTAGAGGGATGTTAAAGCATTAAGAAAAAAGATTACAAAAAAAAGCCACATATATGATTTAGAAGCTAAATTCTTGCTGGCATATCAAATCATCTTAATTGTCCTACCTAAAACATGTTCATTATTGATGTTATTCTATGATTCTATCAATCCACTAAACAACTAAGAGTCAATGGAATTCCAGAAAGCAGTGACATGAAAATGCATGTTCATAAGAATAAAAGAGCATAGTATGGACTATCAGTTATCTATTTAAAAAGAGTAAGCCATCGATCATACCTCCAAAGGCCGCACTAGCGGCAGAAAACATTAGAAGGGGAGGAAGCTGCCAAATGGAAAGGGCAAAACAGTAAGAACACATTTATGAGATTGATGAGTGTTAGAGAAGAGGACGACAATATCTTAGTCATACCCCAATAACAAAAGGGAGCCACTTTGGCCCTTTCACACGATTCTGGAGGTAAGGAAATCCTAGAAATACATTGTCAGAGGTGATTATTAGACAACAACCACAAAACACACTTGATGAACAAGTAAATGGGAGCAAGTTGTTCTACCTGTGTTGAAAGCATGAACAGTACTGAGCAACCCACCAATTCCAGATCCAGCCTAGTAAAAGTAACATAAATCATAAAAAAGAAATGGCAAGGTCATTTATCAGGGTAAGTGAGGGTTTTTAGATAAGACGTTTTTCGTTCAGCAACAAGTTCAGCAGATACTTGCTTGAAGGGAAAAAAACAAAACAAAACAAAAATAAAAAACATCAATGTACACATGCAGTCATAAACTTGTGTAATCAGGTCCTGATACAGTCACTTAACAGTGAACAATAGTCATCGAAATTCAGAACTGTAATAGCGATACATAAGCAAATGAAAATACATTAATACAACATCTCACCCCAATTTTTAGCATTCATTCACGGCTTCTTTAAGATGATTTGATGCAAAGAATGTGATGGGTAAAAAAGGTGAGGAAGAACATAAGAAGCAAAATAAAAGGATTAAGATGACTTCAGTTACACTATTTAAAGGAAAATCACTAGAGTGCAAGTGGAAAGTGCTGTCTTCATTCATCACAACTGAATTTTGTGTAATTTGCACAAAATGTTTGCAGTCCAGACCTTGTCGCTATGAGTATATAAGAACTAGAACTAGAATATCTTGATGGACGATTCATTCTCTACATATATATTAATCTACTCTGGGCTTGTATGCCTTTGAAAAATGCTGATCGTTTTCATATACAAGATATTTATTTTTCACTACAGAGGAAAATAACCATTAATATACTGTATTTTCTATCCCTTGAAGCAATTAATAAAAACCTCCATCCTAACACAAAGCAATAGAGTAACAGTGAAAGGTAGCCACTATAAATTCAAGTGTCATTATAAAAGTTAGCAATACATACAACAGTAGTGGCATCATGGAGAACAGGGGTGATTTTCCATTCCGAATTTTCCTGTTTCAACAAAAATAATTGGGCATATAAATACAGCTAAAAGGGGGGTAAATCAATCCAGAAGAAACTTATTATCAGCAAAAGAATTGACGAAAACAGAGAGAGTACTTTGGTGGGGGTTAAGAGAGAGAGGCAACGAGGGCAGCGGGGGGAGCCGAGGCCCGGTTTAATTGTGGGATCGTGGTGGAGATTTCCTCTGCGGAGCTTCTCTTCATACACTTCCCGCGTCCCCATCTTTCCACAACTCTTGATTTGATTGATGATTATCACAAAACTAAAGAACAAAACAATGCTTCTTGCTTTTACTTCTGGTTCTGGTTAGGCCTCCAAGCCGGCCCATTTACTAAATCACCCATAAACCATACCAATAAAAAGGGCTGACTATTTACACCTCCAATCTGGTTAAGAACACACCCCACCCAATTTAATAATATACTCCTAATAATTATGCAAAAAAAAAATACATTTTTAGTAAAATATATCATACTACATGCACCCTCTTACTGAACGCACCCCACACTCCCACTTTCTGTAAAAGTGACTGAAAAAAAAATTACAACTACCTCCACTACTTTCGATCGCCTTTGCTACAACTTCCGACATTCAACATCATCCAAAACAAACAAACAAAAAAAACCAAGAAACTCATTAAAAAAATTATAATTTTTGATACACCAGGGTCGACCAGTGTATATGGTGAACCCTGTTGTGTCGAAAAAAATGTAATTTAAAAAAAAAAAAAAATCGACCATTTGTGGCCGACCATATCCACTATCGTCGATAAATTGTTGTCGACGAGAGTGTATATGGTCGACGGGTCAAAAAAAGAAATGCAGAGAAAAATGAGAAGAACAAAAAAAAAAAAAAACTTAAACCTAAAATTCAAACCTGGGGTAGGGCGGCGCTAGGGTTGGTGGTGGCACGGCGAGAAGGGGCACGGGGGCGGGCACGATGGAGGAGGGGCGACGGGGCTTGGGTTCGGGTGTATGAGGAAAAAAAAAGATGGAGGGGCAACGGGGGCCTGGGTTCGACGGTGACTTGAGTTCAGCGGCGGTGGGGTGGGGGAACGGGGACGGCAGAAGACGGAGATGGAGGAGGAGGGACGGGGGCCTGGGTTCGGCGGCGGCGACCGCGGGGTGGGGCGGCGAGTGGGTGCGACGGGAAGAAAATTGGGGGAAGGAGAAAAGGAGAGGAAGAGAAGAAATTAGAATTTTTGGGATGGATGTGTTTAGTAAATGATTTTTTTTTTAGATAAAGGGGTATTTATGACAATTTGAGGGAGTGCATCTATCCTAACAAATTTTAGATGTGTTCTCAACGCAAATGGAGGTGTAAATAGTCATCCCCGAATAAAAATTCACTTTTCTAACTCATCAATTTTTACATGTTATAACATGTGATTTTATTCCAAGATAGTCAACCAGAACAATTATTTTACAAAAATTAAATCTTAAATTATAAAACCACAGCTAGGTTCAGAAGTTGGAGTCCTGCTAAAAATCTTGTTGGAAGAAACTCATTTTAAGGATAAAACTCTATAGATAAATTTAAAAATGATCTTGTAACTTTGTCTGAATCAGCAAAAAGTTCGATAACTTTTTACTTTGTCAATTTTAATTATTTTGGTCTCAATTTTGATCATTTGAGTTCAATTTTAGTCATTTCAATCTAATTCCAGACCTACTAATCGGAATGTAACATATCGTTTCACGTGACAAATATTTTCGACGTTTTTTACACATCATCCGTCACATAAGTTGTTTTGAATGAAAATACGAGTGATATATTTAATACAAAATTTTATAATCAAATATACATAATTTTATCAAAATCTTAATTTTATACTATTTTGTTCTATTTTATCAACAACAACAAAAAAATTTATAATTAAATAGTATATATTTTTGTATTTTTATTTAAATTAAATAAATTAAACACAAACGGTGATATATTTGAAAAAAAATCGTAAAGGTGGAAAATTAATTTATTTATATTAGTTCCTTTGGGGGACCATCAAGTGAACAATTTAATGGATGAAGTTGTTTTCAGCAAGGATTGAACTCATGATGTGTGGACGTGAGTTTTTAGCTCTAAAATAATTTTATTTCATCTAAAAGTTTGAACTTAATAGAGAAAATTTTGAATTTATAGAGAAGTGGGAAATTAATTCTTATATATTAGTCTAATTTTTAATACAAATTTTTAAAAATTAAATTAAAACATCAAATTCAATTGTATATTAGTACTTAAAAAAATACTCCATATTAATGAATATGTATAAATTTAAGCAATTAATTTTTTTAAGTTGATCTTACGTATTTTTTTAGGTTCATTAATTATTTGAGAGCTTGTAGGTGATTAGGGGTGGAAATAGGTCGGGCCACCCGACAGGGGCCTACGGTCTGGCCTATTAAGGGCCTAGCCTGGTCTAGCCTATTTATAACATGAGCCAGACTAAGGCTTTTTAAAAAGCCTATTTACTTAAATAGGCTGGGCTTAGGCCTTGTATAAGGCCTTATAAGCCTAACAGGCCGGCCTATTTAAAATTATGTATAATATATATATATATATATAATTGTAGATAAATATTTATATATATTTTTTAATAAAATAATTCTTAAAATATAATACTAACATTAATAGTAAATTAAATTTATTTTATTACTTGAGAAATCATTTTTCAGTTTTTATTTGAATTTATTTGCACTTATTTTGATCGTAAATTTATTTGTAATTTTAAATATTAAATTACATTTTTAAATTTTCGTATTAAATAAATTTAAAATAGGCTTCTAGATAATAGGTCAGACTTAGGCTTATTTTTTTTAAATAGGTCCAGACCTTTTCATGTAAAGTCTGACCTATTTCCACCCCTATAGGTAGACATGCCCAACCGCCAAAAACCGCCGGTTACGGTTAAAAACCGGTGGTTTCGGTTTTACGTTTTTTCCAACCGAAACCGAACCGGCAAACCGCCGGTTACGGTTACGGTTTGTAACTGCCGGTTCGGCGGTTATTTTTTATTTTTATTTTTTTTTGGCTCGTTTTTTGGATTTTTTGCGCGTTTTTTACTCTTGTTTTTTGTTCGTTTTAACTTTATAGTTTATACTTTATAGTTTATTAGTTTATATAACTTATTAATTATTATTGATGAAATTAATATTATAAAAATTTGAAAGAATAAATAAATTACTTTTAAGTTTTAAGTTACAAATTAAAAAAGTATAAATTACAACTTACAAATTACAATTTACAAATTACAACTTGAAATTACAACTTACAAATTAGAACTTACAAATTACAACTTACAACTTACAAATTTAAAAACTTAGTAACTTACAAAATAAATTTATTACAACAAATTGGGAGGGGGGGGGGGGAATTGGACTTGAGCTTAATTTTAAGAATTAAACTTAGAAATTCTAAGTTCAAAATTTTAAAACTAAGTTGCCTACGTATCCAACATGTTGGAATCAAAGTCCACGTAGTTCTCTTACCTCAACTTACCCGTTGACGTTGTTGTTGAATGATCATGGTTCGATTCTTCATTCTTCACTTCCGCCCATAGAGGTCCATTTTCCACAAAACTATAAGGAAGATGTTGAACACTTATCATTTTAGCTAACATTTTTCTAAAATATGCTTGATCATATTTAAAAATAGAAGTCGAATTACTTACCTCACCTTGAACTCCACCTCCGGAGGACCCGGTAAATCCTCGTAGTTGTGTTTGACTCGTTTCAATTCCCACTCTATCCGGATGTGTGGAACTCAAATGGAGTCTAAATGTTCCATATCCTCCTCCCTTTTTAAACTTATATTGCTTTGTACAATAATTACAAAAAACAATAAACTTATCTGTTTCGGCGGTTGGCACTTTTCGAAAGTGACGTGCAAAAATTTCGGACCTCAAAATGGGGTTTTGTTGTGAAGGAACTCCAACTCCTTCCTCCATTGGATTTGGATTTTCGGTTGCCCTTTCTTGAGTTGGGCGGCCACCTTCTTCTTCATCATCATCCGAGCCAAGTACCTCATCAACGATGTTATCACCAAGAATTCTACGCATATTTTGATCATCCTCTTCGTTGAATAATGGAATGCGTCTTCGAGAAGATGAAGAAGTTCCAATAGCCTTTCCTCTTGAAGAAGACATATTAGTATAATTACTTAATTAGTAAGAAATTAAGAATTAAGAAAGTAAGAAGAAGTGAAATAGAATTTAGTAAAGTAATTAAGTAAATAAAATTATAATTTTTAAGAGATTGAAATTTTTAGTATAGTAAGAAAGTAATTTGAGAATTTAGTAAAGTAAAGTAAGTAAAACTAGAAGTAATTTGAGAATTGAGTAAAGTAAAGTAAGTAAAAGTTAAAACTAGAAGTAATTTGACAATGAATGTTGAGAAATTTGAGAATGAGAGAGAATAGATTGAGTTTGGTGTGAAAAATGGGTTGGAAAAGGGGGTATTTATAGAGCAAAATTCGAAAATTAATAAAATAAAATAAAAAATTCTGGCAAACCGGCGGTTTAACCGGACCGCCGGTTAACCGCCACGCGTTTCAATCTGGGCCGTCGAAATCCAACGGTCAACAGATCTGGACCGTTGGATTTCTAACGGTCAGAATTTGAATTAAAGTAAACCGGTTCAAATTTCTAACGGACCGCCGGTTTTGACCGTTGATTTTTTTTAATTCCGCATTAATCTCGGCCGTTGGATTTCAAACGGCCAACAGATCTAGACCGTTGAATTTCCAACGGTCAGAAAATTTGAAATTGCAACCGCCGGTTGCCGGAAATTAATTTTTTTTTTTTTCGAATTTTGTCAATTTGTCCTATAAATACCCCATTTTCCAAATCATTTTTCACACCAAACTCAATCTCTTATTCTCTTATAGTCTTATTTTCATTTTCTCATTTCCCCAACTTCAAATTTCAATTCAAATGGCAAATGAAGGATCATCAAATCATTCAATTGTAACAAATTTGAATGTCAATCCTACAAACGAAGAGGAAGTCGATCAACCCATTCAACCGCCTCATTTCCCCCCCCCCCCCCCATTTTCGTTTTCGAAGATCCCTTCAAAATCACTTTCGCGTACTCAGTCAAAATCCAATTGATGGATCATATCAACTTTGTTGCAACTATTGTGGTACGCAATATAAATATAAGCGCGGGGGAGGATGCGGAACATACGTGAATCACATGCAAACTAAGCATCCGGACAAAATATAATGCCTACATTGAACTATTGAAGATTTGAAATCAAATGTTTAGTAATTTTATTTTTTAGTTTATGTGTTTTTATTGTTTAGTAATTTTAATTTTTAGTTTATGTGTTTATGTTTTTATTAAAATGTTTAGTAATTTTAGTTTATTTAAATGCTTATGTTTACTTCTATTTCTAAATTCTAAATTTCTAATGCTTATGTTTAGTAATTTTTATTCAAATGTTTAAGTTAAATGCTTATATAATTATAAGTTACAACTTACAACAATTTAAGTGAGTAAGTGGTTAGTGACTTAGTATAGTTCATATATAATTACAACTTACAACAATTTAAAACGAAAAATGATGAGTAAAAAGACAAAATAATCTAACTATAAATTAAAATTACAAAAAATAAAAAAAATTAAAAAAAAAATAAACCGAAAACCGGCGGTTTGTACGGTTAACCGGAAAACCGCCGGTGTAACCGAAACCGCCGGTTTTCAATATCGACAACCGAAACCGAACCGTGAAAACACGGTTGCGGTTCGGTTTTATAACTGAAACCGCCGGTTTTCACGGTTCGGCGGTTTTCCGGTTATAAACCGCCCGTGTCTACCTATAGGTGATACAACATGCGGTGTCATATCCTTGTGTTGACACGGGACTCTTTGAGACTAGTATGGAAACATGCTTGGGGCTGATAATTCGAGACGATACGGGAGCCTTTATTATATGTTGAATGATTTGCAAGTCAGGCTTAATGTCTCTTAATGAGGTACTTGTTGATTTAACGAAGCTTATCCCTCCCTGTGTGGTCCAGTTGTATCTTTTGATGAAATGAGCCATCACCCCTTCTGCATAACTATATATATTTCTTATAAATTCTCAAATAATCGTATCTCTTTATTTGAAAATAAAATTTCCAAACTTCATTTTATTTATTTTTAAAAAAATATGCACAATATTCCAAAAATACATCTCTAAACAAATTCGCATACTTTTACAATGAATCAGTGACGCCAAGTGTATGTTTCTTTAAATAAAATTCCTTACTTTTTCATATAATTGTGTGTACTATCGGCGTGTGTGGTGGAGGTTGGAGAATCAACCACTTTTAGAGCTCATTTAAATTAACTACTCAAATATGTACTACTACTTTTTTCGAGTACATCGAAAACACGCCTGAAATCTTCTCATTCAAATTTTTGTGATACATATTTGAAATTGGAAACATTTAATTACTCCTAACACGCTGCAAATGCAAAGATCTAACTTTGAATTATTAATAATGGAAGACATAGACATTGTACTCAACAACAGCATCACCATTCTTCAAATTTAAGTCGTGAGTCCTCGCCTCAGCATACCCACGAGCAAACCGGAAAAGGCCGCTTCCGCCGACAATGGGCATCTCCCTGACGGCGGAGAAGACGGCGTTCCGGCCCAAGACGCTGAGCGTACTGCCGTTGAACTTGCCGTGTGTGAAGGCGAAGTTCAAAACCATGAGAAGGCCCACGTTCCTCAAATCAGCAGAAGCGTAGATTCCTTGAGCTCTTCCCACTTCCTTTGTGCTCAGATTGGGGCCCACCGTTAAAGGGTCGTCCATAATCGCCACCATGCCGAATGCGGTGGCGGAGGAGTTGGTGACGGCGGACTGGGCCACGTGAGTCACCGTGGGTTTGTGGCCGCTGACTATGTCGTGGAAGTAGAAGTGGAGGTGGCTCAGTTTCTCTCGTTTCAGCAACCCCATTTCCTTTTTGGAAACTTTTCTTGAAAATTCTTGACAGTTGATGTTTGATATTGAGGCCAGTATGAAGAAGAAAAAAAGGATGAAAATGGTGGATGTGAGCTTCATTGTAACTCTACAAAACAAACAGATATTGAAACAGATCGATGTGGTGGTGAATTCAACTAAAAAACGATAGGACCACAACTAATATTGGCTATGGAACATTAATTTGAGATACTATATATATAGATCTAGAGAACAGGTTCGGTTTAGAGCAAAATTACAACTTTCACCTTAGGGTTTTCATTACTTTTTTGATCCCTCCATTCCATAATACTCCCTCCGTCCGTCTATAGGCTTCCCGCTACTTTTTGGCACAGAGGTTAAGAAAAGTGATTAAATAATAGATATAGTACAAGTGATGTGATTGGAAGAAGGAGAGAGATAGAGAGAAAAGGTAAAATATAAAGTGAAGTGTAAGAAAAAGTACTTACCAAAAAGGGTATGAGAAGCTTATAGGCGGACAGACTAAAATGGTAAAATGAAAAACTTATAGACGGACGGAGAGAGTAATATGTATGGTTAGATGGACACATATATTAAAAAAGTGTAATAATGGAGTTTTGAGGGGTAAATAAATGAGTTGAATTTTGTGCATCTATGTAAAAAAAAGTAAAGAGTTTTCAATTTTAAGAGTGTGAAAGTTATTGTGGGACGGGGGAGTACTAATTCATAGGAAATGTTTTTATTTTTTTCAGATTCTCCTATTCCGCTTTTCGTGTTCCATTGGTATTCTACTCTATCGAATTTTTAACACGTGTCGTCCACAATATTATAAGATGTTGATTGTTTTTTAATACTCCTTCCGTCCCACAAAGATAGCCACGTATTCCTTTTTTGGATGCCCCAAATTATAGCCGCATTTCCTCTTTTACTTTAGTATTAAATGTTTTATTGTCAATTTTACCCCTAATTAATATTAGTAATTAATGCTTAGCAAATTTTGGAGTATGAGATTTCAAGGGCAAAATTGGCACATTATCTAAATTTGACTACATTTATTGATTTTTCTTAATCTGTGTGTAAAGTCAAATGTGGCTATTTTTGTGGGACGAATGGAGTATGACATATGTCAATCATTTATATAGTACAATGTGGAGCACCAAAATTGAAACAAGTGATCTCATTCATTTATTTATTCGTCTAAATTTAATACAGTGTGTAGAATGTCTCATAATAGAAACAATATTTTTATCATAATCCTCAAAACCATCACTTATTTACCGATATTATCACTCATTTTATTTATATGAATCACTTTATTTATACCACAATATCTAAAAAAATCCTCAAACTCGTGTACTCTATTTATTAACAACCAATATTTTTTAAAACACGTTAAAAAAAAAATATTCATACAAAATTTTAGTAAAAAAAAAATTACAAATATGCAACATTATTGTAGTTGCGCGCACATATCTATTTATACATGAAATTTGTTTGTTTATGTTTAATTTCTAGCCAGCTTATAGTTCTACTAACTTGAATTTTTATATATTCTCTATTTTTTAGGTAATAATAATAGGGAATGGAAAAAATTTATATGCAATATTGCATAATTTGATCAAAATTCGTGGGTCAACGCGGTCAAAGCTGGTCAACCTTAATTATACTCCGTAATATTTATTTTCGCTCTAAAATATTAATATCTTACTACATTATCAAAACTATGTTACTACAAGACCAAAAGTGTATTACTGCAAGTTCAAAAATATTCTGGACACTTATTTTTTTTGAGTAAAATTACTAAAATAATTCTGACTTATTCGGTTACTACATGACTAAAACAATGTTACTACAAGACCAAAATTTTATCACTATAAGCTCAAAAGTGTATTACTACATGTCCAAAAATATTCTGGCTAGTTAATTTTTTCACTACAAAAAACTGCTAAAATTGCGAAGGATTTTATTGAGGGGTTTAAATCCCTAGCTAAATAGCAAGGGATTTAGTGAGGGAATATAATGTTGAGGGATATTACAAGGGAAGAGATAACCCTAGCTAATTAGCAAGGGCAAAGGAAATCACTCAGTAAATGCCTAGGAAAATAGAGAGCATTTTAGCCCTTGGAAAATGGCGAGGGAAAGTCCCTCGGCAACTTGACATACCATTTAAATTTGCCGAGGGCTTGCGGACCCTCGTGAAAACCCTCGGCAAAAAAATTAATATTGACAAAAATATTATTGTGTGATGTATTTTTAATTGAAGTTGAGAATGTTATTTTTTTTTTTTTTTGTGGTATGTAATTTTAATTGACGTTTTTAATTATGTTGTATGTGTACAACTAGTTCAATTTTGTCGTAATCACCAATTTAACAAATATAATTAATATGCATATTTGTGTGTTGAAAAAAAAAATTAAACATAATTATGTATGCTACAATTATGGATTGACAATTTTTAAATAAATTTAAAACTATATAATATATTTTAATTGTATTTAGAATACAAACAATAGTGCTTCTAGCAAAATTGGCATATAAGGAGCACACACAAGCCCAAGGTTGCAGGTTCTACTACATATTATTTGCATGAAGTCATAATTTTTTATTATTTCAAGTTCATTGTCAAATGCTACGTAGATCCCACATCGAAAAATCAAAAGCTTTATGGATGCTTTATAACCAATAAAATGTACAACACTAATTGCTGGTCTTTGTGACTCAAATTTGATTGGGCCTCATTTGTTATATTATCTGGGCTGCGCTGTTGGGCCTTGTTTATCTCTTAAGGGCGCGGCTAAAGGCACCCAGGTTTCCTATGAGTACACCCAGGTGTGAGACTGGAAAACCCAAAATTACCCCTTTCTCAATTAAAACCGCCCCTCGTTCGCGGCCACCCCATCCTCTCCATATTTGCGGCCGCTGCCCTCCCTCCTCCCCACAGTCGCCGCCGGCGCCCCCTCCTCCCCATGTGTTTGACGTGTACTTAAAGAGGGATCTCCGTTGATGCATCAGATTACATTCCAACTCAGAAACTCTGGGGACACTACCCCCTCCTCCCCTTCGCCGCGGCCGTAGTGCTCGTCGCCGCCGCTAACAGGTAAGTTTAGGTGAGAAAAATTAGGGTTTTCTGGGGAAAAAAACTAGGATTTTTTTTTTAAGTTTGTAAATTATTTTCGAACATAGTGCGTTTGTTTTGGAAAAAATTTCGAACAATTTGAGTTTGTTTTGGAAAAAATTACGAACAAGATGTTCGATTTTTATTTTCGGATAAATTTAAGTTGTTTTGAATTTTTTTTCGAACATATTGTGTTTGTTTTGGAAACAATTTCGAACAACTTGAGTTTGTTTTGGAAAAAATTTCGAACAAGATGTTCGATTTTTTTTTCCGAACAAATTTGAGTTGTTTTGAAATTTTTTTCGAACATATTGAGTTTGTTTAGAATTTTTTTTGAAAGTTTGTTTTGGAAAAAATTTCGAACATGTTTGTTTTGGAATTTTTTTGAACAGGTGGTGTTTTGGATTAATTTTTGTTGCAATTTTGGAGTTTTTTTTGTTGAATGGTGGTGGTGGTGAAATAGAATGGGTGGGTGTACTCATCTTAGTTTTTTTTCATAAATTTTACTTCAGGGTATATGGGACATTTCACATGTTCTGAAAAATTAAAAAAATGTTTGGTGGGTGTACTCATAGGAAATCCGGGTGCCTTTAGCCGCGCCCATCTCTTAAAGCTGTGTGGTTCGAGTCTCAAATTTGATTGGGCCTCATTTGTTATATTATCTGGGCCGCGCTGTTGGGCCTTGTTTATCTCTTAAAGCTGTGTGGTTCGAGTTGGTTTTATTTTGTCAAGGGCAGAAATCCCTCGCTATTTGTCGAGGGATTCTGCAAGGATTAAATTAAAAAAAAAAAAAAAAACAGTTTGCCGAGGGATTAAGCCCTCGCTATTTGCCTAGGGCCTAAATAAATCCCTCGGTAAATACCGACGGTCATTTTACAATCCCTTGGCAGAAATTTATCGAGGAAGGTTTTGACACTAAATCCCTCGCCAAATGGTACATTTTTTGTTGTGTTTGGATGAATTTACAGAATGTTTTGACATGTAGTATTAAATTTTTGGCCTTTTAGTGGTAATTTTTTGACCTTGTAGTAACAATATTTTGGTCATGTAGTAAACCACATGTTTGTGACCCACGAATTTTATGGGCAACTCGAATTTGGGCTTATGACCCGCGAATTTTTTAAAATTATCTTATTTTGACTTTTGGGCTAAATGGGTTTAGAGTTTTAACTTGGTCAAATTAGTATGAATTGCATGTATGAAATATTTCATGCAAGACTAGCTCATAGGGAATAATGTAAATATAGGAATAATATCTTTTTTATTTTGACCATCCTATCTTTGTATATATCTCTTTAATATGATTTACCATATTTATCTCCTTGTATATACTTATAAATAGTGATTCACATAAGCGACTCACATCCCACAACACACAGTTCAAGATTATATATATATAACTATTTAATTATTTGGGATTGGGATCTCGTTTCCGTTATGTAGGTGGCCAAACTTTTAGTAGAACAAGACAAGCAGCTGTATATAAAATATATATAGACCCTGCCACGTATTTTCAATTTTGAATTTTATTTACGAAAGTTGGTATATATTTGAATTTAAATTCTTGAATGTAGGTCTGATTTTGTCTAAAAAGGAACAAAAGCAATGGGGTAGAACTAGAATGGGAATCTGCAGACATGTTGATGCGTCGAAAAAGAACGCCTTCGGATGTCGATCATTCCCTTGCGAACACTATTAATCACGAGCCCAATCTCTCGTTTTATCCTTGGCAATCTTCAAGTAAAACTCCTTGGAAATCCGAAGATAACCTGCAAAAGTACACCGGAGGGGGGCTCCGGCGTAGAAGCTCCGACGCTCAAGTCAGATTCGATAGTAGGCGAAATCAAAGAGGAATTCCCCTGTGTATCTAGGGAAATTCCGGCGAATGTAATGAAGTTTCTCTTCAACTCAGTGTATAATTCTTAGGAAAAATCCGTATTGTACCGTATTGTACGTAAAAGATGTGTATATTATCATAAAACTTACCTGATAATGTAACATAATTGGCTTATATACCTGGCCCCCTCTCCCCGGGAAAGAGGGGGACTTATTCTCCCTACATTCTTGGTCCATTCCCTAGAATCCGGCCCCTCAACCCTGAAGACTTGGTTTTTGAGCATATCCTCCCCTATTCTTGCGGGTTTGACTCGCTCCTATGACTTGGCCAAGAAAGATGGACTATCCGTTCCATGTTTGGGTCGAGTTCCTTCTGGGCCAAGAGATATTAACCTTTCTGAATATGGGCCGAAGGCCCAATAACCCTGCTTTCTCTCATTTCCCTACTCAAGCCCAGGGGTGTATCAATCCTGTTTCTTCGGCATCCCGATCCAATCATGACTATCATAATCTATCCCGTTTCCACGTGTCGGCTCCTCTGAGAGCAACATATTTATCTACATCAACCACTCCCCGTTACTCTCTTAAAAGGAATCATTTTAGGATAGTAGGAAAATAATAACTCTGGGACATATATTATGAAAATATTTCATTCTTTAAATATTCTTTGAAATACTCTTGATTTGATTCCCTTCATCATAATTACCCTCAAAAAGTTTAGGGACTTTTGCACTTCCACACGCAATCCTCCCCTCGAGATACGCAGCCACGCGTTCAGTTCAGGGCCAACATCAGGCCGCCCTTCCTCATTCACGCGCTTCTCGATTGGGGGGTATTTAATTCTTCTCGATCTTCTCCCTTCTCTCTCTTCTGCCTAATCATTTCAAAACCCTTTTTTCCACCAAAAACCCTTCTTTCTTTCGTTTCAAACTTATCTAATTTCCATCTTCATTTTCACCTCTGCGACCTTAACCTCTTTGTGCACGTTCAGCGGCCGTTCCGTCATCACTTCTTAGAACCGACTTTACTCCAGGTATCTATTCCTCCCTTTCCTCTCTCATTTACAGTATCCTCATGTCGTCTTCCTCAGACTCCATTTCCATGGAGAGTTCAACTTCCAACCCTCTCCCCATATTTCCTGTAACTGACCGAACCTTGAAGGATGAAATTTCTGGGTCCTCCCTTCTCACTTCTGAGTGTGTTGCCGCTTTTCTTCGTTTGGGGATCTTCCCCGCAAATTATCTTGTTAGGGCTGCGCATAAGAGAGAACGCCCTAATTTTCCAGGTCACAATTCCTTAGCCTTTTGGGAGGCTCAATTAAAAGCGGCCCTCCGCTTTCCCATTCATCCTTACCTCTGTGAAATTTCCAGTTACCTCCGTATACCCTTGAACCAATTTACCCCTAACGCCATACGCGCAATGTTAGGTTTTTACATTCTGATGAGGGGAAACGGTGGGGAACCTTCAGCTCAACTCTTTCTAACCCAATATGTCTGCAAGTTTTCGGACGGGTTCTTTTATGCAAGTGGTCGCACCTCCCGGACCGGCAAATTCATGGAGAAGCTCCATGAAGGGGTCCAGGATTGGAAAGACTACTATTTCTTTGTTACCAACCCTCTTCCTTGGGAATTTCCTCATGAGGGGTGGATTTATGAAAATCCTGGGGTGCCACGTCCTCCCCTTTCCGTCTGTTCCTCCTTAAACCTGGATGTGATGAACCGTTTAAACGATCAGGTCTCTAATCATGTTTTTTTGATGTAATGGGTATCTGTAAAAATCCTAGAGTCCTTTCCCATTTCGGTTTTGGTAGCCCCGATTATCCTTTAGGTCCCGATGATGGTAATACCATTTCTCCTCTCCTGGTATTATACTCAAGACCTTGACCCATTATATTTATTAATGCTGTTTCATGTTTCTTTGTACAGCTATGAGTTGGTTGACTCAGATTTCGCGTGATGCTGCCCCTCTCTCGATGGTTAATAGGTCTCCAGCGCCTGAAAGTTCTTCGAGGGCTCAAATTCCCCCTTCTCCAGTGGAACCTGCTACTGGATCTGTTGCTAAGCGTACCCGTTCCTCTACTGAAAAGGCCATGGTGTCTACGTTACCTCCTGTTTCCGATGCTTCCAAGAAAAAGAAGTCTAAGACCAAATCCTCTCTGCCCGATGTCGGTTCTGATGCTCCAGATGAGATGAATGTTGACCAACTCCTGGGTTTTATAGAGCGTTACCCTCCGGCCCATGCCACTGAGGCCCTCAATGCTCTGTCCTTTGGTGAGCGAGTTGTGCATGCCGCTCACAGCTTTACCCAGGTATTCTCCTCATGAAAATACATTTCTAAGTAATTCTAATAAAGAAGAATATGCTTGTCTTACTTCTTTAGATGATCCCTTGTGTAGTTTGGTCTCCTGTTTTCCAATGTATCTGAACGAGCCCTTCAGTCCCTTCAGTTGGTGGATGACCTCCACAGCCAGGTAGAATTGGAGAAAGTGAAGAGGGATATTCTTGAAGCAGAATTGCATGACGCTAATCAGAGGTATAAAGTACTCCAAACGACACTTTCGGGGGAGATATCTTTACTGAAGAAGGAATTTGGCAAACGGGTGGAACAGCTGGAGGTTACTCTTCCTCAGGCTGGTATGAAATTGTGCATAGATTCCCTGTTTACCTCTGCCGCAGGTCAAAAATTTCTAGGTACCTTACATCAGGAGTGGCTGGAGGCTTTTCTTCAGAGTAGCAGCTTTCTGGGGGCGATGGGTGCATATATCCCTCATTTCATTGATCATGGATTTTCCAACGCTGTAGCGGAACATTCTGCTCCTGGGTTCAACGGTCAATATACTCGTGTCCTCCGGTTAGAAGAATTGGACACTCCTCCCAAGTTCCCTGGAGATGCTAAAGAAGACATCCATACCCCCTGGTGGTTACCTGGGATGAGGAAGGCGATCCTGGAGTTGAAGGAAGCTGCCCTGAAATTGGATGATCTTGCACCTGCAAGGGATATGGCCTTTCCTGTCCATGTGGACAACCCAACTCCAGTGGCTACTGTGGCAGCGGGTGCTTTGATGGAGAAGGCGGAGGAAGGCGATTCCAGTGGACGAGCAGAGGAGGCAGGAGAAGGTTCTGAGGGGAAGAATGGTGTTCCCCTCTCTGCATGACTTTAATTCCTTGATAACACTTTGGTACCTGAAAACACTTTTTTATTTTGTTAAGGCCTCTAAGGCCCTCTTTTGATATTTTCCGGAGACTCCACACTCCGGGGTTTTTCTGTGGAGGGCTTAGGCATGGTGCCTCAAGTCTTGAATATTCCTGCTTCTCTTTCGTTTGATATCGTACCTGCACATTTATTACTTGGCATGCATATATACATATACATCTCTATCTTTGTTATAAGGTGTGGTATCTGTTAGCATGTTTTCGACATTTTCTGGACACGTAAAGGCTCTAAAGCTCCTAGAGGAACCTTAACGAGGAGATAGGGTTTATATCCCTGCACTTACTTGGTGATTTGCTAACGTCTCTAGCCTTTCTCTTGACGCCAGAGTTTTTAGGGATTATCCTTCCTTTCCCCTAGGTCAGAATTCGTAGGGATTATACTCTCCCTTAAGTTGTTTATACTCGTGAGAGTTAGTTTATACTCATAAGAGTTAGTTTATACTCGTAAGAGTTAGTTTATACTCGTAAGAGTTAGTTTATACTCGTAAGAGTTAGTTTATACTCGTAAGAGTTAGTTTATACTCGTGAGAGTTAGTTTATACTCGTGAGAGTTAGTTTATACTCGTAAGAGTTAGTTTATACTCGTAAGAGTTAGTTTATACTCGTAAGAGTTAGTTTATACTCGTGAGAGTTAGTTTATACTCGTGAGAGTTAGTTTATACTCGTGAGAGTTAGTTTATACTCGTGAGAGTTAGTTTATACTCGTGAGAGTTAGTTTATACTCGTGAGAGTTAGTTTATACTCGTAAGAGTTAGTTTATACTCGTAAGAGTTAGTTTATACTCGTAAGAGTTTGTTTATACTCGTAAGAGTTTGTTTATACTCGTAAGAGTTTGTTTATACTCGTAAGAGTTTTGAGAGTCGCTAGGGATAGGGTTTGTCGACGAGTTAATCACGTTCTCCGCTACCGTACCCCTTACTCCCCCTAGCTTTAGAGGCTGTCGTGAATAGTAACTTTAGGAATTTTTCCTAGGTATTCTCTGTTTGAGCATGTATGAATTGGTGTGAATTTCTCTATCTTGCCATGTCTCTATCATGCTATATTTCAGTTTCCAAAACATATTCATTATTTCAGCACTCATCATGCAGGCCTTCAACAGTTATCTTAACACGATATTAACATATGAGAAACATTTCATCATAAAATTAGCGCATAAGAGTCATCTCATCACAATATTAACATGCATTTAGGGAAATTGCTGAAATTTTATCAAAACCGATGCTCCATTGATCGAAAACGTTTATCAACATAGGCAAATAAGGGGAACCTATGCCGGGCTCATTAAAAACCTCTCCGTGGTAAAACCCCAAAGGGAAACCCACGTAGAGGGAAAAAGAGTGCCGGTGAAGCAATTATTCGAATAAGAAGTAATTGTTCATAAAGAAAAAGGAAGTAGGGGAATAACACCTTCCTCAAACATAAAATCTCTTCAAGTGACACACGTTCCATGACCTTAGTATCTCTTTCCCTGTCATGTCTTGGAGCTTGTATGCTCCGCCTTTTAGCACCTGTATTACCCTGTATGGACCTTCCTAGTTGGGTTCTAGCTTTCCTGTGTTTTTCAAAGCATTTGCTCTCCGAAGGACTAGGTCTCCCACTTTAAAGCAGCGAGGGATTACTCTGCGATCATAGGCTGCTTTGATCCGACTCTTGTACCTTTCTGCTTTTAATCTCACCATCTCCCTTTCTTCATCTATCTGATCCAGCGCTTCCCTCATCAATTCTTCATTTTTTTTTCTTCAAAATAGGTGATCCGGTGCGATTTGAGTCTAGCTTCAGGGGGTATCACTGCTGCTGCTCCATATACTAGGTAGAAGGGAGATTCGCCTGTAGCTGTTTTAGGGCTGGTTCTATAAGACCAGAGGACATTGTCTAACTCCTTCACCCATTTTCCTCCTACTTCTTCCAATCGCGTTCGAATACCATCCACTAGGATTCTGTTTGTAACCTCCACCTGCCCATTAGCTTGTGGATGAGCTACTGAAGTAAACCTCTGTATGATACTCCACCTTTCGCACCACTTCCTTACTTTCTCTCCATTGAACTGCGTTCCATTGTCGGAAACCAAGATCCTAGGTATTCCAAACCTGCAACAAATATGTCTAGCAAGGAAAAGAATTACATTATCTTCTTCAATTTTGGCCAGAGGCACAGCCTCTACCCATTTACTAAAATAATCCACAGCTACGATCAGAAATTTCCTCCCTCCTGGTGCCAAGGGGAAGGGTCCCACCAGATCAATTCCCCATTTGGCGAAGGGACAGGGCGAGTACATAGCCCCCATTTCTTCTGCAGGTATTCGTATCAGGGGTCCATTCTTCTGACACTTCTCGCATTTCTTCACATACTCTCTAGCATCTCTGATTATGTTGGGCCAGTAAAAACCTGCCCTAAATACCTTCTTCACCATGGTCTGGTACCCTTCATGGCTGGATGCGCAACCTTCATGGATGTCTTTGATCACTAGCTCTGCTTCTCTTCTCGAGAGACATTTCAAATATGGTTGAGTGAATGACCTCTTGTACAATTGACCTCCTAGGATGCAATACTTCCTTCTCCAAGCCTTTGCTTCTCTGGACATTGGGGCTGCTGGATCCCTGTTCAATTCTTCCCATATTTCTTTCCTCCAATCATCCCCTGTTGTTATTTCTCCGATCAAGGTTTCCGTAGCTACTTGATCTGCCACCAACAGGGTTATCTTTCTGTCTCCCTCGAATTCAGTGGAACTAGCTAGTTTAGACAATCCATCTGCTTTCATATTCTCTTCTCTTGGTACCTGTATCACTTCAAAAGTATGGAATTTATCTTTTAACTTCTTTACCTCCTCTAAGTAGGTGATCATTCTCTCATCCTTGGCGAGGTACTCCCCCATGACCTGTTGTACTATCAGCTGTGAATCGGAGTATAGGGTGACCTTTTGTGCTCCCAACTCTGCAGCCATGCTCGCTCCTCTAATCAGGGCCTCATACTCTGCACCATTGTTTGAGGTTGAAGATCGGAATTTGACAGCCACCTGCAGTTCTTGACCCTCAGGGTCGATCAATAATATCCCTGCTCCACATCCCAAGGCGGATGCTGAGCCATCCACATATACCTTCCATCCTTGTTCTTCTTCCACTCTGGTAGACTCTTGAATAAAATCTGCTAGGGCTTGAGCCTTGATGGCTCTCCTTGGTTCATAATCTATATCATACTCCTGTAATTCCACTGCCCATCTGACCATTCTCCCTGACAAATCTGCTCTCCCTAATGTCTGTTTCAAAGGGAAATTAGTTCGCACCATAACTTTATAGGAGAGGAAGTAGGGGCGTAATCGCCTAGCCGTTACCACCACCGCCAGGGCTGCCTTCTCTACCTCTGAGTACCTCATTTCCGCTCCTTGGATGACCTTGCTCACATAATATATGGGTTGATGTGCAGAACCCTCCTCTTTCATCAGGGCGGTGCTCAGGGAGTGTTCCCCTACCGAAAGATATAAGAGCAATACATCTCCCTAAGAGGGCTTTGTCAGCTTCGGAAGCTGTTCAAGGTGAAGCTTGAGTTCCTCGAAAGCTTTCTGGCACTGGTCGTCCCATTCGAACTTCGACCCCTTCCTTAAAGTTCTGAAGAAGTGGTGGCTCTTTTCTGCTGACCTTGATATGAACCTACTGAGAGCTGCGATCCTACCATTCAGGGTTTGCAATTCCTTCAAATTCCGAGAGGGTTGCATGTCGAGCACCGCCTTCACCTTAGCAGGGTTCACTTCTATCCCTCTCTGAGTCACCATATATCCCAGAAATTTCCCTGACCCTACTCCAAAAGAACATTTAGCAGGGTTTAATTTAATACCATTCTCTCGGATTACCTGAAATATCTCTTTCAAGTCGTCAATATGTCCCTCTGCCTTGACACTTTTAGCCAGCATATCATCCACGTAAACCTCCATGTTCCTGCCTATCTGCCCTCGGAACACCGAGTCTACCATTCTTTGATAGGTGGCTCCTTTGGTATATCGAGGGGGTTCAACTGGATTTGATGATACCCTTGATAAGCATCCATCATGCTGAGTAATTCAAACCCGGACGTGGCATCCACCAGCTGATCAATCCTAGGCAGTGGATAGTGGTCTTTAGGGCACGCCTTGTTCAAGTCCCTGAAGTCAATGCACATCCTCCATTTGCCGGCTCCCTTAGACACCAGTACTGCATTCGAGAGCCACTCAGGGAACTGCACTCTCTTCACATGCCCTGCGTTCAACAATTTATCGATATCCTCCTTTACAATGAGGTTCTTTTCTTTACCGAAGTTCCTCAACTTCTGCTTCACGGGCCTAGCTTTGGGATCCACATTCAGATGGTGCACGGCTATTTCTGGAGGGATACCCGTCATATCCGTCGCTGTGAATGCAAAGATGTCCGCATTCTCCTGGAGGGTGAGTATCATCTTTCCCTGGAGCTCAGGGTTCATATTCATACCTATCCTGGTTGTAAATCCCTCCTTTCCTGGGTAGAGCTCGATGCTCATTAACTCCTCGTCTGCTTTAACTTTGGGTTGCTCTTGTACTAGCTCACCCACTTTCTGCCTCTTCAACTCAGGGTCTTCGCCCTTAAATCTCTCCATTCCCCTGAACATGGCCCTGTCTGCTATCTTGACCGATTCCACATAACACTTCCTTGCCTGATACTGATCGCCACATATCTCTCCCACACCCCCTAAGGCAGGGAACTTCATCTTCATGTGGAAGGTGGAGATCACTGCCTGAAAAATATTCAAGCTTGGCCTTCCCATTACTACATTGTAGGAAGATGGGACATCTACAATCAGAAATTCTATTACTTGCACACGACGGTTAGGGACAACTCCTAACCCTACTTGCAGCAACACTGAACCAAGGGGTTGAATAGCTCCCCCTGAGAATCCATAAAGAGCGGTTTCCACCGGTCTGAGCTTTATATTCAGGTCCATCTTCTTAAAGCACTCCAAGAACATGATGTCAGCAGAGCTTCCAGTGTCTACAAAAATTCTTGCTACGTCGTATCCTGCTATATCTGTGGTAATGACCAATGCGTCATTATGAATTTCTCTGGGTTCCCCAGCGTCTTCTGGCCCAAAATGGATGTCTGGGCCTTCTGCCATCTTTCCCACCTCATGATGCTCTACATTCCTCTCATTTTTCAACGACCGAACGCTCTGCTTCCTCTGCCTAAAGGAGTCCCCATCGGCAGGGCCTCCCATAATCATATGAATAGTTCCTCTCTTCTGAGGAGGGGGTGGTGGCTCCTCATTGCCCTTCCTTTGATCTCTTCTATCGTCTTCCTGTTTCCCTTCGGGGTCCTTTCGCTCCTGACCCCTGGGGCCTTGTCGATCTCTAAAGATAAACTCCTTTAGGTGGCCTGCCTGAATCATCCTTTCTATCTCATCCTTCAGATGCCAACATTGGTTGGTATCATGGCCATAGTCGTTGTGGAACCTGCAGAATTTGTTTGACTTAGGGTTTTGGGGACCTCTGCTTCTTGAGTAGGGGAATTTCATATCTGGATGGTCCCCTGCCACCTCTAGGACTTCGGCTGGCTCCATCCTCAATGGGGTATATCTCTTCGCCCCCCTCCTTGGGTTCCAGGGTACAGCTTCCTCTCTTCTTACACTTTCTAGTTTCCTGGAGCTTCGATGTCTCTCCGGACTTGGCCTCCTAAACGGAATCTCTTTCCTCCTTTCTCCATTACTCACTACGGCCCTGGTCTTTGATCGCTTAGCTTTCCTTACCTCTTCAAGGGTAAGGTATTTCTCTGCTCTCCTCAACAATTCATCAAAGGTCCGAACTGGCTTCTTGGCTAGAGATGTGAATAGATCCCCATCTCTTAGCCCGTTGGTGAGGGCGTTAATTTTGACCTCTGAGGAGGCTGTAGGTACTTCGAGAGCTGCTTGGTTGAATCTTTTCAAGAAAGCCCGAAGACTCTCATTCTCTCCTTGTCGCATGTTAAATAAGGTGAGGGTGGCCCTAGGTTGCCTCCTAGCGCTGGCGAACTGGTGCAGGAATAGTTCGCTGAACTCCGACCACGAATGGATAGTATCTGGCCCTAACTGGGTGAACCATTGCTGCGCCGCTTTAGATAGGGTAGTCAGAAATACCCTGCATTTGACGCCCTCTCCGTATCGATGCAATAGGGCGGCATTCTCGAACCTCATCAAATGCTCGTACGGGTCCGTGGTTCCATCATATTCGAAATTTAAAGATTTAAAGTTAGGAGGCAGTTCATCTTGTAAAATGGTGGATGAAAATTGATAACCAGTAACGTAAGAAGGTTTACTTACGTTATCAATCATATGCTTCTGCATGTCTTTCATCTCCTTCCGCAAGACCTGTATCTGATCACTGACAGCTCCCTGATACGTGTCGTCCGTGCTTTCTCCCATCCCTGTTTCCAGAGTGGTATCCCCTAGGATCCTCTCCGTATCCCTCCGAGGAGGTCTTTCCAAGATGCTTCTTTCCGCTTGAGAAGGTATTTTTTCTTCTAGGTTCTGAGGGGGATCCTCATTCCTGGAAGGGACTGGAACAGAATCGATGACTTGTTCTGGAAGATTTTGTCTTGTACCCTTACGGGTGATTGGAACAGGTTCGGGAGGGCGAAGTCCTCGAGTAGCGATTATTCTTTCAACTGATTGTGCGATCATCTCATCTAATTGATCTCGAGAGACAGTCAAGAGTTCCGGCTGAGTGTTAGGGTTATCCCTATTGATCCCACTCCCTGAAGCTCCTGAGGTGCCTGGTGCGTCTCCCTCCAGAATGGGAGGGATATCCTCCGGTATATGATCTACGGGCTGTTTCCCTAGATTTCGGTTTGAGGGAAAACCTGGAGGGGGAATATCTTCTGGTGTATGGTCCACAGGTCGTTTCCCTGAATTTCGATTTGAGGGAAAACCTGGGGGAGGCGCAGGAAGAGGAGGAGGAGGGGAATCTCCTTTCTCCTTCGTCTGCTTCACTGGATCATGTCCTCCACCCATTTAAGTACGGAACTTTTCTCACGCCTTAGCTTGAAATGTTCCCACAGACGGCGCCAGTTGATGCGTCGAAAAAGAACGCCTTCGGATGTCGATCGTTCCCTTGCGAGCACTATTAATCACGAGCCCAATCTCTCGTTTTATCCTTGACAATCTTCAAGTAAAACTCCTTGGAAATCCGAAGATAACCTGCAAAAGTACACCGGAGGGGGGCTCCGGCGTAGAAGCTCCGACGCTCAAGTCAGATTCGATAGTAGGCGAAATCAAAGAGGAATTCCCCTGTGTATCTAGGGAAATTCCAGCGAATGTAATGAAGTTTCTCTTCAACTCAGTGTATAATTCTTAGGAAAAATCCGTATTGTACGTAAAAGATGTGTATATTATCATAAAACTTACCTGATAATGTAACATAATTGGCTTATATACCTGGCCCCCTCTCCCCGGGAAAGAGGGGGACTTATTCTCCCTACATTCTTGGTCCATTCCCCATAATCCGGCCCCTCAACCCTGAAAACTTGGTTTTTGAGCATATCCTCCCCTATTCTTGCGGGTTTGACTCGCTCCTATGACTTGGCCAAGAAAGATGGACTATCCGTTCCATGTTTGGGTCGAGTTCCTTCTGGGCCAAGAGATATTAACCTTTCTGAATATGGGCCGAAGGCCCAATAACCCTGCTTTCTCTCATTTCCCTACTCAAGCCCAGGGGTGTATCAATCCTGTTTCTTCGGCATCCCGATCCAATCATGACTATCATAATCTATCCCGTTTCCACGTGTCGGCTCCTCTGAGAGCAACATATTTATCTACATCACATGTACAGAGCATTGACACTTTAATAATTGTACCGAACAACTCATAAAATTTGTAGTAATTCATAAGCAATCAATAAATTCGAATATAATACATATACATATATGTGTGTGTTCGACACTCTAAGGTTGTGTTTGGATTGTATTTTAAATTTTGGTATTTAAAATTAATATAGTTATTTTAAATCCATCCATAAACCTAGTCATTTGAAATATAAGAATTTTTAAATCCATTTATTTTCAAATCCATTATATTTGAAATGACTCCATCCAAACGCAAATTATTTGTTTTTAGGCTTAATCACAACATTTTCTACTCTTAATAATTACTACTACTAGTTAACAACATTTTAAAATTCGACTGGTTGATTTTATTTAGGCATATTTCACAATATTTTTCTAATATTAATAATTAGTTAACAACATTTTAAAATTCGAGTTCACGGATAGAATAATTTCATTATGCGTGAGGTGGCATGTTTAAATAACATTGTTCCACCTATTAAAATCAACCCAACGACATTCCATGTTTAAGTGAAATGCATAACGAACTATTTCAATTAAAAAATGATTTCAAACTGGATACGTTACTTCAGTTTATGGCCTGCAAATGAGGTACCTTGCGAACAATTTCAGTTTGACACTGATTACAGACAAGATATGTTGCGAACATGGCAGAATTTCAGAGGGATGCGTACAATTTCCGATTGGAAAATATTTTAATTTAGGTTTAATTAGGATATTTGAGAATTTATGTTTAAAAAATGATGGTGTGAAAGGATAATGACATAATACTTAAAAAATATCAATTAATATGCCACGTCAAAAGTTAGGTTGGATTTGAAAAAAAATGGCTCACAATAGCTTTTACTAGTACAAATTCAGAAATATATTCACAATTATACAAATAAAAACAATAACCATTCAATTTTACAAACGAAATTTATAACTTATACTCGCAGATCCAAATAGTTAAAAGTGGGACATTTTCTTAGATCTATTCTTCGTCGTAAAAAATATCAAATTCAGTTATATTAGTTTTTTTTTTTTTTTTCGAAGCAAGTTATATTAGTTAAAATTTCCAAACTACATTTTACAACAAAACTCAAATTATTAAGGTACATGTGATTGAATAAATTAAACTAACAAAAAAATTAATAGATATAATAAGACTTGCTAATTAAAAAAATAAAAATACCAGTACATTTAAAAACCTTGATATAGATTATTGCTTCTCTTATTGGTGATTTGTGCATTAACTTCTATTAATCCATATTTTGAGACAAGTTTAACATAGATGAGAATTATGTTTAAATTTATGGCGTGAGTTGTTGGTATACAAAAGCGTTTATTATAATTTTACTTTATCGAGAGAGTTAATCGTATTAGAACCCCATTAGAAGACATTAATTACTTGAATGATCATTTGAATAGTTTGTAAAAATTATGAAGAAGTCTTATTACCGGGTTTTAGAACACTTTAGACATAAAACTATAGTACCCGAAGGAAAATAACTACCATCATAGCATCTTGACGCTTTTAGCAAATTCCAATTGAAGACAAACAAAGTAAAAACAATTCCACTTGATTTCAATAGGTAACAAACAAAGTAAAAACAATTCCACTTGATTTCAATAGGTATAAAACATCTTAAACATCCAATCACCTTTGCACTTTTGTGAATCTAGTTCGTAGTTGTCACTTTCTTTTAATTCTCATTTCATTGTTTATTGGTTTAATAATTAATTTGTTTACTAGCATTGTGTTTAGTTTAATTCATTCTCTTTCGATTGACGCTTAGTTTTAGTTCAAATTGTACTTGAAATCGCAACTACAATAATTATGCCGACATACAACTTTAGTGACCCATTGCACCAATCCACTTTCTAGGTCGAGGTACTACTTGATCGAATACTTTCAATACTATTACGACCCTTATGCTTGAGGAAAAGTAGTTAGTAAAAAAAATATATTCCTAAATTTCGTTCAAGTCAGTAAGTTACAACTTTTTGATTTTTTTTTTTTCTGGAACAATCACACGTTTCAATTTTTGTGTTCCACATCTTATTCCATTATAGATTATTGACACATGTTATATTAAAAAATAATCAACGTCAATGAAACATGGAAAGGGGAACATATGAATCAATTTTAGCAACGTGAAGAGGAGTGAATGACTGATACTCGGTTTTAATTTAATTTTAATAATTCTTGTCATTTATTTAATGAAGCCCAAAATCTAATCTAAATTAACTCCCAAATTCATATATACCCCTCCCAACTTTGTTAGGTGCACTCTCCCGATAGGGAACTTTTTTTTTTGGTCCCGTAAGTTTGAGATATTTCAAAATAAATCATTTAAGTTTCAACTTTACCAAATATGTCTTTTATATTTAAAACTTTCAATTTCAATTCTTTTTTATCCAATTTTAATCTTTTATCTTTGAAAAGAATAAAGTGATAAATGTGTTAAAAAAAAAAAAACACATCATCATTACACATCATTATCTCTCTTCTATTAACAATAACAATAGAAAAAAATAAAGAGTTATTTACAAAAGAAAAAAAAAGTTATCTACACACAAAAAAATGATCTTGCTCCAAACCAATTAATTCACTCAAAATCAATTCGTTCTCTCCCAAAACAATTAAGGGTGTTCCATTAAAAATAAAATTATACGTACTCCAAACCATGCATTAAAAAATTAATTTTGGAATGTCTCAAATTTACTGGACCAAATTTTTTTCATCAGCTTGTGTTATTCTCCAAAAAAAAACCTAATTCAATATTTTGTTCTAATATATTAATATAAATTTTGATTTGTCCCTATCATTCTTATTATTACTCAATCACTCAAAATTAATTAATTAATTAATACGAAATGTATAAATTATTCGCTCACTCGTAAATTTAAATAATTTAAAATTTCAAATCAGAATTAAATTTCATCGTATAAATTTTAAAAAATTAATAAATAAAGACTGTTTTTTTTTTAGATAATCTCATATCTATTGAAATATATAAGAAATATTTTTAAAATATATTATTACTTATTTTACTAAAAAATTATGCATTAGTTGCACGGTTGAGCTAATACATTAAAAGTGTAGGTCCCAAAGTTGAGTTAATAACGAGTAAGCTAGTGAAAATGTCTAGAGGGGGGTGAATAGACTTTTCAAAATTCTTTCGAAATATCAAAGTACAATATGCGGAATACGAAATTATCAATGAGCCCAATTCAAGATTATACTCAACTTATTCGAGAACTCTGTTCTATACTCAACTAATCAAGTTCAGTTAAGTAGTTAAAACAATTAAGCAATTTAAACAATCAAAACTGTAAAGTAAATCAAACACAAGATTTATAGTGGTTCGACAACTTGTCTACATCCACTCTCACAAACCCAGTTGTGATGTTTCCACTAAAACTCTTCCAATCGAGTACAAGTGTATGTTCCTGTCTTTAAAGTCCCAAGAAGAAGACTTAGATCTTCAACAGACTATACCTCCAGATATGTCTACGATCTTACTAGAAATTTTACAAGTATCTAGCACCTTGAAAATAACAAACAAAAACTTAAAAACTTCTCTGATTTCCAGTAGTAGCCTTCTTGATTCTTCACTTGTCTTCTGGCTATCTTTCTGAACTTCAATCAACTCTGAGAGTAAACTTTGATTGAATCTTTGTTGGGATATGAATCCTATAAACAATGTTCTAGTTGATGAAAGTATGTTTTGATGGCCAAAAGCAACTTAAAGTTAGTGATATATGTGGTTCTAAGTCATCTTAACTAAGTCATCTGAATCTAAGCTTACTAATCTGATGAGAAACTTAAATTGAGATTACTGATCTTAATGCTAACTGAAATAAGTTTACTGATCTTATTGAATAATATTTAGAGTAAAACTACTGATCTTAACTGAGTCATGTGAAATAAGATTACTGATCTGAGTATGGAAACTGAGAATATTTTTAGTGATCTTATATGAAATATTTGAAACTGAGTTACTGATCTGAGTTACTGATCTGAGTTACTAATCTGAGTTACTAATCTGAGTTACTGATCTGAGTTACTAATCTGAGTTACTGATCTGATATGTTTACTGATCTGATATGTAAGTTACTGATCTTATGTGTTTACTGATCTTAGATATTTACTGATCTTATATGGAAGTTATTGAACTTACATGAGTTACTGATCTTATGAGTTACTGATCTTATTATTTACTGATCTGATATATGAACTGTTAGGAACTAAGCTGATATTTTGTATTGTATAGACAGCTTATAGTGTAGGACTTAGATATACTCATCTGTATATAGTTCAGTTGATGTATAGATAGGTTTTATATAATGTAAAGTTGTATTTTGTTGTATTCAGCGTTGTAAAGCTCAGAACAGTAAAATCAGAACACTAGATTAAGAATAGATTAGAAGAAGACTAAGAAGACTAATGAAGACTCAGAGGACTACTTCAGACTAAGAAGACTTCAAGAAGAGTTGAAGAAGAGCTTAGAAGAAATCTGGAGAAGTTTTGAAAAGTTTTTGGTTACTGTGCTGATTGAGTCAGAAGAGTAAAAATCAGCAGAGTAAAATCCGAAGAGTAAAAATCAGAACAGTAAGTTACTGTGCTGATTTAGTGAAATTGAGGAATAAGTTTGGAAAGCTTATTTAAGGTGTAACTGGAGATTTATTGAAGATATGCTGACTTGGAAGGAAGTTACAAAGTTGGTTACAAGAAGAAGTTACAAAAACAGTTTTAGAGTTAGTTGAAAGTTAGTTCACAAACTGCTAACTGTCATACTAAGTTCTATAAATACTGTATGATCTCCTACTACTAAAGACTACTGAGAAATTACTGATCTTAGAGAATTCAAGAGCAAAGTCTACAAGAAGAACTCACAGAGTTGAAGGAGATTGAAGAAGAAGAAGCCACTGAATTGAAGAGAAGAATCAAAGGCTATTCACAGAGAAGTTTTACTTTTCAAGTTTAAGTTTGTATTTTGTAAAACAAGTGTGCTAGTTACTTGTAAAATTACTAGTAGATCGAAGATATACCTGGAGGTATAATCGAAAAGATCAAAGTCTTAATCTTGGGACTTTAAGCCACAAGAAGCTCAAGAAGAGTAATAAAACTTCACAACTGGAGTTGTGAGAGTGGATGTAGACATTTGTCGAACCACTATAAAATTCTGTGTTCTTTACTTTACTGTTTGATATTTGTTTGAATTGTTTAATCAAGAATAGTAGAATTTACAAAGATAAAGATCTAGATAAAAGTTGAGTATAAACTAGTTAGGCCCATATTATTCTGAAGGTACTGATCTGAGCTGAGTAAGCACAGTACAGTACATAAGAAGACTAAATTCCGCATTGCATATTCTGATATTTTGAAAGATTTTTGAAAGTCTATTCACCCCTCCCCTCTAGACTTTCTTAGCTTACTCAATCTTAACTCAACTTTGGGACCAACAAGTGGTATCAGAGCAGTAGTTCATAGGACTGCTGTTTCTTGATAAACCTTGTAAATCTTGAAGGTCATCTTTACTGATCTTACTGTTAATTCTTGATACTTGTGACTATCTGAATACTTGAAATCTATCTGCTATACTACTGATCCTATTTGTCTAATCAAACATGGATGACACTAATGTGAACAAGCTGCCTAAGTTCAAGATTGCAGATTATGACTACTGGAAGCTTAGGATGGAGGCCATCTTTAGCTCAACCCATGATCTGATGGTGTCTGTGGTGACTGAAGGACCAATTGTCATCATGGTGGAAAACACTGCTGTTCTGGATCCATCTAAACCAGTTGGTGCACTGGTCCCCAAACCCAGGTCAGAACTGACTTCAGAAGAAATGAAACAAAACAATTTGGATAGTCTTGCCAAGAACTACATTTTACATACCTTACCAAATGAGTATCTTGGTAAAGTATTAAAATGTAAGACTGCAAAACAGATGTGGGACAAACTGGCTATTCTTTGTGAAGGTACTACACTGATCAAAGAAAGCAAGTTATCCACTGCTGTCCAAAAGTTTGAATCATTTAAAATGAAGCCAGGAGAATCAATTGATGAGCTAGATACTCGATTTACCAAAATTATGAATGATCTTGATGTATTAGGAAAGACCTATACTGACAGAGAAGTTAACTTGAGAATCTTGAAAGCCTTGGATGAAAGGTGGAAAATGGTCAAGATGATCATTAAAACCACACAAGACATTGATTCTTGGCCAGCAGAAACTATGTTCCAAACACTTAAGGCACATGAGTTTGAGTTAGATGAAGAAGATCCTATTTCTGTGATCCATAAGGATAAGGATGTCTCTAAGGACATAGCTTTCAAAGCCTCTACTTCAAAGGGGTCTAGATCATCTAAAACAAAGGCTTCAAGCATAAAAGATGAACTAGATGGTTCTGATCTAAGTCTGAAAGATCAGATGAGCCTTATGATTAAAAGATTTGATAAACTGAACAAGAGATATGGCAGGTACAAAAGATTCTATAAGGAATCTAAGGGTTCTAATAACAGGGACTCTTCTGTGAACAGAAGGGATCAAAACTCTTCTGAAAGAAGGGATGAGATCTCTAATGAAAACAGGAGAGACAGGAACTCATCTGAAAAGAGAGACAGAAAGTATTCTGATAAGAAAGACAGGAACTCAATTGACAAGCATGACAGGAACAGAAAGCATTCTCCTCCTAAAAGAACTTCTAACAATCCTGTTTGCTATAATTGTGATAAGCCAGGTCATTATATATATGAATGTCCTGATCTAAGTTCTGAAGATCGAGAAGAAAGGAAAGCCAGAAGAGATCGAAAATATGCAAAGGGTAAGAAGGCAATGGTGGCTTACAATGACTCTGATTCGGAATCAGAAGAGTTACCATCGACTTCATCTGACTACCCCTCTAGCAATGAAGATGAAGCCTTCATAGCAGATGATGGACTGGCAATGATGGCCAAAATAAATGATGAGGTATCATCTGTTAACTCATTTCAATCTTGTGACAATTCTGACACTGATGAAAGTGATGCTGCTGTTAGCAGTGTAGGAAGTAGTCTTCATCATTCCCAAGGAGTGACTGAAGAAGACCTTCTACAAGCTAACAAAGCATTCATGGAAATTAGTGATGAGAATATATCTTTAAAGCAAGAAATCATTAGGCTAAAAGAAGCTCAGTTACAAGTGGATCCTAATATAGTTGTCATAAATGCAAGACTATCAGAAGAGTTGTCTCAACTCCAAGAAAAGTATGCATCCATTGACAAACTATATCAGGGTATGCTTAAAACTCAAGCCAAAGAGACTAATGAATTCAATGATTTAAAGATCAAATGTGAAAAACTTGAAGAGCGCAATAGATTCTTAGAATCTGAAGTAGTGAGCCTAGATCGAAAGCTATCTGGGATGATTAACTCTACTAAGATTAATCAAACAATCTCAGACAGATATAGAGCTCCAAATGATAAAAGAGGAATAGGTACTGATCTGCCTAGTCCATCTACTTCAGAATTTAAGAACACTAATGGAGCTAGTACAAGTTCTTTGCAACTGGATAAAGGAAAAGAACCTATGAATTATGATGATGAACCAAAACTCAAAGTACAGTCTAAATACATCCCTCCCACTACCAAGAATGGTAAAATGAAGAATGTATTAAGACCAGTACAGTCTAGACCATACCAGAAGAGTCATACTCCTCTGACCAGATCAGATCAGTACTGGAATCAGAAGAGACAGACTCAGAACAGTAGGTCAAGACAAGCACAGGCTAGTTGGGAACAGCCTAGACCTCCTTTCATAAGGCAGTCTCAGCTGTATTCAACTAAACCTAGGAGATTTGTGCCTCATTATCATAACAAACCTGTTCTTTATCCTCCTCCTTTATCTTATGATATCTATGGAGAGAAAAGACCAAAGCAAACTTATAAGCCTTATGGTCCACATGCTTTTAGACCATATTCAAACTATTACAGACATACTGATCTTACTGAAAAAGGGATAGAACCAAGGAAAGGCTATCTCAGAAAAATAGATCCTAAGTCTGCTGATAATTCTGAACTGGTTAATAAAGTATTGTTCTGTGACAAATTTGGAAGGAAACTGAAGAGGTCCCACTTATTCAAATCCTCAATGTTCATTTGGGTACCTCTTGCTACTAACCCCCAAGGACCCCAATAAACTAGGGTACCTAAATTATTAAGATCACTACTTTGCAGGATCGACTGGACTTATACAAGAAAGGTGGTTCAGTTGGTGAGACCTGGTACATAGACAGTGGGTGCTCACACCACATGACTGGTACCAAGGCCTTACTTACTGACTATCATGAGAAGGAAGGACCAAAAGTCATCTTTGGTGATAGCTCAGTGGCAATCACAAAAGGATTTGGATTCATCAAGAATGGAGATGTTGAAATCCAAGATGTATCCTATGTTGAAGGCTTGAAGTATAATCTGTTATCTGTATCTCAATTTTGTGACAGGGGATACAAGGTTCAGTTCAAGACCAGAAAATGTGAAATAATTGATAAAAGGACTCACAATGTTCTACTTGTTGGCACAAGACAAGGAAGTATATACATTGTGAAGTGGAATAGTTGTCCTAAGAATGCCTGTCTTATTACTAAGAGTCCTAAAGAAAACAGTTGGCTCTGGCATAAACGCCTCTGCCATCTAAACTTTAAGATAATCAACAAGATTGCTAGAGAACATCTTGTTGAGGGCATTCCTAATGAAATCTATTCCAAGCCACAAGTATGTGATTCCTGTCAAAAAGGTAAACAGCATTTGACAAGTGCAGCCAGAACCCCTCAACAAAATGGTGTTGCAGAAAGGAGAAACAGAACACTAAAAGAAGCTTGCAGAGCCATGATTGCAGAATTCAACACACCTCAGAAATTTTGGGCAGAAGCTATTAACACAGCTTGCCACTCTCAAAATCGAAGTGCTCTTAATAAGGTACATGGTAAAACACCTTATGAGGTATGGAAAGGTAGAAAACCAAGAGTTTCTTATTTTCATATTTTTGGCTGTAAGTGTTTCATACATAACAATGGCAAAAGTAAATTGAATGCTTTTGATGCAAAAGCTGATGAAGGGATATTCTTAGGATACTCTTCTGTAAGCAAAGCATTTAGAGTGTTTAATTACTCTACTCTATGTGTGGAAGAAACACCCCATGTTGTCTTTGATGAGAATGTACAGGACTCTGCTGATCATCAGCTCAGTAAGAAAGTTGACAAACTACAGCTTCAAAACAACAATGAAGATGATGATACAGGAATTTATGAATCTGTACAAGCATATAATCCTTTCCTGAAAGTTCTAGATCAAGATTCTGACAAAGAAAAGGTAAAAGACAAAGGTGAGTCATCTAATACTTCTGAAATAAAAGAATTAAATGACTGCTCTCCTATGAACAAAACTGCTGATATAAATGATACTGATCTGCATGATAATTTGCATGATGTAAATGATGGTACTGTTAAGAATAGAAGGACATGGAAGTCTGCTCATTCTACTGATCTGATTCTAGGTGATTCTAGTATAGGTGTTAAAACTAGAAAACAATTGTTTGATTCAAAGGAAGAACCTAGTAAGTCTTTATTTTGCTGGTGTTGTTTTCTATCATCTATTGAGCCTAAAACTGTGATTGAAGCTTTAAGTGATAGTAACTGGATTGTAGCCATGCAAGAAGAACTTAATCAGTTCACTAGAAATGAAGTCTGGGAACTTGTTGATAGACCTAGTAATCATAATGTTGTAGGTACTAAGTGGATTTTCAAGAACAAAAGGGATGAAAATGATCTTGTAGTTAGAAACAAAGCTAGATTAGTTGCTCAGGGCTACTCTCAAGCTGAGGGTATTGATTATGATGAAACTTTTGCTCCTGTAGCTAGACTAGAAGCTATAAGATTGTTCCTTGCTTATGCTGCACATATGAAATTTACTGTATATCAAATGGATGTGAAAAGTGCATTTTTGAATGGTATACTTGCTGAAGAAGTTTATGTAGAACAACCACCTGGTTTTGAAGTGAATAGTCACCAAGTATACAGGTTAAAGAAAGCACTCTATGGATTGAAACAAGCCCCAAGAGCATGGTATGATACTCTTTCTTTATTCTTACTTGAAAATGGTTTTACAAAAGGCAAAGTTGATAGAACTTTGTTTAGAAGACAAGAAGGTAATGATATATTACTTGTTCAAATTTATGTGGATGATATTATCTTTGGATCACCCAACAAAAACCTGAGTGAAAGCTTTTCTACACTCATGCAAAGTAAATTTGAAATGTCTATGATGGGAGAAATGACATATTTTCTTGGTCTTCAAGTAAAACAAACCTCAGAAGGTATCTTTATAAATCAAGCAAAGTACACTAAGAATTTGCTAGATAAATTTGGTATTAAAACCTGTAAAACAGTTGGTGTGCCCATGCAACCTACATACAAAATGGATCCTGATGAAGGAGGTAAGTCTTCTGACCAACCTCACTATCGTGCTTTAATTGGCTCTCTACTCTATCTAACTGCCAGCAGACCTGATATTGCTTTTTCTGTTGGAGTATGTGCAAGATTTCAAGCAAACCCCAAGGAAAGTCATCTGGAAGCTGCTAAAAGGATATTGAAATATCTAAAGGGGACCATTAATCGAGGATTATGGTATCCTGCAGATGATGATATATCTTTAAGTGGTTATTCAGACTCGGACTTTGGAGGTTGCAAAATAGATAGAAAATCTACTTCAGGTTCATGTAAATTCTTAGGAACTAAGCTCATTTCATGGTTTTCAAAGAAACAAACAAGTGTGGCAACTTCTACTACTGAAGCAGAATATATGGCTGCAGGTAGTTGTTGTAGTCAGCTTCTTTGGCTAATACAACAACTCAGAGACTACAATGTTGTAGAATCTAATGTACCTATATATTGTGACAGTAATAGTGCCATTGCCATCACTCAAAATCCTGTTCTCCATACTAGATGCAAACATGTTGATATTAGGCATCATTTTATTAGGGATCATGTTGAAAAGAAGAATATTAGAATGGAAAAGATTCATACTGATATTCAAAGAGCTGACATTTTTACAAAACCATTGGCTGAAGTGAGATTCAGAGAATTGTGCATTAGTTTAGGATTGATAGATATGGATTCTGTTTGTATATAGAACTGTGCTAACATTTCAGGGATCTTATACCAAGAGAAAGATAAAGCAGAAAGTAAGAGCAGTACATCAAAACTCAAGTGGTATCTAGGACAATCCTATGTCAGATCACTAAAACAGGTAACAAGGTTACTAGAGTGACCTTAATCCCAATGAGGAAGCTGGTAAAGCTGAGGGACACTGAGAATACACATTAAGGGGGAATCTGTGATTTCTTAAAGATCCTTTTGTTGACTCAGATCACTAAGTCACTTTAGCATAAATCTTGATGTGATCATTAAATTATGCATATTGTTACTAATCTGTACTGTTTTACACTCATATCTCATGAACTAACACTTCTACCAAGGTGAAACAGGCACAGAAGAGGAATTCTCCATTGAAGGGGGAACTGATCTGATTACTAAATTGAAGAAGTCTACTAATCTGATCTGATTACAGACTATAGCAGTCTACAGATATATTCTGATTAATACATTGACTTGTCTACAGAACTGTGCTGATTACAAAGTTTCTTTGTCTACAGTACTGATCTGATTACAATTCAGTTATTCTACAGAACTAATCTGATTACTGACTAATCTGTCTACAGAAAGACATGTTTACTACTAATCTGTCGACAAGAAATCTACTGATCGGACACAGTACTGATCTGAGGATTACTGTGCTGATATCAAAAAGATGAAATCAGAGAATTTGGGTACTGATCTGAGGATTACTGTGCTGATTCATCTACTGATCTGATTTCTAAAAAGGTTACTCAGCTGATCACAGTACTCAGCTGATCCAGATAAGTGAAATTTTCTTTAAAAATAAGTAAGAAAATGAAGTGAAATTGTTTTGGAAACTACTGTGCTGATTTGCATCAGAACAGTCTTTTGGTTTAGATTATTCTAAGTCAAAAATTGTTCATATTTTCAGATTATTGATAGAGAAGATTAATACACTCCTCTATTTCTAACCTAAAAATTGTGGTGTATTTATCAAACACTAGTTGGCTCCAAAAATTAAGAATGTTTCTAGAATGTGAACAGTTATTGTTTAACTCGAATTTCGAGATTTAATCCCAACCATTCTTTATAATAATCTAATTCAATCCTAGCCCTAGATTGGTTTTGAATTATAACAAAAACAATCACACTTCATCTTCTTCGTTCTTACGAGCTTATTTCTGGAAATATCTTAACTTCTTAACTTCTGCAAAATTTGATTTCTACAAAATTCTCAAATGGCAACTATCAATATTATTAATGAAGCTAATCAAGTAGCAGGAACTTTTGATTCGAATTTATGGATGCGAAAGAAGGGAATTTTCGTGGAGAACGCTGTCTACTTCAATGGCAGACACAGTGCAGAAAATCAAGCTATCTTAAACATGTGTGAAGAATGCGGCCTACGGAAGTTTCTGGAGTCATTTCCCGCGAATGTTTACGAACCGGAAGCGGTGGAATTCTATCTACAACTCCAAGGAGACAAAAATGGTGTTCACTCCATGCTAGCTGGACACAAAGTCACCATTACGAGAGATATTCTCGAAGTAATGTTGGACTTACCACAAGGTCCAGTAGATATCATGACCTACAAAGCTGGAGAAGAAAAGGAGTGCGTAGGAAGATGGACAGGTGTGGAGACAGAGACCTTGACGAATTTGAAGAAGGATGTACTTCCTACTGGGTTGCAGTTCTTAATGGATATTGCTGGAAAATGCTTGTTAGGGCAACATCATAGCCAGGATGCCTTATCGAGTTTTAAAATTAGAATTATGGCTGCGATCATCGACAGAGTGGAAGGTGATTGGCAAGGATTCTTCCTGGAGAGGTTATTGACTGAAAAGGAAAAGGTGTTATTTGATGAGGACACTTTGGAATTCTCCCTGAAATCAAAGTTAGGGTTTGGAAACAAGCTGAGTTTCTTGCTGCCTCAGCTGGTGAAGAAACCATATTGGAGCAATCCCAAGAAATTCCATCATGGGAAGTTCTTGATGAAGAAGGAGTCTGTTCAATTTGAACAAGATAACCCCTTGGAACACACTCAAGAAATTGAAGCAGAGGAGTCTGGAGCTTCAATGTACCAATCGGAGGATGATCAAACTGAGGTTCGATCAAAATCAAAGCATGATTCGAGCAGGACTACTTTAAGAAGAGGAAGGTCTGCTACTGCTGCCTCGGAACCAACAGTTCGGTTTGTGGAAACTGTGGTGCAGTCAAGCTCAGATGAGCAAGAGGTTAGTGTTCCTAGTCCAATTGCTATTCATAAAAGGACTAAGTCAAGGAGTGCTAGGAGGAAATTGATTATTGTCTCCCCTACCCCTTCTGATTCTGAACCAAGCCAACCTGAACCCCAAAATCCTCAACCTTCATGTTCTGGAGGATCAGATCACTACTTTTCTGAGACTCAGAACACTCCCCATTCATCACCTCAGCTCACTACCTTTGAGCCTACTTCTATTTCTACCCCTCAACAACAAACTTCACATCAATCTTCACCACATCAATCCCCATTACAGGTTCATGCTCACTCTACTGAACATGAATTTGAACCTTCTTCTGAACCCATTGACATTTCCTCATCTCCTGAACCTGAATTTATTACTCCCAAACCTGCTGATTTGATGGAGTACACTATTTGTGACAAAGAGGATAGAATCAGGATTGATCTGAGAATAGCATTGTTGAAACAATTTCCTGGTTTAGATGAAAGTTCTGTTGAATTTGAGAAGCTCCTTAGGATAGGCACTTGGGTGTATCTTAAGAGGAGTACTTTGAAGGAATGTTTAGCTATCATGGAAGGAATGGGAGGTGCTTCAATCTTTGATGATTGGGAAGCAGAGCAAATGCAAGCAGCTGGTGTTAACTCTTTTCTTGAGTTAGTCACTCCAGAATCTGTTGTACTTCTTGTTGAAAGATTAACAGGGATCAAGTACACTGTTGAGAAGATTGCAACTCCTGTCTCTGATGAAGATTTATTTAGTGAAGAGAAGGATGTTGAAGAAACTGCTGCTGAAGAAGATTTTATGGAAATTGATGAAGACAGTATCAATGCAACAGAAGTGTTTGAGAACACTGTTGTACTTGAAGAAACTGTTGTGATTGAGGAAACTGATGCTGTTGAAATTCAGGATGTAAATGCTGAAGAATTGGAAAGCATTCCTATTCAATCTACTGATCCTATTGAGGATGTGCAAGAAGAGATCAGAACAGATCATGTTGAGAAGGATTCTGATGTTTCTGAATTTGAGCAATTGAAAAAGCAGAATGCTGAACTTCAAGCAAAGATGGAAGCTGCTGTTCAAATGTTTCAGGAAGCTACTGATAGGATGAACAAGATGCAGTCTGAACACTCTTATGAGAAGGTAATGGAGTATACAATGTCCAAGATATTTGACCTTCATAGAGTCCAAGAGAAGAATTTGTCTCAGGTGTTGCATACAAAGCTGGAACAACACATATCTTCCCTGAAGGAGTGGCATGATGAAGCCAAAAAGGGGGAAGATAGGACAAGACAAGTAATGGAACAAACACAGTCACAACAAGCTCAGCTGGTTGTAAGTCAAGATGAATTAAGAGCAGAAATTCATATGTTAAATGAAAAGCTGAAGCAAAGAAAGCAACAAAAACAGCTAGGTCAAGAGATTGTTGAGAAAAGACCTGAAATTCCTGGAAGTTCAAGTCAGAGGAAAAGGAAGTTAGTCCTATCTGATGAAGAACAACAAGAGGAAGAAGCTGAAAGAATGACTAGATCAAAGAGCAAGATGAAAGCTGTTATGACAAGTGAAGAGGAAAACTTGAAAAAGAAGAAAGAAAAGGATGTCAAGTTCTTGAAGACAAGATTTGATAATAGAGTCACAGCTTTGAAGAAAAAGATGAATGCTAAAAAGAAAGCTGAAGGACTGTTTGACAAAGATTTTCAAGATGAAAACTTTGTGGATTTCATTGTGTTGACTGAACACATGGAATACTGGAAAAATTTGAAGAAGAAATGGCAGATTGCTAACTTCATTGTGAAGAAGTTTGGTGATCATTCTAGCAAGGAAGCAGAATTTGTTGATTTTGAAGAATTCATGTTGAACATTGATCAAGAATTCTGGGAAGACATAGCACAAGTGGCTAATCGTGCTGGAACAAAGATTTTATGCCCTGAAGAACCTAATTGGGAACCTCCAAGACTAGAAAGTGGAGAACCTGATTATAAGGAAATTAACAACATTATTGCTGAGATTATCAAGGAAGAAGGAATCACTGACCATCAACACATGATGGATATCAAAGCAAGAATGTATGTGGCATTCAGAATCTGAAGATGCAGAATGAAGATGAAGGAAAAGCTCAGAAGATAACATTTCTATCCTTAATCTTTATTTGTATATTTTGTGTTTATTTCATATTCTGTGATTAGTTGTAATATCTGATCTTATTTGAATATGAATCTGAATTCTGAATTGATGAACTGTTATGATTGACTACATACTTAACTACTGATTTATTAACATTTAAGTAGTTTTGGGTTCATCAAAAAGGGGGAAATTGTTGGGATATGAATCCTATAAACAATGTTCTAGTTGATGAAAGTATGTTTTGATGGCCAAAAGCAACTTAAAGTTAGTGATATATGTGGTTCTAAGTCATCTTAACTAAGTCATCTGAATCTAAGCTTACTAATCTGATGAGAAACTTAAATTGAGATTACTGATCTTAATGCTAACTGAAATAAGTTTACTGATCTTATTGAATAATATTTAGAGTAAAACTACTGATCTTAACTGAGTCATGTGAAATAAGATTACTGATCTGAGTATGGAAACTGAGAATATTTTTAGTGATCTTATATGAAATATTTGAAACTGAGTTACTGATCTGAGTTACTGATCTGAGTTACTAATCTGAGTTACTAATCTGAGTTACTGATCTGAGTTACTAATCTGAGTTACTGATCTGATATGTTTACTGATCTGATATGTAAGTTACTGATCTTATGTGTTTACTGATCTTAGATATTTACTGATCTTATATGGAAGTTATTGAACTTACATGAGTTACTGATCTTATGAGTTACTGATCTGATATATGAACTGTTAGGAACTAAGCTGATATTTTGTATTGTATAGACAGCTTATAGTGTAGGACTTAGATATACTCATCTGTATATAGTTCAGTTGATGTATAGATAGGTTTTATATAATGTAAAGTTGTATTTTGTTGTATTCAGCGTTGTAAAGCTCAGAACAGTAAAATCAGAACACTAGATTAAGAATAGATTAGAAGAAGACTAAGAAGACTAATGAAGACTCAGAGGACTACTTCAGACTAAGAAGACTTCAAGAAGAGTTGAAGAAGAGCTTAGAAGAAATCTGGAGAAGTTTTGAAAAGTTTTTGGTTACTGTGCTGATTGAGTCAGAAGAGTAAAAATCAGCAGAGTAAAATCCGAAGAGTAAAAATCAGAACAGTAAGTTACTGTGCTGATTTAGTGAAATTGAAGAATAAGTTTGGAAAGCTTATTTAAGGTGTAACTGGAGATTTATTGAAGATATGCTGACTTGGAAGGAAGTTACAAAGTTGGTTACAAGAAGAAGTTACAAAAACAGTTTTAGAGTTAGTTGAAAGTTAGTTCACAAACTGCTAACTGTCATACTAAGTTCTATAAATACTGTATGATCTCCTACTACTAAAGACTACTGAGAAATTACTGATCTTAGAGAATTCAAGAGCAAAGTCTACAAGAAGAACTCACAGAGTTGAAGGAGATTGAAGAAGAAGAAGCCACTGAATTGAAGAGAAGAATCAAAGGCTATTCACAGAGAAGTTTTACTTTTCAAGTTTAAGTTTGTATTTTGTAAAACAAGTGTGCTAGTTACTTGTAAAATTACTAGTAGATCGAAGATATACCTGGAGGTATAATCGAAAAGATCAAAGTCTTAATCTTGGGACTTTAAGCCACAAGAAGCTCAAGAAGAGTAATAAAACTTCACAACTGGAGTTGTGAGAGTGGATGTAGACATTTGTCGAACCACTATAAAATTCTGTGTTCTTTACTTTACTGTTTGATATTTGTTTGAATTGTTTAATCAAGAATAGTAGAATTTACAAAGATAAAGATCTAGATAAAAGTTGAGTATAAACTAGTTAGGCCCATATTATTCTGAAGGTACTGATCTGAGCTGAGTAAGCACAGTACAGTACATAAGAAGACTAAATTCCGCATTGCATATTCTGATATTTTGAAAGATTTTTGAAAGTCTATTCACCCCTCCCCTCTAGACTTTCTTAGCTTACTCAATCTTAACTCAACTTTGGGACCAACAATCTTCAATAACATTCGTAAGTAGTAATTCTCAATATTTCAGTAATCAGTAGTCTTTAACCAATGAATACCTTGGGGTATTTATAGACTTCAAATCCAAGAACTTTCAGTTGTGTAACAACCTTTCTTGAAAACTGACTTCTAACTGATTCTTTTATTCTTCCACGCGTTTCTTCAGTTAATTAGTTATTCCATAACTAATTCTTCAATTTCATCTTCAATACGCGTTTCTGTAACTAACTTCAAGTTAACTTGTCTTGTGTAGACTAGTAGATGTACTTGTCTTGTAGTCCACCTGTCTTGAGTAGTAGACTGGTCTTCTCTTCTTGTGCAGTAGACTTCTAATAGAACTAATCTAGTCCTATCATCTATCCTAACAAGACTTTTACATTACATTAAGCTTTTATAATACAAGCTTAGTCAACTTATAAGCTATACAATGAATCTATCTATTACAAATAAAATCGTGAGCTCTATACAACACTCAAATAGCTCAGTAACAACCTAATCAATGTAACCATATATGAACAGATATGAAGTACTTATAAATCGTACTTATCTTTTAAATATAAACAATACTTTTCTTTTTATGTGAACTCTACTGATCTGTTCAAGATGACTTCAACTTAACTAGACTAGATTAGTCAACACTTAGAAAATATTCAAGTCTTCTTTTGGCTTATCAAAACTTTATCTTTTATCTTTTATTCATCATTTAGGACTTGTTCTAGGATTCATATCCCAACAATTTCCCCCTTTTTGATGAAGCCAAAACTACTTGAATATTTTCTTATTAGTAAACTAGTTAAGTAGTTATCTTGTCTTTAAACATCAAATAGTACTTTATCTTTTTCATTCATTCAGAAATAAGATCAGTAGATATTACAAATACTTAACAAAATCAGAATAAAACTAAACTCATACTGAAAAATTACCTCTTTCTGAATCTGGAACACAGAAAGCATTGAGTAGTCTAGTATGAATTCCTTTGATATGTTCTTCGTCTTCAATTTTCTCGTTGTCTAGCAGCTCATCTTCATACTTCTTGATCTGATTCACATCTGTCCTTTTACCTGAACTAGTCATGGGACACTTCCATTTTGGAAAACCAGGAACAAGAATATTAAAATTAGCAGCAGTAGATATTCTTATGATCAAATTCCATAGCATCTTATGTTGTCCTTCCATGAATTTGTCAAACATAGCATAAAGATCGTCAGAGTTATCAGAATCTCCAAACTTCCTGATAATCCAGTGATCTAGTTCCCACTGCCTTTTCACTTTCATCCATTCTTGACGATGTTCTTTGTCAATAAAGTGATCAATGAGCTTGTCTTCTATTTGATCTTCATCAGGCTTCTCCTTCAACAAACTTTCAATATGCTTTTCTATCTTCTTCTTCTTCGCATAATGAGCTTCATCACTTGGATCACCAACCTTTTGTTTCTTCAACATAGTTGACTCAGGAGTAGGCTCTTCAATGATAATAGACTTCCTTTTCGATACCATTCTTGTCTGCACTTCAGCTTCTGGAGACGCAGTAGCCTTGCCCTTCTCCTTCTTCTTCAACTCATCTATTTCAACTTTAGCTTGCTCAGCTTCTGCAGTTTTAACCAATCTGCCTCTGCCTCTCTTAGGCCTTCTGAGATCTTGCATAGCTTCAGCAGCTTCCTTTGCTTCTGGCTCAGCACTGAATTTAGATTTTTCAATTTCAGCTTCAGTACTAATCTCAGCTTCAGATTGTTTTGTCTTCTTTGTCTCTTCCCCCTTTTTGGCTTCATCAGTAGCCTGGAGAGAGAAAAGAGAAGTGAAACGAGTCATCTCTTCATACATAGCTTGTTTCATTTGACTCGTAGCTCTTTCAATTTGCTTTTCATGCGAATTGTTTTGACTCAACTTGTCCAGCTTGGTCGCCACCAACTCCAGCTTTTGAGTAGACAAGTTCAACTCATTCTTGAAATGTGTTGCGGTCAAACGTAACTTCTTATTTTCATCAGTCATAGCAGAGATAAGTTGTTGAGCTTGAGTTAACTGATCATAAGCTTCCTTCCGTTGAACATCAGCAACCTCGATTCTTGCTCTATAGACTCTTTCCAACTTCCTGGATTCAGTAGCTAGTACGCGAGCAAAATCGACTGAGCTCTTCTCTGAGTATTCAACTTGATCCTGGAGAAATCCTTCAAGTTGTTCAAACATATGCTGTCTGTATTCATCATCTATCTGATTGACTGCATCTACTATCAAATCTTTTGAACTTGTCACAAGGACAGTGTTTTGTTCAATAAGAATCCTCTTGACATCATATTTGAGAAAATCAGCAATGGACGATTTTATAACACCTTTCAAATCAGCTTTCAACTCATCTATGGAAGCAGTGGAAAATCTTTGAGACGACTGACCAACTTCAGCATGAATGGTTTCTTCCATGATCACATCATCAGCAAAAGATATCAAATGACCTTCTGTAGCAGTAGTTACGGCCTCGTCTTCTACTACTTCTGAATCTTGAAACACACTTCCAGCTATGGCTTTCAAACTTGGAAACGGACAGTAAGGCACAATAGCTAACTTAGCTTCCTTAGCCTTCAGTATATCTTCAGCCAAGTCCTTCCTTAACAAAGCGCGCAACTTTGCCATGTATCCACAGAGTTCAAATGGAAGTAAATCATCAGAATAATGATTTATAAAAGCAAAATCTGACCTTGGACTGTTAGCATGATCAACTTGAAATCTGAACACAATGCCTCTCAACTGATTTGAGACATTGTCTAAGTCCACCATAGGATCAGTAGACTGGAATTCTTCAACTTGCGTGACCTCAGTCATAACCATATCTTTGTCAAAATCGGAATCTGAAACTTGAATGCCCACATCAAATTTCGACTCTGAGCACATCACATCATCAGAAATGTGTAGCAATCTCTTAGCAAGATCTGTGATGGCATGAGCTGGGAATAACTCTGAGTGATCTTGAACACCACTGGTCTCCTTCTGTTCCATTTCCCAGTCCATAAAGTTCGAGATGCCTCCCTTGCCTAAGATAACTTCGAAAAGATCATCCGTGCCAGACTTCTTCAATGCCACCCAAGTGCATACTCTTAGAAGTTTCTCAAACTGTTCTGATTCATAGTCGACTTCAATAGCCGAGAGCTTCTTTTTCAAGTTTCTGCTCATCTTCGAACGGATTCTCCTTTCTCTCAGACTCATGGGGTAATATACCAAGGATTCAAATCTGACTTCAGACGGGGTCTGAGTAGGTGGGGTCCCTATCTCAGTCGTTGCAGTGGCAACCGGCGACTTATCTGAAGCAGATGGGTGAGGAGGTTCAACATATTCTGTTGAGGGAGAGGGAGTGAAAGCAATGGTTTCAATGGGCTTTAATGTGGCTTGGTTTGGTATGACAACTGTAGGAGTATCAGTTGTATCACTTATGGGAGTGTATAAGGGAAGACTGGCTCTCAGCGGTCGTGCTGCCAGTGCTTGCGAGGTTGGGGGTACAGGTCGAGGCCTAGATCGATGTGATCTAGCCTTGGTTCGGATAGAAGTAGACGGGAGAGAGAGAGGAATTGAAACAGATTGAGTAGAGGTACCAACCTGTATACTCGACTCGACTGGACGAGTAGGCGATTCAACTCTCACGAGAGTGTACATCTCAGGTATTTGTTCACTCGACTCCTTCTCCTGAGTCGACTCTTCATCTGACTGAGTCTTCTCTGAGTCGGCTGCACTAGACTCTGCTTCTTCAGACTTGTCTTGTGAAGAACTGGATGAATCGGCATACGGCAAAACTTCTGAATCATCAATTTGAACCTGCCTTGGGGCAGCTGGTCTTGCAGCAGCCTGCTTCCTCATTGCTTCAATTTTTAAGTAAAACTTAAGAGGATGAAATGGCTTTCCTTTGCTCCAATCACTCTTGTTGGGCAGCAAAAATGGAAGTAATATACTCAGCTTGTTTCCATATCCAACTGCTTGAGATACTACCCAATTCCGAGTATCAGCATCCACCCTAACACTTCTTTCGAAGTACATCATCCTGTCAGCTATCAATTTAAACCAATTAACCTCAGTGATTCCATCATAGATAACTGCCATGATCCTTGTTTTGGCTTGGGTAACTGAGTCATGAGACCCAGTGGCACATAGAAGCATTTTACTGGCAATGTCCAGCAGAGTGCGATATTTCTCCAAGAGTTCACCCTTCTTGGCTGTAGGAGCTTTACCATCTGGCTTGAGCTTCATTTTCTTTCCACAGAAGATGCTCAAATACTTCAACTCCTGTCCTTCTGCATACTTCTCCACATCAATCGTTCCGATGGGTAGCCTTAATTTTTCGAACATCACTTCCCGAGTGATTTCCACTCGATTCCCATCAATAAAAGATTCTATCACATCTCCTTGTCTATTGACGTTGGCATAAAATTCCAGAACCTCTTCCTCCAAAACAACTTGAGGAAATGCCTCTAGGAAGGGCTTTAGACCGCATCTGATGCATTTGGTCAATATTTCCATGTTTCCTTCCTTGTGATTGCCTTCGAAAAATAAGGATGGTTCAACATGCACCTTGTTGTCATTTATGTATCTCCCTAGATCAAATGGTGCCTGCATGTTGGAACTTACATCGAAAATCGATCGAATAGACATGGTGAATGATTTGTTATGAATAAGGAAATAGATTGTGCGAGAAATCAACTGTCAGCACTTAGAAGAGTTGTGAAAACGTGGGTAGAATGTGTGTAAGTGTTTGGGTTTTGATTAAAACTGTATTTTTGATCCAACGGTCAAGATCGAAGAGTTAGATCCAACGGTCGGGACCCTTGGTATTCGGTTACGGAACCGAGACAAAAAATGTGATTTGATTTTGTAAAATTGAAATCCGCCTTTCTTATTGGTATAATGAGGAGTGTACTCATCTAACCTAACATTTTCATATTTTGGCGCGAATTGAATGTGTACACCTCATTAACTGGGAGTGTATAAATCCAATTTCTAGGATATTCAAATTTTAACACTATCAAATTACTTTAATATCCTTAATTTGTTTTGATTAAACACTTAGTATTAAAAAAACTTAGCTTGTCTGTTCGAGTCCATTCAGAACAGACGAGTAGACTCAAGCTTCACCAGACGAGTTGGCTTAAATACACAAGACGAGTTCCCCCTTCATCTGTGCATGTCTATTCTGAACATCGAACAACTTCATGTACCTATCTTATCACATCCAACGTGTAATTGGTGGTACAAGTAACAATAATTACAAAGAATATCAATCTAAAAACAATGATCAAGGTTTCGAACAAGATGACTTTTGACCAACATAAGAGTCAACATAAGGATATTTAAGAAATCATAGATTCCCCCTTAAATGTTTATTCCCTTAGTATTACCCTCAGCTTTACCAGCTTCCTCATCGGGTTGTCTGGTCACCTTGTCTAGCCTTGTATACCTATCTGTTGCGTGAGTAGACGAGTGCTCTGTTCTTTTGTGTTAACTTGTCTATTTCTCCTTTTTTCTTAGGACTGTACCTGTCTGGTTAGTACATTTCTACATACTAGTAGGATCAAGATCAATTAGTCCTAGACTAATGCATAATTCATGAAATCGGGCCTCAGCTAATGGTTTTGTGAAAATATCAGCTCTTTGAAAATCAGTATGAATCTTTTCCATGCGAATATCCTTCTTTTCTACATGATCACGTATGAAATGGTGTTTCACATCAACATGCTTACAACGTGTGTGCAGAACAGGATTTTGTGTAATGGCAATTGCACTATTACTATCACAGAATATAGGAACATTTGATTCACAAATATTATAATCTCTAAGCTGTTGAATAAGCCATAATAATTGACTACAACAACTACCTGCAGCCATGTACTCGGCTTCAGTAGTAGAGGTAGCAACACTTGTCTGCTTTTTCGAAAACCATGAAATGAGTTTTGTGCCTAAGAATTGACAAGAACCAGATGTAGATTTCCTATCTATTCTACAACCACCAAAATCAGAATCAGAGTAGCCACTTAGAGATAAATCATCATTTGAAGGATACCATATACCACGATTGATGGTTCCTTTCAAATATTTCAAAATCCTTTTAGTGGTTTCCATATGACTCTCTTTTGGATTAGCTTGAAAACGAGCACATACACCAACAGAAAATGCAATATCAGGTCTACTAGCAGTTAAGTAGAGTAATGAACCAATTAGACCACGGTAATGAGTTTGATCAGTACACTTACCTTGTTCGTCTGGGTCCATTCTGTATGTAGGTAGCATAGGTACGCCAGCAGACTTGCATGTCTTAATACCATACTTGTCTAGAAGATTTCTAGTATACTTTGCTTGATTTATGAAAATCCCTTCAGGGGTCTGTTTTACTTGAAGTCCAAGAAAGTAATTCATTTCACCCATCATAGACATCTCAAATTTACTTTGCATGAGTGTTGAGAAACTTTCACTCAGCTCTTTGTTAGGTGAACCAAAAATGATGTCATCTACGTAAATTTGGACGAGTAAAATGTCTTTCCCTTCTTGTCTTCTAAACAAGGTTCTGTCTACCTTGCCTTTAGTAAAACCATTTTCTAATAGAAATTGAGAGAGAGTATCGTACCAGGCTCTTGGAGCTTGCTTTAGTCCATATAAGGCCTTCTTTAATTTGTATACCTGATTACCTTTGACTTCGAAACCTGGGGGTTGTTCAACATATACTTCTTCCACAAGAATACCGTTAAGAAATGCACTTTTAACATCCATTTGATATACAGTAAATTTCATGTAAGCAGCATATGCAAGAAACAATCGAATGGCTTCTAGTCTGGCAACAGGAGCATATGTTTCATCATAATCTATGCCTTCAGCTTGTGAATAGCCTTGGGCGACTAGTCTAGCCTTATTGCGGACAACTACATCATTCTCATCTTTCTTATTCTTGAAAATCCATCGAGTTCCAACTACATTATGATGTTTCGGTCTATCGACAAGTTCCCAGACGTCGTTTCGAACAAACTGATTCAACTCGTCTTGCATAGCAATGATCCAATTACTATCAGCCAGTGCCTCATTAATGGTTTTTGGCTCGATAGATGAGAGGAAACAACACCAGCAAAACAGAGATGGACTAGATTGTTCTTGCGACTCAAAGAGTTGTCGTCTAGTCTTCACACCAACAGTAGAGTCACCAATAATATTTTCAGTATTATGCGCTGATTTCCATGTATTTCTATTCTTAACAATAATACTATCATCTATATCATGTACAGCATCATGCATATCAACATCATTATCATCAGAAGATTTAATGGGAGTAGACGAGTCGACTAGTTTAGGTATGTCAACTGGTCTAGTAGAGTTACCTTGAGCACTCACCTTCTTCTGGTTGTCTGGCTCGAGAGCTTTTATAAATGGATTGTAAGCTTGAACGGATTCATATACCTCTGAGTCTTTGTCAGATTCAACAGTTAGCTCAGTAACTTTCTCACTGATCTCGTTGGCAGACGGGTCCTGTTGAGATTCTTCGAAAACCACATGTGGTGTTTCTTCCACACAAAGGGTCGAGTAGTTGAATACTCTAAATGCTTTGCTAGTCGAGGAGTATCCTAAGAATATCCCCTCGTCTGCTTTAGCATCGAATGCATTCAACTTGCTTTTCCCATTGTTATGGATGAAACACTTGCATCCAAATATATGAAAATATGAGACTCTGGGTTTTCTACCTTTCCATACCTCATAGGGCGTCTTACCTAGTGCTTTATTGATAGCACTTCTATTTTGTGAGTGGCATGCAGTATTGATGGCTTCTGCCCAAAATTTCTGAGGAGTATTATACTCTGTCAGCATGGTCCTGCAGGCCTCCTTAAGAGTTCTGTTCCTTCGTTCTGCTACTCCATTTTGCTGTGGTGTCCTAGCTGCACTAGTAAGGTGCTGGATGCCACGCTTAGAACAAAATTCTTTAATATAGCAGTTAATGAATTCAGTACCCTTGTCACTACGGATCTTGACAATTGACTGATTCTTCTCAACCTGTAACTTCTTCAATAGATCAGGCAAAAATGTTTGTGTATCACTCTTCTTGTGTAAGAAGACTACCCAAGTGAATTTAGAATAGTCGTCTACCACAACAAGTGTGTACCTTCTACCGTTCAAAGTTGGAGGAGTTATTGGGCCATGTAAGTCCATATGTAGAAGTTCAAGAACTCTACTGGTTGAGAGGGATGGAATAGATTTAAAATAACCCTTTACCTGTTTACCTTTTTGACAGGACGTGCATACATGTGACTTATAGTAGACTTCATTGGGAATACCTTCCACAAGGTAGTCTCTGGCTATCTTATTAAGAACCTTAAAGTTTAGATGACAAAGGCGTCTATGCCAGAGCCAGCCAAGTTCTTTAGGATTCTTAGTAAGTAGACAGGTGTCCCTCGGACAACTGTTCCAGTTTACTATGTACACACTTCCTTGTCTAATGCCGACCAGTAAGACTGTGTGAGTTCTTTTGTCAATGATTTCACATTTCTGACTCTTGAACTGCACCTTGTATCCACGATCACAAAATTGTGAAACAGAGAGTAAATTGTATTTCAAGCCTTCAACATACGAAACATCTTGAATCTCTATGTCACCATTCCGAATGTAACCAAATCCTTTAGTAACAGCAATGGAGCTATCACCAAAAATCACTTTTGGTCCTTCTTGCTCATGGTAGCTTGATAAGAGAGTCTTGGTACCAGTCATGTGGTGCGAACAGCCACTGTCTATGTACCAAGTTTCTCCTGTTGAGCCACCTTTCTTGTATAGATCGAGTCGACCCTGCAATAGATGATATTACATAATTTAGGTACCCTCCTTGTTTATTGGGGTCCTTGGGGGTTAGTCGAGTTCAATGGAATCCAAATGTACATTGGAGTCCTGAACAAGTTTGACCTTCTAAGCTTTCGACCATATTTGTTGCAAAATAAGACCTTGTTGTCCTTATCTGGCCTATCAGTCGAGTTCGGGTCTACTCTTTGGAGATAGCCTTTTGACTTAATCTCTACTTGAGCAGGCACTTGTCTATGATAGTCAGAGTAAGGTTTATATGCATTAGGTCCATACGGTTTATAGACATGTTTAGGTCTTTCTTCTCCTTTGATATCATATGACAAAGGTGGAGGATATAGAACAGCTTGTGTACGATATTTTGGACCTTCCTGTCTAGGTCTAGACGAGTAGAGTTGAGACTGCCTTATGAAAGGAGGTCTAGACTCTTGTCGTCTAGTCTGTACTTGTCTAGTACTAGTCTCCTCAGGATACCAGTCCTCGTATCTGACCTGATTTGGTCGTCCACGATTTCTAGTCCTTTGTTGACTTGTCTTAAACGGAACAGGCTTGTTGTTAACTTTCTTTTTACCACCTTTGGTAATTGGAATGTTAACTTGAGCTTGTTTTGGTACAGTGCCTTTTGATGGAGTGTCAATATCGTATATCAATGGTTCTTTTCCTTTATCATTAGTCAAAGAGCTTGAGATGAAAATAGTAGGGTTCTTAGGATCTTGAGTAGATGAGCTGGGTGTCTCAGCACCTATGCCTGTCTTGTCAGCAGGAGCCCTATACCTATCTGACAATTCAAGGTTAACCTTAGATGAGTTAACCAGGTCAGTAAGTTTAAGGTCTAATGTGACAACCTCGGTTTCTAAGAACTTATTACGTTCTTCAAGCTTTTTGAGCTTACTTTGTAAAACATTGAATTCATGTTTCTCAGTAGTGTGTGTCTTAAGTAGGTCTTGATACAACTTGTCTGTCAATGCACACTTCTCTCTGAGTTGTCTCAACTCTTCTTGCAAGCGTTCATTTAGGACTGTTATATTAGGATCTACTTTAGACTGAGCTTCCTTAAGATCAATGATTTCTTGTCTTAAGGTGATGTTTTCGTCACTGACTTCAATGAATGCCTTGTTGGCAAGTAGGAGGTCGTCTTCAACTGCACTAGTAGAGTGCTGAAGACTACTCCCTACTTGGCTACTGGCAGAGTCACTTTCATCAGAATCTGATTCATCACATGATTGAAAGGGAGTAACAGATGATACCTCTTGGTCGATTTTAGCCATGAAGCATAGACCATCATCAACTATGAATGCTTCATCGTGATCTGGTTCAGACGGGTAGCTAGATGACGATGATGGCAACTCGTCTGAGTCAGAGTCAGAGTCATTATTGGCCATCATTGCCTTCTTACCACGGTTGTATCTTCTTTCCCTTCGTGCTTTGCGTTCCTCTCGATCATCAGTACTCAGGTCTGGACATTCATATATGTAGTGACCTGGTTTCTCACAGTTATAGCACACAAGATCATTAGTAGTCTTTTTAATAGGAGAGTTGTTCCTTCGTTTATCACGTCTATCAGAACGAGTAATCTTCCTACCATCAGACTCTCTATCTTGTCTGTTACCTTTCGAGACTTCGTCTCTCCTTTCGGACGAGTTTCGGTCTCGTCTGGTTTCAGACGAGTTCTTAGGAGCAGACCCTCTATGCTCTCTATAGAACTTTTTATATCTTCCGAAACGTTTATTCAGCCTATCAAACTTTCTAACCATGAGGCTTACCTGATCCTTCAGACTAAGATCAGTATCTAACTCGTCTTTCACAGAAGCAGACCTAGTCTTAGTCTTAGACCTGTCTATCTTAGACGAACTAGCCTTAAAAGCAACGTTCTTAGATACAGCATGTTCTCTGTCACTACTTACTATGGGTTCATCTTCGTCTAGATCAAACTCATGAGCCTTTAGAGTTTGAAACATAGTCTCTGCTGTCCATACGTCTATATCTTGGGTATTCTTAACAAGCATTTTTACCATCTTCCATCGACTATCAAGGCTTTTGAGAATCCTAAGATTGATTTCACGTGGAGTATAAGATTTACCAAGGACTTCCAAGTCATTCATGATTTTAGTAAAGCGAGTATCCAACTGGTCTATTGTTTCACCAGCTTTCATATGAAATGATTCGAATCTTTGGACTGCAGTGGAAAGCTTGCTTTCTTTGATTAGGGATGTCCCTACACAAATGATAGCTAAGCGATCCCACATTTCTTTGGCAGTTTTACATTTTAACACTTTTCCCAGATACTCGTTAGGAAGAGTGTGTAAGATGTAATTCTTGGCCAAGCTATCCAAATTATTCTGTCTCATTTCTTCAGAGGTAAGTTCTGACCTTGGTTTCTTGACGAGAGTACCCACTGGTTGATTTGGATCAAGGGCAGCAGTATTGGGGATCATGGTCACAATTGGACCTTCAGTGACGACGGAGATCATTAAGTCGTGAGTGGAGCTGAAGATGGCTTCCATCCTTAGCTTCCAGTAATCGTAGTCCTGTACCTGGAACTTAGGTAGTTTGTTGGCGCTGATCTCAAGAGACATGATTTCAAGAAATAAGTGCTAAGTAGAGTTATGATCAAGAATAACAGATAAGTCAAGAGCAGGGAGCACGAAAAACAGATGATACAAGAATGTGATCAAGAACACGTATACAAAAACAGTCAAGGACCAAGACTTCACCCTAAGTCTTGAGTCGGTTATCAAGAAACAGCAGTTCGTAAACTACTGCTCTGATACCACTTGTAGGTCCCAAAGTTGAGTTAATAACGAGTAAGCTAGTGAAAATGTCTAGAGGGAGGTGAATAGACTTTTCAAAATTCTTTCGAAATATCAAAGTACAATATGCGGAATACGAAATTATCAATGAGCCCAATTCAAGATTATACTCAACTTATTCGAGAACTCTGTTCTATACTCAACTAATCAAGTTCAGTTAAGTAGTTAAAACAATTAAGCAATTTAAACAATCAAAACTGTAAAGTAAATCAAACACAAGATTTATAGTGGTTCGACAACTTGTCTACATCCACTCTCACAAACCCAGTTGTGATGTTTCCACTAAAACTCTTCCAATCGAGTACAAGTGTATGTTCCTGTCTTTAAAGTCCCAAGAAGAAGACTTAGATCTTCAACAGACTATACCTCCAGATATGTCTACGATCTTACTAGAAATTTTACAAGTATCTAGCACCTTGAAAATAACAAACAAAAACTTAAAAACTTCTCTGATTTCCAGTAGTAGCCTTCTTGATTCTTCACTTGTCTTCTGGCTATCTTTCTGAACTTCAATCAACTCTGAGAGTAAACTTTGATTGAATCTTCAATAACATTCGTAAGTAGTAATTCTCAATATTTCAGTAATCAGTAGTCTTTAACCAATGAATACCTTGGGGTATTTATAGACTTCAAATCCAAGAACTTTCAGTTGTGTAACAACCTTTCTTGAAAACTGACTTCTAACTGATTCTTTTATTCTTCCACGCGTTTCTTCAGTTAATTAGTTATTCCATAACTAATTCTTCAATTTCATCTTCAATACGCGTTTCTGTAACTAACTTCAAGTTAACTTGTCTTGTGTAGACTAGTAGATGTACTTGTCTTGTAGTTCACCTGTCTTGAGTAGTAGACTGGTCTTCTCTTCTTGTGCAGTAGACTTCTAATAGAACTAATCTAGTCCTATCATCTATCCTAACAAGACTTTTACATTACATTAAGCTTTTATAATACAAGCTTAGTCAACTTATAAGCTATACAATGAATCTATCTATTACAAATAAAATCGTGAGCTCTATACAACACTCAAATAGCTCAGTAACAACCTAATCAATGTAACCATATATGAACAGATATGAAGTACTTATAAATCGTACTTATCTTTTAAATATAAACAATACTTTTCTTTTTATGTGAACTCTACTGATCTGTTCAAGATGACTTCAACTTAACTAGACTAGATTAGTCAACACTTAGAAAATATTCAAGTCTTCTTTTGGCTTATCAAAACTTTATCTTTTATCTTTTATTCATCATTTAGGACTTGTTCTAGGATTCATATCCCAACAAAAAGGTTACTTATTAAAAAAAAAAAAACAACAACACGATTTTATTTTATTTTACAATTATATCATATGGATTTTTTTTTTACAAATATATCCACTTCCTTTTATAATTGTTGGAGTATTTGAGTGAATTAATTGGTTTAGAGCAAGATAATTTATTTTTTGTGTAGAGAACTCTTTTTTTTTTTTGCAAATAACTCTTATTTTCTTTTTTTTAATAGAAGAAATGATGATGTGGCATGATAATGTGTCTTTTTTTTTAATACATGGATTGCCAAGTCACCACTTCATTCTTTTCAAAGATAAATGATTAAAATTGAATAAAAAAATGATTGAAATTGAAAGTTTGAAACATAAATGATGTATTTTGTAAAGTTTGAAATATAAAGGATTTATTTTTGGAATGTCTTAAATTTATAGGACAAAAAAAAAATCCCCCCCCCCTCCCCCGATACACGTACCTCCTCAAAACTCATGTAAGATAAATGCACTCTTCCTAAATGATCTATTATACGATTATCTCTTAATATTGTATAGGATAAATACACCCCCCTAAAACTCTATTTTTTCCTACATATTTCTCAACCTTCATTTTCTTCATTTAACCCTAACACTTCTATTCCTCAAAGTCTCAAACCGCCACAGCCGCCCACCAGTGTAGCCGCTGCCCACTAGTGTAGCTGCCGCCGTCCCCACCCTCTTCCTCACTTTTTTTTTTAAAGTCAGCTCTCTCTCCTTCTTTGTGCAAACCCGTTAGCCATGGTGGTCGTCAAGGTATAACTGTCGGCTGATTCATGTATTTTACAACTCTAAAATACACAACCGCAAGTATACGATGTATATCATAGTGGAGTAAGTACAAGGTTGATCCCACGGGGAGGTGTAGTCTAAAAGCGTATTTTGTCGATTAAGTTCTAAATAGACGATGATCAAAAGTTTTAAGTGTAGTAATTACCTCTAATTATCTACCAAAATGTCACAAGTAAACAATAGAGAGTAATAAAGAAATTTGATCAACTAATGCTCGTGTGAATCACGAAATCGAGAAAAAATACGAGTGAAACTCAAATTAGAGAAGATAGGTTCCAAAGCACATGCAATACTAATGAATCCATCTATGATTAATAATCTACTCAATTGATTTTGTGTTTTTTCTATAAGATTGGTCACAAGATAGTGAGTTAGAAGTATTTTTTTTTTTTATCAGTAAAAGGTAATTCATAAAAAATGGGGTATAAGCCATACCCATCATCAATGTTTTACAACTAATAAGCAAAAGAACAGTAGAGAACAACAAATAACCACAACTAACATTTGCTGCATATCAGATTGCTTCATTCTCCAAGGCATTTTGTTGGCTCCCTCAGCCAGTCTTTGTATGAAGAGGTACACCTTAAGGGATATTTCACCGCGAACCAACTCCATAGCCTTGCCTTGAGCTCCTCCATAAATCTCGGTATTGATAGAGTCTCGTTCCTGAAAATTATAGCATTTCTCCACTTCCAAATAAGCCATACGACTCCTAACCAAATGCAGATGGCATTCCTCTTTCCCCTCCTCCTTCTAAGGAGACCTCCAAAGCTGTTCAGGTTTATTAAAGTTTCGTGATGGAGGGCAGTCTTTATTTGTATCCAGGCCATACATTTCATCCATATGTCATATGCTTGTGAACATTCAAAGAAGATGTGCCTCTCTGTTTCCTCGTGTGTGCCGCATAGTACGCACCTTGTGTCATCATTTGGCTGGAGTATCTTTCGTTTCCGGAGGTTAGCTTTGGTTGGTAATCGTCCCCACATCAATCTCCACGCGTGGGCGATGACTTTCGACGGTGCAAAGCTTTTCCAGATCGATTTGAAACCTTGAGCAGCCTCTTCGTCCACCCGTTGTTCTCCGTTTTGATTAAGAATGAAAAAATATGTTTCTCTAGTCGAGAAGCCACCTGTAGACGAGAGCCTCCATTTCCAAGAATCTCCGACACCGTTTATCAGCTTGAACCTGTTCAATATGGCTATAAGATTATTCAAATAGGTTAGTTCACGATCTAACAAGGGTCTGCTCCATCTCCACGCCCAGTTCCAAGTTCCCCCTTCCCAAGAGCCCATTTCGTTAACTTTTCTACCCTTATCAATGTTAATTCTGAACAACCTATTGAATTTATCCCTGAAAGCTCCCTCCCCTGTCCAATCTTCCTCCCAGAACAAAGTTTTATTCCCACTTCCTATCACTTTCTCAATACTCTCACCGAACCAGCCCTCACAACCCCTCCCAGTGGATTTCAATATATCTTTCCACCAAAATGACACTACCCCATCACGACCTGTTGGCAGCCTCCCAAACCCGTCCCCCAGTGTGAACTGTATTTTGATGTTATCACCCTAGTTCAAAGACTCTCTCCCTCGTTCACGAATCTCCAACCCCATTTTCCAAGCAGTGTTTCATTAAAAATTTCTATATTCCTCACCCCAAGCCCTCCCAACTGTTTCATATTACACACCTTGTCCCACCCCACCCAAGCCACTTTCTTTTGGCTCGCCCCACCCCCCAAAGGAAATTTCGTTGTAAACTCACAATCATACTTACAATTTTTTTTGGTATGTGGTAAAAGGACATGTAGTACACAGGTAGTGAGGATAGAACCGAGTTAATTAGAGTGATCCTCCCACCAATTGAGATTTTTTTGTCCTCCCATCGAACCAACCACGACCATTCTGCTACTCTTCTATGGTTTGAGCCAACCCTAATTCCCAAGTAGGAGAAGGGGATCGAGCCAATCTTGCAGCCTAGAGTTTCGGCCATCCCATGTAAGGTGCCTCCATCAACGTTTACCCCCATGACTGAACATTTGTCGAAGTTGATCCTCAATCCTGACATGAGCTCCATATTACGTAGGACTCTTCTCATCACCCATGCGTTGCTTATGCTTGCTTCCCCCATAAGGATCGTATCGTCTGCAAATTGAAGATGTGATATCTTCACTTTATCCCGTCCAATTTTTGTTGCCTTAAATAAGTTCATTTATGTTGCTTTTTCCATGAGAGTGCTCAGACCCTCTGCCGCTATTAGGAATAAGAATGGGGAAAGTGGGTCTCCCTGTCGGAGCCCTCTTTCCATTTTGAACTCACTAGAAGGGCTCCCGTTGACTAATACAGTGGCAAAAGCTGTCGAGACGCACTCCATAACCCATATCCTCCACTTAAGGTGGAAGTTGAAGCTTTTCATCATCGAATCCAGATAACCCCAGTCGACCGAATCATAGGCATTTGCGAAGTCGATTTTGAAAAAAACATCTTCCAAGGCCTCCTCGTCTTGCTTCATCAACAGCCTCGTTCAGAATGGCTACACTAACTCTGGGCGTCCGAAATAATAGACGGGAGAACCAAGCTCAATCGTCTTGCAAGAATTTTAGAGATGATTTTGTACATCCCTCCCACCAATGAAATTGGTCTGAAGTCGTTCAGATCAGTGGTCGCTTCCTTCTTAGGGATAAGTACGATGAAGGTTGGATTCAGGCCTCTCACTAGTTTCCCATGTTCATAAAATTCCTCTAGAACTTGCATAAAATCTGGTTCAAACAACTCCCAACAGTCATTGAGAAAGCGAAAATTGAAGCCGTCAGGCCCCGGGCTTTTTAGGCTGTCACATTCTTTAATTGCCTCCCGAACCTCGTCCTTCGAGAAAGGACATATGAGCCTTTCATTGTCTCCTGATGATATTCGCTTCTTTGTGAAATCAATTGTTGGGGTTGTTCTAATTATATCCTCCTTCTTGAAATGTTTCTGAAAATGATTGAAACTCCGGTCTTGACTTCAGCCACTTCCTCTCGCCATTGTCCATCCACATTTATCCCCAAAATCTCGTTTCTTTTCCTTCTCTTATTGATGTAGTTATGGAAAAACCGAGAGTTGCAATCGCCCTCTTTGATCCATCTACATCTCGACTTCTGGTACTCCGTGATGTTCTTTCTTTTGAGTTCGCGCATTAGGAGAGCAGTCGCTTTATTTCTTTCCACAACTTCAGATTCTTCCAACCCAAATATATCATCAATCACATCCAGTTTCCTGATGTCTTCCTGATATTTTTCAATGTTTCCTTGAATCGTACCAAAGACTGTTCTATTCCACTCTTTAAGGTCTGCTTTGAGGCTTTTGAGCTTTTCCTTTAACTTGTGGCCACCCCATCCTTGAACTTGGTAGCCTCTCCATTTGTCAGATACGAACTGCTTAAAATCAGGGTGTGTAAGCCAAGCATTGAGACTCCGGAATTGTTTGGGGCCCCAATCTTTGACTTTGATTTCAAGCACGATAGGGCAGTGATCAGAGGTTGTGCGATTCAGTCCCTTAAGGTGAGAGCTTGGCCATTGATTCAACCAGCCTTGGTTCAACAGGGCTCTATCGATACGACTCTTGCAGGTGCCGTCTACTTTGTACCAGGTGTACTTTCTACCATGGAGTGGGAGATCCACTAAATTTGTCGAGTTAATAAATCCTTCAAAGGCAGCAATGTCTCTGTAATTCGGTGAGGCCCCTCTTCCATCTCTTTCAGATCTGCTTCTTATTGCGTTGAAGTCTCCTATGATGCAAATGCATGCCGCTGGGTTCTGATTCACTATGATGGAGACGCGATCCCACAACTCAATTTTTTCAGAGACTATACACGGAGCATACACATTAACTATCACACATTGGATCCTCTCATGACCCCCACAGACCATTTAGGACTACACCCCCCGACATATGCCATGTACTCACGCAATTAAATACCTCAGAATTCCACAAAGATATGATTCCTCCTGATCTCCCAGTTGCCCCTCTTGCCGACCACTTCACGTTGGCGTCTCCCCAGATTGCTCTGCAGATTGTGTCATCCACTGTTACTATTTTGGATTCTTGAATACAACACATCTCCACCCTTTGACTTTTGATCAGATTTCAGATGTCTTCCTTCTTAATTCTGCTCCCCAAGCCTCTTGCATTTAGTGAGATAATCTTCATTAATCACTCTTCACATTCTCCCTTTCTGCTCTCGCTTTGTTATCCTTGGTTTATTTCTCTAGCATCATCAATTGATTAAGGATCTGTGACTCGGGTGACCTTGGCTGGATGCCCAGGTTTTTCCCCAAATTCCATGTGTTCGCAGCCTCCAGTGCGTCGTTTGTTGTTAATGATCTTAATGAATGTTGATTTTTTCCGCCTCTCTGATTCTTCATATTTGCTTGTCTATCTTCCTCCGATTCGAGCCCTCTTACAAATTCTGGCCACTTTGCTGCTTCCAATAGTTTGTTGACTGTTTTCCATTTTAATTTCCTCCCCGTAGGGCCAAACTAAAAAGTCGGTAGATTAACGGTTTCGGGTTGGGTAAGGTTTATTTTTGGCTCTCGGCTTGCAGAGGTCGTGTGGTCGGGGATTGGGGGTGGGTAGTCAAGAGGTGGGTGGGGTACCTTGGGCACGACTTCAGACATGGATGTTGTAGGCAACGTTTTCGGTGGGGTGAAGGGGTTGTGGGAAAAGGGCAGAGGCTGTGTCAGTTGGGGGATCAGATTTGGGTGGGAGTGGGGGCTAGGGTTACGGGGGGGTGTATCAAGGTTTTGGAGTTGGGGGTGAGGAAAACAACAAAGTGGGTTTGCATACTCAATTGTTGAGTTGGGCTGTTGGTCCAAGTATTCCTTAGTTGGGTTATTTTGTTGAGTTGGATCGTGTTTAGTAGGAAGCCCACGACTGGCTGAGGGAGGCCCATGTTTAATAACGTTTGGCCCAATGTTCTCCATTCCTACTCCAGTTGGCTTAGTAATTATGTCAATCTCCGCATGCTGTTCCATGTCCATATTATTTCCCCCGATAATCAAGGGAGACTTAACTATCGTCTTTACTCGGGGTGCCTCGGGGAGCGTTTGAGCGCCGTTATCGATGCTTTCTTCGAGGGGACTCCTCGATTCCTGTTGGACCGATTCTAGATCAGAAAGTTCGTCTTTTCTAGGGTTTTCCTGGCCGTACTCTGTCGCCGCCGCCGGTCCGTTTGATCGTCTATCGTCTTGATCACTCGACCAGATAGAGTCCCCATCTTCATCAGAGGATTCGTAATACTCCTCGTTCCTGTATCCTTCCAACTCTTCGACAACTTTGCATGAAATATTCTCTTCATCTATTTGCAGATGAAGGATTTGGTTTGTATCTTTTAGATATGACACGACTATAAGAACCCTAGTGTAATCAAATCTCGTCTGTTTAAGTGTCGAGTCGTCAATCTTAATTAGGGTTCCAATCGTCCCGCACGCCATTTCGAAGAATCTTTTATTCCAAGCCTGTACTGGAACACCAAACCATCTTGTCCAAACCAGTCTCTTGTGGCTGACATCCTTTGATCTCCATGGCCTATGCCATTCTAGCCAATGGCTAAACCACTCGTCCATATTCTGCGTAAGTTCTGAATATGGTCGTCCTGAGGTATTTTGAATGAGGATAGCGTTGTCACCCAAGGTTTTAACACTTACTAAGTTCCCACATTCCTGCTGCAACTCCTCCCCGTGATCCTCCCATGTGAACCCACGCTTGAGTACCCCTGTGATACATGAGTTCAGCCACTCTGATTCCTCTTGTGTTGTCCTGAATCTTATGATCCGATCCGTCTTTGGACAGAGTGATGGAGTAATATCTTCTCTCTTTTCCGGCACCTTCTCTACACGTGGCCGGCTCCTGGTCTTCCCACTTGTTGCCTCGATGTAGGATAAACCTTCGTTCCTAATACTCATGTTCGCGTTGAAAGGGTGTTGGTCCTGGTTGCTCTTTCTTTGCCCGTTCATGTCACTATCCCTCCCGTATCTTGGGATATATGCTCTGATCTTATAACTTCCAACCCAAATGTTGTTAAGCGCCATAAGAAGGGTATCCTCATCCTGAACCTTTTCGAAGCGGACGAAACCAAATGGTCTGCCGTTCCTATCGTTTTTTAGAGGTCTGAATATATCCACCACTCTGCCTACTTCGTTGAACCCTCTGTTGCAGCCTGTCAATGCTGCAATCTATCGGAAAGTTCCGGAAGAAATAGGACGATGAGTTCCTCATACGAAGGTCGACAAACTTCTCTCGCCAGATGCGATTCACACTCGCTACCCTCTGCGTTCTTCCTCTACTCGCCTGTGTACCGTCCGTCCTAAGGGGATAACTAGGGTTATGGGTAAATCTAGGGTCACTGTATAACTGCCTCACCGGAGAACTCTCGGGGAAAGGTCGGGGAAACCTACGGCTAACTCTCACCCACTCTCCCTCACCGCTCTCACACTCTCTCTCTCTCTACTCATATTGTTCCTGTGAGTTAGAAGTATTTCAATCCAAATAACCCAAGAGAAATATAATCCAATCTAGTATCTCTACCTAAATTGCATCATAAAACTCAATTAAGCCCCTAAGATCATTACACATCCTCCTAATCATTGATCATCTCTCAATTTCTCAATAAGTTAGGTCAAATACTTGCAATCATTTAATCAAAAGAGATCTCTCAATCCAATTTCAATTAACTAAGATCAACACATCACTATTGTACACTAATGACATGTTTTGAAGTGAAAATCAAGCATTCAAATAGAATCAAGCCACACAAACACCAATTAAGCAAAGTACTAATTCATAAATTTTATCAAAAGTATTTATAAGGCCCTAGAACCAAAAGTGTTATAGCCAACAATCAACATAATATAATTAAAACAAAACTAGTGATCAAAGTAATAAAAAGTGAAAGGAAATGAAAGCTTAGACTAATGGATGATGGAGAATGAAATTCTCAAGCTATTGATGCCCTCCTTTCTTGATTTGGTGAAGAATTGAAGAATTTGATGGTAATTACCTCCAAGTGTGTGTTTGTATGTGAAGAATTCTTGTGGAAGGGGGTAATTGTCTTTGATTTTTTTTTCCAAGAAAATTGGTATTTATAGTGTTGGGGTAGAGTTTGGGGATAAGTTTTGCACTTAAGTCCCTCGAAAATTGCCAAAATCACAAAAACCCCCGAGAAAATAGGTGGCCGGGCCGGACCGAAACTTCGTAAAATAAATTTTGCACTTAATTCAATATTAGGGTTAGGATTTTGTTAAAATTTTAGGGGAGTGTATCTATCCTGACATATTTTAATAGAAGGGTAAAATATATATTTTGTATGAATATATAATGAGATCTTTATTGAAATGGTCTAGTCAACCTAAAACTTCATTTAAAAGTCATCCCTTCTTAATTTTTGATTTAAATGACTCTCTTTTTAAATAAATGGGATTTTGTGTGATGTCTTGTGAGAGGAATTTAGGGGGGGCTTTCTTATTAATGTTAGTAAGCTATTACCTCACCAACTAGCTAATCAGACGCAAGCCCCTCCTCGGGCGGATTCCTCCTTTTGCTCCTCAGCCTACGGGGTATTACCAGCCGTTTCCAACTGTTGTTTCCCTCCCAAGGGCAGGTTCTTACGCGTTACTTACCCGTCCGCCACTGGAAACACCACTTCCCGTCCGACTTGCATGTGTTAAGCGTGCCAATTCGCGAATAGGATTTGTTCCGTGTTTCGAAAAGCCGCTTTTGAAGGTGAAGGTGACTACTGAAGAGTAATCAAGCTGGCGTACTTGACTTGAATAGGAAATCAGATTCATTTGATTGCTTTATGGAATCTGTGAATAAACTAAATCCAGGCCTGGATTGAATATCTTGAATTTAGTCAAACACTATTTAAATAAAATTTTATGTGTGGGGAGTTAACGGAATTAATTAATAAAAATGGAGGGGGAGTGCATCTAACAAAGATGGAGGGGTATATACCCCATTGATTCCAGCCCAATTCGAGTTGGCATTGCGGCCCATACCTTCGGTTTATATTGTCTTGTCATTTTTCTTCTTCTTCTTCCCAACCCTAGTTTATCACCTTCCACACAAATCAACGGCGACAGAAAATGCCGGCGGGACACGGTCTTAGGTCGCGAACTAGGGATAGTTTTTCCCGAGCATTCAGAAAGAAGGGTCCGACCCACCTCTCTACATATCTTCGTACCTACAAAATTGGACAGTATGTAGACGTCAAAGTTAACGGATCAATCCATAAAGGTATGCCCCATAAGTTTTACCATGGTCGTACGGGCCGCGTCTGGAATGTCACCAAGCGCGCCGTCGGTGTTGAAGTCAACAAGCAGGTATAATCATTTGATTTTGTTGTATTGATTCATTTTCGGAATTTGTTTTGCAAGAGCTCAATTATAGCGAGTTTCTGTGTTTGTATTGTAATTAGCTGTTTGTAGTGTTTTTATCCATCAGATTCTGCTCAATTATTGCACGGAAAACGGAATTTCTAATTTGCTAGATTCATACTAATTGATAAATTATACAATCATCACTAGTGCTGGATTTTACTTTTGTATTGGTATGTCTGCGATGACAAATTCTAAGGCTTGATTCTCAAAACATTCGGAGTGACTGCCTGAGAGCTTTCGCCTTCGCCAGGCTTACGAGCTTGTGCTGCTTTTATCCTTCCTTGGATGTCTGAGACTTCATTTCTCCTCTCACTGTGATTTTATTTACTTATTAAATGGTTTTCCCTAGTTATCTGCTGACTTTTTTTATATATATGTGTCTTTTCTCTTTAGAGCATCTGCAGGTTTTGTCAAATGAAGCCTTTCATAGATCTTCTTCTGCCACTGTTATTATTCACATTTGATTAGAGAGAGTTGAATGGTTTTGCAGTAATTCAGTTTAATCTAATTAAAAGATGTATCCTACTAACTTCTGATTGCTTGCATATGCTGTTTTCATCTTATTTGACCTTTAAAGACAATTAATTAGACTTAAGTGTGGTGTTGTGCATCTTTGAATTCAGGTTCGTAACAAAATCATTCACAAGAGAATCCATGTTCGTGTGGAACATGTTCAGCCATCGCGATGCCATGAAGATTTCTTGCAGAGGGTAAAAGAGAATGATAAGTTGAAGGCTGAAGCAAGGGCCCAAGGTAAAATCATTAGCACGAAGAGGCAGCCTGAAGGGCCAAAACCTGGATTCTTGGTGGAAGGCACGACCCTGGAAACTGTCACTCCGATCCCATACGATGTGGTCAATGATCTCAAGGGTGGTTACTGAGGTGGTTGTGGCTATGAATATGCTTTTTATTTCACTGTCTGATACAATGCATTATAATGTTTAAATAATTTGTGTTGTTTCTCGCAACAGGGATTGTGCTATATAATTTTTTAAGTTTTGCTCCCAGAAGCTGCATAGATTTGAATGACCAAATCAAGTTGCAGCATGTATGCTGCATTACACTACTCAAATTACGGGTGGTAATTTGTGTTATTGTGTTGACATGATAAAACAAAACATGAACACAAAATGATAAGAATTCGTGCATGAACATAAGAAATTTGTAGATGACATGATAATAAAAACAAATAAATTAAGAAAATAAAGTCTTGTACGCATATTTTTTTTCTCAAATTTAATGGATTGGCATGATAAGAACAAGAACTTGCAATTTTCGTGTCTTTTTTGGGTCATCCCATCACCCTTAACTACACTAAAATATGTAGCTTCTAACATGCATACAATTTTGATTCTCTCCCTCGAGTTAATCATGGCATTTGGAGTGGACACAAAGGAAAGTAATTGTTCTGAAGTAAAGAATTTTGTTTTAAGTGTATCATAAGTGTCTTTAAAAAAGAATTTTGTTCAAGAGTCTCACAAGTGCTTCACTGGATATGTGATTACCATAAAACCTATAACAGTTTCTACATGGACTGTAAATCCTTTTATCATTTTGTATACCACACATCTTAAAATATAATTTCCAAATTGTTGTTGCTCTCGTATAAGTAGTGGGACTGCCCATTTTCTTCCCTTGTACAAACAGAAACATTGAGGCTGAATACTAGTCGATCTATTCATAATGAAACCTGTATATGTGGCCTTATTCTTCTTCATCCTCTCCGTCTCTTCTTCAGGTATGTAGATACAGTATTAATCTCTTGATGAGTTATCAGTGTTTGTCGGTTGAATGAGATGTTTATGTTGAATTTGATAGTATGGGTTCCGGAGCACAGGTGCCTCGAAAAGATTCATTTTGGCAAATGTGGGTCGAGCAAGTGTATGAGCAAGTGCTCGGAGAAGCCACAAGGCCGTGGACGATGCACAAGGAACTACTGTTTATGCACTTATTACTGCACCGATCCTTCTAAATAAATGTTGCTCTTGAGTTTAATGTATTGTATACCCATCCAACCACTATGACTTGCTCAAATTCCAATTATTTCTCTTGAGACATAAAATTATTTTATGTGTCGAAAATATTGTAGTGCATTTATTTTCTGTTTAATGTTGATGTGGACTGTGGAGTCCTAAAATCTTCCCCTCATTAAAATGAATCCATGTAAAATCAAGATAAGTATGCCAAAATTTCATGAACTCGCCGTTTAATGTTGATGTGGACTGTGGAGTCCTAAAATCTTCCCCTCATTAAAATGAATCCATGTAAAATCAAGATAAGTATGCCAAAATTTCATGAACTCGCCATTAATTTATTTTATATTCCCTCCGTCCCAAATAAACTTTCACTCCTACTTTTTCTCGATCCTTTAGAAACTGCACCTATATAATATCTAAAACATTATATTTAATGTCATTAACATTATATTTAATGTCATTATTTTTATGGTACATATTATTTATTTTTTTATAAAATTATATCTCAAAATTCTATTTATTATAATATTTTTTTAAAAGGGAGTGAACAGTAAATATGAAAGTTAATCCGGGAGAGTATTTTATTATGAGAATATTTTTTCGAGATTAATTAAAATGTCAAATAATTCAAAACATGTCTCTTTTAAACTTTATTATTATTCATGTACATGAGATTTTTATAAAATCACAACTGAAGTTCCATTCATTCACGGATTCATTATTTATAAGATTAAGCTAATAAGTATATTTATACTATCCTTATGAATTTATGAATACTACATTGTGTTTGATCAATGTTTTCTTTTTTAATTCCTTTATAAAAAAAAAAAAACTTCCTTCGTCCCTTTCTAATTTTTACATTTTCTATTTTGATTCCTCTATAGTCTACTTTTCGAGTTTACATTTTCTTGTTTGAAAATATTCATAATTTCTTTAACTTTTTTTTATTTCTCTTTCTCTACGGGTTCGGACATAAAAATTGACCTATTTTGGAAAGTCAATATAATATTATAGTACGTAATTTCGATAAATGATGGTCCAAGAAATGGTCCTTTGTGAATGAGCGATAACGAAATTCTCGAAAAAACGCGATTCGAAAAAGCACCAAGATCTTGAATGCATTGCGTCATCTACGTTAAGTATGCACTACACATTTAATATTATTCCACACTACTATTTCATAGAAAAATGGTTTTTACTATTTTATTATACATGGTCATGGACATGGTATTATTATGTACTTCGTTTGTGTCGAGACGAATGTATTTATTTATATATTTTATATAATTATTTAAACGTGTGTTGCTAAAGGCTTGTCCCTTTTCAATTTTCACCCACCCCCTCACCTCTTTCATTTTGTGCTGTAAAACCCTAACCCTTTATATTCATCAATTTGTTTCTCTCAAAATCTCTTGCTGCTTCTATTTATACGTTTCATGCAAGCTCGCATCCTTACCTCATTCTATCAAATCATTGCCTTTTGCTTTATTTCTGATTGATTCCCTCCAAAATCGTCAAATCTCCCCATTGACATTTTTATTTGTTCTTATAGATTTATCTCCACCTCTTTTTTAACGATTTGTTAGGGTTTTCAGAGGGCAAGGCTGGCGATTGGCGCCGTACACAGGTGATGGCGGATCCGCCAGAATTCCGCCGAGAGTTGTTTCTAGAATATTCAATTTTATTTGTTTTTGGATTTGTTAAGGCATTGAATTCGGTTGAGGTTAGGGTAAAATGCTGAGTGTGCTTCGGGTGCACCTTCCGTCCGATATACCAATTGTAGGATGCGACTTGACTCCGTATGTGCTTTTGAAGCGCCTTGATAAGACTCTTATTTCAGATGATGTTACCGAGTTGAACCCCATTGACGGTCATTTCTTGAGATACAAATGGTGAGTTTTCCTAAGCATGGATTTAACACGTCAACTTCCTTTTTTGCCCCTTCCCGATTCTTATTGATTGTCTCTGTACTTACTAAACTATCTGTGTGCATTGAGCATAAACAATGGTTTACTTAAGTTGTGCTGAATTTTAATTATCTGAAGAAAGGTGAATACTTATTGGGTTTGCGAGTTATTTTTGATATTATATTTTGAGTCTAATATTTAGCTCTTGACCCTCTATCATTGTGTGTCTAGGTTAATAATAGTCTCGTATCATTATTGAATAATCTTTATATGTAAAAGCTGTAGAAGAAATTCTGAGAGGAATTATGATTTCAGCATGTGAATCTTGAGTGAAAATCATTCCATTGAGTTGCACGTTTAGGATATTTGGGACTATGGAAATTCTCCTTAGATTATTCTTTGATATGCCTTCCGTTGACCTTTTTAATATTTGCCTTCTAAATGCTCCAAAGCTAGTTATTGCTTTGTCAAGCTGCTGATTGATAGTTATTGCACTGAAGCCGCTTACTCTCTTGTCTTTAGCATGTAAATACTCCATGATCTTAGCTTGGGGTCAGGAGCCTTTTGATTTTATCTATTTGGGACTCTTATGAATGTGACACGTGTTCTACGGCAGATTGACGTGCATTTTTGTCTTCACAGTTCCTTTTTTGGAAGGGAATCAATTGAGACTACTTAGGTTATTTATTTCAATGTTTGTGATTAATGTGGGTAGCTTACATTTTTTGGTTGAGACTTTTTGTTTTATCTGGAGTACTTTATTTCACACATTTTTTTGAAAGGCGAACTTGTAAATGTAATATGTTATTCTAAATAAACCTCCTCTTAGCTAGAAAAATATTTACTAGTATCTTAAAAAGATATCCGCCTTACCTCTAAAAACTGGGGGAAGCTTATCTTCTTGCTTCTGAAGGCCTTTTAGTTTCTGCAGCACTTTTGTTTCTGCGGCCTTTAATTTTATATTGGTTATTAATACATGTCATTTAGTTTTCGTGGTAAGTACTTGTTGGTGATCTTATGTCATAGTTTTGAAAGGCATGCCTCGGGCGCATGAGGCTATGGGTAATGTACCTTTTTGGACTTTTTCGAGGTGCAGAATCTGAGGCGCGCGCCTTTCTGCCCCTTTTGTGCCTTTCATGAGGCGACCAAGGCATGCCTCCTGGTCACTGCCATTTAACAGAAAAAACACACACACTTTAAGCTATTTTTTAGAACATGTTTTAGGATTTTAGGTCTGCAGTACACATTTTTTTAGGATAAGAGGGGGAAATAAATAATTGAATACATAAATTATGTCAAACACAAAAACTAGGGTTTTAGAAAAACTCTCCCATTCTACGTTCCAGCTGCAGCGTGCCCCCTCCTCCACCGCGTCACCACACCACACATGTCGCGCTGCCTCACCTCGCCGGTAAGTTTTTTGTTTCCTGTTCAGTTTATATTTACCAGCTTCCCACATTTTAGTTTTTTGCATGTTTATTAGTGTTTTATTTGCATGTTTATTATTATACAGTGTTGGCATGATTTTTTTTGCATGTTTTCTATCACTGCCTATTTGTTTTTTGTTTTTTTTTTAATTTGCATCAGTACCTAATTTTAGAATTTCTGTATGTTATTATACAGGTGTTGCTACTAGCATGTTGTACATTGACGATGATGAGGAGGAGGGCTTTGAGTTCGATGAGAATGAGAACTAACCTAGACTAATGAAATTTTAAGTTCTTAATTGCTGTTTTTTTATGTTTTTTTGTGTGAGTGAAGTCTAACTTCACTACTTTAGGCTGTTTTGTATTAATTTCATGTTTGCATTATGTTATAATGTTTATTTATTGAGTTTTTGGTAGTATTATGTGGTAGAATAAAGTTATAGGATCATAAAATGTGGTTTAGAAAAAAAGGAAAAGAGGTGCACCCAAGGCGCGCGCCTTGCGCCTGGGGCGCTGGGACCCCTCCTGCGCCTTTCAATACTATGTCTTACGTAGACATATTTTATTGCGATAATTTTCTATGGTTGCTTGTGTATACTGGTTGGATGATGTTTGTATTGATGCAGATGAGTAATAGGATTCCAGAGGCTGTAATTTGAGTTGATCATTAAATGCTACTGGGTTTCCATGCAGGTATCGCATACAGAGTGACAAAAACATTGCAATTTGTAGTGTTCACCCAACTGAGCAGGCTACATTACAATGCCTTGGATGTGTTAAGGCAAAACTACCTGTTGGTAAGAGTTACCATTGTTCTTCAAAGTGTTTTTCTGATGCCTGGCAACATCATCGTGTTCTGCACGAGCGTGCTGCTAGTGCTGTGAATGAAAATGGAAATGAGGATGAAGAAATGTTTGGGCGCTTCAGTAGTACTGGTAGTAATGTGAGTTTGTCAACATCTCAATCCAATCTCAACTTGGCAAATGGAAACACTGGTGTGTACCCTGCTGCAGTTACTCATAGGAGTGGTGGTGAAACATGGATTGAAGTTGGATATTCTAAGCTGTACACACCAACAGCCGATGATGTTGGTCATGTCCTTAAATTCGAGTGTGTTGTAGTAGATGCTGAAGCAAAGCTAGCCGTGGGACCTACCAGTACGTTTTTAACTTCCCGTGTGATTCCAGCACCATCTCCCAGTCCACGACGCTTGATTCAAGTGAATGGAATGGATGCTCATGGGAATCTGGATTTGGATGGTCGTATTTCGTCAGCAGGGACATTTACAGTGCTTTCGTACAACATCCTGTCTGATGCATATGCAACAAATGAACTATACAGCTATTGTCCCACTTGGGCTCTGTCTTGGCCTTACCGCAGGCAAAATCTATTAAGAGAAATAGTTGGCTATCGCGCTGACATAGTTTGTCTTCAAGAGGTATGAAACATGTAGGAAATTGCGTTATTCTTTTTCATAACCTTTGAAGTTAGCCTTGACTTTAAAAATATTTTCATTATGATTTGTGGAACATAGTTGCCTAGTCGGGACATTTACTTTTATAAGTTGATATTCCACTTCCAATTCCAGTATTTGGTGTGGAGTAATCATTATATTAGCATCACTGTTGTTGATCAAGTTAAACTATACATCAAACTGTTTGCCCAAATGTGTACTTTTCCTAGTATCACATGCCATATGAGACAGAAATGGCTGATCAGTGATGGACTCATAGAAGTGAAATTCTGTGCTTACTGAAGGCTATTGGCCTGTTGCAATTTTGAGATATACACGTTCTTAGTGCAACAACAACAAAAAAAGGCCTTCTGTAACTATCATTTTTTCTTTCTTTCAAAACAACCCTCCTGTCAGGTTCAAAGTGACCATTTTGAGGAATTCTTCGCACCGGAGCTGGACAAGCATGGCTATCAGGCTATGTTTAAAAGGAAAACAGCAGAGGTTGGTCAAAACTTCTCTTATGAATTTAAATAATTAGGACATGCTGTTAATGATGCAATATGCTATTGTTCTTCACAGGTTTTTGTTGGGAGTATCAGCAATATTGATGGTTGTGCTACTTTTTTCCGTCGTGATAGATTTTCTCATGTCAAAAAATATGAGGTGACAAAATCTCCATCAGTCCATATAACATATCTGAGAACATTGCTTATAGTTTTAATCAATGGCACTTATTACTGTAGGTTGAGTTCAACAAAGCTGCACAGTCTCTAACTGAGGCTTTGGTTCCAAGTGCTCAGAAGAAAAGTGCTTTAAATCGGTTGGCCAAGGTACTGCATTTAAAGTACAAATTTGCTTCATGGATTTTAGCTATTACTTGTGATTTTTTTACCGTGTATCCTGAATCTTCATACAGGACAATGTTGCACTTATCTTGGTTCTGGAGGCCAAGTTCAGTAACCAGAGTATTGATAATCTTGGGAAACGCCAGCTCATTTGTGTGGTAAGATTTCACTATGTATTATTAACTTAAGTTTCAATGGCTCAGCAAATAAAAAATCTTGGCCATATTGTTCCATGACCATCAAATTCTCTAAATATAAATTTCAAATGAGGCTAATTTTTGGAGTTACTTGAATGCTAGGCCATATTGTATGGTATTCCATTAATCTGTTCATGCTTAAGAAACCTGAGGCCAATATATATAGTAAAGCATCTGGTAGTCTGGTGAAGGTTCTAGAAATAGAATGTATTACCACCTAAATATTTAAGTGTGTAATTGAGAAGGGTAGTTTGATAGCTTGGCCCTTGGGCTAGACAGTGATAAATATTTTCCCTGGCTACAATTCTGGGTCATGGTTTTTTGCTGATTGCCAACATATTTTTTTTATAGATTGTTTATATGTAATGAATAAAAAAAATCAATTTAGAAAATGAGCATGTGTGTTTGTCTTAATGCCTTGTATTATCTTTTTCTCATTCTGGTGGAAGCATGATTAAGCTTAACTTTTCCTTTTTTTCAAAGAACAGTACATACTTAAAAACATGTGATGGAATATTTTTACTGTTGACTTGCCTAGGTTTTTGCAATTTCCTGGTAAATATTTTGCTTTACTTGATACCTTTTGGTAGAGTTACTTAAATTCGTCTTTGGCTTCGAAGTGAGGATCTCATGATTATTTTGTTACTATTTTATTACAGGCAAACACACATATAAATGTGCATCAAGAGTTGAAAGATGTCAAGCTTTGGCAGGTTTAGTCGCACTCCATTTTCTTTTTCTTAACATTTGTTCTTTATATGTGTTACTGAAGTCTCTCTCTCGTTTTCTATCTATGTATGACTGAAGTCTCTTTCTGTGTGTGGGTCCCCCATGTTAGGTTCATACACTTTTGAAAGGACTGGAAAAAATTGCTGCAAGTGCAGACATCCCAATGTTGGTGTGTGGTGATTTTAATTCAGTTCCTGGAAGGTGCTCTATCTGTTCCTTCCTAGTATATGATATTTTTATTCGGGCAAATACATTTTTTTGTCCTCTTAGTTGTTCCAATTTTGATTTTCGTCCTTAAGTCTTTCAACTTTGAAATTAGTCCTGTGTTTATAAAATTAATTGTTTTAGTCCCTTTATCGGCTAACAGATGTAACTCATCCGGTAATAGGTGATATGACAATTTTTTTTTTAATTTAAAAAATAAAATGTAGCATATCAGGGGAAGAAGTGCTCACTTCCTACCCCGATTTTTAATTGAAACATGTATTTTAGCTTATTCAAAATTAGGCAGTCATAATCGGTTCATAAAAATGGGGATATTAACTGTCTCAAAATCCCCAAATCCTAAAATGATCAATTGAAATGTTCACTCTAATTTTTCATCTTGTTGCTGCAAATCAATCTCAACCCAGATCAAACTCACCCCAAATCGTTACCTCTGTTGGCGGGTAAAGAGACTAAAACACTGAATTTCATAAACATAGAGGACTAATTTTAAAATCTTTAAATTTAGAAGACAAAAATCAAAATTGATACAACATAGGAGACAAAAAAATGTATTTACCCATTTTATTCCTAGGATGCTTGTTGCTTCAATTATTGTACATTTAAAGCACCATAGATTTACATTCGGTTTGGGTTTATAACAATCATCAGCGCTCCTCATGCCCTCCTTGCTCTGGGAAAAGTCGATCCACTTCATTCGGACTTGGCCATAGATCCCCTTGGAATTCTGCGCCCTGCTGCCAAATTAGCACACCAGCTGCCATTGGTATTTATCACTGCTTGTTGCAACTTGTTTTGTTTTATCAATATTTTGCGTTGAATTTTCTATCGCATCGTATTCAGGTAAGTGCGTACTCATCCTTGGCAAGACCCGGGGTTAGGCTTGGTCTGGAACAGCGAAGGAGAATGGATCCTGCTACAAACGAACCACTGTTTACCAACTGCTCTCGAGATTTTATCGGCACACATGATTACATATTCTATTCAGGTAAACATGCTTGATGTCTTCACCTTTTCACTCTGAAACCCTTGAAAAAGTTGATTGAATGATTTAGTTGTGACCAGTGACGGAACTAGGAATTTTGCCTCGGGGGGTCCAATTAATAATATTATAAAAAATTAATACTCCCAACAACATAAAATATTTTCCTTAGGAGGTCCAATTATTAATATTATAAAAATAATCATTATGGAGTATAATATATACATTCATACATACATTATCAAAAGATTATACTAATATAAATATATAATGAATTGAAGAATGATAGAAAAGATTATCTACAAATATAATCTCAAATTTTAAAAACACATTAATTAAGGGAAAGAAATTAAGTAAGAAGTTTCAATGTTTCACTGAATCACTGTAGCTAATATATATTGAAATTAAAATAACTAAAAAAATCAGCATTGTGCTTCAGTATCTTGCGACTTCTGATAGAGCAAAAACCAACTTCTACCACAGTACCACTACACCAATCCTGTTTATGCTATGTGTATTTTTATGTATATTACGTGAAGATTTTCCAAAAGAGCCTGGGGGCCCAGTTATATTTAGGAATACTCTATATAGGAATAAAATCTATATAGTAATAAAAATTACGGTCCTGATTCGGGACTAGTTATATTTAGGAATGAACTCCGCATTGTAATAAATCATACTACTATATTTTTTTCCAGTCCTGTCTTAATGATTTATGCCTCCATATAGGAATTAATGACATTATTTATTATAAAAAATATCATCAAAATAAGTTAAAGATGGCCTAAAATATTTGTCTATGGTTGATTATGACATCATCTTAATTTTATGGCTCGTTACTACATCCTTCAGCTTGCGTGTACGTAAAAACTTGTCTGCATAAACAACTTTTTGAAGCCAAAAAATATTTTTCTATGTAAAACTCTATTTAGGAATAACCTTCAATATAGTAATATTTTTTCCGCCGAGACAATGACTATGGAGTTTTTACTGTAGCTGACTCTTTAACGGTGGAGTCTTTGTTGGAGCTGTTGGATGAGGATAGTTTGCGAAAAGATACGGCACTTCCTTCTCCAGAATGGTCTTCAGACCACATTGCACTCTTAGCTGAATTCCGCTGCAAGTCCAGGACTAGACGCTAATGACAGGTCTCCCTCTTGTTTCTCTTTCTACTCTTAACGCTCTCGTGAATTTGAAATCTTTATTAGTAATAGAGGCTGATGTCTATTTCCTGCCTGCAGGTCTGGTCTGAAGGAAAATTCCGTGCGTATAGTAGCTGCTGTTCTGTTAAACGGGAAAGAAAAGTTACTGTAACAATAGGTTATCATCCCTTGGGTCAATTTCTCGGTGCATTACCTTGGGAGTCTTTGTATGAACTACAGTGTATCATGTCACCCTTGTCCTATAGAAAAATTATGATAATACCTTGTTAAATTTAATCCTTAATTTTCTGAAATTATTGAGATATAGGTAATGTTTTTTTGTTCAAATTATCGAGTTGGAAGCTTGACTGATTTGGGAAGAGAAGGCCTAGTTTTGGCCCTTGTTGATTGGTGGGTGGTAAGATTAGTTTGAACTATATTGGTCACGTATTTATCGATTTAGTCATGATTTACCTAATTAATTCGTAGTACCATTTTGGCCGGTCAGATGGTGTACAATGCCTGACATACATATGTTTGAAACATTAAATTTTGATTTGCGTCTTCACATCATGCCATGTCGAGAAATTGGGTTTTTTCTTTTCCCAAACAAAGACCTAATAACAGTTAACATTTTACTTTTTCTATATGTAATTTTTTGTCTTAAAAAAGATAAATATTAATGAGGTCTAAATATATTTAAAAAATAGCAAAATCTTCTATCTTGACAACATACGTTGACATTTTGCTCTAAAAGATAAACATTAGTGATGATAAATATATCAAAAAAATATGTTTTTTATTTCTAAAGTTGGACATTTTGCTCAACCTATATTAATTTTTGTCTTAATGAACAGGATTGATATTAATGTTCGCAAAATTTGAAACTTGGGTACACCATAAACGATTACATCCAACATTAGCAGGATACGAAATTTCATAAAAGCAATCAAAACATCGAATTTCACAGTTTTATAAGGAACTTTAAGCTGACACAAAACTCTGTTTAAATGTAACCATCAATGTAATTTCAATAATATGTTGTAATGATATACTCGCTCGCCCACCACAGACCACGACCTCAGCTATGGACTTTAAAGCATTTTAACTTGGGGAACAATTGAAGCAGTTCATCACGGCTTCGTCTCTGCAAGGGAAAATTATTGACAAATATAACCAAAATTAACAAGAATATGGATTGCCAAACAGAAAAAAAACCTTGTATTAGCTATTAAACGTGCATTACCTTAATGCCAATGCAACCATTGACATCGAGTGTCGTAATTGTATTTGAACAGAAGCTTGAAAGCACCTCCAAGCTCTTGTCCGTAACCCCAACTATTCCAAACAGGCTGCACTAGCAAACACAAACAAATATAATAATGCTTAGGTGGACAATTCTGTTGATTTACTGCAGAATCAGAATGTTGAATATAGTCAGTAAGTTAGTATAATTGTCGTTTTTGTTTGCCCTCAAACATCTTTACTTAGTTGTTTAAAAAATCCAACAACACCATGTTTTGTTGCTATAATATCATGACATATGACTCTGGGACTCCACCGCTTTCCCAGATCCTTGGTTTAATCAATGGAATATCAAGAATCAAAATATTGATTTTTCCTCAATTGAGGCCACGGTTTAACCGCCACAACACAAGGTTGCTCCAAGATGAATGATTCCTGATAATGATCTTGGAGTACAACCGCAACATAAATACTAACTCATACTCAAAGGCCCAAATACGGGGCCCATGAAATAATTACAATTTACAAATGAGTTAGTTATCTAATAGGTCTCTATGGCACATATACTTAATGCCAACTGTCTCTATCATTGGTCTTAATTTATTTAACTACGATGATCCCGTATAGCTTGCAGGGGAGTATAACATTTTTAAACAAAACACCGACCAATTCAGTTTGCATATCTAATATGGCTGGCTAGTGGATGGAGTTGTGATTTATAACATTTGAATGATTGGATGATTGTCATAATGTTACTGACCTCATTTTCTCAACAATTACCTTAGAAATTCAAGAGACTGGCAGCCTTCCGCAATAGAGATGACACCTCGATCAGTGACACGTACACACCTGTTCATATTTCACAAAAGCTCCACATCAGTAGATAATTTTAATTTTGATGACAATAGGGACAACTGCTATTCGACTTACCATGTCAAATTGAGTGAACTCAAGTTTTTGCACTTGGCTATACAACAAAGGCCATCATCAGAGAGATTCTGAAATGTAAAGTGGAGTCATGTTTACTGACCAAACATTTTTTTTTAAATGCATGCTTTGGTTACAATCATACCTGAGCACCACAGAGATCTAAAAATTGAAGGTGAGTCAAAAGTGATATCTCCTTGTAAGCAGCGTCTGTGAAACTGTATCAATGTAAATACAGATAGGACTAATTTGTTCAAATCATAACTGTAAGCACTAAACACTTGAGATTTATTTACCTGGAAAGGGCATAGAGATTTAAACTCTGAAGTAAAGAGCACTTGAGCAATATCATTTGCAAACCCCTATCAGTTAGCTTGATGCATCTAAACACATGAATTAACCATGCAATGTCAGGAGAAGATATTTCACTTTTCGAGGCAAATAACAATCCACTTACAGTTTTTTTCTCTTAATAACAGTGGTTAAAAAAGGAAATAAAAATACCTTGTTATGTTCAACACCTGCAATCGTTGATAGGTTTCCGAAATCACTTTCACACATTCATCAGTGATATTCTGTAGTTTCGCATAAATTACCCTATGTAAGAAAATCATTTTAGACAAAAGGACAGGCAGAATATATCAGTTCAGACCAAAAACTTTGTTCAGCATACCTTACAACCGCTCAGGTTCAAATCAATCACAAGTTTGCAATTATTCATCAAGTTCCTAATGCCAAGATCTGAAACCCTAAAACAGAAATTCCATAAGTTTTGGATTTGAACTTTTATGTCAAATTACTCAGCGAAAGTACAAAACTAGTGTACACTTTCAGATGCACAGCACATGCATGAAGTACCTGACATTCCAGTAAATCGAGAAAACCTTTAATTTCAGGCAATTGTATGTTATATATTCAATTCCCACATCGGATATCTTTTGGCAGCCATTCAAATTAAGAACTTCCAAATTTTTAATAGAACCCTCGCACTGCATAGATAAGCATGATTAGTAAAATATAAATATTGAAGAAAAAATAGATGAATATGGATAAGACAGTCCTAATTTATGGAATCCATAGTCACTTTTGCTTCATTCAAACATATTTTTGAAGAATCTTAAGCTCTTACATCTGTCTCCATCTAAAATAACTGTATCTATAACTTTTTTATGTGTTAATTATATACTGTTCTTCAATCTTTTAGAGATCTCATGTCATTTGATGACAAAACAATAGAATTTCTAGATCATCCAACAGTTGAGCCAAAATGATTGAAGACACAGAAAGATAGTCCAGATAACACCTTTGTCTTAACAATTTGAAGATGCTTGTCTTCAATATCACGTGCGAACTCAAGGTTTATCTGCTTCACGTTCTGGTATCTTGGCTGCAAAACAATTACACTTGCGTTTGTTAAACATCGTATTAGAGAGTAAGGTGCTTGCTTCAATTTAGTTCAAAGCATAAGTATACAGGTTTTAAATTTGAATCTTAAGCAATTTCAGCTCAAGTGATGTACATTAACTCCTCAGGCTGCTTACATAAACAGATCCTGGTTCAAGTTTCACTAGAAGCGTGCATGTTTGTGCAATGATCATCAGGTTTCCTCCTAGATAATTATTCGTACGTACTAGTTTGGTTATTGATACTGTGATATATTATAAATGAACTAGATTTATAATTTTCTTAACCGTATTTATGAAAAAGAAACTACACAACAATAGAGAGAAGTAAATGTTAACCAGTGAGAGAGCTGCCACAAGGCGATCCCCTGCATTATTCATCTCATGAAAATCAAGAACCTGACAGAAAGCCAATAGAAAAGAATGTAAAAATCAAACTCAATTACCCAAGTGCAAGATTGTAAGCTCAAAAACCACAACCAACAAGCTTTAATTAAATAAAACATCACGAGAAAGTAGCATATTAGGGTTTTATGCACGGGAAAGAGAAGTACCGCGCAAATGAATAACAGCAAATATAAGACAAATTTCAATCTAATTAGAAATAAATCACTAAGCTTAAACGGATTCTTATACATATTAAGAATCTAAGAAAGAAGCGAAAATTACCAGCCACAGTGAAGGATGAGAAATCAAATTTCGATTAATACAAGGGCTCACGAGCAAAAGGATAATGAGGTCTCTCTGAGGAAGCCTTGTGCTCACAATCTTCATCACCTTCGGAACTGTCTCTCGATTCCATGTCTCCATCGTTTCTGCTTCCATTTTCGTTTCGTTTTATTGTTTCAGCTGCCGTTTAAAAGCGGCTTAACTGAAAACTTGAGCCAGTTTTACCTTTTGCGCCCTAATCTTTTTTAAGTCTATTACTTTGCTTGCAATTCAATAGTCAATCTCGCTTTTTACCCCCATTTACAGGGATTTTTTTTTTTTACAGGGTTTGTTACTCGAACACCTTAACTTTTAAATTTGTACATTTTTTTTTTCCGAATCATATCACGTGTTTCAATTTTGTTGTTGCACATTTTATTCCATTATACTCTACAGTCGGATAGAATATTATAGCAACATTATACGTTTTGAATGTCAAATTCATACATAATAGTACTCTAAAATGGATTCTAACTCCAAAAATTCAAACTTTACATGTAAGGAAAATGTGAGAAATTTGGTTGATGTAATTTGTGTTTAGCATTTCAATAGGCTCGTGATCTTATCTCAATATATCGATCAAACAATCGATGACTCAATGTATATAAACTAATGATAAAGATACAAAAATTTTGTAAAACGCCAAACACAATTAAGTAGTAATACAAAGTAGAAAAAATAAAAGAAGTTGGAATTCAGCTAGGCTAGCTAGGATCAGGAGCAGCTCCAGGTGGTTTAGAGTTGAGGAGTGGCTGCAAAGCCTTAACGACGATGGTCATGTTTGGTCGAAAATCTGCTTCGTATTGCACGCAAAGTGCTGCTACTGCAGCCATCTGTCCAACAAACAAATTTAACATTATAATGTGCACTTTGATTTGTAAAAAAAAAAAAAAGGAAAATGAATTAGTACCTTGGCAAGTGCCTTAGGGGGATAATCATCATTCAACTTAGCATCCACACATTGCTTCACTTTATCTTCACTCAATCTTGGAGTTGCCTGCACACAATTAATCATCAAATCAAACACTTATGTTTATAATTTTGTAGTAGTACAAGTTTATAATGATAATGATAATGAATTACCCATGTGACAAGACTCTGTTGTCCTTTAGGCATAGTGTGGTCTACTGGCTTTCTCCCTGTAAGAAGCTCTAAAAGAACGACTCCAAAACTGTAAACGTCGCTCTTCTGAGTAATCTGTCCGGTCATGGCATACTCAGGAGCGTGGTAGCCAAAGGTCCCGAGGACTCTAGTGGAATGCAAGCGCGCAGCAGTGTCGGAGGACTGGTTAGTCAAGCTGTAATCAGCAATTTTAGCAAGAAAATCGTCGAAAAGCAGGACATTGCTGGATCTGATATCGCGATGGACAATGGAAGGCTGGCATTTTTCGTGTAGATATTCAAGCCCCTTTGCTGCTCCATATGCAATCTTGACCCTTTGGCTCCAGGTGAGAGCAGGACCAGGTTCTGCCCCTTGGACACCTTTCCTGCCATGTAATACATTGTGCAACGAGCCCATAGTGGCGTATTCGTAGGCCAGGATTCGGTTATTCTGTTCAAGGCAGTATCCAAGCATTTCGACAAAATGCTCATTCTTAAGCCTGGAAACCAAGGAAAGCTGGGAAGCAAAATCGGAATCTGACTCAGTGGAAGAGCTGGTGTCCAGCTTCTTGATGGCAGCGACTGTGCCATCGTTCAATGTTGCGTAATAGACGCGCCCATAAGACCCCTCTCCGATCAGAGCTTTTGTTCCAAATTTATCTGTCATTCTGTTAAGCTCGTCTAATGACAAAGCTGGTATCTCTATAGGCAAATTTGTCTGAGTAGCTCCGCCCCTTCCACCACCACCCCTTGGCTCTCCTCTGTCACCCCCTGCATTACATTTTTTGTTCATTATATATATGTATGTATGTTCAAATTAAATAAAAACAAATAAGGTACCTCCAGCGGGGCCATTTCCGGCCCGAGGTGGGGCGGAATATTGGCTTGGTGGAGGACCACTATTGAGTTCCTCTTCTCCACCGCCACAGCACAACATCCTCTCTGCACTTCTTCATGCCATATATGCACAACAATGTAATCTATCTTCAATTAATCAATTTACAACATACTATAATTTATACAATCAATGCAAATGTAGTGCATGGGATCGCAACAACATTAGCCAGAATAAAAAATTGGATCATGCATGATAAAAAATGATATATAGAATCAAATATTGAATAGAATGTATACATAATTAAATTTATATGAATCCATGATCGTGAAAATTAAAAGGTAGAATTAATCGAAACGAGAGAAAATGATGAACCTGTAAGGAGACAGAAAATGCAAGAGAGGAGGAAGATTTTTTGTGTCTAATTTTCTCTCTTATTTGGGACAATATTACTGCATGTCGTGTTTCGCGGGCTGTAAGCTCTTTTTAACCGCAAAAACTCACCAAACTCATGCCTTCTTTAAATCGTCCGATGGATAAAAAAAGTTTCTTACACCTATTACATAATAAATAAATAGTACATTAATTTGTGTATTTTTAAAGAGATCATTTTCAAAGTTATTATTATAATTCAAATTAATGAAGTCATATTAATTTTGGTCCTAATTATTGATATATTTATTATGAGAAGCAAATGAGAACTCCCGTTTCAATTTGCATGTTTCATATCTATTTTACAATATTAATAATTGATATGTGTTATATTAAAAAACAATTATTACATAAACTCTAAAAAATTGTTCTTTCTTCTTGAAATAGAACAACAAAGGAAGAGAAAGGCAAGAGGAGTAATAGTAGGAAACCTGAAATTTAAAGGGTTTAAATGAGAATGAGACAAATGAGTGTGAATATCATTTGTTACCATTCACATAAGTTTTTAGAGACAGAGAGAGAGGTGTGCACTATGGAGATCGAGTGAAGCTTGAGAGAGAAAAAATGGAGCCATGGTGGTATGACTGCAATTTTTTTTTTTTTACGTCTCATAGCCTTAGAGTGATTTATGTGCTCAACGATAAAATAAAGCTTTTGAATTTGTTGAGTTGAGGGCAAATTCGAAGAAAGAAGCGTATGAATGAAAAAGTGAAAGTCAATGAATGAGGCAATGAGGTGTCTTTCACATTGGAAAGAAAAAAATGAATGGTATGTAGGGAGTAGGCCCGTATGGGTCACATGTTGCTGCAAGCCTGCAACTTTGCCGTCTATATTATTTTTATTTATAAAAGGGTAAAAACCGGCGGTTTTGAGTTTGGGCTAACTGTAACCAAATCGTAAAAATTCGGCTACAGTTCTGTTTTTAACTGTAATCGACGGTTTGGTCGGTTGACCGATCCAAACCGTCCATTTCTAGTCCCAATCCACTCTGGAAGTTCATCACCCCACCAATTGAGGAGAGTACAAATTACAAATTAATGCACGTAGCCAGCCTATGTGCACTCATATTTAACCTCCATGAAACGTAGGACACATTGCACACTACGATGCCCTCCATCTTCCTCAAAATGTCTCGCACATAGTTAGTCTCCGAGCCTTCATAAGTAGACTTTTGTTTTATGGCTGCAACAACATCATTGGAGTCCACTCTAATCTTAATCCTTATAATATTTCTGGAAATACACACTACTAGACCTGTTATCATAGCTGTCAATTCCGATCCAAGGACCGAACCCGATGGAGTGATTTTATGGCAGCCTCCACCCTGACATACCCCAAGGTGGTCCATCAAGATTTACCCAAGGACAGAAATATCGGTATCGGTGAAAATATCGGTACCTTAAATTTACGGATATATTGATGAAAATATCGATATGATATCGATAAAAAATAGAAAATTGATGGAATTGATGGAAATTTTGTTAAAATGATGAAAATTTAACATCAAATTTTAGAGAATATTATAACTAACTTTAATACAAAAATTTAGACTAAAATCATAACAAAATAATTTTTTAATGACAAACATATCTGTTACACCGGGTCAAAGAAGTCAATCTTTGACAAGTCAATCATAGTCATTAGCTTGCGTGGCGACGACTAGTCAACCAAGTCGTGTGACGACTAGTCAACATTATGAAAAAATTGTAAATAAGTGCTCGCTTTAGAGTTGTTGGCGAGCACATGCAGAGTCATCTAGAGAAGACAAGTAATTATGGCCTTTGCAGAATGGGCGAGCACGAGCTATTCCCATGAGGAAACCATGACGACTAGTATTCCGGCGACCACCAGGGCCCAACTCCTCGTTTAAAGACGAGGACGACCACCAGTAAGACAGTTTAGCATCGAACCGACCTCCAAGAAGCATTAAATGCGATGTCCCATCATCTGTTCTGATGGGATGTCAAGACCAATGTGCGCCCGCCACGTGTAAAGGCTGGGCAGTCCAAAAACCAAGTATATAATGCCTAAAAGGCTCATTGTAAACATAAGTTGAAATTCCTACACAAGAACCAAAGCAATATACATACAAAGCTCTCAAAGCTTTTAAAGCTTCTCCAAGAAGCCAAATCCTTTGTTCATCACTGTTCTTCATTAAGATCATCATAAACCATTCGTTTAATCCGTAAATACACGTAATAACCCCGATATAAATTACATGTTTGTTTAGTTGCTTACGAAGTCCACATCCAGATTATCCGATCAAAGCACGTACAACAATATCAATAACAATTAACAAAATACAAAATCAGTGTAAAGCGATACAATAATTGTTCATAACTATTTAACACAAGACAAACTCTGCAAAGTAACATACAGTATTTGAATGACTTATAAGAGATTTGAAAAGACAATTCAATTCAAAGGTTTTACCCATTACCTAGAATTTAACAAATTTGTCAAAAAAAACAAGCAATTCTATATTTCCAATATTCCACCGATATTTCGACGATATATCCCGATATTTCAGAAATTTTGTACTAGATTCAAACGATACTGATAGCGATATCGATATTTACCGATATTTTAGAAAAAATCTCGCTCACATGAATATCCATATCGGTGGGCAAAAAATACCGAAATTTCGGCGATATTTCGTCCTTGGATGTACCCTAGAGAGGCAAACAGTTAAACAAAATTAATTGCGGAAATGTGGTTTGTCGGGATCTATTAATGATGGACGTCTTCCAACCTAAAACTGGATAAATTTAGAAAAAAAAACGAAAAAGAATCGTCGCCTGAGAGATTCGAACTCTCGCGGGGAAACCCCATGTACTTAGCAGGCACACGCCTTAACCACTCGGCCAAAGCGACTTTGTTGAAACTCAAATCGATATTATACTATATGTAATATAACTCTTGTTTTTTCAACTCTCAATGGCGACCGTTATCATTAAAATATGGACTACTTATTGTTTACATCCATCCATTTACCTTATATATTGGATTTAATTTATTCTTTAGAATTCAATAACGAGTTTAGACTCCATAAAAATATGAAATTAGCTTGTATACTATGAATCAATGCATAAATATATTTACTAATGTACATAAGATTAATGATTCAAATTAACCTCTGATTATATTTACTAGAGAATTGGTAGTATTGTTTTTAACCTAATTATTAAAATAAAAGTTGGCGATCCTAGCAAAGTAAAAATGGGTGCATCGTTTTGGTTCATGCTACGAAAACATTTTCTCTGCATTTGGACTTGTCCTAAAGTTCCCAGCTTATAAAGACAACTTTACAACACTTCGAAATATGCTCCAAATTATACACAAGAATTAAAATATTACTAATATATTTCATAAATTAAATAGGATGGGACATATCAATTAATGGGGCATTATAAATGTGAAAAGCATATCGCACCTAAGCTACAACTTTCCAATTGTTATTTAATTATGATGTATCTACTTCCTAAAAACCCCATGAAAGCATTGAAGTAATTGCCACCCCGTTTCGTTATAATTATTGGAATTAATGGTCGTGATTCATCGAAAATTGTGTCGGTGGACCCACTTCCTGTCAATTGGAAATATCACTACTACTACTACATCGTAAATTAATTCAAAGATAGATAGGCTTCTAAAAATAAATAAATAAAAATTCATTGATATATACTATATCGTAAATTAATTTAGATAAATTTTTATTGCATTCATGTTAGAATTATATTCAATCACAGTTAATGAGATGATAAGAGTGATCCATTATATATAGGGATTACAAGAGATACACAAGGAAATAAATATAAATCATAAATAAAAGATTGCTACCTATAATATAATATACTATTCCTATAATACATTATATTATTCTTATAATATAATTCTATTATATTCTCTGATACCCCCGGTCAAGGAAAGCTGGGAATGTAAATGAACATGAGTTTGGTACGCAACAATTTGAAGCGAGTTTGAGATAGAAACTTTGTGAAGCCATCTGCAAAATAATGCATTGTTGTTGTCATACAATTGGAGAAATAACGAAAATTCAGAATCACCAAATAGGACATGCCAATGCGCATAAAAGCAAGAAGCAAATGGATCGAAACACCGAGATTCTTTGAAGGACGAACGATGATAAAAAGTTAGGCAAGAAACACTTGCAAGTTTTGTGGAAACAATTGAACCGAGCACAAACAATATAGATAGGAAGGGCGCGAAGCCAATAAAGTTGGCCATGGACTCTCTATAGAGAGAGGAAAGTAGAAGAAGAAATTAGCGTGAAGCTATAGAGAAAATTAGAGTGTAGGTGAGTGTGACTGACACCATATGAGTGAAAACAGTCATGGAGATAACTTGATCGGCCATGAGAGGGAACGAGGAGACGTGCTCGCTCGAAGAAAAAAAAAATTAGGGGGGACGAGGAGACTTGCTCGCTCGAGAAGAAGAAGAAGGAGGGACGAGGAGACCTGCTCGCTCGAGAAGAAGAAGAAGGAGGGACGAGGAGACCTGCTCGCTCGAGAAGAAGAAGAAGGAAGGACGAGGAGACCTGCTCGCTCGAGAAGAAGAAGGGGGACGAGGAATACAAGCTCGTCGGTGGCGGCTAAAAGCGGCCAAGAGAGGGAACGAGGGAGACCAGCTCGTTCTCGAAAAGAAGAAGAAGGGGGACGAGGAATACAAGCTTGTCGCTGGCGGCTAAAAGCGGCTGGGGGAGGGAACGAGGGATACCTGCTCGTCGAGGACGCCGAAAAAATTGAGAAGGGGGAAGGGGCAAGGCGGCGACGGGGGATACCAGCCCGTCGGAGACGCCAAAAAAATAGGAAGGAGGAGAGAAGGGTTTCATTGTATTAGGCTGATACCATGTGAGAATACCAGCTCCGATACCATGTGAGAATTATATTCAATAACTGTTAATGATATGATGGTCTACTATATATAGGGATTACAAGAGATACACAAGGAAATAAATATAAATTATAAATAAAAGATTCTATTATATTCTCTAATTGATAAATTATTACAGCGCTATAATTAGTTTAAAAATTACTATGTACATTACATACTACATTACCGTTAATCCGATGAGTTGGACAAGTTATTCATTTGTTTAGTAAGAATAGTGAAAGTGAAAATCATTATGATTCATGATTGTTTGGGGAATTTGTTATCAAACATCTTCGTTATTTGCGATAGTAAATAAACATAAACCCAAATCATCCGAGGTATTTTTGTTTGGCGACTATTTTTGCCGGAAACTCCAATTTATTTTGAAATTCACAACACTTGTGGGTTTCATTCAAAATCAGACCCTTAAAAATTGTTTGAACTTGAGATATAGAGAAAAACAAACTTTTAAATTATAAATCTACAACACTATACCAACTCTTTAAAGTTATTGTTGAAATAATATTAATAATTAATATACTCCTTCCGTCTGTTTATAAGTTTTATTTCTGTCAGTAACATCACTTATAGAAATAATAATAAACGAAAGAAATAAGATAAATAAAATTAAATTTTTGGAGGGGAGTTTAATCCTACTAAAACAAACATAGTTGTAAGTAATGATGATGTTATAAGGTTGATATGATGGGGATGGGGGTTTACTTTTGGCGCACTACAAACACTATGTAGTATGTACACGACTTGCTTTCAAATTTGAATACACATGCATTTCTGCATACAAACAAATTACTCTCTCTCTCTTTCACAATACGGTACGGATACAGGTACAAATATACAATACATACATACCTGGGCTGTCATTCTGAAAAGAGTCTCTCTCTCTCTCTCTCTCTCACACACACACAAGAGTAGTCCTCAATTAACAACTTTTCTGCTTCAAAGTTAGAAACTTTAGAACTCTCTCTCTTGGCTCCCTACCTACAAAGTGCAGTGCAGGGGACACAGGCAGGCAGGCAGGCAGCATTAACATTAATTCCAAGAGATGGGAGATATAAGCAAGTACGGAGGTGGAAGTAATTTGATTTCCGACTTCAAACCCCACTTCTCTATCTTCAGAACCAAAGCCCCCGTTGCCATTGCCTTCCTCTTCACTTTCCTTGCCTTCACCATTTTTCTTGCTTTTACTCCCCCTTCTTCCCCTATTTTCACACAACAACTCTTCACTGCTACTAATACTAGTACTACTACCATTTCTCCTTCTTACACATCTTCTATTCTCCTTTACTTTTGCCCAAACTCTTCTTCTTCTTCTCCTCTCACCGACAATGCAAAATCTCCCAAATTGGAAAATCACACACAGGATCAAATTGCTGTTGTCACGCCGCCTCCACGATCTTCTTCAACTAAGGCCGTGAATTCATCAGCCGCCCCAGAGATGAAGAACAAGAATTTGACTTCTAATCTGATGAAGAAACAGAGGAGCAATGGTACTGATGATCAAGGGTTAATTAAACATCTGTTGAATTGTGACTTCTTTGATGGGAATTGGGTGAGGGATGACTCTTATCCCTTGTACAAACCTAATTCTTGCTCTCTAATTGATGAACAATTTAATTGTTTCTTCAATGGTAGGCATGATACTGGCTATTATAAACTCAAATGGAAGCCTAAAGGCTGCACTCTCCCAAGGTAATTTCATTCATTTCCTCTTTCGTTATAAATTAAAAAAGTTGTTTGTCTTATTCTGAATCCCATGTGTGTGAAATTAATTTGTGATTATATTCATCATCATCAGGTTGAATGGAACTCATATGTTGGAATTGTTGAGAGGAAAAAGACTGGTTTTTGTTGGTGATTCTCTCAATAGAAATATGTGGGAATCTCTTATTTGCATCCTCAAAAACTCTATAAAAGATGGTAACAAAGTGTATGAAGCATCTGGGAAGCAACAATTTCGATCAGAAGTTTCCTATTCCTTTGTGTTCCAAGTAAGTTTTAGTAATTGCCTTTTAGGACTACAAATTTTCCCTACCTTTTAATTAATTATTCTCTAATTACTTGTTTCCCAATCATTTTAGGACTACAATTTCACTGTGGAGTTTTTTGTAACTCCTTTCTTGGTTCAAGAATGGGAGGTTTCAGACAAAAATGGAACAAAGAAGGAAACACTTCGACTCGATCTAATCAGCAAGTTTGCTGATCAATATAAAGATGCAGACTTTATCGTGTTCAACACGGGCCATTGGTGGACTCATGATAAGACTTCAAAAGGGTGTGTAAAATTCAATCAAATTAATAATCTTGTGATTTTGATCAATTGCATAAACATGGATTCTTTTATTTTCAGACAGGAGTATTATCAAGAAGGCAGCCATGTGTACAATGAGTTGAACGTTGAGGAGGCGTTTCGTAGAGCTATGACAACGTGGGGAAGATGGATCGACGCGAAGGTGAGCCCGAAGAAATCGCTCGTTTTCTTCAGAGGCTATTCCGCGTCTCATTTCAGGTAAAATTGTTAACCGTACTATAGTCTATAGACATTTTTTCATTAGTGAGTAATTGTTGGTATTTTGGGTGGATGCAGTGGTGGGCAATGGAATTCAGGAGGCCAATGTGACAATGAAACAGAACCAATTACAAATGATGCTTATCTCACACAATATCCCTCCAAAATGGAGATTCTTGAGCAAGTGATGAGAGGAATGAAGACGCGTGTTACTTATATGAACGTCACGAAAATGACTGATTATCGTAAAGATGGGCATCCTTCCATGTATAGGAAGCAACATTCGTTCGATTTGATGATTCAGGATTGTAGTCATTGGTGTCTGCCAGGAGTACCCGACATTTGGAACGAAATCCTGTATGCCGAGCTTCTGGTGAAGCTTCACACGAGAGATCATAAGTAAATATGATGATCAGTTTTGTGAAATTAAGTATCCTATAAAGGAAGGAATGTCCATTAGGTACATTTTCATTTTTCATACTGATGTACATACATATATAAAAATTGTGATAAAGAGATGAGAGAGATGTAGTTGAATAAGTGAGAAATTATGTGAGTTGCTGCTGCTGCAGGAGTTTTATGTTGCAACAACATGTCTTTGGAAAATGTGAAATGTTAATGATTTTGTATGCTTGTGGTATAAGAATAATAATAATAATAAATTATTAATGTATGAATTTTTCTTACACCTGTTGTGCTCCTTATTAGTACATTACATGTGGTGAAAAAATGTTACGTAATTCTTGTGTATCGTGGCTTGCCTGCTTGATGGATGTTTTTTTCTTCACGTTTGTGTGTTGACGCTTTTACTTCGATTTTGACAATTTAGTCAGGCATTCACATGCTAGCCTTTGACCATTTTCTATACTAAATAATTATATATATATATATTATAATTATAATTATAATTATGGAATTTGTTAGCAGCTAGAACTCATGACTTACAGAGATGGAATTTAGTCCGAAGCGTAGGCTTATAGGGGTGTAAGACTAAGTCTTAATAGGGTTATACCCCTTAGAAATTAAGGAGTTTGAACTTGAGATTTAAAGAGTACACTTTTAAGTTTGAAATCTACATCACTAGGTCAGCTTTTTGGGTTAGTCTGATTTTCGTTTAACTCATAGTTGTATAGAACTGATCCTAATAGAATTGGTTAGAGTCAGTTCGTTTAACATCGGTACAAAGTGTCAGCAAAATTCATATTTCATGTTGTAAATTCAGTTGTTTCAAAACATCATTTTATGAATTAAGGAGTAGTATTTTGTGGAAATTGGGATAATATTCGATTTTATTTATGTGAGCCACTCGTTCACTATAATATTATTCTCATATGATTATTAGAGTTAAGCCCATGATCGAGGCTACATGCTCTAAATAATATTTTAAGTATAATGAGTTACGAGTACACTAATTACTAGTCATTTGCTTTATTTTAAGTCTATGGAAATAAATTTGAGTTTAAAGTTGAGAGAGTATATAGGAAGTTTAATTTGAGTTAAATCCTCTGTTGTAGCCTTGTCGCTTTATTACTAATCAGAGCTAGCTAGCGCGATGGATGGACTTTATAAAGTTATGCTTCCTCCAAGTTCCCACATCACTTTACACACACGAAAAATAAGAAAAAAAAATATAGTAAAAATATCGAAGTCCTTTTAATTTTATTAAAGTGATAAAATTAAGGTATTGTATATAAAAAAATGATACATAATATATATATATATATATATAAGTGATAATTTTGATGAGAATTTTTTTTTAATGTGAAAATTGATTTAAGAAAAATAAAACTCTTTATATAGGAGATGGGCATGATATATTATGAATAAAATGATTCTTGTTGGTCCCTTGTATTTGAAGCAACAGGACACTTTCCGCTGTCACATGCATCTTGTTTCCATACTTTGATCATTCTAAATTAATAATACATGTAGCATGGTATGGCCCACATTCTGATTGAGGTGGACACTTTCACTGCCACCATCTTTAGAGTATTACAGTTGTTTCATTAAAGTAGTAACTAATATCAGTCTAACATTTGATCCTGAAGCAACCCCAGGATCTAAAGTTTTTTTTGGGTACTATATATATATATACTAGTTCAGAATCACAGATCACAGGAAATAATTGGAAAAGAAAAGGACTTTCTTTAGGGTTTTTATTTTTCAATAAAATTAGTAAAAATGAGGTGGAGTTTTTTTTAACGGTGAATACTATCAATAAGTTAAGAGTTCGTCATATACTCCCTCACGTTACTCATTTACGTAAGATATTTTATGTTTAGTGGTGTATTCATGTAGAGAGAAATTAAAAAAAAAAAAAAAAGTAAGAGAAATATAGAAAATAGAAAATAAAATAGTGGGAAGTTAAACAAAAATAAAAATGAATAATTTATCAAGAAACTTTAAAATGACAAAATGAATAATTTGAGAGAAATTGAATTGCATTAAATGTGTAAATAGTGTTAAATCAGATGGAACGCTGTGAAATAAAGTAAAGGCTCCGTTTCATGCTATTAATTTCTCTAACTCAGTTTTGTTGCTAACATGATTAAAACCCGTCGCTACATTGTAGAAAAAATCTAACCAAATTGAGATAAAATCAGAAAAAAATGTTATTTTAATTTAACATTTAGGGTAGGTCTTCGATGGAATTGGGTCTACCATCTATATATGAAATTGAGTTGACTAAATCAACTGTCAATCATTGACCGTTGACTTGGTCAATTTTTATTTTTTTTCGAGTAATTAATTTATTTAATTTTTTTTTTAGTGTTACACTTTTTCAATTGTTGCAACTTACACTTTTCAAAATAATATTTTCAGTTATATTGACGTACATTTTTTGGTAATGTTATATTGCACCTTTTAGTTATATAGATATACATTTTTCAATAAAATTGTATTGCACTTCTCAATAAAATTGTGTTGCATTTTTCATCAGTTATACAAACTTGCACTTTCTAATTATAATGACTTACACTTTTCATTAAAAGTTGTGTTGCACTTTTTTCAATTATAGTGACTTACACTTTTTAATAAAAAAACGTGTTACATTTTTTAGTAATATTGACTTACATTTTTTAGTAATATTAACTTACACTTTTCAATACACACACGTTTTAGAAAAAAAATTACCAACAAATTTTTTTTTACAAAAATAAAAATAAAAAGTTGACCAAGTCAACTCAAAATTCCTTGTACTTTCCCTGTTCCACAATAACTTTCACACCCTTAAAATGGAAAATCATTTATAAACTACACCCTCACAATATTCTCAATTTTACACAAATGTCATTACTTTTTCTCCACATTTAGGGAAAATTTTAGTTTTAGTCCTATAAGTTTGATACATTCCAAAATAAATCATTTAAGTTTCAACTTTACAAAATACGTCCTTTACCTTTCAATTTAATCATTTTTTACATCAATTTTAATCCTTTATCTTTCTAATGAATTAAATGCCGCCAGATTCCGGTGGGATGGGCTGACTTGGTACCACATTTATTTAAAAAATGTCATGTCATCTGCCACATAATTATCTCTCATTTATATATATTTAAAAATCTAGGTAATTAATTGAATATCTATCAAATTTTCCTGTAAACTCTCAAGAACATAACAATTTAAAATATATGAAGTTGTTCATATCAATTGAAAAAAAAAAAAAAAAACACCAAGTTCATCTAGCCAAAGTTATCCACTAAAACAACCAAATTACCTTGAACAAGTAAAATAAACGACAAAAGACAAAAACCATCCATGTTTAAAAGGCAAAAACCAAAGTTCACAAATTTTTCCGTTTCTCTTCTTCGTGATATTACTCTCTCTGTTGAGACAAGTCATGAAAAATGGTAATTAAACTCGAATATTGCTCAGAACTGTATTATTTATACACATTCTTAAAATAAAATTATATGTAAATTTTATTGAGAACTTTTTAAAATATTGAAAACTTTTTAAAACTTTTTAAAATATACCTCTAGTCAATTGATTTAAATAGACATGTAAAAATATATATCATAACAAAACTATCAAAACTAGATAGTGGCCATTAGGGGTGTGCAACGCAACCGAACCGAAATTGAAAAATCGAAACCGAACCGAATTTCATTATAATTAACCGAAACCGAACCATAGTAAGATAAAACCGAAAATAACCGAACCGAATAATTCGGTTCGGTTTCGGTAAAAATCAAAAATCGAAATAAAAACCGAAAATACCTAACATTTTATATGAAATTTTAAATAAATGTCCAAATAATACAAATAAACATTTAACAAACATTTAGTGATTTAACAACCATTTAATATTAAACCTAATCTATCAATTCTCAACAAATTTTATTAAATCTAACATACTAATAGTACTAAACAAATAAATGAAAAACTAAGTATTAAACCTAAATGAATTCGGTTCGGTTTTCGGTTAACTGAATTTTTCACTAATAAAACCGAAACCGAAATCTAAGAAAAATGCTAATCGAACCGAAACCGAAAAACCGAACCGAATTCATATTTCGGTTCGGTTCGGTTTTTCGGTTTTTGCTCAACCCTAGTGGCCATATTATTAACAAAATAAAAATTTAAATAGACATGAGAAAAAATTAAAGATAGGATGATGAGTTTTTTAAATAAATGTCGTAACAAGTCGTCAGCACATTCCACCGGAATCTGGCGGCATTTAATTCATTAGAAAGATAAAGGATTAAAATTGATGTAAAAAAGGATTAAATTGAAAGGTAAATGACGTATTTTGTAAAGTTGAAACTTAAAGAATTTATTTTGGAATGTATCAAACTTATAGGACTAAAACTAAAATTTTCCCCCACATTTACACAAAAGTCAACTCATTTATTTACTTTACACATAAAAGTTTATAAAATTATCCCTCAAAATTCCCACTAAATTTACTTTTCTTATTTTGTATGCGACTTTCATATAGTATCCATAGTCATAGATAAGAGAGTATATAATTATTCATACAAGACCAATCCTAACATTTATAGTACTCCATTTATTATGCTTCACAAAAGAACAAACGGTGAAATCTGTATTTCATGGATTTAGCATGATCCAGCCAGCATTGGGTTTGGGTTGGCCGGTTGGGTCTTCAATTAAATGTTGTCTTAACTTTGGGCCTCAATGGGCCTAATTTGTGTGTGTGTGTGTTTTTTTTTTTTTTTATAACTGTGATTAACTTTACCGATGAAAGTAAAATGTAATTAAAATCAAATTTTGACTTTTGAGGTGTTCTGATGAATTACCATTTTATTTTTTCATATGGCTCCAAAAAATGTATCATCATTTTTTTTTGAACGGGGAAAGGAATTTATTCATTCAAAAATGTACCATCATTGATTTTTAAAACTTCACGTAAAGTGACCTTCATAAAAATAATAAAAAATCACGTAAACTCTTAATTTTAAAAATTTGTTTACTGAATTCCCTTTCCATATTTTATTTTTTTTACTATGATTAATCATGTTAGAATTAATGCAATATTGGAAGTCATCTAATTTCTATCTATCAGAAGAGTTGCTAGTGTTCTGATCTTGAAGTTCAGCAAAGTTGGGTTAAGGTGTAACTCAGCTGATAAGGTTTAGTAGTCTGATTAGAAGTCAACTGATCTTGTAAGAGTTTGAACAACTTTGCTGATGCAAGTCGTCTGAAGTCAGTTCAGGAGAGTTGGGTCCAAGTCTGGTGAAGCCAGCTCAGCTGATCCCAACTCAGCTGAGTCAAGTCTGCTGAAATCTAGTTTTCAGAGTTAGTTAATTCTGTTATTTCTGTTAGTTAGTTAGTTGGTTAGTGGCGGTTATTCAATGCATTGTACATCTATAAATACACCATCTAGTGCATAGGTTGTAGGTTACTGAAACTGAGAGTTTTGAGAGATCAAGCTTAGTGTATACTTGTAATCTGTAACTTTCATATTGTGAAAAGTGAAGAGAGTCTTCTATCCTCCGTGGACGTAGATCATTTGATCGAACCACGTAAATCTTGTGTTCTTTCTTTGAGTTCTTTATTCGTTTCAATTCATTGCGTTTCTAGTTGTCTTGATTTATCATTTGTAAGGAGTTGCTTTGTGGATACAATTCCATAACAATTGGCGCCCTCTGTGGGAAGTCGAAAGATAGTCAAGAATCGAGAAATGGGCTTTGTGAAGTTGGAGATAGATAAATTCAATGGTAAGACAAATTTTGGTTTATGGAAAGCCAAAATGAAGGCTCTGCTGTCACACCATGGGCTGAAAGAGGCCCTTACTCCTCTTGACCCTGCTGCATCCGATGCAGACAAGGCCATGAAAGAAGAGCTTATGGAAAAAGCTTACAACATTGTTGTTCTGAGTTTGGGAGACAATGTGTTCAAGGAAGTTATGAAGGAGAAGGATGTTGCTGGAGTATTTGAGGCATTAGATGATATGTATTTGGCACAATCTTTGTCAAATCAGATGTTTATGGAAAGGAAGCTAAATAATTTCAAGATGACAGATGATAAAACCCTTGATGAGCAGTTAATAGAGTTCATGCAAGCAGTTGATGATCTTGAAAATGTTGGAATTACCTTGGAAGATCACAAGAAGTCTTTTCTACTCTTAGAGGCATTACCACCTTCATATGACAGCTTCAAGGATGCTTTGCTGATTACCGAGGAGGGTAAGGAAAAATTCAAAGATGTCTTGTCAATACTGAAAACCAAGAGTTTACATGTAGCAAACTCAACCAAGAAGACCAAGAACCAAGCTGGGGGTCTTAATATCAAACTGAAGAATGACAAGAAAGGAGGGCAAGGCAAGAAGTTCCATGCCAAGCCAAATCAGAAGAGGAATGGATTCGTAGCCAAGAACAAAGCTTGCTACAAATGCCATAAAGAAGGACATTTCATAAATGATTGTCCTGAGCATAAGAAGTCTGCTGATCCTGCCAAAGCTGATGTAGGCAGAGGCAAAAGGATATGATAGTGCTGAAGTCATGAGCATAACAGATAGCAAACTTGTTAATGAATGAGTGTTGGATTCTGGATGTTCTTTTCACATGTGTCCTACCAAATCTTGGTTTCAAAACCTGAAAATGATGGATGGTGGATCAGTTCTGTTGGGTAATGATGAGAGCTGCAATGTGAGGGGTATTGGCACTGTGAGGGTGAAGATGTTTAATGATAAACATGTGATCCTGACCAATGTCAGATTTGTTCCAGATTTGAAGAGAAACCTTATATCTCTTGGCACACTAAATGCTTTGGGTTATGAATTCAAGACAGAAAAATGATGTCTGCTTGTTACCAAAGCTGATAGAATAGTGATGCAAGGGAAGAAGTCTAATGGGGTTATATTCTTTAATTGGTGAGACAATCACAGGTGTTGCTGATGTTACCATGAGTGTTGATGATGCTATGCTTTGGCATAAGAGGCTAGCACATGTGGGAGAGAAAGGTCTGATGGAGTTATCCAAGAAGGGGGCATTCCACCAGAAGTCATTCAAAAACCTGGAATTTTGTGAGCAGTGCATTCTTGGCAAGGCCAAGAAGAAGTCTTTCCAGAAGAGCCAACACACCACCAAGGAGATGCTAGACTATGTTCATTCAGATGTATGGGGGCCATCAAGAACTGAAACCATTGGTGGAGGTAAGTACTTCATGTCAATTATAGATGACTATTCTAGGAAAGTTTGGGTGTTCATTCTCAAACAGAAAAGTCAAGCCTTTACAAAATTCAAAGAATGGCTACTTGAGATAGAGAACAAGAAAGGAAAGTCCTTAAAACATTTGAGGACAGTTAATGGCCTTTTGTATCTATCAGCTGAATTCAATGAATTTTGTAAAGAGAAGGGCATTACTAGACATAAAACTGTCCCTCTTAATCCACAGCAAAATGGATTAGCAGAGAGAATGAATAGAACTATTCTAGAACGGGTCAGATGCATGTTAGCTGATGCTAAATTATCTAAAAGCTTTTGGGGAGAAGCTGTATGTACTGCATGTTACTTGATAAACAAAACTCCCTCATATGCTTTAGAAGGTAAAACCCCAAATGAGGTCTGGTATGACAAGTTGTCTGATTATTCAAAACTTAAAGTGTTTGGATGTCAGGCATATGCATATATTAGACAGGATAAGCTTGAGCCAAGGGCTCTGAATTGTATTTTCATTGTCTATCCAATAGGTTTCAAGGGCTATAGATTGTGGTGCCTTGAACTAGGTCATAAGAAACTGATAATCGACAGAGATGTTAATTTTAATGAAAAGGTAATGGGATATCCTCACAATGGAAATTCTCATGACCTAGATGGAAGAATTGTAAATGAGTTAGAAGAGAGTTTCTCAGCTGAGGTGGAGCTTCTTGGATCAGATGAGTTGACCCCAGAGGAGGTGGACAACTCTACTGATACAGAAGACAACACCCCTGATGAGGTTGCTCCAGAACAGGTACCAGAAAATGATCCAGATGATCATTCAGAAGATGATGCCATGGAGGACAACCCTGCTGATCTGAGAAATTACAGTCTTGCAAGAGATAGGCTCAAAAGGCACATTCACCCCCCATCTAGGTTTGGTCAGGCTGATCTTGTGTCATATGCTCTGATCACAGCAGAAGAGGTGGAGCATTATGAGCCAAGAAACTATAGAGAAGCTATCACCAGTCCTGAAAGAGAGCAGTGGATAGCAGCCATGTCAGAAGAGTTGCAATTCTTAGAGAAGAATGAGACCTGGATCCTTGTGGAGAAGCCAGACAATCAGAAGTTGGTCAGATGTAGATGGCTATTCAAGAAGAAGCTTGAAATTGGATTTGGTGGTGCTAGAGAGCACACCAGATTCAAGGCTAGGTTGGTGGCAAGAGGATTCACACAAAGAGAAGGCATAAACTTCAATGAGGTATTTTATCCTGTTGTTAAACAATGTTCAATAAGATTACTTTTGTCTAAGGTTGCTCAAGATGATCTTGAGTTACATCAGCTAGATATTAAAACTGCATTTTTACATGGAGAACTAGCTGAAACAATATATATGCATCAACCAGAAGGGTTCATCTTACCTGAAACTGGAAGTAAGGTCTGCTTGCTTAAGAAATCATTGTATGGGCTCAAGCAGAGTCCTAGACAATGGTATAGAAAGTTTGATACATTCATGCTTTCTATTGGTTTCTTAAGAAGTAAATATGATGGATGTGTATATATTGGTAAACAAGATTATCTAGAGAGCACCTATCTACTGATCTATGTAGATGATATGTTGATAGCTAGCAAGAGTATGAGAAAGATTACACAGCTGAAGCAGCAGCTGAGTAGCAAGTTCGAGATGAAGGACCTAGGTGAAGCCAAGAAAATATTAGGCATGGATATTCTCAGAAACAGGAAAGCAGGAAAGTTGTTCTTGTCCCAGAAAGGTTACATCCAGAAGGTGTTGAGAAGATTCCTTATGCACCAGTCTAGACCTGTTAGTACTTCATTTGGCCAGCAATTCAGGTTGTCAGTCAAGAAATCTCCTCAAACAGCTGAAGAGAAGAAGCAGATGCTTACTGTTCCTTATGTAAATGGAGTAGGAAGTCTCATGTATGCTATGGTTTGTAGCAGACTAGATCTTGCCTATGCTGTTAGAATGGTGAGTAGATTCATGGGAAATCCAAGAAAGCTACATTGGGAAGCTTTAAAATGGATTCTAAGATATCTGAATGGATCAGAAGACTTAGGATTATTGTTTGAGAAATCAGCTGATAACAAGAGACCTTTAATTAGATTTGTGGATTCTGATTTTGCTGGAAACATAGATACAAGGAAATATTTATTTGGTTATGTTTTTACATTGTATGGCACTGCTATCACCTAGAGAGCAGCTTTACAATCCATGGTAACCTTATCCACAACTGAAGCTGAATACATAGCATTGACAGAAGCTGTGAAGGAAGCAATGTGGTTGAAGGGCATTCTGAGAGATTTTGGCATATATCAGAAGAGTGTTCCTGTGCTGTGTGATAATCAGAGTACAATCCATCTAGCAAAACATCAAGTGTTTCATGAGAGGTCAAAGCACTTTGATGTGAAGTTGCATTTTTTTAGAGACATCTTGGAGAAGAGCATTGTTGAAGTTCAGAAGGTAGCTTCAGAAGAGAATGCAGCTGATATGTTAACGAAGGCATTACCAAGCAATAAGTTCAATCATTGCATGGAGTTGGTAAACCTTAGCACTTGGGATGTTCATTAAGAAGAGAATGAACAAACAGCCTTGGGGAGGGCTGGGAAGAAGGCAATCTTGCATTAAGGTGGAGAATTGTTTGGATTAATGCAATATTGGAAGTCATCTAATTTCTATCTATCAGAAGAGTTGCTAGTGTTCTGATCTTGGAGTTCAGCAAAGTTGGGTTAAGGTGTAACTCAGCTGATAAGGTTTAGTGGTCTAATTAGGAGTCAACTGATCTGGTAAGAGTTTGGACAACTCTGCTGATGCAAGTCGTCTGAAGTCAGTTCAGGAGAGTTGGGTCCAAGTCTGCTGAAGCCAACTCAGCTGATCCCAACTCAGCTGAGTCAAGTCTACTGAAATCTAGTTTTCAGAGTTAGTTAATTATGTTATTTCTGTTAGTTAGTGGCGGTTATCCAATGCATTGTACAACTATAAATACACCATCTAGTTGATTCGGGTGGAATTTACACGTTTTAGAGGCACATGTGAAGCGTATTTTGATGTAGATTTCATTAATTTATGGTGTGAATATGATGATTTGAGCAAAAATGAGGGAAAGGTTGTGTTTTGTCGATTTTGTAGGAAATACGATAGAATTTGGAGCAAAACACCAACCATACTTCACTGGATCGAGTAGAGGAGTGCACCAATCGATTCGTCTCGAAAAATGGAGTGGAATAGCCTAAAGAATTGAGTCAATCGGACAACCGAGGCGAAAGATATGCACAAAACAAATTTGGAGTGCCTAGCAACTCGGCCGAGCCAACCAACTCGGCCGAGCCCTTGATCAAGGCAGATTCTGGAACCAAGTTCCATCCGGCCGAGCTAGCTGATCCGGCCGAGTGCGAGGAAAAGTTTGTAGAGACAACTCGGTCGAGTTGGACCACTCGGCCGAGCTACTGAAGGATGCAGAATCTGGAACCATTTGCCACTCGGTCGAGCTCCCTGACTCGGCCGAGCTGCTGAACAAAGTTTGGACGCTGGAATCAATTGCACTCGACCGAGCCCTGAAGATTTTGGCCACGATTTTAACACCCCAACTCGGCCGAGCTGTCCCACTCGGCCGAGTCACCTCTGTTCTCGGTGCCTTTTGCATATTTTGTCCAATTTCCAAGGACCTAAGTGCAATTTTCACCCTTAAGCCCTACCCCAACACTATATAAGCCCTCATTCTTGAAACCCAAGACATTCTTCCTCAATTCCTCAAATTTCACACATAGTTACACATACTTGGAGGTGTTTTGGCCATATCTTCATCAATTTTTCATCAAATCAAGCAAGGAAGGATGCAATAGCTTGGAAATTCCATTCTCTACCACATTTTAGACTAAGCTTTCTCTTTCTACCTCTTTTTAGTTATCTATTTCATTTGGATTTTGTAATTTGATTATGTTAGCTTTTGGCTAGAACACTTTTGGTTCTAGGGCCATGTTTACACTTTGGATGATGTTTATGAATTAATTTCTTGTTTATTTGGTGGTTGTGTTGCTATTTCTATTTGAATGCTTAACTTTCATTGCAAGACATGTTGTCAATGGCCATGATAATATGTTTTATTTATTGTTAATTGAAATTGGATTGAGAAATCTCTTTCATTAATCGTATTTGAGCATTCGACCAAATATTATTGTGAGCTTGAGAGAGGATCAATATTATCGGGAGGGTATTAGATGATCTTAGGAGCCTTTTGGGTAATTATTATGCATGCTAGGTAGAGATACTAGTTTGTGTTATAATTTCTCTTGAATTAATTGGATCGAAAGAACTTTTAATTCACTATTTCGTGATCAACCCTACAGTAATAAACACAACACCATTTAAATAGGTTTTGGCTCATAAATTAACTCCTTAGTGTGACATATGCCTTGGAACCTACCTTCTCATATTTGAGTTTTCATCCATTTTACTTCGTTTTCTTGATTGCATGCTATATGATCGATTCTACATTACTCTTTATTGCTTATTTGTGACAACTTGATAGGCAATTTTAGGGTAATTCACCACATTCACTTTATCGATCGCGTCTATTTAGAACTCCGTTAACAAACTACACTTTTACGCTATACCTCCTCGTGAGATCGACCTTGTACTTACTTCTCTATGATAGACGTTGTATACTTGCGGTCATTTATTCTAGCGTTGTAGAATACGTGAATCAAGTTTATGGCGTCGCTGCCGGGGAGGTTTTATAGCACTTGAGTGTAGGTTGATAGAGTTTTAGTCTATACATTTTACTTGTTTTTCTTATTCTCGAAAATCCAAAAATATTTGTGTTTGTTACTCTTGAGCTTACTTGCGATTCTCACTTTCGTTTGATCCTTTGCTAGATATGGGTTATGATCACACGATCTAGGAGGAATCAACAAGAAGTGTTGCCCTTGGATCCGGAGATCGAAGCCAATTGTAGAAGAAGGAACACCGAAAGAAGAAGGATCGAATTAGAAGAGATGAATCGAAGGGAAAATCCGATTTTTGAAGAGGTCGACGAGGAAGTTGGAAATCAAGGGGTTGGTGGATTTGTTGAGGAACCGAATGGGAATGGGGGAAATCAGCCACAAAGAGTATTGAGATACCACTTCCGTCCTATTCCAAGACCTTATGGAGGAGCGGGTCGGGAACCCGTAGATGCACACAACTTCGAACTCAAGCCGGCCTTGATCGTAATGGTGCAAAACAATCAGTTTGGTGGGCTCTCGAAGGAGGATCCTAACCTCCACTTGTCTCAATTCCTCGAGATAAGTGGAACGGTTAAGATCAACCGTGTTCCTCAAGACTATATCCGTTTACAACTCTTCCCATTCTCACTCCGGGACCGAGCAAAGCAATGGTACCTCTCTCTCGACTTGAGGACCATCGAGAATTGGGCCGACCTTGTTGATGCATTCCTCATGAAGTACTTTCCTCCGAGCAAGACGATCCAAATCCGAGGAGAGACATCCTCATTTATGCAAGATGACGACGAGTCATTGGCCGAGGCTTGGGAGCGATTTAAGGATTTGATAAGAAGTTGCCCTCAATGTGGTTTTTCACGAGACCAATTGATATGCTACTTCTACAACGGAATGGACCATCGTACAAGGGGTATGGTGGATGCTTCGGCCGGAGGAGGTTCTTTGTTGGGCAAGACAACGGAAGAGGGATATGTGCTCTTGGAAGAGATGGCAAAGAATGAACATCAATGGCCATCCGAAAGAAGGCTAAACCGAAGAGTTGCTTCAACCCAAGATTTGGATGAGAATGCTAAACTATCCAACAAAGTGGATAAATCAATATCTCTTATGACGGCTAAAGATTTAGTGGGGCCGAGTGACGAGCAATATGAATAAGCCCACTACATGAACAATCAAAGAGATAGGCAATTTAGAGAGAGAGAGGTTGGAACGAGAGACAAACCCGTGAGAATCTTTCCAATCCAAACCAATATCATCCGAATTTGAGGCATCATGAGAATTTCTCCTATGCTAACCCAAGAAATGTCATTCAACCACCACCAAACTTCAATGTGAGGGATGAGATGATCATTGACCCCTCACCAAAGCCATCCTTGGAAGAGATGTTTGGTGCATTCATGGGAGAAACTAAAAATTTCATTAGAGAGACTAAGAACAATGTGGCAAAGGTATGGCAAAGACTTGATGAGCATGGTGAGATGATCAAGGATGTGACTACCTGATGCGTCGAAAAAGAACGCCTTCAGATATCAGTCGTTCCTCTACGAGCACTGCTAATCACGAATCAAATCACTCGTTTTATCCTTGGCAATCTTCAAGTAAATCTCCTTGGAAATCCGAAAATAACCTGCAAAAGTACACCGGAGGGGGGCTCCGGCGTAGAAGCTCCGACGCTCAAGTCAGATTCGATAGTAGGCGAAATCAAAGAGTAATTCCCCTGTGTATCTAGGGAAATTCCGGCGAATGTAATGAAGTTTCTCTTCAAACCAGTGTATAATTCTTAGGAAAATACGTATTGTATGTAAAAGATGTGTGTATCGTCATAAAACTTACCTGATAATGTAAAATAATTGGCTTATATACCTGGCCCCCTCTCCCCGGGAAAGAGGGGGACTTATTCTCCCTACATTCTTGGTCCATTCCCCAGAATCCGGTCCCTCAACTCATGAAGACTCGGTTAGTAAGCATATCTTCCCCTATTCTCGCGGATTTGACCTGTTCATTTGACTTGGTTCAGAAAGATTGATTATGCATTCCATATTTGGGCCAGATCCTTTCAGACCCAAGGGCCGTGAACCCCTCTCAATATGGGCCAAAGGCCCAATTCCCCTGGTTTCTCTAATTTCCCTACTTAAGTCCAGGGGTGTATTGCTCCACTTTCTTCGATGTATTGATTTAATTTCAACCGTCCTAATTTATCCTATTTCCACGTGTCGGCTCCTCGGAGAGCAACATATTTATCTACATCAACCACTCCCCCCTACTCTCATAAAAGGAATAATTTTTAGGAGAGTAGGAAAATAATAACCCTGAGACATATATTATGAAAATATTCCATTCTTTAAATACCCTTTGAAATACTCTTGATTTGATTCCCTTCATAATAATTACCCTCAAAAAGCTTCAGGACTTTTGCACTTCCACACGCAATCCTTCCCTCGAAACACGCAGCCACGCGTTCAGTTCAAGGCCAACATCAGGCCGCCCTTCTTCATTCACGCGCCTCTCGATTGGGGGGTATTTAATTCTTCTCGATCCTCTCCCTTCTCTCTCCTCTGCTTAATCATTTCAAAACCCCTTTTTCCACCAAAAACCCTTCTTTTTTTCATTTCAAACTTATCTAATTTCCATCTTCATTTCCACCTCTGCGATCCTAACCTCTTTGTGCACGTTCAGCGGTCGTTCCGTCATCACTTCTTAGAACCGACTTTACTCCAGGTATCTATTCCTCCCTTTCCTCTCTCATTTACAATATCCTCATGTCGTCCTCTTCAGACTCCATTTCCATGGAGAGTTCAACTTCCAACCCTCTCCCCATATTTCCCGTAACTGAACGAGCTTTGAAGGATGAAATTTCTGGGTCCTCCCTTCTTACTTCTGAGCGCGTTGCCGCTTTTCTTCGTTCAGGGATCTTCCCCGCAGATTATTCCGTTAGGGCTGCGCATAAGAGAGAGCGCCCTAATTTTCCAGGTCATAATTCTTTAGCCTTTTGGGAGGCTCAATTAAAAGCGGGCCTCCGCATTCCCCTTCATCCTTATCTCTGTGAAATTTCCAGTTATCTCCGCATACCCTTGAACCAATTTACCCCCAATGCCATACGCGCAATGTTAGGCTTTTACATTCTGATGAGGGGAAATGGTGGGGATCCTTCAGCTCAACTCTTTTTAACTCAATATGTATGCAAATTTTCGGATGGGTTCTTTTATGCTAGTGGTCGCACCTCCCGGACCGGCAAGTTCATGGAGAAGCTCCATGAAGGAGTCCAGGATTGGAGAAAGACTACTATTTCTTTGTTACAAATCCTCTTCCTTGGGAATTTCCTCATGAGGGGTGGATTTATGAAAATCCTGGGGTGCCACGTCCTCCTCTTTCCGTCTGTTCCTCCTTAAACCTGGATGTGATGAACCGTTTAAACGATCATGTCTCTAATCATGGTTTTTTTGATGTAATGGGTATCTGTAAAAATCCTAGAGTCCTTTCTCATTTCGGTTTTGGTAGCCCTGATTACCCTTTAGGTCCCGATGATGGTAATACCATTTCTCCTCTCCTGGTATTGTACTCAAGACCTTAACCCATTATACTTATTAATGCCGTTTCATGTTTCTTTGTACATCTATGAGTTGGTTGACTCAGATTTCGCGTGATGCTGCCCCTCTCTCGATGGTTAATAGGTCTCCAGCGCCCGAAAGTTCCTCGAGGGCTCAAATTCCTCCTTCTCCAGTGGAACCTGCTACGGGATCTGTTGCTAAGCGTACCCGTTCCTCTACTGAAAAAGCCATGGTTTCTACGTTGCCTCCTGTCTCCGATGCTTCCAAGAAAAAGAAGTCCAAGACCAAATCCTCTCTGCCCAATGTCGCTTCTGATGCTCCAGATGAGATGAATGTTAACCATCTCCTGGGTTTTATAGAGCGTTACACTCCGGCTCATGCCACTGAGGCCCTCAATGCTCTGTCCTTCGGTGAGCGAGTTGTGCATGCCGCTCACAGCTTTACCCAGGTATTCTCTTCGTGAAAATGCATTTCTAAGTAATTCTAATAAAGAAGAATATGCTTGTCTTACTTCTTTAGATGATCCATTGTGTAGTTTGGTCTCCTGTTTTCCAATGTGTCTGAACGAGCCCTTCAGTCCCTTCAGCTGGTGGATGACCTCCACAGCCAGGTAGAATTGGAGAAAGTGAAGAGGGATATTCTCGAAGCAGAATTACATGACGCTAATCAGAGGTATAAAGTGCTCCAATCAACACTTTCGGGGGAGATTTCTCTGCTGAAGCAAGAGTTTGGTAAACGGGTGGAACAGCTGGAGGTTACTCTTCCTCAGGCTGGTATGAAATTATGTATAGATTCCCTGTTTACCTCTGCCGCAGGTCAAAAATTCCTAGGTACCTTGCATCAGGAGTGGCTGGAAGCCTTTCTTCAGAGTAGCAGCTTTTTGGGGGCGATGGGTGCATATATCCCTCATTTCATTGATCATGGATTTTCCAACGCTGTAGCGGAACATTCTGCTCCTGGATTTGACGGTCAATATACTCGTGCCCTCCGGTTAGAAGAATTGGACACTCCCCCCAAGTTCCCTGGAGATGCTAAAGAAGATATCCATACCCCTTGGTGGTTACCTGGGATGAGGAAGGCGATTCTGGAGTTGAGGGATGCTGCCCTGAAACTGGATGATCTTGCACCGGCAAAGGACATGGCTTTCCCTGTCCATGTGGACAACCCAACTCCAGTGGCTACTGTGGCAGCGGGTGCTCTGATGGAGAAGGCAGAGGGAGGTGATTCCAGCGGGCGAACGGGGGAGGCAGGAGAAGGTTCCGAGGGGAAGAATGATGTTCTCCTCTCTCCATAACTTTAATTCCTTGATAACACTTTGGTACTTTTAAAACACTTTTTGTTTTGTTAAGGCCTTTAAGGCCCCTTTTGGATATTTTCCGGAGACTCCACACTCCGAGGTTTTTCTGTGGAGGGCTTAGGCATGGTGCCTTAAGTCTTGAATATTTCTGCTTTTCTTCCGCTTAATATCGTACCTGCACATTTATCACTTGGCATGCATATATAGATATCTGACTCTATTATTAGATGCATAATCTTAATATCCTTCCTGCTTATGAATCTAGCATGTTCCTGATACGTAAAGGCTCTAAAGCTCCTAGAGGAACTTTAATGAGGAGATAGGGTTTATATCCCTGTACTTACTTGGTGATTTGATAATGCTTCTAGTCTCTCTTAGTACTAGAATTTTTAGGGATTATATTCTCCTGAAGTTAGAATTTTAGGGATCGTCTTCTCCCTTAGGTTGTTTATACTCGTAAGAGTTTGTTTATACTCGTAAGAGTTAGTTTATACTCGTAAGAGTTTGTTTATACTCGTAAGAGTTAGTTTATACTCGTAAGAGTTAGTTTATACTCGTAAGAGTTTGTTTATACTCGTAAGAGTTAGTTTATACTCGTAAGAGTTAGTTTATACTCGTAAGAGTTAGTTTGTACTCGTAAGAGTTTGTTTATACTCGTAAGAGTTTGTTTATACTCGTAAGAGTTTGTTTATACTCGTAAGAGTTTTGAGAATCGCTAGGGATAGGGTTTATCGACGAGTTAATCATGTCTTCCGCTACTGTACCCCTTACTCCCCCTAGCTTTAGAGGCTGTCGTGAATAGTAACTTTAGGAATTTTTCCTAGGTATTCTCTATTCGAGCATGTATGAATTGGTGTGAATTTCTCTATCTTGCAATGTCTCTATCATGCTATATTTCAGTTTCCAAAACATATTCGTTATTTCAGCACTCATCATGCAGGCCTTCAACAGTTATTTTAACACGATATTAACATATGAAAAACACTTCATCATAAAATTAGCGCATAAGAGTCATCTCATCACAATATTAACATGCATTTAGGGAAATTGCTGAAATTTTATCAAAATCGATGCTCCATTGATCAAAAATGTTTATCAACATAGGCAAATAAGGGGAACCTATGCCGGCCTCATTAAAAACCTCTCCGTGGTAAAACCCCAAAGGGAAACCCACGTAGAGGGAAAAAGAGTGCCGGTGAAGCAATTATTCGAATAAGAAGTAAATGTTCGAAATTGTTCATAAAGAAAAAGGAAGTAGGGGAATAACACCTTCCTCAAACATAAAATCTCTTCAAGTGACACACGTTCCATGGCCTTAGTATCTCTTTCCCTGTCATGTCTTGGAGCTTGTATGCTCCGCCTTTTAGCACCTGTATTACCCTGTATGGACCTTCCCAGTTGGGTTCTAGCTTTCCCGTGTTTTTCAAAGCATCTGCTCTCCGAAGGACTAAGTCTCCCACTTTAAAGCAGCGAGGGATCACTCTACGATCATAGGCTGCTTTGATCCGACTCTTGTACCTTTCTGCTTTTAATCTCACCATCTCCCTTTCTTCATCTATCTGATCCAGCGCTTCCCTCATCAACTCTTCATTTCTTTTTTCTTCAAAATAGGTGATCCGGTGCGATTTGAGTCTAGCCTCAGGGGGTATCACTGCTGCTGCTCCATATACTAGGTAGAAGGGAGATTCGCCTGTAGCTGTCTTAGGGCTGGTTCTATAGGACCAGAGGACATTGTCTAACTCCTTCACCCATTTTCCTCCTACCTCTTCCAATCGCGTTCGAATACCATCCACTAGGATTCTGTTTGTAACCTCCACCTGCCCATTAGCTTGTGGATGAGCTACTGAAGTAAACCTCTGTGTGATATTCCACCTTTCGCACCACTTCCTTACTTTCTCTCCATTGAACTGCGTTCCATTGTCGGAAACCAGGATCCTGGGTGTTGGTCCCAAGTTGAGTTAATAACGAGTAAGCTAGTGAAAATGTCTAGGGGGGGGTGAATAGACTTTTCAAAAATCTTTCGAAATATCAAAGTACAATATGCGGAATACGAAATTAACAATGAGCCCAATTCAAGATTATACTCAACTTAGATTCGAGAACTCTGTTCTATACTCAACTAGTCAAATTCAGTTAAGTAGTTAAACCAATTAATCAATTTAAACAATCAAAACAATAAAGTAAATTGAACACGAGATTTATAGTGGTTCGACAACTTGTCTACATCCACTCTCACAAACCCAGTTGTGAAATTCTTATTAACTCGTCCAATGGAGTAATATGTTCTTGTGGCTTTAAGTCCCAAGAAATAAGACTTAGATCTTCTCGATAACACTACCAAGTGCTTCTTCGATCTTACTAGCGATTTACAAGTATCTAGCAACTTGAACAAATAAAATGAAAATAAAACTTCTCTTCGTTCAGTAGTAGCCTTCTTTGATCTTCACTTGACTTGTGTAGCTTCACTTTCTGAACTTCAATCTCTGAGAGTAATTTCTTCACTTGAATCTTCAATAACGTTTGCAGTATCAATATTTCAGTAGTCTTTAACCAATGAATACCTTGGGGTATTTATAGACTTCAAATTCCAAGAACTTTCAGTTGTGTAACCAACTTTTCTTGAAAACTAACTTGTAACTGATTCTTCTTATCCTTCCACGCGTTTCTTCAGTTAATTAGTTATTCCATAACTAATTCTTCAGTCTTTATCTTCAATACGCGTTTCTGTAACTAACTTCAATTTGACCTGTCTTTGTATAGTTGCGCACCTGTCTTGTCCAGTAGTAGTAGACTGCGTCTTCTACTTGACTTGTGCAGTAGGCTTCTTCAGATTACAACATAGAACTAATCTAACCTATCAACTAATCCTAATAAGACTATTACATTACATTAAGCTTTTATAACACAAGCTTAGTCAACTTACAAAACTATACATTGTTTATATACGACTACATATGAAATAATATGAGCTCTATACAATTCGAATAGCTCAAATAACATCCTAACAATTCATATAATAGTAAACATGAAGTACTTATAAATCGTACTTAATTTTTTAATAATATTTGTCTTGTGAACTTGTACTTGTCTTGTGAACTCTACTGATCTGTACAAGATGACTTCAACTTAACTAGACTAGATCAGTCAACACTTAGAAAATATTCAAGTCTACTTTTGGCTTATCAAAACTTCATCTTTTATCTTTTATTCATCTTTTAGGATTTGCTCTAGGATTCATATCCCAACAATTTCCCCCTTTTTGATGAAGCCAAAACTACTTGAATCTTTTCTTATTAGTAGACTAGTTAAGTAGTTACCTTGTCTTAAACATCAAATAGTACTTATCTTTCATTCATTCAAAATAGATCAGTAGATTACACATACTTAAAAAAAACTAAGTAATCAGAACAAAAAACAATTAATCTGATATACTACCTTCTTAAGAACTTGGAACACCAAAAGCATCTAGTAGCCTTTTGTGAATGATATCCATGTGTTCTTCAGTTTCGATCTTCTCCTTCTCCAGTAGGTCTTCTTCAAACTTCTTAATATGATTGTGATCGATCCTTTTTCCTGAACTTAACATCGGAGTAATCCACTTAGGAAAAATAGGAACAAGGATATTAAAACTTACAGCAGTAGCAATCCTCATGATCAAGTTCCATAGATTCCTGTCTTGATTTTCCATGAACTTGTCAAAAATTGCATATAACTCTTCTTTGCTCTCTGGATCTCCAAACTTGCGAATAATCCAGTGATCCAATTCCCAATTCAGCTTGACTTTGAACCATGCATCTTTATGTTCATCATCAATGAAATTATCAATGTATGCATCTTCAACTTGATCTGGATCAGTCTTCAATTTCAGCAAATTCTTGATATGCTTTCCCAGCAACTTCTTGTTAGCATAATGAGCTTCTTCCAGCTTCTGCTTCTTATGAAGAGCTTCAACCTCTTCATCACCAATATCAGCTAGAATATCTCCTAGTTCTTCTTTCTTCTTTTCTAGACCAAGTTTCCTCTTGACTTGTCTAGTCTGAACTTCACCTTCAGGAGACGCAATGCTTTTTCCTTTCTCCAATCTTTTTATTTCTGATTGTCTTGCTTCCTCAAGATCTACTGTCTTCACCAACTTGCCTCTCTTTGGTCTTTTAAGATCTTGTATAGCAGTTGCAGCTTCCTTCATTTCTGGTTCAGCACTTGACTTCTCTTCAACTCTACTTGTCTCTTCCCCCTTTTTGGCTTCATCACTTGCCTTAAGAGTGAATAGACTAGTGAATCGAGTCATTTCTTCCTTTAGTGCTTCCTTCATAGCTTCTGCAGTGAGCTCTATCTGTTTTTGATGCGTCTGGTCACGACTCATCTTGTCCAGTCGATCAACAGTAGACTCCAATTTCTTCGAATTAATAGCCAACTCATCTTTGAAATGAGTAGCTGTCTGACGCAGTAGAGTATTTTGCTTTGTCAGCTCAGTGAGAATAGCTTGAGAACGCACCAACTGATCTTGTGCTTCTCGCCTTTGTTCATCAGCTATCTCAATCTTCACACGATATAAACGTTCCATCTTGCTGGATTCTTCAGCCAATGATCTAGCAAATGAAATAGATCGTTTCTCAGATTCATCAACTTGCTTTTGCAAAAATCTTTCAACTTCTGCATACAACTCCGCTCTGAAAGTTGAGTCCATCTTGTTGACCTCTCCAACAATTAATTCTCTAGAGGAATCAACAAGCAACTGATTTTGCTCAACTAGCACATATTTCACTTTTGATTTCAAGAACTCATCAACAGCAGAGTGAACAGCATCTCTTAAATCAGACTTCAACTCTGTAAGATATCCTTCAGAAAAACCTTGAGTAGATGACTGAGCTTCAGTAACACCCTTTTCTTGAACCTTCTCAACAAGTTCATCTTCTGTAAACATTTCGGCGTCCATGAACTCATCATCTTCCACTCCAAAATTTAAAGAATCATCATCAGAGTTTTCAGACTCATCTTCTGACTGATCTGAAGTTTGAATTCCCGCTTCAACAGTTACAGCTCTCAACTCCTCTTCCAGTAGATCAGTCTGAACACCAATATCAAACTTATGCGATGTAGGCAATATATCATCTGGAATATCTAGCATTCGCTTTACCAGGGCTGTAAGAACATGAGGTGGGAGTAGTTCTGAATAATCTTGAACTCCACTATTCTCCCTTTGCTCCATCTCCCAATCCATAAAATTTGAGATTCCTCCCATGCCTTGAATGACTTCAAACAAATCATCAGTAGAAGATTTCTTCAATGCAACCCATGTGCAAATTCGAATGAGTCTATCATACTGTTCGGACGAGGTGTCTATCTCAATAGATGCGAGCCTCTTCTTCAGATTGTTGCTAACTTTAGCACGAATCCTCTTCTCCCGTAAGCACATCGGATAATAAACAAGAGATTCGAATCTAACAACAGACGGGGTCTGAGCAGGTGGGGTCCCTGTCTCAGTTGTTGCAGTGGAAACTGTTATCTTGTCTGAAGTAGATGGGTTAAGGGGTTCAACATATTCTGTTGAGGTAAGAGGGATTTGGATGGTGGTTTCTTGGGGCTTTGATGTGGCTTGGTTTGGTTCGACAGTTGTAGAAGTATCAACTGTATCAAATATAGTAGTGTGTGGGGTTATGTTGGCTCGAAGTGGATGCACTGCCAACACTGATGAGGTTTTGGGTACAGCTTTAGCACGAGATCGAAGTGATCTGGCCTTGGTTTTAACGGGGAGAGAGAGAGGAATTGACAAAGTTCGAGAAGAAGTACCAACCTTTTCTTCAGTCAACTTGTCTGGTGATGGACTCGACTCGACTCTCACTAGTCGATACTCATATAGCTCTTCCTCTTTCTTCTCAGGCTCTTTGTCTGAGTGAGTCTCTTCTGAGTCTCCTTCAGCTTCAATCATAGCTTCCTCTTCCACATACTGAACTAGTCTTCCACTAGTTCCAGCTTCAGCCTCTTCAGAACCTGCACTGCCCGACTCGTCTTCTCCAGCACTAGACGAGGCAGCTTCAATCATGGCATCATCAGGATTGATTTGAACTTGTCTGGTGGCAGCCAATCTAGCAGCAGCTTGCTTAGCCAAAGCTTCCTTCTTCAAGTAATGCTTTAGAGGATGAAATGGCTTGCCTTTACTCCAACTCGTCTTGTTTGGCAATAGAATGGGTGGAATGATACTTAACTTGTTTCCAAAGCTAACATTTGCAGAAACAACCCAGTTGGCTGAACTGGTGTCAACTTGCACAAACTTCTTGTAGTACATCAATCTATCCAAGAAGAGTTTAGTCCAGTTTCCTTCAGTGATTCCATCATAAATCACAGCCATAATTCTTGCTTTCTGGGGCGTCACAGAGTCAAAACTCCCAGTGACTCCTAGCAACATTTTAGATGTGATATCAAGAAGAGTCTTGTATTTTTCAAGAAGCTCCTTCTTCTTCACCACAGGAACCTTTCCATCGCTTTTCAACTTCAGCCTTCTTCCACAGAAAATACTTAAGTACCTCAACTCTCGGCCTTCAGCATATCTCTCAATATCTATCGATCCGGATGGTAGTTTCAGCGATTCGGTCAGAAATTCTCGAGTGATCTCCACTCGCCTCCTTCCAACAAAGGCTTCAATCGAGTCGCCTTGTCGAGTTGCAGTAGCATAAAACTCCAACACTTCTTCTTCAAGAACAACCTCAGGAAATGCCTCCAAATAGGGTCTCAAACCGCATCTGAAGCATTTTATCAAGATTTCCTTGTTGTCTTCAGTGTGATTCCCTTTGAAAAATACCGATCCTTCTGTATGCACTCTTCCTTCGGTAATGTACTTACCGAGATCAAACCTAGCTTGCATGTTAGTACGAGCATCGAACATTGAAACGATAGACATAGTAAAATGGTTTATGAAAATCGAGGAATTTCGAAGATGTTTGAGTGCTTGAGAAGTTATGAGATCAAGAGAAAATGAAATCGTGAGCAGTTAAGAACGAGTAAAATGGGTTTTAAACCTTTGAGTTCAATGGTTGAGATTGGAAGTATTAATCCAATGGACAGATATGAAAGGCTTTAGAAATTCAGTTTTACGGAATCGAGAAAATTACGTGATTTAGTATCGTAAAATTTGAAATCCGCCACTTCTATTGGTAGGATAGAGGGGTGTATTCCTCTGACCTAGCTCAGTAGAGTTTTGGCGCGAACTGGTTATATACACCTCATTAAATGGAGTGTATAAATCCAATTCTAGGTTTTTCAAAATTTCAATACTTCAAACTACATATATATCCTTAATTCAAATTGATTAAACACTTAGAATATGTAAATCATGAGAATACTTGTCTTATCTGTTCGAGTCTATCCAGAACAGACGAGTAGACTGGCGCACGAGACGAGTTCCCCCTTCGACTATGCTTGTCTACTTTAAACATCAAGTGACTATATGTACCTGTCTGTTCTTGCACTACAGATTAGATGTATTACAGGTAGTCGAGTAGAATAAATAATAATGAATATCAATCTAAGTCAATGATCAAGGTTCAAGCAAGATGACTTTTACCAAACTAAAGAGTCAACATAAGGATCTTTAAGAAATCATGGATTCCCCCTTAAATGTGTATTCCCTTAGTATTACCCTCAGCTTTACCAGCTTCCTCATCGGGTTGGATGGTCAACTTGTCTGACCTTGTTTACCTGTCTGTTGAGTGAGTAGACGAGTGCTCTGCTCTTTTGTGGTAACCTGTCTATTTCTCCTTTCTTCTTAGGACTGTACCTGTCTGGTTAGTACATTGCTACATACTAGTATGATCAAGATCAATCAGTCCTAGACTAATGCATAATTCACGAAATCGGGCCTCAGCTAATGGTTTTGTGAAAATATCAGCTCTTTGAAAATCAGTATGAATCTTTTCCATGCGAATATCCTTCTTTTCTACATGATCACGTATGAAATGGTGTTTCACATCAACATGCTTACAACGTGTGTGCAGAACAGGATTTTGTGTAATGGCAATGGCACTATTACTATCACAGAATATAGGAACATTTGATTCACAAATATTATAATCTCTAAGCTGTTGTATAAGCCATAATAATTGACTACAACAACTACCTGCAGCCATGTACTCGGCTTCAGTAGTAGAGGTAGCAACACTTGTCTGCTTTTTCGAAAACCATGAAATGAGTTTTGTGCCTAAGAATTGACAAGAACCGGATGTAGATTTCCTATCTATTCTACAGCCACCAAAATCAGAATCAGAGTAGCCACTTAGAGATAAATCATCATTTGAAGGATACCATATACCACGATTGATGGTTCCTTTCAAATATTTCAGAATCCTTTTAGTGGTTTCCATATGACTCTCTTTTGGATTAGCTTGAAAACGAGCACATACTCCAACAGAAAATGCAATATCAGGTCTACTAGCAGTTAAGTAGAGTAATGAACCAATAAGTCCTCGGTAGTGAGTTTGATCAGTACACTTACCTTGTTCGTCTGGGTCCATTCTGTATGTAGGTAGCATAGGTACGCCAGCAGACTTGCATGTCTTAATACCATACTTGTCTAGAAGATTTCTAGTATACTTTGCTTGATTTATGAAAATCCCTTCAGGGGTCTGTTTTACTTGAAGTCCAAGAAAGTAATTCATTTCACCCATCATAGACATCTCAAATTTACTTTGCATGAGTGTTGAGAAACTTTCACTCAGCTCTTTGTTAGGTGAACCAAAAATGATGTCATCTACGTAAATTTGGACGAGTAAAATGTCTTTCCCTTCTTGTCTTCTAAACAAGGTTCTGTCTACCTTGCCTTTAGTAAAACCATTTTCTAATAGAAATTGAGAAAGAGTATCGTACCAGGCTCTTGGAGCTTGCTTTAGTCCATATAAGGCCTTCTTTAATTTGTATACCTGATTACCTTTGACTTCGAAACCTGGGGGTTGTTCAACATACACTTCTTCCGCAAGAATACCGTTAAGAAATGCACTTTTAACATCCATTTGATATACAGTAAATTTCATGTAAGCAGCATATGCAAGGAACAATCGAATGGCTTCTAGTCTAGCAACAGGAGCATATGTTTCATCATAATCTATGCCTTCAGCTTGTGAGTAGCCTTGGGCAACTAGTCTAGCCTTATTACGAACAACTACATCATTCTCATCTTTCTTATTCTTGAAAATCCATCGAGTGCCAACTACATTATGATGTTTCGGTCTATCGACAAGTTCCCAGACGTCGTTTCGAACAAACTGATTCAACTCATCTTGCATAGCAATGATCCAATTACTATCAGCCAATGCCTCATTAATGGTTTTTGGCTCGATAGATGAGAGGAAACAACACCAGCAAAACAGAGATGGACTAGATTGTTCTTGCGACTCAAAGAGTTGTCGTCTAGTCTTCACACCAACAGTAGAGTCACCAATAATATTTTCAGTATTATGCGCTGATTTCCATGTATTTCTATTCTTAACAATAATACTATCATCTATATCATGTACAGCATCATGCATGTCAACATCATTATCATCAGAAGATTTAATGGGAGTAGACGAGTCGACTAATTTAGGCATGTCAACTGGTCTAGTAGAGTTACCTTGAGCACTCACCTTCTTCTGGTCATCTGACTCGAGAGCTTTGATAAATGGATTGTAAGCTTGAACGGATTCATATACCTCTGAGTCTTTGTCAGATTCGACAGTTAGCTCAGTAGCTTTCTCACTGATCTTGTTGGCAGACGGGTCCTGTTGAGATTCTTCGAAAACCACATGTGGTGTTTCTTCCACACAAAGGGTTGAGTAGTTGAATACTCAAAATGCTTTGCTAGTCGAGGAGTATCCTAAGAATATCCCCTCGTCTGCTTTAGCATCGAATGCATTCAACTTGCTTTTCCCATTTTTATGGATGAAACACTTGCATCCAAATATATGAAAATATGAAACTCTGGGTTTTCTACCTTTCCATACCTCATAGGGCGTCTTACCTAGTGCTTTATTGATAGCACTTCTATTTTGTGAGTGGCATGCAGTGTTGATAGCTTCTGCCTAAAATTTCTGAGGCGTATTATACTCTGTCAGCATGGTCCTGCAGGCCTCCTTAAGAGTTATGTTCCTTCGTTCTGCTACTCCATTTTGCTGTGGTGTCCTAGCTGCACTAGTAAGGTGCTGGATGCCACGCTTAGAACAAAATTCTTTAATATAGCAGTTAATGAATTCAGTACCCTTGTCACTACGGATCTTGACAATTGACTGATTCTTCTCAACCTGTAACTTCTTCAATAGATCAGGCAAAAGTGTTTGTGTATCACTCTTCTTGTGTAAGAAGACTACCCAAGTGAACTTAGAATAGTCGTCTACCACAACAAGTGTGTACCTTCTACCGTTCAAAGTTGGAGGAGTTATTGGGCCATGTAAGTCCATATGTAGAAGTTCAAGAACTCTACTGGTTGAGAGGGATGGAATAGATTTAAAAGAACCTTTTACCTGTTTACCTTTTTGACAGGACGTGCATACATGTGACTTATAGTAGACTTCATTGGGAATACCTTCCACAAGGTAGTCTCTGGCTATCTTATTAAGAACCTTAAAGTTTAGATGACAAAGGCGTCTATGCCAGAGCCAGCCAAGTTCTTTAGGATTCTTAGTAAGTAGACAGGTGTCCCTCGGACAACTGTTCCAGTTTACTATGTACACACTTCCTTGTCTAATGCCGACCAGTAATACTGTGTGTGTTCTTTTGTCAATGATTTCACATTTCTGAATCTTGAACTGCACCTTGTATCCACGATCACAAAATTGTGAAACAGAGAGTAAATTGTATTTCAAGCCTTCAACATAAGAAACATCTTGAATTTCTATGTCTCCATTCCGAATGTAACCAAATCCTTTGGTAACTGCAGTGGAGCTATCACCAAATATCACTTTTGGTCCTTCTTGCTCATGGTAGCTTGATAAGAGAGTCTTGGTACCAGTCATGTGGTGCGAACAGCCACTGTCTATGTACCAAGTTTCTCCTGTTGAGCCACCTTTCTTGTATAGATCGAGTCGACCCTGCAATAGATGATAATACATAATTTAGGTACCCTCCTTGTTTATTGGGGTCCTTGGGGGTTAGTCGAGTTCAATGGAATCCAAATGTACATTGGAGTCCTGAACAAGTTTGACCTTCTAAGCTTTCGACCATATTTGTTGCAAAATAAGACCTTGTTGTCCTTATCTGGCCTATCAGTCGAGTTCGGGTCTACTCTTTGGAGATAGCCTTTTGACTTAATCTCTACTTGAGCAGGCACTTGTCTATGATAGTCAGAGTAAGGTTTATATGCATTAGGTCCATACGGTTTATAGACATGTTTGGGTCTTTCTTCTCCTTTGATATCATATGACAAAGGTGGAGGATATAGAACAGCTTGTGTACGATATTTTGGACCTTCCTGTCTAGGTCTAGACGAGTAGAGTTGAGACTGCCTTATGAAAGGAGGTCTAGACTCTTGTCGTCTAGTCTGTACTTGTCTAGTACTAGTCTCCTCAGGATACCAGTCCTCGTATCTGACCTGATTTGGTCGTCCACGATTCCTAGTCCTTTGTTGACTTGTCTTAAACGGAACAGGCTTGTTGTTAACTTTCTTTTTACCACCTTTGGTAATTGGAATGTTAACTTGAGCTTGTTTTGGTACAGTACCTTTTGATGGAGTGTCAATATCGTATATCAATGGTTCTTTTCCTTTATCATTAGTCAAAGATCTTGAGATGAAAATAGTAGGGTTCTTAGGAACTTGAGTAGACGAGCTGGGTGTCTCAGCACCTATGCCTGTCTTGTCAGCAGGAGCCCTATACCTATCTGACAGTTCAAGGTTAACCTTAGATGAGTTAACCAGGTCAGTAAGTTTAAGGTCTAATGTGACAACCTCGGTTTCTAAGAACTTATTACGTTCTTCAAGCTTTTTGAGCTTACTTTGTAAAACATTGAATTCATGTTTCTCAGTAGCGTGTGTCTTAAGTAGGTCTTGATACAACTTGTCTGTCAATGCACACTTCTCTCTGAGTTGTCTCAACTCTTCTTGCAAGCGTTCATTTAGGACTGTTATATTAGGATCTACTTTAGACTGAGCTTCCTTAAGATCAATGATTTCTTGTCTTAAAATGATGTTTTCGTCACTGACTTCAATGAATGCCTTGTTGGCAAGTAGGAGGTCGTCTTCAACTGCACTAGTAGAGTGCTGAAGACTACTCCCTACTTGGCTACTGGCAGTGTCACTTTCATCAGTTTCTGATTCATCACAAGATTGAAAGGATGTAACAGATGATACCTCTTGGTCGATTTTAGCCATGAAGCATAGACCATCATCAACTATGAATGCTTCATCGTGATCTGGTTCAGACGGGTAGCTGGATGAGGATGATGGCAACTCGTCTGAGTCAGAGTCATCATTGGCCATCATTGCCTTCTTACCACGGTTGTATCTTCTTTCCCTTCGTGCTTTGCGTTCTTCTCGATCATCAGTACTCAGGTCTGGACATTCATATATGTAGTGACCTGGTTTCTCACAGTTATAGCACACGAGATCATTAGTAGCCTTTTTAATAGGAGAGTTGTTCCTTCGTTTATCACGTCTATTAGAACGAGTAATCTTCCTACCATCAGACTCTCTATCTTGTCTGTTACCTTTCGAGACTTCGTCTCTCCTTTCGGACGAGTTTCGGTCTCGTCTGGTTTCAGACGAGTTCTTAGAAGCAGACCCTCTATGCTCTCTATAGAACTTCTTATATCTTCCGAAACGTTTATTCAGCCTATCAAACTTTCTAACCATGAGGCTTACCTGATCCTTCAGACTAAGATCAGTATCTATCTCGTCTTTAACAGAAGCAGACCTAGTCTTAGTCTTAGACCTGTCTATCTTAGACGAACTAGCCTTAAAGGCAACGTTCTTAGATACAGCATGTTCTCTGTCACTACTTACTATGGGTTCATCTTCGTCTAGATCAAACTCATGAGCCTTTAGAGTTTGAAACATAGTCTCTGCTGTCCATACGTCTATATCTTGGGTATTCTTAACAAGCATTTTTACCATTTTCCAACGACTATCAAGGCTTTTGAGAATCCTAAGATTGATTTCACGTGGAGTATAAGATTTACCAAGGACTTCCAAGTCATTCATGATTTTAGTAAAACGAGTATCCAACTGGTCTATTGTTTCACCAGCTTTCATATGAAATGATTCGAATCTTTGGACTGCAGTGGAGAGCTTGCTTTCTTTGATTAGGGATGTCCCTTCACAAATGATAGCTAAGCGATCCCACATTTCTTTGGCAGTTTTACATTTTAACACTTTTCCCAGATACTCGTTAGGAAGAGTGTGTAAGATGTAATTCATGGCCAAGCTATCCAAATTATTCTGTCTCATTTCTTCAGAGGTAAGTTCTGACCTTGGTTTCTTGACGAGAGTACCCACTGGTTGATTTGGATCAAGGGCAGCAGTATTGGGGATCATGGTCACAATTGGACCTTCAGTGACGACGGAGATCATTAAGTCGTGAGTGGAGCTGAAGATGGCTTCCATCCTTAGCTTCCAGTAATCGTAGTCTTGTACCTGGAACTTTGGTAGCTTGTTAGCGCTGATCTCAAGAGACATGATTTCAAGAAATAAGTGCTAAGTAGAGTTATGATCAAGAATAACAGATAAGTCAAGAACAGGGAGCACGAAACCAGACGTTACAAGAATATGATCAAGAACACGTATACAAGAACAATCAAGGACCAAGACTTCACCCTAAGTCTTGAGTCGGTTATCAAGAAACAGCAGTTCGTAAACTACTGCTCTGATACCACTTGTTGGTCCCAAGTTGAGTTAATAACGAGTAAGCTAGTGAAAATGTCTAGGGGGGGGTGAATAGACTTTTCAAAAATCTTTCGAAATATCAAAGTACAATATGCGGAATACGAAATTAACAATGAGCCCAATTCAAGATTATACTCAACTTAGATTCGAGAACTCTGTTCTATACTCAACTAGTCAAATTCAGTTAAGTAGTTAAACCAATTAATCAATTTAAACAATCAAAACAGTAAAGTAAATTGAACACGAGATTTATAGTGGTTCGACAACTTGTCTACATCCACTCTCACAAACCCAGTTGTGAAATTCTTATTAACTCGTCCAATGGAGTAATATGTTCTTGTGGCTTTAAGTCCCAAGAAATAAGACTTAGATCTTCTCGATAACACTACCAAGTGCTTCTTCGATCTTACTAGCGATTTACAAGTATCTAGCAACTTGAACAAATAAAACGAAAATAAAACTTCTCTTCGTTCAGTAGTAGCCTTCTTTGATCTTCACTTGACTTGTGTAGCTTCACTTTCTGAACTTCAATCTCTGAGAGTAATTTCTTCACTTGAATCTTCAATAACGTTTGCAGTATCAATATTTCAGTAGTCTTTAACCAATGAATACCTTGGGGTATTTATAGACTTCAAATTCCAAGAACTTTCAGTTGTGTAACCAACTTTTCTTGAAAACTAACTTGTAACTGATTCTTCTTATCCTTCCACGCGTTTCTTCAGTTAATTAGTTATTCCATAACTAATTCTTCAGTCTTTATCTTCAATACGCGTTTCTGTAACTAACTTCAATTTGACCTGTCTTTGTATAGTTGCGCACCTGTCTTGTCCAGTAGTAGTAGACTGCGTCTTCTACTTGACTTGTGCAGTAGGCTTCTTCAGATTACAACATAGAACTAATCTAACCTATCAACTAATCCTAATAAGACTATTACATTACATTAAGCTTTTATAACACAAGCTTAGTCAACTTACAAAACTATACATTGTTTATATACGATTACATATGAAATAATATGAGCTCTATACAATTCGAATAGCTCAAATAACATCCTAACAATTCATATAATAGTAAACATGAAGTACTTATAAATCGTACTTAATTTTTTAATAATATTTGTCTTGTGAACTTGTACTTGTCTTGTGAACTCTATTGATCTGTACAAGATGACTTCAACTTAACTAGACTAGATCAGTCAACACTTAGAAAATATTCAAGTCTACTTTTGGCTTATCAAAACTTCATCTTTTATCTTTTATTCATCTTTTAGGATTTGCTCTAGGATTCATATCCCAACACTGGGTATTCCAAACCTGCAACAAATATGTCTAGCAAGGAAAAGAATTACATTATCTTCTTCAATTTTGGCCAAAGGCACGGCCTCTACCCATTTACTAAAATAATCCACAGCTACGATCAGAAATTTCCTCCCTCCTGGTGCCAAGGGGAAGGGTCCCACCAGATCGATTCCCCATTTGGCGAAGGGACAGGGCGAGTACATAGCCCCCATTTCTTCTGCAGGTATTCGTATCAGGGGTCCATTCTTCTGACACTTCTCGCATTTCTTCACATACTCTCTAGCATCTCTGATTATGTTGGGCCAGTAAAAACCTGCCCTAAATACCTTCTTCACCATGGTCTGGTACCCTTCATGGCTGGATGCGCAACCTTCATGGATGTCTTTGATCACTAGCTCTGCTTCTCTTCTTGAAAGACATTTCAAATAAGGTTGGGTGAAGGACCTCTTGTACAATTGACTTCCTAGGATGCAATACTTCCTTCTCCAAGCCTTTGCTTCTCTGGACATTGGGGCTGCTGGATCCCTGTTCAATTCTTCCCATATTTCTTTCCTCCAATCATCCCCTGCTGTTATCTCTCCGATCAGAGTTTCCGTAGCTACTTGATCTGCCACCAACAGGGCCTTTCCGTCTCCCTCGAATTCAGTGGAACTAGCCAGTTTGGACAGTCCATCTGCTTTCATATTCTCTTCTCTTGGTACCTGTATCACTTCAAAAGTATGGAATTTATTTTTTAACTTCTTTACCTCTTCTAGGTAGGTGATCATTCTCTCATCTTTAGCGAGGTACTCCCCCATGACTTGCTGTACTATCAGCTGTGAATCGGAGTATAGGGTGACCTTCTGTGCTCCCAACTCTGCAGCCATGCTCGCTCCTCTAATCAGGGCCTCATACTCTGCACCATTGTTTGAGGTTGAAAATCGGAATTTGACAGCCACCTGCAGTTCTTGACCCTCAGGGTCGATCAATAATATCCCTGCTCCACACCCCAAGGCGGATGCTGAGCCATCCACATATACCTTCCATCCTTGTTCTTATTCCACTCTGGTAGACTCTTGAATAAAATCTGCTAGAGCTTGAGCCTTGATGGCTCTCCTTGGTTCATAATCTATATCGTACTCCTGTAATTCCACTGCCCATCTAACCATTCTCCCTGATGAATCTGCTCTCCCTAATGTCTGCTTCAAAGGGAAATTAGTTCGCACCATAACTTTATAGGACAGGAAGTAGGGGCGTAATCGCCTAGCCGTTACCACCACTGCCAGGGCTGCCTTCTCTACCTCTGAGTACCTCATTTCCGCTCCTTGGATGACCTTGCTCACATAATATATGGGTTGCTGTGTGGAACCTTCCTCTTTCATCAGGGCGGTGCTCAAGGAGTGTTCCCCTACTGAAAGATATAAGAGCAATACATCTCCCTGAGAGGGCTTTGTCAGCTTCGGAAGCTGTTCGAGGTGAAGCTTGAGTTCCTCGAAAGCTCTCTGACACTGGTCGTCCCACTCGAACTTCGACCCCTTCCTTAAGGTTCTGAAGAAGTGGTGGCTCTTTTCTGCTGACCTCGATATAAACCTACTGAGAGCTGCGATCCTACCATTCAGGGTTTGCAATTCCTTCAAATTCCGAGGGGGTTGCATGTCGAGCACCGCCTTCACCTTAGCAGGGTTCACTTCTATCCCTCTCTGAGTCACCATATATCCCAGGAATTTCCCTGACCCTACTCCAAAAGAACATTTAGCAGGGTTTAATTTAATACCATTCTCTCGGATTACCTAAAATATCTCCTTCAAGTCATCAATATGTCCCTCTGCCTTGACACTTTTAGCCAGCATATCATCCACGTAAACCTCCATATTCCTGCCTATCTGCCCTCGGAACACCGAGTCTACCATTCTTTGGTAGGTGGCTCCTGCATTTATCAGTCCAAAAGGCATACGTACATAACCGAAAGTACCACATGTCGATATAAAGCATACCTTTGGTATATCGAGAGGGTTCAACTGGATTTGATGATACCCTTGATAAGCATCCATCATGCTGAGTAATTCAAACCCGGACGTGGCATCCACCAACTGATCAATCCTAGGCAGTGGATAGTGGTCTTTAGGGCACGCCTTGTTCAAGTCCCTGAAGTCAATGCACATCCTCCATTTGCCGGCTCCCTTAGACACCAGTACTGCATTCGAGAGCCACTCAGGGAACTGCACTCTCTTCACGTGCCCTGCGCTCAACAATTTATCGATCTCCTCCTTTACAATGAGGTTCTTCTCTTTACCGAAGTTCCTCAACTTCTGCTTCACGGGCCTAGCTTTGGGATCCACATTCAGATGGTGCACAGCTATTTCTGGAGGGATACCCGTCATATCCGTCGCTGTGAATGCAAAGATGTCTGCATTTTGCTGGAGGGCAAGTATCATCTTTCCCTGGAGCTCAGGGTTCATATTCATACCTATCCTGGTTGTAAATCCCTCCTTTCCTGGGTAGAGCTCGATGCTCATTAACTCCTCATCTGCTTTAACTTTGGGTTGCTCTTGTACTAGCTCACCCACTTTCTGTCTCTTCCATTCAGGGTCTTCACCCTTAAATCTCTCCATTCCCTGGAACATGGCCCTGTCTGCTATCTTGACCGATTCCACATAACACTTCCTTGCCTGATACTGATCGCCACATATCTCTCCCACACCCCCCAAGGCAGGGAACTTCATCTTCATGTGGAAGGTGGAGATCACTGCCTGAAAAATATTCAAGCTTGGCCTTCCCATTACTACATTGTAGGAAGATGGGACGTCTACAATCAAGAATTCTATGACTTGTACTCGACGGTTAGGGGCTACTCCTAACCCTACTTGCAATAACGCTGAACCAAGGGGTTGAATGGCTCCCCCTGAGAATCCGTAAAGGGCGGTTTCCACCGGTCTGAGCTTTATATTCAAGTCCATCTTCTTAAAGCACTCCAAAAACATGATATCGGCAGAGCTTCCAGTATCCACAAAAATTCTTGCCACATCGTATCCTGCTATATCCGTGGTAATGACTAATGCGTCATTATGAATTTCTCTAGGTTCCCCTGTGTCTTCTGGCCCGAAATGAATGTCTGGACCTTCTGTCATCTTTCCCACCTCATGGTGCTCTATATTCCTCTCATTCTTCAGCGACCGAACGCTCTGCTTCCTCTGCCTGAACGAATCCCCATCAGCGGGGCCTCCCATAATCATATGAATAGTTCCTCTCTTCTGGGGAGGGGGTGGTGGCTCCTCATTGCCCTTCCTTTGATCTCTTCTATCATCTTCATGTTTCCCTTCGGGGTCCTTTCGCTTTTGACCCCTGGGGCCTTGTCGATCTCTAAAGATAAACTCCTTCAGGTGGCCTGCCTGAATCATCCTTTCTATCTCATCCTTCAGATGCCAACATTGGTTGGTATCGTGGCCATAGTCGTTGTGGAACCTGCAGAATTTGTTTGACTTAGGGTTTTGGGGACCTCTGCTTCTTGAGTAGGGGAATTTCATATCTGGATGGTCCCCTGCCACCTCTAGGACTTCGGCTGGCTCCATCCTCAACGGGGTATATCTCTTCGCCCCCCCTCCTTGGGTTCCAGGGTACAACTTCCTCTCTTCTTACACTTTCTAGTCTTCTGGAGCCTCGATGTCTCTCCGGACTTGGCCTCCTAAACGGAATCTCTTTCCTCCTTTCTCCGTTATCCACTATTGTCCTGGTCTCTGATCGCTTAGCTTTCCTTACCTCTTCCAGGGTAAGGTATTTCTCTGCTCTCCTCAACAATTCATCAAAGGTCCGAACTGGCTTCTTGGCTAGAGATGTGAACAGATCCCCATCTCTTAGCCCGTTGGTGAGGGCGTTAATTTTGACCTCTGAGGAGGCTGTAGGTACTTCGAGAGCTGCTTGGTTGAATCTTTTCAAGAAAGCCCGAAGACTCTCATTCTCCCCTTGTCGCATGTTAAACAAGGTGAGGGTGGCCCTAGGTTGCCTCCTAGCGCTGGCAAACTGGTGCAGGAATAGTTCGCTGAACTCCGACCATGAATGGATAGTATCAGGCCCTAACTGGGTGAACCATTGCTGCGCCGCTTTAGATAGGGTAGTCAGAAATAACCTGCACTTGACGCCCTCTCTGTATCGATGCAATAGGGCGGCATTCTCGAACCCCATCAAATGCTCGTACGGGTCCGTGGTGCCATCATATTCGAAATTTAAAGATTTAAAATTAGGAGGCAGTTCATCTTGTAAAATAGTGGATGAAAATTGATAACCAGTAACGTAAGAAGGTTTACTTACGTTATCAATCATATGCTTCTGCATGTCTTTCATCTCCTTCCGCAAGGCCTGTATCTGATCGCTGACGGCTCCTTGATACGTGTCGTCCGTGCTTTCTCCCATCCCTGTCTCCAGAGTGGTATCCCCAAGGATCCTCTCCGTGTCCCTCCGAGGGGGTCTTTCCAAGATGCTTCTCTCCGCCTGAGAAGGTACTTTTTCTTCTGGGTTCTGAGGGGGATCCTCATTCCTGGAAGGGACTGGAACAGAATCAATGACCTGTTCTGGGAGATTTTATCTTGTACCCTTACGAGTGGTTGGAATAGGTTCGGGAGGGCGAAGTCCTCGAGTAGCGATTATTCTTTCAACTGATTGCGCGATCATCTCATCTAATTGATCTCGAGAGACAGTCAGGAGTTCCGGTTGAACGTTAGGGTTATCCCTATTGATCCCACTCCCTGAAGCTCCTGAGGTGCCTGGTGCATCTCCCTCCAGAGTGGCAAGGATATCTTCCAGTATATGATCTACGGGCTGTTTTCCTAGATTTCGGTTTGAGGGAAAACCTGGAGGGGGAATATCTTCTGGTGTATTATCCACGGGTCGTTTCCCTAAATTTCGATTTGAGGGAAAACCTGGGGGAGGCGGAGGAAGAGGAGGAGGAGTGGAATCTCCTTTCTCCTTCGTCTGCTTCACTGGATCATGTCCTCCACCCATTTAAGTACGGAACTTTTCTCACGCCTTAGCTTGAATTGTTCCCACAGACGGCGCCAGTTGATGCGTCGAAAAAGAACGCCTTCAGATATCAGTCGTTCCTCTACGAGCACTACTAATCACGAATCAAATCACTCGTTTTATCCTTGGCAATCTTCAAGTAAATCTCCTTGGAAATCCGAAAATAACCTGCAAAAGTACACCGGAGGGGGGCTCCGGCGTAGAAGCTCCGACGCTCAAGTCAGATTCGATAGTAGGCGAAATCAAAGAGGAATTCCCCTGTGTATCTAGGGAAATTCCGGCGAATGTAATGAAGTTTCTCTTCAAACCAGTGTATAATTCTTAGGAAAATACGTATTGTATGTAAAAGATGTGTGTATCGTCATAAAACTTACCTGATAATGTAAAATAATTGGCTTATATACCTGGCCCCCTCTCCCCGGGAAAGAGGGGGACTTATTCTCCCTACATTCTTGGTCCATTCCCCAGAATCCGGTCCCTCAACTCATGAAGACTCGGTTAGTAAGCATATCTTCCCCTATTCTCGCGGATTTGACCTGTTCATTTGACTTGGTTCAGAAAGATTGATTATGCATTCTATATTTGGGCCAGATCCTTTCAGACCCAAGGGCCGTGAACCCCTCTCAATATGGGCCAAAGGCCCAATTCCCCTGGTTTCTCTAATTTCCCTACTCAAGTCCAGGGGTTTATTGCTCCACTTTCTTCGATGTATTGATTTAATTTCAACCGTCCTAATTTATCCTATTTCCACGTGTCGGCTCCTCGGAGAGCAACATATTTATCTACATCACTACCCATATGAAAGCTATGGAGAAGCAAATGGGTCAACTTACCAACAATATATATGCATCAACCACACTCACTAGCTACTACTTTCATTCGATCAATTCCATATTTCCATCTATACCCTTTACTCCATCTCACCATGTTTGCATTCGGCTGGGAAAGCCCCTTTGGATTTAAACCACTAAAGTATGTAATCATATCTTCTTACTTTCAATTCATATCCATATTTTTTTTATTTTTTTTAATTGTACGTTCTTAATTAGCTCTGAAAACTAACACTAAATACTTTCCCAATTCTGATAATAACAAAAAATAATATGTATATTATCGATCTGTTAATTATTTTCTCTAATTAATTATGCAGGTGGAAACGTACCTAGTAACCATCACTATGGAGTATGGAGGATATGGAGCTAGGGCATCTTCTCCAACCAGAGCAGAGGTACCTAGCTCTTTGCTGGGAGGAGAGAGTGTCATAGAAGAATAAATTTATATCCTAATCAATTATACAAGAAATTCAAGTCCTGATCTCTATCTCTGTGATGACGCGTTTATCTGTTTTCTATTATCGTCATGTCGTTGAGTCATCTATTTTAATGTATTTCTTCTTCTTTTCTTTTTACTGTTTATGTCGTGTTATGTGAATAATAATATTTGTGGGTCGGGTTCCATCACCACGCAAATTCTATCAATAAACTTCGATCTTATTTGTGTTCATTTTTCCTATTTCATTTTTTTTTTCAGCTTTATTAGCTAGCACTATATGTTACTCCCTCTGTCCCACAATTGTTTGCACTCTTTCCTTATTCGTCCGTCTCACAATTGTTTGCACTACCCAAAAAAGAAACTTTTTCATAAACCCCGCCCTCACAATATCCACATATTTACACAAAATGTCATTACTTTTACCCTCAATCCAATCATTCACTTTACTTTATTCATAAAAGTTACAAAATTACCCCTCAACACTCCACTCATTACACCATTTTCTTAGTTTGCGTGCCCATAAAATGGTACAAACAATCCTGGAACGGAGGGAGTATTGTTTTTGTTATTAATTTACATTGTTAAACGGGCTGGGCTAATTTAGCACTCGTCAGTATTTATATTTGTTAAAAGTCCACGATTATTTCAACCCCACGAATTAATTAATACACCCACCTGCGTTTTCAAATACATCCATCCCATTTTTGTTTGTTTTATTATCCAATTAAAAAATTATTAATTTAATTTGAAATATTCATTTCTTATCAATGATTAATCTAAAATGAAACAGGATGAGTATTTTAAGTAGGTATGATATATCCAAACTACCATTCCTCAATTTTCACTCCAATCACTCTAGTAAGTACACTCACCTCCCCATAATGCATAGTATTCCATGCATCCGTCTCATATTTAATAGTAACACATTTTACCATCTTAATTTTAATTATTCACTAAAAACATCTTAATATTACATAAAATGTCATTACTTTATTCACACTAAAATAAAATATTTATTATTTATATATAAAATTGAAAAGTCTTCACTACCCCACATTTATCTCCAATAATAATACTCACCCAGCTGTCCCAACATTTATCTCCAATAATAATACTCACCCAGCTGTCCCATGATTTATTTCACATGTGAAATGACACACAAAATAAAAAAAGTAAATTTAGTGGAGATTTTTAATGATAATTTTGTAAACATTTATGTATAAAGTAAATAATTAAATGAGTTGACAATTATCAATTCTACTTTTATCACTTACCACATAAGTGATAAAGTAAAACCCAAATGCTATTTCTAATAATAATCGAATTTTAAAGATAAACCCAAATGCTTACTTTTTGTTTTTGGATTGGTTGTGCGAGGATCTAAAATTTGCCAACATTCAGTTTCAAACTGTTCTTATTACTGTTGTATGTCATGCTCTCTATATCTTTTAATTTTGATCTTTTAACACATATCTTACTTATGCTCTTCAAGTGTTTGATGTTTTGACTGTGACAAATACTATTGATTTCATATCACCAAGAAATAATTCAAATTGAGTTCTAGCTTCCTTCACATCAAGGAATATTAATATTATGCTTTGCATGTTTATACCTGAGTGGTAACTTCTTATTTGATCAACTATTTTTCTATTCATTTTACAAATAAGCTTATAATCTTATTAATTTTTGGATAGTTTGTTCATTTCTTCCTTGCATGTATTAACAATAACCTTTGTTAGTGTTTTTTTAGGTGGTGGCCGGGTTTTAGCATAATGTAATCAACCAATTCATTAAGTAATTTAGGTGGATGATGTTACCTGATTATCAATTTATTTACGAGGGTAAACTTAATAATATACTATGCCTTTCTTAGTAAATGTGTTTCGAAATATTAATCTATGTGTTATATATTAATTTATATCTATATTTTGGATTTAATTTCACTATTGATTTATATCTATGTAAAGCTATGTACCAGAAAAAGGCGATGAATAGCATCGAAAGGTGGCTCGTCGGTGACTGAAGAGAACTGCGGGAAACGCGGCGGCGCGTGGAACCCCAAACACGACTCCACCGCCGGCCTTCATATCCGTTGGATTTGTGGATGGAGTTTATGACGTACGGTTATGAGCGGAGTGTAAATTATCTTATGGGCCTGTTAGCAATTACAAACGAACGGGCTGGGCTAATTTAGCACTCATCAGTATTTATATGTTAAAAGCCCACCAATTAATTAATACACCCACCTGCGTTTTCAAATACTACATCTAAGAGTGTGCAAATATAGACAGGACCGGAAAAAAGGTCGAAATCGGATCGATCGGTTAGTTTCCGGTCCGATCTTCGGTCCATTGAATTTTAGGATTTTGATTTTTCGATTCGGTTCGGGTGAAGACGGAAATTTACTGGTCCGGCCCGAAAAATTAGATTAAAAAAAATATATATATTTATTTTATTTATATTCTTTATATTTTTTTAATAATACAACTTTAAATATTAGTATACACTAAATAAAATTAGAATTGTTAATTCAAAAATATTTTTTTCATTAATACTCTAAAAAAATAATAGAAACGCAATGTACTTAGAATTAAATAATTTGTGAGAATAGAAACACAATGATACACTAATTTTTATACACAAATTCATCATTCTTATTCTCACTTTCAGAAACTTAAAAAAACTTGAAGATTAAAAATTAAATTAAAAAAATTAAAAAACGATTTGAACCTGTTCAAATCTGGTCTGATTCGAGTTTGGATCGGATTAATTCTAGTCCGATCTCCGGTCCACCCGTTTGGGTAGATTCCGATCATGGTCTAAACCGATTCCAATCCGGTCCAATTTTTGATCGGTGCATACCCCTAACTACATCTATCGCATTTTTTGTTTCAACATTTACTAATTAGAGGGTATGAAATTTAAACAATAAAGTATAGTAGTAAAATACCGAGAGTAACAAATTAATACTAATATACGGTGTAATTTTGAGATATTTAAACGGTTGAGTTTAAAGTGAAAATGTTACTTTATTATCAAATTAAGAAATTATTAATCTAATTTGGAACGTCAATTTTTTACCAATGGTTATTTTATTATTAAATTAAGAAATTATTAATCTAATCTGGAACGTCTATTTTTTTATCAATGATAAATCTAAATTATTAAGAAATTTAAGTCTTGTCCTCTATCTCTGTGATGGTGCGTTTATACGTTTTTTGTTATCGTCATATCGTTGGTCATCTATTTTAATGTTTTTTTTTTTTATTATTGTTTATGTCGTGTTATGTAAATAATAATATTTGTGGGTCGGGTTCCATTACCACGCAAATTCTATTAAACTTCAAACTTATTTGTGTTCATTTTTCATATTTCATTGTTTTTTTTCCAGCTTTATTAGCCAGTATTATTGTTTTTTTAATTAATTTACATTGTTAAATTTTAGTAAGAACAAACAATATATCAAATGAGCCATAATTAAGAGAAGAATGATAATTAAAGCAAATGTATTAATAGAATTTGATGGGCACAAACACTCCTCAATAGTCAACCGTAAATATAAAATTATTGAATGTTTGCGTCCATCAATTATATATAATTAATACACCCATCCAAAGGACATCTAATAAACGGGGAGGGACCATCCAATTAAGTGCAAGTACATCATACATGGATGGTCCATAAGAGTAGGATGTGCCTACACTTAATTGGACAGTCCTTCTCCGTTTATTAGATGATCCCTTGTATGAGTGTATTAATTATATATAATTGATGGATGTAAACATTTAATAATTTTATATTTACTATTGACTTTTCATGAGTGTTTGTGCCCATCAATTATATTTACTCATTTAAAAAGAGTGGATTCAATTTTTTAAATATATTGAAGAATCCTCATGGCTATAGTCTGAGTTTTCAAATAATGTCCCTTATTTCTCCACTCTTTTTTATATACATGCATGTTGCTCACCACTTGCTCTCTATATATATATGCAACCTCGTACCATACTCACTAGACACTACTACTTTCCCCTCCCACTAATCCCACTAAAGTACGTATTCATATCTTCTTACTTTCCATTCTTATCCATATTCTTTTTAAACAAAAATTATTCTTAATTAGCCTGCACTAAATACTTTCTCAATTTCAATAATAACAAAAAATAATATATATATATATATATTAATTATCTGTTAATTCTTTTTTCTAATACCTAATAATCATCACTATGAAATATGAAGGATAAGAAGTTAGGGCATCTTCTCCAACCAGCAGAAGTACCTAACTCTTTGCTGGGAGAAGAGGGTATCATGGAAGAATGAATTATATCCTAATCAATTATACAAGAAATTCAAGTCCTGTTCTCTATCTCTGTACTGGCACGTTTATCTTTTTTTTGTTATCGTCATGTCGTTGAGTCATCTATTTTAATGTATTTTTTCTTTTTTTTTTTATTATTTTTGTCGTGTTATGTGAATAATAATATTGCGAATCGGGTTCCATCACCACACAAATTCTATTAAACTTCGTTCTTATTTGTGTTCATTTTAATTTCCTATTTCATTGTTTTTGTTATTTACATTGTTAATTTCTCTTTCTCCCTCTTTTTAGTTATCTATCTTTTTAGTTATCTATTTCATTTGAATTTTGTAATTTGATTATGTTAGCTATTGGCTAGAACACTTTTGGTTCTAGGGCTATGTTTACACTTTGGATGATGTTTATGAATTAATTTCTTGTTTATTTGGTGGTTGTGTTGCTATTTCTATTTGAATGTTTAACTTTCATTGCAAGACATGTTGTCAATGACCATGATAATATGTTTTATTTATTATTAATTGAAATTGGATTGAGAAATCTCTTTCATTAATCGTATTTGAGCATTCGACCCAATATTATTGTGAGCTCGAGAGATGATCAATATTATCGGGAGGGTATTAGATGATCTTAGGAGCCTTTTGGAGAATTATTATGCATGCTAGGTAGAGATACTAGTTTGTGTTATAATTTCTCTTGAATTAATTGGATCGAAAGAACTTTTAATTCACTATTTCGTGATCAACCATATAGTAATAAACACAACACCATTTAAATAGGTTTTGGCTCATAAATTAACTCCTTAGTGTGACATATGCCTTGGAACCTACCTTCTCATATTTGAATTTTCATCAATTTTACTTCGTTTTCTTGATTGCATGCTATATGATCGATTCTACATTACTCTTTATTGCTTATTTGTGACAACTTGATAGGCAATTTTAGGGTAATTCACCACATTCACTTTATCGATCGCGTCTATTTAGAACTCCATTAACAAACTACACTTTTACGCTATACCTCCTCGTGGGATCGACCTCGTACTTACTTCTCTACGATAGACGCCGTATACTTGCGGTCGTTTATTCTAGCGTTGTAGAATACGTGAATCACTAGTGCATAGGTTGTAGGTTACTGAAACTGAGAGTTTTGAGAGATCAAGCTTAGTGTATACTTGTAATCTGTAACTTTTATATTGTGAAAAGTGAAGAGAGTCTTCTATACTCTATAGACGTACATCATTTGATCGAACCACGTAAATCTTGTGTTCTTTCTTTGAGTTCTTTATTCGTTTCAATTCATTGCGTTTCTAGTGGTCTTGATTTATCATTTGTAAGGAGTTGCTTTGTGGATACAATTTCATAACAAATCATTATAGACTAGAGAATGACAACAAACAAGGAATCCCAAAAATTGAAGAATACTTGCAAAATCTTCACCTAAGATCGCAACCTCTCGAGTCAAATTAATTAAAATCATCATATGGCCTATATCCCTAGAGGACACAAACTAAAATCCTCCCTTTAATCAACAGATGCTCAATTTTTTTGACATTTATTTTATAAAGGAAATGGAAGAAATCTCATTTCTCACCCCTCAAATTTCAAGTGTTATTTCATAAAAATTCCAACTCCCAAACTTACTACATTCATTAGTCCTGCTAAATATCTACTCCCTTCATTTCATAAAGTTTGTCGCATTTCTAGTTTTGTATAGAATTAAGAAATATATTTTTTTAACATATTTACCCTTCATTATTTGGGACGGGATCTCCTGTTACACAATGGTGTAACATTTCCTATTACACCATTTAGATTTGCGCCACATGTCCATCAATCAAATTTTACAAATATGAGAATAACACCCTATCATAATCTTTTACTCTATTTAAGGAATGATGTTAATTTAAGTAAAATAATAATTATTATTATTATATAATAATTAATTATAGATGTTAAAAATTATACTCCGTAGCAATTTATACATGTGTCGTTTTATGTTACATTAACTAAATTATAGATATTAAGAATTAGTGTTAAGAATTATGAATATTTTTAAATATTTATAATTAATTATTATTATTATACGTTTGTCATTTTATGTTACGTATTATTTTTATGTAATTTAAATTTATTATAATTACGTTTGTATAGAGAATTTGTTTGTTAAACATATATATTCTTTACATTATTTGTTATTATGCACAATTATTTTTTAATTCTTACCATTTATTTTTATTTTTTAAATTAATGGTTACCTAATATTTAGGTAAAAAATTATATTAGTTAAGTAGGAATTTTATACTAATTATATACTATAAATTTTATGTGTATTTTAAGAGTGTGTAAAATTTTATAATATTTTTAAATCGTTAAGTTTATATTTGTCTTCTAATCTCCATTATAATAATATTAATTATATAATAATAATAGATGTAGCTAATTAATATGCCAAAAACTTATATACAATATTGCAACATAGTCTTATGGTGCAATATGACATATTCTTATGTTTTTACCCGGTATCCAGTCTTATTCTCTCTTTTGTTTTCTGCGCCGTCGGTCACTCCTCTTCGCTGCCTTCTTTTTCTGCGCCGGTCTCCTTCTTCGCGATGCCTTATCTTCTGTGCGCGACAGATTTCTCCTTCTTTGCGATGTCTTATCTTCAGCACGCTGCCATAAATTGCAGAGTTCAATTAAAAAAAAAATTAGAAACTGTTCAGATTTCTGATCTGCTAATCACGAAACAAACGGATAAATTATTATTTTTGTTTTTGAATGAATTAACGATAAACTATTAAACATAGTTGTGTTTTTCGTGTTTTCAATTATTGTTCTTCGTTTTTTAATGTTGGTATCTCATTCCCTCTCAATAATAATGTTTTATTTATATAGTAACACATCTTTTTAATACAGTAATACACTTGTGTTTATATAGTAACACATTTTTCTGTGTTACTTTAAGGTCAAATATGTGTTACTCAAAAGCCAATTGTGTGTTACTTGTTCTTACAGTAACACGTATTTGTCCGAACAGTAACATATAATTGTATTTATAGTAACACGGATTAAGAGCAAAATTTTCTATTTTATCCTTCTTTAAATTAATTTGTATTAATATTTTATGTGAAAAGTCAATTTATGTGTTATTTGTACTTACAGTAACACATATTTGGTCTTGTAGTAACATATAATTGTCTTTATAGTAACACAGACCTGAAACCCCTTATCCTGTTAGCCTCCTGCGCGCGATTTTTTCGCGATTTTAAGGAAATATTCGTTTGACCGGTCAAACCTGTTACAGATCCGCGAATTTTGATCTTTCCTTAAATATACTGATATTTCACGTGAAATATTGCACATAAGTGCGGCCCAATTAATATATGTGACCAATTAATATTTTGTGACTTCAATTATAAAACTATTATATATAAATATTTATAAGATTTTTTGGAATATAATTGTGGAAGAATATTATTTTAATTAAATTAATATCATTCCTTAAATAGGGCAAAAGATTATGGTAGAGTGTTATTATCATGTTTGTAAAATTTGATGGATGGACATGTGAGGCAAATCTAAGTGATGTAACAGAAGATGTTACACCATTGTGTAACAGGAGATCCCGTCCCTCATTATTTCCCCCCTTTTCTTCTCTTTTTCCTTTTATTTTTCCATCCTTCCTTTTTCACCATTCCTTTGACCTTTTCAAAAAAAAAAATCATTAATATATTTCTAAAAAAAAAAGTAGGGGTAATTTAGGGAGATCATTGGTATAATTAGGAAAAACGACAAACTTTCTGAAACAAAATTTAAGTTCAAATGCGACAAACTTTATGAAACGGAGGGAGTATTTTATTTTCTATAACAAGTTGGCCTTTCAAAATTTATTTTTTCAAACCCTTGTACTACTTCTGTTTTCCTCGAAAAATAAATACCCTTGTGAGCGTGACCTTATCATAAGGCAAGCTTGGCCCCTTTTTTTTCTAAAGGCCGAGTACATCCACCGAGGGTGTATTTTTTACAAATTAATTACATGTGAAATATCAGTTCTACCATTTGTTAAAATTAAAACAAATTCTCATGATTAGTACATCCACCCCCGTTTCATGCGAGAACCACCACACCAAAATCGTCCACCACCAGCACTATGTAATCCCAAACTCACAAAATTAAAGCAAAATACTAAAATCGTCCACCACCAGCACTATGTAATCCCAAACTCACAAAATTAAAGCAAAATACTAAAATAAATCATTTCAACGCATAGACAACAGTCTCATTCAACTATTTTCGTTTAAATTTGTTCTTCGACAACTAGTTATAAAAAATACAACAATTTTCGAAAAAAAACAATCTAAAAAGGTCCTAAATCTCGAAAAAAATGTGAAAGTGTCACATATCTAAAAATTTGTTAGGGAGGAGAGGCGACGGCAGCCGCGTCACTTGGCCTTCTCTTCAATAGCAGCTGCAGCGGCCGCCCAATTCTTCAACAGCCGCAGCCGCATCTCTTGGGAAGAGGGGTGACCGCGGCCACGTTGCTTGGGCGGCAGCTGCATTTTTTGATTGGAGGAGAATGGTAGGTGCAACGTGAAAATGAGGAGGGAGAGGAGGATAATAGGGAAACTTAGGGTTTAGAAGAAGAGTATTTTAGACCTTTCACGGGTGTGTACTCATCATACAAAGGGTGTAGTGAACAAGTGGGTGTCCTCAACAAAGATCTCTGCATGTATAACTTGGCCTTTACTAAATCCAACACAATACTTGAGTTTTTCACAGAAGCCCATTAATAGATGCTTGTTATTTATACTTTATAGGGCTTGAATAGGAGATTGGGCTACATATCAAAGTTGAACCTAGGTTAAACAAATAAAATAAACTGTAAATTATTAGTGCATTTAAAAGAAAATATAATGTAACATGAAATGAAACAGATATTCCGTTATCAATAAAATGAAGAAAGTTGGAAGATATATTTGAATTATGCAAATGTGATATACAACATATGATTGTACTTATACCATATCCAATTACAAGAGAAGCTAGCAATATCATAATTAAAACTAGGGAACAAAACTTGAAAGATGATATGTAATGTAATGAAAGTTGAGTGACAATGACAGAGGTATACTAACTCTCATCAGTTCAATCTCCTCCTCCTAGGCGCACGCGAGTCCCCACTGTCGACGTCTGAAATTCTTGATGCGTCGTTTCTTCTTCTGGAAGACGAAGTAGAAAGGGCAACTGTGGATTCAATTTCTATGGCGTTATCCACTGTCTGACTCTCCGAGTGAATAACAGCAGCAATGCTGGATACTGAATCCCTATCGTCAAACACTGGAGGTCTTTCTATAGGATTGATCTGGAAATACGACTCCACAATATCCAGATTCTGAGCAGAGCTTATTGCAGATGTAAGGTTGGTTAAAGAAGCAGCTCGGTGAGAATTTGATCGTCGAAGCAACAGTGATGAAAACCGGCGGCTAGGGTTATCCCCCGCCTCATAGTTGGGAGGGCTGCTTTCTGTTAGGTCAATCACATCATCAGACGGTATTGGTACGACAGGGCCCCGCTCCCTACGCATTCCTCTAGACGTCAGAATTCGGTTCAGCAATGCACTGCTTCTCTCCGTTGACGATTCATCCGGATTTCGGGACTGTAATTGCGCCAACTCCCGGTTTAAATCAAAGGTACTACCAAGGCGCCTAATCATTTCCTCCATCGGAATACTAAATGCATTTCTCTGAATAGTTTGCCTCCAGCTTTCAACCCTACGCGCCGGGGGCCTAATGGGAATCTTTAGCATAGGATCTGTATCCGGATCTCGCGCATTATTAGCACGCCCATAAATTGGGGTCACGTTTTTTGTCGTAACCTCTCCCTTACAGACAGGACATTCCTTGGCGGCTGAGTGATGATGTAACCACCGGTACAGACAAGGCCAGCAATACAAGTGGCCACAACACGTAACAACCGGATCCTTTGCCAAATCTAGGCATATATTGCAATCAAAGAAACTCCCTTCGTCACCATTACTTTTGCCACCGTCCTTCTTCTTACCTAGAGACTCGTCTCCCTCATAACCAGTGGCATTCTCACAGATTTTAACAACTTCAGCAGGCCTTTCCTCGGACGCTACACTACCCTCACCACCGATTAATTCCAATGCAAGGTTTCGTGTCTCTGGTGGAATTGGGAATTGCCTCCACAACGAACGCCACCTGTGATTTCTGTGACGAGCAACTTCCCTAACTCGATGAACTGGACCATCCAACCAATCCTCCAAATTCATACCAACATTAGAATATGATCCCAATGGAGGCTCACTGCCATCACTAGAATTATCTACAGGCCCCAAATTCAGATCTAGATTCATAGTATTAGTATTACTATTTTCTTCTGCCATTACACACCCAACCAAAATTTCCTTACAGAACTCAGAAGCCAATTTTCTGAGTTGTTTCCAAATTATAACCAGACACAGTCCTCTCAAGGTAAAAGAGGGGTTTTTAAAACCCTAATTACAGTAACAACAGCACAATTTCTACTGTTGCATTAAATAAACCTAACAAATATGTAGCCCCTTCAATGTAAACAGAATCAAACCCCCAAATTAAATTGCTATAACAAATCATAAACCAAAATTGCTTCAGGTTAACTGAAGCTTTAACGAAATAAAGAAAACCTAAAAGTTGATCAGTGAAAAGGGGCAAGAAATTAAGGTGAACAAAAAAAGAATCTTTCCAAGAAAAGACAATAATAAATCAACAGTGGATACCTAGAAATAAATTAGGGGCTCCATTTATACGGAGGCAAAAAGCGATAAATATACAAACTTTATGCTGAAAACAGAGAGAGAATTCACGCAAGAAAGGTGAAGTTGAGAAAAGACCTTAAAAAATTGACGAGCTGATAAGAGAAAGATTGATGCTTTTAATTGTGAAGGTATGCCCACTTTTTTGAGTGAGAGAATAGGGATCTGGGTTTGTATATTTGGGGGTTTGTAATTGTAATGGAATGGGAGCGATATGAGATATTCAACTCGGAGAGAAGCTGTGGAGAGAGAGAGAGAGAGAGAGAGAGAGAGAGAAATATTGTGTGTAAGTGTAGTAATTCTGGTGTAGCTGCATCACTGCCACGTCAGGGTGCAACTAAGATATGGGCCTAAACTGGCCCCACTACAATTTGTATTCTATTTTAGGACTTCGGCTCAGCACTTGGGCTTCAGTCCATATTTGGTTGACTGATTGGTCCATTTTTGTAATTCAGGCCCAACTCTAAGATATCAAAATTAGATAGGGTTCGGGTATATACCCCTCCAGCTTTGTTTAATACACTCTCCCTTCATTTTTATTAATTCAATATATATATGAAATACCAATTTTACCCTTTAACTAAATCATGTTAGATACATACACTCCCCCTACAATTTAAAACACAACCCTAACTCTAGAATTGGACAGTCGTCGCCGACGACGCTAATGCTGCACCCATCTTCTTCTTTCTCATCTTTCACCACCAATAAACTCCATCTGCTCCTCCACGCACCCCCAAATTTACCAAAATACACATCAAATCCCAACAGCAGGATGAAGAAGCCACCCAAATTTACCAAAATACACATCAAATCACAGCAGCAGGATGAAGAAGCCACCCAAATTTACCAAAATACACATCAAAGCCCAACAGCAGGATGAAGAAGCCACGGGCGCATATACACAAAAAATCTTAGTTTTTTTAATAAACACTTCGGTGACACTGGTTTATCGACCAAAAATACTCCGATCGACACTGGTTTGTCGATCAAAAATATTCTGGTCGACACTGGTTTGTCGACTAAAAATACTTCGATCGACACTGGTTTGTCGACCAAATTTCGAAAGAAAATTTTTAATTTTTTTTTTAAATTTTCGACTATTATTGATCGCCCAAAAACACTCTCGTCGACAATAGGTTATCGACGAGAGCGTTTTTTAGCTATCAATAATGGTCCGAAAAAAAAAACCTGGGGGGGGTGGGCCGCGACTTTCCGAGCGCTAGGGTGGGGCGCTGGAGTATTTTTGGTAAGGTCGCGATGGCCGAGGGCGAGCCGGAGTGGCGACGAGCGTTGGGGGTGGGCCGCGACGGTCGAGGGAGAGCCGGAGCGGCGGCGGAGGCAAAGGGGTGGAGGGGGAGTGCGACGGCGAGGGGGGGTGGAGGGGGAGATTGACGGCGAGAGGGAGGGATGGGGCAGTGCGACGGAGATGTGGATAGTGCAGAAAACGAAAAAAAAAACAAGGAGGGGAAGAGAGAGGCGGCAGAGAAAGAAGTTGGGAAGAAGATGAAATTAGGGTTATAGGGAGTGTATGTATCTATAGCATTTACAAAAGGGGCAAATATGGTATTTTATATATATTTTTGAATTAATAAATGGAAGGGGGTGTGTATTAAACAAAGCTGGAGGGTATATACCCCAACCCAATTAGATATTGGAGATTTAAAACATGAGATCCTAGAAAAGGGCGCGGGTATAGACACACCAACCTATTGAGTACACCCACCCACTAACAAATTTTTCATTTTAAAGAACATGTAAAATATCCTTTATACTCTTTCTATAAAATTTTAGAAAAACATATGAAGATGAGTACATCCACCCATTTCATTTTACCAGAATCATCCCCAGTCCCCACAATCACCATAGTCTTAAAAAAAACACACACAAAAAAAAAAAAAAAATGTTCAAGATTTTTTTTCGGACAAATCAACATTGTCCGAAAAAAAAAAAGAGTTGTTCGTGATTTTTTTTTCGAACAAATCAACAATGTTCGAAAAAAAAAAGTTGTTCGAAAATTTTACCTTAACAAAATGAAGATGTTCGAAACGTTTTCACAAATAAATTCAATGTATCCAAAAAAAAATACCTCAACAACTATCATTTGTTCGGAAAAAAATCTAACATCTCAAATTCCGAAGAAAATAGCAAAAAAAATGTTGTTTTTTTTTCTCTAAACCCTAATATGCAAACCCAAAACCATAATTAGATCAAAAAATTAAAAGCCTAAACTTACCATGCCGGAACCCAAGATCTCGACGCCGAAAATCGCCTCCCGCCGAAGATCTGGTTGTTTTTCGTTAGATTTGGTATGAAAAACATTTGAAATCGCCTTCTCTCTCTCGTCGAAGTCTAATTTTTGGCGGAGGAAATCAGGGGTGGTGTGTGCGACGGGGAGGGGTGCGAACGACCGCGAAGGAGAGATGGGAAAGGGGCGGTGGTCGTTGCGAACGTGGGAGGCCGGCGCCTTGGAGGGAAGAGGGTGGGCAGCGACGGCGTCTTGGAGGAGAAGAGGGAGGTTGGTGCACGCCGTTTGTGAAGTAAAAATGAGGGAGAGGGGGATTTAATTAGGGTTTGAAATGGAAGGGGTATTTTTGAGATTTCTACACGGGTGTCCTCAACTTACGGTGTGTGTACTCATCCAGTGGGTGTCCTCAACTTACGGTGTGTGTACTCATCCATTTATTAGTTACTTCCTCCGTACGCTTATAACCTTTTCATTTTGTCATTTTTCACCATACCATTTTTTACAAATATTTTTAATTTTTTATTCTTATACTTCACTTTATATTTTTTTTCTCACGAAATATTAATTACTCCCTTCTATTCATAATACTCCTCCCTCCACAAAAAGATATGAACATATTTTTTTAAAACTTGTACCCAAAGGTATGAATATATTTTTTGTGGACGGAGGGAGTATGACATTTTGTTTTATTTACCAATTATATCACCTCTTGTATTTTTCAATGCATATTAATTACACTTTATTTCTAAATTACTCTTAAACTAATTAGTAATAATTTAGAACAATTAATTAGGAGTGTCTTATTATTATTATTGGGTGTTAATTACAAACCCATCAATGACAACAAATAATCAAAACAGAATCAACCTTCAATTTTGTTGCAACAAATTAAACCTTTCTACACCTAATAATACAATAAAACTCAATATGAAACGCATGCAATTAACATTAATCCAACAAATTGGATGTATAATTTCCGATCGAGCAAGCTAGTAATTAGGTCCCATTGATAATTCTGCAATTAGCCCTGATCTCTCCATTGGAACCCATTAATGGACCAATATTCCCCATCTTAATCATCGACTCCGCAAAGCTCTGAAAAAATACATCCTGATTACTGCTATACAGGCTCACTATCGGAATCGTGGCTGCACCCGGCGTGGAAAACAATTCTTGATCCGATTGGAGAAGCCCTTGGTTGTTCTGCAAGTTTGAGAAATAATTGGTGTCGAATGCATCCGCCGTCGTCGGATCCAGGTTTGCCACCGTGAATCCGCTGCCCGTCTGAGGGCAAATCTGTCGGAGGGTGGCCAAGTACGTCGTGTTCAGGGTCGGGTCGGGATTGCCCGTTCCGCTGAAATTGTAGAGCCTGTTGCTAAATAGCCTGCATTGGGCACGTCCAAATGTGTGTGCACCTATTCAATCGGATGAACAAGTTTAATTAAATTATCTGACATATTTAATACGCGGGTGTTGCACTAATAATAATATATATATAATACCTGATAATGTTACTAGATCAGTAACATTTAGACCAACAGCAGCAAATTTAGCAGTGAGATTGCTTAAGTTTTCAAAGGGTGCTGGAATTGAAGTATTGGCACTTGCTTGATTTGCACTTGTGCTATCTCTTCTTCCCAACGACACATTCCACGTTGGACCTCCAGCCTAAATTTGATGAATTTAATCATATAAAATTATTTATATATATGTACATTCATATTATCATCAATTATTGAATTTAAACAACATATTGAATTAATAAATTAGTGGTGTGTACCAAAGAAACGGCAGATTGAGCAGCGAGTGCTAAGATATCAGCACATGATACTGCACCGGGACACGAGTTTTCAAGAGCAGTCTTGATGTTGTCCACAACATCAAAACCTCGAGTCGAGTTTGTATTTGGAGCAGCGTCCTTCTCGCTTAATATCGTCGTCCCATTGTTATCAAGCAAAATCGAACCGTCGCAACCCTGCATATCATAATCAATACAATATATATTAGAAATTGAGATTGATTAAATACACAAAATAAATGGAGGTAGTAATTACCTGGACAAAGCAATCATGGAAATGGAGTCGAATAAGGCTAGCGCCGATTCTTGGATCAGATTGTAAGGCTTGTTGGACTACAATATTAACTGTAGTAGATACATTTGGGCATGTTGAAGAGTAAAATGTTGGATCTAGTTGAGCTTCAACTTGAAATTGTGAATGTGAAACAAGGAATGTGACTATCAAAATTGTCAACAATGATGAACAAGTAGAAGAAAACATTTTGCCTAGGGCTAGCTAATTAATTAAACTTTGTTAATGAATATATATTTGGATATGATGGATATATATATAGTGAATGAAGAAGAAAGAAGGACGGTTTCTTGCATGGTTTAATAAGCAAATTAAAATTAACTAGCTCATCAGGCATTATCTGTGATAATAAGAATCAGTCAATTTTGATACATAAATAAATTAATTGTACGTGTATATATCCTACATTAGTCAATATAAAAAAATAGTTAATTATATTTATATATGATGTATATGACTCTCTCTCACACGCATAATTATCTCTACAATATATCATGGAATCGTTCAGGATCTCTCGTGCCCTTCATTGTCACACTCCACCTACTTTCTTATACTAGTATTCTTCTTCTTCCATTTTTTTTAATCTTATTGTTACATTGAAATTTAATCATGCATATGAATGTATAGTATTACAAGTTACAACATTGGACGATTGCAACAATGTTAGAATAAAATGTCTTTTTATTGGGTGGGGGGTTAATAATTAAATAATATACTATCAATCAATGAATAAATTAAATGTACTCACAAGTTGTTAACAATCGATCAATGTCGTAAATAATAGAGGTTGGTAATACTTTTCCACGGTTAATAATAATTTTTTAATTAATTAGTTGATCAATCATATCATAACAAAATTGTGCTTAGAGGCTGGTTCCTTCTATGATAGCAAAAATATCGACAAAATTAATGTCATTAATTCTCAATATTTATTTTAAATTAAATATAACTGATTTACAGTTATACATATAAACAAACAATGAGGATCATCAAATCAAGGCAAAATTTTTAAACAATGGAGTAATAGATACGTATAATGCAATCAACGTTATAATCTGATTAATTTGCACCGACAGTGCTATATCATTAGTAGTGCGTACTATGTTGGACGATTAATATATATCTAAACTTAGAAATATAAATTTCGAAATCAAAATTCCATAAACATCCGGTCGACATTTAAAATTACATGATTATATTGATGGTCCCATTAATTGAAAAAAAATCTATTGCAAGAGACCAATTTTAATTAGGGGTATAATAAAACAAATACTCTGTAGGTCCCAAACTATTTAGGTCTCAGCTAATTTTATTTTATTTTCAACCATTTAATATGGTTCCTAAATATAAACAAACAAACTCAATGATATATAGTCGATAAATTAGCTCGTGTTTTGCAATCGATAACAAACGAGTAGCATTATCATTGTACATAACATAATTGTGAAAGAGTACGAGTGAAGCAACAAATGAAAGTATTAATTAGAGTTGTAATTTCTATTCACAATTCTATAATATTTTATCTTTTACCTCGATGATGACATTGATGCTCAAATGAAAATTTTGAATCCCTATTGTTGAAGTCATGTGTTGGCCAATTTGATTTGGAGTTTTTTATTTTTTTTTAAGAATAAGTCTAAAATGAGAATAAAAATCATTTTAATCATTTAATTCTTTAATAATTTAATTACTATTCAATTTCAATTCTATATTTTAAATTCAATCAATAGTCATTCTATTCAATTTATTCATGTTATGAAATTTCACAGTAACTACATATAAAAATACATAAATAAAATGTGAAATTTGGATACAATGTATTTTTATAAAAGAAAATAGACAGCGTTGATCAGTGACACTAATTTATACTCGATCGTCTGAGCTTTTGTATTAAATAAAATGCTTTGAAGTTTTCTACGAAAATTAATATGCGCAATCAAAGGGGAAAGATAATTAAAAAAACAGGGGACTATTTCTTTGACTTTTATGGCCTCAAATGGAGGAATTAAGCCGACATCCAAAAAGGGATTACAATGATAAAGTGGAAAAATAAAATTCAGAAACCTTAAAATCTAATATAATTGATTAAAAAAGGTGAGACATAAATTACAAAACAAAACCTTAATGATGTTTAAGGTGTGGTTATATTAGGTTAATTAAAAAAAACACGTCTAAAAACGCGTTTACATGCGGAATTAGTAGGTTTTATTAGTATTAGGAATAGTAGAGATCAGTTAAAGGAAAAGGAACAAGAGAACATAAAGACCACACTTGTTATTTATTTAATTAATCATGGAAAATGACATGCATACATTGTTGGAAAAGTGGTTGAAAATTCACCAACACTCTTGAAAAACAAGGCTCCAAATCCTTTCTAATTGTTTCATTAATTTTGGCACTAGTGAATTATCAACTCCCTCCAAAGTTCGATCATTGAGGTGATCAATCGTTAATCAATCAATCGTTAATCATGTATTGTACTGTACAATCCATTAAAGAATGTAATACAATACATAAAATACAGCATAAAATTCCTCATTCCTAAAATACATATACTATACTAAAATAATTTTACAAGGAAGCAAACGATTTTTTTTTTTTTTACTTTATTTGATTGGCATAAGGTGGTTGCCCGGGTAACCACAAAGAATGCCACTCTTTCACATGGGATAAATGAATAATCAATAAATTTTTTGACTTTATTTCACATGCATGGATGGCCAAGAATTTTCCAGAACTTATTATTGGAGTATTTAATTCTCCTAGATTAATATTATTAAAAAAAATCACTTAAGTGTTGCAATGACAACCCTTCTGTAAAAAGAAAAAATAAAAAAACATATATAGCTAGGGATGCTAAAGAGCGTTGGGTTTTGATACGTTTGTGAATATTGATATTTGTTGAAATTTATGATCAGAATACAAAATATTTGATCACAATAAAAAAAGGGACTAGTGTTTATAAAAATTGAAGAAGCTGAAGTGGTGTACAGTAACGCAAGTATTTTATAATATTCATTAATAAACTGACATTGCTGTTAAATATGCATAATAATCTGTCCCATCTTACAAATAATATTCAATTATTATATGAGCTAGCTTCGTGTATGGTGGTGCCTCGATCATTATGTCAATACTATTGATAATATAAATTATTTAATTTATGATATTTTCATTAGTATCAGTTACTTCACTTATCAATCATTACCCACGAAAATAAGGAGTATTCTCTATTTTTATGGTTTTTTTAATTATAAAAGTCAAAATCAAGACAATAAAAATATATTATTCTTGTATCCCCAATAACTTTTAAACTTTTTCTTTAATGTTTTATAATAACTTTCTCATTATAAATTTTCTACATAAAAATTTATAAAATTATCTTTTAAAATTATTACATCTGTTTATAAAAGTTATTGTGGAAAGATAAAATATTAATAATTAAAAAAGTAATTAGAAAAAAGCAAATTGCAATTTGCTAGACCCTTCGTCAACACTCTCTCTCTCTCTCTCATTTCAATTTCAACAGAGGCCTGTGTCCTGTGTGCAAGTCCACACACTTTCTTTCTCACGTTCCTTTTCACTCTCTTTCTAACCTAATATACGTACACGCAAAAAGCTGTACACTTATCAAATACAGGGAATTTCAATGCACAACGCCTTCATCCCTCTATAATTCCAAACCCCAGATCTGTAGTTTCTTCTCCTTTTCCTATCTCTACACGAAATATCTTTGATTTGATTTGGGTATATAACTTTAATTCCCTTTCCTTTAATTTGAGGAAAAACTTCTCCTCCTCCCAAATCTTGTTTCGTTGTGCTACTTAAACTATACAGTATTACGCATTTTATTGCTGTGGTGCATTCATCATTTCATATCTCGATCTCGGAGATTTTTATCTGCAATAAACTTGGTGAGTTTCCTCTACTTCAATTTTGACGCCCCCACTTAATTCTTTATTTCTCCCTGCGCTATTTTAATTTTCTGCAAATTCTGTAATGAAAGCCTTTTGATTTTTGTATATTTTTAGTTTCTTGATTCGATATCAAAACATCTTGAATGATAGTTGAATTCCCCTTCCTTTTCATGTTTTTTTTTTTACCTCTCCTGCACTTCTGATTTGTTGAGTTGGAAACTGGATCGAGGGCTTAATTCTGAGATGTTATATGCCAATTTTTGTTTAATTTTCCTTCACCAATGTTTAAATGTCACTTGATTAGAGAATAGATATTCAAGTTGAGATTGATCTCTGTGATTTTTTTTATTTTTTTTCTGTCTCTGGTCAAGCCTGAACTGAATTGACTTGTTGTATACTAGAGTATCATCGTTATAGATTTTGTTGATGACCTGTTTTGGGCGTACTCTTTAATATTAATATGTTAATGGTTTAATGCTTATCAGGATTATCTTTAATATCTTTTTCTCTGTGTCTTCTTGTGCTCATTTGATTCCTCAACTATTGAGCTTGAAATTTTGTTTTCTAGTTAAAATAACAATAGGACAAATTCCGTAGGTGCCTATAACCTTGTTTGATTAATTTTGCTGTTGGGACCCCACTGTGTGTGAATTTTTATAGTCCCTTGGGCTCAAGTACATCTTCTCTTCTCTTCATACGAGTTATTGATTGACAGTTCCAAATTCATATTTTTCTGTTGAATGCAAATTGCTGATGATGGTTTTTAATTGTCTTGTTCAATTTAGCGTATCATAGTCTGCGGTTTGGTGTGGTTTTTTCCTACATCAAGCTCAGCAGCATCTTCTCTGCCCTGATTAGAAGGAAATGAGGGATGTGTTCTTGGCTTGGAAGATCAGTGTCCTCATGTTTGCGCCCTTTCAGTCGATATGCCCGTATGAACAAGGATGATGATGCCATTTTGGGAGGTGAGGATGATGCACTTCTCTGGTCCAGAGACCTTGAGAAGCATTCCAGTGGCGAGTTTTCTTTCGCAGTTGTCCAGGCAAATGAAGTCCTTGAGGATCAGAGCCAGGTCGAGACAGGTCGACATGCCACCTTTGTTGGGGTCTATGACGGCCATGGTGGTTCTGAGACTGCAAGATACATCAATGACCACTTGTTTCGCCATTTACTTAGTAAGATTTTTGCTCTCATCTATGCTTTTCTTTAACTTGATTTTGTAATCAAGCTGAGGAAATTAACTATGTGGTTAGTCGTACATTAGTAAATAAAATTGTGGTCATTGTTTAGTCATTTGTTGCAGTTGTCTTATTGATAGCATGCTTTAGTCGTGCATGTTTTGATCATTGTCTGCTTTGCTTATTTTTGGTTTTTTCAGTGCATATTGAAGATTGTTTTGTATGTATGGCTTTCTGATTGCTTCAATTTATCTGTTGCTTGAGAGAGGACGTAGGAAATATCTATGTGTTAGTAGGGAACACTATACTTTATGCATAATAACATACATATTCACATGTATATAGGAAAAGCTATCTGCGTTTCTTTTCCTTTCTGTAATATAACAATGCTTGCATCTAGAGATGTTTCTTTGCTTCTTGTATTTTCCTTTATGGTTGTCATTTTTTGTTTTACAGAACTGGCACAAGAAAATGGAACAATGTCGGAAGATATCATTAAAAATGCATTATCCGAAACAGAAAATGGTTTTCTCACTCTTGTGAGAAGAGCTTACACAATCAGACCAGAAATTGCAGCAATTGGATCGTGTTGTCTAGTGGGAGTCATCTCGAAGGGGACATTGTACACTGCTAATGTAGGAGACTCGAGAGCTGTACTAGGTTCTTTAGATAAATCAAACAAAATTGTGGCTGAGCAACTGACCAGAGATCACAATGCATGTATGGAGGAGGTTCGTAAAGAATTGAAAGCCTTACACCCAGACGACCCACAGATTGTAGTTATGAAGCAAGGCGTTTGGCGCATCAAGGGCATTATACAGGTTTCTTTTAACAACTTTTATATTTTTCCATAGGCCTAATTGCACTAAACCCACTAAACTCTCATTGAAATCGCACATAAACCACCAAACTATTTTTCTTTGTACCAAACTATCAATTTTTTACACATAAACCACTAAACTAATTTTTGGGGCCAAATTTCTTACGATTCATTACATCTGCATCACACGTGATTTCTTAAAGGGGTATTTTCATCAAATATTGTATGCTGAACATGTACGACACACATGTCAAAAAACGGGAGAAAATTGGCCCGAAAATTTAGTTAAGTGGTTTATGTGTAAAACATTGATAGTTTCTTGCAAAGAAAAATAGTTTAGTGGTTTAAGTGCAATTTCGATGATAGTTTAGTGGGGTTAGTGCAATTAAGCCCTTTCCTTAATATTCTACAATGTTTATGATGTTCCTCATGTTTGAAATGACAGGTATCAAGATCCATAGGCGATGCTTATCTGAAAAGGCCGGAGTTTGCTCTAGATCCTACTTTTCCTAGATTCCACCTTCCGGAGCCTATCCGTAGACCCGTTTTACGAGCGGATCCATCCATATCCGTTAGAGATTTAGAGGGGAATGATAAGTTCATAATTTTTGCATCAGATGGTCTTTGGGAACAGTTGACGAACCAGGAGGCTGTGGAGATAGTGCATAATAACCCGCGAGTGGTACGTTGTAGAAATATATGCTGTTAATATCCTTATTTCTTGTCATATGCATTATGTGTTTTTTGTTTACGATAATGACAGGGTATAGCTAGAAGACTGGTGGTTTCGGTGTTGGAGAAAGCTAGCAAGACGAGGAAGGTTCCGTATAAGGATGTAAAGAAGCTGGAACCGGGTGTGCGGAGATGTGTTCACGATGATATTACAGTTATTGTTATCTTCATCGACCACGACATGAAAGAGAATAAAGACTTTGCTCCTCCTCAACTATCGGTGCGAGGATTTGTGGACACTGTCGGACCATCCAATTTCGATTTCTAGTGCCTGCTGTTTGGAGTTTGTTCAATCACTTGACAAAATTTTGAATCTCTGTGTTTCTGATTCGTAACCTAAGATCTGATTTGATTGTGTGACGGCCGCTTAATTTGATGTTGTATTTGTTTGCTTGCTTGCTGCTTTTGATTGAATAAACTCGATGTGGCTGCCTGCCTGCCTGTAACGTTGTTCACTCTTTCCATGTAATTGTAATGTGTACTAATACTGTAATACACCTCTTTTAAATCCATGGAAATAATTATTCGTTTTTATATCGATTGAAATAATTATGTATTGTGGCTGTACAAATGGGAAAACGTTCATAGTTATATTTTTTTCATTCATTTATTAATTTTTTAGCATACCTATAATCTGTCTTTACTTTAAACTTCGTATGCATATTGGTAATTATTTAGGTATAAAGTAAATGTGTGAAATATTTTGTGAATGAATGTTAAAAAAGATCTTAAATACTGAATAAATATTGATTCATTTTAAAAGATCTTTAAAAATACATTAATTGTTTAGGTTTAAAGTAAATTGGTAATGAAAAAAGTGAATGATGAAAGGAATAAATATTTTTATTTATGAGAAAGTACACTTATTAAGTTTAAATGGATAAAAAAAAATACTTACAAAAAAAGTTTAAACGAAAAAAAAAAATAGTATATTTCTGCTGTGGCAAAGCAAAATGACAGAAAATGGAAACTTAGGAGACTGAGAGAGTATTATTTTTTAGTAATATATTTTGACAAGACTAGGTAAATCCAACAAGTAAATGAATAGAAGTTTAATACGTCTTCCATTCAAAAACTCAAATCATAAACATATCATAATAATAATACCTTAAATACACAACCCTTCTACAAAATAACATAAATGAGAAGAAAAATGAATATCGTTGCGGCCAGTTCAATGTTCAAACATAAAAGTGAAGGAACGAAAAAAAAAAAAAAAGCAAATAAGAGAGAGAAGCAGGAACACAGCATCATCATCATCATCATAAATTCCCTTCATCACATGCAAATGTTCTCTTAGAAGCATTTTCTGTGAACAATCGATGGACCGGATTCATCGTACTCAGCCTTGGCTATCCACATCTGCAATTTTAAACAAAAAAAGGATCAATCATACAAATCCCTTCATTTGAGATTGAAAAAACGACAGAATCATGCAGCAAAATGTTTAAAATACCTGCTGGAATGTGCTGAGAGAAGCCAAAATGGAACCACCTATCCAAACACTGTACTTCCTCTCAGGAGGAGCCACCACTTTAATCTTCATACTGCTGGGTGCTAGAGCAGTAATCTCCTTGCTCATCCGATCAGCAATACCTGGGAACATAGTTGATCCACCACTGAGGACAATGTTGCCGTACAGGTCCTTTCTGATATCAACGTCACACTTCATAATAGAATTGTAGGTGGTCTCGTGAATTCCAGCAGCTTCCATTCCGATCATGGATGGCTGGAAGAGGACCTCAGGGCAACGGAACCGTTCACCACCAATAGTGATCACCTGTCCATCAGGCAGTTCATAGTTCTTCTCCACAGCAGAGCTGGTTTTGGCGGTTTCTAGCTCTTGCTCGTAATCAAGAGCAATGTAAGCCAACTTCTCTTTTATATCCCTTACAATTTCCCGTTCAGCAGTTGTGGTGAATGAGTAGCCTCGTTCTGTCAAGATCTTCATGAGGTGGTCGGTGAGATCACGACCAGCAAGATCGAGACGCAGGATTGCATGAGGGAGAGCGTAACCTTCGTAGATGGGGACTGTGTGGCTCACACCATCACCTGAGTCCAGAACAATACCTGCAAGCAAAGAGCACAAATGGACCGTTTAGACAGAGGTTTTACATCTAAAGATTAGGGGCAAGAAAGTGGCACTTTAGCCAATTCCTATAATATTTTTTATTCCATGTCACTGAAATTTTAAGCAAATGGAACTTTTTGATAGTATAGGACCAAGGTATTCTTTTCAAATATAATATTTTTAGACCTGGATCAGTGATAAGCAATGGTAGTTACTTGCTAAAGCACATACGAACAATTAAACATTTCAAATGTGAAGATGCACTTGCACATAAAAAATAAGATCATGTATAATTAAAATAATATTCCATTTTTGTTATGCATTAGTTATCATTGAAATATGAGAATTAATGGCATTTGTATGAGTGAAATAGGTCTTGTTCTCGGCTTTCTATCTGTTACAGAAATAATTACTATGAATTACAAAATTCAAAAGAACTTGTAGCTCAACTTTAATATCAATAGTATCATATTTCCAAAAAAATAAACAGGGAAAAAAAGAATAAGAACATTGATAGCATATCAATAGTATCATACTTCCAAAAAACAGGAAAAAAAAGAACATTGATAGCATGGATGAATAAATAGAAGAATAAATGTTTTAGCATTTTCTTACCGGTTGTACGGCCACTGGCATAAAGAGAGAGAACAGCCTGAATGGCGACATACATAGCAGGGGCATTAAAGGTCTCAAACATGATTTGAGTCATTTTTTCACGATTGGCCTTGGGATTAAGAGGAGCTTCAGTCAACAGAATTGGGTGCTCTTCTGGAGCCACACGAAGTTCATTGTAGAATGTGTGATGCCATATTTTCTCCATATCATCCCAGTTGCTGACAATTCCGTGCTCAATTGGATACTTCAGTGTCAGAATACCTCTCTTGGATTGAGCCTCGTCACCAACATAAGCATCTTTCTGGCCCATGCCAACCATCACACCAGTGTGACGAGGGCGTCCCACAATGCTAGGGAAGACAGCCCTTGGAGCATCATCTCCAGCAAATCCAGCCTGAAAATAATGAGATCCAACATAAAATTAAGTCTTCAAACATTAAGGATGAGAAAAAAAATAATTTCTTTCATGCCATGCAGGGATCAGCAATCATCTGAACTATGAGATTTTACAATATGTTGGGTGAGACCGATTACCTTGACCATTCCGGTACCATTGTCACAAACAAGGGGCTGAATATCTTCGGCTTCTGCCATTTCTTAATGTGCTCTGTAAAAAAGTTGATATTGATGGTTAATCTTGCCTTTAGGGAGATAGAGATGTTCATAACACAAGTGTAACGTCTGCTATAATCCAAAGTTGATGATACTATGGTCTATGAAGTTCAATTATTCACGACAAGATTTAATTAGACAAATATAATGTGTAAAAATGTGAGAAAATTAACATCACATAAAATCAGAGTAATTTTCAGCGATCAGATTTTGGGAGAAGATTTTCTAACTGCTTGATAGATCAGATTCAAACATTACATTAGCTACGTCAAAAATATGCAGTCAATCAAATAGAATGTGAATTGCTTACTATAGTTCAACAGTATCCAATAAAGAGAAATTTTACGCATAAAAAATAAAAATAAAAAACAGGAAAAGAAAAATTATCATTCTGCCATTAATTCAGTTCAAATTTGAGAAAATATAATAAGATTTTACAAATGATACACAGATCAGACTCAACCACAATATTAGAAATCTCATACATACACGACCAAACAGAATGTGAATCGGTCAATATAGTTTCTCCTAAACCTTTTAAGATTCCTGCACATTTGTCTAAATTTAGTAAGTTAGCAGATCCCTGAGAAATATCAGTCAACACCGTTTCAACACTAGAAACGAATTAGAGCATAGACGACGTTCACTAATCGATTAAGCTCGCTACAGATCCCAGATAATTTGCAGATCCATGAATCCAATATATCATAAAAAGCATAAACGCACGGATCTAAAAACTAAATCAACTAGTTTCGACAGATCAAGATAATGAAGCCGCAAGAGTCGGATACTTAACAAGATCCAATCGATTCTCGAAAAATGAGGATAAAAAGAGGATATGTGCAATGAAATACGATCGAATCCAAAGTATAACCGTACCTTTGAAGTTGTGTTGAAAATGGGTGTAACGATGAGTGACAATAGCTCTGTATTCTTCTTCTCTTGCCGCCCCTCGTGTTTAAAGGCCGAGAAATGAGGCTAAGCCTTGGATGAAATTCAGCTTAAATTGAACCTCAGATCTATTTCACGGAAGATCACAGCCGTTGATTTTATTATGATTTGGGTCCGTGATGTGTGTGGGCCCCATGACAGCATTGCGGTCAGCTGGCTGGCTTTTCTTGTTAGGGCAGTTTTACCCCTCCATTTCAGACCATTTCCCAATCTGTCTCGATGAACCTTTTGAGGCCAATTTGGGGAATTCACATTTAAATTACTAATTGTTGTACACCCACGCGTCTTTCTCCACCTTCCTCCACATAAAATAAAAGTAGATAATTTCATTTACTTGTATTATTATTATTATTATTATTATTATTATTTATGGCGTGGTCGTTGTGAGTATTAAATTTTTTAAATTGTTGTCTTATATTTTTCAACAAATGAAGTTAAGAGTAGGTATGAAAAATTGTTTTAATTTGAGCTTAATTAACAGTCGAGTCATTTGTATAGTAAAAAATTAATAAAAACTTGCATTGCATGAGACAGTTTCGTATATTATTTTCATCACATGTATATTGTATAATTCTACCCGTCAAATTATATATTTAAAATAAAATAAGGTACATTATATCACACAATAATTTTCCTAATATTTTATAGCTTTTCCTATACTTCACACATTAAAGTAGGTTTTTTTGTTATTTGGATATTTGAGGATGATGATTGTGATTTGTGAATTGGGAAGGTAGAAATACAGGACAAGGAAAGAGTTGATATTGATGTTACATTATTACAATCCCTATACAGATTCCAGGTAAGATTATACAGTACTGTTTCATAAAAAATTGATACTCCATTATATTGCATTTATCACATAGTAATATTCTACAAATTAAACAATGCTCAAATCCTACTTTTGACTATATTTCTATGAATATTAAACAATATTACATTTTGAACGTAATATTATATTAATATGATTTTTTTTTCTGTGATGTGTGAATTTTACATTAATTTTATTAGATGAGTTATTCACTCATTCTCTTAAAATGGCATGTTATTATAATAATGAGAATTAATTACAAATTAAGGTAAGTTTGACTAATCCGTTAGTAAATTTTCATTTATACATGAAATAATATGATGCTAACTTAATCATAAAATTTCAGGACAAAGCAAAAGTTATGTGATTAAAAATGTCAAGTTCCTTCATTAATGGTAATAGGAAATTAATAATAAATAAAATTATAATCTCACGTATAAGCAACTAAAACAAGTAGTTAGAGATGGTAGTTGAGCATTTCTAGTTCCCAAAATGACACTAGGGACAAACCTTGTCCAAACAGTACACGCTTAAGGGCATATTTGTCTTTTTGCAAATAATAATGCTAATATTAATTATTTTAATCTAATTAAATTAAGCATGCCTTTCCTTCGTGTGGATTAGTGGGTTAGTGATGAGCAATGATGATAAGTAGCTACGTGAGTTGATGGAAATGTGGGGTATGCCTGCTAAGCATATACTTAATTAAATATAAAATTAATTACAATTTTTATTGTTTTCTCACACACAAATATATATATATATATATATATATATATATATATTTAAACGGGTCTCATTGATTTGTTAAACCTAAACCTGCATATATTAAGATTAAACGGACTAATCCTATTAACTTAGTCCGGATAAATATATGTAGATGACACATATAAAAATTAACCAATAAAATCACATTTAACAAATATATAACTCTTTGAGATATTGACACACCGACAAAATGAATATAAAAACGACACGCAAGCATTTTAAACTCCGTATTAGTAATATAGGGAATATTTACGTCTAAAAATCCAGTATCATTTTAAGCAACTTTCATAAGCATATGAAGATTATGAATTTATATTTATTGACGTGTCGTGCTACTATAACACTAGTAAATCCATAACGTAACCTAACCAGATGAAAAAAAAAATGGTTCAAGCTTCTAATCGATACTGATCAAGTGAATTGACCCTTTATTTCATGTTAAACTCTCTATATTTTAACCATGGTTCTATCACTTCACTTATTATCAATATATATATGTATATATAATATATATAAAAAGAAGTTGATTTCAAATAATTTAAATTAGTAAGATTTCAATCACTTATTTCGTAACCAATTTTGTTGTCTAATAAAGATGTGGTAATACTACCACTTTTATAAAGATTCTTATATCCAACTTTAGTAAAGGGGGATTTAGTTGCAAATTAATATTAGTTGCTTTGATGTAAAACATGTGTTGAGGGGTGCACATTGTCCCTCTCATGCAAATGCATATGGATTTTGTTTTTTTATTTTACAAGAATGAAGAAACCATATTCATGTGGTTATAAAAGTTTTATTTCTATTTTGAGAGCTTGTTCAATATTTTAGGTCATTGGTTCAATTATTGCCAGGTTACTTACTTGGCTTATAAGATTTATATATCCCACTTTTGAAGTGCAATAATTTTTTATGATTGAGACTTGAATATCAATCCATTTTCAAGAATGTAAATGACTCATATATAACGTAGTAGATACGATTTTTAATCTTCAAAACAAAATTATTTTACATTTCAATATATTTAAGATTTTCACAATTAGGTGGAAAAACAAATCGATTTTTATATATGATACAATACGAAAAGCTATACTATAGGAATTAGTAATTACTACTACTTGTCAAGCCATGCGAGTGGTGTTGCCCTCATCAACTTGAGTAATACGTATTTTATAAATAATGTCTCCCCTAATTTTCTTAAGAACATTCCTTTGAAAATGATTTATTTTACTATTTTGAATAAATAAAAGTATTTTAAATGGATAAAAGAGTACTTAGAAATGGCTTCTGAAATCATGTATAGATTTGACGGTGGATGGATGGCCAATATTAGAGTGGTTCAAGGTTCATGAACCGCCGGTTCGACGGTCCCACGGAGCTTGGACCGGAATCGAATTGTAAAGAATGGCTAGGCGGTTTCGGTTTACGCGATTCCCGTTCGATTTTCCTTTTTTTTAAATGTGTGTGTTTTCAATGAATTGAAATTTGAATTTCAAGTTTTTTACTAACTAAAATTAAAATGTACAAACTATAGAAAGATAACAATACTACAATTCATTGAAAATTAAATTTTATTCAACTCTTTAAAATAAGTTAAATTAATTACAGCATACACCTAAAAAAGACCAAAATGTTACATTAAAATATAAAATTGAAAGTTGAAAACTACTTTAAAAAATTAAAAATATTTAATTACAATCTTACAATTTAAAAGAAAATAAATATTACTCCAAAAAATTATAACATAACAATTCAAATTGAAAAGTAAAAAAATAAATAAATAGACTTAGCATAATTTTAAAATTCAAACATAGAAAATTATAAGTTAAAATTTTAAATTATGTTGTCTACGTATCCTCTCGAAATAAAGTTCGCGTAGTTGTCTTACTGTCATGAACATGAAGGCCTTGAAGAGGAAGTTATTGAGAAAGAAGAATGAAATATGTATTCACGTTGTATGTGTGGGAATGAAAGAATACTAACTTAGTTAGTGGGCCAAACAATGGTAATGGGTCTTTACTTATTTTAATAATTGTTGGGCTTAGGTATTTTATTAAGGGCGCGGTTATACACACACCAACCTATTGAGGACACCCACGGGCTAAGTACACCCACTCTGAGATGAGGACACACACTTATAAAACCCCAAAATATCCTTGGGCTCCGTTTGGATTGAGGGATTTGATCTATGGATTTCAAATCCACTCCCCTTGTTTGGATTAAAAATGAAATGAATGGATTTAAAATTCTAAGCATATTTTTTTTAGTTAAAATTGAGAGGATTTTAAATGAGATTATTGACTTAAAGGTTCAAAATTTACCCCTTAAGTGTTTGAAAGTACATGTCATATTTTTTTACACTTGTCAATACAAAATCACTCACCAAATGTCTCAATTACCCTTGCCTTTCGAAATAGTTGCAAGCAGTATTTTTTATTTCTTTATTTGCTCCTCTGTAAAAAAGTGTTGGGATATGAATCCTAAAACAAGTCCTAAATGATGAATAAAAGATAAAAGATGAAGTTTTGATAAGCCAAAAGAAGACTTGAATATTTTCTAAGTATTGATTGATCTAGTCTAGTTGAGTTGAAGTCATCTTGTACAGATCAGTAGAATTCACAAAGACAAGTACAATTTTATAATACAAGTATTATTGAAAGATAAGTACGATTTATAAGTACTTCATATATTCATATTTGTTTGTATATGTTAGATTGTTATTGAGTTATAATTGTTGTATAGAGCTCATGTTTTTATATGTAATAGATAGATTCATTGTATAGTTATAAGTTGACTAAGCTTTGTTATAAAAGCTTAATGTAATGTAATAGTCTTGTTAGGTTAGATGATAGGACTAGATTAGTTCTAATTAGAAGTCTACTGCACTAGAAGAGAAGACCAGTCTACTACTCAAGACAGGTGGACTACAAGTCAAGTGCATCTACTAGACTACACAAGACAAGTTAACATGAAGTTAGTTACAAATACGCGTGAAAGATAAGGATGGAGAAGTTAGTTATGGAATAACTAATTCGTAACAAGAAACGCTTGTATAGATAAGAAGATTCAGTTGAAATCAGTTATCAAGAAAGGTTGGTTACAACTACCTGAATTCTTGAAGTTCGAAGTATATAAATACTTGAAGAAGTTTATCGTTTTGAAGACTACTGATAACCGAGATACTGATTACTGAGATATTGATACTACAAGTATTATTGAAGATTCAAGTAAAGTTTTCTCTCAGAGATTGAAGTTCAGAAAGTAAAGCTACACAAGTCAAGTGAAGATCAGAAGGCTACTACTGAACGAAGAGAAGTTTTATTTTCGTTTTACTGTTTCAAGTTGCTAGATACTTGTAAATCGCTAGTAAGATCGAAGAGGCACTTGGAAGTGTTATCGAGAAGATCTAAGTCTTATTTCTTGGGACTTAAAGCTACAAGAACATATTACTCCATTGGACGAGTTAATAAGAATTTCACAACTGGGTTTGTGAGAGTGGATGTAGACAAGTTGTCGAACCACTATAAATCTCGTGTTCGATTTACGTTACTGTTTTTGTTTGTTGTTTAATTGGTTAATTGTTTAGTTGATTGAATTACATAACTGATCTAGACTAGTTGAGTATACATAAAACAGAGTTCTCGAATTAAGTTGAGTATAAACTTTAATTGGGCTCATTGTTAATTTCGTATTCCGCACATTGTAATTCTGATATATCGAAAGATTTTAGAAAAGTCTATTCACCCCCCTCTAGACATTTTCTTTAGCTTCCCTCGATATTAACTCAACTTAGGGACCTACAAGTGGTATCAGAGCAGTAGTTTACGAACTGCTGTTTCTTGATAACCGACTTAAGACTTAGGGTGAAGTCTTGGTCCTTGATTGTTCTTGTATACGTGTTCTTGATCATATTCTTGTAACATCTGTTTTCGTGCTCCCTGTTCTTGACTTATCTGTTATTCTTGATCATAACTCTACTTAGCACTTATTTCTTGAAATCATGTCTCTTGAGATCAGCGCTAACAAGCTACCTAAGTTCCAGGTACAAGACTACGACTATTGGAAGCTAAGGATGGAAGCCATCTTCAGCTCCACTCACGACTTAATGATCTCCGTCGTCACTGAAGGTCCAATTGTGACCATGATCCCCAATACTGCTGCCCTTGACCCAAATCAACCAGTGGGTACACTCGTCAAGAAACCAAGGTCAGAACTAACCTCTGAAGAAATGAGACAGAATAATTTGGATAGCTTGGCCAAGAATTACATCTTACACACTCTTCCTAACGAGTATCTGGGAAAAGTGTTAAAATGTAAAACTGCCAAAGAAATGTGGGATCGCTTAGCTATCATTTGTGAAGGGACATCCCTAATCAAAGAAAGCAAGCTTTCTACTGCAGTCCAAAGATTCGAATTATTTCATATGAAAGCTGGTGAAACAATAGACCAGTTGGATACTCGTTTTACTAAAATCATGAATGACTTGGAAGTCCTTGGTAAATCTTATACTCCACGTGAAATCAATCTTAGGATTCTCAAAAGCCTTGATAGTCGATGGAAGATGGTAAAAATGCTTGTTAAGAATACCCAAGATATAGACGTATGGACAGCAGAAACCATGTTTCAAACTCTAAAGGCCCATGAGTTTGATCTAGACGAAGATGAACCCATAGTAAGTAGTGACAGAGAACATGCTGTATCTAAGAACGTTGCTTTTAAGGCTAGTTCGTCTAAGATAGACAGGTCTAAGACTAAGACTAGGTCTGCTTCTGTGAAAGACGAGTTAGATACTGATCTTAGTCTGAAGGATCAGGTAAGCCTCATGGTTAGAAAGTTTGATAGGCTGAATAAACGTTTCGGAAGATATAAGAAGTTCTATAGAGAGCATAGAGGGTCTGCTTCTAAGAACTCGTCTGAGACCAGACGAGACCGAAACTCGTCCGAAAGGAGAGACGAAGTCTCGAAAGGTAACAGACAAGATAGAGAGTCTGATGGTAGGAAGATTACTCGTTCTAATAGACGTGATAAACGAAGGAACAACTCTCCTATTAAAAAGACTACTAATGATATCTTGTGTTATAACTGTGAGAAGCCAGGTCACTACATATATGAATGTCCAGACCTGAGTACCGATGATCGAGAAGAACGCAAAGCACGAAGGGAAAGAAGATACAACCGTGGTAAGAAGGCAATGATGGCCAATGATGACTCTGACTCTGACTCAGACGAGTTGCCATCATCCTCATCTAGCTACCCGTCTAAACCAGATCACGATGAAGCTTTCATAGTAGATGATGGTCTTTGCTGCATGGTTAAAATCGACCAAGAGGTATCATCTGCTACTTCCTTTCAATCTTGTGATGAATCAGATTCTGATGAAAGTGACACTGCCAGTAGCAAAGTAGGGAGTAGTCTTCAGCACTCTACTAGTGCAGTTGAAGACGACCTCCTACTTGCCAACAAGGCATTCATTGAAGTCAGTGACGAAAACATCATCTTAAGACAAGAAATCATCGATCTTAAGGAAGCTCAGTCTAAAGTAGATCCTAATATAACAGTCCTAAATGAACGCTTGCAAGAAGAGTTGAGTCAACTCAAAGACAAGTGTGCATTGACAGACAAGTTGTATCAAGACCTACTTAAGACACATGCTACTGAGAAACATGAATTCAATGTTTTACAAAACAAGTTCAAAAAGCTTGAAGAACGTAATAAGTTCTTAGAAATTGAGGTTGTCACTTTAGACCTTAAATTTACTGACCTGGTTAACTCATCTAAGGTTAACCTTGAACTGTCAGATAGGTATAGGGCTCCTGCTGACAAGACAGGCATAGATGCTGAGACACCCAGCTCGTCTACTCAAGTTCCTAAGAACCCTACTATTTTCATCTCAAGCTCCTTGACTAATGATAAAGGAAAAGAACCAATAATATACGATATTGGAAGTTCATCTAAAGGTACTGTACCAAAACAAGCTCAAGTTAACATTCCTATTACCAAGGGAGGTAAAAAGAAAGTTAACAACAAGCCTGTTCCGTTTAAGACAAGTCAACAAAGGACTAGGAATCGTGGACGACCAAATCAGGTCAGATACGAGGATTGGTATCCTGAGGAGACGAGTACTAAACTAGTACAAACTAGACGACAAGAGTCCAGACCTCCTTTCATAAGGCAGTCTCAACTCTACTCGTCTAGACCTAGACAGGAAGGTCCAAAATATCGTACACAAGCTGTTCTATATCCTCCACCTTTGTCATATTATATCAAAGGAGAAGAAAGACCTAAACATGTCTATAAACCGTATGGACCTAATGCATACAAACCTTACTCTGACTATCATAGACAAGTGCCTGCTCAAGTAGAGATTAAGTCAAAAGGCTATCTCCAAAGAGTAGACCCGAACTCAACTAATAGGCCAGATAAGGACAACAAGGTCTTATTTTGCAACAAATATGGTCATAAGCTCAGAAGATCAAACTTGTTCAGGACTCCAATGTACATTTGGATTCCATTGAACTCGACTAACCCCCCAGGACCCCAATAAACAAGGAGGGTACCTAAATTATGAAATATCATCTGATGCAGGGTCGACTCGATCTATACAAGAAAGGTGGCTCAATAGGAGAAACTTGGTACATAGACAGTGGCTGTTCGCACCACATGACTGGTACCAAGACTCTCTTATCAAACTACCATGAGCAAGAAGGACCAAAAGTGATATTTGGTGATAGCTCCATTGCTGTTACTAAAGGATTTGGTTACATTCAGAATGGAGACATAGAGATTCAAGATGTTTCTTATGTTGAAGGCTTGAAATACAATTTACTCTCTGTTTCACAATTTTGTGATCGTGGATACAAGGTGCAGTTCAAAAGTCAGAAATGTGAAATCATTGACAAAAAGACACACACAGTCTTACTGGTCGGCATTAGACAAGGAAGTGTGTACATAGTGAACTGGAACAGTTGTCCGAGGGACACCTGTCTACTTACTAAGAATCCTAAAGAACTTGGCTGGCTCTGGCATAGACGCCTCTGTCATCTAAACTTTAAGGTTCTTAATAAGATAGCCAGAGACTACCTTGTGGAAGGTATTCCCAATGAAGTCTACTATAAGTCACATGTATGCACGTCCTGTCAAAAAGGTAAACAGGTAAAGGGTTCTTTTAAATCTATTCCATTCCTCTCAACCAGTAGAGTTCTTGAACTTCTACATATGGACTTACATGGCCCAATAACTCCTCCAACTTTGAACGGTAGAAGGTACACACTTGTTGTGGTAGACGACTATTCTAAGTTCACTTGGGTAGTCTTCTTACACAAGAAGAGTGATACACAAACACTTTTGCCTGATCTGTTGAAGAAGTTACAGGTTGAGAAGAATCAGTCAATTGTCAAGATCCGTAGTGACAAGGGTACTGAATTCATTAACTGCTATATTAAAGAATTTTGTTCTAAGCGTGGCATCCAGCACCTTACTAGTGCAGCTAGGACACCACAGCAAAATGGAGTAGCAGAACGAAGGAACAGAACTCTTAAGGAGGCCTGCAGGACCATGCTGACAGAGTATAATACGCCTCAGAAATTTTGGGCAGAAGCCATCAATACTGCATGCCACTCACAAAATAGAAGTGCTATCAATAAAGCACTAGGTAAGACGCCCTATGAGGTATGGAAAGGTAGAAAACCCAGAGTGTCATATTTTCATATATTTGGATGTAAGTGTTTCATCCATAACAATGGGAAAAACAAGTTGAATGCATTTGATGCTAAAGCAGACGAGGGGATATTCTTAGGATACTCCTCGACTAGCAAAGCATTTAGAGTATTCAACTACTCAACCCTTTGTGTGGAAGAAACACCACATGTGGTTTTCGAAGAATCTCAACAGGACTCGTCTACCAACAAGATCAGTGAGAAAGTTACTGAGCTAACTGTCGAATCTGACAAAGACTCAGAGGTATATGAATCCGTTCAAGCATACAATCCATTCATGAAAGCTCTTGAGTCAGATGACCAGAAGAAGGTAAGTGCTCAAGGTAACTCTACTAGACCAGTTGACATGCCTAAACTAGTCGACTCGTCTACTCCCATTAAATCTTCTGATGATAATGATGTTGACATGCATGATGTTGTACATGATATAGATGATAGTACTAGTGTTAAGAATAGAAATACATGGAAATCAGCGCATAATACTGAAAATATTATTGGTGACTCTACTGTTGGTGTTAAGACTAGACGACAACTCTTTGAGTCGCAAGAACAATCTAGTCCATCTCTGTTTTGCTGGTGTTGTTTCCTCTCATCTATCGAGCCTAAAACCATTAATGAGGCATTGGCTGATAGTAATTGGATCATTGCTATGCAAGACGAGTTGAATCAGTTTGTTCGAAACGACGTCTGGGAACTTGTCGATAGACCGAAACATCATAATGTAGTTGGCACTCGATGGATTTTCAAGAATAAGAAAGATGAGAATGATGTAGTTGTTCGTAATAAGGCTAGACTAGTCGCCCAAGGCTATTCACAAGCTGAAGGCATAGACTATGATGAAACATATGCTCCTGTTGCTAGACTAGAAGCCATTCGATTGTTCCTTGCATATGCTGCTTACATGAAATTTACTGTATATCAAATGGATGTTAAAAGTGCATTTCTTAACGGTATTCTTGCGGAAGAAGTGTATGTTGAACAACCCCCAGGTTTCGAAGTCAAAGGTAACCAGGTATACAGATTAAAGAAGGCCTTATATGGACTAAAGCAAGCTCCAAGAGCCTGGTACGATACTCTTTCTCAATTTCTATTAGAAAATGGTTTTACTAAAGGCAAGGTAGATAGAACCTTGTTTAGAAGACAAGAAGGGAAAGACATTTTACTCGTCCAAATTTACGTAGATGACATCATTTTTGGTTCACCTAACAAAAAGCTGAGTGAAAGTTTCTCAACACTCATGCAAAGTAAATTTGAGATGTCTATGATGGGTGAAATGAACTACTTTCTTGGACTTCAAGTAAAACAGACCCCAGAAGGGATTTTCATAAATCAAGCAAAATATACTCGTAATCTACTAGACAAGTATGGTATTAAAACATGTAAATCTTCTAGAGTACCTATGCAACCTACTTACAGGATGGATCCAGACGAGAATGGTAAATGTACTGATCAAACTCATTACCGTGGTCTTATTGGTTCATTACTCTACTTGACTGCTAGTAGACCTGATATTGCATTTTCTGTTGGTGTATGTGCTCGTTTTCAAGCCAATCCAAAAGAGAGTCATATGGAAACCACTAAAAGGATTTTGAAATATTTGAAAGGAACCATCAATCGTGGTATATGGTATCCTTCAAATGATGATCTATCTCTAAGTGGCTACTCTGATTCTGATTTTGGTGGTTGTAGAATAGATAGGAAATCTACATCTGGTTCTTGTCAATTCTTAGGCACAAAACTCATTTCATGGTTTTCGAAAAAGCAGACAAGTGTTGCTACCTCTACTACTGAAGCCGAGTACATGGCTGCTGGTAGTTGTTGTAGTCAATTATTATGGCTTATTCAACAGCTTAGAGATTATAATATTTGTGAATCAAATGTTCCAATATTCTGTGATAGTAATAGTGCTATTGCCATTACACAAAATCCTGTTCTGCACACACGTTGTAAGCATGTTGATGTGAAACACCATTTCATACGTGATCATGTAGAAAAGAAGGATATTCGCATGGAAAAGATTCATACTGATTTTCAAAGAGCTGATATTTTCACAAAACCATTAGCTGAGGCCCGATTTCATGAATTATGCATTAGTCTAGGACTAATTGATCTTGATCCTACTAGTATATAGCAATGTACTAACCAGACAGGTACAGTCCTAAGAAGAAAGGAGAAATAGACAAGTTACCACAAAAGGCACAGAGCACTCATCTACTCACTCAACAGACAGGTATACAAGGTCAGACAAGTTGACCAAACAACCCGATGAGGAAGCTGGTAAAGCTGAGGGTAATACTAAGGGAATAAACATTTAAGGGGGAATCTTTGATTTCTTAAAAATCCTTGTGTTGACTCTTTAGTTTGGTTACAGTCATCTTGTTTGAACCTTGATCATTGATTTAAATTGATATTCATTCTATATATTCTACTCGACTATCTGTCGTACTAAATAAAACAGGTACATAAAGCTGTTCGACGTTCAGACAGATACGCACAGTCGAAGGGGGAACTCATCAGGTGGACATAAGACTACTCGTCTTGTGCCATTAAGCCTACTCGCCTTATGAAGCTTAGTCCTACTCATCTGTTCTGGATGGACTCGAACAGACAAGTTAAGTTTTCTTTGATTTAAATAGGATATGTGTTAAAGTGTTTACTCGAAATAAATTAACGATGTTAAAGTAATGTGATAGTGTTAAAATTTGGAAATCCTAGAATTGGATTTATACACCACTAGTTAATGAGGTGTACACATTCAATTCATGCCAAAACACGACCTAGATAGGTCAGATGAGTACACTCTTTAATTTTGCAAATAAGAGAGGCGGATTTCAATTTGTACAAAATCAATTCACATTTTTATCTCGGTTCCGTAACCGAATGCCAAAGGTCTCAACCGTTGGATCTAATTTTTCAATCTTGACCGTTGGATCAAAAATTCAGTTTTAAACAAAACCCAACACTTGCACACGTCTTGCCTCACATTTTTCATAACTCTTCTACTCGCCTAACAGTGATTTCCTGCATAATCCATTGTTTGTGTTCATTACAAATCTTTTAACATGTCGATTCGATCTATCTTCGATGTTAGTACCAACATACAGGCACCGTTTTATCTAGGCAGATACATTAATGACAACAAGGTGCATGTTGAACCGTCCCTGTTTTTTGGTGGAAATCACACAGTCGGAAATGAAGAAATCTTGACCAAGTGCACAAGATGCGGGCTAAAACCCTATTTGGAGGCGTTTCCTAAGGTTGTTCTGGAGGAGGAGGTTCTGGAATTCTATGCTAATGCCAGCAGAAGAGGAGATGTCATCGAATCTTTTATCGGTTCAAATCGAGTGGAAATCACTCGTGAAGCTCTTTTTGAAAGATTGAGGTTGCCCATCGGAACGATTGATGTGGAGAAGTATGCGGAAGGGCAAGAGATTAGATATTTAAGCATTTTCTGTGGAAGGAAGATGAAGCTGAAACCAGATGGTAAAGCTATTACAGCCAAGAAGGGTGAGCTCCTAGAAAAATATCGCACTCTACTGGACATAGCTAGCAAGATGCTTCTATGTGCCACTGGGTCTTATGACTCAGTCACCCAAGTCAAAACAAGGATTATGGCAGCTATCTATGATGGAATTACTGAGGGTAATTGGTTTAAGTTAATAGCTGACAGGATGATGCACTTCGAAAGAAGTGTTAGGGTGGATGTTGATACTCGGAACTGGGTAGTCTCTCAAGCAGTTGGATATGGAAACAAGCTGAGCATCTTACTCCCACTGTTGATGCCCAACAAGACCACTTGGAGCAAGGGAAAGCCGTTTCATCCTCTTAAGTTCTATCTAAAGAAAGAGGCTCTGAAGAAGCAGGTTGCTGGAAGGCCAGCTGCTCCTAGGCAGGTTCAATTTGATGAATCTGAAGTGTTGCCATATGCGGATTCGGATAGTTCTTCACAAGCCGGGTCTAAGGAAGCTGAGTCCAGTACAGACGACTCGGAGAAGACTCAATCGGATGACGAGTCAAATCAAGAGGAGGAGTCGAGTGACCAAGTTCCTGAGATGTATACTCTTGTGAGAGTTGGAACTCCACCTCCACCAGAAGAGTCGAGTCACCAGGTTGGTACCTCTTCACAAGCTTTGTCAATTCCTTCTCTCTCTCTCTCTCTACTGTTCGAACCAATGCAAGATCACATCGATCTAGGCCTAGACTTATTCCCTCAACCTCACAAGTGCTGCCAGTATATCCGCTGAGGGTCAGCCTACCCGAAATCACTCCCAAACAAGATACAACTGATACTCCTACAGTTGTCATACCTGACCAAGCCACATCAAAGCCCACAGAAACCACAGCCTTTACTCCCTCTCCCTCACCAGAATATGGTGAACCCCCCAACCCATCTACTTCAGACAAGACGCCAGTTGCCACTGCAACAGCTGAGTTAGAGACCCCATCTACTCAGGACCCGTCTGTTGTTAGATTTTAATCCCTAGTGTATTATCCAATGTGTCTACGAGAGAAGAGGATTCGTGCTCGAGTTTCAAGAAATCTTCAGAAGACGCTCTCAACTCTTGACATCGACACAGCTTCTGAACAGTTTGAAAAGCTAGTCAGGATTTGCACATGGTTCGCTTTGAAGAAGTCTTCTACGGATGATCTTTTTGAAGTCATTCAAGGCATGGGCGGAATCTCCAATTTTATGGATTGGGAGATGGAACAGAAAGAAAATAGTGGAGTTAAGGATCACTCCGAGCTATTCCCGCGCAAAGCCCTGGTTGATCTAGTCAAGAAGCTTCTGAATATTCCAGATGGTGTTATTGAGGATGTATTTGCTTTTGACGTCGGAACCCAGACTGATCTGGTGGAAGACGAGATCAAGCCAGAAGTAGCTGAGATAGCAGTCCAGACTTCAGAACAATTGGAAGAAATTGTTGAAAGTGATGAAGATGAAGTCGACTCACTCATGTTTGGTAAAGAAGATGATGAGTTCTTGGATGCTGAGATGTTTGATGAAGAAGAACTCAAAGCCGTTGATAATGTTGTTGGAACTTCCAGTTCTACTCAAGCTGTGCCAGACAGATTTCTGGATGATTTAAAGACTGATCTGAGAAGTGTTGTTCATACTGCCATAGACGAGTTCTTGAACTTGAAAATGAAGGATGTGCTAATTGCACAGAATCAGTCACTTGTTGACCAATCCAGAGACTTATTTGTTGGTGAGATCAACAAGATGGACTCAACTTTCCGAGAAGAGTTGTTTGCTCAAGTTGAAGATTTTCTGAAGAAACAAGTTGATGTTTCAGAAAAAAGATCAATCTCTTTTGCTCGATCGCTAGCTGAAGAGTCAAGCAAAATGGAGAGACTCTACAGTGTTAAAGTTGCCATTGCTGATGAACAGAGAAGGGAAGCACAAGATCAGTTGGTGCGTTCTCGGGCTGTTCTACATGAGTTGACTGAACAGAATACTCTTCTTAGACAGACGGCTACTCAATTGAAAGATGAACTAGTTTCCTGTACACAGAAGTTGGAACTGGTTACTGATCGCTTAGACAAGATGAGCCATGCGGAATCGCATCAGAAGCACATTGAGTCAGCTGCTGAAGCAATGAAGGAAGCTTTGAAAGAAGAGATGACTCGCTTTACTTCTCTTTTCACTCTTAAGGCAAGTGATGAAGCCAAAAAGGGGGAAGAGACAAGTAGAATTGAAGATATAGTTGTAAAATCTGCTAGTACTGAACCGGAGATGAAAGCTGCTGCTATTGCAATTGAAGAACTAAGAAGGCCTAAAAGAGGCAGATTAGTGAAGAAGGCAGATCTAGAGCATGCTGAAACTGAAAAGCAGAAAAGATTAGAGAAAGGTAAAGCTGTTGCATCGTCTGAAACTGAAAAGCAGAAAAGATTAGAGAAAGGTAAAGCTGTTGCATCATCTCCTGAAGCAGAGATTCAGACCAGACGAGTTAAGAGGAAGCTGAGTATTGAAGAACCTACTGCTACTACTGTAGTTGAGAAGAAACAAAGAATTGCAGATGATGAGATTCATTATGCAAGCAAGAAGAAAATTACGAAACATATTGAAAGGCTACAGAAGTTGAAAGCTGATGAAGACAAGATGGAAGACAAGTTCATTGATCACTTCATAGATAATGAGCATAGAGCTGAATGGATTGAAGTGAAGAGTCAATGGGAACTTGATCATTGGATCATCAGGAAATATGGTGATGCTGAAAGCCAAGATGAATTATACTCTTTATTTGACAGGTTCATGGAAGGACAACACAGGAAGTTATGGCATTTAATCCTGAGGATTTCTGCTAGTGCTAATTTCAACATTCTTGTTCCTGAATTTCCTAAATGGAGATGTCCCATGACAAGCTCAGGTAAAAGGGTTGATGTTAATCAAATCAAGAAATTCGAAGAAGAGCTGCTAGATAAAGAGAAGATTGAAGATGAAGATCATGTCAGTCTAATTCACAAGAGACTCCTTGATGCATTCTGTGTTCCAAATCCAGAAGGAGGTACTCTTTCAGATTAGTTTTTGTTTGTTTGAAGGTTAGTTGTTTTTTTTTGCTCTGATATTTTGTTATTCAAAGTATGTGTAATCTACTGATCTATTTTGAATGAATGAAAGATAAGTACTATTTGATGTTAAAAGACAAGGTAACTACTTAACTAGTCTACTAATGAGAAAAGATTCAAGTAGTTTTGGCTTCATCAAAAAGGGGGAAATTGTTGGGATATGAATCCTAGAACAAGTCCTAAATGATGAATAAAAGATAAAAGATGAAGTTTTGATAAGCCAAAAGAAGACTTGAATATTTTCTAAGTATTGATTGATCTAGTCTAGTTGAGTTGAAGTCATCTTGTACAGATCAGTAGAATTCACAAAGACAAGTACAATTTTATAATACAAGTATTATTGAAAGATAAGTACGATTTATAAGTACTTCATATATTCATATTTGTTTGTATATGTTAGATTGTTATTGAGTTATAATTGTTGTATAGAGCTCATGTTTTTATATGTAATAGATAGATTCATTGTATAGTTATAAGTTGACTAAGCTTTGTTATAAAAGCTTAATGTAATGTAATAGTCTTGTTAGGTTAGATGATAGGACTAGATTAGTTCTAATTAGAAGTCTACTGCACTAGAAGAGAAGACCAGTCTACTACTCAAGACAGGTGGACTACAAGTCAAGTGCATCTACTAGACTACACAAGACAAGTTAACATGAAGTTAGTTACAAATACGCGTGAAAGATAAGGATGGAGAAGTTAGTTATGGAATAACTAATTCGTAACAAGAAACGCATGTATAGATAAGAAGATTCAGTTGAAATCAGTTATCAAGAAAGGTTGGTTACAACTACCTGAATTCTTGAAGTTCGAAGTATATAAATACTTGAAGAAGTTTATCGTTTTGAAGACTACTGATAACCGAGATACTGATTACTGAGATATTGATACTACAAGTATTATTGAAGATTCAAGTAAAGTTTTCTCTCAGAGATTGAAGTTCAGAAAGTAAAGCTACACAAGTCAAGTGAAGATCAGAAGGCTACTACTGAACGAAGAGAAGTTTTATTTTCGTTTTACTGTTTCAAGTTGCTAGATACTTGTAAATCGCTAGTAAGATCGAAGAGGCACTTGAAAGTGTTATCGAGAAGATCTAAGTCTTATTTCTTGGGACTTAAAGCTACAAGAACATATTACTCCATTGGACGAGTTAATAAGAATTTCACAACTGGGTTTGTGAGAGTGGATGTAGACAAGTTGTCGAACCACTATAAATCTCGTGTTCGATTTACGTTACTGTTTTTGTTTGTTGTTTAATTGGTTAATTGTTTAGTTGATTGAATTACATAACTGATCTAGACTAGTTGAGTATACATAAAACAGAGTTCTCGAATTAAGTTGAGTATAAACTTTAATTGGGCTCATTGTTAATTTCGTATTCCGCACATTGTAATTCTGATATATCGAAAGATTTTAGAAAAGTCTATTCACCCCCCTCTAGACATTTTCTTTAGCTTCCCTCGATATTAACTCAACTTAGGGACCTACAAAAAGCACTATCATTAAATCAATTGTCCTTTCTCTTTCTCTCTCTTCTGTCTCACATTTTCAAAATTTATTTTCTCTCTCTTCTCTCTCACATTTTCTCAGATGGGGAAACACACAAATTGGAGTGGTTGTTCAACACCCCTCTCCATATCCGGCGACCTCCAACGACGACGGCGGCATCGGTGGTGGGTTCCCGGCCTCTATCTTCCTCGGCCCGCTTCCGGCTTCGTCTTCTAACAGCGACGACCATAGCGATGTGGCTTCGTCTACTAAGGTTGGTTTGAAACCCTCCTCCACGCCGTTGCAGAGTTATGGAAGAAGAAGCTGTCGACGAAGGCCAGATGAAGCAAATCAGATCTTTTTTCTAGCCGGAATATTGTTGAGACAAAGAAGGAGTTCGGGCTCGTTCGCCGGAGTAGATCTAGGGTTTTCTGAAAATAAGTTTTTCCCTGTTTCTTCCTACGCATTTTCCAAGTCAAAAAATATATGCTAGAAATATTTTTGGAGTGAGAATTGAGAAAAAAAAAGATAAATTCGTGAAGTGAGAATTACAGGTAAGCCCTTCCTTCTCTCTGAGATGTTTTGAATTTTTTTTGTGTCTGAAATAATGGATTTGCTCATTTGATTGTAATTCCAACTCTGTAAATTCTTGGTCTGATTTTTTATTTCTGAAGTTTCTTTCTCTTAAGTCCCAGATCTTTTGAGAACAGAGTTTTTTACTCAATTTTCAAAAAAGCTTTTAATACATTATTTATTTTTAATTAAAAAAAAAGTTTTAAATTCGAAAGAGTCGCATATGGTAGTTAAATGTTGTTCCAATAGTGTTTTCATTTCATTGCCTATATATATGACTAGTGTTACCAAAAAAAATTCTAGAGGTTTGATAAAACTACAATGCTCTTGTGCAAGGTTTCTTCTACATGATCTAATTTCGTTGACAGGAGAAAAGAACCTTGTTATAGTGTATCAAAATGATATTTAGACTTTATTTCCGAGTATTTAGAGATCAATTGTAAGACATGTCCAGATCTTGAACATGGCTATAGAATATTTATCACATTCATGATTATGGTTCTGTTATTTACACCATTCATTAAACTACTATAAAATTATAGTTACTCAATATCTATGATACACTTTTAAATACTACAATATCAATTATACACCTTTGAATACTATAGTATCCTTAATGCTCCTGTAGCAGGATAATAACTAGTTCAATATCTATATATTAACATATAATCGGGCTTCATAAATTTGGTGCTTGAAGTGGGAAATCTTTTCTTTTTGAGATGATCTTTGAAAGCAAGAAACTGGGATAACAAATTATCAAGTTACTAATATTCTTCTTCTTTTTTTGTGTTGTTCTTGGTGAGAATTTTCATTGGGAGTGTGCAACACATTGGTAAATTGGATTTGGGGTTCAAAGGGTCCAAAATGTATTGGATAGACAATGAGGTGTTCTCATATCCTATTGCCTTGTGGAGTGGATTTCTCCAATTACCACTTGGGGTTTGACATGAGAAATACATGTATTATATTTTTTATATGCATTTACTTGGTAGAAGAATCTCCATAGGTTAGATAATTTAGATCATTTTGTCGTGTGAATCAATGCAAGTGATATTTTTGTCTCATTTCTAATTAACTTTTTTTAATTTATATTTTTTCAACATATGTTGCAGGGCGTTACCCAATCAATGGTGTTCCTATAAGGCGTGTGAACTAGGCCTGTGTTCTTCTTGATGATTTTTTTGACAGAAATTAAAAGGAATAAAACTTGATTAAAACTTCTAAATATAATAACTCTCCTTCAAATTTATTTGTATAAAACTTAAATTAATGCTACTCAATGTACAATTTAATTTACAATGGTGCTACTCAATGTAAATCCTGATGTACAATAAACATTAATTATATTTATTGAACACTAACCTATATAATGGAAGGGTTCAATATATATGTCGATATTCAATATATATGTGAAGTCGATATTCAATATCTTATTATATTCAATATATATTGATATTAAGTGTTCAATATTCACAAAAAAAAAAAAAAGTGTTCAATATTCACAAAAAAAAAGTGTTCAATATTCACACAAAAAAAAAAAAAAGTGTTCAATATTCAATATATATGTCGATATTTAATATTTGATTATGTAAAAAATACAAATTACGGAGATTTGAATAAAGAAATTGAACTAAAAAAATTGACTTAGAACTTTTGAAAAAAAAATTCAACTAAATAATATCATAAAAAAATTCAACAAAAATTCAAAAAAAATCAACAAAATTCTATAAAATATTCAATATATTCATAAAATATAAATAAAAATAATTAGAATTAAAAAATTGAATTAAATGGATAAAAATGTATGATTTGACAAGTCAAAAGACTTACTCCTTCCGTCCCCAAAAAGTTTGCGGTAGTGGGTCCCAAAAGTAATGACATTAAGGGTAAATATGTGTATATTGTGAGGGTGATGATTTCAATGATTATATTGTGGGGTATGCAAACTTTTGAGGGATAAACAAAAAAGGAAAGTGTGAAAACTTTTTGGAAACGGAGGGAGTACTTTAGAATACACATGTGCAAACGGTTAAAACCGCCGGTTTCGGTTAGAAACCGGCGGTTACGGTTGCTGAAAAACGTAACCGAAACCGAACCGGAACCGAGCCGGTTACGGTTCGGTTTTTGAACCGCCGGTTCAAAACCGAACCGCCGGTTCGGCCGGTTTTGTTTTGGTTTTTTTTTTTTAAGAAGCTCGGTTTGGTTACAAAAAGTCAGAAACCTTTCTAACTTTTGTTCTTTCTTCTTGAGAGAGAATAAAGAAATAGGAGAAAATCCGGTGAGATTTGAGAGGTGTGAAGCAGATCCTGTGAAGAGGAAGAAGAAATGGAGTATAGAAGAAGAAGGTTGCCATTGTCAAAAGCTTGAAGCCTTCAGAGAGTGATGTGCAGCAGATCAGGTGAAAGATTGAAGAGGAAGAAATGGAGGTACACATTTCACACCTCACACCTGCAAAAGAAAAAGCAATAATATTCAAGAAGAATTTTTTTTTTTTTTTTTTGTGATGTTGTGCTGTGAGAGTAATAAAGAAATGGAGTATGAAAATTGAAAGGCACATTTCTCAGATTGAGTTGTAGAACATTGGAGTGTGTAATGGGTTTTGTGATGGATGGACTGTGATGTGATGTTGCTGCCTGCCGCCTGCAACATTTTCCTTGCCAATGCCAATAAAGCTGCAAGCTTTAACACAGAAAATTAAAAAAAAAAAAAAAAAAAGGAAAATAGCTGGAAAACCGCCGGTTTAACCGGAAAACCGCCGGTTTAACCGAAACCGACGGTTTTCAAAATCTGGAACCGAAACCGAACCGTGAAAATACGGTTGCGGTTCGGTTTTGGAACCGAAATCGCCGGTTCGAAAAACCGGCGGTTAAAAACCGCCGGTTTTCACGGTTCGGCGGTTTTCCGGTTACAAACCGCCCGTGTCTACTTTAGAATGAAGAGAGAGAGAAAAGATCTAAAAATTAATTTTAAATAAAAATATTTGAAAAAAATATAAATTAAAAAAAATCAATAATCTCACTTATTTTTTTTGAAAAAAATGAATAAAAAAAATCAAGTAAAATTTGATTTAATTATTTTTTGCGTGAATTAAAAAAATTAAGAAATCAGAATAATTTGAATAAAATATAAATAAATAAAATATGAATTAAAAAAACTAAAAAACTAAGTAAAATTAATTTGAATAAAATATAAATAAACTGAATAAAATAGTTTAAATAATTTTGAATAAAAAAAATACTCTAATAAAATTTATTTTGAATAATTTTGAATAAAAATTTGAAAAAAGAAAATTGAATTAAAAAAATACTCTAATAAAATTTTGCGTTAAAATTTTAAAAAATACAATCTTAATAAAATTATAAAAAAAAATCTGAATTTAAAATTGCATAAATTAAAAAATAAGAAATCTGAATACAATATTTTTAATAAAATAACATTTTTTTAATAAAATAAGGGAGGAGTTGAAAGGTTGAAGTAAGATGGGTGATGTCATACCTTTAATTGGACATTCAATTAACTTTTGAAATATTTTTTGTTCCTTTCAAAACCAAAATTGGGTTTGATGAATTTAAGGGCACAATGGTCTTTGCTCCTACAAAAATTGTATCACCTGCCACTAAATAAATGAGTTGTACCATTAGACTCTTAAGGGCCCCCATTTGTACTACACACCACTTTGCCCATTTTAAATTCTCTCTAAAACCATGTCATTTAAAATTCATCTATTTTCAAAACCTTTCATTTGAAATACCTCCTCAAATCAAATCCCTCCATCCAAACACAACCTTGAAGTCTTTAAAACCTTAAAAAAAACCCTAATTTCATTTCATCTTTCATTCCGGTACACCCACCACATCGCGCCCCCTCCCTCACCGCGGCGCTGCCCCCTTCCCACGTCGGCGCAGTCGCGCTGTACACCTCTCCAAATCGGCGGCGGCGGCCACGCCCACAGCGCAGCACCCGCGGCCCATCCCTCTCTCCTTCGCGACCGTTCGCGGCTGCAACCCCTCTCTCTCCCCTTTGCAACCGTTCGCGGCCGCACCCCCTCTCCTTCGAGGCCGTTCGCGGCCGCCCCCCTCCCAGCCGGGTCGACCGCCATCCTACTCAGCCGTGATACAGAGACGCCGGTCTCCCTCCGTTCGTGCCCCTCGCCGCCGCCGCGCCGATTCAGGTAAGAGTAAGTTTCTAAAAAATTAGGAAAATTAGGTTTCTGTGAAAATTCTGAAAAATTAGGGATTATGGTTTTTGGAAGTTGTTTCTGGATTTTTTTCGAACAATTTGTGTTTGTTGGTTAGAAATTTTGAACAACTTGAGTTTGTTCAATAAAAATTTTCGAACAAAATGCTAAATCTTTTTTTCGGACAAATAGGAGTTATTGATGGTTTTTTTTCGAACGCGTCGATTTTGTTCCGTAAAAACTTTCGTATATCTTAACTTTGTTTATATAAAATTTTCGAACACAGATTTATGATGTTTGTTGGGCTTAGGCCCAAGTGTTTTGGCCCAAGACCTTAACACAAAAGGCCCGTAGCCAACATGTTGCCCTAGTTGTATATATCTTAGGCAGCCTCCCACTCAAGTCTTATTGGAGTCATTCTTTCTTTTCTCTCTTTGTGAAGTATAACAAAGAGTTGAGTGTGAAAGCGTTGAGTGTGGAGAGTTACCGTATGAACTTGGTTTCCTCTCTACGTATCCCAATCCCAGGTGCCTGAGCCTGTGTCTATCATATCTCAACGGAGACGACGATTAGACCCAATAGTGGTATCAGAGCCACGGGTCGTCGTCTGCCGCCGTCTCTGTGACGCCGCCTCCTCTGTGGCGGAACCCTAGCCGCCGCTGTCGTCGAAGCCACTCGCCGCCGTCGCTTATGTGGTGGAACCCTAGCCGCCGCCGCCGATCGCCCCTGCAGAAGCGCCGCCGCCTTTCCGTTGCGAGAAGCCGCTGTCGCCGCCTGTTGCCTGAAGTCACCGCTGCCGCCGTCTTCCTCGTCACGCCGTCATTGCCGACATCCGTCGCCGCGCAGCCATCGCCAATCATCCTACAGCAGCGCCACCTGCCTGCTGGTCTAGAACGTCCATCGCATTGCCGTGGGTAAGTTCTGAGGTAAGTTTTTTTTTCCAGGTTATTTGCCTCCCAAACTTGCTTTCTGCTTCTCGCCCCAACTACTGGTAAGGTAAACGTGGGTAAGTTTTTTAATTTATTAAACCTTTGTTTTTTATACAGTAAGTTATTTTTTAATATTAATTTATATTATTTATTTGGTTAGTGTTTCTTTACACCTAATAGAATAATATCTAATTAATAGTGTTCATTTAACCTGTATTTCAAAGTTTTAGATAAATTATCGCGTCTTGAGTATTTTCAGAGTAGTTGTGAATTTCGACTCGGTGAAATAGTAAGTTCTGCGGCACTCGTGAGATCTGCCCCCGTCATTGACGGGAATTAGGCAGCACGTTTGCTTGGTCCCGGGATTGCCTTGAAGATTCGTTTGGTGTTTTGAGACTCTTACCTAGGGTCTCGCTCTGGTAAATTGGCTTTGACCTCTCGTTTATTATTTTCGTAGCGTAGCCCCTGGCCGGGGATTATTTGCTTGGGATTTTGGTGCTGTAGATTTAAGACTTTGTGATTGATATTTGTTATCTCTGTTTTGTGGTCTTGATTTTGGTGACCTGTGTGTGCCTGCTTCCGCTTGCCATTTACAGTTTCTTCCTTGCATATTTTTTGTGGTTTTTTTCCATTCGGCTCAAAGCTGTGTAAACAAATGCCCAATCCTACTCCTACGTATGTGTTGGCCCCCTTTAATGTAAAAGGTGATTTCAGTATCTGGCAACAGAAAATGGAATGCATCCTAATCCAGCAAAATGTTTACGCAGTCGTTGACCACTGTTATGAGGATGATGAAACTGATAAACCGCAAAAAAGTAATGAATAAACAAGCCGTGTATTCCATAATCTTGCACTTGTCTGACTGTGTGCTTAGAAATGTTGGTTTGATAAAAGATGCTAAAAAGTTATGGGAAAGGTTAGAAGAGTTGCATACTGAAAAATCTTTGCCTAGTATAACTTTTTTGCTTGAAAAATTCTTTTGTTGGGAATAAAATGAGATATGTTTTGATTAAATACCAAAACCCCCTGAGACATGCCTAAGTCAAGATGATTGTGTTCTAAGAGTGTTAGAACACATATCATAAGGCTAGATGAGAAGCTGATATGTTAGGCAGCTCTTAGATGATTAGATGCACAATTTGAGGGGGAACATATGCTTAGAAGTTTATCAAGAACAAGTCCCCTCAAGGCTCAAATTCTGGAACAATCACTTAGTCTATGAAAGACCAAATACTCTGATCAGGAGAGTTGTCCAGAGAAGTTGTCTCTGCTCAATTAAAGCAAGAACAAAGGTTCTAAAGCTCAAAAGGCCAAGTATATTCAAAATACTCAGATCAGGAGAGTTGTCCAGAGAAGACTGTCTCTGTGCAAGAACAAAGGCTCTAAAGCCCAAAGGCCAAGTATGCTGATCAGGAGAGTTGTCCAGAAGAGTTGTCTCAGCACAATCAAGATCAAGGTCAACTATGCTGAAGAGATAAAGACAACTACACCCTAAAAGACTTCATTAGATCATGTTAGATCACATCTACATGAAACAAAGGGAAAGAGTCAAGTCATCTGAAGAAGAGCAAGCCAACCATGCTGATAAGCAAAGTCTGCTGATAGTGATAAGCAGAGTTGTCCATTTGATAAGGAATGTTGTCCTATCATTGGATCAACCTTCAGAAGCCATGTCCAAGTCCTAACAAGTGAATCTTAAAGTCAGACATTGGGAAGAGTGCTGCAGAATGAAGACAAAGTCTTACAAGCCGTTTATTACCCAAATGAGGACATGTCACTATCAAGAAACTGTCTTCCAGTTTGAAGAACTCAAGGAAGACATTTATAGCAATTTGGGACTGCCTCTCCAACGGGCAAATCCTCAAATTTGTCTATAAATACAGAAGTGTGAAGACCATTTGAAAGCACCTCAACAGAATCCAACTACACAAGTATTCTGAAGCTCATAGAACATTCAAGCTTTCAAAGACTATCTTAGTTTTCATACACTTCTTCTAAGCTGAACTTACTGTATATCCATACAAAGCTTAGAGAGATATCCTGTCCTTATACACTGAACTTCATTGTAAAGGATATCTCATTAGTTGGAACCTTACTTCAACCCTTACCCCTTTCAAGTGAGAAAGTGAGAAGGTTGTAGTAGTAGAAGTGGTAGGAGCTGACTGTTGAGAGAAGAACAGTTCAATTCTGAGTTGAGAAGAGGGTACTAGGACTCTAGACATCCTAGGGATCAATTCACCAAGGAGTGGTGTTATTGATCAAGTGCACCTTGGCACTATAAAACAAGTTAATTCCAAGAGTGAAGGAATTATCCTGTTAAATCAGGGAAAGTGGATGTAGGAGCTTGAGTCTCTGAACCACTATAAACTCTTGTGTTGATTTGCTTTACAAGTACTTTCATACATTCAACACTGCACACAAAACTGATTTACAAAAGAACTTACATTCAAAGACTGTGCAAAACTGTATTGGACAAGTTCCCTGAAAACTGGACTGTATTGAATTGACAAAGTGATTTCAGAAACTAAAGGAGTCTAAACTACAAGGGCCAACCACTATTCCGCACATATAACTCCCCTAGATAGTTATTCAACTAAGTACTCACTAGTACTTAGTAGTTTGATTATCTTAGAAGAGTTAATCATCTTCAGCAGAGTTGTCCAAGACAACATTGCTGAGCTCTGGTTTGATCAAAAGTTGAAAAGAATTGCATACAAGTGTATTCCCCCCATACACTTGTTATATACTCCTTTCAGGACCAACATCTTTAGTTTTAAACTTGACTTGAATAAAGATGTTGATCAAAATTTGGATGATTTTACTAAGCTAGTTCAAGATATCAAGCATACTGGTGATAAGGGCATTGATGAATACTCCCCTGTTGTGCTACTAAATGATATTCCTGATACTTATAGTGATATGAAGTCTGCTATTAAGTATGGTAGAGATATTATTACTTTTGACACTGTGGTTAATGACTTAAAGAGCAAAGAGCATGAATTAAAATACCTTGGGAAGAGTAGTAAAAATTCTGGTGAAGTCATGCATGTTAGGGGTAGATCTTCTACTAGATTTCATAATATGAAAAAGCATGATAATCATGAATTTGTTGCTAAGAAGAAGTCTTATGATAACAATCGGTCTAAGTCTAGGAACCGAAAGTGCAATAATTGTGGTAAAACTAGTCATTATTACAAGGAATGTAGTAAACCTAAGAGGAAACAGCATAAAGAGCATGCTAACATGGCTTCCAGTTCTAATAATGATGGTGATGTTTATATGGTGACTGAAATATATGATGAACAATGTGTGAATTCTTTGCATTCTACTTCCATGTGTGAAAATGAATGGCTTGTTGATTCTGGTTGCACGTTTCATATGTCCCCATTTAAAAATATGTTTTCTTCGTATGAAGAGGTTAAGCATGGTTATGTGTCTATGGCTAATGAGAAAAAGTGTCATATTGCTGGAATTGGTGATGTATGCTTAAAACTGGACTCTGGTGTTTCATTTACTCTGAAAAATGTGAGGCATGTTCCTGACTTGAGCAATAATTTGATTTCTTGTGCTGCATTAGAAGATGATGGTTATGAGGGAAAATGGGGGAAATGTTGCATGAAAATTTTGAGGGGTTCTTTAGTGCTTTTCAAAGCTGTTAAAAGAAACAACTTGTATGTTTGATTTACCAAATCTGATTCTTATGTGAATTCTGTGGATGTTGTCAAAACTGATAAGACTGAATTGTGGCATAAGAGATTAGGACACATGAGTAATAAAGGGCTTGAAATTCTGCATAAATCTGGTGCATTCTGTGATGAAAAACTGTCTTGCATTCCATTTTGTGATTCTTGTGTGTTAGGAAAGCAACATAAAGTGAAATTTCCTGTAAACCCCTACCCTAATACCTCTTCTTGCACTGATATTCTTGAGTACTTGCATGCTGATGTTTGGGGTCCTGCTAGTGTGCCCACCCATGGTGGAAATGTGTACTTTCTATCTGTGATTGATGACTTTTCTAGGAAAGTTTGGGTTTTCTTATTGAAAAACAAATCTGATGTGTTTGCAAAGTTTAAGGATTGGAAAATTCTTATTGAAAATCAAACTGGTAAAAATATTAAAAGCCTTAGAACTGATAATGGTTTAGAATTTTGCAACAATTTGATGGATAATTTGTGTGCTAATTCTGGTATTAGAAGGCATAAATCTATTCCTTACACACCTCAACAAAATGGGGTTGCTGAAAGGATGAATAGGACTTTGATGGATAAATTTAGATGCATGTTGGCTGCCTCCGGGCTTGCTAAGAAATTTTGGGGCGAAGCAGTTCACACTGCTGCATACCTAATCAATAGGTCTCCTTCCGTACCCCTAAAAGGTAAATGTCCTGAAAATGTGTTTTTTTGTAAAAGCATTGATTATTCTAACTTGCGTGTATTTGGTTGTGCTGCGTTTGTTCATCAAAAAGCTGATAAACTTGAACCTAGGTCTAGAAAATGTGTTTTCTTGGGTTACCCTGATGGTGTTAAAGGTTATAGACTGTGGTGTAAAGATGAACATGGATTTAAGGTTGTGATCAGTAGAGATGTTGTCTTTAATGAATCTGATTTTCCGTGTTTACATGCTTCTGTGTCTTTACCTGAAAATGAGACTGCTGCAAGTGAGGTGGAGTTGCTGCCCTATTTATCTAGACCTAATAACGTGCAAACTGATACTGATCACGCTGATATTGATGCTGAAAACGATGTTTTACATGCTGAAAATGATGTTTTACCTGCTGAAAACACTGATTTACCTGCTGAAATGCATGAAAATGGTGCTGAATATGTGGAAAATGTGTCTGAAAATGCTGATTTGACTGATTATCAACTTGCTAGGGATAGACCTAGGAGAAATATTAGGCAACCTACTAGATTTGATAATTTTCACATTGATATGCATGCTTTTAATGCTTTTGAGTCTTGCCATGATGAGCCTAAATCGTATGATCAAACTTTAAAGTCTAAAAATTCAGTTAAATGGTTAAATGCTATGAAAGAAGAAATGAAATTCTTGCATGTTAACCAAACTTGGAATCTTGTACCTAAACCTATGCATTGTTCTGTCGTGGATTGTAAGTGGTTATTTAAGGTTAAAGATGAAACTGAACATGTTAGATTTAAGGCTAGATTAGTGGCTAAGGGTTACTCAAAAAGAGGGGATAGATTACACTGAAATCTTTGCTCCTGTTGTCAAATTTACCACTGTTCGCATAATGTTTGCTCTTGTTGCTCATTTTAATTGGGAACTTAAACAAATGGATGTGAAAACAGCATTCTTGCATGGTGATTTGGATAAAAAGATTTACATGAGACAACCTGAAGGATTTGTTGATCCTAAGAACCCTGAACATGTGTGTCTCCTACGTAAGTCTTTGTATGGATTGAAACAATCTCCTAGGCAGTGGAATAAGAAATTTGATGAGTGAATGATGTCTTTGAAACTTAAGAGAAGCTCTTTTGATCCTTGCTTGTACTTTAAGGAAAGTGCTTCTGTGCCTTTTTTCTTGCTCATATATGTGGATGACATGCTTCTTGTTAGTCCTTGTGTTAAAACTGTTGAGCATGTTCAAAATGTCTTTATGATAAATTTGACGTGAAAGACCTTGGTGATGCTAAGAAGATCTTAGGCATGCATATAGAAAGAGATTGGAAAATACATATTCTTTTACTTGGTCAGATTTCATATGTTGATAAGGTTTTGAGTAAATTCTCGATGTCATCTGCTAAATCTGTGAATGTTCATCTTGCTGCCCATTTTGTGTTAAGTAAGACTCAGTCTCCCATGACGAAGTCTGAAAGTGATGAGATGAAAAGTGTGCCTTACTCCAATGCCATTGGATCTGTGATGTATCTCATGGTAAGCACTAGACCTGATATTGCATATTATGTTAGTTGCTTGAGTAGAGATATGTCTAATCCAGGTATGCCTCATTGGGAGGCTTTGAAACGGCTACTTAAGTACCTTAAGGGTACGATGGAGGTATGTCTTAAATTTTCTAAATGTGCAAATGGTGTGAGACATGTTGGGTATGTGGATTCTAATTATGCTAATGATAGAGATAATAGGAAATCTACCACTTCTTATGTGTTCACCCTATGTGGTTCTTGTATTAGCTGGAAATCTCAGTTACAACATGTAGTTGCTTTATCTACAACTGAATCTGAATATATTGCTATAATTGAGGCTGCTAAAGAGGCCATTTGGTTGAAAGGTCTTATTTCTGAGATTGGTTTACTTGAAGGTGAAATGGTTGTATTTTCTGATAGTCAATTTGCTATACAATTGTGTAAGAATCTTGTATACCATGAAAGAACTAAACACGTTGATGTTAAATACCATTTTGTACGTGATATAATTGAAAAGGGCATTATTGATCTTGAGAAAATTGCTTCTGAGTTTAATCCTGCTGATATGGGCACCAAGTGCCTTTCTGTTGAAAAACATAGGTCTTGCATGAGAACTTTGAATTTTGATTCTATTGATTAAAATTGTTTTTGCAGCCTCTATGTTTATTATGTTTTTGTTTGTGACTTGTGTGTCTAAACTGTTATTGTTTGTGTACTTTGTGTCCAATGTGTTTGTTTGTGTTTCCCTTGATAGCTTACTTTGCATTTGCTATTAATGCCTTTTTTAAACTTTGTATTTGTTGCTTTTGCAGGTGCAATGTGCGTGCAATAAGTGTTATGTGTGCGTTGTGTGTGCTATGTGTGGGTGTGTGTGTTAAGGCGATGATGACGACCTGCGGATTGTTTGGATTGTAGAGGGGATAGCCAAAAAGGTGGAGAATTTGTTGGGCTTAGGCCCAAGTGATTTGGCCCAAGGGCCCGTAGCCAACATGTTGCCCTAGTTGTTTATATCTTAGGCAGCCTCCCACTCAAGTCTTATTGGAGTCATTCTTTCTTTTCTCTCTTTGTGAAGTATAACAAAGAGTTAAGTGTGAAAACGTTGAGTGTGGAGAGTTACCGTATGAACTTGGTTCCCTCTCTACGTATCCCAATCCCAGGTGCATGAGCCTGTGTCTATCATATCTCAACGGAGACGACGATTAGACCCAACAATGTTAATGGTTGAAATTTTGTATTTGTAAGGGTTTTTTTGGTTAAGGTACTGTAGTTGTTTTGGTGTGGATGATTCTGGGAATGGTGGGTGTACTCATCATCGTTTTTTTAATAAATTTCATACGAGGGGTATTTTGAGACATTCCACAGGTCCTGACATTAAAAAAAATGTTTAGTGGGTGTACTAAATAGGTTGTGTGTGTGTATAACCGCGCCCTTTTATTAATTCTGGCACATTAGTTATTTTAGCCCATTAGTGTTCACTTTTAGAACAAATAGGGTTTGAGCTTCTGTAAGAATGGATATCAAAAAAATTATAGTCAATTTCTTCCTCTCGATTTCTCTCCCTCTCTAACCTTCTATCTCTCTCAAAATCCTTTGTATCTATTTCAATTATTGTATCAAAAGTCATACAAAAATATATGGATTTCAAGAGTAATGATGAGTTCACTACAAAATGAACCCATTACCATTGTTTGGCCCACTAACTACGTTAGTATTCTTCATTCCTACACATATAATGTGAATACATATTTCATAAAATAATCTCAGCTTATATTCATTCTTTTTTCGGAATAACTTCCTCTTCAAGGTCTTCATGTTCATGACACTTACCTTGTATCTTACCTTTTGTCCGTTTAACAATCACTTTCGGTGTTGGTTTGTGTCGTCGTTCATCATACTCTCTTCGATTGAATCGGTGCTAAGAGCTTTATCTTGTTTTCGATCTTCGGCTTTCACCCAATCATCTATCAAACATTGACTTTCTAATTGCTCAACGGTCAATCTTGAACGTCTTTCGCTCAAAATGTGTCCACTCATACTAAAGGCTTGTTCAACGGCTACAGTTGACACCAGACATGCATATATATATCTTTTGCAATCAAACTCAATGTTGAAAAAATGACATATTTTCAAGCCCACCACTTTAAAATATCAAAATTGCCTAATTCCCCAAACTTGATACTCACATAGTTGGGTTTGAGATGTTTGATAACTCATTTCGATGACATGAAAACTTTTCAAGTGCCTTCTTAGTGTTCCATACCCATTACCCTTAAAAAATGTATAAGATTTAGGACAATAGTTGCATTGAGCACTAAATACATTAACCTCGTTCATAGGCAATTTTTTGAAGTGGATGGTGAACATATCGAAAGTAGTCCTTCTTGATGGTGTAGGCATTTTTCCCAGTCCTCTCTCTCTCTCTTCGACCGACTTTGATTGATTTCGGTTCGGTAGTATTTTTCTCTTCATTTGGAGAAAAAATATAATTGGTCGCCGCCGCCTCTATTTCCTCCATACTCCATGGAATGTTGATATCGTCAAAGTGTGGAACCGAAGGAGTAAAAGTTAACATCGGGCTCTTGCCCTTTCCTCTAGATGAAGATGATGATGATCCGCTTCTTGACATTTTTTTTTAGTAATAAACATATAAAGTATAAAAGTGTAGTATGTAGTATGTATTATGTATAATATATAGTATGTAAATTAATAAATATATAAAATATAAACTATAAATATTATTTATAGAATTGAGACTTGAGAGAAATAATGAATTTGCAAATAAGAACACTTCAAGGATCAAGATAGCACAAGAGAGTTGAGAGAGATGAAAGAATAATTGATCAATTTACATCAAGTTTGTATGATTTTTCCATTCACGATTGAGGGGTATGTATAGAAGCCAAAATAACGCCTTTTTTGTAATCGTTGGATAAAAAAATGGCTAGTTTCTGATCAATCAGAACCGTAGGATTAAATTGTATTTTTTTTTAAAAAGGCTAGAACCGCCGGTTTGGTGGTTCGAACTGCCGGTTCCAGCCACAACCTCTATAATTTTAGATCAAATCTCAGGCGTCCAATTGAGAATCGACCGTTACAAAAAAATAAAATAAAACTGGTAAACTGCCGGTTCAAACCGTGAAACCGACAGTTCCAAAATTCGTAATGCTCGAACTGAAATCGGACCGTGTATTACATGATTTCGATTCAAGCTAGCGGGCGGTTCCGATTCCACGGTGCTTGAACCAGTTGGGCAACTCTAGCCAACATTCTTTCCCTAGACAAGAAATTCCCAATTTATTTTTCGTTAACGGGATGAGACGGGAACATAGACCATACTTCTCGTTTAGTTTCTTGTGAGAATTCTATATGTATTAATTATAACTTTTACTTAATTTTTTTTATTAATTGATATATATATATATATATATATTTAACAATTTTTTTTAGTATAATGTATGTAATGTAATTATAAAAATAAAAATAATTAGGGATGGAGAATTCCCTGCTTTAGCAGGAATGGGAGAAGAAAACTCATTATTTACTTTTGCCATAAATAGAGACTCCCGCTTTGTCCCCCACCGTTCCGTTGGTCTATGTTTTTTTGCGATTAAATTATAATTTAATATTAATGTAAAATAAAAAAAAAGTTAATTAGATAATCACTTAAAATTTAGTTATATGTATACATCTAGTTGCATACAAAAATTTGTTAAATATATTATCAATATTTTTTTGTAAATTATTAATGTGGAACATATTTAAAGATTGAAATTAAATTTTAATATAGATACATTTTAAACCAAGAATGAATTCAATAAAAGAACATTTTAAACAAAAATATGGAATAAGATTTTACCCTAAATTATCAAGAATGAATTGTGATCATAATATATTCATTCTTGAGTAGTAGACTTGAACTCAACTCGTTTATATTGATACACGAGATTTCAGCTTGTTGTATACTCAATTTACTAAAAAGTCACTTAAACTTAACATCTGTTTTTTTTTTTAAATACTATTAGGCTCGACTCGATAAATTAATTTATGAAGCATTTCAGCTCGTTATCGTAGTCGAGCTCATCTTGATAATTTGAACGGACTCAAATAACATCCCTAGTTGAGTTTAACCGTGATAAAAACTGAATCGGTTTAAACTGCTGTTCAAAATCCAACGACCTACTTCCAATTGCAATCTGCAACCCCCAAATATAACTGCATTTTTGCAATCGGTTTCAATTATAAATTGAGTTAAACACCAATTATTTCACAGTTCATCTTCAGTTTTCATATTTTTTCACGTTTCTGGGCCCTGAATTGTTCTCTCTCATATCTTTTTTCCGCAATTCTTATCTGGGTTTCCGATTTCTGAATATTTTTACCCAATCGATTAATCGATTAGGTACATCCACCTACTGATACAGCTGAAAAAAGAAGAATATGATTACAATGCTGAAAGCTAAACAGATTCTTGGTTCTTCTTCGTCTGCTTGCGGGTGTTTCTGCGCACCCCATAGACTAAAGAAGCCTTGTTCGAATTTTCCTCTGTTTTCTAGAAAACCCATTGAATCATCACTTTCAAAATCTTCAACAACGCCCTTTTTAGCTTCTCAGTGTCGCAGAGGTTTCTTCTTTAACGCTTTCCAAATGTCGCACATTCATTCTGGGGATGGGGGCTCTCAATCTTCACCGTCAACATCTGCTGCAATTCAGTCAACAGTAAGTCTATCTTCTGAAATTTTATTTTCTTGGTACTCTTTATTTAAATTTTCTTCAATCTTTATTCCAGTAGTCGTCTTTTGGATTGATATTAGGATCGGAAGTTATATGAATTTAGCGAGAGTTGGGCCATTGAACTTGTAAATGTTAAAATGATCTACATAAGAAACAGTAAGAATATAGGATTTGTATTCCATCAAAATTTGATATAAAATACTTTGGAATTAACGAATACTGTAGGTTCAATGTTCATCTGAGTGTTTAGAAATGTGATGCTAGACTAGTCCATGTCTGCATATTGACTAATGCACAGATTGATAAGAGATATTTGTTTGAATTGTTTCCCTAAAAAATTTACGAACACGTTTGTCAAACAACCTTCTGTGGGTGCTCGGGATGATTTTGACAATGTCCTATTAGAATCAACTTAAGCTAATTCCAATAGTGCTCTATTTATAAAGTTATTGAACTGCTCTTTTTCTTTACTGTGGGGTGGTGATTGAGGATATGTAGTGTAGTTAGAGAACTTGCGTTGAAGTTGATCGAAAGAAGGTATAAATTCTTTTTACTAAAATAAACTGTTTGCATTAAGAGCATCTTACGGTTGTTGCAATGATCTTATAATTCCTGAACTTACTACTGACCCAGCTTTAATCAATGTGTTTCTCTTATCACGACTTCTATATTTTTCTAAAGCTTGTAGATTCTGTTTGGGTTCTGTTATACACTTGACACTCTGAATTGATTTCCTTTCATTTGTTATTGCTAACTTCACTCAAATTTCTGGCAATGGACAGGGGTTTACTAGGAAAATCAAATTCTGTCAATCATGTGGTAGCCCAACAAAGTATGAGATAGCTGATGGGGATGATAAGATGAGAGCTATTTGCACACGCTGTGGGATGAAATCTTATGAGAATCCAAAAATGGTGAGTGTTATGGATAAATGAAATAATCAAAGAATTGTAATTAAGTTTTGTGAGTAAGCTTCATTTCGCTTTGCATTGCAACAGTATGCATTACTTAATTTGCTCACGATAAAGAGCATTAGGGTTACTTATTGTTTTTCAAGGTTCAAACTGTATGCATTCACTATCCCATTGCTAACTCTTTGATGTCAGTGTATCTTAATCTGAATCGATCCCAGTAATTAGGATATATAGAAGCTCCACCATTCTATTTTTTAGGTTAAGAAGTCATTCTTATGAATTACAGTTCCAGCAGATTCAAGTGACTACTGGGAGTTTCTGAACTGTTTTTACATATGCTGTCTATATTCAGAGCTTTGTCTAATTTTTGCATATATTGTTGTTGGGTTAACAGATTGTAGGTTGTCTCGTTGAGCATGAAAATAAGATCCTGCTGTGTAAACGGAATATTCAACCATCCCATGGTCTTTGGTAAGTGTTTTCAATTGAAAAATTATTTGAAAAACAAAAGTTTAAAAACTTGCCAATGCCTATATAAAAAACACTGCATGTGCAGGACACTTCCTGGTGGTTTCATGGAGATTGGGGAGTCCTCTAGTGAAGGAGCAATTCGAGAAACATGGGAGGAGGCTAATGCAGAAGTTGAAGTCCAATCTCCCTTTGCTCTATTGGACATCCCTCTAATTGGCCATGTAAACGTTGCTCCTGATTTGAATAATGCCATTTACTTGCATGCTTTGAGCTTATGTTGTTTATTCGATGTGGACAGACTTACGTTATATTCCTGGCAAAGTTGAAGGGGTCCCACTTCTCACCAGGTCCAGAATCATCGGAATGCAAGCTTTTTGCGCCCGAGGATATCCCATTCGATTTCTTTGGCGTTTTCCTCAATGCTGGTCACTTTACAAATGGTATGTTTTTGTTACGAATACTCCAAGAATTTTTTCTAATTTTTTGCTCATCTTAGATTTGATGTGTATAACACAGTACTTGGAGGATAAAAAGATGGGGAAGCCCAAGTTTCACTATGGCGTCATAAACAAAAGGTGATTTATTTCTTTCTTTCTTTCGCAAGTAAGATTTGTATGATACAAAAGAGATTGAATTCTGAGTAACAATTAACAAATGCATGAAATTTAAATATGAAATTCAGAGAAGCATGCTTAAATTAGTTGGACGTGTACATATATGAAACTTTTAGATGCTGAGTAGGAAATAGAAAATCATTAGCTAGCTCCAATTAAAAGGGCAAGTGTGAGACTGATTATAATTCTTGTCAACAGGCCCGATTCAGGCCCATCTGATATTCATGCCCAAACGTTCGATCATCATATGAAATGCTGAAAAACGGATGATTCGATCTGAAGTTGCTGTGCCATTGTTGAGACAGATGATGAAATGTAGAGAGTTGCATACCAAATGAAATTGTAGAGACAGTAGTAAAGTTTGTTTTTAGTTCTAGTAGTAGGTCCATTTGTTCCTTTGGATGTAAACTGCTGGTCTATTTTTTAGCAGTGTACTGATTTGCCGCGTAATTCAAAGACTGGTTTGATGATTGATTTCTTGTTTCACTTTTGGAAATAATGACCCATAAGCACACCACTTGTTTAAAATATATTGTCTAAAATATGCTCCTACAATAGATGAATTTGAACAAGAATTTTTTTTGTGGGTTTTAATTAATATACCAGTAGTAATATTGTTCAAGCTATATAGAAGATCCTTTTACTTGTTAAGCTTTCTTTTCAAAGTATTTATGTTGAGAAATCAAGAATCCAAGCAGCAGCCAAACCTGCACAAGTCCTTATAGGCACTGACAAATAAATTTCAATACAAAGCTTTTAATCCCCTCTTTCAAACCAGTAGAGTATATTTTCTTGAAAATAATTAAGTTGTAAATGTGTTATGGTGGTGGTGGATTTCAGGGTCTGGTCACTGGGAACGAGAGGATAAATAAATATTACCAAGGGCGTTTTTATGAAAAGCCCAACTATTAAGCATAAATAAAGCACAGCCACCTCCTCACTTTTGACAGATTCTTACTCAATATCACCCCCACCCCTTACACAAATACAACAATTTTGAAATCGCACCTGCAATCTTCAAATCCATCGTCCAAAGAATCGACACTAAATAAAATGTAACATAAGCCAAAATATCATCCATGACAAGACAAGAATTAAACCTGCGAATGATGTTGCACTAGTCTAAAATATTAGTACAAACTAAACTACTGAGCCAAAATCAATCACTTCTATTACTTTGCACATCTAGAGCAAAATTTTCAAACCAACACAGTAGTTCATCTCATCTTTTGCTACAACAAAAAACCAGCCCCTTATATTATCCCGACTTGCGTAGCTCAGATGCCCCATGTGCAAAATGACACCTATCTCCAAAGGTGCACGACCCTTTGCTGAAGTTCTCACATAGCTTTGTCTTGAAGTTGCTACCTGAGTTACTATGGCCTCCGCTGGGCCCAAACGCTTTCCCTGGCCCACTGGTGGGACCAATGCTGACAATGAGCTCCCTCACCATCGCACTCGCTTGTTGAATTTGCTCAAATGTGCCCTCCAGCTCAATGTTTCTGAGATTAGGTTCAGTCTCGTGATCTTTTACCGAGAGCTTGACTCCTGTTTGTCTGCATATCTGCTTGGAGTTGACTCCTCCTTTGCCGATGACGGCACCGGCTAGGGAAGCATCAACGCTGATCTTGGCTGTTGCAGAGGCACCAAAACTAGCAGCGGGTCCCGACATGGGCGGTTCAACACGACCCCCGTATCGTCCAGGCATAGGTCGAGGGTCCTCATGAGCAAGTGCAACGGGTTTGCCGAGCTCCCACTCACCGTGAGCGAAGTGGCATTTGTCACCAAATTTGCAACCTTCTGCCGTTTTGTATTTGTTGCATACTTTGGTTTTAACATTACCTTGACCAGAACCATTCTGGGCAGGATGTGAACCCGCTGGTGTTCGCGGAGTGGGGGACGGCGCGGGAGCAAGGTTCATCATGTGGGCAACAGCATTATACCCACCAGGAACGTGGTGAAGGAAATGGCAATTCTCACCAAATGGACAACCAGCAGTACTGCACAAACAAACAGATTATAAATCTCACCACACTAACTTATACACAGCACATCATTGTCATCATTTACACACTCTTTTCTCAAGACAGGAGAACCCCCACAAAATTGGAAACCCAAAATGCACATCATTTACACACTCTTTTCTCAAGACAGGAAAACCCCCCACAAAATTGGAAACCCAAAAACAAATGTAGAATTTTGAGAAATTTGAAGTTCCCACCACAATCTTATAGCATGAACACTAAATCGAAGCCTAGTATAGTATTTTCCTACAGAACTTTAGAACCAATTTGATGATATTATCAGTAGATTAATGAGATACAGCCATTGTTGTTCCAACCCCAATTTTTACATAACTCGTTTGGATCACAGAGAACTATCCAGGGAAATGAAAGAAAATTAGAATGAAAAGCTTTATCCTGGTGTCAAGGGTACAAGAACATCAAAAGGAGAATATAAGAGGGATAAAACAATTTAATTTGATTTCTTTCTTTCATTTTACACTTATTTTCGATTATTGTTCTAGACAGCTTAGCAAGTGTGTAGCTTTGGAATATAGCTGATGTTGGTTTGACAGATAGAAGAGGAAAGAAAGCAATATTAATACCAGTCTGTGTTTCTCTATATTCTAATTTATCACAAAGAAACATAAAACAGAGAAAAAGTCATAATTCATAACTCATAAAACATAACATACACTTGAGCATAGCATCAAAGAAATAGCTGAATTAAAAAAAGCACATAAAAAAAATTTGAAGATGGATCTAAAGACTGTAATATCTTCTAGAAATAGTATTTGAAGCCTCATTTGAAATTAGAAATACTTGCTCACAAGCTAGATGTACTACACAGATAAGGCAAGTACCAATTTTTGCGAAGATAGAAGAATGGACATCCCAATTATTTTAAAAATTATAATTGGTTCTTACTGTAAAACGATTAAATGGCAAGAATCTGTTAATACCAAGAATAAACATCTTAATATTACATGTCTCATGTTGAATCCATGTGTAAACCCTTGGAGACAGTTAGATACCAAGTGTGTTAGGTAAAACACTTCAAACTTTCATCATAACTAGCACTAGATGTTGGTGAATATTAAGATTTCAAATATTAGATTAGGTAGGTTGAGATCTGAACCTGAAAAACTTCGTGCAAGGCTTCGATTTGCTTCCTATACCACTTGATAAGGAGTCGATTTCTGTTGCAAAAACATTAATTACTTTTTATTAGAATTTCCTTTGATTCTTAACACCATTAATGTAAATATCTAAAACAATGCCATTTGTACTCTCTAATGGCCAGAACATTTTTTTAGAAAATCTATAGCTGCATGCTATAATAAATATAATACAAATCATGAATTATTATTCAAACGTCCAGATTTTGATACTTTTCCAACAAAAAAGTCTCTTTTTAAAAAAGAAAAGAAAACAAGCCCATTCTAAATTCTTAATTAAATACGTATTAAACATAAAACTAATAAATTGAACTTAAATAGTTCCAAGAAAAGCTCAACAGCTAATGCAGATCTAAAAGATCTTTTTTCTTTTTTTTCCAGACAAATTGAAGTTCTCGAACTTCTTTTGCAAACCACTAAAAGGACCGAGCTCTTTCCAAGCAATTAGAATATATGAATCTTCACAGGAACAAAAGTAGAGCTCTACCTCAGATTCAAGGACAAAGCCAGGCAAATAACAGGAAAAATGAGAACATAGAAAAAAAATAAACAAAATTTCCAGTGTCTGCACAATTCTTTCGAACCAAACGCAGTTCAAACATAAAACAAAAACCTAATTCACAAGATTATAACCTGGCTTAAATTTCTTGAAGCCGCCGTTGGAAAAATCACCCCTGGCTCTTTTGCGAGTATCCATAGCTCACAGATCAAAATTGAACCGACTAAATTTCTCAAAAAAGAGATCTAACCGACTGAAAAACAATATCAAGTAAAAGAAACGCTTCAGCAACAAAAAATCAGAGAAAAGGACCTCGTATTCGGGAAAGAAGGAAAATTCGAAATGGACAATTACTAGCTAGAGTAAGAGGGGGTGAAATCAGAAGAGAAAAACCAATTAATCAGTCAAACCCTAAAAATCCTACTCTCTGAAACTAGGGTTTCTCTCAAAGCTAAGAGAGTGAGTGAGAGAGAGGAGAGGGCGTGCGCTAACGAGGGAACAATCTTATAAAGGGAGGGGCACACAATAATAATATTGATAAGATCGGGGGCTTTATTTATATTGTGAATTAATATTATTATGTAATAAAGAACTTTTCCAACGAGAAAAATCGAAGGACGATGCGGATATCACGTGCCCTGAGAGTGACGGTGACGCTATTACACGGGTCCTGCTTTATGGGCCTGGGCTTTAATATATAGATGGGTTTGCAATCAGCCACGGTTAAAGGGCGCGGCTAAATGCACCCGGATTTACTATGAGTACACCCACGGGATTTTGTTTTTGTCCCAAGGGTGGTGCGAAAATATGTTTTTACCCCTTCTGTACTTTTTTAAAAAAAAACGCCGGATGAGTATACCCATATATTCCATTTCATACCTGATTCATCATTTCACACCCTAATCATCTGAATTTCCACCATCACCACCAAAACATAAAAAATCCTAAAAATTCAAAATTTCAACAACAAAAATAAAATCTTAATATGTTCGAAAATTTTACCAAAACAAACTCAATATGTAAGAAAAAAATTTCAAAACAACTTAAATTTGTCCGGAAAAAAAAATCGAACATCTTGTTCGAAATTTTTTCCAAAACAAACACAATATGTTCGAAATTTTTTCCAAAAAAACTCAATATGTTCGAAATTTTTTCCAAAAAAACTCAATATGTTCGAAAATAATTCTCAAACTACTAAAAACCCTAATTTTCCTAAATTTTCAAAACCCTAATTTTTTTGGACTGTAAAAATTGCAAAAAAAAAAAACTTACCTTCAATGTTCGCGACGTGCGTGGGTGGCTTGGTGCGATGAAGGGGAGGGGTTGCGAACGCGAACGGTTGCGAAGGGAAGGGAAAGGGGTTGCGACCGCGAAGGGGAGAGGGAGGAGCTGCGGCCGCAAAGGGGAGGAGAAGGGGCTGCGGCCGCGAACGGCCGCTTGAAGGAGGAGGTGCGGCCGGCGGGCTTCTTCAACACAAAGACAGCGACGGACGGCGATGACTTTTTTTCTTCAACGGACGGCGACGACGGGTTTTTTTTCACAGATCTGGTGTCGCCGGACGAACTGACGGCAACGACGGGCTTTTCTTCACGACGGTGGCTTTTTTTCTTCGCTTGGGAGGGAGGAGGTGGGTGGGCGGCGGCCATTGGAGTGATGGGGAGGGAGTGGTGGCCTGGGAGTACTGAAATGGAGAGGAGGAGAAATAATGAATGGTTTTAATTGAAGGGAGGGTAATTTTGTATTTTACACGTGGGTGTTCTCATCGCGCGGGTGTCCTCATAGGATCCTTGGGTGCCTTTAGCCGCGCCCACGGTTAAATCCCCTCCATTTTATTTTTTCACTCCAAAGTTGGGTTTACACCCCAATTTTGAGTTCACTTCCTTATGAAATACCACTATTACCCTATTCCACTTACCCATTCTCTCACACACTCCATTTTTCTTCTCCCATTCAAACTTTTTCAATTTTAAACTAATTGAATATAATTTTATACGAATTACATTAATAAATTTGAGTTTTACACAAGTATAAGTGGAAATCGCAAAATTTTACAACAGTGTCGAACTCGACACTAATTCGTCAAGAAAGAGAAAAAAATTAGAAATTTTTTCCGAGTTTTGAGAAATTCACGGTAAAAAATTCTAAGTTTTTTTATTAAAAAAAAATCTAAGATTTTGTCAAAGACCCCACTTTTTTTTTTTTAGATTTATGTGAATTTTTTTCCAAAAACACTTTGAAAATTCAAAATTTTCAACTGAGAAATGTGAAAATTCATAGTGAATCAAAGCCGAGTTTTTTGTTTCGCGAATTTTCTAAAAATATATAAAAAAATACTTACATATGTATACTTAAAACTCTGTTTCTCAACCATTGAAATTGAAAGTAAATCTCTCCACCATTATATTCAAGTTCATTCAAAATTTCAATTTTTTTTACAACATTTTAAAAGGGAAAAGGGAATACATAAAGTATGTGTTTTTGTTTCTGGAGTGGGTGAACTACTCAGTAAGGTGTATTGAAGTTTTTTTACTCAAAATGTTCAAAAACAAAATTGTGAGGGTGGGTCTGCTATGGACTCGAGTGCATGTTGTGCACCCTAGTCCATGTTACACTTTTCAGTTTATTGACTTACACTTTTTGGTAAATGGTGTTGCACTTTTCAATTATTAAATTGTATAATAATATTTTTAGTAATAATTGAAAAGTGCAACACCATTTACTAAAAAGTGTAAGTCAGTAAAACTGAAAAGTGCACATGGACTAGAGTGCACAACATGCACTCGAGTGCATACTAGACTTTACCAAATTGTGATGGCCAGGCTATATACCCCTCCATACTTGTTAAATATACCCCCGATTCATGCACTCCCCATCAAAATCGATTAAAATCGGTTATGCTAGATATACTTCCCTAATATACCATTTTCTCTCAAAAGTATTATGTTAAATATACTCCTAAAAACTCTAATTTCTTCCTCCCACCTTATTCTTTTAATTTTTCATCTTCTCTCCATCGCCGCCGTCGTCCGGAGCCACCTGCCACTGCCCACGCACAGTAGTACCGCCCCTCGCCGCCCCCGTCGCTATCCTCCATCTCCCTCCCTCTCTTCTTTTCAAAGCAGTAGTCGGCTACCCTACCCCACATGTCGTCGCGCCATTGTCGACCGCCCCACTTCCATCTCTCTTTCCTTTTATTTTATTTTACTGGTAAAAACCCGCCCCCTTCACCACCGCCGCCCGTCCCACCGCCACTCCCAGCCCCACGCCGCCTCCGTCCCCATGCCCTGCTGCCCATCCCACCGCCACTCCCAGCCCCACGTCGCCTCCGTCCCCATGCCCTGCCGTCCGTTGCATCCGCTGCCATCCCACGCCCCGCCTCTATGCCCACCTAAGTAGGCCGCCCCTTTTCAAAGCAACAAGTTTTATTTCTCTCTCTCTTTTTTCGACAACTGGCGGTCGACAAAAAACACTATGGTCGACAAGTAGCTATCGACCATAGTGTATATCTTCGACCATTAGTTGTCGAAAAGTGTTGATTTTTTTTTCAAAATTTTCTTTCGTAAAAATGTCATCAACAAGATCTTTTTTTGTCGACAAACCAGTGTTGACATGAGTATTTTTCGTCGACACTGGTTTATCATATTTTTATTTTTTTAGATGGCTGGCGGCAGTGGCTGCTTTCTCTGAAATTAGGTTTATGGGTAGTATATACATCTTGATTTATACTAAAAGGGTAAATTTGGTATTTTACATGAATATTAAATTAATTAATGGAAGGGGAGTATATTTAACAAAGCTGGAGGGGTATATAGCCTGCGCCAATTGTGATGGGGTGAAGACATTTAAGTAGCGTAACAGGCCCAATCCAGGCCCCTCAACCCACGGGCCAGATCCAGGAACAAGATCGTAAATTAAACAACTCCCTCACTCAGTCACACTACACTGGTCACTGCCAAGTGCCAACGGCATTTTCAAAGCTTCCCAACTGGCATAGTTTTCATCGAAGCCCTCACAATTTGTTCACAATCTTCCTCAAATACACTCATTCGAGAGGAAGCTTATACCTCTTCGCACACACTGTTTCAAGAAAGGTGATCTCTAATTAGAACGTGGGTTCATATGAGTAGATTGATCCGCTGTTGTTGCAGTATATCTGCGTTTCTACGAATTTTCCCTTTTATTTTCATGGTGGATTTCTCCAGTGGGAACTCCTTTTTTTTTTTTTGGTTAATTGATAGTATGATTGTATTCTTGGGCAGTTGGCTTCTGCATTTTAAGCATGAGATTTTGTAGATTTGATGTTGTATTCTTGTGTGCCTTTCAATAAACAGAGTTAATGAATAATGCGTGTATTGTAAATTGTAATGCCTTAAGGTGATAAATAATAGTATATGCCATTAAATTCAGCTAATGTTTTACCAACGAAGTAAAAAATTGATTAATTTGTGTGTTTTTCTGCGTGGCGGTAGAAATAATAATACTATATGTGCAAAAACATTTGAGCTGTCAATTATAATACAGGTTTGTAGTGATTTAATTGTTGGATCTGTAATCTGCTTTGTTTTCCTTATGTATTGATGGAGAAACCAGTTGTTTCTTCTGATGTCATTTGTCATCTGTTTGTTTGCTTTGATTAGTGCTATATTTTCTTGGCGTGCTGATTCTCTCTGAAAACCATCGTGCAGCATCCTCTAACTAAAAAATAACATGGCTGCAACGGCAATTCCTAGCACTCAATTTGTGACACCAAAAAAGCCTTGCATTTCCGCGTCTCACAAGACTTCACGATCGAGCATTGCATATGCTGGTAATGAAACCAAAGGTGCATCTTTTGCAAACCTTAGGAGCTCGTCTCTTGTACCAGCTGCACAATTTTTATCCAAAACTTTCTGCAAAGGGTTGAAGTTTGAAAACCGTGGTAGCATAAAGGCAATGGCAGCACCAGGCGATAAACAGCCTTTGCCAGGATTGCCTATCGATCTGAGAGGTTAGACCTTCCTGTGCTTTGCTTTCATTGTTCCTCTTTAATAATGCGTATGTTCCGGTTATTAAAAGTTGCTATTTCATTACAAACTTTTTCCTGTATCAAATAGTCTTACTCACATATGTTTGATTATATGCAGGGAAGAGGGCATTTATTGCTGGTATAGCTGATGATAATGGCTATGGATGGGCAATTGCAAAATCTCTTGCAGCTGCAGGTGCCGAAATTCTTGTTGGCACATGGGTTCCCGTATGTAAATGAATTTTAAGTTCTCTGTTTTAGCGTCATTTTTGAAGTCTCTGAAAATGTGTTCTTCTCCTAATGACAATAAACTGCTTTAGGCACTGAATATCTTTGAGACCAGCCTACGACGTGGAAAGTTTGATGAATCACGCGTGTAAGAATTGATCTTTTTATACTGTCAAATTTTTTACTGATTTAGCTTGCTTTGTCTCTGGATAAAATATGTAATTATGTATTGTAGGCTGCCAGATGGTTCTTTGATGGAAATTACGAAAGTCTATCCATTGGATGCAGTTTATGACTCTCCCGAGGATGTTCCTGAAGATGTAAGGAATTGTTTCTTAATATTTTGCAAGTCATATATTTTTCTTTTGTTTTGCAGTCTACAAATTAATTTGTATACCATAATGCAGATCAAGGCAAATAAACGGTATGCGGGGTCGTCTAAATGGACCGTAAAGGTCATTTCTTGGCTCTTCTTTTCCATTTTTTTTCCTTTTCTTTCTCGTTACCCTTGGAAGTTGGTTCTATTATAAAAGTTTACTAAATGGCTTTAATGGCTGTCCTAATGCTCAATTTTTGTGATGGTTCTTGAAAATCTAAAATTCAAATCAAGTCCGTAGTATCACCACCATTTTCAGGGAACAGCATGCTATTTTTGAACAAGAATTTTGAGCTGTCTCAATTTTCGAATCAAGCAAATTACAACGTTATTTATCTACTTCTAAGTTTCCAGGACATGCAGTTAGTTATGTTAACTAATTCGCACACTGAAAGTTGTCGTCTCTTGCAGGAAGTTGCTGAATCAGTGAAACAGGATTTTGGCACAATTGATATTCTTGTGCATTCACTTGCCAACGGTCCAGAGGTATTTATTTCCTCATACTCTGCTTTCCCTTTTTTTTTTTTTCCCCCCCAGTTCCCTGATAGTGTTAAATTCACCATACTTTCAAATATTTTGTGCCATACATAGGTTAGTAAGCCTATTCTGGAAACGTCAAGATATGGTTATCTTGCTGCCATCTCTGCGTCGAGTTACTCATTTGTTTCTCTTCTCAAACATTTTGTTCCCATCATAAATCCAGGTATTGTGTACCTTTGATGTGATAGAAAGTGAATGTAATATAAAGCACCATATCTTACCTATTATGTTGGTCTCGTCGACAGGTGGTGCTACAATATCTTTGACGTACATTGCATCTGAGAAGATTATACCAGGGTAAACATAACCTTGAGCTTAATATAATCTCAATTACTTCCATCACACGTTGTGATTACATTGTCCTTACTTGCAGATATGGCGGTGGCATGAGTTCTGCAAAGGCTGCTCTGGAGAGTGACACAAAGGTAAGTCAGTTTCTTTTTATTGATTGTTTTATCTCATTTTACTTGTTCTCTTACATAATCATGATGTCTTGATTTAGGTTCTTGCTTTTGAAGCCGGAAGAAAACATAATGTCCGAGTCAACACCATATCCGCAGGTATTAGGACACAAGGAACTTGATCAAATTTATCTCTCTTTTGAATTCACTTTATACCTCAACCGACAACTCATGACTTGATATATCATTCCAGGGCCGTTAAGAAGCCGTGCTGCTAAAGCTATTGGTTTTATTGACATGATGATTGACTATTCGTTGGAGAATGCACCCTTGCAGAAAGAGCTTACTGCTGGTGAGTAATTAATTTTCTCATCTGCTTATGCTTCATTCTCCTCTTCAATTACCACAAACTTTGGAACTTTAGTGTGGTGTTTCCATATGAATTGAAATATCGTCTAGAATTCTTGTTTCACAATACTAAGCTTGACAAATGAATGAAACAGACGAGGTTGGAAACGCTGCTGCTTTTCTAGCATCACCATTGGCATCGGCCATCACGGGAGCTGTCGTTTATGTTGATAATGGTCTTAATGCAATGGGAGTCGGAGTTGATAGCCCAGTTTTCCGGGATCTTGATATTCCAAGAGCCCAGAAAAGTTAAGAAGCTATAGTTCAGCTAAGGATTTTAATTTCAAATTTTGATCATCAAATAAATGTGCATATTCTTGCCATTTTTGTATTCTCAGAGACTGAACATGCGAAACAATCTTGTAGGAACTTCTGAAAATTTTATGTTGTATTGCTCTTAATTTATATGATCCACCATTTACAGATGGTTGCTTGCTGTTGTTTCACTATCCATATGCTATGAGTCTTCTAAAAAGGTTACTTTGATTTTTTTGTCCTAAATTATCCCTCTTGAATAATACAGTAATACTATATTTATTTATTTTTGAAACAAAAATAATACAGTAAATATTAAAGACGGGAGAAAAGAAGGGTAAACCGTAATTCAATAAATTTATGATTTTAAAATAGATTTCAAGTGTTTGCAAACGCCCTTTAAAAGTGTTTATATAAGGGGTTGTTTTCAAACTCTACAAACTGCTTCCAAAATCATTTTTTTAAAAACTGTCCCTCACAACTTTTACTTTTAGATGAATTTTACAATCTAGATGATTTTTTTACTTTTTTTAAGAGTCTACTCGATTATATGGATGATCAATGAGTGCTATTTCTCATATTTTACAATCTAGATGATTTTTTTACATTTAATTTTCAATTTACGCAACTACTTTGAATTTTTGGTCCTAAATTATCCTTCTTGAATTTAATTTGGTTCGTTAGACTGATCCAAGTTGAGTTTAGTCGATCTCGAATTAATTTCAAATACTCAATTTGAATAAAAAGAGATTTATGTAGGTGTGACTTTTTCTAAAATTATAAGGGAAATTTACTAATAATAACATTCTATACATATTTTGAATTTAGGTATCCACCAATAATTTAGGCTGGGTCCTTATGACGAAGTCAAAAATAATTCGAGCTGATGCAGTCTGTCCAAAATATTTGAATTTGAAATGGAATAAGCACTGTCTCAAATATTCAAAAAAAAATTAATATTTCTTAGCTGTTTCACTCATTCATTACACCCTAACCCCTAAATACAACTAAAATTCCAGTTTCACCCAAGATTCAATCAAGTAATCCCTCACAATCACATGAAGCTACAAGGGCAAAATGGTCATTTCAGTATTTTCGTATATGACAAAAAATCCAGATTATAGATCAGCCCCAATTCTCTCCGCCTCCTTCTTCACCATAATTTCCGCTCACTCAACACTATAAACGCACACAGAGCCTAAAAATAATCTCACAGTGAATCAAAATGAAGGCTTCAATCAAGTTTAGGGATGAACAGAAGCCATTGATGAGGGCTAAAATCCCATTAAATATTATCAACTTCCCATTTCAATCGGGGGTTGTCGCCGGAGAATCCAAAGAGTTGTCTCTAAATCTCAGCACCTTCTTTGATTCTGGCCCTTCCCTCAAATTCTCTTACCGTCCAAACGATTCACACAACCCCTTCAGCTTCATTTTCAAAACCGGGATTGGCCATTTCGGCTCCCCCCACAAAAGCCCTTTAACCATGAGCGCCGAATTCAACCTAATCGGCGGCAATCAAAACCCTAGTTTTTTCATCCACTTCAAGCCCCAATTCGGCGATTTCTCCCTCAAGAAATCGGAGACTTCTGCTTTTGTCAAGAATTTGGGGGAGAAATCGAACGACGATGAGAGTTTCATCAATCATGGGTACTTCAAGGGTAACGGTTTCTTCCCGGCGACGGTTGAGTCGAAGGCGGCGGCCGGGATGGTGGTGAATCGGGTAATTAAAGGTGCGGAGCTAAGCGCTACGACGTCGATGCCGCTACGCGATTACGCTATGGTGAATTTCCGGTGGGGGCTTAGGGTTCCGTCGAAGGAGGCGGCGGAGGATGAGGTGGACACGGTGGTGGTGAGGCTGAGGGACGATCGGACGGGTGGGATTAAGCTACCGCTGTTGGTGATGAACAAAATCGGAATCGAACACGTTGCAAAACCTAATTCGAAAGTGGGATCCAGTGAAGAGTATGGTAAACTCTGTTTGGATGTGAAGAAACAGCTCGAGTTAATTCAAGCTGATAATGGGCTACTCAGTAAGGCTCTGAGTGATTTAAGGTCGGACATATCTGCCGGGAAAATGGACTTGTTTTCCGAACACCACCGGAATAAGTATCCCGGTGGTGGTGGTGATCGGAATAAGAAGAAGTCGTCGGCGGATGGTGGGGATGGCAGTGAAGGATTGAAGGTTGCTTGATTGATTTAAGGGTGTTGTTGCGTTTCATTGTTAAATTTATGGTTGATCTTCTAAGGTTTTCAATTTTAGTATCTTTGTGCTAAAGAAAGATTCATGAGGTCCAAAATTTTGGATTAGTGCAATGTTTATGATATGCATATGCCTATATTGTTGTAAATAAATGTTTTGAGTTTTCGATTTCCAAGATTGAATGCTTAAATGGGTTTATTTAATACTTATTTACTATATCAATTTTGGCATAGATTTTTTTCAATTACTATATTCAATTCAATAATCCATTACAAATAACGCATGATCCATTTAATATACTCTTATCAATTTATTCAATCCAATAACCCATTACAAATAACCATGATTTAGCACATAAATTTTTTTATTGACTTTTATTTTACTTCAATTCATTTTTTTTTTAACATTAAAAAATAATACTCCATTAATTTGTTAAAATTTTATTTTTTTTATTTTACTACAATTAATATTTATATTTCTCTTTTTAAATTTATTTTTCTTCCTATTTATTATTTCAAATGATAAAACTCTCATCTCTCTCAGGGCAAGTGTTCAATTGTTAATATTTTACTTTAATTAATTAGTGTATAATTTTCACCTTATCCTTTCAAAATTTTACTTCATTCCTTACAAATTTTACTTCGTTTTACATTGTTTAATTATTTTTTTCATTCGAACTTTCATTTTTTAATCACTTTATTTTAATTTTTTATGAATATAATTTTTAATTTATAAGTGTAATGATAACAGTTGATAAGTACTATAATATATTATTAGTACGTATTAGTTCATATACAATATAATAGTTGATAAGTATTATGATATATTATTAGTTAATATGTAGTACTGTACGTATTAGTTCATATACAATATAATATTAGTTTATATTGGTACAAGTTCTAATGTTTTCGAGTTTCGAGTTCACATACTTTATGATACTAGTTCAAATATAGTATAGTATTAGTTCACATATTGTATAGTATTCAGGGACGGAACTAGTAATAGGGTGGGGGTGGGCCGGGTGGCCCCCTCAATTTTTTATTTTTTTTACTATTATATGGAGTATGTACTAAAATGTCTACTCCGTATATGTTAAGTAATTAGCAATTAGTAATTCAGCCCAACTGTTGAAAAGCCCAACACTCTCTCAGTGTAGTGGCTCATATTGTGATAAGTGAACCCACCTAATTCTTCTCACTTTCTATTACACTAGTATTGAATGTAGATTTAAATATATGTTTTTTTAATAGCATAATATAATTAAAAAAATAAAAATAAAGAGTTAGATGGTAAAGGAAGTTATTCAAAATAGCAAATTATTTTTAATTGGATTGACTAGTAATAATGTATATTTAGAAGTGAATAGTAAAAAGTAGAAGTAAAAGTGTAAAATAAGTGTAATAACGAGTAGATTTTAAAGGGCAATTTTGATTATATTTTTATGTATAAAGTAAAAAAAAATGAGTTGATTTGCATGTATGTATAGGTACAAAAGTGGTGATATTTTGTGTAATTTTTTTTATTTTGTATAAAAATAAAGATACTTGTGAGGGTGAAGTTTATAAATAATTTTTCATTTTAAGGGTGTGAAATTTATTATGAGATGTTGTGAAAAAAAAGTGTGAAAAGTTATCATGAGACGAAATTTTATATATTTAATGCAAAGTTATATTATCTAAAAATTATGGCATACATATAGATGAGTATTTAAACTGTTGTGCACCCTAGTCAATGTTGCACTTTTCAGTTTATTGACTTACCCTTTTTGGTAAATGGTGTTGCACTTTTCAATTATTAAACTATATAATAATATTTTTAGTAATAATTGAAAATTGCAACACCATTTACCAAAAAGTGTAAGTCAGTAAATTGAGATTAGGGTGCACAGCATGCACCCGAGTGCATACTAGACTTTACCTTAAACAATTTCTATCCCCCCCCCCTCAAATCAAAATCCTGGATCCGTCCCTGGTAGTATTAGTTCACATACTCTATGGTACTAGTTCAAATATAGTATAGTATTAATTCATATATTGTATAGTGTTAGTTCATATATTAAATAATATTTGTATACCCACATTAATATCTAGTACTATACAATATATTAACTAGTACTATACAATATGCGTACTAATAATATATCGTATTTAAACTAATATTATATTTAACAAAAAATACATAACTTAACACGTTCATAATTCTAGACATACCATGCAAATTAATACATCAATATTAAAAGATTGATAGTATTAACTAACTAGTAAGAAGAACAAAAGTGAGAATGAATCACACTAAACACACAATTCAATTAATAGATACGATCACACTCAACAAACATATGAATGCATCAACACGGCGATGACCACAAAGAAAATAATAAAGATGATGCAATATTATGGTGGTTTCTTCCCCAATTCTCCACTCATTTAAGTTTCTAAATATAAATTTTATTTTTCAATTAGATTATGTTATTAATTAGTCTTAAAAAAATAATCTACCGGCTTTAAAAAACGTGTAACAAACCAAATATCATTGTAGAAATAATGAAGACATAACAAAATAATCTTAGTTATTATAAATCAGACTAAAACTATAAAGTGAGCATGTCATATTCATACATTTATACCCAAATTAGAAAAAAATTGAATTTTTTTAGTTTAGTTATTTTTTTTTTCGATTTTTTGTATTTTTTTCCTAAATTTTGGTCATTTTTTGAAAGAAAAAAAAAACTGAAATTTTTATTTCATAATTTTATTTTTGAGTTTCATATTTTTTTTTCAATATTTTTTTTATATTCATTATTTTTTTATATTTATTTTTTGAAAGTTAAAAAAATAGAATAATATTTGATTTCGTGGTGATTCATTGGTGATTCGATAGTCAGTGTATAATTATAATTTTAATGAGTTGTATTTTAATTTAATTAATAAAATGGTGATATAATTTTTTACATGTATTTTTCTTTTAAAAAATTTGGGGGTGAAATTAATAAAAAAATAGGGTAAATAACTAATAATCCATATAAAAAATCAGATTTAGTTACATATATGTAACTTGTACACATACATAAAATCATAAATACTTAAAAGAAGGGAGTGTGGACTTATTAAAAAAGAAAAAGGAGTAAATAGAAAATTGGATCAAATTATAACTGGTACATATAAGTATTTTGTCTTTTTTCAAGAACTATCTATCAACTGGTATTGTAAGGTTTACCAGAGTAGGAGTTGCAACAAAAATAATGCATCGACAAAACTTAGGTTTGGTATGGTATTACACATTTTTATTTCGATCTTAAAATTAAAAAATAGTCATTTTACTGGTAAATTGTAATATGTGATTTTTAATTTTAATTTTCAGCTCAATATACATGTGAATTTTAATTTTTTTTCGTCGTACTATGTGATTTTTTTATATCTTTTATATCAATTAAATTTTTATTTATATTTAATAATTCATAAAAATTATGAATATTAGTTAAAATACTAAATAGTATTTTTTTTAAATTTTGAAAATAAATTATGAATAATATTTAAAATATTAAATATTTTTTTCAAAAATCAGAAATATTATAATATAGAAAAAATAAGGAATCAGATAAATTCATTTCTAAATTAATTAATTGTTAGAAAAAAAAATCAATTAACTTGCCTAATTATTTATTATAAAATTCATGAACTTACCTCAATAAAAGCTGTGATTATAGATTTTTTTTTTCTAATTGGACAAGTTAATTGAGTTTTTAATAATTAATTAGGTAAATTAATTAATTTTTCTAATAATTAATTGACGTATGAATAAATTTATTTGATATTTTATTTTATCAATATTATAATTTTTTTGATTTTATGAAAAATATATTTAGTAATTTAAAATTCACAATTTATTTTCAATTTTTTAAAAATTTTATTTAGTATTTTAACTAATATTCATATTTAAAAAAAAAAAATGTAAGTAAGTATTTTATTGATATCAAAAAATGAAAATGAAAATTCACATGTGTGTTGATTTGTTTGGTGATCTGTTATTACCGGTAAAATGAGAATTTTTAAAATTTGAATAGACTTATTGAAACAAAATTAAAATGTGTAATCCATTTGAAACAAATTCAAAATCTCCAATCCCTTACCTTATTACTATCATTAGTAAATACGGAGTAATTATTTTCTAATGAAAACGCTAATATTATTAGCAAACTAATACATCTAATGAACACTTTATTTTCATCTATATGAGTATGTAGCTCTATAGATTCGGCAAACTAAATTGTTTGGAGTGTGACGAAGTTGGATAGGTCAAGTGGTTAGAGCACCACTACCTAAGCTAGATCCTGGATTCGAGTCATATGGAGGAGAAAATGGATGAATATTTAATGTAATTCAAAAAAAAAAAATGTTTGAATTGCTAGTTCACTCTTAACGGTCCTCTAATGATTGAGTGTCAACTTCAATCCAAGCATTGTTCATGAATTCGTTAAAATCACAACAGAAAATGGTTAAACATAATTCAAAATTTTAAACTGACACGACTAAAAAACCAACTTATCAAAATAAAAATCATTGAAAAAATAAAAAAAATATGAATCGACCTTGGCATGTTTCATAATATATTGTTACCTTTATAAATACATATTTCCAATGTAATTAAAAAAAATCAAATGATTATTACTCATAACAAGTTACTATAAGAGTATGATTATTACGGGTAATAGAGAATCGAATGAGTATTCAATCATGAGTCTTTTTCTAATTTTGAAATTGTTTTTTTAGGAGAATCCCAATTTCTTAAGAAGTGGTGGTTCCAAAAAAATAATAATGAATTTTCATTCATCTCCATCCCATTATCTTTACGCCCTTTTTAAATTTTCAAAAAATTATCACTCATATTTTATTTTTACAAAATTATCATTCTCAATAATTTACGCAGAAGAAAAAAGGAAGGTGTAAACACAAATTCGTGAATTAAATATAAAAACGCGAAAATGGTAAACGATTTTATTTCTTTTCGGATTAAAACCGAGTATTTGCGGGTTACAATCTCTAATTTCTCCTCCGATTCTCTCTTCTTGAACTTCACTTGGATTTCTTGAGCTTTTGGAGCTGGATCCGCAGCCGAATCCTTTCCGATCTTGTATTTGGGGCTTTTATAACGTTAATCCAAAGGCTTAGCACCGTATTTTGGATTAACCGCCGAATTTAGGGACTTTTTGGATGAACGTCGTTGAAGATCGTTCTTGAATTTGGGACTTTGTAACGCTAATCCAAAGGCTTGACGCCGTATTTTGGATTAAACGTTGATTTTCGGGACTTTTCGGGACTTTTTCGTTGAAGATCCGCGAAGAACTTTGAAGAAACGTCGAATCGAAGAGGCTTAGCACCTTGATCTCCACTTGAACACTGCTTCTTGCTGCTTTTCCCCAAGAACGCCTTGAAGAAACGCCGAATCGAAGAGGCTTAGCACCTTGATCTCCGCTCGAACACCACTTCTCGCCGCTTTGCACGAAGAACTCCTTTGAAGATCCTCCCCTTGCTGAAAAACACTCTAAAATCTCTGCAGAGAATTTTAGAGCCTTGAATGCTTCTGATTTCTTGATGATGAAATGAATGAAATGAGGCCTCTATTTATAGGTGTAGGCCTGGAGATTTTTGTGCAATTAGTTAGGGTTTCAAATTTTGAATTACTTGGGCTAAGAATACCCATTTGGGCTCAATTTGATTTGGGCTAAGAATACCCTATTTTTGGGCTCAATTTGATTTGGGCTCAATTTGGTTTGTTGGACTTTAGAGGCCCATCTTCATTTATGGGACTTTAGAGGCCCGTCTTGCTTTATTGGACTTTAGAGGTCCGTTTTTATTTATCGGACTTTTAGAGGCCCGTCTTTATTTATTGGGCTTTTAGAGGCCCGTCTTTATTTATTGGGCTTCGAAGATCCATTTTAACTCATTGATCTTTCAAGGCCCAAATTAACTGGAGGGAACAATTAAATATTAATTAATTATATCTTTATTTTAGGAATTAAATTTATTCCAACAAATAAATAATAAATTTAATTAATGTTTAACCCGTAATTTCCACGCGTCGCAATTTAATTCGTAATTGAATTTTCCTCGTCTACAAATTGCCCCCTCGTATTTCATCCACAAGTACATTTGTCTTTGAAGTGGATGAATTGCGAAATTATTTCAATATTTTTCCCATACCTAAATTTTGTATTATTGGACTTTATGAATTGTCACAATTAATAAAATTTATCTCATGGGCTCAAATAGTGTAGTCTTTTGGGCCAAAATGAACAAACAAGTTCATGAGTGTATAGAGTACTTCAAAGCCCAACTTTTCTTTCTTACAATTAATCTAGTCCAAGAAGAAGGCCCAATTGTATTTGAATATCTTTCATCCGTAAATCACAAAATATGTGTCACCAAATCTTTGAAATATGATTTTCCAAGAATTGTGGAGATTTAGTTGAGATACACCAAAATATATGCTTGTTGATCCTTATCTTTTCACCTTTTCAAGCCTATATAAAGGATGCCTCCTTCAATCATCACTTCATAATTTATCACATTCACAAAGAAGTAAAGTAATTATCAGAGCTCAAGAGGTAACAAAGAAGAAAGAAGCAAAGTCATTATCAGAGCTCACGAGGTAACATACTACGCTGCGCTTTTCATTTTATTTTATTTCTGAACGTATATGCATGTATATATATAGCACATATTAATTTTGCCAAGAATTCTCTTTTTCTTTTGTGTTTATTAATATGTCCATACACTGTCATCCGTAATCAACTTTTATGTTATGCACTTTTGACGAGTGAACCTTTGCCATAATTTTTTATCGATTTCACGGGTTTTCAAACGAGAGATCGTCGGTGTCCCTTGGGTCTTTTTACTCTCTTTGAAACTTGTGAATCTCGAAAAAAGAATTAACACCATGCGAAGAAGGATTTCTTAAATATTCACAGAATTCGAAAGAGAATGTGGGTGTCCCGTGGGTCTTTTTTTTACTATCTTTCGAATCTGTGGATTTTAATGAACTGGAAGAATCAACAACTTATTTTCGCCCAAGTCAATTTTTCAATAGCCCTTCTTAATCAAATTGACCAAATTCGAAAGAGAGTGGGTTTTCGGTCGTTGGTATGTTAATCTCTTCGGATTTGGACAATTTGAAAAGAAGGGGGACTTTGAAATTACTTGTTTTTGGGTGTCTATAGGCGAGACGTTGCTGCGACTCACGGCGACGACAGCGGAACTGTGGTGGCCGAACCCAGGCGGAGCGTGGCGGCGACTGGACTTCAGGCGACGGTGGCCATGGCAGGCGAGGCGATCGATGGGCGTGGACGACGGCTTTAGGCGTGCGACGGCAGTCGGACAACGGCGATTGCGACCATGGCGACGGCGGTCGGACAACGGCGATTGCGACCATGGCGACGACAGCGGAACTGTGGTGGCAACTGAGTCAGAATCGAGGCGAGCTTCTTGTTGCGGTCGGCGGTTGGTTTCGGGGCGACACAGTGTCGGCCATTGCAGTGGCGACTGGAGTTCAGGCGGAGCGTGGCGGCGGCTTTGGAGACGCGACAGAAGGAGGCGCTGCTCGATTTCCGATCGCGGCGGTGTTGCGACTCACGGCGACTGGCCATGGCAACTGGTTGGAGATGGCGTGGAGCTGATGTTGTGTGAGTGAGCATGACGGCGATTCGTGCAACATGGCGAGAGTCGGTGTTACGACTTGACGGAGCATGGTTGATGACGGGCTTCAGGCGGCGGGCTTCCGGCGACTGAACTCAGGCGAGGCGCGAAAAGGCGGCGTGGCGTCGCGGCTTCAGGCGAGGCGCGGCGGAGGGGCAGAGCGGCGACTTTAGGCGTGCGACGGTAGTCGGCGGCGGCAGCCTTCAGGCAGTGAGCGGCTGGAGTGCAGCAGCGGCGTTGGAGTTTGACCGAACGCGGCGGCGTTTGACCTTAGGCGGAGCACGGCAGCACTGGAGGCGCGTGGACGACGTTCGATTTCCGGCTATGGTTCGCCGGCGAGGAGGCAGCAAATGGAAGTTGTACCAGATGGCTTTGAGGATTTTGAATTTATGTGTGAGAAAATAGGGCATCACATGCTTTGGATTTGGGCTTGACTCATTAAGGAAATGGGCCCAATAAAGTGTCCCATTTATTTAATTAATTCAAAACAGGCCCAATGTATGAAAAAGAATAGTGGGCTATGCTTATTATTAATTTGGGGACAGTAGGCTCTCTTGATAAAAATTAATTAGAACAAGCCCAATTCCTTATTAATTTAGACAGAGGAAACTCCTCATTTGTTAAATTAATTTAGGATAATGGGTTTTCTAGCTTTAATTAATTGTCGTCTCTTTACGATTAGTTCTCTAATAATTTTCTTCTTCTCTTCAGGTTCCTTAAAAATGGTTCACTTCAAAAATAATGTTACTTCTTCCGGAGCTCGTTATTTGGTGATCCTCAATGATAAACGCCAACCTTTAGAGAAAGGGACCCATTTACGTGTAGAAATGCCCCTTATTGGTAACTCTGCACAACCTTGGTCCTTAGTAAATGCTGGGCTTCACTTGGACAATTGGTCGCATGAGATATCTTTGAACAAATCAACGAAAGCATGGGTTCTTGACAACACTTCCCATCGCAATGAGATTGAAGAGGATGTAGGTCATCTACCAACCTTGGGGAGGCGTATAGTTATGGGCAAGGACAATTGGAGAGGAGCTATAGAGTTTTCTGGAGAATTCAGTTATCACAAAGGATATTGGGAGTGGACTGAAGACGTTTTGAGCCGATGTGAACATACCCTCAGGGACGCCAGGATTTATTATGCTGTCTTTGCCTCCCTTTTCACTTATGACTTTAATTCTGAAATCATCAAAGCTTTCTGTGAGGCATGGTGTCCATCTACAAATACGTTGCTCACTACCTTTGCCCCCTTCACTTTCTTCCTTCTTTGTTTTCTTCATGCTTCATATGTTCGTCACTTTTGTGTTCATCGATCTGACTTTAACTTATGACTGTACTTAGAAATATACTAAGTTGCCTACGTACCTCTTTAAAGAGGATCAAGTCATAACGTAGTTCAAGCAAAATATGATTTGTATTTTGGAGGGGGGGGGGGGGGGACCGTTCACAATTTATACTCATGCGGGCCAGGAGTGACTATTCTTTAACTACTGTAGACAAAGTAGGGATTTAAATTTTTAACCACTTAAAATGCCTTTAGTGGAGTAGTTAACAGTTTAACCACGTGTATTTACCTTTGGTGGTTGTCGTACACAGTTTATACTCGTGCGGACCAGGAGTAATAAGTAGTTTAGTCTCGTACATCATGGAGTAACAAGCAGTTTAGGCTCATGCGTTCTTGGAGCGACAAGCAGTTTAGGCTCATGCGTTTATGGAGCATTCTTGTTTTCTTTACGCGTAGTAGCGTTTCAAAAACTTCCCGTTTATAGGACCAACGTTCACGCCATCTTCAGAAATCAGCTTGTAGGCGCCGTTTGTGTAAACTTCTTTAACAACATATGGGTCGTCCCACTTAGGCAAGAATTTATTCCCAACACGGTGAGTTACTACGATAGGCCTTCTTACAGCAAGAACCAAATCACCAACTTGAAAAGAACGTATCCTGACTTTCTTGTTAAACGTTCCGGAAAGGCGGGCTTGATAGCATTCGAGCCTTTGTTGTGCTTCCAATCTTTTCTCATCTAGCGCTTCCAACTCTTCAAGACGCAAACGTGCATTCTCTTCTTCCGTCAGCCCTTCTTGTATCGCCATCCTTAGAGATGGAATCTGCTTCTCAAGGGGAACAACTGCTTCAACACCATACACCAACGAATAGGGAGTAACTTGTGTAGGCGTTCTGTAAGTAGTTCGATATGCCCATAGAGCTTCATTCATCTTTTCATGCCAATCTCGCTTTGACTTGGAGACTACTTTCTTCAAGAGGTTGCACAAAGTCTTGTTGAAAGCTTCAGCGAGTCCATTAGCAGCTGCGTTGTACATAGAAGATTTCCTTTGTTTGAAGTCAAACTTGTCACAAAGTTTGTCGATGTGACTGTTACTGAACGATCTTCCATTATCGGTGATGATGTACCGAGGGACCCCGTATCTAAAAATGATATTGACTCGAATAAAATCAGCAACATTTTCTTTTTCACTTCTCTCAAAGGTATGGCTTCCGCCCATTTAGAGAAGTAATCGGTTGCAGCTAGGATGTACAGATGACCGCCTGATGACTTCGTTAGTGGTCCCACCACATCTAGACCCCAAGCATCGAATGGCCACGAGGCAACAGTTGGGTGTAACAGTTCTGGGGGTTGATGGATAAGGTTGGCATGAAACTGACAAGCTTGACATTTTCGTGCGTAATCCATACAGTCTTTCACCATTGTTGGCCAGTAATAACCCATCCTCTTCACTCGAAAGTGTAACTTTGGCCCTGACTGATGAGCGTCACAAATTCCGGCATGCGCTTCTTCCATTGCGTGGGCGGCTTCACTATTACTGAGACACCTTAAGAAGACCCCATCAAATGATCGTCTATAAAGCACACTCTTGTAGTATATGAATCGAGGGGCTCGACGTCTGATATCCACTCTTCGCTTCAGATCACTTGGCAACTTATCGTATTTCAAGTAGTCGACAAATGGTTGTCGCCAATCTTCTTCTTCAATTTCGAATACCTCAATAACATGACTTTCACCTTCTTTATCACCGTCATCCTCAAATATAGGGGGCACAACCCAACTTTTACATATTGGGATACGGGCTTTACTTTCGGGCAATGAAATTGCCGAAGCAAGTTTTGCTAAAGCGTCAGCTTGTTTGTTATCTTTCCTTGGAACATGCTCAATTTCCACGTCACCGAGATAATTCATGAGTCGGCGAGCGTACTTATGATAAGGAAGCAACTCCGGTTTCCTAACCTCGTATGATCCAAGCATCTGGTTCACTACCAACTTTGAATCTCCATACACCCTGAGATGTAGTTGCTTAATATCGACTGCCATTTCCAACCCAAGTATGAGTGCTTGGTACTCAGCAACATTGTTTGAGCAATTCTCTATTAAAGTGAAAGAATAGGGCAATACTTCTCCATCAGATGTTACAAACACAACTCCAGCACCAGCTCCTTCTTTATGAGCGGACCCATCAAAATACATCTTCCATGGAGGGGTTATTTCAATAGTTAGGACGTCTTCGTCTGGAAGGTCGTCACATAACTCCCATTCTGCAGGCATTGGATGATCGGCTAAGAAATCGGCCAGAATTAGTCCCTTGACAGCCTTTTGAGGGACGTAAATGATCTCAAATTGTTGCAACTGGAGATACCATCTTGCGAGTCGATCCGAGAGAACTGGCCTAGACATAACATACTTCAACGGGTTTGCCCTCGATACAAGATGGATGGTATGGGCTTGGAAATAATGCTTTAACTTCTGGATCACGAATATAAGAGCCAGACACAACTTCTCAATTGGAGAGTACTTCAATTCATTTGGAGTAATCATTCTACTCAGGTAGTACAAAGAATTTTCCTTTCCCGACTCGTTTTCTTGCGCCAGCAAGGCTCCAACTGAACGCTCTTGAGCAGCGATGTAAAGAATCAACGGACGTCCGGGCACCGGAGCGATCAATACTGGTGGCTTCATCAAATATGACTTGATGCTTTTGAAAGCATTACTGCAAGATTCATCCCATTCAAATGGTGTATCTTTCTTCATGAGACGACTAAATGGTTGACATCGTCCGGCTAAGTTTGAAATGAATCTTCTGAGGTATGCCAACTTTCCTTGTAGGCTTTTAAGCTCGTGAATGTTTCGAGGTTCCGGAATCTTTAAGATTGCATCAATCTTTGCTTGCTCGATTTCAATCCCTCGCTGGAGAACCACAAATCCAAGAAACTTTCCTGATTTGACCCCGAATGCACACTTCAAAGGATTCATCCTAAGCTGGTATCGCCTCAAGCGTTCAAAAACCACCCTCAGGTCTTGGAGGTGATCATTCCTCCTCTTTGATTTCACGACTAAGTCATCAACATAACATTCAACATTCTTGTGAAGCATGTCGTCGAAAATCCTTTGCATGGCTCTTTGGTATGTTGCGCCTGCATTCTTTAAACCGAATGGCATCACTTTGTAGCAGTATATTCCTTTTGGGGTACGAAAAGCAGTAAACTCTTCGTCTTTTGGCAACATACGGATTTGATTGTAACCCGACGACCCATCCATGAAACTTAGAGCTTCATGACCCGTTGTTGCATCAATCATAAGTTCGGGAATAGGTAACGGAAAATCATCTTTGGGACATGCAACATTCAAATCTCGAAAGTCAACACACACACGAATCTGTCCGTTCTTCTTTCTCACTGGGACAATGCTTGAGATCCATGTAGGATATTTTACTTCTCGGATGAAACCTACTTCAATAAGCTTGTTCACCTCAGCTTCAATTAATGGAACAAGATCTGGTCGGAATCGACGTTGAGTCTGCTTGACTGGTCGAACTCCCTTCTTTACTGAGAGATGGTGTACTGCTACTTTCGGGTCCAGTCCCGGCATCTCTTTATACGACCATGCAAATACATCTCTGAACTCACGTAGTAGTTCAATGTAAGTTTCTTCCTCATCATCGGACAATAAAGCACTCACATAGATTGGTCGCGGGTCGTTAACATCACCCAAGTTAATTTCTTTCAACTCATCAATAGTTGTCTTGACACCCTCTTCGAGTTCTGGAGGAGCATCCTCTGCATCCACTTCCTCCACTTGAACATCTTCGCATTCGGTGATGTAATTCACAGTTGCGATGTCTTCATTGTATTCATTTGTTTTCGTAAGGTCCACACGTGATCTTATTCGACCATCTCTTCCTATAACTTGGATGGTTTGCATAGTGTTGGTAACATCAAAGACGTACCCTTCTCTGATCATTCGAGTGATCCTTCTTTGTGCCCTTTCCATATCTTGTGGCACTTGCTGCTGAATGTTGTAGGTACTGACAAAGTTGGAAGAAGCTACACTCTCTGTATCATCTTCTTTGTCGCTATACTCGAGAACAATGGTTTGCCTTCTGGCTTTGGATACACCCCCATATGCTATTGTCAACATATGCTGCCTCTTCATGCGGGATTGCTTTGAGTTCCGAACTCTGGAAACACCCAACTTTTGATGATGGGTTTGTGGCCCGAGTCTATCAAAGACTGAGGGGCGTTTCATCTTCTTACTCTTCTTGCTAGCAGACTTCCCAAGTCTCTCAAAGACCGAAAGTCGTCTTACCATCTTCATCGAACGCATCATTTGTCGATGAGTATTCTCCTTCAGAAATGTGGTTGGCATTGGCTCTTTTAATTGCAATGCGAACCGGATTCTTTGTGGTATAACCAAGTCCCATTTTGGTACTCTTTACGGCATAGCCGCTCTTTCTCAACATTTTCTGGGTGTCATTAAGTCCATGTTCTGACTGACTAACAACCTTCCCCAATGCACAGTTTTCCCGTGTATCATACCCGACTTTGACTAAGAGCTTGTAAGCTTTAGGACCGTAAAACTTTGTAACATCATGTCCCATTACCTCTCCATGTTCCACCTTAGGTCCTTGAGTAGGACGAACAAACCCCTTAATTGGCTGTGAAGATGGCTTCTTTCCATCCAGTTTAGTTAACGGCAATGTTAACTCCTCCAATGCCTCAACAATAGAGGGAACTGATTTGTTCTCTTTGAGGCGAGATGTTGATGCCTCCTTGCAGTCCTTCCGTGTTGGACCTTCCTCGTTATTTGTTTCTTTCGCACCTCGAAAGAAGTATTTGGCATCAGCAAAGTACGACTCTGCCTCTGTGAAAGGTTTATCATCTCCGACCACTGTTTTCACAACCCCTTGACTAAAGTATTTGAAGCATTGATGTAGGGTAGAAGGAACCACACCATTTTCGTGCAGCCACGGGCGCCCTAGAAGCATGTTATATGAAGTCCTGGCATCTATGACGTGGAGGGTTACAGTCGATAACATCCCACCAATTAGCAAATCCAACACTATGGTGCCAAGGGCCCTCTGTCCTTCCTGATTAAACCCGTGTATCATCAGCCGACTGCCTGTGAGTTCATCCATATGTATCTCCATCTTTTTCATCACTCGTAAGGGTAAAATGTTTACCCCGGAACCTCCGTCAATCAATATCCGATTTACTTTCTGCTCTCGAGTATGGCCAACTACGAATAGTGGCCTGTTATGGGATTCTGAACCAAGCATTAAGTCTTCATCTGTGAAAGCTATCGTTGAAAAACAATCATTAGCTTTGTCATCGAGACCATCGTTGGTCTGAGGTCGTTCATCATCTTCCTCGCTAGTCATGTGGCAAGAGAGGTCTCTACATGCGTTGTTGTTCTCAACTGTGACAGCATTTGCCGTTGTCTCACTATCCTCTAGCAAGATCTTTCCTTCCTTGGTTAGCTGCATAACTTTCTCCTTGAATATGAAACAGTTTTGGATTGGATGCCCTACCAACCGATGGTATTTGCAATACTTTGGGTCATCCGTTCGCCCAGCTTCATCCGGTCGTTTCATTTCTGGTAATTCGATGAGGTCATTCTTGATCAGGTCATCGAACATTCCGGGGATGTCAGAGTCTAGGAATGGATACTGCTTTTGTTGTAATTCCATCAGACTTGTTCTCCTTTGCCCCCATTCTTGGGCGACGCCTTTTCCTTTACTCCCCGTATCAGTTTCACCCTTTCTGAATTTGACAGTAGTAGCGGTCACTGCCATGGATTCTTTATTCGAATCTTTAGTGAAAGGTTTGCCCCCTTTTTTAACTTCCTGCTTGTCTTTGAACTTCCAAGGCTCCTGAGTTGGCGGCCCTCCAGCTCTGGTTGTAGACATACTCAGCTCCATATCGTGAGCTTTAGTCGCCAAATCTTCAAACGACCTTGGCCGAATTGCCTGTAGGATATATCGAAGACCCCACTGCATTCCTTGAATACACATCTCGATTGCCAAAGCTTCGGTCAATCTATCCTTACAATTCAAACTTAAGTTTCTCCATCGGTTTATGTAATTTATCATCGATTCCTCCTTTGATTGACGAGTGTTCGTCAATTCAATCATGCTCACCGTTCTACGAGTGCTGTAAAACCGGTTGAGAAATTCCTGCTCCATCTGTTCCCAACTATCAATCGAGCTAGCTTCCAAATCGGTATACCAATCAAATGCGTTGCCCTTTAAAGAGCGTACAAATTGCTTTACCAAGTGATCCCCGTAAGTGCCGGCATTGTTGCAAGTCTCTACGAAGTGAGCAATATGCTGCTTTGGATTACCCTTTCCATCGAACTGCTGCAACTTTGGAGGTTGATAACCAGCTGGCATCTTCAAACTGTCAATCCTCTTCGTGTAAGGCTTGCTGTAGGTGAATGAGGACTTGGGATTTTCCTCCAAACTTATCTTTGATTGCCCCAAGTATGATTTCTTTCAATCGGTCAACGGGCACCAAACCATCGGGAGAAACTTGTAAATCTTTAAGAGTTTGGTCAACTTCCATTGGCTGGCGTTCACCAGACGTCTCAGCATCATGCCCTTCGACTTGCTTTCCTTTGTCTGTATTGCTCATCAATTTAGCAATCCGAGCATCTTGTTCGTGGATATGTTTCGTTAGTCCTTCTATGGCTCGAGTTAAGCTTGACAATTGCTCCTCAATAGTCGTAGTGTCTGTCGCCATTGCTGAGGCTGTGCTTGAATCTGATGAGCTTGTTGTGGAACGAGTAGGGGAACATGCTGGATTGTTCTCCTCATTCACAGTGTTGGGTGGTGGACCCTCTGCAGTAGTCTCCTCTGAAGAAGACGATGACTTCGAGCTTCTTGACATACTCCTCGTGACTACGTTCACGTCTTCAAAGTCAAGACCAGCTGATCCGGATGCAACACCTCTCTTGATCTTAATCTTGATTGGTGTCATCGTCGAGACTTGATTTGTTTGAAGAGTAGAGATGAGAGGTAGAGATTGTCCCACCGGGCGTGCTAATTTGTAAACACAAATTCGTGAATTAAATATAAAAACGCGAAAATGGTAAACGATTTTATTTCTTTTCGGATTAAAACCGAGTATTTGCGGGTTACAATCTCTAATTTCTCCTCCGATTCTCTCTTCTTGAACTTCACTTGGATTTCTTGAGCTTTTGGAGCTGGATCCGCAGCCGAATCCTTTCCGATCTTGTATTTGGGGCTTTTATAACGTTAATCCAAAGGCTTAGCACCGTATTTTGGATTAACCACCGAATTTAGGGACTTTTTGGATGAACGTCGTTGAAGATCGTTCTTGAATTTGGGACTTTGTAACGCTAATCCAAAGGCTTGACGCCGTATTTTGGATTAAACGTTGATTTTCGGGACTTTTTGGGACTTTTTCGTTGAAGATCCGCGAAGAACTTTGAAGAAACGTTGAATCGAAGAGGCTTAGCACCTTGATCTCCACTCGAACACTGCTTCTTGCTGCTTTTCCCCAAGAACGCCTTGAAGAAACGCCGAATCGAAGAGGCTTAGCACCAACTCCTTTGAAGATCCTCCCCTTGCTGAAGAACACTCTAAAATCTCTGCAGAGAATTTTAGAGCCTTGAATGCTTCTGATTTCTTGATGATGAAATGAATGAAATGAGGCCTCTATTTATAGGTGTAGGCCTGGAGATTTTTGTGCAATTAGTTAGGGTTTCAAATTTTAAATTACTTGGGCTAAGAATACCCATTTGGGCTCAATTTGATTTGGGCTAAGAATACCCTATTTTTGGGCTCAATTTGGTTTGTTGGACTTTAGAGGCCCATCTTCATTTATGGGACTTTAGAGGCCCGTCTTGCTTTATTGGACTTTAGAGGTCCGTTTTTATTTATCGGACTTTTAGAGGCCCGTCTTTATTTATTGGGCTTTTAGAGGCCCGTCTTTATTTATTGGGCTTCGAAGATCCATTTTAACTCATTGATCTTTCAAGGCCTAAATTAATTGGAGGGAACAATTAAATATTAATTAATTATATCTTTATTTTAGGAATTAAATTTATTCCAACAAATAAATAATAAATTTAATTAATGTTTAACCCGTAATTTCCACGCGTCGCAATTTAATTCGTAATTGAATTTTTCTCGTCTACAGAAGGACACAATTAAACTTGAGATAGGAGGTATATTTAAATGAGATTGAGAGTGTATCTATTAAGGAAAGTTTAGACATCTCCATCCTCTATATTACTAATAGAATGTTTAGAATGTCTATGTGTCGTTTTTATATTAATTCTGTTTATGTGTAGTTTTTATATTGATTTTGTTGATGTGTCGATATCTCAAAGAATTAAATATTTGTTAACTCTAATTTTATTGGTTGATTGTTATACATGTCATCATTATTGTGTGATTTTTTTTTTTATATGTCAAAATTGTATTGAAATCATGAAAAATAGAAACGTTGACTATCACAATACTAATTATAATAAACAAATAATTATATTAATGTTACTAATTGCTAAAGTTATGAGATACATACATTTTATTTAAAAATCATTACTTATTTTATTATTCTTCTCATCTATATAATAACATTTGTTAACATTCCGCATAATACTCGAATATTTATCTAGTAAATTAAATTATGAAACCGTCAATATTCATTAATGATGAGTCAAAAAGAAAAAAAAATGATTTTGTTGATAAATTGATAATATTTAATTTAATTTGGACCCGTGATTTCATGATAAACTATTGGTTAAGGTAAGTCTTGTATATACCAATATAGAGTTAAAATTGATGACGTGTCGTCTTGTGGTGAATTTCACTTATGTGTCGAATGATGAATTATTTAAATTTTACGTGTCATGATTGTAATGATGGTAGAATATTTTTCTATTTTCTATTAAAAAATTTACTTCCAAAATATTATTGATTGCCATAAATTTAAACGCGTAATAAACTCAAATAAACATTCCTTATAAAATGATAAACATAATTTTTTTTAGAGATTTATTACTTTCCTAATAGATTATTGTAAACATTTTTTTTTCTTAATCATTATATATATATACTAATAGGAATTTTGTGTGCTAACATGCGTTTTATGGTAAAATTAGACGATGTCAATTATATAATTAATGAAATATAATATGTCATGATTCTAAAAGGTTGAGATATTTAAAATAAAGTGACATGTAATAATTTTATAGATTAAAAATATATGTAACATAAATATATTGAGTACTAACATTTATTAAGAGTTATTTTAATATTACTTAAAATGTTTATTTTTTAAATTTTATTATTGTTTAATTTGTTTTTTCATAAGATTGTTTTCATATTTACAAAAGATTGTATCATGAAAATTCCCAATCTCTAATTCCGCCTTGTTTCTCAATTTTCTTTTATTTGAATTATATTTTTAAACATATAATTTATTATAATATTTTTTAATATTCCACGTACCAACTTGATTTTGTTGCTCCGGCAACAAATATGCATGAACCATTTCACGAAGTATGTGTCCGGATAGTCTAAAGTCTCGATAGTTAGCTCTCGACCTTTTGGTCGAAAAACAACGACGATGAAGGCATATATATGCACTATTTTGTGGTGTGAATTGTAACTTTCCATAAATTTTCCATTTGTCACTTGATAATGAAACTTTACTTAGTTCTTTTTTTGAGGATCGAAGAATTGATGGTGCTCATCTAGTTAATAAATATTTTGAAAAAAATAAATATAAAAGGGGTGTATGATGGAGGTGCAAAATAACAATAGTTACTTTGTGATGGGCCCAAAATGAATAATTTGGATGAGAGTAGAGGCCCAAAAAAGAGCAGATAATTATTTAGAAGGCCCAATTGAGTAGAAATTAGGAAGTGAGCCGAGTGAAGCCGAGCCATAAGTATTAAAACCCAAACATGCAGGAGCAAGAAACAAGACAACCTTAGCCCATGGACAAAAAACACATTATATAAGAAGGAGAAAAGAGAGGTGCGCCTACATATATATAGAGAGAAATAATATGAAATATGATAAGAGAATGGTTGGAGCGTCTGTGTACATGGGTGTGTAGTTTTTTATAAACCAAACCAAACCGATACATACATGATAGTCATACAACCCTAGACCTCTGATAACACACACCACCCCCACGAAATTTTAAAAATGAAAAACTGTTAGGAATTGTACGCACTGCACGTAACGCTCATTTCTACCCACCCACCCCCACCTCTCTCATGACCAAGCCCGACGGCGTCGACCCCAAACTAGACGTTTCCCCCGCCGCCTGGGGGACTTGGGAAGAGCTTCTCCTTGCCTTCGCCGTCAACCGTCACGGTACCGCCGCTTGGGATTCTATAGCCTTGGAACTCCGGAAAAGGACATCTGACTCCAACCTAGCCCTCACCGCACACAACTGTAGGCTAAAGTATATCGACCTAAAGCGCCGTTTCCTCGCCGCGAATGGTGATTTGGACGACCGGGATGATAAATCGAATGTCGAGGAGTCCGTCCCTTTGCTCGAGGAGCTCAGGAAATTACGAGTGGCGGAGCTCCGGCGAGAAGTGCAACGTTACGATCTTAACATCGAGTACTTTTTTATGATTTCTATATGATCTATTGATAAGAGATCTGAACGTCTCGGAGTCGGCAGAGATTTGTTTTTCCAAAAAAAAAAAAAGGATTTCTGATGTGTGTTTTTTACACAGGTCGTTAGAGTCGAAGATGAAGAAAATGAAAGATGAGCGAGAGATAAGCTCAAGGAGAGAGAGTAGCGAAATGGATCTAGAAAAGAAGGGCGAAGAGAAGAGAGATTCGGAACCGAAGGCGGAGGCGGCGACCGGAAGAGAACCAGCCGGTGGAGAAGAATCGGAGAAGGATCAATTGTCGGTTAACGAATCGAATTCAACAGATCCCGGAGGGGAAAAGGTGAGAACCAGCGAGAAAGAGTCAGAACCGGTTGGGACGGGAGGGGCGGAGGAACGAATCGGCGAAGAACCGGCAGAATCAAAGCCGGAAATGGATCTGAAATCGGTTCGCTCCGACTCCTGCAACGGTAGTTCAAATAGTATACAGGAACCGGACCGAAAAGCGAAGGCCGGACCGGTGACAGAGTCGGCCGATTTGGTTGAATCGGAAGCCGAGTCAGACGGCGCAAAAGCGGAGGCTACGAAGGAAAACTCAGATGTGCAGAGCTCCGCAAGTAGATCGAGGAAGGAGGAGGGAAATGATAAGGTGCGGCGCGCCAGTACCAGTGGCGATGAGCGTGACCACGAGGATCAATCTCGTGCCGTCAAAGAATTGACCGCCCAATCGCAGCCGTTACTTGACTTGCTCCAGGCTATCCGTGCACATAAACTCGGATCCATTTTTGAGCGGCGCCTTCGGAGCCAGGTGAATAGTATTTTTTGTATTACTACTATTTTTTGTTTATTACAGTACAAAGTTTTTTTGTTTTTTTATTTTACGGGTTTGTCCCTGAATTATTATTATGTTGATTTTAGGTTTTTTACTTTTCGTTAATATTTTGTTCTCAATTTTACGTATTTCTAGTAATATAAAATATCACTAAAACTGATACTCCGTATTCTGTAGTTATTATTTAAAAAAAGAAAAAAAAACGACTTGACCAGTCTACTTTTGAATTGTTTTTTTTTTTTTTTTAATATGTATATTTTTAAATTTAAAAGCTGCATATTATAGTCAAACGGTATTCATTCTTATAGAAGGATTACTGTTTACTACTATCAAATTCTATTTTCAATTATACCTTATCTTATCCTTGGAATTTATGCCACACGCTTTTATAAAATGAAATAAAATAGTGAAATGCTGAAGGAAATAGCTAAAAATGTCGTGTAGAGTGGTTTCTGTATTCCAATTTCCACAATGATAGTACAAGAGATTACCCTTTTTTTTCTCCCTCCTACGTTTGGTCATAAACTCTCATGATAGCTGTCTGGTTGTATATTGCTGTCAGACAGCCTCCTGGCCAGCAGGGCAGCAACTTTTTGGCCTGCAAAATACTCTTTACTAATTGATTTTCAATTAATTGCTTGATTATTTCTATCAGAAGAGGATTTTTTAAATTGCTTGATTATTTATTATCTTTTCCATTTTTTTCATCTTTGTTACCTTGTCCGAATTTCGCACTGATTCCTTGCTACATTGGCTGGATAACAATTACTGAGAGTCTGTGTGGTCTATTGAACTTTATAAATTTGACATACATGGTTTTAACTCTCCCCTTTACTGAGACTTGTTCGTGTCATTTTTCACGAACCGCTATGTGTTCCACTCTCAAGATTTTAACGTGTGTTGCCATAATAATGATAGGTCGTTGGTTTACTTTTTAATATTACGCATTACCGAGAGTTGTGTGGATTATTGCACTTGCTAAATTTGACAAGCATGGTTTTAACTTTTACCTTTTTGGTTCAACATTCTATATACTTTTATATTTAGATGGAGTGCCATATTTTGTGTTCCGTTATGTGTTCCACCCAAGATTTTTACGCGGGTCGCCATAATAATTACAGGTTGTTGGTTTACGTTTTAGTATTACACATGTCAGTTATCTGGATAACAATTACCGAGAGTTGTGTGGATGTGGAGTGCATTATGACTCCTATTCTTGTCGATTTTTACGTTCAATTATGTGTTTCCACTCTCAAGATCTTTAACGTGTGTCACCATAATAATTATGGGTCGTTTGGTTTACTCTTTAGTATTACTCATGTCATTATCTAAATAGTGAAACATAAAATGAAATGACCTCGGTTGTTTTAGTTCTAACATGATGCCGTGACGTTACAGGAAAGCTCAAAATATCAGAAGTTGATTCGGCAGCACGTTGATCTCGAAACAATCGAAACAAGGTTGAAAGAAGGGTGGTACTCAGGGTCGTCATCCAAGTTCTTTCGCGATCTTTTGTTGCTTGTGAACAATGCTCTCGTGTTTTTCAGCAAGGAATCAGGCGAGGCCAATGCTGCCACTGAGGTACGTCGTCTCATCATGAAAGGGAAAACTGGCAAGTCGTCAGATTCTTCATCTGGGAAACAAATCTCATTGCAATCTATGCTCAAGAAAGGTGGGGAAACTGAGCCATCAAATTCGTTGATGTTAAAGCCCAGAATATCGGGGTCGTTGATAGTGTGTCGTAAACGCAGTTCAATTACAGCCAAGGCATCAGCGTCGTCTGAGAAAAAGAAAGAGCAGGACGAAGAGAAGGATACCCGAACCCAAGTATCTGGTGATGCTGAGGAGCCCAAGATCACAAAGAAGAGAACAAGGGATCGATTTCCTGCAGCGGCAGCCCCCATCAAGAAAAACGGCAAGAGTCATGCCAACAACAGTAAAAACTCCGTTGAACCAACGAAACAACAGGGAAAGGGTGGATCATCGTCTCAGCAATCGGAGCCCAAATGTGATAATAGTAACAAGAAGAGCCAGTCGACATCAGACTCAAAGAAACGAGGCGCTGCTAACTTTTTGAGTAGAATGAAGCAAGGTTCGTCTTCAAACAATGGTGTTTTACTCGATGCATTGAAGAACACACCATTGACTAGTGAAAACTCTAGCGGCGGCAAAGGAGGAGGATCAGACACCAAGAAAAGCGACAGTGCAAAGAGAGGCGAAAAGGGTAAGAAAGTTACAGAAACGAGGCAAAGCAAGGAGAAGGGCAGCCCAGCAAAGAGGAACGTTGGGCGGCCGCCCAAAAGAGGAGCTGCACCACCGCCACCTCCTCCAATGCTCGGTAAACGGGCTAGTAGGGAAAGAGTTGAAACTGAACCTCCGCCGTCGAAACAGCCCAAGAAAAGATCCAGGAAGTTATAGGTATCGTCAAAGATAAAAGGGATAGGCACATTTGTATTTAGTGTATGGATTCATCCTCCTTATTCATAGATTTGGTCACTTTTGTCCTTTTGAAACAAAGTCTCTTTTGCAACGCAAGTGTGTTGTAATATTTTTTTAGTCTAAATGGAACTTAGGATAAGTAAAAGTTGCTTTAAATGATGTGAAATTGTCACCCTTCATTTTTTTTTTAAAGTCATTTTGTCACCCTTCATTTTTTTTTTCAAGTCATTTTGTCACCCTTCATTTTAAACAGTTAATCAAGTGCATGTCAGAGAAGATAGTATTGGCTCAATAATTCATGACCAAGATTTTGGTTATAGATTTTAGTAACTGAAATAATTTTAATTTCATCTACTTAGGTTTTACTTTTACTTTTTTAGTAACCAAAATTGACAGACGAAAACAACAATTAAAATAAAAAAATCATGGGTTGAAATTACGTTCTGAACAAATCGATAGAACAGTTCAAAATTCAAAACCCTAAAAAAAAAAAAAATTTAATAATAATAAAATATATATATATATATATATATAAAATATACCAAACTGACATAGTTTTTAAAGTTTTGTTATTTTACATGTAATTTTTATCAAATTTTACCTTAATTACCTATATTTTATAGGGTATAAAGTTTTTTGGAATTTTTTTTTCTTCAAAATTCAAAAGTCGAATTTCTACTCTAGAAGCTGATTAAACAGTTAAAGATCACATATTTAATGCAATATAATTATAAACAAACAGAAAAGTAAGGAGGACCTACATGGATTTCATTGATAGATGATAGGAGTGTAAACGTACCGATTAATGCTGAGCTCGAAACTCGACTCGATTGTTATACTCGAAGTTTGAAACTCGATTCAATTTGATTGAGTCTAAAATTTTAAAGATCGAGCTTGGCTCGATTCGACTCGATTACCTATATAAATTTTAAAATTAATTGAAAAACATATTTTTTCCAAAATAAACTCGAGCTCGACTCGATTATTTGTATATTGATATAAACTCGAGCTCACGAGCCTTTCGAGCCGAGTATTTATGAGCTCGAACTCGAACTCGAACTCGATTGCTACTCGAGTAGCTCGAAGCTCGACTCGATTAATTTCAAGTCAATTTCGATCTTTCTCCGAGTCGAGCACGAGTAGCTCGCGAGTTGACTCGACTCACTTGCACCCTTAATAGATGAGATTGTCACATATTAGCTACTCCGTATTACATAGGGGGATGTTTGTTTCCGGATTTCAAAATCTAGTGGATTTTAAAATTCTAATGTTTTTTATGTTTTGTGTTTGTTTTGAGATTTAAGTAAGGTAGAATTTAACTTTATAATATAGAATTATAGGTGTTTTTATATATTTTATAGGTACTTGTAGTGCTGAATTTTGTAATGTTTTAAAATTCTAAATCTAAATCTCAAACTAGAGCATGAGTGAGATTTTAAAATCTTAAATTCGAAATTTTCAATCCAAAACAAACATCCCCTAAGGGTTAGTTTGGTTTAGGGGATAAGTCAGGTCAGATTGTTTTATCTACCATTGTCAAGCATTTGGTTTGCTTGTTTAAAGCCTTAGACTAAAGATAGGTCCGAGTCTGTTTTCAAATGGTATCCCACAGCTGTGTGATAAATGGTCTGGGTGAGAGGGGTAAGATAAATTGTCTGACTTTCACCTCATAATGCAGGGTAGTGTATAATTACACATTTGTCCTCAAGTTATATTTGGAAAATACCACAATACCCCTCCTTCCCCTCATAATGCAGGGTAGTGTATAATTACACATTTGTCCTCAAGTTATATTTGGAAAATACCACAATACCCTTCCTTCCGCATCCAATTAAGTAATTACAGAAGATTGTTGGTTTTGGTTTGATATTACTCAAATTCATTTCTATTTAATTTTGAGATTATGTGATATTTATTTATTTATTTCTTATCAAGTATTTTTTTTTATTTTGGAAAACTATATATTTAAATTAATAAAGACAGTAATGTGAAGATTAAAAAAATGGTTAATTCCACATAAATTCACGATCTTTAATCTCGATTTCAATTTAATAACGACCTTTAAATTATAATAAAAAAACACAACCTTTGATATTGTTTCAATTCAATACTTTTTTTTTCCACCGAAAATGTATATATGTGTCTCATAATATTATGTTTAAAATGTGTAATTTGATTTGAAATTAAAATATAGTAATACGTATAATATGATGGGGTAAATATACACATTTTTCGGCGAACCCCATTATCACTTGTTGATAGAAAAAAATGTGTATCGAATTGAAACAACATTAAAGGTTGAGATTTTTTTATTATAATCTTAAATGTCGTAATTAAATTGAGACGAGTTTAAAGGTTGTGTATTTATATTGAATTATTCCTTAAAAAAAAAAGATATGTATTGGTAAAATGAGTTAGGGGCAAAACTGTCTTTTGTAATTTTAATTTCATTTATCATTGTAACCAAACACAAAATAGAACGTATCACTACAGTATTAACAAAAAATAATCTATCAAACCAAACAACTTTTTAAATTTCAAAAATTACAATCCAAACATGCAATCCTATTAATTCTATCCCAACTTATCTGTCTGATCCTACAATCCAAACTAGCCCTACCTATCATTGAGTGATCAAGTATTAGTTTTTGTTTGTGTAGTAACAACCTTGTAACTATAAGAGAACTAGAATTAAATATCAGAGCTTACAAATAAACATTTTAAAACCAAGCATTCTTTAAAATTTCAATTACAAAAACCAAACCTAAATGGTATTCCATCCGTTCTACAACTATTTGCATACTTTTCTTATTTGTGCATCTCACAATTGTGTGTACACTCTTAAAAAGAAAATTCTTTCATAAACTATACCCTCATAATATTCACATATTTATAAAAAATGTCATTACAATCTTGTGGAAAAAAGTGTGCACATCTTGTGGTGCAAATATTTATGGGATGGAGAGAGTATATAATTGAATTTAATAATTTGGTGTGTCCGTTAAGTTTCAGGGATCCAACAATGATCTTGTAAATGCCAATGTGAATACAGCACATAAAAAATGCATATAGAAAGCATTCACTCTATTTTGAGCTCTCTTAGCACTCCCCAAATGCTTTATGATTTGTTTTAACTTTGAGCATCCACTAAACTCAATTGAAATCTAAATCAAGTAATGATTACTAAAACATAGATTTTCTTGTCACCAAATCTTACATTGAAAAGTTGGTGCATTTACATTTTATATTTGATGAAAGTGGCACAAGAAGTTGGATTATAAACTTCACTCCACACTTGGATTTTAGTATGAGTATTTGTATTTGTAACCTCCTATCACAGGTGAGCTATGGGGAACTAATTCCTAATCAAGAAACTCACCAACATCAATATATAATGGAATCGTAAACTCCAACAACTGCTTTTGAAATAAAAACAAGTGCAAAGAGATTCAAACGATTATGCTTCATCAGAACACACAGTTCACACAAGGCCGTCAATTAAACACAACACGACCAGACCAAAACATCAGAGTACTAGACACAGCTAAACACAGGATCCATTAAAAACAACACAAACAGACCAAAGCTTCCAGATATAAGGATTTGCACGAGACATTTATACACTACTTGACAAGGAATTAAAGAACTAAAGTCTTACCAAAAACGACCTTAGGAACTAATTCCAGATATCAATGTACATCCATGGCGCAGGACCTTGTGGCTTAAGAAAACACTATTCAAGTTCTTAATCTGCAATGGCACGTCCTGGTTCTGCTAAAAATGTCTCACATCAACTTCTTTTTTCTTTTTTTTTCTTCAACTTCCTTTTTTGATTTTTTTTATTCATTATTTTGGTGAATCAAATTAGTAAACTTAATTGCTTCATGAATTATTATTATATACATAATTGATCGATGTTAGAAAACTTGAGAAGCAGGCAGATCATACCTTGGAATTCATATAATTAAAAGGATTGTGCATAAAACGTGGAAGGCCCTTCACATCCACCTAGCCAAATTCACAATTCCCTGAACTGTAATAATAATAATTGTCAATTCTTATTAACAAAAGAGATCAGAAGAATAAGAAAGAAAAATTCCACGGATTAATTCAAAGCATGAATAATCAATGAATCGATGTACCCTGTTTTTGTCAATCGAAATTCTGAACTTGTATTGTATACACTCTTTCAATGGCAAAACTCGAAGAGAGTGAAGAATTTTTTTTTTTTGAAGGCAAAGAGTGAGTGAGAGAGATTTTGAAGAGAGGAGAATAATATTTGATCGCATAATCGGAACAAAGATTGTAGTTAGATATAGTATCCAACCTAATACGGGCCCAATGCCCAAGCCCATGCAGCAACCCAAGATAACACTAGAGAAGCAAAAGAGTTTCTAGGAAGGGAACAAAGACTTAAATTGAAAAATATTTGATACTCCGTATGATTTAGTATTTGATTTACTTTACTGAATATTTAGATATTTGTGGTTGTTTTTTTCCAGCTGGGGTAATTTGAAATTATTATTTCTCTGGAATTTCTCAAATTGAGGTCTAACACTCATGTAATTCACCCCGTAATATCAATTGAACTAAGAATTTACTTGAATACATTGAAGCCCTGAGCAATGAAGTGCTATACTCATTTGCCTATTCTACGTGTTTTAGATAGTTTTTATTTTTGAACAGAAGAAGAAGGGAATGTGAAACAATGAGACATTTAACCCACATAATCAATATATTTAATCAACAGAAAGCATGTTTTTGATAAATAAGAAAAAAAATTTCAAGGAAATTAAGTTCCGAACAAACTGATATTTTAGAAACAAACAGAAAAGTAATCTATCAAAACACAGCAGGATCGACGTATATCCATGGAGCAGGAGCTTGCGGCTTAAGAAAACACTCTTCAACTCTGTAATATTCAGTGTTACATCCTGGTGCAAACACAGCTGCTAAAAATGTCTCAGCATCAGCATCACCTAGAGTTGCCTTGGCAGTAAATGTGAGTAGGAAAGTACTATGACGGTAGGCAAAAACAACCTTCAATGTGTCAACATGTTTGTAAACCTTCCCCGTCTGCAGTTGCAGTTGAAGAATCATCAACACAAATTAGTAGTGTAAACTAGCTCTTAATTGTTGTTATGATCGATACTCCATTAGAAAACTTATGATCACACCTTGGAATTGATATGATTAATTGCTAGGTTTATTGAAGCATTCACCCACTGTCCGTTCCGAGAGATGGCAGATTCACCGAACCGAGTGAAAGGATTGTGCATAGAAAGGGGAAGCCCCGTCACATCCACATCGTAACCCTAGACAACGATAGAATTATATAACTCAGGAATTGAACAAACTATAATTAATAATCCCTTCCCTCAACTCTAATAATACTACTTATCACAACCAAAGACATGATCAGAATAACAAAACAACAATTAGTAACTCTAAACTGAATAATCAATGAATCGATGAGCGTACCCTGCTTTCGCGCACTTGTTTAATGGATTTCCTCAGGGAGCTGGGTTTGTATCTGCGTTTACGAACAGGGACAGGGTTTCCGTCTTCGTCGCTGGAATATTCCGTTTCAGATTCCGTTTCATCGCCTTCATCGTGTTCCCAATCGAAATTCTGCAAGTATGGAGGAAGCATATCGCACTTGTATTGTATACAGCTTTTCAATGGAGGCCAATCGTTTTCCATGGCAAAACTCAGAGAGTGAGAGAGAGACGAACGTCTGTCCACCCAAGTTCACAAAAAATTGTTTATTCTACCTAAATAGTTCACTTTTGAATATTTTTTTTTATTTTAATAAAAAGATTGAGTATTTAATAAATATATTATTTATTTATTTGTTATCCCAAATATATTCTTTATAAATAAAATACAATTTTATTATATTCATACCCTTTTTAAAAATAATACTATTCATACTATTTTATCTCCACCCTTCTATCACTTATTTATCCACTTTGTCATTCACTTTATTTATAAACAATCATTTATTTACAATTTGACGCTACTAAAAATTAATTTTGATAACTATTCCTTAAAATTTATAAATTACTGATTATAAAACGGTTGAAATTATGAAGAAGGAAAAAAAATTATTTCTAAATGTACCCTTAACTCCTATTTCTGAATCTTTTCTTTCATTTTCTTAGAATTTACATTTTTTTTGTTCTCTTTCCTCTTTCTCCCCTTTTTTCCGGGTTAGTTTTTTTTATTAGTTTTCTTAAATAATTGTTTTATTTATTCTTTATACAGGTTTTTTTTTCTTAAATAATTGTTCCAGTTCTCTCCTCCCCCTCTCCTTCTTTTTTCAACCGTTTTCTTAAATTATTTTTTTAAATAATTTTTTTCTTTATACAGTTTTCTTTTATATATTTTTTTCAGTTCCATCCCCTCCATCTTTCTCCTTTTATTCTCAATCATTGATAATTTTCCTGAATCAGTTGCGGTCAATCAAGCAGAAGAGGAGGACTCCAGTCCGAAGGCTCAAAAAGTGTACAAACGGCCACGCAAGGATAACAAAGTAGGCAACATCCGATGATTCAACCCCTCCTGACTCCTCCAGCTCGAGTTCAGACTCCTCTAATCACGAGGACAAGGTACCACTTTCTTCTGAACATTTCCACGTTTAAATATTCTGCCTTATTTATATTTAGAATCATATCTAAATATCACGATTATAATAGCTATTTTCTTTATTATTGAGACAATAAAAAAATTAGACTATTGATTCTAATTAAATTTAAAAATATATATAAGTAAAAAAATACAACAATAACTATCAAGAAAATATATTTCATAGAACGAAAAATAAAAATATTATATTAACCTTATAAAGACATAAGATCTTAAAATATATTTAGAAGATCTTAAAAATTATACTAAACTACAAATAAATGAACTAAAAATTAATTTTGGTAACTATTCCTTAAAATTTATAAATTTTCGTTAACTGATTACAAAACGGTGGCATCTCACATCTCTTTCCTTCTGTTTATATAAACAGTTTTTTTTTCTTAAATAATTGTTTCAGTTCTCTCCTCCCTCTTTCCCTCTTTTTTGGATCGTTTTCTTAAATTATTTTTTTAAATAATTATTTTCTTTATACAGTTTTCTTTTATATATTTTTTTAAATAATTATTTCAGTTCCCTTCTCCTGTATTCTTCACAAAAGTGATTAGTTTAGTTTACGTTTTAATTATTTTTCTTTAGACGTCGGATTCCTTGATTGCATCTTCTCACTTGCTAGATCAATTTTTTTCAAAAAAAAATAAATATTAAGGTAATTTTATGTTTTTGTATTCTATAATTTTTTTTAGACAATGTAAATTTTTTTTCCTCGTCCTTCTTAATAGACATGACGTCAAATTGTAAAAGGGAAGATGATGTGAAATAAGAGTTCAATGAAGAGAGTTTAAAGAAGATGTGAAATTTTAAATTTCGGTGTTCTCTAATTTTATTAGATAATTTAATTTAATTTTTTGGGTTTTCAAATTATTTTTGACGGTGTAATTTTTTTTAATCTTTGAATTATGTATACTTTTGTTAAAAAGAAATTTACTTCTTTTTTTCCTCCTCTATTCCTATAAAAAAATATAGAGAATCAATGAAGAATTTCAATTCCTTATCAATTCTCCAATGTATTCTTCTTTAATATTTTGAAGCTCTAATTAATTTCCTTATTAATTCTTCAACTCATTCTTCTTTTGTATTTTGAAGCTCTAAGTATTCATTTTCTTTAGGTAATCTCATATGGATACATTAAATTTTCCTTGCAAATCTTACTTATAAAGGAATATTCTAGATGAGATATAAAAAGATTGAATGATTCTTAAATTATTATTATTTCACTCTCCTCTTTTTTTTTTTTTTCTAGGTTCTTTATAATTTTCTTCAATATTTTTTAATTTTTTTTAAAACTTTCGAACTTTTTTTTTCTCGGTTCTTTTTCCTCCATCTTTTCAACTTTTTTTTTTTCTCGATTTTTTTTCCTTTTACTGTTTTCTTTCTCTCCGATCCGTTCTCTGTTATTCTTCTCTAAAGTTTGTCATTAGTTTAGTTTGTTTTTCTTTAATACTATTGTTTTCCACGTTGAATTTCTTGATTACATCTTCTCACTTGCTCAAGTTCTTTTTTAAGAAAATATTAAGGTAATTTTATGTTTTTGTATTCTCTAATTTAATTTTCTGTAAAAAAAAAATTGTGTTCTGTTAATTTTTTTTAGACAGTGTAATTTTTTTTCCTCATCCATTCCTAATATACATGACGTAAAAGGAAGATGATGTTGAATAAGAGTTCAAAGAAGATGCAAAGAAATGAGAACAAGAGTTCAAGGAGACATGTAATTTTATTAATGTAATTTTAAGTTTTTGTGTTCTCTAATCTTAATACTCTATATTTGTGAGAATATAATGGACACGTGTCACAATTTTATCACTCTACACAATCTCTCTCTCTTCAGAATCGTCTATTTCAAAATCTCTGCATTCTCAGACATTCTTATTAAAAAAATCCATTTTTTCTATTTTAATTTCAAAATAATAATTTACATATTACCTACTCATAATTATTATTAAAATATTTGAAATGATAATTATTATTTTTAATTTATTTTTTAAACATTAATCACAACATTATTTATTTTTTAAAATTTAATCAATTTATTCTATTCTTAATACCTCTGATCAAATCAATAAATCTCTTCCTTTTTTATTAATCACGGTATTTTTTTTAAAATTTAATCCAAGTTATTTTAATTCTTAATGCCACTCTATTCAAATCAATAAATCTTTGTTCTCTATTCTTCCCCTTTTTTTTAATTAATCACGATATTCTTTTAATCAAATACAATTTTATCACCCAATCACAATCTCTCTCTTTCACAAAAATATAGTCTATTTCAAAATCTCTGCATTGCATTCTCAGACATTCTGATTAAAAAATTCATTTTTTCTATTTTAAATTCAAAATAATAATTCAAATATTATCTACTCATAATTATTATTTTTAATTTATTTTTTAAACTTTAAACCCAACTCAATTTATTTTTTAAATTTAATCACCGTATTTTTTTTAATACCACTCTATTCTTAATTATTTAAAATTTAAAATTTAAATAATCGCATGATTTTCTGAACAACGCTTCGGTCTCTCTTTGTACATAATCGTAAAAATATTTAATTAACAAATTCAATTTTGAATATTCAAATTTAATATTATAATTAATTTCCTCTCCCTTCTACCTTAATTATCGTACATTCAAATCATAATTTCAACTATTATATAAAGCATTATGTTAAATCATAATTTCATCACTCGAGTTTACATCTATGCAACCATTTGTAATCTATGGTGAGGTAATATCAATCAATTCACGTTCTTTCTATTTTTTGCAGATTTTCTACAGGTTTTATCTTATAAATTCAATCGACTTATTTTTGCAGTTTATAATTATGCAGTTAAATTTATATTTCATTTTTTGTATGGCTAATCATCATTTATTTTCAATGTATTGTTTTTACAGGTTCTAATGAATGAGTAGATGGTTTCGTAATAGGACTTTCATCAAGACACTTAAAGAATATTAACATTTTCTTAGTTCTATTTATTTTTTATTAATTAAAAATATATATATATATACATGTAGGGAACATGGTTGAGTTATTATTGGATTTAACTTTTCTTTTGTATATAGTATGGTTAAGATTTCTTTATAGATGATGCAGATAAATATGTCGCTCTTTGAGAAGTCGCCACGTGGAAACGAGATAAATTATGATAGTTATGATTAGGTCAATACACCGAAGATGCAAGATTAATATACCCCTGGGCTTAAGCAGGGAAATTAGAGAAATCAGGGTGATTGGGCCCTTAGCCCATATTTGGAGAGATTAATAGCCCTTGGGCCTGGAAGGATCCGGCCCAAATAAAAGACGAATAATCCATCTTTTCTAGCCAAGTCAAATGAGTGGGTCAACCCACGAAGATAGGGGACGGATATGTTGAAGAACCAAGTCTCCAGGTAAAGTGAGACCGATTCTTTAGGGAATGGGCCAAAGATATAGGGAGAACGAGTCTTTTCCCCTCCGAAAAGGGGGGCCAGGTATAAAAACAGGTTATTTCCATATTCTTACTTACGTTTTTGACATAATATACGCATCTTTTATGAAATACACACTGAATTGAGAGAAACAAAAGGATATTCGCCGGAATTTCCCTAGAGATACAGGGGAATTCCTCTTCGATTTCGCCTACAATCGATTCTGACTTGAGCGTCGGAGTTTCTACGCCGGAGCCCCTATCCGGCGTACTTTTGCAGGTCATTTTCGGATCCTCAAGGAGATTTGCTTGAAGACTGCCGAAGATAAAACGAGTGATTTGATTCGTGATTAGCAGTGCTCGTGGAGGAACGGCTGATATCTCAGGGCGTTCTTTTTCGACGCATCAACTGGCGCCGTCTGTGGGAACATTTCTAGCTAAGGCGTGAGAAAAGTTCCATATTAACATATTAAATGGGTGGAGGGCAAGATTTGACGAAGCAGACTAAGGAGAAGGGAGATTCCACTCCTCTTCCCTTTCCTCCACCCCCACCAGGTTTTCCCGTGAATAGAAATTTGGGGAAACAACCTGTAAATCCTACAGTGGAAGATATCCCTTCCGTACAGGAGGGGAACACGGCGGGTACCTTGGAAGCTTCGGGAAGTGGTACAGATAAGGACACTCCACAACCCAACGCTCAACCGGAACTCTTCACTGTCTCTCAAGACCAATTGGACGTGATGATAGAGCAGGCAGTAGAGAGAATAATTACATCTCGTGGACTTCGCCCTCCTGGACCTACTCCACCAATTAATGAAAGAACAAAGCAGAATCCACCGGAGCATGTCATCGATTCGGCTCCAGTCCCTTCTAAGAATGAAGGTTTCCCCCAGAATCAAGAAGAAAGGGCACCTTCTCAAGCCGAAAGAAGTGTTCTTGATCGCCCTCCTAGGAGGAATACGGAAAGGATCCCTGGTGATACCATTCTGGATACGGGGATAGAAGAGAGCAGGGATGACACTTACCACGGAGCGGTTAGTGACCAAATACAGGCTCTACAGAAAGAAATGAAAGACATGCAGAAGCATATGAGTGACAACGTAAGTAAACCTTCTTATGTTACTGGTTATCAATTTTCATCCACTATTTTACAAGATGAACTGCCTCCTAATTTTAAATCTTTAAATTTCGAATATGATGGCACCACGGACCCGTACGAGCATTTGATGAGGTTCGAGAATGCCGCCCTATTGCATCGATACGGAGAGGGCGTCAAGTGCAGGGTATTTCTGACTACCCTATCTAAAGCGGCACAGCAATGGTTCACCCAGCTAGGGCCAGATACTATCCATTCATGGTCGGAGTTCAGTGAGCTATTCTTGCACCAATTTGCCAGCGCTAGGAGACAACCCAGAGCCACCCTCACCTTGTTTAACATGCGACAAGGGGAGAATGAGAGTCTTCGGGCTTTCTTGAAACGGTTCAACCAAGCGGCTTTAGAAGTACCAACAGCCTCTTCGGAGGTCAAAATCAATGCTCTCACTAATGGGCTGAGGGACGGAGACTTGTTTACGTCTCTAGCCAAGAAGCCGGTACGGACCTTTGACGAATTACTAAGGAGAGCAGAGAAGTACCTCACCCTGGAGGAGGTGAGGAAGGCTAAACGATCGGAAACCAAGACGATAGTGGGTAATGGAGAACGAAGAAGGGAGATAGTGCCGAGGAGGCCCAGTCCAGAAAGACATCGGAACGAGAGGGGCCCGGGAAATATAAAAGGAGAGGAAGCTGCACCCTGGAACTCCAGGGGAAGGATAAGGAGGTATACCCCTTTGAGGATCGAGCCGGCAGAGGTTTTAGAAGTGGCAGGGGACCATCCCGATATGAAGTTCCCTTACTCACGAAACAGGGGCCCCCAGAACCCCATGTCAGATAGATTCTGTAGATTCCATAATGACTATGGTCACGACACGAACCAATGCTGGCATCTGAAGGACGAAATAGAAAGAATGATTCAAGCAGGCCACCTAAAGAAATTTATTTTTAGAGATCGACAAGGTCCCAGAGGGCAGAAAAGAAAAGACCCTGAGGGCAAACCAGAGGAGAATAGAAGGGAGCAGAGAAAGAACACGGAAGATCAACCACCCCCTCCTCAAAAGAGGGGAACTATTCATATGATTATGGGTGGCCCCGCTGACGGAGATTCCTTTAGACAAAGGAAGCAGAGCGTCAGGTCACTGAAGAGTGGAAGAGACATGGAATGCCGTGAAATAGGAAAGATGATAACAGCCCCTGATATCCATTTCGGACCAGAAGACATTGGAGAGCCCAGAGAGATACATAATGATGCCCTAGTCATTACCACGGATATAGCGGGATATGATGTGGCTAGGATCTTTGTAGACACGGGAAGCTCCGCTGATATCATGTTCCTAGCGTGCTTTAAGAAGATGGAATTAAACATAAAACTCAGACCAGTGGAGACAGCCCTCTATGGATTTTCAGGGGGTGCCATTCAACCCCTTGGTTCAGCGTTATTACAGGTAGGGTTAGGAACTGCTCCTAACCGACGCGTGCAAGTGATAGAGTTTTTGATAGTGGATGTCCCATCATCATATAATGTGGTGATGGGAAGACCGAGTTTGAATATTTTTCAGGCTGTGATTTCCACCTTCCACATGAAGATGAAATTCCCTGCCTCGGGGGGTGTGGGAGAGATATGTGGAGACCAGTACCAGGCAAGGAAGTGTTATGTAGAATCGGTCAAGATAGCAGACAGGGCCGTGTTTCGAGGGATGGAGAGATTTAAGGGTGAAGACCCTGAGTTGAAAAAACAGAAAGTGGGGGAACTAGGGCAAGAGCAACCCAAAGCCAAAGCAGATGAGGAATTAATGAACATCGAGCTCTACCCAGGCAAAGTGGGATTCACAACCAGGATAGGTACACATTTGAACCCTGAACTCCAGGGAAATATGATACTCGCCCTCCAGGAGAATGCGGATATTTTTGCTTTCACAGCGACGGATATGACAGGTATCCCTCCAGAGATAGCAATGCATTACCTTAATGTGGATCCCAAGGCTAGGCCAGTGAAGCAAAAGTTGAGGAACTTCGGTAAGGAGAAAAATATCATTGTGAAAGAGGAGATCGATAAGCTGTTGAGTGCAGGGCATGTGAAGAGGGTGCAGTTCCCTGAGTGGCTGTCAAATGCGGTGCTAGTATCTAAAGGAGCTGGCAAGTGGAGAATGTGTATCGATTTTAGAGATTTGAATAAAGCATGCCCAAAGGATCACTATCCCCTGCCCCGAATCGACCAATTGGTGGATGCCACGTCTGGGTTTGAATTACTCAGCATGATGGATGCGTACCAAGGGTACCACCAAATCCAGTTGAACCCCCTTGATATACCAAAAGTATGCTTTATAGCCACATGTGGTACTTTCGGTTATGTACGTATGCCTTTTGGACTAATAAATGTAGGAGCCACCTATCAAAGAATGGTAGACTCGGTGTTCCGAGGGCAGATAGGCAGGAACATGGAGGTTTACGTGGATGATATGCTGGCTAAAAGTGTCAAGGCAGAGGAACATATTGGCGACCTGAAGGAGATATTCCAGGTAATCCGAGAGAATAGTATTAAATTAAATCCGGCTAAATGTTCTTTTGGAGTAGGGTCAGGGAAATTCCTGGGATATATGGTGACCCAAAGAGGGATAGAAGTTAACCCTGCCAAGGTGAAGGCGGTGCTCGACATGCAGCCCCCTCGGAATTTGAAGGAATTGCAAACCCTGAATGGTAGGATCGCAGCTCTTAGTAGGTTCATATCAAGGTCAGCAGAAAAGAGCCACCACTTCTTCAGAACCTTAAGGAAGGGGTCGAGGTTCGAGTGGGACGACCAGTGTCAGAAAGCTTTCGAGGAACTTAAGCTTCACCTTAAACAACTTCCGAAGCTGACGAAGCCCTCTCAGGGAGATGTGTTGCTCTTATACCTTTCAGTAGGGGAACACTCCCTGAGCACCGCCCTGATGAAAGAGGAAGGTTCCACACAGCAACCTATTTATTACGTGAGCAAGGTCATCCAAGGGGCAGAGATCAAGTATTCAGAAGTGGAGAAGGCAGCCCTGGCGGTGGTGGTAACGGCTAGGCGATTACGCCCCTACTTCCTGTCCTATAAAGTTATGGTGCGAACTAATTTCCCTTTGAAGCAGACACTGGGGAGAGCAGACTTATCAGGTAGAATGGTTAGATGGGCAGTGGAATTACAAGAGTACGATATTGATTATGAACCAAGGAGGGCCATCAAAGCCCAAGCTTTAGCAGACTTTATCCAAGAATCCACCAGAGGAGGAAGAACAAGGCTGGAAGGTATATGTTGATGGTTCCGCATCCGCTGTAGGATGTGGAGCAGGGATAGTGTTGGTTGACCCTGATGGCCAAGAAGTACAGGTAGCCATCAAGTTCCGATTCTCAACCTCAAACAACGGTGCAGAGTATGAAGCCCTGATCAGAGGGGCTAACATAGCGGCAGAGTTAGGGGCGCAAAAAGTCACCCTGTACTCCGACTCACAGTTGATAGTACAACAGGTCAAGGGGGAGTATCTCGCCAAGGATGAAAGGATGATCGCCTACCTAGAACAGGTAAAGAAGTTAAAGAATAAATTCCAGACCTTTGAAGTAATACAGGTACCAAGAGAAGAGAACGAGAAAGCAGATGGGCTATCTAAGCTGGCTAGTTCTACTGAGCTTGAGGGACATGGAAAAATAACCCTGTTAGTGGCGGACCAATTAGCCACCGAGACCCTGGTCGGAGAAATAACAGCAGGAGATGACTGGAGGAGAGAGATTTGGGAAGAGCTGAAGAAAGGACAGGTAACTCCAATGTCCAGAGAAGCCAAAGCTTGGAGAAGGAAATATTGTATCTTGGGGGACCAATTATACAAGAGGTCCTTCGCTCAACCTTATTTAAAATGCCTTTCGAAAAGAGAAGTAGAGCTAGTGATTAAAGATATTCATGAAGGTTGTGCATCTAGCCATGAAGGCTATCAGACTATGGTGAAGAAGGTATATAGAGCGGGTTTTTACTGGCCCAATATAATCAAAGACGCTAGGGAATATGTGAAGAAATGCGAGAAGTGCCAGAAGAACGGACCCCTAATACGAGTACCTGCAGAAGAGATGGGGGCCATGTACTCGCCCTGTCCCTTCGCCAAATGGGGAATAGATCTAGTCGGACCCTTCCCCCTGGCACCCGGGGGAAGGAAATTTTTGATTGTGGCCGTGGATTACTTTAGTAAGTGGGTAGAGGCTGTACCCTTGGCCAAGATAGAGGAAGATAATGTAATTCTATTTCCGGCTAGACATATTTGTTGCAGGTTTGGAGTGCCCAGAATCTTGGTCTCTGACAACGGGACACAATTTAATGGGGAGAAGGTGAGAAAGTGGTGCGAAAGATGGAATATCATACAAAGATTCACTTCGGTGGCCCATCCACAAGCCAATGGACAAGTGGAAGTTACAAATAGAATCCTAGTAGATGGCATCCGAACGCGATTGCAAAGAATAGGAGGAGGATGGGTAAAGGAGCTAGATAATGTTCTCTGGTCCTATAGGACCAGTCCCAAAACAGCCACAGGGGAATCTCCCTTTTATTTGGTGTATGGAGCAGCGGCGGTGATACCTCCCGAGGCCAGGCTTGGGTCACACAGAATTACATATTTTGAAGAGAAGAAGAATGAAGAGCTGATGAGGGAGGCCCTGGACCTGGTAGAGGAAGAAAGAGAGATGACAAGACTGAAAGCGGAGAGATATAAAAGCAGGATCAAAGCAGCTTATGATCGCAGGGTGATTCCTCGTTCTTTTAAAGTTGGAGATTTAGTACTTCGAAGAGCAGATGCCCTGAAAAATACAGGAAAAATGGAAGCTAATTGGGAGGGTCCCTACAAGGTAGTACAGGTACTAAAAGGCGGAGCATACAGACTCCAGGACATGACAGGGAAAGAGATATTGAGGCCATGGAACGTGTGCCACTTGAAGAGGTTTTATGTTTGAGGAAGGTGTTATCCCTTTACCATCTTCCCCTTTATGAACAAATTTTATGTTTACTTTTCATTCGAATAATTGCTTCACCGGCACTCTTTTTCCCTCTACGTGGGTTTCCCCTTGGGGTTTTACCACGGAGAGGTTTTTAATGAGGCCGGCATAGGTTCCCCTTATTTGCCTATGTTGATAAACATTTTGAATCAATGGAGCATAGTTTTTGGAAAATTTCAACAATTTCCTTTAATGCATGATTAATGCGGTGATGAGATGATTTTTATATTCTGATGCTATGATGAGATGACCCTTATGCATGTTGATTTTATGATGAAATATTTCTCATTTATTGAATATTGTGCTGAGATAACTGCCAAATGTCCATGTAATGAGTGTGGAGATAATAAATGCGTTCAACATAAGATGATAGATATATTACAAGATAGAGAAGCACACACCGATTCATAAATATTTTACCTAAGGATAACTCCCAAAGTTTCTATACGCGACAGCCTCTAAAGCTAGGGGGAGTAGGGGATATGGTAACGGAAGATGTGATTAACCTGCCAATAATCCCTAAGAACTCTTACGAGTATAAACAACTTCAGGGAGAGTATAATCCCTAAGAACTCTTACGAGTATAAACAACTTCAGGGAGAGTATAATCCCTAAGAACTCTTACGAGTATAAACAACTTCAGGGAGAGTATAATCCCTAAGAACTCTTACGAGTATAAATAACTTTAGGGAGAGTATAATCCCTACGAATCTTAACTTAAGGGAGAGAATAATCCCTACGAATCTTAACTTAAGGGAGAGTATAATCCCTACGAATCTTAACTTAAGGGAGAGTATAATCCCTACGAATCTTAACTTCAGGGAGAGTATAATCCCTAAGAAATCTTACGAGTATAAATAACTTTAGGGAGAGTATAATCCCTACGAATCTTAACTTAAGGGAGAGTATAATCCCTACGAATCTTAACTTAAGGGAGAGTATAATCCCTACGAATCTTAACTTAAGGGAGAGTATAATCCCTACGAATTCTAACTTTTGGGAGAGTATAATCCCTAAACATTCTAACTTTTGGGAGAGTATAATCCCTAAACACTCTAACTTTTGGGAGAGTATAATCCCTAAACATTCTAACTTTTGGGAGAGTATAATCCCTAAACATTCTAACTTTTGGGAGAGTATAATCCCTAAGAACTCTAACTCCAGAGAGAAACTAGAAGCAGTATCAAGTCATCAAGTAAGTATAGAAACATAAACCCTAATCTCTCACTTAAGACTTCTTTGTGAGCTTTAGAGCCTTTACGCGTCAAGAAAATGCTGAAGACATACTAAATTCATAAGAAAAAGCAGGGTAGGAACCACATTATGTGTCTAAACAGCAGAAATATAGATATATATGTATACGCATGCCAGGGAATAATATGCAGGTACGAGGTTGAGCAAAAGTAAAGCAGGAATATTCAAGACCTAAGGCACCATGCCTAGGCCCTCCACAGAAAAACCCCGGAGTGTGGAGTCTCCGGAAAATACCAAAAAGGGCCTTAGTGGCCTTAACAAAATAAAAATTGTTTTAAGAGTACCAAAGTGATATCAGAGATCTAAAGTTATGAAGAAAGGGGAATGTCGCTTTTCCCCCCAAGACCTTCTCTTATCTCCTCAACTCGCCCACTGGAGTCACCTCCCTCCGCCTTCTCCATCAGAGCACCTGCTGCCACGGTAGCCACTGGAGTTGGGTTGTCCACATGAATAGGGAAAGCCATATCCTTTGCCGGTGCAAGATCATCCAAGTTCAGGGTAGCATCTTTCAATTCCAAAACTGCTTTCCTCATCCCAGGTAACCACCAAGGGGTATTGATGTCCTCCTTAGCATCTCCAGGGAACTTAGGGGGAGTGTCCAGTTCGTCCAACCGAAGAGCACGAGTATACTGACCATTAAATCCTGGAGCAGAATGTTCAGCTACGGCGTTAGAAAACCCATGGTCAATGAAATGGGGGATATATGCTCCCATTGCCCCTAAAAAACTGCTACTCTGAAGAAAGGCCTCCAACCACTCCCGATGCAAGGTGCCTAGAAATTTTTGACCTATGGCAGAGGTAAACACGGACTCTATACATAATTTCATACCAGCCAGAGGAAGAGTAACCTCCAGTTGTTCAACCCGTTTACCAAACTCTTTCTTCAACGAAGAAACCTCCTCCGACAACCTTGTCTTCTCCGCTTGAAGTGTCTTACATCTCTGGTTAGCCTCTCGTAACTCTGCTTCGAGTATCTCCTTCTTTACTTTCTCCAACTCTACTTGGCTTTGGAGATCATCCACTAACTGAAGGGACTGGAGAGCTCGTTCAGACACATGGGAGAATAGGAGACCAAACTACACAATGAACAATCTAAAGAAGTAAAACAGGTATACTTTTTTCTTATTAAATTACCTAGAAATATATTTGCATGAAGAGTCTACCTGAGTAAAGCTGTGGGCGGCATGCACAACTCGCTCTTCGAGGGACAGAGCGTTAAGGGCCTCGATAGCAGGGGTCGGAGTATGACGCTCTATGAACGCCAGGAGATGATCGACATTAGGCAAAGACGATTTGGTCTTGGACTTCTTCTTCCTAGAAGCATCAGAGACTGGAGGCAATGTGGAAACCAAAGCCTTTTCAGTGGATGACCTGGTACGTTTAGCGACTGATCCGGTGGCAGGTTTCACTGGGGAAGGAGGAAGTTGAGCCTTTGAGGAACTTTCAGGGGCCGGAGACTTAGAAACCATTGAGAGGGGAGTGGCATCGCGGGAGATTTGAGTTAGCCAACTCATGGTTGCACAAAGAAACATGAAAAAGGTGTTAACAATCACAACAAGGTGAATTTTGAAGACAATACAAAAAAAAGGAAATGATATTACCATCGTCGGGACCTAGGGGATAATCGGGGCGACCAAAACCGAAATGAGAGAGGGCTCTAGGATTCTTACAGATACTCATCACGTCAAAAAAGCCATGGGCAGAGACATTATCATTTAAATGATTCATAACATCAAGGTTTAAAGTAGAACAAACGGAAAGAGGAGGACGGGGTACCCCTGGATTCTCATAAATCCACCCCTCATGAGGAAATTCCCAAGGAAGAGGGTTTGTAATAAAGAAATAATAATCTTTCCAGTCCTGGACCCCTTCATGGATCTTTTCCATGAATTTGCCGGTCCTGGAGGTACGACCACTAGCATAAAAAAAACCGTCCGCAAACTTGCACACGTACTGGGTTAGAAAGAGTTGAGCTGAAGGATCCCCACAGTTTCCTCTCATCAGGATGTAAAAGCCTAACATTGCGCGTATAGCGTTGGGGGTGAACTGGTTCAGAGGTATGCGGAGATAGGTGGAAATTTCACAGAGATAAGGGTGGATCGGGAAACGGAGGCCCGCTTTTAGTTGAGCCTCCCAAAAGGCTAAGGTATTATGACCTGGAAAATTAGGGCGCTCTTTTCTATGGGCAACCCTAACGGAATAATCGGCGGGGAAGATCCCTGAACGGATAAAAGAGGCAACACGCTCAGGAGTAAGGATCGAGGGACCAGAAATTTTGTCTTCCAAAGCTTGGTCGGTTACGGGAAATATGGAAAACGAGTTAGAAGTGGAACTCTCCATGGATATGGAGTCTGAGGAGGATGACATAAGGAAATTGCAAATGAGAAAAGAAAGGAATAAGTAGATACCTGGAGCAAAGTCGATTTTAGGAGTGATGACGGAATGGCCGCTAGACGTGTGTAGAGAAGTTAAAATTGCAGAAATGAAAGGGAAGATGAAAAATAGATAAGTTCGGGAGCAAGGAAAAAGGGATTTTTTGGGGGAAAAAAGAGGTTTTGAAATAATTAGGCAAAGGAGAGAGAAAGGAGAGAACCGAGGAGAATTAATGGCACCCCAATCAAAAGGCGCGTGAATGAAGAAGGGCGGCTTGATGTTGGCCCTTGAGTGTACGCGCGGTTACGTATTTCGAGGGCAAGATGGCGTGTGGAAGTGCAAAAGGCCTGAAGCCTTCTGAGGGTAATTATTACGAAGGGAATCAAATCAATGATATTTGGAAGGATATCTTAAGGAATGGAGTACATCTTTAATATTTATCTCAATGTTATTGTTTTCCTACTCTCCTAAAAATTATTCCTTTTATGAGAGTAGGGGGGGAGTGGTTGATGCAGATAAATATGTCGCTCTTTGAGAAGTCGCCACATGGAAACGGGATAAATTATGATAGTTATGATTAGGTCAATACACCGAAGATGCAAGATTAATATACCCCTGAGCTTAAGCAGGGAAATTAGAGAAATCAGGGTGATTGGGCCCTTAGCCCATATTTGGAGAGATTAATAACCCTTGGGCCTGGAAGGATCCGGCCCAAATAAAGGACGAATAGTCCATCTTTTCTAGCCAAGTCAAATGAGTGGGTCAACCCACGAAGATAGGGGACAGATATGTTGAAGAACCAAGTCTCCAGGTAAAGTGAGACCGATTCTTTAGGGAATGGGCCAAAGATATAGGGAGAACGAGTCTTTCCCCCTCCGAAAACGGGGGCCAGGTATAAAAACAGGTTATTTCCATATTCTTACTTACGTTTTTGACATAATATACGCATCTTTTATGAAATACACACTGAATTGAGAGAAACAAAAGGATATTCGCCGGAATTTCCCTAGAGATACAGGGGAATTCCTCTTCGATTTCGCCTACAATCGATTCTGACTTGAGCGTCGGAGTTTCTACGCCGGAGCCCCCCTCCGGCGTACTTTTGCAGGTCATTTTCGGATCCTCAAGGAGATTTGCTTGAAGACTGCCGAAGACAAAACGAGTGATTTGATTCGTGATTAGCAGTGCTCGTAGAGGAACGACTGATATCTCAGGGCCTTCTTTTTCGACGCATCAATAGATGCCACCATTCATTTTTCCTTTTACGGTTTGTAAATTTTTCAGATCAGTAAATAATATCATGTAATGCTTTATATATCTGAATTTGTTCAGATCAGTAAATAATATCATGTAATGCTTTATATATCTGAATTTGTTTACATCATGGTTTTAAAATTTTCAGATCTATAAATAATACCATGTGATGTTTCATTTTTATAATCTTATCTTAATACTCTATATTTGTGAGAATATAATGGGACACGTGTCACAATTTTATCGCTCTACACAATCTCTCTTCACCAAAATCGGCCTATTTCAAAATCCTTGCATTCTCAGGCATTCTGATTAAAAAAAATCAATTTTTCCTATTTTAATCTCAAAATAATAATTCAAAATTTTAAATTATAATTATTATTTTTAATCTATCTCCTCTTCAAATTCATTCATTTCAAAATTCCAATATTGGCATACATTCTTATTAAAATTTTCTAATTCTCCTATTCTAATATTTATTCTAATTTAAATATTATCTAATTTTGATTTTATATATCTACAAACATTTTAGTGATATCAGTCCCCCTCTTCTCATCATTTTATTTCAAAAGCTTTTTTTTTTTATTATTAATCTTAATTTATGCAAAGGATTAAAAAAAATCATTTTAATTTTATCTTCTAAATTCACTTTTAAATATTAATTTTAAATATTAAAATTTATAAATTAGTTATACATATATTAAATATTAAACTAAATATATATGCAACAAAATTTTTTAGAAACAAAATTAAATTTTTTTTTGTTGCTTTTACCATTTTCTTAAATTTCTCTCTCTTTACAATTTTTTAAAAAAAATTTCTTCAATTATTTTTTCCCCACTCTTTCATTTTTTTTACAATTTTAGTTTTTTTTTTTTTTTTTTTTTTTACAATTTTCTTAAAATTCTCTCTCTTTGTCAATTATTTTCTTTTAAACTTTTCTTCAATTATTTTGTTTTGTTCTCGCTCAATTTTTTCTTTTTCTCGGTGTCCACAACTATTTTTACTTAATTATTTTCTTTTACTAAAAAGAATAGAAGAATTATTTGAGTTGGTGGTCATTGATGAAAATATGTGAATTTTTAAATCTTTCTCGGTTTTACGTAGGACTCTAAAATTTCTTTGGTTTACTCCCTTAATTTTCATTTTATTTTTTTATTCTCCATTTTATGTAACTTTAGGGAACAAAAATATAAGTTACTCTCCTTTCTCGGTTTCTTCAAATTTTTTTTTTTTACAGTTTTCTAAAAAAAAAAATTTGTTATCTTCTTTTTTTTTCTTCTACTTAATTATTTTTTTTTTACAATTTTTTTTTTTGCTTTCACTTTCTTTGTAAAAACACCACTTATCACCTGTATTGAAAATGTGACTATTTCTAAATCTTTCTCTGTTTTACATACTAATGTTTATTTTTTATTTGAAGATATTATAGCATTTATTTTGAACATTTTTGACATTTTTTATTTGAAGATATTATAGCATTCGTTGTGAACGCATTAATCAGTTATTGAATATTGAACTACATGATAACAAATACTCCCTCCGTCCCATTATTAATGGAACAATTATTGTTTGCATGGAGTTTAATGTAAAAATTGTTTATTGGTATTAAAGGTGATAAAGTGGCTTTTTATGAGGTATATAATGGGTAATTCAACTTTATTGGAGAGAGAATCTTTAGTTAGTGTGTAAAAAGTAATGACATGAAGTGTAAATAAGAGATGTTTGAGGGAGTTTTTTTAAAAGGGTAAGAAGTTGTTTTTTCCAAATAAAGAAATGTTGCATTAATAATGGGACGAATGGTTTTGGCAAATGTTTCATTAATAATGAGACGGATGTTTTTGGCAAATGTTCCATTAATAATGGACAGAGGGAGTAAAAAATATGTACTCAGTTTTCTAATATTTTTTTCAAATAACAATTTATTTACACAAAATATTAAGTTCTTTCATTTATTTGATATCATCTTCTTTTGTTAGACATACGAAGATGAGTTGCACTTAGTCCATTATAATTGTTTTGGACTATGCTAAAGTTTAAACATTGTATAGGCCTAATATTGAAAATACTAATTGCCCTTATGTTGAAGACAATTTTGAAGTGTTTTCTTCTGCTTATTCACTACAAATCTTTTATATCATTCCTATAATAATTTTTTGCTTATTCACTATAAATCTTTATATCATAATAAATAAATAGATAATTTCCTACAGTATATAATAAATAAAAATTAGTCAATAGTGATTTCTTTTATAAATAAAATTTTAATTTCTTTATTATATTATTGTTATCTTAATGTTCTATATTTGTGAGAATATAATCGACATTTGTTAGAAAACTTAATCGAAGAATTGTCTATTCAAGGTATTTATAATTAGTGATAACGTATAAAAAGGAATGTTGAGTTAGTTAAGAAAATAATGTGATTATTTAAATTTTAAAATAATTAAAATAGATAAAATTGTTATAAAATGGTTGATAAGATAATTATTTAAAATTTAAAATAATAATTTATAAAAATATAAAGCAAAGAATTTAAAGAGGGGAGATTGAAATAGGGTAATTATGTTGGTGATATTGTTGGATAAATAATATATAAAAAAAAAACTTTACAAATATTGAAGGGGTATAAATCTAATGGTATTTATTCTTTATTTATTATTAATATTTTTTTATATATTTAATATTTATCAAATTATTATACTATTTTTTTAATTTATTTATAAATACTCTTTAATAAATATACACTTTAAATAAAAAATAATTTTAAATGTCATTGTTTTTGTTCATGTAAATATCAAATTTTATGACTTGATAAATTTCGTTCTTTCTTCTAGAAGATATGAAGATTCATTCTTACATAATATTGCATACTTATCTTTAAATAAATTAAATATTTTCTGCAAATAAATTATTAACTAAAGAAAAATAAATTTTCACGACTTCAAATATTGAAAAGCAAAGTTCAATTTTTATATAATAAATTTTGAATTTTATGTTAACTTAAATGTAATTTATATATTTTATGTAAATAATTATTTATAATATAAATGGACGGGCTATTTTATGTAAATAATTATTTATAATATACATGGACGGGTATGTATTTATTTTGTTAAAGTTTTTTTTTAATTGCATATTATTTTCTTCATAAATGAACGAAGATGTATTTTCTGTATATACATTCCAATCATCAAGAATGAAGCGTGAATGTATTCTAAAATAATTTTTAAAACTTTCTAAGATATATATATATATATATACCTTCTTTATATAGTAGGGATTTTCTTAGGATAGTTTTTGTATTGCCTGGACTATTAATAGTTCGGATGTCAAATTGCATCGCTATGTGTCGCCCTCTGTGTCGCCCTAACTTGATACCTGTTGCCTTTTTTTAATATTTTAAAATAATTATTTAAATTTTATTTTATTATTTACTATTTTATCCTTTATTAAAATTAATAATAATATTATTTAAATTAAACAATACGAACGTAAAATTAGATTTTTTTAATAGAATTAAATTATTATTTTATTTATATTTTATCTACACCTGCTTATTTAATTAGTTCACCCTCAAATTATTTTTTTACTACGTTATCTGCACCCGCTCATTTTATGAGTTCACCCAAATCATTTTTTAACCATGGTTATCTGCAATCGCTCATTTTATAAGTTCACCCAAAATTATTTTTTACCACGGTTATCTGTACCTGCTCATTTTATAAGTTACACCTCAGAAGATTTTTTTTTTAAATGAAGTAATTACATTTAAAGGACTATATTATCCTTTTATTAATTTACACAAAATATAATAAAATCAACCCTAATTTGTAGGGTGATACTCGAGTACATGCAAGATACCGGTACACACCAATTTTAATTTTTTATTTATATTTTATCTACACCCACTCATTTAATGAGTTCACCCAAAAATCATTTTTTTTACTACGGTTATCTGCACCAGTTCATTTTATGAGTTCACCCCCAAATCATTTTTTTTATCACGGTTATGTGCACCCGCTCATTTTATGAGTTCATCCCTAAATTATCTACACCCCTCATTTTATGAGTTCACCCCAAATCTTTTTTTACTACGGTTACCTGCACCCGTTCATTTTAGGAGTTCACCCCCAAATCATTTTTTATCACGGTTATGTGCACCCGCTCATTTCATGAGTTCACCCCTAAATTATTATTTTTTACCACGTTTATCTACACCCCTCATTTTATGAGTTCACCCCAAAAATATTTTTAAAAAAGTAATTACATTTAAAATACTATATTATCCTTTTATTAATTTACACAAAATATAATAAAATCAACCTTAATTTGTATATTTACAATCTGTAGTCAAGTCATTACCGAGTTACCGTCGATTCACCATCAAGTCATCCATATTTTTAGAAAAAAATCGTAAAACATAATTTTTTAAAAAAACTATCGAAATTAGGCAAAAATCTTGATTTTTTTTCTTTCTAAGTTTTCTTCCCTTTCCTCTTTTTCTCCCATTTTCAGTTTTTATTCCAAACTTTTAATTTCTTCGTTTTTTTTCCTTTTACTTTTTTTTTTCCATTTTTTCATGTGTATTTTTTTTTAAAATTTTAATACAAAATAATATTATATGTATGGTTTTATTATAGTCGTTAATAATAAGTAATAATGAGTAATACCATAAATTGTAATCAGTAATACCATTAACAGTAATTAGTACGAATAAACACTTATCTTATTCAAAGTGAGATGGTCTCATGGCGACACTGTTCATAAATTAGTAGAAATAAACACTTTATTTTTTCCAAAGTGTTAAAACGTCATTCTCAAACTATATTTTGGAAAGCAGAATTTTGGTGAAATCAGAATAAAAAAACTTTAGAAAATGTGAATGGAACTATAGGAAAACGTCATGATTAGACCATCGATTAGTTCTAAAAATTACGTGTCCATATAATGTTGCTTACGAACATTGACCTAATGTCCGATTTGTATAATGTAACTAGATTGATATTTACCAGACTTGAAAATTACATTATTGAGGACACATTTTTATTTTGGAAGGAATGCTGGTAGTAAAGTTTTTATTTTGAGAATAATATTGAGTGTTTCGATGACACGGCTCCCATAAAGTTTCGAATAAGATAATTTCTTATTCTATTGTCTTTTGCAATGACGATAAATAAAAGTTAAAGGTCAGTCTCTTTTCATGGTAGGTGTGTAGTGTGTACCTTCTAAAACATGTTCATGCATAGACAATTATATGTTGCAGCCCTCTAGAGTTAAGAGTGTATTGAAAAATATTTACCTAGATTCAAATGAATAACAAATTTACAAATTTATACTATGGAGTACATGTTTCAAATATTTTTTTAATTGACAAATTAAACTTAAAATATATTATAAATTTATTTGAATTCTTTACGGGCACTAACAGTCCTACGTTGCCCATTGTGACATTGTCCCTCCTTTACGTAAAAAAAAAAAAAAAAAATTTTGATCGAGAGCAAACCGAGTAAGTAGAGACTTTTTGGGCCAACAATGTTAGCCCATTTAATTAAAAGTGGAGAATGTTTTGGGCTAGCATTTAATTAAAAGTGGGCAGCCCAATTGTTTTATCAAATAAAATAACCAAATTGAACAGCCAATTTCTTGAATTGTGCGTGAGTAATAACAAATGTTCAAAAAAAAAAAATAACAGAATGTTCTTTCAACAATTACAACGAAAAAATACATCAGTTTTTCAAAATAATCTCATCTTCATGTTGAGCCCCCTAAAATATTATAAAACATGCTGAAATTTTATAATGAATGAACAAAAAATTCCTCAAAATTAATCCACACAATTGATGTCTTTTGTCTTTTCTTTTTAATGACAAAATCATTATCTTAGGTATTATTAGATGAAGTTGTGTCATCATTCTCATTCTCATGTTGAGAAGACATATCTGCAAAATATACATTAAAAATAAAATTAATAAATTTCAGAATCTTATTATATTCATAAATAAAATTTATAAATTTCAAATAAATCTCACAAATCAATAACCATATAGAAATCATACAAATTTTATATGAATAACAAATCAATAACCATATAGAAATCATACAAATTTTATATGAATAACAATTGAGATTTGAGAATACTGCGTTTAATGTGATTATGCAGAAAAAACAGAGTATTAACACAGAAAAAAATCAAAAGTTCAATCAGAGGAATGCTCAATATCACATAAAAAAAACTAGGAGTAATTATCAACAATTTGAGAATACTTCTTTTTAGGCATTCTAATAATACTCATGATTTGACTAAAAATGAACAAAAAAATAAAAAAATAAATATAAATTACATAATGTTAACTTGATCGAGCAGCGGATGTGCAGAGAGTTTTTTTTTAACGTGTTTGGGATCGTAATGGAATTTTGTAGATTTTCTCCTATTTTAAAAAACCAAACGAATCTCTTTCGGTTAGATTATATAATGTATCTTCGCTAATTTTCTGATCATAAACATATCAATTACTCCATGATCATAAATTGTAAGAATAGACGACCGACCAATAGCACATACAATAGCCGCGTCCAATTTTGTGATCTCGAAACAGAAATTTGTAATTTAACCTAAAATTCAATTCATTCAAATAAAAAAAGATAATTTATTGTTTATTATGATTATTAATGATATGAGAATTAAAATAAAGATTATATATTATCAATTAATTTTTTTATTAATCATGTGAGGATAAATTTGTAATTTTATAATTATATATTTAAAATTATTAAATTTAATTTAAAAGTGTAATAGGGCGACAAAAAACGATAATAAGTGCAATGCAAGGCGATGGATTCTGCGACGCCAAATGCAACAGGTAGCAGGTCATCAAATATAAGCCATTAGATTTCAGATCTGATGGCTCAGATTACTGGACTGTTGATAGTCCAGGCGACATTGGACTGTCCTTAGAAGGCCCCTATATAGTATTGTGGAGTATTTTAAAGAATTTTTTAGTAATTGTCAATAAAAAAAATCAGAGAGGGAGTGTATTCTACAATAAGTTAAAAAACTTTACTTAGAAAAGTTTTAGTAATTGTTAATAAAAAAAAAAATTAAAATCTTTCAACAAAGTTTGATTAGTTAATTGATCGAATAAATATGAAAAGTGACCGTTTTTAATAATTTTTTTTATTTTTTTATATTTTATTATTGTTTATATAATATTAATTTATTATAGTTAAAGATATCATCATTGTAATGTTAAAATTGAAAGGAAAAAATTTAGACATGAAAATTAAGTACTATTTTGTGTCATGAAAATAGGTTACTAAGAAGATGTCACAGTTCTTTCTTTAAGTTCACCCATGTTCTACGTTAAAATTTAAATTTAGAATTTTTAAATCTTAACTATAAATCCTACAAAAGTCAACCCTATAAATATAAATATGTACAAACTCTATATAGATATTTATAATAACCTATATAAACACTTATAATTATATACTATAAAGTTAAATCATACCTACTTAAATTAAAAAACAAACACAAAACATATAAATCATTAGATTTCAAAATTCTCAAAATCCCAAATAAAACATTCCCTTAGTTTTGTAAAAGTCAATTTTATTGTATTTTGTCATTGTGAAAAATAATGCCAGCATACTACAACGTTGTGAAGTTTTTAGAAATTTGTAATTTTATATTTTTTTATTAATAACATTATTTTATAATGCCTTTACTTATTAAAAATATTTTCTTAATTTTACAAATAAAATCATAACTTTATTAATGCATGTTATTAATATATTAAAAATATTATAGTATATAAAAATATAAATACAATAAATAATATAGATTCAAATTTGTTGAAATGTATATGTTATAAATATATTAGTATAAAAAAAAAATTTAACTTTCACACACTCTAACAATGAAAAAGATATAAAAATTATATTTAAAGTTATTATTTTAATAAATCGAAACTAATATAATATTTAATGTTATTATTTTAATAAATCGATCCCGCGTATAGGGCTAGTTTTATTAGATAATGTAATGTAATTTTTTGACTTCTCTATTTTTGTTTAGATGGTGTAATTTTTGTATTCTTTGAATTATGTATATTTTTGTGTTAAAAAAAAAAATTTACTTCTTTATTTTGTTGGAAGAGTTCCAAATTTGAAGCTTTAATTAATTTATATTCATTTTTCACATCAATTTTATTATATCATTTTCTTTCTCATAAATCAATTTTTTTCTTCAGGGTAATCTCATTCATTCTGATAATCAACGTATATTTTAGATATTTTAGATGAGATATATAGAGATCATGAGATAATCTTAAATAATTATTTTCTTTATTTTTTATTCAATTTTCTATTATATTTTTTTTAAATAATAATTTCAGTTTTCTCCTCTCCCTCACTCCCTTTTTTTCTAGACAATTTTTATAAATTATTTTCTTAAATAATTACTCCATTATATTTATTCTTTATAAAGTTTTTTTTTATATTTTGTTAAATAATTGCTTTACTTCTCTTCTCACCCTCTCTCTACCCCTTTTTTTTCTTGACAATTTTTTCTCTTTACTCTCCCCCTCTCTCTCTTTTATCAGATCGTTACAATTTTCCTCAATATTATTTAAAAATTTAATTCTTTAAAAAAATTTAAAATTTATTTTTTTTAATTTCCTTAAAATTTTCTCCACTTTTCAATTATTTGTCATTTTATCATGCACTTCATTTGATTTCTCTAAATCCCTCATATAAATGATATATCTCCCGATAAATTGTATTTTCAAAAGATGGTAAACAGAAAAATTAATTTGAATATAAAATGTATTATCAAAAGTGTTACTTCAACCCATTTTTAACATAGTTCACCGAAAAAATAATGGAGATCATTTTTTAACTTTTGAATATTACATTACTTCTAATATATTTCTATACAAATATGTGAAACTAATTATGAAACTGAGTCAGTATTGTGGTGGCAAAGAGAAAATTTTCTGTACTACTTTAATTGAAGATGAGGATAACACATTCATTCTAAAACGTCTACAACTGAACCAACTTTTTCAGGCCAGATTGAGAAAAGTTATTGAAAGAAGCAATTATGTTAAATATATGTTTATATATTTTTTTAAAAAAGTGTTTCGTTTGAAAATGTATTTTTAAGATTTTGAGCTATTTTTTTTATATTATGGATATGTTTTATATTTGTGTTTTCTTATGCTTTATATTTATATTTTTTTTAATGTTTGATATTTTTTTGTTAAGTAAATCTTAAAATCTATTTTTTATTCATTTTGTTTGCATCATGTAATTCTCTTAATTTCTATTTCATTTTTTTATTTTTCATTTCATGTAACGTTAATTTTGCATTTTGAAAATTAATCTTTGTCCTTATTATTCTACAAACTTCTATATACTACAAATTTTAATCTCTAATGTTTATAATTGTTCTCAATTTTGTATACTCAATAATAATTCATTAATTCATGTAATTTTTAAATTTCAATTTCATTATTTTATTCTTTAATTCAAGTGACGTTAATTTTCTATGTCATGCTTCAAATTTCTTATGTTTACTTTTTATAATTTTATAATCATTTTAAATACAAGCTACTATACTTGCATACCTCAAGCACAGGTACAAAAACATTATTAGACAAGAACTATAAGAGTCCAACGCTCTCATATTATCTATAAAACACCTCTACAAACTAACATATTACAACCATATACAAATGACAACCCATTCTCTTATTCAATATAAACTCATGCATACAAAAATGACAACGTATCCATTCTCTTATGCATATACAAATGACAACTCATTCTCTTATTCAATCTAAATTTAGGCATTCTTTTATTCAATCTGAACTTATACATACACAGATGACAACTCATTCTTTTATTCAATCTGAACTTATACAAGAATGCCTTTTCGATTGTAGATATTGTTGAAGATGGCATAAATTATCAAATACATTAATTATCATCACATATATTTTAAAATAATAAATTATAATTTTTTTATTAAATAATAATATAATTTTTTTTCAATCCGCGAAATTCGCGGGTCTTACACTAGTAGTATCATAATTTTTAAAATCCAAATAATTTCTAAAAGAGAAATTCTCATATGCACACTGTGCACACGCTTTTTTTTAACCTTTTTCTATTCCTTTCCTTTTTCTTTCTCTCTCCTCTCACACTTTTTTTAAAGTCTTTCTCTTCTCCTTCTCTCTCTCCCCCGTAACTTCCTTCCTTTTTCTTTCTCTCTCATCTCACACTTTTTTTTAAAGTCTTTTCTCTTCTCCTTCTCTCTCTCTCTCCCTATAACTCTCTTCTTCTTTCTCTCTCTCCCACACTTTTTCTCTCTCTGCATTTTTCCTCTCTCTCACACTCTCTCTCTCCCTCACACACGCACGCAAATGTTCTATGCCTGCTTCAACGGCCCAAAACCTAGTCTCTCTCCTCCGTTCCGCCGCTGAACTCCAATTTAGACGTTTTAAAACCTCCGCCGCCGCCAAGAAGAAGCGTCCCTCTTTTGGACCATCATCATCGTCCGCCGCCACGAAGAAGTCTTTCGCCCCAGCTTCAGCCGAGGATGCTGCCTTAAAAAGTACGTCTCCTCCATCAAACCCTCTGCCGCTGCCGCATCTTTATTTCTCTCTCCTTTTTTTTTTTCTACATCTGTAAACCTCAACTTATTTAACTGAAAATTTCGTCGGAGAAGACGATGGATTTCGCCGGAGAAGACGATGGATATCGCCGCGGTAGAGTGTTTTCCGGCTAGAGCGAGGGAGAATATGGAGATGACAATGGATTTCGCCGGAGAAGACAATGGATATCGTCGCGGTAGAGTGTTTTCCGGCTAGAGCGAGGGAGAATATGGAGAAGGAGTGGAGAAGTGCTAGTGGAAGACATCGGTGGTGGTGGTGTTTGGTGTTAGGAGGCTGAAGAAGAAGATTGTAATTTTTGGTAATTTTGTTAGTTTTGATTTATTATTGAAAAGTGGAAAATTTATTATTGAAAAGTGGGGAATATTTTAACTGAAAAGTGTAATTTTTATTATTGAAAAGTGGTGGATATTTTAACTGAAAAGTGTAATTTTTATTATTGAAAAGTGGTGGATATTTTAACTGAAAAGTGTAATTTTTATTATTGAAAAGAGGTGGATATTTTAACTGAAAAGTGTAATTTTTATTATTGAAAAGTGATGGATATTTTAACTGAAAAGTGTAATTTTTATTATTGAAAAGTGGTGGATATTTTAACTGAAAAGTGTAATTTTTATTATTGAAAAGTGATGGATATTTTAACTGAAAAGTGTAATTTTTATTATTGAAAAGTGGTGGATATTTTAACTGAAAAGTGTAATTTTTATTATTGAAAAGTGATGGATATTTTAACTGAAAAGTGTAATTTTTATTATTGAAAAGTGATGGATATTTTAACTGAAAAGTGGTGGATATTTTAACTTAGGACACAGGTCTTGAACCCCGTGACCTTATACCCGTTTCCAAATATCATAACCTCCAGGCCAGCCGTTACTTTGTTGGTAAACATTCGCGTTTATATATGTTATAGTTGTTCACTAGTCGCATGCACACTATGCACAGGAGACCAACTCTTTCTAAAATCCAAATTATACATACAATTGAAATAAATGAAAGTGGCGTTATGAAAGGTATTGAAATCAATATCTTCTTAAATTAATACCATAATTTCTCAAACCCTTTCTTAACTCTTGAAATCAAAATATATTGACTTTACGATATCAACAATAAAAAAAATCTTACCAAATATAAAAATAAAATATTAAATGTACGTATGTGCGTTAATTTTAGACATTTTATTAAAATTATACCTTAATACATATCAAAGGTAAAATTATACATTTTCAAACTTAAATTTTAAATTGATGACCTTTTAAAAATTAGAAAGGGCATTAATTTAAAATCTTTTAGATTGAGTTTGGATAAGGGAATTTAATTTGATGAGATATTTCAAATGAAAGGAAAATGACATGATTTTAGTGGGATTTTCCTCTCAATTTTAACTAAAAAAAAATATGCTAAGTATTTAAAATCATTCATTTACTATTTAATCCAAATAAGTGGAATGAATTTGGATTGTAAATTTAAAATTTATAGATCAAATCAATCCATTCAAACAGAGTCTTACACAATTTTTTATTTTAAAAGGTCAATATAAAATTCATAAAATAAAGTACGAGGAGTACTAAAAAAATAACATCGAAGCAGTAGTAGTATGGAAGAAAATTTGAGATAAAGGCTAAAAACCTTTTAAAATTAAACTCAATAGGTATCAAAGGTAAAATTATACTCCCTCCAACTTAACTTTCACACCTACTTTTTCGTCATTTAGAAACTCCAACCGTACAATATCTACAATATTACATTTAATGTAATTATTTTATGGTACATATATACATATAAGTCCATTCACTTACTTATTTTTTTATAAAATTATATCTTAAAATTCTATTTATTATAATATTTTTAAAAAAGTGAGTGAACAGTAAGTATGAAAGTTTTTCTGTGATAGAGGGGACGGGATCTCCTGTTACACAATGGTGTTACATGTTCTGTTACATGTTTAGATGAATGCTATGTGTCTTAATTACATATTTAATTAATAGCTAATTTAGGTTAATTATGGTAAAAATAAAATCTCTTTAATCTCTCTCCAAATTTTAATAAATCTCTAAACATTTAAATAATAATAAAAAAAAAACTTACGTGTAATTTTTTTTATACAGACTATACTTTTATATTCAAACTGTTTAAATAATTTTATTAGTGAAATCTTAAACTATGTCAAAAAATATTTACAACCAGTTTATTTAAATATAATTAAATTATTTTAACTGATTTAATAATTTTTTATATTTTATTTAAATATAATTAGATCAATGCAAAACAAAATATATAAAAGTACTTTTATATATATATATATATATAATTTAATATTTTATTGAAAAGTAATTAAATACAAAACTGAATTTTTCCATTAAAATCTTTTATATTCAGTTTAACACTAATATTAAACAAAAGTGTTGAGTAAATATAGTTAAATAAAAAATTGACTTATTTAAAGATTTTATGATCAATTTATATTAAATGTAAAAAATTTGATTGTAGAACTTTTATTCCAGGTTTTTTTTTTTTAATATTTTTCAGTTTTATATTTAATTATATTCTTCAATTTTATATTTCACACAAAAGTATTTAAGAAATTTATGTCGATTTTATATTCAGTTTTGTATTTAATTTTGTTGTTTGTATTCATAATTTTTATAACAACAATTTTCAAATTTATTATTTCATAATATCTCAATTTTTTTAAAACCGTATTTTAAAAATGTTTTTTAAATTATATATTTAGACATAGTGCGCTGATCGATTTTTTTTTTTTCATTTTAACTTCATAAAATTAAATTCAATTAACTTTCATTTTTTCCATTTACTTAATTTTAAAAAAAATGCTGCTGAGATTTAGTTAAATTTGAAAAGTGAATAAGGAATTTTATTTTTGTCCTAATTAATCTAAATTAGTTATTAGCTAAATATGTAATTAAGACACTTGTCATTCATCTAAACAATGTAACAGAAGATGTAACACTATTGTGTAATAGGAGATCCCGTCCCAACAAGACAATAGTAATTACATATTTAGCTAATAACTAATTTAGGTTAATTAGGACTAAAATAAAATTCCTTATTCACTTTCCAAATTTAACTAAATCTCAGCAGCATTTTTTTAAAAATTAAGTAAATAGAAAAAATGAAAGTTAATTGAATTTAATTTTATGAAGTTAAAATGAAAAAAAAAAAATCGATCAGCGCACTATGTCTAAATATAAAATTAAATTTTTTTTTTTAAAATATGGTTTAAAAAAAATTGAGATATTATGAAATAATAAATTTGAAAATTGTTGTTATAAAAATTATGAATACAAAATATGAAACAACAAAATTAAATACAAAACTGAATATAAAATTGATATAAATTTCTTAAATAATTTTGTGTGAAATATAAAATTGAACAATACAATTAAATATAAAACTGAAAAATATTAAAAAAAAAAAAAATTAGAATAAAAGTTCTACAATCAAATTTTTTACATTTAATATAAATTGTTCATAAAATCTTTAAATAAGTCAATTTTTTATTTAACTATATTTACTCAACACTTTTGTTTAATATTAGTGTTAAACTGAATATAAAAGATTTTAATGGAAAAATTCAGTTTTGTATTTAATTATTTTTCAATAAAATATTAAATTATATATATATATATATATAAAAGTACTTTTATATATTTTGTTTTGCATTGATCTAATTATATTTAAATAAAATGTAAAAAATTATTAAATCACTTAAAATTATTTAATTATATTTAAATAAACTGGTTGTAAATATTTTTTGACATAGTTTAAGATTTCTCTAATAAAATTATTTAAACCGTTTGAATATAAAAGTATAGTTTGTATAAAAAAAATTACACGTAAGTTTTTTTTATTATTATTTAAATGTTTAGAGATTTATTAAAATTTGGAGAGAGATTAAAGAGATTTTATTTTTACCATAATTAACCTAAATTAGCTATTAATTAAATATGTAATTAAGACACATGGCATTCATCTAAACGATGTAACAGAAGATGTAACACCATTGTGTAACAAGAGATCCCGTTCCTGGAAATTATATGATGAATCTTACATTTATTTAAAATACATTTTAATATGATAGTATGGTGTATATATATTGCAAACATGGTTCTAATTTATTTATTAGGTTTATTCCGTAATTTTAATTCGGTATTCAGGAATCTTCTAATTTGAGGGGTCAATTTCACCATTCACTAACAAGGGTTTCTCTTAAAGTCAGAGTTAAACTATACAATATATTAACTAGTACTATACCATAGACGTATTAATACTATATATCATATTTAAACTAATATTATATTTAACAAAAAATACATAACTTAACACATTCATAATTTCAGACATACCATGCAAATTAATACATCAATATTAAAAGATTGATATTAACTAACTAGTAAGAAGAACAAAAGTGAGAATAAATCTCACTGAACACACAATTCAATTAACAGATACAATCACACTCAATAAACATATGAATGCATTAACACGGCGATGACCACAAAGAAAATAATAAAGCTGATGCAATATTATGTTTGGTTCTTCCCCAATTCTCCACTCATTTAATTTTTAAATATAATTTTTTTTTCAATTAAATTATGTTATTAATTAGTCTTAAAAAATAATCTACAACTTTAAAAAATTTGTAACAAATCAGATATCATTGTAGAAATAATGAAGACATAACAAAATAATTTTAGTTATTATAAATCAGATTAAAGCTAGAAAGTCAGCATGTCATATTCATACATTTATACCCAAATTAGAAAAAAATTGAATTTTTTTAGTTTAGTTTTTTTTTTCGAGTTTTTTTGTATTTTTTCCCTGAAAATTTGGTCATTTTTTGAGAAAAAAAAAACTGAAATTTTTATTTCATAATTTTATTTTTGAGTTTCATATTTTTTTTCAATTTTTTTTTTATATTCGTTATTTTTTTATATTTGTTTTTTGAAAGTTAAAAAAATAGAATAATATTTGACTTCGTGGTGATTCATTGGTGACTCGATAGACGGTGTATAATTATAATTTTAATGAGTTGTGTTTTAATTTAATTGATAAAATGGTAATATAGTTTTTTACATGTATTTTTCTTTTAAAAAAATTGAGGGTGAAATTAATAAAAAAGAAGGTAAATAACTAATAACTCATGTAAAAAATTGGATTTAGTTACATGTATGGAACTTGTATTGCCTAAAAGAAGGGAGTGTGGACTTATTAAAAAAAAGGAGGGTAAATAGAAAATTGAATCCAGTTACATAAATGTAACTGGTACACATAAGTATTTGCCTTACAAATAATACATGACTCATTTACTATATCCAATCCAATAACACATGACACATTTACTATATCCAATCCAATAACTCATTACAAATAACACACGACTCATTTACCATATCCATTTAGCACATAGTTTTTACTTCAATTAATTATTAAAAAAAATTCATTAACAATTATACTCCATTAATTTTTTAATTTTTATTTTATTTTACTCCAATTGATATTTATATTTCTCTTTTTAATATTATTTTTCTTCCTATTTATCATTTGTGCCTCAAATGATAATTTTTTTTCACATACTTTCTTTTTATGCCACAAATAATTATTCTAAAATTTTAAAGTCTAATAATTTTTTTTTTAAAAAATAATATTAATTATTTTTTTAAGTATTAAATAGTATAATACTAATTTGTTTTAAAAAATAAAACTTTTATCTCTCTTAGCTGCAAGTGTTCAATTCTATTAGTACTATTTTAATTTAATTAACTGGTGTATAATTTTCACCTTATCCTTTCAAAATTTTACTTTATTCCTTAACTCATATTTAATTTTGCCAAAGTCTTATATACACTCAAGTACACCACTGTACTTGAGTGGACTTTGACTAGTCAATTGTTGACCGGTCAACGGTCAAACTTTGATTTTTTTTTTCGAATTTTTTTTTCGATATTTTTTTTCGATTTTTATTTTGAAAAAGTGTATGTTAGTATATTGAAAAGTGCATCTTTGTTTTTTAAATGAAAAGTGTATGTTACTATATTGAAAAGTGCAACATTGTTTTTAATGAAAAGTGTATGTTCTTATAACTGAAAAATGTATGTTATTATAACTTAAAAGTGTATGTTATATTAATGAAAAATGTATGTTATTATAACTGAAAAGTGTATGTTATTATAACTGAAAAGTATATGCTCTATTAATGAAAAGTGTAAGAGTATATATTAATGAAAAGTGTATGTTATTATAACTGAAAAATGTATGATCTATATTAATGATTATAACTGAAAAGTGTATGTTCTATTAATGAAAAATGTAAGTTACATATTAATGAAAAGTGTATGTTATTATAACCGAAAAGTGTATGATATTATAACTGAAAAATGTATTTTAATATAGCTGAAAATAATATTAAAAAATGTAAATTTTCTATATAAAAAAAAAATCGAAAAAAAAAGTCAAAGTTTGACCGATCAACAGTTGACCAGTTAAAGTCCACTCAAGTACACCATGTACTTGAGTGCACAAGAGACACACCCTTTAATTTTATGTTTATCAAATATTCTCCATATAAATAGGAATAAAACATATCTATTTAAAAATAAAATATATTCACTATTTAAAAAAATTATATTTAATTTAATTTATATGTTTCATAAATATTATTGTTAATCATATCTTGACCACAGTTATTTACACCCCAATTTTATTGACTTCACCCCACAAATTATAAAAACAATTGATCACAGTTATTTACACCCCCACTTTTGTTGACTTCACCCCTAATAATTATTATTTTTAAAATTACATCTAAAATTACTATAATACCCTTCTATTAATTTACAAAAAATATAATACAATCAATCATAATTTATATATAAAGAATTGGCCACGATTATTTACACCCGACTTTTGTTGACTTCACCCCCAAATTATTTTTTAAAAACAATTACACCTAAAATTACTATTGTGCCCTTATATTAATTTAAACAAAATATAATACAATCAATCCTAATTTATATAGAAATTTTTTTATATACACTCGCGTGTATATACACTCGCGTGTATATACACTCTTCAATTTGATTAAAAGTTTGAGCCAAATTTACTTGTTTCGTTGCAGACAATTAATGGGTCGCACAATTCTAATGAAAGACAATGATTATATGCACGCACAATACAACTTGGGACGCGACGGAAGGAGGAGGGAACGACGGGGGCTTGAGATGTAGCCACGGACGGCGGCGGCTTGGGACGCAACCTTGAATGGACGGTGAGGCCTGGACTAACAGCGAATCAGACGCGCGTGAAATCGGCGAAACAAATGCAGCGGCGATGAACGAGACTATAACGACGAGACTTTGTGCTGTAACGAAGAAAAGCTGTGGCAGCGAGGCTTTGAGCGGCGACCGACGAGGCTGAGAGAGGAGTGAGTATCCCAAGCGACGTTTTTTATTTTTCACGCTATATGGTTTGAGAGAATAATGGGAGAATTATGGTTATGTAGGAGAAGGGTATCTTCGGTCTTTCATGGGGTGTGTCCTAATCGTGCGGGGTGTGCGCTAAAATATCCTGTGTGCGTATATTTGACTATTGATTACTGATTATTGTTCATGTTATTACTGATAATTATTTTGTATAATTGAATATAATTAGATGTGTGAAATTATTTGTTATTGTATGAAATGTTACTGACTAATATTAATGGTATTATTGATTATTGTTCGTGGTATTACTAATAATTATTTTTGGTATTACTGAATATAATTAAATGTGTGTAATTATTTGTTATTGTATAAAATATTACTAATTACTATTAATGGTATTACTGATTACTATTATGGTATTACTAGTTATTACTTATTATATTATGGACTATAATAAAATCTTACCTATAATATTATTTTGTATTAAAATTTAAAAAAATACACATAAAAAAATGGAAAATAAAGGTAGGAAAATAAAAAACAAAAGTAAAAGTAAAAAAAAATGAAAAAATTAAAAGTTTGGAATAAAAACTGAAAATGGGAAGAAAGAGGAAAAGAGGAAAAGAGGAGGAAGAATTTTTTTTTTCGAGATTTATGGCTAATTTCGATAGTTTTTTTTTAAAAAAAAAATTGTGTTTTACGATTTTTTTTGTTCTAAAAATTTGGGTGACTTTGTGGTGAATCGACGGTAACTTGGCAATGACTCGACTGCAGACTGTAAATATATAAATTAAGATTGATTTTATTATATTTTGTGTAAATTAATAAAGGGATAATATAGTCTTTTAAATGTATTTATTTTTTAAAAAATATTTTGGGGTGAACTCATAAAATGAGGGGGTGCAGATAACCGTGGTAAAAAAATAATTTTTGGGTGAACTCATAAAATGAGTGGGTGTAGATAACCGCGATAAAAAATGTTGGTTCCAAAGTTGAGTTAAGATTGAGTAAGCTAGTAAAAGTTTAGAGGGGAGGGGTGAATAGACTTTTAAAAATCTTTCAAAATATCAGAGTAAACTATTCGAAATTTATCAAAGTATGAGCCCTTGAATTATACTTAACTATACACGATGAACACTATATTTGTCTAGTATGCAGATTTATCAATTAATACTTCAAGTAATCAATTAATCAATAAAACACAAAAATAAATTGCAGTGAGTAAACAACACATGAATTTTATAGTGGTTCGACAACTTGTCTACATCCACTCTCACAACTCCAGTCGTGAAATTTTATTAACTTGTCTTGTGGCTTTAAGTCCCAAGATTAAGACTTCGACCTTTTCTAATATGCTACCAAGTATATCTTCGATCTAACAACTAGTGATTTTAATAAGCAACTAACAAGATTAATCAAACTAAAACAATAAAGAAAAACTTCTCTATTTTGATTCGCCTTCTGAATATGAACTTTGTTTTTTCTTCTGGGATTCTTCAAACTTTGCTTCTTGAACTTTGAGAGTTTCCTTGCTTGATTTCTTCAGTACGCTTCAGTAGTTGTAATTTCAGTAATCTTTAATAGTTGAATGTCTTCATGTATTTATAGACTTTACTTGATCAAGATAAGTTTGTTATTCAACAACTTTTCTTGATAACTTCTCTTAACAAACTTCATAACCGCTTCTGGTACTTATCTTTTAAACTTCATCGGTTATTCTGTTATGATATGTAACAGACTTCATATCTTCAATATACGAACATATCTTCACTTGAACTTGACTTGTCTTCTTCAATATTCTGTACTTAGAATATTTCAGCTTCCTCATCACTTGTCTTGTCTGGTACAAGTCTTTTAATCTTCATATTCTTCTTTGTAGAACTAATCTAATCCTATCAACTAATCTATCTAGATTATTACTTTAAGCTTTATAAAACAACTTAGTCAACCTATAAACTATTACATCAATAATACAACAATTATAGCTTATCATAAAATCCTATATGAAACTTTTCTTTTCAATATTTAGTTTATTTTCAACATCACTTTTTACTTGTCTGATCTTGTCACATAAGACGACTTCCATAACTAGATCAATCAACACTTTAGAAATATATTCAAGTTCTCTTTTTGGCTTATCAAAACTTATCTTATCATCAAATAGAACTTGTTTCAGGATCCACATCCCAACAATTTCCCCCTTTTTGATGAAGCCAAAACTACTTGAATTATTATAAGTAAATAGACTAGTTAAGTAGTTATCTTATAAAAAATAGTTCATCTTTTTCATTCATTGTAAATCAGATCAGATCGATTACAATTACTTAGCAAAATAAAACGAAATAAGTAAAGTAAACTAATACTTACAAACTTCAATCCATGCTTCCTCCACTTGGGGTCTTTGCTTCGTTATTTGGTACTTGGAAAGCATCTAGGATTCTTTGATGAATTTTTGAGATATGATCTTCATTGTCAATCTTCTCATCTTCTAAAAGCTTCTCTTCAAACTTCTTTATGATATTGAAGTCGATTCTTTTTTCAGATCCAAGCATAGGTGTTTCCCACTTAGGAAATTCTGGACTTAGGATATTATAGCCTACAACAGTAGCTATCCTCATAATTAGATTATGTAGGTCCCTAGTTGAGTTAGATAATATTGAGTAAGCTAGGAAAACGTATAGAGGGGGTGAATAGACTTTTCAAAATCTTTTAATATATCAGAATACACAATGCGGAATTTATCAGATTAACAATGAGCCCAACAATTATACTCAACTAATATTCGACGAACACTGATCTTGTCTATTCTAGATGTTAATTAATCAATTAAGCAGTTAATCAATCAAACACAAATAGAACAGTAAAGTAAACAACACAAAGATTTATAGTGGTTCGACAACTTGCCTACATCCACTCTCACAACTCCAGTCGTGAAATTCTTATTACTCTTCTCTTCGAGTAGTGTGTTCTTGTGGCTTAGAGTCCCAAGAAATAAGACTTTGATCTTCTCGATTATATCTCCAGATATTTTCGATCTAACTAGCTATTTTACAAGTAACTAGCAACTTGAACAAACAACAACAAAAGTAAAACTTCTCTTTAGTCCAGTAGCAGTCTTCTAGAAATCTTAACTTGTCTTCTGACTTGAACTTTCTGAACTTGAACCCTGAGAGTTTAATTTGCTTTGAATATCTCTTTAGAATGCTTCAAATCTCTTGGTAACAGTAGTATCAGTAGTCTTGAATCGTTGAATACCTTGGAGTATTTATAGACTTCTGAATATCAAGAACTTTCTGTTATGTAACCAACTTATCTTGATAACCAACTTCTAACCGCTTTTTCTTATCCTTCCACGCGTTTCTTCAGTTAATCAGTTATTCCATAACTAACTCTTCAATACTTATCTTCATACACGTTTATGATTTAAGCAGTTTCTTCTTTCAACTTGCCGCGCACCTGTCTTGTCTGGTTTCAACACTTAGACAAAATCTTAATCATCTTCAACACTTGTCTTGTCTTGCGCGTGTCTTCTTCAGTAGACTTCAATAGTAGACTAATCTATACTAGTCCTATCATCTAACTTAACAAGACTATTACATTACTTTAAGCTTTATAACTCAGCTTAGTCACCTTAAAACTATACATCAATAAACAAACAATACAAACAATGAACTATGAGCTTCTATACATCGTTTAACTAGCTCAGTACAAAACCTATATAGTACTTATAATACGTACTCTGTCTTTCAATCATACTTAAACTTTCTTTTAACTTTTCTTTTTGTACTCTTCTGATTTGCTCAAGACGACTTACATAACTAGACTAGATCAGTCAACACTTAGAAATTATTCAAGTCTTCTTTTGGCTTATCAAAACTCAACTCATCTTTTCATCATTTAGGACTTGTATTAGGATTCATATCCCAACAGATTCCATAAGTTGTGGTTTTCTGCTTCCATGAATTTCTCAAGTAGACCAAACAACTCATCTTGATTCGATATATCACCACATCTTCTAATTATCCAGTGCACAATTTCCCATTTCTTCTTCACAATTTTCCAATCTTCACTATGCTCAGCATCTATGAATTTGTCTATGTGAGCATGTTCCATCTCATCTAGTTTCGCCTTGTTATCTTGTAGTTTTTTGATATGTTTGCCTAACACTTTCTTGTTAGCATACTTATCATCTTCTATTTTCTGCCTTTTGTGAATTTCAACATCATCTAGTCCATCAAGTATTTCTACTAAAGCTTCTTTCTTAGTCTCAAGCTTTCTCTTTACTCGCCTTGTCTGGACTTGATCTTCAGATATTTTGCTTTTGCCTTTCGCAATTCTTATCTGGTCGTCAGCATTTATCTGTTCTTTTTCAGCAGCCTTCACTAGTCTTTCTCTCCTTGGTCGACTTGTCTCTTGCTGAATTTCAGTGTGAGTTTCAGTTTCTTGCATTCTTACTTCCTCAGATTCTTCCCCCTTTTTGGCTTCATCACTCGCCTTCAAGGTGAACATGGAAGTAAATTTTGTCATCTCTTCTTGTATAGTCTGCTTCATCAGATTAATAACCTTCTGTATCTGCTTCTAATGACTTGCATCTTGACTCAACTTCTCAAGACGATCAGCAGTGTACTCAAGTTTCTTAGAAGTAAACGAAAATTCGTTCTTGAAATGTGTTGCAGTCAGCTTCAGCAATCTGTTCTGTTCAACTATTTCGGTCAGTTGAGATCTTGCTTCTTGTAATTGAGCATACGCCTATCTTCTTTGCTCATCCACAATCTCAATCTTCGTTATCTAGACTCTCTCCATTTTATTGGATTCTCTTGCTAGAAGTCTTGCGAAGTCGACTAAACTCTTTTCAGAATATTCAACTTGGTTTTGAATGAATAACTCCAACTGGTTAAAAATTTATTGTCTGAATGTAGCATCAAGTTGATTAACTTCGTTTATGATCATCTCCTTAGAATCAGTTACCAAGGAACTTTTCTGTTCTTATAGAACCTTCTTGACATCTTTCTTCAAGAACTCATCTATTACTGACTTTACTACTTGTCTTAGATCATCCTTCAACTGATCTATCGACGCACTAGTAACACTCGTTGTTTGAACTTCTTCAGCAACAACGTCTTCCATAGATTCATCATCAACATGAACTTCAACAAGTTTTAACTCAGCCTCAGTAGACAAGACCTAGTCTTCTTCTACTGTTAGCACACTTCTTGTTATTGCTTTTAGATTTAAAAGAGGAGTGTAAGGAACAATTGCTAACCTTGCTTCCTTAGCTCTACGTTCAGCTTCGTCTGATTCATTCTTTACCATTTCCAATGACTTTGCACTATATGCACACGTTTCAGAAGGAAAGTACTTCTTCAGCTGTCTTGTAATCTGACCGATATTTCACCTTGGACCGTGCGCATGTTCAACCTGGAATTTGAAGATAATTCTTCTAAGTTGATCAGATACATTCTCTAGATCGATTTCTGGATCAGTAGACTTCAACTCTTCTAATTCTGCTTCAACCATCAAGTCGTCTTTTGAGACTTGAACAACATCATCCATCTTTTCACTCGTCTGGGCTGATTCCTTAGACTCTTCTACAGGAATGATATCATCTGGAACATTTAGCATTCTCTTGACAAGAGCAGTCAAGGCTTCTGGAGACAATAGCTCAGTGTAGCTTTTTACTCCGCTATTTTCTGGTTGTTCCATCTCCCAGTCTTGAAAATTGGATATTCCACCCATGCCTAAGATAACTTCAAAAGTATCTTCAGTCGGACCCTTTCTTAAAGTAACCCATGTACAAATTCTGATCAGCTTCTCATAGGTTTCAAAATTTGTATCGATCTCGACTGACGGCAAAATCTTCTTTAGATTCTTTGTCATTTGGGCACGAGGTCTCTTTTCTCGCATGCACATTGGGTAGTCAACCAGATTGGGAAATCTGTTTTTGGGAGGAGTCTGAGTGAGTGGGGTCCTCAACTCAGTAGCCGAAGTGTCAGCTAGTGGAGTTCCCGAAACAGATGGGTTAGGGTTAACTTGGTCTGTTGTGGGTAGGAGTAAAGATTGGGTGGTGGTTTCTTGGGGTTGAAAAGTGGTTTGGTTGAGAATGTCAGCTGTTAGAGAATCAGCTGGTGCAAATACAGTCGTGTCTTGGGTTAAAAGGGAGCTTAAGTGTTGCACGAACTTGGGAGGGGCTTGGGGATCAGGTTTGGCACGAGAACGAAGTGTTCTTGCCTTGGTTTTCACAGGAATAGAAGGAGGAGATAACATAGGAACAAATGAACTAACCAACCAATCTTGCCTTCTTGGCTGGTGATGAACTTGTTTCGGCCACCAGACGAGTAGGAGGAGGTGATTGGGGCGAAGGTAGATTTCTCAAAATCTTGCTAACTCTAGCATTGTACTCTTCTTCCGTCTCCATCTCTTCTTCCTCTGAAGACTCGTCTGATTCAATTTCTTCAGAATCTTCAACAGGTTCTATCTGCGCCTCATCCGAAACATATTCAACTAGTGCTCCACCAGTTCCACCTTCTTCAATTTCTTTTTCATCTCCTTCATTAGACGACTCTGCTTCAATCATGGCGTCTCTTAGATTTATCTGAATCTGCCTTTTCTCAGCAATCCTGCCTTGAGTCTGTCTATCGACAACATCCTTTCTCAAATAATACTTTAGGACATGAAATGGCTTGCCCTTGCTCCAGTTCTTCTTTGATGGCAATGAGAAGGGTAGGAGGATACTTAGCTTGTTCCCAAAGCTAACCGTAGCACTAACTGACCATTCACCAGCAGCACTGTCCACCTTAACATACTTTGAGAAGTACATTATCCTACCCATCAATAACTTTTGCCAGTTGCCTTCTGTGATTCCGTCATAAATTGCAGACATTACTCTTGCCTTCTGAAGAGTAACAGAGTCAAAACTACATGTAACACCCAACAACATTTTGCTTGCAATGTCCAGTAGAGTCTTGTATTTTGGCAACAATTGTTTCTTCTTTACTGGTGGTACTCTTCCATCGCTTGTTAATTTCAATTGTTTTCCATAGAAAATACTTAAGTACCTCAACTCTTGTCCAGCAGCATACTGTTCTACATCAATAGAACACTGCTCCAGCTTGAGTTTATATTTCAATAACTCTCTTGATAACTTTACCCTTTTTCCTCCAATGAAGGATTCAATGTATTCACCTCTATGAACAGTAGACGCGTAGAATTCCAACACTTCTTCTTCGAGCACGATTTCTGGAACTATCTTCAAGTATGGCTTCAAACCGCATCGAAGACACTTGATTAGGATCTCCTTGTTGTCATCCGAGTGGCTTCCCTTGAAGAACACCGAACTCTCTACATGCACCTTCCCCTCTGATGCAAATTTTGAGACATTAAAGGGTATCTGCATGTTTGATTTAGAATCGAAAACAGAGATAATAGTCATTTGTATGTGAGAAAAACTGGATTTCAAAACACAAAGATTAGTACTGTTTGGTAATTTTCAGTGCTAGAACAATAGGAAAGTATAGAAACGTGGATAGTACTTTTCGGAAAGGAGGTTATATGATTTGGGATTTTTGAATGAGTGGTGTGGATCGATTTGAGTGATCCAACGGTAATAACAAAACCTTTGGAATTCAGTACTTTAATCGAGAATATTATGTGATTTGATATTGTAAATTTTGGAGTCCGACTTTGCTATTGGTTAGGAAAGAAGAGTGTACTCATCTAACCTAATGCAGTAGTTTTAGGCGGGAAACTAGGTGTATACACCTCATTAAATGGAGTGTATAAATCCAATTCTAGGTTTTTCCAATATTTTGCAATTCTAATTACAATAATACCCTTAATTCAGTTCAAAACACTTAACCAATTTATACAAAATGTATGATCTTATCTGGTCTGTTCGAGTTCATCAGAACAGATTAGTAGACTTTCAGTTTGCACAAGACGAGTTCCCCCTTCGACTGTGCTTGTCTGTGTGATACGCGAACATCGTCATGTACCTATCTCATCTTAATCGACGTGTAAGAGTAGATACGAGTAGTAGAGTAGAATAATTAAATTGAATATCAATCATAAGCAGTAATCAAATCAAGGTTTTAAATAAGATGACTTTTAACAAACTTAATAGTCAACATAAGGATTTTTAAGAAATCATAGATTCCCCCTTAAATGTATATTCTCCTAGTATTACCCTCAGCTTTACCAGCTTCCTCATCAGGTTGTTTGGTCATCTTATCTGACCTTGTTTACCTGGATCGAGTCGAGTCTGAAAGTAGTGTGATTGCGTCTATGTTGAACTTATCTTTTCTGCAAATTTCTTGCTATGGTGTACCTGTCTTGTTAGTACAATACTATGCACAAGTAGGGTCAAGATCAATCAATCCTAGGCTAATGCATAATTCTCTAAATCGTGGTTCAGGTAATGGTTTTGTAAGAATATCCGCTCGATGTATGTAAGTATGGATCTTTTCCATGCTTATGTTCTTTTTCTCAACATGATCACGTATAAAATGATGTCTAACATCTACATGCTTAAATCTAGTATGCAAAACAGGATTTTGAGTGATAGCAATAGCACTATTACTGTCACAGAATATTGGTACTTTAGATTCTACAATATTGTAGTCTCTGAGTTGTTGTATTAACCATAGTAGCTGACTACAACAACTACCTGCAACCATGTACTCAACTTCAGTAGTAGAGGTTGCTACACTTGTCTGTTTCTTTGAAAACCATGAAATGGGTTTAGAACCTAAGAATTGACATGAACCGGATGTTGATTTTTCCTATCTATCCTGCAACCACCAAAGTCCGAGTCTGAATATCCACTTAAGAATATATCATCATCTGTAGGGTACCATAAACCTCGATTAATGGTTCCTTTAAGATATTTCAATATTCTTTTAGCAGATTCCAGGTGACTTTCCTTGGGGTTGGCCTGAAACCGAGCACATTCACCCACTGCGAATGTTATGTCCGATCTACTGGAAGTCAAGTAGAGTAATGAACCAATTAAACCACGATAGTATGATTGATCGACACATTTACCTTGTTCGTCTGGATCCATGCGGTAGACGGGTAGCATTGGTACTCCAACAGATTTGCAGGTTTTAATACCATATTTTCAAGTAGATTACGAGTATACTTGGCTTGATTAATGAATATGCCTTCATCAGACTGTTTTACTTGAAGACCAAGAAAGTAATTCATTTCTCCCATCATGGACATTTCAAATTTACTTTGCATGAGTTTCGAAAAGCTCACTCATACTTTTGTTGGGTGAACCAAAAATGATATCATCCACGTAAATTTGTACAAGTAGGATATCCTTCCCTTCTTGTCTTCTGAACAAGGTTCTATCGACCTTACCCTTAGTAAAACCACTTTCTAATAAAAAGAGAGAGAGAGAGAGAGAGAGTCGTACCATGCTCTTGGAGCTTGTTTCAACCCGTATAATGCTTTCTTCAACCTGTACACTTGATTTCCTTTGACCTCAAAACCAGGATGTTATTCTACATAAACTTCATCAGCAAGTATACCGTTAAGAAACACACTTTTAACATCCATTTGAAACACAGTAAACTTCATATAAGCAGCATACGCAAGAAATAATCTTATGGCTTCTAGTCTAGCAACAGGAGCGAAGGTTTCATCATAGTCTATGCCTTCGGCTTGTGAATAGCCTTGAGCTACTAGTCTAGCCTTATTTCTTACAACAAGATCGTTCTCATCTTTCTTATTTTTGAAAATCCACCTAGTGCCAACTACATTATGGTGTTCTGGTCTATCGACAAGTTCCCAGACGTCGTTTCGAACAAATTGATTCAACTCATCTTGCATGGCGATGATTCAATTACTATCAGCCAAGGCTTCTTGAACAATCTTAGGCTCAATATAAGAAAGGAAACAACACTAGCAAAATAGAGATGAACTAGTCTGTTCTTGAGACTCAAAGAGTTGTCGTCTAGTCTTTACACCTTTAGTAGTGTCACCTATGATATTTTCACTCGTATGATCAGATTTCCATGTTTTTCTAGTCTTAACAGGCATGCTTTCATCATCTAAGTCATCTATAGCATCATGCATATCTACATCATCTATATCAGCAGATTTATTCGGAGTAGATGAGTCAACTAGAGCAGGCATGTCGACTAGTCTAGTAGACTTACCTTTGTCACTTACCTTCACCTCGTCATCTGACTCGAGCACTTTCAGGAATGGATTGTAGGCTTGTACAGATTCGTACACTTCTGGTTTGTCGTCAGATTGAAGCTTTAATTCACTTACTTTCTTACTGATCTGGTTGGTAGACGAGTCCTGTCTAGATTCATCGAAAACATCTGGTGTTTCTTCCACACAAAGAGTCGAGTAGTTAAACACTCTGAATGCTTTGCTCGTAGAGGAGTATCCTAAGAATATCCCCTCGCCTGCCTTAGCATCAAATGCATTTAACTTACTTTTCCCATTGTTATGGATGAAACGTTTGCATCCAAATATATGAAAATAAGATATTCTAGGCTTTCTACCTTTCCATACCTCGTAGGGTGTCTTACCTAGTACCTTATTGATAGCACTTCTATTTTGGGTGTGGTAAGAAGTGTTGATCGCCTCTGCCCAAAACTTCTGAGGTGTGTTATACTCTGCTATCATGGTCCTGCAGGCTTCTTTAGGGGTTCTATTCCATCGCTCAACTACACCGTTTTGTTGTGGAGTTCTAGCTGCACTAGTCAAGTGCTAGATACCACTTTTAGAACAAAATTCTTTGATATAACAATTAATAAATTAAGTCCCCTTATCACTACAAATCTTGATAATGGGCTGACTTTTCTCAACTTGAATCCTCTTCAACAGATCAGGTAGGAGTGTTTGTGTATCACTCTTCTTGTGTAAGAAGACTACCCAAGTAAACTTAGAATAGTCGTCTACCACAACAAACGTGTACCTTCTACCATTCAAGGTTGGAGGAGTGATAGGACCATGAAGATCCATATGTAGTAGTTCTAAGACTCTACTTGTTGAGAGTGTATGAATAGATTTAAAAGAACCTTTTACCTGTTTACCTTTCTAGCATGCGTCGCACACATGTGACTTGAAATAGATTTCGTTCGGTATACCTTCAACAAGGTAATCTCTTGCAATCTTATTAATAACCTTAAAGTTCATGTGGCATAGGCATCTATGCCATAGCCAACTAATCTCTTTAGGGTTCTTACTAAGAAGACAAGTGTCCCTAGGACAACTATTCCAGTTCACAATGTATACTCTGCCTTGTCTGATGCCGACTAGCATAATAGTATGAGTCCTCTTATCGATGATCTCGCATTTGCGACTCTTGAATTGTACCTTATAACCACGATCACAAAATTGAGAAACATAAAGTAAATTGTACTTCAAACCTTCAACGTAGGATACGTCTTGTATCTCTACATCTCCATTTCTGATGTATCCGAAACCTTTTGTAACAGCCATTGAGCTATCACCAAAGATCACCTTGGGTCCTTCTTGTTCACAGTAGCTCGATAGAAGAGTCTTAGTACCCGTCATGTTGTGCGAACACCCACTATCGATGTACCAAGTTTCTCCTAGAGAACCACCTTTCTTGTACAAGTCGAGTCGACCCTATAATGATGATATTTAATAACTTAGGTACCTTTCTTGTCTATTGGGGTCCTGGGGGGTTAGTAGCATTAAGAGGAATCCAAATGTACATAGGAGTTTTAAACAAATAAGAACTCTTTAATTTTCTACCATGCTTGTTACAAAATAGTACCTTGTTATCCTTATCTGATCTATCTTCAGACTTTGGGTCTACTCGTTTGAGGTAGCCTTTGGACTTAACCTCTACTTGAGTAGGCATCGACCTTTGATAGTTCGAATAAGGCTTATATGCATTTGGGCCATACAATTTATAAACATGTTTAGGTCTTTCCTCACCAATGATATCATATGATAAAGGTGGAGGATATAAGACAGGTTGAGTACGATATTTTGGAGCAACATTTCTAGGTCTTGTTGAGTAGAGCTGAGACTGCCTTATGAAAGGAGGTCTAGGCTCATTCCAACGAGTCTGTACTGGTCTAGAGTTGGTCTGAGGAGGATACCAATCTTCGTATTTGACCTGATTTGATCGTCCACGATTAGTAGATCTCTTCTGATTTGGTCTAGACAAGACATATCTGTTGTTAACATTCTTTCTACCATCCTTGGTAGTCAGAGTGTTAACTCTAGTCTGTCTGTGTACATTACCTTGAGTTGGTGCTTCAATATCGTAATCCATTGGTCTTTTACCTTTATCATTTGTCAAAGAACTTGAACTAGCAACAGTAGGGTTCTTAATAACTTGAGTAGGCGAGCTAGGTGTATCTGCACCCAACCCAGTCTTATCATCTGGAGCCCTATATCTATCTGACAGTTGTTGATTAATTATCGAAGAATTAACCAAGTCAGCTAGTTTAAGGTCTAGATTTAAGACTTCAGTTTCTAAGAACTTATTGCGCTCTTCAAGCTTTTTGCACTTATTCTTTAAAACATTGAATTCATTAGTCTCAGTTGCTTGGGTCTTCAACAAGTCTTGATACAACTTGTCTGTTAACGCACACTTGTCTTTGAGTTGATTCAACTCTTCTGTCAAGCGTTTGTTTAAGACAACTACATTAGGATCTATTTTAGACCGAGCTTCCCGAAGATCAATGATTTCTTGTTTTAAAGAGATGTTCTCATCACTGACTTCCATGAATGCTTTATTAGCAAGTAGGAGGTCTTCTTCAGTCATTCCATTGGAATGGTGAAGATTACTTCCTACTCCACTGTTAGCAGTATCACTTTCATCAGATTCTGAGTCAACACATGAACGAAAAGAAGTTGCAGAAGATACCTCGTGTTCGATCTTGGCCATCAGGATTAAGCCATCGTCTGCAATGAATGCTTTTTTCTCGTTGCTAGAAGGGTAATCAAAAGAAGACGAAGGCAACTCGTCTGATTCCGTTTCAGAGTCATCGTGTGCCAACATTGCCTTCTTACCCTTGGCATATATTCGATCACGTCTGACCTTTTTTTCCTCTTTGTCTTCTGAGCTAAGATCAGGACACTCGTAGATGTAATGACCTGACTTTTTCTTTGGGGATTGATCCCTATTCTTATCTCGTCTATCAGAGGAATTCCTATCCTTCCTATCTCTTGAGTTCCTATCTCATCTGGTCTCTTTAGAGATATCATCCCTTCTTTCAGAAGAGTTTCTATCTCGTCTGTTCCCAGAAGAGTTCTTATCATTGGAACCTCTATAATCCTTGTAAAAGCGTTTGTACCAAACATACCTCTTGTTTAGCTTATCAAACCTCTTGACCATTAAACTCATCTGATCCTTAAGGCTAAGGTCAGACTTGTCTAACTCGTCTTTTATGCTAGGAGACTTAGACTTAGCTATCCTGGAGTTTCTAGAGGAGGAGGCTTTGAAAGCAACATTCTTAGAGTTGGTCTTCTCCTCATCACTACTAGCTATGGGATCCTCTTCGTCTAAATCGAATTCATGAGCCTTAAGCGTTTGGAACATAGTTTCAGCAGACCATAAATCAATATCTTGTGTGTTCTTGATGATCATTTTGACCATCTTCCATCTCCCGTCTAATGCCTTAAGAATTCTCAGATTAATCTCTCTATTAGTATAAGTCTTACCTAACACTTCAAGATCATTCATAATGCGAGTAAAACGAGTATCTAACTGGTCGATAGTTTCGCCAGCTTTCATTTTGAATGATTCAAATTTCTGTACAATAGTGGATAACTTACATTCCTTGATTAGGGTAGTTCCTTCACAAAGAACAAAAAGTCTATCCCACATCTCTTTAGCAGTCTTACATTTCAATACTTTACCTAGATACTCGTTAGGTAGAGTATGTAAAATGTATTTCTTTGTTAAGCTGTCCAGATTATTTTACCTCATTTCTTCTGAAGTGAGATCTGACCTGGGTTTAGGCACGAGCATGCCTATAGCTTTAGATGGCTCGATCGTAGCAGTGTTGAGCGTCATTGTTGTGATTGGTCCCTCCTTGATGACGGACACCATCAGATCATGCGTATAACTAAAGATGGATTCCATTCGGAGCTTCCAATAGTCGTAATCTTGCACAGAAAACTTGGGTAAATTGTTAGCATTAATTTCCATAGCCATGAGTAAAGAAACCAGTTGATATATGGCATATTGATCAAAGATATCACAGAGATTGTAAGACAAGTAAGATATACAAATCTATTCAAACGGACAACAAGACTTTTCCCTCAAAAGTCTTTTATGGTAATCAAGAAACACCAGTCCTAATGAACCACTACTCTGATACCACTTGTTGGTCCCAAAGTTGAGTTAAGATTGAGTAAGCTAGTAAAAGTCTAGAGGGGAGGGGTGAATAGACTTTTAAAAATCTTTCAAAATATCAGAGTAAACTATGCGGAATTTATCAAAGTATGAGCCCTTAAATTATACTCAACTATACACGATGAACATTATATTTGTCTAGTAAGCAGATTTATCAATTAATACTTCAAGTAATCAATTAATCAATCAAACACAAAATAAATTGCAGTGAGTAAATAACACACAAATTTATAGTGGTTCGACAACTTGTCTACATCCACTCTCACAACTCCAGTCGTGAAATTTTATTAACTTGTCTTGTGGCTTTAAGTCTCAAGATTAAGACTTCGATCTTTTCTAATATGCTACCAAGTATATCTTCGATCTAACAACTAGTGATTTTAATAAGCAACTAGCAAGCTTAATCAAACTAAAACAATAAAGAAAAATTTCTCTATTTTGATTCGCCTTCTGAATATTAACTTTGCCTTTTCTTCTGGGATTCTTCAAACTTTGCTTATTGAATTCTGAGAGTTTCCTTGCTTGGTTTCTTCAGTACACTTCAATAGTTATAATTTCAGTAGTCTTTAATAGTTGAATGTCTTCATGTATTTATAGACTTTACTTGATCAAGATAAGTTTGTTATCCAACAACATTTCTTGATAACTTCTCTTAACAAACTTCATAACCGCTTCTGGTACTTATCTTTTAAACTTCATCGGTTATTCTGTTATGATATGTAACAGACTTCATATCTTCAATATACGAATATATCTTCACTTGAACTTGACTTGTCTTCTTCAATATTCTGTACTTAGAATATTTCAGCTTCCTTAGCACTTGTCTTGTCTGGTACAAGTCTTCTAGTCTTCATATTCTTCTTTGTAGAACTAATCTAGTCCTATCAACTAATCTATCTAAATTATTACTTTAAGCTTTATAAAACAGTTTAGTCAACCTATAAACTATTACATCAATAAGCTTCTATACAACAATTATAGCTTATCATAAAATCCTATTTGAAAATTTTCTTTTCAATACTTAGTTTATAATCAACATTACTTTTTACTTGTCTGATCTTATCACATAAGACGATTTCCATAACTAGATCAGTCAACACTTTAGAAATATATTCAAGTTCTCCTTTTGGCTTATCAAAACTTATATTATCATCAAATAGAACTTGTTTCAGGATCCATATCCCAACAAAAAAAATATTCGGGGGTGAACTCATAAAATAAGCGGGTGCAGATAACCATGGTAAAAATGATATTTGAGTGAACTCATTAAATGAGCGGGTGCAAATAAAATATAAATAAAAAATTAAAAATGGTGTGTACTGGTACACTCGCATGTACCCAAGTATCAACCTAAATACATATAACAAATTTAAAATTAGATTATTATTTCTTAAAACTCAAAAAATATAATTTTGGGACGCATTAATGATATGAGAATTAAAACAAGGATTATATATTATCAGTTAATTTTTTTATTAATTATGTGAGGATAAATTTGTAATTGCATAATTATATATTTAAAATTATTAAATTTAATTTAAAAGTGCGATAGGGCGATAAAAAATGATAGACGATGAATTTTGCGACACCAAGTGCAACAGGTGGCAGATCATCAAATATAAAGCATTAAATTTCAGATCTAATGACTCACATTGGAATGTTGATAGTCCAGACCGCACGTGGAAGATCCCTAAATATATTAGTGTAGGATTTATTCAATAAATGATTCTTTTATTAGTATTTGAATTGTATTGATGCCCATTTTATGTAATGATGTTCTTTAGTACGGAGTATTTTTTTTTTCTCTTTGAATATTTTTATTAGTATTAAATATATAGTGTAGATTTTATTTAATAAATGACTCTTTTATTAATATTTGAATTTGTATTAATGTCCCTATTCTTTGGAATATCTTCTGTTCTTTATTTTATTTTTCTTAGAATTTTTTGTAATGAATAAATTGTAACAAATTCAAACAATTATTCAATAAATGACTCTTTTCATTTCTTTAGTTTGTTAAATGACTATTTTCTTGAAATGCTTTTATATGTTCTTGAGTAGCAAATTTTACTGCTGTCCTTCAAATGCTTTTGTATGTTTTTTCTTGAGTATTTGAAATTGAATGGATGAAGTTTCAAGGTTTTTATTAGTGTATGCATTTTTTTTTGAAAGAGTGTATGTTAGTATATTGAAAAATGCATCTTTGTTTTTTAATGAAAAATATATATTACTATATTGAAAAGTGCAACATTGTTTTTAATGAAAGTGTATGTTATTATAACTGAAAAATGTATGTTATTATAACTGAAAATTGTATGTTATATTAATGAAAAATGTATGTTATTATAACTGAAAAGTATATGTTATTATAACTGAAAAGTGTATGATCTATTATTAATGAAAATTGTAAGTTATATATTAATGAAAAGTGTATGTTATTATAACTGAAAAAGTTAACCGGTCAAAGTCAACGATCAATCAACAGTTGACCATTAAAAGTCCACTCAAATACACCGTGTACTTGAGTGCACAAGATACTCACCCTAGTATTAAACATATTAGTTTGGGATTCAATCTTTTCGTATTTTAGATGTCTGCACTCTCTTATATATATAAATATAAACTGTGGTGGGTGTCCTTGTGCAATTTGACATATATATAATAGTTAGACGATAAAATTATGGTTTTATTACTATTTATTCACCATCATTTTGTCACTTTTCATTAGCTGCTTTGGCACATTATACATATATGTGAAAATTAAGACGAATCAAGTCAATTCGAAATTATGTTCTAATTGTTTCAAAAAAAAAAAAAAATTATGTTCTAATTTTTAATAATATACCTATAATGTATACATTCAAAATAAAAAAAACCCTAATTTCTCGTAAATCTATAAAAATTATACTCCCTCCGTCCCAAGGAAAGCTCCCTATGAACTCCGGACACAAAAATTAAGAAATACTAATATAATAAGTAAATGTATTAGAGGTGATTTGATTGAAAGAGAGAAAAATATAATAAAATGTGAGAGGAAATAGTTACAAAAACAAAAATGGGTAGCTTTCATTGGGACGGAGTGGGTAATCATTTAGATAGTAGTAATTTTTAATGTAGGGTTGGTCTGCTATGGACTCGAGTGCATGTTGTGCACCCTAGTCCATGTTGCACTTTTCAGTTTTATTGACTTACACTTTTTGGTAAATGGCGTTACACTTTTCAATTATTAAACTGTATAATAATATTTTTAGCATAATAATTGAAAAGTGCAACACCATTTACCAAAAAGTGTAAGTCAGTAAAATTGAAAAGTGCAACATGTACTAAGGTGCATAACATGCACTCGAGTGTATACTAGACTTTACCTTTAATGTATAGGGTAAAATTCTAGATAAATGATATAGATTTTAAATAAGAAGGAGTAGATAATTGAGAAAGATAATAATATTGTAAAGGTAGATCACTTTGACTCAAGCTAGAATAGAACAAGAGAATTGAGAGAGATGAAGAAAAATTAATTAATTTGAATCAAGTTGGTGTGAAATCTTCTTCCACAATTGAGGGATATTTATAGGATAAAAAAAAAGACTAGTTTAAGATAAATTCGTACAGTAAGATATATATATATATATATATTCTCAACGGCAGAATTTAGTGGGTGTTTGAAAACACTATAAGTTGATTAAAAACACTTTTTTCTCAAATAGAATCACTTTTGGAGTATTTGCAAACACAACCAAGTGATTAAGTTAATTTGTTAAAAGTGATTTTGGTAAAGCACCCCTCCACCTACTTCTAATAGCTTCGATGTGCTTCTCATCATTATAATAATCAATTTTACAATTTTGCCTTCGCAATTTAAATAATATTTCATGATTCATCTTTACACATTACCCATCTAAATGTAATAAGGGCGTTTTTTGTAAATTTATAAAAAAAATGAATTGTTTTGTAAACACCACAACATATACACAATTGATTTAAAATGTTTAATTTTAAAACACTATCAATTTTCTATTTTATTGCAAAAATCAATTTTAATCACTTTGAAACAATACTATTTTTTTTTTCTTAATTTATAGGAATTGAAACTGAACGCAAAATTTCGATTTTGATTTCTATTTGTTAAACTATAGTTTTGAAATGTTTGTACATCTCTAATTTAACTTCTTAGTCAATTATGTTAATTCGGTTGACTTGGATGTATTTTTGCACACTTTTTACAACTATACGATCCCCACAAGCGTATGGGTTCGTTAGTAGTACGATAAGTATACCAAGTAAAATTTCGTTCCAAGGACCTAATTGAGTGCTAGTGAATCCCTAAAGTTACGAGTATGCATGCTATTGTAGTAACTACACGTGTTTGTTTGGATTTTTGGGAATAAGAACAAAAATATTAAACTAGATTAACTAAAGTAATGAAAACTAGTGACAAAAATAACAAGTTATCTAACTTTCGTTGGAAAGTGCAAGGGAAGGGTATTGCCTCGGGTGTTTCCGTTTTGTGGGTAATTCAATGAGTTAACGAACCAATTGCATGAATTAAACTATGGTTTTGGATTAAGCTAAAGGCTATCACTCGTGTGTGTAGACCAATCCCTTGTGAGGCTTAGTTGAACACGTGCATCGATTAGCAATTATATAGTCTAATCAATACCATAAGCTTCTAAGATAGTGTCTCATAAACACGTTCAACACGGTTACTAATGTTTATGAGACGCCCTCTCACTAATCTAATAGACGACCTCTAATCGACTAGTGTCTAGTGTCGTCGATCTAAGCAATCAACCCCCGGTCGGTGTAGCTAATTACTATGTTAATTCTCATTGATTAATTCAAGCTCATACACACACTCTTAATCATGCAACCCAATACGGTCGTTGAAGTCGACAAAACTAACAATGCTAGCTAATAGGGTGAATTAATCAATTGAATCATGAAAATTACAACACTAGAAACATATACACCCAATTCCTAAGCTAATCATGCAATTAATCTATAATTACACTAAACACCCATCAAAACATTCACACCCAAGGCAATAAGAGCTTAGCCCATGGTTCTAGAAGAGAATTTCATGGTTAAAACAACTAATAACATCAAACTCATAGTAGAATAACAAAAGATTGAAGAAATTAAGAAAATACTAAATTGAATTGCAAAATAGAATAATATCACCTTGATCATGAGAATTTAGCTACAAACCGATGTAATAGACGATGCCCGATGATAATCGTAGCTTGATTCGAAGTAAAAACCACTATTCTATCTAATCTAATTAGGAATCTAAACTAAAAATGAAGAACACCTACAACTATGTGAATGTGTGTGTGAATTGCTTGTAAAAGGAGTAAGAGTGTCCTTCTCAAACTCAAATTTGATCTATTTATAGTTGGGGTAGAAGTCTTGAATTAATTTTGCAATTAGGCCCTTGAAATATGGAGAAAATGGGCCAAAAACCCCGAAAATGAAGTGACCCGGCCGGGTGGCTCCCACCCGGGCATGCCACCCGGCCAAAACACGAACAAACACACTTTTGGGCCTTGCCCGGGTCGAAACCACCCGGCCGGGTGGGTTTCACCCGGGCAAAATACGAAAATACTTCATTTTTGGCTCTGCCCGGGTCGAAGTGACCCGCCCGGGTCGTTTCTACCCGGGCATGTATTTTTGTCTCTTCGTATCTCGAGCTTCCGACCTCCGATTGACTCGATTATTTTTTCCATTCCACTCCATTTTTCGAGACGAATCCAACCGTGCACTCCTCTTCCTGATCCAGTAAAGTATGGTTGGTGTTTTGCTCCAAATTCCATCGTATTTCCTACAAAATCGACAAAACACAACCTTTCTCTCATTTCGGCTTAAACAATCATATTCAATGTATAATTCAATGAAATCAACATCAAATGAGCTTCAAATATGCATCTAAATAGTGTAAATTCCACCCGAATCAACTCCCCCAAACTTAAAGTGTTGCTCGTCCTCGAGCAACGAAAGAATTACAACGTGAGGGTGAAATTTACAACTAGATGATCAATGAAAGATCCCACGTATCAAATGACATGAAATGAATTCTTCTTCCTCAAGATACATTCTCAAAAATGATCACAAGTTCAATATTGAAAATCAAACTAATTACCTCACACATGTTCAACATACAATAACAAGTGATGGTGATGACAATATCCAAATGCTTCAAGTTCAACTCACAAGATATAGTGTTTCTCTCAAACACTCAAACAAATTAAGGACAATAGACACTCATCAATCAAATCATGCATTGCAATTACCATAAGCTTGCCCAAGCTCTACCATCTTTCCACCACAAACATGTTCAACTATGAGATCAATAGGTCTTAACCAAGGACGTAACGTTGGCTCTTTGGACGGGGTATGATGAATATGGAGGAAGTGACTTGTCTAGTGGAGAACGAAAGTTGTTCTTCAACACATCAAGCTTATGCTCATAAGGTTTATACACCTTCATTCTCACTTTTCATTTAACTTTCTCACAAGCAATCATCTCCTCATCTTTTTGTAGAAAATTTCTTTTCTTTTTAAGCTCTTGGGGCTCATTGTCCCTCTTTTCTTTCTCAATTATTTTCTTTTCACTTCCATCTCTTTTTTTTCTCTTTTCACAACTTTGCCAATTTTCTCTTCAAAACAAAGGCACTAAAGCACATGTTTTACCACTTTCTTTTTATTCTCCACTAGATTTGGATATCAAAGGCTCAAAAGGCTAAGTTGTTAAACATTGTAGGTTGCCAAGAAAATGGGAAATCAAGCTCAAACGGGCTAACTACGGAATATTACTTTGGTTATTGGGAAAATTTTGGCTAAGTGACGTGTAGTACGAAAGATGGCCTACATCATATCTCAAAGTATCACACAAGCATGATTTCAAGCAAGAACTTGGGCAAGTTCTAGAAAAGCAAGCAATGAATTGATTCACTCACAAATGAAATAAACCGGATTAATGCTCGGTTCAAAGCTCAACTCTCACCGGTTCATTCAAGACTCAAACATTCATCAATCACCACCACACATAACTCATTGTGCATGCAAAACATCCATAGGCAACAAGATGACAACAACACAAACAAGATGATTCATTCCAATCATGTACACATTCAAGGAATCAAATTCACAACAAATCACCATCAAATGTGTCTCAATGGTCATTTAAGTTCAAATTACACACATACACAAGAATACACATTGGTGTCAATAGAAAATGTAAAAACGAACATACCCCCCCAAACTTTTTCATTGCAAAGCAATTAAAAGTTTGGAAAAATAGTTTTGCAATGATATTGACACCAAGTATTATCCATACAAATCTACACACATGGGCCACTATCCCAACAATTAAAACTAAGAGTAGCTAAGCAATCAATATTATGATCAAGAATATAAATTCCACTACCCCCCCAAACTTAGTAATTGCTATGCAATTCCTAAGAATTGGGGTGGGCGTACCTCTTACGATTGCTATAGCTACACCTTCTTCTTAGCACAAAGTTCCACTTTCAATCCACTTGTCCATTCGATCCAAGCTTCTCCAACTACATCAAAACTCACAAACACATCAAACTAAACTAACAAAGCAAATAAAATGAACAAAATTGAAATAAAGCAAGTAAAAATGGGTTGCCTCCCATTTAGCGCTAGGTTTAACGTCCTATGCCGGACGGAACTTAACAAGTTCATACTTCCCTTTCTTTGAATGGAGGGTTATAGTGCTTGACATTGTGCTCATCGGTGATGAACACTTCATCCTCCTCACTTTCCAACGCAATGCCTCCTCCATAGACCAATTTCTTCATGACCAACATTTTTCGTTCTTTGAGCTTCATCTTTCCAAGGACTTCCATCACTCCCAAGGTGCCCCATACCACCGTATCTCCAATTTCAAATCCCTTCTCAATCTTTCTCTCCTTTGAACTCTTTCTTCTTCCCTCTTCATCTTCACTACCCTCAAGGAACTTATCAAAACTTTTCTCCTTATAAAACTCCCCCAAACTTGAGTTTTGCTCAAGTTTGGGAGTTTGCTTCAATTTGTTATCATCTCCCGGATCTTTCAATGGAACTTTTGGTAATGGCTCTTTCACATAAATGTCACATTCTTTGATGGAGGGGGGTTCCTTCTTTCTTGGGGACCTCTCAATTGAGCCATACTTGGAGAAAATCACTTTCTCTCCATTCACCTCCAATGTTACCTCCCCTTTTCTCAAATTGATGTTTGCTCCCTCCGTGGCAAGAAACGGCCTCCCAAGAATCAATGGAATATTTGCATCTTCTTTCATATCTAACACCACGAAGTCGGCCGGAATGATGAACTTGTCAATCTTCACCAATACATCTTCAATGATCCCTTTAGGATGGGTGATGGAACGATCCGCTAATTGGAGAGTAATTGATGTGGGCACTACTTCTCCAAGTCCCAAACGCTTGAAGATTGAAAGTGGCATCAAATTGATGCTAGCTCCCAAATCACAAAGAGCTTTCATCATGGGACCATCACCAATCTCACATGGGAGAGTGAAACTACCCGGATCCTTGAGCTTTTCGGGAGGAGTTCGTTGAAGGATGGCACTACACTCTTCGGTCAACTTGATCTTCTCATCATCCACTAGTTTCTTCTTGTTTGCTATTGCATCCTTTAGAAACTTCATGTAATGAGGTACTTGCTCTAAAGCATCCGAAAGTGGAAGATCAATGTGGATTTTCTTGAAGATATCCAAAAACTTCCCAAACTTCTCATCCATTTTCTTCATGTATCTTCCCGGGTATGGAAGTGGCTCATATGTAATGGGAACCCCCCATTTATCACAAGGTACCTCAAGCTTCTTCTTCTTCAAATCTTTTGCAATTCTCCACTTTGGAATTCTTGGAGCAACCTCTTCACTTCCAACTTTCTCTATCCTCTTCTTTTTCTCTTCCTCCCTTTCTTTTGCCTTCAACACTTCACCCTCTTCCAATTCAATTGAAGAAACTCCATAATGTTCACCACTTGAAATTGTAATAGCATTACAATGCTCACGTGGGTTTACCTCGGTGTTTGAGGGCAATTTACCCTTTGTATGTTGAGATCCAATGGAAGTTGCCAATTGTCCCATTTGGAATTCCATTGATTTTTGATTACTCAAGAGTTGAGCAAGGATGGACTCGGTTGCTTCGACTTTCTTCTCAATTGTTTCAAATCTCTTGTCACTCATATCCATCCTCTTCATGAGGTGTGCAAGAAGCTCATCCGTGGAGGATTTCCCTTCTCCACTTGGTAGTTTTGCTCCGGGATCAAATCCGGGAGGATATTGAATAGCACCTTTAGGATTCGAATATGACAAATTCTCATTCCTCCGAAAATTCGGGTTTTGAGGGGCTTGGTATTGAGGGGATGGTCCCCCTTGACCTTGAGATGATGAAGATTGCCCTTGGAATCGGTTTTGAGGAGGAGCTTGATATCCTTGACCACAATTTTGATATGGTGGTTGGCCTTGATATTGTCGATTCCCTTGAAAATTTTGTGGATATCCTTGTTGACCCATGTATTGCACTTCTTCCATATGTCCCAATTGAGGATCTTCTTGCACAAAAGATAAATGATTATCTCTTGTTTGAGATAAAACATTTACCTTTTCAATGAGTGTAGACATCATTGCTCTTATGCTATCATTAGCATCCACTTGGGCTACCCGATTTTGTGCTCCACGGTCTACTCTCGTCTTGAAAGTATTGCTTGCTATCCCCTCTATTATGTCATTGATCTCCTCCACCGATTTCATCCAAATTGAACCCCCCGCACAAGCATCAATATGGTGTTGATCTTCCAATCGTAACCCACCAACGAACCAACAAGTTGTTTGTTCAATTGGGAAACCATGATGGGGGCATGTGATGAGAAGACTCGTAAATCTTTCCCATGCTTCTTTGATTCCCTCATTTGGACCTTGTTTGAACGTAGAGATCTTTTGCTTGGCTTCCATCGTCTTTGAAGGAGGGTAGTACTTCAATAGGAATCTTTTCTTCAAATCTTCCCACGTCCTCACTTCTCCGGCGGGAATGCTTGATTGTATCCAAGCTTTTGCTTTCCCCGACAATGTAAACGGAAATAGCCTCATCTTTTTAGCATCTTCCGACACTCCATTTTGCTTGAGAGTGTCGGATATCTCCAAGAATTGAGCAAGATGTTCATTCGGGTCTTCCTCAAATCCTTCCTCCGTCCTTCCTTCAAATTGTCTCTCCCTCAACATCCTTAATAAAGAGGGACTAATCTCAAAGTTGTTTGCCTCCACCCTTGGTCTTGCCAACCCATCGTAATGTTCCCTAGGTTGAGGCTCAAAATATTCCCTCATTGGCCTTCCATGGTAAACACGTTGAGGTTCTTCGGAGGAGGAGGGATGTATTCCTCTTGAATTTGTTGAGGTGGAGGATATTGGTAAGGAGGAGGATATGGGTGTTGATGTAGTGGATAGTAGGCTTGTTGTGGAGGTGGATAAGGATAAGGATTGTATCCTTGATATGGAAAGAGGTTTTGAGGTGGATATTGTGGATTGGGGAATGGGAGATTTGGTGGTGGGTTTGGGTTTTGAAGTGGATTCCCTCCAACTTGATTTCCAACTTGATGATTCTCCCTTTGAAGCTCATCTTCTCCATTCGGTGGAGGATTCATCTCTTCAATGTTTTATTTTTTTGGGCTACTAGTTTGTGAATACTATATTTTTCACATCTCAATATTTCATACCATTTATTTCCACGGTTTAACATAAATATAAATATAATTTTTTCAGTATAAATATAATTTTTTCAGTTAATGTGTGATGTGTTAAAAATATTTTTATTTTGGTAGGTAAAGAAATGGGAGAACTATTTTTTCATCAAGATATCTTCAAGGGGGTAAGTATACTTTTTTATTATTATTATTATTTTACACAATTTTTCTTTATGTATTGTATTGTAGGTGGAGCCTAAATACTATGACAACTGTGTGTTAATTTCGGAATCACACTGTCAAGCAAGGAAATACAGGTCATTTCATTTTTACGTTGGAGTATTTGTTATTCTGTCACATAGAGTTAAACGGCTGATGTTCCGTATATAGAGTTAAACGGCTGATGTTCCGTCATTAACTAATAGAGAAAATGTTTTGAACCCTAATTCTCTTTTGTTGACATCATTTCTCCTATTTTAATTTCTAAATCCTAATTCCAATTTTTTTTTTTTTTCAATTTTTACTTGTGTGACCAAGAAATACAAAATTTACAAATATATATAGTGATGTTGAGTATGTACCAAAATCTAATGATAACAGAAAAATATTTAGAATATAAAAGAAAGAAGAAAAAAAGTTTCTAAAATATTTTTAATAAGAATTGATAATTTTAGAGAATTCTTTACAATTAATTTTCACAATGTTAGTAGTCATACCCGATTAATTAAAAATGGAAAAATGAATTATAATAATTAACTACTTTGAAATAAGTTTATAACTTATATGCATATTGACCAATTAAATCAATTGAGCTGAAAATGTTGACTTATTAAGTTAATGGGCTGAAAATATATATTATTGGGCCACCATTAAAATTTATTTAGATTAATTCTTAATCTATCTGTTTGTGTTTTAATTTTGATCAAAATTTTTAACCCGATTATTTTACTCGTTTTTGTGATTTTTTTATCTTCTATTTATTGCCGAACGCGGGATATTAAATGTAGTAATTCAAATTGTAATATGTAGTAATACACATTATTTTATGTAGTAATAACACAAACTATTTATATAATAATATAAATTCTTTTATTTAGTAGCACGTTTTTTTAAGTGTTTTTATTGATGTAGTAACTCACATTATAATATGTAGTAACATATATTATCGCATGTAGTAAACACAATAATCATGTTGTAATACAAATTGTTTTATTACAAGATATGTAGTAAAGTATTGATGTAGTAACTCACATTATAATATGTAGTAATCACAAATGTTGTTAGTAGTTGATCATACTCTAATAATTATAAATAGGGAAATGAATTCTAATTTAGAACTTTGAAATAAGTTTATCATTAAATAGTTTCTTGTTTAACATTAAAAACTTCATGATTTCATACATCAAAATATAGGGTATGATGAGAAGGAAAGTATTGAAAACTTCCGGAAAAAAAGGTGTTTTCAAAGGTATGGTCAAGTAGAAATGAATTATTTGCACATTTTATGTTGAGCGGGGGTGAGAAGAGGGAAGACCAAGGTTGTGAGAATGAAAGACCCAAGAAAAAACCCACTCTATAATAAACACCTTATAATATATAGAGAATATGAGAAATATTATTTCTTGATTACTTTAGAAAAAAGTGTACAAGAGGTATTTATACAAATACAAAGGTTAACCTAATCTTGACCTAATCTTATTGGGCTACTAGATAAGGCCCATAAGTGACATGATATGGGCCTGCATATGAATATATAAACAATACTTTAAATATATTCCTAATATGCCCCCTCAAGATGGAGTACCATAGGATAGTCCAATCTTGGACATAAGAAGTTGGAGGCGAGCACCAGATAGAGGTTTGGTGAGAGCATCGGCAAGCTGGTCGGTAGTTGAAACGTGGGAGATGCGGAGCCGAGCAGTTTTGACGAGGTCACGAACAAAGTGGAAGTCGATGGCAATGTGCTTCATGCGTGAGTGAAACACAGGGTTCGAGCATAAGTAGGTAGCTCCAATGTTGTCATAGTAGATGACTGGCACCAGGGAAATGGAAAAGTGTAGTTCTTTGAGTAGGGATGTTAGCCATTGAACTTCAGAGGCTGCTGAGGCAATTGCTCGGTATTCGGCTTCAGTAGATGAGCGAGCAACATACTTCTGCTTTTTGGACGACCAGGAGATAGGATTTGCCCCCAAAAAGACTACATAGGCACTTGTGAAAGTGCGATCATCATGGTTGCCTGCCCAGTCGGCATCTGTGAAACAGTGGAGTGAGGAAGATGAGGAAGGGGTAATGTTGATTCCAACATCCCTTGTACCATTGAGGTAGCGCAGTAGTCGCTTTGCGGCATTCTAGTGATTGGTGGTGGGTGCATGCAAGAACTGGGATAACTTATGAACGACAAAGGCAATATCCGATCTGGTGAGCTGAAGGTACTGAAGACTGCCGAGCACTTGACGATACTGAGTGGAGTCAGTGGGCGAAGTACCATCCGAGAGTGTTAGGTGGGCAGAGGTGGATAGTGGAGTTTGAACAGGTTTGGAGTCGTTCATGTTGTAGCGAGTTAGAAGATCAACAACATACTTGCGTTGCGAGAGGAAACATGAATTCTTGGAGCGAAGAACCTCAACACCAAGAAAGTAAGTAAGGGGACCCAGGTCTTTCACGGAGAATTTCCGGCTCAGCTCAGCAGCAACCTTAGAGAGAAAAGACGAGTTGTTTCCCGTGAGAATAAGATCATCCACATAAACCAAGAAGTAGGCGATGATCCCAAATTTATTGTAGACAAATAAGGAGCCATCGGAGTGTGTAGGAGCAAAGCCAAGTTCCTCAAGAAATGTGCGAAGAGCGTAGTACCAGGCGCGAGGGGCCTGTTTTAGGCCGTAAATGGATTTACGCAGCTTACAAAAATAAGTGGAAAAGGTCTTATCTTTGAAACCGGGAGGTTGAGCCATGAATACTGTGTTTGAGAGCTCGCCATGGAGGAAGGCATTGTTAACATCAAATTGACGAAGAGGCCAATTGTTGGTAACAACAATGCTTAAAACTGTTCGCACAGTGGCGGGCTTGACCACAGGGCTGAATGTTTCAGTGAAGTCGACACCTGGTCGCTGATGGAAGCCTTTGGCGACCAGGCGAGCCTTGTATTTATCCAAGGTGCCATCCGGTTTTCGCTTGATGCGAAACACCCACTTGGAGCCCACAATGTTTTGGGTGGTCGTCGGAGGCACCAGGTCCCATGTTCCATTCCTAAGGAGAGCATCGAATTCGAAAGACATGGCATCTCACCAATGCTTGTCTTTGAGGGCCTGGGAAACACAACTCGGTTAAATGTCAGAAGAGAGATTGGAATTGAGAGCATACCTTGGATTCGATTTGAACACTTGGTTTTGAGAGCGAGTGACAATGCGAGGTGCGAGTGGTCGCGAGGGAGCATTGGTCGGCACATGGCTGTTGGTGGTGTTTGTGGTCGGCAGGGGAGGGGAAGGTAACTGGGTTCGGTCGACCACTGGATGGTCGTCATGATGTGGAGGAGTGAGCACTGGGTCAGGAGCGGGAACAGGGGGAGTAACATTGATGGTGGGAATAAAAGGGATGGTCGCGCTAATGATACGCGAGGAGGAAGGAGATGATGTGTTCATAGGGTCGGATGGTGATCGGGTAAGGGAAGTGGTGGTGAGGAAGGGGAAGGCCTGTTCGATAAATTGAACATGTCGGGAGGTGTAGACTTGATTAGAGGAAAGGTCAAGGCAGAGATAGGCGCTTTGTGTGAGTGAGTAGCCGACGAACACACAGGGAAGTGAGCGAGGATCAAGTTTGTGAGTAGTGTAGGGACGAAGCCACGGGTAGCAGAGGCAGCCAAAAAACACAGAGTCTGGACAGGTTAGGAGGGCGAGCAAGGAGTTGTTGATAGGATGAAAGCATGTTGAGGTTGGTTTTGGGTAGGTGATTGATGATGTAAGCCGCCAAGCAGACAGCATAAGGCCAGTAAGTAAGAGGCATGGAGGCATGATGGAGGAGGGCTAAAGCCGTGTCGACCACATGACGATGGCGACGTTCGGACATGCCATTATGTTCAGGAGTGTGTGGCGGGGTGGTAAGGTGGGATATGCCATGAGTTTGGAGAAAGGAGCGAAGGACAATGTATTCACCACCATTGTCAGAGTAAAGGGTTTTGATTTTATTTTGGTGATGGGTTTCAACAAGTGTTTTGAAGGTAACGAAAGTTTGTAGGACATCAGACTTCCGTTTTAGAGGGTAGATCCAAATATATTTGCTAAAGTGATCAACGAATATAACATAGTACTTGAAGTTTTCAGTGGACAAGACAGACGATGACCATACATCAGAAAAGATAATATCGAGAGGCTTATTTGAGACAATGCTAGATTCATAGAAAGGTAGTTTGTGACTTTTGATACATGAACAAGAGTTACAATTGAAATGTTTGGACGGAGCATTCGAAATATTAAGCTTAGATAGAGTGTGGGTAAGTATTTTTGTTGTTGGGTGGCCAAGACGAGCATGCCATGTGGTTGTGGTTTGGTGCTGAGTGGTGAAGGCTTGTGGCGAGGAGATGGAGATCAGTGTCGGCCATACGTATAGTTTATTGATACGACTCCCAACGAGGAGAATGCTCCCCGAACGACCATCTCGCACCTGAAAGGAAGAGTGCCCAAAAACAATGTTAACGTTATTATCACGACAGAGGATAGAGACAGATATTAAGTTTTTCGAGATGTGTGGGACGACCAGGACATTCGAAAAACTGAGAGATTCAAGATGATTAAATTGCATGGAGCCAGTGTGTGAGATATGTAAACCTTTACCATCACCAATTTCTACATTGTCAGACCCATCGAAGGGCGAGTGAAGAGAGAGATTGGCGAGGTCATTAGTGATGTGATGAGAGGCACCAGAATCAAGTATCCAGTGCTCGACAGGATGGGATGAGGAGGCTGAGTGCGCCAAGTAGGCTGGGCGAGCATCCGTCTTAGGTCGACGAGATGGAGGCGGTGCAAAACTGCCTTGTGAAGGTGGCCTATGCTGCCGACCGGCGGAGTGGAGTGCGAGGGTGCCGAGGGAATTTCAGGGCAGGTGCGAGCAGTGTGACCTGGTGCTCGACAGTATTGGCAGGTGCCAAGGTAGGGCCTCTGTGCGGACTGGCGAGGACGAGCATCAGAGGATCTGGGCCTCGAATCAGGTCGCGAGGAGCGATAGTGAGTTTTACCAGCTGCTAGGGCGGTCGCGGGGATTAAGGTCGAGGACGGTCGGGAGGCAATTTGAGCTTCGGCACTCAGGAGCTTATCACATAGCTCGGCAAAGGAGATGGGGTGTTCACGCGCTTGAATGGAATTGGCGATGTCATTGTAGGATTCATCAAGACCTGTTAGGACTTGGAGAGTGACGTCCTCGGCGTCAGAGGTAATGCCGAGGAGAGCAAGTTCGTCGACCACAGAACGAACTTCCATGAGGAAGTCAGAGATCGGGCGAACACCTTTGGATAGAGAACGAAACTTGGTTTTGAGAGCAAGAATGCAGCCTCTTGAGGGTTTTCCATACATGCTCTCAAGCATCGACCAGGCTTCGCAGGAAGTTTTTGTCGATGCAACGAATGAAACTAGTTCTGGGGACATGGATCCAACTAGGGTCGAGAAAATGAGATTGTCCTGACACACCCACAGTTCGTGTGCAGGATTGGAAATGGTGGTGGTGGTGCCATCTACGACTGGAATTGTGGGAGGTGGGCATGGGTGCGTGCCCAAGACATAGCCAAAGAGGTTATGTCCGGTTAGGAGAAGACGGAGCTGGAAGGACCAAGCGCCATAGTTGGTAGAGGTGAGTTTTAAGGACATTTGTGCAAGTCCTTTAAAGGTGATGAGAGAAGGCGACTGAGATGGAGTGGCCATTGTAGGGAGTTGAGCAGCGGAGAGAAGGAAGTGCAGCAGTGAGCTGGGCGTCTGAGACGGGCAGCGACGACGCTTCGGAGGTGAAGGCGGCGACTAGGGTTTTTGTGGCGGCGGCGGCTAGGGCTTGGATCAGGCGTGAGCCAAGTGACTCGATGATACCATATAGAGAATATGAGAAATATTATTTCTTGATTACTTTACAAATGAGTGTACAAGAGGTATTTATACAAATACAAAGGTTAACCTAATCTTATTGGCCTACTAGATAGTAGCCCATAAGTGACATGATATGGGCCTGCATATGAATATATAAACAATACTTTAAATATATTCCTAATATAATAAACATGGGTTGACAACGTTGTGAGAAGACTCGGTAACAATTTTACTTTAAATACGAAAAAATGACAATGTTCTTAAACATGTATTGCAAAATATTGACAATTTTACTTTAGATACGCAAAAATGACAGTATTCTCAAACATGAATTGCACAACATTGACAATTTTACTTTAGATACAGAAAAATACATTATAGGAAGAACATGTGTTGATTTTTGTAATGGAAGCATCTTAACTAAAACCTTAAAAATGGGGAAGGGGGAAAATTAAGTAATCTTTTTGGGAAGGAAAATAGTTGCAAACACTTTTATGTGGACACAAAGAAAGAATACACCATCACAAAAATAAGATTGAATACAGGTTATAGATAAATCTCAATGTGTTGAGTTTCAGAGCTTAATGCAAATAGCCAAATCACAAGCTCTAGGCAATTATTATATCCACACAACTAAGACATATATAAGCAATCGCGCAGAAGTAGGTCAGATGTTTTTTAGAATATTTGAAACTTGAGAGATGGCTCCAAGAAAGAGTCTCGTGCCACTTGAGAGACTTAGCAAACGACAAAGTATGTTGTAGGAAAATTAGTATACCACATTAAGAACTTTAGACATTACTAGTTTTTTCCCTGTTTATTCACTCATCAAATATTTAATGAATATGAGTAGAAAATTGGAAAGTAAGCTACTAAACGGACCTCTTCAATTGCAGATGTGTGTTCCTCCAGTCGCAAATCATGCAACTTTGAAAGGGCAATTGCTGTGCACTTTCTAACATATACAGATGGGTCTCGGGCACATTTCCCTACAGCCACCAAAACAAGGGGTGCAATAGCATGCAATGCATGCAGGCGAATCCCTGTCATTGTAAGGAGCGCCCATGGTCTCACCAAATGATTTGGATCCCCCAGATCCTTCTAAAAACAGTTTATTGATAGCAATGCTTTTCGTTCGGCTGCCTACCAAACAGAAAAGTCTTGTCATTCAAGTAATAAATTGTTAGTAATAATATGCACATATATAAGAAAGAAACTTTAATCATATATTTATTCTACTACACTATGAACCCATCAATATATGAAACAGCAAAGTAAAACCGTAAACTACTGTATTGCAGCATACTTTCAGTATAATGCAGCAAGTCTTGTTAACTTCTAGTGACTGAGATGCCACATTTTTCACTTCACTACCTATGGTTCAAAGGAAACCGCCATTTATCTAACAGGTAATCATTAAAAACAAAATCAAAATTCATAAATCACAAACACGCTCATGTAATATCAATTGAACTAACATCAACTGAATTTACTTAACTCACCTGTGGGAAGTAACTGGATACATCGAGGGCAACCAGGCGCTTGAGTGCTTCACGTTTCTCATATTCAAACTTACTATCAAAGCCAGACTAGTTGCAAAAGGTTTCATTTGTCTATTCTATAATCATCTACGTCTTTTAATTAATTTGTTTTAAAAGGATTTGAATCTTTTAACCGAAGAAGGGAATGTGAAACAATGAGACATTTTTAACCCACATAATTAATATGATAAATAGAAAGCATGTTTATCTCATACTCCAAAGCAGCTAGTAACTTTCTGCAATATTTGTTGCTCTTCCATTGGTATGTTCGTTTGTAAATGTCAATGTGAATACAGCCCATCAAAAATGCATACCAAAAGCATTCACTATATTTTGAAATGAGGCCTCCGACGTGCTCACATTGAATCCAACCTTCTCACCAAATGAAGGATAACCTGCAAAAGTATATATTATTCTTGTGACAATACTCAATTCAATGTTGTATTAGTAAATAAAGTAGAAAAAGCATCATCAGTACCAACACCTAATCGATCAATAAATAGGCCGGGCAAGAAAATTGACAGAAAGGACTGGATGGATCTGTCAAAAAAATGATCAAGGCTGCCAACTATTTTTGGATCAGTCACATGGAGAGAATGTAAAGTAGTACGTTTGGTTCTCATAATAAGCCTCAGAAAGTTCCCAGATGAAACAAATTAAGCCTTGAACCCAATTATCTCTAAATGGAAACCTCCTAAATACTTTGAAAGCCTAAAAAACCAACTATCTCTGCCTTTCTCAACATGTTTTGTTGCTTCAGTTTCACAAGTTAGACTGGTGAAGCCTTCAATAGATTTTCCTAGAGTACTAACTAACTAGCCAAATTTATCTTGTTGACACAATGCATGGCATACAGCTTCTAAATTCATAAGATAAATTACAAATGGCACACAAAAATCCTAATATGAATATTGTTGTAAATGTCAGACGACAAAGTTTTCGCAACCTTCTCAAACTATCCAACATCACATTGATCATGAACCTGGAGCAAGTCAACCATATTTACCACATTACTGGATGGTCCTTTAGAGCATAAAAAGCTACAAAACAGGTTGAATAATTGCTTCAATAGGGAATCAATGAGTCATTGCACAGTTCCAGCTCTTTTAAACCCAAAAACATGGCTTGTGGAGAATGTGTATAGATAGTCAAGCTACAAATAAAATTAATTTGAAGTATTGGCTCCGAATTCCAAGGTGACATGCTAGATATGTTGCCCAGAGCAAATATGTTCTCAAAAAGATTGATTTAAAAAATGGAATCAAATTCAAATTCGCAAAGGAGACAAATTGAAAACAACATCCAAGATAAGGATGGAAATGATAATTAAGTCGAGGACAAGTTTCTTCCGATGGAGAAATTTTGGTAACAGGAGTCTATGTTAAAGAAGTTAATTATGCACTGGAACATGCAATGATTAGCATGTTAATATTCTTTAGATAGCTGTAACTCTGAATCTGATCATACTTGGAACTAGTTTTGACTACAGAGAATTGTAATATACATTTAGTGCAGTAATTAGTATAAATTCAGTGCAGGGCCATCATTTGTTGTAGGGGGGGCCTTCAAGGAAATTACTCATTAGTCTTCAAATAACACAGTCAAACAATTGCAAACACTTTTATGTGGACACAAAGAAAGAATACAAGGAAACCGATCACAAAAATAAGATTGAATACAACTTTTAGGTAAATCTCAAAGTGTTGAGAGTTTCAGAGCTTAATTCATATAGAGGTTTGCTAAGCCAAGTAAAAGGTCTAGGCAATTATTCCATCCAGACAACTAAGACATATACAAACAATGGCCTTTCCAGAACTAAGTCAGCCGATTTTCGGAATATTTGCAAGGTTGCTCCAAGAAACAGTCTCGTACTTTCGTGCCACTTGAGACTCTAGGAAATGCAGTTGCAGCCAAACATATACTCCGATTTATTTCTCTTGTGTGCTATCGAAAAAATGTTACTCTCATTTTGCTAGGTATTATCTCCAGGAAGTTACTGCTACAAACCATTTTACTCTTACAAAACCATAATCAATTTAAGAAGCTTATGGTTTGACCCAAATAAAAGTTATACACAATTTAATGCAACTTTCATAATTTTAAAATGATTTAACGGTTTACTTGAATGCCTGGCTGATGGTTCAAGCCATATATTAAATCAGTGGTTGCACAATTGTCAATTAGCAACACGTCTTTTGTGGCAAATCAATAAAAATAGAGGAAATCGAAGACTGTGGCCATAGAGGAAAGTATTTGGAGCTTCAGCAATTCGATATGAATTTGAAGAGCTAATGAAGAAATCTTCATAATACATACAAAATAAAGATGGCATTGCATAGGCAAATGTTGCAGAGGACTTCATATAGAAACAGTAGACGTAGAAAATAAGAAAGTTAGAAGCTTTCCCGACATACATTAAATAGTATTGGGCCATTGAAGTTGATTGGGCTCATGGCACTCTATTTTCATGTTTTTGGCCATTCATTACCAATTCTCAGAGCAAAACCCACACACGTGAAGGTGTTTGGCATTGCATTCTTCATCTCTCATCATTTTGGAGCAATACTTCCACCAAAAGCTTGAAAATTCTAGTCTCCATCTCCTACTAAACTAAGCTTTTTTTTTCTTTTAGTAAAAAAAAAAATAAACTTTCTTCTTCCTTTATCTTTTTATTTATTTTTGTTATTTAATTTTGTCATTTAATTTTGTAATAGTTTAGACTATGTTGTTATTTGGCTAGAACCATTTTAGTTATAGGTCTATGTTAACACTTTAGATAATATTTATAAATTAATTTCTTGTTTATTTGGTGTTTGTGTTGTTTGTTCTTATTTGAAAGTTTGATTTTGAAATTGGAATGAATTTTTTTCATTAATTGAGACAAACATTCCACCTAATTTATTGTGAAATCGAAAGATGTTCAATTGTTAGGAGGGTGTGTGATGATCTTTTAAGAGCTTTTTGAATTATTTTGTGGAAGTTAGGTAGATATACTAATTTGAATAGGTAAAGTCTAGTATGCACTCGAGTGCATGCTGTGCACCCTAGTCCATGTGCACTTTTCAGTTTACTGACTTACACTTTTTGGTAAATGGTGTTACACTTTTCAATTATTACTAAAAATATTACTTATACAGTTTAATAATTGAAAAGTGCAACACCATTTACTAAAAGTGTAAGTCAGTAAACTGAAAAGTGCAACATGAACTATGGTGCACAACATGCACTCGAGTCCATAACAGACCAACCCATTTGAATAATATTTCTTTTAAATTAACTGAATTGTTTTTTTTTTAATTCGTTATTTAGTGTGATCAGTCTATAGGAACAAATATAACACTACTTTAAATAGTTTTTAATCATAAATTGAGTCTGTAGTGACATATATATATACCTTCTCTCAATTGAGTTTAATCCACCTTTTCTCTATTTTTGTAATTTGCACACTTATTTTTGTTTACTTGTGACAATTTTGATAGACAGTTAAGAGTAATTCAACACTTAAATTTTCGATCAAATCTATTTTGAGGTGGTTATCTGTAATCCGACATGTTCCAATGTAGAACGAAAGCCTCAATATTCTACCAAAGATCCAAAAAAGATTGAGATATCAAAACCCAATCCAAATGAACAACAAGAAAACCTCGAGTGACATGCCTCATAGACCAAGTAAAGTGAACCCCAAAAGTATCAACATCTAGTGAATCAGAGTCCAAAAAAGCCCAACAATTTTTGGTAAATTTTTTAAAGAATCTTCGATTTACCGAGTGAGGAAAATTTAAGGTGCACGAGATTCCCAACTGCGACCATTAATAAAGCTTTTAAGTTTAACTGTAACATCCCTACTACTAATTTCATATACTTTCCCAACATAATTAATTTATTCAAACAAGGAAGAAGAAGAAGAATGAGCAGTAGTAGCAGGGAGAGCTGCCAGATCGAGACAAACGGCGGTGTTACCCTCGATGCCCGAATCTACAGACCCGATGCCGGAGATTCGAACGACAAATTGGTTGCCGTTTTGGTCCACCCTTACTCTGTGTTGGGGGGATTTCAGGGCCTTACGAAGGGCATCGCCATGGGCCTTGCCGATGAGGGCCTCACAGCTCTCACCTTCAACATGCGAGGCGTCGGCAATTCAACAGGCCGGGCCTCTCTCACCGGATTCACCGAGGTCGACGACGTCATTTCGGTCTGCAAATGGGCCTCCCACAATCTCTCTGCCCACCGCATTCTCCTCATCGGATCTTCGGCAGGTAACTGTTTACATAAATAAGACTTCTTCTTATCGGTGGGCATATATCAAATAGAGGTAAACTACTCAATCCAACAAATTCATTAGACACAAAATTCTGAGAATCAGTCGCAAAAATATCATTTTTATGCTCATTGTTTGCATTAGTGTCTAATAGTGATTTCTGTGGATTATTGTAATTAATTTCTGCATTCATTTCAAAACCAGATCTAGAATCGAGAGTTAGGCTTTCCATACTATCAGATTGATTGTCTACACCTGCAATCTCAATAGATATATTCACTAATTTTTCAGATGTCATTCTACAATACTCTAACAGACCATGCAAATCTGAATCACAATCTAGACAACAATTCTTAATTCCACCTACGGAGTACAACATTGAATGGTTACCTGTAGATATAGTGGGTCACTTCGCATTTATCCCATCAACAATATATTGAAAGGATGAGGCTTCGGTAATTGGAATGAATTTACTCCTGCCATCGAAATCGATCTTCAAAATGACGGATGACTCCATTGTTTGAAGTATACTATAATTTTTTGGCGATAATTTAATTCTGCAATCCCATAAAACCTAATACATAAGACTATATGCAAAAGGATTATCGAAAACTGAGAAATCATAAACGTTAAACAATATGAACAAAAAATGTATACAAAATTTATCAGGATAGACAGAATTGCATGGAAGACCAAACGACAAGAAATCGTTATGGAAAATCATCAAGTTTTTGGAAAGTGTTTGACTGTAGGCAAATAATGAATCTACAATTTGAATTGAATTGAATTCAAATTAGATTGAATTTGAAAATGGAATATGTAGTCGGAATTTAAGGAAGACGGGAAATGATGCTGAATGAATTGAAAATGCATATTAATTTTAATTAAAATATAGAGAGGGCATAGATGGAAATTTGCAGTGTATTTTTGGTCTTGGTTGTTTTATTGAATTTTTTTAGCTTATTTTGTTTATAAGACTTATGGATTGTCTTATATTGTTAATAATTTCAGTAATGTTATGTTACACCTTTTAGTCATATTTTGTTGCACTTTTCAGTTGTAGTGACTTACAATTTTCAACAATATGTTCAGTTATAGTGACTTACACTTTTTAGTAATGTTATGTTACACCTTTTAGTCGTATTTTGTTGCACTTTTCAATTATAATAACTTACACTTTTCATTAAAATATTGTGTTGCACTTTTCAAGTATATTGACATGCACTTTTTAATAATAGAGAATTTTTATAAAAAAGACCATTCATAGCCTTACCTTCTTAATAAAAGACCAAGAATAAAATCTTTCCTTTAATTATATTTTTTTCAAAATACCAGATTTTACTCAACTGTTCATTCACCATTCTTGACCTCCCTTTCATAATCTCACCTCAATAATTCTAAATTGATTCAGTCAATTCTATATTTCCAATTATACGCCAATTCAAAGATTCACAATTATTCTCAGATTCAGTCAATTCCATAATTCCAATCAAAGATGCACAATTATTCTCAGATTTACACCAACTATGTAATTTATCGCCACCACCCACCGACACGATCTGATTTTCACTGAGTCGACGTCTCAGATCCGGGTTAATCGGACGGTGGGGACGAGGGAGGGATTTTGGAGAGGCGGGAGAGGGAGTAGGTAGCGGCGGGGATGCGACGGCGAAGGATGGCGGAGAGGATGATTGGATCCGTGAGTGTTCGGTGTGTGCAGACGAAGAGGACGCCGGAGGTGGTGGAGGAGGCGGAGGTGGGCCTTTGACGACGATTTTGTCGCCTAGGAGTGGGATAACACAGCGTATGGTCCACATGGAACCATTAATCCGGCGAGATGAAGAGTCTTGTCAAGGGTATGATTTTTAATTCCACACGTACACACATAATTTGCTGAGAATTTAGGATTTTTTGAGATGATTTTTCAGCGAGATGATTTTGAGATGATTTTAATTTAGATTCAATTTTGCTCTGTTTTCTTGTAATTGTGATGATTTACGTGCGCGTTGCTGGAATTTAGTTCATGATTATTTGTTATTGGTTTGGTCAAGGGATAATGCAAATCTTATTTTGCATATGTATACGTATTTTTGCATAACCACATTCTAATATGAAGACACCGTACCATTTTTTCTGCATTATTCATTTTATTATGCAGTTTTAGATTGCATTATTCACTTATATTCATTAATAATGAATAACATTTTTGCTTAAAAACTCTAATTACTAAGTCTTCAAATCGTTGATCATTAAGTTTAAATTGTACTCCCTCTGTCCCACAGGAATTTGCACACTTTCCATATATGGATGTCCCATACCAATTTGCACACTCCATAAAAGGAAATATCTTCACAACCCTCACCCTTGAAATATACTCATATTTACACATATGCCATTACTTTTCCACACTCAATCTACTTTTTATTTTACTTTATTCATAAAAGTTTACAAAAGTACCCCTCAAAACATCAATCATTACACATTTTCTTACACATTTCTTAAAATGTGTGCCGGTCAAAGGGTGCAAGTTCCTCCGGGACGGAGGGAGTAGAGTTTTGAGAAAAGTTTTTAAATTTGGAAGGTAAGTAATCAACGATTTTAATTTTGGGAAGACTTAGTAATTAGCGGCTTTGATGTGGTGAGAGATTTGAATTCAAAATTTAAAATTAGTTGACTTTCTCTAGATTAATTTCGAAAATTAGATAGTAAGGGCATGATGGTACATTTATGTTACATTTTGATCTTAATTTAAAACTATTTTAAACCATGTCCTTATTTAAAAAATTATTGGGTGAAAAGACCTAATATGTGAAATCCCCTTAATAATATTGTGTTGCACTTTCTAGTTATACTAATTTGCACTTTCTAATTATAATGACTTACATTTTTCATTAAAAGTTGTGTTGCACTTTTCAATTAGAGTGACTTACACTTTTTAATAAAAAAATGTGTTACACTTTTTAATAAAAAAATGTGTTACACTTTTTAATAAAAAAATGTGTTACACTTTTTAATAAAAAAATGTGTTACACTTTTTAGTAATATTGACTTACACTTTTCAACACATACATTTTCGAAAAAAAATTACCAATAAAAAATTTTACAAAAACAAAAAAATAATAATAATAATAAAAAATTGACCAAGTCAAAATTTTTATTCACAATATTCTTGAATATTTAGGGGTTTAGAGTTAACCAAGTCAACTCAATTTCTTATAAGGAATTGATTCTATATAAGACTAATTCTTATTAATTTTATATTCATATAAAATATCAAATTTACCATTTTAGTAAAATATATAAAGATAGATACACTCCCTATACTCTAATCCTAATTTCTAACCCTAACCCTAATTTCAAGGAAAGCAGTTGTCAACGCCGCCGCCCCACCTCCGCCATCGATAACCATCCCTCCACCTTCGGTGGCCATCGCCGCACCTCCGACAGCTACCACCGTACAAATAAATATAGATTAAAAAAAATATTTTTTTCGACAAACCAGTATTGATTGACACTGATTTGTCGACGAAAAACACCTTCATCGACAACATTTTATCGAAAAAAATAAGCAATTAAATAAAAAAAAATCGGCACGAAATTGTCGACCATAAACATGGTGGTCGACAACAATTTATCGACCATAATGTCTATGGTCGACAATTTCGTGTTGAAAATAAAATTAAAAAAAAAGAAAAGAAAAAATGCAAACCATCGCGGCGGCGACACGTTATGGTGAGGGGAGGGCGGCGCATTTGTTGCAAAAAATGGGGGGAAAGAATGGGGAGGGGGCGGCGCCGCAGAGGCGGTACGGTGGCAGCGGATGGGTCGCGCAGGGGAAGGGGTGGCGGCGGTGCATGTTTGCGAAAAAATGAAAAAAAAAAAAAAGAAGAAGAAAGGGAATGGGAAAATATATTTAAAATTTGTCAACTTAGAAGAAAAGGGTAATTTGGGGAAAGTATATCTAACATTTATCATTTTAAAGGGGTACATGTATCAGAGAAGTATATTTAACAAAACTGGAGGGGTATATAGCTTGCGCCTTTTTGTTAAAGAGAAGGTGATCATAGGTTCCATATATAAAGTCATAGTAATGATTTAAATTACGGGTACGACTATATGCACCTCCGTCTTGTTTAAGTATACTCCTCCGATTGATGCACTACCCCTTAAATTTGATTAGGATAGATGCACTTCCTCAAATTGTCTTAAATATCATTTTCTATATACAATACATTTACTAACCACACCCCCTCAAACCCTAGTTTATAAACCCACAAATTACAATTCATCACTTTCATTTCCCACCCGCCTTCTGCCGCCGCTCCGACGACCAGCAGCCTCCGCCCTTATCTCTTTCCTCTTTTTTTTTAATGCAAATTTCATTCTCCCACCGGCGTCGCCCCACCCCAACCAACCCACCCATCGGCTCATATCATCACTTGACCCCTCCTACTTACTCGCCCCCTGTCGTCGCGTTTGATTTCAATTTTTTTTGGCCGTCGACCCTCTCTCCCCATTCGTCACTGCCGCCCGACCGCCCTAAGACGTCGGCCGCCCCACCCCATCCATGTTAAATTGTCAACCGACCATTGACTTTTTCGTATTTTTGCAAATTTATAAGCACAAAAATAACTTACCCAAAAGCGTATGAGTTCGTTATAGTATTGCAAGTATACGACCAAGTAGTATCAACCTAGGACCTAGGAGAGCGTGGAGCCCCAAAATTATACGTTGTCATGGCATTATAGAGGCTAAACAAGAGAATTAACAAATAATCACTAAGAAAATAAACAACTAATGCAAACAATTAAACTAACTTTCGATATGAAAGTGCAAGTGAATGAATTGTTTCATGTGTCTTCCTTATGTGGGATCACTATTGAATTAACGAACTAATCACAACAATTAAGACTAATGTTTTGAATTATGCTAAAGGCTATCACATATATGTGTAGACCAATCCCTCGTGAGGCTTAGGTGAACATGTGCACTAATTAGCAATTATAAGATCTAATTAGTACCATAAGATCCTAGGATAGTGACCCGTAAACACTTTCAACACGATTACTAATGTTGTCGGTCTAGTAATCAACCATCTCTTAGTTAAGCTAATTACTATATTAAACTTAAACTAATTAATCAAGTTTTTCACATACATCACAATCATACAAACCCAACTCTCATTGCAATTCACAAAACCGTAAATGATAGCTAATAGAAATGACCAATTAATTTAATCACACATTCACAACAATAAAAACAATTTAATCAAGACATAAGCTAATCAAACAATTAATTCATAAATCCACTAATTACCCACATAATTTCAACACCAAAGCAATCAAAGTTTAGCCCATGACTAAAACAACAAATAAAGTGATTAAAATTCATGAAAAATAAACAAAGCATTAGATTAAGAAAGGTATTACCTTAATGCCTTGTGTTGAATCTTTCCAACAAAGTTAACAATAAATGAAATACTCCATGAAAATCTACCTATTACATTAAAGAAAATTAAAAATTAAACCAATGAGTGAAGTGTGGAGAGGATGGGCTTCCCTCCCCAATAAAATGAAATACTCCATGAAAATCTACCTATCACGATTATGCTTTATCAGAACACACATAAATAAAATTCACACAAGATCGTCCATTAAACACAACACGACCTGACCAAAGCTTCAGATAACTAGACATAGCCAAACACATGATAGATGCATATCCATTAAAAACAACACAAACAGACCAAAACTTCCAGATATAAGGATTTGCACGAAACATTTATACACTACTTGACAAGGAATTAAAGAACTAAACTCCTACCAAAAACGACCTTAGCTATGGGGAACTAATTCATAATCAAGAAATTGTGAGCTATTATGCTGCTGAGATGCACCAACCAGCACTAGCAGCTCATGATCAAGAGATATCAATGTATATTCACGGCACAAGACCTTGTGGCTTAAGAAAACACTCTTTAAGTTCGTAATCTGCAATGGCACGTCCTGGTGCATACATAGCTGCAAAAAATGTCTCAGCATCCCCCCTTTTTTTTCATTTATTTTGGTGAATTTAGCTGCAACTACCTTGGAAGTAAATGTCAAAAGGAAAATACTATGTCCACATGTTTGTAAACCTTCCCAGTGTAAGTAGAAAAATCATCAACACAAATTTGTAAACTTAATTGCTTCATGAATTATTATATACATAATTGATCATACCTTGGAATTGATATGATTAATTGCTAGTTCTATTGCAAAATTCACTCACTCTCCCTACTCACGGGGTGATATTCAAAATGTGGAAGGCCCTTCACATCCACATCATAACCCTAGCCAAATTCACAACAATTACATAATTCCTTCCCTAAACTGTAATAATAATAATTGTCAATTCTTATTAACAAAAGAGATCAGAATAAGAAAAAAAAATTCCACGGAATTCATTAATAATCAATATTTATAACAATTAATTCTAAGCAATGAATCGATGTACCCTGTTTTGGCGCACTTGTTTAATAATGAATTTATTCAAGGTTATGGGTTTGTATCTATATTTACTAGTATTAAAGAATATAATAGAATAATATATTATAGAAATAGTATAATATTAGAGAATATAATATAATAATATATTATAGAAATAGTATAATATATTATAGAAGATATTAGAGAATATTATAAAATAATATATTATAGAAATAGTATAATATATTATAGGTAACAATTTTTATTTATGTTTTATATTTATTTCCTTATTTATCTATTTCTTGTGTGTCTCACTTGTAATTCCTATATATAGTGGACCACTCTTATCATCTCATTAACGGTGATTGAATATAATTTCTAATGCACTGAAACCCTTCTCTCCTCCTCCCCATTTTTTCGGCGTCTCCAACGGGTTGGTATCCCTTGTCGCCGCCTTGCCCCTTCCCCTTTCTTCTCAATTTTTTTGGCTTCCTCGACGAGCCGGTATCCCTTGTCGCCGCCTTGTTTTTTTTATCTCGAACGAGCTGGTCTCCCTCGTTCCCTTTCCCGACCGCTTTTAGCCGCCACCAACGAGCTTGTATTCCTCGTCCCCCTTCTTCTTCTCGAACGAGCTGGTCTCCCTCGTTCCTTCTCTTGGCCATTTTTAGCCGCCACCGACGGGCTTGTATTCCTCGTCCTCCCTTCTTCTTCTTCTCGAGCCTTTTTCTTCTTCTCGAGCGAGCAAGTCTCCTCGCCCCCATACTTCTTCTTCTCGAGTGAGCAAGTCTCCTCGTTCCCTCTCATGGCCGATCATGCTATCTCCATGACTGTTTTCACTCATATGGTGTTAGTCACACTCACCTACACTCTAATTTTCTCTATAGCCTCACGCTATATCTTTTTTCTTTTACTTTTCTCTCTATACGAAAGCCCATGATCAATATCATTGGTTGTTCACCCCTCCCATCTATTTGATTTGTGCTCGAATCAACTGCTTTCGATACAATTGCAAGCGTTTCTTGCCTAATTTTTTGGCACCGTTCGTCCTTCAAAGGATTTTGGTGTTTCGATCCATTTGCTTCCCACTTTTTCACGCTTTGGCATGTCCTATTTGGTGATTCCAAATTTCCGTCATTTCTCCTGCTAGCTCTATGACAACAAAAGTGCATTGTTTTGCGGATGTCTTCACAAAGCTTCTATTTCAAACTTGCTTAAGATTGTTGCGTACCAAGCTCGTGTTCATTTACATTCCCAACTTCGCTTGATCGGGGTATTAGAGAATATAATAGAATAATATATTATAAGAATAATATAATATATTATAGGATGTATTAGAGAATTTATAGAATAATATATTATAGAAATAGTATAATATATTATAGGTAACAATCTTTTATTTATTTATGGTTTATATTTATTTCCTTGTTTATCTATTTTCTTGTGTATCTCACTTGTAATCATAACACCCGTGATTTTCAATCACCATAAATTATGGGAGTGCATAAGATAATATTTCAATTTAAATAATTTAATATATACATATGTTCATATATATATATATATATATATATTTTTTTAAATTGATATAAGATACGTATATATATTATATTTATTTTAAATTAATTGTTTCATGATATTTTATAGTGTGAGTTTTTATTTTTATTTATTTTAAGATTTCAAACTCCAATATTACTCGGTCTACTCATCATTTTAAAATCCCAAATTTTATCACTCTCTTGCTTACTCTCGGTTGATGTCCTCATACAACTAACAACATGGAATCAAGGAATATTCCCTCTTGATTCCACATATCCAAATGGCAAGGACTGAAAATGTTTGCAACATCTTGTACAAGTTTATTATTTGAAGGAGAGTATATTTTGTTGGTGAGTGATAGGTGTCCCCATATTATTGGTTAGCAAATTCTATATATAGGTATTCTTATTTTACTCTTTCAATCATTTAATGTGAGTCAAAACCCTACCCAAGAAAATGGCAGCTAATGTCTACCTTTCTCTCGACACCTTACAAACTTCATAAATTAGCGAGACATCAACTCCCTGCAGTGTGCTCTCCCTGAATTAAATTTGTGGCAGCCTTCCTCATTGTTGAAGCAGTTGTCCTCCTTCTCTTTTTGTTGTGCAATAACTTGCACGGTCAGATTGTATATCCCGTGGATTAAATATCCGGGATTTCGCTCTGGTATGAATGATCCTCGAATGTAATGTCTTCTTGGAATTAGCCTCTCGAGAACCTGCAAAAAATACGCCGGAGGGGAGTCCGGCGCGGACACTCCGATGCTTAAGTCAGTAAGCGTATTTTCGTATTAGGTAAGGACTAGAGAGTCCTCTGATCGTCAAAGAGATCCTCAAGAGGTATATGAGTATCAAGTAAAAGACTCAGTGTGTAAAAAATGATGTTAGAGATCGTCCCTAAATGTACCAAATCTTGCTCCATGCTTTTATACACATGATTGAGACGATTGGGACGGTTTTATACACATGATTGAGGATGGATGGTGGTCCATGCTTTTAAAATCTTGCTCTTTCGAGCTCCTCTAGTACTTCTAGGTTCTCCAGGTTTACTCGTATATCAATCCCGAATCGATCCTGTAAAGATACACCAAAAAGGGCCTCCAACACAGGCTCTCAAGTGCTCAGATAAGCTTCATAAGCCTCAATTATATAATTTAAATATGAAATAATTAAAGAATGCAAATCAAGTCTCTTTTGATCTCAAACCTGAAACCTGTACCCTCTCCAGGACCTCCAGTCCCGACAAGATGATTAGTCTCTCTAATCTCAAATCTCAGAAGAGGATCATTTTCTTTGATCCTCTCGCAGTATTGCGGTTTCCTGTTCCTCCGGAGTTTCGGAGAGCTTCTGGGATGGACCTCCTTGCTGTAGATTCTCTCTTCCTCTCTCCACTAGCTGGTTTCACCTCCAGCCTCTTGGCTTGCCTCACCTCTTCGAGGGTGAGATACTTTTCAGCTCTGAAGATTCTCAAGTTCTCTACCCGCTTCAGGTAATCAATCATCCTCTCACCCACTCTAGTTTTCGGACTTATCGTTTTGTCTGTTTAGGGCTATTGGCCTTGATCTCAGGGACCTAAATAGGCTCAATCTTCACTTTCCATTTCCGAGCTTATCCCGAAATCCTCCTGGACTTGGATAGAGTCAACCTATAACCTGAAACCTTCTGAACCTACCTAGAGATCCTCCAGAACCTGGATAGACTTAATCTATAATCTGAAATCTTCTGAACCTACCCAGAGATCCTCCAGAACCTGGATAGGCTCGATCTGTAATATGAAATTATATCTAAAATATGGAATCATGTTAATCGTGTGCAATAAAAATAATAATTATGTTAATCTTTGCTTCCAAAATCATAATCATCATCAACGTCTAATCATTAATTCTACCACATAAAGTAATCACAAGACTCAACATGTGAATTGCTTACCCATGCTTCTACGATTTCAAGTAATTCTCAATTCTAAGATCGTTTATAGAGTATCAATCATGTGAGCTTAGGAGAATCATGCTTAATTTAATGGAAAAAATAAGTTCGTGTCATATATGTCAATATCATTAAAATATGCTCATAGCAATATCAAATTACTATAAAAGATCTAATACTTTAGGCTCTATCAAACACCTGTACTAACCTGTAGTACCGATGCACTTACCATATCTCTGCCTCGTACTCCCACGTTTAGATTTTGGACCTCGAGGCCCTAAATACTCTACTGCTCGTGGAGGGGCACGAATGTTGTCATCCCCTGCAGTGGCGGGAGGTATCTCCTTGCCAAGTCCACTCCCGAGGGCTCCAAACGTGCCAACAATATCACCCCTTGTAGAGATAGGGGGTGTCTCGAGCCTCTTCCATCAAGTTCTGACCTTTTACAGGCGCGGGAGACGGATTTGCCCCTGAAGGAACAAATATAAGTTATTTTCCCGAACTTCCCTAGAGTAGGCGTGATTGTGTTATTCCCTCCGCCCATAGTTCAAACAAATAGAAAATCGTGAGAAGATCCCTTAGACGTTCCCACAGACGGTGCCAGTTGTTGTGCAATAACTTGCACGATCAGATTGTATATCCCGTGGATTAAATATCCGGGATTTCGCTCTGGTATGAATGATCCTCGAATGTAATGTCTTCTTGGAATTAGCCTCTCGAGAACCTGCAAAAAATACGCCGGAGGGGAGTCCGGCGTGGACACTCTGATGCTTAAGTCAGTAAGCGTATTTTCGTATTAGGTAAGGACTAGAGAGTCCTCTGATCGTCAAAGAGACCCTCAAGAGGTATATGAGTATCAAGTAAAAGACTCAGTGTGTAAAAAATGATGTTAGAGATCGTCCCTAAATGTACCTAAACTTACCTATTTATAGAGGAATTCTACCTGAGGGGAAGTTAGGTTTTCCCCCTATCTCGGACCTGCACCTCTTACTATCTTTGAATTAGTCCAGCCATCTTTGACAGGGTCTCCCGATCTCTCAGTCCCTGAAGAAACGCAACCACTCCCTATTGTGGACTCAAGTCGCTGAGATGGAGAAGAATGAGTACTCTTCTATGCAACCTTATCCCCGTTTTATACGGAACCTCTCCTGTTATCCCGGCCAACTACTTCCCCCAGGACCGGGTCTCCTCGGTGTTCCTCCCCCGAGGTCCTTGGGTAGAGCTCCTTCCGGAGGGTCATCCGGGCGGACTCATGCATTATGAGGAGTCCTCTCCAATCTGTATTCTCCCGTTAATCCCATCATCTATATACGTGTTGACTTCTTACGGGATGACGGTTTTAGGCCGCATCACTTTTGAAGCATTGTAAATGTTTCTTCTCTCTTTCTCATGTTTATGCTATCTTTTAAAGTTTCTTGCACTGTATATAGTCAGGGGCGGACCCAAAGCCATGCCAAGGGGGGCCTTGGCCCCCCCCCAACCCCACCCCACCCCACCTATCCTTTAAAAAAATAATATTTTTAATATTTAAAAAAAATTAAGCAAAATTAGTAATTAATTATCATAATAAATTATTTTAGTTGTAAATTGATTGTAAAAATTGTTTTAAAATAAATTTTGTAGTGCACTTTTAATACTTATATATAAAATTAATTATTTTGTATGTATTTTAATTGAAAAATTCACCTAAAAATAATTATATTTTACATGTTTGAGACTATTATTGATAAAAATGAGGTAACCGACCTTATATTTTTTTAAACATTCTTGCAATTAACTCATATAGTTATATTATATAAAGAACAAAAATTTAGACCCTTAAAAAAAGAATTGATGAAGAAAATATAATTGTAGTTTAATTTGTTAATTTCTTTAAATCTAAATTACATTAAATAAAATTAATAAATAAAGTATTCGTTATTCAACAATTTTAGTATTTATTTTATCAATTATCAATAATAGACCCACAATGTAAAAACATTTTTTTTAACTCAACATCATCATTTCATATATATAATGATATATTTGAGAAGCTTGTAATTATATATCACTAATCTATTTTTGATGTAAATATTATATATATATATATATATATTATAATTATACATATTGTTGGGAATAAAATGAAATATGTTTTGATTAAATACCAAAACCCCCTGAGACATGCCTAAGTCAATATAATTGTGTTCTAAAAATGATAGAACACATAGTATTAGGCTAGAAGAAAAGCTGATATGTTAGGCAGCTCTTAGATGACTAGAAGCACAATGTGAGGGGGAACCTATGCTTTAAAAATGATCAAGATAAAGTCCCCTCAAGGCTCAAAATCTGGAACAAACACTAAGGACAAGCATACTCCATTAAAAACCACATGCTCTGATCAGGAGAGTTGTCCAGAAGAGTTATTTCTATGCAAGAACAAGATTGCAAAGCTCAAAAGGACAAGATTAGTCAAATGCTCTGATCAGGAGAGTTGTACAGAGAGGTTAACTCTGTGAAAAACATCAACTCTGAAGCTAAAAGACCAAATATGCTGATCAGGAGAGTTGTCCCAGAAGAGTTGTCTCAGCAAGTTTGAACCAGAACAAAGATTCTAATGTTTGAAGGTCAACCATGCTGAAGAGCTAGAGACAACCATACCCTAAAGAACCTCATTGAAACATGCTAAGATCAACTTGAAGTGAAAGAAAGGGAAAGAGCCAAGTCATCTGAAGATGAGCAAGCCAACCTTGTTGATAAGCAAATCTGCTGATAGTGATAAGGAGAGTTGTCCATTTGATAAGGAATGTTGTCCTATCATTGGATCAATCTTCAGAAGCCATGTCCAAGTCCTAACAAGAAGTCAAACATTGGGAAAAGTGCTGCAGAATGAAGACAAAGTCTTACAAGCCGTTTATTACCCAATTAAGGACATGTCACTATCAAGAATCTGTCTTCCAGTTTGAAGAACTCAAGGAAGACATTTATAGCAATTTGGGGCTGCCTCTCCAACGGGCAAATCCTCATTTTGTCTATAAATACAAGGAGTGTGAAGACCATTTGAAGCATCAATCCATCTACCTATCCATTCTACATCCAACTGAGCAACTATTTTGAAAGCTTCAAAGTCTTCAAAAGACATTCTTAGTCTTGAAACACTTCTTCTAAGCTGAACTCACTGTATATCCATACACAAAGCTTAGAGAGATATCCTATCCTTATACACTGATCCTCATTGTAAGGATATCTCATTAGTTGGAACCTTACTTCAATCCTTACCCCTTTCAAGTGAGAAAGAGAGAAGGTTGTAGTAGTAGAAGTGGTAGGAGCTGACTGTTAAGAGAATAACAGTTCAGTTCTGAGGTGAGAAGAGGGTACTAGGACTCTAGACATCCTAGGGATCAATTCACCAAGGAGTGGTGTTATTGATCAAGTGCACCTTGGCACTATAAAACAAGTTAATTCCAAGAGTGAAGGAATTATCCTGTTAAATCAGGGAAAGTGGATGTAGGAGCTTGAGTCTCTGAACCACTATAACCTCTTGTGTTGATTTGCCTTACAAAGTACTTACATTCATTCAACACTACACACAAAACTGATCTTTCAAAAGATACATATTCAAAGACTGTGCAAAACTGTATTTGACAAGTTCCCTGAAACTAAACTGGACTGTATTGGATTGACAAAGTGATTTCAGAAACTTAAGGAGTCTAAACTTAAAGGGCCAACCACTATTCCGCACCTATAACTCCCCTAGATAGTTATTCAACTAAGTACTCAATAGTACTTAGTAGTTTGATTATCTTATAAGAGTTTATCATCTTCAGCAGAGTTGTCCAAGACAACCTTGCTGAGCTCTGGTTTGATCATAAGTTGAAAAGATTTGCATACAAGTGTATTCCCCCCCCCTACACTTGTTATATACTCCTTTCAGGACCAACAAGTGGTATCAGAGCAGGGGTTCAAAGACCACTGCTTCTGAAAATCCATCTTGACATTCAAAATTCACATATTTGTGTGGTCACTGAACTGATCTCTTTCTGAAATCTATAATCTGTTGACTGACTGTATATTCTTGAGATATGGCCAACAACAATGCTGTTCCTCCACCTGCTGTTCAAGGATTGGATAACATGGCCACAAATCCAGTCAATCACATTTCACATCATAAATTGCCCATGTTATCAATAGACAATTATGATTTCTGGAAAATTAGAATGAGGGCTCATCTTGCATCTCTTCACACTGACATGTTAAGAGTAATCACAAGAGGACCTTTTGTGTTTACCCAAACTAACCCCAGGGTGACAGATGAGCAAAGAGCAGATGTAAGGGAACTGATTCCCAAGGATGAGGATGACTTCACTGCTGATGAAAAGAGGAAAGATAATCTAAATTATCTTGCCATGAACACCCTCTATCAAACAATTCCAGATGCAGTCATGGGAAGAGTCTACCACTGCACCACAGCCAAAGAAATTTGGGATACTCTTGCTGAGATGTGTGAAGGCACAGAAAAGATCAAGGAGAACAAGCTCCAAGTTGTTGTGCAAAAGTTTGAACAATTCTCAATGAAAACTGAAGAATCCATTGACAAATTTGCTGGTAGATTCACTGATGTGATGAATGAAATCAACTCATTGGGCAAGGTCTACTCCAGGAGAGAAGTTGGATTGAAGATTTTGAGAAGTCTCACTCAAAAGTGGGATGTCTATGCTGTGATGATGCAGAATACCAAGGATCTCTCCTCCATGCCCATGCAACAAATCTTCTCAGAACTCAAAGCCTATGAGTTTGACCTCAATAGAAGAAAGCCTGTTGAGGAACCTTCAAATCCTACTAAGGGAGTGGCATTCAAAGCCAAAGTTGCTGAACCTGAAATGCAACCCACTCCCAGATCATCAAAGTCAGTCTCAAAGACTGAAATGAAGGAAGAACTAGCCTTGATGGCTAGAAGGTTTGACAAGCTGAACACAAGGTTTGGTAGATACAAGAAATTCTACCAAGACAACAAATTCAGGAGAAGATACAACTCCCCTGAAGATCAGGCCAAGGACAAAAAGCCTGAAGAGAAAAGATTAGAGGACAAGTACTCTGATAGGAGAAGGTCCAGTAGAGCTGACCCCTCATCATCAAAAGGAAGAGATGAATCCAAGAAGGATGATGATGAAGACCTATGCTACAATTGCAAGAAGAAAGGGCACTTCCAGTATGACTGCCCTGAACTGAGCTCTAAAGAAAGAAGAGAAAGACAAGCTAAAAGAGATAGAAAGTTCACCAATAGAAAAGCCATGATGGCTGGTGAAGAATCTGATAGTGCTGAAAGCTTCAACTCTTCTGATGGACTGTTCTCAAACAGTGATGATGATGATGATGTGTGCAACATGGCTCTTGAGGATGATGAGGTATCCTCCACTTCTAGCTCACCATCATTTTTATCACAAAACACTAGTGAAGTTAACCTGAAACTTTCCTTTGGGAAGTTGATGGAAGATTTCACTAGATTACAAGAATTTCATGATAATTGTGTGAGAGAAAATGAAAGATTGGCTATTGAACTTACCAAAAACTCTGAGGTAGCTGTTGATGTCAAATCTACTGAGTTGTATCAACAAGTCTTGAGAGAGCTTAAGGAAGCAAATCTCAGGATAGTTGACCAACAAAGAGAGATTGATGATCAACTACTCTCTCAGAAGAGAAAATATTTTGAACTGAAAATTCTAAATGCCAAATTTGAAAACCTCTCACATGAATATGATATTCTTAAATCAAGTGAAGAGATCCTGAAATTAAAAATGTATGCTTTGAACAAATCCTCTAGAGCAATAGAGGAAATTCAGAGTTATCAAAGACCTATGGCTCAAAGAAGTGGATTGGGTTTTGATCCATTTGAATCTTCACCTTGTCTTAGTGTTGCCTCTACAAGTAACACTAAGAAATTTTTTGTTAAATCAGTGGCACAACAAGCTGAAAATGAAATAACTCAGCCACTGAATAAAGGAAAGGACAAATTAACTGAAATGCCTACTCAAGTGTTTCAGGAGACTAGGCCTAAACCCTTGGAAAAGGTCAAGGCTCCTGAACACAAGAGGAATATTGGTCAGCAGAGTAGACCCAATGGGAGGGCAACTCTACTGAACAATGGTCAGAGGAGTTATCCAAGGTATAACCAGCCTAGGCCAACTCATCTGAGAAAGCCTCAGCTGGATAGACCTAAGGACAACTATCCTCAAAGGCAGAATAAAATGAGACAACCAAAACCCTTCATGCCAAAGGGTAATGGTCATAAAAATGCCTTTCCTCAAAGATTTCATCAAGCTGCACAAAGAGCTCATAAGTTCAGGAGAATTGACAACTCCCCTGAAACTTACAGAGTTAACACACTCACACATACTTTCCCCAAGGCATTTAAGGGAAAGACAGTGTATGTTGATGCACAAGGAAAACAACTTAGCCACCTTGAATCAATCAGGGTAATTAGGCAAGTTTGGGTTCCTAAAGGTACAACTAACCTCTCAGGACCCAAAACTCAAAGGGTACCTAAACCTATCTAATTGCAGGTACCAATGGGCCACAAGAAGAGGAGCATGAACAAAAAGACAGCATGGTACCTTGACAGTGGATGCTCAAGGCACATGACTGGAAACAAGGAACTCCTCACTGATTTCATTGAAAAAGAAGGCCCAAATGTCACTTTTGGAGACAGCTCACAAGCAACCACAAAAGGTTATGGTACTTTGATGATTGGTAACATCAAAGTAACAATGTATCCTATGTAGCTGGTCTCAAGTATAATCTTCTAAGTATCAGTCAATTCTGTGATAAAGATTTCAATGTTGAGTTCTCAAGTGGAAAATGTTTAATCAAGGATAAAACTCAACAAACTCTATTGACTGGGACTAGGAAAGGAAATGTGTATTTTGCAGACTGGGACAAGTCTACTGATGCTGCATGTTTCATTGCTAAGAGTACTAGTGAACAAAGTTGGTTATGGCACAAGAGGCTAAACCACCTGAACTTCAAATCAATGAACAAACTTGCTAGAAATGCATTAGTTAAAGGACTGCCTAATGAGGTTTTCATTAAGGAACATATGTGTAAACCATGTCAAGAAGGAAAACAGATTAAAGCCTCATTCAAAGGAAAACCAGTCATCTCTACTGAAAGGGTACTTGAACTTCTACACATGGATCTCTTTGGACCAATCACCCCTTCAAGTATAAATGGTAGAAAATACACATTGGTTGTAGTAGATGACTTCTCTAGGTTCACATGGGTAGTATTTCTCCTTAATAAGAAGGAAACACAAGTCAAACTACCTGAACTCCTTAAGAGACTGTCAAATGAGAAAAGCCTTAGCATTATCAAGATAAGATCTGATGAAGGCACTGAGTTCATAAATTCATACATCAAAGAGTATTGCACATCTAATGGGATAGCTCATGAAACCTCAGCAGCTAGAACTCTCCAGCAAAATGGAGTTGCAGAAAGAAGGAACAAAACTTTAAAAGAAGCTGCTAGAACCTTAATTGTTGATTCAAACTTACCTAAGAGGTTTTGGGCTGAAGCTATAAATACTGCATGCCATACTCAAAATAGATGTTTGATCACTAAGGGGCAAGGCAAAACCCCCTATGAACTCTGGAAAGGAAGAATGCCTAAAGTGTCATACTTTCATATATTTGGTTGTAAGTGTTTCATTCACAATAATGGGAAAGAACAGTTGAAAGCCTTTGATAGCAAAGCTGATGAGGGAGTATTCCTTGGATACTCTCAAATCAGTAAAGCCTTCAGAGTCTACAACAAGAAAACCCTTATAGTGGAAGAAACACCTCATGTTGTGTTTGATGAATTTATCTTTGAGATCAGGAATGATATTTTGGAACCTGAAGAAATCACACAGAGAACAACCAGACTGAGCCTAAAAGACAAAGACACTGAATTCATAGATGTTGTCCAAGGCAACCTACCTGAAAAATTCACATTGGACAACAATCCTGAAGGCAACCTTCCTGAGACAAACCCCACTGATGGAAATGGTGAACTGAATGAGCCAATCCCAGTTCACATTCAGGTAACAACTACCAATGAAGAAGTAGCTCCTGCTGAGGTAGTTAATGGGTCAAATAATCAAGGGGAAACTCAAAATGTTGAAAATACCAATGTCCCTGACATTGAGGACAACACCCCTGATTATGATCCTGAATTAGATCCTGCACTCAATTATCCTGAATTCTATAACACTGGTGACTCAACCTCAGTAGAGGACAACTCTACTGAAGGGATCAGAAAGAGAAGGACTTGGTTGTATCACCATCCTACTGACCTGATACTTGGTGACCCAAGTATAGGAGTCAAAACCAGAAGGTTTCATGGTGAAAGTGCTATGTTCTGTTGTTTCTTGTCAGAACAGGAACCAAAAGACATTGATGAAACACTTCAGGATGCCAATTGGATCACAGCAATGCAGGAAGAGCTCAACCAATTCACCAGAAATGAAGTATGGGAGCTGGTTGATAGACCTTCACATCAAGATGTTATTGGAACCAAGTGGGTGTTCAAGAACAAGAAGAATGAAAATGATGTGATTGTCAGAAACAAAGCAAGACTAGTGGCTAAAGGTTACTGCCAGCATGAAGGCATTGACTATGATGAGACATTTGCACCTGTGGCAAGGCTAGAAGCAATAAGGCTTTTTCTAGCCTATGCAGCCCACAAGAGGTTCAAAGTGTACCAAATGGATGTCAAGAGTGCCTTTCTGAATGGAGTCTTGAAAGAAGAAGTCTATGTGGAGCATCCACCAGGTTTTGAGGTTGGAGACCAAGTATACAGACTGAAGAAAGCTCTATATGGACTCAAGCAAGCCCCTAGGGCTTGGTATGACACACTGTCACAATTCCTCTTGGATCATGGATTCACCAAGGGAACTGTGGACAGAACACTCTTCAGAATCTCTGAAGGAGAAGACATCTTACTTATCCAAATTTATGTAGATGACATAATTTTTGGATCCCCTAATGAGAAGCTTTGTGAGAAGTTCTCCAAGCTTATGCAAAGCAAGTTTGAGATGTCCATGATGGGGTTGATGAACTTCTTTTTGGGTCTACAAGTCAAGCAATCAAAAGAAGGAATCTTCATCAACCAAGCCAAGTACACCAGAGAAATGATCAAGAAGTTTGGGTGTACATCAAGCAAGCCAGTAAGGATCCCAATGAACACAAATTGGAAGATGGATCCTGATGAAAGTGGTGTTCCAACCAACTCCACTGAGTATAGAGGAATAATTGGCTCACTCCTCTATCTCACTGCCAGCAGACCTGACATCACCTTTGCAGTAGGTGTTTGTGCAAGGTTTCAAGCAAACCCTAAGAAAAGCCATCTTGAAGCTGCAAAGAGGATCTTGAGGTATCTCAAAGGCACTGAGAATCTATGCCTTTGGTACCCTGCTGATGACAACATTGAGTTAACTGGCTACTCAGATGCTGATTATGGAGAATGCAGAATTGACAGAAAATCCACTTCAGGGACTTGTCAATTCCTAGGCAACAAACTCATATCTTGGTTTTCCAAGAAGCAAAACACAGTGGCTACCTCCACCACTGAAGCTGAATATGTTGCTGCTGGAAGTTGTTGTGCTCAAATCCTTTGGCTGAAACAACAACTGAGAGACTACAAAGTCAACTCTACTGAAGTGCCAATATTCTGTGACAATAACAGTGCCATTGCCATATCACAGAATCCTGTATTGCACACAAGATGCAAACATGTGGACATCAAACATCACTTCATTAGAGATCATGTGGAGAAGAAGGATATCAAGTTGGTGAAGATCCACACAGATCATCAAAAAGCTGATATATTAACAAAACCACTTGCAGAAGCAAGGTTTCTGGAATTATCAGCAGAGTTGGGTCTTCTTGATCCAGGGAAGTTGGACAAATGAGTCCAAAGGAATTTATTCATTAAGGGGGAAGTATATTCAAACTTCAGCAGACTTGGTCAAGTCTACTGAAATTCAGAAAAGTTGACCTTACTTCTTCAGGACACTTGTCCCTTGAAATTCAGGACACTTGTCCATGTAGGGTCAGATAAGTTGTCTTGGCTATCAAACCAAATCTTGGTCTGATAAGCACCTATTTTAGGTGATCATTGTCTATTTCGAAATCTGTCCCATTGAAAATACAGTTTTCACCTTTCTGGGATTTAATTTGTCTCCCACCCAAAAGGTCACTTTCCATGCATTAAATGCCAAGATTTAACTCTTGTTTGCATTAAACTTTTTGGGACATGGTCTATCTCGAAAACTCCCCCAGCCTTAAACAAACATTAAAAACCACCCACGTTTTTGAACAAAACAGTTTTTCACTGTTGCATTGGTTTTTGACCATTGGATCAAAACTGGCCAACTCCTCTGAAATCAATCCTAGCCGTTCATTTTGGATTTCCATTTTTGTTCACCTTTGAATTGCATCAAGACTTCACCAACTCATTGACAAACATTCTTTTTAGAATATTCACAAGTCTTAAGATCCCCCACAAACACTTCTTCCCCAAGTATTCGAAACCCTAACTCAAATTTTCTTCAAACTCTCTCAATCTTCCTCAAACTTTTCTCTGTAACTTTCTAATGGCCCCCAAAGTTAGACCAGAGATGATCATTGATTTCTCCAACAAGGCTCTAGACCTTGATTTTAGTTATTTGAGCAACAAAAACAATCTTCATTTTGAGCCCATGGTATCCTTTGAGAGTGAAGACCCTGAGATTACACCAACTCTAAGATGGCTGAGAAGAGCTGGTTTGCAAAAGTTTATGGAGGAAAGACCAAGTTCCTGCCTAGAAAGCTACATGGCTGAGTTCTTTGTCTTTCTCAAATGGAGAGGTAAAACTGAAGATGGTGAAGTTTCCACCAGATTGTCATATGTTGCAGAGGGAGAGGAAGAAGAGAGATTTCATAGAGTGAAATTCTCTTCAGAAGATCTTGAAGGAGCTTTTGGATTGCCTCATGAGGGAAGGAATCCAGAAGTTTATGGTACTGGACATGAAGATGAAATAGCTCAAGAATGGCTATTAGTACCAGGTCCTCTCTCTTCAACACAAAACAAGAAGACTCTCAAGCCAGAATTTCTCAACCTCTTTGAGGTAGTTGCTAAAAGTCTCTTGAGCAATACTGGAAGCTTGGAGCAGGTCAGCCATCCAAGAATTAGAATTATGGCTGCAGTGATTGATGCTAGTGACAAGGGCATCAAGTTTGATTGGAGGACCTTCATCATGTCTGAGATGATGAAGGAAAAGGTAAAATTCAAAGTGAAATCTCACAACGAGGTTGTGCTAGAAGGGAAACTCAAGTATTGCACCAGGGCAAGCTTGTTGATTGAAAGATTTTCCCACTACTCTCAAATTCAAACATTTGCAAAGCCTCTCCCAGCCCAAAAGATACTGTTCAGAAAGCTCAGCAAGAAAACTGAACAAAGGAGAATGCTTCTGGCCAAACCTGCTGAAGAACAGGTTGAAGAAAAGCCTAAGATGAAGAAGAGAACCAAGGCCAGGGCTGTCAAAACAAGGAAAATGTCTCAATTGTCTTCAAGAGAAGCCTCAGGAGCATCAGCTGAAGTTGATGAAGTGGCAGAAGAGGGAGTAAGTGTGCCTTCTGACCACTCAGAAGAATTGAGGCTGAAATACAATGAGACAAGGCAAAAGCACAAGGGTGATAAGAGAATCAGGGAAGTTGTCCCTGAGAAGGGTGGTGAAGGCAGTGGAAGCAGTAGGGCCAGCAAGAGAAGGGCCAAGCCTACTGAGAAAGTGTTGGAGCAGCAGGAAGAAAGGTCTCTTCAATTGGCTCTAAGAGAAAGTAGAGCTGAAAGCAGGACCAAATCCAAGTCAAGGACTAGCTCATCTGGATCTGGAACTCCAGAATCCAAAGTCCCTGAAGGTCAACCTAAAGAGGCCAACCTCCCTGAAATCCAGAACCCTGAGCCCAACTCCCCTGAAACCCATGTTACCCCTTCCAACCAACCCATCACCCCTGTAGATCTCTCTAAGAGATATTCTCCTGAAGGAAGTGTGCAAAGAAGTGGCATTGATGTGCTTGCAGATTTAGCAGTAGATGAGACAAGACTCCTGTCTCCCCTTGACTCATCCATGCTCAACTACTCAAAACTCTTAGAACATGCACTCAATGAGCCAACTCCCCTGAGCAAAGCCCCTTCAGATTCATTGCTCTCTAAAGCAACTGAAGTACCTTCATTTGAGCCTAATCTTTCTGAAGCCAACCCTCCTGAATTTAACTTGCCTGAAGCTGCAATTAGAGAAACCACAGCCCACTCCCCTATAACCCAAAGTTCTCCATCAAATGAGAATGGGGAGGAGTATACTTATGAAAGTATGCTCAGAGGTGGAGCTAAGGCCACTGTGGACAGTTTGTATCCACAACTTGCTGAATTTCCAAGAATTCAGAAGATGTTTCATGACTTGAGGATGCTTGTGGATGTGAAAGATAAAACCTTGATGGAGATATCACAAGTTATCCAAGATAAGGGTGCAAACTGGTGGCAAGTAGAGGAAAGCAGATTGCTACACTTTGCTGGTGTGATGAAAACAAGATTCCTCACTGATGAGGAAGTTTTTGCAAAGTTGGTAGCTGAGAAGATCACTGAGGAGAAAGAAAGAAAATCTAAGGGAATCAAACACCCTGACAGTAGCTCACATGATGATGATTCCCCTGATGATCCCTCAAACCCTTCTAACCCCAACCCTCCTGAAACCCCTCAAGCCAACCTTCCTGAACCTTCTCAACCCAAGTCTTCTATAGCAGATAGACTTTCAAACCCTCCTAGAACCTACCATAGGAAAGGCTCTGTATCTTCAGAGGTATTGACCAAGGGTGGTAACACAACCAAAGACACATCTGTCAATGAAGGTTCTTCTGAACCCAAGGCACAGCCTAAAGATGTTGAGGTTCCTATGCTAGAGGCTGGTTTGATTAAGGCCTATTCAGTGTCAGAAGAGTTGGACACTGATCAGCCCTTAATCATTCAGGATGACTCAGTGGCTGTTGAAATAAGCACTGTGATCTCCCCACAACTGCCATCTTTGAACCTTGAAGAAGGTGGAGATGTTGCAGGTTTAGGAGAAGGAGTTGAAAAAGAGAAGTTAGTGGAAAAATCAGAGGGAGTAGTAGATGAGAGAGATGTGGTGATCACTATAATAGTGAGTGTACCACCAAATGAGGGTGATATAAGTGAGGAAGGGCAGGCTATTCTTGAAGTCAAATCTGAACTTCAGGAATCCCTTGATGAGAGGAGGCCTGTTTCTTTAAGTGAGGAAATTATTGAGGAAGGGAGAAAAGAAAGAGTTGAAAATGAGAAGAAGGTTGCTGATGTATCAGAGTCTTATACAAAAGAAATTGAGGGTGTTGAGTGTTTATTCCCTAACCTGTTTGACTTGTCTAATATTGCAGGTATTTCCCTTGACCAAATTTTTGCAGATGAGTTCTTAACAGATGCACCTATCCAAGTAGATACAGGCTCAGCTCAAGCACTGCTTGGAATGCAATCAGAGAAGTTGGACTCCTTGGCTCATCAAGTCCAATCTACTCATGCTGAAACTTCAGGAGCATTGAATGAGCAAGGAAGGACTCTAGCATCTGTAGAAATGAGACTCACTGGCTCTGAGGATGTTGTGCTACCCACTCTGGAAGCAAGGATCAGTGGTGTGGAAACTGGTCTCCAAACCATTTCCACTGAAGTACAAAAAGCCAAATCCACCATGGAAGCCATCTCAGAGGAGGTCAAGAAGGAACAAAAGCTGCTGAGAGATAATCACAATGCCAATGTCAAGGCTCTCAGGCTAACTGTCAAGCAAGCCCTTGGAAAGAAGACTGCATTGCAAAAGAGAAGAACTGAAGAACAAAGGCTAGCAATGGTGAAAGCAGCCTCTGAAAAATTTTCCCAAGAGGTATTGGCCAACATTGCTGAAGGTGCAGTAGCCAACCTCACTGAGCTCCTTACAACCCAACTGGATGCATCCCTGAAAGCAACCTTGGAAGAGGTTGTTCAACAAAAGATGAAGCCTGTTCTAGCTTTTCTTAGCTTGAGCAGTGATAGGATGCAAAATATACATGATGAAAATGTATATTTGTTGGAAGAAATGAAGTCCCTGAACCAGGCCCAATCCCTAATGGCCACAACAATGAGTGAGTTAAAACCTCAGTGTTTTGGTGCTGCCAAAAAGGGGGAAAGGGAAAGAGCTAGAGCAAAAGGTGCCTTGGTGATTGGAAGCTCAGACAAGGGTAAAGACAAAGCTGCTGAAGGAAAAGGAAAAGAGCCTGCAGTGCTAAACTTAGAAGAATTGGATGAAGAAGAGCAACTAGCACTTGCATTGAAGAATTCAATGGCCTCAGCCCAAGAAGAAAGAATGAGGCTACAGCAGAGACCAGGTGGTGAGGTGTCTGGTTTGGACAAAGATGCTGAAGGTGTCCAAACTAGAGGAAAGATCAAGAGGGCAAAAGGAAAGAAAAGACAAGCTGAAACATTTACTGACTTTCCCAACAGTCTTGATCTTCCACCTGAATTCAGAATTGATGAGGATGAGCCTACATCAAAGAAAGCCAAAGCTGCTGAAGAGCCCAAAGTTGCTGAGAAGGAAAAGTCTACTAAACTAGTCAAAGTTACTAAAGATTCCAAGTCCACTGAAGATATTGAAGAACTATTTGCTGAAGGATTTGGACCTGAACCTAAGAAGAAGACAACTGTCCTAGCTCATGATCCATCAAAACTGTTTCATGAAGGGTATGGCAAAGACCCTGAAACACAACAGAAACTGGCCATGATGAGGGCCCAAGAGAAAATGGACTTGTTAGATGAAGCACAAAGAGCAAGAGACAAGAGGAGAGCTAATTTTCAGAAACCAAGAAGAAGGAGAGCAACCTACAGCAAGATGAAGCCTCAGCTTCTAGTCCCAATGGACACCAAATATCCACACTTGGATAAATGGGTGCCAATTCAGCTTAATGATACATGGGAAGAGGCAAAAAGGGAGTTTGTCTATGACTATTATGTCATTGACAGATGGAATGGAGGAGATGCCAACTCTGCCTTTGCTGAGTTCATGATAGAATACTACAGAGAGTTGTATCAACAACTACTTGCAGCTGCTGATATTGCAAGAATTGAGCTCAATGCTCCCAAGCCTATCATCTACATGCCTCCAAAGCTTGATGGATGGATTGACTAAGCAAGGATCCTAAGGGAGTTCACAAAAATTCTGAAGCTGAACAAAATGACCCTTGGACCCAAAGGAACCAACAAGGAAGCCATGGAACTCAAGAAGAGAGTGTGGGCACAATATGGGATGAACCCACCTCCTGAGGATGATCTCTAAGAATGGCTAAGTCTTCTGACTCTTTCTGGATAGAAAACTATCTTATCTGAAGATATTTTTGCTATATGGTCAAATCTGCTGAAGTTTGGACAAGCCTGCTGATGTGATATGCATTGATATGCTGTTTGCTCCAATATGTTTTAGATTGCTCTGATACAAGAATTGATGTTCTACTTTGATATCTGGAATATTTTGTATTAGCTCTGATACCTTAGATCCCATGTTTAGTATTTAGTAGTAATGAAATCTTGTAATGCTATCTTGAATTCATGCTCTGATAAGTTACCTTCAACTATCAACATGCCTGTAATGATTTTTATATAAATGATAGTTGAACACTTTTGAATCAAGATACATTGTTGAAATCTCTCTATGCCTATCTTTGAAACCTACTTACAACAAAAACAGTGAATACACTAACACATTGTCTTTTCAGGAATATTGACCTTAGTCATGTCTTCTGAAGATATATGTAATAGGTGTAGACAAGTCACTTTTGCATAAAATGTGTAGGTTTTGGCATCATCAAAAAGGGGGAAATTGTTGGGAATAAAATGAAATATGTTTTGATTAAATACCAAAACCCCTTGAGACATGTCTAAGTCAATATAATTGTGTTCTAAAAATGATAGAACACATAGTATTAGGCTAGAAGAAAAGCTGATATGTTAGGCAGCTCTTAGATGACTAGAAGCACAATGTGAGGGGGAACCTATGCTTTAAAAATGATCAAGATAAAGTCCCCTCAAGGCTCAAAATCTGGAACAAACACTAAGGACAAGCATACTCCATTAAAAACCACATGCTTTGATCAGGAGAGTTGTCCAGAAGAGTTATTTCTATGCAAGAACAAGATTGCAAAGCTCAAAAGGACAAGATTAGTCAAATGCTCTGATCAGGAGAGTTGTACAGAGAGGTTAACTCTGTGAAAAACATCAACTCTGAAGCTAAAAGACCAAATATGCTGATCAGGAGAGTTGTCCCAGAAGAGTTGTCTCAGCAAGTTTGAACCAGAACAAAGATTCTAATGTTTGAAGGTCAACCATGCTGAAGAGCTAGAGACAACCATACCCTAAAGAACCTCATTGAAACATGCTAAGATCAACTTGAAGTGAAAGAAAGGGAAAGAGCCAAGTCATCTGAAGATGAGCAAGCCAACCTTGTTGATAAGCAAATCTGCTGATAGTGATAAGGAGAGTTGTCCATTTGATAAGGAATGTTGTCCTATCATTGGATCAATCTTCAGAAGCCATGTCCAAGTCCTAACAAGAAGTCAAACATTGGGAAAAGTGTTGCAGAATGAAGACAAAGTCTTACAAGCCGTTTATTACCCAATTAAGGACATGTCACTATCAAGAATCTGTCTTCCAGTTTGAAGAACTCAAGGAAGACATTTATAGCAATTTGGGGCTGCCTCTCCAACGGGCAAATCCTCATTTTGTCTATAAATACAAGGAGTGTGAAGACCATTTGAAGCATCAATCCATCTACCTATCCATTCTACATCCAACTGAGCAACTATTTTGAAAGCTTCAAAGTCTTCAAAAGACATTCTTAGTCTTGAAACACTTCTTCTAAGCTGAACTCACTGTATATCCATACACAAAGCTTAGAGAGATATCATATCCATATACACTGATCCTCATTGTAAAGAATATCTCATTAGTTGGAACCTTACTTCAATCCTTACCCCTTTCAAGTGAGAAAGAGAGAAGGTTGTAGTAGTAGAAGTGGTAGGAGCTGACTGTTGAGAGAAGAATAGTTCAGTTCTGAGTTGAGAAGAGGGTACTAGGACTCTAGACATCCTAGGGATCAATTCACCAAGGAGTGGTGTTATTGATCAAGTGCACCTTGGCACTATAAAACAAGTTAATTCCAAGAGTGAAGGAATTATCCTGTTAAATCAGGGAAAGTGGATGTAGGAGCTTGAGTCTCTGAACCACTATAACCTCTTGTGTTGATTTGCCTTACAAAGTACTTACATTCATTCAACACTGCACACAAAACTGATCTTTCAAAAGATACATATTCAAAGACTGTGCAAAACTGTATTGGACAAGTTCCCTGAAACTAAACTGGACTGTATTGGATTGACAAAGTGATTTCAGAAACTTAAGGAGTCTAAACTTAAAGGGCCAACCACTATTCCGCACCTATAACTCCCCTAGATAGTTATTCAACTAAGTACTCAATAGTACTTAGTAGTTTGATTATCTTAGAAGAGTTTATCATCTTCAGCAGAGTTGTCCAAGACAACCTTGCTGAGCTCTGGTTTGATCATAAGTTGAAAAGATTTGCATACAAGTGTATTCTCCCCCCATACACTTGTTATATACTCCTTTCAGGACCAACACATATGTTAATAAAAAAAATTTGGCCCCCCCTAATATAGGATCCTGGGTCCGCCCCTGTATATAGTAGTGTTGATTTGATCGAGTAGGCAAGTATTTTGGGTCTGCTGTGCGTGACTTTTTTTTTTTTAATCTGAAGACCTACCTTTCTTTTATATATTGCAAGGCCCAAATTTTTGTTTATGTTAGATTATTTTTCTACCAAATGACCTTCATGGGATTGAACCTTTTTATTCAAGTTAAAATCTCTTGTAGTGATGACGTTTCTAAATGAGCAGAAGCTACAAATAAATTTTCAAATTTAAGAAAATGGGTAATTTTATGGAGATGGTGTGCCTTTATTCTAGGAGATGGTGTTCATGCTCTTAATTCTCTAGAACCAATCAAACCTATTATTTTATATTAAATAATTTTGTACTTTTATTTATATATATAATGGAGGTGTACAGACGCTGCTCTGTTTACTTTAATTTATTTGGGCAATACTTTTTATAGATAAGCCTTCTATACTCATTCTTCTAATTTTATAAAATTATTATTATCTAATATTTGTTTTATTTTATAGATTCTATTTAGTAGTTGTCGTAGGTTTATAAAATGTCAGTATCTTTAATTTTTCACATATGCATGTACCGTAAAGCATATATTTATAATTATTAATTTAATAATAATATATTAGTTATATAGTGATAATTCTAAGTTATATTTAGGGGTAGGAATGGGTCAGGCCTTGATAGGCTTTATAAAAAAAAGCATGGCCTGTTAAATAATTCTTAGGCCCAAGCCTGGCCCGTGGCCTATCATAGGCTTTTTTTTAAGCCTTAGACCATCTCCAACGGTATGGCAAAAATGGAGTTTAACTTCATTTATAGAGTTTTGCTCCCTCCAACCGTACTCTATTTTGAAGATTTGAAATAGAGTTTTGAATAGTAAACTCTATATATGAAGTTTACTATTCAAAACTCTATATTTTATATCTATTATTTTATTAATATTTACAATTATGTATTACAATTTTATATTAATAATTTATTAAATACAATTACAATTCTATTGTTATAAGGAGTACTAATTTATAATTTAATTTTAATTGTGTAATTTAATTTTTCTTTTGTGTATTATTATTATCTACAAAAAAATAACGTAAAATACAATAAAACATACATTATATATTAAATATGAAATACATTACATATTAAAACGGACATACAGACATTACCTAACTACATATAACACGAACATACATGTATCGTTTTACGTCATTACATGTTTCGTAATTTTATATTTAAATAAAAGTAATATTTGAAAACTATACAAGTTTATTTACATTTTATGATTTTGATAAAATCAATAATATTTAATTTACTAATTGAATATTTAATTGCATTATTTTATTTAAATACCAAGATAAATATATTATTTAATGATTGTAATATATTAAAAATGATTAAAATAATAAATAGAGTAAGATGTAGAGTTTTATGGTTGGAGAAGGTTTTTAAAATAGAGTATGAAAATGTGTATTTTGAAGTTTAGAGATCTTCATTTGAGAGTTTGTGGTTGGAGATTGCCTTAGTATGACCTTTTTAATAAATAAGCATGGCTCGAAAGCCTTTTAAAAGCCTTTTTAGTTTATTAATGAATTTTTTTAAAAAAATCATCAAACACTTTATTAACATCAAATCATAAAATTGACTCTTTAAATTTTAAAATAAAGAAATAAAAACAATAATAACATTTATTAAATGTTCTTAAAAAATACTTAAATATTTTTTTCAACTATTACAAAGTAAAATATAATTATGATTAGTTAGTAATACTAAACTTCCTCACTTTATTTAATTATCACATGTATTATATATTTATTATATTTTTATATAATATATATTTATATGTAAATAACGGGGTAGTTAGTAATGCTAAACTTCCTCACCTTATTTAATTATCACATGAATTATATATTTATTATATTTCTATATAATATATTTTTATATAATATATTTTTATATATAAATAAAGTTAAATAGGCCGGCCTGTTGAGCTTAAAAGGCCTACGAAAAAGCTTGAGCCCGGCCTATTTAACTAAATAGGCTTAAAAAAAAGTTTGAGCCCGACTTGTTTATTAAACGAGTCGAGCCGAGCTTTAATAGGCCGAGCCGTAGGCCCCTGTCGGATAGCCTGGCCCATTCCCACCCCTAGTTATATTATCCTTTTATTTTTAGGTGACGAGACTCTCTTGTGATAAATCAATACACGTATTAACGAGACTACTAAAGATTTAAGGTGGGGTTTTCTTACTATGTATTCACTTTGTCACTTTTAAATGTTATGTGAATTTAATTGTTGTTTAACTGCATGATCATATGTTTATGCTTATTATGGGTTATTTCGACGGAAAGGTCGTTGTAATTAACTAGTCGGGACTGCGGTCCGGAATGGTAAGATCCTTGGGGGCAACTCCACCATATACAGATTGACCAATTTAATTAGCAATATATGAAAGACTTATTTACGCATGTTTGTGAGTTTATGATTTTATTTGCATTTATATTTAACTGTGACAAAGGGGACCCCCACTGAGCTAGTTGTTTGCTCACCCCAATCTATTTAACATTTTACAAATTGACGGAGTTGCGGTGGAGTGTCGGTGGATGTGGATGTCTTGCCAATTGACATGCAATGCTTTCCTCTATATTAGTTTGATTTTAATTTAGTTGCATCTTGACTTAAGCACATTTTTAATTTATGCGCCACTTTAACTTCTTTGAAGCAAGTATTTGTGTTTTGCTTGAATTAAATTTTGGTAATGATTTTCTTTAAGTAAGTTGAGTTCTTTTTAATTATATGATTTCCGCTGCGAATAGTACATTGGTTATTTGGTGAAAATAAATTTTAAATAAGTTGTTGTTTTAAATTGTCCTTCACATCTCTATGAAAATTGAGATGTGACACTATATATAGTTGACTATTCTTATCATCTCATTAACTGTGATTGAATATACAACTACGAACTAAGGACAGAGTTTCCATCTTCATCAGAGGAATATTCCGATTCATATGTCGTTTCATCGTGTTCCCAATCGAAATTCTGAAAGTATACACTCTCAATGGAGGCCATTCGTTATCCATGGCTAAACTCGAAGAGAGAGAGAGAGAGAGATTTTGAAGAGAAGAGAATAATATTTGAATTATATTCATTTGATTGCATAATCGGAATAAAGATTGTAGTTAGATATTTATGGGATTAATTTTTTTAATAGTAAATAAGTAAGGTTAAAATAGTTAAAATTAAAGAAAAAAAATTAAGAAAGATACTTATTTTTAAAATTAGTTAAAAAGTTAAATGACAATTAGTGTATTGGTTGTGGATTCTGTAGGATTTTTTTGGACTTTCAAAGTTTGGGGTATTCAATTCAGATTTTAAAAAGTCTTTTAAAATTCTGAGGTATTCAATACGGATTTTAAAAAGTCTTTAAAAATATTTAGGTATTCAACAGTCTATGGATTTTAATACTCTATGGATTTTGTTGGATTCTCCCCAAAAAATATAAATAAATTGCACTATCCAAAATCTCTTATAAAAATAAGAGATTTCAACGGATTCTCTCAGAGAACTCTGAAGACGAAAGATCAGAAGTAGGAATAGCAATATTGACTAGACCCATGGATACCCACCCCACCCGCGAGCTTTGGGTCAGGTCAGATTCGCCCCGTATTAAGTATGGGTCGGGTTTGGGTCTTATGCCCAACCCGCGGGTATCCGACCCACCCGAATTAATATATAAACTTCATATATATATATATATTATTTGTAAAATATTTTATATAATATATATATATATATAATATTAATTTAAAAAAAAAATACTTCACATTAAAAAAAACTCTTTGCATCAATATCGGAGTTTATGAAAATCTATGTAAATCAATAAAAAATATATTTCACCTTCCTGTCAAATCTATGAAAATCCTATAAATCAATAAAAAAAGTCAGTCAAACTCTACATGGGCTCTATGAATTTTATAAATCTACGTACTTTTTAAAGTTCAAAAAAATTCAATAGAATCTCAATTGAATACACCCTCCTTAGTACCAGTCAAATACTGGCCCAATGCCCAAGCCCGACAACCATTCTTGTCTGAGAAGTGAGAAGTCATTAGAATGGGTCTGACTATTTACACCTCCATTTCGAAGAGATGCACTCTCCCTTTCAGTTTATTAATAAAATAATAGAGTAAAAAACCAAAAATACCCTTCATTAAAATACAACATACTAGATGCACTCCCCCTACTGAACGCACCCCTACTATCATTTTTCCACCTTATCCCTAAACCAAACTTTCGACCGCCGTCACCATTTTTTCCGGTAACAAGAAATCAAAAAAATTCAAAAATTTCAACAAATCAACCATATTCATCCATAAAACATCATTATCAAACACATTAACAAACACCATTATCAAAACTTAGAAAAACTAACATTTTTTTTAATTTCATCAAACCGGTGCCGACCGTATATCCTCCCGTCGATAAAATGTTGTCGACGAGAAGATATATGGTCGACCAACAAAGGTCGATCGACACTGTAATGTCGACCATATACACTCTCGTCGACACCCTGTTGTCGACGGAAGTGTATATAGTCGACAACACAGGGTCGAATTTAAAAAAAAACTTATTGTTACTGGTGCGGGGCGGAGGCGGAGGAGGGGAGGGGTTAAGACGAAAAAAAAACCAGAAAAAAGAAGAAAAAAAGGGTCGACGACGGGCCGTGGCGGCTGGGGCGGGTGCGGGGCTGATGGTGTCGGATGGACGGGGGCGGCCGCGCGCGACCGCTGACATTTTTTTTTTTACAGACGGGGGCGGAGGCCGTCGGAGAAAATCGAAGAGAGGGAAGGGGAGAGGGGGCCGTCGCTAGAGCCGGCAATTTGGGCCCGGCCTACCCGAAGCCTAGTATGGGCTGGGCTCTAAAATTATAGGCCCATATAGAATTAGGCCTATTTGGCCCGACCCGATGGGCCCCGCGGGCCTAATGGGCTAGGCTGGTTTTGGCCCGACGGCCCATGGGCAGCCCATTTGGCCCGATCAATATTTTTTAAGTTAAATAAATAATTAAAATTATTACAATACTATATACTTAAATATTATTATGTTTTTAATTTTATTTTTTACTTTAAAATTTGAACTTATGAATTATTTATAATTCTATTTGAACTTGATATATAGTGTAATGTTATACTAGTTATGTCCGTTTATAAATTATTATAATTAATATATTAGTAATGTATATTTTTAATTATAATTATTTGTATAAATAAAAAATATATATGAGAATGTGATCAATACATAATAAGTTTATATATATATACAGAGTATAATTTTTGCTAGAAATATATTTTTTATCTCATGGGGTGGAACTTGTCGTGTACATTAATGCAATAATGGTTATGGTCGTTTATAAATTATGCGTAGTTACTAGTTAATATATAACTTTTTCAAGAAATATTTTAAAAAAATATATATATATGTAATGGGCTGGGATGGCCCGCTAGTCCAGATGGGCTAGGCTGGACTCCAATTTTATAGGCCCAATCAGTTCATGGGCCGGCCCGGCCTAGCCCACGAACACCACTTGGCCCGATGGGTTGGGCTGGGCTAGGCCGGGCGGCCCGATTTGCCAGTTCTAGCCGTCGCGGCTGCTCGCGACTGAGGGAGAGGGAGGCCGCCGCAACCTCTCGCGGCCGAGGGAGAGGGAGAGGGAGGCAAGGTGGCAGCGAGGTCGGGGCCGCGGTGGCTAGATCGGCGGTGTGGTGGGGTGATGAAGCGGGAGAAATGAAGGTGTGAAGGGGGAGATGAAATGTGAGAAATTAGGGTTTGATGGAGTGTGTTTAGTAGTATAAATATTATAGAGAAAGGGGTATTTAAGACAATTTGGGGAGGGTGTCGTCTATTTTAGGTGAAGTGTATTAATCGGGGGAGTGCATCTCTCCGAAATGGAGGTGTATATAGTCAAACCCCATTAGAATCTTTAACAATAGAGGAGCAAAGGCTCAAAAAAAATATAAGTTGCAATTGAATCTGAAAAAAATGCTATATTAGTAAGATGTAGACAGAACAGAAGTTGATAGAGAAAATGCGAACCTCGAGGACAATGATTTAGGTTTTGAAATTGTTTGCGGTTGTTTTAGAGGTTGCTTAGGATAATTTGAGATTATTTTTCTAGAATTTCTCAAATTGAGGTCTAACACTCATGGTAATTCACCCCGTAATATCTATTGAACTAAAAATTTACTTAAGAATTTGAGTCTTTTAACATAAGGGAATGAAGGAATGTGAAACAATGAGACATTTAACCCACATAATTAATTTATATAATCAATAGAATGCATGTTTTTGATAAATAAGAAAAAAAATTCAAAACCATTGGTTGAAATTAAGTTCCGAACAAACTGATATTATAAAATTCAAAAGTCGAATTTCTACCATCACAATTCACAAGCAAGATCAGATAGTTAATGCAATAGAAACAAATAGAAATGTAATCTAAACATAGGATCAACAACAAAACACAGGATCGACGTATATCCATGGAGCAGGACCTTGTGGCTTAAGAAAACACTTTTCAAGTCTGTAATCTTTCAAGTCTGTAATCTTCAGTGGCACGTCCTGGTGCAAACAGCTGCTAAAAATGTCTCAGCATTGTCATCTCCATCACCATCAGCTTCTTTTTTCATTTTTTCCTTCAAATTTGGATGAAAAGTTTGCATTTGATGAAACAAAGTTTAAGAAAAAGTGTAATAATTAGACCCTTGAAGACAATTTTGTAAATTTTTATATATAAAATAAATAAAGTAGTTTGATTGAGTGTATAGTGGACCCAAAAAATATTGTATGAAGAGTAAATACGTGTATATTGTAAGAATGACTATGCAAACTTTTTAGTGACGGAGGTAGTATTATATAAAGATATAATCTATAAATATTACTCCCTCCTATTTTAAATGTATGACATTTTCATTTTCTTTGTAAACTATATGAAGTTTTGTACTTATTACACTTTTTCCTAAATTGCCCTCAAACTTATTAATAATAATTTAGATAGTGGTAATTTTTAATGTATAGTGTAAAATTCAAATTCCAGACCAATTAATACGGGTATAGTAAGAAGTTATTATTTTTTTTAATATTTGTGTATAAGTCTAAAATGAAATAGATTTTAAATAGAAAGGAGTAGATAATTGTGAAAGATAATAATATTGCAAAGGTAGATCACTTTGACTCAAGATAGAACAAGAGAATCGAGAGAGATGAAGAAGAATTGATTTATTTTTTTTAGGAGGGGTTTACAAGATCATCAAATAAAATTTCAAATTACGAAGTAAGATCTTGATCTTCAAACCAATGCGCCGTCCACTTCAATCGTGAGAAGAGAAAAAACGAGTTTTCCTTTGCCTTACCAGATGTCCAGGTCTCCAATCTTTAAACGAGACAACCCCACACTAAGGCGTTTCATGTCAAAAATAGAAAATAAAAAAATAGGCAAAGTTCCATCAAGTACCCGATCCCAAGAACTAGAACTCAAGGCTCTCGAGTCTATCTCAAGGAGTCCAACCACAAAAAAGAGATCCACAAAAAACTACAACAAATCTGCATATCTACACTTAGATCTGCAGATCTGAGTTCCCAACCACAGAAAAGAGACCCACAAAAGAACAACAACAGATCTACAGATCTACAACTCAGATCTGCAGATCTACATCCCACATCTTGCAGATCTACATCCCAGATCTGGCAGATCTACAACGATTTTGCAAATCTACAACACAGATCTAGCAAAACCAAAATACCAGATCTGAGACGAAATGACAACAAAGATAGAGCAGCAAATGAGACAAAAACGATGACGACAACGTGAACGACGAATCTGCGACGGACCGTTGGAGAAAGGGAGGAGCATCTCTCTAAAGAGAGAAGCTCTCCCTTCTCTCTAAAACCGGTGAAGAAGAATTGATTAATTTGGTGTAAATTTTTCATCCACAATTTAGGGGTATTTATAGGATAAAAAAAGCTAGTTTAAGATAACGGTAAGATATACAGTAAAACCTTTATAAATTAATAACATTGGGACCATGAAATTTTATTAATTTAGAGAGGTATTAATTTATGTATTAATTTATCGATAAATTAATATTTTATTAATTAAAAGAGAGACTTTTTTAATTCAACAAATTTAGTACATATATATTAAAAATAAATGAGTTTATATATGTTTCATTAATTATATTCATGTATCAACCAATTCTTTGTAACTAATTAAATATATTCATGTATAATATCAATTCATTGTATACAATTAACTATTATATTCATGGACGCATGCATCAATTCATTGGAATTACTTAAATATTGTACATGTTTACATTAATTCGTTACACTTAAATTACTATTATAGTCAATTAAATATATTCATGCATGATGAATGTAACATATATACTATATAAATCTCAATATGGAAATAAAATAATTCATAACACTCAACCATGTCTTCTCATCTAAAAGAGGTCGCAAAATTATCAATGAATAATTAAATGCATAAAACATTATGTGAGTGGAAGAGATCGAGACCATCCCACATGCACTCAAAAAGATCTACAAGAGTGTGGCTTGATGAAAAAGATTTATAAGAGAGAGACCATGTCATAATATTTATAATTGTATTAATATTTATAAATTATTAATTTAGAGTTTTAATGGACCTAATATTTATAAAGGCATTTTTCAAAAAATTATTATTTTATTATCTTATCGAATTTGATGATTTTTTACAAAGGCTCAAGTCGGGACCGGAAGATTTTATTATTTTAAAGAGTTTATTAATTTATAGGGTATTAATTTATAGAGATTTTATATATATATATATATATTTAAAAAATTGTCTGGACCAGTGTTTACGGTTCGAACCATCGGTTCCCCTTCCCTACTGCTAGATCCGAATTTAATCTAGGCCATCTAAAAAGTCCACTAGCATACATCGTACCCTATAGAGGTATAAAAGCCTCCATTTTCAAGAGCAAGGATGAAAATATCGGTATCGAATTTATGGAAATATCGATGGATATATCGATATCGAATATCGATATCGGTAAATTTTAAAAATTGTAAAAATTTAATAACAAGCCTTTAGTACATAAAATCAACAAAATAATTTGAATACATTTTATATCATTGATAAATTTATATAAAATATAATATACAATGTTATTTTGTATGACATTTATCGATATTTTTCGAAATTTATCGACATTTTTTCGATATTTTCCGATATTTTCTCGATAATTTACCGATATTAGGCTCGATATTGTTATTGTCTACCTATATTTATCGATATTTTCAATTTTTTTACAAATATCGTGAAAATATCGGTTCTTCCCAATATCGATATCGGTGACCCCGAAAAATGGATATATCGAGAATATATCGGGGATATTTCTGGATATTTTCATCCTTGATCAAGAGTGTCTGTTACCCTATAGAGGTATAAAAGCCTCCTTGGTCAAGAGTGTCTGTTATGAGTATCACGTGCTAATAGATTCCATACTGGATTTGAACTATAAAAGGTGGAGCCTTTTTTTGACTTCTGAATTTATGGTGTGTTGTCATCGGCACCCAAAAATAATTACCTTAAATACCCACTATGAAGGGGAAGTTGATTGGTTGGCTAACAAACTACTAAGAAACACGAAATAATAAATTGTAAATATAAAATCAAACGAGACTCAAACAATGAGAATAATTTAGCCCTCGGATAGCTTTCCCTTCATTAATTATATCAGTTGATCAATCAACAAACCATGTTAACTCAATTTAATCTCAAATCTTACCCCTAAGTCAGTGGTACGACCAAACTAACTCGAATTGTTTCTTACGTTTAATTAATCAGTACGACCCCCAATTAATCTATTCCTACGCCCTAAAACATGTATATAAGGTTCAACTCGAGGAACGCATTCAAGAATTAAAACAATAGGACAAACTAGACCATGAATATGAGACACTCGTTTCATGCAACCTACATGTTACCACTCTCTGAATAGCTAGAATTGAACAGGAATAAAATTTGGGTGATCAAGTCTATTAAATTCATAAATCAAAACATGCATATCGTCTGTTCAAGTAATAACAAAATTGAGATATAAATCGAAATCAATCAAAAATTGTATAATTAAAAAAATATAATTGTCACAAATTTCACATCCTCTATAATAAAGAAAATTAGCTACGGCATAATAAACGGACTAACAAAAAGGGAGAATTCATAGCATTTCAATATCTCAATAATAATAGATAATGAGAAAATATGGAAAATAGAATTCTTTTAAAGCACAGCCTCAATCATGAATTCGTGATTGTCCTCTGATATCAATGTACCGCGTGCGTATGTGTACACCAATTCCTGTTCCCTTTTTTCAAGTAACTTTTTCGCTCCTCAAAAATACCAGATTTGGCTTACTCCCAGCCAAAAATAAAGGGTCTGACTTTTACACCTCCATTTCGGTTTAGAACACTCCCCCGATTGATGCACACCCCCTAAAATATGTCAAGATTGATGCACCCATCCATGAATTGTCATAAATACCCTTTTTATCATTTTAATACATTTTCCAAACACACTCCCCTTATTAAATGCACCTCCAAAGTCCAAACCCTAATTTTTTTTTTCTCCTTCCTCCCTCCTTCTCCCTTCCCTTATCCCTCCCCTCATCCTCCATCGCAGCAGAAGAAAAAAAAAAAGCCCAACTCAACCCCCCAGCCCACCCACCCACCCCATCGCCCCCAGCCCCCCCCCCCCACTGTCCCTCCCTACCTCCAGCCTCTCTGCAAGCAGCAACGCATCTCCTCTCTTCTGTTTTTTTTTTTTTTTAACTTTTTTATATGTTATTTTTCAAACAAAGCCTTCTCTCTCTATACGCTCAAGAAAAGGTAGGTTACGCGCACGTTTGTTGCAGAAAAGGTAGGTTTTTCTTTTCTTTTTTATTTTTATTTCGACAAACCAGGGTCGACCCCTTGCATTCTCATCGACAACAGGGTGTTGACGAGAGTGTATTTTGGTCGACCCTGGTTCGTCGAATTATTTCAAATTTTTTTTAAAAAATAATTTCGATAAACCAGTGTCGATCATATTCAATCTCGTCGACACCTTATTATCGACGAGAGTGAATATGGTCGACAGTCGACACTGGTTTGTTGAAATTTTTAAAAAAAAATTAAAAATTTTCTAAGTTCCTGAATTTCTTTTTGTTTGTTGTTTGTGGTGAAAATTTTGTTGTTTGGTGGTGGTGGTTGTGCGGCAGTGGTGGTGGTGCGGCAGCGATGGTGATGGTGGCTGGTAAAAATTAGGTTTAGGGTTTAGAGGGGAAGGAGGAGGTGCATTTAGTAGTATAATATGACTTAAAGGGTATTTTTGGTTTTTTACATTATTATTATATTATTAAACTAAAAGGGAGGTGTTCTAAACCGAAATGGAGGTGTAAATAGTCCCACCCAAAAATAAAGCCTCTTCATTCTCTTGGCCCATTAATTCATGGGACCATTTCTATGGCGCGGCTAAAGGCACCCAAGGATACTATGAGTACACCCACATGATGAGGACACACACGAAACGGATGAGGACACCCACGTGAAAATCTCAAAAATAACTTTCTCATTTCAAATCCTAATTAAATCCTTATTCCTCCATTTCTCACACAAAAAGGGTGCACCCACCTCCCCCTCCCTCCCAATCGGCGCCGCTGCCCACCACCCCTCCCACCCTAGCGGCGCCGCTCCTCCCCTCCCCACGCGGCGCTGTCTTCGAACAAACGTTGCCGCCGCTGGAGAAGGGCGAATCGTCGGCCGCCACCGCCACTGCCCTCGTCTCCTGTTGCTGCGTTTTCTTCTTCGAACGCCGCCGCCCCTGCCCTCGTCCGCCACCGCCCCTTGCCCACGTCCGCCACCGCCCCTACCTTCGCCGCCGCCCGTTTCAAGGTAGGTTTTTGAAGGAATTGTAGGAAAATTAGGGTTTTTAGAAGTTCAGGAATTATTTTCGAACATATTGAGCATGTTTTGGAAACATTTTCGAATAATCTGTGTTTGTTTTGAAAAAAATTCGAAAATTCTATTTTTGTTTTTGAAAAATTTTCGAACATCTTGTTCGATTTTTTTTTTTTCGGACAAATTTAAGTTGTTTTGAATATTTTTTCGAACACATTGAGTTTGTTCATTAAAAAATTTCGAACAAGTTGAATTTGTTGGGTAAAAATTTTCGAACAAGATGTCCAATTTTTTTTCGGACAAATGAAAGTTGTTCATGAATTTTTTTCGAACACATTGAGTTTGTTGGGTAAAAATTTTCGTACATCTTAACTTTATTCGGTTAATATTTTCGAACATCTTAAGAATTTTTTTTTATTATTTTTATTGATTTTTTGTGTTTTGTTGAAGAATGGTGTTTGTTTTGGTGGTGGTGGAGAGGAATATGTCGTGAAATAGAAGCGGTGGGTGTACTCATCTGGCGGGTTTTTTTTTTAAAAAGTACAACAGGGGTAAATACGTCATTTCGCATCACCCTTGTGACAAAAAACAATTTCTGGTGGATGTCGTCATAGTATCTTTGGGTGCCTTTAGCCGCGCCCCCATTTCTATTGTTTCTAATAGGGATAACACATAATATTCAAATATTCAAATATTATGTGTTATCCCTATTAGTTTCCTTCCCAGAATCACGGCTGCTAGCTAATGGGGCTTTTAATTCATATCTTGGCCCAGTTCTTTTTCTTTCTCATCAAAATGCTCCAATTTACTTGAATTAAATTAGAAAATAAAAATATCAAAGTAATTAGAATCAGAAAGATATACTAAAATACCAATTTAATTCACAAATAATATTCAATTAAAGCACAAAAATATGCAATAATCTCGACTCATCAATTTATTTATCTGATATAGGATATTTGAGTGAACAAATATTACGATTCTTAATTTATAGGAATTGAAACCGAACCGCAAAATACAATGTTTTGATTATGATTTCTATTTGTTATAGTTTTGGTTCCGTCAGTTTCGGTTCGGGAAATCGACAATTTTGACTTTTGAAATGTTTGTGCATCTCTAATTTAACTTCTTAGTCAATTATGTTAAATCGGTTCGATACCCTTAGTTGCTTGCATATTTTTTTTTAGGACTACAATATTGCATCTTGGTGTTTCGAGCAGACACAGGCCAACGAGACACGGTTCATCTGTGATTTGTCTCCTGCCTAATTCGGGTTGGTACAAGGTTAACACAGACGGTAGTGCCTCTTCTTTCCCGGGCAGTCTGCATGCGGGGGCGGTCTTCAGGACTTTTAGGGGATTCTTCGTGGCTGCGGTCGCCACTAAGGTGGGTTAGGGCCTCTCTTTTGAGGCTGAGTTAGCAGCGGTACTTTTGGCCATCAGGTATGCACATGATCAGGGATGACACTTCATTTGGATTGAGTCGGACTCTACACTCACAATTGACACTTTTATGAGCACCAATCCCTCTATTCCTTGCAGACTGCAAGGCCTTTGGAGCCAGATCCACCCTCTTACACAGAACATGCACATCAGATACTCACACGTCTTCAGAGAGGCCAACCAGCAGGCGGTGGATGCTGTGACCAAGACTGGCCTTGATTGTGTCTGGAGAGGCTACCCCGGACTTTTTACTCTCATTTCTGCATAATGATTTATATACTGCTTTCTATAGATATTGACTTTTAGAGGAGTGTACCTTTTTTCTTTTTTCTTGACTTGAGTTTTATCCCTAAGAAGAGTTTTTCCATGCAAGGTTTTAATGGCACTGCGGTCTCTAGCTAGACCTTTGAGCTTATGGTCCTAATTTTTTTTTCTTTTATATGATCTACCTTTTATTTTTATTGTCTAGTAGTAGTTTGTGAATACTATTTTTCACATCCCAATATTTCATACCATATATTTCCACGGTTTTACAGAAATATAAACATAATTTTTTTTAGTTAATTTGTGATGTGTTAAAAATATTCTTATTTTGTAGGTCAAGAAATGGGAAAATTATTTTTTGATCATGATTTCTTTAAGGGGGTAAGTATACTTTTTTTTTTTTTTTTTTTCACACCATTTTTTTTATGTATGGTAGGTGGACTATTGTTTGCCTAAATATTATGGCAACTGTATGTTAGTTTCAGAATCACGTTGCCTAAATATTATGGCAACTGTATGTTGTATGTTAGTTTCAGAATCACGCTGTCAAGGAAACACATATTTCTTTTTTTTTTTTTTTTTTAATGTATTTGTCATTTTGTCACAGTTAAACGGATTGAGTTACTTGACTCTTTCATTATTTTATGTATTTGTCATTTTGTCACATGACTTGAAACAATTTTGTAAAATTAATACTATTATTTTCTTCCTTTTAATATCCGTCGAAACTACATCCTCTAAATAGGTATATGAATCCAACAAAATTACCAACATCCTAACTACCTAATATTAGAGCTGGCAAATCGGGTCGTCCGGTCCAGCCCAGCCCAATCCATCGGGCCAAGCGATGTTCGTGAGCTGGGTCGGGCCGGCCCATAAATTAGTCGGGCCAATTAAAATGAAGCCCAGTCTAGCCCATCTAGGCCTAGCGGGCCAGCTCAACCCATGAGATTTTTCTTTAAATTTTAATATTTCTAGAAAAATTATATATATAAACTTTGTTATGTATTGGTCACATATAATTTTTATTTATATAAATAATTATAATTAATAATATACATTACTAATGTATTAAATATACATAATTCATTAACGATATAACATTACACTATATAACAAGCTTAAAAATAATTAAAAATAATTCATATGTTCAAATTTCAAATTCAAAATATAAGGTATTTTACTTATTTTAATTATTTATTTGCTTAAAGAAAAAAACTTGATCGGGCCAAACGGGCCGCCCATGGGCTGATGGGCCAAATTCAGCCCAGCTCATTAGGCCCATCGGGTTTGGCCAAATAGGCCCAGTTCTATATGGGCCTGTGATTTTGGAGCCCAGTCCATACTGGGCTTCGGGTTGACCGATGGGTCGGGCCCAAATTGTCGGCTCTACCTAATACTCCCTCCGATTCAAAAAGATTGTCGCATTTCTCGTTTTGTATTGAATTAAGGAACATATTTTTTTGACACATTTGCCCCTCATTAATTTGTCTCATTTCCTTTTTTTTTTTTCTTTTTTTTCTCCTCCTTCCTTTTTCCACCCATCTTTGATATTTCCTTCCGGCCATTCATTATCACATACGCAGCAATCTCCATTCCCTGCAAATATTACTCCCTTTTCCTTATTCATTCTTTTTATCTCCCATTTCCTCTCTATCTCCACCAACATGCAATTTTCTTTCCTAATGATAAATTTTCATTGTCTATCAAAATTTTAATTTGGAGCCAATTTGAACTGAAATTCAAAATTTTATTTGGAGCCATTGAAAATTGAATTTTTTTTACTTGGAGCTAAAACTTTAAACTGTGTTTGCATATAAATAAATCAACGACTATTAAAACTAAAATGGACAAACCGTAGAGAGATTCAAATGACCTCTAAAATTTCACTAGATTTAAATGAAATTCCTGCAAATTTTGAGAGTGACCATGAGAATGTGTTTCAAATCATAGTTAGGCCATCTAGAGTAGGAACATTGTTGCTTGATTTGAACGAGGAACCAAATCAGGAGTTTGAGTCTTCATTAATTGAGTTGGAGGTTGAACATTTGCACGAAGATGATGAAGTTCTATTGGATGGTGAAGATGAAAATGACTTGAATGGTGATAATGGTAATTCCTTTTATAAATTTATTTGGCATTTTCTTTTCTTGGCATTTTCTTTTCTTTGCCCAGTGTCAAACTCATTTAAATTTAGTTCAATGGATGGAGTAACAATCATCTAATTGCATCGTTGTTCTTTTTTTTTTTTTTTTTTTCAATCTTATATGTACAGGAGCTTTTGAGGCCCCTCAAGAGTCCTTAGTCAACAAAAGGTTATCAAATGGACAAAGATGGGCCATTTATAATAATTTATTAGAGAGGAGCGTGAATGGTAAATTACCACGAGGTTCGTTGAAAGAAGTTTCAACGGAATTTTCAATACATGTTCGGACAGTGCAACGAATTTGGAAACGAGGAAATGAAAGTTTACAGGGACATGAGGTTAATGTATCTAATAAATACAAAAACAGTGGACGAAAAAATGTTCATGTTGATTTAACTCGAGTAGCTGAAATTCCTTTAAACAAGAGGACAACTTTGAGGTCTCTTGCTGAAAGCTTGAACATTAGCTACTCGACGTTATATCGGGCTGTAAAAGGAGGTCTTATTCGGCGTCACTCAAATTCCATCAAACCATATCTTAAACAAGAACATAAAATAGCCCGTTTGCAATTTTGCATATCTATGTTGGACCCTAACACCTTGGCTCATGAACCAACGTTCATTAATATGCACAACATTGTGCATATTGACGAAAAGTGGTTTTACATGACAAAAAAAAGTAAATCATATTATCTACTTCCGGTTGAGGAAGAACCTTTGCGCACTTGCCAAAGCAAGAACTTCATTGCGAAAGTTATGTTTTTAGTTGATATGGCGCGTCCAAGGTTTGATGATAATGGAGATGAAACTTTTTCAGGAAAGATAGGAGTTTTTCCATTTGTGACCATGCAACCAGCTCAAAGAAGAAGTAGAAATAGAGATGCAGGCACATTGGAAATGAAGCCAATTACATCGGTCAAGAGAGAAACTATAAAAGAATATTTGATCGAAAAGGTTATACCTCAAATTCAAGCTAATTGGCCAAGAGAAGATTTGGGGAAAATCATTTTTATCCAACAAGACAATGCAAGGACTCATGTTGATCCAAGTGATAGAGACTTTCAAATGGCTGCATCACAGAGTGGTTTTGATATTAGGCTAATGTATCAACCACCAAACTCACCAGATTTAAATATCTTGGATCTTGGGGTTTTTAGTGATACAATCATTACAACATAAAGAAAGTCCAAAGAGTGTTGAAGATCTTGTACATGCAGTGTATAAGTCATTTGTTGAATTCCCCGCGAGAAAGGTGAATCGTGTGTTCATGACCCTACAACTATGTATGCAAGAGATAATGAAAATTAGAGGGTCCAACAAGTATAAGATTCCACACGTGAATAAAGACGCATTGGAAAGGCAAGGTCGTCTTCCCACACAAATAACTTGTGATTTGGACCTTGTACAAAATGTAATGAATATAATATCTCAAGTTTAGAATTACATTATATATATATATACGGATCCGTATATATATATATATATATATTTTTTTTTTTTTTAAATTTCATGTCGGAACCTCTAATTATACAAATATTTGTTAGAGCTAGAAGAAGAATGTGACATAGAAAATGAGAAATTGAATGACAAGAAAAACATGAAAAAATAGATCTCAAATTCCAAATAATGATTCATTAATATTCAAATTTCACCTTTGAACAATTATTCAAAGAACAACATATGTAAAAACATAAATTCAGAAATATAAAAATTACATTCTAGAAATATTTGGGAAAATAAATCTTCAACATCTCTGCAATAAATTTAGCAATTTCCGAATTGTCATGGAGCTCTTCTTCATCTAGGTATAATTTATTCAAATCAAAATCATGCTTGATTTTTTTTGAATCTTTATCTTCTTCGGTCTTTATAACTATATTCTTCTTCACATCATCCATATCCATGGTGCCTCTTCAAAAATTTCTTGTAGAATTGGATATTGCTTCATATAATGAAGAAATGAATTTATAATTACACAATTGTAATTCTAATTTTGTTAGTATCTTTACAAATCCCCACAATTACTCAAAAATCGTGAATAGATGATTAGTCAAATTCAAATTATAACAAAGTCTGAACATTTGCCACCAATTTATGGAGATTTTTTTTTTTTTTTTTTATGTAAATCTCCATAATTGATCACTTTGAAATGTTATGCTTAGACAAAAAATTATTTCATGAAAATCCCAATAATCAATCCCTCTGAAATGTTATATCGAGAGATAAGATTTATGGAGAAAAAAAATGTCACACTTAGCTTTTTGAGGGAATGGAAAAGAAATATAGAATCATTAATGTATTTCTAAAAATAAAAAAATATAGTAGAAGTCAATAGGGGTAGTTTAGGCATATCATTGGAAAAATAGAAAAAGCGACAAACTTTTTGAAACAAATTTTAAGTCCAAATGCAACAATCTTTTTAAATCGGAGGGAGTACATACTACTATGCGCACAAATTTAGGAAAATAACAAAACAATAATGAAAGGGTAAAACATCAAATGGGCTCCTCATAAGTCCGGCCCAGCAACATTCCATTTCTTATGGATCTGGACTTCACTTTGGCCTGCTAAATCTATTGGGCCGTCCTTTAATCCGACTCTCGACTGTAAATAATTTTGAGCCCACGACCCTCATTCTCATCAAACTCAAACAACTCTAGTCATATCCTGGACAAAAATATCTGAAAATATCTCTGATATACCCCCGATATATTCATTTTCCGGGGTCACCGATATCGATATTGGAAAGAATCGATATTTCCACGATATTTGTAAAAAAATTGAAATTATCGATAAATATCGGTAGAAAATAACAATATTGAGTTTAATGTCAGTAAAATATCAAGAAAATTTCGAAAAAATGTCGATAAATTTCAAAAAATATCGATAAATATCGTACGAAATAACATTATATATTATATTTTATATAAATTTATCACTGATATAAATGCAAATACTTATGTGTATCAGTTACATACATGTAACTGAATCCAATTTTCTATTTACCCTCCTTTTTTTAATATGTCCACACTCCCTTCTTTTAGGCACTTATGTGTACAAGTTACATACATGTAACTAAATTCAATTTTTTACATGGATTATTAGTTATTTACTCTCTTTTTTATTAATTTCACCCCCAATTTTTTTTAAAGAAAAATACATGAAAAAAACTATATTACCATTTTATCAATTAAATTAAAATACAACTCATTAAAATTGTAATTATACACCGACTATCGAGTCACCAATGAATCACCACAAAGTCAAATATTATTTTATTTTTTTAACTTTCAAAAAATAAATATAAAAAAATAACGAATATAAAAAAAATTAAAAAAAGTATGAAACTCAAAAATAAAATTATGAAATAAAAATTTCAGTTTTTTTTTTTTTTCAAAAAATGACCAAAATTTAGGAAAAAAATCGAATTAAAAAATCAAACTAAAAAAATTCAATTTTTTTTCTAATTTAGGTATAAATGTATGAATATGACATGCTCACTTTCTAGCTTTAATCTGATTTATAATAACTAAGACTATTTTGTTATGGCTTCATTATTTCTACAATGATATCTGGTTTGTTACAAGTTTTTTAAAGTTGTAGATTATTTTTTAAGAGTAATTAATAACATAATCTAATTGAAAAATAAAATTTATATTTAGAAACTTTAATGAGTGGAGAATTGGGGAAGAAACTAGCATAATATTGCATCAGCTTTTTTTTTTTTTTTTTTTTGTGGTTATCGCCGTGTTGATGCATTCATATGTTTATTGAGTGTGATCGCATCTATTAATTGAATTGTGTGTTCAGTGTGATTCATTCTCACTTTTGTTCTTCTTACTAGTTAGTTAATATCAATATTTTAATATTGATGTATTAATTTGCATTGTGTGCCTAGAATTATGAATGTGTGAAGTTATGTATTTTTTGTTAAATATAATATTAGTTTAAATACGATATAGTATTAGTACGCCTATGGTATAGTACTAGTTAATATATTGTATAGTGTTGCGTCAGAAAGTAACGATCCGGATTACGACGGTTGTGGGCTTAGATCGTCACTTTCCCGCGAGCTTTTCCACGAATAATCCTCTTTTGAGCTCCCACAAGACCTGCAAAAACACGTCGGAGGGGATTCCGGCGTGGAATCTCCGACGCTCAAGTCAGAACTTTTCTCAGGAGAGTTAAAGAGGAATTTCCCTGTAGATCAAGGGAAATTCTCGCAAGAATCGTAGGATTTTCTCTATTTTCAGTGTATTCTTCGTGTAGAACATAAAGTGTGTGTGTATTCTTAGTAAAACGTAGTCAAAATGGTAAAACTAACTTGCCTTTATACCTGACCGATTCTGTAGGAGAGAGGGAAAATGGTTCTTCCGCTTATCTCTCAACCGCCTCTCCAAACTCGGTCCTTCCTTGGACTTCTTCCTACTGAGACTGGATCTCCTTTTCTGGGCTGAGAATACTTAAGTTAAGGACATTTGGGCCCGTAATATGGGCCGCAAATAGTAAACTTAAGGATATGGCCCCAACTCCGTGTTTGGGCTTAACCCCTTTACTGACACTCAGGGGTGTACTAATCTTTTCTTAATCTTTCCTCCGATTCGCCCTTTGTAGCAAACGGGTTTAATTCGTCCTTCGTCCACGCGTCGTTATTCTAAGCTACAACATATTTAGGCCACATCAACTACTCCCCCCTACTCTCATAAAAAATATTCATGACTTATGAGAGTGGGAAGAGAAGGAGGAATAAGATAAATTCACCGTACAGATCATTTCACATAAACTGCCACCATTTCCCCTTTAAACTCAACGAATATGTGATATATCCCTAGAAAAACACGCCCTTAGGGTTTTTAGACAAAAAAATTTAATTCTTCTTTTAAATCTTTCTCTTCGCCGCCAAGTAATAATGATTTCAATTCTTTCGTCGCTTCGAATTCTGCATTTATTTTCCTCACGCGCCTGTGATGGGAGGGACAGTCAGCCACCGTCGCCATAATCACACACCCTCCCATTGGTCCTTAATGTCCCCTTCCTCGATTTTCTCCCTGCACTCCGAATTACCATCATAACTCCCCATTCAAAAATTAAGAAACCTCTCTCATTTGTGTAAACTTCCCTTCTATAGTTTTTCGTCGTTTTCAGAGCATCTCCGGTGTTTCCTTTCGTTTCTGCGACCAGCCGTCTCCTTCGCACGTTCGCCGGTACATCGTTCACATTCGAAAGGTGCCCTCGCTTCAGGTACCGTTCTCCACTTCTCCACTTTCTTTTATTTTGTCTTCATGTCTTCCTCCTCTAAGACTTTATCGGACCGGGCTTCTATGGAAGATTCCGACTCTTCTTCCCACTCGGTCCCTCTATTTCCCGTAACCGCTCCTACCTTAAGAAATAAAATCTCTACCTCCTCTGCCCTTACTAAAGAGCGGGTGGCTGCCTTTATTCGTTCTGGAATTTTTCCGGCGGACTATCTAGTTAGGGTTGCTCACCCTAAAGAACGCCCCAATTTCGCTGGTCCTACGAGCTTAGCCTTTTGGGAAGCTCAATTAAAGGCCGGCCTTCGCTTCCCTGTTAACCCCTATCTGGCAGAAATTTCCTCTTACCTTCGCATACCCATTAACCAGTTCACCCCAAACGCTATCCGGGCGATGATAGGGTTTTACATTTTGGTTAAGGGGAATGGTGGAGAACCCTCGCCCCAGCTTTTTTTAACTCAGTATATGTGCAAGTTTGCAGATGGATTTTTCTACGTTTGCGGTCGCCCCTCTAGGACCGGGAAATTCATAGAAAAGCTTCACGAGGGAGTCCAGGAGTGGAAGGACTATTATCTCTTCGTTACTAGTCCTTCTCCCTGGGATTTTCCTCATGAGAAATGGATTTATGAGAATCTTGGGGTGCCTAGTCCTCTTCTCACTGTTTGTTCCCCTTTTATCCTGGATGTCATGGAAAATTTGAATAGGCATGTAATCCACCATGGGTATTTTGATGTGATGGGCATATGTAAAAACCCTAGAGCTTTGTCCCATTTTGGTTTTGGTAGCACTGATTATCCCTTAGGTCTAGATGATGGTAATGTTGTTTCCTTCCCCTGTCGTTACCATCTGTATTTATGTCTTTATAGCTTCTAATATCCTTGTTCTCTTGTCACATCTATGAGTTGGTTATCCCAGATTTCTCGAGATGCTACACCCCTTTCTATGGTGAACAAACCGTCAACTCCTGAGAGTTCTTCAAAGGCTCCCCTTTCCCCTTCTCCAATAAAGCCTTCGGTGGGGTCTGTTGCCAAGCGGACCAGGTCATCCGCAGGAAGGGCCGCTTTCTCTTCCGGACTCCCCACTTCTGGAGCCTCTAAGAAGAAGAAAACTAAGGGTAAGTCCTCTACTGCTCCTTCTGACACCATTGATCTAGAAGCCACGGATGATATCAACGTCGAGGGGTTTACTGCCTTCGTGGAACGCCATATCCCTCTGCTTGTTGTTCAAGCTCTTAGCGCCCTAACCTTGGAAGAGCGGATGGTGCACGCGGCTCACAGCTTCTCCCAAGTAAGTTTTACTGTTGGTTTCCTTATATGGCTTGCAAGGGGTAGAATGGATATTCTAACTTTCTATACTGTTTTAATCTTATGAAGTTCGGTCTTCTCTATTTTGATGTGTTCGAGCAAGCCCTTCAATCTCTTCGGCTTCATGAAGACCTCCGCAGCCAGGTAGAGCAGGAGAAGGTTAAGAAGAAGATGGTCGAGGCAGAGCTTCAGGAGGCTGTCTTGGGGAGGAAAGCAGCGATGGCTGAAAAAGTCCATGTTTCAAAGCAAAATCAAGTCTTGTCAGGGGACCTCTCATTGCTCCGTGCCCAAGTTGCTGAACAGGAGATGGAGATTCAGCGCCTAAGGGTCGAAATGCCTTCAACCGGGGTAAAGTTGTGTATCGATTCTCTTTTTACCTCTGCAGCAAGGCAAACTTTCCTGGGTACTTTGCATCAGGAGTGGTTGGAAGCTTTCCTCAAGAGTGCCAGCTTCTTGGGGGCTATGGGGGCCTACATTCCGCACTTCATTGATCATGGTTTCTCTAACGCTGTAGCGGAACACTCTACTGCAGGGTTTGATGGCCATTACACCCGTGCCCTCCGTCTAGAGGAGTTAGCTGATCCTCCCAAGTTTCCGGGAGATCCCAAGGAGGATATCAACACTCCCTGGTGGCTACCTGGCATGAGGAGGGCTATCTCGGAGCTGAAGAGTGTCGGCCTCGGTGTGGAAGACTTGGTGCCCTCAGAGAATTTGGCATTTCCTGTTCATTTGGCCAATCCGGATCCTCTGTCTACCGTAGTTGCTAATACTTCAGAGGAGAAAGAGGAGGGAGGCGGTTCTAGTGGGTCGGTTGATTAGTGTGAAAATTGCTTGAAATTCATGTGTTTATTTTACATAATTTTGAGGGTTTTGTTGCATTATTCACACTAAATTGACTAATTGCACTTGAAATGAGAAAGGTATGTGTTTTGCTATTTTTTTAGGTAAATTGAACTTATTTGGAAGCAAAATACGTGTCTGAGAATTCATGAAGTCAAGAAGATAATTGTACCATTGGATGCGTCTCGAAAAAATGAGTGGAATGAAAAAAAGAATCAAATCAATCGGAGGTCGGGAGCTCAAGATATGATCGAAACAAGAAAGTGTGAAACTGTAACAGATTCCACTCGGGCCGCCGAGTCAACCCACTCGGTTGACCGAGTGAAATCTGCTTCCAGGTCAGTTTCTGGACTTCCATCTCACTCGGTCGACCGTTTGAGGTCACTCGGTCGACCGTTTGAGCCCGTTTCTGCGCGAAAATTCGAGAATTTTAAAGGATTTCAAGGGCCTAAGTGCAAATTTCATCTCCAACACTCTTCCCAACTATAAAAAGCACCCACAATCAGATTTTGGAGCCCTAGAATTCATTCCCCACACAACCAAGAACTCATATTTTCACATTCAACATGGGATAGTTTAGGTTTGAGGAGCTTCTCTCCTCAAACACCATTAGATAGTTTTATGTTTTCTTAGCTTAGAATCATTTGAGTATTTCATTTTCATGTAAGAATTGAAGAATTTCAAGACTCTCAAGGTGCTATTTTTCTTTTATTTAAGCATTGTTTGGTAAATTTCATTTTCATGTTTTATTTTGTTGTTTTAGCCATGGGTGTTTTCTCAAACCCCATGGGCTAAGCTTTTTATGCTTTGGGTGTTTGAAACCATGTGAATATTGAATGTGTGAATTGTTTATGCTTTGATTATTGTTACTATTTGGATTGTTGCTTCTCTTATTGAGTTTTATTGGTGCTTTGTGTATTAACTTCTATTAATCCATATTTAGATGCATGTTTAGCGTAGACGAGAGTTACATGGACATGTTTACATTTATGGTGTGAGTTGTTGGTATGCAAATGCGTTTATTATACTTTTAATTCGTCGAGAGAGAGTTAATTGTATTAGAACCTCATTAAGCGACATTAATTACTTGAATGGTTATTTGGGTAGTTGGTGAGGATTAGGAAGAGGTCGTATTACCGGGTTTGGGAACACCTTAGACGTAAGGCTATAGTACCCGAAAGGAAAAGATTTTCATCCTAGCATCTTGATGCTCTTAGCAAGTCCAAATTGAAGCATAGACACGGTATAAACAATCCCACTCGATTTCACTAGGTAGAGAACACCCGAAGCATTCCCAACCTTTGCACTTCTTCGAATTTAGATTCGTGGTTGTTCTTTACTTTAATTGTCATTTTCTCATTTTCTTAATTTAGTAGTTAATTTTACTTATTAGGATTGTGTTTAGTTTAATTTATTGTCTTTAGATTATTATTTAGCTTTAGTTTTGCATCCAACTCCCGAAATCGTAGCTACATTAGTTATGACGACATACAACTCTAGGGATCCATTGCACTAGCCCACCTCCCATGGTTCGATACTACTTGGTCGAAATACTTACGTGCATACTACTACGATCCCTTATGCTTGAGGGGAAGTAGTTAGTCAAAACATATAGTGACTAAAAATTTCGTTCAAGTCAATGGCGCCGCTGCCGGGGAGGTGACGTAGTGCTATAAGTGGGACTTAGAGTTAGTTGAGTATTAGTGTTAGCTACATTACTTGTTTTATTTTGTCTTCTTTTTATTTTGAGAATTTTGATACTTTGATATTTTATAGGTGTGAACTTCATCGACTAGATGGATGGATATAATCAATACCCGTGGAATCATTGTTATGATCAACGTGACATGATTTATCCTCCACAACATGGTGATGTGAGCTACGATGATTGGAGGAACTTTGATCACCATTATCATATGCAACAAGTTCCCTCCTCTTATCGAGATTGGAGGAATGAAGAAGAATCATCTCCTCCTTCTCAAGGATATTATCCTTATCCACCTCCACCACAAGCATATTATCCTCCACATCCACATGCACATCCACATCCACATCCATACCCTTCTCCTCAACACCCATATCCATATCCTCCCCTACCACCCGAAGAGGTGTATCGTCCACCTCCTCCTCCACTTATGGAAGAGCTTCGTCAAGTACATTATCAAGAGTGGGAAAGCAACGAGTTTTGGCCACAAGGTAGGACTACTATCGAAAAGCTCTTCATTGCACACATGAAGGAGAGAATGGATGCAAAGAGATATCCACTTGAAGACATGAGCATGGGAATGAGCTTAATGGTGATTGTCAAAAGAGATGAAGGGGAATGTCCTTTGATGGACACGGGCAACAAAGAACAAGAAGATCAAGAAGCATCCCAAGATGAGTTGGAGAGCGAAATGAGCATTTCTAAACCTTTAAACTCTTCAATTTACACTTTACTTGATATTGATGCTTCTATTGATTTCATTTTGCCTCTTGATCACTTTGATCCAAAGAAAGAAATTGAGAAGTGCTTGGGCATTCTTGAGCAAAAGGGAGAGCAATGGAAAAAGAGGATGGAGGAAGAGCAAGAAGAACGGTCATTGAGAGAAATATGCAAGAAAGATGCAAGAGATTGGTCTTCCATTCATGAGAGCCTCCATGATTTTGAAGCTCAAAAGTTGAAATACAATGGGAAGGAGGACCGATATCCATGGCCTTTCCGATGAGTTCTTTTATTTCCGTCCGGCTTGAAGACGTTAAACTTAGCGCTAAATGGGAGGCAACCCATTCTTTATTGCTTTCTTTTATTTTTAGATTTGTAGCTTGTTTGATCTTTTGTTTAATTTTTGTTTTGTAGGTTGAGTGTTGTGTTAGTGGTCAAGGATGAGAGATACGCATGGTGGAGCTCAAGGGTAGTGGTGTTTTGGTGCTAAAGGTCGAAGGGACAATTGGTGACGATAGCTTGCTTCTTTAGTGAGCATAGTTGGTGGCAAAATTTTAAGGTAACACGCTCATTCCCAAACTTTGCATTCAACTAGATAGTTTCATTTAAGTTTGGGGGGATTTCGTGTGTTTACTTTCATTTTTTTTGCACCGTTTGTCATAATGTTTTGAGCTTTGGAGGATGAAATATCTTGTGGATTGTTGGTGTTTGATGCTTAATTGATGGTGATTGTTGGCTTTTGAAGTTTGGTTGAGTTTTGTGGTATTGATTGATGTTTGCTTGTTCACTTGATTATGTGAAGATTGTGCTTGATTTGGTGCTCTCAATTCATGATTAGACAAGCTTGTGAGCTTTAGAGCCTTTAGACTTTCATATCTTATGGTCTATTTTTCTTCATGTGAGTATCATTCATGCTTGTGTACTCTAGAACTTGCCAATTGTCTTGTTTGAGGCTACTTTTTGTGTGAGATTTTTGAAAGTGATATAAGGCCATCTTTGTTTTGAATAGTCACTTGGCCAAATTTTCCATACCAAATGAAATTTCTCCGTAGTTAGCCACTTTGAGCCTATTGATCCATTTTCTTTGGCAACCTACAAATTTAGCCTATTTGTCCATCTTTTGTGAGCCTAATTTTCCTATGAACTAGTGGAGCTTGAATATTGACAAATGTGGTTGAATTGAGGTGAAATGTGAATTTGGTGGATTTGTTTGGTTAAAAAGTGAAAAGATTGAAAAAAAAAAAGAGAGAAAAAAAGATGAATTGTGAGTTGTGCAAAAAAAATAAAGATTGAGTTGATGAGAAAAGAAAAATCGAAAAAGAAAACTCTCTTGTGCACAAAAATTTGGTAGAGCTTCAATTCAAAAGTGTTGGTTGGTTGGTGGTGAAGAATGTGCTTAAAAAGGAAAGAAGTAAGTAAATTATGTGAGCTAGATAGAGAACTTTGAGTTGCAACTTGATCAATTGCAACTTTCCTTCTTGCTCCATTAGTTTATGAGTCACTTTATCCAAATCTTCCCTACCTTAACCAAAGAACCTACATTACAACCAAATGTGAAGTCCTTATTGATTCATTGATTGAACACTTTCATGTGGTGGAGAACTTAGACATTTGGCAAGCATATGGTGGTGCATTTGTGTGATTTGATTTTGAGAGCATACATTTCCTTGATATACACTTTGAGTGATGAGAGATACACTTACTTGTGAGGAAATTGTGAATTGAGCACTTAATCTTGCATTGATTTGAGCATAACTTGTGAACTTGTTTGTGGATTTTTGTACTTATTGGCTTGACTAGATTGAGGAAAGTAGACAATCACTCATTCAATTTTGATTGAATTTCTTCGCAATCCTCCCACTTGTTCTATATTTCTTTCGTTGCTCGGGGACGAGCAACACTTTAAGTTTGGGGGGGTTGATTAGTGTGAAAATTGCTTGAAATTCATGTGTTTATTTTACATAATTTTGAGGGTTTTGTTGCATTATTCACACTAAATTGACTAATTGCACTTGAAATGAGAAAGGTATGTGTTTTGCTATTTTTTTTAGGTAAATTGAACTTATTTGAAAGCAAAATACGTGTCTGAGAATTCATGAAGTCAAGAAGATAATTGTACCATTGGATGCGTCTCGAAAAAATGAGTGGAATGAAAAAAAGAATCAAATCAATCGGAGGTCGGGAGCTCAAGATATGATCGAAACAAGAAAGTGTGAAACTGTAACAGATTCCACTCGGGCAGCCGAGTCAACCCACTCGGTTGACCGAGTGAAATCTGCTTCCAGGTCAGTTTCTGGACTTCCATCTCACTCGGTCGACCGTTTGAGGTCACTCGGTCGACCGTTTGAGCCCGTTTCTGCGCGAAAATTCGAGAATTTTAAAGGATTTCAAGGGCCTAAGTGCAAATTTCGTCTCCAACACTCTTCCCAACTATAAAAAGCACCCACAATCAGATTTTGGAGCCCTAGAATTCATTCCCCACACAACCAAGAACTCATATTTTCACATTCAACATGGGATAGTTTAGGTTTGAGGAGCTTCTCTCCTCAAACACCATTAGATAGTTTTATGTTTTCTTAGCTTAGAATCATTTGAGTATTTCATTTTCATGTAAGAATTGAAGAATTTCAAGACTCTCAAGGTGCTATTTTTCTTTTATTTAAGCATTGTTTGGTAAATTTCATTTTCATGTTTTATTTTGTTGTTTTAGCCATGGGTGTTTTCTCAAACCCCATGGGCTAAGCTTTTTATGCTTTGGGTGTTTGAAACCATGTGAATATTGAATGTGTGAATTGTTTATGCTTTGATTATTGTTACTATTTGGATTGTTGCTTCTCTTATTGAGTTTTATTGGTGCTTTGTGTATTAACTTCTATTAATCCATATTTAGATGCATGTTTAGCGTAGACGAGAGTTACATGGACATGTTTACATTTATGGTGTGAGTTGTTGGTATGCAAATGCGTTTATTATACTTTTAATTCGTCGAGAGAGAGTTAATTGTATTAGAACCTCATTAAGCGACATTAATTACTTGAATGGTTATTTGGGTAGTTGGTGAGGATTAGGAAGAGGTCGTATTACCGGGTTTGGGAACACCTTAGACGTAAGGCTATAGTACCCGAAAGGAAAAGATTTTCATCCTAGCATCTTGATGCTCTTAGCAAGTCCAAATTGAAGCATAGACACGGTATAAACAATCCCACTCGATTTCACTAGGTAGAGAACACCCGAAGCATTCCCAACCTTTGCACTTCTCCGAATTTAGATTCGTGGTTGTTCTTTACTTTAATTGTCATTTTCTCATTTTCTTAATTTAGTAGTTAATTTTACTTATTAGGATTGTGTTTAGTTTAATTTATTGTCTTTAGATTATTATTTAGCTTTAGTTTTGCATCCAACTCCCGAAATCGTAGCTACATTAGTTATGACGACATACAACTCTAGGGATCCATTGCACTAGCCCACCTCCCATGGTTCGATACTACTTGGTCGAAATACTTACGTGCATACTACTACGATCCCTTATGCTTGAGGGGAAGTAGTTAGTCAAAACATATAGTGACTAAAAATTTTGTTCAAGTCATCGGTCGATGCGGCGGCTGCAGGTGATGATGGGGCTGAGGCTCCTGAATCTTGATTATCTTCTTTTTAATTTTTGTTGCTACTATATACCTCTAGTCCTTTAAAACATTTTCTCAGGCCTATGTGCCTCTTTTGGTATTTTCAGGAGACCCCGCACTCCTGTGTTTTTCTGTGGGGGGCCATGACGTGATGCTCCTGGTCTTCGATATTATCTGCTCTTTTACTTTCAGTACTTTATTTTGTCTCTTGGTATCGTACTTGCATGTTATCTCCTTGCACACATATATACATATTGCTTCTTCTACATTAACATGTCATGTGTTGTATTTTAGGATAATGAACATGTCATATATTATGTTTAACATCTCTTAGTTAGGCTTCCATTTGTATCTCTGGCATTCTCCTAACACATATAGGCTTTGAGGCTTCACTATCGCAAAAAATATGAGGCTCAGATTTTTGTACTTACTTGACTTTGATCTTGATAATTCTTGTAGAGTCCCAATTCCTGTAGAATCCCTCTATAGCTCTTACCCCCTAGCCTCAGAAACTATAGTGGGAGAAGACTTCTTCTTTAGAAACATGTTAGGTCTTAGAGCTTTGAATGCCTATCTTAGGATGAAGTCCATCTAAACCTTCAGGCTTTCTCAGGGTGCGGTTTATCTAAACCTGCGCATTTTCTTAGAGTAAGGTTCATCGGGACCTACTCAAGTTCTCAGGATGAGGTTTGTTTAAACCTGCACATTTTCTCAGAGTAAGGTTCATCGGAACCTGCTCAAGTTCTCAGGGTGAGGTTTGTCTAAACCTGCGCATTTTCTCAGAGTAAGGTTCATCGGAACCTACTCAAGTTCTCAGGATGAGGTTTGTCTAAACCTGCGCATTTTCTCAGAGTGAGGTTCATCGGAACCCACTCATTTTCTCAGGGTGAGGTTTGTCTAAACCTGCGCATTTTCTCAGAGTAAGGTTCATCGGAACCCACTCATTTTATCAGGGTGAGGTTTGTCTAAATCTGCGCTTTTTCTCAGAGTAAGGTTCATCGGAACCCACTCAAGTTCTCAGGGTGGGGTTTGTCTAAACCTATGCATTTTCTCATAGTAAGATTCATCGGAACCCACTCATTTTCTCAGGGTGAGGTTTGTCTAAACTTGCGCATTTTCTCAGAGTAAGGTTCATCAGAACCTACTCAAGTTCTCAGGGTGAGGTTTGTCTAAATCTGCGCATTTTCTCAGAGTAAGGTTCATCGGAACCCACTCATTTTCTCAGGGTGAGGTTTGTCTAAACCTGCGCATTTTCTCATTTTTTTCCTTTGTCTTAATAGTTTTACATATCAATCATATCACTACATTTTCAAACATCTCTTTCACACAATAATTCTTCAAAAATCAGGAGAAATCACCACAATTTCTTCAAAAGTAAAGCTTCATTGATCAAAAGTGAATATCAACATAGGCAAAAAGGAAACCTATGTCGGCCTCATTAAAAACCTCTCTATGGTAAAACCCAAAGGGAAACCCACGCAGAGGGAAAAAGAGTGTCGGTGAAGCGGTGGGTACAAATATTCAAATGGAAATGAATGTCAAAATTGCAAAAAAGAAAAATAAGGGACCAACGCGTTTTCAAATGTAAAACCTCTTAAGGTGACACACGTTCCATGGGCGCAACACCTCCTTTCCCTCCATATTTTGGAGCTTGTATGCTCCTCCTTTTAGCACTTGTACCACTTTGTAAGGACCTTCCCAGTTGGGCTCCATCTTTCCAGTATTCTTCAGGGCATCAGCTCTTCGGAGGACCAAGTCTCCGACTCTAAAGGATCTGGGGATTACTCTACGGTCGTATGCTGCTTTGATCCTGCTCTTGTACCTCTCTACTCTCAGTTTCGCTATCTCTCTCTCCTCTTCTATTAGATCCAAGGCCTCTCTCATTAACTCTTCATTTTTCCTTTCATCAAAGTGTGTGATTCGATGTGATCCTAACCGGACCTCTGGCGGTATTACTGTTGTTGTCCCGTACACCAATTGGAAGGGGGACTCCCCTGTGCCTTATTTAGGGCTAGTTCTATAAGACCAGAGGACGTTATCCAGTTCCTTCACCCATCCTCCTCCTATTTTTTGTAGGCGGGTTCGGATGCCATCCACTATAATTTTGTTCGTGACCTCCACCTGACCATTGGCCTGCGGATGAGCCACTGAAGTGAACCTCTGCAGGATATTCCATCTCCAGCACCACTTTCTCACTTTCTCCCCATTGAATTGTGTACCATTATCTGAGACTAGAATCCTTGGTACTCCAAACCTACAACAGATGTGCCTTGCCAAGAAATTAATTACATTGTTTTCCTCTATCTTGGCCAGCGGTGCGGCCTCTACCTACTTGCTGAAGTAATCCACCGCCACAATTAAGAACTTCCTCCCTCCAGGTGCCATAGGGAAGGGCCCTACAAAGTCTATCCCCCATTTTGCAAATGGGCAGGGCAAATACATGGCCCCCATTTCTTCCGCTGGTACACGTATCAATGGTCCGTTCTTCTGGCATTTCTCACACTTCTTCACAAATTCTCGAGCATCCTCATCACACTAGGCCAGTAAAAACCTGCCCTGAACACCTTCTCCACGATAGTTTTATAACCCTCATAACTGGCTGCACAACCTCCATGAATATCCTTGATCACAAATTTTGCTTCTTGCTTTGAGAGACATTTCAGGTATGGCTGAGTAAAGGATCTTTTGTATAACTGATCCCCAATGATACAGTATTTCAACCTCAAAGCTTTGGTTTCTCTGGATGCTGGGGTCGCGGGATCCTTGTTCAATTCTTCCCATATCTCCTTTCTCCAGTCGTCTCTTTCTGTTATCTCCCCGACTAAAGCTTCTGTCGCAAGCCGATCCGCCACTAACAGGGTTATCTTTCCTTGACCCTCGAACTCAGTAGAGCTGGCCAACTTGGACAACCCATCGCCTTCGTGTTTTCCTCCCTTGGTATTTGTATTACTTCGAAGGCATGGAATTTATTTCTCAAATTCCTCACTTTCTCCAAATACGCAATCATCTTCTCATCTTTGGCAAGGTATTCTCCTATCACTTGTTGCACCACCAGCTGCGAATCTAAATATAAAGTAATCTTTTGCGCTCCCAGCTCCGCTGCCATGTTAGCCCCTCTAATCAGGGCCTCATATTCTGCTCCGTTATTAGAGGTCGAAAATCAAAATTTAACCGCAAGTTGTATCTCCTGACCTTCAGGGTCCACCAATACTATCCCTGCCCCACATCCAAGTGTTGATTCGGAGCCATCGACATACACTTTCCAGCCTTCCATCTCTTTTGTTCTAGTGGATTCTTGAATAAAATCCGTTAGGGCTTGGGCCTTAATAGCCCTCCTGGGTTCATAATCCACATCATATTCCTGCAATTCAACGGCCCACTTGACCATCCTTCCTGACAAGTCTGCTCTTCCTAGCACCTGCTTCAAAGGGTAGTTAATCCGCACAATGATTTTATACGACAAGAAATAAGGGCGTAATCGCCTAGCCGTCACTACCACCGCCAGGGTTGCCTTTTCTACCTCTGAGTATCTGATCTCTGCTCCTTGGATTACCTTACTCACATAGTATATGGGCTGTTGTGTGGAGCCCTCTCCCTTCATCAAGGTTGTACTTAAGGAATGTTCCCCTACTGAGAGATATCGGAGTAAGATATCTCCCTAAGAAGGTTTTGTCAATTTTGGGAGTTGTTCCAAATGAAGTTTAAGTTCTTCGAAGGCTCTTTGGCAGTGCTCATCCCATTCAAATTTCGACCCCTTCCTCAGTGTCCTGAAGAAATGATGACTTTTCTCCGCCGATCTCGCTATGAATCTGCTCAGGGCTGCTATTCTTCCATTCAGGATCTGTAGCTCTTTCAAGTTTCAAGGGGGCTGCATGTCGAGTACGGCCTTCACCTTTGAAGGGTTGACTTTTATTCCCCTCTGAGTCACCATGTATCCTAAGAATTTTCCTGACCTTACTCCAAAGGAGCATTTAGCTGGATTCAGCTTAATGCCATTACTCCTGACTACCTGGAATATATCCTCCATATCTTTTATGTGTTCCTCTGCCTTAATGCTCTTAGCCAACATGTCATCCACATAGATTTCCATGTTCCTACCAATCTGTTCTCGAAATACTGAGTCTACCATTCTCTGGTGGGTGGCTCCTGCATTTATTAGTCCGAAGGGCATACGCATATAACCAAAGGTACCACATGTTGCAATGAAACATACCTTCGGGATATCAGGGGGATTCAACTGAATTTGATGGTATCCCCGATACGCGTCCATCATACTTAGCAACTCAAATCCTGATGTCGCGTCTACCACTTGATCGATTCTGGGCAGGGGGTAATGGTCTTTGGGGCATGCTTTGTTCAAATCCCTGAAGTCAATGCACATTCTCCATTTGCCGGCTCCTTTAGACACCAGCACTGCGTTTGAGAGCCATTCAGGGAACTGCACCTTCTTTACATGTCCTGCACTCAACAATTTATCAATCTCTTCTTTCACAATGAGATTCTTTTCTTTACCAAAATTTCTCAGTTTTTGCTTTACTGGTTTCGCCATGGGATCTACATTGAGGTGGTGTACTGCTATCTCTGGAGGGATACCCGTCATATCCGCTGAGGCGAAAGCAAATATGTCTGCATTCTTTCGAAGAGTGGCTATCATTCTCTCTTTAAGTTCTGGGTCAATATGGGTACCAATTCTGGTTATGAATCCTTATTTTCCTGCGTAGAACTCAATATTCATCAGTTCCTCATCTACTTTGATTTTGGGTTGTTCCCCTGCCAATTCACCCACTCTTTATTTTTTCAACTCAGGGTTTTCGCCCTTAAACCTTTCCAACCCTCGGAACATAGCCTTGTCTGCTATCTTCACTGATTCTACATAACACTTCCTTGCTTGATATTGATCTCCACGTATCTCTCCCACTCTCCCCGAGGCGGGAAATTTCATCTTCATGTGGAAGGTGGAAATTACTGCCTGAAAGATATTCAAGCTTGGTCTTCCCATCACCACATTGTATGAGGATGGGACGTCTACTATCAAAAACTCTATCACTTGTACACGTCGATTAGGGGCAGTCCCTAGCCCTACTTGCAATAATGCCGAACCGAGGGGTTGGATTGTACCCCCTGAGAACTCATAAAGAGTAGTTTCCACTGGCCTGCGCTTTATGTTCAACTCCATCTTTTTGAAGCACTACAAGAACATAATGTATGCTGAGCTTCCCGTATCTACAAAGATTCGCGCCACGTCATACCCTGCGATATCCGTGGTAATGACTAAAGCGTCATTGTGAGTTTCTCTGGGCACTCCAATATCTTTTGGTCCGAAATGGATGTCAGGGACCACTGTCATTTTCCCTATCTCTCGGTGTTCCACATTCTGCTCCATCTTCAACGATCTAACACTTTGTTTCCTTTGTCTAAAGGAATCTCCATCGGTAGGGCCCCCCATAATCATGTGTATGGTTCCCCTCTTTTGGGGAGGAGGGGGTTGATCCTCTGTATCCTTCCTCTGGCTTCCCCTCCGAATCCTTTCTCTTTTGCCCTCGAGGGCCCTGCCTGTCCCTGAATGTGAATTCTTTAAGATGGCCTGCTTGGATCATCCTTTCTATTTCATCATTTAAGTGCCAACACTGATTTGTATCGTGTCCATAGTCATTGTGGAACCGGCAAAACTTATTAGATTTAGGATTTTGGGGACCTCTGCTTCTGGAGTAGGGGAATTTCATATTAGGGTGATCCCCTGCTACTTCCAAAACTTCTGCTGGCTCTATTCTCAAAGGGGTATATTTCTCGAACCTTCCTCTAGGACCTAAGCGCGTTGCTTCTTCTTCCTTTATGTTCCCAGACCTTCTCGAACCTCTATATCTCTCTGGACTGGGCCTCCTGGGTATTATTTCTCTCCTTCGTTCTCCATTTCCTCCCATTGGTTTAGTTTCCGAGCGTTTGGCCTTCCGTACTTCTTCCAGGGTGAGGTATTTTTCGGCTCTCCTTAATAATTCATCAAAGGTCTGTACTGGTTTCTTGGCCAGGGAGGTGAAAAGGTCTCCATCCTTCAACCCGTTGGTAAGGGCATTGATCTTAACCTCAGAAGAGGCAGTAGGTACCTCAAGGGCCACTTGATTGAATCTTTTCAGAAAATCTCGAAGGCTTTCATTATCTCCCTGTCTCATGTTGAACAGGGAAAGGGTAGCTCTAGGCTGCCTCCTAGCACTAGCGAATTGATGTAAGAACAGTTCGCTAAACTCTGACCAAGAGTGAATGGTGTCAGATCCCAATTGCGTAAACCACTGTCGTGCAGCTTTAGATAGAGTGGTTAAGAAGACCCTGCATTTGACACCCTCTCCATAGCGGTGCAACAGAGCGGCATTTTCAAACCTCACCAGGTGTTCGTAGGGATCCGCCGTACCATCATATTCAAAATTCAAAGATTTGAAATTAGAAGGTAATTCATCTTGCAAGATATTCGAAGTAAACTGGTAACCAGTAATATAAGGAGATTTACTTACACTGCCAGCCATTTGTTTCCTCGTGTCCTTCATTTCTCTTCGAAGGGCTTGTATTTGATCGCTGGCTGCTCCTTGATAAGTGTCATCCGTACTTTCTCCAATTTCCGTATTCAAAGTCCTTTCAGGGACTACTTCCGTGTTCCTCCTGGGGGTTCTGTTGGGAACACTCCTCTCAGCCTGAGAGGGTACTTTATCTTCCTGATCTCGAGGGGCCCCCTCGTCCCTGGAAGGGGCTAGAGAAGAGTCAATCATGTGCTCTGGATTCTTCTGTTTCATTTTTTCGTTCCCTGGTGGCGCAACACCGGAAGTATGGACTCCTCGAGAAGCAATCATTTTCTCCACAACCTGGGCGATCATAGCATTTAGCTGATCCTGAGAAACAGTAAGGAGCTCGGGCTGAGTGTTGGAAGGAGGTATATCCTTATGGATCCCACTTCCGGAGGCTCCCGAGATACCGGTTGTATTTCCCTCAGGTGCAAGAGAGTTATCATCCAGTACCGTGGTTGAGGGTTGTTTCCCTAGGCTCCTGTTTGAAGGAAAACCCGGAGGAGGCGGAGGGAAAGGAGAGGTAGTAGTATATCCCTTTTCCTTAGTCTACTTCATCAGATCCTGTTCTCCGCCCATTTTGTATGAAACTTTTTCACTTCTTAGCTCGAAAATTTCCCATAGACGGCGCCAGTTGTTACGTCAGAAAGTAACGATTAGGGATACCGAATCTTTCTATCCGGATAACGGCGGTTGTGGGCTTAGATCGTCACTTTCCCGCGAGCTTTTCCATGAATAATCCTCTTTTGAGCTCCCGCAAGATCGACCTGCAAAAACACACCGGAGGAGATTCCGGCGTGGAATCTCCGACGCTCAAGTCAGAACTTTTCTCGGGAGATTTAAAGAGGAATTTCCCTGTAGATCAAGGGAAATTCTCGCAAGAATCGTAGGATATTCTCTATTTTCAGTGTATTCTTCATGTAGAACATAAAGTGTGTGTGTATTCTTAGTAAAACGTAGTCAAAATGGTAAAAAACTAACCTGCCTTTATACCTGACCGATTTTGTAGGAGAGATGGAGAATGGTTCTTCCGCCTATCTCTCAACCGCCCCTCCAAACTCGGTCCTTCCTTGGACTTCTTCCTACCGAGACTGGATCTCCTTTTCTGGGCTGGGAATACTTAACCCAAGGACATCTGGGCCAGTAATATGGGCCGCGAATAGTAAACTTAAGGATATGGGCCCAACTCCGTGTTTGGGCTTAACCCCTTTACTGACACTCAGGGGTGTACTAATCTTTTCTTAATCTCTCCTCTGATTCGCCCTTTGTAGTAAACGGGTTTAATTTGTCCTTCGTCCACGCGTCGTTATTCTAAGAAACGACATATTTAGGCCACATCATGTAGTACTAGAGATTAATTTAGGTATAAAAATATTATTTAATATATGAACTAATACTATACAATATGTATGAGAATTAATATTATACTATATTTGAACTAGTATTACAGAGTATGTGAACTAATACTATACAATATGTGAACTAATACTATACTATATTTGAACTAGTATCATAAAGTATGTGAACTCAAAACTCGAAAACATTATAACTTGTACCAATATAAACTAATATTATATTGTATATCAGTATATGAACTAATACGTACAGTACTGGATATTAACTAATAATATACCATAATACTTATCAACTGTTATCATAACACTTATAAACTAAAAATTATATTCATAAAAAACTAAAATAAAGTGATTAAAAAATGAAAGTTCGAATGAAAAAAATAATTAAACAATGTAAAACAAATTAAAATTTGTAAGGAATGAAGTAAAATTTTGAAAGGATAAGGTGAAAATTATACACCAATTAATTAAAGCAAAATAATACCAATAGAATTGAACACTTACAGCTAAGGGAGATGAGAGTTTTATTTTTTAAAATAAATTATTATTATACTATTTAATACTTTTAAAAAAATTAATTTTTTTTATTAAACTTTAAAATTTTAGAATAATTATTTGTGGTATAAAAAGAAAGTATTTGAAAAAAATTATCATTTGAAACACAACTGATAAATAGGAAGAAAAATAAATTTAAAAAGAGAAATATAAATATCAATTGGAGTAAAATAAAAAAATAAAATTTTTAAAAATTAATGGAGTATTATTTTTCAATTATAAAATTAAAAAAATTAATTAAAGTAAAATAAAGGTTCATGCAAAATCTATGTGTTAAATTGATATAGTAAATGGGTCATGTGTTATTTGTAATGGGTTATTGGATTGGATATAGTAAATGGATCATTTGTTATTTGTAATGGATTATTGGATATGATATAGTAAATAAGTTATGTATTATTTGTAATGGTTTATTGGATCAAGTTACATACATGTAACTAGTACACAATGAGTGCAACCCTCCTATAAAAGGTACGTATTCAAATTGTTTTTTTAATTTTATGCTTTAAAGGTTTGTTATTAATTTTTTTATAATTTTTAAAATTTATCTATATGCTATTAGATATCGATATATCCATTGATATTTTCATAAATTGAAGGTTTCGATATTTTCATCGATACCGATATTTTTGTTCTTGGCATGGACGAAAATATCCATAAATATCTCCTATATATCCCAATATATCCATTTCGGGGTATTGGGAAGAACTGATATTTCCAGGTAAAAAAATTGAAAATATCTATGAATATCGGTAAAAAATAACAATATTGAGTTTAATATTGGTCGAGAGAATATTGGAAAATATCGAAAAAATGTCGATAAATTTAGAAAAATATCAATAGTACGAAATAACATGGTATATTATATTTTATATAAATTTATCACTGATATAAAATAAAAGGTATTCAATTTTATTTTTTTAATTTTATGTCTTAAAGATTTGTTATTATTTTTTTTTTATAATTTTTAAAATTTATCCATAAATTTAAAGTTTTGGTATTTCCATTAATACCGATAATATTTCTCAATTACTTTTTAATTTATTTTTGTATATAGACTCTCTCAATTACTTTTTAATTTATTTTTGTTATGCTCTTGCTCTTGTTAAGCTTTTGTAGCGGTGGACTGTCGATTTATGTAAACAATGGTGGTGGAGAAGTAAAAGGCTCCATTTATATTATCCTCTCATCATCAGAACCTCTTCATGAAAACAGGGGTTTGGTCATTATAGGGGTTTGGTCATTATAGGGTATGGTGAAGAGAAAAGTATTGAATACTTCCTTCTTAGTCCAAAATCCACGGAGCTGGTCGAGTAGAAATGGATTGCTTGCCAAGGCTGTTTTTTTTTTTTCACAATATTGACAATTTTACCTTACATATATATACGTCTTCGGAAAAGTAAAATTGAAAAAGAAAAAAAAAACTACAAATTCTAAAAATGGGAAGGCGGAAATTAAGTAATCTTTTCGGCAAGGAAAATAGTCTTAAAATTGGACACAAATAAATAATACACCATCACAAAAATAAAATTGAATATAGATAAACCAAATCACCAAGTAAAAGCTCAGGCAATTATTATACGACAAAGTATGTTGCCACTCTTACTAAATTTATTTTGTTGCTAAATTATAAATTAGGTCACTCATCACCACTATTTGTATAAAACTTGTCCTTTATATACAAGTGAATTTTCTAATCTATGATATATCAAATTTTTTAAAAATATTTTATGAAATAACTACTAGAAAATTATACATATATTTACAAGGAAATAATCAAAATTTTTAAAATATTTTATAAAATAACTAGTAGAAAATTATACTTATATTTAAAAGATATTAAAAAAAATGAATAATATTTGTTTTATACTCTATATATATAATCACACAAAATTTATATTTTAACAAAAAAATATTTATTAAAATAAAGGAATATATATATATATATATGTATATGTATGCGTTTTGTCTCACATTTTTTTATTAATTATAAAATTAATTTCACATGAAAATTAAATTTATAAAATGATACTCCGTACTTTTTTTTGTCCACCAATGTGCTTACTTTTTTTATACATATTTTTTTTTAAAAAAATTATATTTTAATTATTAAAAGTTATGTGGGGGTAACAAGTAAAAAATGTTGTTGGTAGATATTGAATCTTGTTAATAAAGTAAAAAAAATACTCAAAAGTTAACTTTTTAAATAGAATAAGTATATTCTTTGTGGATCCAAAAATAAAACTGAGCACACTTTTAGTGGATGGAAGGTACAACTAAAATTCAAGTATAAACAAATTAACAACCTAATATTTATGGTCGACTATATGAATCAATTATAGAATCACAATAGATCATATGCATAAATTAATCTTCTCCACGCGCTTATTTCAATAAAAAATTTATAACTAAAAAAATAACTCATATAATTATAATATATATATAAAAAAAAAAACTTTTTAAAATAATAAAAGAGAGGAAAATTATTTCCAGTAATCCCTTCCACTTTAAATTTTATTTAATAGAATTCTCAGATGGTGCACCAAATCAAGTTTGGTGTACATACTTTTGTTTTAACGTTATTTCTACTGATCTCCTTATTTCTACTGATCTCCTTTTTTTTCTTCTCTAAAATTATTCGTAGAAAGTTTGTTTCTTTATAGCATACTGAAGCGGTTGTTCTACGATGACGAAGCTTACTTTGCACTTGATTTCTCCCGCTTCGATGCCCTATTCTCCATCGCCAAAAGGTTCAATTCCTCTCATAATTTTGTAAATTTTTTCAGTATTCACCTTTAGAATTTTTACTCTTTGTTTGTTGGTGTGTGTAATGTATGTTTCGTGGGATTAGGTTGTGTCATATGAATTTGTGCCTTGTGCAATATATATGGTCGGTCGGTATGTATTTCTTCTTCTTCATCTTCACCTTTAATTTGTCTTAATTAATGTTACAATTTCAACAATTGGTTAATTCGATTTGTTCCTTTTTTGCCCGCAAGTTGTTTGTTGAATTTCTCCTTTGAGATTTCATTATGAATATAATAATTTTTCCCCCTTTTCGAATTATGTAGATGTATGATTCATGTATTTTATAACTCTAAAATACACAACCGCAAGTATACGGTGTATATCGTAGTGGAGTAAGTACAAGGTCGATCTCACAGGGAGATGTAGTGTAAAATTGTATTTTGTTGATTAAGTTCTAAATAAACAATAATCGAAAGTTTGAATGTTGTAATTACCCCTAATTATCTATCAATGTGTCACAAGTAAACAATCAAAGAGTAATAAGAAAATTGATCAAGTATGCTCATGCTAATCACGAAAACACAAGAAATATGATTAAAACTCAATAAAGAAAAAGGGAGGTTCCAAGGCATATGCCACGCTAAGGGGTCAATTTATGATTAAAAACCTATTTAAGTGGTGTTGTTGTTATTACTATAAGGTTGATCACTAAATAATGAATTAAAAGTTCTTTCGATCCAATTAATTCAAGAGATATGTCATCCAAACTAGTATCTCTACCTAGCATGCATAATAAATCTAAAAAAGACTCATAAGATCATCTAATACCCTCCCAATAATTGATCCTCTCTCGAGCTCACAACAAATTGGGTCGAATGCTTAAATACGATTAATGAAAAAAAATTCTCAATCCAATTTCAATTAATAATAAATCAAACATATTATCATGGTCATTGGCAACATGTCTTGCAATAAAAGTTAAGCATTCAAATAGAAATAAACAACACAACCACCAAATAAACAAGAAATCAATTCATAAACATCATCCAAAGTGTAAACATAGCCCTAGAACCAAAAGTGTTATAGTCAATCAACAACATAATCAAAATACTACAAAGTTTAATGGTCAAAGAAAATAAAAGTAAAAGAAAGAGAAAGCTTAGACTAATGGATTGTGGGGAATGGAATTCTCAAGCTCTTGATTGCATCCTTGCTCAATTTGATGGAGAATTGAAGAATTTGATGAAGAATCACCTCAAGTGTGTGTTTGTGTGTTAAGAGTTCTTGTGGAAGGGGTAATTCATGAGAAAAATCTGATAGTGGGGTATTTATAGTCTTGGGGTAGAGTTTAAAATCAATTTTTGCAAGTGGGTCCTTAAAAATAAGAGAAAATACATAAAAACCGCCGAAACAGGGGTTGCTCGGCCGAGTCATAATGAATTTGATGATTGCAGGCAAGCAGTGACTCGGCCGTGGCATGGACTGTAATCTCGGTTGTGGCATTTGACTCGGTCGTGGCATGGCAAAAACTCCAACTCGCAGTCCATCACTCCAACTCGGTCGAGACTGCACACTCGGTCGTGGCATGCAAAATCCCAAAGTTGTAGGTTGACCTCTGACTCGGCCGAGACTGCACACTCGGCCGCATCGCAGCCTCAAACTTGTTTTGCTCGTAACTTATGCTTCCGACCTCTGATTGACTCGATTCTTTTTTCCATTCCACTCCATTTTTCTAGACGGGTCCAACGGTGCAATCTTCTCTACGGTCCAGTGAAATGTGGTAGGTGTTTTGCTCCCAAAATCCTTCATTTTTCCTACAAAATCGATAAAACGCCACCTTTCTCTTATTTTGACCAAAACACTCATAATCACACATAAATCAATGAAATCTCACAATCAAAATGAGCTTCACATGTGCATAAAAATGTGTAAATTCCACCTAAATCAATGTATTCTCTATAGATTTAGAAATAAGTCTTCCTTAATAGTTGGGAGTTCACTTGATGATGTGGAGGTCCTTTTGATCAGCTCTCAAAAAAGTTCAAGATATCAAATGTTCCTGATTCATGTATTATCTAACACTAAAATACACAACCGCAAGTATACGGTGTCTATCGTAGAATGATAAGTACAAGGTCGATCCCACAGGGAGGTGTAGTGTAAAAGCGTATTTTGTTGATCGAGTTCTAAATAGACGTGATCGATAAGTTTGAAAGTTGTGATTACCCCTAATTATCTACCTAAGTGTCACGAGTAAATAATTAAAGAGTAACAAGGAAATTCGATCAAGTGTGCTCATGCAAATCACTAAAACAAAGTAAATCGAGTGAAGTTCAAATAAGAGAAAATAGGTTTCAAGGCATTTGCAATATTAAGATATTCATCTATAGTTAATGATTCATTCAAATGGCAATTAAGTTTGTCCTCTTATAAGGTTGATCACTAAAGAAGAATTAATCAATCTCTCGATCTAACTAATCCAAAGGAAAATACAATACAAGTTCGTATCTCTACCTCACAAATACTGCATCACCTAAATTAGCCCAAAGGATCATTCAATTCTCTTTCAATAATTAATCCTCTCTCGAGCTCATAATAATATTGGGTTGCATGCTTATGTACGATTAATGAAATAAATCTCTCGATCTTGTTCCAATTAACAATAGATAAAACACATTATCATGGCCACTAATAACATGCTTTCAAATTAAGAATTAAGTACACAAATAAGAGACAAACACCATTTAAAGCAAAACACTAATCCATAAACTTCAATCCAAATATTTACAAAGCCTTAGAACCAAGAGTTTTCTAGCCAACTATCAACATAATCAAATTAACACAAACAAATGAAATAACTAAATAAAAAGAAAGAGAAAGAGAAAGCTTAGTCTAATGGAAGATGGGTAATTGAATTCCAAAGCTCTTGGTGCCTTCCTTGCTTGATTTGTTGGAGAAATGAAGAATTGGATGATGATTACCTCAAAGTGTGTGTTTGTATGTCTAAGAGTTCTTGTGAAAGGGGTTAAGTGTGTTTGAATTCAAGAATTGGGGTATTTATAGTTTTGGGGTAGGATTTTGGGGTAAGCTTTGCACTTAAGTCCCTTGAAAAAGACGAAAATACATCAAAACCACAAAAATAGGGGCCACTCGGCCGAGTTAAGGGTTAAAAACGAAAGTTGCAGTCTGGCCACAGACTCGGCCGTGTCTAAACACTCGACCGAATTTATTCTCACTCGGCCGAGTGAAATGACTCGGCCGAGTCACCTCTGAAATCCCAAAGTTGCAGTCCAACGGTTCACTCGGTCGTGTCTGAAAAATCGGCCGAGTGGAATGACTCGGTCGAGTGAACTTGCACCTCAAACTTGTTTTGTGTGTAACTTTCGACTCCGACCTCCGATTGACTCGATTCTTCCTTCCATTTCACTCCATTTTTCGAGCCGGGTCCAATGGTGCACTCCTCTCTCTGATCCAGTGAAGTGTGGTGGGTGTTTTTCTCCCAAATTCCTATATTTTTCCTACAAAATCAACAAAACACCACATTTCTCTTACTTTGACCAAAACCATCATATTCAACCCATAAATCAATGAAATCAACATCTAAATGAGCTTCACATGTGCATCTAAATCGTGTAAATTCCACCTGAATCAGTTCCCCAAGGTAATTTTTTTTATTATGGTGAAAAAGGCTAAAGTTAATTTCGAGTGGTAATTTTGTTACTGAAAAGTGTAGTTCTTTCTTATTGAAAAGTGATAATTTTGTTATTGAAAAGTGGTAACCACTATTATTAAAAAGTACTCCCTCCGTCCAATTTTATTATGCCCACTTCTCCGGGCACGGGTTTTAATGAATATTGATTAATTTATTCATAAAGTAGATAAGTTGAGGGTATGATGGGGTATTGTGAGGTCCATTTATAAATAAATGATTGTTTATGAATAAAGTGAATGACAAAGTGGGTAAATAAGTGAGGGTAGAAGGGTGGAGATAAAGTAGTATGAATAGTATTGTTTCCAAAAAGAGTATGTGCATAATAAAATTGGACAACCAAAAAAGAAAACTGAGAATAATGAAATTGGACGGAGGGAGCAGTAGATATTTTAATTGCAACACACCCCTTACCCCACGAGTATAAATACCCTATTTTCAAATTTTAGGTCATCCATTACCCATTCTCCAAGCAAAACCCGCACACTTACACACATTTGAAGGTGTTTGACATTATCTTCTTCATTTCTCATCATTTTGGAGCAATACTTGGACCAAAAGTTTCGAAATTCTAGTCTCCATCTCCTACTAGACTAAGGGCGACTCGACCCGGACAACCAACCATGTCCACGTATTTTGGTCGGGCGGCCCACCTGGCCATGGCCGGTTCAGGCCTAAACTCGACCGACTCGCCCAACTTGGCCCAATTGACTCATTTTTGAGGGGTTTTGTGAAACTTCTCAATTTTGAAGGATTTAAATGCAACAAGCACTCACAAACCATACCCCAATAGTATAAATACCCTATTTTTCAGATTTTTTGTCATTCATTACCCATTCTCCAAGCAAACCCCACACACTTACACACATTTGAAGGTGTTTGGCATTATCTTTTTCATTTCTCTTTATTTTGGAGCAATACTTGGACCAAAAGCTTGGAAATTCTAGTCTCCATCTACTACTAGATTAAACTCTCTTTACTTTATCTTTTTATTTATTTTTTTCATTTAATTTTGTAACAATTTAGACTATATTAGTATATGGCTAGAATCATTTTGGTTCTAAGGCTATGTTAACACTTTGAATGATATTTATGAATTAATTTCTTATTTATTTGGTGTTTATGTTGTTTACTCCTATTTGAATGTTTGATTTTCATTGCAAAGTGTGTCAATAGTGTACATGATAATATGCTTATTCTTTGTTAATTGAAATTGGATTGAAAAATCTTTTTCATTAATTGAACTCAAATATTCCACCTAATTAATTGAACTCAAATATTCCACCTAATTTATTGTGAAATTGAAAGTGATCAACTATTAGTCAATAGAACCAAATGAGCGTGCCCTACTTTCGCGCACTTATTTAATGAATTTCCTTAAGGAGCTGGGTTTGTATTTACGACGAGGGACACCGTTTCCATCTTCATCAATGGAATATTCCGTTTAGAAAAATTCAAAAAAAACTTAGAAATCTCAAAAAATGCAAAACAAATTTAAAAATTAAAAACTTAGAAATCTAAAAAAAATTACATTTTTTCGACAAATCAATATTGAAGAAAAATAAATAAACTCCAAATTCAAAGATTAACAAGCAAGAATACATAAAAGAACAAAGATAAGGTTTTAATTACCTTCAGGAATACATGCATTGCCCACGTCAGTGAGTAGTCTCAATTGAGATTGGATACATGTTTTAAAAAAAAAAGTAGTCCCATCATTGAGAGTGGATACATGTTTTAAAAAAATGGTAGATAAAGTAAGGGTATTGTAGGGTTCATTGTGAATAAAGTTATTGTTTCTGAATAAAGTTGATGACAACTTGAGTAATTAAGTGATGGTTGAAAGGTGGTGATAAAATGATGATTGAAATAAAGTGTAGTGGACGGAGAATATAAGACAAATGAAACTACATTTCGTGGACGGATTGAGTATATTTTTCACCACCTATGTTTATTACTTCTCCTATTCAAAATATATATCATCCTAAACTCATGCACACATATTAAGAAATTAAATTATTTCTCATGTTACCCTTAATTAATGATTATATATCTCATAAAAAAAAACACATTTATGTAAATATTTAGTGATCTTAAAGTTATATTTAGAAGAAATGTAATTAATTTACATTGAAAAGTGTAATAATAGATTTTTCAACCTCACACCTTTGAGCCTTGAACAATATAAAATTGTTTCAAACAATTACTTTCTATTGGCCTACACCCTTAAAAACATCATGCATACTTTAATGGAGTATAAAATTGTTTCAAACAATTACTACTTTCTATTTGCCTACACCCTCAAAAACATCATTTTACCCCATGCATACTTTAATCTTCACGATCTTTTTGAGTGTAAATTATGGTTTAAAATCATAAAGTTTTTAATGTTAAACAAGAAACTATTTACCTAAATAAACAAACCTCTTCCAACAAAATAAATTTGTAAGTTGCAAAATAGCCTCTTTCAACAAAATGAATTGTTTTTAATGTTAAACAAGAAACTATTTAAAATAAATTTGTCAGTTGCAAAATAGCATCTTTCAACAAAATGAATTGTATGTAACCAGAAATGTAACTGCACATAAAATTCCACTTATGGAATTGTATGTAGTTAGTACACACAATGTAACTGTATAAAATATTGTTTGACATCTACAATACTATTTAACTTGATAATACTTAATATGAATATGATTGATTCCTAAAAAAAAAAATACAAATATTAACATTATAATTTAATATAAAATTTTCACTTATTTTAAAATTTTATACCGTACTTTTTTTTTTTTTGGTTTTTTCTATGAGAATTATAAATGAGAAGATAGTCTAAGAAATTGCAAATCAAAAAAAAAAAAAAAGTGCAGTATAAAATTCTAAAATAAATTAAATTTTTATATTAAATATAATATTAATTTTTATATTTGTATCTTTACAAAAATCAATCATTTATATTAAGGATTACCAAATGCTAAATAGTACTGTCCATGTCAAACAAGGATTATACAATTACATCGTGTGTACTAACTAAAGACGAATTCATTTTGTTGATTAATGTTAGTTTTGCTACAAATAAATTCATTTTGTTGAAAAATGTTAGTTTATATAAGTAAATAGTTCTTTGTTTAACGTTAAATGATTTAATGATTTAAGACATGATTTAATGATTTAAGACAGCAATTTATACTAAAAGAGATCAAGAGTGGACTGGACAACATGCACTAACATTTATAGGCTATGGTGAAGAGCAAATTATTTGCATACTTTTTATCGGAAACTTACATGGGGCAAAGGTGTTTTCAAGGATTTTAACGAATAGAAAGTAATTATTTGAAACAATTTTATATTACTCTAAGGCTAGGAGGTAAAGAGGAAAGACCCGTGAAAAAATATACTCCCTACATTCCATTATTATTTGGGTAATTTACTAGGTTATTATTTTTTATCTAACAGAATCAAATTGGCACTTAAGAAATTGACACTTAAGAAGACGGAGTTGCCCCTTTTTCCATTTAAATAATTAATTTAAAATAATTAATATTAGACAGATTAATATCAAGTCGTTTGAATAAATGCATATCCTCGTAAAACGCAATATTATATCACCTTCTATTATTCAAATATTCCTAAAATTAAGCCAATTTGAATTAATTGTTAATTATCCAAAAAAATAAAGTTAAAAAATCTGCATTTTATGATCCAGAATTAAATTACAAACAAAAGACTCATAATACAATTTAATCACAAAAATACTAAATAAGTGTGCCATAGAGTATGCAATTCCCCATATGTTGAATATGCATATATATATATATGAAATAGATTATGAATTTTAATATGAACAGTGAAATGAATTTTGGTATATAGAAATGGGTTATTATGAAATAATGAGTTGATAAGCTTAAATAAAATTTCATACATGGATATGCAGAATAATATGCACCAAAAATGGTTTATGAAGACATATGTGCATATGTAGACTGCATATTCCAAAAAAAGTGTGTTCTGATGCAGAGAATGCATAATAAATTAAGTCAATATCACTGAAAAAATTGATATGAATAATGAAACGCAGACATAAAATGATAGTGCCGCTATCCAAGTCCGTGAATGAAAGTTAGAACGGAAACATGCATTAGTATATGCACCTTAAAGGTGCACAGTGAAATGCAAGTGAATAATCAGTTTAGCGACATTGACATAATTAAAATTTAAAATAATGTGGGCTGAACGATTCAACGGAGACGGATAAATTTAAAATAGTAGATACTTACCGATGATCGATTTGCTGGAATGACTCTGGTGATATGAACAATTCAACAAAAATGGTAGAAGTGACTCTATTTTTCTTTCTGAATTGAACGATTTGCTAAACTGGATTTTAAGATTTCGATATTGGGAAAGTGAGGATTTTCTTCAATATGCCCTATAATTATTGGGGCTGCTCAAATTCAAATTCAGGAAATTTAAATTTGAATTAAATGTTTAATTCTGAAATATTAAGAAGTTATATGAATATTAAGGGTATTTCAGGTTTTTTAACTCTAATTTGACCCTATTAGAGAATTTTAAAAATGGTGGTTTCTACTTGCTTAAAGGTTTATAGAAGTAACTCTATTAGGGAATAATCTCTTATTATTTGAACATTTGTCAAAAATCTTTGTCCCATTATTATTTGAACCTTTGCCACCCACTCTTTACCTATTTAAAAATCTCTCTTAAACATCTATTATTTACACCTTATGTCATTACTTTTCACACACACACAAAAAAAAAGATTTTCTCTCCAATTAAGTTGAGGTTGCACTCTTATGTACCCGTTACATACATTTAACTTTGTTCCTATTTAATATTTGAATTAATATTATACATATGTGAGTTAATACTATACTGTATTTGAACTAATACTATAATCTATTTGAACTAATATTATAATGTATTTGTCATAACTCATGAGTAACATTCACCCATTTAGAAAACTAGATCAAATGGTACAAATTACATGTACACACAAGTATTTGCTATAAAGTTGAAATACTCATAATATCCTACCTAAACAAAAGATCCTCTCTCCAATAAAGTTGAAATACTCATAATATCTCTCCTAAAAGTCAACTTTATCACCTTTAATACTAATAAACAATTCAACATTAAAATTTGAGCAAACAGTAAGGCCTGGTTTGCCTGATGGGTTAAGGGTTAGATTTGGTGTGTAAACACACCTTCTCCCATGTTTAGTAGCATTTTATTTTTATATCCATTTGTAAAAAGGTGAACAAATATGAGATGAGTTCGTCCAAACCCAATGTCACTACAAAAAACTCGCGTTTTACCGACGGAATGTTGGTCGGAAACAGTGTTTTCCGACGGAAATACCGACGGAAAAATTCCGTCGGTGCTAACCTCGTCGGTAACTTTTATCGACGGAAATTTTCATTCCGTCGGTACTAACGACGGAATTTACCGACATATATATTTTTAATTATTTTTTATTTTTTTAATTACCGACGGATTTACCGACGGAATATTCAATAGGCTGAATATTTCGGCATTCGTAGGACTCGAACCCGGGTGTGTGGGCACCTAGTGAGGGGCGCCTACCACTCGGTCAAGTCTGTTTTTCGTTTATAATTGTAATATTAATTGTATATGTACTCATTCTTGACCCATTTTATTTTAAAAAATTCACAAAATTAATTTCTTTCTATATTAATATTACCAAATTTGTGATTTATAACTATTGTAAATTTAATTTTTTTTAATTTATATATTTTAAATCTAATTTGTTTATTTTTTATGTTTTGATTAAAATTCTAAAAAGTTCATATACATACATGTTTTACTCTTTTTTTTAAAACAAATCTATTTAATAATTGAAAATTATTTTACTCATATTAATCATTAAATTTGTAATTTATAACTATTGTAAATTTAATTTTTAAATTTATATATTGTAAATCTAATTTATTTATTTTTTGTGTTTTGATTAAAATTCTGAAAAGTTCATACCATGTATACATGTTTTACTCTTTTTTTTTTTTTTTAACAAATCCATTTAATAATTGAACATTCTTTTACTTATATTAATCACTAAATTTATGATTTATAACTATTGTAAATTAAATATTTTACTCTTTTTTTTAAACAAATCCATTTAATAATTGAACATTCTTTTACTTATATTAATCACTAAATTTGTGATTTATAACTATTGTAAATTAAATTTTTTAAATTTATATATTGTAAATCTAATTTATTTATTTTTTGTGTTTTGATTAAAATTCTAAAAAATTCATATCATGTATACATGTTTTACTTCTAATTTTTAAACAAATCCATTTATTAATTGAACATTCTTTTACTTATATTAATGGAGTACTAAATTTGTAACTTATAACTATTGTATAATAGTGCACGACCCACGTATCACTACAAAATAATTTAAAAATGGCATCGGGGAAGGCATCGGATCTGTCGTCCCCAATGATGAAGGCAACGGCAAAGGCATCGGCAGTGTGCCGATGCCAATATGCTCGATGCTATTTAAATGGCATCGGATTTGGGGAAAACCGTTGCCTTTTGGCATCGGGGGGACAGCCGATGCCTTTTCGCATCGGGCCCACTGCCGATGCCTTTTCGCATCGGGGACAGCCGATGCCATTTTGCATCGGGGCCCACTGCCGATGCCATTTTATTAACATTTTAAAAAAATGAATCTGGGTTTCGAACCCAAGTCGATAGGCCACCAACACCCACCCCCCACCGCTGGGCCACCCCATTTTCGCGATTTCTGGGGTTCGAACTCGGGACCTCGCGGTCTCGAAGGCTTTTGAGCGCCCCCTGTGTGCCGTTTAGGCTAGGAGCTTTTAGTCGACATGTTGTGAATGCAATTAATATATATTCAATTTAATTTGAGTTTTTAATTCTTTAATTAATTCAATCCATTCTAACTTTAATGGTTGCTTATTAAATTATTTATCAAAGCATATCATAATTATTTCTAAATTATGTTTTTCAAATTAACTAAATTATGTTTTTCAAATTAAATAATTTAATTACGGTATCAATTCACACTATTTAAATTTATTCTAATCCTCAATTTACAACATTTAAATTCATTCTAATTTTTAATTTCACAACATTATAATTATATACAACATTGAATATAATTATTTTCACTTATACATTTAAATTTATTATAATCACATCATTTAAATTCATTCTAATTTTCAATTCACAACATTAAATATATATAATTATTTTCACTTATCCATTTAAAAATATGAATTCACTTATCCATTTAATTAAAAATATTTTCATCTATTATAAAATTATTCTCTAGTTCATTTTCAATTAAAATACACTTATCTAATACGGAGTACTAGTGAATACTTTTTTTTTTTTAATTGCAGAGAATAAGCTTGATTAATTTCCTAATTGTTGTAGTATATTATATATATATTAATGTTCGTTTCACTCTGATCAGGAATAATGCTAAATTCATAAGTCATACTCACGTAACTATCAAAATCCACGCAAATATACATGACATATACATATATATATATATATATATATATATATATATATATAAATAAATGATATTGAGCCCATATAATGGGCTCCTTAGGCCATCTCCAACCACAAACTCTCAAATGAAGATCTCTAAACTCTAAAATACACTTTTTCATACTCTATTTTAAAAACCTTCTCCAACCATGAAACTCTATATCTTACTCTATTTATTATTTTAATCATTTTCAATATATTACAATCATTAAATAATATATTTATCTTCATATTTAAATTAATTTATACAATTAAATATTAAATTAGTAAATTAAATTATAAATTAAATATTGTTGATTTTATCAAAATCATAAAATGTAAATAAACTTGTAGTTTTTTAAATATTACTTTTATTTAAATATAAAATTACAAAACACATAGTGACGTAAAACGAAACATGTGAGTATAATGTATGTTTTATTGTATTTTAAGTTTTTTTTTTTGTTGGTAATAATAATACACAAAAAAAAAAAAGTTACACAATTAAAATTATATTATAAATTAGTATAACAATAGAATTGTAATTATATTTAACAAATTATTAATATAGAATTGTAATACAGAATAGTAAATATTAATAAAATAATAGATATAAAATATAGAGTTTTGAATAGTGAACTTCATATATAGAGTTTACTATTCAAAACTCTATTTCAAAACTTCAAAATAGAGTACGGTTGGAGGGAGCAAAACTCTATAAATGAAGTAAAACTTCATTTATAGCCTACGGTTGGAGATGGTCCTATGGAGTCAAATGATGATGTGTCATTATCTACATCATTATATTTACTTACATAATTAACACTATTTTATGGAAATTTAAAAAATTAAAGGATATTCTTATAAAATTAGGAAACGTAGGACAAAGATACCATAATCAAGATTACCAATGCTAATTATTTTGATTTTTTAATTAATCAAGATTAATTATTTTGATTTTTTAATTAATCAAGGTTAATTATTTTAAGATTTTTTAAAATTATTTATTAACGTGTTTATTAACAGTATATAATTATTAAATTAAAAAAAAAAACCATACATTTATATATATAATTTTTTTAATAACAAAAAAATTAAAATTAAAGTTATAAAAATAATTAATTGAAAAATAATGACTACATTAATTAAACTAAATCATAAACTCTAAACTTTAAACCCTAAAAAAAATCATAATTTTCAATTTTAGGGTTTCAGTGTTTAGGGTTAAGAGGTTTAGGGTTTAGGGTTTTAGAGGTTTAGGGTTTAGGGCGACGGGGAAGGCATCGGGCCCACTGCCGATGCCATTTTGCATCGGGGGGGCCGTTACCAAATGGCATCGGGGCCCACTGCCGATGCCATTTTGCATCGGCCATTAAATGCCGATGCCATTTCGCATCGGGGCCCACTGCCGATGCCATTTTGCATCGGCCATTAAATGCCGATGCCATTTCGCATCGGCCCGCCTGCCGTTGCCAATTGCCGATGCCTTTTGGGCAATATTTTGTAGTGTATTACGCGGGAATTAAAAATAATTATTATGTACAATTTTTCATTTCAATACTTTTATTTAGTTACCTCCAATTGATTTGTTTCACATTCAACTACACCATTACCGAAGCATTCGTAATAAAAAAATCAATCACCATAGTCAATAAGAGAAAAATATCAATTGATGATATGATTATGAGAAAAAAACTATTTACGTCCCGTAACTTTTACCTTTTTTGAAAAACGTCCCAAAATAGTTAAAATTTTAATTTACGTCTCATAACTTTTTCAATTGCTTAATTTACGTCCAATTTTAGTTGGAAATCCCCAAATTTATGTAAATGGGACGTAAATTGAGCAATTAAAGAAGTTCTGGGACGTAAATTAAATTTTTAATTAAAATGGGACGTTATGCGAAAAAAGATAAAAATATTCAATAAATATGTACAATTCACTATAAAATTAATATAGTTTATGTTATACAATTAAATAAAAAAATAATTCATTTATTCGTAAGTTAATTATTCATAAATTAAATTATTTAAATATAAAAAAATAATTCATTTATTCATAAATTAACTTATTTAAATATAGAAAAATAATTCATTTATTCATAAATTAATTAATTATTATAAAAATCAATTAACTTACCTAATTCATTATTAGAAAAATTATTAATTACAATATAAGTATTATAAAATTATTTATTTATTTTAAAGTAATCAAATAAATATAAAAAATTATCTAAGTATTACACAAAGTGGGTCCATATATTTTTGTATGAACTAATATCAAATTAAAAATTGAATAATAAAAATGAAAAACAATAAAATTAACAAATTTTTAAAAAATATAATGTTCATCATCATCTTTCAAATACCGCGGGTAAGAGATGAGAATTTTGGATATATTAGAGTATTTTTTGATTTATTTGGGGATTTTAAATATTTGTGGATTTTTTATTTGCTAGATATTAAAATAATTGTGAAGTTTTAATAAGAGTTTTTGACAATTTCAATAAAAAAAAAATATTTGGAATTTTTATTATTTTAAAGATAACATTTATATTTATTTGAGTATGTTAATTGATTTTTTAAATTGTTTTTTTAATTAGGTTAATTGAGTTTTTAAATTATTAATCAGGTAAGTTAATTGATTTTTCTAGTAATTAATTGATTTAGGAATAAATCTTGATTTTTTTTTCATATTATATTTTTTTGATATTATGAAAAATTATTTACTTATTTAAATATTATTCTAAATTTATTTTCATATATATTAAAATATTATTTAGTATTTTAATTAATATTTACAATTTATTTTATAATACTTATATTGTAATTATAATTTTTTCTAATTAGGTAAGTTAATAATTTTTCTAATAATGAATTAGGTAAGTTAATTGATTTTTATAATAATTAATTAATTTATGAATTAATTTTTTATTTGATTGTATAACATAAACTACATTAATTTTATAGTGAATTGTACACATTTGTTGAATATTTTTATCTTTTTCGTATAACGTCCCATTTTAATTAAAAGTTTAATTTACGTCCCATAACTTCTTTAATTGCTCAATTTATGTCCCATTTACATAAATTTTTGGATTTTCAGGGAAAATTGGACGTAAATTAAGCAATTGAAAAAGTTATGGGACGTAAATTAAAATTTTAACTATTTTAATTGGGACGTTTTTCAAAAAAGGTAAAAGTTACGGGACGTAAATAATTTTTTTCTCATATGATTATTGACGGTCGAATTAATATGACAATTGAGGTTTAGAAATTACTATAAAAAAAATGTAGAACTTTATAAAAGAATTTCGTAATTATGAGTAAACAAAATAAATTTGTAAGCAAACACCTTATATTAATAATTTTTTTATTTGTTAATTCACATAACAAAAGACTTAATTATCATATAAACTAAATGGATATAAAAACTAAAGAAATTATGTTCAAACAATATAAATAACTTAATACTCCCTCCGTCCAATTTCATTATTCCCACTTTCCTTTTTTGGTTGTCCAATTTTATTATGCCCATACCCTTTTTAAAAATAATACTATTCATACTATTTTATCTCCACTCTCCTACCATCACTTATTTACCCACTTTGCCATTCACTTTATCCATAAACAATCATTTATTTATAAATTGCCCCACAATACTCTATCATACCCTCAACTTATCTACTTTATGAATGAACTAATCAATATTCATTAAAACCCGTGTCCGGAGAAGTGGGCATAATAAAATTGGACGGAGGGAGTATAATTTTCTAATTTAATACGGAGTATAAAATTTTATAACTTAATCAACAATTTTTTAGTTAACTTAATCGACATGTTTTTAATTTAATAAACAAATTTTCTATTTCAATTAATCATAATTTTCTAGCTAACAAATTTTCTTCTTTAATTAATAATTTAATTTTTGCACAAATTTTTAAATTTTTTTTATTTTAATTTTGTGATTACCTACGGAAATTTTAGTCGTTAATCACGAATTTAATTTTTTAATTTTTTTTTTAAATTTTGTGGTTAGAGACGGAAATTTCCGTCGATAATTCCGTCGGTAATCACGTGGTTTTTTTTTTTGTAATTGTCGACGGATATTTCGTCGGTAATTACAGACGGAAAACAAATTCCGTCGGTAATCGGTTGACTTTGTTATTCCGTCGATAATTTCGACCGTCGGTAAAAATCCGTCGGTATTCAGTTTTTTTGTAGTGTGTCTAGAAAAAATACACTAAGTTTTTTTATAAGGGGCGGGTCACATCTTAACTAAAAACTAAAAAGTAAAACTTTATCCTGTTCTTTTACTTATGTTTTCTTAACTAATAACTAAAAAGTAAAACTTTATCCTGTTCTTTTACTTATGTTTTCTTGCTTGTACACTTGAATTTGGGATTTATTTATTTTTCTAAAAAGTAAAATTGAAATAAAAAACTACAAATTCAAAAAATGGAAAACATTGGCAATTAAGTTATCTTTTTTAATACAGCTTATAGATAAATCTCAATATGTTGATTTTCATAGCTTAATGCAAATACAGGTTTGCTAAGCCAAAGCACCAAGTAAAAGCTCTAGGCAATTATTATATCCAAACAACTAAGGCAATTATTATATCCAAACAACTAAGACATATATAAGCAATTGCCTTTCAGCACTAGGTCAGATGTTTTTTAGAATATTTGAGGGGTTGCTCCAAGAAACAGTCTCGTGCCACTTGAGAGGCTTAAGCAAACGACAAAGTATGTTGTAAGAAAATTTGTAAACCACATTTAACAACTTTAGACATTACTAGTTTTTTCCCTGTTTATTCACTTATCAAATATTTAATGAATATGAGTAGAAAATTGGAAAGTAAGCTACTAAACGGACCTCTTCAATTGCAGATGTGTGTTCCTCCAGTCGCAAATCATGCAACTTTGAAAGGGCAATTGTTGTGCACTTTCTAACATATACAGATGGGTCTCGGGCACATTTCCCTACAGCCACCAAAACAAGGGGTGCAATAGCATGCAATGCATGCAGGCGAATCCCTGTCATTGTAAGGAGCGCCCATGGTCTCACCAAATGATTTGGATCCCCCAAATCCTTCTGAAAACAGTTTATTGACAGCAATGCTTCGTTCGGCTGCCTACCAAACAGAAAAGTCTTGTCATTCAAGTAATAAATTGTTAGTAATAATATGCATATATATAAGAAAGAAACTTTAATCATATATTTATTCTACTACACTATGAACCCATCAGTATCTGAAACATCATAGTAAAACCATACACTTTAGCATAATGAGTACACCAGCCTCTTAAATTTAAGTGACTGAGATGCCACATTTAATTCTAAACTGCAGAGTAATTCACAATCAACCTTTTTCTTATTTTATTTCTTCACCTACATCTAGGAAATGCAGTTGCAGCTAAACATATACTCCGATCTATTTCTACTGTGTGCTATCGAAAAAATGTTACTCTCATTTTGCTAACTATTATCTCCAGCTTTCACTTACTGCTAGTAAGCTACCATTGCTGGAAACCATTTTACTCTTACAAAACCATAAATCAATTTAGGAAGCTGATGGTTTGACCCAAATAAAAGTTGTGCATAATTTAATGCAAATTTCATGATTTTAAAATGATTTAACGGTTTACTTGAATGCCTGGCTGATGGCTCAAGCCACAATTGTGCAATTAGCGACGCAAGTACCGAACTCCAGAAAAATAGAGGAAATCGAAGACTCTGTGGCTATAGAGGAAAGTATTTGGAGCTTCAGCAAACCGATATGAATCTGAAGAGCTTCAGAAAATATATATATATAGAAAATAAGAATGTTAGAAGCTTTCCCGGCCTAGATTAAATAGTATTGGGCCATTGAAGTTGATTGGGCTCATGGCACTAGAGCTGTAAAGGGTTTGAAGGCCACGGTTAAGTGCCCCCCTTCTTTTGCTGTGTTCACCCCCAAACATTTTTTTTTAAAACCCAGTAAAGACAATATTACCCTCTATTAATTTACACAAATAAACCCATATTATACGTATTTATCCATTAACAATTTCAGCCGAGCTACCGTCGAATTCACTAGAGCTGTCAAGACAGGCTAACGGGGCGGGGCGGCCCAAAACCACAAAAGCCCGCCATTTGGCGGGGCGGGGCAGGCCAGCCCGTTTTTCAAGCGGGCTGCCAAAACCTCAACCGAACCCAGAAACAGGCGGGCCGCGGGTTTCGGCGGGCCAGCTTTTTATATTTTTTTTATTACAAAAATAGCACAAATACAAAATTACCCGTTGTATAACTTGTATTCTTATCTAAAATCAATGAATATTCTGCAAAATTGAACAAAATAATACTGTACTACTCCCTCCGTCCCACAGGAATTTGCACACTTTCTATATATGGATGTCCCATACCAATTTGCACACTCCATAAAAGGAAATATCTTCACAACCCTCACCCTTAAAATATACTCATATTTACCCATATGCCATTACTTTTCCACACTCAATCTACTTTTTTACTTTACTTTATTCATAAAAGTTTACAAAACTACCCCTCAAAACATCAATCATTACACCTTTTCTTACACATTTCTTAAAATGTGTGTGCCGGTCAAAGGGTGCAAGTTCCTCCGGGACGGAGGGAGTATAATTTATTAAATACTGGAAGTATACAAATACAACAAAGTGCAAAATATAAGCAAATATTATTATTATTAGCTATCTTGCAAAGCAGGAACAGAGATGCCGTATTATAAGATTCATCTTATAGAAATACTATTAATCTCATCATTGAGAGAAATCTTCATAATTGTTTATACTATTAATCACTCCAATCCTTAAACCAATACCATCATTGAGATTTATTTACCCAAAAACAACAGGGAATGGAGGTGTGGCCGTGCGGAGGGGCTCAAATGCTGGCCTTACTCAAAGAATCGCTGGCGGCGCAAGAGCCAAGAGGGAATGCTGATTGCCGAATGTGGGAGAATTTAGGGATTTACTTCATTTTTTTTGTGTACAGTTTGCAGGAGGGAATGCACAATGGGGTCTGCGGCTGCTGGCTGATGCTAAATAAGTAACTAGGGTTTAGATTTTTTTTAAGTAATTAATAATACCATTTAAAAAAAAAAAGGCGGGCCAGCCAGCCCGCCAAAATCCGCCCCGCCAAAGACCCCGGCCCAAACGGGCTAGCCCGCATAGGCCCGCTTCCTAACGAGCTGGAAAAATCCTAGCCCAACCCACTTTTTTTAAGGGCGGGCGCGGGCTGGCTCAACGGGCTCAACCCATTTTTACGGCTCTAGAATTCACCACCGAATTACACATATTTCGTGGAAAAAAAGAAAATTTGAGTTTGGAAAAATTTTCTGAGAAAACAACAAATTTTCGAAAATAAGTTCTTAAAAAGGGAGAAAAAACCTGAAAAAATTAAAAATAAAACAGAAACCATCATTTTTTTCAGTTTTGAATATACTAGAAAATCAATTCAAAGAAAAAACATGATTTTTCCAGGTTTTTTCAAATTAAAAAAATCAAATCGAAGTAGAAAACTTGATTTTTTTTACCAGTTTTTTTTTAAAGTGGTAAATTAAAAAAATCAAAATAAACCTGAGGGGAGGGGAGATGCAGATGGACGAGCGTGGTGATAGGCGCTCTCAGAGATAAAATGATTTGGGAAAATAATTAGGGTTTTATGAAGGGCAATTTTGGAAAATAAGAGGGGGTGATTTCATCTAAGTGGTGAAAACATAAGAAAAAAGGGGAGCGGAGCATTTAACCGTGGCCAGGTATGAATGGTCAAACCTACATACGCTTTACAAAAAGCTAGGGGTGTAAACGAGCCGAGTAGTGTTGAGCTCGAAACTCGACTCGACTCGGTCGAGCTTAAAATTTTGAAGATCGAGCTCGACTCGATAAACTCAAGTTCAGCTCGACTCGATTACCTATATAATTTTCAAAATTAATTTTAAAATATATTTTTTTTCTAAAATAAACTCGAGCTCGACTCGACTCGATTACTCGTATATAAATATAAATTATATATTAATGGCAAAATAGTAAATATTGTTCAAACTCGATTAGGCTCGCGAGCCTTTCGAGCCGAGTATTTATGAGCTCGAACTCGAACTCGGTAGCTACTCGAGTAGCTCAAAACTCGACTCGATTAACTTCGAGTCGATTTCGATCTTTTTTCGAGTCGAGCACAAGTAGCTCGCGAGTAGGCTCGACTCACTTACACCCCTACAAAAAGCCCATAGTTATATGTACACACGGACACACGAGTATACTCATTGAGAATTTTTTTACAAATTAATTAAGTGTGAAATGTCATGACACACCCCATTTCACGTCAGAATCGTCTCCAAATCAAACTCCAAAGGGAAATAATTTTTTTACGTTCCATAACTTTACAACTTTTTCAAAAATGTCCCAAAAAAGTTAAGTTTTCCAATTACGTCCCAAATTTTAACTAACTTTTCCAATTACGTCCCAAAGTCACCGGAAACATCAAAACGACGTCGTATTACGTCATGGTTACGACGTCGTTTTGATATTCCGGCGACTTTGGGACGTAATTGAAAAAGTTAGCTAAAATTTGGGACGTAATTGGAAAACTTAACTTTTTTGGGACGTTTTTGAAAAAATTAAAAAAATATGAAACTAATAAAATTTTAACACTAATAAACATGACAATATTATATACTCCGTATAATATTTCATTGAATTATTATATACATATAATATATTAAAATGTACACTAATATTAAAATTTTGAATTGTATAAGATAAATTAATATTAAAATTATAATCATCTACTTTAAAAATAATTAATAATAATAAATAAATAGATTAATAATAAAATTTTATACACTCCGTATTAATTAAAAATTATGAATCGATTTAACTTTAAAAAATTAAATATAAAAATTAATAATTACCATAAGGAATTATGCTAATATTAATGATCATAAATATAATATTTAACAAAATATCATGTAATTCTGTTCAATATAATTTTATATTTTAAAATTGAACGAAATAAAGGCTAAATTTTTTTTTTAATTGTATAAAATAAATTAATATTAAAATTATTTACTTTAAAAATAATGAGTAATAATAAATAAATAATAAAATTTCATATATCCATATTAATTAAGAATTGTGAATTGATTTAACTTTAAAAAATAAAAATATTAATAATTAATAATTACGAATTATGCTAATATTAATGACCATAAATATAATATGTTAACAAAATATCATGTAATTCTATTCAATATAATTTTATGTTCTAAAATTGAATGAAATAAAGACTAAAATTATTATAAAATAAATAAATGTGATAACGTACTATTTAATATTATCCAAAAACTATAGTCACTAATTTATTTATATAAATAATATATATATATATATATATATATATATATATATATATATATATAATATATATATATATATATATATATCGACTATATACATTTACGGCGACGAGGATATACCGATAATAAAATATAAGTAAATTTTTTGTTTAGATTTACATTACAAAGAAAATTTAAAAAATATATATAAATATCAAGTATATAAATTTTTTTTAAAAAAAGTATATAAACATATACAATCAATTAATAAAACAATTTCAATAAAATATTTTTTAGGTCCCATAACTATTCTATTTTTTCAAAAACGTCCCAAAAAAGTTAAGTTTTCCAATTACGTCCCAAATTTTAGCTAACTTTTTCAATTACGTCCCAAAATCGCCGGAAAATCAAAACGACGTCGTAACCATGACGTAATACGACGTCGTTTTGATGTTTCCGGCGACTTTGGGACGTAATTGAAAAAGTTAGCTAAAATTTGGGACGTAATTGGAAAACTTAATTTTTTGGGACGTTTTTGAAAAAAGTTGTAAAGTTATGGGACGTAAAAAAATTATTTCCCAAATCCAAAGGTACGCGCTCATTTCAAAAATATATATATAATTAAAAAGAATTAACTCACATAATTAATAAATATATATAAAACTATTTAAAATAATAAAATTAATGGTTCTAGGTTTTTATAAGATTTAAAATAATCAAATTAATTTGACACACACGCATTAAAATAGTTTCAAAATGAAAAAATATATATATTACAATTTGAAATTGTTTTAGCATAATAATAATAATTTAAAATAAATTTATATAGTATTACATTTTATTTATATGTTATACCATAATAAGAATTATCATTCTATTCAAATCTTCATTTCATTCATGAGTCAATTTAGTCATAATTTCATTCAATCATGTTTTGAGTTTGTTGGAATCGTGAACATAGCTAACACATTATTAGTGAATTACGTAAATAATTGTATTATTATTTGTTGATTTATTTATTTTCTTGCATCTGTTATATCAAATTAAAAAAAAATAACTATGTTAAAATTTAATTATGTATATAATATTTTTTTTAACAACGCCTATAAAACTTACCTACATAGCATATAGTCTCTCTATTCAATTTATGATATTTTCTTAATTATCACGTTTTTTTCAATAAAAATAATAGACATTCATTTATTTAAGTGTTATATTTGTCGGGTCATTTTAAACAAAATAGTTTCAATAACATGCATTTTAACTTTTTAATATGAGAAATCTTGAATGGAATAGTTGAATTGAGCTGGGATGCATGAAAAATTACATACAGTATTTTTTTTTTTTAAATGTCTGCATTGCCAACCGAAAAATAATTTAATATTAAAAAAATCAAATTACAATTTCCAACCCTCAAGCTGAATACTACTCCATAAGCTTTTTTTTTTTATTGAGAATATTGCAGGCAGGCTTGGGATATTACACTTAGGGGTGGGCATTTGTGCTGCTTATTTTCATTATACAGGCAAGGGCGGAACCAGAATTATAAAATAGGGTGGGCCAGGCTAAAAAAAAATGCTTACACTTCTACTAAAACCTTAAAATTATGTTTGTTTTCGAATTTAAGAATTTAAAATTTAACACCAATTTTACTTTGAAATTCTAGAATCCATATTTTAAAAACATATTATATAAATACTTATAATTATATAAAAGTTAACTCTATAAATGTTTATCAACCATATATAGATACCTATAAAATCGAGTGAATTTTAAATTTTAATATTTGTAACAGTATATATTGATTTTGGAATTTAAGTAAATTATGATTAATTTAATTTTATGTCAAAATTCTCAAAACAGATATACCCTGTTGTACCTTTTAATTTAATTAGTTTAAAGAATTTAATATTTTTATCTTATAATTTATGGATCTCAATAAACTAAACGTGTATAAAATTTAAAAGATTATTTTAAATTTGTTATTTGATTTAATGTGTAGTGGATGCAGTGGATAAATATAAGTCTACTTTCTTCCTATTTTTAAGTAACAAATTATTAAATGATCAATTTTTTATTTTATTATGAAATATACATATAATAAAATAAAATAAAAAGAGAAATCTAGATGGTTGGACGGGCTGTAGCCCGTCCCAGCCATAACATAGGTCCGCCCTTGTATACAGGACTACTGATACGTCTAACTAAAATTTCTAATTTGAGCAATTTGTGTTTTGGGCGAGAAAATAAGAATGGAATACTATTCTGTTTGTAATCCGGTAGAATTTGCATGATTTTAATGCATAATTAAAGTTTATTTTTCTTATAATTTCATATTTTATTGATCAATTGTGGATACTTTGATTTAATTGGGAGAAAGATATTGATTTGTTAAATTTTGTAGGAAAAATGAGGATTTTGGGAGCAAAACACGTGTCTAGATCTCACTTAATCAAAATGAGGATTGCACCATTGAATTCGTCTCGAAAAATGGAGTGGAATAAAAAAAGAATTGAGTCAATCGAAGGTTGGAAACTCAAGATATGAATAAACGAAGAAAAATGTCGAAAGATGGGCCAGGCGAGCTGATCCGGCCGGGCAACTCGACCCGGCCAGCATGCAACGCTCACGTAAACAGGCCGAGTGACTTGACCCGGCCACCCACCTTTGCCAACACTTTTGGCCGATCGAGTTGACCTGGCCAACCACCCTTCTCCACGTGTTTGGTCGAGCGGCCCACCCGGCCATGGCTGGTTTAGGTCTAAGCTCGCCCAAATCGGCCGACTCACCCAACTCTGCCCAGTTGACTCATTTTCAAGGGTTTTTGTAAAATTTCTCAATTTTGAAGGATTTAAATGCAACACACACCCCCAGAACTTATCCTGAGACAATATAAATACCCTATTTTCAAATTTGTGGTCATTCATTACCCATTCTCCAACATTTGAAGTTGTTTGACATTATCTTCTTCATTTCTCATCATTTTGGAGCAATACTTGGACCTAAACCCTAAACCCAACTTGACCCAATTGACTAATTTTTTTTTTTTTTTTTTTTGTGAAATTTCTCCATTTTCGAAGGATCTAAATGCAACACACTCCCAAACCATACATCAAGAGTATAAATACCCCATTTTCAGGTTTTTGGTCATTCATTACCAATTCTCAAAGCAAAATCCACACACTCACACACATTTGAAGGTGTTTGGCATTATCTTCTTAATTTCTCATCATTTTGGAGCAATACTTGAACCAAAAGCTATGAAGTTATAGTCTCCATCTCCTACTAAACTAAGCTTTTTTATTTTTCGTAAAAAATAAAAATTAAGATTTTTTTTCCTTTATCTTTTTATTTATTTTTATCATTTAATTTTTTAATAGTTTAGACTATGTTGGTATTTAGCTAGAACCATTTTGGTTATAGGGTTATGTTAACACTTTGGATGATATTTATGAATTAATTTCTTGTTTATTTAGTGTTTGTGTTGTTTATTCCTATTTGAATGTTTGGTTTTGAAATTGGATTGAATTTTTTTTTTCATTAATTGAACACAAACATTCCACCTAATTTATTGTGAAACCGGGAGATGGTCAACTATTATGAGGGTGTGTGATGATCTTAAGGGCATGTTTGATAGTATAGACGGATTATCTAAGATTAGGATGATAACTAAATTTTATAAATTTTAAAGTATAATCTAACCTTAATCTAAGTTATCAAACAACCAATAACATGACCTAAGAGTTTTTTGAGTTATTTTGTGCAAGATAGGTATATATAATAATTTGAATAATATTTCCTTTGAATTAATTGTATTGAAAAAACTTTTAATTAATTATTTAGTGATTAACCTACAAGAACAAACACAACACCACTTAAAATGAATTTTGACATATGTCTTCAAACCTACTTTCTCTTAATTGACTTTTCCTTCATTTTTGTAATTTGCATGGATTTTTTGATCATTTTACTTATGACACTTTTATTGTTTACTTGTAACAACTTTAATAAACAATTAGAAATAATTCAACACTTAAATTTTTTATCACCTCTTATCGACATGTTCCAATGTAGAACGAAAGACTCAATATTTAACCAAAGATCCAAAAAAGATTGAAATATCAAAACCGATCCAAATGAACAAGAAGAAAACCTCGAGTGATATCAGAGTCCAAAAAAAGCCCAACAATTTTTGGTGAATTTTTTATTTTTTAAAGAATCTTCGATTTACGAGTGTGGAAAATTTAAGGTGTACAAGATTCTCAACTGCGACCATTAATAAAGCTTTTAAGTTTTAACTGTAACATCCCTACTACTAATTTCATATACTTTCCCAACATTATTAATTTATTCAAACAAGGAAGAAGAAGAATAATGAGCAGTAGTAGCAGGGAGAGCTGCCAGATCGAGACAAACGGCGGTGTTACCCTCGATGCCCGAATCTACAGACCCGATGCCGGAGATTCGAACGACAAATTGGTTGCCGTTTTGGTCCACCCGTACTCTGTGTTGGGGGGATTTCAGGGCCTTATGAAGGGCATCGCTATGGGCCTTGCCGATAAGGGCCTCACAGCTATAACCTTCAACATGCGAGGCGTCGGAAATTCAACGGGCCGGGCCTCTCTCACCGGATTCACCGAGGTCGACGACGTCGTTTCGGTCTGCAAATGGGCCTCCCACAATCTCTATGCTCGCCGCATTCTCCTCGTCGGATCTTCTGCAGGTAACTGTTTACATGAATTGATTTTGTTATTGACTGGGTCTGATCAAATCCTGATTTCGATTGAAGTTAGGATTCATATTTGTTAGGAACTGAATTCAATAAATCGGCGGTTTCGTATCTTGAAGCATATCTAGTTTGATTGATGGCCTTTCTATATTTAGGAATAATCGAATTTCGCTTTGTAGATGGTAAGTATTCTGAGTTCTGATGTTCTCTTGCAGAAATTTAGGAAGCTAGTTGATGGTCAGTGTATTTGGAATTATGAACAATTTTAGTTTCTTGTATGTGTTGAATCAGTAGCAGTTCTTTAGTTAAAATCCTTGCTATGAGTTTTCAACATGGTTTAAGTGTTTGCTCAGTGTTACATTTGTTTGTAGTTATAACTTAGATATTATTGTGAGAGATAAGTTGTTGTTTATGTGATTTGTCTCACATTTTAGCTTCTTGTTGTTGCCCACAGGTGCACCAATAGCTGGTTCTGCAGTTGACAAGATTGAGGAAGTTGTTGGCTATGTGAGCATAGGTTATCCGTTTGGATTAACTGCGTCTATCCTTTTCGGGAGGCACCACAAGGGCATACTACAATCTCCAAAGCCTAAACTCTTTGTAATGGGCACAAAAGACGGTTTCACAAGCGTTAAACAGCTCGAGAACAAGTTGAAGAATGCTGCCGGGAGGAATCAAACACATTTAATTGACGGAGCGAGCCATTTCCAAATGGAAGGACAGGCTTTTGATGGGCAGATGGTGAATCTAATCTTGGAATTTATAAAAACTTTGTAGATTTATTTATGTAAGGGTTCTAGTGATGATTCTATATCCACATGTTTCTGCTGCGTGTGTTTATGTGTGACCTCGATTTTCTTATATCCAAATCTGAGAACCCTTTTTAAAACGAAATGATGTGTGTGCATTTGTGTCAAATAGATAAAGAATTGGATTATGCCTCCAATTATACTAGCTAGTATAGCAGGTAGAAAGCAAGTTAACACGTCTTAATATACAGGGAAAAACATACAATTGAACAAAGGAACCATAAAAGGGATCTTTATATGTATACATAAAATTTAAAAATATACTTTATCCAGCAAATCTCTTTTCCCCATCAGATACATACATCATCAGACTTTTAATTAAGGCAGAAACGTGAAGGTGCTGGAAAATCACAGCACTTCAACCTCTTGCTAGTTCATAACTGCTAGCCCTTCCGGAAAGCTCAAGCTCATTACTCGGGCCATGATAATCGGCACTTCGCTGTTGTTGCTCGTCATCTGAAGCAACAGAGAGTTAAACCAAATGCAAGGTGATGTAAAATTTTATTCTCTCTCTCTCTCTCTTTTTTTTAAAGCAATCAAATTCATTTCCATTTTTCTGCCCATCTTTGAGGCTTTTGACAGTGTGACCAAGCAATATGAAGAAAAGCATAGTATTAAAACAACATAATCATATCATAAGATTATGCATACCACTATCATCACATGCATCCACAAGTTTTTGAATCACTTCAACCAATGTTTGTTCATGTTCCTGCACCAACAATCACAACAGAAATTTTATCACAAAAGAGCAGAGACATAAGCTAATAATTTTTTACTCCAAACAATAATAACCTTGAGCATTTTCTTAGCCTTGTCAATCTCTGAAGCATAGGGATGGCTTGCCTCAAGCACTTTCTCCACCTGCCATAAAGGAAAAGAGTATGTAAACTTGCAAAGGATCCACAAGATTCCAACAAGGTCACAGTATGCTACCTTCTTAATCAATGTATCAGTATGCAATATCTCTATTTCCTCAGCATCGTCCTTCATGGCCCCATTTCGTGACGGTCGCATTTCATTTGAAAACTGATTCGTTGAGGACGGTCTCCCTCTTCCAGAGTTAGGTGCACCTGCCTCACCCAGTCGAGGTATAACAGGATCATCACCCACCCACCGGATATTCTCAGGTAGAACCTGTGTTAAGGTTAATTTGTCAAGAATACAGCATATAATATGTTGGCATAAAACGCAGCAAAAAAATGAATCCCAGAACAGTTCCAGATAAGTTAGGTATGTACAAATAACAGTACAGCCTTACAGGATACATACACAAAAACCCAAATGAATCGGTCAAAAAGCATTGGTGCCCTCAAACTATTAGGCACTGAAGAATAATAAAAGCTGCAGTTAATATTTTAAGCTCGCATTCAACAACCATAGTACCTTATTAAATCTGACGTTTCAAATTTCACGGTTGTCCTGAATATGTTAATGACAGTTAATATCTCATCTAAATAGTCTAAGAAAAAAAAAACCGAACAAAATAAGCATCTCTGTTGATTTTTTTTAGTCTTTGATATATACAAACTTTAAAGGACATGACTAATAATCCCTATAAGAGAGACGGCAAAATGCTACATAACTAATTTCGAATTATCAAGTAGAAACAAACAGGGCTTTTGGAACTAAAAGATAGCTACCTCTTTGAGGTTAACCCATTCTACAGATGCATTTGGCGTGTTGCTATCATAAACCAGAGAATGGCGGCCCTGAATATATCAGAAAAATAGCAAAAGTTAAATGCATGAGAAAAAAGTTCAACTCAAAACCCAATAATAAACTCAGAAGAAATTTTGATTGAAAATCACTTAAAACATTATTAACTTTTCATAGACACTACCAGCATGTAAAAACACAATATCAGATTTTAAGCCCGATATAAAGCATATTAAAAAAAAGTGGCCAAATCTTAACATACCATTTTCTATTCAATCGTAACAACAAACATTTGCCTGGATATGTTTCAAGCAACAAAAAATACAACAAACACACAAAAGGGATAAAAAGGAAAACGAACATACATCTACAGGATTATAATCACTTATAAGAGCCTCAAAGAAGTTACTGTCTGCAGGCCATCTTATCATCACTCGCCTACCAATTAACGGGTCATGGATGCTTTCAGAAGGTTCATCCATTGGAGCCCCAGAAGAGACATGATCGCTAAACTGATATTGCCCGGGTTTTGCTGAGTTAAAAGCTGGCTGAACCTATAAAACAACAGAAACATAAATAAAATTAATTGAGAAGTTGATTAAATGTGATATTCCTAATTCTTATTATAAATAAATTGACAGTGCTGGCAATGCATACAGCATTAGTCCTTCGCCCACCAATCCCTGAAGTAGGTCCTCGTTTCACAGATGAAGTTAATGGCAGTGTGCTACCAGCCACTGACTGAGGGTGTAAAGACTGAGATGTGGTGCCAAATGGATTTCCTGACAGGGAAATCTTCTGCCTTTTACGAGATGCTGAAATAGTTGGACTTTGTAACTGATTGTTAACATGCTGGGGGACGGAGGGGGCCACATTTCGTGTCCCACCGGCCTCTCTCCACTCTCTGATCTTGCGAATGAGGTCATCTGCATTGACCTGAGTAAGTAGTTCTCGATGCTCATCATCCGACACCCTTAACTCCTTCCTTAATTCTGTGATTAGACCTTCTTTCTCCTGGAGAACAATCATACCATGAAGCATCAAAATTGAGTCAGGTGGCATACAGTAAAAACTCAATACAGTCATATTGTCGGGACCAGGAAAAAATATTACTACAGGGAGGTTATTCCTAAATAGAGTTTTACATAAAAAAAAATCTTATAAGAATAATATTCAATATAATACTACATGTTATACTGCATGCATATATAAATCCATTAACAAATTCATGTAATTCATTATATGAATGTGACTAAAAAAATACATGCACTTTGATAGTGTATAAAATACACGTATCAACAAATAATGTACCTAGGAGCTAAACAATAATTATTGCTCATATGCATATAAAAAATGCTTGTTCAATACATGTATATTTTTCATAAAATTAATAAACATTTTTCTACTTCAAGCAAATGCCATCTTAAACTTACTGTAATGCTTATATATATTTTTATAAATAATGCCATGTATTCCTATATGGAGGCATAAATCCTTATGTGACTGAAAAAAAATTTGTGACTTATAACAATGTGGAGTTTATTCCTAAGTATAACTAGTCCTGAGTCGGGACCGTGATCGTGATTTTTTATTACTATATAGAGTTTAATGGTTTATTCCTATATAGAGTATTTCTGTGTGTGTGTGTGTGTGTGTGGGGGGGGGGGGGGGGGGGTTTACTGTACTATTTCTCCAAACATCAGATATACCAAATTAGAGAGAATAAGAAATAAATATGCAACACAATATACCCATGTAAGTGCATCAGATTGAGCTTTGAAAGCTCGTAGGACTGCACCGTATGCAATCTGCTCCAAGTTGTGAATTTCAAACTCCATATCAATTTGAATCCTTTGAAATGCTGCGCCTCCAAATGATCTTCCGTTCCCTGATACACGACCGCCTACTGGACCTCTATTATACAGTGGTTGGGGATTATCATCATCAGTACCTGCACTTATTTCAACCAACAGATTTAGTATAAAATGCATGCAAAAGGAACAAAAAAAGTTCCACTAAAGTTTCTTGACCAAACAAATGTTGTGGAGCTATACAATTAGCAATGACGATAATTAGTTTTGGGGGGCTGAATCAATAATGCTGATTTTAATAAAGTAAAAAAAGTAAGAATTATATGTATTTGCCTAACTCCACACATGAATTTATTAAGTCGAAATTTTTGAAAGAGGATTAAATGGGATTATATAAAAAGGACACTAGAAATATTCATACCAACTTGCCGAATCTTACTTTTGATGTAAAAGGTTAATATACGGAGCTAACCATTTGGATAATAGATCCAAATTTGTTCTTTATTGATTAAAAGGAATTCCTAGAAATCCAACAAATATAGGAATAGGGAAATTTTGGGGAGCTTATATGGGAGGGAACGCCTCAGCAAACAAAGTCTCATAAAAAAATAAAGATACCTCTCTCTTCACAACGAAAATTCTCATTCCCAAGCTATTTAAGTAATTAAACTAAGTCTAAATCCTAAGTGCATTCTAAATGGTGTAATTACAAACTATTCAGCAGTAGTAATAGAACTTATTGTTATTTATGCTGGATTCTGGCCAAAACCCTGTTTATCTTTGTTCTCACCATGACCTCTGACTCAAGATAATGAGGGTGACAACAAACCTAATTTTGGGGGAATTTTTTTGAATCTCAATTCAGGGAAACTAAAAATCATACGCAACTCCAATTCAAAAGGATTGAATTATATTTCGAAGTTCACAAGTAATTTTTTCAGCTTACATTCTCCAAGCCCTAAACCTCATAATATATTAAACCCCAATTTGTCGACCGCATCTCCAAAACCACAAATTCCCAAAGGCATGCCACAAACGGTACTCAAAAACCTAAAATTGAATTTAAAACACCCAAGAACTAACTAAGATCTGAAATCCAGAAATACGCCCACATGCATATCCCTGAAGGAGCATAAGATCGAGAAAATAAGAAATTCAAACCCAGAAGAGAAAAAGGGCATGTTTTTTTGCGCACAGAAGCAATTGAAAGGGGAATCATACTCACCGCTGCTGTCTACAACTCCATATTCCATAGAAAGACGATGTCAATCCAACTTCAACAATTTGCTACAACGAAACTTCAGGGATTTGACCACCTCCTTTTCCCCAATTCTGCTATCTAAGAATGGTAATAACCTCACCTCCAATTGTATGTGTATACGTAAGGAAACTTTTAATCGTGAATCTTGGACGAGGGAATATAAACGGAAATTGAAAGACTTAACAGTTTTTTTATTATTTGTTTTGGGGAAGAATACCAAAATCCGAATACGGCTACCGAAGGATCTTGGGCCTACCAAATGGTCCGGCCTTTTTCGGCCCACTCAAAATTACTCTACAATAACTCTTAGTATATTTAATGGGTCTGACTATTTACACCTCCATTTTGGAGAGAGATGCATTCCCCCTTTCATTTAATTAATAGTATAATTATTATACAAAAAATTAAAAATACCCTTTAATAAAATGAGTCATACTAGATGCACTCCTCTTACTGAACGCACCCCACTGTTGTCATTTCTTTCTTCTTTCCCCTACACCACCATTTTCGGCCACCGTCGACACTGTAGACAAGCAAAATTAAATTAATTTGGGCCTCCAAAGTCCAACAAATCAAGACGGGCCTCTAAAGTCCAATAAACGAAGACGGGCCTCTAAAGTCCAATAAATGAAGACGGACCTCTAAAGTCCGATAAATGAAGACGGGCCTCTAAAGTCCTATAAATGAAGATGGGCCTCTAAAGTCCAACAAACCAAATCAAGCCCAAATAGGGTATTCTTAGCCCATCAAGTAATTCAAAATTTGAATTAAGGCCTAACCACTTGCACAAATATCTCCTTGGCCCATAAAAAACCTAGGTTCTACACCTATAAATAGAGACCTCATTTCATTCATTTTATCATCATCAAGAAATCAGAAGCATTCAAGGCTCTAAAATTCTCTGCAGAGATTTTAGAGTGTTCTTCAGCAAGCGGAGGATCTTCAAAGGCGTTCTTCGTGCAAAGCGACGAGAAGTGGTGTTCGAGTGGAGATCAAGGTGCTAAGCCTCTTCGATTCGGCGTTTCTTCAAGGCGTTCTTGGGGAAAAGCAGCAAGAAGCAGTGTTCGAGTGGAGATCAAGGTGCTAAGCCTCTTCGATTCGACGTTTCTTCAAAGTTCTTCGTGGATCTTCAACGAAAAAGTCCCGAAAAGTCCCGAAGGTCCCGAAAAGTCCCAAAAATCAACGTTTAATCCAAAATGCGGCGTCAAGCCCTTGGATTAACGTTACAAAGTCCCAAATCAAGAACGATCTTCAACGACGTTCATCTAAAAAGTCCCTAAATCCGGCGTTTAATCCAAAATACGGTGATAAGCCTTTGGATTAACGTTATAAAAGCCCCAAATACAAGATCGGAAAGGATTCGGCTGCGGATCCAGCTCCAAAAGCTCAAGAAATTCAAGTGAAGTTCAAGAAGAGAGAATCAGAGGAGAAATTAGAGATTGTAACCCACAAAATTACTCGATTTTAAATTTGTAAACACAGATTCGTGAATTAAATATAAAACGCGAAAATGGTAAACGATTTTATTTAATTTCGGATCTGTGTTTACAAATTGGCACGCCCAGTGGGACAATCTCTACCTCTCATCTCTACTCTTCAAGCAAATCAAGTCACGACGATGGCGCCAATCAAGATTAAGATCAAGAGAGGCGTTGTATCTGGATCAACTGGCGTCGACTTTGAAGACGTGAACGTAATCACAAGAAGTATGTCAAGGAGCTCCAAGTCATCCGCTGCTTCAAAGAAGAATATTGCAGAAGGTCCACCACCCAACACTGTGAACGAGGAAAACAGTGCAACATGTTCTCCCACTCACTCCATGGCAAGCTCATCATTAGATTCAAGTGCAGCTTCAGCAATGGCGACAAATGCCATGACTGTTGAGGAGCAATTGACAAGCTTGACTAGAGCCATAGAAGGACTCACAAAACATGTCCAAGAACAGGATGCTCAGATTGCTAAGCTGATGAGCAACGCAGACAACGGGCAGTCAAGTCGTGCAAAGGGAAAGCAAGTCGAAGGACATGATGTTGAGACGTCTGGTGAACGTCAGCAGATGGAAATTCACCCAACTCTTAAGGAGTTACAAGTTTCTCCCGATGGTTTGGTGCCCATTGACCGACTAAAAGAAATCATATTCTGGGCGATCAAAGATAAGTTCGAGGAAAGTCCAAAGTCTTCATTCACCTACATAAAGCCTTACACGAAGAGGATTGACAGTTTGAAGATGCCAGCTGGTTATCAACCTCCAAAGTTGCAGCAGTTCGATGGCAAGGGTAATCCAAAGCAACATATTGCTCACTTCGTGGAGACCTGCAACAATGCTGGCACGTATGGAGATCATTTGGTGAAGCAATTCGTGCGCTCTTTAAAGGACAATGCATTCGATTGGTACATCGATTTGGAGGCCAGTTCGATAGACAGTTGGGAGCAAATGGAACAAGAATTTCTCAATCGATTTTACAGCACTCGTAGAACGGTTAGCATGCTTGAATTGACGAACACTTGTCAATCAAAGGAAGAGCCGGTGATCGATTACATAAATCGATGGAGAAATCTAAGCCTAAATTGTAAGGATAGATTGACTGAAACTTCAGCTATCGAGATGTGCATCCAAGGAATGCAGTGGGATCTTCGATATATCCTTCAAGCAATTCGACCAAGATCATTCGAGGATTTGGCTACTAAGGCTCATGACATGGAGTTGAGCATGTCTACAAGTGGATTTGAAGGGCCACTATCTCAAGAGTGGGGGCAAAGGAAAACGATTTTGAAAGAGTTGCAACAAAAGCAGTATCCATTCCTAGACTCTGACATCCCCGTAATTTTCGATGACTTGATCAAGAATGATCTCATTGAACTACCACAAATGAAACGACCCGATGAGGCTGGGCGAACGGACGACCCCAAATATTGCAAGTACCATCGATTGGTAGGACATCCAACCCAAGACTGTTTTATACTTAAAGATAAAATTATGCGACTAGCCAAAGAAGGGAAGATCTTGCTAGAAGAAACTTAAACAACGGCGAATCACGTCACAGTTGAAGATAATCAAGTTAAGGAAGTTTACGCAAATAACGCCTACAAATTGATTTCTGAAGACGACGTATACATTGGTCTCATGAACGGAATATTTTTTAAACGCTACTACGCGTAAAGAAAACAAGTATGCTCCATAAACGCACGAGCCTAAACTGCTTATTGCTCCATGATGCACGAGCCTAAAATTGCTTATTGCTCCATAAATGCACGAGCTTAAACTGTTTGTTGCTCCAAGAACGCACGAGTCTAAACTGCTTGTTGCTCCATAATGCACGAGTTTAAACTGCTTATTGCTCCATAAACGCACGAGCCTAAACTGCTTTTTGCTCCATAATGCACGAGTCTAAACTGCTTATTACTCCCGGTCCTCATGAGTCTAAACTGTGTACGACAACCACCAAAGGTAAATACATGTGGTTAAACTGTTAACTTACTCCACTAAAGGCATTTTAAGTGGTTAAATAATTAAATCCCTACTTTGTCAAAAGTAGTTAAAGAATAGTCACTCCTGGCCCGCATGTGGGAAATCATTTGAAAGTAATTCGCAATTCATCCACATCAAAGACAAACATTCTCGTGAACGAAATGCGAGGGGGCAATTTGTAGACAAGCAAAATTAAATTAATTTGGGCCTCCAAAGTCCAACAAATCAAGACGGGCCTCTAAAGTCCAATAAACGAAGACGGGCCTCTAAAGTCCGATAAATGAAGACGGACCTCTAAAGTCCGATAAATGAAGACGGGCCTCTAAAGTCCTATAAATGAAGATGGGCCTCTAAAGTCCAACAAACCAAATCAAGCCCAAATAGGGTATTCTTAGCCCATCAAGTAATTCAAAATTTGAATTAAGGCCTAACCACTTGCACAAATATCTTCTTGGCCCATAAAAAACCCTAGGTTCTACACCTATAAATAGAGGCCTCATTTCATTCATTTTATCATCATCAAGAAATCAGAAGCATTCAAGGCTCTAAAATTCTCTGCAGAGATTTTAGAGTGTTCTTCAGCAAGCGGAGGATCTTCAAAGGCGTTCTTCGTGCAAAGCGGCGAGAAGTGGTGTTCGAGTGGAGATCAAGGTGCTAAGCCTCTTCGATTCGGCGTTTCTTCAAGGCGTTCTTGGAGAAAAGCAGCAAGAAGCAGTGTTCGAGTGGAGATCAAGGTGCTAAGCCTCTTCGATTCGACGTTTCTTCAAAGTTCTTCGTGGATCTTCAACGAAAAAGTCCCGAAAAGTCCCGAAGGTCCCGAAAAGTCCCAAAAATCAACGTTTAATCCAAAATACGGCGTCAAGCCCTTGGATTAACGTTACAAAGTCCCAAATCAAGAACGATCTTCAACGACGTTCATCTAAAAAGTCCCTAAATCCGGCGTTTAATCCAAAATACGGTGCTAAGCCTTTGGATTAACGTTATAAAAGCCCCAAATACAAGATCGGAAAGGATTCGGCTGCGGATGCAGCTCCAAAAGCTCAAGAAATCCAAGTGAAGTTCAAGAAGAGAGAATCAGAGGAGAAATTAGAGATTGTAGCCTACAAATACTCGGTTTTAATCCGAAATTAAATAAAATCGTTTACCATTTTCGCGTTTTATTATTTCATTCACGAATCTGTGTTTACAGACACTATTTACGATGACCACCAAATCAAAAAAAAAATCAAAAATTCCAAAAACACATAGAAAAACCATAATATTTTTTTTATAAATTTCGACAAATCAGTGTCGATCATATACACCCTTGTCGATAAATTGTTGTCGACGAGAGTGTATATAGTCGACCCTGATGTGTCGAAAATTTAAAAAAAAAAAAAATTAACATATCTGGAGCCACGCTGCTTTTTTTTGGGTGGGGGCAAGTTCGGGTAAGGGCTGGGAATGGTTTTTTTTTTTTTTTTCTGTTACGGCCTTTCGGGGGAGGAAGGAAGAGAGTGGGGGAAGGGAGAAAATAAATGAGATGGGGAAGGAGAAAAGAATGAAGGAAAAAGAAGGGGGAGGTGGCTGTAAAGAGAAAGAAGCGAGAAAGAAGAAGAAGGAAATTAGAGTTTTAGGGTAGGGTGTAGTTAGTAAAGATATTTTATAAGATAAAATGGTATTTAGGACAATTCGAGGGGGTGCATCTATCCTAAACAAATTTTAGGGAGGGTGCATCAATCGGGGTAGTGCATCTCTCCGAAATGGAGGTGTAAATAGTCAACCCTATTTAATAGGCGTGGGTTATATACCAACCAACAATGTTAGATACACCCCCGATTCATGCACTTCAAAGAAGAAGAAAAAGACGATTAGTAGATTCACTTCTCTTAAATTAACTCTAAATTAACTAAACGGTCATTTTCCCTCTAAAACTTCTCTTAGTAAATACACCCCCACCCACTAAAATCACAATTTCTCTCTTCTTCTCTTTGTTCCCTTCTTTTTCTGTAAAAAAAATGGTGCCCCACCACCCGCCCCATGCCTGCCACCCCTATAGTCTGCCCCCAACGAATCTAGCAGTTGGTCACGGGTTTCATCCGGTTGCAAAATTGGACCCCTAGTTTCAATTCGAATTAGGTTTCGACTTCGATGACTCAGATATGGGTTTGTCTAGTTGGTCTTCCGATTGAACTTTGATAGCCCACAATTATCTCGACAGTGGTCTTATTGATTGTCACGTTTGTTAAGATGGACGACCACACCTCGATAAAAACAATGGCACAGTATCCTAGACTCTTGATGGAAGTGGATATGAAGTAGCCGCTACTGGAGCGATTGGTAATGGAATGTGGTGATCAGTTTGTGATTGTGGAAGTGCATGCATTATGAAAGGTTTCTGAAGTATTGTAGACATTGTATGATTGTTGAACACATGATTGTCCACTGCAATAAGGGTAAGGTACCGTCACCTCGTGACTCGGGCAAACGTGATAGGAGTTCTTCCCATTATAAAGGACGGGTTAGGCTTCCTCCTTCGGACCCCCGCCCGGCATGGACTCATGCGCCAATGACGAATCCTACCTTGACTATTGTGGCCACTTCAGTCCTGATGAAGACCTCGTTCTTAGGCCTCTTTGACGACTGCATGGATGAGTTATCGGACAATACCAGGAACTGGTGGTTGCGGCACTTCTGGACCCTCCTGCCAAAGACGCCCTAGATCGATCTTTATCTTGCGTTTCCTACGAGTACGACAAAGCCCGAAGGCCCCCAGTTGGCCTGTGTGTGAGTATCACAACGATAATCACCTGAGACCGTCATACCGCCCCTCTCTATCTTGAAGAACCCCAGAGGCACCCGTTCGCCTGGACAAATACAGGAAGATGTAGGGATGGCAATGGGCTGGGTCGGGCCGGGACCTAGATACCCGGACCCGACCCGTTTCAATTCGGGTCCGGGGCGGGCTGACCCGTTCGGGTCACGGGGCAAATCGGGGCGACCCATTATAATTTTTTTTTATAAAAAAATTTGAAAAATAATTATTATTTTTAAAAACATATAACATAAAATTTAGATTTGTATTGAAAAATAAATAAAATAGTGTTAGAAGCATGTTTATAAATTTATTTTCATATTTATGAAGGTGAATTATTGTTATATATATTAATAAACATCAAAATATTGAAGATATATTATATTTATATGTATAATATATATAAAAAATTAATATAAAACGGGTCACGGGTCCGACCCACGGGTCGAGGGTGATACCCGGACCCGCCCCATTTCAATACGGGTCCGGGACGGGGCGACCCAAATAGCACGGGTCGGGGCGGGCCGGGTTGAAATTGCCATCCCTAGGAAGATGTTATCGACGAGTTTAACGCTATCGTTACGGAGGCCTTCACAGTTGATTCTTCGTCACCCTTTGACGATGAAATGCGTCATGTCGGCTCGTTTACGAGACGATTTGGTGATGCCTTTGATACGCCGTTATTTTTATTTTTTGTTCTCCTTTTTGGTCTGTTTAGATTTGACTTGTTTCCATTTTTTTTTTTTTTTGGTTTAGAGACGTGTATCTTTTTTCCCTTGTCCTGGGTTTTGTTCCTAAGAAGGGTTTTTCCGAGCAAGGTTTTAGTGGCGCCTCGGTCTCTAGTTCGACTTGTAAACTTATGGTTCTAAGTATTTTTAATACATAACATTTATTTACTTGTAGTCCGCTCCCGTTATCACCCCTCGCCCCCCCCCCCCCCCCCAATTTTTTTTTATTTGTCGTCGGCCGCCCCCACACAAGACGCCCCTTCCGTCCACCCCAACTTCATCGGTTGCCCCCCTCCCCCATTTTTCCTCATAATTTCTTTCTTACAGAAACAGAAAAGGTACATTTAAAAAAAAATAAACGAATCAAGGTCGACCAAATGTGCAATTTTTAATCCATTCTTGTCAACCAAACATGCAATTTTTGATCAATTCTTATCGATCAAACTTGCAATTTCGAGTACTCTTTGGCGAAATCTACAATTTTTTTTGAATTTGTGTTAAAAAAAATTCGATCAACCATTGTCGAAAGAGGTTATATTTCGATACCAGTTTGTTAAAAAATAGTGTAGATTTTGACGCTGATTTGTTGAAATATGTTAAAATTTCCTTCTTTTTTTCTATGATTTTTTTTTTTTTTTTGGTATTTTTAAATTTTTTATAAGATTTCGACATTGTTTAAATGAATTTGGTGGCGCGGAGGTAGTGGACGGCTGACGAAGGAAGTAAGTGGTGACTACAACAATTGCAATTAGAAATTAGAGTTTGAATGTTAATGAGATGTGTATCTATTAATGACATCTTACTAAAAGGAGAGTGTGTGGGTATTTCACAATAATATATATTAAATTAATAAATAAGGGAAAAGTGTATCTAACATAATTGGAGGGGTATAACCCAGGCCTATTTCATATATGTCATGTCCCAATGGATCCAAGAGATTGAGAATGGCCCAGATAGTAGAAGAATCAATGTATATACAGTTGCTAAAGCTATTCGATAAGGCCACGGATATATAACCCCCCATATATTATGTGTTCACTCCCACCCCCAATTTATATTTTGAACTAATAGGTAAAAAGACTATATTACCCTTATGTGTTGAGTTCATCCCACCCATAAAAAAAGCATTTTTTTGCATTTCTCCCCCACCCAAAATATAGTATTCATTTGTAATTGATTATATTTCATGTTATTATTATTTTATTTGACCGTATTGTTGCATGATTGTGTAGTTGTAACGAATATATGTGTAGTGTATTTCATTTTCGAGTTTTTTTCACAAAAATCGTGTTTGCTAAAATTCAGCACTGGTTCGCCGAGTTTTGTGATATTTTTCGGAAAAAAGTTCCACGTTATGAATCAAAACTCGGTTTACTTTTCCACGGTTTGATTCAAAACTCGGCCAACTTTTCCACGTTATGAATCAAAACTCGGTCGCCGAGTTTTGAATCAAACGTGGAAAAGTTGGCCGAGTTTTGATTCATAACGTGGAACTTTTTTTCGAAAATTCTCATAAAACTCGGCGAACCAGTGCTGAGTTTTTGCAAAACGCGATTTTTGTAAAAAAAAAACTCAGAAACGAAATACATTACACATATATTGAATAATGAGTAGTGTGTAGTGAGTACGAAATCGAACTATGGTGAGGAGAAATCCAAAAAAAGGGTGAAGTGGAAGGGAAAATAGGGTTTATGAGTAAGGAGGGTAATTTTGGAAAATAAGTGGTGGGTGAACTCATGTGAGGGGTGAAGACATCCTAGGGGTACATGTTAAGCTTCTTATCAAAGTTGCTTTCTACACATAGCACGCCTTAATGAAAACAAAATATTAAAAAGGAATAGACAATTTACAGTCTCACCTAGATCATTATCATTTTTTAATGTAAAATGCACTATTACTTTTTAAAATTATATATTTTTTAAAATGTGATAACATTTTATAAAAGTGATTTGTAATACCTCAAACAAGAAAAAAACATTGATGTGAAAGCTTAAATCCATGTTCAAAGTTTGATTGCTTGACCATAAATATCAATGTATACACAAACTGCCGTGTTTAGAATGTGAGGTCTAGATTTTGAGATGAACACATGATCACGTGCATGCCAACCACGTACTTGTTACTTTGTAGTATATAAATTTAATCAAGGATGCAAACAAGTCAGGGGAGCTGTAATTGTTAATTCACCCTTCACGTGATTTAAGTGATTTTTTCAAGTTCGATTTCTCATTAGTTTCAGTGTCTGAATTTTCCAAATTATATTTTAAATTTTGTTATTTGATCTCAATTATTGATTCTGATGAAAGGAAAAAAATTAAGAAACTATTTCTAATCTCTTATTATTAATTTTTTTTTTTTTAGTTTGTGTTTTACTAGCTACACTGTCCATTGATGTACTCATAGTCTCTACAATGCTACATTTTGACTTTAATATGGAAAGTGTAAAAATTATGAAATGATTGCATTTTTTAAAAGACGTTTCATGGTGTCTGCTAATGCTCTTGAAAATGGTTGAAAGTTTATTTTATATGATTGAAAACATTTTTCTTTTGAATGTATCCCGTTAATTATAACATTACGTTTTAATTTTTATTTCTTTTTCATGTATATTGGTACGCTGCTATTCTTGATTATTTTTTGTACTCATGTTATTAAACATAGATCACATTAATAATTAGAATTAATTTGAAAAAGCTACTCTCCATATAGCAACATGTACTTATGTACAAAATCTTAGTAAAAAGGGTATTCATGAATGTGCTGCCCATGACTGTATATATATATAATTACAAGCTAGCCAGCTGCAAAGGCTTTAATTTGTTCTTAGTCAACATAGCCTTTGAATTCATGGCCAAAGCAAAGATTATTTTATTATAACTAATTAATCACACATATGGATATATATATATATATACATTTGTACCAAATCTACTATACACTCTCACTCAAATGATGAAGCACAAAACTCATGTAGCTCTGTTCCTTATTTTGCTTCTACATTCATTTGTTTTCTCTTCTTCATATCATCATCATCAACTTATTGCTATTGCAACATTTTCAGAAAAACAAATTAATACAAGAAAATTATTGTATTCTTCTATGAAGATTAATAATTATGCAGGAGCCAAGAAAGCTGTGGAGCAAAGCCTAAGGATCCGACCCCCCACAGCTCCAAACCCTACTCACAATTGATTTTCTTTTAATCAATTCAATTCTCAGCTTCGAGAAATTCGGAAGGCAATGCAATTGGTGGAGAATAACAACAAGTCAAGCCAACAAATGAAAAAGTATAAGTTAGAAAAGTAATTCATTTGTTACGTTGTAACTTTTATTTTACTAGTTGTATCCTTCCTTGTAAACCTCCTCTTATATAGAGGAGGAATGATAATCATTTTCTCTATTCAATTTCATCATGTAATTCCAATATAATTCTCTTTTCAATTCCCTCAATATACATACTATTCAATTCTTTCTTGTTATAAAATTTCACACAATGCAATGAAGATTTAATTTTTCCATTTAATGGATTTTTTTTACTTCTATGCTCTTATAATTATAATTAAGTTTAATATATTTATGTTTTCGTCCGAGTTTATTTGTACTCCGTAGTATATAGTCCATGTATAGTGTATAGTTATAGACGTGTTGATGATTTACAAAAATTCATAGCTACCTGCTACACGTGGGGGTGGGGGTGGGGAAGAGGAACTTTGATTTGTTGTATTCCGATTTGTGTGTGTATTTATCTTTATTTATTGAAAACACAAGTAGTAGGCAATTTGAATTCTCTATTAATTGTTTGTGTTTCATTTCATCAGCATATTTTATACACATATATATATATATATATGATCGATATATATATTGCCAACAAAATACAAGTGAAACTGAAAATTAATACAACAATATTGATCCAGATTAATATGTGTGTGTGTGTTAATTTAAGGGAAAACTAGTTTATGTATGCAAAACGCAAGTCAATTACACATAAAATTAATAAAAATGGTTTATATATGAGTTTGCGAAAAAAAAAAAATTCCTATTAGTCCAAATATTTATGAATCTTCTTCTTTTACTTGTCTCAAAGGGCTGTTCTTGTTTTTTTTAGAAAAACCCTTGATTACTAGTTATGTGGATTTGGGCTTTTAATTATAGAATAACTTCGGCAAGGGTTATATACCCCTCCATCTTTGTTAAATATACTCCCCAGTACAAAAAATTGTCCATTTAAAAAGGGTAAGGGCGAGGGAGTCACCCTCTTTAACTAGATTGACGACAGTATAGGTGAGGGGCACACCCTGTCGCCAAAGTGCTCCTCGCTAGTTTATTGGCGAGAGCACCGTACACATACCCCTTATAAGCCTAGATGTATTCCCCAGTAAATACCTAATATGTAATTTTCTTTTAAAATTATCCATGATAAATACACTTCCACTAAAATCCTAATTTTTTCCTCTTCTTCCCCACCTTCTTCTTTCACATTCTTCCTCCCACCCCTTCCTCTTTTCCCCTTCAACCTGTTTGTTGCCCCCAGCGCCGCCCATTGCTCGTTGTCGTCCGTAGTCGATCCCTTCCTCTTTCCTTTTACCCTACCTTTTTTTCTGCAACAGTGCGGCGGCGGCCTCCCCCTCCCTCAGTTTGCGCCTCCTTTTTTTATTATTTATTTGTGCAACATTCAGCGGCGGCGGCGCCCCTCCCTTGCACCAGCGCCACCGCTTCATCCCCCTTCATCCCCCGTCGTACTGCCTAGACCTTGTCCAAGCTAGTCGCCGTCCACACCTTCTCCCCGTACACATGTTTTTTATTTATTTATTTATTTTGACAAAAAATTGCTTGAAAATAAACACCGTCGTCGATGATAGTGTTTATTTTCAAGCAATTTTTTCTTTCGACGAAATCTTGTTGATGAGACTATTTTTTTTTTCGACACATAATTGTCGACCATATACCTTATTTCAACATCGATTTTTCGAAAATATGTCGATTTCTTTTTTTTTTTAGATTTCTGATTTTTTTTTTTTTTAAATGTTTGGGTGGGGCGGCCGCTCGGCTGTAAGAATTAAGGTTAGGGTTATGTTTTCAATTTAATTTTAGAGGGGAAGTGTATCTATCTAATGAATATTTTATCAAAAGGTAAATTGGATATTTTATATGTATATTTAATTAATAAATAGAGGGGGTATATTTAACAAAGCTGGAGGGGTATATAACTCACGCCAATAACTTCGGACTATAAGCCCATACCCTTGAATCTCTATAAATCGCCAAAATTGTTTGGACTTTGGATTTTCATATTTTCTACTGGATCCAAATCAAGGCCCTGTTACTTTTTCACTAATAAGTGCACATAACAATTTTTTTTTTGGGAAATAAAATTGCATTATGATCAAGCAAGATACGAATGGAGAAGACTATCCACAAAATTTAGAGGCTCGACCCAAATATGAGGATTCTCGAACCACTAAAAATTTCTACCAAACGCATGTATCAATTTGTTTTTTTTTTTTTTTTTTTTTTTTTGAGAGTTTACAAGATCAAAACATAATACATAACTATTACAAGCTCAAATTCATGATCTTCAAACCAGACGAAATTCAATGGTATCGTCGCCCCTCCAATCGCGAGGAAGAGAATAAACGAGTGTACCCTTTGTCCCGTAATGACGATCAGATCTCTACTTTCACTACGAAAACAGCCCCACACTAAGGTGTTCTCCCATCAAAAGAAAGAGACAAAATATAGAGACAAAGCTCCACCAAATACCAAGATCCTAAGGCCAAAGGCCTACTCAAAAAAACCAAGCACACAAAGCTCCACAAAGGGATACATGGATCCTCAAAACGATAAAAGGCTCAAAAGCCGACAGAAAAGGAAAAACAAAAAACATGATAAAACTAAGACCTAGAAAATATAAAAATAAAGGAAAGAACTAAACTGGGATCAACAGGACACTCCTCCAAATGGTCACCGTAGCTCCGTTAGGATAAACATTCTATTGATCCCTACTAACTTTTAGAAAAACCTGGCCTACATGAAATCGGACGAACAACGGCGGATCTGAGCAACTCCGGCGACGGCGGATCTGGTTAGATACGGAACCAAGACGGCGCAAGGCGGTAGATGGGCGATGTCACTTGTCAGTAGATTTCTGAGAAGCCCTCGAACAGATCTGGAAGAGCGCTAATAGATCTACATATTTTCTATATAGAAGAGAGGGAAAAAGAAAAGGTGGGAGGAGGTGTACGCGGCGGCTGCGGGATTGAGGATGAGGGCTAGGGTTTCTGTTTTTTAGAAAGAGGATTTCTCACCCACGGCTTCACCTTTGCATGTATCAATTTGTTGGCATTATGAGATACATACGTTAAAAGAAAAATTATGTTCAACTCTAACCACCACTTCCCAATTTTGATTAAATCGCTGAATGGAGTGTCGCCAATGTCTTCCACCATCTTCCGCATTTCATTATTTTTTAGTAACGTTAGAATTTCATATTTTATTTTGTAGTGATGAAATAAATACAAAATTTAAACAAACGTTACACCAAGTCTGTTCCAATGAACTCACAAATAGAAGATCTCCAAATCTCCCAAACCAACTAGGAATTGACCAAGTCCCATAATTTTGCATCATTAATCATATGTGCTTCTTTTCTATAAAAATAAATAATCATATGCGCTAAAAACTTGTCTTAATTAATTTTGTCAAAAGAAGTGTCAATTCTTGGGCAAACGAATTTGCAAGGGTCTCTCATTTCTATGAGAGTCTGTTTTGTTGGATTGACCAACCAAATTTTATGACCGGATTTCCTATATGATACTTGGTGCACAATATTTAATACACTATGGTACTCGATGCATTTAAATAAAATATACTAGAATTTTGATATAAACTACATGTAAGAAAATATTCAAAATTGAAAGGAGATACCATTTCATTGAATTTGCACAAGAGAAAAAGTAAAAAAGCAATTAAAGATACAGACAGATCGAGTCACACAATAACCAAGATAGAGTAAAAGTAAATTCAAAGAGTACTTCTAGCCATCATGTCTTGAAATCTTCTGTAAGACTCCTGTTTCTCAAGCCTGAATTTCTCATGACAATTCGCAATGAACAAATCAGCTAGTTCATCAATCTCATTGCACCTTCCAGAATATTCTTCTACACTCTTCTTCTTCTCCTCATCAAGCCACTCCAAATACGTGGAGAGCTCATCGGAGCCGTCCATTTCCTTCTCATCATCATGCAACGACGTCGTAGTGTTCCAACTTGCATCATAGTAGACATGTGAATTGGGATGAACATGAGAAGAAGTAGTAGTGCACCAATTGTAATGCAGCCTAAATGAACCAAAAAAAAGCTTCTTTTGCTTCTTGTTTTTCTTCAATATTCTGAATTCTACATATTGTAACTCTCCGAGAAGCTCAAGTAGGAGAGATTTCGCCTTGTCGAAAGCGCGGGCGATTCGGTAGAATATGTAGGTGTGGAGGAGGCTTTTGAGTTTCATGGTGCAAATTAAGGATGAAGAAGAAGAAGGTGGTTTCATGGTGAAAATATGAAGGGAGTTTGGGGTTTTGAGAATTGAGGGGCCTCCCATTTTATTTTCCTCTTTGTGTGTGAGATGGTGAAAATGAGTGGGTTTTATAGAGGGAATGTTGATTCCCAAATAGTCACTAGTTAGTAGGTGAGGTTAAATAAAGTGGCAACAACTTTGCACATTAAATATCAAGTGATAGACTCTTTCTTTCTCTATAATTTGTCTTGTTGGCCAAAATAAATCTCATCCATTCATAAGCATAACTTCAAATTTATGAATTATATTAGAACATATTCTCACTTATCTTAAAATCATAAATTTTCAACTAGTATAAAATTTGGGCATGCAATATTGGTGATGCTCTTTGTCATATTTGGCAAAACTTATGTGAACAGTGTTTACATATATTTTTTTTAAAGTATGACACTCGAAAATAAGAGTTTACGTGAACTCAAATTTACACAAGTGTTATTTTGCGTGAACTTTTTTTTTCAAGTATCTATGTCGTGTATATGAATTGTACTTTGTGGTTGCTTACAAATTAAGCTTTTTTTTTTTTTACATAGTACTCCCTCCGTCCAATTTCATTATTCCCACTTTTTTTTTTGTTGTCCAATTTTATTATGTCCATACCCTTTTTGGAAACAATAGTATTCATACTACTTTATCTCCACCCTCATACCATTACTTATTTACTCACTTTATCATTCACTTTATTCATAAACAATCATTTATTTATAAATGGACCCTACAATACCTCATCATACCCTCAACTTATCTACTTTATGAATAAATTAATCAATATTCATTAAAACTCGTGAAGTTGATAAATAAAATTGGACGGAGGGAGTAATACTTATTGGTATGCATAAACAGTAGCACCCAAACAAAGATTTCATATCGAATTCACACAATTCTATTGATATTGATATTTACCGCACAAGTCCCAAAAAGTAATTTAATTTCGTACCAAAGCCCGCTTTGCATCTTTGAAACTGAGCCAATTTTGAGTAGACAAGTGAAAAAGGGTTCAAAACATAGGCGATTCAGGGAATAAAACAAATAATAAAAGTGGACCATGACAGATTTTAAATTCGAGTAAAATATAGGGTGCAAAAAGCAAGTAAACAATACTGTTTGGATGCTCTTGATGGGCTTTTGGGAATCAAGCCAGATTTTAAAGGCCTAAATTTGGCTCACACTAGATAAACTAATTACTAATAAGACATTTATTCAATATTAAAATGTTGTATTTATTTTAATTTATTAATAAAAGATTATATATATAATGACACGTTCATATTAAATGTAATTACAGTGTCAAAATTGCGATAATCCAATTTATTAAAGAAACTTATATCTAATTTGAAAAATAAAGCGAAGCCAAAAGGGAATGTTAAACAGTAGACGAGGGACACACACTTTAGTTGAGTACTAAAAGTTGCATCTAATTTCAAATCAATAGAAGATAGGATTGGAATGCATCACTTTAATTTACTTTAATTTATTTTATTTTCTTGAATCTTTTTGTGAGACATTGTAAATATAATTGTTACAATTCCATTATAACATATTTACGGGAAGGACAAACTTGTACTTTGCATTTTCCAATATATATTCTTTACATTTTTTTTATGATATTAAGCATATATCATAGATTTGTTGTTGAGGGTTATACTTAATTTATTTATGTCCAGTTTGATAGGATAGATTAGTCCAATATCGTTAGATATTCAGATTTAAGACATATGTCTAATCAGACTTAAAATAAAATGATCGAAAGAATACGATTTTATCTAAAAGTTCGAATAAACAATTTAAGTGGATGAAGTTGATTTCAGTGTAGAGAGGTGATAATTAATTATTACGGAGTATATATTAATTTTATATGAATAAATACCAAACGGGACCTAACATATATATATATATATATGAAAAACTATTTAAGTATAAAATCAAATATAAAAATCATACATTTAGACAAAATCACAATCTTGAAGCAAAGTCACTACAAGCAAGAGACAAAAATCACAATCTAGAAGCAAGTTTCAATAATTTTTCTTTAAAATATTTTAAAAAAACTGTTTGATACAATCGATCATTCTGGTGTGTCCAAAATGAATTCATTGAGTCATCACCATCCACATCATGCATGGAATCAGAGGAGTTTGGCAGCCAATAATTAATTAATTACTCAAATTAATTAATAAAATCAATATATATATATATACTATGACAAAACACAATATTTAGCTTTATGAATTGCAAAGCTGTAAAGATCCAGTGAATCTCCTCATACACAATTCACCAAATTATTACAAGAATTAGCTGCCCAACTCTTTTAATGTACCTTAGCCTATAATGCTACAATTGGGATCAAAGTACAACAATAATCATGGGAAACCCTAATGACTTCATACTATGATCAATCATTGGTTCCATATTACAATTCCTTATAATATTAATTCTCAATATTCAAATATGACATATATAACCCATCTTTAGTTAGTATTGTGATGCTGTTTCTTGCAAGAAAGATGTAGTAAAATAATTGTCATCACATGGGTTATTTCGTCATCTTACAGCTATATGTCAATATTTGTTGTGTTTTAATGTATAAGTAGCTACCAAAAGGTTATTTGATTATGTATGTACTCCTAATTTATTAGAATGTGTGCTCTCTCATTATATATATATTCATCTCTTTGGGAAAATATTTGTTATGCTTTACCATTCCGTTCGGGTTGCGTTTTATAAACAAAGATATTAAATTATTTCATCAAATTAAACCAAAATAAAAGCATTTGTGTCATGAGCTTATAAACACACGAGAAGAATAAAGAAACGAACACTTTGATACTAATTAAAGTTCAGATCTATTTCAATATTCAACGCCTAACAATGTTAGCTAAGATATAGATATGTATTCTGAAACCTGAGGATACTCTTAAGTTCCAAGCCTACACCACTAGATCAACTCCGTGAAGTTATTCTAATTATTGAACAAACAAATCAAATAAAACCCCCCAAACAAATGAAAAATCACTATATTGCATGATGTAATTGGTGTAATTGAGCCATAATTTTAATTTGATTTTGATGTAATCGATAAAAAAATCAATTAGATCACTGAAAATCCAATTTAAAAAAAAAAAAAATTATCTTCATAATAACTTAATACTCTAAATGGGATCTTATTTATTAAAAAATGCTATCGTGAATTCGTGACCTCATTTCCATTCACCAGCTTACCATCATAATGGGCCGATCAAAGCTCATTCCTCTCCGGTTTGGGAACGGTTATACGCACACACACGATTATGGAGGACACCCGTCTTAAAAAAAATCAATTGAATAATGCGCGGAATGTCCAATATATCCTTTGCTGAAAATTAAAAAAAAAGTTTGATGAGTACACCCACTTACATATCTATCGAGGAAAGTAAAAGAGGCGATAAAAAACGCAAAAAAAAAAAAAACAAAAAAACTAGCTAATGGGTTAAGACGTGGTCGAAAATGGTGGATATTGAGACAATGACTAATTGTGGGGTGCTAAACACTCATTTATAATTTTTTTGACTTTTTTTGAAACTATTTTTTTGTGAAAATTCATGAGTTTTTTAGTTAGAGTTTAGGGTTGTTTATGTTAGGGTTTATGCTTGTTTTTTGGTACATTATGCTTGTATAGTACTCCTAGTAGTTTGTTTAAATAATATGCGTTTAGAACATACATTTTGACACTCTACATTTGTTTGTCCCGTTTTTCTGGTCAATGCATATTTTGTGTTTGATTTTTCAAAAATTGTGTTCATTTACGTAAAAAAATATTTGAACAATCTAGATATTTTCGAAAATTATTGTCGGATAATGTTTATTATTTCGAGTATTTCTTTCGAAATATGTGCTTAGATTTTAATAGGGGTAAGGGTACTTTGGGGTTTTCAGGGTGGGTGTACTCATCCTATGATGAATGTGCTAAGCGAGTAAGTGTCCTCAACAATCAAGGGTGTGCGTACGTATAACCGTGCCCTTCCGGTTTATTGTTGTAGCCCATCAAAGGGAAACAGGCAGAAAAGCCCATGTTGGAGAGAATTTTAGGCCTATCATTCTAATCCAGCATATCATAATATTAAACTAGTACTAATATTTTATTTAAAAAAAAAAACTGTATATATACTAGAACAAATAAAAAAATAAATAATTATATTCATTAAACCTAGTACGATCAACTGAATATTTATTCGTGATTATCTGTAAAATTATCCAGTTTGGAGTCATAATCAGTAAAAATCAGTTGTATTAAGAATCTGGGGTTCCTATATAATTATCGAGATCAAATTTCTATTGTCCATTCAATCATTCATTCAGGGTTGTATAAAATAATATTTGTCCTTTTAGAAACCAAAGGGACAATTAAAATATTACATATTAAAATTCGATTGGTTTGTAGCTACTTTTAGAAAGATCTGTTCGTCACGTCTTGCAAGTTGTGACTTGATCATGCTATTTTCCAATTATTTTATTTACTTCCCAGAAAAATATAATATTGAACCAGTCTTTAGATTTTTATACAGATTTCATGTGAAAAATAAAAGTTTCCTAAAGAGTAAATTTTTTAGTATAATGGCTATTCTATATATTGTAATTAACTATGAAGAACTATATATATACACTAATAATAATAAAATTCAAATGGCTTAAACCAATTAGGAATTTTGGTTGTTACTGTATAATTTATAATCTGAATGTGTCTTGTTAACATACATGCATCAAGATAAATCCAGTTGTATACCTTGAGATATATGTTGACACTTTCTTCGGAGAAAAAGAGAATTATGGGCCATGCTACAAAAGGTTGTTTTCGGACTTTTGAATTGTTCATACATACTTTTCATTATCTTCTTCTAATCGTTAATTGTGATTAATTGACATATGTTTATATATATGCGAACAAAATAATCAATTAAATTACATAATAAAATGATTGGAAATAGAAATTAGGCTTCTTGTTTAATTTGTTGGCGCTTTAATTTGTCCTATATATTCATGATAAATTTTGGATTAATCATTTGTTTTCAGCTAGTGATTTTCCCAACGACTAAGACAGACAGCGCGTTAAATTAGTTGTAATTAAGAATCCGTTGGACCATTAATTAATTATCATATTAATAATATTAATTAATTAACTTGGATGCATGATTGGGTATCATCTCTTCTTGCTAATTTCAAAAGGTAAAGTCTAGTATGCACTCGAGTGCATGTTGTGCACCCTACCTTAAAGAAAAGTGTATGTTATTAAACTGAAAAGTACAACACAATATTACTAAAAAGTGTAAGTCACTATGACTAAAAATATTATTATACAGTTTAATAATTGAAAAGTGCAACACCATTTACCAAAAAGTGTAAGTCAGTAAAATTGAAAAGTGCAACATGGACTAGGGTAACATGCACTCGAGTCCATAGCAGACCAACCCATTTCAAAATTATTTTTACTACAAATTGTGTGGCGTTTCATTACTGGTCTAGAAGAGTATATTTTATTAGGCTTTAGTTTTTTCAACTAATTAAAAATTGTTGATTCCAATATTATATACCCAATTAAGGAATACTTAAGCAATAATTATTCCTCAAGATTGGATTAGAAGAATCATATCAGATGTGCAAAATGGAGGGAGTTGAAAATAGTTGTATTGATTTCTCCAAGTTTCCTCAAAGTTATGCTTCTCAGTCTGATCATGAGCAGCAATTGCAATTTGCATATGATCCTTATAATAATAATTTACAAAATGTTACTACTAGTTTTTGCCCTTTTTACTCAACAAATGATCATATTGATCCTTACAGATCATTCCCTCTGCATCAAGATCAATTCAAGATTAATCCTAATGATCAAAATCTACAGCTAGGTACTCGTTTCGTTGGAGATTCGTCGTCTCAAACACAAACATCAGGCATCCGGAATAACATGATCAGGCCTAATGGATCATATTTATATAATCCATTTAGCAGCCAGCAGCTGCTTTCACAAAGCAATGATCAGATCCTCCTACAACTAAAACACAAGCTATTAGATGATGATCTTGATGACGACGATGATGGTGATTATTTGGACAAAATTAGAAGCCCGTGTCTTCCATATGATGCAAATCATGACTTTCTTCGCGTAAGTTTCTCATCTTTCGTCTTAATTCGTTACACAACTTCCTCTGACTTTTGCAATTACATGAATGGTCAGTTTGGACAGTACTCTACTACATCAGGTAATTGTAACTCTGTTTCAACCTCGTCTTCGACTAAAACAAGGGTCAGATGGAGTGAGGATCTTCACGGTCTGTTCGTTAATTGTGTGAATCAACTTGGTGGCCCTGATAGTAAGTCTATCTTTTTTCTCTTGCATCTTCAATAATATTGAGTAATATATATATATATATACCTTAATTAATTTAATGTAATTCATAACGTAGAGGCAACACCAAAGGCAATACTTACACTGATGAATAAAGAGGGACTCACCATTTTGCATATCAAGAGCCATTTGCAGGTTCACTATTAAATTTAATTCTGTCTATTTAATTTATATATGTGTAATGTGTGTTTCAATTGTTATAATTAATTCTGTCTATCAGAAATATCGAAATGTGATCAAGCACGTACCTGCAGAATCAGTACTCGAATTAGGTACATATATAATTTCTTAATTACATTCTGAAATATATATGATTCAATTCACAAAAACATATATATGATTTATTAATTTATGTAGGAACATCTGAGAAGCTGACTTGTGTAGCTCAGATAGACATGGAAACGTAAGATTAATTTTTATATAAGTCCAAAGAATTGTTTTATCTAAATTCAGAAATAAATTTAATTCGAATTAAACTGGTGCAGGGGCATGCAACTTAAAGAGGCATTGCAACTGCAAGTAGATGTCCAAAAGCGTCTTCACGAGCAACTAGAGGTACATTTCCATACATACATGCATGATACATTTATGTATCTTAATGCAATAATTAATTAATAGTAGAATATATTTTTGTGTATATAGATTCAACAGAAGTTACAGGTAAGGATTGAGGAACAAGGCGAGAAGCTGAAAATGATGATAGAACAGCAACATAAAACATACTCATCACCTACACTTGAGGCCACAAAGCCTAATTTTGTTTCACAGGGGTCGCTCCGATGATACTTAATTGTTTTCCCACTAGTTTGTGTATCACGTTTGGTTGATAAGTTGAGATATCTATGTTCAAGTCCGAATATCTCATTCGGTCCACATAGAATTACAAATAGTGTATTTTTCAGTGATTTGACATGCATACAAACAATCAAATGTATTTTTGTGTGTTGGGTATATATTTTATTTTAGAACTGATTGAACATCTATCCGATGTAAATCTATTTTATCAATTTGGGTCTTAATCTCATTAGTCATGAGCATCAATTTGAGACACTTAAATTACCAATTAACTATTTTATTTCCACACATATATATATCACCATGTTTTTGTTTCTTACTTCCTCCATTTTATATTAACTTGTCCATGGTTGAAAAGAATAAAATAATTATATGCCCTAATAAAAGACGATGAAGTTTTTTCCAGTAACAACATCCAAGGATGGGCACTGATTTAAGGTCGAATATATATGCATTAGGTAAAACAAATAAAAATATAGAAGAGCTTATCTCACTAAAAAAAATTATCTCCCTTCTCTCTAGAAAACTCTTCCTTCACTCAAAATCGTTGTCCACCTCCTTCCTTTTTAACTCAATTTCTTTCCTTCAACTTTTCCAAATCCAGCGGCGACTTCTCCCTTCTTCTCCATCTAACATCCACACCATCCTCGCCATATAGAGATTTGATTTTTAAAAAAAAATAGTCGCACCACCTGTTGTCCCACCGCATCGCCGCCTTTTTTTTTTTTTTCAGCAGATCATCCAGTGGGATCAGAGGCTCTTTTTAGAATTTTGGTTGGGATCAGTGGATAGATCCTCCCTAACGGCGCTACGGTGGCCGATTGGGTGATTCATCCATTGATTCCATTTATTTTTTTGTTTTTTAGTTGTTTTTGCTTTAGTTTTTATTTATTTCCCGTTGGCGGTTTCTCCAACTTATCTACGTTTAATGCGCTTTCTTCTTTTGGTACCTGTTTTCCTCTTTTGAGACCTGTGGATGTTTTGGGGCTTGGATGTGTGTGAAGAACATGACGCTTGGTGATTCTTTGTCTTTATATTTCTATCTTTAGTTTTCTTGATTTGTTGATATTTTAGTGTGAGATGTCTCGATTCGAGAAATGGATATATGTGCTTTTTTTGTGGATAAAGTTTTCGCTCATTTTTTTTTACTTCCTCACGATTAGATGGGACAACGACGTCGTTTGGATTCATCTCAATTTGAAGATTTAGAGTTTGGAATTGTTTTATCATCATGTTTGTAACCCTTCAAAAAAAAAGTAAAACAAATAAATTAAATACACGATTTTTAATTAAAATTGAATCGCGTTTCTCTCTAAAAAATCCTCCCTCTAAAAAACACAACCTCCCCCTTTAGTCGTCGAAAAAACTTCCCACCCTCCCCTCTCTAATGTAGATCGCGTTCAAGCTGTCGAGATCGAGGCCTTGAGGCCACCGTCGGCCCATCACTCTTTCTTCCCCTCCATTCTTTTAGTCCCTCAAACCTTATAGTTAAATTGAAAAATAAGTAAATCGGTTGAATCCCTCTAGAAATAAAGTAGCTCCATCATCGGACCGTCGCCCATCACCGTCGGACCACCGCGTCACCGCCCCTTTCTTCAGATTTTCAAGTGGGTGTAGGAGTTTTTTCAGGAATTTAGTTGGGATCAATGAGTATACCTCCCTGACGGAGCCACTGTGACCGTTTGGGAGAGTCATCTGTTGATCCCGTTTTATTTTTAGTTTTTGCTTTTAGTTTTCTACTTTTAGTTTCTGCTTTTATTTTCTGTTTTTGTTGTTGCATGGTACTTTAGTTTATTCCCTATCTAGGATCTGTTGCTTTAAATCTCCCCTGGTTTTATGGGTTTTTTCTCCCCGTTACGGGTATTTTTTTCCATGGTGGGTCGTTGGTGTGCTTGATGGAACTGCTTGTCCTCGGGGCAGTGCTCTTATAGTTTGGGAGGTTTTAGCGAGTGTCGTAGTGTGCGACAATTTGTTCATTTTTTGAGCACGTTTGCGATCTTAATTCTTGTGTTTCTTTTCACTCTCTCATGATTGATTTTGAAGAATGACTCTTCTGGTAGAATTTTCTATGTATATATAGGTGAGCGAGAAATGTATTCAATATTACTATATGTAATTTTACCTTAAAAAATAAATAAAAAAATATACACTTGATAAAAAACCTAAATTCAATACTCCCTCCGTCCAATTTCATTATTCCCACTTTCCTTTTTTGGTTGTCCAATTTTATTATGTTCATACCCTTTTTGGAAATAATACTATTCATACTACTTTATCTCCACCCTCCCACCATCACTTATTTACCCACTTTGTCACTTACTTTATTCATAAACAATCACTTTAATTATTAATGGACCCACAACATCTAATCATACCTTCAACTTATCTACTTTATACATAAACTAATCTATATTCATTAAAATCCGTGCCCGGAGAAGTGGGCATAATAAAATTGGACGGAGAGAGTACTATTTATCGTGAAAGGTGTTACACAAAATGGTATGAGAGTTACTGAAGAGTCTCAAGTTTCTCAAAAAAAATAAAAGTGTACGGCTATTTGCACCTCCGTCTTTGTTAACCGTACTCCCCTTTTAATTTATTAATTTAATAATGATGTAAAAAAATAAAAAATACTCGTACTATTTAAATAAAATACCACTACTAAATGCACCTCCACTGCTAACTATAGTATACTCCTTTTTCAACCTTTAAATTTGGGGAGAGTGTATCTATCACAATTAAATTTGTGGCATTTTAGTTTTTTTTTTTTTTGAAAATAATTTTTGAGAGTTAGTACAAATTTCGATTTTTTTTTTGAAAAATTGTTATTTTTTTCGATACAAGTTGATGATCGAGTTTAAGCTTAATGTTTTTTTTTTTTTGACCTAGAAGCTTTAATGTTTTGGGATGATGTATTTTGCTTGAGTATTTTTTTTAAATATTTGTTCTTTGGATTTTTTTTGTTTTGGATTACATGGTTGGGGCTACGATTATAGTTCTGCTGTGAAATTGGGTGGGTGTACTAATCACAAGTTTTTTTTTTTTAAATTTTAGTCAAGTGTAAAATTGACTTTTCACCCATCACTATATTGTAAAGAAAAACTCAATGGGTGTCCTCATCAATCTCGTGTTTACATATATATTTGGGCATTAATTGAGGCCCAAACTTACAAACACGTACTTACATGGCAAATGCGACTTTAGGTGAAAGAGGGAAACGCTTTCAAGATTTTCTACTGCTGAAGTATGCATACGTATTTTTCTTGATTTAATGAAAAAGGGTTACAGTGTCTATCGGACTTCACAGCCTGCCTGACTACCCAACCTCAACAAATATTGGGAGAGGGAGAGAGTGTAAGGAGGCGAGTTTATAGAGAAGAAAAGAGTGATAACATTCGCAAATGGAGGAATCCAAGAAGAGGAAGGCTGATGAAATTGAAAACAGCGCGGCTCACAATTCAACCCTCGAAGAATTGCGTGGCCTTCTTGACCCCTTGGCTAAACCGCAACTCGTCGATCTTCTTGCTAGAGCGTAATTTTCTAACCCTAATTCTTAATTATATGGCTCTTATCTTTTTCGTATCTCTATCTGTAAAATAAGAAAATACGGGTTTGAGTCTAAGTTGGATTGTATTTTTCTATTATAGAATTTATCCGAAAGTTGGTGTTTTGGGAAGTTGATAGGCAGTGAGTGATGTGAATAAGTTTGTATTCCAGAATTTTTGTGGGGTGGCAGTATACTTCTTGCTTTAGTTCTATTACTGATTTTGATTGAATTTAAATTATGAGTTTGCTGCAAAAATGTTAACAACGTAGGCTCACTAGCTTTTCCACAAATTAAATGTTGTTTATGTGAGTATATATGCCCAACGAGAGGTGCTTGGGTTATTGAAATTATACACTTTGCATTGCTTGCAAAATCATATTCTTGGGCCATTTGAGACTAGAAATGGGGAATAGGGAATTTGAGACTAAAGGCTGGCAAATATCATAAGTATTAGAAAATTAATAATCTATCTGTGCATTACTGCTATGCATGTACTCCAATTTTTTATTGTGCTCTTGTGGTATGTGATGTGCATGCTTGTTGTGCATACACTTGTTACATTGGGCCATTTCTTGTTCATCCTTGTGGTGTGCTGTGTGGATTGACATTGTATGTGTGTGCTTGTTTGCATGTTCTGGCGTGAAGAGGGTTCCAATATCCTTCTATTGCTGATGAAATTAAAAGTGTTGCAAGTGCTGATCCTGCCCTTCGAAAGCTTTTTGTTCGTGGTTTAGCATGGAATACTACTTCAGAAACTTTGTGTGCTGTGAGTGATTGTGGGCATGCATTTTGTGTTCTCTTATTCAATGTGCATGTTTGGGCAATAATGTGAACATTTTAAATTATCTTTGTTGAGTGGAAAATTGGATGCAGGCTTTTCAAGAGCATGGTGGGATCGAAGAGGGTGCTGTGATATATGACAAAATAACAGGAAAGTCACGTGGTTATGGTTTCGTTACCTTCATAAATATGGAGTCTGCCCAGAGAGCTCTAAAAGCACCCAGCAAAATGATCGATGTGAGTATTTCAATTTATTCATCAATAGTATTTTTGTATTATCATGTGATTCTCTCACGTATTTGCTCTAGGGTCGTATGGCTGTTTGTAACCTTGCAAGCGAAGGGTTGAGCAGCACCAGCATAACACCTGATCAAGCTCAAAGGAAATTATATGTTGGCGGCTTGTCACCTGATACAACTAGTGAGATGCTACTTGCCTTTTTTGGAAGGCATGGGGCGATTGAAGAAGGCTCTGTTGCTTATGACAAGGAATCAAATAAATCTCGGTAAAGAATCATTGCACATTTCCCCCCTTCCATTTAAATAACAGTCGTTTATCCATCAGATCTGATGTACTTCTTTGTTTGTGAAGTGGCTTTGGCTTTGTTACATTCACGACTGTCGAGGGAGCAAAGAATGCTATAGATGACCCTCAAAAGTTGCTTGGAGTGAGATAACGAGTATTATTCATCCCTCAATCAAGAATTTTAAATGTTAACGTTTTCTTTTTCATCAATTGCAGGGAAGAAATATCACAGTGAAGCTAGCTGATAATTACAAAGGAAAGATTTCCCAACCGCCGATACCTACAGCCATGGTTCCAGTACCCATACACATGGCAGCTGGATATCAACAGAGTGGAGGTGGGGGCCCCATCGGTTATAATTATCCTCAGCCTGTTGCAACCTACCCACCTACTGTTCCCTACGCAAGTCCGCCAACAGTGGCTCCTCCTCTATACGCTCCTCAGCCACAATATCCGTATCCTCCTCAGTACAATGTTAAGAGAGGTTCTCTGTCCCCACAAACAGCTCTTGGGGGATACCCTTATTACATGCATCAGCATTAACTCCCTGAAACCTTATAAGACATGGTATGTTGTGTTTCTTGCTGACTTTTGTATCTTATCACAATACATATTCCTTCTATTCTTTCATTTCTGTCCTCTCTCTTCTTACTAGATATCTGGAGCAGAAATGATGATCATAGAGAAGCTTAAAGTTGGGTGCCATGAATATCAAAGTGTATGATCCATGTTAAGTTTAGAGCAATGCTGATGTCCATTAGTGAATACTCTTCGTCTTAACTTGCTTTCTCGGGCCTTTCATAATTCTGATGTTTAGTGAACTCTATGTTCTTTTATGTTTTCCTTGCTTTTGATTTCTTGGATGGGATTTTCAGGAACTTATATCCAACGTGGGTAACAATTTTGTCTGAATTGCATTCGAGATGTAGCAATGAAAGCTGACGACGTCATTTAGCCATTTTTCTCGGTTTTTTTTTCATTTCACTTGCAATATTTCACGACATTAGGCTGCTTCTATGTAGGGTGTTGACAGGGGGACACTTACACTTCTTCTGGAAGTGAACGGCGAGAAATTGTTCTCATTCCCCTTCCCGCTGGGATTCTCTGTTTTTAGTGTTTTTTTCATGATTTCGTACAAGAAAAGTAGACGAGGATAACTAGTCGGACAAAAATTGTAACTCATTGCAATTCTTAAGTTTAAGTAAGAGACAAGGCAATTGAAAATGGAAGAATGAGAACAACTTATAACGCTCAAGTTTTTTTAAGCATTGAATAACTGAACTATATACTGTATTTAAATTTAATTGTGTAATCATAATCAAAATATATTAGTAATAATGTATCAGAGGGTGAAAGTGCATATGAATATTCAATAACATAAAAAAAAAAAAGAATCAATTTGAAAAAAAAAAAAAATCACTAGCCCTTGAATATCCAATAACTAGAATGTGAAAAATTATGGTTAATTTGGTGCAAGGTTTGGCGATTCAGAGTAGAATTAGGAAGTTTGATGAAATTTGGTCTTACAAATTTAGATGCAATTGCAGATTTGAGCAAAGTTTAAGCTTCAAATTCAGCTTATTTAAATGCATAAAAGGGCTTTATTTTACTGAACCATTTTAGGCTTAGTTTCCATAATATATTTCATTTTTCTCTATTTAAAAATAAAAGGATTTTACCTTTTTTTTTTTGACCGTATTCTTTCGTCTCCGTTTACCTTTTTGAACTCTCAATCATAAACCCTAAGAAAATCTCATCCAGGAGAAAACCCAAGCTCACGGCCTCAAATTTAATCCGTAATTTGTTCTTTTTTTCGCTGTTTGTAAACGACCATCAATGACCACTTTGCGGAAACTCAGAGTGCCTCATTTTCTCAATTTCTTTTCAGTATTATGTGCAAAACACAGCTGTAGATCATCAAATTATATAAATGGCTCATGCCACATGTTAGAGTTCATTAGGTTTTGCAGAACAGGAATGGCTGTTACTAGTCAAATTGGTTGTGCAAAGAGAAATCGTGTGGTAAGAAGAGAAGCTGAAGCTGCTTTGTTAGAGTATTTGCACGTTACTAGAAATCTGCGGTTACCGGATGCTGAAAATATGAGTAAAAAATCGCCGGAGTTTGTTGATAGGTTGTTGAAGACGGTGCGTATTGATGGTGATGATGATGTTTGCGAATCGGTGACGCGGTTTCTCAGGTATCATCCTATTAATGAATTTGAACCCTTCTTTGAGAGCATAGGTTTGAAGCCTTGTGAATACTCGTTGTTTCTTCCGCGTAATTTGTTGGTTTTAAGTGAGGATCAGTTGTTATTGTTGAACTATCATGTTTTGTGTGACTATGGAATTCCTAGGGATTTGATTGGAAAAGTTTATAAGGAAGCTACAGAGGTTTTTAGGTATGATAATGGCGTTTTGTTATCGAAGCTTAAAAAAATTCAGGATTTAGGGTTAAGGCAGTCTATTGTTGTTAAAATGGTTGCTTCGAGTCCTTATCTTTTGAAGGAAGATGACAATCGAGAAATTGTCGAGTTTCTCAAAAAGTTAAAGAATGCAGGAGTTCAATATGATTGGCTTGAGGAGCATATATCGGTAGGGAATTCTTATAACTGGAAAAGAGTGCTTGATGTCATGTGTTTATTTGGTGAATTGAGTTTGACAGGGGAGAAATTAGGAGAAATTATTACAAACCATCCCGGCCTATTACTTGAGGGCTCTGGACATTTTACCTTCCGCGTAATTGCATTCTTGTTGAAATTTGGATCCACACAGAGTGATTTACGAACAATGTTTCTTCAGTTTCCAGACGTGTCAGTTGTGAACTTCATCAGTAATTTACATCAGTGCTATAACTTTCTCAATGAGATAAAGATGCCTGTCCAATGTATCTATACAATGTTTCGTTTGCATCCACTGATTCTTGGGTCGTGTAAGCTCAAAAAGGAACACAGCCTGCGGTGTTTAATGAAATGTGGAAAGATGGAGATTCGTGAAATGATTGAGGAAAACCCGTACGTGTTGAAGAAATGGGTCGTTGGAGTGAGAGTTGATAAGCTACAAGAGTCCAAAAGGTTGAAATTGACAAAAATGGAATCTATGTTTATAAAGACTAAGTTTCTGTTAAGCGTAGGTTATGTTGAGGAATCGAGGAAAATGGAGAAGGCTCTTAATCAGCTTCGAGGGAGTGGGACACAACTCCAGGAAAGGTTCGATTGTTTAGTCAAGGCTGGACTTAGTCACGAGGATGTGAGAGCAATGGTGAAAGTAGCCCCCCAGATCTTTAACCAGTCAAGAGATGTTATTGAAAGAAAAGTTGCGTCTTTTGTACAAGATTTGGGGTATTCGTTGTCTGATTTGGTTACTTATCCAGAACTCCTCTCTTATACAGTGGAAAGGGTAAAGCTTCGAGTTTTTATGTATGAATGGCTTAGAGACGAAGGAGCATTGAGACAAAAGTTGGCCTTCAGCAGCCTCTTGGCATGCTCTGAGGAAATTTTTGTGAAAAGTTATGTAAATTCTCATCCTAGAGGCCTTGAATTTTGGAAGAGGCTAAACAAAATTATAATTCCATCTGATAGGAAGAATCACTAATTTCATATTTTGACTACCCTAGATGGTGTATGATTTTCCATTTTTGGTCAAATTTCTTTAGCCGACTCTAGTGATAATATTGTATCTGATGCAGGTCAAAATATCCGCACTTAGGTCTTCGTCTTCTCTACCGAATTGGATTGTGTTCGATTTGTCGGGCTTGCGAAAAACCATACCGGGGAAGGTCCCCAGTGAAATAACTTTGATGCTCAAGTCAGTTTTCATGTCGTTTTTAGTGATATAGTATCCAATTGGTGTAAAAAAAACAATAGATATCTTATTTGGCTCAGATTGATAGGGTAGATTAGTCCAAGATAGATAAGTAATCAGATTCAAGATAAATATCTGATTAGGTATAAAAAAAGAGTTGTACTCAACACATAAAAATACATTTAATTGTGTATATACCGAATGATTCAATGTAGACCAGTTGAGATATAAGATATTCAACATACAAACTTGGTGTATAATTGAGCCCATATTTTAAGGTATCGATATACTGAGCCCAAAAGCCCAACAAAGAAATGGGCTCAATAGACATTGAGAATCCAATCATGAGTTGTGGCACACAGCTGCTAAACGTGTGGTCCCCCTCCCCAGAATAAAAGATTGAGACAGCCCAACAAAGTAATAAGTCATTTTAGTCTCTCATCAAATTTCATTCTCACCACCGCCACGTGAATAATTGATTTTAAGAAATAATAATCATGTAAAAAAAACAGTGACATATTAGTTGGATGTTACAGCCTAACATGAAAGCTGTTATATTTATTTGATGCTAAACTAATTTAAGTTTCTGCAATTCAACCACCATGCAAGGGACTTTGACGAAGTTGGCTAGCTCAAGTGGTCAAAGCACCACTATCTAGGCTTTAGATCCTGGGTTCGAGTCATGGGGAGGGGAAAAAAAAGTAACCACCAAATAAATACATCCGCAGGTTAATTTTAATTTTGAAAATATACTTTACCATAAAAATATACTCCCTCCGTCCCACATGAACTTGCACCTCTGGGATGACACACATTTTAATAAATGTGTAAGAAAAAGTGTGAATAAAGTAAACTTTTATGAATAAAGTAATCTAAAAGATAGATTGAGTGTGAAAAAATAATGGCATATGGATAAATATGTGTATATTTTGAGGATGGGGGTTATGACAATATTTCTTATGGAGTGTGTAAATTGGTATGAGACATCCATGTATGGAAAGTGTGCAAATTCCTATGGACAGATGGAGTACAACTTCACTGTAATCATGTATTGGAAGAATAAAATACAATATGAGAGTCTCATACTAGTAGCATGCATGTATTATTAGTATATTTAATTTAAAAAAAAAATAAAAAATGAAAGTTTAGTTAAGGACTGATTCCATGACTTTTATGGATAAGTTTGAATTAATATTTTAATTAAGGTTTTTTTTTCAACCCATATATAAATTATTCAATTATCTCTCATATTTTTTACAATTCTAAAAATGATTATTTTCGTTTATTGATATAGAACATAAAAATATCTAGATTTTTAGTTTCTTAACTTTTTTTATAAATCGCTAAAGAGATAAAACGGAGATACTATTTTTTTACTGGCATAAAAATACCATAGTGAATTCTATACAATTTACTGTATTATATTAAAAAGTAAAATACACAAAGACATGTAAGCCTTAAATATGAAACCGTAGTAGATAACAGTTTGACTCTGTCTTAAAGTGTGTGGTACAGAAGAGACATGCCAAAAGATGGCCTTTCAAATTTTAATCATTTTTTAAGGGAAATTTTGATTTAGTATTTAAATTGCCACTTTTCACTTTTTTCATTCTAAATCATTTTTCTGATTTCTTGTTTTGAATAGTTGTTTACCTTCATTTACACTTTACCCTAACTTCCCAAACAGCCCATCAAAAATAAATAAATATCCTTTCATCACTTCCCACTTTACACAAAAAATTTCCCTTCTAGTTCTCTTCACTTCACTTCTCTTCTTTTCCCTGCAGTATCTGCCTCCTTTAGCTCATAGGGAGGTTCTTCTACCATTGGAATGGGAAAAAGATTCAATCTTTAAACATCTGAGTTTGTTTTCTGAATATTCAATCCATATATTGATCTGGGCCTTCATTCTTTCTTCTTTCAGATCAAACTCTTAATCTGTTTCTTACTCATTGTATACCAAGACTTCACCTTTTTCTCTGTTTCTTCCGTTAGTGTTGTAACTTTCTGATTGGTGGTGTTGTTTTTCTTGAAAAATGGATGCAGATGGCTGTTGTGTGTGAAGTGAAGTGAAGCTAGCTTCATTTGGTATGCAACTCGTTTCTTTTGTTGTAATCTTTTTATCATAATAATTAATGATTCGATCATTGTTGTGTTGCTTGTTTATTGTGATCTTGTGTCTTTATTTTACTTGGGGCCTGTTTATTTTTCAGAAATTATGGTTTCTTGTTATACATGAACTGGATTTATGTTTCTTGGGTGTATTGAGATTATTCACTATTTGTTGGATGTGAAGACTGAAGATCAATTTGTTTTTGCTGTATATGATGTATGCTAAATCTAAAGATATGTTTAGTGGTGTTGGTGGTTGGATTAGGATTTTCCTATGTGGATTAGAATAAGATGGATTTATTTAGATTTAGATTTGTTTAATTGTTTCTACTTCATTATAAAGTGCCTGCTTTTCGGATTGTTTTTCTTTAGTACTCTATTTAGTTTTTCCCCATTGTACTTGTGAAATCCACTTGAAAAGGGGCTCCTTCTAAGTCCAATCTTGTTGTTGCAGAAGGATTATTGTTTTTCTCGAATTGTTGATTTCATAATAATGGGTAGAGGACGTGGAAAAGGGAAGAAACAATCAGCTATTGCTGCTCGTGACGATACTGGAAGTGGTGATGATGAGAAGCTTCCAGTGAGAAGAAGAGGAAGGCCACAAAAACCGATGAAAGATGATATTGATGAGGAAGATGAAGTCGAGAAGATTTTAAAAGACGAAGATGAAGATGGAGAGGAGACAAAAAGCTTGGTTTTGAGTAAAAGCACAACCGTAGAGAATGGAAGAAAGAGGAAGAGGCCTACGCAGATCAAGGAAAGTAGCGATTTAGTAACCGAGGAAAATGGCATTGGGGCGAAAGCGAACTCTACGGTCCTCATCAAGAACGTTGGCTACAGACAAAATGGAAGTAGAAGGAAGAATAAGCCTAGACGGGCTGCTGAAGTTGGCGTTGAGTGCAAATGAAATGAAATTTTGTATTGCTCGGCTTGTAGGGCATTTGGATATTTGCTTTCTGTGTTCATGTTTTTTGCTGATGACTTTTGAGAAATTCTTGAAACTGCTTGCTTTTATTAAAGGAGAAGATGCAACAATTAGTTTCTTGTTTTTCTGTTTTTCAATATAGTAGGAGTATATTATATATACAAGTGTTTGATATCTGATATTTTGCTACAAAAACTGTATTGCAAGTGGTAAGAAGACATATTATCTCTGCTTATGCTGTGACTAGACAACGAAGAGAAGGTCGATCAGCTCCTTCAAAGTTTGAAGTTGTCGATTAAGGTAAAATTTTATGAATTTCTTAAGTGTTATACCAAAATTGTTCATTCCCATCGTTGGCCTTTCTGTTATACATTTTGGTTTGGAAATGTTTGGGAGATGGTATGTATTTGAAGGTGTGTTTTTGCATTAGAAGTTGCAGATAGATCTTCTGAACTACGAATGTTACATTGGCATGCACGTTTGGACAATCGCGTAGAATTACTAGGTTCGTTCTATGGCGAAGTTGAGATTGAAATGGCCCTTTATTGTACATGTTAAATGTACATATTGTATCCAAGAAGCATAAGCAATGCCTCCCAGATGAAGAGATCAAAACAGAGTTTATTTTTCTTAGATCAACACTCTAACACAATTCTTGGATTTGACAACCATTCATTTAAGGGAAATTTATAGCATTCCTCTCCTTTGACATAAAACCAGCTCCAAAGTTTGGCCTTAACATTGAATATGAGTTTCTCAAATGACAGTTCCTTGTTCTTAAAAATGATGTCGTTTCTCTCTTTCCATAATATCCAGTTCCAAATACATGCGGCAGCCGTGTTACCTTTTTTTCCTTGTAGAAGTCGACATTGGCTCTGTAGATTAACCAAAGGGTTCTATACTACTCTCTTCGTCCCTAAAAAGCGTTGATTAAAAGTGTTGATAGTAGAGTATTTGAGAGATAAACTAAAAAGAAAAGTCTAAAAACTTTTAAGAGAAAGTAGAAACACATACATATTTTTGAATAAAACCTTCAATTTTTAAAAGAATGATTTTTGGAAAAAAAAAAATACTACTCCCTCCGTTTCAAGAAACTTTCACACCTACTTTTATGATTCTCTAGAAACTTCACTCATACAATAGCTAAAATATTACATTTAATGTCATTGTTTTTTTTTATGTAGATATATACATACAAGTCAACTCATTTATTTATTTTTTAATATTTAAAAAAATGTGACTGAAGATTAAGTATGAAAGTTTTTACTAATATTTTTTTTACTAAATCTGCATACCTTTGGAAGAATAGGCCCATTTTGGTCTGAGAAAAAAATGTGAATGTTTCTTTGGGCACAAGTTTTACCCACTTTGAACCGGGTCGGGTAATTAAGTCACGATGCAAGGCAATTGCTTCAACCTGTCCCAAACCTGCCAATAATAGGTTTTTTAATGCTTAAAATAATTATTTATTCTTTACCAAATATAAATAATTATTCCTCTGAAAAAAGATGCATGGTATCTGAATATTATAATATTATATTAATACAACTTGGCTAATATTGCTAGTTTTTTCTCATAAGATAAAGATTCCCAAAATGTTGCTTCTCCACTTCCATATTAAGAATTAAAGATAGAACGTATTTGAATGATAATATCAATTTGAGGAGTAGTGTAATAGTTATTGGACTTGAATCAATACACACAGTAAAGATAGAACGTATTTGAATGATAATATCAATTTGAGGAGTAGTGTAATAGTTATTGGACTTGAATCAATACACACAGTCTCGATAGGGTTCGATTAACCTTAGTTACATTACTTTAAAAATAAAATAATATACACTTATTATACTCATCAAAATTTTACATGATAAAATTGTTAATATATTTCATTAAATTAAATTGAACAAGCTAACTTTCATTTTGTTTTGAAGTTTTAATTTGATAGTTCAATTCAAAATTAAGCGAAACAATTTAAAAATTGCTAAAATATTAAATTCAAAAAATACTTTATTTCTTCGATTGTCTTTTAATTAATACATTAATGTGTTCCAATATTCTATTATTTGCACGATTTGATCGGCACAATTTTTAAAGTATGAATATTTTGGGTGATTTGGTGAGGTGTAAAATAAAATGTATGCAAAAAATGAGTGACAATTTTGAAAATAAAATGATGTTGGGAGAATATTAATTTTGTTGGGTGTTTCCATATTAAGAGTGTGCAAATAATCCTTTGACGTCCCAATAAAAAAAAGTGTACAAATAATTACGGGACAAATGGAGTATATATAAAAAAAAAAATTGGTGGGGGGCCACTGGGCCCCCTGGCCCCAGTGTGGCTCCGCCCCTGAATACACACGATATGTACATTACTACTTTGACCATGATCGACATTTGAACTCCTGATGACACGTTAATCTCATTCCTTGCATTGTCGCATTTGAACATGCATCATTCCAAATGTGACGAGTATTGATTAATGACTAACAACTTAATTAGTTATGCGAAGATGAACATTCTCCCCAAATTAATTTGAGGAATAAATTATATTTTTTACTCAACTACTACGTATATGTACTTTGTGATTTTTTCAATGCGTGTCTAATCTACCCATCAGGAGTAGGGGTGGGCATAAAACCGAAAAAACCGAAAAACCGAACCGAACCGACGATTTTCGGTTTATTTGGTTCGGTTTATTCGGTTGTTTGGTTCGGTTCGGTTGAATTTTTTTTTTAATTTCGGTTTTTTCGGTTCGGTTCGGTTTATATTCTCTAAAAATCGAATAAACCGAACCGACCGAACTATAAATAAAAATAAATATAATTAATTAATAAATATATATATATATATATATAAAACCCATTAAAATTTCATTTACATTTATGCCGTTTCTTTTCCATTTTTCTGCCGATTCCCCTACTCACATTAGACACACAGCGCGGTCTTTGTCTCTTTCACCACACACCAGCGCGGCATCTGTTTTGCAATGCCCTTTTATTATTTGTTTTGCAATGCCCTTTTATTATTTAAGTATATGCTAGTTTTGTTTTGGGATTTTTAGATTATGTTTTTAAATATTTGATTTCATTTGAATATAAATGGGAGATCTACTGCAACATATTAATTATATTCCAGATTTGTTGTAACATATTATTTAATTTTTTTTACAGTATTATTGCTTTAAAAAGTTCAAGTATGAGGTAGGTGGGGGCAAGAATAGTAAATTAGGAAAAGTATTTTAATGAAGAAACTGAAGAAGATAATGGAGGTAAGTTCAATCTTCTATATATTTTGGTGGAAAATGAATTCTCATAGATTTCCTGTTCTCTCAGAAATTGCTCCGATGTGTGTGGGATTTGTTTGATTATGAATTTATATGGGATTTGTAATGAGATTATATTATGTGTGTGATTTGAATTTATTATTAAGAATTTTGTGGATGAACTTTTATTATGTAGAATTTGTTATGTAGAATTCTGTGGATGAACTTTTATTATGTAGAATTCTTATGAGATTCTGTGGCTGAACTTCTATTATTTAGAATTGAATTTTTTTAAATGTTTATTTGTTTAAATATATATTTTTTTAATTTTAGGCATGAAAAATTCGGTTCAAACCGAACCGAACCGAACCAACCGAATTGTAATTCGGTTCGGTTCGGTTCGGTTTTTATATAATTTCGGTTCGGTTCGGTTCATTTTTTAAAAACTTCGGTTATTTCGGTTCGATTGAAAAAAGGTCAGAACCGAACCGAACCAACCGAATGCCCACCCCTAATCAGGAGTGCAAGCATCGCACATGGCTAAAACGCATCACACATGTGTATTGTTTAATAATCACAATATTATATGTAGAATTTATAATTGTTATTTAACACATATGCGTAGATAAACAAATTTAATTGTGCGGTCAATTGGTCCATGATTAGACCTAATAAATCAAGGCCTGGCTATATACCCCTCCAGCTTTGTTAAGTATACTCCTCCGATACATACACTCCCCCAAAAAATGGCTTACGTTAGATGTACTCCCCCCAAATTAACCTCTTCCTCAATGACATAGGTTAAATGCACTCTCCCATTAAAATCCTAATTCTTTCCCCTCCATTTTCTCTCTTCTCCCTCAAACCAATCCTCCACCAAGCCGCCCATCCAAATCGCCGGCACAATCGCCCCCGCCGAACCCCTTCACTCGTCGCCCCACCCCAACCTTCGTCGATCGTCGCCCCTTTTTCTTTTTTTTTTTTTTTTTCTGCCATTGAAATAGGCCACGGAGGTCGGCCACCTCACGGCCGTTCCCAAGCTGTCGTGCCTCCAACAATCGTAGCGCTGCCTCTGCCCCCGCTCCCCCTCTCCACACGACAGTCCGCCCAGGTAAGTCCTCTTTTTTTTTTTTTTAACTTTCAACGAATCAATGTCGACGATAATGCATTCCGTCGACACTGGTTCACCGAAAATTTTAAGTTTTTTTTTTCGACGAACTAGTGTCGACCGAATGCATTATCGTCATAATGCATTCCGCCGACCCTGATTTGTCGAAAATATGTTTTTAATTTTTATTTTATGTTTTAAAATTTCTGTGTTGAAAATGGGTTGATGTTTGTCGCCGGAGGAGGCGGCAACAACGGTGAAGACAACTATTAGGGTTAGGGTTTTAAAAGTGAGGGGAGTATTTATCATGATTATTTTAATATAAGGGTAGTTTAGATATTTTACACAAATATTATATTAATAAATGGGGGAGGGGGAGTATACTTAACAGAGCTGGAGGGGTATATAACCAGGGCCTATATCAATTGGATCCTTAAAGTCCATCAAATTAATTCAAGCCTCTAAAGCATGACAAATTATGAAATCCGGCCTTTAAAGCCCAACAAAGCAAATCAAGTCCATTGAATTCAAGATTTTACATTTATAAATACAGTCCATTCCATTCATTTGGAAAACACAAAAAATATTGAATACACTTAATTTCATAAGTTTAGCTACCGAAATTGGTGCAAGAGACATCAAGTTTCTTCGTAGAAGTTCTTCAAATTCTTCGCGAAAAGCAATCATAAACGGTCTTCGATCCTAGCTCAAGGTGCTAAGCCCATTGGATCAACATTCTTCAAGTTTTCATTTGGTTCTTCGTGGATCAACCACGTTCTTCAAGTTTTACGGCATTCATTTCAAAAGTTTATAAAAAGACTATGTTTAATTTAAAATAAGGCGCCTAGTCCGTGAATTAACGTTATAAATTCCATAATTTAAGCTCGTATAAGATTCAGTTACAAATTCAACTCTGAAAAACTTGGAAAACCAAGTTCGGGCTGAGAGAGAAAATTAGTGAAATACTAGAAACTATACTTAAATATTCAACTTATTTAGTGAAATACTAGAAACTATACTTAAATATTCAACTTGATTCAATAACGTTATCTTTGTAAGTCACTTTTCGTATTTATGATTTCAATACTTTATTTTGTGTTTAGAATATGTAAATAATAATAAATAAATATAAAAACTTGAGTTTAGTATTATGCTTTGTTTTAACATCCTCGAACTTGCTCAATCTAGTTGTATTTTATCGTGTGACGCAATTCAACCATAATTAATTAATTAATTAAAATAATTTGTTGGTAAGTAGGTTAGATCTTATCTGAACTAAATGCAATAATATTGTTCTCACTCATTTGAAAGAGAAACTTGGAAGTATGCATTTCAATCAAAGTATTTTCAATCACATCATAATTGTATATTTTTCATAAAAACTTTTTCTCAAATATTTCATACATGAAATACATATGGTTAAAGTAAATTTGGAACAAATTTATGGGTCAAACTGAATCAACAAGAATTAATGCGGATCAAACTTAATTAAAAAATACGGAGTATTTTTTTTCTCTTTTAAGTATTATTTTACTAATGACCAGAATTATGTTACTACATAACTAAAATATTATCATTACAAAGTCAAAATATACTACTATAAGTTCAAAAATATTCTAAACACTTAATTTTTTATGATCGAATTTACCAGAATATTTTTTAACTTTCATATAGTAACATATTTTTGATCTTATAGTACTAAAATAATTGATGTTACTACAAAGTCAAAATATGTTATTATAAGACCAAAAATATTTTACTACTACAAGCCAAAATTGTGTTACTACAAGATTAAATTATTGTCACTACAAGGAAAAAATGTATTATTACAAGTTCAAAAATATTTTGAACACTTAATTTTTTGGACGAATTCTTCAAAATATTTTTTGATATATATGGTAGTAATACACTTTTGATCTTATGATGGAGATAAGATTGTATTTTAATTATTTAGTATTATTTATATTTTATATTGTGTTAGAGCTTTGTTTAGGTTTTGATTAATTATTAGTGGGCCGGGCTTTTAGGACTTACACGCTTAAAATTCTAGTTTATCTATTATAAATACGAGTCTCAAGAACATTGTAAGGGGAGTTGATTGAATAAAAAATTATTGAGTTTTATCCCTTTTGACGTGTTTTATTTGTGTTCTTCCGGTATTCATTTTGAATCAATGTATTTTCACTTTTAATCTCGTTTACGTATACCAACTGATGCAGGCGGAAGCACGATACACACGTAAATCCGTTGATTCTACGAATACCCGGAATATACGTAAACGAGATTAAAAGTGAAAATACATTGATTCAAAATGAATACTGGAATAACACAAATAAAACACGTCAAAAGGGATAAAACCCAATATTATTTTTTTATTCAATCAACTTCCTTGCAATGTTCTTGAGACTTCTATTTATAATAGGTAAACTAGGGTTTTAGGCGTGTAAGCCCTAAAAGCCCGGCCCACTAATAATTAATCAAAACCTAAACAAAGCTCTAACACTATATAAAATATAAATAATACTAAATAATTAAAATACAATCTTATCTCCATCAAGAAGAAGTTTTTTAATAATAAAGAATAAAGAACATAGTTCTTTTGAATTGCATTTAAGGTATTCTTTTGAATCAACGTATTTGAATTCGTGTCACTTTTTCAGGTATTCTTAGAATCAATGAACTAGTGTGTCTTTTTCGTATTGTCATTTATACGCTTCCGTAGCCTACATCATCTTATAATAGTAATACTTTGATCTTATAGTAACAATACAGTGATCATACAGTAAACCACCTACTTGCGACCCGAAAAGAATTAGTCCTACACATTATCCTCTCGTAGAAAAGAATTCATGTCTCTATCTTCAAAAAGATAAGATGAAGTTGAAGATTACAAAATCTAGCTAAAATCAAAATTTGGGAAGGACCAGGAAAATGGGGGGCCTTCTAACTTTGTTCTTTTGTGAATTAATATTATAGTCTGTGACACTGATTTTCAACTAACTGGCCCAAAATATTGAATGGGTATGGACCAATTTTGAAGCTTAATTATTATTTACTGCTGTCATTATAAATAAATCATAAAAGATACAGCTTTGCTTATTAAGTGGACGCTCTAACATTCATGTGTTTATAATTGTTAAATTTTATGAATAAATTACTCCAGTAACGGGAAAATTAGGGAGCGCGTGTTTGTATAAATATATTGTTAATTAAAAAAAAAGAATTTAGGGCATAGTTGTTTTGAGATTATGTAGAATGATGAAAATTTGGATTGAGAAATCTTGTAGGAGGAAATCCCGATAAAGAGTTATTGTGTGTGTTTATTCTGAAATATTAAGTATGGTATGATGTAAATTTATGTCAAATCAATTATGTAAGAATAAGTGTGATATTGAGATATTATTGTAATAATAGAATATATATATATATTTTTACGGGTAAATATTATTGAATAATGAAATTCGAATGAAAATTTTCAAATTAAAATAAGACAGTTCCAAAACAAACAAGCTACAAAAAAAATCTATCACTCAATTAGACTAGTACTAACGAAGAGTGTAATTTCCATCTACCGTGTTTCAGCGAATGGAATTTGTCCGACCATTTTATCTGACTTTGTCCATATTTAATTTAGGCACTAGATCCATCAAACTACTGACAAAAACTTGTGTGAATCCATCTCACATATAACTTTTTTTTAGTGAGACGGATCTCTTTTAAATCATTAAGGGCATGTTTGTTTTGGGATGGGAAATCCGGATTTGGGATTTCGAAACTCCATCCCCGTTACAGTTTGGGATTTTGATTCAGGATTTCAAAATCCTACCCTATAAACCCTATAAAAGTCAACCCTATAAATACCTACAAACCCTATATAAATACCTATAAAACCTATAACCCTATTCTATAAAGTTAAATTCTACCCTACATAAATCCCAAAACAAACACAAAACATAAAAACCATTAGGATTTTAAAACCCACTAGATTTTGAAATCCGGATTTCAAAAATCCTCAAAATCCCAAAACAAACATGCCCTAAAGTATTTTTATTTCTACCAATGCAAATTATCAATATTTTACACATAAATAATTAAACTAACTTTTCAGACAAAGTTTCTTTCAATTTTTAGTGCTCTAAATCTTTAACCACTTAATTAAATTATATTATTATATTAAGAATTGAATTATACTGTATAAACCGCCTAATAATCCGTCGCCCATCTTCTATATATCAAAAAAAAAAAAAGCAGCCGCACTGCTTATTGCACCGCCGCACCGCTTGTTGTGCCACCACACCGCTTGTAGCGCCGTCGCACCACTGCACCGCCGCACTGCCTGTTGAGCTCCTTTACTTCCTTTCCTACCATTGTTTTTCAGACTTATTCGGATCTTAGAGTTTATTGTTTCGGTTTTTAGTGGGATCAATGGGTCTTTCCTCCCTGATGGCGCTACGGTGGCCAATCGGGTGAGCGATCCATTGATCCCGTTTATTTTTTTGTTTGCTATTTCTGATTTCTTAGATTAGGGTGTTTTAGTTTTATTTTTGCATTTCGTTAATTTCCTGCTTTCTTAGATTAGATTGTTTAGTTTCTGTCTTTTGCGTGTAGTTTCTTTATTTTCTGCTTTTCTGGGCGCATTTTGCGCTTTTTCCTCTCCCTTTGTGGAGCTTGTTGTCCCTTCGTGGAGTCCCTTTGTGGAGACTGTCCCTCGTGGAGTTTGTTTATGTCCCTGCGGTGCTGAAATCGAATGTTACGGTGCTTGGTGACTTTTGTCCTTTTATTTTCCCTATTTATCATAACAATATAGACTACCTTAGTGTGGGGTTTGTCTTGTTGTTAAAATAGTGGACTGTGCATTTCTCATGGGCAATGAGTACACTCGCGTCCCCACTTCTCACGATTGGAGCGGGTAGTGACACCAATTTGTTCTGTCTTAGTTTGAAGACTTGATTTGAAGATCTTGAGCTTTGAAAAATATCTTTGTATTTGAGTCTGATCTTGTAAACCTTAAAAAAATAAATAAATAATAAATAAATAAATTATACTGTATAAATATTGGGGATGATTGTCCCATCATTTTTTTCTCAGCCTTTAACTATACAAAATGAAAAGTTTATCAGGCTGAAGGATTGAGTATATTTCAGTAATCTAAATTATTAATATATACTTACTCCGTCCACCAAAAATATGTTCACTTTCATTATTTGTCTGTTCATCAAAAGTATCTTATTTTTTTTTATTAGAATCAATCACTTTATTTTTACCTTACCACCATTCTACAACACCTTTACTTTATGATAAAAAAAAAATGAAATATTGTATATTAGTATTATTGTGAAATATCCTTAAATAGTTGGATCTGACCCACCATACCCAATCTGCACCCCTCTATTTTATGAGTTCAACCCCTTTTTAAAAAAAAATTAACCTGGGCCGACTTTTTATATTGGATGGTCACGGTTATTTGCTCCCACTCTCCCTATTTTCTGAGTTAGAAAAACCATATTTCTAATATTTAAACTAGCATTTGACATATTTTACGTTTTTTATTTTACTAAAAAATACAAAAACATAAAACTAAAAACTGAATAAGATAAAACCATATGTGGGTCTGTTTAATTAACTGTTAATTGTTTTGTATTTTGTAATTTTAGGGATGAACTATTCAAGATGTGTGGATCTAAATCTATATTTTTTTATTTTTGGGGATGAACTGAGTATTTCATTCGTGCAGTAATGACAATTTATTCATATAGTAACACATCTTTCTCTATAAAGTAATATACTTGTATTTATGTAATAACACAATTTTTAATACCTTACATTTGTTACTTTAAGGACAAATATGTGTTACTCAAAAGTAAATTATGTGTTATTTGTCCTTACAGTAACACATATTGCCCCTTATAATAACATATAATTGTATTTATAATAACATTAATCAAGAACAAATTTTTATATTTGTCTTTTTTTGGGTGATTTTTTTTTTTAATGATGTGTTTTATTTGGTATGACTTGCAAAAAATCTGCGAGTTTTTTTTATCCTGCCTTAAATTAATTGTACTAGTATTTCATTTGAAAAGTCAATTTATATGTTATTTGTATTTTCAGTAGGGTTAGTCTGCTATGGACTCGAGTGCATGTTGTGCACCCTAGTCCATGTTGCACTTTTCAGTTTTACCGACTTACACTTTTTGGTAAATGGTGTTGCACTTTTCAATTATTAAAATGTATAATAATATTTTTAGTAATAATTGAAAAGTGCAACACCATTTATCAAAAAATGTAAGTCAGTAAAACTAAAAAGTGCAACATGGACTAGGGTGCACAACATGCACTCGAGTGCATACTAGACTTTATCTTTTCAGTAACACATTTTTGCCCTTACAATAACATAGTATAATTTAGTAACATGGATTTGTAACTTGCTTTTTTGTTAGTTTTTTGCACGATTTTTTTTGAAAATATTTGTTTGACGTGTTCAAACTCGTAAAAGATCCGCAAATTTTTTATCCTTTCTTAAAAAATATACAAATATTTCACATGAAACATTTTGCATAGGTATTCCTCTTATTTATCTAAAAATTTTTTTAATCAGTACCTAAATGTATAAACATATTTTTTTATAGACGGATACAATAAAGTGAAGAATTTAGTGGCATGGTCCTGTATGTGTATCGAAAGGGTAGCTTAGAGGAGGAAATTAGATTGATGATACCAACAAGTCAAAATTTACTTGTAATAGTAAACTAAATTACTTTCTCTTCTTTTAATGTACCAAAAATGTTGCAAACCAAATGAATTTGCAACTGTTAGTAGCAAACTGTTTTCTTTATCAAGCCTCCTAACCTCCTCATCATTATCACAATATTATTTATTTATTTATTCTAATTTGGGAATCTGCAAAAGGGAAGAAGAAAGATTTAGAACGATCTAGATAATCATTGAATTCATGATTCCACGACTCATACACAAATAAAGTACCACCTCGATTTTAACCCCTTTTTTCACTCGCCATGTTTAGTAATCTTAATTTGGCAAAAATGTGTGTGAGACCGTTTCACGGATCTTTTTCTTTTTCTGTGAAACGAATTCTTTTAACCCATATTTTAAAATTTTGGATAGGATAATTCATATTTTTTTTCCAGATTAGTTGATAAAAAAAAGTGATAATGTTTTAGTAAAAAGTGATAATATTTTTAATAAAAGTGATTGCCACTTTTTACTTAAACACTATCACTTTTTGCTCAAATATTATCACTTTTTATATATATGAGGCCCGTTTCACGGATCTCTTTCTGTGAGACGGTCTCACCCAAGACTAGCCCGTCATTCTTATTTTTATATTCATTTGCACACTTCTCGTATTTGTTTGTTTCATAATTATTTATACATTTTAAACAAATTTTTTTAATATTAATCTCCACAATATTTATATATTTATACAAAATATTACTCTCTCTTTCTACTATAAAATTCTCACTTTCTTCTAGGAAGTTTCACAATAAATTTTTCATTTCATTTTTAGTATTTTTTTTTTCTCTAAATCACATCATTTATATTTTATGTATTATTTTATCATACTTCATATCACATTCATTTTCTCCACCCGTCCCGTGATTTATTGCACACTTTCCTTATTTGGACGTCCCAAAATTACTTGAACACTCTTAATATAGAAATACCTCACAAAATTATTATCATTCCAACATCATTTTATTTTCTAAATTACCACCATCTTCTTACATACATTTTACTTTACACGTCACCATATTCACTTCATACATCACAAAATCACCTAAAATACTCTTCTTTTTTCTTACATCGTCCACCACTAAATTCATTTTTCTTGGTGCAAATAATTTCGGGACCGGTGGAGTATTATTTTCTCTCTTATCATCACATCATTTGTACTACATCTTTTATTTTATCATGTTTTTTAATCAAAACACTAAAAAAAAAAGAGAAAACTTATAATAAGGCGGAGCAAATATTATTTTTACACTTAATTTAATCATCATTACTCATTACATTTTTTTTTTTAGTTTGTGTATCATAAATTTAGTGCAAATAATTGTGATCCCTTTTTTCAGATTTTTTTTCTTTTTATATGTAGTATATATTAATTCATACCAATAAATGAAAATAAGTTTTTCACAATTCTTTCTCCTTAAAATTTTCACATATTACTTTTATAGTATTATTTTTTTCTTACACGTACTCTTATTTTATATATCACTAATAGAGTTGAAATGATTCTAACCCCTTATTCAGTTTACTTAATTTTCATCTCAATATTTATATAAAAAAATGGATTAAGAAGTACGTTTTAATTACTGGCTTGTTTTTCTTTTATAATGTCCCATTTAAATATATTTGTTTCCATATTAAGTAATATTTTTTAATTCATTTACTAATATAACCATATGCATTAATTACATTAGAAAGTATAATATTCATTAAATAGGGTTATAATAGAAATTTTACTTGTTTAATGTGCATTTCCAATATAATTTCTTAATCTTTATGAAAAGTCAAAAAAGTCTATCTAAATGAGATGGATAGAGTATATTTCTAACCTTATCTTGCACGGAAATAAGAGCGCTATTAATAACGACGCAGAGTGATTGTAGGGAAGGAAAGTATAAATAACTCTTACAATTTCCTCGTGAGGATGGAGATTGTAAGAATTATTTTTATTTTAGGGTATGCAAACTTGTAGAACAAACTAAAAAAAAGTATAAAAAAATTAATGAAAATTATCACACTAAAAATATTACTCCCTCTCTTTAAAACTACTCCCTCTTTAATTATATAAACTTTTTTATTTTGCCATTTTGATTGTATGTCTATAAGCTTCTCATACTTTTTTTAATAAATAAAATTTTATTTTTTATTCTTATAATTTATTTTATAACTTAATTTTTCTCTTTATTTTTTTAACTCTCACAAAGGGGACCCTATCAACTTGTTCCGACCTAGGATGGACTTGATCTTACTTCACCGTTGAGAAACGAAATCATTTGTATTATATATATTATTTGATCATTTTTCCATGTAAGAAAGTTATAGATGGAGTGATGAATATTAATTATAGATGGAAAATACTAAATGAATAAATTATGATAAATATTGATTATGTGTTTTTGTTTAGGGATTTTAAGTAGTATATGATGTAACTTTATGTCAAATCAATTGTGTAAGAGTGGGTAATTTTGTATTATAATATTAAATAATACTCCCTCCGTCCAATTTTATTATGCCTACTTCTTCGGACACGAGTTTTAATGAATATTGATTAGTTTATTCATAAAATAGAGAAATTGAGGGTATGATAGGGTATTATGGGGTCCATTTGTAAATAAATGATTGTTTATGAATAAAGTGAATGACAAAGTGGGTAAATAAGTGATGGTATGAGGGTGGAGATAAAGTAGTATGAATACTATTGTTTCCAAAAAGGGTGGACATAATAAAATTGGACAACAACAAAAAAGGAAAGTGGGAATAATGAAATTGGACGGAGGGAGTATAACTTTGTATCAAATTAATTGTGTAAAAATGTATAATATTATATTATTATAATAATATAATACATATTTATTATTAGAGGTAGATGAAGTTGAATGGTAAAATTGGAATGTCAAATTCTAAATTAGAACAAGACGGGACGGGAGAGTAGTCCAAAAGAAACACCCCTTAGTTATTATTAATTCGTCTAGAGTCTAGTTTAGACTAGATTACGTATTTGAAAAATTAAAAGTACAAGCAACCAAGCAATTCACACCAGCTAAACTCCAAATTATTATCACAGTCAAACATCAGTAATTACAAAACTCAAAAGCCTGGTGTCTGCTGCCATTATTGGCCATTGCTACGGAGGAGATACTAGTACCTAAACAAAGCTGTTAAATTAACCCTTCCATTATTTTTCACTTTCGTTTTTTTCTTGTTAAATTTTATTATTTACTCCGTATTATCATTTTTCTTTTAAGATAAAATAATTTGGTGATTCACCAACTACATCCATAGGAGGATCGTTCTATCTAGTCGATGAATCTTAACATTGGTCCTGCGACAGACATGAACAACAATACAAAAAGAAATAGACTCCGTAAATTTTTTATTATTATTATCATTCTCTTTTTTTTAAATTTATTATTTACATTACTTTGTTTTTATATTTTAACTATAACTTATTTTACTCAATTGTCATTCACTCTATGCAGACAGACCCACGATATTTTATCATACCTCCCAACAAAATTTGTATTTAGAAAAAATGAGTCTTATGAAATTGAAGCGAGAAGTAATCACTTCGTCCAAAAATGATGATCTCATTTCATTTTTCATACAAACTGACAAAACATTATTTATTATGCATAAAATTATGAATTTTACTACGGAGTATTAAACTTTCAAATAAATAAAAAACACGGAACCATCATTTTAGGACGGAGAGAATAGAGAGGAGGAAGTCCTTCCCAATCCCATATAATAGGGCCTTGACAAAGTGTGTGTCTGCTTCATTAGCTTTCTTTCCTTGTCAATTATTTATAGTTTTACAGAATCATAATCACTACTTCTCTGCACACAAACCCCAAGCTGGCCCATTTGTCAGGCCTCTACTTTACACTACTGCTCTCCCACCACACACACATACACATACACTCCTATATCAACAATTCATTCTTATACACTTGAAATTAAACCTCTCATTTCACCAACATACATACCTCTTGTTTTCTTTCATTTTTTGCTTTTTCAGCAGGGGGGGACAAAAGAATCAATCTTTATTCAGCTATGATGATTACATATTTGCATTAGCCTAATAAATCACCATTTTCATTTTCGTGTAATGCATAGCAATGAATGGGCTGTAGGTATCAAGATTAATGGAATCAGGTTCATCCTCTTCTTCTTCATCTTCCTCATCAGGCGGCTTGAAGTTTGGGAAGAAAATCTACTTTGAAGGTGTGGGTTCTGGGTTGTTGCCGGAGGATGGCCGGTCTCCGGCGAAGAAAGGGAGGAGTGCTGTGGAGGCGCCGAGGTGCCAGGTGGAGGGGTGTAAGGTAGATCTGAGTGATGCTAAGTCTTACTACTGTAGGCACAAGGTTTGTGGTATGCATTCAAAGTATCCTAAAGTCATTGTTGCAGGCATTGAGCAAAGGTTTTGCCAACAGTGTAGCAGGTTAGTTTTCATTTTTATCAAATCTTGTTTCTTTTCTCCTTTTCAACATTCATGATAAGGTTTTTTTTTTTTTGGAGTTTGATTATGATGTGTGTGTGTGTGTTGCTTGGAGTTTATAATTTTAATAGTGTTATCCTGGAATGGACAACGATTTATTGTGGGTGTGATGATGATGTGGATGCCTAAACACAACAAGATGTTAATGTATCTATACTGTATAGGTCTAGGTCTAGCCTCTTGTCCTATCCTATGCATAATTTGTTACCCGACCCGACCCGAATTCACTAGTAGTTTATACAGGGCAATCAGAGTCCTGAAAAATCAAATTTGATGTTCTAGACAAGATTTTGAAGTCTGAATATTATTCTTGGAATTATAGCTTGTGGGAGGTTGTGATTCTTCTCTAGGTTTCATCAATTGTCCGAATTCGATCAAGGAAAACGGAGCTGTCGCAGACGCCTTGCTGGCCATAACGAACGAAGGAGAAAGCCACCTACGGGCCCTCTACTGTCCTCCCGCTATGCAACCTTCTCTCCTTCCACATTCGGTTAGTATTCTATCTATTTTTCATTTATTGTGTTCTGATGAGACCACAAAATGATCCAAATCATGCATGTTGTAACAGATGGTGGTAGCAAACCGGGAGGTTTCCTGATGGACTTCAGCTCGTACCCAACCTTTTCCGGAAGAGACCCGTGGCCAAATACATCGGAACGGGGATTAGCCACAATCCCCCCCAAGTATGAAGCTCAACTTCCATGGCAGAGCAGCTCACAAATTCCGTATTCGGGGTTATCTTCAGAAGACTGTTTCGATGGAGTCTCTACCTCCAGAAGTGCTCTCTCTCTTCTGTCAAATGCAAATGCAAGCAACTTTCTTGGTACTAGTCCTGCTGCTGAATTCCCCTCATGGGATTTTAAGGCCGAGATGCCACCTCCTGACATGGGTTTTTCTCAGCCTTCGAACAGAGGCCGACCCGACAATGGACGATACCATGAATTCGAGCTGTCCGGGGACTATGAATCTTCGGTTCAGCATATCAACTGGTCACTCTGAACTGGGATCTTGTGTTATTCTTTGCAGAAAAGTAGTCGTTGGTGAATCAAACACTTTTTGTTTTCCTGTAATGCTTTTGTTTCTAGAGACAATGACTTGTACCAGTCGTTTATTTGTGTGGTCAGTTGCTCGTTAAAAGTTCCCTTCTGTTTCTCGTTTCAGTAATCATAATTAAAAATATTTGTGTTTGATAAGATTTTAAGTTCCATTTTGTTTTTAAAATAGTGTATGATGTTTGAATCCAAATTTTGTGACTTTTGATTATAATATCGTCAGGCAAATTATGAAACCACGTACTACAACTTTTGCATTAAGAAGATGGAATCTTCAATAAACATCCACACGTTTTAAAAAGAAAATGATAGAAAAGAGCTACAGATTCTCTACAACCAAACACACCCTTCTCCATCCTTGTGAAGAGAAATGTCGAAACAACACATTCCGTTGCGTATAATTAAACTAAGTAGTGGAAAAACATAAATCCACTGTCTGCAAAGGTACGTCTCACGTCCTCTTAATGAAAATTCAACTAACCCTATACTCAAATCTAACAACAGATTATTCAACAAGTATAGTGTAGTGTAGTATGGAAACTCAAGAAAATAACTTATTCGGTTTCATAGCAATCTTGCAAACCTGGTGACAGCATTGAAGTCCCACTAACCTCTGGCATCAGAAAAAAATGGCAAGAGGGGATTGAACTGGTTGGGACTTCGGTCCGTTCTGTTAAGCACTTACTAGCCCTGTAAGCAGTAAAGCTGCCGGATATTCCCTGATGCTGAATTCATGAAAAGAATATGAGTTACAACGCTTTTTCAATACGGTCATCAAGGAACAAAATAATAAACAAACTTATTATAGTCATGATTTCATTAATTGTTGTCAAATAGCAAAAAAGATAAACCTCCATCTACAAAGTAAAATCTGTTCATTTTCAACACTCAAACATTATGGGGAAAGATTAAAGCGAGAGACATATTTCTTTTTATCTGTATGCATCGATAAAAACATAAAACATAAAGCTAGGCATTACCGTATAACCAGTCTTTAAAACACGAATGGAGAGCACTTGCCAATTCTTTTTTCCTGTTCTCCTCAAGTTGAGTTTCCCTCAAATTTTGCTTAACCTCCCCCAAATTTTTTACCTGAAAGTTAAAGTAAAATTACTATCAACCCGATCACAGATAGAAATTGGAATCGCAGGTCATAAAACCCCAAATTTAGGGAGGCATATAGAATTTAAAGCAAACCTTTTTCTGCTGTGATGCAAGGTAAGCATCAGGTAAATGGAAAGGGTTATCTTTTGTGGAACCAGATTGTTCACCTTCCAACCAATTTGGAAACTGAGCACGATTAAGACAAATATTAGTATGCATTACATGAAATAAAAATTTATTGAGATCAAATATTAAAAATAAAATGATACAGATACCATTCCAGTTCCAAAATTCCCTAGCAATTAAAATATTGAAAAATCAGCACTATACGTGCAACATGTAATCCTTTTACAGTGTCTCACCAACTAGATAGTCCACTAAAAAGCACGTACCACAAAATCAGTATACTGATCAGGGTCTAGGCGTGCAGCAGATTCAGCTTGAACATCTGCCACACCAGCATGATGGGATATTGAATCATGTGGATCGACCACTCCAAGTGACATGGATTCGTCCCACCTGTTGATTTTAGTATCAACTCCAACTTGATTCATGTGCTCCTCCAGTTGTGAGTAGAATGTATTATATGGAGCCACCTGTTGAAAAAGAAAAACAACATTGAAAAAGGAAATTGACAGTGCTCATTGTTATATGAAGGGAAATATGACTCCCAACTTAATTTTGAAGGTTAAGAAGACACTTGAAGTTGTTCAAAATTCTATAGATTTCTGAGTGCAGCATCAGCAACCATAGAACTATTTAAGGATGAGGTAATTTTAGCCTGAAAAAAACTGAATGCAAGCACCACAGCAAAACGAAACCCACCTGCAATTTATGATTATCACCAACAATGAGGGGTCGCTGGTTAACCCCCAAGAAGAATAGGCATTCACGACAGTTTGCTATGCAGATGCGTTTAGCTGCAGTGATCAGGTGAACGCGTTCACAATGTTCAACCCTAATTGCCTGTGGATATATAAGCCTTTTACTTTTAGTACATCATATGTAATGCATCATGGTAAACATATCAAGTTGTGTATTGATAATTGATGAGATATTTTGTGATTCCCACATGTAAATTGACCTTATTTTAACAACTTGAAGCAGATCTGCTACAGTCTATATACCATTTAATACAATGAAATTGCTAGTACAGATCAGCAGTGATATCACTATATGAAGCAATTAATTGAATTAATCCACATACTTACAACTGCAATCATGTTACTAATTGTAACTGCATCAGTACTCATACCTTGCCAACAGCACCAATGACTATAGTTGCATCAGAGCATCCATAAACTGTTGCATATCTCAGTGGCGCCAAAATATAAATCACTGATTCATGACAATTCACAACCTGAACAAACAAACAAAAGGATGCAAGAGACAAAGCTTTTGAGTGAATTTTAAGTATTAAATTGGATTATAAAGCATGAGACAGGTAATAAGGGAACGGAAAATCAGCAGAAAGCATGCTACAATCAACATCATTGCTAATCAGATGAAAGATTTCACAAACTACATCAGATATCAAATAGAATGCAAGCTTTTACAGTTTAGTATCAAAACTTTGGGGTAAAATGTTTTTTAGGCCCGTAACTTAGGGAGGTTGTGTTTTAAGGACAGTAATTTTACGGGCCTGTGAATGTAGGACACTATGTTTTAAATATGTAAATGTAGGACAATCGAGCCTGAATTATACCAAATTGGGCTGAAATGTCACGCGAGTTGCATGATTGTCCTACATGTACAGATTTTTAGGGGGTGTTTGCAAACTCAACTAACAGCTTCCAGAATCACTTTTTATTCAAAAGTTGAGAGAGGGAGCTTTGAATAAGTGATTCTGGAAGCAGTTTATTGGGTTTGCAAAACACTCCCTTAAAAACATAGAGTCCTACATTTACAGACTTTTAAAAACATAGTGTCCTACATTTACAAATTTATGGGCATGTGAATGTTGGACACTATGTTTTTAAAATCTATAAATGTAGGAAAATCGTTCAGCTCATGCACGATTGGAGCCTGATTTGGGCAAATTCGGACTTGATTGTCCTACATTTACAGATTTTAAAAAATAATGTCCTATATTCACATGCCCGTAAAATTATTGTAACCACCACCCCCAAGTTATGGACCTAAAAAACATTTCCCCCCTAAACTTTGACTAAGTCAGAAGCTCAACCATTGAGTATACCTTACATTCGAATAAAAAAAACTATGCCTTTCACCACTGTGATAGTTTAGATTCTTTAGAATTAAATATGAATCACCTGACTATGATTTGTCCTAAGGAGATAAACAATGACCAAATTGGATGTGCAAAATAAGTTATACGAAACATAACATGTCAAAAAGTGAAGGTGAGAACAGAGAGGATACGTCGCATGCAAAATAGAAAGAGTTCCACCTTTACAGATGTACCCTTGATATCAGATGCTTGCTTCACATATGATGATTTGGAGACCCCTTCAATGAAACTTGGACCTCTAGGAGCACTTGACGGTTTCAGCAAACTAGTGCCAGCATCAGCCATTTGAACATCCTGATCAGTACTACTTGGGCCATTTTCTTTCAGAGAAACTCTATCAGCAATATGTTCCTGGGTGGATGATATGTTTTGGAGAAGCCAGTCGAGGACTTGTGATGCAGGAACAGGAGCAGCAGGCATGTCAGGATCTGAATTTGCAAAAAATGGAGTGCTTTGGCTCAAGGGAATTTTGGTAGACCCCTTTTCCCCAAAGTAAACCAAAAATCCAAGATGCTCAAATTTATCCATGGATAAGACCTGGCAGTAAGGAAATTTTAGCACTTCTACAAAAAAGCTAGTGAAGATTTCAATTCAGAGCTCAAATCAGAATATCAACTGTACTCATATAATATGGAAATTAACACCCAATAGAACAATATGCTTCGATCCAGAATAAGCCCAAAAAAAATCACATACCAGAGACTCATCACCTTCCCCTTCTGTGGAGTCGGCCAAGAGGGAGATAATATTCCCAATGTGCTTCTGCAAATAGGATAGCTGATGGGCCTCTTCATCAGCTTGAGATGGAATAAACCTTCGACTGTTGCTACGTACCAGCTGCAAAAGATAATTTAATTCTTATTGCCGTTGATGATACTAAAGCAATAATTACCCATTGACGAAACTAGAGAACCGTGGCCTTTCTTAGACACTCTGAACATGAAGACACTATTATGTACAGGTTTCATCTAAGAGAAAGTAGTTCTAGACAAGATTCAAGTATAAAATTCACAGGCAAATGCTATTAGTCTGTAATACTTGTGACACTTTCCAACATATGATCTCAGTTCTGTCTACGAATTCTTAATTGATAAATAACAGAACATTAGGCTAAAGATTTTCTACCCAAATTTGACAGTCAGTTAATACTAACAAACCCATTTCCAACTTTAAACAAACCTGATGCACGTCTCCTCTAAAGATTTTAAAACCCCCACCCACATACCAAACAATAAATCAAGCATTTCCAATCAAACCTACAAAGTTAATGATAATAATACCTGTAACGGAGAAAGGGCAGATAGAAACCCATCGAAGGCCGACGTTGATGGCCAAACATCAGCGACAGCTGCAGAGTCTTTATGCCCTTTAGGCAGCAATCGCTTATAATTCTGAATGTATAAAAACACGAGCAAATCAAACACATTGACCCCAATTTCATCGATCTCGCTCGAAACACCAGGCTTCAGTAACGGATCAGAGTCATCATGCAAAACAGCGGTTATGGTCTCGATTATGAGGCGCGAATGCTCAACGGGAATCTGAAGGACACGCGCGAGGGTATCCGAGTTGACTCGGTGATTGGAATCAGGTGATAGGAGGGCAGGTTTGAGCTGGGATAGAGTTTGTGCGCCATCGGTGAAGATCAATTTGTGGATGGGGAGCAGGCCGTACTCGAAGGGCTCGCGGCGGGGGTAGAGGTGGTAGGAGGTGGGTGTGGCTGGTGGTGGTGGCTCCGGTTGTTCTACGGCGGTGGAATCTGTCATTGCAAGGGCGGAGAAGGGATTTCCGTGACGGTAATTTTGGGGAAGAAAAGTGGAAATGAATTTAGTGTAAGCTCTACTTTCAAAGATTGACAAAAATCTAAGAACCAGATGCTCTTCGTAAAATTTTACTCCAATTCTCGTTTTTTTTTTTCAATTTTTTTATTTGTTTTTTCATTCTATAAATAGTTTTATTCATATCACTTTAATAGACATTTATTTATTTATTTAAACTGCACTTATCTTAAAGCAAATGTTTAATGAGTCGAGCCTAGTTTGATTTGTAACTAGGTGAATTGAGCTTTCGAGCAACTCAATCAGTTTTTTTTTTTATCTATCAAATGTAAAGATTTTATTAAATCGATTGAATATAAGGTATATCCAATCTGAATGGCTTACAACCAGAATTACCATCAAAATTACATAAGGCTCATCACAGGAGCTCAGAGCTCAGCAAAAGAGAGGGATTGTTCATCCATGAATTAAAGGGTAATGTACTAACATGTGGGTATTTCAAGTTTAACCAACTTTACTCTTTACAGCCTCAATTTCAGCTCTGTCATGAATTTCAGTTCCGAAAATACCTTGTTCTTGAATATAACAATATTTCTCCATTTTCGGATTTGCCATACTACTTCAAACCATATGCACGTCGCATTCTCCCTGCCTTTCTTTCCTTTGAACAAGTTTCTAAAGCCTAAGAAGCTCTCGATGGTGCTTGAATGTAGTGCCGTTGAAATCTGCAGCCACTTTAAGCAATTCATCCAAATTGGGAACGTATGAGAGCATTCAAAGAATAGTTTTTCCCGTCTACTCTTGTAAGCCACAAAAAACACAGCTTATGTCTTCGTCTTGATGGATAACGCCTCGTCTTTGAAGGTTGGATTTCGTGGGCAATCTCCCCCACATGATGCGCCACGAATATGTCTTCACCTTTGCCGGGACAAAACTGCTCCACACTCACTTAGGGTGTGTTTGGTTTGGGATTAGCCCATCCGGTTGGATGGGTCATCCCCCATCCCACCTCTCTCCATCCAAATACCCATTCACCCCTATAATACACCAATATACCTATTTTTATACAATTACATCATCATATTTATATATTAATTACTCATTCTCTCTCCTAATTTTTCTTTCATACATTTATTTTCTCTCCTACTTTTCTTCCACACATTTATTCTCTACTTTTCTTCCTTACACTAATTACTCCACTAACTAACAATAATACAACATCACTATTGATTTGACATAAAGTTCTTCATCCACACCTATTTTTCAATCTCTATCCAAACACAATTTTTATTCAATTACTATTCATGGATTACCCCCATCCATATTTTTCCAATCTCCATCTCCATCCAATCCACCACAATCTCTATCCAAACAACGCCTTAAAGCTTTCCTGATTTTCCGTAGGAATAGGGTTTGCGTCTCCATGACCTGCGATCGAGAGGTAGGTGTCCTTCGTAGAGAAGGAGCTCGTTGAAGATAACTTCCAATTCCAGGAGTCTGTCCTACCGGGTACGAGTTGAAACCTGTCAACCAGATTAGTAAGATCATTAAAGTATTAAACAAATTCATATCCGGATCAAGCAGTGGACGTCTCCAATTCCAAGCCCAAACCCATCTCTCTTCCTCCCACGAGCCCATCTTGCTAACATATTTGCTTATGTCTACACTTCGATTGAAGTGCCTATTAATTTATCTCTTAATCTACCCTCACCCGTCCAATCCTCTTCTCATAAGAAGGATCGACTACTATCCCCCATAACTTTTTCTAGATTCTCTTGAAACCAGCCTGATACCCCCCCCCCCAAGATATCCCCCACCACAATGAGACTCTATCCGATCTGCCTGTAGGAAACATCCCAAAGCCCTCCCGACTAATGTTCACCATATATAGACGTAATCTCTTTCACGCATAGGTTGTCCTTTTCATATAAAAATCTCCAACCACACTTTCCCAATAATGTTATATTGAATATCTCCACCTCCCTAACCCCTAGGCCCCCAAGATATTTCCTAGTACAATCTTTCTTCCAACTAATCCAGGCTAATTTCATGTTATTTCCCCCTTCCCCATAAGAAATTTCTTTGTAAACTCACAATCTCACTCACAATTTTCTTTGGTATAAGGTAGAAAAACAGATAATATGTAGGTAGTGAAGAAAGAACTGAATTCAGCAATGTGATCCTCCCCCCTATTGAGATTTTCTTGTCATCCCATCTTTGTAGGTGGTTTTTTTATTTTGTTTACGATACCACTCCACTCCGTCACCCGTATGTGGTTTATACCCACTTTCATGCCCAAATAGAAGAATGGAATACTCCCTACTTTGCAACACAAAATTTCTGCCATTTCTTTCAGCAGTTGTTCCCTTACATTAATCCCCATAAAAGCGCATTTGTCAAAGTTAACCTTCAGGCCCGACATGAGTTTCAGATTTCTTAATAGTCGCCTCATCAGCCACGCGTTCGCATAGTTTGCTGTCCCCACGAAGATCGTATCATCGACGAATTGTAGGTGGGATATTTTGATATTATCCCTACATATCTCTGTTGCGTTGAACAATTCCAGGTCCGTAGCTCTCTTCATAAGAACACTTAGGCCCTCTTGTGCTATAAGGAAAAGGAAATGGGATAGGGGATCCCCTTGCCTGAGGCCTCGTTCCATTCTAAACTCTCCAATCGGGTTGCCATTCACTAAAACCGACGTTGACCCTGATGATACACATTCCATCACCCACTTCCTCCATTTGGGGTGGAAGCGGGACCTCTCCATCATTCTATCCAAGTAATTCCAATCGATCGATTCGTAGGCTTTATCGAAATCTATTTTGAAGAACATTCTCTCCAAGTTCTCTCATTTTGCCTCATCGGTGGCTTCATTTAAGATGACAACGCTGTCTAAGATGTTTCTTCTCCCTACGAAGGTGCATTGGGCTTCTAAAATGATCGACGTGAGTACTGTAGATAGCTTTCTCGCAAGGATCTTGGAAATTATCCTGTAGATCCCTCCCACTAATGATATTGGTTTGAAGTCACTAATGGCTGTACATGCTTCTTTCTTCGGAATGAGAGTGATAAAGGTCGGGTTAAAGCCTTTCACTAACCGCCCATGGGAGTGGAATTCCTCGATAAGTCTCATGAAGTCGGGCTCTAGCAGATCCCAAAATTCATTCACAAATTTAAGATTGAAATCATTAGGGCCCGAACTTTTTGAGCCATCGCATGATCGTATGGTTGCAAGTACCCCATCTTAGTTTAATCGCACTAAATTATAATTATGGCAAACATTTGTTATTTTATAAAAAAGTACTCTCAGTTGTTCATATTAACCTTTTGAACAATAGGTAAAAGAGTAAAAGAAATAGACATTGAAAAGGGAAGTAGGAAGGACCTCCTACATGCAGTTAGAATATCGTATGATGTCGTAATGACTACGTAGTCAATTAAATCTCAACCACTAAAATTTAAATATAAAGACTTAAACTTGATGACCAATTACCTTTTGTATGATATGTTGTTTGTATTTATCGTACGACACATACGTTTGTATTTTTATATTTAATTTAATTAATTAAAATATATAATTTTAAAATTACATTTTTATCCTTATATAATAAAATATTCTACTCCATTATATTTATTAATTTCATTAAAGTATTTAATGTTAAAATTATCTATTTACCTTTATATTATTAATAAAATTTTAAAAAAATAAGTATTAATTGTCACACGACGGGAGAGAAGACAGGTAGGGCTGTCAAAATGGGCCAGGCCCGATGGCCCGGCTAGGCCCACCCGACTAATGGACATGGTTGTAATTATAGTGCCCCGAAAAATAATCGGGCCGATTTGGGCCGGCCCAAATAACCTAACTGGCCGTCTGGGCTCAAACCGGGCTTGACTCGACTTTTTATTAAATATAATTTTTCGGGCTTGACTTTTTTTTTTCTGCTCGGAAAAAACGTTTGGCCCAGTGAGCCCGTACCGGACTGACCCGGCCCATTTGACAGTCCTAAAAATTAGAGAGAATCTGCACCGCGCAGCACACCATGAAATTTGAGGAATAAGAGAAGAACCATAATTTCAATAATTATTTCTATTTTCAATTTGAATAAGGGTTAGTCTTATGTGAAATATTGCATACATGCATTCCATCCCAATTAGGCAAGTCAAAACCCTAAGTCCAAAAGTCAAATTAAGTCAATTTTAAAAAATTCGCGGGTCATAGGCCTGGATCCGGGTTGCCCAGAAAATTCGCGGATTGCAAATAGGTGGTTTACTACATGACCAAAATATTGTTACTACAAGGTCAAAATATTACCACTACAAGGCCAAAAATTTAATACTATATGTCAAAACAGAGAAAATTTCATTTTACGTCCCGTAACTTAGGCCTAATCCAGAATATATCCTTTAAGTTTTCACATTTTCAATTTACGTCCTAGGTTGTCCAATTTACATCCTTTTCGGTCCAATTTACGTCATTTCCACCGGAAAATTGAAAATCCGGTCAAATTGTCCAATTTACATCCTTTATGTTTGAAAATTATAAATTAATAATTAATAAATTCTGAAAATATCATTAAAATTAAAAAATCTCATTAAAAATCTAAAAATCTCATTAAAACCATATATATTGTGAAAAATAAATATAAAAAATCTAAAAAAAATTATAAATTCTACATTCAAAAAATCTGAAAAATGTGTAAAATTTTTTTTTTCTAAAAACTCATAAAAATAAAAAAAATCTATAATTTCTACAATTCAAGAAATCTGAAAATGTGTAAATTTAAAAAAAAATTCTAAAAACTTATAAAAATAAAAATATCTATAAATTAAAATTTTAAAAATGTTTAAAATAAAAAATTCCACATCTTTAAAAATATCGTGAAAATGAATTTGGGACGGTTCCAAAATCGATCAAGGTGTGGAACTTCCACTCAACCTCGACGGTGAGTTGGAAAATCTCATGGGACCCAAATTTTTTTGGAGACGTTCGAGCAAAACTTTAATGGTAGACGAGTTTGAATCAAGTCTGATTTTTAATGAAATGTTAATAATTTTTATTATTCTTATTAGATTTTTAGAATTAGTAATTTTTTATCTACACATTTTTAATAATTTTAATGAGATTTTGAATTTCTTAATTTTTAAAATACACTTTTTCCATTCTTTGAATTGTAGAATTTTTTATTTTTTGTATTTTCAAAATTTTAGAATTTTTTTTATTTTTATTTTACACATTTTATAATTTGTAATGATATTTTCGTAATGTTAGTGATATATTTTGAATTTAATTTTACACATTTTTATCTTTTTTAATTTTAATGAGATTTTTGGATTTTTTATGATACTTTTATAGATTTTTTATATCTTTAATGAGATTTTTAGAAAATTTTAATTATTAAATTTTAATTTTCAAACTTAAAGGACGTAAATTGGACTGTTTGGTCGGAATCCCAATTTATTCCTCACATTCCGCTGAGTTTTAAAATTTTCCGGCGGAAATGACGTAAATTGGACCAAAAAGGACATAAATCGAAAAAGTAAAAACTTAAAGGATATATATTGGATTAGGCCTAAGTTACAGGACGTAAAATGAAATTTTCTCGTCAAAACATTCTGAAAAATTCACCAAAAAATAAAGTCTCCAAAATATTTTTGAACATGTAGTAATACACTTTTGACCTTGTAGTGATAAAATTTTAGTCTTGTAGTAACATTGTTTTAGTCATGTAGTAGCTGAATAAGTCAAAATTATTTTAGTAATTTTGCCCCCAAAAAATAATTGTCCAGAATATTTTTGAACTTGTAGTAATACACTTTTGACCTTGTAGTGACAAAATTTAGTTCTTGTAGTAACATAATTTTGGTCATGTAGTAAAATAATAATATATTAGAGTGAAAATAAATATTTTAATTAAGGTTGACCCGCTTTGACCCGTGTTGACCCACAAATTTTGACCTAATTACCTTAATTAGTCATATTGCATGCATGCAATATTGCATATAAGTTTTTGCGTTTGAATAATTATTTAATTTATTTTTGTTGGAATAGAATGTATTTAATTTTAAAATAATAATTAATGAATTTTGTATTAAAAGGTAAGGATATTAAGTTTTTATAAATTAATTTTTTTTTAATTTTATATATTAAAGAAGTGTAATATAGTAAATAATAAAATACAGTTTAAAAAATGATTGAATTCATTTACACATGTATAATAGGTAGCAAGTTCATACAACGCCACGTGTCGCAATTCGACATACTAACTACAATAGTCCGTTTGTATAATTTAATTATCGTAAAAAAAAAAAAGCGAAGTAGGAATTAAGGAACAAAGGAGTACACAGTTACTAATTTTTTTAATAAAAAATAATTTTACCACTTTAAATATTAAGTTCATATTAAATAATTCTTACATTGTGTTCGAATCAAATGTAGAGTTGATAAATCAGGTCGTCAGGCCCGACCCAGCCCATCGGGCCAAGCGATGTTCATAGTTTGTGTGGGGCCGATCCAGTGTGGGTCAACCCAACCTAAGTCATGAGATATATAAACCTTATTATGTATTGGTCACATTCATATACTCACATAAATTTTTTTTATTTATACAAATAATTATAATTAAAAGTACACAATTAAAAGTACACATTACTAATATATTAACTATATATAATTCATGACAAAGTGGGATAGCTCAAGTGGTTAGAGCACCACTACCTAGGCATTAGATCCGCCCACGATCCACGATCTAACGGATCAAATTCAACATATCCCATTAAACCTGTCGGGTCCATCGGGTCAGGCTAAATAAGTTGGATTCTATATGTGTCTGTAATTTTAGAGTCTAGTCTATACTTGTTTTCGGGTTGGCCGGAACAAGCCATCGAATCGGGCCTAAATTATCACCTTTAATCAAATGGATAGTCAAGTAAAATTGTTAGAAATTAATATACAAGAATTAATTCTCCACCTCTCTACAAGTTCGAACTTTTAGATGGAGACGGAATTCTTTCAAAATCACTCCCAATAAAATAAAACTTCACACACAATACACAGTTGGGTTCTTTTTTCTTAATTGATTCAAAAAGGTCAGGAGAATCCTTATTATTCTCTTGCCTTTTATTTTATCTTTCTTCTCATTTGTTTCTCTCGAAGGCTCCAGCAGGTGAACCTTATCAAGAACCTCAAGGTATGTTCATATATATTTATTTTCCATCTTTTTCTACTTCAATTTTATATTTATTTAAAGCCCTTTACTTATTTCACTCTAGGCTCCACTTAATAAAATTAAAAGTTAATAGATTACTATGCGTTGTGGGTAGATAATTTTTTTGTAATGTTCTATTATTATATTATTGTGGGTGTATTAGAAGAATGAAAAGGTAAATGATGTGGATGCATGATGTATTACAATATTAGGGTGGATAACATTTTTGTTACGGAATTGTATTCACAAAGCAACTCCTTACAAATGATAAATCAAGACAACTAGAAACGCAATGAATTGAAACGTATAAAGAACTCAAAGAAAGAACACGGGATTTACGTGGTTCGATCAAATGATCTACGTCCACGGAGGATAGAAGACTCTCTTCACTAATCTCAAATGAAAGTTTACAGATTACAAGTATTCACTAAGCTTGATCTCTCAAAACTCACATATTCAGTAACCCACAACCTATGCACTAGATGGTGTATTTATAGATGTACAATGCATTGGATAACCGCCACTAACCAACTAACTAACTAACAGAAAAACCAGAATTAACTAACTCTGAAAATCTAGACTTCAGCGGAGTTGTCTCAGCAGACTTGGCTAAGCAGACTTGTCTTCAGCAGACTTGTCTTCAACAGACTTGGCCCCCAACTCTCCTGAACTGACTTCAGATAACTTGTCTAGCAGAGTTGTCCAAACTCATCAGCAGAGTTGTCCAAACTCATCAGCAGAGTTGTCCAAACTCAATAATTTCAGATTAGTTGACTCCTAACAAGACCACTAAACCTTATCAGTTGAATTACTCCTTAACTCAACTTTGCTGAACTCCAAGATCAGAACAATAGCAACTCTTCTGATAGATAGAATTAGATGACATCCAATATTGCATTAATCCTAACAATTCTCCACCTTAATGCAAGATTGCCTTCTTCCCAGCCCTCCCCAAGGCTGTTTGTCCATTCTCTTCTTAATGAACATCCCAGGTGCTAAGGTTTACCAACTCCATGCAATGATTGAACTTATTGCTTGGTAATGCCTTAGTCAACATATCAGCTGCATTCTCTTCTGAAGCTACCTTCTGAACTTCAACAATGCTCTTCTCCAAGATGTCTCTAACAAAGTGTAACTTCACATCAATGTGCTTTGACCTCTCATGAAACACTTGATGTTTTGCTAGATGAATTGTACTCTGATTATCACACAGCACAGGAACACTTTTCTGAAATATGCCAAAATCTCTCAGAATGCCCTTCAACCACATTGCTTCCTTCACAGCTTCTGTTAAGGCTATGTATTCAGCTTCTGTTGTGGATAAGGTCACCATAGATTGTAAAGCTGCTCTCCAGGTGATAGCAGTGCCATACAATGTAAACACATAACCAGATAAAGACTTCCTTGTATCTATGTTTCCAGCAAAATCAGAATCCACAAATCCAATCAAAGGTCTCTTGGTATCAACTGATTTTTCAAACAATAATCCTAAGTCTTCTTAAACCATTCAGATATCTTAGAATCCACTTCAAAGCTTCCCAATGTAGCTTTCCTGGATTTCCCATGAACCTACTCACCATACTAACAGCATAGGCAAGATCTGGTCTGCTACAAACCATAGCATACATGAGACTTCCTACTCCATTTGCATAAGGAACAGTAAGCATCTGCTTCTTCTCTTCAGCTGTTTGAGGAGATTGCTTGGCTGACAACTTAAATTGCTGGCCAAATGAAGTACTAACAGGTCTGGACTGGTGCATAAGGAATCTTCTCAACACCTTCTGGATGTAACCTTTCTGGGACAAGAACAGCTTCCCTGCTTTCCTATTTCTGAGAATATCCATGCCTAATATTCTCTTGGCTTCACCCAAATCCTTCATCTCGAACTTGCTACTCAGCTGCTGCTTCAGCTGGGTAATCTTTCTCATACTCTTGCTAGCTATTAACATATCATCTACATAGATCAGTAGATAGGGCTCTCTAGATAATCTTGTTTACCAATATATACACATCCATCATATTTGCTTCTTAAGAAACCAATAGAAAGCATGAATGCATCAAACTTTCTATACCATTGTCTAGGACTCTGCTTGAGCCCATACAATGATTTCTTAAGCAAGCATACCTTACTTTGAGTTTCAGGCATGATAAACCCTTCTGGTTGATGCATATATATTGTTTCAGCTAGTTCTCCATGTAGGAATGCAGTTTTGACATCTAGCTGATGTAACTCAAGATCATCTTGAGCAACCTTAGACAAAAGTAATCTTATTGAACAGTGTTTAACAACAGGAGAGAATACCTCATTGAAGTCTATGCCTTCTCTTTGTGTGAATCCTCTTGCCACCAACCTAGCCTTGAATCTGATCTGCTCTCTAGCACCACCAAATCCAACTTCAAGCTTCTTCTTGAACAGCCATCTACAGCTGACCAACTTCTGGTTGTCTGGCTTCTCCACAAGGATCCAGGTCTCATTCTTCTCTAAGGATTGCAACTCTTCTGACATGGCTGCTATCCACTGCTCTCTTTCAGGACTGGTGATAGCTTCCTTATAGTTTCTTGGCTCATAATGCTCCACCTCTTCTGCTGTGATCAGAGCATATGACACAAGATCAGCCTGACCAAACCTAGATGGGGGGTGAATCTGCCTCCTGAGCCTATCTCTTGCAAGGCTGTAATTTCTCAGATCAGCAGGGTTGTCCTCCATGGCCTCATCTTCTGAATGATCTTCTGGATCATCTTCTGGGACCTGTTCTGGAACAACCTCATCAGGGGTGTTGTCTCCTGTATCAGCAAAGTTGTCCACCTCCTCTGGGGTCAACTCTCCTGATGTGGGAAACTCCACCTCAGCTGAGAAACTCTCTTCTGACTCATTTACAATTCTTCCATCTAGGTCATGGGAGTTTCCATTATGAGGATATCCCATTACCTTCTCATTAAAATCAACATCTCTGCTGATTATCACTTTCTTATGACCAGGTTCAAGGCACCACAGTCTATAGCCCTTGACACCTATTGGATAGCCAATGAATATACATTTCAGAGCCCTTGGCTCAAGCTTATCCTGTCTAATATGTGCATATGCCTGACATCCAAACACTTTAAGTTTTGAATAATCAGACAACTTGCCATACCAGATCTCATCTGGGGTTTTACCTTCTAAAGCATATGAGGGAGTTTTGTTTATCAAGTAACATGCAGTACATACAGCTTCTCCCCAAAAGCTTTTAGGTAATTTAGCATCAGCTAACATGCATCTGACCCGTTCTAGAATAGTTCTATTCATTCTCTCTGCTAATCCATTTTGCTGTGGATTAAGAGGGACAGTTCTATGTCTAGTAATGCCCTTCTCTTTACAAAATTCATTGAATTCAGCTGATAGATACTCAAGGCCATTATTTGTCCTCAAATGTTTTAAGGACTTTCCTTTCTTGTTCTCTATCTCAAGTAGCCATTCTTTGAATTTTGTAAAGGCCTCACTCTTCTGTTTGAGAATGAACACCCAAACTTTTCTAGAATAGTCATCTATAATTGACATGAAATACTTACCTCCACCAATGGTTTCAGTCCTTGATGGCCCCCAGACATCTGAATGAACATAATCCAGCAGCTCCTTGGTAGTGTGCTCACCCTTCTGGAATGACTTCTTCTTGGCCTTGCCAAGAATGCACTGCTCACAGAACTCCAGGCTTTTGAAAGTCTTCTGGTGGAATGCCCCCTTCTTGGATAACTCCATCAGACCTTTCTCACCCACATGTGCCAGCCTCTTATGCCAAAGCATAGCATCTTCAGAACTCATGGTAACATCAGCAGCACCTGTGATTGTCTCACCAATTAAAGAATATAGACCATTAGACTTCTTCCCTTGCATCACTATTCTATCAGCTTTGGTGACAAACAAACATCCTTTTTCAGTCTTGAATTCATAACCCAAAGCATTTAGTGTGCCAAGAGATATAAGGTTTCTCTTCAAATCTGGAACAAATCTGACATTGGTCAGGATCACATGTTTATCATTAAACATCTTCACCCTCACAGTGCCAATACCCCTCACATTGCAGCTTTCATCATTACCCAACAGAACTGATCCACCATCCATCATTTCCAGGTTTTGAAACCAGGATTTGGTGGGACACATGTGAAATGAACATCCAGAATCCAACACCCATTCATTAACAAGTTTGCTATCTGTTATGCTCATGACTTCTGCACTATCATATCCTTTTGCCTCTGCTACATCAGCTTTGGCAGGATCAGTAGACTTCTTATGCTCAGGACAGTCTTTAAAGAAATGTCCTTCTTTATGGCATTTGTAGCAAGCTCTGCTCTTGGCTACAAACCCATTCTTCTTTTGATTTGGCTTGGCATGAAACTTCTTGCCTTGCCCTCCTTTCTTGTCATTCTTGAGTTTGATATTAAGACCCTCAGCTTGGTTCTTGGTCTTCTTGGTTGAGTTTGCTACATGTAAACTCTTAGTTTTTAGAATAGACAAGACTTCTTTGAATTTTGCCTTACCCTCCTTGGTAATCAGCAAAGCATCCTTGAAGCTATCATATGAAGGTGGTAAGGACTCCAGTAGTAGAAAAGACTTCTTGTGATCATCTAAGGTGACTCCAACATTTTCAAGATCATCAACAGCTTGCATGAACTCTATTAACTGCTCATCAAGGGTCTTATCATCTGTCATCTTGAAATTGTTGAGCTTCCTCTCCATAAACATCTGGTTTGACAAAGATTGTGTCAAATACAGATCATCAAGGGTCTCAAATACAGCAACAACATCCTTCTCCTTCATAACTTCCCTGAACACATTGTCTCCCAAACTCAGAACAACAATGTTGTAAGCTTTTTCCATAAGCTCTTCTTTCTTGGCCTGGTCTGCATCGGATGCAGCAGGATCAAGAGGAGTGAGGGCCTCTTTCAGCCCATAGTGTGAGAGCAGAGCCTTCATCTTGGCTTTCCATAAACTAAAATCTGTCTTACCATTGAATTTCTCTATCTCCAACTTCACAGAGCCCATTTCTGATTCTTGACTTTATCTTCGACTTCCCACAGACGGCGCCAATTGTTACGGAATTGTATTCACAAAGCAACTCCTTACAAATGATAAATCAAGACAACTAGAAACGCAATGAATTGAAACGTATAAAGAACTCAAAGAAAGAACACGGGATTTACGTGGTTCGATCAAATGATCTACGTCCACGGAGGATAGAAGACTCTCTTCACTAATCTCAAATGAAAGTTTACAGATTACAAGTATTCACTAAGCTTGATCTCTCAAAACTCACATATTCAGTAACCCACAACCTATGCACTAGATGGTGTATTTATAGATGTACAATGCATTGGATAACCGCCACTAACCAACTAACTAACTAACAGAAAAACCAGAATTAACTAACTCTGAAAATCTAGACTTCAGCGGAGTTGTCTCAGCAGACTTGGCTAAGCAGACTTGTCTTCAGCAGACTTGTCTTCAGCAGACTTGTCTTCAGCAGACTTGGCCCCCAACTCTCCTGAACTGACTTCAGATAACTTGTCTAGCAGAGTTGTCCAAACTCATCAGCAGAGTTGTCCAAACTCAATAATTTCAGATTAGTTGACTCCTAACAAGACCACTAAACCTTATCAGTTGAATTACTCCTTAACTCAACTTTGCTGAACTCCAAGATCAGAACAATAGCAACTCTTCTGATAGATAGAATTAGATGACATCCAATATTGCATTAATCCTAACAATTTTCTATATGAAAAATCTAAAACACCCCATATATTTTGAATTTCAGATTGAATTGAGAAAACTACAAAAACTATGCATACAAGAAATATAAAATTCGATCACAAATTAATCAAGTATGGGTTTAATTCCTTTTAAATTTTAATGTATACCTGCATTACAACAAGTATGGGTTTAATTCCTTTTAAATTTTAATGTATACCTGCATTGTTGTACCATCTGTTTTGCGTTAATTTTGTATGAATCATACAGTGTTGTCAACTTCTCATTAGTCGATGTCAGCGTTGTACCATCTGCATTGTTGTACCATCTGTTTTTGCGTTAATTTTGTTAATTTTGTATACCTGCATTTTAATTCGATCGCTGACTAAGTGAAACCGTCAACAATTATACCTTCAATTGAATAGTTTCTTAGCTAATGACTAACTTATCATTATGCACTTTAATTCATTTACAACACTCCTGATCGAGCTCGTTAGGGTAGACATGCCCAACCGCCAGAAACCGGCGGTTACGGTTAAAAATCGGCGGTTTCGGTTTTACATTTTTCCCAACCGAAACCGAACCGGCAAACCGTCGGTTACGGTTATGGTTTGTAACCGCCGGTTCGGCGGTTATTTTTTTTTTTTTGTTTTTGTTTTTTGGCTCGTTTTTTGGATTTTTTGCGCGTTTTCGACTCTTGTTTTTTGTTCGTTTTAACTTATAGTACTTTATAGTTTATAGTTTATTAGTTTATATAACTTATTAATTATTATTGATGAAATTAATATTATAAAAATTTGAAAGAATAAATAAATTACTTTTAAGTTTTAAGTTACAAATTACAAAACTACAAAAGTATAAATTACAACTTACAAATTACAACTTAAAATTACAACTTACAAATTACAACTTAAAATTACAACTTACAAATTACAACTTACAACTTAAAATTACAACTTACAAATTACAACTTAAAATTACAACTTACAAATTTAAAAACTTAGTAACTTACAAAATAAATTTATTACAACAAATTGGGAGGGGGGGGGGGGGAAAATTGGACTTGAGCTTAATTTTAAGAATTAAACTTAGAAATTCTAAGTTCAAAATTTTAAAACTAAGTTGCCTACGTATCCAACATGTTGGAATCAAAGTCCACGTAGTTCTCTTACCTCAACTTACCCGTTGACGTTGTTGTTGAATGATCATGGCTCGATTCTTCATTCTTCACTTCCGCCCGTAGAGGTCCATTCCTCGTCTTCTTCATTATCCTCTTCTAACGATTGGGCTCTTTTTTCGGCTCTTACCCAATCATCAAGCAAGCATTGGTTCTCTACGTTTTCAACGGTCATATTTGATCTCGTTGCATCCAAGGTATAACCTCCTACACTAAAAGCTTGCTCAACGGCAACGGTTGAGGCGGGAGCCGATAAAATTTCTCTTGCGAGCATTGACATTGTCGGAAATACAAGTTTCACCGTCGACCAACACTTTAGTATGTCAAAATCTCCTTCCATACTTTCCATTGTCGAATTCATGATATAATTTTCATATTCTTGAGTATATGATGATCGTGATCTTTTATGATTACGTTGATAAATAAGTCTATTTATAGCATCCATATTGGCCAAGTTTGGAACGTTAGTAGCACTATGTGAAGAAAAAGAAGAAGAAGAAGAAGTGGAAGAACCATTTGCATCCATATGCTCCCTAATTAATGCTAATATAAGTTGTTTAACACTACTTACGATTTCTTCGGTATCCGGTCGATCAGAAGAACTAATTTCGTCACTAGGATATAAATTTTCATAATACAACTCTAACATGTCATATACACCATCTAACTTATATATAGGATCAAACACTTTAGCAACTAAAAATATAGGAGGAATTTGATTAAAATATTTCTTCCATTTTTGCAACATAGGTTCAACAGCATCATGTAATAATGGATCATATTTATAACGTGTTAATACTCCAACAATTTTAAGACAATGTTCTATTGCCAAATGAGAAGTAGGTTCGTAAACTTTAGACATAGCAAAAGTAGCATCATTAAAAGTTTCCAAAATCTCAATAATTTTTATGCAATGATCCCAATTTTGAGGATGTAAACGAAAACCACAATTTTCTTTTGCGAAAAAACCACATAAAGTTTCTTTATACTCAACCGACTCTCTTAACAATTTATAAGTAGAATTCCACCGTGTTGACACATCAAGAGAAATTTTTTTTGGATGCACATTCTTAGTTCTACAAAAATTTTTTCATTTTTTCATCAAACTACTACGCCTCGTCAAGTAAGTAATAGCATCTTTAATAGGAGCGACATATACTTTCAAAGCATTTAAACCATCTTGAACACATAAATTTAAAATATGACACATGCATCTAATATGAAAAAAATTTCCACCAACATACGGTTGACACTCAATTTGAAGTTCTTCGATACTAGCGTTATTAGCACTAGCATTATCAAAACCAATAGAAAAATTTTTATAATTCAAACCGTAATCATTTAAAATATCAACAATTTTTGTTTTAATATTAGCGGCATTATGAATATCATCAAAATCCTTATAAGCAATTAATCTTTTGTTTAAAGTCCAAGAATCATCAATCCAATGACAAGTAATTCCTATATAAGAATGTTTTTGAAAATTATCACTCCAAATATCGGCGCAAATAGAAACTTTACTTGTTAGTGATCTAAATGTGTTGATCAAAGCATATTTATATTCACCAACAACATTAGCAATATCACGAGTAATCGTAGAACGAGAAACTTTTTTCATGCATGGTTGTAGGGAAAGTTGAACCAAATCATTGAAAGCAAAATTTTCCACAAAACTATAAGGAAGATGTTGAACACTTATCATTTTAGCTAACATTTTTCTAAAATATGCTTGATCATATTTAAAAATAGAAGTCGAATTACTTACCTCACCTTGAACTCCACCTCCGGAGGACCCGGTAAATCCTCGTAGTTGTGTTTGACTCGTTTCAATTCCCACTCTATCCGGATGTGTGGAACTCAAATGGAGTCTAAATGTTCCATATCCTCCTCCCTTTTTAAACTTATATTGCTTTGTACAATAATTACAAAAAACAATAAACTTATCTGTTTCGGCGGTTGGCACTTTTCGAAAGTGACGTGCAAAAATTTCGGACCTCAAAATGGGGTTTTGTTGTGAAGGAACTCCAACTCCTTCCTCCATTGAATTTGGATTTTCGGTTGCACTTTCTTGAGTTGGGCGGCCACCTTCTTCTTCATCGACATCATCATCCGAGCCAAGTACCTCATCAACGATGTTGTCACCAAGAATTCTACGCATATTTTGATCATCCTCTTCGTTGAATAATGGAATGCGTCTTCGAGAAGATGAAGAAGTTTCAATAGCCTTTCCTCTTGAAGAAGACATATTAGTATAATTACTTAATTAGTAAGAAATTAAGAATTAAGAAAGTAAGAAGAAGTGAAATAGAATTTAGTAAAGTAATTAAGTAAATAAAATTATAATTTTTAAGAGATTGAAATTTTTAGTATAGTAAGAAAGTAATTTGAGAATTTAGTAAAGTAAAGTAAGTAAAACTAGAAGTAATTTGAGAATTTAGTAAAGTAAAGTAAGTAAAAGTTAAAACTAGAAGTAATTTGAGAATGAATGTTGAGAAATTTGAGAATGAGAGAGAATAGATTGAGTTTGGTGTGAAAAATGGGTTGGAAAAGGGGGTATTTATAGAGCAAAATTCGAAAATTAATAAAAAAAAAAAACTTTCGGCAAACCGGCGGTTTAACCGGACCGCCGGTTAACCGGCGGTTAACCGCCACGCGTTTCAATCTGGGCCGTCGAAATTCAACGGTCAACAGATCTGGACCGTTGGATTTCTAACGGTCAGAATTTGATTTAAAGTAAACCGGTTCAAACCGGCGGTTAACCGGACCGGCGACGGTTTTGACCGTTGAATTTTTTTTTTATTCCGCATTAATCTCGGCCGTTGGATTTCAAACGGTCAACAGATCTGGACCGTTGAATTTCCAATGGTCAAAAAATTTGAAATTGCAACCGCCGGTTGCCGGAAAATTTAATTTTTTTTTTTTTCGAATTTTGTCAATTTATTTTATCCTATAAATACCCCTTTTTCCAACTCATTTTTCACACCAAACTCAATCTCTTATTCTCTTATAGTCTTATTTTCATTTTCTCATTTCCCCAACTTCAAATTTCAATTCAAATGACAAATGAAGGATCATCAAATCATTCAATTGTAACAAATTTGAATGTCAATCCTACAAACGAAGAGGAAGTCGATCAACCCATTCAACCGCCTCATTCCCCCCCCCCCCCAATTTTCGTTTTCGAAGATCCCTTGAAAATCACTTTCGTGTACTCAGTCAAAATCCAATTGATGGATCATATCAACTTTGTTGCAACTATTGTGGTACGCAATATAAATATAAGCGCGGGGAAGGATGCGAAACATACGTGAATCACATGCAAACTAAGCATCCGGACAAAATATAATGCCTACATTGAACTATTGAAGATTTGAAGTCAAATGTTTAGTAATTTTATTTTTTAGTTTATGTGTTTTTATTGTTTAGTAATTTTAATTTTTAGTTTATGTGTTTATGTTTTTATTAAAATGTTTAGTAATTTTAGTTTATTTAAAATTTTAAATGCTTATGTTTACTTCTATTTCTAAATTCTAAATTTCTAATGCTTATGTTTAGTAATTTTTATTCAAATGTTTAAGTTAAATGCTTATATAATTACAAGTTACAACTTACAATAATTTAAGTGAGTAAGTGGTTAGTGACTTAGTATAGTTCATATATAATTACAACTTACAACAATTTAAAACGAAAAATGATGATTAAAAAGACAAAATAATCTAACTATAAATTAAAATTACAAAAAATAAAAAAAATAAAAAACCGAAAACCGGCGGTTTGTACGGTTAACCGGAAAACCGCCGGTTTAACCGGCAAACCGCCGGTTTAACCGAAACCGCCGGTTTTCAATATCGACAACTGAAACCGAACCGTGAAAACACGGTTGCAGTTCGGTTTTATAACCGAAACCGTCGATTCGGAAAACCGCCGGTTAAAAACCGCCGATTTTCACGGTTCGGCGGTTTTCCTATTATAAACCGCCCGTGTCTACGTTAGGGTACTTGACTCTTCATCTACATATTTCACTAATTAGTTTAAAAGGATCAATTTTATACTTAATAGATCGAGATTCCTTCATTGATTTGATTATCAAGTTCATTATTCATGTTGATCCATTAAGGGGAGTTCAAAAGACTATGTTTAAATATAAAGTCAAAGTGTTATATGCACTTAAGTACATGGTGTACTTGAGTGGACTATGACTGGTCAACTGTTGACCGTTGACCGATCAAAGGTCAAATTTTGACTTTTTTTTAATTTTTTTTTTCGATTTTTTTGTTTGAAAAAGTGTATGTTAGTATATTGAAAAGTGCATCTTTATTTTTTAATGAAAAGTGTATGTTACTATATTGAAAAGTGCAATATTGTTTTTAATGAAAATGTATGTTCTTATAATTGAAAAGTGTATGTTATTATAACTGAAAAATGTATGTTATATTAATGAAAAATGTGTGTTATTATAATTGAAAAGTGTATGATATTATAACTGAAAAGTGTATGTTATTATAACTGAAAAGTGTATGTTCTATTAATGAAAAGTGTAAGTTATATATTAATGAAAAATGTATGTTGTTATAATTGAAAAGTGTATGATATTATAATTAAAAAGTGTATGTTAATATAGTTGAAAAATAACATTGAAAAATGTAAATTTTCTGTAAAAAAAAAAAATCGAAAAAAAAAATCAAAGTTTACTGTTGACCAATCAACGGTCAACAGTTGACCAGTCAAAGTCCACTCAAGTACATCATGTACTTGAGTGCATAAGAGACTCACCCAAATATAAAAGTTTATTATATTAGTTAAAATTATATACTCCCTCCGTCCGCCTATAAATTTTCCATTTTACCATTTTGGTCCGTCCGCCTATAAGTTTCTCATACCTTTTTTGGTAAGTACTTTTTCTTACACTTCACTTTATATCTTACTTTTTCTCTCTATCTCTCTCCTCTCTCAATCACATCACTTGTACTATATCTATTATTTAATCACTTTTCTTAATCTATGTGCCAAAAAGTAACGTGAAACTTATAGGCGGACGGAGGGAGTATATATATATATATGCATTTTTTTTTTTGACAATACAACAAGGATGTTGAACATACTCTTAATTGAAAGAGAAAGATAATGCTAGATCCTTGAAATACTGCGGGCAATCATCTTCACACCAATCTTGAGGCGATGAAGTGTAATAAGCACTTTGAGCTAATTCATGAGCAATTTTGTTATTTTCTCTCGGCACCTGTTTGCAATTCCACACTAGGACAATTTGCATAAGGTTCAAAATGTTGCTCACCATCTTCTTTTCTAAAACACCCACTTCTCCAGAGCTCATAATAGCATCTATTGCGTCGGTTGAATCCGATCTTATTCCCTGAATTCGAAGTTGTCTTTCAATACATTTCTCTAGGCCAACTTCGATTCCCTTTAATTCTGCCCCACAAACCGTGCCGCTATTTAGGATTTTTTTAGCACCTGCCATTTTAATCTTTCCTTCTTTGCAAAGAACCACATATTCAATAGCAAAGAAATTAGTATTAGGTTGGAAAGCCGCATCTGTATAGAGCACATTACCACACCCTTCTATTATCCCAACTTCTTTGGATTTGGCAGTAAAGTCCAACATAGTACCTTCTACCTTTTTTACATTCATAAATTCATGCCAATACGAGACAACCCATCCTACCTCAAATCTTAGGCAAGCAGGCTTATGCATATTCGTGTGTACAATCCTGCATCTCTCCTTCCATATTGCCCAAGTTACCATCATAGTTAAAGCCATTTGATTGCTCTTCATATGACAAACACACCAGTCCACGAACTCATAGCAATCCCCATGAATTGCATCTTTAATTTCCCGCCAAAGGCCTAAACATTTCCAAGTTCTTTTCGCAAAAGGGCATTTAAAAATGCAATGCATGGAATCAGCCCAGAAAAAGCCACAGAATGTACATATAGAATTAACTGGAATATGTTCATAGCTAATCTACCCTCCAAAGCAATAATATTTGAAGCTAATTTACAACCGAAGATGCGTACCTTTGGTGGCACTTTGAGCTTCCAGATCTTCTCAAATACTCGTGACATGGTTTTTGGATTCGATGTACTAACCCTGCTTGTGCATTCATTCTGTTTCTCTAAGTTTCTGGATAAGGAATATCCTGATGCCACTGTATACTTCCCATTTGACGTTTCTGACCAGAATAACTCATCCTTCTCCCCAGCTCCTAGTGTTTCCATTCCTAAAATCCTTTCAGCTTCAAAAGGTAAAAAAGCCTGACGAACCAACTGTTCATTCCAGCCACCATTACAAAACGACTCACAAAAGAGGCACTTGCAATTCGTGAGGATATTCTTCCATCATAGAGACCACATACCCATCTATCTTTGAAAACATGAACATCCTTGCCACTTCCAATCCTCCATCTTCCTCCAATGTCCAAAAGATCCCTGCTCCATAGAAGTGACCTCCATACGAATGATGGATTTGAGCCCACCTCTATTTCAGAAATTGTGGAATGTTTGAAGTACCTAGCTTTAAAGATCCTTCCAATAAGGTTGTTAGGCATCGTGATGATTCTCTAGAGTTGTTTTGCTAACAAATCTTTGTTAAAATGGACCATATTACGAAAGCCCATTCCACCCATTTCTTTCAGTGCACACATGTCATTCCATTTTTTCCAATGTATCCTATTCCCTTTCCCATTGTTACCCCACCAAAACTTTGCAATAATTTTTTCTATGTCCAGGCAAATTGAGATTGGAACTCGAAAACAAGACATAGCATAATAAGGAATCGCCCGAAGAACAACTTTAATAAGTACCTCTCTTCCACCTTCAGAAAAATGTTTATTATTCCAAGATAGCACATGTTTTTTCACCCTATCCACCAAATAGCTAAATTTCAATATTTTTGCTTTGGGGATCATTGTTGGGAGTCCCAAGTATAAATCATGACCTTGTGATGATTGAATTCCCAGAATCGTTTTTGCTTGATCCACATTAGCTTGACAAGTGAGACTACTAAAAGTAATCGAAGGTTTTTCCCTATTCACCAATTGGCCTGATGCCTTCTCATATGTGTATATCAAATTGGCCATCGCTTGTACTTCATTTCTAGATGCTTTGAAGAAAAACAGGCTATCATCAGCAAAAAATAAGTGTGAGAGAACCGGTGCTGATCTTGCAATTTTTATTCCTGAAACTTGCTTGGAATTAACAACCGAGGAGACAATGGAAGAGAACACTTGTGCACACAAAACAAATAAGTAAGGGGATAGTGGATCACCTTGACGAAGACCACGAGAAGGAGCAAAGTATTCTGAAATGGAGCCATTGATTTTAACACAGTACTCCACAGAAGTGATGCATTTCCATATTAAGTTGATCCATTTCTGAGAGAATCCCATTACATCAAGAGTTGTCCTAAGAAAGGACCATTATATTCTATCCTATCATAAGCCTTTGTCATGTCCAATTTCAAAACAGCATACCCTATCTTACTCTTTGTTGTCTTAAGATAGTGCATTCCTTCATATGCCAAAAGAATATTATCAGTAATCATCCTCCCTGGCACAAAAGCACTTTGATGTTGATCAACCAATCTCTCCAATATATTCTTTAATCTATTTCTTATTATTCTAGCCAAGATTCTGTAACAGACATTGCAAAGACTGATAGGCCTAAAGTGTTGTGGTAAAGAGGGATTACCAATTTTCGGGATGAGTGTAATGATCGTGTGATTCCATGAGTGTAGAGATTCGTCTCCATTAAGAACATCGAGAATAACAGATGATACATTTTCACCAATCACATCCCAGTTAGATTGAAAGAAAGATGCTGGGAATCCATCTGGGCCTGGCGCTTTCCATGGTGAAAGATCTTTGACAGCTTTATGAACTTCTTCCTTGGTGAATGGGAAATCCAACGTGCTTGCTTCCATGCTTGATAGTTTACCCGTTAAGAATTGAGTTGCTCTTCTAATGTCATCAGTTGATGGCTCACCAGAGGTAAACAATCTTTCATAGTGTTCCTTGAAAATTGTTTTGATCTTTCCATCATCATATTGTCATTCCCCATTTTCATTTTGCACCCTCGAGATCTTATTAATTCTTCGGCACAGATTGGCCCTGGAGTGGAAAAACTTTGTGTTTTGATCATCATCTTTTAACCATGAAACTCGAGCACGCTGTTTCCAGAACCACTCTTCTTGTGATGATAATCTTGCTAGCTCAACTTCTAACTTCTCAACTTTTTCCATGTTTGGGTCTGCATTCTCATTATCCAAAATGGTGTTAATCTCTTCCTGGACATGTTTAAGCTTATACGAAATTGTGTCTCCCTTGTTCTTTGCCCATTCACACATAATCTTACCACATCTTTCTAATTTATCCGGCAGCTGCAACCGGCAATCATACTTATTCCAAGCAATAGACATGGTTTTACCAAAGTCAGGCTCCTTCATCCAATAATTCTCAAATTTGAAAGCTTTAGCGGCCTTTCTTTGACAATGTGTACTTTGATTACCAAACTCAATCATAATAGGTCTGTGATCTGATCCAGAGAAGCTCAAATTCTTTGCAGTATAAGTTGGAAACATCTCACACCAGCTTTCAGTTGCATATATATGCATTTATATACATTGGAATTTTAATCATAATTTCATAAGGGTGTTTTACATATTTCTTCCTTGTACAGTAATTATAAATCTTTATTTGCTGAGGTACTTCTTCAATTCCAGATAAAATTTATAAATATTATATTAAATTTTATTATATAGGATTATATAATCTCGTATAATAATCTTGCACTAGTTAATACAATAATTCATGGACTACAACCTATAAACTAGTAACATTTAATGAGCTGAATGAAGATGATGGAGGCATTCGACCCGTAAAGTGTAACATTTCATTGTAGAATTATGAACAAATTATCAAATTCTAATTTCTAATTATGAACAAATTAAAGTGCAATAAACTAAATCATACTTTTAATTATCATCAATTATCAAATTAAATCCACAAAGTCCTAAAATTATCTTTCTTACAGCTTCACAACATGTATACTAATTTAATTTGAATTAACTAATGATGAAGTTGGATTGAATTAGATATGTTGTCAATTGGCATATCTTTCGAATGAAATCACATGGGTTCACTTTTATGGTTTCATATGAAAGTATTCACTACAAGAAATGGGGGGAATAGCGACGAAAATTTTGCGACAAATCTAAATTTCATCGCTAAAATCAATTTTTAGCAACGAAATATAAATTTTCGCTGCTAAATTGTTAGATTTAATATTAGCAACAAAATATATATATTTCATCGCTATATTAGCAACAAATTGTTTCATTTTGTTGTTAATAATCAAAACAACAATGACAATTATATTTTCTTGCTAATATTTTGCGACGAAATTGAAAATTTTGTGGCTAATTTCTTGAAATTAATTTTTGCAACAAAATTTATATATTTCATTGCTATATTACCAACAAATTGCTTCATTTTGTTGTTAATAATCAGAACAACAATGAAAATTATATTTCGTCACTAATATTTTACAATGAAATAGAATTTTTTGTGGCTAATTTATTGAAATTAATTTTTGCGATGAAATTAAAATATTTCATCGCTATACTAGCAACGTATTGCTGCATTTTGTTGTTAATAATCAAAACAACAATGAAAATTACATTTTGTCGCTAATATGTTGCGATGAAATATAATTTTTTGTGGCTAATTTATTGAAATTACTTTTTGCGATGAAATAAAAATATTTCATCACTAAACTAGCAACAAATTCTTTTATTTTGTTGTTAATAATTAGGACAACAATGAAAATTATATTTAATCGCTATTATTTTGTGATGAAATATATTTTTTGTGGCTAATTTCTTGGAATTAATATTTGCAACAAAATTAAAATATTTTATCGCTACACTTTTATCAAATTATTTTATTTTGTTGCTAATAATAAGAACAACAATGATAATTATATTTTGTGGCTAACATTAAATCAACTATGCTTATTAAATCAAGAAAATCGATTTATATAATTAAATGTTTAATAATTCTCCAAATTTTATGTCTTATAAATCAGTATGAATGTTCATAAAAATATTTATAAATATGATGATGCAAATGAAGATGGACATAATTAAAGATGGGAGAATGAAGATGGACATAATTAAAGATGGGAGAATGAAGATGGACATTGATTTTTTACAATTGGAATTGTTTTAAAAATTACAATATATATACATATATAGTTGTTACAAGTTAAAAATTAATCAATTGATAAATGTGAAATAAATTATTAAATGAGTAAAAATAACTAATTTAGTAACAATTGAATACATATATAATTAATATTAAAAATTGAACCAAAGAGCTGTCTGCCCGAATGGTAGGCGCCCAGCTATGGGCGCCTATCCACCCGGGATCAATTCCCACTAAGACCAAATAAAATATTTATTTAAATAAAATGGGAGAGGGGGTATGTGGGTGCGGGTCGGGTTGGGTTGGGGTCAGTTGGGGCGGGGCGGGTGTGGGTTGAGTACGGGTTGGTGTGGCGGGGCGAGTCGAGTGTTGGTGCTGGTTGGGGCGGATCGAGTACAGAAGTGGGTTTAGTGAACGATTGAATTGGTTCAGTTGGGGTGGGTCGGGTGTGGGTGCGGGTTGGGTTGGTCGAGTACGGAAGTGGGTTTAGAGAATGATTCGTAAATCGGAAATCATAGCCAAATATTAGCAACAAAAATTCTTATATTTTTGTCGCTAATGTGAGTTAGCGATGAAATAATTTTGTCGCGGGATTGGTTGCTATACACCCGTCGCTAACGTGTTTGCGACAAATGTTTGATTTTCCTCGCAAACATTTTGTGATGAAACTCATATTTTCGTCGCTAACATTTTGCGATGAAACTTATATTTTCGTCGCTAATATTTTGCAATGAAACTCAAATTTTTGTCGCTAATATTTTGCGATGAAACTCAAATTTTCATCGCAAACATTTGCGACAAAATTAATTTTTTTGTCGCAAACACGTTAGCGACGGGCGTATAGCAACAAATCCTACGACAAAATTATTTCATCGCTAACTCACGTTAGCGACGAAAATATTAGAATTAGCGACAATTTTTTTCGCGGCTAAATTGCAGTTTTCTTGTAGTGATTATACCTATTTAAATTATTTACATATGGAATTTAAAATATAATCAAAACTTAATAATAATGAGAACAACATGTTTTGAAGATATAAAAATGTAAAATTTAAAATATAATCAAAACTTAATAATAACGAGAACAACATGTTTTAAAATAAAAATAACACAAATTTGTACACATGTATATTTAGTTGATGATATTATACTAATTATTATTACTACATCTTTTCTTTATTATATGTCACATCTTTATCCCTTCAGGCAAAACAAACCTTTTCATTAATCAGGGTATTAAAAGGCTTTTACACCCTTATTTATTCACATGGATCACAATTAATAAGCTTATAAACTTTAAGAATATGATTAATACTCCTCTCAATTAAATTCATTATTTTCATTTTTTAACACACATTAATGATTAATTTATACATATAAAGTAAATATGTTAATGGTATGACGTGTTATTGTAAGATGCACTTATAAATAAAGTGATTGTTAATAATAAAGTGAATGACAATCGAAATAAATAAAGATAAAAATAAGTGTGAATAATATTGATTTTTTAAAAAGATAAAAATAAATAATAAAAAAAGGAAATTGAAAAAAAAAATGAAATTAGTCCGAGGAAGTGTTCTTATACTTTATTTTTACACCCTTAAAATAAAAAATAATTTATAAACTATGCGTTAATTACTTTTAGCTCACATATACACAAGTCAAATAATTTATTTACTTTATACCATCAAAATCAACTCATCATTATACTTTTTCAATATACGTGTTCACCTATCTATAAAAATTATTGTGTTGTACTTTGAAAAATAATAAATTTGTATTGTTGTCAATTAAAGTGACTGGTAAATAGATAATTAATTTTGGATAAAATGAGAATGGAGATAATATTACAATTATTATTACTCCATTTATTCTAAAATTATGGTCTCATTTTATTTTTTATACATACCAATAAAATTTATTGGGCATATAATTCTGAATTTTATCTATAAACTTCTAAATATATTCTTATTTAAATAATTTGAAATTGTAAAACTCTATTTTCTTCCACACATTAAAATAAATTCGGAAACCATAATTTTAGAATGGAGGAGGAATTATATACTCCTTCTATCCACCTATAAATTTCCCATTTTACTATTTTGATTCATTTGTTTATAAGGTTTCTATACCATATTTGATAAATATATTTTAATATAATATATAAATTCAAGAATAAAAAAAATATAATAAATTAAAAAAATATAAATAATAATAATATATTAAATTTTAAGGATAATACGTAGTAATATTTTTCAATAATATTAAATTATAAATATAATCACATAAAAATGATTTAAAATTTCTCGAAAATAGAAATAATACATACTACAATATATTATTTTAATAATATAATATAATAATATATACTTGATAATATAAATAATAATATTATTGTTTAAATTTATTTAATATTAAAAATAATGATAATATTCTTATTTAAAAATATATATTTATTATAAATAATAAAATCAATAATAAGGGTCTATATTAATAATTATATTAATTTAAAATAATAATAATATTGATTTAAAATAATAATATATTTTTAACACTAATTAATAATAATATTAATTTAAAATAATAATAATATTAATTTAAAATAATAATAATATTAATTAAAAATAATACTGTAATATATTTTTAATAACACTCAATAATAATAATTTAAATAAATTTATGGAGTATTATATTTCATTCCCATTCATTCCTACAGTAATTAGGGTTGGCAACGGGGCGGGTATGGCCTGTCCTAGGACCCGCCCCGCCAAAAAAATTTATACCCGTTACCCGCCCCGCCTCAAGACCCGCCAAAACCCGCCCCGCCCCGTCCCACGAACTCGGCGGGTATACCCGCCCCGCCCTGCCATCACTTTTTTTTTTAATAAAAAAAATATGTTATTTAAATAAAATAGCACATTTAAAATCGGCTTATAAACACAATAAAACATCAATTCCAACATAAAATAGAACATAAAATCTTAAAAAACATATTGTTCAATTCAAAATTAACCTAATAAAATCAAATGCATAACACAATTAATATCTCAATTCTCAACACTAGTTGATAATTAATATCTCAATTCTCAACACTAGTTGATAGAATGATAGGTAATTCTACATGTTCTGTTACTGTGTAAACCCAAATATTAGAATTTATAAAGTTTTTTAATATATATTTTTTATATTAATATATATATTATATATATATATTTTTTTTAAATTATTATATATATATCATATATATATATATATGTGTGGGTCGGGTTCGGGTCGGGTATATACAATCCCATTACCCGTTCTATACCCGGCGGGTATTCATTGACCGGGTATTTACCCGCCCCGGAACCCGTTTGATCGGGTATTTACCCGTCCCGTGCGGGCCGGTTTCATGCGGGTTCGGGTTTTTACCCGTCCCATTGCCAACCCTAACAGTAATACATTTTCCTAGATAAAATACTGCTTAGACCATTTACTTTAAAATAAAAGGGAATATTTGCTATGGATAAAGAACAAATTATTTTAAAAGGACCAAATTCAATCATAACGTAAAACAATTTCATGAAACCACTAAAATAAATAAAAATTGAAATAGTTTTCCTAATTCAAAATTAGATAAACATTTAATATGATCATGTTGAGTTCATTCAATTGCATATTAAGTTACTAGTCTCCACCGCCTTGCCACCATGTCCAAGCTTCCTTCCTAAATCTGAAATAATAAAAATGATCATTCTTATGCCATTCCATTCTCCATTCAGTCTTTCATTCAATTCTTAAGTTCATTCCATTCAACTCTAAATTCATTCCATCGTATCAATCATGCCCAACCTCAAATGTTATACACACTCCACTAAAATTTAAAAATCATTTTTTATTACTAAACACACCCCAATTTTTTCATAATTACTCTTTATTTCTCAAAACGAATACAAATGGAAGAAAAACTAAAAATACAATTTAAAATTCAACCAAATCATTAAAACTATATATAAATTTTAAAAATTAATTAAACAAAATTCAATAATACGAGAAACTAAATAAAAGTTGAAAATATTTAAAAAAAATTAACTAAATATTAAAAAATATTTGAATGGAAAAATCAATTAAATTCAAATAAAATTTAAAAATATTAAATAAATCAAATAAAATTTATAAAATAATTAAATTAAATATACCAATTAATGATTCAATTTTTAAAAAAACTAAATAAAATTAAAAATGAAAGAAAAATCAACTCAATCAAAAATTAATATTAAGAAAATTAAATAAAAAATGAAATCTTACTTTTTTATGGATTTTTTTAATTTACTTTTTATCGAATTTTTTCAATATTTTTAGTTTAATTTTTTTATTTTGTTTTGATGATTTATTTTTTAATTTCAGATTCTATTTAATTTTCTAAGATATTTAAAAAAAATTAATTAATGTAAATTATTTATTTTTAAAAATGTAGTTAATTTTTTTAAATACTTTTAAATTTTATTGGAGGTTATGTAAAGGATGGTTAGTGGTGAAAGTCAAAACTCTACAAGTCCATGCACTATCTTACCTACGCGAATGGAAAAGCGTGCGACAGTCGGTTCGAAGGACAATCTCAGCAAACCCTTGTTTGAGGTCGCATGGCTTGGGCGGGCGTTTTTTTGCGAAGACTCAATGAAGATGGGAGTGGGGATGGTGATCAAGGACGAAAATGGGGTATTCACTGCAGGCAATACTCTTAGGAGACTAGGTTGAAGAAGGTGAGGCATGGCCTATGTGGCGTCTTCGAGGCTCTTAAATTGGGAACGTATATGGGGTTTGATAAACTTACGGTGGAAATTGATGTGAATTGAGTGTTTGATTGATAAACTTACGGTGGAAATTGATGTGAAATGAGTGTTTGATTTATAAACTTACGGTGAAAATTGATGTGAAATGAGTGTTTGATTGATAAACTTACGGTGGAAATTGATGTGAAATGAGTGTTTGATGCTATTAAGCTGAAAAAGGAATCTCGGGTCGACTTTTGGTGATTTATATAGAACTAATTCAAACAAACTTTGCAAATGAAACCAAAATTAAAGTCTTCCAAAAATTTGGATATGAGTAGGGTTATTCTAGTCAAGTAATTATTACAGAGTGTTTTTTCATCTTCCCTTCTCACATCTTCCCTTCTCACAGTCTTCAATCTTCCCTTCTCACTCTTCTATTCTCATCCCACCCACGACAGAGCCGTGCACTACACAAAAAATTTCCAAGTAATCCATTTCTACTTGACCATAGCCTACCATGTTTCCTCCCAGTGTAAAAAGTCCTTCTCACCGTATCCTATGATTGTGAGGACATGTAGTCCTGGTTTATCTGTTCCATTTATTTTAATATGTTCTATATCTTTTCTCTAGAGCTCTTCTAGTGTAGATTGACTGAAATCATGAAGGTTTTTAATGTAAAACATGAACAATTTAATTAACTATTTAAAATGAATTTTCCAAGTAGCAAAACTAACCTCTTTCAACCAAATGAATTTCTCTGTAATTGGTACAGACGCTGCAATAACCGTTCAAGAGATATCCTTTCACATCAGATGTATTGTTCAGCTCTTTGTAACCTTCAACATAAATGATTGATTCCTGCACAGATACAAATACAAAAATTAACAAATTATAAAAAATCATTTCATTTAGTAATCACATAAATTTAAATTTTATACCGCATTTCTTTTCTTTATTTCTTACCTGCATTATTCTTCTCTGCTGAAGTCTTTGTCTTTTTCTGATCCTCTTATTCCTCCGCATTGTTTTTACATAAATCTCCAAAAATACAGTCCACCCCTACAAAAATCTTAGAAGTTTTCAATTGTTTAAAATTAGAAAGTAATTGAAAAATATTGTAATAAAAAATAATCTAAAAATTAGTTATTTTAAATATGCATTTAAATTTTCAATTGTTTAATAAAAGTTGATATGGAAAGTGAGTGTTTCTCCGAAGGTCAAGAATTTTTATGGGAGATTATGTAAAGGTGACAGCTGAACACTCACTTGATTTTGGTCTTCTACTAGACCATAGCCTTCCTTTTCACCGTATCCTATAATTTTGAGGGCATGTAGTCCTGTTTCATCTGTTCCATTTCTTATAATATGTGCCATATCTTCCTCTAGAGCTCTTCTAATGTAGATTTCTGCTAAAATATTGAAGGTTTTTAATGTAAAACATTACCATTTAATTAACTATTTAAAATGAATTTTCCAGTAGCAAAACTAACCTTTTTCAACCAAATGAATTTTCTGTAAGTGGTACAGACGCAGCAATTAAGAGATATCTTTTAACCTCTATTCAGCTCTTTGTAACCTTCAACCTAAATGATTCATTCCTGCCTAAAAAAACTTTTCATTTAGTAATCACATATTTTAGAAATTTAAATTTTATAAAATATTTATTTTCTTTATTTCTTACCTGCATTCTTCCATGTAGTCTTTCGATAGTAGTCTTCCATTATATATGAAAAAGTGTTACAGAAAATTGTTTGAATAACTACACTCAAAACAAATACAAACAATCTACCCATTCTTTTTCTGATCCTCTCATTCCTCCGCCATTATTTTTACATAAATCTCCAAAAATACAGTCCACCCCTATAAAAATCTTAGAAGTTTGTGAAATATTGTAATAAAAAATAATCTAAAAATTAGTTATTTTAAATATGCATTTAAATTTTCAATTGTTTAATAAAAGTTGATATGGAATGTGAGTGTTCCTTAGAAGGTCAAGAATTTTTATGGGAGATTATGTAAAGGTGAGTTCCACTCAGCTATAGGCGAGTGGAACTATTCTAGGAACTCACCTGATGTTCCACTCACCTGATTTTGATTTTGGTCTTCTGATTTTGTTTCTCTTTCTCTTCTTGAGCATTTGACATGTCTACACTTTTGACTATAATTCTATCTATTACAAGATAAATAATGAAGTTATTTATACAATACAAACAAACTTTGCAAATGAAACCAAAATTAAAGTCTTCCAAAGATATGAGTCAAGTAATTATTACAGAGTGTTTTTTCATCTTCCCTTCTCACCGTCTTCAATCTTCCCTTCTCACTCATCTATTCTCACCCCCACAGAGCTTACGACTACACAAAAAAATTTCAAGCAATCCATTTCTACTAGACCAGCTTTAAAAGACCATTTCCACGTGTGGATTTTTAACTAAAAAGTATTCAGTGCCTTCCTTCTCACCGTATCCTGTAATTGTGAGGACATGTAGTCCTGGTTCATCTGTTCCATTTTTTCTAATTTGTGCCATATTTTCCTCTCTCTAGAGCTCTTCTAGTGTAGATTTCTGGCTGAAATAATGAAGGTTTTTAATGTAAAACATGAACCATTTAATTAACTATTTAAAATGAATTTTCTAGTAGCAAAACTAACCTCTTTCAACCAAATGAATTTATCTGTAAGTGGTACGGACGTACGTAGCAATTAAGAGATATCCTTTGACCTCAGATCCCACCCTCTGTAACCTTCAATCTAAATGATTGATTCCTGCAAAGATACAAATACAAAAAATAACAAATCTGGAAAAATACAGTCCACCCCTACAAAAACCTTAGCCATTGTTTTTACGGTTCACTTTTACAAAATCCTTAGAAGTCTGTATATAAAAATAAATTAGAAAGTAATTGAGAAATATTGTAATAAAAAAAAATTAATTAGTTATTTTAAATATGCATTTAATTTTCAATTATTTAAAATTATAAAATAATTGAGAAATATTATAATAAAAAAATAATCTAAAAATTAGTTATTTTAAATATACATTTAAATTTTCAATTGTTTAATGAAAGTTGGTATGGAAAATGAGTGTTACTCCGAGGTCAAGAATTTTTATGCTGAAAATGAAGATAAATAGAAACAGCCCACACACGACTAACTCGAAGGAGTTGTCGCAAACGCATACAATCACTCAGCACTCACAATTCCCCTTCCGTCCAAGGTCGGGTTAAAAACCCCCCACCGGTAAACCCTTTGGGAAAAACCCGAGGAAAACCGTGCCTTTTCATCCGGTCGGGTACTCCTCCCAAATTAATCGTTCCTTGCGGCCGTTTACATCAAAATAATTAGAAGACCCTATATAAGGCCTACTAGCTATCGTCCTCTGCCTAGAATTACTGAAATTTGCAATAAACTCATAAATTCCAGAAATCATCCTTAGCCATGCAAATCCTCGTCGCCAGGTTCGTCCTTTTCCTCGCCATGCAAAGCCCTCTTGCCAGCTTCCAGTTTTCTCTCGCCATGCAATAACTCCAGGCCATGCACCGCTTCCTAGCACTCATGCCATCCATGCATCTCCCAAGCCCTGAAAAAAAACAACACACACAGCAGTCTCTATTCCACAACAGGAGGACTCCATATTCGACACTCATCATATAACTAAGTATGCATGAATTGCTCATTAAAACCACTAATAAACTCCCCATAGAGACACATACCAAGTTGAATACAACGAACAATGCTATCGATTTGCTCTCTTTTTCCCTCGAACTTGCACTTATTCCTATGACGCCAAGTATGATAAATCACCGTGACAACACAAAGCCGAAGCACACGTTTCTTAACCGAATTCACCCCCTATCTCTGTGGATATCCTCGAAAGCATCCTTCAAGTTATGTATGCTCCCCTTCCAGACGAGCCAATCCGCCATTTTCTTCCATATACTCCTCACAAAAGGGCACTCAAAGAAAAGATGGTCTATAGTCTCGTAGCCACTAATGCATAACATACAGCGCCTATCCTCATCCTCGTCGTACCTCATGTTAGTGACCACCCTACGCCTAGCCACCAACCAACACACAAAGGAGTACTTGGGAGGTATATAAGACGTCCAAATATCCTTGAACCTCACCATCTCCTGCCCATGCACCAGATTCATCTCCTTGTAGACCTTGCTAACATCAATGCCACCCTTAATACTGACCATCGTGTTCATGCCCCGGATCGCGTTGTTAACACCCCCGTAATGCTCCACCAGCTTATTACGAAAGTTACATAAGGTGCGTTGCATCATAGAATTTTCCTTAGCACATTTCACATTCCAAATCGTCCTAATCCCTTTAAGCCAATGAGCCCCCACCCACTTGACCCACAAGGTATCAGTTTTCTTGTGTATATCCCAAAGGGTTTTACAAACAAGAATACGATTCCAGTTCTCCATATCTTTTAACCCCAAACCACCTTTATCTTTAGGCCGACACAAATCGCCCCAAGCAACTAACGTCGGTCTCCCCCCCCCCCTCCCCCCCATAAAAACTGCCTGCACGCCGTCTCAATTCTTCTTATTGCCCCTTTAGGAATGGGGAGCACACTAAACCAATAACCCAACACCCCATAGACCACGGCTCTAATTAATTCGAGTTTACCCGCATAAGACAACATTTTAGCGCTCCATTTTATCATGTTATCCCGAATTTTATTAATCAAAGGTTCAAAGTCTTTCACTTTAAGTCTAGCGGCAATAGGAACCCCAAGGTATTTTATAGGCAAGGTATTCTCCTCAAACCCTAAAGTGTCCAAAATCCGGCTTCTATCTTCTTTGGAAACCCCCGCCATAACTATGGTAGATTTATTAGGACTAATACCGAGCCCAGTCACTAATTCAAATTGCCTCAAAGTATCATGCAATATGGTAATCGACTCAATATCACCACGGGAAAATAAGAGCAAATCGTCCGCAAACATCATGTTTGTTATTTTTAACTTGGCACATTTTGGGTGATATCTAAATTTTTTATCACATGCATTTAAGCTTAATGACCTATGCAAGTACTCCATGCATATAACAAACAAATGAGAAGAGAGGGGATCACCTTGCCTTAGTCCGCGCCTCCCTTTGAAAAAGCCACAAGGGTTGCCATTAACCAAAATCGAATATGTCGGGGTAGTAACGCACATCATAATCCAATCAACAAACTGGGAAGGGAACTTCAAGCACACAAGCAGCCTTCGAAGGAAAGTCCAAGAAACCGAATCGTAGGCCTTACGGATGTCGACTTTGAGCATTGCACGCCTAGAAGCATCCGCCTTGTCGTACTTCCTAAGCAACTCTTGCGCAAGGAACACATTCTCCGCCAAGACACGTCCGGGAACAAAGGCATTCTGATTTTTAGAAACAATCACCTTAGTGGCACTACTCAATCTATTAGCAAGAACCTTGCTAATGATTTTGTAGATCACGTTGCAACACGAAATGGGTCTAAAATCTGTAACCTCAAGCTCGTGTGTCTTTTTTGGGATAAGCGTAATGAAAGTACAATTTAATTGCCTCAATATCCGCCCATTAACGAAGAACTCACGAACTGCTCCGACAATATCCTCCTTCATGAACCCCCAACACTTCTTGAAAAATACGGACGTGTAGCCGTCGGGCCCCGGCGCCTTGTCCTCGCCGATGCACCACAGCGCAGCTTTAATTTCCTCCTCGTCAACAACCTTCGTTAACTCACTGCCCATGCTATCCTCAATACATGCTCTAGAATTGACCACTTTGCTATCAATGTCACTAACTCGAATATCAGTCCCGAGAAGGCCTTGATAGTAGGTAAGTAAATGCCCCGCCATTTCCTCTTGGTTTTTAGTGTTGCCATTCTCCGTCTTCAAGCTAGCAATATGATTTCTCCTCCTATTCCTCTTCACTATAGAGTGAAAATATTTGGTGCTTTTGTCTTGATTTATAATATACTTGTTCTTCGACATTTGCTTAAGGTAGGATTCCTCCCACCCCTTAAGTTTACGAAGCTCATCCTTCCTTTGCCGAATTATCTCATAAAGCTCTGTCGATCTAGCCATATCTTTACAAGTCAAGAGCTCACGCTGCATAGTAGTAAGCTCCTTTTCACTCCTCCCCACCCTATTCGAAATATGCATGTAATCTTTTTTATTTAACTCCTTGAGGGGCTGTTTCAATCTCTTCAATTTTTTTGCAAGGATGAACTGCTTCGTGCCAATAATCCCGTCCTCCTCCCAATTGGCTTTAACCAAGTCAATAAAATCCTCATGACTTGCCCACATATTATAGAAACGGAAGGGTTTATTAACTTTTTAAGTTTGTTCGAAAATTGTCGTGATAGACCAAGCATGATCGGACACAATACCCGGAGATTCGTACACGGTACTAGAATTCCACCCCTCATCAATCCAAGCGCCATTCACCATAACCCTATCCAACTTGCTCTTAACCCTTCTTGTAGCCCACGTGAACCAACATCCAGTGGACTGCACGTCAACCAAGCCCAAAGCCCCGGCACAGTTAGCAAACTCCTCTATACGCACATCACTCCTCTCGGCTCCGCCAAACTGCTCATCACGATGCCGAATGGTGTTGAAATCACCAGCAAGAATCCAAGGTAGATGCTCGCGCTCGTCATACTCCGCAAGATTATCCCAAAGAGCTCTCCTCTCATGGATCAAGTTCCTTGCATACACACAAGAATAGGTGAAGCATTTTTTAGTAACAAGGCAACGTAACTTTAAATGAATCACCTCATCCGTCTTGCTAATATTCGTAGCCACCACCTTGTCGCCTCTCCATATTACGAATATTCTGCCCATATTGCTTAGCTCGAAGTTGTTGGTGCTTTCCCAACCTTCGAACTCCTTTCTAATCCACTCGCTATTCTCATTCGTAACCTTAGTCTCAACCAAGCCAAAAACATCAATATGCTTAGAAATAATTAAATTCCTCACCTTGCCAAGGGTGCTAGCACCCCTTAGGCCCCTTACGTTCCATGTTGCAATAATCATGGCGAACCTAAGGGGTCTCCCCCGCTGCTTTCGTATATAATGCCATTCATACCAATAAGGGGTCGCTTATCATCATATTGCGGATAGTTGTAAGGGCCATCAGTGTCCTTAGCATTCTTATTCGTTCTAGATGAATCACCAACCTTAAATCTACTCCTGTCTACAGTTTTATTCCCTACTATGTCCGGACCTTTCTTAATCATGCGATCGTTTTTTAGTTGTTCATACTTTATAATTTTTTCCGCCACCTCCATGCATTCATTATCACTACTCTCCTCCTGTTTATCCTCTTCCATGTTATCCTCTTTTATGTTGTCATTATCATCTAAATTTCTTAACATGTCAAACCTACCACTAGTCACAGTTTCTCCTCTACAAGCTTTTTTGGCATATATGCGCGATTTTTTCCAGAATTTCCATTATTAGGGTTTTTACCATTTCTGCTCTTTCCATTAGCCATACTATCCTGCCTAATCTGACCACCACTGTTACCTTTTTTATTCGCATTATGATCAGAATTATTAGGGACATTATGGGAGCGTACCTGGGGGTTAATTCCAGCGTGGGGGTTACTTCTGTTCGCATCGGTCACATTTTGAGGAGGGGGGCAGTCTCCGGTTGCATGGCCAAATTTCTGACACTTGTTGCAATATCTTGGCTCTTGTTCGTACTCTACTTTCTGAACCCACTCCTTACTACACCCGATGTTGATTTCAACCTCCCTTATTAATGGCTTTGCAGCGTCTACTTCTACAAGGACACGAGCATAGGAAACTCTCTCCATTGTGTAGGATAACTTGTCCGTGTAAAGAGGTCTCCCGATGAATGAAGCGATCATTTCTATAACTCTTGAATTCCAGCAGCAAAGGGGTAAGTTCCTAAGTTTGATCCAAACGGGGGTGACACTTATCTCGTAATCACTGAAGTCGAACGCCCACGACATCTTTTTCATCATCAAATTGCGACCCCAAATGTTGTTGGGCCTCCTTTTAGCACACTCTCAATGTCCGCTTCGTTTCCAAACTTAAAGATCAACCAGCCGCTGTCATGGGACTTTATCTCGTGTGGAACGCCCTATTGCTTGCACATTATGCGAAGGGTATGGAACCCTGGGAATCGGCCTAAGAAATATCCTATTAATGCATGCTCCCAGTCGTTAGAAATCAGCTCCATCGGGATATCATCAACTTTGTTAGCACTTGGGGGGACGTAGCTCAGCTTATACTCATCTTTCAATATCCTATTTCCGCGCACGCTTTCTGGCACGTTGCCTTTAGCCCATGCTCTTTTTGGTTTTTGTCCAGCTTTGTTATCACCATGATTCATTTCCCCTTTTTGGTCCTTACTAATAGCTTCCTCAGCCTCCTTCATGCTAACATCTTCAGTTGGCATATCTGCACGTTCCAAAATACAATTATCAGTACCATTTATAGCTTCATGCAGATCACTGACCTGGTTATTGTCGAAAATTTTGCGGCCGTTCGGACTATTTGTTTCGACAATTCTGTTGTTCGTCGGATTTTTATTGTCGAAAACCATGGCCGTCGGACTTCTTTTATCGAACAATCTGCTATCTGTCGGACTTTTCCTGTCGATTCCTTCCCTGTTCGCCTGACTCTTTATTTCTGCTCCCATTTTTTTCGAAGTCTCTAAAATTTGTCGTGAGCTTGATCGCCGGAATAGATATTTCTTCCATGAGGTCATTGCCCAGCTTAACACCCTTGTTTGATTCAGCCCCTTCCTCTCCGATGCCTTCTTCGCTGGACTCCTCATCGTTGCTTTCACTTTCTTCCCCACGATTTGGGCTTCTGTAACTCGATTCGCCATTGGAGGATTCTGCTTCTTCTTCCTGCTTCCGTCGTGCTTCATCTTCCTGTTTCTTGAAGTCCTCATCGCGTTCGGCCACCGCTAAATCGATCAGCTGCTGCCTACGAACTTGCTCTTCTTCGATTTCTTTCTTCATATTTTGATCTTACGTCTATCTTGCGACAAACCTCGCTGCCGCTTCTTCGCGTTCATCGGACTTTCAGGTTTTTTCGCTCTTTTCATCGGAGAAGACGGACGTACAGCAACTGGGTTGCCTTTTATGGGGGATGGAGGGCGAACTGCTGCTGTTATGGAGGTAGTTATGGCAGTTTCTGCTCCACATGCATCTTTAGATTTCTTGGACTTGCCCATCGGAGTTAGTTTCTAGGTGAATTAACCACCCAAAAACAGTTGCTATGCGAGGAACTGCCCAGAAATTTGTGAATGGCCGGTGGGTTCCCCGATTTCAAGATGAAATCGGACGAAGCTAGTTGAATGAAGACGATGGCAAACTAGAACGAAGACTACAAGGATCACGTTTGGTTTGCCATTGTTGCCCAAGAAGATCGGCGCTTAGAAGTTTCAAATCAAGAAAGCACTTGGTGAATCTTGGAGAAAACCTTTTGCCAATCTTAGAAAAATTTCGCTTTTTTGGTCAAGAATTTTTATGGGAGGTTATATAAGGGTGAGTTCCACTCAGCTGTAAATCAGGTGAGTTCCACTCACGTTATTTACTATTCTAGGAACTCACCTAGGTGAGTTCCACTCATTCTCCACTCACCTGATTACTCTTCTGCTCTTCTGATCTGTCTTCTGATTTTGTCTTCTCTTTCTCTTCTCTTTTTGAGCAGCATGTCTACTCTTCTGACCAGAATTCTATCTATTACAAGATAAATTAAATAATGAAGTTGTCTATACAATACAATTTATCATATTACAAATATTTATTAATACAAAACATAAAGATATAGAATATTTCAACAGAGGAGAGTGCCAATGTAGGTGAGGAACCACCTAGCGTTGAAGAGAGCGCCACCTAGCGTCATTTAAATTTGTTACAATTTATTCATTACAAAATATTAGAAGAAAAATAAAATAAAGAACAGAAGATATTCCAAAGAATATGAACATTAATACAAATTTCAAAGAATAGGGACATTAATACAACTTCCAAAGAATAGGGACATTAATACAACTTCTTCGTTCCTATAATTTCAAATACTCAATAAAAAGAAAAACAAAAGAATTTCAAAAACAGAAGTGGCGGTTTTCACAGCATTACATAGAGGAAAGAAAAGTTAGCAGTAGACGACAAGATTTACCTTGGAAGGAATGATGGCTAGCCATAGACGCCGAGATCAACCGAAAAAGAACCAACCGACCGAGATCAAACACCGAGATCAACCGAAAAAGAACCAACCGATCAAGATCAGACGCCGAGATCAACCGGAAAAGAACCAACCGACCGAGATCACAAGTGATTTCGCAATCGGAGGAGATGCCTGGAGAAGAACCGATTATGGTTACTTTAGTTTTAAAACTCTTTCATATGAATGAGAGTAACTTTAGTTTTAGGTTTTAAGGTTTTAGGTTCAAACCCCTTTTTTGAAAGGATATGATTAGAGCTGTTAAAATGGGTCTGGCCCACTTGGCCTATGGGCTGGACTGTAATTTTTTCAGGCTGGCCCGGTTCTGTCATATATTTTTTTTTATAATTTTTTTTATTCTCTTTTTTAACTATTATACAGAAATAGAGAGTCTGAAAAAAAATTATAACTCCTAAGTCCTACCCGACCGCTACGCCTCCCTTTCCCCGTATCCATTTCAACAGCGATAGAACAACGCTCACGCACCCAAATATGAGTTCAAAACTTTCAAATACGAGTTCACCTACTCCAATAACTTTGAATGATGGATTGTGATGAAAAATTAAATCAAAGACGGAGGCAGAGAAGGAATGGCTAGAGAACTGCTATACTGGATACGTGAAAAAACCTTTTCCTGGGAGGATCATGGGGAGGAAATTCAGAGTGAATGCAATGGCAAACTTAAGATGAAAAGTATGGGCGGAAACCTTCTCCTGATTCAAAGCAAAACAGGTATATCCGCGGCAGAGACCATTTTGAGTTTTGACGAATGGTCGTCTTTCTGGCTTGAATGGTGAAGACCATGGCAAGAGATTGACGTCAATCAATATAGATTGGTGTGGACTAGATGGCATGGGGTTCCTATGCATGCATGGAATTTGCGATTCTTCTCAATAGTAACTGCGCGTAAGGGGATTGTGGTTAGGCTCGATGAATCGTATAAGCAAAGCAATAATTGGGAGTCTGTCAGGATTCTATTATCCACTGGTTTGAGACCAGTAGATGGTTTAATCCAGGTAAACATTGATGGGAAAACTTTCACTTTGAGAGTTGTGGAAGAAACATTGTGCACAAGCCCTTGGGTATCCGAGGGTGACTACTCATCGTCAAGTTTGGAATTTTACTGGCCAGAAGAATATGATAACTCTGATGGGCAGAAGAGCGAGGTCGACGGACCGGCACCTGCAATATGCCTACCAAAAGTGGGCTGCACCGACAAGGAATTGAGCCTTAATGAAACCATAAACGTCGCTTCAGTTTCGGTGGAACAGGGTACAACTTCCGAGAAAGTAGAACCAGCAGCGGACCCAATGGCGGCTAATAATAATGGCTGCATTGGAAACAACCTGACACAGGAAACAAGGAGTAATCATCACATAGAGCGGGCCCAACCGAGGGCTTTTGAGATCGCAAGCGTCGGGGATCGAGAGCGTGGGCCAGAGGAGGAAGAAGTTAATACCGCGGTTAGCCCATGCCAATCAGGGACAAGACAGGAAGTTGGGCCTGAATATTCATCAGACCAGGCCCACGAAATATGTGTTGCGGTGAAGATGTATGGCTTAAAAAAATAGGCCTAGGAGTAAAGTCTAGTGAAAACATGAAAAGTAATCAAGAAGAGCCCAATACCCAGGTCCAAGAGAGGACAATGGGCCCGGAATTAAGGACACATTCCCGAGATAACAACCAGAAGGACACAAGGTTTAGAGACAGTCCAGTTTACACTGTAGAACCGACCCATGAACAAGTAGCCGCGAACACCTCCCAAGATAGAGTGATAACCTCAAATCCATCTGCGCTGAATACTCGACCCATACCTAAGGGAAAGAAAATTGAAAGAAATAATTCATAGAGTAGAGAGAAAAGAATTGCGAAGGCGGAAAGCTGGCAATTAGAGAAGGCAAAGTGGACAGGTTTCATTCAAAATATCGATGATAAAGCGAAAAACATTGAAACAACAAAGAGTATAAACAATCAACAAACACAGGGGAAGGGAGAACAGAGGTACACGGAGAAGGAAAATGGGGCGGAAAAAAGCTGGGAAATAGGGAAAAAATTGGCTTAACAAGTGCGAGTGGGGACACGGCTATGATCGAACGAATAGATCGTATACTCACCAACGATTTATGGATGCAGAAATGGCCCCACTCGGTACAGAAAGGATTAAACAGGTGAGTTTCCGATCACTGTCCTATTCTTCTTGAAACCAAGGTAGTTGATTGGGGACCTAAGCCTTTCATAGTAATAGATGCGTGGTTCTCACATCCGAATTTTAAGGAATTCGTCTCAAATGCATGGAAGGTATACCAAGTGGACGGGTGGGGTGGATACGTAGTAAAAGAAAAGTTGAAAAGGCTGAAAGATGATCTGAAAATATGGAATAGAGAGGTGTTTTGGTCGATGGAAGAAAAAATTGATAGGCTGAGAAGAGAGATTCTACGCATTGATACGATAGACGATGTGTTTGGTCTTGAAGACGAGGAGGCTATCCGGAGAAAAGAAGCAATTGCAGAATTAATATTGAATATGAACAAAAGAGGCATCCTGCTTGCTCAAAAGGCTCGTACGAGATGGTTGAAAAAGGGTGATATCAACACCAGATTTTTTCACAAGGTGGTTAATCAGAGAAGAAAATCGAACGAGATCATTGGTCTGAAGATAGGGACCAATGGATCGAGGAACCGACTCTAGTAAAACAGGGAGTCAAGAATTTTTTTTGAGAGCCAATTTAGAAGAGGTTGAGGCATAAGACCAACAGTAGCAGTAGGGTTCGTAGAGAGAAGAGTCAACTCTTCAGAAAACGAGATGCTAGTTCGGCCCTTCTTAGAATCTGAAGTAAAAGAGGCGGTATGGAGTTGCGATAACACAAAGAGTCCGGGCCCTGACGGATTCAATTTTAAATTCTTAAAAGAATTCTGGGAAGTAGTGAAGGAGGATTTCTTAAGAATGTTGACAGACTTTCACGAGAGGGGCAGACTTGTCAAGGGAACCAATCCTTCTTTCATCGTGTTAATTCTAAAAAAAGATGATGCAAGCTCTCTTAATAATTATCGACCAATCTCTCTTATTGGGTGTGCCTACAAAGTTCTAGCTAAGGTACTCGCTGGCAGGCTTAGTTTGATTATGGATATAATTATCTCAGAAAACCAGTGCGCCTTCATCAAAAGAAGACACATACTCGATGGGGTAGTAATTTTTAATTAGACAATCGAGGAAGCAAAGAGACGGAAGTTAGAGAGGATTTTTCTTAAGGTAGACTTCGCTAAAGCATATGACTCGGTGGATTGGGCTTTCGTGGATCTGATGATGGAACAACTACAATTTAATGCAAAGTGGAGGAAGTGGATCATGGAATGTGTATCCACGGCCTCCGCCACTGTATTGATCAATGGAAGTCCGTCTGGAGAATTTAAGCTGGAATGGGGCTTAAGGCAAGGGTATCCTTTGTCCCCTTTTATCTACCTCATAGTGGCGGAGGGGCTGAATTCTATGGTGAACAAAGCTGTCCAGAATGGCCTATTCAAAGCAGCTGAAGTTGGCAGGAGCAGGTTGAAGGTATCTCATCCCCAGTACGCTGACGACACGGTTTTCATAGGGGCGGCAAACCTGGAAAATGTGAGGATTATGCGTGGTATCCTGAAGAACTTCGAAGTGTTGTCGGGTCTGAAGATAAATTATAACCAGTGCAGCCTTATAGGTATCAATGTTGAGCAGCCCAGAATGGTGAATTTGGCAAATATACTTGGATGCGTGGTGGGAGAAGTCCCTTTCTCCTATCTTGGTATCAGAGTGGGGTCAAGACCAAAGAGGATCTCTGAATGGGAGAATTTGTTACAGAATATAAAAAGAAAACTGAAGTCCTGGGAGACGAAATCAATCTCTTTCGGTGGAAGAATATCTCTTCTAAAAGCAGTTCTGACATCGATACATGTTTACCATTTCTCCTTTTACCTGTTGCCTATTAAAACCCAGAAATCATTAACATCTGTGTGTTGTAATTTTTTGTGGGGAGGTAAGGAGAGTGTGAGGAAATTGGCATGGGTCAAATGGGAAACTCTTTGTAAATCAAAAAAGGAAGGGGGTATTGGGGTAAGGGATTTTGGAAAATTTAATAGAGCTTTGATAGGGAAGTGGTTGTGGGATTTCTTTAGTAATAAGGAGAGCATGTGGAGCAAGGTGATTCGATCTTTGTATTGGGAGTTGGAGGACTGTGGATAAGGTTATCGGATTACAGACAGAGGGGGGTTTCACAATGGTGGAAGGATGTTGTGTCGATTGGGAGAGGGGCAGAGGGTAAGTGGTTCAGTGAGAGAATGTCTAAAGTTGTAGGGAACGGAGCAGACACAAAATTTTGGGAGGAGAAGTGGGTGGGAGAAACTGCTCTTAAAATAAATTTTCCTAGATTATATCGATTGAATTCAGTTAAAAACTGTTGTATTAGAGATATGGGAAATTGGGTGGGAGGTGTATGGGTGTGGAGCTGGTCGTGGGCTAGGGATCTTCTAGATAGAGAATTAGATACTCTAAACTCTTTGACTTCCCTTGTTAACAAACATACATTAACGGAAGGAGATCAAGACGGGTGGAGATGGAGATCGAGTACAAGCGGGAGATATACCACGAAATCTGCCTATCATATACTGCACTCACAAGGGGATAGCAGCAGCACAATAGGATCAGGAGGTACATATTTTCCCTTGTTATGGAAGAATATTGCATCATTCAAAGCAGCAGCCACGGCTTGGCGCCTGTATTGGGATCGGCTACCGACATGCAATAACTTGAGAAGGCGAAAAATTATAAGCTCGGACGAAGAGGCGAAGTGCTCGGTATGTGGAGAAGTGGTCTGATGCGGCCTAAAATCGTCATTTCGTAAGAAGTCGACACGTGTATAGAGGATAGGATTGATGAGAGGATACGAGCTTAAAGAGGACTCCTCAAAATAGAGAATCTCATCCGGGTGTCCCTCCGGAGGGAGCTCCACCCAAGGACCTCAGGGGAGAGATATCAGGAAGACCTGGCCCTGAGGGGAATTAGTTGGCCGAAAGTTTAGGAGAGGTTCCATATAAAACGGGATAAGATTGGATATAGGAAGACTCATTCTTCCTCTTCTCAGCGGCCGAAGTCCATAGGAGGGAGTGGTTGCGTTTCTTCAGGGACTGGGAACTCGAGAAACCCTATCAAAGGCGAGTGGACTAGTTCAAAGATAGAAAAGGCTGCAGATCCGAGATAAGGGGAAAACCTAACTTACCCTCAGGTAGAATTCCTCTATAAATAAGTAAGCTTAGGTACATTCATATTTTACGATCTCTAACATCATTTTTACACACTGAGTCTTTTACTTGATACTCATATACCTCTTGAGGATCTCTTTGACGATCAGAGGACTCTCTAGTCCTTACCTAATACGAAAATACGCTTACTGACTTAAGCATCGGAGTGTCCGCGCCGGACTCCCCTCCGGCGTATTTTTTGCAGGTTCTCGAGAGGCTAATTCCAAGAAGACATTACATTCGAGGATCATTCATACTAGAGCGAAATCCCGGATATTTAATCCACGGGATATACAACCTGACCGTGCAAGTTATTGCACAACAACTGGCGCCGTCTGTGGGAACGTCTAAGGGATCTTCTCACGATTTTCTATCTGTTTGAACTATGGGCGGAGGGAATAACACAATCACGCCTACTCTAGGGAAGTTTGGGAAAATAACTTGTATTCGTTTCTTTAGGGGCAAATCCGTCCCCCGCACCTGTAAAAGGTCAGAACCTGATGGAAGAGGCTCGAGACACCCCTATCTCTACAGGGGGTGATATTGTTGGCACGTCTAGAGCCCTCGGGAGTGGACCTGGCAAGGAGATACCTCCCGCCGCTGCAGGGGATGACAACATTCGTGCCCCTCCACGAGCAGCAGGGTATTCAGGACCCCGAGGTCCAGAATCTAAACTTGGAGGTACGAGGTGGAGTATTCAGGGCCCCGAGGTCCAGGATCCCAGGATCGGATCTGGAGGTACGAGGCAGAGTATTCAGGACCCCGAGGTCCAGAATCAAAACTTGGAGGTATGAGGAAGAGTATTTAGGGCCTCGATGTCCAAAATCTAAACATGGGAGTACGAGGCAGAGATATGACAAGTGCATTGGTACTACAAGTTAGTACAGGTGTTTGATAGAGCCTAAAGTATTAGATCTTTTATAGTAATTTGATATTGCTATGAGCATATTTTAATGATATTGACATATATGACAAGAACTTATTTTTTCCATTGAATTAAGCATGATTCTCCTAAGCTTACATGATTGATACTCTAGAAACGATCTTAGAATTGAGAATTACTTGAAATCGTAGAAGCATGGGTAAGCAATTCACATGTTGAGTCTTGTGATTACTTTATGTGGTAGAATTAATGATTGGACGATGATGATTATGATTTTGGAAGCAAAGATTAACATAATTATTGTTTTTATTGCACACGATTAACATGTTTCCATATTTTAAATATAATTTCATATTACAGACCGAGCCTATCCAGGTTCTGGAGGATCTCTGGGTAGGTTCAGAAGATTTCAGATTATAAATTAAGTCTATCCAGGTTCTGGAGGATCTCTGGGTAGATTCAGAAGATTTCAGATTATAGGTTGATTCTATCCAAGTCCAGGAGGATTTCGGGATAAGCTCGGAAATGAAAAGTGAAGATTGAGCCTATTTAGGTCCCTGAGATCAAGGTCAATAACCCTAAACAGACAAAACGATAAGTCCGAAAACTAGAGTGGGTGAGAGGATGATTGATTACCTGAAGCGGGTAGAGAACTTGAGAATCTTCAGAGCTGAAAAGTATCTCACCCTCGAAGAGGTGAGGCAAGCCAAGAGGCTGGAGGTGAAACCAGCTAGTGGAGAGAGGAAGAGAGAATCTACAGCAAGGAGGTCCAGCCCAGAAGCTCCCCGAAACTCCGGAGGAACAGGAAACCGCAATACTGCGGGAGGATCCCGATATGGGCCTCGAGGGAGGTTTTAGAAATATACCCAACTGAGATTAGAACCTACAAAGGTCTTGGAGGTTGCTGGAGATCATCCAGATCTAAAATTCCCTTATTCGAGGAACTGAGGTCCTCAAAAGCCCAAGTCGGACCGATTTTGGAGACTCCACAATGAATATGGGCACGACAGCAATCAATACTACCATTTGGAGGATGAAATTGAGAGAATGATTCAAGTTGGACATATGAGAGAATTTGTTTACGTAGTTGACCGAGGCCCTCGAGGGCAGAAGAGGAGAGAACCTGAGGACAGGAAGACCAAGAAGGAGGAGGCCTCCTAGAATCGGGATAAAAGCCGACCCCCTCAGTTGATATTCCTGAGTTGAGATCCGGGAAGAATTTCAGAGCTCGCGAGGACGTAAGAGGTTCGAGGATCAAAGAAAATGATCCTCTTCTGAGATTTTAGATTAGAGAGACTAATCATCTTGTCAAGACTGGAGGTCCTGGAGAGGGTACGAGTTTCAGGTTTGAGATCAAAAGAGACTTGATTTGCATTCTTTAATTATTTCATATTTAAATTATATAATTGAGGCTTATGAAGCTTATCTGAGCACTTGAGAGCTTGTGTTGGAGGCCCTTTTTGGTGTATCTTTACAGGATCAATTCGGGATTGATATACGAGTAAACCTGGAGATCTACATGTCAGTCCAGAACCTGAACTAGAACATAACGAGGGAGTTTCCTCTTAGGAGCTCCCCAGGCTTGAGTTAAGTATCAGAACCATGATATAAAAGATGTCTAGCCGTTGATTAGGTTGGAAGAAAACACTGCCCTAGTTAGAGGAGGAGGCTGTTATAGATTGAGGATTTGTAGATTACAAAGATCGAAATGCCCGAGACGACTATCCAAGACCTTGAGGTTTAGGATCCAGATCAAGAGACGTGCAGTGAATGACCAAGACCTGGAGGTAGGGATGGCAATGGGGCAGAGCAGGGCAGATAGTTAAATATCCAAATCTGCCCTGCGTCCATAAGTATCTGCCCTGCCCTGCGACCTGCTGCGGGGCAACATTTCGTGCCCTGCCCTGCCTTGTGCAAGTCATTGCCCTGCCCTGCCCTGCCCTGCCCTACCCCATGCACTCCAAAAGTCCAAGTAAAATATACAGATTAAATTAAATTAAACAATAAAATAAATATTAAAAATCCACAATTAAATTAAACATTAAAATTAAACATTAGAAATTCACTAAGTCATATCCAAAATACTTAACAGCAAACAAAATAACCAAATCCAAAATAGAATAACCAAAGAAATTAAACATTAGAAATTCACTAAGTCAATATCTTCATTTTGGCAATCTCTCTCATATTGATCAAGCAACTCACGGCATAAAACAAGAACATTTTCAACCTCATAATCAGCATTACTCTCATAAATCTTTCCAAAGTAGTACTCCTACAAATCAGATTTATACCTAGGATCAACAATGGTTGCCACCCCCATAACTCCATGCGCATACAACCAATATTTATCAAACTTTTCTATCATACTTTGAGCCATTTTTTCAATAATATAAACACCACAAACACTCCATTCAAATAAAGCTAATTTGATCTCGCAAATATGTGGAAAGAACAAATTAGCAATAGGATATTGAGTGCCAGAGAATAGCTCAGTAGCATCATAAAATAATTGGAGCTTACCACAAATTTCTTTGGTCATCTTCCATTCATCCTCACTTGGAGTGCACTTGTATTTTGTATCACGAAACTTCAAGCGTGAAAAAACATCTTTGTAATCAAGAGCTGTTTGTAGCATCAGATAAGTTGAGTTCTAGCGTGTTTTGCAATCAAAAGCAAGTTTTTTAGTAGTCGCAACTTTAACTTGGCGAGCTGTTTCCTCAAACTTCTCCCATCTTTTTGGTGTGCCCGACCAATAAGCAACACTGTCTCTTATGTTTTTAACTGCTCCATCAATGATATCCAAACCATCCTTCACAATTAAATTTAGTATATGCGCACAACAACGCATATGGAGCAGCTTACCACCAAGCAAGAGTGCATCAAAGGGAAGCTTGTTTACAAGTGAATTCAACATTGCGTCATTTGTTGAACAATTGTCCACAGTCACAGAAGATATCTTTTGATCTAGGTTCCAATCCAAAAGACACTGAAATAATGCTTCACAAAGAGCATCACTTGTATGCGGGCTTGGAACATAGATAAATCTACAAAAATAACGTCACATATAATATAACATTAGTAAGTAGTAAATCTGAAAATTCATTGAAAATGTGCATAAAATTAGTAAGTAGTAAATCTGAAAATTCATTGAAAATGTGCATAAAATTAGTAAGTAGTAATTCTGAATTTTTTTTTTTGATAAGAAACACCTCAGAAATTAGTAAGTATTAAGTCTTTTATAATTATATTAAAATAATACAGTATGACTGAAAGTGTATTTAATAAAATTGGAAGAGCAAATAACCGTATCCAATCTAAACATTATTATACAACTTTCCACATGCAGATGACATACCATATTATTTTTATAAAGTAATGGGAAAGACATACCATATTATTTTTATATACTATGTTAATTGTTAAAAGTCGTTTTTGTTTTAAGTAGTCATTCTGAATTTTATTTTTTTTGATAAGATTACACCTCGGAAATAAGATTACATATTCAGTAGTAATTCTGAAAATTCATTGAAAATGTGCATAAAATTAATATATATACCTGATAATTCGACTCTGCATCTTCCAACTATTGTCAATGAAGTGAGCTGTGACCGCCATGAAACCATTCCTTTGGAATGAGGATGTCCACATATCAGTTGTCACGGCTACCCGACCATTATTATTTTCCAAAATTTTCAATGTGACATCCTTCTCACTCTCGTATATCTTTATGCAATCTCCTTTAACCGTGTTTCTTGACACAACTTGAAAGAGAGGATTCAAAGAACTACAGAATTCCCTAAATCCTTCATGCTCCACAATCATCAAAGGATACTCATGCAAAATAACTATTTTTGCAAGTTTTTGGCGAGATATGTCTTTATCAAATTTAAACGGCAGACATTCAAATTTGTCCTTATTGAAATTAGCTTGCAAAATCTGTTGTCGTATATCCTGCGTTTTCTTTTTAGGACATCTATTTTGATGGTTTTTCAAATGAGTAGTACCCTTCCTAGGTTCACCCAACAACAATGTAGAGCAATACTTACATTTGGCTTTCTTTTTTCCATCAATTTCCATTCTTTCATAATGATCCCACACTTTTGAGTATAGTTTTCCTGCAGTGCCGCCCGGTGCTTTTGTATCATTACGAGCAGCTTCATCCACATTTGCAAGATTCTCCGTAACCGGAGAAGGGTCGGGTGTCATGGGAGAGCTAACTACAGCTGGAGATGGCATAGGAGATGGAGATGGAGAAGGAGACGGATACGGAGAAGGAGACGGAATTGGAGAGTCGGATAAACTTTGAAGGCTATTTGGTGACATGGCTGATAGAGAATCGAATGCCTCTTGACCATCCATTATTAAACCTACAAAAAAAGAAAAACAATTTTAACAGCAAAAATTAGAAAATTCATATTTAATATTTAACAAAAATTAAGCAACAAATATAAAATAAATCTTACCAGATTAAAATAAGCTTTAAGTGCATTTTTGGAGAAATATAATATCGAATTTTGACTGTATTTGAGCAATTAATTGATAAATCCAAAGAAATATAACTATCTCCTAGTATATTAATTGACAAATCCAAAGAAATCCAACATCACACAGCATCCAAGTTGGAATATTAATTAACAAATACCCTTTTTTGATTTGGGGGAAACTAGTATATTAAACAAATTAAAATAGAAGATAAGGAGAAAAAAAAATAGATAGATTACCTGTAGGCCTGAGCGGCGCCGGTGATCGGAGGACCTGGCTGCTGGACCGCCGACGGAAGAGTGAAGACAGCGTACCGCGGCGGGGGGGTAAGATATTAAGATCAATTGGCTGCTGTAGTGCTGTAGGTGGATGAGCAAATTGTGTTTTTGTTTTGTGAAATTGTGAGAGTCTGAGAGAGAGAGAGAAAGGCAGTAAGCGGCGGGGCCGCGGGGGAAGATATAAAGATACTAAGATCAATTAGGGTTAGTGCCTTTACTGCCTTATTGGGTCACAACTCACATAATTAAATAATATTTAATTTTTTATATACATATTATATTATATATATATATATTAATATAATTTTTTTTTTATTTAGGGCAGGGCAGGGCAGATTTTTATAATACATGTATCCATGCCTGCCCTGCGTGCAGGGCGGGGCAGATTTGCTCTGTTTTAAAGATGGGGCAGGGCAGGGCGGATCTCAACCCCTCATAGCAGGGCGGGTCGACTGCGGGGCAGGTCATTTTGCCATCCCTACCTGGAGGTCCAGGACCATGAGGCATATTAGAAATCGAATTACCTGAGAACGGATGAAGGATGCGAGGTCCCTAAGGAATTTGATGAGTAATTTTACCCTCTCGGTAGATGGTGAAATTTAGATCTAATAATGTTGCTGGTATGAGTCAGTTTACCTGGTCTATGACGAATAATGAGCTCATTAGGAGGGGCTGGAGAACCTAGAAGTACTAGAGGAGCCCGAGAGAGCAAGATTACCGAAGAAAGAATGGAGCCATGGAAAACCAGTCGAGTCGCTGGACCATAACACCTAACCTGTTATTGGGCTGATCCCCAAATGACGAGTACATTTGGGACCACCGGTTAGTACATGTATTTGATAAAGTTAGAGAGGTTAGATCTTTTTACAATGACTTGAGGTCATAATGAGTATGACATGGATGGGTTATGATTATTGGTTGATTTGATGTGACTAATATATGAGAACCATGCTTATTTCTTATTGGATTAAGTACAACCTCCGTGAATTTTTATGATTATTTTGCGTAGATGCTCTGAATATGAGAATGACTTGATGATCTCAGTAAGTATGAGTAGAAAACTTGCATGTTGAGTTTATGTGGTTATTATATGCTTTATAATTCATGATTGAGGATGGATGGTGGTCCATGCTTTTAAAATATGAGGCTAAATATCTTTGAATTATGTGTGATTGACATGCCTAGATATTCTAGATATGATTTTAGATTTCAGATTAAGTTCGTCCAGATCCTGTGAGGCTTCTGGGTAAACCAGGAGATCGAGTGTAAAAGATTGGGTCGATGAATATGAAGACTGACAGTCTGTCAAAGCTGGCTAGCTCCGTAGAGCCTAAGGGGCAAGGAAAAATAACATTTGTGATAGCACAAAGAAAATCTACTAAGCCCATGATTGGAGTGATCGAAGAAGGGGATGACTAAAGGAAAGAAATTCTGGAAGAGCTGAATAAAGGACCAGCCCCTGCAGCTTCTTGAGAAGCTCGAGCTTTGCGGTTAAGATACTGCATCTTGGGTGGCCAATTATACAAGCGATCGTTGACTCATCCTTATCTAAGATGTCTCCCGAAGGAGATTACATGATAAAAGAAACCCATGAAGGATGTGCAGGTAGTCATGAGGGCTACAAGGCTACGGTAAAGAAGGATATACCCAAGAGTCGATCTATTAGGTGAGTAAGATCATCTAGGGTGTTGAGATGCGATATTCGGAGACGAGCATGATGACGGACCTTGCAAATGTCTTACACTTTGATGCTTAAAGGGGATGATGAAGGGTCTAGGCCTACTACCTCCAAGATGCTGATATGAAGCCACGTAAGTGAAAAGTGTATATTTTACTTTTTTACTTTAGATTTTACTTTGTGATATGATATGAGTTACCTAGACGTAGTTGTTTAGAGCATAAAACCTCGAAGCATATGAGCATTTGCTAAGGCTTCAGAAATGATTGATTTGAGAAATGCTAAGGTGATTACTTAGGAGAATTTAGTGATTGAATCGAGAGAATGATTGAGAATTTAGGCATGGTTAAGAACGTGTTTTTGATTAGTGATGAGTCAATTTTTTTCTAAATTATGTTAAAATGTATGTTTATCTTTGATGAATATTTGAAGATTTTATGAGATGTGATGAAAACATTTTGAGATTTTTGGAAATTTGTATGAGCACATATTTCCTAACAATTTAAGATATGATTCATAAGCATACTTTGAGCATTCTGAAACGCGTGAGGGCTAACCACCCTGAGTAGCCGGATGGCTAAGTTTGAAAATTAGGAGTGATGAAATGATGAATGATCTGTAGATCACTGAGCATATATGAGATATGAGAATTCAAAAGTGAGAAACACTTAAAGGCCACGAGGCCAAGGGAAGCTAGAAAGTCCCTCACCCTACTTGAGATCCAAGTGGATTACTTAATTTACAAAGGTTTAATGTGATTAATACCTTGAAATGAGAGTGAGAAACACTCAGAGGCCACGAGGCCGAGGAGAGCTAGAGAGCTCCTCACCCTACTTGAGATCCAAGTGGATTACATAATTTACAAAGGTTTAATGAGATTAATACCTTGAAATGAGAATTTTTTTTTTTTACAAAGTGGGATAGCTCAAGTGGTTAGAGCACCACTACCTAGGCCTTAGGTCCTGGGTTCGAGTCATGGGGAGGGGAAAAAGGGATGGGTATTTAACTTCCATAAAAAAAATATATATACCTTGAAATGAGAGTGAGAAACACTCAGAGGCCACGAGGCCGAGGAGTGCTAGAGAGCTCCTCACCCTACTCGAGATCCAAGTGGATTACTTAATTTACAAAGGTTTAATGAGATTAATACCTGGAAATGAGAGTGAGAAACACTCAGAGGCCACGAAGCCGAGGAGAGCTAGAGAGCTTCTCACCCTACTCTAAATCCAAGCGGATTACTTGAACTTGAAAGGTCTTGATATGATCAACACCTTGAATTGAGAGTGAGAAACACTTAAGAGTAATGAGGTTCAAGGTATGAACCACATTGTTTGATAAGCCAGGATGTGGCTGAGATTTTTTACTTGAGAGCTCGAGAGGTTCAAGATATGAACCATACCTCTCTGAGTAGCCACGATATGGCTGAATTCTTTGAAATATCAAGTGATGAAACACTTGAGAGATCATGAGGTTCAAAAGATGAACCACACTCTTCAACGAGTCTTGATGAAGTTGAATGATGGAGCATCAGGTGTTGAACATCGGAAAGCCTGTGAGATTTAGGATATGAACTACATTACGGGACAAATTATGATACGACCGAAATTTCTAAAAAGGTTCTAAAGCAAATAGCGCATGGGAAAAGTGCTAGAGCTCTCATAAGGATTCAGAGGAATGACGATTATGAAAGATTGACGATCCAGAGAAATGAGAACTCCACCCATGAGAGGCTTCGAGGCTAGGGGGAGTAGGCGTCATATCGATACCTTAACCTTATTCCAAGAAATATAAAGAGTTTTATTTGCAGAACATAGAAAGAGATTGTTAGAGCTTGAGAATGGAAAATTTGAAAATAAGAAGTTATGATTTGAGAGGCAAACATGAAGCATAAAAGAAGAATTATATATAGAAGAGAGCTGGAGAGCTCCTCACCATACTTGAGACCCAAATGGGTTACTTAAAAACGAAAGAAAGATTTTATGAACCAAAATCTTTTGCCAAGAAAAGCTAGAGGGTTACTCCTCTAGCCCGAAACCCAAGAGAATTACTTCCCAAGAACTAAGATCTCTGGGGAACGGAAGGAAAAGATATGCAGAGGCCTAGAGGCCGAGGAAAACCCCCCGATCTACTTAAAACTCGAGGCGGTTCCTCAGAATGGAGAAAGATTCCTTGAATCTTTCGAGAGACTACTTGAAGGTTAAGTGGACCATATTTGAAGGTTGTGTGACCAGGAGAAAGTAATAATGATGCAGCCCATAAGACCAAGATGGGGGAGTTTCCGAGGAGAGAAGATGTGAAATGAGGATGCGAAATGCGGAGAAGTGAGCAGAAAGGGGCTAGAATCGAGGCTTCCCCTTGAAAAGTAGCAGGAAAGAGAAAATCGTATCTGAGTGGGGCCCAGACGCGGAAGTCGAGGCGTTTTTCTGGAGTTTGGGCGGGAAAACTCATGGAGGGAAATACTTCCGAAACTTTCCTCCGAAGTGAAGTTAAAACACGTCTCTCCGGAAATATGCTTTATGCCAGATTCCCTTGAATTTCTTACTCTCACAAAGATATGATCACTTTATGAGAGTAGGGGGGAGTAGATGATGCGACCTAAAATCGTCATTTCGTAAGAAGTCGACACGTGTATAGAGGATAGGATTGATGAGAGGATACGAGCTTAAAGAGGACTCCTCAGAATAGAGAATCTCATCCGGGTGTCCCTCCGGAGGGAGCTCCACCCAAGGACCTCAGGGGAGAGATATCAGGAAGACTTGGCCCTGAGGGGAATTAGTTGGCCGAAAGTTTAGGAGAGGTTCCATATAAAACGGGATAAGATTGGATAGAGGAAGACTCATTCTTCCTCTTCTCAGCGGCCGAAGTCCATAGGAGGGAGTGGTTGCGTTTCTTCAGGGACTGGGAACTCGAGAAACCCTATCAAAGGCGAGTGGACTAGTTCAAAGATAGAAAAGGCTGCAGATCCGAGATAAGGGGAAAACCTAACTTCCCCTCAGGTAGAATTCCTCTATAAATAAGTAAGCTCAGGTACATTCATATTTTACGATCTCTAACATCATTTTTACACACTGAGTCTTTTACTTGATACTCATATACCTCTTGAGGACTCTCTAGTCCTTACCTAATACGAAAATATGCTTACTGACTTAAGCATCGGAGTGTCCGCGCCGGATTTCCCTTCGGCGTATTTTTTGCAGGTTCTCGAGAGGCTAATTCCAAGAAGACATTACATTCGAGGATCATTCATACTAGAGTGAAATCCCGGATATTTAATCCACGGGATATACAATCTGACCGTGCAAGTTATTGCACAACAACTGGTCGAAATAGCAGAGCATTTATTCCTCGAGTGTAGGAAGATACAACAAGTTTGGAATGATACTCTAAACTGGATGAATATACCTGCTGTCCTATCTTCTAGACTCAAAGGGCACTTCAAGCAATTATCTAATCTCGTGGCATCAAAGAGAGGAAACCAAGTCATGGCGGGATGTTGGATCTGTGTAGTGTGGATTATTTGGCATCGAAGATGTTGGGTCTCCTCGTCGTCTCCGTTGAACAACTTTGGTGAGTATTTCGATAGGGACGGGCTCAGGTCACCTGAGTATCGGATCAATACGGATAGTAGAGAGAATAACCAAACGACTAAGACTGGGTAGCACAACACCCACACAAGTCTCACACACTTCTCTCAATATCGTTTAACGTCACAAAAAAGGAAGAGAGACTTGTAGTTTATTTGTATAGCTGTCAAACAGCCCTAAGGCAAACAAATGGAGTGGGCCTAAAGGTTTACCACATGGGCCAAAACAACAATAGGGCCCAAGCACAACAATCTCCACCTTTTTTGCCATCCCCAACTACAATCCGAAATCCGCAAGTGGTCATCATCGCCTTACACACACATTCCCACACACACACACAACACACACAACACGTGCATAAAATAACAATAAATGCAAAATAAGCTATCATGGGAAACATTCACAAATACTCACACAAAGGCACACAAAGACAAGCTCCACCTCACTCGAAGCACTCACAAAGAATCACACAAAGGCACAAAGACATGATATCATAAGTATACATAAATCACAAAGACAGAATCACTCCACCTTACTAGGAATGATCTCTAAATACAAAGAAACAAATAAACATGCAACTAGATGTATATGGGGTAGGGGGAAAACATGAAACAACAATGTATGAAGTCATTCATAACACACATACATATAAACATGCAACTATTCTCCCACCTTCCCACTGGCCCATCATCTACTCATGCATCACAAAGAAAATCACAAAGCAACACAAAGATATAAGCACAAAGAAAATACACAAAGAAAAATAACCACAAAGACACCGAAGAACACACAAAGTACACACAAAGACTCAGTAGACATCACCAAGTTCATCACCTTCATCAGTAGTGGCAATATTAGAACGATTAGCATGAGAGGTCTTATTATGCTTCTGGTTCCTTCTAGGTTCAGTGCACTCATTATTCTTGTAACTAAGGTCACCATAATTATAACACTTTCTAATCCAAGGCTCACTATGGAGTTTCGATCTACCTCTAGAGTCGTCATAGTTTAAGTTCTTACCACCCCTCCCTCTAACATGCATAGCCTCACCAGAAGAACTACTACCCCCACCATGTTTTAATTCATGCTCCTTACTTTTCAGGCCATTAACGACAATATTAAGAGTGAAATTATCTCTACCATACCTAATCGCAGATTTAACATCAACATAAGTATCAGGAATCACATTTAACAAAACAACAGGGGTATATTCATCAATGCCCTTATCACCAGTAAGCTTGATATCTTGAATAAGCTTAGTAAACACATCAAGATTTTCATCCATATCCATATTCAAGTCAAGTTTAAAACTAAAGAACTTTTCAAGTAAAAAGGTTCTACTAGGCAAGGATGTTTCAGTGTATAACTTTCCTAACTTATCCTATAACTCTTTAGCATCTTTCATCACACCAACCTTTCTCAGCACACAATCAGACAAATGCAAGATTATGGAAGATAAAGCATGTCTATTCATTACTTTTTTCTGTTTATCAGTTTCATCATCCTCATAACAATGGTCAACAACTGCATAAACATTCTGCTGGATTAGGATGCATTCCATTTTCTGTTGCTAGATATTGAAATCACCTTTTCCAGTAAAGGGGGCCAACACATACATAGAAGTAGGGTTGGCCATTTGTTTACACAGCTTTGAGCCCAATGAAAAAAACCACAAAAATATGCAAGGAAAAAACTGTAAATGACAAGCGGAAGCAGGCATGCACAGGTCACCAAAATCAAGACCACAAAACAGAGATAACAAATATATAAGTCAATCACAAAAACTTAAATCTACAACACCAAAGTCCCAAGCAAATAATCCTCGGCCAGGGGCTACACTACAAAAGCAGTAAAAAGAAGAGATAAGCTTTTATACCAGATCGAGACCCTAGGAAAGGATCTCAAAACACCAGACTATAAAACGCCAGACTAACCACGGATGCAGAATTGAAATTAATCTGGAACAAATTCTTAAATCACAGGTTAAATATAAATATTTAAATAAATAATAAAAAAAACATGTTGACACAAAGGAAAAATAACTAATCTGCCGAGAATATATAAAAATATCAAATCATAAATCCAAGCAGCCTACTGCTGCAGGAAATTAATTAAAGCAAAAAATGAAAAATAAAAAAGTAAATCTTACCTTTCTAGTAAACTTTACCTTTCTCTCCAAAACTATTTTTTTTTTACCAGCAGCGGTCGGCGGCACTTACCAGCGGTGGGCAGCGGCTTCTTCAAGCGAGCAGGGGCGGCGCGATAGGACGCATGACGCGGCGGTGATGGAGGATCCTAGGGTTCCGCCCACAAAGACGGCGGCGTCACAGAGACGGCGGCAGACGACGACCCGTGGCTCTGATACCACTGTTGGGTCTCCTCGTCGTCTCCGTTGAACAACTTCGGTGAGTATTTCGATAGGGACGGGCTCAGGTCACCTGAGTATCAGATCAATACGGATAGTAGAGAGAATAACCAAACGACTAAGACTGGGTAGCACAACACCCACACAAGTCTCACACACTTCTCTCAATATCGTTTAATGTCACAAAAAATGAAGAGAGACTTGTAGTGTATTTGTATAGCTATCAAACAGCCCTAGGGCAAACAAATGGAGTGGGCCTAAAGGTTTACCACATGGGCCAAAACAACGATAGGGCCCAAGCCCAACAGAAGAAACTCGGTTATCTTAAAAAATGGAGTGTGGGAATTGGGATGTGGGGAAAATAACGGATGAGATAAAGGGACGTGCTTGGAGCTGGTGTTCGGCAAGAGAAATAATTAAACAGGGAACCACTTTTAGGGATTGGCTGGCGAAACCGATGCGTTGCTTGGAGATATAGGCGTCGAATCGTTGAGAAGACCATGGAGAATGCCTAGAGTGCCGATGATTGAAAATTGATAGCACAAACATACTGTATTTTCAGTTCTGCCCTTTTTTAAAAATCTTTGCTGCATATTTAATTTCTTGCTGGTACATCTTGTACCTGTACACTGTTTTGGTTCTTTAATAAAAGTTCCTCCTTTCACCGATCAAAAAAAAAAAAAATAGGTCAACAAACCTACATTCTCACCTTTGACAAGAATCAACACTTAAATCTTCATACACCAATTTTTTCGATTAAAAAGAAAAAGAAAAAAAATTCCAAGTTGTTGTGGCTGCTTCATAGTATGTAATGTTAATGTTATTCATTAAAAAAACTCTAATTGGAGTATATATATTAACTAAACAAAAAAAATGGGCCCAGTTATTGTAAAGTGGTCCAATTAGTATATTAACTAAACAATAAATTAATTAATTAATGGTGCAATCAAATAATTAAATTAAAAAATAATACGAGTTATTTTGGCCCGATGGCCCGGCAGTTCGACCAGGGCCGGGCTGGGCCACAAAATATCAGACCTCGTAACAACCGGGCTGGGCCGGGTTGACCCGACAAAAATGAATGGCCTGATGGGCTGGTGCCGGCCTGGCCCGGCCCATTTGACAGCCCTAGATATGATCAATTTTAACCTATAATTTTCATTTTTTATCAAATGTAGAACAAATTTTTCTTTTTAATTAAATCATATATATATATTTTTCACTTTTTCTCAAATCTAGTCCATACTTTTTTCTTAATCAAATTATAATAATACTTTTCAATTTTTATCAAATTTAGTATATACTAGTTTTTTTATCTGTGCAATCGGGTCTTATTTTTATTTTATTTTTTAATAATCTGTTAAAACACTGTTAATTTAATTATCAGCAATACAATTTATTTATTTTTCGCTAAGTTTTTTTGTTTTAGCAATAATTGTTTTATATAGATTGATTGTTAGTTCAATTCATTTTTAAAACAGATTTGCAAATAGCAAAAAAAAAAAAACATTCATCTTAAACGATAAATTATTACTATTATTTACGTTCCTTGAATTTAATTAAAATAACAATTAAATTATTACAATTATTTTAGTTTTCTACTAGCTTTAAAAAAAACATTGACTTGTGCTCTAGATAACTAAATCTTTTATTCAAATAAATAATATGAATATTGAATAAATATATCAATTGAATAAATAAATTTTATTTTAATAAATATATATTCATTTCATTGGATTAAAATATATATCAAATAATTATAATTATGACATGCATAATTTAATATGTATATATATATATATAATTATAATTTATTACATTTATTATAAAATCTTGTATTTATAATATGACAAATTCTTCTATGCAATTGAGTGTATTGACACACTTAAATTTTATCTTCAATTTAATCTTTAATCTCATTCATTGGAGTTCAATTTCAATTATATAAGTGCAACTAAAGTACCACCCTTAAAATTAATATATAATTTGAAACTTATCAATCTACTGTGTCTCTTTGTTTGCTATTACTACAATTTTCTTTGTCCATCAGGCTTATACAAAATTAATTGAGAACTATGGCAAATAGAAAGTTATGAACATTAACATCTAGTAATTTTGTTTAAAACATGTAATTAATGAAGGTAAAAGATGAACACACAACATAGCAAATAAAAAATACGAACACACTTATTCAAATCCTAATATAATAAAGGTGTCAACATCTATGAAAGTGATATCAGAAAATATAAAATTCCAACATGAACACACATTTTACACTACTAACAACTTCAAATGTGATAATTTAGACACTTTCAGTAAAACATCCTTAGTACATATTCATTAATAAACAAAACTCAAACTCTATAAATGACTTAATCGATGTTCAATCAATAAAACACAATGAAGAAGCATAAAAATTTCATAGGCATTAAAATAGCTAGATATTCATCGTTAGCTCTATAAATTTGGCTTGCTTGCGAATCAGAGATCCATCGTTAACTCTTAAAAAATACATTTTTGCACAAAAAAGTTAACAAAATATATGAATGAATTAATTATGTATGTTTGGAGCGATAATAAAAAGACAATGAAAATTATGAAACAACGGATTGAATATTGCATATATTTGTTTCATCGAATAGCATGCAAGAGCTATCCCCGCAAGATTGCTTGCAAAGTAGATGATGTGAAAAAGTAAATGCGTGTGAAAAGCAAATGTAACGGGTTAAAAGTAACTCCCTAGAATGATCTGTCATTCCCATTAATTCCACAAATTACACAAATCAATTTATAATTACATGGGATGTATAATCATTTTGCAGAGAATAAATAAAAAAATAACACAGATTCCAAAACACATGTGTGTGGTGCATGTTGGTGTATGATACAAATAAGGAGTCGAATAGTTAAATGAAATTAAATAATACATATTTGTGATTCAGACCATTGTCTTTCATGAATTTAGGACCATCTATTGTTTGTTAAATATAATCTTTTCCCCATAAAAGAATATTAAATGGATTTTTTTTTTAAGAAAAAACTCCAAATTGCAATTTCCAGTTGGTATGCCATCCACAACAATCGAAGGGTCACACCATACATGAGGGCTCGAAAAATCCCTAGCAAGTCGATGTGCCTTTTCGTTGGCCAAACGACAAACATGATGCACTACACAATAAGGAATGAACGCAATCACAATCTTACAAGCGAAAATATAATTTCCAAACACTGAATTTGAAATATGGCTCAAGTTAATGGCATCTGAAACCACTTTTGCATCCACCTCTACTTCGACTCTCTCGAAACCCATTTCCTTGATCCACGATAAAGTATGAGAACTTTCGGATAAACCATACATATGTGAATCGAACAACAATCCTTAGAGGTCTCTCTGGTATCCACTGTGGCATCTCTTCTAGTAAAAGCAGAATATTGTTCTTCCACAATTTAAGAGCTCAAATTACAGATCAATTTAACCAAAATCAATATGGAAACTAGCAAGTGGCATAAACTTGCATTAAGAGAACAAAAAGAACAGTGCAAGAAAACAAACAAAAATTGATTCCAGATTCAATCAATCACTAAATAGTAAATAGCAATCCAAATTCCAAAATAAAAAAACATAAGACAATGCAAAACTTGTTCAATATCTAATGAAAACCCACGTGCAGAGGCGGATCCTGCTAGGAACAAGGGTACTCCTATGTAATACTATTCACATTGGCATGCTATGTTTGAGAAATAAATTACTATTGGGCCACTTTGAAAACACCTTTTTAATTGGGCTTTAATTTGTATTTGGTGTTTATATATTAGTTGTCCAATTTTTTGTCTTTTTTATGTACTACTATTTATTTGTCATTTTGTAATTTATACTCCACCCGTTTTGCAATAAGTGTTGTTTTCATTAAATTTATTGAAATTAAGAGATTATGTATTGACAAGTATACCCTTAAATAATAAAGAAAGATTTAAATTACATTAATTCCATTCAAATCTTTCAAATTTGTTAACCATTCTTTTTCAATTATTTCCAAGTTTATGTCTCAAATAATTTTTAAATTGGAGGGCATAATAGGAATAAACCGTGTAAAAATTCTAAAACAACACTTATTTGTGTACGAGAGAAAAAGACTAAAACAACACTTATTATAAAATAGAGGGAGTATTATATAATTGTTATTTATTTTAGTTAAATTCTTGTATGCAATTTGATGCATACATGCAATTGAATTTTAAATGAGTTAAATATATTCTCAATTTTTCAATTGAATTTTTAATCCATTAAATTATAATCAAATCAAGATTGTGACTCAATTGCATCAATTGTACAATGTGATTGAGTGCACACAAGTGTGACTCTCTATTTAAATATTACTGATCTCTTCAATTTCTGAATAAATTGTCATAATGAATTTAGATGAAAATAATATATTTTTCTTATAAAATTTCTTGTGTGAGTCAAATATAATTTAAGTATTTTTTTTTACACATTGTCTTATAATAACATGTCTTATATTTTTATTTAATTTCACCTCTATATTTTATAATTTTGACCTTTTTAAATAGCTCAAAAACTTAGTTATTTTACTAGAGAAGTCATTGATGTAAACCAACAAGTAAAATTTATATATTAGTAAATAATATTCTAAAAAATATTTATTGTACCCCAAATTTAAATTCCTGATCCGCCACTGCCCACGTACATATTGATGTAATATTACTGATAGTACAAAGATAATTAGATCCCATAAACACTTGCTAAAGTATGCAAAATTGTTGTGGAAGTATAGGTATTGCACACTTACCTAAAAGACCCTAAACTCGAATAATATCCTGCAATATAACATTTATCTTCATAATATCTTATTTTGCTTTCAACTTTTCTCTCATTTCGTTTCTGCAAGAGCCAATTTTAATTCATATTTTATCCAATAAACTCAAAGCACTAATTCTTTCAACAATAAAAATAACAGAGGTCAAACCTGGTACGCATCATGATTTAATTTTTACAACAAAAGATTGATTAATAATTAAATAAAAAAAAAATCTTGGGAACACTTGACTAATAGGTAAAAGAGTAAAAGAAATAGATATTGAAAAGGGAAGCAGGAAGGACCTCCTACATGCACTTAGAATGTCGTATGATGTCGTACGTTTGTATTTTTATATTTAATTTAATTAATTAAAATATACTAGTATAATTTTAAAATTATATTTTTATCCTTATACAATATAATATTTTATTATATTTATTAATTTCATTAAAGTATTTAATGTTAAAATGACCTATTTACCTTTATATTATTAATAAAATTAATTAAAAAAACAAATTAAACTAAAAAAATTAGTAATAATTGTCAAACGACGCGATAGAAGACAGGCAGGGCTGTCAAAATGGGTCCGACCCGATGGCCCGGTTGGGCCCACCCGACTAATGGACATGGCTGTAATTATAGTGCCCCGAAAAATAATCGGACCAATTTAGCCCGACCCAAATAACCTGACGGGCTGACCGGGCTTGTCCCGACTTTTTATTAAATACGGAGTATAATTTTTCGGGCCCGACCTTTTTTTTCTGCTCAGAAAAAACGTTTGGCCCAGTCGGCCCATTCCGTGCTGACCCGACCCATTTGATAGTCTTAAAGATCGAAGATAAAATCTACATGCACATGATGGAATTTGGGGAATATGAGAAGAACCCTAATTTCAATTATTATTTCTATTTTCAATTTGAATAATTATTTAATTTATTTTTGTTGGAATGGTATGTATTTAATTTTAAAATAATAATTAATTAAATTTGTATTAAAAAGGGAAGGATAGTAATTGTTTTAAATTAAAATTTTATTTATATTAAAAATGGTAATATAGTAAATAACAAAATACAATTTAAAAAATGATTTAATTCATTTAAACGTGTATAACAAGTAGCAAGTTCATACGATGCCACGTGGCACAATTCGACATATTGACTACAATAATCAGTTTGTATAATTTGACTACCGAAAAAAAAAATCAAGTAGGAATTAGGGAACAAAGGAGTACACTATTTCTAATTTTTTAAATAAAAAATAATTTTACCACTTTAAATATTAGTACTTCGTATTAAATAATTCTTACATTGTGTTCGAATCAAATGTAGAGTTGATAAATCAGGTCGTCAAGCCAGACTCAGCCCAGCCCATCGAGCCGAGCGATGTTCATGAATTGTGTGGGGTCGGTTCAGTGGGTCAGCCCAACCCAACCCATGATATATTGATATATATATATTTAATATTTAAAACATATAAACCTTATGTATGGGTCACATTCACATACTCACATAATTTTTTTCATTTATACAAATAATTATAATTAAAAGTACACATTATTAATATATTAATTATATATAATTCATAAACGTACACAACCGGTATAACATTACACTATATAGCAAGTTCAAATAGAATTATAAATACGGAGTAATTCATAAGTTCAAAGTAAAAATAAAACAAAAATTACAATAATATTTAAGTATATGTACTTTACTAATTTAAATTATTTATTTATATAAAGAATAAAAATTGATTGGACCAAACGGGCCGCCCACAATTCAACGGGTCAAATTCAACATATCCCATTAAACTTGTCGGGTCTATCGGGCCAGGCCAAATAAGCTGAATTCTATATGTGTAGGTAATTTTAGAGTCTAATTTATACTGGTTTTTGGATTAACCGGGACAAGCCATCGAATTGAGTCTAAATTATCGTCTCTAATCAAATGAATAGTCAAGTAAAACGCCAAAGTTTTACATTGTTATGCGATTTAACAAAATAAAATTTCACACACAATACACAGTTGGGTTCTTTTTTCTTAATTGATTCAAAAAGGTGAGAATCCTTATTATTCTCTTGCTTTTTTATTTTATCTTTCTTCTCATTTGTTTCTCTCGAAGGCTCCAGCAGGTGAACCTTATCAAGAACCTCAAGGTATGTTCATATATATTTATTTTTCATCTTTTTCTACCTTCAATTTTATATTTATTTAAATCAGTTTACTTATTTCACTCTAAACTCAAAAACTTGAAGGTATGAAAGAGTAGAGAATGGTAGAAAAGTTACAAACCTATAGGGTATATATGCTTGTTTTAGAATTACAAGGGGTGAAAAATCTGGATTTTGAAATACGGATGAAATTGCGTTTATTTTGCTGATATCTTATCAATTCAATAGAAAAATTGTAAAAAAAAAAAAAAAAATACATTTGAAGGGGGAAAGTATTAAAAATAGTGTCATACTATAATCCATCCTCCACTTAATAAAATTAAAAGTTAATAGAATACTATTTGTCGTGGGTAGATAATATATATATCTTTTTTTGGTAATGTTCTATTATTATATTATTGTGTGTATTAGAAGAATATGAAAAGGTAAATGATGTGGATGCATTAGAATATTAGGGTGGATAACATTTTCTATATGAAAAATCTAAAACACCCCATATATTTTGAATTTCAATTGAATTGAGAAAACTACAAAAACTATGCATACAAAAAATATAAAATTCGATCACACATTAATCAAGTATAGGTTTAATTCCTTTTAAATTTTAATGTATGCGCGCCTTGCGTTAATTTCATATTTCACACAGTGTCAACTTCTCATTAGTCAATGTCAACGATTAAGTGAAACGATTAACAATTATACCTTCAAATGAATAGTTTCTCAGCTAATGACTAACTTATCACTTTAAGTTTTCAACATTTTAATTCCTTTACAACACTCCCGATCGAGATCATTACTCATTAGGGGTACCTGACTCTTCATCTACATACTCCACTAATTAGTTTAAAATGATCAATTTTATACTTAATAGAGATTCCTTCATTGATTATCAGGTTCATGCTTTCGGCTGATCAATTAAGGGGAGTTAAACAGACTTTCTGTAAATATATATATGTGCATTTATATACATTGAAATTTTAATTATAATTTCATAAGGTGTTTTGCATATGTCTTCCTTAATTCAAATTTTATAGTATTAATTTTTTTTTAAATCATTCTTTCATTTTTTCAAATAAAGTAGTAGTATATAAAAGGAAAAAGTTTTTTTTTTTTTTTTTTTTAAGTTATACATTCACAATTCGAATCAGATAAAATCTATAAATATTATATTAAATTTTATTATACAGAATAATATTTATTTTCACATCGGGTAATTTGCTGATCTTGCACTAGTTAGTGCAATATATTAATTCATGGACTACAATCGATAAACTAACCTTTAATGAGCTGAATGAAGAAGATGGAGGCATTCACCCGTAAAGTGCAACATTTCATTGTAGAAGACGTCTTTTTCTAAATTCTAATTATGAACAAATTAAAGTGCAATAAACTAAATCACACTTTTAATTATCATCAATTATCAAATTAAATCCACAAAGTCCTAAAATTATCTTTCTTATAGCCTCACAATATGTATTCTAATTTAATTTGAATTAACTAATGATGAAGTTGGATTGAATTAGATATGTTGTCAATTGACATATTTTTCTAATGAAAACACAAGGGTTCACTTTTATTGTTTCATATGAAAGTATTACATTAAACCATTTGAATTATTGACATATAGAATTTGAAATATTTAAATATAATAAAAATTTAATAATAATGAGAACAACATGTTTTTTTGAAGATACAAAAATGTAAAATTTAAAATATAATCAAAACTTAATAATAACGAGAACAACATCTTTTGAAATAAAAATAACACAAATTTGTACACATGTAGTTGGGCAATTCTTACGGCAGTCATATTTAACGAATTGACTATATAGTCACTTTATCGAATCGCGCCACCTGACGTCGTAAACGTCGTAACGACCTGCTACCTGTTATACAAGTTTAAGTTATTTATATTATTTTTTAAATTGTATTTTATTATTTACTATATTACCCTTATTTTATTTAAATTATTTTTAATATATATATATATATTTATTAAGTAAAATTACTGTTCTACCATTTCTTTTTAAATTTTATTTATATTTTACCTGCACCCACTAATTTAATGAGTGCACCCCCTAATCATATTTTTACTACAATTATCTACACCCGCTAATTTAATGAATTCACCCCCTAATCATGTTTTTTCTACAGTTATCTGCACCCGCTCATTTAATGAGTTCACCCCCAAATCATTTCTTTTTTACAACAGTTATCTACACCCGTTCATTCTATGAGTTCACCCCCAAATTATTTTTTACCACAATTATCTGCACTCGCTCATTTTATGAGTTCACCCCCAAATTATTGTTTTACCACGGTTATCTGCACTTGCACAGTTTATGAGTGCACCCCAAAATATTTTTTAAAAAATAATCACATTTAAAAGACTATATTATCCTTTTATTAATTTACACAAAATATAATAAAATAAACTCTAAAAAATCGATTCACCACCAAATCACCCATATTTAAAAAAAAACGTAAAAATATAATTAATAAAAAACTATCGAAATTAGCCACAAATCTCCATTTTTTTTCTTTTTAATTTTTCTTCCCCCTCCTCTTTTTCTTTTTTCTTCCAATTTTCAATTTTTTTCCAAATTTTTTATTTCCTTGTTTTTTTTTTTCTTTTCCTTTTTAAAATTTTCTGTCTTTCTTTTCCATTTTTTGCATGTGTATTCTCCATTTTTAAATAAAAAGTTTGGAATAAAAATTGAAAATGGGAAGAAAAATTAAAAAGAAAAAAATTCGGAATTTGTGCCTAATCTCGATAGTTTTTTTTAATTATGTTTTTACGATTTTTTTTCTTAAAATATGAGTGATTTGGTGGTGAATCGACGATAACTCGGCAATGACTCGGCTGTAGATTATAAATGTATAAATTAGGGTTGATTTTATTATATTTTGTGTTAATTAATAAAAAAATAATATAGTCTTTTAAATGTAATTATTTTTTAAAAAATATTTTAGGATGAACTCATAAAATGAGCGGGTGCAGATAACTGTGGTATAAAAATAATTTTGGGGTGAACTCATAAAATGAGCGGATGCAGAAAACTTTGGTAAAAATATAATTTTGGGGTGAACTCATAAAATGAGTGGGTGTAGACAACCGCTGTAAAAAAGAAATGATTTGGGGGTGAACTCATAAAATTAATGGGTGTAGATAACTATGGTAAAAAATGATTTGGGGTGAACTCATAAAATTAGCGGGTGTAGATAATTGTTGTAAAAAAATGATGTGGGGGTGAACTCACAAAATGAGTGTGTACATAACTGCTGTAAAAATATAATTTGGGGGTGAACTCATTAAATTAATGGGTGCAGATAAAATATAAATAAATAATTAAAATTAAAATAAGGGGTACGGTACATGCGAGTGTACCCAAGTATCACCCTTTTTTCTTCCCCAATTCCAATTAGTCGGCACAATTCTTAAGATGTTTGAGAATGACTTATTTCTCCCCAAATTGATTTAATTTGAAGCTCTCGATCGCCATTAGGAGGTTTGAAGTAAAGGTTTGAAGCAAGAATGAATTTTTCACTTATTTGGTTTGTTTTATTGTTAATAAATTGATTTGATTTATTTTTTGTTATTAATTTTATTAATATCATAAGGGTAAATATGTAATTTTAACATCACATATTTTAATTACATTAACAAAAATATAATAAATTATTTTATTGTATAAGGATAAAAATGTAAATTTATAATAATATATTTTAATTAATTTAATTTAATAGAAAATACAAATTTATCACACATTACGACAATACATATCGTAAAATTTACAAAAGGTAACAGGTCATCAAATCTAAATCTTTAAATTAGATTTTTAATGACTTAGATTAACTGACTACGGTAGTTATTACGACACGTTACATATAGAAGTTTTAGTTGATGATATTATACGGAGTACTAATTATTATTGCATCTTTTCTTTATTATATCATTTATATGTCACATCTTTATCCCTTCAGGCAAAACCAACCTTTTCATTAATCAGTGTATTAAAAGGCTTTTACACCCTTATTTATTCACATGGATCACAATTAATAAGCTTATAACTTTAACAATATGATTAATACTCCTCTCAATTAAATTCATTATTTTCATTTTTTAGCTCACATTTTAATAAATAATGATTAATTTATACATATAAAGTAAATATGTTAATGGTATGATGTGGTATTGTAAGATGCATATAAATAAAGTGAATGACAATTCGAATAAATAAATGATAATTGAATAATGAATATAAAATAGTGTGAATAATATAAATTTTTTAAAAAAGATACAAATAAATAATAAAAAAGGGAATTTCGAAAAAAATGAAATTAGTTGGAGGAAGTGTTCTTACACCTTATTTTTACACCCTTAAAATGAAAAATCAGGTATAAACTATACCTTAATTACTCCAATTTATTTATTTACTTTATACATAAAAAAATTATTCATCAAAATCAAGTCATCATTATACTTTTTTAACTATAAAAGTTGTTATGTTAATGTGAAAAATAATAAATTTGTATTGTTATCAATAAAGTGACAGGTAAATAGATACTAATTAATTTTGGATAAAATGAGAATGGAGATAGCATTACCATTAATTATTATCTTATTATTACTCAATCAATTCTAAAATTATAATCTAATTTTATTTTTTACACATATCAATAAACATAATTTATTATTTAATATGTTCTTAATTAAATGATTTTGTAATGGTAAAATTCTCTTTTTACCTACCCATTACAATAATTTATTAAATACAGACACACTTATATTTTAAAATAAAAATAAAAATCGAGAACCATAATTTTAGAAACGGAGAGAAAATGATTAAATTAAACACATTCCACCAACAAAAACGATAAGCCTCTCTCTCTCTCTCTCTCTCTCTCTCTCTCTCTCTCTCTGCCTCGGAGCGAGATACACGGAGGCGGCACGTGCAATATTCCGACCAAGGTCATGGCACGCGTGACGTGGGGCCTACAGTCAAAACCACGGACAAAGTAGGAATTAGGGAAGAGATAAAGACACACAGCACACAGTCACAATACATACATACATACATACATACATTCTTCCTACACTCAAGAAAATACTCTACTAATTAAATTTCACACACACACACACAGTTGCCTTGAAAAAGCAGATTCATCACAGATCTCTCTCCTCTATGGGTGTCCCCCACCTTCCTTTTCCTTTTTATTATTCAGTGTGTGAGACAGAAATTGCAATTTTGAAAAAGGGAAACTAAATTAAAACCAAATTACCTCTTCTTTTATGCTTTCCAGTTTGTGTTCTCCCTTTTTCTTTTTCTTGATTCATTCAAAAAGAACATAAACCCTACTCTTATTCTCTATTTTCTCTTTCTTCTCTCTGCAGCACAAGAACCTTATCATGAACCTCGAGGTATATTCATATGCGTTTCTACCTTTATTCCTATCTTTATTTAAAGCCCTTTACTTATTTGACTGCAAAACTAGACTAAATCTTCAAGGTATGAAGAGTAGTGAGCACTAAGCTTTCAGTTTTGGGTTTTTATCTGCATTTTTCCGGTACGATGTTTTTATTTTTGTATATGCCTGTGGTTTAGCATTCAAAGATCTAGGTTTTCAAGAATCTTTTCTTGCTGTTTTGGTTGTCGGTGAACAGGGTGTACATTGTGTTTTCTTATGTTTAAGAAATGTCTTGGTTCTTCTTTTTGCTGAAATCGATTACGTAGCTGTGTTTTTTTGTTCCGGATTGGCGGATGCATATGATCTTACGTTTCTTGGTGTTTTGTTCGACTCAGATCTGGAGCTTTGAATTCATGTTTTGGGCTTTCCATATACTTCTTCACAAGGTTCTGTGCTAAAGAGAAAAAAGATTCTATTTTTGAGTTTATTTGTCAAGTTAGATTCTTTTTTTGAGTTTATTTGTGAAGTTCATATGCTTTTATGGGTTCAATTTGCCAGCTCGATTGTTTCTTGTTTGTGCGAATGTTGTCGAATACTAAACTGATTATATCTGCTGAGATCTATTTGGGTTTGAATATGGCTGCGTCTTCGGGCGACTTATTGTTTTTTATACAAGTCTATGGGCTAAAAAAAGATCCTATTTCTATATATATTTGGTGCGGGTCTTCTTAAATCGATTTGCTTACATTTTGCATTGTGTTTACAAATGTTTGCCCTTTGTTTCTCTTATTCTCAATTGGTTTCTCACCCGTAATTTCTCTGCATCTCCTCATGTTTCTTGCTTTTGTTCCACAGGTTTGAAACACCAATAGGCAAAGGGTTATAGGATTTCGTGATATTTGAAAAGAGAAGGAATAATTCAGGTAAGCCTTGTTTAAGTTTATACTCCATCTCTTATAAATCAGTTCACTTTTTCTGTTTTATTCTAGTGGAAAGTTCTTGAACATTTGGGCTAGCTTCTGTTTGATTGGAAGGGCTAACCAATAATATCTGCTGTGTTCTTGTGCTTTCAAGTCCATTATGTATAGCTTGTGATCTTGTTCTGGTTTTTGTCTATTGCAGGTTTGACACAATGCAGAGGCCTCCGCAAGAAGATTTTTCGTTGAAAGAAACGAAGCCCCACCTTGGTGGGGGGAAGGTAACTGGAGATAAGCTCACGAGCACCTATGATCTCGTTGAGCAAATGCAGTACCTCTATGTCCGTGTTGTAAAGGCTAAAGATCTACCTGGAAAGGATGTGACTGGTAGTTGTGACCCGTATGTTGAGGTCAGGCTCGGAAACTACAAGGGCACAACTCGTCATTTTGAGAAAAAGACGAACCCTGAGTGGAATCAGGTATTTGCCTTCTCAAAGGAACGGATGCAGGCCTCTGGCCTTGAGGTTATTGTGAAGGATAAGGATATGGTGAAGGATGATTTTATTGGTCGAGTCGTGTTTGATTTGAGCGAGGTCCCGAAAAGGGTTCCCCCGGATAGTCCTCTGGCGCCTCAGTGGTATCGGTTGGAAGATCGAAAGAACGATAAGGCTAAGGGAGAGCTCATGTTGGCCGTTTGGATGGGTACACAAGCTGATGAGGCATTCCCGGACGCGTGGCATTCTGATGCTGCCGCCGTAAGTGGTGCTGATGGTCTCGCTAACATGAGGTCGAAGGTGTATCTTTCGCCGAAGCTCTGGTATCTGAGAGTGAATGTGATCGAAGCGCAGGATTTGATGCCGAGTGATAAGAGTCGGTTTCCTGAAGTTTTTGTGAAGGCCATTTTGGGAAATCAGGCTTTAAGGACGCGAGTTTCGATGAACAAAAGTATCAATCCTATGTGGAATGAGGATTTGATGTTTGTGGCTGCAGAACCATTCGAGGAGCCGCTAATTCTGAGTGTGGAAGATCGTGTGGCCCCCAGCAAAGACGAAGTTCTCGGAAGGTGTGCTATTCCGTTGCAGTATGTAGACAGGCGGTTGGATCATAAACCCGTGAATACAAGGTGGTTTAATCTCGAGAAACATGTTATGATCGAAGGCGAAAAGAAGAAGGAAGTGAAGTTTGCGAGCAAGATTCATATGAGAATTTGTTTGGAAGGCGGTTACCATGTTCTTGACGAGTCAACGCACTACAGCAGTGACCTTAGACCGACTGCAAAACAGCTATGGAAGTCGAGCATTGGGGTTCTTGAGCTCGGGATTCTAAATGCTCAGGGGCTTTCTCCGATGAAAACAAAAGACGGGAGAGCAACAACTGATGCGTACTGTGTTGCCAAATATGGACAGAAGTGGGTTAGGACAAGGACAATCATCGACAGTTTCTCTCCTAAATGGAACGAACAGTACACTTGGGAAGTGTTTGATCCTTGCACCGTTGTAACCATTGGGGTATTCGATAACTGCCATCTCCAAGGTGGAGATAAACCCGGACGAGATTCGAGAATCGGCAAGGTAAGAATCCGCCTATCTACTCTAGAAACTGACCGCGTGTACACTCATTCCTATCCCCTTCTAGTTCTGCATCCTTCTGGCGTAAAAAAGATGGGAGAAATTCATTTAGCTGTGCGATTCACTTGCTCTTCTCTCGTAAATATGATGCATATGTACTCCATGCCGTTGCTGCCCAAAATGCACTACATTCATCCCTTAACTGTCACTCAGCTAGACAGCTTGCGACACCAGGCGACTCAGATTGTCTCAATGAGGCTGAGTCGGGCAGAGCCGCCTCTAAGAAAGGAGGTGGTTGAGTATATGCTTGATGTTGGGTCCCACATGTGGAGCATGAGACGAAGCAAAGCGAACTTCTTCAGAATCATGGGGGTTCTGAGTGGATTAATTGCTGTTGGGAAATGGTTCGATCAGATATGCAATTGGAAGAATCCCATCACTACGGTTCTCATCCACATCTTGTTCTTAATACTTGTCATGTATCCAGAGCTCATATTGCCAACTGTTTTCCTCTACTTATTCTTGATTGGTGTATGGTACTATCGCTGGAGGCCGAGACACCCTCCTCACATGGATACTCGTCTCTCATGTGCTGACAACGCTCATCCTGATGAACTCGATGAGGAGTTCGATACGTTCCCGACTTCTCGTCCGGCTGATATAGTGAGGATGAGGTATGATCGTCTGAGAAGCATCGCTGGGAGGATTCAGACAGTGGTCGGTGACTTGGCCACACAAGGGGAGAGACTACAGTCGTTACTCAGCTGGAGAGACCCGAGAGCTACTGCACTGTTCGTTATCTTCTGCCTTATTTCTGCTGTTGTGCTTTATGTTACGCCTTTCCAAGTGGTGGCTCTTCTCGTAGGGTTTTACGTGTTGAGACATCCTAGGTTCAGGTACAAGCTTCCTTCAGTGCCTCTTAATTTCTTCAGAAGGTTGCCAGCGAGAACAGACTGTATGTTATGAGCACCTACAGTTTTGGCTGTCCTATGCTGCTCGGTTTTCAGTACAAGTGGTGCGGAGCAGTTTCTTTCGTGGTTATGTAAGCTTTGTGATGAAACTACAATCAATGTTTCGTGGATTCATGGTAATCTGTACTTTGTAGGCTTTCATTTAATTCAATCTGTTCTGCTGGACCATCGTCGTATTCTTCGTCTTCCTTCGTAACTGCTACTTCATTTATATAAAAGCTTTGTGGAAAGCCTGCTAAAATGGCTCCTTATTTATTGATTTTGATTTCTATTTCGATTTCGTGTCTTGTATTTTTAGATTGTTACCTCCTAATGTTGCTAGTTTTAATATGAACTAGTATTTGGTTTTGATGAATAAAATAAGCATGTGCAGTTCAGACAAGTAGGCACTTTGTTTTTTTACTGCAAGTGTAGCAGACATAATAACATGCTTCCTGGAATGACTTTGCTTTCACAAGACGCATGTTTTTCTGTTTTCACTTTTCAGGCTTTCTTTGAAAAGAAAAATCCATCCTGTTTACAATATTTAGATCCAGTTTTGATAGGGTAGATTAATTCAAGATAAAATAAATTTTCTACCTAACATGTAAAAACACATTCGATTGTGTGATTGAACATGCGATTCAACATATGAAACGGGACCAGATTAATGTATATGAAACTGAAACATACTTGTTCAATGTGGTAAATGTAACGTGCTTGGAAACCTCAAACAACTTGTTCTAAAATTGCACACAAGCAAATGAATTTAAATGCTATAATGATCAAGAAAAGAAAGAAATATAATGAAAGCTTACAAAGTTGGGCAATCTACAGCATGCTATCGGCTCGGGCGGGTAGCCGTCTGAAGAAATTGCTTGGAGCAGAAGGCATCTTGCTTCTAAATCTGGGATGCCTCAACATAAACAACCCCACCAATAGAGTCACAATCTTGAAAGGAGTTATATACAGAGCAACTGCTGCACAAAGACAAAATAGTATGAAAATGCTAGTTGCTCTAGGGTCCCTCCAGCTTAAAAGTGCATGAAACCTCTCTCCCTGTGTAGCCATATCTCCCACAACTGTCTGTATCCTCCCCGCTACACTTCTCAGCCTATCGTACCTCATACGAACAACGTCCTGCTGTTTAGACGTTGGAAACGTGTCAAATTCCTCGTCTAGTTCGTCTGGATGGACTGCTTCTGCCCACGAGAGTTTAGTGTCCATATGCGGAGGGTGCCTTGGCCTGAATCTGAAATTCCATATGCCTATCAGAAACATGTAGAGGAATGCTGTGGGAAGGATTAGTTCAGGATAGCATATCAGTATACACAACAGAATGTGGACTAAAATGGTGGTGATGGGATTCTTCCATTGACAGACTTCCGACAGCCATTTGCTCATGGAGATGAGGCCCGAGAATAGAGACACGATCCGGAAGAAGTTAGCTTTACTTCTCCGCATGCTCCACATGTGAGAATCTACGTCCAGCATGTACTCGACTACTTCTTTTCTCAGAGGAGGCTCGGCTCGTCCTAATCTTGATGCTACAATGTTCATTGCTTGGTATCGTAGACTGTCTAATTGAGTGACGGTGAATGGATGGATGTAGTGCATTTTGGGGAGCAACGGGCGGCTGTATAGATATATCATTTGAGCTAACGATAGGCACGTGAATCGGAAAGCTAGTTGGAGCTCCCCCATTTTTTTCAATCCAGATGGTTGAAGAACAAGAAGAGGGTAAGAATGTGTGTAGATCCTGTCTGTTTCCAATGTCGAAAGGCGAATTCTCACCTTTCCGATTCTGGCATCATTTCCGGAGCTGGGCTTATCGTTTCCTCCTAAATGACAGTTATCGAAAACTCCTAGAGTGATGACAGTGCAAGGATCGTACACCTCCCACGTGTACTGCTCGTTCCACTTAGGACTAATCCCCTCGACTATGGTTCGTGTTCTCACCCACTTTTGCCCGTATTTAGCCACACAATACGCGTCTGTGCATCCTCGTCCGTCTCTGTTCTTCATCGGGAGCAGCCCTTGTGCACTCAAGATTCCGACTTCAAGAATCCCAATTGGCTGCTTCCAGAGCTGCCTAGCAGTTGGCCTTTGATCACTGATGTACATAGTGGATTCGTCGAGCACGTGGTACCCGCCTTCGAGACACACTCGGAGATGAATCCTCGTCGAAAATTTGAGCTCTTTTCTCCTATCCCCTTCAAGAACTCCGAACCCAAACCTCTCGAGATTGAACCAACGAGAATGAACAGCTCGATGATCCAAACGCCTCTCAAAGATGTGCAACGGCAAACTTATCCTCCCGACAAGTTCATCCTTCGACGGAGCAATCTTGTTCTCGACGGTGAGGACAAGTTGCTCCTCGAAAGGCTCAGCCGCCACAAAGATTAAGTCCTCGTTCCAGAGGGGATTAGGCGTCCGAATGGGACACAACTTCGTTTTCAGTATCTGATTCCCGACTTGAGCTTTCACGAGCACGTGCGGAAGCTGGCTCTTGTCCTCCGACTCTACATCCTGCGCCTCGATCACGTTCACACGAAGGTACCACAGCTTAGGCGAGACATACACCTTCGAACGAACGCTGTACACGCCTTCTCCGTGCACCAAAGCAGCATCCGAATGCCAAGCTTCCGGAAAAGCCTCATCTGCTTGTGTCCCCATCCAAACAGCAAGCATGACTTCCCCTTTCAACTTGTTTTCGCCCTTACGATCCTCCAGCCTGTACCACTGAGGCGCCAACGGGCTATCGGGTGGGACACGCGTTGGTACCTCATTCATATCAAACACAACCTTTCCAAGATAATCATCTCTCCCCACCATCTCTTTATCCCTAACAAAAACCTCAAGAACAGAGGATTGAATTTTCTCTTTTGAGAATGCAAACACTTGGTTCCATTCCGGATTCATTTTCTTCTCAAAACGCTGCGTCTTGCCTTTGTAGTTCCCGAGCTTCACCTCCACATAAGGATCACAGCTCCCCGAAACAGGATTGGTTGGAAGATCTCGAGCCTTCACCACACGAACGTAAAGATAATGCATCTGCTCGACGAGATCATACGTGCTCGTGATCCTTTCGCTACTAATCCACCCACCACCACCACCGCGAACTCCTCCATGAGGCCACCGCTCGCCTAGCTGTGGCTTCGTGTCTTTGATTTTGTAATCATCTTGAGGATTCATAATGCAACAATCTCTTGTGTTTCAAAGAGGCAGCTAGCTAACAACAAGTAACAAGTGTGTTTGAGCTCTAGATAATATTAACAACTCATACTACACAAAACTTCCATTAAGGTTTGGATCAAAAGGCTATGTATGTCCAAAGCATTTTGCTTTCCGTAAAGCATGGTTTAAATAAAAGAAATAATGAAGAAAAAAGTTTCAAATGTTCCACAAAAGGTGCTGTAATGGCATATCTATAATGACAAAGCTTGTCTTTTAATTTCATTTCTAAATCTCTTCTGCAATGTTCACTCTTTCTAAGATTCTTCCATTTTTTATTACAACAATACACTAAATTTAGATGCCATTCTTTTCAAACAACATCCCATTCCCATTCCCACCTTGTGTGGACGTCAAATTCGTAATACCAACTTTCTTTTTATCTCAAGATTTTGACTGTTTTTACTCTCAAAATCTTGGATTAAAAGTAAGATTTTTTTTTTTTAAATTTTGATGTTAATTTGAGTATTTGTAGAAGAAAGTGGAGTATTAAATAAGGGTCATATCGTATCTTGAACATGCTTATAAAGATGCTTTTTGAACTTTATTCTCCATCTTTTGATCAAATTTTGGGCTGTCCATTACCATTACTGCTTTCTTGATCAAAACCTAAAAGTGATCGATTCCTTTATTTCATCTCCACATGTTTGGTTACATTTTTATATCCAAACATTTTTATTAGAATTATTACTGTATTATATATATACCCACAAATATTTTAATACGTACTCCCTCCGTCTCGAGTGTCAATTTTGAAAATAAAATGATGTTGAGAGAATATTAAATTTGTGGAGTATTTTCATATTAAGATTAAAGGTGTGTAAATTATTTTTGAACATCTCAATAAGAAAAATGTACAAGAACCATGGGAATAGTATTTACTTAAATAATGAATTTCTTATTGAGTCCGACCAAGTAACAATTCGTATTTTGCAAATCATTCTTTAGTAGTAGTATTATACTTATGATTTATACTCTTTAATAAACAGAGTTTGAATAATTAATATTTAGTTCTCAAATCTCAATTTACTTTAAAACAAAATTTGAGTGATCATAAACCAGAAATTCATACAATATATATATTGAGAACACGTCTAATATAAATTTATCTTTTTTTGTTTGTTTGTTTTTTTAAATTTATCCATTTGGACCTCATAGAAACCTCGACAATTTAACATGGGCCATCATCATGGAAAGAACATAATCAAATCTAAGCAATTGAACATATTGATGTTAAGCAAATCGAGTTGCTCGTGAATTTATCTCAACTCAACTTGTTAAAGCTCGAACTCTACTCGATTACATAGATAAATGAGTTAAGCTCATTAGATACTCAATTTACTAACGAGTCGAGTCAAGTTAAGCTCCATTTTTCGTCGATCAATAATCAAATTCGGCTCATCTCGAATAACAATTGTATGATTCAAAACAAACAATAGTATCTGCTACTTTTTATTTTATTAGTAGGTTTAGAGTGGAATTTGTCCAAATAAATAAATACTTATAAAATACTACAAATTGTTAAATAAGATTTGAAATAATAAAGTGTTTCTTTATAATTTCATAGGAAAATATATAATTATTTTTTAAAATATTGAAACTCGGTCATTTTGCCCAATAGCCCTGTAAGGCTAGATTGGGCCTGGACTGGTGCATTTTTCACGGCCCTGGCTATATACCCCTCCAGCTTTGTTAAGTATACTTCCCTTCTCCATTTATTAATTTAACATTGGTATAAAATACAAAATTTATCCTTTTAGTAAAAAATATAAAAGATAAATACACTCTCCCCTAACTCTAACCCTAGAAAAAGCAACAGCCGCCCCCAACTCCGCCTTGGCGCCGTCGCCCCCAACTCCTCCGACGGCCCCAACCAGTAATTAAAAAAGATTTTTTTATTAGAAATCTTAAAAAAATACTACATTTTTTCGATAAACCAGTGTCGATCTCGACACTGATTTGTCGACCATATAGTTTATTGACGAAAAACACCATCGTCAACAACATTTTTTCGAAAAAAAAATTTCGACAAGAGATTGTCGACCATAATGTCTATTGTCGACAATTTCATATCGAAAAATAAAAATACATACCTCCATCTCCATGGCCGACGGGAAGGCGGCGATGTGCGGGGGGCCGTGTCTGACCTCCATGGCCGACGGGAGGGCGGCCGCGTGTAGGTGGGGACCGTGACCTCCATGGCAGAATCGAACAAAAATTTATAAAAAACACATACCTGAAATTTCAGCGGCCTCGATTTTTGACGAATGGGGCGGCGGGGGATGAGGAGCGGCGGCGCTGGGAGAGGGAGGGCGGCGGCGTCGACGCAAAAATTAAGAACAAAAACAAAGAAAAGGGGTGGGGGACGACGTCTGGGGCCGTGTGCAGGGTGGGGGGTGTTGCAGAGAAAAAAAAGGGGGACGTCGACGTAAAGGGGTGGCGGCGCTCGGCAGAGGGAGGAGAAGGCTGGGTGGCGATGCTAGTGGGGGCGGTGGTTTGGTGGAAGGGAGGGGGAGAGGAAGAATTAGTTTTAAATTTTTTTGAAAATTGAGAAAGAAGAAGGAAGAAAATAAGAAAAAAATAAATAGTGAGGTCCCCATCACTTTAATTTAATCTCTATATATATTTTAATTTTTTTGAAAAAATAATTAAAAAAAATATCAGTCTTTTTTATTTAATATGATTTGGATTGCTATATTCATATTTAATACTACATAATATTATAGTGTAAGTTACTACATAAAAAAAAACTATAAAAATAATAATATTTTACTATATAAAAGAATTTGTATTATTATAATGAAACAGTTAATAATACATGTAATAATATGTTTAACTACATAAAAAAAACTATATATGTTACTACATAATACAGTTCGAATTACTACATTGAACATTGTTTATTACTATATATATGTAACTTTATCAAATGATCTAATATCTTTGCATCATCCTGCAATAAAAGAATCGGTATTACAATATGGTTATTGTGTATTACTACATGCAATAATATATGTTAATACATATTATAATGTGGGTTACTAAATCAACAAAAACACTAGAAAAAAAAATGTTACTCCCTCCGTTCCTTACTTGAAGACACATAACTTTTGGACACGGATTTTAATGTATGAATTGTTTAGTAGTACTGTGAGAAATAAAAGTGGGGTTAGTAAAGACTTTTCAACTTTATAAATAGTAAAGATGTTTTTTTAATATAGATAAAGTGATGACATTTGATGTAATATTGAAATATTTTGAGTGGATGATTAAAATGCTATTTTACTATTTTAAGTATGTGTCATCAAGTAAGGGACACCCAAAATAATAAAGTGGGTCATCAAGTAGGGAACGGAGGGAGTACTGCTTAAAATAAGAGTAGAGGCAGAGAATGCTGGAACAATTGTATGATGGGCAGTTTTTACGGTAGTCACATGTTACAAAGTGACTACACAATTACTTTGTCGAATCGCGCCATGTGGTGTCGTAAACGTCGTAACGACCTGCTACCTGTTATACATGTTTAAGTTATTTTTAACACTATTTAAATTTTATTTTGTTATTTACTATATTACCCTTCTTTTATTTAAATTATTTATAAGAAAGTTTAATTTATTAAAAATAATAAAATTACTATCCTACCCTTTTAATACAAATATTAATAAAATTACTATCTTACCCTTTTAATACAAATATTATAATTTTAAATTTAAAAAATAAAATAAACAAATTCCAGAATAATGCATTAGGGTTCTTTTCCGGCTCCCTTTTCTTCTCCACAACGATGTTATGTTTCTCCTCCAATTTCAGAATAATACTTGAAATTGAAATTAGGGTTCCTTTCTCCCAACTCCATTGTTTATAATTTACAATTTAATAATTTCCATTATTCATCATTGAATAATGTCAACCAAATGCCCTCTAAAAAATGTGATTATATTAAAAAAAAAAATTGGAAGGATAAAATCAAACCAAACACTCCTCGATTTGTTGGTTTTATATTTTGTTTCTCTTAATTAAAAATTGCCATTAAACCAAATGATTTTTTCTTATTAAACAGAGGCAGAATTGAAAGAAATACTACCACCAGCACTAGCTTTATTAAGAAGAAAATTGCAAATAACTCCACAAGTTTATTAAACAGAGGCAGAATTAGGTGTATTATTTAAGGTTAAAAGGAGAGTAAAATTAAATTAAATCAACCATCCACAATTTAAAATTTAATCAGTAGCACCTAGACTTTGTGCACCGCTCTGTAACTTTAGCACACACAACATTCTTTTCGCATTGCCTCCTCCCTCCCTTCTGTCAGTTTTATTTCTCCCCCAATTCCAACGTTCCTAAGTTGCAAAGTGAATTCGATTATCCTAAGTTACAACGTTTATTTCTCGCTCAATTCCCGATTTTCGCCGACGGCCGCTGACTCCAAGAAGGCGGACGGAGATATTCGCCGACGGTCGCTCACGCCAAGAAGCGGGACGGAGATTTCCTCCGACGGTTGCTGCGGCTGAAAGGCGGCGACGGTGACTGAAAGGCGGTAGCGGTGGTGGGCAGGCGCGGAGGCGATGATAGCAGAAGGCACGAAAAGAACAATTGAATGCTAGGTTTTAATGATATCAATTCATTTAAGTTATAATTTGATTTGTTTTTTATTAATTAATTGATTTGATTTATTCTTTTGTTATTAATAACATGTTATTAGGGTAAATATGTAATTTGACACGTTACATATTTTAATTACATTAACAAAAATATAATAAATTATTTTATTGTATAAGGATAAAAATGTAAATTTACAATAATATATTTTAATTAATTTAATTTAATAGAAAATACAAATTTATTACACATTACGACAATACATATCGTAAAATTTACAAAAGGTAACGGATCATCAAATCTAAACCTTTAAATTAGATTTTTAATGGTTTAGATTAACTGACTAAGGTAGTCATTACGACACGTTACGTCACCCTGACTACATATAGAAGGTCAATTGTATGATTCAAAACAAACAATAGTATCTACTACTTTTTATTTTATTAGTAGGTTTAGAGTGGAATTTGTCCAAATAAATAAATACATATAAAATACTACAAATTGTTAAATAAGATTTGAAATAATAAAGTGTTTCTTTATAATTTCATAGGAAAATATATACTCCGTAATTATTTTTTGGTCGGACTATTTACACCTCCATTTCGGTTTAGAACACTCTCTCGATTGATGTACCCCCTAAAATCGGTTTGAGATAGTTGCACACCCCCTTAATTGTCATAAATGCCCTTCACTCATAAAATTTCAATTACTACTCACCCCCCTAAACTTTAGTTTCTTCTCTCCCCCTTTCCAAACCACTCTACCCACCAGCCCCGGCCGCCGGCGACACCCGCCCTCGCCCCCACCGTCGCCGTCGGAGACACCAGCCCCCGCCACAGCGGCCGCCCTTGCCCCTTCCTTCCAGCGGCCGATCTGTAAAAAAAAATTATTTCCATCGGCCGCTGCGGCCGCCCCCACCATGGTGCCCCGTCCATCCTTCCGCCGCTCTCCGCCCCCGCCCATCGGCCCCCTCCAAGTTTGTTTTTTTTTTTCTTCTTTTTCTTAATTTCGACCACACTAGGCCGATCCAAATACACCCCGTCGACAACAGGGTGTCGACGAGTGTATTTTTGGTTGACCTAAAGTTGTTGACGAGTTTTTAATTTTTTTTTTCCGATCAACAAATGTCGACCATATACAATCTCGTCGACAAACCAGTATCGACGAGAGTAACTATGGTCGACACAGGTTTGTTGAAATTTAAAAACAAAATTTGAAAATTTTCTAAGTTCTGAATATTTTGTTGCTTGTTGTTTGTAGTTTGTGGTTTGTTGTTTGGTGATGGTGGTGGCGGCGACAACGGCTGCGGTGGTGGCTGGATAAAACTTAGGTTTGGGGTTTAAAAGGTGAAGGAGGGGTGCAGTTAGTAATAGGGGTGAATTTAGTAGTGTAATATGACTAAAATGGTATTTTTGATTTTTTACATCATTATTTTATTATTAAACTCATGGGGGAGTGTTCTAAACCAAAATGGAGGTGTAAATAGTCCCACCCTTATTTTTTAAAATATTGAAACTCGGTCATTTTGCTCAATAGCCCTGTAAGGCTAAATTGTGCCTGGACTGGTGCATTTTTCACGGCCCTAGCTATATACCCCTCCAGCTTTGTTAATTATACTCCCCTTCTCCATTTATTAATTTAACATTTGTATAAAATACAAAATTTACCCTTTTAATAAAAAATAAAAAATATAAATACACTTCCCCCTAACTCTAACTCTAGAAAAAGCAGCAGCCGTCCCCCAACTCCGCCTCGGCATCGCCGCCCTCAACTCCTCCGACGGCCCCAACCAGTAATTAAAAAAGATTTTTTTATTAGAAATCTTTAAAAAATACATTTTTTTTCGACAAACCAGTATCGATCGACACTGATTTATCGACCATATAGTATATTTTTTTTATTATAGTTTATCGACGAAAAACACCATCGTCGACAACATTTTTTTGAAAAAAAAAATTTGAGAAGAGATTGTTGACCATAATGTGTGTTGTCAACAATTTCATATCGAAAAATAAAAACATATACCTCCATCTCCATGGCCGACAGGAAGGCGGCGACGTGCGGGGGGATGTGGCTGACCTCCATGGCCGACGGGAGGGCAGCCGCGTGCAGGTAGGGGTCGTGACCTCCATGGCAGAATCGAGCATAAATTAAAAAAAACACATACCTGAAATTCCAGCGGCTGCGATTTTTTCACGGATAGGGCGGCGGGGGATGAGGAGGCGACGACGCTGGAAGAGGGAGGGGCGGCGTCGTCGACGCAAAAATTAAGAAAAAAAACAAATAAAAGGGGTGGGGGACGACGTCTGGGACCGTGCGTAGGGTGTGTGGGGGGGGGGGGGGTTGCAGAGAAAAGGAAGAAAAAAAGAGGGGAGAGGGCGTAGACGCAAAGGGGGTGGCGGCGCTCAGCAGAGGGAGGAGGAGGGTGGGTGGCGATGCTAGTGGAGACGACGGTTTGGTGGAGGGGAGAGGAAGAGTTAGTTTTAGGATTTTTTGAAAATTGGGATAGAAGAAGGGGAAAAAATAAGGAAAATAAGCAATTTACACTTTAAAGTTAATACTATTAAATTGATTTTCAGTATACTCTAGGTACAATTTGCAAATATGGGAATTGTTTATTTTTAAAATTTTACTACTTCCAATACAATTAAATTTCAAGAAAATATAGTGAATTTAGAGGATATTATCACAATATTTTAAGGTTGATCTTGTGTGAAATATTGTATGTATGCATTTTAGTTCAATTAGATCAAAGTTAAAACATTAAGTCCATTTAATTCAAGTTAAAATAAATATTGTGGCCCCCCATCACTTTAATTTAATCTCTATATATACGTTAGTTTTTTGATAAAATAATTAAAAAAAATATCAGTCTTTTTTATTCCTTTAAAAAATAAATTTAATAATCAAAATATTTAATATGACTTGAATTACTACATACATATTTAATACTACATATTATAATGTAAGTTACTACATCAACAAAAACACTATAAAAATAATAATATTTTACTACATAAAAGAATTTGTATTACTGTATAAAATAGTTTGTGTTAATAATACATGTAATAATATGTTTAACTGCATAAAAAACTATATGTTACTACATAATACAGTTCGAATTACTACATTGAACATTGTTTGTTACTATATGTAACTTTATCAAATGATCTAATATCTTTGCATCATCCTGCAATAAAAGAATCGACATTACAACATGCTTATTGTGTATTACTACATGCAATAATATATGTTACTAGTACATGATATTATAATGTGGGTTACTCTATCAACAAAAACACTAGAAAAAAATGTTACTACATAAAATAATCTATATTACTATATAAAATAGTTTGCATTATTACCACATAAGAGTAAAATAATGTGTGTTACAACCGCTAGAGGAAACCGTCGGAAGAAGAAATCGTCAACCGCTTGAAAGATAGGAAAGAGAAGGCAAATTGATAGAAAAAAATTCAAAAAGACAAAAATAAAATCAGTGTTCGACAATAAAATAAAATAAAATCACAGATTCAGGTCAAATATTAAAACACAAGCTGGTGAATTGACAAATACATTAAGGGTATGTTTGTTTTGGGATTATGTAGGATGGGGGAAATCCTGGATGGGGGAATCTTGGATGTGGAAATTCTGATGAATAGTAATTGTGTGTGTTTGTTTTGGGATTTTGAATAGGATGAGATGTAACTTTATGTCAAATCAAATTGTGTAAGAGTGGTTGGATGGGATGTAATAGTATGATTATGTCAAATCAAATTGTGTAAGAGTAGTTGGATGAGATGTAATAGTAGGATTTAATAGTAGAATGAATAGGGGTGGATGTAGTTGGATGGGGAAATCCGGATGTGAAATCCCGAAATAGAACAAGGACGTGGGACGTTACGTCCCACGTCCGGACGGGTGAGTCCCAAAACAAACATGCCCTTACATTAAGAGTTGGCCCAAATGAATTAATGGTGGTACAATAACATATATTTACAGTCCATTGATTTAATAAGTCAATATTTCTAGTCTAATAAGTCAATATTTTCAGTCCAATTAACTTAATTGATAAAGATTGCATATTTTTGTGATATTTATATAATATTATTTAAGTTGGATTCAGTCTATTTGGTAGTATTTTATTAGAGAAAAATGAAAATTGAACCGTAATTTAAAAAAAAAATGATTTTTTAAAATCTCAAATTGGTCCGTATTAAAAAAACCTAACCGAACTTTATATTTCAATTCGATTTAGTCAGTTTTTTCAGTTCAACTTGTATTTCGGGTTGATATTTTTTTTTTCCCTTTTAAAAAATTGAATACGGTATACAGATTGTTTCAGAGATTTATGTTCACGGATCATAGATATAAGCAATCTCAAGGAAAAGTGACTTCGAAATTATGTGTACAATTCTTTGCAAGATTCCCACGTTAACATTTTCATAGTATAATAGTAATATATTACTCCCTTCACTTTTAAATAAGTGTCACTTTGTCATTTTAATTATTTTTATAATAAGTGTCATTCTATGTTTTTTTCTTTAATTTTGACAATTTTACCCTTATAAAATAATTTGACTTCAATTTCAATTAATATAGTAGCATAAATCATGAAAAAATCATAAATATTGTACATATGAATACCACATACATTCTTGACCACATTCTTTATTAAACAAAAATTTAATATCAAAATTATTTATCATTAATGAAGGGTAATATTGACCACAATTTAATATCTTAATTTGTTGAAAAATGTTAAAGTGACACTTATTAAAAAATGGAGGGAGTATTAATCATCATCATTCTTATAATAACGCTGTTTATTTTGATACATGCACATTTTCCACATGCATCTACAAATGATTTCCATATCTAAAATATGAGTTTTTGTTTTTTGAGTGGTTTTTGCACACACTACACATGCATACAGTGCAAATAATTTAATTTTGATCCATTCCTAATTTTAACTTCACCGCCGTCTTCTTCAATAACAGTACCACCGTATTCTATCTGCAACGAAGTCTCTTGCGCTTTTCGCTTCCATTGTAATCAGTGACGGACCCAAAAATTTTGAATTGAGGGGCCCGATTTACAATACTATAAATAAAAATAATATTACAAAATTTTATATCTACAAATAAAAATTCATTATAAAATTTTCAATAGACCTCATTTTATTAATTTAAATTTAACGACTTTTGTTATGTTTAAAAAAATTTAATTTTAACTGTTTTAACTCATAATAAGTGAAACAGTGTTAAAATTTAACGTGCATTCTCGTTGAGATATTAGTCAACAAATGTAGAACTTAAAATATACCTCCCTATTCAGTGATGATTTGCATACCTTAATAAGTTCACTTTTAAATTTTTAGTGATGTGTGAGGTCAAATAAATGATGAGTATTTTTTGAATAATTTAGTGAGACTTAAAAGAAGTTTAGTGAGGTTAAATAAATGAGAAGGGTTTAAATGTGATCTAGTGAGGTGTACGAAAGAATGTGCATCCAAAATGAGTGACAATTTTAGAAATAAAATAATGTAGGAGAGTATATTTTTGGGTGATTTAGTGAGGCTTAAATATAATTTAGTGAGATGTAGAAAAGAATGTGGACCCAAAATGAGTGACAATTTTAAAAATAAAATAATGTAGTAAGATTATTAATTTTATAGATTATTTACGTATTATAAGTGTGCTAAATACCTTGATATGTCTCAATAAGAAAGTGAACAAATAATTACTAGACGGAAGAAATATATATATATAAAAAATAAAAAAAATCAGTGGGGACTCACGGGAACCTAGGTACTACCTGGGACCGTCTCTGATTGTAATTATTTTATTAATGTCTTTCTTTTTCTTCACATGGTAAACGTATGCGAATATGAGTGATACCGTTTATATAAAATAACTAATATTGCTTCAAGTTATACTTTTGCACGCTCTAATTCACACTTGAACTAATACTGCTTAGTGACAAAGTTATGAACAGGGACGGAACCATGTGGAGACATGGGGTACAGTTGTACCCCAAAATGTAAAAAAACCATCTAATATACCATATTAATAGCAAACGTTTGGGAAAAAAAATCACTGTTGGCCCCTTTGAAAATAAATTTTTACCGGGCTTGATTTTCCATTTGTAAAGTTCCTTTTCTTTTTTTAATTTTATATACTTTTACTATTTACTTTATCATATTATAAATATAAAAGAAGTTATAATTATAAGTGAATTTAAATCTATTACTATAATAAAGGGGGAATTGCCCAAACTTGGCCAGTTTCCATCCGGTGACCGGTAATGTGACTTTTTTTAACAGTCAAATGTATTTTTATTTTTATTTTCTATATACTTTTGTTAATTTCTTTTCATTTTATTAGTATTATATATCTCCTCTTGAACCGATAGACTTTTATCTATTACTCTCTCCATCCAATTTTATTATGCCCACTTTTGAACACGAGTTTTAATAAATATTGATTAGTTTATTCATAAAGTAAATAAATTGAAGATATGTTGAGATATTGTGGGGTCCATTTATAAATAAATTATTGTTTATGAATAAATTGAATGCCAAAGTGAGTAAATAAGTGATGGTAGGAGTGTGGAGATAAAATAACATCAATAGTATTGTTTTCAAAAAAATGTATGAACATAATAAAATTAGATAACCAAAAAAGGAAAGTGAAAATAATGAAATTGGACGGAGGGAGAGTATTTTCTTTGTTTCATAATAATTTTTACATGTAGATGACATACAAATTAAAAAAGGTGTAATAATGAGTAAAATTTTATAGGGTAATTATGTAAATTTTTATGTATAGAGTTAATAAAAAAGTTGATTTGTGTATATGTGTGCGTTAAAATTATTAATATTTTGTATAAAATTAAGGATATTATAAAGATAAAATTTATAAAAGACTTTTCATTTTAAGGATAGTAAGTTACTGTGAAATAGTTAAAAAAATAATATGTACAAGTAACATCTAAATGAGAAAGTTGCACTAAGTTGACCAATTTCTTTTCGATAGCAAATAAATTTTAACATAGCTGAGGGTGAGACTGATTTGGGAATCTTCTCATGATTTTAGAAATCTTGCTCATGATTTAATTTTAATAATTCATATATTTTACTTACAAAATATTAATTTTAATAATTCATATTTTTTACTGTACAAGATTTTAATTTTAATAATCCATATATTTTACTGTACAAGATAAATATATACATTATAAATTAAAATGTTATGCTATAATCTTATTATTTTATATTCTAAATATATATTATTCTATTCATCCAAACTTTGTATATATAGTTTATTTTTTACAAATTTTGAAGAATATTAATTGTGTATGTATAAAATAAACGAGTTAGAGAGTATTATAGGGTATTGTGTTGTCCACTTAAAAATAAAGTGATTGTATATAAATAAAATGAATGACAATTTAAATAAATAAATAAATAATGATTTAGAGGTTCATGATAAAAATATTATTTTCATTTTAAAATACAATATTAAATATATTTTTATTTTATAAAATAAGTTAGAGGTCGTGGAGCTATTAAAATATTATCCAGAAAAATTATCCTTAGAGATAAAATCTTAGGCTAAAGAAAAAAAGTACACATCTATTAATCAAATCAAATAAGTATAACTCGAAATTAAATAGATGGAAAAGCAGACTTGCCCATTTTAGCATCTAATTATTATTTACAATTCAGTTTTTTTAAACTATGATCTATTACACGTACTCTACATATTAAACATTTTACCACTACTGCTTACACAATTAAATTACACAAAATTATGGGTAAACACCTCAAGAATTGAGGTGCTACCTGATTCACGTGTTATACAACACTAAAATAAACAACCGCAAGTGTACGGTGTCTATCGTAGCGTGATAAGCACGAGGTCGATCCCACGGGGAGGTTAAGCGTAAAAGGGTAGTTTGTTAATCGAGTTCTAAGTAGACGTGATCGAATAGTTTGAATGTTGAATTACTCTAAAATTACCTACCAAAGTGTCACAAATAAGTAACAAAGAGCAATGAAAATCGATCTACTAGCATGCGAATCAAGAAAACGAAAGTAAAATGGATGAAAACTCAATTAAGAGAAGGTGGGTTCCAAGGCAATTGTAACACCTAGATGTCCGTTTATGAATGTTATCTCGTTTAAATGATCATTAAGGTTATCTCATATAGGGTGATCACACAAGAAGAATTAATTAATCTCTCGATCTAATTAACCCAAAGGAAAACACAATATAAGTTCGTATCTCTACCTCACAAATATTGTATTACCTAAACTAGCCCCAAAGATCATTCGATTCCCTCTCCGATAATTAATCCTCTCCCGAGCTCATAATAATACCGGGTTGCATGCTTGCATACGATTAAATTGAATAAATCTCTCGATCTTACCCCAATTAACAATGAATTAAGCAAGTCATCATGGCCAATAACAACATGCTTTACAATGGATAATTAAACATGCAAATAAGAGACAAACACCAATTAAAGCAAGAAATTAATCATAAACTTCAATCCAAGTATCTACAATGCCTTAGAACCACAAATTGTTTAAATTACAAAATCCAAATGAAATAACTAAATAAAAAGAAAGGGAAAGAGAAAGCTTAGTCTAGAATGTGGTAGGGAATGGAATTCCCAAGCTAATGCCTCCTTTCTTTCTTGATTTGATGAAGAATTGAGAGAGAAATGGTCAAAACACCTCCAAGTATGTGTAACTATGTGTGGATTTTGAGGAATTGGGGGAGGATGGATTGTAATTCAAGAAATGGGGCTTATATAGTGTTGAGGTAGGGTTTGAATGCCAAAATTGCAAGTTGGTCCTTAAAAAATGGCCAAAATAGGGAAAAAGCACCGAAAATGGGGTTGGCACGGTCGTGCACGGAGCACGGCCGTGCAAAATGGCTTTGGGGGCGAGCAGGTGCTCGGCCGTGCTGGGCATGTGGGCGAAGATGGGAGTGCTCGGCCGTGGCCTTGTCTCGGCCGAGGCGCGCGGGTGCAGGGGAGCTAGGAGCTCGGCCGTGGCATCATTTCGGCCGTGGTGTGCGGACAAAGCTGGGCTGGGGTGCTCGGCCGAGCTGTGTTCTCGGCCGTGCCCTTGAGTTGGCCAAAATCCCTGTTTCGAGCACGGCTAGCTCGAGCATGGTGCTCGGCCGTGCTCGCTCGGTCGACTCCGACTCCTTTCTCGTTTCGTGCATAACTTTCGCCTCGGGTGTCCGATTGACTCGATTCCTTTGGCTATTCCACTCCATTTTTCGAGACGAATCCAACCGTTCACTCCTCTTCTTGACCCAGTGAAGTATGGTTGGTGTTTTGCTCCAAATTCCATCGTATTTCCTATAAAATCGACAAAACACAACCTTTCTCTCATTTCGGCTTAAACAATCATATTCAATGCATAATTCAATGAAATCCACATCAAAACACGCTTCAAATGTGCCCCTAAAACGTGTAAATTCCACTCGAATCAAACCCCTCCAAACTTAAAATGTTGTTTGTCCTCAAACAACTAAGCACTTAAAGCAATGAGGGTGGAATGATCACAATGGAATATTCAATGTAATTCACACATGCAAAGTAGGATGTAATGATATCTCTTTCTCAAAGTGCATTTCTCAATGAAGGTCATAAGCTCATTATTGCAATTCACACTCATGGATCAAAAAATGCATGAATACACAACACATTGTGAATGGGAAACATAATCCAAATGCTCAAGTTCTCTACTCACATGACAAAGTGTTTCTCTCAAACACACAAACAAATTGAGGATATTAATGCACTCATCAACCAAGTTATGCTATGCAATCACCATATGCTTGCCCAACTTCTACTTTTCACCACACTCAAATGCTCAACAATGTGATCAATAGGACTTAATCAAGGATGTAACATTGGCTCTTTGGTCAAGGTAGGGTAAATTTGGATGAAGTAACTCATAAACTAGTGGGGAGCGAGAGATAAAGACGCATAGACACATCTCAAAAACTTCTCAAGATAAAGTTACAATTGCGCGGATTGCAACTCAAAAACTCTAACTTCCACAATTTATTTGTTCTCTTTTAAGCACATTCTACACCACAAAACCATTGAACACTTTTTTTCTTTTCAAGCTTTTGGGGCTCTTTGTCACTCTTTTCTTTTCCCTTGATTTTCTTTTCATCTTTCTCTTTTTCTTTCAACTTCTCCAATTTCTCCTTTCACCAAAGATATTCATTCAAGCACATGTTTTTCCACTTTGTCTTTTATCCCCACTAGATGTAGGTATCAAAGGCTCAAAAAGGCTAAGTGGTTAACATTGTAGTTTGCCAAGAAAATGAGGAATTAAGCTCAAAGGGCTAACTACGGAAGATTACTTTGGTTTTGGGAAATTTTGGTTAAGTGACTCTTTTAGAACAAGATGGCCTATATCACATCACAAAGTTTCACACAATCATGCTTTCAAACAAGAACATGGGCAAGTTCTAGGATTACTAACAATAACCTAGTCCACTCTCAAATGAACTAAACCGGATTATATGTTCGATTTATGGCTCAATTCTCACCGGTTTATTCAATAGAACTCTCACATTCATCAAATGTTCCCAAACAACAACACATCATGCATCCATGCTATCAAAGCTCACAAATATGAACACAACATGATACCATATTCCAACATCAATCATGCATACATTCAAAGCAAATAGACATCACCACAACTACTCAACAATGGATTCCAATGATTATTCATGCTCACATTTCACCAAAGATCCACTACCCAACATGTGATCAAAACCAACTTAAACAATCCAAGCATGTGAAAGCCAAGTGTGTGCCGGTGCAAAATGTGACACAAGTAGAATGACGAACCGGTGCAAGGGTAACAACTAGTAGAAAAATAAAAGAAAAACAACTCCCCCAAACTTAGAATTTTACTATGTAAAAATTCTAAGTTTGGGGCTACAAGTTGTTACCTCCCTCCTTGCACATCCAATGCTTCTTCAAAGCTCACCATTGCAACACTTGCTTCCTCCTTTCCAAAGTTGGCTTTGTTTCTTCTTCATTCTCCAAGACTTGCTATCCATAGTACTCTTCATCCATACCTACAAAATAAACCAAGCTATCAAAACTACTAAAGCAATAAAAACATGAAAGCAATAAAACATTGGGTTGCCTCCCAAGAAGCGCTATTTTTAACGTCCTATGCCGGACGGTTCTTCCTTGAGGGGAATATCAAGTCACCCCCTTGTCATCCTTGTTCTTGATTTGGGGGAGTTTTTTGAAGAAAACTCCCCCAAACTTGTCCTTCTTACCCATCTTCAACTCATGCTCTTCCACTTGGGGGTCCTCTTTCACAACATTGACCTTCAAATCTTCTCCTAGCTCGGGTGATCATAGGCCATGTCTAGACAAAAGTTCAAGAGAAAGTGAGAAATACAAATAAGCTCAAAGTAACAAACACAAATATTTTTGGATTTTTGCAAATAAAGAAAGCAAGTAAAATGTCTAAACTAAAACTCTATTAACCTACACTCTAGAGCTATAAAAACCTCCCCGGCAGCGGCGCCATAAACTTGATTCACGTGTTATACAACACTAAAATAAACAACCGCGAGTGTACGGTGTCTATCGTAGCGTGATAAGCACGAGGTCGATCCCACAGGGAGGTTAAGCGTAAAAGGGTAGTTTGTTAATCGAGTTCTAAGTAGACGTGATCGAATAGTTTGAATGTTGAATTACTCTAAAATTACCTACCAAAGTGTCACAAATAAGTAACAAAGAGCAATGAAAATCGATCTACTAGCATGCGAATCAAGAAAACGAAAGTAAAATGGATGAAAACTCAATTAAGATAAGGTGGGTTCCAAGGCAATTGTAACACCTAGATGTCCGTTTATGAATGTTATCTCATTTAAATGGCCATTAAGGTTATCTCATATAGGGTGATCACACAAGAAGAATTAATTAATCTCTCGATCTAATTAACCCAAAGGAAAACACAATATAAGTTCGTATCTCTACCTCACAAATATTGTATTACCTAAACTAGCCCCAAAGATCATTCGATTCTCTCTCCGATAATTAATCCTCTCTCGAGCTCATAATAATACCGGGTTGCATGCTTGCATACGATTAAATGGAATAAATCTCTCGATCTTACCCCAATTAACAATGAATTAAGCAAGTCATCATGGCCAATAACAACATGCTTTACAATGGATAATTAAACATGCAAATAAGAGACAAACACCAATTAAAGCAAGAAATTAATCATAAACTTCAATCCAAGTATCTACAATGCCTTAGAACCACAAATTGTTTAAATTACAAAATCCAAATGAAATAACTAAATAAAAAGAAAGGGAAAGAGAAAGCTTAGTCTAGAATGTGGTAGGGAATGGAATTCCCAAGCTAATGCCTCCTTTCTTTCTTGATTTGATGAAGAATTGAGAGAGAAATGGCCAAAACACCTCCAAGTATGTGTAACTATGTGTGGATTTTGAGGAATTGGGGGAGGATGGATTGTAATTCAAGAAATTGGGCTTATATAGTGTTGAGGTAGGGTTTGAATGCCAAAATTGCAAGTTGGTCCTTAAAAAATGGCCAAAATAGGGAAAAAGCACCAAAAATGGGGTTGGCACGGTCGTGCACGGAGCACGGCCGTGCAAAATGGCTTTGGGGGCGAGCAGGTGCTCGGCCGTGCTGGGCATGTGGGCGAAGATGGGAGTGCTCGGTCGTGGCCTTGTCTCGGCCGAGGCGCGCGGGTGCAGGGGAGCTAGGAGCTCGGCCGTGGCATCATTTCGGCCGTGGTGTGCGGACAAAGCTGGGCTGGGGTGCTCGGCCGAGCTGTGTTCTCGGCCGTGCCCTTGAGTTGGCCAAAATCCCTGTTTCGAGCACGGCTAGCTCGAGCATGGTGCTCGGCCGTGCTCGCTCGGTCGACTCCGACTCCTTTCTCGTTTCGTGCATAACTTTCGCCTCGGGTGTCCGATTGACTCGATTCCTTTGGCTATTCCACTCCGTTTTTCGAGACGAATCCAACCGTTCACTCCTCTTCTTGACCCAGTGAAGTATGGTTGGTGTTTTGCTCCAAATTTCATCGTATTTCCTATAAAATCGACAAAACACAACCTTTCTCTCATTTCGGCTTAAACAATCATATTCAATGCATAATTCAATGAAATCCACATCAAAACACGCTTCAAATGTGCCCCTAAAACGTGTAAATTCCACCCGAATCACTACCCATACTAGTATATTATTAATTGTGACTCAATTGCACAATTGAGTGTGGCTCTTTATTTAATTATTACTCCCTTCAATTTTATTATTCTCATTCCCCTTTTAAAAATAATATTATTCACACTATTTTAGCATTTTATTTTCACTCTTAAATCATCATTTATTTATTCAAATTGTTATTATCTTTATTCATAAACGTTCACTTTATTTATAAGTAGATCCCATCATACTCAATCATACCTCCAACATATCTATTTTATCCTAAATTAATCAATATTTATTAAAATTTGTGTTCGAAAAAATAGACATAATAAATTTGGACAAAAGGGGTATATTTTTCTTATAAAACTTTTTGTGTGAGTCAAATATAATTTAAGTATTTTTTGTACTCCCTTGTCTATTAATCTACTAATTTTTACTCATATTTTCTCTTTTGAACTATTAGCTCGATAGATTTTGACATTTTCACAGTGTTTTATCATAACGTGTCTTATATTTTTATTTAATTTCACCTCTATGTCTGTATAATCTCTTAGTCGAGTCTGCATTCCTTTTCAAATAGTCAAAACTTTAATTACCATTCATGTACACCAATGGATAAGATTTAAAATATTAAGTATGGAGTAATATTTTAAAATAATCGTACCCCTAAATTTAAATTCATGGGTCCGCCACTGGTTATGAAGTTTCATTTAATTAACTAAGGTTGCGTTTGGATGGGGGATTTGATTTGAGGAGATATTTCAAATGAGAGGATTTCAAAATAGATGAATTTCAAATGACATGGTTTTAGTGAGGATTTAAAATCCTCTCAATTTTAACTAAAAAATATATGCTAAGAATTTAAAATACATTCATAAATTTGGATTGTGGATTTAAAATTCATAGACCAAATCCCTCCATCCAAATGGAGCCTAATACTATTTCAAATGATATTTTTCAATAATCCACATTTGAACTTATTGACAAAGAATGATACAATTTCATTGAATTAATTAATATTGTTTATTAATCACTCATTAAATTATTTATAATAACAATGTGTCCAACCCTATATATGGTACAAACGTGTGAGTGATCTCAATAAAATTCAAGTGCACGAGATTATTATATACTAGTGTAAGACCCGCGTTTTACGCGGGATTTAAATAAATTTATAATATATTTTAATTTATTAATTAAATAAATAATCTTCGAAATGTGTATAAATTAATTGATAAAATTGTTATTTTAATAAAATATAAAAAATAATTTTGACAATTAATATATATATATATATATACAATAATAGAAAAAAAAATATAATTTTATTGATAGAAGAAGTCAGTATACAAAATTATAAATTACAAAAAACTTTCTTAATTGTAGATAATATTTTGTGTACGTTTATATATATTTTTTATTTGAACTCAAACAAAAAAATTCAATCTACTTTTGCTCTTGACTTTAAAAGTTTCAACATACAATTTCATTCAAACATAAAAATATAATTTGTACCCGATAAATTCATCAATCAACTTCTTTTTAAAAGTATATCATATGACATTGTCTCGCATGTCTTTTGAAAAACCTAGCTAGTCTGAAAAATTCATACTTATGATATAAGTAGAATTGAAAATAATTTTATTAGATAATGAATTGATGCCAAAAAACTTGTCTCCATCAACATATCAATCTTTGAGCCCTTATTTTGAGGTATTTAAAAATTTGAGTAATGTTGTTCATCAACTCCCAGTGGAACATAATTCAATCTTCCAATAAAAATCTATTATCTTTTTTTTAGGAACCCACCTACAATCTTAATTATTTCAAACATGTCTAAAGGAAGCTAGTGTAAGACTCGCGTTTTACCCGGGGTTAAAATAAATTTGTAATATATTTAATTTTAGTTTAAAAAAATATATTTTAATATATCATTATATCAACAAATATTGCAATTATATATGTTTAAAAAAATTACTAAATATATGTGTGGTGAATTTAAAATATATTCTCTTGCACTATTAAAAATAAAATAAAAGGTATAATTTTAAACATATAAAAATAAGTTTGGAATTTTTTTTCTAGATTTTACCATATTGTGTGATATTTTTCAATTCCGTCAAATTTTACACTATACCCCAATAAGTTTTGACATGGATATTTAGCGATATATCCACAATGCTTGGTAAAAAATACATTATACCCCAATATCCATATCGAAAAATCTAAATTTGGGATATATATATATATATGCAATATTTCACGATAGTTTCATCCTTGGTTACGGGAATCAAAAGTAATGACATTTTTTTTTTTTTGTAAAATTGAAGATATTGTGAAAGTGAAATTTATAAAAAAGGGTTAGAAGTTGGTGTGAAAGTTATTGTGAAACGTTCCGAAAAGAAAATTATAAATATTAATATGACTCATATGAGACGTTTCGAAAAGTAAACAGTGTAAATTATTATGAGACAGGTGAAATACAAAATAATAATCCACAAATACTTTTTTTTCTATAAATTTTATACTGTAATTATTAACAATATGTGATTTCAGTGTTTTTTAATCAAAATTTAAGTGAGGTGGTGTAAGAGTTTTTGTCCTTTTTTTTTATATATGATTTGAGTTATTCTGTCAAATCTTAATAAATTAATATAATATTAGTAATTAGTTATTCAATATTGGCTCAAAAAATAAATAAATTAGTTATTCAATATTGGCTCAAAAAATAAATAAATTAGTTATTCAATATTAGTTTAAAGGAATCAAAATAAAGATTTGAAAAATATATAGTAACTTCGGGCAGGGAAACGAAAATTTATAGTAAATCAATAAAAAAAAAACAACTTAAATTAATTATTTTTTTAAAATTAAGTGATTTTGATATTTGTTTGCTCCATGTAAATCCTATGTTCCTAAACCCAAAAAAAAAATCTTGAATGATACTATAATTTAATCAATCAAATAAAAACACATCATATCCCCCAATTATTTTCATTAAAACTCCAAAATTAGTCAAAACTTTTAAATAGCAAAATTTACGTGATTGTAAACAAAATTATAGGAGTGTCAAACATTTCTTCTAATATTTAACTAAAAATTAGGAGTTTGTAAAATCGTTAATCTATTCAATAACTAAGATATAATTAGAATCTTTATTAAATTTTAAATTATAAAACATTTAATTATATATAAACAATATTTTTATTAATTTTTTGACATTAGGTTGGTCAAAGTATATTAATTATACAATATTTAATATTTTCCCTACATTGAAAGTCAACATTTTCTGGTATAAAATACATACTTGTACTTTCAAATATTAATAAACAATGATTAATGATTTATTTTTTACATTTATTTTTAATTTTCATCCGATCTAACAATAAAGAGTATGAAAAGGAAAAAAGGTATATTGCTAAAATAATGGAAGAAAATTAGTTTCCAAAAATTATGTTAGCAATCAATTTTATATTTATCCTGCTAATTAAATAGAAACTAACCATTTAAAAAAAACATAAGCAAACCATTTTATGTACAATCAAAAGAAATATACTATTATATTTTTTTTAATTATATTATACTCTTCAGAAAATTATATTATATAAACAAACCATCCATTTTAGGTACAATCAAAAGAAATACACAATCAAGAAAATTATATTATACTCTTCATAAAATTAAACTAATATGATCGTTTACGTAATATATGGACAGGTCATATTTTAAATCGATTAATTAATTGACAATAAAAAGTATGAAATGTCAAAAGTTATACTCCTAAAATCATGCAACAAAAATTAATTTCCAAAAATCATGTTAGCAGTCATTTTTATATTAATGGCTAATCAAACAAAAACGAACCATTTTTTAAGACAATCAATTAAATTATATTATATTGACATTTAAAATGTGATCTAATCGAATTCTAACTAATACGTACATCTAGTTTTGTGATTATTATTTTTATAGCCTTCCTAAAATTTTCTAAGTAGGTATTAATTTCGATTATTTAGTGTATTATAATTTATAATAGTTGTACGGAGTATATTATTAATTAAATTTTGAATTCAAATTTTATATGTAGTAATATAGATTTCCCTTAATTAGTAAGAATATAAATTTAGAAATAATACTTAACATAATCGAAAATTTAATGCGGATGTATGATAATAAATTGTGTTATAAATAAATAATGTATATACACATCCCTATAAAAAAATGAATGATCTGAAAAATAATCCTTAACATAACTCATAATTGTTAGGGATCATGGATAATTTATAGAATCGAAAATGAATGAAATTGAAGCATAAACAATTTTTTTTGTGTGTGAATATGATGAAATTGTTACAAATCTTTCAACGAATATACAATCTCCAAACTTTCAAAAATCCCCGTGTGAATCTGATGAAAATGTTGTAGATGTTCCAATGAATATAATATAATCTTCAAAAACCTTCTCTGAATCTGATAAAATCTTGAAAATCTTCATAAAATCTTCAAGCCTCTTGACGAACAAAAATAAAAATAATATCTAAACTACATATCTACCAAAAAAAAAAAATTACAAACATACATCATTAAAATTCCTATAATTATATTGTAAAACAATAAATAAAAAACGAAAAAAAAAAATCAATCCTAACTACATTAAAAACATACACAAAAGAGAAAAGTGTGAAGACATTGAGGAATTGAAATGAAAGAAAGGTTGAGGTTTATATAGAAGTGAAAAATAAGAATTAAGGGTTAAGATTAAAACTTAAATGAAGGGTTGAGATTAGAAGATAAAGTTAAAATGAATGAGAATTGGAGAATTTTAAAATTGAGAGCTTTGGTGAAGAGAGAGGTTGAATAGGTTAATGGGATTGTGACACATGTCACACTCATAAGGTTTCTAAATATATAGAATTAAGGTATGGGTGAACTCAATAATATTTTTTGAACATGGGAACATAGCATTTACAATATCAAATGTTTTAAAAGAAAAACATTAAAAGTTATTTTACATACGATCTACCTACTATTTATTAAAGGACATATATTAAAAATAGTATATCTATTGTCTAGTAGTAGAGCAAATTATATTTTATTATGCATTCATCCCACCAACTTACGTTTTTTTGCAAAATTTAGTCATTTGTTGAGAAAGTTCAATTCGTGGGCGACCTCCTCTTGTCATCCTATCACCCAGTGTTGACTGAATTTAGTTTCTTATTAAGTTTTTATTTTTTATTTTTCTCGTAAATAAAAACGTTCGTTGTAAAAGTCAGGCCTAGGCGACGCCCAAACAATAGTTGCACGCCTATCGTTTTTCGACTAGATGTCTATATTTTTTGTTGTTGGACTTTCCAACATCAATGTTCGATTCGAGCGTCCGAACACATTTTTTTAAGTGTAATCGACGCTCCAAGAAAATTACGTAGTTTTGCCATGATGTGTAACAATTTTTTGATAAAATTCTATATATCGTTTAAGGGGTGAAAAGTGAAAACTGTATTATTATATTTTTCGGCATTTTTTGTAAGTTTTATTTTTTTTAGGGAACTCGTTGCAATTTTATACTTTTATTTTATTAGGGTTTTATATATATTGTTTGAGAATTTTACAACTAAAATATTAAAAATATAATAAAAAAATTATTATACATAGCCTAGGTGCTAGGCGGTGTCAATTTACTCGACTGCCTACTTTTCCGACTATTCAAGAACAATAATTTATAATTAATTACCCCATCTGTCCGTCTATAAACTTTTTATTTTATTATTTTTATTTGTTCGTCTATGAGTTTTTCATATATTTTTTTTTGGCAAATTTCTTTTAATTTTTTGTTCTTACACTTTACTTTATATCTTATATTTTATATTTATCTATTAGTCACATTACTTGTGTAATATCTATTATTTAATCACTTTTATTAATTTATGTGCTCAAAAGTAATGAAAAATTTATAAACTGATTGATAGAGTATTTTAGGTTTTTACCTCATAGCTCAAATGTTATGTTTAGGCCCACAGCCCAAAAATAAAAAAATACGGGTCGGATAAATGTAAGCGGGCCAATTGACAGAGTCGTTGGAATGAATTAGCAGTTAGTGACGACAATCATATTTGCCCTAAAAGGACCTAAATTATCCATTTTTTATAGAATATTAGTGATAATAAAAATAATGTACGGAAGAGATGGAGGTTGAAGTGGGTCCAGGAAGAACAAGCATAATGTTACACAAATAATCAATTTTATTTTTTTTAGAAATAAATGTTTACTCCATGCTATTTTTAATAAATGTCTTTTTGACATTTCATTATTTTTACAAATTAGATGATATTCTACACTTTTTAATATATATTTATTGCATATTTTTTTCTTCTAATATGCTATTGAAATCATTTAAATACTCAAATAAGTGTGTTTTAATAAGATAGATCAACGTCATTTATTAAGGTTATAATTAGTAGAATATCTATATTTTTCTTAATATACATGTATTGATTTAATATGACACTTATTTTGAATATCATTTAATTATCCACCATAAACATATTGATAAAGTCTACTAAATGATTCAAAATTAAAAGTTGATCATGTTGTCAAAAAATAAAATAAATTAAAAGTTGTTGAATCATTACATCATCCTGATTTCCTCATCTCCCGTCCTCAATAATCCCATCATTTGGGATTATCATTACATCATAATCATATATATATAATCATAACCTCACATATAAGACATGAAGCGTGTGTTCAAGTATATGATCACGATTCACCAACATATCCATCCTCAATTACTCTATCACTCATCAACGTTAATATCATAACAATATTCATCATGTAACAATTAGTTATATACTATCATATACTACAAATATTCCAATAAACCAAGTACATTTTTAAATAATTCGGAGTATTAATTAATTATTTTCATTAAAATATTAATAATGTGTTCCAATTGTACGTACAATGCGTCCAAAAGTGTTAGCTATTAGTCACACGCGCTAAAGTATATATAATATATACGGAGTATACATTTAATGCAATTCTTTTTCAGCAACTTTTATATTTTATACGAATTAAATATATACAAAAAGTGACAATACATATTCCAACACATTGAATCGGCCTACAAATTTCGGCAATGTATATATCTATATATATCATAAACACTTTTGTGCAAATTTGTAGTCTAATATCCATGCAAATCACTGCATGTCTCCAACCAAACTCAATTTATTCTGATCCAATTAAACTTAATTGAGTTGCCATGCGATTTTTTATTTTATCTATTTTGCATTATGTAAAATTTATATGAATATCTAAATATATATTTAAGTGAAGCACAGTCTCGTGCATGTATAGTAGCAGGGTACTGCTATATCTTTTTATCTCGTGCATGTATAGTAGCAGGGTACTGCTATATCTCTTTATCTGCAATATAAAAAGAAAAAAAGTGATTATTTTATTAATTTAGCTTTTCTGAAAGTCGTCTTTCTTTGCTAAGAAAATCTTAAAATAGGTTTGTCATTTTCGCTCTTTTTCATTAAATTCCATCTCCTCCTCCGCCCACCTTATTTCATTCACTCCAACCGACTGCACTCTCTCTCATCATATATATATAAATATATGTATCTATATCCCTAAAACGGGCTTTAATCCAGAAGCTTGTCTGTTTTTATATTTAATGCGGTGACTGAAAATTCATTATAAAGCCAAAGAAGTGGCCTTGTAGATTTCATTTTCATTTTCAGTTTCATTTCTATTCAAAGACACTTAGTGTAAGAAAAATAAGAGCAATATTTATAAAAGAGATGGATCCTTGTGGTGGTAAAGAGAGGAAAATATTTGGTGCTTTCATGGCTGCCAACAAAGTCGAGGATCATCATCATCATCAAATACCTAATTTGCAGCAGCATCATCAAATTCAACACATGAATAATCAAATGTTACCATTTGGGATGATGATGCAATCGGCCTCGTCATCATCGACGTCCCTCCCACCTCCGAATATGTAACGATTTTTTTTTATATATAAGTTTGATTTAATTTCATTGATTTTGTTTTAATTTGCTTAAATTGTTTAATATGCAGAAACAAAGATGGAGCTTACGAGTTAAGCGAATTGGATCGAGCTCTTTTTCAATATCTTGGTGTTCAAGATCACCCACCTCAAGAACAACCACGTACAATTACATCTATACCCTAGGATTTTTTTATTTTTTTTTCATCTAATTAATCAATAAATTAATTGTCCTTTTTTTTTTATTTGGTGAGATTCTTTTGAGAAATGATTTAATGGGAATTGGGTCATGAGGGAAGTATGTTGGAGGAGCAGATCAAAATCACTGCTTGTACCCTCTTTGACCAGATCCTTTTATTAGGAAAAAAGATTTTTACTTTGCAAGATAAAAAAAATATGGGGTTTTTTTTTTTGTTTTTGTTTTTTTGTTTTACTTGCCTTTTTTTTTTTTTTGTTATTTAATTTTGTTTTAATGATTTTTTTTAGTTTGGACAGACATGTAACAAACTTCTGAAAATTGAATTTCTTGGGAAATTTCTTGTACTCTACTTGAGAATATACGAATCAAACCCTGGTTTAATTTGTTTTTATATTTAATTATATATATTTCTCGAGTATTTGCAGAATTAAATCCTGGGATGACACCTCACACTCTGAATATTTTCCCTTCTGAGCCCATGCATGTTGACCCCTCTCAGGTACAAATTAAATTAAACCTTAAAAAAGATTATTGATTAATTAATTATGATTAATTTTCAGCTAATTAATTAAAACATATTGTAATTGTGTGTTTGGTAGGGAAATTCTGGATTAGCAGCTGCGAGTGGTTCATCTCAGCCAACAAATGACGCTTCTGCTTCTCATAAACCGACCAAACTAGTTAAGGTTATAATTAACATTAATTAATTAGTACTTAATCCAATAGGCCCCCATTAATTCTATTATAAATTAATTTAATGATGTTGAATTAACTAATTGAAAACACTCGTGTATAGTTGTAACTGAGATTTTGTACATATAAAAAACATTTTAATTTTGATGATTTAAATTTTTTATATTATTTTGTTCTTGTTTCTTTGATGTTGTAGCGTGCGGGGAAGGGCAAAGGGCCTGCGTCGAGTTCTGAGCAAGGACCAAAATCTTCTGATGCAAAGGTGTGTGCGTGCGTGCATTTTTTTTTTTTATTTTTTTTTTCGATTTTACATGAACTATGTTTACCGTAATTAAACTTGTGATGAATAATAATGGGCTCAAAACCGAAATTATGCTCCCATGACCCTGAAGTTGTGAGAAAAAAAGCATAGCTGAAAAATGATCTATATATATATAGCTATTTATTTTTACATATATGTGCGTGCAGACTCTAAGGAGGCTTGCTCAGAATAGAGAGGCAGCTAGGAAGAGCAGGCTTAGGAAAAAGGCAAGTTCCTGAAAATAATTATTAAGTGACAACAAAATTAATTTTCATAATTTCGTTTTAGTTAATCTGATTACATTAAATATCGAGTTTAATTAATGTGTATTGCAGGTTTATGTTCAGAACCTGGAATGTAGTAAAGTGAAGCTGATTCAGTTAGAACAACAAGTATGCAGGGCTAGATCCCAGGTGATAATCTTCATCCCCTTTTAGCTTCATGATATATTAACGTAAATAATTAATTAATAATCACTTAAATGTTTTCTAGCTGATCGATATTTTATTTTTTTCTGGTTGGTTAGGGACCTCTTATATCCGGTGACCCTAACCTTTCTGCTGCCATGATGGACAACATCAACAACACTAGTGCAGGTGTGCATATGTCTATATATATTTAACTAGTGCAATTATTTAATATAATTTTTTAAAATGTAGTATATGTATGTGAGAGAATGGTTAAAAAAAACACAAAATTGAAATTAGAAAATACGATTAGATCAAAATTGATCATGCCCATGCATGCAGTTGCTGCTTGGTTTGACACCGAGTATAACCGATGGTTGGAGGAGCACCATCGGCAGACGATGGAGCTCAGGCGTGCTGACTTGTCGGAAAACGAGGTCCGTATGATGCTGGATAACCACCTGGCACACTATGATAGGCTGGTGGAGCTGAAGAATATGATGGCAAGATCGGATGTATTTCACATCTTGTCCGGGATATGGAAGGGCCCGGCAGAACGCTGCCTCCTATGGTTGGGTGGTTTCCGACCATCTCACCTCATTGAGGTCCTAGCTAGTATATTATAAAATTTTATAAAATCCTAACATGCATGTATATGCTAAAGTGATTTATATATGCAGATGGTATCGAGCCAAATTGAGGCGTTAACTAATCAGCAAGTGATGGAGATTTACCGCCTGAAGCAGTCGGCAAAGGATGCGGAAAAGGCTATGTTGGAGGGAGTTGAAGCTCTGAATCAATCCATCACCGAGACTATCACGGCGGATACACTAACTATCCCACCAACCATGACCACTTATACGACTCAGATGGCTGTCGCTATAGAAAACCTCTCTGCTCATCAAGGCTTTATTCACCAGGTATATATATGATCTATCCCTATCCCTATCCCTATCCCTATTCAATTAATTATTACTTAATTCCTCGTCAACATATAGTTATCAATACTTAGAAAAGTATACATAGGCTTAAGCCCCAATACAAATGGGGGTACGTGCAGTGGAACCATGATTTTTATTATAATATTTTTATCTATATTTATTAATCTTATAATATATTCATGTAAAACTATGTTTATTATTACTTGGTTGGGGGAAGAATTTAATTGATTTTATTTTCATTCTGTGAATAGAAATATGTGCGTTTTAGACCCATACATACGCTTGTGTAGAAATTTAATTAATTTCTTTTAGCTTTAATTATTTCACATGCACTTTTAGTGAAGACAATATATTTAAAAATACTTGCACAGTAGTTAAAAAAATGCACTTGAATTGCACGTGCACATGGTTCATACAAAACTCTGTCTAAATAAATTTTGCACATGTTAGACGGGTGTTTTTATTATACACTTACATGGGTAGAAATTGAATTAATTTTCTTTCAACTTGATTTCACATGATACCGTTGAATTTCAGGTGCACATACATACAAAACTTTATGTATGTTGTTTGACCTTAAAATTTGAATGAATGAATATGCAGGCAGATAACCTTCGGCAGCAAATCCTTGTGCAGCTGCGGCAAATTCTGAGGACGCGGCAATGTGCACAGTGTTTTGTGGCCATGGATGAGTACTTCTACCGCCTCCGCACTCTCAGCTCCCTTTGGCTTGCCCGTAATTCCAACCAACAATAAATTACTACTACTATCTTTTTTTTGTTTTCTTAAATTAAACGATATTTTAATTTCTTCACTTTATTATCTTTATTATATATGTCTCTTTAATTACTCCATCAACTCAAATCACTTTAAAATACTCTCAAATAATAAAAGAAGCCACAAGTTCCGAAAAAATCACAAATAACTTATACATTGCCTTTTAAAAAATAACAACAAATCGGAACTAGTGCATTTTTAAAAATTATCAATTGTTTTCATTGAATAATTAATTGCGGTTGTTCAAACTACAATTTTTTTTTTTTGAGGGGGTGTTCAAACTACAATTGATATTGTTTCAAAATGCACTTGTGTTGCACGGTGCACTTAGTGCATATAAGAGTAAGTATTAAAAGTTTAAATAGAGAGAAAAAAATAGTACTCCAATTGGATAGGAAAAATAACTTAGACAATGCAAAATAAGCATAGGAAGAAAAAATAAGAGAAAGGAAAAAGAAAAAAACTAAGCCAAAATCAGGATTCGAACAAAAGGCTCATGAATTTAAATATAATACGGTGCACTCGATTATTCACTTATTAATTAAACCCATATTTGTAGATGTCATGTTAATGTTACTCCCTCCTATTCATTTTATTTGTCGTTCTATCATTTTGCACACATATTAATAAAATATATTTCGGCTCAGTATAATCTTATTTAATGATAAGTTAACCTATTATTTAAAGAAAAATAGAAAGACTTGTTATCTTCTTCTCCAAGTAGCCCGATAAAAAGAATTTCAATTTATTTTCAGGCAAAATAATGGACAGAAGCACGTACAAACATTTCTGGCAACATATTTTCTGAATAAAAGCAAAAAAATAAAATCTAATAAAATGTTGTGCACACCATTCTTTAACTGCTAATTAACAGTTACAATTATGTAGCCAAATTATCTAAAAGTCGGTGCTAATTAATTAACCTAAAAAAAAGGCACCCAAATTTGATCAATCTATGGATTCAGGAAGCAAGAAATCTATGAAATTGATTTCAATCTATGAATTCAATATCAATCTATGAATAATTGATCATGAATTTGACAAATAATTGATCAATATGAATTCGGATAAGAATAAACAAATAAAATTAAGAAAGAATCATAACTAACTGATTGTATTTTTTTTATTTTTAGAATTGGAAAAAGATGGAAATATAAAGGTAGGAGAAAAACACGATAGATTAAATAAGAGCATCTATGGTATATAATGCCAAAACGTCAATTAAAAAGTAAATAGGAGAAAAGATAGAACGACAAATAAAATGAATAGGAGGGAGTATAATTCTAATTCATTGCTTGAATTCACTGCTACTTTGATCTTGAATTTTTAATTTAACTTCACATGAAAGCTTGTGATGAATTATACATATACTACTAGCATTTTATATTACCACATTATTTTTATTGTGCAAAAATTTATTCTATACTACTATTATTTATTTTTTTGAAAGGTATACTAATAAGTTTTACCTACTATTGAATTTGAATCAATGACTTCGATCAATCGTATAAAAGCAATACTCTTAACGATAGAGTTAAATACTTGAAGTTGAAAATTTATCACCACAAGGGGATCAAACAGAACCTGAAAAAAGCAATACATACCCGATCCGAGAAAATAAAAAATCTGGGAAAGAGAGAAAAATAAAAAATCTGGGAAAATGAAATCTGAGAAAAAATGTTCTTATACAACTTTTTTTTTTTTTTTTTTGAGGGGATATACAACTTTATTTTATGGTTGAAAGGAAAATCTGACTTTTCATTTCAGTATGTGGAAAGAAAATGAATGTTAAACGTGCATCCATAAATCCACAGCTGAATATACTTGCAATGTAGTATATAGTATAATTTGAATGAGTTAACCTAGACATAATTATAGTATTATTTTTTACCACATTATTTTTAATCTGAAAGAATATATTCTATACCTTCATTTTAATATTAGAGAAACATAAAATTTGAATAGTGAGCACAAAACAAAACTAAAAATAACACATTAAATAATAAATATTACTACATGCATTTAAACCTAAAATGTATTAGTTGTTATTTTTAAAAGGTGCTATAAGTTATTTTATCAAAAATTAATATTAAAAAAGATTGCACTGTGCAAATCGAGTGCATTTTAAAACAATGTCAATTTTTTTACTGAACAACTGTAGTTGTTTTCACTGAATAATTACAATAAATAAACTGATATTGTTCAGTGAAAACTCCAGGAACGATTTAATAAGATCAACGAATATTATTTTAAAATGCACTTGAATTGTACGATGCACCTGTGCATACAAGATTAAGGCATAAAAAAATTAAATAGAGCTGGAGAAAAAAATCACTTGGATAGGAAGAGCAACAAAATAAATTAGAAAATGCAAAATAAGCATAGAAAGAAAAATAAGTCAAGGGAAATGAGTAGAAAATAACTAAGCATGTGTCCACAAATTCACAGCTAAATATACTTGCAACTTTAACTCAGATATAATTATATTATTTTTTATTTATTACCACATTGTTTTTATTGTGCAAAAGAAGCAGAAAAGGCTGTGGGGTTGTAGTGTTCATGCACCCGCATCAATGAACTCCCACCAAATAAAAGCAATGCTATAACCACATAGTTAAGTAGGTCATTTGGAACCCTCCATAGTTAAGTAGGAATTTGCACACTTTCCATATATGGATGTTCCATACCAATTTGCACACTCCATAAAAGAAAATATCTTCACAACCCTCACCCTTGAAATATACTCATATTTACTCATATGCCATTACTTTTACACACTCAATCTACTTTATACTTTAGTTTATTAATAAAAGTTTACAAAACTACCCTTCAAAACACCAATCATTACACATTTTCTTACACATTTCTTAAAATGTGTGCCGGTCAAAGGGTGCAAGTTCCTCCAGGACGGAGGGAGTATCATTTAAACAATATCACTCAATATGTACACGACCATCAATATATATATATATTTTAGGGGAGTCCATCATACAATTCAGAAAACGGAACTTATTTAGAAATTGATGTTTTATTCCATAACTTTAAGAGAACAATAACCTGATGACAAAGGCTTCGATTCGATTTGAGTGCTCGTTAATTAGGTACCAAACAGACCCCATAATTTGAGATATTGCTAAGGTGAATACCGCCAATACATTCAATGTTAGGTATAATGAGTACAAGGTCCTCAAAAAAAATCTATTTTCATCCTATAAATTTTGAAGGTGTATATATGTTTTTTTAAGCCAAATAATAAATACTTGATTTAACCTAAAACGATGGAGGTGAGAAGTAGGTATATATCAAGATAATCCCACCTTGAACACTTTGGTAGTGATTATGAGTCAAATCCTCAAATAATGAATTAGACCATGTGGTGCCATATCTTATTTTTCTGTCAAAAGAAAGACGGATTGACTGATATTTTTATTAATTAGGGGACGGAGGGAGTACCTTTTAGTCGTATTTTGTTGCACTTTTCAGTTATAATAACTTACACTTTTCATTCAAATATTGTGTTGCACTTTTCAAGTATATTGACATGCACTTTTTAACTTTTCAATTATAGTGACTTACACTTTTTAATTAAAAAATGTGTTACACTTTTTAATAATATTGACTTACACTTTTTAACACACATTTTCGAAAAAAAATTACCAATAAAAAAAATTACAAAAATAAATAAATAATAATAATAAAAAAAGAATTGACTAAGTCAAATTTTTTATTCAAAATATTCTTGAATATTTAAGGTTGAACAAGTTAACTCAATTTGTTATAACAAATTGATTTAATAAGACCAATCCCTTTTCAAAATATCTTAAAAAAATCTTTTCAATTTCGGATAAAAATCTTCAAACTTTCAAGATCTAGTCTTTGGGTGAATCTAACAAAAATTTAAGTCTTGACAAACAAAAATTAAAATCAACAAAAGAGAAAACTGTAAAAAATTGCAGTATAATTTAAAATTTTGAATAATTTTAAGTAAAACATGAACTTTAAATAATCATGTTACAGATTAGACTTTTTGAAAGTCTTCTTTGTGCTCGAATTCGATGTTTTAATGTTATTACAAATACAAAATTAATGTTTCATTTTATAAAATTTATAATTTATTTGTAACTTTTAAAATATTTAGATTATATGAGTGAAATGTTATAATTTAATTTTCAATCAGCCAAAAAAATTCAATTGGAAATTGGAACTTTACCCGATAAAACAAAGAATGTGACAAAATAATTTTTTGGCGCTTCAAATCGTCTGTTGGGTTTTTTTTTTTTTTTTTGACAGATCTGTTGGGCTTATTGATTGATCAATTAATCTTCTCATTACAAATCTACAAAATTAATTTTATTACCAGCGAAACTCTAATAACTCACAACCATTCAATAATTTTAAATTCACAAAATAACTCACGCCACAAAATCACATCATATTCGAATATAAAAGAATGATACTAAGACGTACTAAACATGGCTTAATTCATGTAGATTTAATTACCCAAAAGGGTGGTGGTGCGATTTTTTGTTGCCGACAAGAAAGGATAGAGTAAATAGTAGAATCTTGAAGCTTATAAATCCCTAGGTCATGCCCTCCGTACGTATAATCTTCATCTATTCTTTCCCAGTAATCATCCGTGAAGTAAATTGCATTCACCTCTACTTCCGTGGCTGACAACATTGTAGACTGATTTCCACCCAAAAACAAAGTCGAATTATTCAAAGTTTCAACTTTAATCCACTCGTTTCGATCAGCATCGAGTTTGAAGACGTGAAACGCCATTGTCCTGTAAGGACACACCAACGGCTCTGAAGCCTCATCTGTAAGAGTGTCCCCTTCGTAAACGACTTTTCCATCATATCTGACGAAATCACCTATGTACCTCACAACAAGATATATTTGCTCTTGTGACAAGGCCAAATACCATTGAGTAGAATAGAGATCTGTTGGAAAATTTGGGTTATTTATCAAGATTTCTGGACAAGAATCTTGAATGACCATCTTCTTCAGGGGAACAACTTCATTCAAGTCCCATGATGCAACGGAGAGCGGTGGACCCAAGGCGAAGACCGCGTTTGTCGTCTCATGTATGACAACGTCGTAATAGGTCTTACCTTCGCGTTCAAGGCCGCTCCATTCTTCGTCTCCGCCTCTACAATAGGCGATTTTGGTGTGAGCTTGGAAACCGAAGAGTACTACAACAAAGTAGTTTTTCGCATGAGAGTAAGATGGATTAGTAGATAGAAAAACTTTTTGGATTTTACGGGAGGAAGAGAGAAAGTTTGAATCAAAGATTGGGAGGGTGTTTGAAGGAGGGAGGGGAATTCGAGTTCCGGAGAAAGGATCAACGAGGGTAGGGTTTTCATGTTTGTCGAGGTAAGTTAGCCATCCATAAGAGGATCCCACACACTCAACAAATTCACTATTTTGAGGGAAATAATTTGCAGAAGGAAGCATGAGGAATGGAGAAGAAGCCATATTCAAATCACGAGAAATATTATGAATTCTGAGAAATAAGAAATATGACTGGTGAGACTAGCTAGTATATATATAGAGGATTTGAAATTAAGTAGGTAGGGTTATTTTATATATGGTAACTAGTACTTAATTACATAAGGAAATATTATAAGATACGAGATATTATTATATGGAAATTTGAACGTTTTATATATGGTAAGTATTTATGTATATAGGAGTTAATTTAAAAAACATAAAAGAATGAAAAAATATTTTAAGAAAAAAAAAGACGGAAACAAAATATTTTTTTAGATTTTCTGATTTTATATATATGGTAAGGTTTTATTTATGTTAAGTACGTAGGTATAGATATATATGTATTCTGATTCAAAAAAAGATAAAAGAATGAAAAAATATTTTTTAATAAAAGGACAATACGTAATAACAAAGAAATGTTGAGATTTTATATATATGGTAAGGTTTTATTTATGTTAAGTATGTAGATCTAGATATATGTATTCCGATTTAAAAAAATAAAAGAATGATTTTTTTTAATTTTTAATAAAAGGACAGTAATTAAAAAAAATTGAGATTTTTTACTTTAATTCTAGTTAATTGCAAATCGTTTTTCACAAATATTTTACAAAAAATGATTTAAAAATCACTATATTATTCAAATGATGATAATGAATTTATATTGAAAAAAATTCATGTTGTATCTTTAAATCAGTTTATATTAAATTTGATTTGTTTTACCGAGAAGGTATACAATTTGAGTTTGTACAGTCCTATCAAATGTAAAATGAATAAAATTAAAAATTTAATACAAAATTGTATAATTTTTGTTTGTTACTTACTTACTAGTTACTTGTAAGTTGTAATGACTGGTTAGTTCATCAAAACCAAATTTATCCTAGAAATTAAATTGTTTAAAGCCAAACAAAAAATTTAAAGAAAAACATATTTCAAACGATAGGATCGATCATTTTCCATTCGTGTTAAAACGTCCCAATTATGGGGTTCAATTTGGTTTATCGAATTAATATAGAGTTATATTAATGTAAATCAATTTCATTATGTTTTAATGACAGGTATTTAATCTAATTTTGGCCAAATTTGAAGAAACGTAGACGTAGTATGGAATTATCTATTTTTGTCATCTTATTTCATACTTTAATCTATATGTTTTGTATTTAATCATCACATTAAGTTAAAATAATAGTATCATTATAAACCTATGACTTTGATAATACTACATAATAGTCCGGTTTGTTGAGAGGTCCAGCTCAATGGATGTTAAGTTACCCAAGTGGGAATCAGAATTGAACAAAAAACGAAAGTTTTACGATGAACTCAATATACCATTTCGCGTATGAAATGATATTGTTTATCATACGATGTTTCGATAAGAACAACACATAAAATTAAACAGTTTCCAGTAGTTAGTAATATTTCGTATACTGAAACGTATATAATACTTCACATGCTAAAAGTATTACTTTGAAGCCAAGAGTTCACATGAGAGCTACTCGTTAATCAAACGTGAAATTATATCCAAAATAACTCAAATGAACTTGGAGGTGCAACTTTAAACCTAGTATCAATTAGTTTAAAAATATAGTTCATGAGACTAAGCAATACCAGCAGCTTAAGTAGCATGACTAAACAGTTTATAAGACTTACTTTGGACATGATAATCATAAAGGAGGTTCTTTCCATTGTAATCTGTCGAGCCCATCCACAATGGCTCTGCGGAACTCCCCGTTGTGAAGAAGGAACGATGATACGTGCCCACCAGAAACCCATCTCACTTCTGATCCTGGCCAAGCCTTTTGAAGCTCCATTACCGAGTGTTTTGGGATATAACCGTCGTCCTGAAGATTTGATCATCTATAAACATTTGTTGAATTAACTAAATTTGATCCAAGAAAGAATTCATGTTACTTACGGTAGCAGCAACAAATATAACAGCATTTGGATTTTTGGGGATAGGAAACCGCGTGACATCAGTTAGAGACAACACGTTTCGCATTCGCTCCCTCACTTCCTCGTGCGTCATGGCAGCTGGCTTCTGCGTAGTAGCAAGATCTGCTCTAAGAGCTTCCCATGCTGTGGCATGTTTTAATACCCCTTCACAGAATGCCACAACTGCAGAATGTGGAGAGAGAAACGGGAGCGTAGCAATCGGTGTTGGGTGCAAGGATCCAACCATAGCAGCATGTACTCCGCCTAAGTAAAAAACACGAATATTGACAAAACCACATCAAATATTACTCCTATTGTTTTACACAAATAAGCTGGCTGATACAAGGATGCTATATTATCCATCACTATCAGCACTTGAATTTCGACATATAACAAGGAATAAGTCTTACCCATGCTAAGTCCACACACACCCATTTTCCCAAATCCTGCCTCATAGTCTATCCAATGCAAGAGGCTACGAGCCTCTTCGATGGTGGCTCTTCCTAATAAGAGCAAATCACTCACACACAAGAGTTTTGACCCCCGTTGCAACATGGGCCGTCTCCTTCCATAGAAAGGGCTGCAATATACATACAACACATAGTTTAAAAACTTTCCAAAGCTCTAATTTGTCACAGTTATTACTTAACAGACATTCAACTACACCTCTCAAGCACCATAGTTGCTATGTTTTCCTTGAGCAGAGGCCCACCTAGACGCAACCTCCGCTCAAACGAATGATCTCCCGTGCCTGAACAACAGTAAACCATAACTATACAATCCACACAACCATCCTAGATGCAGGACACTAATCAATTGAGAGCTAATTACAAAGAACAATCTAACAGAATCCGAAATGATCCAATAAATCAATATCAATAATCAATGAATCATCATCCAAAACATGGCCCTAAAGTCTGTCAAAATATATACAGAAAATTCCATAATGAGGTACCTGCAAGATGAACAACACAGGACATCTTCTGTGGCTGCTGGAATTTGGGGGAAAGAAAAGAAACTCTTGCTGTACGGCTCTCAGGGGGCAATGCATTGAGAAGCACCTCATCACAAGGGGTCTGAAACACCCCTTCTCTAAGGCAAGCATCCTTTGATTCCCAGACTGTTTTCCAATTAGGTTGCAGCAAAGTAGGAGGCCAGTTTTGACCTTCTATATGGGGAAACAATTGACTTATCACTCTCTCTAGAAGCTCAAGCTTTGAGCCACCCCAACCCCCTGAGAAAAATGGAGGGCTTATCTTTGTTCTGTGCAACAATGCACCGTATACATGATCCAGTGCATAGTAAAAGGGGCCCATATTTACAGCAACCATTTTTTTTTATCTGAATTCTGTAAAAAAAGAAAAAAAGGGGGTTTATCAAACACGATTGAAGAAGTTTTCAATCAATTCAACCTTTGGCCAAGAAACCCTCATCACAAACTTAAAAGGGGTCGGATTCGACAAACAAATAGAACTTCAGGGTTTCAATAATTCAACATGAGGCCACAAACTAGATCTAAAAAAGGTTGAAAATTTTCAAGAATCAATAGCTATGGAATTGACCTATGGCCAGATTAAGATGCGTGCGATGTGTGTGAGAGAGAGAGAAAACTGGGGGCGGAGAAGGTGGGGGTGACTCCGCGGATTTAGATAAGGGGCCCAACGCCACCTAAGAATATCCATTACGGAGTAATATTCGCTCATTAAATATTTGGAGATCTAACATAGTACAAAACAAAACAAAATCGTAGTAGTATATTAAGATATTTATTTTTTTGAAGAAAATATATTGGTTTTGTGGGACTATCCTTCTCAAAAAAAATATGTATAATTTATGTTATGATAAATTTACAAGTTCTTTTAAAAAACACTGGGAATTTATTAAAATAATAACCTTGCTACTTGTATTAAAAGATCTTATGCAATATTTCTCCGAATCAAAATATTATTTTTGCAACAGACTTGCGAGTTTTTTCAACATACAAAGTGTAATAAAGTAAGAGGTGATATTTAAAATAAGTTAGATCACGTAAATTTAAATTACACCAAACACACCTATTAAGAAATTGAAATATTATTGTATTATAATTTCATTGAACTATTGTATTTATAGATACAAGAAGTGCCTATATTTAGAAGATATATACATCAAATATTGAAGAGATAAAATAGTATTCCGTATTAAAAGATAGATACACATCTTATAAATAGTATTATATTCCTAATAGATTTAATTAAGTTGTGTTATCGGGTTTTAGGAGTTAGATAATATCTCTGTGAATCAAAAAATTCTCAATTAATACGAATCAACGCACCTCTTCTATACTTTTCAATAGACAGAAAAATGTAGGATTGCATGCATATATGATCGTGGAGAGATGATCAATATATTTTTGGCTAAAAAACACAGAAGATTAAATTGTATCATCAGGAGGATGATCAAAGAAACCTAGCCTAGAGCTCGCTCTATCATCAGTAGATAATCGAGAGTTTGATCATCAGGTAATGATCGACTAGATTTCACTCACCATCTTAAAACCATCAACCTTGATTGATTTCAACGGATTAGCGCATGGACATCAACGTACGAACCCTTTTCTCCCTTTCAGCCTTCTTGGCAGTGGGTGTCCTCTGCATCTTTCGAAGCTCCTTCATCACCACTTTCTCCACCGCGTCAATGACGATCAGGAGCTTCTTCTCTGGAGTCAAGAAAGATGAATCTTCATCGGTTTTATGGGTGATGTCGAGCAACATCTTGGGGACTTTGCTTGTAGTTGGTGGACAACACTTGCTTAAAAGTGTCGGACGTGGGGAAATCAGTGATATGTCCTGGTGAATTCGACTCTCCAATTCTAGGCCCTTACCTCCTCTTCTTCCCTCAATTGCCTATGCAAAGAATCAACATTTAGACCATCATTTAGAACCACAGATTCTTGCTCATAGAAGAGTGTAGCAATGCATATGCACAGCTAAAACTAGCATTTAAAAGTTGAAACAATGTTTGTAAGATAAATTAACTGTGTGTATAACTGATCATTTCCAAGCTTAAAGTACCAAGGACAACTTCATGAAAAACAAGAATAGTAGTAATAATCCTAATGATTAACATATGGATCATACCACTTAGGCCCCGTTTAGTAGATATCTTAAGATATCTGTGGCCAAACACAAATATCTCTGACTGACCTAAATTGAATTACAAATAGTGTGTTTTTACCCACTGGTCTTGGCTAATCTACGCTACCAAATGGGGCCTCAAAGATTACAATCACAGATTCTTGCACATCATACCTAAAACTAGCATTTAAAAGTTGAAAAAATATGTGTAAGATCAAGTAAACCAGACCATTCCCCTAAGGGGTCAAGTTCATATAGAGCACAGAGCTCTGACTTTAAATTGATGCTCCGAATTAGTCGGACCTTGGAACGGATACCGAGTCATAAAAAACAGATCGTTATGTGTGTGTAACTAGTAAATTATACACACAAAAAGCAAAACAGGTAATTTCCAAGCTTAGTGTACGAAATGCAATTCAATTCATGAAAAAACAAATCAACAGATAATAAATGCATTTCCAAATAAAATGAGTCATTTACCCTCATTACAGCGGTTATGTCGTTGAGAGGCCTTCTTGGATACCAAGAAGGCAAAGCGCTTCTGCTACCACTTCCACGGCCTCTTCCGGACACAGGTGAGACGTTTTCAGGCGCTCCAATCGGTGAAAACCGCCTAATTATTGGAGATCCAACAGCCCTCTCTCTTGCAGCCAATCCTGTTGATCCAGGTGTGCTGACCATCGGCGTTTCTCTCCACCGGAATGGAGTAATGGCCTGCAAATCATCATCTCCGTCTTCGAGAACAAAAGGAATTGGACCGCATCTCCCCCTACTCCATGCTTCTATAACGTCACCGTGCCGAGGTAACCGATCTCTTCCCTCAGGCATTATATCAAACACCTCCCCTGTATCAATCGAACCATTAACATCGTTAGATGTGAGTTGATCGCGAATAATATTCATTTATTCAATAATCATTTAATTAACAACGAATAATCTTAATTAATCAAACAGATAACTGGTTGAACACTCGAGACAGATTCCGGCACGCACAATCAAATTTGCAAATGAAGGCAATTAAAGTGCTATTTGATCCATAACAAAGAATGAAAAGAAACCACAGAACATTATTCAATCGCCTTTCGACGGTAGACCCACCGGAAACGACGATTTTTCAACTAATCAAATGTAATGACATCATTTTCCGGCAGAAATGAGTAAATGCAGTTAAAAACTCGAGACAGATACGCACAATCAAATTTGCATATGAAGGCAATTAAAGTGCTATTTGATCCATAACCAAGAATGAAAAGAAACCACAGAACATTATTCAATCGCCTTTCGACGGTAGACCCACCGGAAACGACGAATTTTCAACTAATCAAATGTAATGACATCATTTTCCGGCAGAAATGTGAAAATGCAGTTAAAAAAAAGTACAGCTTCTTGGCACCTTAGAAAGATTTGTCTGGGGATTTACGCGACAGCTTCTTCTCCTGGAAATCAAAGGGTTTTCCGGCGGCGGCAGGGTGGGGGCCCGGGGGGAGGGGATTAGTGACTACTGAGTCACTGACTAGTGAGTGAGTGCAGTGGGAAGAAGGAGTTGAATTTTTTCGAAATAAAATTGGGCGGTATAAATACAAAAGTATTAGCAGAAATTGAAATGAGAAAATTGCATTTTGGTCCCATAAACTATACCTATTTTATTTTTTACCCATGACTTTTGAATTTGGTCCTATACAATTTTTTTTTTTCAGAATTGGTCTCATATGAAGTTTTATTGCAGACTCATTCTAAAATCCGTCAAAAGTTAATGGAGGGTGTATCATGTGCGAATCATGTGGATGTTAACTGTATTTCTTGCAGACTTGGTTATATAAAAGACATTCATAACGTTGAAAATATTGAGACCTTAACTTTGTAAATATATCGTTCGATATATCGATATCGAATATCAATATGAATAAAATTTAAAATTTATGTAAATTTAATAACAAACTTTTAATACACAAATTTAACAAAACAATTTGAACATATTTTACATTCGTGATAAATTTACTTTTAATACATAAATTTAACAAAACAATATGAATATAATTTACATTCGTGATCAACATTTATTTTTAAATTTATCAATTTTTTCTCAACTCTTTTTTACATTTATAATATTCTCTACATACGTTATCAATATTAAGCTCAATATTGTTATTGCATAACGATCGTGAAAATCCTTTTTTTCAATATTAATATTGATAACCATGGAAATTTTATGGAAAAATTTAACCAAATTAAATGGCGTAAGTCCACAATTATTTTTGAAAATAGAAAATTAATTAATAATAGTAATGATAAACAAGGTTGAAAATGTCGGCATTCATATAAATATGGAGACTTTAAATTTGTAAAAATATCAATGGATATATCGATATCAAATATCCTTCTTTTCAATATCGAGTGGCCAAAAAAATTTGATATATTGACGAAAATATCCAAAAATTTCTCAAATATATCCACGATATACCCAAATTTCGTCGTCACCTCGATATTCAAAATAAGGATATTCCACGATATAAAAATAAAAAAGTCGATATGCAATAACAATATTGAGTCTAATATTAGTAAAATATCGAGAGAATATTGAAAAAATTATTTTAAAAAATGTCGATAAATATCATGTGTGATAACATTGTATATTATTCTACAATTATTTTATGTAAATTTATCACAAATCGGGTATCACGACCAAAACTGCAAAAATGATTACGTTTTTTCCTCTCCAAAACGGTTAATATGCAAAAATTAATACTAGAATCTTATGGGACCAAAATCTATAGGAAAGAAATTGTACAGGATCAAATTCAAAAGTAGTAAGTCAGAATTCAATATAGACCTAATTTATGGACCAAACTGCAATTTTCTCAAATTGAAATGAAATGCAAGCAGAATGAGATTCAGTTGGAATTCAAATTTCAGGGGAAGCGGGGTAGGTCAAATGTTTACGTTTGAATCTGTAATTACTCTTTTGCCCATAAGTGTTATATTCCTTAATTTACAAAACCATATAAATTGATGCTTTCCAATTATATCGGCATTAAATAAGATAATCCATTCATATTACTATAAAATAGTAATTAATTGATATCACTCTCTCTGTCTCAAACAAATTATTCCTTTTTATGTGGTTGTCTTAAATTATAGCCTACTTTCCTTTTTTATTTGTTTTAAATTATAGTTTACTTTCCTTTTACATTAATATTTTTGTTTAAAATACCCTTATTTAATGCCCCTCCATTTTTTAATAAATGTCACTTTGAATTTTTAATTTTAAAAAAAAAAAAAATTGTCATTTTTAATTTTGACTATTTTACCCTTATTTCAATGAATATAGTAACATAAATCATGGAAACCTCATAAATATTGTTTATACAAAAACTAATTTGATTTATGAATTTTAGCTACATTTTTTACCACATTTTTTATTAAATAAAATTTATATATTAAAATTGGAGTATAATTAATGAAGGGTAATATAAACCACAATTTATAATTTTAATTTGGGGTAAAAAGTCAAAGTAACACTTATTTAAAAAATGGAAGGAGTAATTGTTGGAATTAATACTCTCTCCTTTTTCTTTTCTTTTTGAATAAATGTCATCTTTAATGTTTTATGCCAACAATACCCTTAATTAATGATAACAATTGAGTATTTAATGATAATAAATGTAGCCTAAAATATATGGATAATAACATAAAAGGAGTTAAGTTTGAAAAATATTATGGGAATGATTTGTGAGGAATATTTATAGAAGTGAACAAGGGTAAAAATATTTGAGAAAACATAAGTAGAATGATAAATATTTTTAAAAAGGTGAAAAGCCCAAAAAGACATTTATTAAAAAATTGAGAAATTAATAATATTGGTCATCAACATTAAATAAGGTTATAACATGAAATGTAAGAGTAAAATTTATGTTTACAAAATGTGTTACAAAATATTTTTATTCTAAATATAAAATTCCACAAGTATGTATAATGTGATGTTTTTACTTTTTTATTTATATATATGAATTAAATTTATTTAATTAATGCATACTATAAAACACACATAGAATGGTAAAATTTGAAATGTGATATTTTAAAATTTTAAGATTAATGTCAAATGATAAATATTTTAAACAAAAAAATCTCTAAAAAACCCTTCTATTCAAAATATAATTCATTTTGAACCAATACATATACTAATAAAGTAATTAATTTTTCTCTTTTGTTCTTAATTAATGCTAGAATTTTTCTATCAAAAGAACAACATGTTTATCAAAGTATTTATTGAATTTAGGGATAAATTAAAAAAAAGTTACATTAAAAAATGCAAAACTTAGTACTATTATAAATAGAAAAGGAGTAGTTAAAATGGAATGAAGGAAGATACATTTAAACACTCTAGGCATGACTCATGCACACCCCCAACTCAATCATTGGTGTGTATTGGTCAAATTTTCTATAATCCCATGATAACTCGTTCAATTGGCTTTAGTTTGGTGGACTAGATTAGTTAAAAATATGAGAATAATAGGTTTAAAATATAAATTTAATCAGATCTGAAATAAAATTTATACAATATAAAAATATATTTAATTATGTGTATATTAAATAATTGAAATATACATTATTTGCAATTCAATGTGGATCATGGTCAGTGACGGAGCCAGAAAATCCCGATAGGGGGGCCCGATTAACATTAGTTACATTACTTTAAAAATAAAATAATATGTACTTATTATACTCATCAAATTTTTACATGATAAAATTGTTAATACATTAAATTAAATTGAACAAGATAACTTTCATTTTGTTTTGAAGTTTTAATTTGATAGTTCGATTCAAAATTAAGTGAAATAATTTAAAAATTGCTAAAATATTAAATTCAAAAAACATTTTATTTCTTCGATTGTAAATGTCTTTTAATTAATACATTAATGTGTTCCAATATTCTATTATTTGCACGATTTGATCGGCACAATTTTTAAAGTATGAAATTTTGGGTGATTTGGTGAGGTGTAAAATAAAATGTATACAAAAATTGAGTGACAATTTTGAAAATAAAATGATGTTGGGAGGGTATTAATTTTATTGGGTGTTTCCATATTAAGAGTGTGCAAATAATCATTTGACGTCCCAATAAAAAAAAGTGTACAAATAATCACGGGACAAATGGAGTATATATATAAAAATATATATATATATTGGTGGGGGGCCACTGAGCCCCCCTGGCCCCAGTGTGGCTCCGCCCTGGTGACACATAAGACTACAATAATTCTACAAATGACACATCATCTAAATTCACTAACAACCAACGTATCATCACACAAAACTACAATATATATTACTTCTTTCGTCCATATAGAATACGTTTGTTTATCTTTACACAAGTTTAAAAAAATATTGCTTGTTTATGAATAGAGTGGAAAATAAAATAGATAAAATAAGTGTTGTGTGTATATTTTATTTTAAATAAAACAAACACTATTTATTTAGGTGGATAATCAAAATTGAAGAAACTACTACAACTTGCATTACCATTCAAAGTTTACGAAAGATAAACATGTAATAGGCATTATATAAGTAATCAAAGACACTAAATCGATCAAGCCCCAGCTGCAACATAAACCAAATGTCTCCCTTCAAATTCATGCACAAGGATCACGTGTGGATTGCAATTCTCATAGTTTTAACATATTTGCCAAAAAAAAAATGAAATTCCAATTTGACATACTGCAAAAAAAAAAACTCTAGGGTTAAAAATACAACAAAATTTATCCTTTTGAAACTTCTATTTCTCAGCTCCGAACAGGAGTGGACCAGTAACGGAGCCAGAAATATTGAATAGGGGCCCCAATTAACATTATACGTTCTCCGTCCAACGATTATTTGCATACTTTTTTTTGTCCCGTTTTAGAATTATTTGCACACTTTAAAATTGTCAATTATTTGGCCCCACATTTTACCTCACATCTCACTAAAATTCTCTTTACACTTCATTAAATCACTCAAATTACGTATCCTTTTATTTTACTCCATATCCGACTAAATTCATTTATCTTAATTTGTGTGTCATATACACGTGCAAATAATTGAAATGAAGGTAGTATAAGAATAAATAATATCAAAAGTTATCATTATTTTTTATTATAGTATAATTCAAACATTCCAATCCATTAATATTAATAATTTATACTAGTAGATGCAGTTTTATTTATAAATTTGTAAAATTTTGAGATCTCCAAAATTAAATTGTGAAAATGTTTCACTACTAAATATTTAAATTTAATAAAAAATCAAAATAAAAAACATGAAAGTGTGCATTCACCGATCACCATGTTCGTAACCTAATTGAGGGAAGCAAAAATTATGGAGTATATATTATTATTAATTAAAATAAAAACTTGATATTAAAGTAAAATGAAAGTTTTAAAATAAAAATATATATATTAAAAAAAAAAGTAGTGGAGGGTCCACTGCCCCCATTGGGCCTAATGTGGCTCCGTCGTTGGAGTGGACCCAGCATGTAATAATAAACATTAGCCTGCAAATATATCAAATAAATTTTTGACAGATCTGTTGGGCTTATTGGTTGATCAATTAATCTTCTCATTACAAATCTACAAAATTAATCTTATTACCAGCGAAACTCTAATAACTCACAACCATTCAATAATTTTAAATTCACAAAATAACTCACCATCAGCCACAAAATCACATCATATTCGAATATAAAAGAATTATACTAAGATGTACTAAACATGGCTTAATTCATGTAGATTTAATTACCCAAAACGGTGGTGGTGCGATTTTTTGTTGCTGACAAGAAAGGATAGAGTAAATAGTAGAATCTTGAAGCTTATAAATCCCTAGGTCATGCCCTCCGTACGTATAATCTTCATCTATTCTTTCCCAGTAATCATCCGTGAAGTAAATTGCATTCACCTCTACTTCCGTTGCTGACAACATTGTAGACTGATTTCCACCCAAAAACAAAGTCGAATTATTCAAAGTTTCGACTTTAATCCACTCGTTTCGATCAGCATCGAGTTTGAAGACGTGAAACGCCATTGTCCTGTAAGGACACACCAACGGCTCTGAAGCCTCATCCGTAAGAGTGTCCCCTTCGTAAACGACTTTTCCATCGTACCTGACAAAATCACCTATGTACCTCACAACAAGATATATTTGCTCTTGTGACAAGGCCAAATACCATTGAGTAGAATAGAGATCTGTTGGAAAATTTGGGTTATTTATCAAGATTTCTGGACAAGAATCTTGAATGATCATCTTCTTAAGGGGAACAACTTCATTCAAGTCCCATGATGCAACGGAGAGCGGTGGACCCAAGGCGAAGACCGTGTTTGTCGTCTCATGTATGACAACGTCGTAATAGGTCTTACCTTCGCGTTCAAGGCCGCTCCATTCTTCGTCTCCGCCTCTACAATAGGCAATTTTGGTATGAGCTTGGAAACCGAAGAGTACTACAACAAAGTAGTTTTTCGCATGAGAGTAAGATGGATTAGTAGATAGAAAAACTTTTTGGATTTTACGGGAGGAAGAGAGAAAGTTTGAATAATCAAAGATTGGGAGGGTGTTTGAAGGAGGGAGGGGAATTCGAGTTCCGGAGAAAGGATCAACGAGGGTAGGGTTTTCATGTTTGTCGAGGTAAGTTAGCCATCCATAAGACGACCCAACGCACTCAACAAATTCACTATTTTGAGGGATATAATTTGCAGAAGGAAGCATGAGGAATGGAGAAGAAGCCATATTCAAATCACGAGAAATAAGAAATATGAATGGTGAGACTAGTGTTATGTATATATAGAGGATTTGAAAGTATGGTAATTTTATATATGGTAACTAGTACTTACATAAGGAAATATTATAAGATACGAGATATGGTAACTAGTACTTACATATGGAAACTTCAACGTTTTATATATGGTAAGTATTTATGTATACAGGGTTGGTTTAAAAAAACATAAAAGAATGAAAAAATATTTTAAGAAAAAAAAAAAAAAAAAAAGACGGAAGTCACGGAAATAACAAAATATTTTGAGATTTTCTGATTTATATATTCACTCCTCAATTTCAATTTTCCAATTATATGTTTTCAATTGTGTTACAATATTACCCACGACTGAATTAAGTTATTATTCTTAATTTCGTGAGAGATTTAAGAGTGTTCGCGGTGGTTCTTAAAATTAAGGTGTAAAAAAATGTAGCAGTAAATTGTTGGACACTTGTAGTTATATGGAATTAAACACATGTCCCTCCACTCAGTTTTATGATCTTATTATCTTTAATCTCTATTTTTTTTTTAAATGACTTATTATACTAACATTTTAATTTTATTTTTAAATGGGTATTATAATTTAGTCAAATTTAAATTAAAATTGATTCAATGGTATGCCCAACCAAGGGTATGGGAGTATTACTCATTATGATGACACTTGGATAATACATTAACATTTAAATAGACACTTTATAAAAATATAACACTTATCCAAAATTAAGAAAAAAACGACAGGAAAAAAAAAAAAAAACTGAATTAGTATATGGTGGGATTATTATGAGATGGGTGTTGTAAAATAGTTTTATCATGTGTTTGTTAGCATAGCATAGTAGCAGTGGGTAAATGGCAAAAGAGTAATTGCAAGGCAGAAACCGTTAATGGGTCCCGCACTTGCCGTTGGTCTCTCATTTCCGAGCTTAGATCCTCTGTTACCAAAAAATCTTGTCTGTATGGTAGGCTCAAGAAACCTTGCATTTCTGCAAACTCCACAAATCTTTGGCATTCATGATTCATATCCTTGATTCTGTCACCCAAAGGAATTACTTTTATTTGTTTTGAATGAAAAATATTGTCGGAATCCCTCTCTTAAATTCTGACGAATGAGGAAACACTTGTCCAATTTCCATGATTTAATGATCATCGGATAGGGATAGGGGGAGGGGGCACACCATTGTTTGTTGTGTTGTGATAATGTCAAATTTATATGGAGGGGATTTTAATCAGAAGATTGATTATGTGTTTAAGGTTGTGTTGATTGGAGATTCTGCGGTCGGGAAATCCCAATTGCTTTCTAGGTTTGCAAGGAATGAATTCAGCTTGGAATCAAAGGCCACTATTGGTGTTGAATTCCAAACAAAGACACTTCTAATTGATCAAAAAACTGTCAAGGCTCAGATTTGGGACACCGCTGGTCAAGAAAGGTACTTTCCATTTTCCAATCTCCAATCCAATGCCTTGTTTCTTTTTCTTATGGCACTTGCATATTGTAGGTATGTATATACAAGTCTTTTTGACTGATTATGCAATGTTGTAGTTTGTTGAAGCTTTGCTTTTCATTCATTATTATAAGTGCATTGATGTGTGTATGGGTGGTAATGAATCAGAGTGGTGTTGTAATCGTAGGTATCGAGCAGTAACAAGTGCGTACTATCGAGGGGCAGTTGGTGCAATGCTTGTTTATGACATGTCGAAGCGTCAATCCTTTGATCACATGGCTAGGTGGCTTGAGGAGCTAAGAGGGCATGCTGATAAGAACATTGTTATAATGCTGATCGGAAACAAGTGCGATTTGGGGACTCTGCGAGCCGTTCCTACAGAGGATGCTCAGGAGTTTGCTGAGAGGGAGAATCTATACTTCATGGAGACATCAGCTCTTCAAGCAACAAACGTCGAAGGCGCCTTCATGACCATTCTCACTGAAATATATCGCATCGTAAGCAAGAAAACTTTGGCCGCCAACGGTGCTCCTGACTATGGCAAATCCTCCTCTTTGAAGGGTACTGCCATTATGGTTAATCATGCTCCAGATTCCACATCAAGGTCTGGTTGTTGCTCATGATTTAGTATTTACTTTTATTTCCCACAATGTAACTCTGTTTTTCCCTGGATTTTATTTTAGACTAATGTACTTCTCACATTGCTCATCATGCATACATACATACCACACTATAATTTCATGAGTAAGGAGCATACTAGTCATTTTGAATCTTTATTCGAGCACGCTTACACGAATTGGGACTTATCGAAACACCTACAACACTAATGTGATGAAAATCCATTATTTAGTTACACATTCACAAAAAATGTGTGTGTGTGTGTGTGTACATAAATAATTTGATACTACAGATTCTGTAATTACATATAGCTTGGTTACTGCAATTTGATGCAGTCGAGACTGTCGGAAACCGTTCTCATCTTCGGTCTCAGCTCGGGATCCAGTTCCGTACAACCCAACGCAATGTGGAATGTAGCAACAACCTGTTTCTTTGCTTGAACCTCATGCAAAAGAGCAGTGTCTATAATTTCAGACAAAGGCCTTTCTTCACGAAACACCTTCCTCACAACGCCCTCAACTCCCTTGCCTTCGTCCCCATCATCTGGCAATCGACCTGTAAGAATTTCCAGCAGCACGATGCCAAAAGAAAACACGTCACATTTCTGCGTGATTCTGCTGCCCCCGTCTCGAGCCTCAGGTGCCACGTACATAGAAGTCGCTGTCTGGTTCAGATTTTGCTCCCTGAAAGCTGGATTCGGAGATTTCGAGGTCTGTGGCACGAGACGAGAAAGACCGAATCCAGAGATGTACGGTTTTAGATCATCATCAAGGAGGATTTTCGATGATTTAATGTTCCCATGGATGTATCTTCTGTGGTTGCATTCATGAATGTGCGTTAGGCCTCTTGCTGTTTCTTGAGCAATTCTGAGCCTCGTGGCCCATGGTAAGGGAGGCACGTCGTTCGCAGCTCCTGCACCGTTTAAACAACAAGCACACATAATTTAGCACGCCAAGAGGCACACACAAACTGTTCAGATCAACAAAATTCTTTTATTATGAAACTTTCCCTTGGAACAATTAGCAAAAGCAGGACTTAACTTGGCCACTTATTGCAATTCGAGGATCACGTAACATACATACCTACCATTACCAACAAGCTAGGAAACATAAATCAAGGTGAAAAGAACAATGGGAGTAAAATGTTACCATGCAATGCATTGTGCAAGCTTCCATTTGCAATAAAATCAGAAATCAGCAACTTTTCATCACTGGAATAGTAATAGGCCTTCAACTTCACAATATTTGGATGTTGCACCTTACCAATGGCTTCCACCTCTGCCTCAAACTCCTTCAACCCCCTCGCCGTCTCACCCTCGCTCAGCCGTCTCACGGCCGCAGCCACCGCAGGACCACCTCCAGAAACAACCACCCTGTACACTATCCCACTCCTACTTTTCCCCAACACATAAGCTGATGCCCTCAACAAATCCTCCAAATCCAACCCAAAACCTTCATCCAGAATAACAAACTTACTCTTTTGCCCCTCCTCTCTCCTCACATTATCCCTTCCTCTTTTACCCTCCATTTTCCATTTCCTCTTAACCACCCATACTGAAGCAAACACCACCAAGAAAAACACAAAAATTACAGAAATTGTAACCAACCCAGTTTTTAATTTCCCATTATCCGCAACCCCATTTGAGGAAATCACAGAATCATTAGGGTTATTCAAGAATCTTGGATTTTGAGCTTCTGGGTCTGAACATGGAATGGCTAAAGGAAACCCACAAAGATAAGGATTCCCTGAAAAGGCAGTGGGGCCCTGGTTCAACAGAGACCCCACCTGAGGTATTTTTCCGGTGAGGTTATTACCCCGGAGATCAATGCTAACCATGAGGGGAAACTGGCCAAAACTCGCCGGAATCTCACCGGAGAATGCATTGTAGGAAAGATTCAAAGTCCCTTCCAAACGTGTTAGATTGGTGAGGCCCTCAGGAAGTGAGCCAGTGAGATTATTACAAGATACATCTAAATGGATAAGGTTTTGAAGGGCGGTGATCTGGTGCGGCAGAGGCCCAGTGAAAGAGTTCCGTGATAGATCAAGAGAAGTTAGGGAAGAGAGTGCACCGATTTCCGATGGAATGTAGCCGGTGAGATTGTTACCGGAGAGGGAAAGGGCGGTGACTTTAGTGTGGGCGGTGTCGCAGAGGATTCCAGGCCATTTGCAGGGGGATGAATCGGAATCAGACCAAGAGATGAGGGATTTAGTTGGGTCTTGGATTATTGCAGCTTTGAGAGCTAAGAGAGAGAGGCCATCAGAGTTGATGGAACAAGTGAGAGAAATGCAGAAATTGAAGAAGAGAACAGCATAAATGCTGCGGTTCTTCATAGTTTGTTTAGTAAAAATTCAATCTTTAATGCATTGTATAAGGCCTGAGAAGAAGATGCTCAATGCTTATTAACAACTGTGGCAGTAGGAGGGAGTGGGGGACTGCGGGTAGTTGGAGAAAGATAGGAATAAAATATCCTTTTGTTCAGATTTGGATGGATTTTCGAGGTATTTTGAATTTTCTGACTAATTTATCATACTAGTACAAGTATAATATCATTTGTGTTTTTTTGTTTTTGTTTTTTTTAATTATTTTATTTTCAGTCACATCATCTTCGTCTCCCATATTTGCATACTCTAGAGTAAGAGTAGGTATGACAATTTATACTGAATCATGGTGATTCGTTACGTCCTCGTCCCGATTAGACAGTTATTTTTTTATTTGTTTAGTTCAAATTTTTAAACGAGCGATGGGACTGGGACTCGAACTGGAACGGTATTTATATTTTCCAATTGCTCCTAACTCGTCTCAATGTATATTATGTACATACTTCTTTTGTTTCGAGATGACTTGTATGACTTTATCGACACATTTTTTAAGAAAATAAAATTTAGTGTTTGATGATATAAAATAAAATAAAAATATTTTAGATAATTTAATGGAGTGTAAAGTGATATTGTTTTGATTATTTATGTTATGTTTTTTAAATTATTTTTAAATAAATAATTTTACAATATATTAGGAAAATATAATAATTATTAAAAATATATATAATTAAAAAAATTCAATTTTTGAATAGAAACGGAGATATAGAATTAAAAAAAAAAAATCATTGGAGGAGGAGGCATAAACCAGTCTCACTCTATTGCCAGTTGCGACCCCTATATGAAAGCTGGGCTTTTTAACTGCATCCAATGTACTGTATTTTTTTTTTTCGAAACCAACTACATCCAAATTATCCAATGTTGAAAAATCGATATTGCTATATTTAAAAAAATATAAAAAAATTTAAAACAAACTTTCAGTACATAAAATTTAATAACAGAATTTGATTTTTTTTTAATTTTGTTAAATTTACATTAATATATAATGTTATCTATTTAATGATATTAAAAAAAATAACATCTTTTTTTTATATTTTTTAATATTTTCTCAGACACTTTACTAGTATTATAGAGTACTTGATATTTTAATACAGTACGGAGTATTTCTTTTTATAAATATCGTTCTTTTCACTGCCGATATCAATGAACTCAAGAAAGTTCACAATGATCAATTTATTTTCTTCTTTCATATTGCATTCCATTTTTATCAAATTACTACATCCGTACAACTATAAACTTTAAATTTTATCATTTTGATATGTTCATCTATAAATTTCTCATAGTCTCTTTTTATTTCATTCTCTCTCTCAATCACATCACTTGTAGCATCTATAATTTAATTAATTTTCTTAATATATGTCAACAAAAGTAATACTCCATAAAAAACTTATAAGTGCACATTATACCCTCCGTCCCAGATGTGATGGTGAGAAAAGTATAAGTGATGTGATTGAGAGAGAGAAAATAATATGCCAAAAATGAATTAAGAAACTTATAGTAGAACATCCATAAAATTATAGTGAAACATTCATAAAAACAAAGTGAAAAACTTATAATCGAACGGATGGAGTATTTATTACACATGTAGCCACCTGTGAAGGAAATAAATGGGCCAAAGAGTAGCTTGAGAATTTAAATGTGAATGGATTTTCAGACTAGTTGTGTCAGGATAATTCGTCAGCCGGATGCACATGCCCCATATTTTGCTTTTTCAGGGAATCAGTCTCCACTTCGGAGGGTAGTTTGGTCACTTTGGTAATTTGACAAACAGAAGCTCCAAATAAATTGCTGAATGCAAGAAATGTTTTTTTTTATTAGTTTATTGACAATTCTGCCCTCACAATTGTACAGTGAAGAACTAGAAGAACCAATATGGGAGTGGGACACAAGTGCATAGTGCACACAGCAACCTTTTATATGCCAAACACAAGAAAGACTTTTGACAAAAAGAATATGCAATCACAGCTACAAATGCACTTTCTTACAATTGTGGTCCTTAAAACTCAGCTATAGGTGATAAAATCACGAGGATCATTCGTGTGTGAGATGCTACTTTCGACGGTGTAGATCGAGTGTACATCTCATTATTAATCCGTACACACCGCAAACATTCAACAGCTATCTAGTAAACAAATATTAGTGCTAGTGAATGTGGTATTTAGGAAGATATTTCATCTAATTCGGAATTACTTGCAAACCAAATGCTATGTAATGCAGAATTGAATAAAATAAGCATCCATTCTACTGCATATTCATTGCAAATATTAAAGTCTTGGCCTTGCTCCTCCTCTAACTGGTACGTGCAGTGCATCGTAATGACCATAACCATGGTAAAGGACTCTAATAGGTTTATCCTTGCCATATTCTTGTCCATACTCAGAAATGGATATCAAGCCATCGGAATCTTGGTCACGCATGTATACTGTGATTGGCATCCTGGTAGTTTTGATATATATTAGTGTATCACATTTCACCACCCACCACCCTGTGTGTAGAAAGAATTCTTTAGGGATGGAGGGGGCAGAATTGGTTAATCCAATCAGTCCCATAAAACATTTATAATATACTCCCTCTGTTCCTTATTAAGTATTCTTTAGAGTAAAAATTTGTTCCTATGTCAAAGAATTTTTAAATTAAGAAAGTTTTTTTTATTGTTTAGCTCTCATATCTTTCCTACTGTATAAATATGTAAGGAAAGGGAGATTGAGAGATAAAATTGATTTAAGGGTAAAATGGTCTAAAATGGGTGTTCCTTAATTTTTCTGTAAATAGCTTAAAGGACACTTACTTAATAAGGAACAAAGGGAGTATAAAAGGGCAAAACGACTATTCGATCGTGTTCAATTTACTATAGTCTCACTCGGTGAATGGAATAGCAGTGATTTAGAAAGGACAAAATATTCTATTGGTTTTGCCCTAGGTTAAGACGAAATTGGCATCTAGAGAAGAATAAATATATAAATGTATACAACTAAAGTTGCTATTAATAGATAAATAAAGGCTTACTGTAGAACATGAGAAGCCATCAATAGTTCAGGTTCACCTCCCCATACATGAGGCTTCCTTATTTGTGAAACGTATGTATCAAAATCACCTTCTATAAACCTGAGTGTTAACAGCAAATCAAATGTGATGAGTATCCATCAAAGAGAAATCATTATTATACCTTCCATGCAGAATAAATTCGCACACAAATTGTCGAATTAGTTAATATTTCTTAAGAGAAAAATTCCCTAGCATCAAGGGCAAAAATGGACAAAATATGTACCAAGAGAGGAGAAATTCTCAAGAACGGAACTGCTAAGTAGGTATTAACAAAGAGGTCAAGCTGAACGCCAGAGAATATGAAATATCAGTAGACTAACCATTCTGTTTCTTCTCGTCTCTTGATTAATTCATCAGCCACCTAATAACACGGGCAGATGCATTATCAGGGCACTATTGCAGATATTGTAAATAGATGTGTAAATGAACCGAGTTGAGCTCAATTTTTTTTAGCTCGAGCTCGGCTCTCTAGAAACTTGTGAAACTTGAACTCGACTCAATAATTCGAAAAGTAAGGGGAACTAGGATCCCTAATTTTCTACTTGTCTCCTGACTGTCTTCCACTCAGGAAATGAAAAAGAAACTTGAATCAATCTTACTACCTGATAGATCTTGCACACAATCAAACAAATTATTGGGATTGAAATAAAATTTGAATTTGAACATTACAGAAAAACTTTTGAACACCCCCACACCAACAATTTTTTTTTTGAGAAGTAGCATAGAAGGTTGCGAGCAAAAGGCTTAATAATAAGTGTACTACAGATATATTCTAGCATAGAAAACAAATATCCTCAATTATTCTCACACATTAACTTCAAAAGTAGAACCAAAATTAGGTCGGACCAATTTAGAAGATGCATAATATTTTGATGTCAACCACTGTAGAGAAGATGAGATATTGTAGAGGAGTGAAGTTTCAAGAATATTCTTAGTTTAAAGGGTGAGTATTAGCACAGCATTCTTAGTTCTTGGTCACAGCAAAGCAGCTTCATTGTGAACACAAATTGATTTCGAAAAGCAACATTCACCTTCAATCTCTCATCACTGTTTTGCAGCCTATCATTATATGTAATCTTACCAAAAACAAAATAAAATAGAACACTCTGGGCTTGTCGCGTGTATTTAACATTTGGTATATATGACACTGAAAGCTTCAAGTGAAAAGACAGAAGTTGCAACATACCCTAGCCCGTAATTCATCCGCTAGTTGCCTTTGAGTATCCTCATTCGGTGCTGGTTTTCCTGATTTGACGCAAGCTCCATGCACAACAGAACGAAACAAGCATCTCCCATCTCCAGGTATACCTGTTTGGAGGAGCGGTAACCAAATTAGTGGAAGCTTATGCATATGAACATCAATCACAAGAATACCAGAAAAAAAACTACAGGGAAGAAGATGAATTAGATGCTACTTGCCTACTCACCAATCACAGAGTAGTCTGTTAGGACTTTTTTCTTGAGTGAGCAGCCTTCATTCTTTTCGTTTCCCTCGGGTGCTTCAGCATAAGAAGGTTGAGAAGTAGAATAACATACCAATAATCCAATAAGAATGCTAGAAGAGAAACTGCATTGTCGCCAAGAAAAAGGTCCTACACTACATTTAATTTTGGAATTCTGTGATTGTTTGGGCATCAAAAGCCTCAAATCCATGTTTTGGTCTCCAGTTGAAACTTTGACGAATGTTTTCCGATAACGTCTAGGATTAACTATGCCTTTAAACGTCAATGAATGGCAACCAATGTCGTGTTTGGATGTACAAGACCTGAAACAGTTATTTTGGAATGCCCGAAAGCCATTTATAGGAGAAGAATGTAATCTTGGATGATTGCTAAAGGTAAAACAATGGGATGATGATTTCTGAAAGGCATCAGACACACGAACAATCATCTGTCTTTGGGCACTTCCAATTAAGCAGACTACGTTTTTTGTGCATGTGCTGATGGGAGTACAAACCACCATATTGCCTTAGCCGTAGAGAAAATGGACAATTAAAGAACCCTTGCAAAGAAAGACATTTTAATCAGACACATCTAGAATATATCATGTTGATTTGCAGTTGCACATTGCACAAACCAATTCAAATTTGGCTACCAAACATTTTTTAAGATAAATTTCTCTTTACTCGTTGAGCCATAAAAACCGAAATAAGAACCAAACACATTCATGTTAATCCATTTTCTTACGAACATAACACACCTTCAAATACATCACATTAAAGCTCTTTCCACATAATTCTTCACCCAGAAACTCACCAAAACAAAAGTAAACATAGCATGTATCTCTTTGTTCCAATTCTCTATAGAGACATTGCCATGTTATTACACAGTATGCTCGTGAATAAATTTGTAATACATTTAAATACGGAGAAATAAACAATATTAAACAGAATTACCAGCTTTAACACCAAAAATTTAAAAATTCACGACATAAACAAGAAGTTAGCACGGTTAACCTACATCGAACCAAAGACAGCAAGTAAAAGAAACCAACATCCAGCACAAAAGTACAAAAAAAACTCATTATGCAAAGGAAGCTATTACAGAACAAAAGCAAAGAATAAAATGCGCAAGCACGTAAAGAACAATTACCTCTGATCTTTTAGCATTTGATGAAGAAATGAACAAGCAAAGTGGAAATAAATTTATGATTTCTTGCTCTTTTGTTCATAGCACTCGGTAGTTCCTAAATCCCAACTCCTAAGGAGCTCAAGAGCACCAGAACGACGTCGTTGTTCAAACGGTAGTTTGATTCGAAGAGGCCTAAATCATGAAAGCAATATGGGCCTGGGCCCAAAATTGAATACTGGGCTGGTTGGTTGATACTTGATACCCAGATTCTTACCATATTTTTTAGCTAAATATTAGACTTTAATTAAAAAAATGTTTCTCGAGTATTATAAAAAATTCTCAAGTATTAAAAATCAATTTGTAATTTAAAAATATAAAATTGTAATTACTATATATATTTTTTTAAGTGTAGGGCTTGACTTCACCTAATTTTTGAAGGGAACAGTGAACACCCAATCAGATCAACATACATGTAATTTTAGTTCTTATATTTTTAAAATTTAAGCATACTTATTAAATAGAAATTAAAATGGATAATTCCTTTAAACCAAATTCAAAATCAATCAACTTATTTGACTAAAAAAAATCTTTAATCCCCATATTTTAATCATAAAAAATTTGGGTTGAGCCTGTATGTTAGCCAAATTTACAAATTTATTAATTTTCCATAAACCTATTTGTAGAATGCTTTGTATATCTAGTCGATCACAATTTACAAAGAACTTGAAGGCGCTGTCCACTTTGACTCGTTACTTTACAGACTACGTTTCTATAATCTGTTAATCAGATAATTACATTTTCTTTTTCTTAATCCTCAGCGGGGAGATGAAAAGGGCTCAAGAAACTTGGATAGTGTGGCTGTGAATTGAGTTTCTTCAGGGAAAAAGAAAAGGAACTAGTAAAAATTATGGCTTGGGATCCAATTCTCTGGATTATTTTTACAATCGTAAATCTTACACTGATTGGATTGAACTTTTATCAGGTATTTTCTTGCTTTCTAGGGTTTATGTTTGCGCTTTTTGAGTAATTTTCTTATATGTACAACTCAGTGCAGTATTCGAGTGGTGGGAAAATTCAATTTTTAGTAGTAGAGTTGGAGCATAGCATTTTGTGTCTAGATTGCGTTAATAAAGATTTGATTTTGCTTATATCAATATGCTTGTTAGGTTCCTCCCATTTCATATACTCAGTAAAATGGTTTAATGATTGTTTCATTTTATTTTTTACTGCATTTGACAAGCTTAATGTTGCAAGAAAATTAAGGGAGATTAAGGGATACTATAATATAAAATGGGTAGTGGATGACTGAGGTAAAGAGAGATATAAAGGAAAAAAATAGAGAGATGTAAAAAAGAGAAAAGGTAGAGAAAGATAGGAATGACAAGGTAGAGATACAAGGAATTTTGCCATTTGAGGACAAGCTTGGGTCGGGGCGCCCAAAATAGACAAGTGGGAAGTAGGGCGGGACGGAGGGAGTATAGTCTTGCATTTAACTTGTAGCACTTCTAGATTACTCATGTAAAGTGTTGGAAAAATTCCTGTTAGTTATGTTACAAATGTGCTCCTGTTGGTTGATTCAATCTCCGTTTTCTTTGTAATTTTGTAGTTTTCTGGAATTGGGAAGAAGTTCAGAGTCTATGGGGTCACTAGTTTAGTTATGTAATATTTTGACACTGAACCCTAGCCAATTTTTGAAGACTGTTTAGATTTCGTAATACGATCGATATTTAAGAGCAACTGAATAGATTACATTGCTAGTGATAAACTGATAATATACCTCAGTAAATCACTGAAATAGAAAGAAGGCGAGAGAAATAAGTTACGAACTTAAGATGTACTGAAAATCGGAAAGCTAAAGATTAGCCTGGTTCCTACACACTTTGAGAATTTCTCTACTTTCATCTTATTTACTTTTAATTACTTTTTTCAATCTTACACCTGCAATTGTTTTCTTATCAAGTTGTTAACTGTATCTTTGCACCTGTTAGTAAAATTTGTGCTCTTGATATGACTGGGCATCTACATGGTTCTCAAGGTATCATTTGTTTTCTGCAGTTCCTAGGGTTCTCGGATTTGGAAGCTGATTATTTGAATCCGTATGAATTATCATCTCGCATTAACTGTGTGATTATTCCCGAGTATTTGTTACATGGAGCGTTCTGCATTCTTTTTCTCATGACAGGGCATTGGATCATGTTCTTGCTCTTACTGCCTCCTGCATACTATAATCTGAAGCAGTAAGTATTTATCTTATGAACCATTGTCATACTAGTGATTTAACCGAAAGGGTAAATACAATTTTTTGTCCGTTAAGTTGTATCAGTTTTGATTTTTGTCCTGTAGTTTTTCGACTTTGAAATTAGTCCTCTATATTTACAAAGGTCTATGGTTTAGTCTCTTTACCGGCTAACAGAGGTAACCCATCCGATAATAGGCAACGTGACAGTTATTTCAGATTTTAAAAAAATCAAATGTGGCATGAAGGTGGAATAAGTCCTCACTTCCTACCAATGTTTTATTTGCAGAAACACGTTTTTGAGGTTATTCTAACAGAGAATAAGTCTTATCTGTTAAAAAAAAGGAGTGATTTTCACAAAACTAAAAAAATATGTAAATCCGTAACGTCTACCACACCAAATCGTTGCTGCAAAATTGAAAATAATTGTCACGTCGCCTATTACCGGATAGGAGGTTATCTCTGTTAGCCGGTAAATGGACTAAAACACTGAACTTTGTAAACATAGATGGCTAATTTCAAAGTCGAAGAACTTAGAGGACAAAAATCAGAACTGGTAATACAACTTAAAGGCAAACAATGTATTTACCCCAAACCGAGAAGTATATGCTTTTAGAGAATCAGTAATTATTATGCAAATAAACGAGGGTTAAATGACTAGGGGTGGTATCAAAAAGTGGAGAGGAAAAGAAGATTTAAGATGATCATATCATCATGTGAAAAAAGTTTATTTAAAATTACTTCCAGTGAGAAAATTAGGTTTCACTTAGGATGTATGACTTGTTTATAGTATCCTGGTTTTCACGGTACACTGATCATGAAAGAAAATGTTGCTGTTTAGTTTCTCTCATCTCCTTGTTGTTGGACAAGTTGCGGGTCAAACACTAATACACAATCTTGAAACGCTCACTTCTTTCTGTTGAACTCATCCTTCCTTATCTTTCAGGTATCTATCAAAGCAACATCTTATTGATGTCACCGAGGTCTTCAAAGTGGTTAGTGCTGAGAAGAAAGCTCGGATTATTAAGCTCGGTTTTTATGTCCTCTTCTTTGGTCTAGTTGTTACCAGGTTTGCTAAATTATGGTTTCCTTTTCATTCTTTGTTTAATGAAGAGAACATGAAATTCTTACTTAATAATTCTCATTAAATCTATTATGTTGTTTGGATATAGAACTATTGCTGCTGGGACATTTTCTGCGGTGCTTTCAGTTCTCTTCTCCAGTAGCGACGAATTAGATTTCCGTTCTCTAGTACTTGAATTTTAGAAATTAGTAAGTGCGAGGAAAAACCAGAGTCATCATTTGACGTTGACACCCCTGCCCTTCTGTTGTTTTACTCCTTTTAATATTCTTATCAACTCTTTTTTCGACCCAATATATTTTGCTTGTTTATACATCTTCTGCATGTCCGTAAATAGTGTTCATCGGGTCTTGGCAGTTCTTGTAGTACTCTGGATTTGAATAATTCTCAGGTTGATAGACATAAGAGCCTTATCGAGCTTAGGGTATTTTACTATTTATTGTTAAAATATTCTTAATAACTAATCAAGTCGAATACGAGCTCAGAAAAGGTTACGCTTGATTTACAACACCGAACTCTAAATTTTGCAGGCTTGCTTTATCCGTTGTACATGCTGTATTCGCTGATGAAGACGATGCTGTGAATTGGGTTGACATACATTGAATTTCAGGTGCTCGTTTTTTCATGTATTTAAAGTATCCGACGCGATCAGCCAGCCTACACAACTCAGAGCACTCGATGTGGTTAGCCGGTTTTTCTTATGTCTTGTTAACTCAAACATCAGCACAGGGCATGCCTCCTCCACACACACCCTTAAGGGAAGAATTAGTTTCTTCATTAATTTATTGTCTGTCATCATTGCAACCTGCTTTAATTTATAAATTTGGGGTTTTTTCTGAGTGTTGATTTTTGTGGAACAAACAGATGTGGTGTGCTTGTTATATCCCAATTTAGACAATCTATTCTAGTGTGGTTTTTCGTCTCATATTTTATTTTATTACATCAGTGCATGTTCAATGAGGAACGATTTCTGTATGCATTGCTGCAGCCGACCTGTACTATTTTATTTATTGATTAATGTTAAAAAAATGTTGAGCTTGAAACTCAATTGGATTGTTATATACTCGACTCAACAAGAAACTCGATAAATTTGATCTCGACTCAATTTGACTTGATTACCTTTATAATTTTACAAAATTGAATGTAAATAATATAATTAATGGCACAATAAATTTGAATTCGGTTCGATTCGCCTACTTGTATATATAAATATAAATTATATAATTATTGGTAAAATGGTTCGAGTGACTCGAACTTGACAGTTACTCAAGTGGTTCGAAACTCGACTTGACTCAATTAAATTCAAGTCATTTTTTTAATCTAGCACGAGTAACTCGTAAGTTAACTCAAATGTAGTGGTATATGTTATATATATATATATATATATATATATATTAATTTTATTGTAAGAATATGAATTTATGATGAAACTGACAGAACAGTGGAGTTGAAAAATAATTACTATGAATAGCGATGGTATGTGGTCCAAAATGGTATTCCAGGCTGTGCATTGACAATTAATTGGGCCCGACAGCTGATGGCCCGTTCACTGTGAAATCAAATAATTGAACTACAGAGACAAGAGACCACATTGGGCCCATTGTAACGTTGGGCCCTGTAGCCCTATTACTTGTCCCCTGGCTATAGTCATATCCCAATGTTAATTATTTTCAAGTGGCTAATTAAAATTCCAATTTCTATCAAGAAAAAGTCTAAAAAGATGGGCTAAATTGATTATTTTCTTTCAACTTGCTTAGGCCGTGAAATAATGAAATGAAATTGGTTATTTCAATTTCCATTATTATGCTTGTAAGACACTTTTGTTAAAATTTTCTAGTGTCAACTCCTTTTCAAGGATTATTCGTGTAATAATGGAAGCTAAGTTCCTTTTGGATCAAAAAAAGAAAACGATTTTAATGCACAAATAGTTGCACAAAAATATCCTTGAAAGGAGTTGTACTCAAATGTGGGCCACTACTTATTGGGCCCAAAGAATTGTACAGCTTGTAGTATTTACTCCGTGACTTGATGTTGGATCCTTTTCCGTGGCAACGTCTGGACTGAAGTTGTCTCAGTGTTTCCCATGTGGGCCTCTAAATGGGCCACCTTCAACTTCATATTAGTCTTGTCAAAGTTGGTGTTGTCATAAGGGGCCATGGTTCCTACCACAATTATTTGCACCAAATTTGTAGCACACAGACTAAGAAAAACGTGCGATGAACAATTTTATAAAAAAAATTATAAATCAAGTATACAAATGATAGAATTGAATGTAACATTTTATTTAAATATGCGAGAATAGTTGAAGGGTCGAGCTTATACATGATTTTTTTTTTTTTTTTTAAATATACAAACAATTGTGAATTTTGGGTATCAAAGATAGTAATATCAATTTAGGATCTAAAAAACTTATCGATACAAGAGTTAAAAGAAATAAAACTATCATGGGATCTTCTATATGTAGTCAGGGTGTCGTAACGTGTCATAATGACTACCGTAGTCAGTTAATCTAAGTAATTAAAAATCTAATCTAAAGGTTTAGATTTGATGACCTGTTACCTTTTGTAAATTTTACGATATGTATTGTCGTAATGTGTCATAAATTTGTATTTTCTATTAAATTAAATTAATTAAAATATATTATTGTAAATTTAGATTTTTATCCTTATACAATAAAATAATTTATTATATTTTTATTAATGTAATTAAAATATGTAATGTTAAAATTACATATTTACCCTTATGATATTAATAAAATTAATAACAAAATTAAATCAAATCAATTTATTAATAATAAAACAAACCAAATGACAAAGTGAAATAGCTCAAGTGGTTAGAACACCACTACCTAGGCCTTAAGATCCTAGGTTCGAGTCATGGGGAGGGGAAAAAAGGGATGGGTTTAATGTAATTCAAAAAAAAAAAAAAAACCAAATCAGTGAGAAAAACTCATTCTTACCTTTGCTAATTATTTATTTATATTTTATCTGCACCCATTAATTTAATTAGTTCACCCCCAAATTATATTTTTACAGCAGTTATCTGCACACATTCATTTTATGAGTTCACCCCCACATCATTTTTTTACAACAATTATCTATACCCGCTAATTTTATGAGTTCACCCCAAATCATTTTTTACCATAGTTATCTGCACCCATTCATTTTATGAGTTCACCCCCAAATCATTTCTTTTTTACAACGGTTATCTACACCCGCTCATTTTATCAGTTCACCCCCAAATTATTTTTTTACCAAAGTTATCTACACCCGCTCATTTTATGATTTCACCCCCAAATTATTTTTATACCACAGTTATCTGCACCCGCTCATTTTATGGGTTCACACCAAAGTATTTTTTAAAAAATAATTACATTACTATATTATTTTTTTATTAATTAACAAAAAATATAATAAAATCAACCCTAATTTATACATTTACAATCTACAGTCGAGTCATTGCCGAGTTACCGTCGATTCACCACCAAATCACTCATATTTTTAGAAAAAAAATCGTAAAAACATAATTAAAAAAAAACTATCGAGATTAGGCACAAATTCCGATTTTTTTTCTTTTTAATTTTTCTTCCCATTTTCAATTTTTATTTCAAATTTTTTATTTCTTCGTTTTTTTTGTTTCCTACTTTTTTTTCATTAGTATATTTTTTAATTTTAATACAAAATAATATTATATGTATGATTTTATTATAATCCTTCCGTCCCATTGAAAGCTCCTCATGAGCTTCGGACACAGAGGTTAAAAAATATGATATAATAAGTGGATGTATGAGAGGTGATGTGATTGAGAGAGGGAAGAATATAATGAAATGTGAGAGGGAATAGTTTGACAAAAAAGGAATGGGTAACTTTCATTGGGACAAACGAATAAGGAAAGTTGGGTAGCTTTCAATAGGGAGAGAGTAGTCGGTAATACAACAAGTAACAACCAGTAATACCATAAACAGTAATCAGTAATACCATTAACAATAATTAGTAACACCACGAACATTAATTAGTAATACCATTAATATTAATCAATAAAATTTTATACAATAACAAATAATTCCACACATCTAATTATATTCAATAATACAAAAAATAATTATCAGTAATACCATGAACAGTAAGTAGTAATACTATGAACATTGAATAGTAATATCTCATACAATAACAAATAATTCCACAAATCTAATTATATTCAATAATACCAAAAACAATTATCAGTAATACCATGAACAATAATATGTAATACCATAAAAATAATAATAATCAGTAATAAATCATTTCACATAATCAGTAATACCACAATTAATAATCAATAATCATTAATATTAATTCAATAGTGTATTAAAAGTAATACCGCAATCAATAACTAGTAATACCAGTATCAATAATACCAATAACAATAATACCATAAAAAAAGTGGAGAAAGTGCAGATCGGGGTGTACTAAAGAAAATAGAGGGTGCACATTACCAAGCCCAATTGAAGGAAACCTTAGCCCAATGGGAGGGCACCCTAGGTCAGCAATCGTCGCTTGGGATTTCATCAGCAAGGTCACCGGCTCCGAGTGTCGTCCGGTTAGAGATCCATCAACAACATACTCAAAGTCCTCCATCGGGTCGTCGTTAGCCGGAGGAAGAGGCTGCGCAGGAGCAAGGTGAAGAAGACGGATGAAGCAATGTAGCTTCGATTTGGACAGAGATGAACGACGAGAGAGAGGCAGCGTCGATCCGAGTGTTGCAGGCGAGCGTCGTTGATGTAGGAGAAGCTCCTGGATCGCGAACGCAAGGGAGATTGATCGAAGCAGTCGCGTCGGTGGTCGAAATGAGGAGAGGATTTCGGTCGCCATGGATCGTGGCCGAGATGGAAGATTATGTCGATTGTTATAGAAGTGAAGAATCGCGATTGCGATTCGAGGAGGGGTCTCGGGCTTCAACGACCGAGACCGAAGCGTCGCCGTCAAGGGGGTGGTCGGGCATGGTGGTGGCTGGGTCACCCGCCGACATGCATGGATTTTCGGCAGGTCCTTTACTCATCAAATTAAAATTTGGGTGCACCGCCGATCGACTATAATAAAATTATACCTATAATATTATTTTGTATTAAAATTAAAAAAATACACATGCAAAAAATGGAAAAGAAAGACAGAAAAATTTAAAAAGGAAAAGAAAAAAAAACAAGGAAATAAAAAATTTGGAAAAAAAATTGAAAATGGGAAGAAAAAGAAAAAGAGGAGGGGGAAGAAAAATTAAAAAGAAAAAAAATCGAGATTTGTGGCTAATTTCGATAGTTTTTTATTAATTATATTTTTACGCTTTTTTAAAATATGAGTGATTTGGTGATGAATCGATTTTTTAGATATTATTTTATTATATTTTGTGTAAATTAATAAAAGGATAATATAGTCTTTTAAATGTGATTATTTTTTAAAAAATATTTTGGGGTGCACTCATAAAATGTGCCAGTGCAGATAACCGTGGTAAAACAATAATTTAGGGGTGGACTCATAAAATGAGCGAGTGCAGATAATTGTGGTAAAAAATAATTTGGGGGTGAACTCATAGAATGGGCAGGTGTAGATAACTGTTATAAAAAAGAAATGATTTGGGGGTGAACTCATTAAATGAGCGGGTGCAGATAACTGTAGTAAAAACATGATTAGGGGTGAATTCATTAAATTAGCGGGTGCAGATAATTGTAGTAAAAATATGATTAGGGGGTGCACTCATTAAATTAGTGGGTGCAGGTAAATTATAAATAAAATTTAAAAAGAAAGGGTAGAAATATATATATATATATATATTAAAAATAATTTAAATAAAAGAAGGGTAATATAGTAAGTAACAAAATACAATTTAAAAAATGATATAAATAACTTAAACTTGTATAATAGGTAGCAGGTCGTTACGACGTTTACGACGCTACGTGGCGCGATTGGATAAAGTGACTATGTAGTCAATTCGTAAAATGTGACTGCTGTAAGAATTACCAAACTATCAATTCAAAACATGAAAGATATACACTACTATAGTTTATATCATTGCAATTCTTTTTTTCTTTCTTTTTTTGAAATTGTGATCTATAAATAATATTTTTGGTTAACTTACTATTATAAAATGTCAAATATGGTTTTAAAATGTATGAGTTAAATTGAAAGTTTTTAAATGGATGTGTGAGAGGCTATGGATTTCTTAGAGGCATTCTCATGATCCAAAAATCTAGAACTGGATAATATAATTTTTTTTAGGGAGATTTTAAACGGGTGGTGTACGCCTTCAACTCTACAATGACATATAACTCGATTTTCAGTGATTATATCACGATTTGTAGAAATTTTCTTTTATCATTTAATTGTGCTTTTGTCTCTTTCATTAAAAGAATGTTACTTTTATGGCACACGAGTTTGTGCGGGCTTTCCTTTTCTATGGAAATTTCTCATCTTGTAATGACCCTTCAAACTTTGTAGATGTACTCTTTGTAATAAAATGTCAATTAGTAATGAAAGCTAGTTCATTTTGTGTTCAACTCTTTTTTTTTTTTTTTTGAAGTTTTTATCTTCAAGTTTTGGTTAATAGTTTAATGTTTTTGGTGTCATGATTCGAAAATTAAAAATTGTTACCCTAAATTGATAATTTCACAATCTTTCCAACATTCAATTAGAAAAACTCCAACTATTTATATGTATATTATCGCAAACGCAGTTACTGCATTCTGAAAAACGCAGGTTAGGGGGTGTTTTCAAACTCTACTAAGGGGGTGTTTTCAAACACTATAAGGTGCTTAAAAACACTTTTTTTAAATAGAATCACTTTTGGAGTGTTTTCAAACAAAACCAAGTGATTAAGTTAATTTGTTAAAAGTGATTTTGATAAAGCATCCCTCCACCTACTTCTAATAGCTTCTATGTGCTTCTCATCATTACAATAATCAATTTTACAATTTTACCCTCACAATTTAAATAATATTTCATCTTTACATATTACCTATCCAAATGTAATAAGGGTGTTTTTCGTAAATTTATAAAAAAAAAAAAAGTGGTTTGTTTTGTAAAGACCACAACATATACACAATTGATTTAAAGTGCTTAATTTTAAAACACTATCAACTTTCAATTTTATTGGAAAAATCAATTTTAATCACTTTGAATCAATCACTATGATTTACAAACACACCCTAAGTGCTTCCAAAATCACTTTTTTAAAATTGTCCTCTCACAACTTTTACTTTTGAGAAGTACTTTTAAAATGTTTATAGAGTTTGTCACGCCCCCTAAAATGATCGATACAGTAATATGTTTAACAAATTTCGGTACTAGAATAAGATTATTGGAGTATAATTCTTTTCAAAAAAGAATAAGATTATTTATTACAGGAGTATTATTATTATTTTTTGTGACAAGTGTCACATTATCTTCTTATTGGTCTGTGGTGTGGATCTTCAAAATTAAAACCGTGAACATCAATAATTAATGTCTTGTTTAGGTCTTAAATTCTGTGTCAGAATCATCAATAATAAATCAAATCAATTTATTTATATTAATATTTCTATACTACCTCTGAGTGGTCCCATAAAATAAATCAAATCTGTCACAATATTTTCATCTACAAAAAATTACATTCTTAACTTACTAAGATGAAATTGATGGTGATTAGTTCAAAATAAATGAATAGTTAGGTGTAATATATATAAATTTGATTATGTGTATACAAATGATAGAAAATACATCATCTGCAATTTAATTTAGAACCGTTGAAATATTCGAATCTAAATATAAATATCTCAATATATATTTGATAATAAGCAACCTAACTCAGTGAAAGTTGAGATCATATAATCCAAATTGGTGCACATGCAAAAGCAATTATATTAGTGAAGTTGCTCAAAATTAGTCCACATCGTCAATGAGTATTTGTACTTGAAGGGTTGATTAAAGAATAATTAGAGAGTGGGCCCAAAAGGTAAAAGCCCACATAATTTGGGCCGGGGGACCAATAATCACGTGGGTGTCACGCCACAGAAGGCCTACTCCACTGAAGTAGGCGCTGTCTAATGATGAATTATAATAATAATGTTTGCTTTTAATTTACACATATTTAAGGCCGGGGATTTAGTGGTCCAAAACTCTATAGGCATTAAAAGAAAAGGGAAATAAATCCATTTTGGTGTAGGTTCAGGTACACGTTCGTGATTTAGGAGTGTGTTTCTCTTTAGATTTTACTGTCTTAGATTTCGAACCTTTTAAGGTGTAAATAATTTCTATGGGGCCAGTCTATACTGAGCGTAAAACTCGAACTTTAAACAGGACCCTATAAGTAGACGGTGTGATTGATCTCCCAGTATTAGTCGGTTCTTGAATCGAAAACCCGAGACTTAAAAAAAAGGAAAATATAAATGATACAGAGGAAATTGTACTAAATATTACTCCCACTCTATTTTAAAAAGTTACTCAGTAGTTACTTTTGTTATTTTGTATAGAATGAAGGGACATAATTTTTTTACAAATTTACCCTCCACTCTGCTTCAATTATCAGAAAAGATTGAATAAAAAGAAATTAAAAAAAAAAATTATAGAGATTTATATAGGGTAATTTAGGGAGAAGATGAGATAATAGTTTTTTGCTACTAAAAAAAAAGGTTTTCAGCATGGAACCAAATTATAAATAATTTCTGAAAATAAACTTCACGCTCTTTTATATTTCAAAAACTCATACTCCAATTATTATGCTCAGTGAACAAATGTAAATGTATCAACTAGGTGGTAAAAGAATATAAGTATTTATTTACTAGTAAAAAAATGCATTACAAATATTAATGCTGGTATAAAAACAGAGAATGTTACCCAAAATGTTGGAATATTCATAATAACATTAATTAAAACAATGGAAAATTTAACAATATTTTAAAATGTATAGAAAAAATCTTTTACAAACTAAATTAATTCGTGAGTGACACAAGGCAAAACTTTCAATATTGTAACCGAGTAAAGAATACAAAGACTGTAAAAAATTTGTAAAAGATTTTTACATTTTTAAAATGAAAAATTCTATATAAACCTCAGTTATACAATATCTCAAATTTTACACAAATGTCATTATATTTTACCCACACATATACGATATATCCAAGTTAATTCATTTTTTTACTCTATTTAGTTTATAAAATTACCTTAAAAAACTTCCATCATTATTAAACTTTTTTCTATCTAACCATAAAATTTTTCATGTGATGGAGGGAGTATATAGAAAATACTTGATTATATATTTCTTGCTCTTTGTTGAAGAACCAGTGTCCACTAATCCACTTATAGATGAGTTAACAACAATTTTCAACTATAGGCCCATGGTTAGTGAAAGAATTCCGTCTCATCTAAAAGTCTCATCTAAAAGTCCGAACTTGTAGAGAGGGTGGAAATTAATTCTTGTATATTAATATGAGTCTCATCTCGTGGGCCGAATTAACACCTCTTACCCTTTTTGGGGAGGAGGCCCATCGAGTGGACAATTTAAATGGGTGGAGTGCTTTCAACAGGAATCGAATCCAGATCGTTTGCCCGGTTTGCTCTGATACCATGAAAGAATTCCGTCTCATCTAAAAGTCCGAACTTGTAGAGAGAGTGGGAATTAATTCTTGTATATTAATTCCTAAGAGTTAGAAGAATCTAGAAAGACTTTGTTATTAACTTCTCATGAAGAAATATTACGTGGTACATATAATAAATAGATCAATAATTTCCTATCTTTAACAACTACAGTATTATATTAATTATTTGAATACTTAGGTAGCCCTAGGTCAATAGGAAAAGGACCACGATGAATCACCTCGTACAAAATATATGAAATTTAAAAATATAATCCTATAGTTAGGTCTTTTGTTATAGCCTTAGAGGTTCATAAAAAAATTGGAATTGTGCTTATTTTAATTATACACTATAATTATTGTTATTACTAGTTCTCTACTGTAGTATATGCTTCTACCTAAAAGATCAATTTTTGGTATTCACTAGCTTTGATAAGAAACAATGAAGATCTTTAGTTTAATTTGACAATGCGTGGTCTAAAAATGATAGAAAGTCAGAAACGAATGTGTATTTAACGAGTCAACATCTATTATAATTGAGGTTATTGACGTAATCAAAATTTTATTCATAAAAATTGTTGAGAGTTCATTATTCTACTATTTTCGGCTATCCCCAACACTATTAATTAAGGGCATGTTTGCTTAATGGGTTTAGGGGGTTTAGTGATAGGGTTTGATATGTAGACCCATCTTCTCCCATGTTTGGTTTCTCATAACTTTAAACACCTTGACCTGGGTTTATAATTTGACCCGGTTTTTATAAACTAGATTTCATGGGTTTAGACAACCTAGTCTCCCCTTGAGTTTATCTAGCCCCTCCCCCTAGGTTTATCTAGCCTCCCCCCACATCTTAACCCATCCACTACAAAAAACCATCCATATGGAGAGGGTAAAGCCCTCGCTAAACAATTTGGCGACAGCATAGGCGAGGGGCAGTCGCCGTCGCCTAATTGCTCCTCGCTAATTTATTGGCGAGGGTGCCCTCGCCAAATCCCGAGGCCAAATTGGCGAGGGCCAAACACACTCGCTAATTGGCGAGGGCCAAACACACTCGCGAATTGGCGAGGGCCATACCCACTCGCGAATTGGCGAGGGCGCGTGCCGTCGCCAAATAGCGAGAGTGAATCCCGTCGCCCAGTCGCGAGAGTCATAACCCTCGCCAATTCCCGAGGGCAAATCCCGTCGCCTTTTTCCGAGCGCGACACCCCCTCGCCAATTCGCGAGATTTAAAAAAAAAACAGACCTGGGTTTCGAACCCAGGTCTCTAAGGCCACTACCCTTACCCCTCACCACCAGGCCACCCTTTATTCCCAATTTTCGCACCTGGGCGCGCGCATGGGGGGTCGAACTCGCGACCTCCCGGAGGCTGAAGAGTTTATGCGCCCCCGTGTGCCAATTAGGCTAGGAGCTTTAGTCGTAATATTTCAAATGCATTATATATTTATCCCTTTTAATTTCTGTTTTTATTCTTTAACTCAATTAATTTAATAAATTACCAATTATATGTTATTCTTTTACAAACCCCTCATTACTAAATTTAATAACTTACACTTATATATATATATTAATTAACTCAATTTATTTAACAAATCCCTTCGTTAATACTAAATTTAATAATTTATACTTATATATGTATGTATTAACTCAAATTTATTCTTTTATTATTAATTAAGTCAATTAATTGAATAGATTACTAACTCAATTAATTTATATATTAACTCAATACTTAATTAATTTAACAAAAGCTCTTCATTACTAAATTTAATTTAACAACTATATGCTATTAACTCAATTCATTTATATATTAGATCAATACTTAATTATTAATCACACACAAGCAATATATATGAATTAAAACCATATAAAATAAAACATTGTCTCGTACGTTCACTTCAATTCAAGTACACAACATAACAAAAAAAAATCCCAAACAACTTCATCAATTTTTTAAAATCCAACAAGACAACATAACTTAAAATGTATCAATCATCGACCATCCTCATCAGCGTCATCATCACCATCATCATCATCATCCCCGTTCCCGTTACCCGACCCCCTTCTGAACTGTCTCATCATTGATGCCATCTGTGATGCCATCTAAGCAGCAAACTCTTGACGTAAGCGCTCCTCCGTCTGAGTGACTGATTGCTGCAGTTCTTCACGTATGAGACGCTCTCTCTCTTCACTAGCCCTCCGCTCTTCCAAAAGAGCATTGTCGATGTCGGCCTGACTAAATCGTCCAAACGACGTACCGGAAGATGTCTCACCAGGACCAGAAGTGACACGTCTGTTCTTTCCTAGTTGCCCAAGACCCTTCACGCGACCGTGAGATCTTCCAACTTTCTTCACGTACAACTCAGACATTTCCGGTAAGGGTGGGGTCTGGCTACTGGAACCATCATCTGAAGGATCATGATCAGATGACGGCTGGGTGAGATGTGACAATTCCTCTTGCACCTGATCCTATTTGTGCATACAAAAAATTTGGTTAATATACATGTCAACACAATTAAATATTATATTTAATATAATATATGTATACACTTACCAGAATATCACCTATATGCCCGTATGTGTACGTTCCGTTATTGTAACGGTGGTAATATTCGATAATCTCCCAGTCGTACGCTGGTCGTCCCGTCCTCTCCTCCTATATTTTGAAGAACATAAAATTAAATTAATTAAAATGAACTCAAATTAATTACTTATATAATTGAACATAAATACTTACAATCCGTCTGGCCACCTCGGCTGCCCCACGAGATCCCCCTTTATGTCTAGCAAAACCGGTACCCGGGCCTCCAGGCTCTGATAGACGGTTCTTCCGACACTGCTCACTCTTTTTAATTGTGTCCGGATCATTCCAGTGGCGAACCAAGTGCTCCCAGACACCGTTGTCCCATTGCGGCTTCTTATTCTCATGCTCCCACAATCCCTTGTAGTGGTTCAACATGTCACTGTATCGATTTGCTGCTCTCTCAAGAAAGAGCTTGTACACTAATGCAGTGTCAGTAATCTCTGGATCCCACGTAACCTCATTCTGCCAAATTTTTTTTATTAATTATAACAAGATGTGAATGAATAGATATGTTACACATCATTAAATTATACCTGGAATGTATCCCACCACCGTTGAAGTACACCTGGGGATACCAAGCCGAATGTGTGTGCGCCAGCCTCCATATTCCGGTACATGATGTGTCTGATGGTGGTCGAGATTGGACCCGAAGGCATCAACCTGTTGTTACACATAATTAATTTGAAAATGAATAATTATGTATTTCATTATAATGAAAATTATAAGATATGTAATACTTACGATCCACGATAGATCGTAAGACGAATACGACCATCGTGTGCGTCTGTCGACTGGCTGGCCGCTGTCTCGACAGACGCACGTCCGACTGAGTCGGGTATCGGTGGATCCTCCTGCGCTGGATACATGTGGGGCATCTGGGGGATCTGTGTGTAGTACGGATAGGGGGTCGATCCCTGCATCTGGGGCATCTGGACGATCCCAGTCATATCTGGCAAATAGAAACCCGGATGATGTGGTATAGGTACACGCGGCGTCTCACCTCTACCTCTACCTCTACCTCTACCTCTACCTCTACCACCCGAATCACCAGAACCCTGACTACCAGAACCATGTCCACCAGAACGCTGTCCATGACCCCCATATCCACTCATCTGTAAAAATAAATATTAAAATATAACAATTAATAAATTAACATTCTTGATATAATAACATCTATGAACACTCAAACTGGATCATAAACATGCATTAAGAACACTAAAACCGAGTTATAATCAACATTCTTTATATAATATAACATATACATGAACACTCTAGTAATATTCTTCTTCATCATCTTCTTCATCTTCATCCTCATCTTCTTGTTCTTGTTCTTCTTCCTCTTCTTCTTCTGGTTCTTCATCTCCGGCTACGTCCATCAATGTACCGGTGGTATCAGTTAATATAACAGGATCATCATCTACTTGCACAATCATTTGATGTTCTATGCTTTCCTCTTGGAACGCGGGAACATCTGCTTCATCGTCAGTAGTGGATGACTGTTGTGCGTCCAAGAAGGATCTCGGCTTGATTTTGCATACAGTTATCCAATCAGTACGGGGCCCAGGGTACGAACAATAGTAGACTTGGGTGGCTTGACTTGCTAGTACGAATGGATCGTACCGACCGTATCGTCGCCTTTGATGAATATCCACAAGCTTGTAGTTAGGATCAATTTTTGTACCACTGGCTGAGTTATCAAACCACTGACACTTGAACAAAACCACTTTCTTCTCGTGGTACCCCTGGTAGTCCAATTCGACTACTTCCTCGAGATTCCCATAGAAATCCTCTTCATCTGCATCATAGTTTTTTCCCTTGATACAAACCCCTCTGTTTGATGTTGCTCTAGATGCACCATAAGCCATAGTGTGAAATTTGTACCCGTTCACGTAATACCCTGAGTACGTAAGAACGTGACCAGACGGACCTGCAGAAAGATCGGAAATAAACTTGTTCTCCACGGGATTTATCTTCACCTATATAAATCGACTCTATGTGAGATTTACGTTATTGCTATTAAATATATATATTTGTATAAAATATGACTTACAATTTCTTCAAACCACGAAGCAAATTCATTTTGTAGCCTATTGTCCGATGCAGCAGCCGAGAGATTTGGTTCAACAACTTGAAGTTGATGCATGAATAGCCTACATACGTATTTTGATTAATAAGACATCTCAAAACTAACCAATATATATTTATACTCTGGCCAGTGTCACTTACTGAACATACGGCTGCACCTCATCACAATTCAACAACACGTACGTATGAGCAACTTTTTTCTCCTCATCCAAAATCCATCTCTTCTTTGGTTTCCCAAATCGCTTGCCAGGCGCCTTAAATATGGAAAATGTACCATCCACATACTGTTGTACATCTCCACTACCATCGTAATTACGAGGTAAATTGTGTATCCTCGTCGTAACATGATCCTCAAAGTAATGAGAACAAAACATTGACGCCTCTCTAGTTAAATATGCATTTGCAATCGAAGCTTCAACACGTGCTTTGTTACCCACACTCAGTTTCAAGGTGCGAAGATACCTATAATTAGAATTCAAGGATCGTGATTAAGATAATATAAAAAACATTGAATATGACCATTATATCTTAAAATTCCTTAAAATACCTCTCGAATGGATACATCCATCTGTATTGAACTGGACCAGTAACTTTTGCTTCATATGCAAGGTGCACAGGTAGATGTTCCATGGAGTTGAAGAAGCTGGGTGGAAATATACGTTCCAACTTGCACAATATTACTGGGATATCCGTTTCCAACCGAGTCATGTTGTCAACTGTTATGGTCGTAGAAGTTAAGTCCTTAAAAAAGAGACTAAGCTCAGTGATTGCTTTCCACACATCAGTCTGCAGAATATTACGAAAATCAATCGGTAGTAGTCGCTGCATAAACACGTGACAATCATGACTCTTCATTCCATACAATTTCAACTTCGTCCAGTCAATACATCGAGACATGTTAGACACATAATCATCGGGAAACTTCAACCCACTTATCCACTTACAGATAACATCTTTTTCTTTCTTATCAAGCGCATAACAAGCCTTGGGATACTTATTTGTACGTGGACATTTCTTGAGAGAGGGACGACGACAATATTCATTCAACTCATCTCTTGATTTTGACGTGTCCTTTGTTTTCCCCTCCACATTCATCACTGTGTTGAACACGTTATCGAACACATTTTTCTCAATGTGCATCACGTCCAAATTGTGTCGAACTAACAAAGTACTCCAATAAGGCAAATCCCAAAAAATGCTTTTTTTCTTCCACCCTCCGTCAATTTTTTTGTTGTGTGCCTCAGCACCTTCCTCTGTAACCTTTCTAAGTCCCAAATGATCAATTTCGTATAGGAGACTCGCACCTGTTCGGATAGGCGGCGGATCATCTGTGACTGCTACTCCAGCCCTGAATGCCGTCTTGTTCTTTCGCCATGTATGATTAGGTGGTAAGAACTTTCGGTGGTTATCGAACCACGATTGCTTTCCAGCTGTACTCAAAGTGAATGCATCGGTGTACTCCCCACAATATGGACAAGCAAGCTTTCCAGCTGTACTCCAACCAGACAACATTGAGTACGCTGGAAAGTCGCTAATGGTCCAAATCAGTGCAGCTCTCATAATAAAGTTTTGCTTCCTAGAGACGTCGTACGTTTGCACCCCATTTTCCCATAAAAATTTCAAATCAGCTATCAGAGGTTGTAAAAACACATCAAGCTTGTCCTTCGGACTTTTTGGCCCGGGCACAAGAATCGAAAGAAACATGAATTGATCTTTCATGCATAACCACGGGGGTAGATTGTACGGAGTAAGAATAACTGGCCATGACGAATATTGCTTCCCCGTCATTCCAAACGGTGCAAAACCGTCTGTGCTCAAGCCCAACCTAACATTCCTAATTTCAGCTGCAAAATCAGGATACGAACGGTCCAAATGCTTCCAAGCCAACGAGTCTGCAGGGTGACGCATAACACCAGAGTCATCAGAACTGCACGAGGCATGCCATGTCATATCCTTCGCAGTGGCCTTGGACATGTACAATCTTTGCAAACGAGGAATTATGGGAAAGTAGAACATTTCCTTAACCGGACGTTTCTTTTTCAACCGACCATCTGCATCAACCCTACTCGGCTTATACCGTGGTCCACCACAAATCTTACAGAACTCTAGTTCGCTGTCTGCACCCCAAAATAACATGCAGTTCTGTGCACAACAATCAATCCTTTCTACCGGAAGACCTATCCCACTCATCAAGTGTTTGGTATCGTTAAATTTCTTGGGAACCTTATTTTCTAAAGGACAAATCTCACGAATCAACTCAACGACTTGATTGTATCCCCTTTCAGACAATCTGTTTTCGGTTTTAATATTCAACAATCTGGAATTGAACGACAACTGCGAATGAGATTCACAACCGGGATACAAGTCTTGGTCCGCTGCACGAAGCATGTCGTAGAACTGTGACGCATTCTCATTAGGGGGTTTTTCATTATGTGCCTCCTCTTCCGCGTTGATTCCAAAATCAATGTTTGGGTTACCCATTAATTCTTCTACCATAGTGTGGTACGAGCTAGGTCCCATAGGGTCAACTTCATTTGAAGTTGACGCAAATTCACTAGTGTTTTGAAATGGACGTGGACCCCAACTCTCTTCACCGTGATAAATCCAATTATAATAATTTCGTGTAAACCCATTTCGATATAAATGAGACTTTACTTCATTAGGATCTCTATAAGTCTCATTTCGACATCTAGCTTTCGAGCAAGGACACCTAATTTTCCCTTCCCAAATCGAATTCGGATTACTAGTGGCAGCTTCAATAAATCCATTTACACCACTAAAAAATTCGGGGCTCATAATCCCATTGACCAATCTTGGCCTATACATCCAACTACGACTTGAATAATTCATGTTATTCGATCTGTTTCAAATGTAAATATATATAGTTTATATATATATTTTTAAAAATTTCGGCAGAGTTTCATCTAAATCTATCGTATCACCAAATATTTAGGTTCCTAGTGCATCCATTTCCGACTCGAGTAAAATTACTCAAGTCGGAACGCACAATCTACAACAAACAAACAACTCATCCCGGCCTCCAACATCGATTTAATTTCACTTATTTCCAACAATTAATTATAAAATTAATTCTCCCAATTAATTAACACATTCATGCATAACAATTAACACACCGTACCAATTAATAATTAACACATATATATACATGCATATATAAAACATATATATATAACAATAATTATATTAACACATTAATTCATAACAATTAACAATTTTTATAACTTTCATCAATTAACAATTAATATTCTTAATTAATCCTAATAAACATTATACATATTTTTCTAACATAATTACAATCCTAACATTACACAACAAAACTATATATATACATTCATATATATATATATATATACATATATAATATACATATATAATATAATACAAACATATATATATATATACAACTTTTAATTTAATCAATAAAAACGCATAAATTTACCGTAGAAATGAACCCCTCGAAGTGTAGAACACAAATATCCAAAAATTTGTCTCGATCGGTAGCTCCGGCAGCGGCGTTGGCGCGGTGGAACGAAACTCGCGGCTGTTTTCTTTTTTTGGGGGTGAAGGAGGCTGTACGAAGTTGGGGAAGAAGGAGAGGGTTTTAATTGGGAAATAGGCGAGGGCAATTACGAGGGCCCCACCCCCTCGCCAATTAGCGAGTGGGGAACCGTCGCCATTTCCCGAGGGCCACAATGCACTCGCCAATGAGCGAGTGCACAACACGCCGTCGCCAAATCCCTCGCCAATTGGCGAGGGCATCTTTTCCCACTCGCTAAATAGCGAGTGTGATTCCGCCCCTCGCCAAATCCCTCGTTATTTATTCCCCTCTTTAAATCCCTCGCCAAATAGCAAGGGTGAAATACCCCTCGTCAATTCCCCTCGTTATTTGAGCATTATTTTGTAGTGATCTTATCCCAACCCATAAAGCAAACATACCCTAAGAGTGTTATCATATACGGAGTATATTGTTTTCCATATTTATTGTAATTATCGATTCTCTTACATCCACTCCACTTTGTATCAATCATCTTATTATAGGTTTTGAGTAGTGAGTATTCTAGTACTTAAGATTAACTTTCATATTTACCTTTAAAAAATATGGAGACGTATTTATGTCACCCCTGATAATTGATAGCTCCTTTTTTTTATTTTTTTTATTAAGATTATAGCGTTTACTCTCCCTCTATTCAATTTTATAATCCTTCCCCCTCCTTCTTCTTTTTCTTTTTCTAATTTTCTAATTCTCATTTTTAAAAAAAGAAATATTACTTTCACTTACTACTTTATTTTTATTTTATCTCCACTTTAAATTTCACTTTTTATATAAATAATCAATTTTTTTTAAACCTGTATCCAATCCAAATGGTAATTATAAAATTGAAGTGAGGAAATAATTGTTTTTTCACACGCGCCACATACCCGTGTTCTAAATCACACATATACACAATTTAGCTAAGACTAAACAAAATGCTAGTAAAATTATACTAATAAAATTCTGACTTATATAAATTGACCTAACTATTCGTTTAAGCCTATGCTCATTAAAAATTAAATCAAAGAAAATATGTCTTAGCTTTTAAGTACTCCTTTCATCCCGTTGTACTTTTTTTGTTGAGACTTTTCAAAATTACTTACACCCCTCAATAGAAAATACTCCATAAAATTAATACTTTTTTAATATTATTTTATTTTTAAAATTGTCACTCATATTTTTACCTATATTTTACTTTAAACGGGTTTCGTAAGTGGACGGTTAAATTGATTCCCCAAATTAATCGGGACCCTGCAATTGAATAATGAGATTGATCATTCAAATTAGTCGATTTTTTAACTGGATTTTAAAAAAAAAAAAAAAAAGGACCAATTTTCACGGTTGCTTGTTGTATAAGCCTTTTGAGTCACATTAACATTGCGTTGGTTACTTGGGTGTAAAGAAACAACTAAAAAGTTTAATTTTAATCTTCAAATGCGATTTAAAATCGTAAATTGGAATCGTGATTTTTTTTGTTGGTATTTTTTTCTTTCCGAATGTTTCCCACACCTTCTCATAGTCGAATATATAACCTCACAATCTAAAATAGTAATTGTAGATGTTGTTAATTCCTAAATGTCTTAACATTATCAACAACATCTTAATTTGACCTTCCGAGATTTTTTCTAAGTCTTTTCTGAAATGCTACATTAAATGTTGACCTAAATGTTGTCGCATTTCTGGCAGGATCTAGAAGCTTCTACAAGGATCTGGAACCTGAAAGATTCCAGAACATTGGAGAACATGCTGGAACAGCCTAGATACATTTGGAACGACCTGGAGCAGCCTAGAAGGATCTAGAAAGATCATGGAAGTTGTGGAAGTTGAGTTTCCTAAAAAATAGGACCTCAATGTGGAAGCCTCTAGAATTTCGTATCCCACACTATAAATACCCATTGAAGGCTTCATAATTCAGCGTGCTCTATTCGATCAATATCCTAGACCGAGCGTTCATCCCTGTTAGGAAATTGTGGCCAATAGTTCTACATTTTAGTTCATACGTTGTATACCACCCGTATGACTGTGTGTCTTCTTATCTATTGAGAGTGTAATCATTAGATAGATTAGGCATTTCGACAGTGTATAATTTATACACTTAGTTCGTTTTCTAGACTTGGCACCTGCCTCGTTTATAGTTTCGTTGTGAAAGTTATTGTTGTAACATTTCACACAACTTTTGTACTTGAAGATAAGTATTGATTTTACGCCATAAGGCAGACATAGATTTTTATTTATAAAATCTATGTTAAAAGTATTTCCATTGTGTCTCGTTTGTTTTTAGTGTTTCAAGTCTTCCGCTGTGTATCTTAATTTCTGATATTCTGTTAGAGTCAGTGTTGCACTATTTGTCTCAACATTCTGTGCAACATTTATCTACTTATACTTAAACACTTTCATACTTACACCCACACCCAGCACACTTTCAGTTGGTATCAGAGCTGATACCTGACGACACTAGGTTAGATCTTTGGTCAAGTGTGTTTTTAGTTTAGTTTAGCAATGGAAACACATCACATATCCACTGCACTTAGGCCACCCGTTTTAGATGGTTCGAATTATTCTTATTGGAAGCCTAAGATGCGTATGTACATCAAGTCAATTGATGAACGTGCTTGGAGGACTGTACTTACAGGTTGGGAAGCTCCAAAGAGACCAGCAGACGCAGATGGTGAAGTTCAACTCAAAAGAGAAGTTGATTGGACGGCTGATGAAATAACAACAGCAAGCTACAATTCTAAAGCTTTAAATGCTATTTTTACTTCTGTTGATGTTTCAATGTTTAAAATTATATCTAACTGTTCTACTTCTAAAGATGCATGGGACAGGTTGCAAGAGCATTGTGAAGGTTCAGAAAGTGTTCGAAGGACTAAGCTTCGAATGTTGGGAACAAAATTTGAGAATCTCCGAATGAAGGAAGATGAAACAATTACAGCCTACAATGAAAGGTTAAGTGAGATAATTAATGAATCACATTCTCTTGGTGACCCTATTTCTAATGTTAGAGTAGTTCATAAGATATTAAGATCTGTTCCTAAAAGATTTGATGCTAAAATTTGTGCTATTGAAGAGGCAAAAAATACAGATACATTAAGTCAAAATGAGTTAGTGAGTATTCTTAGAACATATGAAATAAACACTAATCAAGTTGATGAAAATGATGCTTGATGCGTCGAAAAAGAACGCCTTCGGATGTTAATCGTTCCCTTGCGAGCACTATTAATCACGAGCTCAATCTCTCGTTTTATCCTTGGCAATCTTCAAGTAAAACTCCTTGGAAATCCGAAAATAACCTGCAAAAGTACACCGGAGGGGGGCTCCGGCGTAGAAGCTCCGACGCTCAAGTCAGATTCGATAGTAGGCGAAATCAAAGAGGAATTCCCCTGTGTATCTAGGGAAATTCCGGCGAATGTAATGAAGTTTCTTCTCAATTTCAGTGTATGTTTAGTAAAAATGTATGTATATGTCAAAGAATGTGTATATTGTCATAAAACTTACCTGATAATGTAAAATAATTGGCTTATATACCTGGCCCCCTCTCCCCGGGAAAGAGGGGGACTTATTCTCCCTATATTCTTGGTCCATTCCCCAGAATCCGGCCCCTCAACCCTGAAAACTTGGTTTTTGAGCATATCCTCCCCTATTCTTGCGGGTTTGACTTGCTCCTATGACTTGGCCAAGAAAGATGGACTATCCGTTCCATGTTTGGGTCAAGTTCCTTCTGGGCCAAGAGATATTAATCTTTCTGAATATGGGCCGAAGGCCCAATAACCCTGATTTCTCTCATTTCCCTACTCAAGCCCAGGGGTGTATTAATCCTGTTTCTTCAGCATACCGATCCAATCATGACTATCATAATCTATCCCGTCTCCACGTGTCGGCTCCTCTGAGAGCAACATATTTATCTACATCAACCACTCCCCCCTACTCTCTTAAAAGGAATCATTTTTAGGAGAGTAGGAAAATAATAACTCTGGGACATATATTATGAAAATATTCCATTCTTTAAATATTCTTCGAAATACTCTTGATTTGATTCCCTTCATCATAATTACCCTCAAAAAGCTTCGGGACTTTTGCACTTCCACACGCAATCCTCCCCTCGAGATACGCAGCCACGCGTTCAGTTCAGGGCCAACATCAGGCCGCCCTTCCTCATTCACGCGCTTCTCGATTGGGGGGTATTTAATTCTTCTCGATCTTCTCCCTTCTCTCTCTTCTGCCTAATCATTTCAAAACCCCTTTTTCCACCAAAAACCCTTCTTTCTTTCGTTTCAAACTTATCTAATTTCCATCTTCATTTTCACCCTTGCGACCCTAACCTCTTTGTGCACGTTCAGCGGCCGTTCCGTCATCACTTCTTAGAACCGACTTTACTCCAGGTATCTATTCCTCCCTTTCCTCTCTCATTTACAGTATCCTCATGTCGACTTCCTCAGACTCCATTTCCATGGAGAGTTCAACTTCCAACCCACTCCCCATATTTCCTGTAACTGACCGAACCTTGAAGGATGAAATTTCTGGGTCCTCCCTTCTCACTTCTGAGCGTGTTGCCGCTTTTCTTCGTTCGGGGATCTTCCCCGCAGATTATCTTGTTAGGGTTGCGCATAAGAGAGAACGCCCTAATTTTCCAGGTCACAATTCCTTAGCCTTTTGGGAGGCTCAATTAAAAGCGGGCCTCCGCTTTCCCATTCATCCTTATCTCTGTGAAATTTCCAGTTACCTCCGTATACCCTTGAACCAATTTACCCCTAATGCCATACGCGCAATGTTAGGTTTTTACATTCTGATGAGGGGAAACGGTGGGGAACCTTCAGCTCAACTTTTTCTAACCCAATATGTCTGCAAGTTTTCGGACTGGTTCTTTTATGCTAGTGGTCGCACCTCCCGGACCGGCAAATTCATGGAGAAGCTCCATGAAGGGGTCCAGGATTGGAAAGACTACTATTTCTTTGTTACCAACCCTCTTCCTTGGGAATTTCCTCATGAGGGGTGGATTTATGAAAATCCTGGGGTGCCACGTCCTCCCCTTTCCGTCTGTTCCTCCTTAAACCTGGATGTGATGAACCGTTTAAACGATCAGGTCTCTAATCATGGCTTTTTTGATGTAATGGGTATCTGTAAAAATCCTAGAATCCTTTCTCATTTCGGTTTTGGTAGCCCCGATTATCCTTTAGGTCCCGATGATGGTAATACCATTTCTCCTCTCCTGGTATTATACTCAAGACCTTAACCCCTTATATTTATTAATGCTGTTTCATGTTTCTTTGTACAGCTATGAGTTGGTTGACTCAGATTTCGCGTGATGCTGCCCCTCTCTCGATGGTTAATAGGTCTCCAGCGCCTGAAAGTTCCTCGAGAGCTCAAATTCTCCCTTCTCCAGTGGAACCTGCTACTGGATCTGTTGCTAAGCATACCCGTTCCTCTACTGAAAAGGCCATGGTGTCTACGTTACCTCCTGTTTCCGATGCTTCCAAGAAAAAGAAGTCCAAGACCAAATCCTCTCTGCCCGATGTCGGTTCTGATGCTCCAGATGAGATGAATGTTGACCAATTCCTGGGTTTTATAGAGCGTTACACTCCGGCCCATGCCACTGAGGCCCTCAATGCTCTGTCCTTTGGTGAGCGAGTTGTGCATGCCGCTCACAGCTTTACCCAGGTATTCTCCTCATGCAAATACATTTCTAAGTAATTCTAATAAAGAAGAATATGCTTGTCTTACTTCTTTAGATGATCCCTTGTGTAGTTTGGTCTCCTGTTTTCCAATGTATCTGAACGAGCCCTTCAGTCCCTTCAGCTGGTGGATGACCTCCATAGCCAGGTAGAATTGGAAAAAGTGAAGAGGGATATTCTTGAAGCAGAGTTGCATGACGCTAATCAGAGGTATAAAGTACTCCAAACGACACTTTCGGGGGAGATATCTTTGCTGAAGAAGGAATTTGGCAAACGGGTGGAACAGCTGGAGGTTACTCTTCCTCAGGCTGGTATGAAATTGTGCATAGATTCCCTGTTTACCTCTGCCGCAGGTCAAAAATTTCTAGGTACCTTGCATCAGGAGTGGCTGGAGGCTTTTCTTCAGAGTAGCAGCTTTCTGGGGGCGATGGGTGCATATATCCCTCATTTCATTGACCATGGATTTTCCAATGCTGTAGCGGAACATTCTGCTCCTGGGTTCAACGGTCAATATACTCGTGCCCTCCGGTTAGAAGAATTGGACACTCCCCCCAAGTTCCCTGGAGATGCTAAAGAAGACATCCATACCCCCTGGTGGTTACCTGGGATGAGGAAGGCGATCCTGGAGTTGAAGGATGCTGCCCTGAAATTGGATGATCTTGCCCCTGCAAGGGATATGGCCTTTCCTGTCCATGTGGACAACCCAACTCCAGTGGCTACTGTGGCAGCGGGTGCTTTGATGGAGAAGGCGGAGGAAGGCGATTCCAGTGGACGAGCAGAGGAAGCAGGAGAAGGTTCTGAGGGGAAGAATGGTGTTCCCCTCTCTGCATGACTTTAATTCCTTGATAACACTTTGGTACTTGAAAACACTTTTTATTTTGTTAAGGCCTCTAAGGCCCCTTTTGATATTTTCCGGAGACTCCACACTCCGGGGTTTTTCTGTGGAGGGCTTAGGCATGGTGCCTCAAGTCTTGAATATTCCTGCTTCTCTTTCGTTTGATATCGTACCTGCACATTTATTACTTGGCATGCATATATACATATACATCTCTATCTTTGTTATAAGGTGTGGTATCTGTTAGCATGTTTTCGACATTTTCTGGACACGTAAAGGCTCTAAAGCTCCTAGAGGAACCTTAATGAGGAGATAGGGTTTATATCCCTGCACTTACTTGGTGATTTGATAACGTCTCTAGCCTTTCTCTTGACGCCAGAGTTTTTAGGGATTATCCTTCCTTTCCCCTAGGTCAGAATTCGTAGGGATTATACTCTCCCTTAAGTTGTTTATACTCGTGAGAGTTAGTTTATACTCGTAAGAGTTAGTTTATACTCGTAAGAGTTTGTTTATACTCGTAAGAGTTTGTTTATACTCGTAAGAGTTTGTTTATACTCGTAAGAGTTTTGAGAGTCGCTAGGGATAGGGTTTGTCGACGAGTTAATCATGTCTTCCGCTACCGTACCCCTTACTCCCCCTAGCTTTAGAGTCTGTCGTGAATAGTAACTTTAGGAATTTTTCCTAGGTATTCTCTGTTCGAGCATGTATGAATTGGTGTGAATTTCTCTATCGTGCCATGTCTCTATCATGCTATATTTCAGTTTCCAAAACATATTCATTATTTCAGCACTCATCATGCATTCCTTCAACAATTATCTTAACACGATATTAACATATGAGAAACATTTCATCATAACATTAGCGCATAAGAGTCATCTCATCACAATATTAACATGCATTTAGGGAAATTGCTGAAATTTTATCAAAACCGATGCTCCATTGATCGAAAACGTTTATCAACATAGGCAAATAAGGGGAACCTATGCCGGCCTCATTAAAAACCTCTCCGTGGTAAAACCCCAAAGGGAAACCCACGTAGAGGGAAAAAGAGTGCCGGTGAAGCAATTATTCGAATAAGAAGTAGATGTTCGAAATTGTTCGTAAAGAAAAAGGAAGTAGGGGAATAACACCTTCCTCAAACATAAAATCTCTTCAAGTGGCACACGTTCCATGGCCTTAGTATCTCTTTCCCTGTCATGTCTTGGAGCTTGTATGCTCCGCCTTTTAGCACCTGTATTACCCTGTATGGACCTTCCCAGTTGGGTTCTAGCTTTCCTGTGTTTTTCAAAGCATCTGCTCTCCGAAGGACTAGGTCTTCCACTTTAAAGCAGCGAGGGATTACTCTGCGATCATAGGCTGCTTTGATCCGACTCTTGTACCTTTCTGCTTTTAATCTCACCATCTCCCTTTCTTCATCTATCTGATCCAGCACTTCCCTCATCAATTCTTCATTTCTCTTTTCTTCAAAATAGGTGATCTGGTGCGATTTGAGTCTAGCTTCAGGGGGTATCACTGCTGCTGCTCCATATACTAGGTAGAAGGGAGATTCGCCTGTAGCTGTTTTAAGGCTGGTTCTATAAGACCAGAGGACATTGTCTAACTCCTTCACCCATTTTCCTCCTACTTCTTCCAATCGCGTTTGAATACCATCCACTAGGATTCTGTTTGTAACCTCCACCTGCCCATTGGCTTGTGGATGAGCTACTGAAGTAAACCTCTGTGTGATATTCCACCTTTCGCACCACTTCCTTACTTTCTCTCCATTGAACTGCGTTCCATTGTCGGAAACCAGGATCCTAGGTATTCCAAACCTGCAACAAATATGTCTAGCAAGAAAAAGGATTACATTATCTTCTTCAATTTTGGCCAAAGGCACAGCCTCTACCCATTTACTAAAATAATCCACAGCTACGATCAAAAATTTCCTCCCTCCTGGTGCCGAGGGGAAGGGTCCCACCAGATCGATTCCCCATTTGGCGAAGGGACAGGGCGAGTACATAGCCCCCATTTCTTCTGCAGGTATTCGTATCAGGGGTCCATTCTTCTGGCACTTCTCGCATTTCTTCACATACTCTCTAGCATCTCTGATTATGTTGGGCCAGTAAAAACCTGCCCTAAATACCTTCTTCACCATGGTCTGGTACCCTTCATGGCTGGATGCGCAACCTTCATGGATATCTTTGATCACTAGCTCTGCTTCTCTTCTTGAAAGACATTTCAAATAAGGTTGAGTGAATGACCTCTTGTACAATTGACCTCCTAGGATGCAATATTTCCTTCTCCAAGCCTTTGCTTCTCTGGACATTGGGGCTGCTGGATCCCTGTTCAATTCTTCCCATATTTCTTTCCTCCAATCATCCCCTGCTGTTATCTCTCCGATCAAGGTTTCCGTAGCTACTTGATCTGCCACCAACAGGGTTATCTTTCCGTCTCCCTCGAATTCAGTGGAACTAGCCAGTTTAGACAATCCATCTGCTTTCATATTCTCTTCTCTTGGTACCTGTATCACTTCAAAAGTATGGAATTTATCTTTTAACTTCTTTACCTCTTCTAGGTAGGTGATCATTCTCTCATCTTTGGCGAGGTACTCCCCCCTGACCTGCTGTACTATCAGCTGTGAATCGGAGTATAGGGTGACCTTCTGTGCTCCCAACTCTGCAGCCATGCTCGCTCCTCTAATCAGGGCCTCATACTCTGCACCATTGTTTGAGGTTGAAAATCGGAATTTGACAGCCACCTGCAGTTCTTGACCCTCAGGGTCGATCAATAATATCCCTGCTCCACATCCCAAGGCGGATGCTGAGCCATCCACATATACCTTCCATCCTTGTTCTTCTTCCACTCTGGTAGACTCTTGAATAAAATCTGCTAGAGCTTGAGCCTTGATGGCTCTCCTTGGTACATAATCTATGTCATACTCCTGTAATTCCACTGCCCATCTGAACATTCTCCCTGATAAATCTGCTCTCCCTAATGTCTGCTTCAAAGGGAAATTAGTTCGCACCATAACTTTATAGGACAGGAAATAGGGGCGTAATCGCCTAGCCGTTACCACCACTGCCAGGGCTGCCTTCTCTACCTTTGAGTACCTTGTTTCCGCTCCTTGGATGACCTTGCTCACATAATATATGGGTTGCTGTGCAGAACCTTCCTCTTTCATCAGGGCGGTGCTCAGGGAGTGTTCCCCTACTGAAAGATATAAGAGCAATACATCTCCCTGAGAGGGCTATGTCAGCTTCGGAAGCTGTTCAAGGTGAAGCTTAAGTTCCTCGAAAGCTTTCTGACACTGGTCGTCCCATTCGAACTTCGACCCCTTCCTTAAAGTTCTGAAGAAGTGGTGGCTCTTTTCTGCTGACCTTGATATGAACCTACTAAGAGCTGCGATCCTGCCATTCAGGGTTTGCAATTCCTTCAAATTCCGAGGGGGTTGCATGTCGAGCACCGCCTTCACCTTAGTAGGGTTCACTTCTATCCCTCTCTGAGTCACCATATATCCCAGAAATTTCCCTGACCCTACTCCAAAAGAACATTTAGCAGGGTTTAATTTAATACCATTCTCTCGAATTACCTGAAATATCTCCTTCAAGTCGTCAATATGTCCCTCTGCCTTGACACTTTTAGCTAGCATATCATCCACGTAAACCTCCATGTTCCTGCCTATCTGCCCTCGGAACACCGAGTCTACCATTCTTTGATAGGTGGCTCCTGCATTTATCAGTCCAAAAGGCATACGTACATAACCGAAAGTACCACATGTCGCTATAAAGCATACCTTTGGTATATCGAGGGGGTTCAACTGGATTTGATGATACCCTTGATAAGCATCCATCATGCTGAGTAATTCAAACCCGGACGTGGCATCCACCAGCTGATCAATCCTAGGCAGTGGATAGTGGTCTTTAGGGCACGCCTTGTTCAAGTCCCTGAAGTCAATGCACATCCTCCATTTGCCGGCTCCCTTAGACACCAGTACTGCATTCGAGAGCCACTCAGGGAACTGCACTCTCTTCACGTGCCCTGCGTTCAACAATTTATCGATCTCCTCCTTTACAATGAGGTTCTTCTCTTTACCGAAGTTCCTCAACTTCTGCTTCACGGGCCTAGCTTTGGGATCCACATTCAGATGGTGTACGGCTATTTCTGGAGGGATACCCGTCATATCCGTCGCTGTGAATGCAAAGATGTCTGCATTCTGCTGGAGGGCAAGTATCATCTTTCCCTGGAGCTCAGGGTTCATATTCATACCTATCCTGGTGGTAAATCCCTCCTTTCCTGGGTAGAGCTCGATGCTCATTAACTCCTCGTCTGCTTTAACTTTGGGTTGTTCCTGTACTAGCTCACCCACTTTCTGTTTCTTCAATTCAGGGTCTTCGCCCTTAAATCTCTCCATTACCCGGAACATGGCCCTGTCTGCTATCTTGACCGATTCCACATAACACTTCCTTGCCTGATACTGATCACCACATATCTCTCCCACACCCCCTAAGGCAGGGAACTTCATCTTCATGTGGAAGGTGGAGATCACTGCCTGAAAAATATTCAAGTTTGGCCTTCCCATTACTACATTGTAGGAAGATGGGACATCTACAATCAAGAATTCTATTACTTGCACACGACGGTTAGGGGCAGCTCCTAACCCTACTTGCAGCAACACTGAACCAAGGGGTTGAATGGCTCCCCCTGAAAATCCATAAAGAGCGGTTTCCACCGGTCTGAGCTTTATATTCAGGTCCATCTTCTTAAAGCACTCCAAAAACATGATATCGGCAGAGCTTCCCGTGTCTACAAAAATTCTTGCTACATCGTATCCTGCTATATCCGTGGTAATGACCAATGCGTCATTATGAATTTCTCTGGGTTCCCCAGCGTCTTCTGGCCCAAAATGGATATCTGGGCCCTCTGCCATCTTTCCCACCTCATGATGCTCTATATTCCTCTCATTCTTCAACGACCGAACGCTCTGCTTCCTCTGCCTAAAGGAATCCCCATCGGCAGGGCCTCCCATAATCATATGAATAGTTCCTCTTTTCTGGGGAGGGGGTGGTGGCTCCTCATTGCCCTTTCTTTGATCTCTTCTATCATCTTCCTGTTTCCCCTCGGGATCCTTTCGCTTTTGACCTCTGGGGCCTTGTCTATCTCTGAAAATAAACTCTTTCAGGTGGCCTGCCTGAATCATCCTTTCTATCTCATCCTTCAGATGCCAACATTGGTTGGTATCGTGGCCATAATCGTTATGGAACCTGCAAAATTTGTTTGACTTAGGGTTTTGGGGACCTCTGCTCCTTGAGTAGGGGAATTTCATATCTGGATGGTCCCCTGCCACTTCCAGGACTTCGGCTGGCTCCATCCTCAATGGGGTGTATCTCTTCGCCCCCCTCCTTGGATTCCAGGGTGCGACTTCCTCTCTTCTTACGCTTTCTAGTCTCCTGGAGCTTCGATGTCTCTCCGGACTTGGCCTCCTAAACGAAATCTCTTTCCTCCTTTCTCCATTACTCACTACGGCCCTGGTCTCTGATCGCTTAGCTTTCCTTACCTCCTCCAGGGTAAGGTATTTCTCTGCTCTCCTCAACAATTCATCAAAGGTCCGAACTGGCTTCTTGGCTAGAGATGTGAATAGATCCCCATCTCTTAGCCCGTTGGTGAGGGCGTTAATTTTGACCTCTAAGGAGGCTGTAGGTACTTCGAGAGCTGCTTGGTTGAATCTTTTCAAGAAAGCCCGAAGACTCTCATTCTCCCCTTGTCGCATGTTAAACAAGGTGAGGGTGGCCCTAGGCTGCCTCCTAGCGCTGGCAAATTGGTGCAGGAATAGTTCGCTGAACTCCGACCATGAATGGATAGTATCTGGCCCTAACTGGGTGAACCATTGCTGCGCTGCTTTAGATAGGGTAGTCAGAAATACCCTGCATTTAACGCCCTCTCCGTATCGATGCAATAGGGCGGCATTCTCGAACCTCATCAAATGCTCGTACGGGTCCGTGGTTCCATCATATTCGAAATTTAAAGATTTAAAATTAGGAGGCAGTTCATCTTGTAAAATAGTGGATGAAAATTGATAACCAGTAACGTAAGAAGGTTTACTTACGTTATCAATCATATGCTTCTGCATGTCTTTCATCTCCTTCCGCAAGGCCTGTATCTGATCGCTGACAGCTCCCTGATACGTGTCGTCCGTGCTTTCTCCCATCCCTGTTTCCAGGGTGGTATCCCCAAGGATCCTCTCTGTATCCCTCCGAGGAGGTCTTTCCAAGATGCTTCTTTCCGCTTGAGAAGGTATTTTTTCCTCTAGGTTCTGAGGGGGATCCTCATTCCTGGAAGGGACTGGAACAGAATCGATGACTTGTTCCCACAGACGGCGCCAGTTGATGCGTCGAAAAAGAACGCCTTCGGATGTTAATCGTTCCCTTGCGAGCACTATTAATCACGAGCCCAATCTCTCGTTTTATCCTTGGCAATCTTCAAGTAAAACTCCTTGGAAATCCGAAAATAACCTGCAAAAGTACACCGGAGGGGGGCTCCGGCGTAGAAGCTCCGACGCTCAAGTCAGATTCGATAGTAGGCGAAATCAAAGAGGAATTCCCCTGTGTATCTAGGGAAATTCCGGCGAATGTAATGAAGTTTCTTCTCAATTTCAGTGTATGTTTAGTAAAAATGTATGTATATGTCAAAGAATGTGTATATTGTCATAAAACTTACCTAATAATGTAAAATAATTGGCTTATATACCTGGCCCCCTCTCCCCGGGAAAGAGGGGGACTTATTCTCCCTATATTCTTGGTCCATTCCCCAGAATCCGGCCCCTCAACCCTGAAGACTTGGTTTTTGAGCATATCCTCCCCTATTCTTGCGGGTTTGACTTGCTCCTATGACTTGGCCAAGAAAGATGGACTATCCGTTCCATGTTTGGGTCAAGTTCCTTCTGGGCCAAGAGATATTAATCTTTCTGAATATGGGCCGAAGGCCCAATAACCCTGCTTTCTCTCATTTCCCTACTCAAGCCCAGGGGTGTATTAATCCTGTTTCTTCAGCATACCGATCCAATCATGACTATCATAATCTATCCCGTCTCCACGTGTCGGCTCCTCTGAGAGCAACATATTTATCTACATCAATGCTGATAAAAAAGTTGTAGTTTTTAAAGGAGAAACATCAAACATTTCTGAGATTCAACCTATCATTACTGAATTTGATTCTGATGAAGAATTTCTTGATAAATGTCTCAAGGATCCTAACAACATTGTCTTACTTACTAAGCACTTTAATAAGTTTCTTAAGAAATCTGTGAACAAATCTAGTAACATTCAGCCTAAGATTCAAATCAACACATCAACACCTCAACCAGAAAGGAGGAAAGGTCAATTCACACCAAGACTATCAAAGAGTGAAGGTAAACCAAGGTATGATCCTGAATTTCGAAAATCAGTTCAATGTAATGCTTGTTCTGGTTATGGCCATTATGCAAATGAATGTGCCAATACTAGACTTAAGCAAAAACTGAATTTTAGTGCTACCTTGAGTGATGATTCTGATGATGATCTTGATGAATTAAATCAGAATGAATATTCTAATTTCACCAGAATTGATTATAATTCCTCAGATGATGATCTGGATGAAACAGATTCTGATGTTGTACCTGATGTTTCAACATCTACAGCAACATCAGAACAGAGTCACCCATATTTGAACTGTTTTAATGGTTTAGTTGATGGTGCAGGAAAAAGGAATGATGACAATGAATACCAAAAGCTGTTAGATGATTGGAAGAATCAGAAACTCACCCTTGATTCTCTGAATAAAAGGAATGAGGATTTGACAGACACAATCACCAAGCTAGAAGTTATTCTTACCAAAAGAGATCTGGAAATCTGTAACTTAAAGGAGAAACTGATAAATTCTACTTTATGTTTCAAGAAATATTCCAAGAGTGCTTCTGTGGTAAATAATGCTATAGCTACTGGTAAGTCTAATAATCATGGTTTAGGTTATGATGGTACTACTGCTTCTATTTCTGATAAATTTAGAAAACCTGTGAAATTTGTTAAGGCAAATGTTGACACATCTGGGTCAACATCTGCAGAAACAGAGTCTCACAAGGTTAAAAGGAAGTATATCTGTCATTACTGTTTCAAAATTGGTCATATTCGTCCTTACTGTATAAAGTTGTTTGAAGAACAGAAAAACTTGAAAATGCTGCATAAGAAACTGTCACATCCTGGTAAACAGTTTTTGAAATCTACATGGAAACCAAAAGCTACCTGTAATGTTGTTCATACCTCCTTAAAAGCATGTCTACCTGACTTGTGGTACTTTGATAGTGGTTGTTCTAGACATATGACAGGTCGTATTGATTTCTTATCTGATTATGTGACTTTGAATAGTGGTAGTGTTACATATGGTGGAGGTTCTAAAGGAAAGATTGTTGGTAAAGGAACTTTGAATGTTGAAGGTTTTCCTAAGCTTAAAAATGTATTACATGTTGATGGCTTACTTGCAAATCTGATTAGCATTAGTCAACTTTGTGATGATAATTTGCATGTGAAATTTGATAAAGATTCATGTTATGTTCTTAATAAAGATGAAGTTTGTGTCATGACTGGTACTAGGTCAGCTGATAATTGCTATCTTATTGGAACAAATATGTGTAACTTGTCAAAACATGATGAAAATGCTCTATGGCATCAAAGATTGGGTCATGCAAATTACAGAGCAATGAAAAAGCTAATCAAAGCAGATGCAGTAAAAGGAATTCCAGAACTGAGGTTTCACAACACCACTGTATGTGGACCATGCCAAAAAGGTAAGCAGGTAAGAATGTCACACAAAATGCTGTCACATTGTACTACACATCGATGCTTTAAATTACTGCACATGGATTTGATGGGTCCTATGGAAACTGAAAGCATTGGAGGAAAGAGGTATTCCTTAGTTGTGGTAGATGATTTTTCTAGATATACCTGGGTAGAGTCTTTGAGAGACAAATCTGAAGCATTTGCTGCATTTAAAATTCTTTATAAGAGGTTCAAAAATGTGTTTAACTTGAAAGTTGGCCGTATTAGAACTGATCATGGTAGGGAATTTGAAAACAGCATGTTTAATGATTTTTGTGATAAAAAGGGTATCTTGCAAGAATATTCATCTCCTAAAACTCCACAACAAAATGGAATTGTTGAAAGAAAGAATAGAACTTTACAAGAAATGGCTAGAGTTATGCTTACATCCAAATGTCTTGCTAAGAAATTCTGGGGAGAAGCATTGAATACTGCATGTCATATTATTAATTGGGTTTTTATTCGTTCTAATACTAATCAAACACCTTATGAGATTTTGAACAACAGAAAACCTAATGTGAAATATTTTCATGTATTTGGTTGTGTGTGTTATATTCTGAATGATAGGGATCAACTTCATAAGTTTGATTCTAAAAGTGATAAAGGGTTCTTTTTAGGCTATTCTAGAAATAGTAAAGCTTATAGAGTTTATAACCTTAGAACTAACACTGTTCAAGAATCTGTTAATGTTGTGTTTGATGATGATAAAGGTCTTACAGATGACAAGGATGAAGAAGATGTATCACAGGTTACTGACACTTCTGAGAATACACTGAAATCTGAAAATGTTGCACCAAATGTTAACACATCTGGGTCAACATCTACAGAACAGTCAGCTGTAAATTCACAGAATGATCAGTACATCCCCAAAACAAATCCTTCTTCAAGAATAGGCAAAAGTCATCCTTCTGACCAGATCATAGGCGATGCTACAGTTGGAGTGCAAACAAGAGGAAGAGTAAGATCAAACAAGGTAGATGTGGTAAGAACAATATGCATGTCTTCTATGTGTAATGTTGTAAATGCTGAATGCTATTTATCTGAAATTGAACCTAAGAGTGCTAAAGAAGCCTTAACTGATGAAAACTGGATTAATGCTATGCATGAAGAACTTGGTCAGTTTGAAAGAAATGAAGTATGGACACTTGTTCCTAGACCTAGTCATACTAATGTCATTGGAACAAAGTGAATATTCAAGAATAAAACTGATGAATCTGGTAATATTGTTAGGAACAAGGCTAGGTTAGTAGCACAAGGTTACACCCAAGTTGAAGGAGTTGATTTTGATGAAACTTTTGCACTTGTTGCTAGGATAGAATCTATTAGATTACTGCTAGCTATTGCATGTTTTATTGATATTAAACTTCATCAAATGGATGTAAAGGCTGCATTTCTAAATGGCATATTAAATGAAGAATCATATGTTGAACAACCTATAGGATTTGAAGATCCACAGTATCCTGATCATGTATATAAACTTAAGAAAGCATTATATGGCCTTAAACAAGCTCCTAGAGCATGGTATGGTAGGCTTACTGACTTTCTTTTGGAATATGGATTTATTAGAGGAGAGGCAGATAGAACTTTGTTCATTAAGCACACTGAAAATGATATACTAATTGCTCAAATATATGTTGATGACATTGTGTTTGGTTCTACTTGTGATAAAATGTTAAGTAAATTTGTTGAGGCAATGACTGCAACATTTGAAATGAGTATGGTTGGAGACTTGAATTATTTTCTAGGTCTTCAAATCAAACAATGCAGCAATGGTATTTTCTTCTCCCATAGTAAGTATGCTAAGAACTTGGTTAAAAGATTTGGTCTTGAGAATTCAAAACCAATGAAAACTCCTATGGGATCCTCTTTGAAACTTTGCAAAGACAGTGCTGGAACAGATGTTGATCCAACACTTTACAGATCCATGATAGGTAGTTTACTGTATTTAACCTCTAGTAGACCAGATATTATGTACAGTGTGTGTGTTTGTGCTAGGTACCAAGCTAATCCAAAGGAATCTCACCTGAATGCTGTGAAAAGGATTATCAAGTATGTTGCAGGTACAAGTGACTTTGGAATCTGGTATACTAAGGACACCAACAACATTTTGATAGGTTACAGTGATGCTGATTGGGCTGGAGATATAGATGATAGAAAGAGTACGAGTGGAGGATGTTTCTACATGGGAAACAATCTTGTTTCATGGCACAGCAAGAAGCAGAATTGTGTTTCACAATCTACTGCAGAATCTGAGTATATAGCTGCTGGAAGCTGCTGTACACAACTCTTGTGGCTGAGCAAGATGTTCCATGACTATGGTATTGAGAATGGTATACTTACAATCTTTTGTGATAATACTAGTGCTATTAACATTTCTAAGAATCCTGTACAACACTCACTCACAAAGCACATTAGCATAAGACATCACTTTATGAGAGATTTAGTAGAGAAGAACATTGTGAAGTTGGAGTATATACCTACTGAAAAACAAAATGCTGACATTTTTACTAAGGCATTAGACCATGAGAGATTCTCAATCTTGAGGAAATCTCTTGGGATGAGCACTATCTGAAAAATTCGGATGGATGTTGTCACAAATGCGTCAGCATTTGGGACAACATCATGGGTTGTAAAATTTTATAAGTTGAATTTATTTCTTACTTAGTTAAATAATTCCTTTGTAAAATATCTACGAATCTAAGAACCTTGTAGTGCAAAAATAAACATGTCTTACACCTCTCAAATGCATAAAAATGAGAATGTTATTAGCATACTAAAAGATGTACCAAATCACTGAGTAACTATGGAGCACGGAGTTCACTACTACGATGCCTTCTTTTCAAAAGGTGATTCTTTGGTAAAAACATCAATATATTTGTAATCCATTAAGTAAGTATGGGGCACGGAGTTCGCTACTACGATGTACTCTACAGGAACAATGGATCAATACAAATTAGATGCTATAACACAAAAAGAAAAAATATGGTGCAACACAAATGAAGCAAATTCATGTAAAAACCGTGTTGAGGTGTTTGTAACAGTTTTGAGCACAACATTGCCTGATTCGAATTTATTTTTATTAGTAGTAATTATTTAATTATTTAATGAGATTTATTTTATTTATTTAAATTATATTACTAACCCACGTTTTTTTTATTTTTCAGATTATGCTTGGACTTAGTCTTTATTCTAGAATTTTCTTAATTATTTAATTAATTAATAAAATGGATTTTTCCCACTAATTAAACCATGATCAAGGTTGTGGCTAAAAATGTGGAGCACTATCACATTATTTCTGGAATTATTCATGTTAACCTCCAACTACACATACATTCTCTCTATAAAACTCAATTAATTGTGACTTATGTTGCTAATCGTGATTTTTGAGTTTGTTAAGTACTAAGCTTCTGCAGAATTGATTACTGGCCGTGTATCTCTCAAATTTTGTGAATACACTCCTCAAAACCATCTTGAAATTCCAACCGTCCCTTAAATGGCTGGAAACCGACCTCAATCCCACTCACAATCTCACTCTGATTCGAAAAACTCATCCCCTTCTCACACAAACCCTCTCGAAATCCTTGCTTCCATGGCGTCTCAGAAATAAACCTCGTCAAATGCTGACTCAAATGTCTCTGCAACACCATCAACAACCACTCCCACTCCTCAAACTGCTCCTCAAACCGTTCCACCAACAACCAACATTCCTCAAGATGCAACTGTCGAACAGCTCAATAAGGCTATCAAAGAAGTGTCTGACTCTCTTCGAACAACTGGTCATCTGCCCGTGATGACATTTGGAGATATCACAGTGGATATCTCAAGCTATTTGGCTGATCAAACTGCCCAAATGGCTGCTGCTTCAAAAAGCCCTAAATCACCTACTGTTCACACCTCGCAAGCTGAAAATGAGGAAGTTACTGCTGAAGAAGAAGCTACTGCTACTTCCGACCCTGAAGATGTTGAAATGGAAGATGCAAACATCTCTGAAGACGGTACAAACTCTTCACTCTCTGTTTCTGATGAATCTGCTCCCATTCCTTTCAAGAAGAATGCGCAGAAAGGAAAAAGACAGAGGAGTCCTGTTCAAAGAAGAAGATCATACCGTGTGTTCACTCGTGTGGATTATTCTGAATCCATGAGGAAGAAGAAGAAAGCTGGAGCTGAAGCTGCTGAACCCATCCAAGTGTTCACAGACTCTGAAGAGGAAGCTGTTGTTGAGAAAGTTAAAAAGACTGTTGCTGAGAAACCCAAGAAGGCTGTTGTTGAAAGAAGGAAGAAAGCTGCTGCTGATCCCAAAGGCAAAGGGAAGGCCAAGATGATTGCTGAAGATGAACCTGCAAAATCAGATTCCAATTCTGATTCTGATGTGTGTTTAAGAGATATTCTGAACTCTCTTAAGAAAAATGCTGAGCATTTTGCTGCTGCAAAGGAAGCTGCACCAGAACCTGAAGATGATGGCAGTGGTGATAGCTCTTCCAGTACAGAAAGCAGCTCGAAGGAAAGCTCTGCTAAAGACTCCACATCAAGCTCCAATGACCTTGCTTCTGAAGAGGAAGGTAATTCTGATTCTCTTGAGACTCTAGAGAATAGGTTGGCTATTTATTCTAAGAGGAAACTACTGATAGAGAAGAGGATTAATATCCCTGATTTTGAAAGTAAAGGCATGGTTAGTTTCTTAGAGGAAAGGAATTTGATGCATGCTGTGAATTTTGGTGAATCTTTCTTGACAAATTGGGCTTATGAATTTTATGCTTGCGTGAAAAAGAGTACTGGTAGGAGATCATCTAAGTGGTATGGGACTGTAAACTTTAGGGGGAGGGATGTACCTTTTACTCCTAAGTTGATAAATGAGTTTCTGCATATTCCCAATGTTGAGGTGGATGAAGAACCTGACATGGATGTGGTTATTGCTGCTATAACTGGTGGTAGGGTAGTTAAGTGGACTAGACAGATGCTAGCCAAAGACCTCACTTCCCTACATTCTGTGTTGTACAAACTCATTATCTACAACTGGATTCCCACTACAAATACCACTAAGATCACAAAAGACCAAGCTGTTCTTATGTATAGGATCTCTGTGCTTAAGAAGTTCAATTTAGGCCTCACAATTTTTCACCATATGATGAGATTTACTGGAAAAGTTTCTGAAAAAGGCAACCTACCCTATCATGTTCTGATTTCAAATTACTTGAGGCATCATGACTTTGTTGCCAAGAACACTGATGTGTTGAGGGGGAGAGTACCATTACTGGCCATAGCTCCTGCCTTACTCACTGGGGATAGAGTAATTGATCTGCCTTTGACTGCTCCTGGTACTGATCATCAGCACAGGCCTTCAACTACTGAACATCAGCAAAGACCCTCAACTTCTGATCATCCAGAATCATCCAGATCAAGACAGAGAAATGCACCCCCAAATGTTGAGAACATCCATATCAACATTTCTGGTAATGTGTATCTTTCACAGGAATTCATCAAATTGCAGCTCAAGCACTTACAGGAAACAATAGATGAACTCCAGTTCCTGAAGGACAGGTGGACCAACCTCCTTTCACCTACAACAGGGGGAGTACCACCACCATCCAACTCCAATGTGGTCATTGAGGAGATAAATGAAGATGGAGTTCCAGCTGCTGCTGATGCTGGTGCTGTACCTGATGCTGGAGGAGATGCTGCTGTTACTGATGTAGTTGCACATCTTGCATCTATTTACTTTGTGGATGAAGTTGATGAACAGGAACATTGATGAACAGGGACAAGCTACAAGACAGGGGGAGATCTGATTTCATAATGGCTGCTGTCTATGCCATTTATTCAGTTCTACCTTTGTAATTAATGTTTAAGTATTCTGAAATTCTGATACACTTGTTGTTTATTTTTCCTAGATGATAGGATGTTTATTACTGCAACTTGCTTAATGATTCCACTTGATATTTGTTTACTGCCTTGCTTAAATTGTTTACAGATTATCATGTGTTTACTGCAGGTTGCTGGAGTCTTTGTTTTGTTTACTCCTCTTTGTTCTGTTTTTGTTTTACATTATATTTTGCTCTGATTTTTTTTATTTTTTTTTTTGTTAGTGTCTTACTTAGATTCTAAGTTAATTCTTCCAGTACAACTTATTGTCTTAGTATAGTTACTTATGTTGTGAGTAAGTGTATAGTTTATACTTATTCTATTTTGGATAAAATAGTTTCGATCCTTTGGCACGGATCATTATGAAATTATCCTTGATCTTCAGTTGATTTGATCCAACGATTACAACAGGTATTGTCTTGACTAGTGCTTAGCAATGATGTCAACCTCAACTAAGTACATAAAACTGAGTATGTATAGAAATATATGTGCATCAGGTGTGTTGTAGTCGAAAGGTCAAATTGGGGGAGATTGTAGATGTTGTTAATTCCTAAATGTCTTAACATTATCAACAACATCTTAATTTGACCTTCCGAGATTTTTTCTAAGTCTTTTCTGAAATGCTACATTAAATGTTGACCTAAATGTTGTCGCATTTCTGGCAGGATCTAGAAGCTTCTACAAGGATCTGGAACCTGGAAGATTCCAGAACATTGGAGAACATGCTGGAACAGCCTAGATACATTTGGAACGACCTGGAGCAGCCTAGAAGGATCTAGAAAGATCATGGAAGTTGTGGAAGTTGTGGAAGTTGAGTTTCCTAAAAAATAGGACCTCAATGTGGAAGCCTCTAGAATTTCGTATCCCACACTATAAATACCCATTGAAGGCTTCATAATTCAGCGTGCTCTATTCGATCAATATCCTAGACCGAGCGTTCATCCCTGTTAGGAAATTGTGGCCAATAGTTCTACATTTTAGTTCATACGTTGTATACCACCCGTATGACTGTGTGTCTTCTTATCTATTGAGAGTGTAATCATTAGATAGACTAGGCATTTCGACAGTGTATAATTTATACACTTAGTTCATTTTCTAGACTTGGCACCTGCCTCGTTTATAGTTTCGTTGTGAAAGTTATTGTTGTAACATTTCACACAACTTTTGTACTTGAAGATAAGTATTGATTTTACGCCATAAGGCAGACATAGATTTTTATTTATAAAATCTATGTTAAAAGTATTTCCATTGTGTCTCGTTTGTTTTTAGTGTTTCAAGTCTTCCGCTGTGTATCTTAATTTCTGATATTCTGTTAGAGTCAGTGTTGCACTATTTGTCTCAACATTCTGTGCAACATTTATCTACTTATACTTAAACACTTTCATACTTACACCCACACCCAGCACACTTTCAGTAATTTTTTTAATTACTTGAGCTAACTCAATTTATTAAGATATTTTATGCTCCATACTAAATATTTAAGTTGAATATAAACGAATTACACATTTTAATTTAGTTTAATAATTAGATACAAATTTTAAAAATACTTCTAAAATAACAATTTTAAACTTCAAATCTATTCATTAGACCGAAATTAAACTGTAATCCGTTTGAACTAAATTTAAAATCAGTCTAACTTATTAAAATATAAATTCTTTAATCTCTATATTTTTTGAATGGAGGGAGTAATAGGTTTTTCTATTTTTATTTTTTATTTTTAATATAACAATAGTGATCCGATTATTTTGTAAAACGTACTCCTTGTATTTCTTTGTAAGGTTTACATTTTCTTCTTTTATCAATCTCAACTTAAAGTTTACATTTTATTATTCCGTAAAATTCACTTTTTTTTTAATACCATTTTCTATTTTTATTTTTATTTCTAATTTAGGAGTGATGGGCAGTAATTAATGGCTAAATGGGAAAGCAGGGGAAGTCAGAGGGGTACCAAATAAATGTGTTCATTCTGTGCTAACTTCTTTATTGGGCCGACAATATTGACCGCATTCTGTTTCACCATTAACCCCTTTTGAAAAACTATTCTAATGAATAAACAGATTAAAAATAAAATTCCAATTGGAAATATAAAATTATACGGTGTATATCTTATCTACAAATATGGAATTTAAACTTTGATAAATTGAGACAAAGTGGGATAGCTCAAGTGGTTAGAGCACCACTACCTAGGCCTTAGATCCTGGGTTCGAGTCATGGGGAGGGGAAAAACGGGATGGGTATTTAACTTCCATCAAAAACAGTATCCTATACATGAATATTTGTCCCTTGATAGGTTATCTACTCAACATGGTCTATTTACTGCATATTTGTCCCTTGATAGGTTATCTACTCAACATGGTCTATTTACTGCATCTATTTCTCAAATACAGGAACCTAACACTTATAAACAAGCTGCTTTAAATGAGAATTGGGTTCTTGCCATGAAAAATGAATTAGAAGCTTTAGAAAAGACAAACACTTGGACTATGGTAGATTTACCTTTAGGAAAGCATTGTATAGGGTGTAGATGGGTATATAAGGTTAAGTATAAGTCTGATGGCACAATAGAAAGATATAAGGCCAGACTTGTTGCCAAGGGTTATACCCAACAAGAAGGCATTGATTTCTTTGACACTTTTTCTCCTGTTGCTAAAATCACCACTGTGAGAATTTTATTAGCTGTTGCTATTTCTAAAGATTGGCATATCCATCAATTAGATGTGAATAATGCCTTTTTACATGGAGATTTAGAGGAAGAAATCTATATGGTTCCTCCTCCTGGGTACTGTTCTATACTTGATAAAAGAGTTTGCAGATTAAACAAAAGTTTATATGGTCTAAAGCAGGCATCCAAACAGTGGTTCACTAAATTGACCACATCCTTAACATGTCTTGGCTTCACTCAGTCAAAGGCTGATACTTCTTTGTTCACCAAACATGATGGCTTTGATTTTACTGTGGTTCTTTGTTATGTGGATGATTTAATTGTGGCAGGTTCTAATCTTGATATAGTTCAGCATGTAAAGAGCTTTTTGCATGATAAATTTACTATTAAGGATCTAGGCGTTTTAAAGTATATCCTAGGGATAGAAGTTGCAAGAAATAACAAGGGTCTCACTCTTTGTCAAAGAAAATACACTTTGGATTTATTGCATGACTCTGGTTATTTAGGCTGCAAACCATGTTCCTCCCCTATGGATTCTAAATTCATTTTTGATCCTGATTCTCCTGTTCTACTTAAACCTGACCACTATAGAAAATTGATTGGGAAGCTACTTTATTTGACTGTAACTAGACCTGATATTTCTTATGCTGTTCAAGCTTTGAGTCAATACATGAAGTCTCCTACTGTTGCACATTTGGTTGGTGTTCATAGAGTCCTAAGGTATCTTAAAAGCAATCCTGGAACTGGTGTCTTTTATCCTAAGAATATCACCTATAAATTGCATGCTTTCTCAGATTCTGATTGGGCTAGGTGCATTGACACTAGAAGAAGTATTACAGGTTTTAGCATTTATCTTGGTAATTCACTAATCTCTTGGAAATCCAAGAAACAACCTACTGTTAGCAGGTCCTCTGCTGAGGCTGAGTATAGGGCATTGGCATCAACTTCTTGTGAGCTGCAATGGATCCACTACATACTTGCAGATCTGGGGATTCAACACTCTACACCTTCTTCAATGTACACTGATAGCAAGAGTGCTTACTCCATTGCTCATAACCCTTGCTTACACCAAAGGACCAAACATATCTCTTTGGACTACCACTTCACAAGGGAAAAGATTCAACAAGGCTTGTTTACTCTTATCCACATCCCAACATCAGAAAACCTTGCTGACATCTTCACCAAACCACTATCTACTTCAGATTTTACCTATCATAAGTCCAAAATGGGCTTACTTGATATCCACTCCCATTTTGAGGGGGGGTATAGAGGGTTAAAGGGTTGATTTATACACCCCACTGGTACACCTTATGTATTTGAAGATACACCCTTGATGTGTATATCTCTTAATTAAGTAGTTAGGTAGTTATTAACAGTTATGTTAACTGTTACAATTAGTAGTTATTAGTCCCTTAGTATTTAAAGGGCTAATGAGTTCTTATTTTGTAATTACTTACTTTCTGCAGAATTCTTGATTCCCATTCTTCATAATAAGAAATGGCATTCTTTCCTTTAATTCTACAGGGATGGGTATTTAACTTCCATCAAAAAGAGTCATGGGGAGGGGAAAAACGGAATGGGTATTTAACTTCCATCAAAAAAAAAAAAAACTTTGATAAATTGAAAATCGGAGATTTTGATATAATTGAAGTCTGTATTTATTTACAAAGTTCGTATTGAATTTATAATCTGTTATATCCCAAAAAAAATGGGATTATTGAGTAATGAGTATAGCCTGCTTGGAATATATCAAGTATGACTTTTTAATTCTATTTATATTTATTTTTGGAAAATGAGGGGCTAACCAACTAGGTGGTCGGGTAGGTTAATATCGACCCGTTTCGTTAGAAGTTGGGCCACACTGTTCCTCTCAAGGATCTATTAAATGGGTTGGGGTATATACAGGGACGGACCCAGGACCAATGGTAAGGGGGACCAATATAATATTATTCAACATTGTTATATGTTCGATAATAAAATTAAAATATTTTATATTTATATAATATTCACTATTAAATATATCAAACCACGTAAATTTCTCAAAGCTTATAATCTATAATCATTTGAACTAAAAATGGAAAAAAATAAAGAATGGTGAATAAAAAAAATAAAAATTTTGAATGTGTATTTCAGGTATAATATAATTGAGCCACAATTTTAACTTGATTAGATTGGTATGCACCAATTATATATCAGGATTTATCAATTGAAATATGTATATTAAAATATATTTTAATATTAATATTTGAATTAATTAATAACCGTAACTTAAATTGTGGATAACAAACTAATATGTAACTCACCTAATAATTAGAAAATAAAGGTAAAAGCAAATTAAAAAAAAAAATTTAATAATTAATTAATACTTAATATAATAGTAAAAAAAAAAAAAAATTTAGGGGGGCCCATGGTCACCCCTGGGTATATACCCCTCCAGCTTTGTATAATACACTTCCCCTCAATTTTTATTAATTCAAAATCCATGCAAAATACCAATTTTTTCCTTTACTAAATCATGTTAGATACATACACTCTCCTTAACATTTTAAAAATTAACCATAACCTTAGAATTTCGCCGACGCCGCCGTTGACGCCGTCAAATAAAATAGCAATAACCATAACTACCTCAAATAAAATTTAGAAATTAAAAAAAAATCTTAGTATTTTTAACAATTTAGAGTCGACCAAAAACACTCCGGTCGACATTGGTTTGTCGACCAAAAATACTCCGGTCGACACTGGTTGGTCAACCAAATTTCGAAAGAAAATTAAAAAAAAAAAAAAATTGAGATTTTCGACTATTATTGATTGCTCAAAAACACTCTCGTCGACAACCTATCGTCGACGAGAGTGTTCTTAAGCGACCAATAATGGTCGAAAAAAAAAAACATGTTCTTCGTCGGCGACGGCTGGGGGCGAGCGCTGGCGGGCCGCGACTGCTGGGGGCAAAGGAGGGCGGCGGTGTCGCTGGGCGAGAGGGGCGCCGCCGCCGCTTGTTACAGATTTAAAAAAAAAAAAAAAGAGTAGAGCAGCGGTGACTAGGAGTGCACAAAAAAAGACTGGAACCGGACCGGACCGGTAGTTTCCGGTCCGGTCTCTGGTCCTTAAAATTTTGGATTCCGGTTTTTCGGTCCGGTTTGGACCGGAATTTTTTTTTTAAATATATTTTTACTAATACACTCTCACTTATTTTTCAAAACCAAGTAATTGGTGAGGATGTGAGGTAAAATTGTTGAGATCTATTACTTTTTTTCAAATATATAATTTAACGAACATATTTAATTTATTTTTAGGGTCAAAAGATCATTAATAATAATGTAAATAAAATACATATTGGCGTAGATTGATTTAAAATAAAGAGCAACACTTTGATTTTCATACACAAATTCATCAATCTTATTCTTGCTTCCACAAACTTAAAAAAAAAAAAAAACGGTCCAAACCCGGACCGGATAGATTACGGTCCGACCATTTGGTAAGATTCCGGTCCCGGTCCGGTTTTGGACCGGTGCACACCCCTAGCGGTGACGGACGAGGCGAGCGAGGTGAGGAAAAGGGAGGGGGAGTGCGACGACGAGGGAAAGGGAGGGGGAGAGCGACAACGAGGGGGAGTGCAGAAAACGAAAGAAAAAAAAAAGGGGGAGAGAAAGAGAGAGGCGGTAGAGAGGTTGGGGAAGAAGAGGAAGTTAGGGTTAATGGGGTGTGTATGTATATATACATTTTGTTAAAGGTCAAATATGGTATTTTATATATATATTTAATTAAAAAAAAGAGGGGGAGTGCATTAAACAAAGCTGGAGGGGTATATACCTCAACCCCCATTAAATTTCACAATTCGATTATTTAAATACTACGTATGTTTTGTTTTACATTTTGGGTTAATTGTTGATATAATTGTCTAAAAATATATATATAATTTATTATACTTATTTAATTTATTTAATTATATTGTATCTATTTTATTCTCCACATTATCTATTTTATAAATAAATAAACAATATACTTTAAAACGTATGCAAAAAGAAATAAAATATTTTTTACTACTTAGGTTACTTGTTTTTCTCACGGTAGATAAAAGACCATACTTATTGTAAGACTGAGTAAATCATCTGTGTCTTACTGTAGAAAAGACATAATTTTTTTTTTAAATAACTCACTTTAATTATTCCCTCCAAATACCACAATATTATACTACTCCGTATATGCTAATATTATTTTATCTTCAATAAAAAAATGCCTTTTTCTAATTGATTCTCATGCCCTTACTCACTTTATCATTTTAAATATTACGTTTTTCTTTTTCTATATATATAGTACAAGTTTTAAAAAACATTTTTTTAATAAATAAAATAGATAGAAAATAAAATAAGTGTGATGATTTATATTTTTTAATAAATAAAATAAACATCGAACAATTATAAAAGAAAACTACACAGATTCTGTGTGGACGAAAAAAATATTAAATAACTCATATATTAAAATTCGGATCAAATTGATGGTCAACCGAGGAGTATATTCAAATGGTGAAATACACCAACATATTCATTGTTTATTGTTTTGTTTAGGGTTTAGGATTTTGTTCGTTAAAGAAGTGTGTGAGATACTGAGATGAGATGTGACAACTAAATAATTGAACATTGAGTGGAACTATTCACACTCGATTTTTTTTATACAATCATTATACGTATTAATAACCATGGTTAATGTTAAAATTATTTAATTGGTAGTTACCGCAACATATTTGTCTTTTTTCATTATAGAGATTATTTTCTCTAATTCAATGAGAAGGCTAAAAAAACATAACTATAATCAAACATTACAAAAATTATATGGTCATTTTGTTGGGCAATTGAAAACGAAATTGGCCAAAAATTAGATATAGAGTCCATAAACGTTATCATGTACAAATTTGGTGTTGCTTAAATCGGAAAATTTTACAAGAACAAGTATCTCTCAATTACTCTAGTCAAATATTGTTTTAACCTTATTCTCGAAATAAATAAAAAAGTAGTGTTCAATCTTTTAATTTAAAAATCATATTTAAATGTAGCCAAATACTCTCATACACTTGTACGCACCGTGTACACTTAATTTAAATTTAAATTCTACACCCTCATTTTTGTTAACTTCACCCCCATATTATAAAGACAATTGACCACAGTTATTTACACCCCCATTTTTGTTAACTCCACTTCCACAAATTATATAAACAATTGACCACAGTTATTTACACCCTCACTTTTGTTGACTTCACCCACACAAATTATATAAACAATTGACCACAGTTATTTACACCCCCAATTTTTTTGACTTCACCCCCACAAATTATATAAACAATTTGACCACCATTATTTACAACTTCATTTTTGTTGACTTCACTGCCTAAATTATTTTTTTTAAAAAAAATTATACCTAAAATTACTATAGTACCCTTCTATTAATTTAAACAAATATAATATAATTAATCCTAATTGATATACTGTATAAACAATTGACAACGGTTATTTACACCCCCACTTTTGTTGACTTCACCCCCCAATAATTATTATTTTAAAAAAATTACATCTAAAATTACTATAATGCGCTTCTATTAATTTACACAAAATATAGTACAATCAATAATAATTTATATATAAACAATTGACCACGGTTATTTACACCCCGCTTTTGTTGACTTCACCCCCAAATTATTTTTTAAAAACAATTACACCTAAAATTAATATAGTGCACTTCTATTAATTTAAACAAAATATAATACAATCAATCATAATTTATATAGTGTTGCGTCAGAAAATAACGATTAGGGATACAGAATCTCCCTATCCGGATTACGGCGGTTGTGGGCTTAGATCGTCACTTTCCCGCAAGCTTATCCACGAATAATCCTCCTTCAAGCTCCTTAAAGACCTGCAAAAACACGTCGGAGGGGATTCCGGCGTGGAATCTCCGACGCTCAAGTCAGAATCTTTCTCAGGAGAATCAAAGAGGAATTTCCCTGTAATTCGAGGGAAATTCTCGCAAGTATCGTGGAGTTTTCTATATATTCAGGATGTTTCTCGTGTAGTTCATGTAAAAAATGTAAAGTGTGTGTTTGTAATGTCAAAAATGTAGTCAATGAAGTGAACAAAACTGCTTTTATACCTTTCCTCATTTCGTGGGAGAGAGGGAGACTCCTTCTCCCTCTTTTTTCTCAACCGCCCCTTAAGACTCGGTCTTTCGGTGGACTCCTTCCTCTCCTACTCCTTGACTTTGTTTCGGGCCTCATCTATCAAGACTGGATCCTAGAGACCTCCCTCATGGGCTGGGAACACCTGGCCCAAGAACAATCAAGCCTCAGATATGGGCCAAAGGCCCAAATATACCTATCTCCCTCTTTGGGCTTAAGGGTGTATTAATCATCTTCGACAAACCATTACTCTTACTAAGACGGATTTCATTCATCTTATATTCACGTGTCGTCATCTCCGAGGACGACATATTTTGGCCGCATCATATAAGCATATTCTTATATACACTCGCGTGTATATACACTCTTCAATTTCATTAAAAGTTTAAGTCTAATTTCCTTTTTTTCGGTGCAGGCAATTAATGGATCGCACAAATCTAATGAAAGGTCACGATTATATGCACACACAGGATTGAGGTGGAAACCCACCAATTTTATTTTTTTTACAAATCAATGATTTTGAGATTGGGAGACCTAGAAGAAAATTTAAAAAAAATACTTACATATCTGGATTTTAAGGTTGAGAGATCTAGAAGAAAATTGATAACAGATGGGCGGCATAAACGAGGAGGAGGCGACAAATCTATTTTTATAACTTACAATCGAAAGAGGGATAGACGGCTTGGGACGCGACGGAAGGAGGAGGAATCCGTGAGGGCTTGGGACGTAGCCACGGACGGTGGCGGCTTAGGACGCAACCTTGGACGGACAATGAGGCCTGAACGAATGGCGAAGCAAACGCGCGTGAAATCGGTAAAATAAATGCGGCGACGACAAATGAGCCTATGGCGGCGAGACTTTGTATGGCAACGAAGAAAGTTTGTGGCTGCGAAGCTTTGAGCGACGACCGACGAGGCTAGGAGAGGAGTGGGTGTCCCAAGCGACGTATTTTGTTTTTCACGCTATATGTTTTAAGAGAATAAGGGGAGAACTATGGTTATGTAGGAGAAGTGTATCTTCGGTCTTTCATGGGGTATGTCTTAATCGTACGAGGTGTGCGCTAAAATCTTGTGTGTGCGTATAACCGACTATTAATTACTAATTATTGTTCATGGTATTACTGATTACTGTTAATAGTATTACTGATTATTGTTCATGTTATTACTAATAATTGTTTTTTGTATTACTGAATATAATCAGATGTGTGAAATTATTTGTTATTGTATATGTTGTTCATGGTATTACTGATTATTGTTCATGATATTATTGATAATTGTTTTTGGTAATACTTAATACAATTAGATGTGTGAAATTATTTGTTATTGAATAAAATGTTACTGATTAATGTTCATGGTACTATTGATTATTGTTCATGGTATTACTAATAATTATTTTTGGTATTACTAAATATAATTAGATGTGTGTAATTATTTGTTATTGTATAAGATATTACTAATTATTTTTAATGGTATTACTGACACGACCACATTTGCTCAATTTAACATATTACCAATTTCCAACATAATACACCATATAAACCTGCTGTAAATTTTTTTATTGAAACAACACAACATCATATCATACTAAAAAACAACCTGTTTACATATATATGTATAAAAGGTTTCAAAATCAGAAACGTACGAACACCTCCAAGTCCACGTATCAGTACGTACTAGGTTATACAATACCATACCATACATAATAAAAGAAACACAACAACAAAAGCAAAATAAGACACGGTCCTGCCCAACAGGTCGTCATCTATGTACACAGCCACTCAAAATCCTGTAGGGGCTCCACAGCTCGTCCAGTACATCCACAACGTCACTGACCATCGAAGTTACCTACAATGCATAAACTACATGAGATAAATCTCAGTAAGCAGAAATCATGCATGATAATGCGTTCATTTCAAAATTCTCTCAATGCACTCCCTTTTGAAATCACCAATTTATTTATGAAACACTCGTTAGGGCCCCTGACTCACTATTATACACCGGCCTGAGCTCAATACACACATAATCAAATGGCCCTCTTGGGGCAGCCTACGCCAGTGTCTCCCTGGTCGCAGCTTTTTAAGAGAAACCTACGCTAGGGTCTCCCTAGTCGCAACCTTTTCTGGGAAACCTACTCCAGGGTCTCCCTGGTCGTGGCACCCTAACAACATTATCGTATAAGACGGTGACCCACTCTGGGTAGCCTACGCTAGGGTCTCCCTAGTCGCCTCACTCCCAGGTCGCCCCTTCCGCCTTCGGTGTATAATCAATGGCCAAAACACATCATTTAATCAAATACCATTTTATGTTAATGTATGTTATGTTTGATGCAATGCAACATAAGATATCTCACAAAATTCAAATATAATTGAACTCACAAGTTCATTCCACAATATAATTGAACTTACTAGTTCAACACTCAGTAATCATCAATCCAATCTCATAATTCACATAATATCCATGTATCATAAATTAACAATCAAATCACATAATCCACGTAACATTCGCAAGTATACTATATTTATGTATTGTAGTTGCAAATGAATTTCTACTTACCTCAAAACACACAGGCAGTAACAACTCGAACTCTTAAATCTCACTCGAACTCTTAAATCTCCTTATCACCGTCAAATATCCAATCTAATAAAAATCAATTATAAACATCACTCCAAATAATTAACCAATTAAATTAGAACCAACTTCCTTTTAATTCTCAATTAAATGCTTCGATTGAAATACTCAAATTCCTATTTGAAACTGGATTAATATGTTAACGTAACCCAAACTAATTAGCCAACGTATATGGAAGGAAGAGTATTTAACATGTAATTACATACCTATATAAATTCACTTTCAACTCTCGCCTAATATCTCTCTATCTTCTCTCCCCTTTTTTTTTTAATTTCGTTGGCTTCTCCCCCAACTTCTGAAATTCTCAAGTGTATGCTGGTGTGTGTTTTTGGAAACCAAATCATAGATATGTGTGACAACTAAACTTAACACGCGACTTTTCTATTGCTTCTCCATGGAGCTTCTTTATTTTTTATTAATTAGGATAATTACTAATACTTATTACTCACCTGTACATATTATATATATATATATATATATATATATATATATATATATCACTTATTCAATAATAGAGTTGTATATTAGATAACTATGCACTAATGCACACATATATTCTCACGTATAAATCTCACACACATATATATATGTGTAGCGTATGTGTATATATGTAACAATTAGCTATTTCATAAACTAACTTGATCACTCTCTATTTTTATTAATACAATTAATCACAAATAACCTACAGAAAGACTCACTTTAATTTTAATGAGTTCAAATAAATTATAATAGGATTCTCTCAATACTAATCACATAAAGCATATAAATATTCTCAATAATTTAAATGCAAGCTATAAACTAATGAAAATCACACATAGTACATAAATAATATAAAATGCTCAATGCATGAATTATATTGGTCAATGAGTAGTGAGAAGCTCGGGTATCACAATTACTGATTAATATTTATAGTATTACTAGTTATTTATTACTTATTGTATTACCGACTATAATAAATCATATCTATAATATTATTTTGTATTAAAATTAAAAAAATACACATGAAAGAAAATGGAAAATAAAGGCAGAAAAAAAGTAAAAGGAAAAAAAAAACGAAGAAATAAAAAGTTTGGAATAAAAACTGAAAATGGAAAGAAAAAGAAAAGGGCTAGTCTTGGGTGAGACCGTATCACAAAATGAGATCCGTGAGACGGATTTTATATATAAAAAGTGATAATTATGTTTTTACGATTTTTTTTCCTAAAAATATGGGTGATTTGGTGGTGAATCGACGGTAACTCGACAATGAATCAGCTGCAGATTGTAAATGTATAAATTATGGTTCATTTTCTTATATTTTATGTAAATTAATAAAAGGATAATATAGTTTTTTAAATGTAATTATTTAAAAAAAAAATTTGGGGGTGAACTCCTAAAATGAGCGGGTGCAGATACCTGTGGTAAAAAAATTTAGGGGTGAACTCATAAAATGAGCGGGTGCAGATAACTGTGGTAAAAAAAATGATTTGGGGGTGAACTAATAAAATGAGCGGGTGCAGATAATTGTGAAAAAAATAATAATTTGGAGTACATTCATAAAATGAGTGGGTGCAGATAAATGTAGTAAAAAGATAATTTGAAGATGCATTTATTAAATTAACGGGTGCAGATAAAATATAAATAAAGAATTAGAACTACGTGATACGGTGCACCAGGGGATACACAAGTGTTACCCTTAACTTAACTTAAATGTAATGTAATTGTTGAAGGTAAGGTCTAGTATGCACTCGAGTGCATGCTGTGCACCCTAGTCAATGTGCACTTTTCATTTTACTGACTTACACTTTTTGGTAATGGTGTTGCACGTTTCAATTATTACTCATTTACTAAAAAGTGTAAGTTAGTAAACTGAAAAGTGCACATGGACTAGGGTGCACAGCATGCACTCGAGTCCATAACAGACCAACCCATTGTTGAATGAATCGAGCTTAGATAAATTAATTATTAATATTTTGTCCCAAAATTATAGTTTGATCAAATACATTTCTTGTTATGTAAAAATATTCAACCAGCATTATTTATTATACATTTATATATGACTAAAAAAATGACAATTGTATAATTCACATACTTATAATTTTATACGAAAATTACTACAGTATATTTTAAAGCAAAATAAAGTATAAGCTTATTGGTTTTTTTTTTTTTTCCACTGAAAATTAGAATTATATGATTCGAAAATTGAATTAATAGTATCTAACAAAATTATTGTTGTTAACTTTTTAAAGAAAAATGTGGTTCTAAAAGTCTACCCTCAGTGCTATGGTTAAGCATTTCAAACTTTCTAGAATGTTTCATAATAACTTTCATTTCATATCATTAAAATAAAATAAAAAATTATTTATAAACTTCAATTTCACAATTTACTCAATTATACAGAAAATGTCATTTATTTTTTAACACATGCATACACACAAATTAACTCATTTATTTACTTTATGCATAAACAAAATACAAAATTACTCTTAAAATTCTATTAATTATTATATTTTTAATACGTTTATCAACATACGTATGCAAATCAATTAGGAACATCTAGATTTCAAGAAAAAAATTATAGTAAATTGACAGTTTTTTCTGGTTTCAACGATTAGTTAATCTCGTCCCTTCATCTTTCAACAAGTATTTCCAATTAAATTTTACCCGTTAATATGTTGAAATCGACGATTCGAACTCAGAAATCGACAATTATAAACGGTTTGTGCACCTTTACTTTGAAGGTTGAAGCACAAGAAATTTCATATTTTGAAATCATGTACTCTTTTGATTAATGCATCATTTTTGCTTTAAAAAAAAAATGTACCCCTAATTGTACAATTTTTGTGGACTCACAATTTTAATAATCCGAATTAATCACACTCCATAAACAACAAAAGGCCTAAAATCGTAACAAGCAATTAAAGTGCATTAATGTAAAATTGAATGAAAAATGATAATTCAGGGAATTATTGGTGACGATACAGAAAGATGGCTCATAGCAGAGAGAGGGTAGGGACCAAACAGCAAACGTAGCTTTCGCAGTTGGCAGTACAGTTTTCCGGGTTTCTCATAAAAATAGCCTAATCCATTTTACACTCAACACACACTGCAGAGAGAGAAAGTAACCACAGGCATACGCTTTGACCGCCATTGATATCCAACCTTTCTCTACACAAGAGGAAAAATGGTGCACTCTCTGTATCTGTAGCATCCAAAACCTCCATTTCTTTAATGTCATGTTTGAACTGACTCGGAGCTCGCTAGTTCGAAAGTTTCAGAATTATTTTTAACAATTTTCTGGTAAATTAAGTTAAAAATGGCTCCAGAGTAATGCTTATCAGAGTCGTTTGCCGTCCTCCTTTTCGTTGAGTTATTTTTTTTTTCGAATCCACCTTTTTGTGGAATCCTGGAATTTTACTTCGTGGATTCTCCATATTTACTGGTGACTATGCTGAAATTTTGCTCTGGTATTCGAATTTAGGCTTTATTCCTAACTGATAGGGCATTAGATCAATTTTAGGTTATTTCCCCTGAATTTTGGAAGAGAATTCGCAGTATCTAAAACATGAGTTAAATTTCTTCGACGATGAGTTCAGTCCACTTGTTTAGTGAGTTTTTTTCCTGCCCTCTTTGAGCTGCCTATCTCTCCAATCTTCGAGTCAATTCCATTCATTTTTCTTCAAACTTCTCCAGGAAAGAAGGCTTGATTTGAATTTCGTGATACCTTTCTTGTCACAATTGACTAAAATTAGTGAATTATCCGCAATATATGGAGCCGACTATTGATAAGATTCAACCGCAATTTAGATCCGGAATATCCGGACCCAAACCCGGTGAATTGGGGTTCGGGTTCGACGAAATCCACGGGCTTATCTCCAGTCCGCCGGAACCGGATGGCACCTCTTTCACGGCACTTCTCGAACTTCCGCCGCCGCAAGCTGTGGAGCTCTTAGTCAAGGAAGATTTTCCGGTTAAGCCTATGCCTCCACCAATCTTTCCATCCAATATTGCTCTCATTGACCGTGCGTCGAAGTATTCTGTGTTCGCTTCAGCTGATAATCCACCGGAGAGTACTCCAATGAATATTGATCTAGTGAAGCAAGAGCCGTTGGAGTCGGAGTCCCACCGGAATTCTTCTTCACCGGCGGTTTCAAATCAGAGTTCAAAGTCCAGTAAGCGAAAGGAGAGGGAGAGAAAGGTAAATTCCAAAGCCCCTTTTAATGGAAACCGCATTATCCAAGCTTGATTGAATTAAACTTCAGAGAAATTTGGTAATCCTATGTCCCATTGAAGTGTTATTCGCAACGCAGTAACAAAGGCATATTCGTCTCTTTGATTTATGTGATGAAATTTATGAAAATGTAATTTATTGGTACTATTTGAACATGAAATTGTACACTTGTATATTTTCAGGTTAAAGAGTCGAATAAGAAGTGCAAAAAAGCGGTTGCAAATGAAGCTTCTGAAGAAAGTGGCGAGAAGCTGCCATACGTTCATGTCAGAGCTCGCCGTGGTCAAGCCACTGACAGCCATAGCTTAGCTGAAAGAGTACTGATTCTAAATCCCATGATTAGTCTTTAATCTTATAATTAATCTTGATTAGTAGTCATAAATTGCGCTTTCAAGTGTGCAATTACTCACCTGTCGTTTTAACAGGCCCGGAGAGAGAAGATCAACGCAAGGATGAAGCTGTTACAGGAGCTGGTCCCAGGATGTAATAAGGTCAGCTGTCCTTTTCTCTAATACTAATTGTGTACGGATTAATTATGAATTATGATTATAAAATCTATCTCTGTCTTAATTAGTATACGTTTATCCCCTGCTTTTTCTTTTTTAAAGATTAAATATGCCTTTTGTTCTGTAAAAGATATTGATGGAAAAGAAAGGAAAAAAGCTGACGGCCTTTGCACCAAGAAAGGTGGAGGGCCGCTGCTGAAGTGTCCCTCTCGTAATTCTCACACTGCTTGTTCAACTTTTGGCCTTTTATAATAGTTTGTTATCAGTCCTTTCTGTGGGCACTCGTGTCCTTTTCCCCATTAATCTGTTCCTCCTCTTTATCAGATTTGGTTTTGGACTTTGATTTATTATAAATGATTTCACTTTAATTAATTGGTTTTCTCATTCTTTTCATCTTTCTAGAACAGTTGGGGGTTTTTAGTTCATTGTTGATGCTTAAGAGTTAAGAGTTAGGAGTCTCTGAGTAAGGCCATATTTTTAAACATGGGTTCACAATACTATAAAAAGATAGCTGTTAAACTTGGAAAATGGTTCAAGACTTCTTCGAGGCTGTGCATTAACTAACATACAGAAATGGTGATAAGTAAATTATGCTATGTGAATTAATGAAAGAAACTGGAAGTTGTAATGTTATTGTTGACCAAAGCTTTGTGGATTTCAATTACATTAATTCTAATTTATTTGCTTGTTTCTTTCCCTTTCCATTCTGTTTCTGTTTATGGTCCTACTGTGTGTATTACCCACAATCAATATTAAGAATTCAATAGTAAAATTCATAATGTACACAGTGAAGATACAAAACTACTATTCCATATTGGTAACCTTGAATGGGACAACATAATATGACATCAACAATCAGTAGACATGAAAATTCCTTGTTATCACCAATAATGGCCTTTATTTCCTAAAAATGATATTTAATGGCGCCAATCTTCACACTGAGAAAGATGCCTAATGAAAAAACTAATCAAATTTTGCTTGCTCCATTATTTAATTATGTGGCTTTGCTTAGTCGTACAATTTAGCCTGCTCCATGTACTGTGTTTAAGAAAGGTACATTAACTGAAATATTGCTTCATAATTATTTTCATCATCATGGTCTCTTCCAAAAGTCATAACGCAGTTAGTGGACTAGTGGATTAATAAGGGTGGTGTTTTCTCAATTTAATCCCTCCACCCTGTTTGATTCAGTGGGTGTTGGATTCACTGCAATTATAGCTGTAGTGGATTTGAGATTCTTTGGTGGATGCACTATCCTATCTTGTGTCTTGGAATAAATGTCAGTATGATTTTTCCTACAGATTTCGGGTACTGCAATGGTGCTGGATGAGATCATTAATCATGTGCAAACGCTCCAACGTCAAGTGGAGGTTAGACTCAACCCACCCTGCACCTGCTTCACGTTTGTGTAGATTGAACTGATGAATTTGGAATCCCATTCCATTACACTTTCTTTTGCATAAACTGAATAAAAGAATAATCTGTTGCGCCGAATGAGAATACATTAAATCACTTTCTTTTGTCTTGTTCACTGTCCTCTTTCTACATTCAACTGATTAGATATGTTTCGTTTCAGTTTTTATCTATGAGACTTGCTGCTGTTAACCCGAGAATTGATTTCAACCTCGACGCCCTCTTAGCTGCAGAAGTAAGTATTTCCGAGCATAAAATCTGTCACTCTGCTGGTTAAATGAGCTACAAAAAAAGAGAGGATTGCTGTAACTTATGCTTGGTTCATGTAATTGCAAATGATCAAACTATACATATGTTTTCAGAGTGGACCTTTGGCCGATAATAGCTACCTGGGCATGGTTGGCCCATCCATGTGGCCCGAGGGACAAATCAATGGCAACAACAGACAACACCCATTTCAGCAGCCATGGGTTTTTGATGGACTTCACAACCACCAGCCTTCTTGGGCTAGAGAAGAGGAAACCTCTAACTTCATTACCCCAGAAAACTCACTTTTAAGTTACGTCTCTCCAGCGAATTCAGGTAAATACAAAACTCGTATCCTTATGTTGTTACAAAGCAAAAATTGAAGTATGATGTAGAAATAAATAAGCATAACATGCTATTGTGCTGTCACAGCTTCTTTGCACTCTGGTCAGCTGAAAATGGAGCTGTGAGGAGGGAAAGGAGCGCTGGAGTAGTTAGGTTTGTATATACCGGATATATTGCTAGCTATTTAGACTAAACGAAACGACGGAGATTATGAGTGAGGCTATGTTTGGATGTCCGTAGCAAGAAATAGAAGTGGAAAGGAAAAATCTTCAATTATGGAGACTTAGTTTGCAATGTATACATCATTATTAGTATATGTTAACACTTTTAACTTTGAGGAACATTCAGTCTAAATACAATCATGGATGACTTCACTTGTTTGATTCCTAAACTATATTGAAATATATTTCTACTCCCTCTCTCTCTTTCACCATAATCGTGCTATCATGTCGTATTTTGTGTCGACACGATAATGTCAAATACGTACACGGCAGGATAAGGACACATGCCTGCATGACCCAAACACATATAACATATTTTTTTCTCTCCCTCTCTTTTACCAACTCTTTCACCATAATTACTAAAGAAATAGTTTTTTTTATAAATAAAATAAAACTACTTAAGCCCGCAAAAATATAATATACCATTCTACTGAATATTACAGAATTTGAAGCTAAGATATGCTGAGAAGAAGCGCTCAATTTTTGCATCATTCCAAGCTTCAAACATTCGTAACAAACAGGCAATTGGGAACCCAGCAGCTAATAAAACCTCTTTCATTTCCTCCCGGTTCCTATAATTCAAACGCTCACTTAATTCATGCATTGCAAGAAATGTCCGTACATGGTCTTGACATGAAATTCAAAGACTATGATGCTCTGTTAAACGAATGCATAAATCGCAAGTATTTGATTGGAGGCCAGAGGGTGCAAGCCCACATGATTAAGACTCATTATCTTCCTCCTCTGTATCTCAGGACGAGACTAATTGTGTTTTATTTGAAGTGTGAGGCTTTGAATGATGCAAGAAAGGTGTTTGATGAAATGCCTGTAAGGAGTGTAGTGTCATGGACGGCCATGATTTCTGGATATTCCAAAAGTGGCTTTTACTCTCAAGCTCTCACTCTCTTTGTTCAGATGCTAAGATCAGGTATTCTCTTGGAAACATGTCCTAAAACACGTTATCACCTGACACTCTTGTCTGAAAGTTACTTCCTTGGATTTTCCAAATTCTAGCCTCAATCACATAGTTTTATTTACTTCTACTTACCATACAGTAAATAATTGCACTTCACGTTCTAGGCCAGACGATCTTTTGTAGTTTTGTGGTAATTTTCTTATTTGTAGATGCAATGTTACATGTCTGCTTTGTTTCAAGAGCTTGTATTTTCTGCGCCTGCTTTAGTAACATGTAACGGTTACAGGTACTGATGCGAACGAGTTCACTTTTGCTACGGTACTTAACTCTTGTACGCGTGCTTCTGTTTTTGAATATGGAAGGCAAATTCATGCACTTGTAGCTAAGAGTCCATTTGAATTCCACGTATACGTTGGTAGTTCGCTTCTTGACCTGTATGCCAAAGCTGGAAAAATCCATGAAGCACGAATCATATTTGATGGTTTGCCAGAGAGAGATGTTGTTTCTTGCGCTGCTATTATTTCAGGCTATGCTCAGTTGGGACTTGATAAACAGGCACTTGATTTGTTCTGTATGTTGCGGAGAGAAGGAATGGCCTCAAACTACGTTACTTATGCCAGTATTTTAACCGCACTATCTGGGCTAGCTGCGTTTGAATACGGAAAACAAGTACATGGTCATGTTCTTAGATCTGAATATTCTTTAAACACGGTTCTTGAAAATTCTTTGATTGATATGTACTCAAAATGTGGAAACCTCACTTA